>OY728120.1:125803393-128620336 GCA_963277665.1 Viscum album
CATGATGAACTAGGGAAGTAGTGTTTTAGGATCTCTAGACAAGGGATTCCTTGGTATTTATATTATACTATTGGGTGATATCGGTACTTTAAGGGGAAACTGAGGATAGACCCATTGGTAAGATGGCTACACCAAGCCTCAGATGATACTTGGTCCCTTATGTGTAATACTCAGGACATACTCATAGTTACCATACCATGAGTGATACTTGGACCTTCGAAAGGATCACCTTGGATGGGCTTAGTGGCATTAGATATTTTGAATGAATGTACCATAACGATACCTTATGGATGGTCTCAGACTCCACTACTGGATTTGATGGATTGGTTGAATTTCATTGATTGATTTCATTGGTTAATGGCTTGTTCTATACTTGTTTCTTCTATTTATATTAGAGCACACACTTGTGAATTTTATCTCTTTCTTATTATCATTATTATGTGATGACATGGGAATTAGACCCCACGACTAAGCACAAGCTTGAGGGTGTTCTTCTTGGATTTTCCTTGTTACTTTTGTCACTGGTACACATATCATGACTGTACATGTACCTCCTTTTTAATTTCTAACTTAGGCCGAATTAGGTGGTATGGGATGGGTGTCCATTTTGGAACTCGTACCAAGTTGTTATTATTAATATTTTTCACTCTGCATTTATTTTATATGGAATACTTCTTAATTTACATTACATTTTATGGATTGTTCTAGACACTGTGGGTGATGACCTACTGATATTTATATCTCACACCCTGCTCAGGTACCCTTGGTACCTAAGTAGACCTTATATTTGTAGGATCTAGGTTTTTTTTCTGTATTTCATGTACCTGGGAGTTAGAAGTAAAGGACTGAGCTGGAGCTCGGGATGCTCATGGAGATCGCCCTTGGGGCTTTGTTGTATTTTATTTATTATTATACTGTATTGTAAATCATGGTGTATTATTTTCTACTTTCCATCATGTATCATTACCATGTCATGCATTCATCTATTTTATAAAATGTAATTGACCACTTTTATTAAATTGTTAATTATTATCTTTCGTTTCTTTGTCAATTATTTATTACTATTTCTACTACTATCTATTCTTATTATGATTTTGTTATATATTATATATTATTAATCGCTATGCATACTCTAATCTATGTGGGTATAGTCTCCCCAATAACACACCCTAGGTCCTCACTGCTAGTCGTCATCCTATGACATTTGGGGAGATGTTCTTGAGGTCAGTGACCCATCGGTCCGACCACAGTCTTAGAGGTGAGCTGGGCTAGGATGTTATAAAGTGGTATCAAAGACATGTATTTTCCCTTTTCTTACTGTTTTGGGTTGCTAGACATGGGACTAGAAATGTTTCTTCACTTCGTTTATAGATGTACTTGGGACTGATCACCCCAGGTACGAAAAATGACCAAGTGTCTAGGGCTAGGAATTGATGTTCATACTTTTTGATATTATAGTTGATATGATTTCACCTAGAGTTATTGGTGTAATTTCCATTGCTTATAGATTTATGAAGTTTATGGTATTTTACTCTTGGATTTTTATGGAAAGGATGAATCATTACATGCATCATAATAGGAACATAGATATTCATATGTCATGCATATGCCATGCCACGTAGTTGCATTCATAGTTTTCCTGCTGATATGATTGAGTGCCTCGAATGCCATGCCATGTTGTTGTGTATATTAGCATGCCTGTTTGTATAATATTCTTAAGTGTTAATATGCTATGATTCTGTGACTATAGAATGTCTTCCCCATGTTAGCTACTTGTGATGACATGCTAGTTTTTTTTCTGTAATTGATTTCATGGGATAAATGGATTTGTTGCAATTAAATGGGAGCCAAATGCCACCTGTAAAGTGTATGGGTGTTTTATGGATTGGTAGATGGACTCCCATATGACTAAACTATTAAACGTATTCATGTTGTATTATGAAATGGTTTTAAATGTAAAGGTCTTATAAATGGAACTTGTAGTGGTGTCCTCTGTTTAAGACCCTCATGTAAGGGTTGATAAAAATTATTTGAGTTGACTTAGAATGGAATCATGAGCGTTTTCTTTAGGCACTCTTTCTTTTAGAAATGGATTAGATGAACAAATTTTGAGCCTAATTAATTCTTTTAGCATTACCCAGTGTTAGGGTTGATGTTTTTTTGTAAGGGGCTATCCCGTGGTAGGTAGAACCCTTATAACTTAAAATTAGGGCTAATGCTATGAGTTTTTTTTCTTTTGGGGACATTGTCCCTAGTCGAGACCCTTTCTTAAAATGAAACCATTTTTTGGACAGGTGGTTATGTTTTTATTGTCCTTTGATACATGCATGAGCACTAAGTGATACTTTATTTTAGCTGGTTAGTCATGCCTCAGCCATGGTTGACCGCTTTGTAGGTCGCTTGACCGTTTGTTATCCTTAGTGACGCCTGACTTGATATGGAGTTGTCAATGTTAATGGTCATATGAGGAAATACAACGATGGGTTAAATAATTTATGCATACCATATGATACTTGAATGCCTAGGGAGAACGACCTATGGATAATAATTAGGATGTGATGGTTGCTCATGAAATCTCAAGGTATTATGTGTCGGTAAAAGCAATAACCGTCAAGTGCTTAATGACGTAACATACCAGTTGAGTTCAGTAGGCTTGTTAAGCCTTGAACTATTGAGTATCTTATTGGGTCATCTTTGGACTAGAGTGACCTGGGTGTATAGAAATCAAGTTCGTACCAATGCTTGTGATGACTTTCAGAGACTTGAGTATTTTGACACACTAGTTAGTTTGATTTTGATTTTCATGCCAATTGTTCAAATAGGTTTGTTTATAGCAGTTCTGAACTAGCACACTTTTGAGTGGCTAGTCTATCTATTCTTTTGATGATTAGGACACTCCTAAGCTAAGGAGCATCATGTCAGTTCTGTTAAATATGTTTCCTTCTAAGTATAAGGAACATAACTTAAGAGGGCCATTGGAAAATGGTCGGGGTTGTTCAAATTCCATTGAGGCTTATGAACTTTAATTCATGTTGGTACTTTCCTAACAACACAAATTTGGTGTGGTTGGAAATGTATGAAACCTTTGAGAAACTCCATTAGTCATGGGTGGATTTTGGTGGTTAATCTTGAATGATCACGGGATGCCTCAGGTGGTAAAGGCTTGATGATCAGTTAATGACGATGCGTTGGTAGGTGAATCCGAGTTTCTTATAAGGTATCCAATGATAGAGGTTAAAAATTTTTATTTCTTGTAATATTTAAAATATTATCAGTGTAATCTTACTTAAGAAACAATCATGTACCCTATCTTGTATTTAACCTAGATGCACTAAGAGTGCGTCAGTCTTATGCCGTGCTGAAATATTTAAATGTTGTTGAGGTTGTTAGGTGGTTCTATTTAAGTGTTGCATGCTGGATGCATGGTTTTCTTCATGTTTTGATCAGAAAACATCACTAGAGGTTAGGTATGGACTTCACTTTTTGTGTATGTTGTAAATGTGAGATGCCTTGGGAGAAGGCATCATGGTTCAGCTTATAAAGTGCCGACCATCTAAGCTAGTCATCTTCTTGATTTAGTCATCCAAGAGGCCTACCTCTTTTTCTTTCTTAATAAATGTTTATGGTCAGTGAAGGATAGTTTTTTGGCATGTCGTTAGGTGAAGGTGAGTGTGGTTAGTGTCGGCCAGTGCTTTTCATAAACACCTAACTCGACTTGGGCTTTGAGGTCGATGGGTATTGATCGTTTTAACAATTTCAGAAATCATGCCAAGGGAATTTTCAAAACACTTAAGGGTGTGATTTGTAGATAAATTCCAATGGTTGTTTGAAACATGTTTTTGAATTGGCCTCTTAACATTACAACCTAAGGTGGAAAGTACCTTTGACTAGTTTCTTGACGAGACAATGAAGAGATCGTGTCTCTGGGTGAACAGGCTTGGATAAGAGCTGTTTCGATGTTTCAGTTGGAGGAAGAGCGTTGGATTGAGTTTTAAATGGCTTAAGTAACTCTTGCTTAAATGGATGCTTCAAGGTGAATTGAGAATTTGGAAACACAACATGAAATTTTTAAACAAAACCTCATGACCCTTGTAAACCAGTTGTTGTCATGTTGTTCACAAAGGCTTCTTGGGGATAAGAATTTCTAAGGTGGGAAGGTTGTAACAATCTGTGTTTTGAACTAGACAAAAAAATTAAGGGGAATTTAAGGTTTTTCATTTAGTTCCTAGTATTTTTTTTAAATTGGGTTTTAGATAAAAAATTTGGAAGTCAAAACTCTTTAAAGCGATGAGTTCTATTTAATGAAATTAAAAATAAATAATTTCAAAATAAAAATGAAATGAGAAAAAAATAAAAAAAATAAAAAAATGTTTTAATAATAATAATAATAATAATAATAATAATAATTTTTATTATAATGATGATGGCGATTATTATTATTATTATTATTATTACTATTTAGGTTTATATTTTGATAACCCAAAGAGGGTTCACCCTCTTCCCTTATCCGTCGTGCGAGCCCCCCTGGTCAACCCCCTACTGCGCGTAACCCCCTTTACCCGGATCACACTATGATTGTTGCTTGCATATCATTTCTTTATGAATCTCCATCGATATATCATGGTAAGGCTTTATCCTCCTATTTCCTCCCTTGCATCAGCCGATTTTGGGCCTTCCATCGCTCGATGAGGTTCAGCCGAACCCTAGGTCGAAGGAGTGATCTGATTTTTGTTTTTTCTCTTTGTTGTAGGTTGTGAAAATGATCTCTCAGGTTGCATTCATGTGTATTGTGGAAATTTCCACCGAATTCAAAGAAGTTTGACTCAATTTGGTTTGTTTCCAATGGTTTAAGGTGAGTTTTACCTTCTTTCTTCTATTCCACTTAGTTTATAATTGGTTTTTTTAATTTATGAGTTATTGGTAAATAATTTGAGGTGATTTGGTCCTTTCCGCATTAATTTTGAGTTCCTAGTATTTTAATTTAAGTACGTTAACCTTACTATAGTGATTTTGAGTCCCTGATAATTGTTGTAGTGGGTTTTGAATGTCTCTAAGGGCACTCATGCATATACTTAGGTATGTATATATATAAACTTATACATATTCCATGTATGTGTTTCCTCATGGTGTGGGGAATACATGTATTGGGTTAAGGGATATATATATTTATATAATGGTATGTGTATGCATGTGTGGAGCAGTTCTGAGTGGTCGCTGATAAATTTGTCAAGTGCTGAGTGTTCGACTTGGTTTCTTTCAGGTAGGGTCCCTCTCTAGCTTCTTTAATTCAAGAATGATTTAAATTGAATTTATATACCTTCTTAATTATACTTATTTATATTGAATTACTTTTATTTGATAAGTGTTTAATTAAGATAATTGTTTCATTTGATAAAAAAATCATAGTTTTGTAATAAAACCCCTCCAATGAAGGTGTACTGTCTGCAAAAACTCACAGTGGTAGTTTATTCTTATTTATCTTCCTAGAAATTATTGCATTGATGTTTTCCTTATACTCGATGTCATTTTTAGTCATAAATCACACATCGTACATGGACCTTTTGATGCATATAAAGGGGGTTTCCCTCTTTTTAGTAAAACAATTGTTTGAACCAAAGCACCCTTTAAGTGACGTTAGACTTTTAAGATGGAATTTCCTAAGTAGGCAAGTGCTGTAATGACCAAGTAACCACTATTTGACCCCATTTTGATCTTATAAATTATATTTCCATGTTATAATAAATTGAATGAGTAAAATGGTACCAAACATGGTTAACTTGGAACATGAGAGGTAATGCCTCACATAGTTAATTATGTAAATGGTTAAGCCTCCTTTATAAAGTTTAATTAGATGGCATGAAATAAATAAAGTGGCTTATTCATGGTTAATTTCACTCCATATTTGAAATGTATTAAGGGAAATTGGTAAATATCCAATTATAACCAAACAACTCCTAAGTATTTGACTTGATTTGTATAAGGGATTACCCAAGTAGGTAATTTCCCTCTTGACCGTTGCACATTCTAAGTGATTTCTTTCCACTTTAAATACAATCACCTTGTTTTGATAAAGTAAATAACATGATTTGGATGGAATGGATTGTTATAGAGGAAATACTTTCCTTGGGTGTTTAAATTGATAATACATTGTTAGAATAAAATGAATTGCTATGATTAGTTGAATTTAATGACATGTCTTTGATTAAATGGATTATTCATTAAGAATTTATTACCTTGCATTAAGTGGTTGAAGTGAAATTAAATGTAGAGGGTGGCATGGGAAACCCATTTTTTATTTCTTTTCACAGAAAATATTGTTAGCTTGTTTTATTTATTTTGTTAATGCTCTATGGTTTGAGGCATGTTGATGCCATGTGATTTTATTTATATTCCACTGCTTATGTGAGTGCCTCATGCTTATGACCTATTTTAGTAGATATATATATATATATATATATATATATATATATTCTAAGATTGTTATATTGAGATATTAAAATGATAATAATGGAACATAATTGTTACATTATTTCTTTTGTGCTAAATGCCTTATGATATTTTGATGGAATGAGATGTTTATTTAGTGGAATGCAATATTATAAATTCATTGCCTTGTGATATATTCATTTCTTGATATGAATATTTTTAAATGGGATGAGAGAAATCATGGGTTCCGTATTAAGGACTCATGGATGGAATCTCATGCTCGGGGTGGTTATACTACGACATGTTGAGGAAGCAATGTTTTAAGCTCTCTAGAAAAGGGATCCCCCAGGCTTTCTATTATACCATTGGGTGATACTGGTTCCCTAAGGGGAAATCAAGGATGAACCCTTTATCAAGATGGAAATTCCAAGCCTCGAGTGATACTCAGTCCCTTACATGTGATACCCAAGACAGACTCATGGTTACCATACCATGAGCAATACTTGGAACTTAAAAAGGATCACCTTGGACGGGTTCAATGGAATTTGATATTTTGAATGGATGTACCATAGTGATACCTTAGGGATGGGCTCAGACTCTACTATTGTATTTGATAGATTTATTGAATTGCATTGATTGATTGCATTGGTTAATTTATTATGAAATAATTTTTTCTTCTATTTATATTAGATCATGAACTTGTGACTTTTCTCTCTTTCTTATTATCATACTTATGTGATGATATGAGAATTGTACCCCAAGCCTAATCCTAATCTTGGGGGTGTGCTTCTTTGAGTTTCCCTGTAACTTTCGGCACTGGTAAACATATTATACTTGCACTGGTACCTCTTTTATAATTTCTATCTTAGGCCAAAGTAGGTGGTATGGGAGGGGTTTCCATTTAGGAACCCAGACAAAGTTGTTATTATTAATTATTATCACTATGCATTTATTTTATATGGAAAAATTCTTAATTTATATTGTATTGTCTAGATTAGGCTAGAAACCATGGGTACCGACCTACTACGATTTATATGTCACACCCTTCTTGGGTAACCATGGTACCTGATTAGACCATATATTTTCAGGATCTAGGTTGTTTATCGTATTTCTTGTACCTGGGAGTTAGGAGAAAAGGACTGCGTTGGAGCTCGAGATGCTCATGGAGATCAATCTTGGGGTTTTTCTATATTTTATTTATTGTTATAATGTATTGTAAATCATGTTGTATTGTTTAATAATTTCCCTAATGTATCATTACCATGTCATTCATTCATCTGTTTTATAAAATGGAATGGCCACTTTTATTAAATTGTTAATTATTGTCTTCCGCTATTTGTCAATTATTTATTAATATTTATGCTACTATCTATTCTTGTTATGGTTCTTCTATATATTATATATTGTTAATCATTATTGATACTCTAATTCATGATAGAATATTCTCCCCACAAACACACCCTAGGAACTCATTGTTAGTCTGTAGCACGTTCGGGGAGATGCGCTTGAGGTCAGGTGACCCACCGATCCGACCACTGTCTTTGAAGTGAGCCAGGCTGGGATGTTACAAATGATGTTTCCTTGTTATTTCTCATTTTCTATATATCTAATCATCTTATCTCTCATGGATTCAAAACTATAATAATTATGGAGAGATTTATGTTCTATGTTTTTTATTTTTATGAGATCTTGTTGGATCTATTGTAGGGATGATATTTCAAGGATGAATCTAGAAGTTTTGTTTTTCATTAAAAGTTTTCTTAAACCATTTATATGTAAGTAGATTCTCTCTAATTATACTAATTTTAAAAAATTAATAGTTGATGTTTGAATTCATCAATCTTGTTTTTTAGAAAACTATATTGGTTTTAGTACCCAAATCCATGGTTTTGGAATGATGCACAAAAGGTGTTTGATAAAATGATTGAAAGAAAATGGGTTACAAAATAATTTTTTGTTGTTGAAAACTTGAAATTTGTGGTTGATGTGTGTTCTTGTGAATGAGGATTTATCATGGTCAAAATTTACACCATAAATAAGGAAAATATGGTATGGGTCATGCTTATAAGTGTCACCATTAATTGGGGCCACCAAGTGACGACTTGATGACCAAATATATCACCACTCATGAGTACAGGGAGATATATGGTTTGTAATAATGTGTGTATCTATGAGTTAGAATAGTGCATGATTATTTCAAGTGGTAAGAAATAGTGATAAACTTTGTTTAATTTTTTTTTTCAAACATGTAATTTATCTATGTCTTTGTATTAATCTATTAATTCTATTCTCTTCTATTTTATAAAATGTTCTAAAATGTTTTTATCCTAGTGGAATGTGTTGGGAAGTATTTGGGGATTACCTAATGAGTTTTATACTCACCCAATTATTGTTAACTTAGGTGAATTTGGTGATGTTTTATTTTGAGATAAATTTAAAGGAAATGTGTCATACTTCTCTAGTAATGCATCATTATGAAATGGGAATAGAACTTGGTGTTGGAGTTTAGATATTGTTTAGAGTGTTTCTTGGGTTAATGACACTTTTGTGTCTTTGAGTTCTATTTTCCATGTTTTTTCAATGTTATATTTCCTTTATTTTATCTACTAACCTAATAATACTTTCTAGTTGTGAGTTGTTTTTATTACCATACATACATAATAGTGTTTTTTATTTGTTTAATCTTATGTAGGTTGTTACAGTCTTAGGGAAAATCACCCCCAATGATCTTTAATGTCCTTGGAACTTATTCGTAGCTTTTGGTGCTCTGGGTATGTCACTTGAGGTTAGTATCACCTTCGACTTGGACAAATACAATGAATTGGGGTGGGATTTTTCAAATGGTATCATTCTTGGTTGGTTTTCCTGTCTTTTTGGGATGATAAAAAGGAGATATGAATGTCAGAACTAGAAATTTATATCATAATAAGACATAACTATCCTATTTATGATGAAATTGAAGTTAGCAGGGTGGGTTGGGTATAAAATTGTTCTAAGACACTACTAGGTCTATAGTCATTTATCATCATGGGTTTTTATAATGAGAATAGCATATCATCCATTAGTACTAGGAATTACCACTAGAACTGTATTGTTCGTCTAATGTTTAGTGATTTTTGGAAAATGGTTAAAATGGTTGATTTTTTCAATGTTGGTTATATTGATGATTTCTTATGGTGATTTGGAATTTTCTAATCCTGTAGTTGCTAGTGAGTGATGACAAAGTGGTGTGTTGTTCTGTTTATAGAGAGTGGAATTGGGTAGATAATATAGAAATCAACAGGAAGAGGCTATGAAAAATGTGGTTACACCCAAGGCATAGGTGAATAAAAAACTTTTTCAAAGAACTGTTCAATCTTTCAAAGTAATTAGAAAAGGAAATAGAAATGAAGAACCCCAAAAAGTGGATCATTCTATACTATTTCAGAAAAATAATCCACTAATATTTTTGAGGGATTCATAACCTAAAAAAATGGAAATGTGGATTAACCAAATGAACCAAAAATTTGATTTCTTCAGTACCCTGGCTGATCTAATGGTTAAGTTAGTGGTATATATATTGAAGGATCTTGAATTATAATGGTGGAATTTAGATGTAAAAGCTAAATTTGACCAAGGTATTATGTGAGAGGAATTTGAGGAATTGTTCAACAACCAATTATATCCTAAAAAATTCAAGATAACAAGAATTATTGATTTTTTCATCCTAAATAAAGAAAATATATCTGTGACAAAATATGAAGCTAAGTTTATGAACTTAGTACTCTTTTATCCAGAAGTAACTGTTAGTGCATCCCCGAAGGCATGTATATTTATGTCTGGAATACAAATTGAAATTCACTCTAAGATAGACATTCTCTATATTACTAATTATACATAGATGGTTAATAGGAAAACTATCGAGGAAAGGGATCTTGACTGGAATCCCATGGTATGAATCATGTTTGTCTCCATAAGAATAGGTGAGCACTCAAATGAAAGGAACAAGTGGAAGTGGGACACCTATTATCAAGGAGGCGACAGACCTATTTCTCAGACCACTAAATTATTTAACCTTCCTCCAAGACCAAATATCAAGCTTGGATATTTATAGCATGGTTCTTTCTCTCATGTGAAGTGATATTGTATGACACCACCTAAAACCTGTCACTACAATAATTGGATGGGACATATTCAATGTTATTGTTTTATCACTCTAAATTCAGTTATTGGAGATACATCTCATGTACCTTATAAATATTATGCTTAAACTAAAGAATATCACCAGAAAAACCCTCATCCTCAGAACTGAGCAGGATAGACTGATTCTAGGAACACCACGACTCCTTAGAAAATTCAATCACAACATGGAAGAATATAATATAGGGGAGTGGGTAAGTAATTACATGGTGCTAAGAAGATGATCATGGAGGATCAATCTAGTCATTCAATAGTGTGAGGTTATATTCTATTGAATTATACTCTCATGCAAGACTTGTTTGATATATGTTCATCCCAATATTTTATTATTGATCATGTTGTGAATCACATGGGTTTTCAATTTAATATGATGCCTTATGTCTTGAAACTTAAAAAAACTATTAGATAATGATAATTTCAATACATTAAGTGTGTAGTGTATTTTATAACTATCTATGAGGATGATTTTTTTTGGATATTTCTATTCTTGAGATATATTTCTATGACCTAATTTTGGGAATGTATTGGTTGAAATCCTTAAAGACCCACATTGACTATTATACCCGATATTTTAGTTTCACATATTCAGATGGAATTAAACATCTATTTAATGGGGATTGGGATTTAAATACAAGAATATAGGGACCTTTGGTACCAATGGTGGGGGATATACCTTACCATTTGGTAGAAGTTTCTTTGGAAACTATTTATCCAACCAAACATAGAGATTTTACAACTATTGTGGGTCAATTTCCTGATGTATTTCCTAGCAATTTCATTGGGTTTACACCCAAAAGAGAAGTGGTATTTATGATTGATCTCATACTTGGGACTAGTAAAATTTAAATTATATCTTATAGGATGGAATTTATATAATTAAGATAATTGAAGGTTCATATGGAATAGGTAGAAATAAAACGGTTCAATAAACCCAATAAATTTACATGGACAACACCAGTCCCATTTGTAAATAAAGTGGATGGAACTCTTTAAATTTTTGTGGATTATCATAAAATCATCCCGATTATGATAAATAACCAATATCCTATTTCATAAATTGAAAATATTTTTGATTAATTTAGGGGATCCCAGTGGTTCTCTAAGACTGATTTATGACTAGGGTATCAACAACTTTGATTTCGAAAGGAGGATATTCTAAAGATAGATTTTAGGAGCTTTTATGGTCATTATGAATATATAGTTATGCCATTTAGTCTTAAGAATCCACCATCAGTGTTTATGTCATTGATGAATCAGATCTTTTAATGGTATTTAGTATCCTTTTTGGTGATTTTCATCAATGATATTTTGGTGTATTCTAGGACTAAATACGATCATGAAAAACACTTGGGTATAGTGTTGGGTATCTTATGAGAGCATCACATTTATGCTAAAAATTCAAAGTGTGATTTATGGATACCAGAGATATGTTTCCTTATCCATATCATTTATGAAATTAGAGTCTCTATAGATCCTAAAAAGGTATAATATATTATCTATTGGTAACCACCGAAGAATGTATTTGAGATGCATAATTTCCTCATCTTAGTAGGATATTTCCGATGCTTTCAAAATGATTTTTTGTGACTTTCTTATCTGATGATAGATTTGATAAGGAAAGGTTTTCCTTTCCAATAGATTTATGATTTCTAAAAACCCTTTCAAGAGTTTAAGGTTCAGCTTACATCAACATATATCCTTATGTTTCTAGAGTACATATAAGAGGATATTTGGTTTATTTTGATTAATTTGAATCTGGTTTGGGATGTGTCCTCATGCTTCGAGCTCATTTTTGGATCATGAAAATTATGGGTGAATTAGAAGAATTACCCAAAACATTATTTGGAAATGGTTACTATAGTCCATTCTTTGAAAACATGGCATCATTACCTTTTTGGTGAGAAATTCATAGTGTCTATGGATTATAAAAGATTGAAACAAATTTTATCACAAATAGATTTTAATGTAGGGAAATAAAGATAGATAAAATAACTTTAGATGTTTTATTTTAACATGTAGTATACACCAGGTAAAGAAAATTATATGGTTGATGAATTGAGTATAAATTCATATAGTAAGTTGGCTAAAGAAGATTTTGATCAATGGCATCTAATGTCAGTCATATCTGATATTTCTAGGATCACTTTTGGAATTACCACACTGAGAGGGTGGTTGAATCTGTTTGGGATGAATTTTTATCTCTTTAAAAAATTTATCCCTTTTTGTACCACTATCACTTATTCAGTGAATGGTTCTATTTTCTTCTTCACCCATAGTTAGAAAGAATGTACATAAAAAAATACATAAGGAACACTAGAATTTGTTAATGAGGTTTTACTCCAATGTGGATGACTACATCCCTAGTGTATAGTGGTTATTATCCCACTCACACACTACTTTCCTTTTATTATCAAGAAAAGCACAACCAAGGGTATTACCTTGAACTTTTTCTCCTAGCACTAACCAAGTATAATTAAATATTTATATTTTAAGTATAAGGTAATAAGATACGACCTATACCTTATGAAGTTATCAAAAATTTATAACACATATTCTTCAATAGAAACTAATGAAGTCCAATAAAATACCTACGAATACAACAATCAAATGGTTTCCACTATTTTAAAGAAATTAAAAGGGTTGTATCAGATATTTAGTAATCAAATAGAAAGACTATTTTTTCAACTTTAATCAGAATAATATGAATATTTTTAATATTGGACATCTTATAATTCCTTGATAAAAAATATAAATAATTATAATTGTATCAGTTCTCCTATATTCTTCTTGGCGTAACAAATATTTAAGTAACTAAATTACACTACACTTTTGATATTATTTTATGCAATACCAACCTTGCACAAGATTCTTATCCTTCACATAACCATTTTATTATTCTTATTATTTTATGTGATACTCAATTTCTCAAATCGTGCATATGAATTTCATGTTCTCCATCATGCATGTATGAACTGTCTTCCTGGAACAAACCAAAATAGGTATGTGATGTTAATTATGTGAGCTATTATTCTTTTACTTCATGAAAAAAATAACACATGATCTAATAATTTATGAAAACCAAGAGTGGAACTACCTTTTATACTTAATGAAATCAAGAAAATATTAATGGGATCAAAAAATGATACTTTATTTTTTTATATACACTGATAAAATATATTTATTCTTCTTCATATAACCCTTAAGTGTTCTATAAACATGTGATAGAATGTGGAACTATTCTTCGATAAAACAATAGAGTTTCATGTAACTTTCCTTCATGAGACTAGGAAGATCACGATTCATTTTTGTGAAAGAGTTGTGTGTGGAAATATCCTTCATGATGCTGAGTGGCTCACAAATACTCTATTTTTTATTTGAAGAAATGAGGGATCTCAATATTTTCAATAGTGGTTCTTGGATCGATCCTTTGGTATTTATTGACAAAGAACCACCAAATTTACTCGATGTTTTATGTCATGTTAAGGATATATTTAATGTCATGTCAAGGATAATAAAATAAAAGAACTTAGAAACAAATTAAAAATAAAATCAAGAGGATTTTACCTCTTGAATTCTCCTCCTTGAGAACCTCCATAGGGAATTTATTTTGGTATTTTGATAAGACCAAGAGCTCTTAGATGTGATTAATAGACTTGGAAATATTATTGGGTAGAAATTTGACAAGTCACAAAGATTGGAAGGTGTGAGTAGAAGGAGTGGTGAGGGGTGATATTTGTAGTGGAGGACAGGGGTGATTTTTGAATATTTTATTCATTTGTTTATTATTTTGGCTGAAGACTCTGAATAGTTTGATAATTATCATCAAATATATTACAATAGTGAATGTTAGTTCGAGATAATAGTGCTTACATCAGTGATGACACAAGTAATAATGTATTTAACTTATAATGTATTTATAACATAAATTACCATATTTTACTATTCATAAAAAATTCAAGTATTTTAGAAAAATACAAAAAATTCACCCTAACCAATTTTCAACATGTATAATTCAAAAATGAACTCAATTTTATGAAAATAATTTTATAAATATGATAAATTTAATTTTTAATTAAAATCATTATTTACTTGAAAAATACAGTATTTAAAATCATAATTGATTTTATAACACTCTGAAAAATTAACTAAGTTATCATTAAATTATCATAAAATCATAAGAAAAAAATAATGATTTATGAATAAATTTTATGAAAATTAATTTTCTTTTAAATCATTTTATTAATTATAAAATTTTAATTCAATATTTACAAATCACAAAAATACCAACACTTAATCACTAAATTTTAAAATATTTATTTACTTATACTATGATATAATTATATCATATTTTAATTTATATAATGGATAAATTTTATTTATACTTTCATTGGTGAAGTTACTATTATATTTTCTGGTTTACTATTCATAAGGGTCGCAATACTATTCCTAAGGTCCTGTTACTATTTCATCGATATAGGTTCCTTAACCTCTAGAAATCCTCTTATTTCATTCATTCTCCATTTATAAAGTTTGTATTGTGTTTTATAAGTGATTTTATCTGATCTATACTATATTAAATAAACACAATAAGGAAAATCTCATTGATATAATTCTGGTTCATTATATTATCCCCTCCAATAAAAATTTCATCCTCAAAATTTTTAGAATGTTACCTCATAAAATGATTTGGGTAGTTATTTATCATAAGTTCCTTAGGCTCCCACATCGCCACATCGCCTCATCAATTCTATGATTTTTCCTAAGTACCTTTACCAGCTGAGTCCTATGATTCCTCAACACCAGTTCTTTAGTGTATGGAATCCAGATAGTCTCTTCATAGTAAGATAAATTAGGTTCCAGATCTATTCCTTCAGAAGTGAGGAGATTCATTGGGTCTGGCATGTACCTTCTTAATAATGAGACGTGGAAGACATTGTGAACTTTATAAAGGCTAGGTGGAATCCCCATATGATAATCCACAGATCCAATTCTCTCTAGAATTTCAAAAGGCCCAATGAACCTGGGGCTCATTTTCCCTTTCTTCCCAAATCTTATAACACCTTTCCATGGAGATACTTTCAAGAAAACGTGATCTCCCACATGAAATTCCAAATCCTTATATTCGATTATCGGCATAATATTTTTTCTTGTTTTGAACTGCTTTGATTTGGGTTTCAATAGTATTTACCTTTTCTATTGTTTCCTCCACAAGCTCTGGTCCTACAAGCTTCCTTTCACTAACCTCATCCCAACAAGCTGGTTTGAGACATCTCTTTCCATAAGAGGATTCATATGGTTCCATTTGAACACTGTAATGAAAAATATTATAGTATGAAAACTCTACCAAGGGTAAATAATGATCCCATATACCTTGAAATTCATGTGATCATGATATCAACATGTTTCCTAAGGTTTGGATCATCCTTTCTGACTGCCCGTTAGTTTGAGGGTGATAATCAGTGCTCAAATGAAGCTCAATATCCAAGGATTTTTGAAGACTTTTATGGAATTTTGATGTAAAACATGGATCATGATCAGACACAATTGATAGAGGCACTCCATGAAGTTTTAAAACTTCATTAATATATATTTGTTCAAGGATATCCAGTGTAAAATCCTCCCTTATAGTGAGTAAATGTGCAGATTTGGTAAGTTGATCAATAATCACCTATATTGCATCATTATTTCTTAGAGTTTTTGGTAATCTAGTGAAAAAAATACATAGTGATGTCATCCCATTTCTATGTAGGAATAGGAAGAGGTTTCATGACTCCTCTAGGATGTTGTCTTTCATCGTTTACCTGCTGAAAAACTAAACCTCTTGATACATAACTAGCAATTTCTCACTTCATATTATCCCACTAGAAATATTCCTTCAAATCTTTATATATCTCAGTGATTCTAGGGTGTATGGATAAATTCTAACTATGGTTATCATCCAATAACTCCCTTTTTAGCTCAGGTATATAGGGAACACATAGCTTGATTCCAAATTTTAGAATTCCATCCTCACACATGAAGTATGGAAACTTCCCATCATTCAGGACTTTAATTTTACCTTGAAGATTCTTATCATCAAATGGATAACTTTTAATCATTTCAAATAAATATGGTTGGGAAAAAAATTGAAAAAGTGATGAGGTTTCACCTTCCTTGGTAATTACCATATCTATCTTGTTAGATCTATGTACACAGGATCTCTGTCAATCCTAATTTATTCAGAACTACATGATCCTTCCTACTAAAAGCATCTACTACCTTAGTTTACTTATGTAGATGGAAGTGTATTGAACAATCATAATCCTTGAGTAGATCGATCCATCTCTTTTGCCTCATGTTGAGTTCTTTCTATGAGAAGATATATTTCAAACTCTTGTGATCCGTATATATCTCACATCTTTCACTATAAAGATAATGTCTCTATATATTCAAATAAAAGATTATAGATGATAACTAAAGATCATGAGTTAGATAGTTATATTCATGATTTTTTAACTACCTTGATGCTTAGGCAATAAATCATTCATTCTGCATAAGGACACAACTAATTCCTTTCTTTGATGCATCACTATAAATCACAAACCCACCATTTCCTGATGGTAGATTCAGGATCAGAGAATTCACCAATATCCTCTTTAATTATTCAAAAAATTATTTACATTATTTTTTCCATATGAACTTAACCCCTTTATGAGTAAGCTTGGTTAAAGGGTTAGATAATCAGGTGTATTTATGAACAAAACATTGATAATAACTTTCTAAACTAATAAAATTATGTACCACAGTTATGCTCATTGGTGTAGGCCATTCCTGAACTGTCTTTGTGTTTGCAAGATCAACTAAGATTCCATCCTTGGAGACAATATGACCAAGAAAATAAATTGATTGAAGCCAAAATTCATAATTTCTAAAATTCCCATATAATTAATTTCTTCTAAGAGTATTCATAATAATCCACAAGTCATTCTCATGGTCACCATAGGTTTTGGAGTATACTAAGATATCATCGATAAATCCCATAAAAAATTCATCAAGATATTCCCTGAAAAGTATCTTCATTAGATCCATGAAAATAGAGGGTGCATTAGTCAGTCCAAATGGAATTACTATAAATTTATAATGTCCATACCTAGTTTAAAATACTATCTTTAGAATATCTTCCATCCTCACACACAATTGATGATATCCAGATCAAAGGTCAACCTTCAAAAATTATTGAGCTCCATGAAGTTGATCAAATAAATCATCAATATGAGGCAAGGGATACTTGTTCTTTATTTTAATATAAATGATTTCTCTATAGTCAATACATATCCTCATGGATCCATATTTCTTATTAACAAAGAGAATAGGGGCACCCCATGGAGAAACACTAGGAAGAATAAATTCTTTATCACTCAATTCCTCTAGTTATTTCTCTAGAAGTACTAATTCCACTATGGCCATTCTATAAGTAGTCTTTGATATATTCCTTGCACTAGGAATTAAATCAATAGAAAACTAAATTTCCCACTCTGGAGGATATCTAGGTAAATCCTCTGGAAATACATCATTGTATTCTTGCACAATAGGTACATCCTCAATTTGAATATTTATTTACTCACCAATAGATATTGTTTTATCTTCTTCCCCAATAATTTCATTATGTAGAACTACTGGGGGTGGATATAGATAATAATCAAATGAAGAGATCTTTTCTCTAAATATAGGGGATTATACATCATTCTCAAAAATTGTAACTTCATTATTATTGTAATAGATTTTTGCATCATAATTTGATAGCTAATCCATAAAAAGAATTATATCAAAGTAAATCATAGGTATGATGATAAGGTTAACAACTAAAGCATGTTTATGTGTCATAAAAAGGACTGATTGACACATCTTTTTTGTAATGATACTTACCTTAGGAGTTTTTACTAACAACTCCTTTATTAAATCAAATCGAAAATGTCTAATTTTCTTATAAAACTGGGAAGATATAAAAGAATGCGATGATCCAGAATCAAATAAAGCATTGACTATATTTGAGGAAACTATTAAAGTACCAAACACTATATCATTAGGAACTTCAACATCTATAGTTATGACTACATAAGCTCGTCCTTGATACCTTTGCCTTCTTTGGAGAAAGTTTCCTTGTCATTTAGGACATTAATGTGAATAATGTCCCATCTATTTACAATTATATCATTGAACATTGTCAGATTATTTCTTTCCCTTTCAATCACAGGTTTGGTGGCCTTTTTATCTACACTTATAACAGACTCACATTCCCTTCAGACAATTACCGAGGTGTTTCTTCCAATAATTACTACAAGGTGGAGAGTCAACTCTTCCCTTATTTCCATTTCCAGAGTATTAAATATCCCTCTTCTTCTCTTTCTTTACTTTGAAGTCATATGACTTAGATAATTCTTTTTCTGTCTTGATAACACATGAGATTGTATTTTCATATAATGAGAAATTTTGGGAGACTAGTTCCCTTGAAAGGAATGTTTTTAAACCATAAAATAATTGACCAATATTTCTCCTTGGATTATGTATGTAGTTTATGACATGCGTTGATAACCTTGTAAATTTGTATTCACACTTTACAACATTTTCATCCTCTTTCTATCTTAGAATCAAAATTTTTATCTCTATATCCACTCGTTGTTCATGAGGAAAATACTTTTCTAGGAAAATTTCCTTAAAATCCATCCATTCCATATTTTTGATTTCTTCCTCCTCCTTTGTGTTTTGAATTAGTGACCACCATTGATCCATATCTCCTGATAGATGATAAACTTCCATGACAACCTTCTCCATTTCATTACTTCCCAATGCAAGAAATATATTCTCTAAATAACTTATACCAGGAAAGCTTAGCCAGAGGTAGACCTCTGAACATTTATTAATAAAAAGGAAAAGTACAGTAAGAAAGTAAATCACAACAAGGAAGACAACTAAAAATCATAGAAATCATCCCCATAACCATATTCCTGATGAAACGTTTCATCCGCAGTAGCTGATTCCCACTCTGAGATTTCATAGTGATTAAGAACCTTAGAATACTTCCTTCTCAGATTCAGATTTTCAAATGAAAGAAACACCATAGGAGATTTCATTACCTTCTTCACACCATTGAAAACCCTTGAAAAATTCTCCCTCTTGGAGGATGATCTGGTGGTAACTGGGTTCAGTAGGTAGGAGTAATCTTTTCTCGATCGTCTTTTTGCTGGAGCATTCATACCACCTTCACATGTAGACATTTTATTTTCTCCACTTTGAACAGTATTACTATAAGATATTCTGGCTACATCATTAGAATTATCTTTGTTACTATCAAAGACATTTCCCCATTTTCCAGTGATTTGCACAGAACCAAAATTTTGGAATCCATCAGTTCCTCCAATCAGTATACCCTCTGAAGCAAATAAATATCCTCCTCATGCCGAATGTGATTTCACATCAATCATCTTGAGGCATTGAAGGGGAATCTCATTGCCACAATCATCATGGGACTCTTTTACAAGAGGAACCTTACTCATTACAGGCTGAGAATAAGGGACAAGCTGCATATTCTCAGACTCATACCTTTGCTAACTTTCCTCTATAGGAGGAGTCTGCTCGGTCTCCAGTATCTCAAACTGATTATGAGTGGAAACATTAGCCACCTTAAATCGTACACTTCCATTAACATCAAACAAGGGTTGTTTCCATCCCCCAATATCTGATTTCAGGGTTTCAAACACTTTCTTAACCGAGGGATTCAATGCAGGTGGCACTGCCTTCACCACATCTGCAAATGCAGAAGTCTGTACAACCTCACCTTTCACAGCCAGATGAGACCGCCCATCCAACTTCACTCTTTACTCATAGGAAACCACCCATTATATCATGCTTCATGACCTCTGATGATTGAGCCTTCCACTCATTTATACTGTTATCAGTTCGCCCACGCAAAGAGGTCTCACGTTGAAACTCCACCAGCAATTGCTCCATACCGTTGTTGCCAGAGCCACTAGGTCTCAATTACATTGCTTGCGAATTTACAGTCACATTCCTGCCTTGACAAAAAAGCGCAATATAACCAAATCGACAACAATTGACACATTAAATCATCCAAGACTCAAATATAACCTCCTGCTTCCACCAGAATGCTTCCACATCCGTGATCCAAACCCAATTCACGGGTGGCCTCGCAACATCCACTTCAACGCATATTCTTGGACAAATAGGATGACACAGGACCTCTGTTCTTTGACCAGAACAGAGATATCTTCCAATCATATTCCCAATAATACACAAAATTGATGGATTTTGAAAGGAAAGGGGGAGACCAGGAAGATTTACCCAAGTTTCGATTTTAGATGGATCGTGCTGCATATGGAAATCAAAACACCAACGAAATAGAAGGAAGGAAGCTCCATTGCATCTTCGAGATGCCCTAGACCAGGTGACGACAAGGTCCTCCTCTGATCGAAAATGGATCATAAAGTGACGCCGATCAAGAATCCCAACAACCGCATACTCCTGAAGCTTCCAGGAACTAGAGATAAAACGATCAAATTCATCTACTGATGGTCGATGATGGAAAAACCTAGAAACCAGGGTGATATTGAAAAGGTTTGTGGCGTAGGTGAGCTCCATCGGGGATAGAGGGAGCTGAGGTGCATCCTGAAATAAATCGGGGACTTTCAGGGACAACGAAACCCTAGGGAATGGAGGAAGAGAATCCAGATTTGAGAATGGAAAGAATGAATCTCTCTTTTTCTGCATCTGAGATTTCAAGCCTCCCTCCTCCGATTATGAGGAGGGAGCAGAGCCACACTGCATTAGGGTTACACCATGGTCATAGAAGAGAGATCTGGTCACACCATCATTAACATACCAGCCTAAGTGATTCTCTAAGGAACTTATACATTTCTCTTCTAGAAATGGGTTTATAGTCCCATTGAATTATGGAGTATATTGCCTCATAAAGCAGTATAACATTAATCCTCAATTTTGTGGTTCAGGATACTCCATACAGGTAAGTTTATTGTTCATAACTCGATTTAGCTGTCCCAATATAGTTATAAGTTGCTCAATACTAGTCTCGTCTCTAATACCAACATCATTATCTTACATAGAAGGGAAATAATTATATGAGATATGTGAATTGATATGGTTTCCATTACTTCCACTAGGTTCCATTTCTAAATAATTTCATACAATAATTAGGTTATGAATCATAATGTATAATCTCAAACATAGAAAAATATTTCTGATAAATTAAAATATTATATATAGTTAATCTCATAATAATAAATATGGTTTCTTTGGGGACATATTTAATTTTAAATACTTAATAATGGTTTGTAAATAAAATGTGACTTATCCTAAGCATATCCCTTAGGAGTGTCAAAATAGGTGCGTAGTAAGGCCCGTTGTTGTGTACTAGGTTACCCTGAGTCAGGTCTGAGATACTTTGTCATAGTTGTTACCCCTAGGTATATCTGTGGTAGAACCACATCCACTTGTAGTATCTATTAAAGGATTTATTATTTGGAAGATCCAAAAAATACATACCTTACAAAAATTATAGGATTTTATTCTATTATTATCCTTAAAGTCTATCTTAGGCTTATGTTCACTAATCTATATTCTCTAAATCTAGTTTTCAAGATTTCTACTAAATTTCCTTTGATACCAACTGTAAGGGCCCTGACCCAAGTTTCCCAGATCTAATGCCTTAATTCACTAAATTTTCATAATAAACAAGGAAGTCATATCTCAAAGGAACAAATAGTTTAGTAGCTTTGGAAAACAGGATATATACATAAGTTTAACATTACAACTTGAGAAATGAAGTTCAACATAGTAACTATATTGGAAACACCCATAAACTTCTAGATTATCCTTGAAAGTCATTTATAATATACATATTCACATATTAGGGAAAAATAAACATAATAAAGGGGTGGGGTCAGATTCTCTATAAGGGTAAGTAATATAATTAAAGCTAAAAATAATCCATAAGGCAAGGTGATTAAAAAAAATCTTTTTAAAAAAACTTAAGCTTAATATGTAAAGAATAGAAACTAATTAAATAATAACATATAAATAACCACATGAAAATGATACTTATCCATGGATATGATAATAGTAAAATAATCACATGTAATACCAAATATTAATCTCATAAACATTTAATTCATAATATGAGACATCATAAATATACTGTCAAGGCTTCAGCCAAGACACCATACCTAACCGGGTAAGACATTAACCCATTCCCAAACTAGTTTGTCTCATGAGACCTACTGATGCATAGAGGGGCTATAGTGGGCCCCACCCATGACTTTTTAAGTCCAATTAATTCCTCATATTAATGGGGATAAACATAAAAAACACATACATTTTAAATATAAATAACTTTTCATAATCTGTGAACATAATCACAAACCATTCTGAGTAGTAAGGTGAATGGAATCAGGATAGCACATACATAGTAAAACTGATCATAAACCATTTAATAAAATATTGTGGATAATAAAAATAAGTCATAAACATAAATAAAGAATAAAATTCAACAGAGGTGTTCTAAAAAAATCATTGAGGAATTCTTGAGAGAAATACCCTTTTTACTTTACAAAGAAGATTTTTTTGGAAAAATCATTTGTATCTGTCATGATTGTTTGTATAACTCCAGAAATGAAAAAAATATAGTTTTCATTATAACATTAGTGATTTTAGAAAAATAATTGTTTCTTAAAACATATTATGGATGATACTTGAAAATGGGTAAGAAATCAAGACGTTCTCTTTAATCTGGCTTGCGTATTGAGAAGAATTTTGAATGGAATCTTATAAAACATGTATTATACCACCAATGAAAGATGAGATGATATGGATATATGTGTTAATAATATATAAAAATAATTTATAATAAGTATATAAAAATAATTAATAGTTACATTGGTGTATATATGAAGAAAGCATAACTCGAATTAAAATGGAGGTTCAGGAAGAAAACCCTTACCTTATGTCCAAATGTGTTCTGCACTTGACCTTAATGTCATATACAATAAAATTAAATCAATAAATTAATTAATTAATAAAAATATATACATTTATTTTATTTATTATAATTTTATTAAGTTAATTTATGTCATTTTTATGAGTTATAAGATATAATTTTATCTCCTGGGAGAATTCATTTCTTTGGTTTTCATGATCGATATACTTGTATATGAGTATGGAAGTTCATGTGGAATGGGTATAATTATCCAAAATTTAATTATATGTCATTAATTAACATAAATAATTTTAAATGGTTATATATATCATTTAGTTATATAGTATGTAGATTAATCATTAGATAATACATTTAGTGATCACTGTTTAGATTATTATGATGATTATTGTTCATAACAAACTTATTTTGTTTTATCATTTAGTATTATGTAAATATGTTACTTAAATAACATAATAAAGTCTATAATAAATATATTATAGTATTTTTAACCATAAAAATGATTTCATTACCAGTATTGAAGGGGAAATTGGAGAATGAAAATCCCTCATCCACGAAGGTTGTAAATTGGCACCTCTCGGGCGATGATTTCATTTTAAAAATAAAAGAGAGTGAGAAAGGAGTTTGATGAAGGATTATTCCATTAGAAAAAACATTATAGTGTATGTAAGGTACTAGAGTTATCATACTATTTGGATGTGGGGAGGTGAGGAGAGAATAATAAAAGAAAAGAACTTGGAAATAAATTAAAAGGAAAAGGAAGAGGATTTTACCTCTTGAATTATCCTCCTTGAGAACCTACTTAGGGAATTTATTTTGGTCATTTTATAAGAAAAAGAGATCCTAGATGTGGGGAAGAGTCTTGGGAAGAGTATTTGGAAGAAATTTGACAAGGATCAAATCTTGGAAGGTGTGAGGAGAATGAGCGGTATTTATAGTGGAGGAGAGGGGTGATTTTTGAATATTTTATTCATTTGTTTATTATTTTGGATCAAGAATATGAATAGTTTGAGAATTATCATAAAATATATTAAAATAATTAAGGTGAGTTTTAGATAATTGTTCTTACATCAGTGATGACTCAATTAATAGTGTATTTAACTTATAATGTATTTATATTGTAAATTATCATATTTTATTATTCCCAAAAAATTCAAGTATTTTAGAAAAATACCAAAAATTCACCCTAAATTTTTTTGGCATGTAGAATTTAAAAATGAAATCCATTTTATGAAAATAATTTTCTAATTATGAGAAAATTAATTTTTAATTAAAATCATCATTTACTCGAAAAATATAGTTTTTAAAATTATAACTGATTTTTTTAACACTCTGAAAAATTAAATAAAGTCATAATAAATTATCCTAAAATAATAAGACTAAAAAATATTGATTTATGAATAAATTTTATGAAAATTAATTTTATTTTAAATAATTTTATTAATTATAAAATTTTAATTAAATATTTATGACTCACAAAAATACCACCACTTTATTAGTAATTTTTAAAATATTTATTTACTTATAATATGATATAATTATATCATATTTTCATTTATAAGATGGCTAAATTTTATTTGTAATTTCATTGGTGAGGTTACTATTCTATTGGATGGTTTAATATTCATAAGGGTCACATTAATATTCCTATGGTCATGTTACTATTTCATCGGTATAAGTTCCTTAACTTTTAGAAATACCTATTATTTCATTCATTATTCATTTATAGAGTTTGTGTTATGTTATATAAGTGATTTTATGTGATCTATACTATATGAAATAAACATAATATGGAAAATATCATTGATTGAATTATGAGTTTCTACAATATACATCAATCTCTTGTGATTTGTGAAGACCACAAAGCACTACCCAATAAAGTAATGTCACCACATCTTTAGTGTAAACACAACCATTGCTACCCATAGATAATGGGTGGCATAATTATTCTCATGGGGATGAAACTACATATAATCATAAGAGATCACAAATTTATGATCAAGACACATCCCAATACCAGATAATAAGCTTAAAAAAACACCTCAAACTTCACCCTTCCTCTAGAAACTGAAGCACTAGTGCACTGATCAACTTCCTATTCAGGTATGCAAACACTACCTAACATTGATATGTCTAAATAAAATACTGATCCTTCATGGTCAAAGATTTCAATTGAGCCACAATTCATAAGTAATCAGACACAAACCTCTGATAGTAGCCCATACAACCTAAGAAGATAAGAACCTCAACAACATTATTTGGTGATAAACAAGAAAAACTACCTTGAACTTTAACAGGTCCATGACCATGCCCTACTAAGACACCAATTCCCAAGGAAGTGAACCTATCACATCTGAAACTTACACCTAGAAAGCATTCCATATAGATGATGGTGTTGAAGAACCTACAAGAAATATCTGAGATGATTGACATGACCCTCTTCTAACTTTGAGTAGATCAAGATGTCACTGATGAACATGACTACAAAATGGTCTAGAAATTCAAATAACATAGAGTTAATGATCCCCATGAACATAGATGGTGCATTAATAACACCAAATAGAATGACCATGAACTCAAAGCTCCCATATCCACGTCTAATGATAGTATTTTGGATATCAAACTCCTTCTCCCTCAACTGGTGATGCCCAGACTGTAGATCAATATTAGAAAACCAACTAGCTCCCCTCAACTGGTCAAAAAGATAATCAATCCTCATAATTGGGTAAGTATTCTTGATCATCAATTTTTTTATCCTCTGGTATTCTATACACAACCTCATACTACCATCAACCTTCTTGGTGAATAACACTAGAGCACCCCATGATAATACACTATTCTATATAAAAACATTCTTCTTCAGACCATCTATCTAAATCCACAACTCCCACAACTTAGATGGTTCCATCTAATAAGGATACATAAATATCAGAGAATAACTGGGCAGTAAGTCTATGCTGAAGTAACAATCAATTCGAGGGGGTAGTATCACAACCTCCTCAGGAAAAAAATCAAAAAAAAAAACTTGAAAAAATTGGGAGACTCTTCCCTCAAGGAATCTACTAATTTCACAAATACCTTAGTCCTCAAATAAAGGAGGGGATCCACACATCTACAACCCAACAAACAACTCCAATCACTAATGAAAACCACAAGCTTCCATCCATATATAAAACAAAACTCTCATCTAGAATAATTCTATCACAAAATTCATGGGATAAAACTAGTTGATACTGAGAATAAAATTTCACAGCTAAATCAGAATCAAGAATAGATCCCCATGTGACTGATGTGGCCCCATCATAGTCTACATGCTCAGCACACATAAAATAATCTAGTACGACCTCTGACTCGTGTATTCAACACTAGGAGAATGTGAAGCCTCTCTACATATAGTCCAGAGCACATATTATAGAGGGAGGAAAAAAGAAGCGCGGATCTCCCAAATCAAAAAAAGAACATAAAAAGGTAGATGATAAAATGATTATACCTCAAATGATATCTAGACACTCTAGAGATACCATATCTACTATATCCAATTGATTATTCCAAAATCCTCTTCCACTCTACAGACAACCACCTCCGTGGTCATGCTCAGGCTGAGGTCCATAAACATGGGGAAAACCCTAAGGCCGACCTATACCTACTCCATCCTCTCTAGGTGGGGTATAAACATACTAACCCTACTTTTGAAATGGTTTCAATGGAAACTAATAATGAAACCAGTGCTAAACATGACTACCTGTACTAAAATGTGCTTGTATAACCACCAAGCATTGATCTTGAAAATGGATTTGAACCCCACAAGAAAAAAAACTGGCCCCAAGCCCATATGAAAAGCATAGAGACCAATGGCCCCAAAAGGATATAAGGGAAGATACTGAGGTCAAATCCCTACTAGTAAAAACCTTGATGGCCCTAGCACATAAGAGCTACCATTGTAAATTTTTCTCCTCTAAGAACACTACTGGTTCCCCTGTCATGATAAACCTCCTTGCGAGTGCATATTCTCGATCACATCCTCCTTCTAAACCTCCAAATACATCAGAAATATAAAGGGAGTAACTATGTACTAGATAAAAGTGCAAAGTTCCTCCTTGAGATGTCTCACATATGAATCCTCATTAGAAATAAGATTTGGGGAAAATACAGAAGATCCTTGAACTTGATTCCATGATCCCTCACAAACATACTCTCCTGTTGAAGAGAGAGAAGCTCTTTCCTCTTCACCTCATTCATGGTCGTCACAAGGAACTCTACCCAGAACTCTTTCTAAAAGTCAATCCATGACAAATACTCCTCCTTCCACTCACTGATATACAATGTCTACAACTGATGTGAAAATCCTTGTATCTGACTAATTATCAATGGGATCAAGTACTCCCTTGGGAATTGGATCAAACTTGAAGCAATCTCAAGTTACTCTAACCAGATCTCTATATCTAAATAAATAATTCCACCCTTGTATTTACCTAAATCCTACCACTTAAAAGAGTGTAATGTTCTCTGCCATTGATCCTCCTCCTCAATCAGATCAACCCTTTGGTGATCAACCCGATCAACCCACTGAACCTCTACCACCTGAACTACAAGAGAACAATGACCAAGAGTTGTAACTGAAAGGGAAACAAGGATTTAATAAGACTTGTAGTATGGAATTTTATTATGATTTATTTAATTAATTTTAAATTTATTTCAAATTTCCTAAAACAACCCAATTCAAACAAGAACACCAGTCAATCATGATGAATGTACCACTCCTAGGTCTATAACTATAAAGAAGAACCACCTCAATTAGTCATTTAGAAGGATCAGAGTCCTTAAATTAGATCAGGGGCCCTAAAATTCCATTTCCTAGATAGTATTATAATGACCATGTCATGCACCAAGATCAACTAACACTATTTCCTTAACAACCCATGCAATCCTCATTATGCCTAACTCTAAACTCCATCATATCCCTTAACCATATCCTTTGATACCACTATGTCATGACCCACTCCCTATAATGGTACCCCTCCTAGGATATCTATGAAGGAATATAGATAATGAAACATGAAGCCTTCCTCCATTAGGCCCTGATTCAGTGACAATCACCAAGGGTATATGAATATTAATATGGGAGGAATTACCCTATATAATAATTAGATCGAAAGATAGGATAAATAAACTAAAATTAAACCACAAGAAACTCCATGAAATAATGTAAAAAAGTAAACCCAAACTATCCCAAAAATTCAAGTATAAAATAATCATATACATATAAAAATATAAAAATAAATACCTAAAAATGAAAAGATAAGGAAGTAACACAAAAATAGTCCAAATGTCTGATCTAGTAATATCCATCATGGTCCATGTAGTCCTTATAAAAACTTGAAAAATAGTTTTATATACATGGGGTGATTATATAGGTATTCTATGTAGAAAAAAAAGTCTCTTGTGCACATGTGAAAAGAATATACTAATACAGTAGTGAGAAAACAATAGAACAAATATCACCTAAATAGGTCGACTAACCAATCCCAACCTCACCAGGGCTCACTCACTAAATGATGCATCCAAGTATAATAACATAAATTGAATTATATCGATGATAGGGTACCCTAAACGACTTTCCTACTAATTAGATGCTCTCACACCCAAAATACGTAGGTCCTGGTGCTCCCACCTCTTCCCTGTCACAACATTCCCATATACACATGGTCCATTACATCACATCTATCCCAAAAAACCCTGGGCAATCATATCCCATATCATCTCACCCAAAGACATCTGGGCCATCAGATCACATCTCATATCATAAATAAGGTAGTAGGGTTTAATGAACATGAAATTCATCAACCTCATACCCTCATCTTACCATGCACGATCCCTACCATAAACCATATCATCATCTCATCCATCACATCTCACCTGAAGATACCTGATCCATCACACCACACCACATCACATCTCTATAGTGAAAATTTGAATTTTGGACAACACTTCCAGTAAATGTCACAATCACATGGAAGAGGGATATGGGAAGAATGGGTGGCCAACCAACCATCCTCACCATCGAGATTTTGGGAAAATCACACCCAAAACTCTTGGTTGTTGGCACTAGGTGCTCGACATGGGTGGGGTGCGTATAAAAATTATAGGAAAATACAATTTATATAGTATAATATAACACAATACTAACATATGAGTTCAAAAAAAGGCACTAACCAACTCACCAAATTACCAAAAACCATTACAACACCTCCAATTCCACGATGACTACTAAATGCACAACACCATATAATAAGGCATAATCCACAAGACACTTTTCATCTTCTTTCTCAATTTTATCCAGTTTCCTAATTTCATATTACCAAAAAATTCTATTTGGAATAGCCAATTCATTCTACTATTTCTATCCCATTCATTTCATTATTTCAACCTATTACTTCACATTTAACATTATCTATTTTAAACTACACATCTCCATTTAATTTATTCATTAACAGTTTCCATCCCATTGACTATACCAGCCCATGCCAATTCAATTTCAAAATTATCATTAAATTCCAATGCTAACCAGGTATCTAGCACAACACAACACTGCACAACAAAAAACCCATCATCCTTGTAAAGGAAAACAACCCTACATCACCACAATTCTATAGCCACTTCCACTTCCTCCTTACCATAACCACACCACAACTATTTACCATCTCATCCACTATATATCAAAACCAAAATGCATCATATATACACCCTATATCTCAAATACACATCACTGCCCCATATCATGACCAAACCACAACACATAATCCCCAAACACCACAACCACGCTTCACACATCCACATACCACAACACTTTTTTCATAATCACATAACATTTTCCAGATTTATCAAGGGGATGTACATTACTTCCACTTCTTTGTTTTAAGGGAATTCTTACACAATACATATATCCAAATGAAACCAATTAATTATCCTCATATAAGTGATTACACATTTATTCAAGGTGGTGTTAGAATAATCAAACATCAAGGGATACATAGTACATATCAATTCAACACAGACAAAGTCTCATAAGAGCTATGTTTTTTAGTGGTACAACAATCATGTATAATATCAATATCACAATATAAAAAAGCTGTAAAAACATGAGAATCATTCCCCTTCCCCTTAAATTTCAATTAACCATTTAATTATCTTTATTAGGCCAGTGAAAACCATATTCTCATAGATAAACAAGATTAACCCCCCATATGATACAAAATATGAGAAATGAGGGATCCCCTACTTTAAACGGAGAATTCTGATTTATTGTGCAAGGTTGAAGTAAGAGGAAGGCCACCACCAAATAACACAATGAATAATATTACCTTGATTTACCTAAATAAAGAAACCAAATCATTAACTTATCAAAAAACCATAAAAACATTGATTTCCACTAGTATAAACCTTTCTAGGACAAGAAACATGTAAGATAATAAAGGAATACAAGAATAAGACTCACCTAAACAACCACAGATCAATCCTCAAAGGTCAAGGTCAAAATCCACTGAAAGAGGGATGAAAGGTACCCTTGATGCACTTAGGTTTCCCAATAAATTAGAGAAATGCTGGAAAAGTAATCAGGTCTGAGGGACTCTAAAAATCTATACCCAGTCTAAAAAACATTGGACTATGACATAATCACCTAGACCCTGCCATAAACTATCTAAAAACTAAAGGGACTATGGCGTAGGTCCCCTCACCACTCCAGATCCCTACTGGTCAAATGAAACTTTAATATATGTGACTATATCCATACTACATATCCTATAAAATGGTAATGAATACCATGTAATAGACAAAGGTACTACTCCACTAATGATCAACTATTGAAAAGGTTTCACCGTAGATTGGTACACCATGATGCAGCTATGTTGGTTTTGGAACAACTACTGAGACCACCCCCTTTCACCCCCTATGCCACATCCAACTTCTACCACATCATATCCACTCAAGTGAGAACCTACCTCTACACCGCATGCTCACTCTATTCTATAACCATGCCTTAAATAGAAGAAGCACCGAAAATATTTACTTGATCCACTAATCCATAGCTTTCCACCCTACTCCTCATCCACTCCCTTAAGGAATAATCTCTAAGATTCATGTTGTATCATTTCTAAAATAGGCAGTGAGACCCCCTTCACCTCCTAAATACCTAAAAACACCTCAATATCTCTTCTAGGTACCTCCAACACCCAAAAAACACAAAGTAAAGAACTTAAAAGGCCTAATACCTTACAATACTATAAAAAATAGGCGATTTGGATTATCAATTGGATTTACTAACATAGTTCATCTCATTGTACAATGTATTTCATGTTTCTCAATAGAAGAAGTTCCATCCTAATCCTGACTATGTTATTCAATGGGACCATGTTGAGATTGAGACTAATTATATATTGATTCATGCTATGATAAATATTATGGAGAGATATAAGAATCTATTTCATGGGAAAATTATTAGTTTAGTATGATTATGATGGTATCATGGTCTAATTCTGGAAGAGACATGGGAACGTGAGAAGGAAATTTTTGAGTATAAACCTAATATATTCCAAATAAAAATTGATTACCAACTTTTTGAGGATGGAAAGAACAATGGTGGATAAAATTTAACACCCTTAGTTTCAAGTACATTAGAATTTTATTATATATTTTGAAGTTATATAATACATGGGTTTATTTTGGAGAGTTTCATAATGGTTTTGGAATGTTTTAAAAGTTTTTTTGGAGGTTCATGGTTTGATCATGGTAGGATAAACCATACACTATCTCCAAGAAACCATGAAAGAGGTTCTAGTATGGTGTATGGTTAGTAGACAGTTTTTTCAAATCATGTGCATGCCATAAGAAATCACATGGATGGAGGTAATGGGAGAACCATTGTTGGCAAATGGTTTTTCAAACTATGTGAACCCAACATGAAAGAAGATGACTTGGGGATAATAGTATTGTATGGTTGGTGCATGGTTTTCCAAACCATGAGGAATAACTATGCAGATCCTTAGGTGATGTTTAATAACATGCACATGATTTGACAAACCGTGCATCCTAACTCCATGACATGAATTAAATGCTCTGAAAATTAGAGTTTAACTCGAATTAAGGCCCCAAAAATCTCATTTTTATCTTATTATAAAAGGTTTTGAAACAACTATCTTTCCTTAGGTTTCCTTGGTTATTTATTTTGATCCAAAAGTATGTTTTTATTAATCAAAGTGTGTTGGATATCCAAAATCAACAATATATCCTCATTCTTTCTCTTTCTCTCTAGATCTACACATCGTATCTCTCATAGATCCATATATATAATCTATTTTTGGATAGATATATGTTCTATAATGTGTATTTTTATGAGATATTGTTAGATCTATTAAATGGAAAAGGTTCCAAGGAAAAATTTAGATGTTCTGTGTGTTTTTATTTAGTTTCTTCAATCATTGAGATGTAGGTGGATTTTCACACATTCTACCCATTATAGAACTTGAAGGCTTGATATTTTGATTCCAATCACTTTTTTTCTATAAAAAAATCTTGGTTTTAGTATATAAATCCTTAGGTTTAAAATGATTCACACATGGTATTTCATTAAATGATTTAAAGAAAATGGTTTTAAAAAGAAACGGTTTTTTTAAAACTTGGCATTTGTGGTTCATATGTGTTTATGATCATGATGATGAATCATGGTAATAAGTGCCATTATCAATGGGGTTAACCAAGTGATGACCTAATTATTGGTTGAATCACTAATCATGATTATATGGAGATCCATGGTATGCAATCATGTGTGTGTGTGTGTGAACATGGAATGGTTATGCCAAGTTATATTAAATGGTGATAAACTTTGTTTAATGTTTTTCATACACGAAATATATCTATAGATTTGTATCAAAGTATTTATCTTCATATCTTATGTTTAATAAAATTTTATAGCATGTTTTTTTCCTAGTGTCATGTGTTGGGAAGTCTTTTGGGATTACCTACTGATTTTTATACTCATCCCCTTCTTGGGAACTTTATTGCGTTTGTAGATATTGTATTTTGAGATAAAGGTAAAGGTACATTTTTTTACTTCTCTTATGATGCATCATGATTCAGTGAGAATGTGACTTGGAGTTGGATCTTGGAGCTTGTTTGTGATTTTTCTTTGATTGAGTACACTTTGGTGTCTTTGATTTTTGTTTTCCTTATTATGTAAATGTTGTATTTCATTTATTCCTTATACTACTATGGTATTACTTTCTATTTTTTGAGTTGTTTGCATTACTTTAAATAAACCATATAATAATATTTTTCTTTGTTTTTTCTTTTTTAGGATATTATAGTCTTAGGGAAAATATTCCCCTAACGATGTTGTATTCCATTGGCACTTATTTCTAGGATTTGGTGTCTTGGGGACATCAACTAAGGTTAGCAGCACCTCCAACATGATACAATCCAATGAACTTATGTGGGATGTTACAAAATATTTATATATATTTTTATTTATATTTTAATCTCCAAAAAATAAATACATTCTAGTAGATATATTTCATAAATTGAATTAATGGAATTCCTAGAAAAAATTTATTTTCAAGCCATGATTTGAATCATCTTTAATATCCCTAAGAATTTTAGTTTTAGATTGATAATAAATACTCTTAAATAAAATTAACATTTGAATTTAAAATATAAATATAGAAATATCCATAGTTATTCATCAATAAACCTCAATCAAATATCCTTTTAAAATACACCTTTAATATTATTATGAATATCGACCAAATTTAAATCATAATATGTTCAAAAAATAGCTATGTATTTGACTAGAAATTTATAATAATTAAAAAATATTTTAAATCTATAAAATCTAAAAAAAATATTTAAAAAATTACATCAATCAATTCTAGTCAACCCCACACCATATCCTTCAAATCATAATTTTGATTGGGAAAAAATTCCACTCAGGGGTGTTTCAAGGATATTGGGTTGATTATGTTTATTGACAAAGCTGATTGAGAAAGTGTCAGTAGTCTTATTGGAAAATAAGAAACCTAAAAGGTGGATATGTTTCCCAGTGTTTTGAAATTTTTTTATTAATTTTTGAAGTCATTTTTTTAGAAAAGGGACAATTTTTTCATATCACATACTATAGTATGAAAATACCACTAGGCATATAAAGGATGTCACCAAGGATTTTTGGAAAAGGCATGGATTTCACATAGAAACTATGATATTTTAAGCTCATAACAAGTACATAAAGGGGAAAATAAGATTCTATAAATGAATTTTGATCATATAGAAGTTGTTCTATGAAAACTAGAAAGGGGGATTATAGTTTGTGATCATTAGATGGTGTTTAGATGAATTCACAAAGGGATCTCATCATTTATGTATTATGGTATTTTAGAGGGTTCTAAAAAAGTGTTTTTCACTATGAAAATCACATAGTAGAAGCAGTATGAAATGGAGGTTATTTAAAAAGGGATTAAATGAAATTCATTATTAGCAGGATTTTCAGGTTTCTTTACCAATATAAAGTACTCATAATAATATCATGAAGAATAATGAAAAACCTGAGAGTAGATCATCATTAGAGAAAATTATCTAAGACTAAGAGTGGTTCACAAATAAGTAGAGTTCACGAAGGATGTTGGTTCACAAAGTAGTGAAGTTCATGAAGGAGAAGTTTTTCATGAAGAAATATTTGTTTAAAAAGGAGTTTTATTTTATGAGACAAGGGGAATTTTGTGAAGGATTATTTTCTAAAAAATCATAATTTTTTCACAAAGAAAAGATAGTTTATGAGGTACTCATGATACCAAGTGAATAGGTAGTTTTTGAAGGGATTAAATCTATTTTAAAATGAATATTTTTTTTAAAATGTGTTTCTATAAATAAAATCCCCCATGGTAAAGTTTATTTCATATCTTAGGTGAAAACATAGATTCATGTAATACTCATATTTGTGTGAACCAATTATGAGGTGATTCACATCGATAGAAGAATATTCTAGAGGAATAGTGTGTTCTATTTAGTTGAGAGAGAAATAGGCATTCAAAGTGTGATTGGTTGTAAACTAGGGGGATAGTGAGTCTAATACAAACATTATAATAGTAATGTTCTTAATGAATTCTAGTACATTAGCACATCAACTTTTCATACTCCTTAGACTAACATAGTTTTGGTGAACCGAGTAAAAATTGTTACATCACTTACATGATTTTACTTATGAATTTTAACTTTATTACAAGAAAAACAGGGATGTGGATTTTGTTCCAAAATGAAACAAGATTAAAAGGGGTGATTTTTTTAATCTATCATACCTTGATTCAACACACTCTTAGGGTATTTATCCTAGTAGTTTCAATATCTTCAAATTTTAAAGTAAAAACTATGGAATATGAAACAATGAAAACATGAGAATTATATTTTAATTTAAAATTTCACATATTATAAATGATGATATCCTAGAATTTGGAAAAGTAAAAAATTCACAGTCACTTATTTGAATTATGTGGTAAAATTTTCTAATTTCCTTTACTAAAATTTCATTCATGGTTATCCCACTTATCATGTATAGTTGAATCTGAGTCCTTTATGGTTACTTATGTTGCTTCAAATGGTTTAATTTGAACTGATTTTTGATCACTCCATTTGTTCTACATGGTTGACTCAGAACTCTTATAGCTTAATTAATTTGTTATTCATGGTTATATTTAACTATTTTTTTGGTCACAAAATTTATTTTACATGGTTTTCTATAAATTTTATTTTTACTTTATTTAAAGTACACGGTCTTCCATACACTCATACCATTACTAAAATTTCAATAATTTTATCCAAAAAATTCAATTCTCCTAAAAATTTATAGAATATTTCCAAATAAATTCTTATCATTACAAACATTTTTGAAAAAATATTTACAACTTTTTGAATCTCATTTATAATATTGATAATACATTCAACACACTTTATCACAATTCTTTGAGTTCTTCAGTCTTCTCACGTGAACTTGTTATCAATTTAATAAATCTTCTCAAAATATGTTCTTCATACAACTTGAAATATAAATATTAAAAATTTTATAAAATCATTTAATATCAGTTTCTTAAATATAAAACACTTTACACCACATAAATAGGTTAAAGAATGTTTTTGAGAAATGTAAATTTCTTGGTGATAAGAAATTTCATGGCTTATAAAGTTGTTTTTCTCCCCCTTATTTTATTAATCAGTTCAACTAAACCTCCCATTTTTTTTACTCCCCATGTTTTTAATAAAATTACCTCTGTATTCCACTATGAATGTTACTAAATATCATGTAACATAATATTTATTTAGATTCTTCACATTAATAATAGAATCCAAAGTAATGTGTGGAATTACCATCACACCTCAAGTAAAAGGGGGAGATTGAACATTTATTTTTAAACTTTAATCATCAAATCTATCATTTTAAATTAATTTTAAATGAGATATATAATCTTATACAATTTAGGAATATATTCAATCTTTATAGTTACATTATATAACTTTCTCTATGATAAATTGGTATTTAAAAATTAATATTCTTGTACTGGATTATTTGGAATATTAATCACACTTTGATTATCAAAACTTATTCTTAAAGGATTTTCCACTTTGAACTTTAAATCATACACTAATTTTTTATCCACACCATCCATGTTAATTCTTTTTTGGTAACCATATACTTAGATTCTACTGTAGTAAATGTTAATAATTTTGTTCCATTTTAGTAATGTAAACTCACACATTAGTTTCCTTAAAAGTGGGTGCCTCTTGACATTTATGTGCTATCATCAACAATACCCACCAAATTTACATCAGTAAATCCAAAAATTAATATTTATCTCCTCCATATTAAAATAACCCATAATCCACAATTCCACTAGAATATATCATAATATTCTTAACATCCTTTATATGTGATTACTTAGGATCATTTTAAAATTGATAACATAAAGTTACTTATTAAAAAAATTTAGGTTTTGATGTTGTGAGATATTTCTAAATCCTATTAATAATTATATACTCCTTTTTATTCACACTTTCCCCTATATCATATTTAGTAAACTTTATACCTAACATTATATGTTTATATTCCTAATATTAATATTCTATTTAAAACTTCTTCAATAATTTCTTTCCATATTTATTTTGGGATAGGAAGTTAACTTTCCTTTTCTATAAAATATATAAACCCATAAGAGTTTCATCTCTCTAAGAATTAACATATCAAAATGTATCTTCATATGCATTGAAAATTATTTACAGATAGATTTTTTTTTGTATCGTATAAAAATAATTTCATCAATATAAATAATTATAATAAGAATAAATATATTCTTTTATATCATATAGGTATTTATATATGATATTCCTTTTATTGAATCCATAATCCTTTATTAGTAATATAATTTTAAATAAAATACTCTCGATGTTTATTTCATTAAATATAGAACTATCTTTAAACAAAATTATTTTATTCCACCACTCTTTAGTATGAATCCTTTAGGTTTCTCAATGAATATATATTCTTCTAAATCACCATTAAAAATATTTATTTAACATAAATATAATATATTATGTACTGTTTATGCACTTGAAATTCCAATAAAATTTGAATAGACTCAAATATTTAAATAATAATTAATATTTATTCAAAATCAATATCTTGTACTTGATAGTACTAATTTCACACTAGTTTGGATTTATTCCTTAAAACCTCACTATTTTTTGTTAATTTTATTTTTAAAACCCCACTTCATTCCAATTATACTTTTCCCTTTTAGTATTTGAAAAAAATTCCAAGTAGAATTATTTTCAATATAATCCGACTCATTTTTCATATGTATTACCCACTCTTTATGTTTAATCGATTATCAATATATATTTTTTTAATATGTGATATCAAAGCTTTTCATTGGTTAATTATATCCTTCTTCAATATTATACAGGTTATTTTCATTTTCTAATAATATTTTCTATCTCGACCTATTTTCACAAAATTTTATATTTTTTGGGATTCTAATAGTAGCTTCATCATTATCAGTACATTACAAGTAAAATTCATCAGTGTTTGATTCATCCTTAGTTTCTTATTCACTAATATTTTATGAACCCTATATATCACTTTATTTTGGATTTTTAGGATCTATATAATATAGATCACTCATTATGGGGTCACTTTCAATAATTTTCACCCTTTTTTGAAGTATTTTATTCCATTAACTATATCCTCTATAATTGGATTGATAGAATATAAAAATAGATTGTTTAGAATTTTAATCAAACTTCTCCAAATTGAAATTATTTATTTTGATCAAACATGGATTGCTAAATACTTTGAAATATTTTATAGATTCTTTTTTACTATAAAACATATCATAAAAACAAATATTTATTATGTTATTAGCAAGTGAATGTTATGAATATAAACATTAGTTGACACAACCTCTTAATTTTTTTTGAAAGTGTGAATTTATCCAACATAGGTCTTCCCATCTTCATACAACATCTATTTTCCCCATCCATGACTCAATTGTTTTGAGGTTTATATAGTGATTTGTACTCATTTTAATACGATGATTAGTGATATAAGACTCAAAGGCATTACTTATGTATTATCCCCCATTTTTATCATTATATTATAAAAAAACTAACCCAAATCCCTTTCAATGTATCTTATGAATGTTGTGAATATTTCAATTATCTTATAAATTTTCATCATAAACATCACATTAATCATCCTAGTGAAATCATCAATATATTTAATTTAATAAAAATTATATTTGGTTGATAGGTGTCTCATTGGTATATATAAATTAAAATAGATTGTCTCTAGTGGTTATTTTTATTATATATCCACTCTTCTTTGTCTTTACCAATTTTTTTTACCTTTATATAAAATCACAAAAATGAAATATCTTTTTCTCTTTAGTATGGAAAGATCTCAAATAGATATTTCTTTTTATATTTTTCATATGCTATATTTTTCCAGGTGACTAATCCTTCTTTGTCAAAGTTTATTCTTATCCTTAGGACAAAAATAACATAAAAAATTGTGTGTTTAAAATCTATAATATATTATCATTGGTTTTATAAACCTTAGTGAATGTTTCATATTTTTAATAATGATTCTTTTTTATAAAAATAACTTAATTTCCATAATAAAACATATGAATAACACTTAATATATTATTCTTGATCCCATAAATAAATAAAACTTCTATCAATATTAGTTTTTTAGATTCAATATCAATAGTTATAACTATTTAATAAATTTTAATTACCAAAAGTAATAGATACTTTATCTTGAAATTTAATTTTCTTTAATATTTTTGTATCTTCATTCACATGGGGTTAATAACTATGATTTAATATGTAATGTACCAGAATTTCTGTATATATATATTTTAAATTATATGGAATTATTTTGAGACCAGGCACTGAGATGACGTGTGATTCCGAGTGGGCATCAGGTTCCAACATGCTTTGAACAACCACTTGAGGTACCAGAGTGGAAGTGGGATGATATCTCAATGGACTTCGTGATGGGATTACCATACATGTCCATGGTCCATGATTCTATCTGGGCGATTGTTGACCAAATCACCAAGTCGGCTCACTTACTACCCATCTGGGAGTAGGTATTAGTAGAGAGCTTGGGACACCTCTACGTCCAGGAGATAGTGCTACTTCATAGGGTTCCTTCAATGATCGTCTCAGAACGTGATGCACACATTATATCTCGGTTGTGTAAGGGGTTGCAGGAGGCATTTGGGACTTAGCTGCACTTAAGAACAAATTTTTACCCCCAAAAATATGGTCATACGAAGAAGACCATACATACCTTGGAGGACATGCTTTGTGATTATGTCCTAGATTTTGGGCATATTTGGGAGGACAACCTAACAATGGTGGAGTTTTTATACAACAATAGCTATCACTCCACCATTGGAATTACACCATTTGAGGCCTTGTATGGGTGGCCATGAAGATAACCTCTATGCTGGAAAGACCCAAGGGAGTCAGCACTAATGGGTCCAGAGTTAGTATAAGATACCATTGAGAAGGTGTAGATCATACAAGAGTAGATAATGACTACACAGAGCAAAAAAAATTCTTATGCCAACAGGAGACGAAGACCCTTAGAGTTTAAGGAGGGATACAATGTTTTTCTTCAGGTGTCACCCCAACAGGGATTGAAGAGATTTGACTGGGGTGGAAAGCTATATTCGAGCTTCATCAGACCTATTCATATCCTCAACAGAGTTAGAAAGGTGGAATAATGCCTAACTCTTCCCCCATAGATGCATCAAGTGGATGATTCTTTCACATTTTGTAGCTGAGGAGGTACATGCATGATCCATCACACATCATTGACTTGAGCGAGATGGGCATCGACCATGAGGTGATGTTTGTAGAGTTTCCGGTGGATATAGAGGATCGATAGGAGCAGGTCCTTCACAGAAAGTTGATTCCTCTTGTTCACGTTCAATGACAGCACGAGAACTTCCAGGAGAGCACATGGGAGAGGGAGGATTAGATTCATGCTCAGTAAACCCACTTGTTTTATTTTCCTTTGTTTTGGATTTCAGGGAAGTAAATCCCTAATGTGAGGAGAATTTAATGCCCTATAATTTCCATATAATTTTTTTTAAATTATATGGAATTATTTTGAAACTAGGTGCTGAGACTGCATGCGATTCTGAGGCCCAGAGTGCCTGGAATGATCCATCGAAAACAGTTATGCATTAAATAGCACGCATCAGTGGTTTTCCTAAAAAAGTGGAATAAATTTTAAATAGGTGCCCAGATAAGAAATATAATGGCACCGTTGCATTCAGGATAGCGGGTTTACCCTAGGCCTGACTTAAGTTTAGTCAACGTAGGCCTCCAGTGAGAAAACCCCAAAATGGAATAACAGTAAATAAAATAATTATATAAAATTTCTTTATTTTTAAAATGCTTGTAACTCACAAATAGTGACTCAGATTAAAAATATGAGACCACTGCTGAGCTCGTGAGGGTATGTTTTTCTTAGGTAGATCCTAACATTGGCCAGCGCGGTCCAATAGTGGAAGTTAGTTTTTTTCCGTAAATAAAATAATTAAATAACAATTATTTTATTGTCAAATCCTTGTAACTTATAAATGGTTAATCAAATTGGAAATCTGAAAGTACCGTTGAGCTCGTGAGGATGTATTCCCCTTAGGCAAAGCCTAACCTCAACCGATGTGGGTCAAGGGTGAAAGTTAATTTTTTAAACTTTTTTAAGGTACATTCAGCAAATGTGTGAGCGGGTTTCTCTAACTTTTGAACCGATGCTCAGATTGAAAATATGAGGGCACCATTGAAATAAATATACTGAGATTCACCTAAAAATGAATTAACTTTGGCTGGAAAGGGCTAAGTGAAAAAGTTATTTTTTATACTTTCCAAGAAAAATAATAAAATAATTTAAAATAATTATTTTATTTCTTTTCTCACTGTTGAGTGGTAGACGGTGACGCTGCAGTGCAGTGACGAGGCAGTGACGAGGTGAATTAATGGTGGGTCAATAATAGATCATTTGAAACTGTGACGCTGTTACCTTAATGGTTCATTAAATGTGGCTTAATAAATGTGGCTAATTTAATGAGTATCATTATTGGGCACAAAATCACTATGATTTTTATTTATTTTAATAATCCATTATGTTGGAGTTTGGGAATTAACAAATGTGAACAAATATTTGATGAACCGCCGACGAAATCCCTCTCCAAAAAAGAACAAAGAACGAAGTAACGAACGTTGGAGGATCGAATCTCAAGGTTGGCAAGTGGCGACGAATGCCAACAACCAAAGATCGATGACGAAGCAAATCACATCCTTCGTCATCAAAGGATCCAATTAATCTAGGTAGGGGTTTATGAATTCTAAGTATTTGAGGTTTTCTTCCTTGTTCTTGAAGATTAATGAAAAATGTGGATCAACCGACTAACATGTTGATCCGCGAATCAATCATTATTGCAGGTGGATATTGTGTGGGGTTTTGATTTGGGGTTTTGAAGATGTGTGGTTATCACCGTGTTTATCCCCATTATTAATCTCTAACGCGGAGGGCGCGGGACGAACAGAACAAGGCCTGATCCCTCAACCATATTTGTTCTTGGTGCGTTCTTAGAATTCGACGGGTCAACTTGTCAGCAAGGAGAATTTGAAGGATTCACTATAATGGTGGCACCCTATGGAGACCGTAGTCACAGACGGCTCCAAAATGGACCACCAAAGAAACTATGGTTGCCCGTCAAAGGCCCCACTAGCATGCCAGCAGCTGGAAACGGAGGATGGCGGCACGCCCGTTGGTGCACCGTGACAACAGGATGGCCGCGACAGTGAGGAGACATTGTTCCAAGCACCGCGTGGAGGGACAACCCATATTCAGGATGTCCGGTGGATGGAGAGACTCAGTCCATTGACCATGGTTGGAGGATGCCCTGCATTTGTGGGGCCAGTGAGGGCTGGACATGGCATGGCTTCCGTATCCTGGCTGGGCGACGCACCACCAGCTGCCTTTGCGGTTAGGCATCGGGATGGCGGGCCGCGCCCCCAGCCGGTGGGCCGGACTCGCGCCGTCGGGCCGTACCCACACTCAGTGGGCTAGAACAACACTTGCAGGCCATACCAACACCCTTTTGGGTAGGGCTGGACTAGACCGCGTCACCGGGTGACCCAGTGGACTGGAACATCGGCCAAACTGGGCCGGGTCCAGTGAGGCCCATTGGGCCTAGCCCACTAGCCAGGCCAGACCAGACCAACCCAGACACAAAATAGGTCTAGTCAAGTTGGTCGAGTTAAACTGGGGTATATGGGACCCCGTGCTGGGTTGGTAGGGTCGGTCCGACCGAGTCGAACCTGGCCTAGATGCAACCGACACCTATTTACTAAAACACCTGTATCTCTCAAACCTGGTGTCTGATTGATGTGACAGTAGTGGCATTGGGAAACTTAAGATGATTTGGTACTTATAAGACACTCTATGTGAGTTTTTTGTGGAAGTTTATGTATGTCCAGGTAGGATCAGACTCGAATCCAACCAGGACCTTTTTACAAAAGGCCAATATCTTACAGACCAGGTGTCCGTTCGATGCACCGTCTGTTGCATGTTGGGACCCTTAAGAAGATACAGTATTTTGGGGTTACTCTATGTGGGACTTCATTGAGGTTGAAGTATGACTGATGGCTTGAGGATTAGATTCTCCCGGAATCAAGCGTGCTAAGTGCGGGAATCCAGTGGCTGGGTGTGACGTGAAAAATGAATAGTGATCCTGTGTGGGTCAACACCCAGTGATCCTATGTGGGTGAGCACATAATGATCATGTGTGGGTCATCACGTAGCGATCTTGTGTGGGTCATCACCTAGCAATCCTGTGTCGGTCAGTACCTAGTGATCCTGTGTGGGTCAGCACTTAGCAATCCTGCATGGGTCTGCACCTAGCGATTTTTTGTGGGTCATCCCCTAGAGACCCTGTGTGTATCAGAAATAGATCCTCTCAAGAGAATAATATGATCTAGTTTTACGAATAATCATCTTTACTTTTGTACCTAATTCATACCTGGTGTGAGCTGTGCCATTGAATTTGTGTTATGTGTTTGAGATCTTTCTTGGGGGTATTACCTCTGTGGTATTTTTCCTTTTTGATTTTTTCCTTTGTGGATTACTGAGAGACCTTTAGGGAACTCAAGGTACCTACTGAGTATTTTTATACTCACCCCTACACGGGCTTCGCCCGCACCTATTGTGTCTTGTGCAGACGACAGACAACTTTGACTGGGATATTGGGGAGCCAAGACTAGACGCTTCTCAGAGGTGGATCGATAGACATGGTGTGTGTCCATGAAATATGACAAAGAGTTGTACCTACCCTTTAGGTAGGATCCTTGGAAGAAGACCTCAGGAGATTTTATTTCATTTTCTGTACTTTCCTTTCAGTTGGGCTTGTATTATGGACCCTTTACTTTCAGTTTACACACTTTACTCTTAGTAGTGATACTTTGTGTTGGTTGTACTACTTTCCTTGCTTTGTGGTTTGTTTTGTGAGGTATGCCCTACCTGTGTGTGTACAAGTTTAAAGGTAATGGATTCCATGGTTGGGAAATGCCTCTCTAGTGCTATTCACCATCCCCTGGCCTATGGAAGGTGGGCTTGGGGTAGTCACGACATGGGCCCCAAGGGACATGCCGTGACAAAGTCGTATCAGTGGGTTGTCGGTTCTACCAGAAGAACTAAGAGTATTTATTTTCGATTAGGGTAATAGTGTTATGTGTCTTGAGATTAGATTTCAGTTCAGGGAGTCCAGTGTTGGTGTAGAGACCGACGCATCCATACACCAGGACCCTAAATTCTATTTTTCAACTTGATACATGAAAATATTGATTACATGTGTTTTGGAAATGTGTTTTTATTGATCTCTTTTTAGTCAGCTCACCAGGTACAACTTATTGACCATGGTTCATATTTATTCTCTTTCAAGATGCCTCCATGTAGATAGCCATCCATGATTCCAGTGCGTGACCATGAGGATGGTCCACAGAGTGATGAGGCTTCATTACAGGGACCGTTGCCCAAGATGGTACCTTCGGGCGGTGTCCCAGCAATACCATTTCCTGTTGGTCAACAGTTAATACCAGTGCTACCAGTAGAGGACACATATTGGATTAGTGCCATACATGAGTTTCAGCAACATATACCCCTTAGGTTTCGAGGCGATCTCAACTAACAGGAGGCTAAGGACTGGCTTGAGGTAGTGACCAAGTTTCCATATAGCTAGGGCACCAATAGATCAGATGGCAGTCCTCGCAGTGAGCCTTATACCTGGATCAATAGGGAGATGAAAGGGTTTAGATTGCCCTGATCTTATGATGAGGTTAATTTTCCATGGACAGAGCTAGAGAAGGTTTCTCAGAGGAGGGGTAACGTTCTATAAAAAGTTAAGGGGTATGTGTTCCCAAGAGCTTCTATAGCTTCGACAGGGTGACATATTTGTAGATGAGTATTCATCGATGCATACTGACCATTCCATGTACTCAATGAATATGATACGACCAGTGCTTTAGGGCTCGGACCTCCGAGAGAGATGTGTTTAGGGACATCTGAGATAGTACTATTCCTCTGTGCATTACTACTTATGTTAGGGTGCTAGAGAGAACCTTTGTGGTTGAAAGTTCTTTGTATGAGCAGATACAACCAGTGAATGTCAGCAGTGGGAAATTAGGAAATCGACATTAGTCTCAGAGAATTGGATGTGTAAAATGTTTTGATAAGAGGAACTGATAGGGACAGATGAATCTTCATGAAAAAATATGCGGAAGAGGAGTTAGGATAGCAATAGGAGGTGGTATACATTTTGACATGTTATAACCACCACCCCAATGTGGTCCCCACCAGGATCAGGGAGCTGAAGGATAAGGGAAGGGATTAGCTACATGCGGTCAAGGAGTATGACTGAAGGGATCCCGAAATGATTTGTAGTATAGTCTATGTCTACTACTCACTGCCGTATTAATAGACATAGGTAATACTCATTTATTCTTGTCAATAATTTTGTTGAAGACCTAGAGTTTCTGGTTAAAACATTTACTTGATCTTAATGTATGGAGATACCTATGGGAGGAGACTCGATAATCACACTTATGCTGATTGTGTGATCTGACCCTTGAGTCAAGAGTTTTGGTTGGATCCTCTTAGTGGAAGTGTCAAGGCCTTACGAAGTTAGTCTGTGTATGGAATGGTCATCCACAATTCATGCTCAGATTTGATTTTTTAGGAAAAAGTATATGGTATATCATCATCATTGGAATGGGGTTTTCATTGGTCGAAGAAAAAGGAAACCCATGCAGCATAGGATAAACTCATGCATAGGAGGGTGCAGCCGATCAATTTTGAGTCGAACAGCCTTACCCTTATGCCAGAGGGTGTTTTGAGTTTCCAGTTCCCAATAGTAGTGGCGGAGTCTATGAACATCCTTTCAAAATATGTTTCTAGGATTACCTCCTAGAATGGATAAGGAATTCTACATTGACTTGTACCCAGGGATGACACTGGTATCTACACCTGCATATCAGATGGCTCCCACGGAGCTATAGGAGCTGAGAGTACAGCTAGGGGACTTTTATAGGAAGGTCTTAGTAAGGCCTAGTGTTTAATGTTATGTGTGTATTACCTAATCTTTAACCAAGTGGACATAGAGAACGAGTACCCACTACCAAAGGGTTGATGGGAACATCAATCATTTAAAGGCTTAAAATTTCGTGTGGATAGAAAGGTTCTTGTATGATTTTAAGTATTTGAGACAATGAAGATGTCTAGAGTTCCTCCAGGACTATGAATTTGAGATATTTGATACTCTTGGGAAGGGGAACATGGTGGATGACATGCTCAGAAAGAGGTCTGGTTTGCAGCTGTTGAGTTAGGCGATGGTGCAGCTAGCCATGATGGAGATATCCTTCATGGATGATGATGGAGCAGCTTACCTCCAGTCTATGACTATCACTCTCCCACTCCTTTAGTGAGTTAGGGAGGCAAAACTTGTGGATATTGACTGCGAGGCCCGACATGCTCAGATATCCCCAGGACAATCCCTTGATGGATTTTTTATAGGTGGGGAGCACATCATCCTTTTCAAAGGACACACCATGGTACTAGTGAAGTTACGGGATGTGGTGTTGAGGGAATTACCTAAATCGCCTTTTGTGGTACATCCTTTTGTGGTGAAGATTTACCAGGACCTCCAATGTTAGTACTAGTTTCCAGGTATGAAGAAAGTGGTGGCATAGATTGTTTCACGATGCCTCACTTGTCAGTAAGTGAAAGCTGGGAATCAGGTTCAAACATGCTTGGAACAACCACTTGAGGTACCCGAGTAGAAGTGGGATGGTATCTTGATGGAATTCATGATGGGATTACCATGCATGTCTAGGGTCCATGATTATATCTGGGTGATTGTGGACAGACTCACCAAGTCGGCTCACTTCCTACCCATCTGGGAGCAGGGATCAATAGGGAGGTTGGTATGGCTATATATCCAGGATATAGTTTTTCCTCATGGGGTACCTTTGATTATCATATCATATTGCAATGTAAACATTATATAACAATTTTGGAAGGGTTTTCAGGAGGAATTTGGGACTCATCTGTGCTTGAGCACAACTTTTTACCCCTAGAAAAATGGGCAGATGGAGCAAACCATACAGACCTTGGAAGACATGCTTCGTACTTGTGTGCTGGATTTTGTTCATAGTTGGGAGGACCACCTACCACTAGTAGAGTTTGCATAAAATAATAGCTATCACTCCACCATTGTCATGTCACCATTTGAGGCCTTGTACATGCGACCATACAGATCACCTCTATGCTGGATGGACCCAGGGGAGTCAGTAGTAATGGGTCCAGAGTTGGTACGGGTTACCATTGAGAAGGTTCATATAATCCAGGAGAGAATGATGACTGCACAAAGCATAAAAAAGTCTTATGTCAACAGGAGATAGATACCCTTGGAGTTTGAGGATGGAGAACATGTTTTCCTTCGGGTCTCACCCCGATGGGGATTGTGGAGATTTAGCTGGGGTGGAAAGCTGTCTCTGAGGTTCATCTAACTTTTTCAGATCCTTAGTAGAGTGGGAGATGTGGCATGTGGACTATCTCTTCCCCCACAGATGCACCGGGTGCACAGTGTTTTTCACATGTCACAGCTGAGGAGGTATGTGCATGATCCATCACACTTCATCGACTGGGGTGAGCTAGACTTTGACAATGGGGTGAAATTTGTAGAGTTCCTAGTGGAGATAGAGGATCGATAAGAGTGGATCCTTCATGGATAGTCGATTCCTCTTGTGGGAATCCAGTGATATCACGGGAGCCTCCGGGAGAGAACATGGGGGAAAGAGTTTCAGATTCATGCTCAGTACCCCCACTTGTTTGATTTGCCTTTTTTTTGGCTTTCAGGGATGTAAAACCCTAATATGGGGAGAATGTAATGTCTTGGAATTTCTTTATATATATATTTTTTAAAATTATATGAAATTATTTCGAGACCAGGCACTGAGACGACGTGCGATTCCAAGGCTCGGAGTGCCCAGAATGATCCATCGAAAAATGTTAAGATTTAAATAGCGCACATGAGTGTCTTTCCTAAAAAGGTGGAAAAAAATAATAAATGGGTGTCTGGATTAGAAATATGAGGGCACCACTATATTCAATATGGGGGGTTTACCCTAGGAGTGACTTAAGTTTAGTTAGAGTAGGCATCCAGTGAGAAAACCCAAAAATGACATAACCGTAAATAAAATAATTATATAAAATTATTTTATTTTTCAAATACATATAACTCACGAACAGTGACTCAGATTAAAAATACGAGACCACCGCTGAGCTCGTGAGGTTATGATTTCCTTATGAAGATCCTAACATTTTCCAATGTGGTCTAATAGTGGAAGTTAGTTTTTGTCCATAAATAAAATAATTAACAATTATTTAATTTTCAAATACTTATAACTTCTAAAGGGTTATTTGGATTGGAAATCTGAGAGTACCTTTGAGCTCGTGAGGGTGTATTCCCCTTAGGCAGAGCCTAACCTCGACCGGAACGTGTCTAGAGTAAAAGTTAATATTTTGAACTTTTTTTAAGGTATGTTCAGTAAACATGTGAGTGGGTTTTTCTAACTTTTGAACCAGTGCTCAGATTGAAAATTTGAGGGCACCGTTGAACTCAGAATGCCAGGATTCGCCTAGAAATGAATAAAATTCGGCTGTCAAGGGCCGAGAGAAAAAAGTTATTTTTCAAAATTTTCGAGAAAAATAATAAAATAGTTTAAAATAATTATTTTATTTCTTTTCTCGCCATTGAGTGGCAGACATCGATGCTACGGTGCAGTGATGAGGCGGTGATGAGACACATTAATGGAGGGTCAATAATGAATCATTTGAAACTATGATGTTGTTACCTTAATGGATCATTAAATGTGGCTCAATAAATGTGGCTCATTTAATGAGCATCTTTAATGGGCTCAACATCGCAACACTTTTTTTTATTTTAATAATCCAATGTGTTGGAGTTTGGGAATTAACAAATATGGGGAAATCTCTGATGAACCGCCGGTGAAATCCCTCTAAAATGAAGAACAAATAACAAAGTGACAAACATTGGAGGATTAGATCTAGAGGTTGGAAAGCGGTGATGAACGCCATCAAAAGTGGATCGATGATGAAATGAATTGCATCCTTCTTCATCAGCGGATCCAAAGAATCCAGGTAGGGGTTTATGGGTTCCAAGTATTTGATGTTTTTTTCATCGTTCATGAAGATTAATGACAAATAAAGATCAACCAAAAAACGAGTTGATCCGTGAATCACTCGTTCTTGTTGGTGGATATTGTGTAGGTTTTTGATTTGGGATTTTTCAAGATGTGTGGTTATCATCGTGTTTATCACCATTATTAAACTTTAACGTGGAGGGCACGGTATGATCCCATCAAGGCTTGGTCCCTCCACCATAATTGTTCTTGGTGCGTTCTTCGAAGTAAACTGATCAAGTTGTCAGCTAGGAGAATTCAAAGGCTTCACTGTGATGGTGGTGCCCTATAGAGACCATAGGCACAAAAGGCTCCAAAAATGGACCATCAAAGTGACTCTGGTGGCCCGTCAAAGGCACCGACGGCGGCCCGCGGTGGTGACCATAGGCGGAGGGTGGCGGTGAGACTGTCGGCACACTACGGTGGTGAGGATATGTGACGCTGAGTGTTGTGTAGAGGGAAGACCTATGTTTGGGCCGTCCAGAAGCTGGAGAGACCTAGTCCATCGACTACGGCTGGAGGAGGCCCCGCATCCATGGGGCCAATGGGGGATGGATGCGGTGCGATTGCCGTGTCCCAGCTGGGTGGTGCATCATCGGCCGCCATTACGGCCGGGCCTTGGGATGGCGGGCTGCACCCCTAGTCAGAGGGCAGGACCCACGCTAGCAAGCTAGACCCATGCCCTTTGGGCTGGGCCGGACTATACCGCATTTCCAGGTAACCTGGCGGACTGGACCCCTAGCCAAACTGGGCCAGGTCTAGCGAGGCCCATTGCACCAGGCCAGACCAGACCCACCCAAACTCAAATAGGGTCAAGTCAAGTTGGTCGAGTTAAACCGGGGTATGTGGGACCCACGGTCCGGGTTGGTCAGGTCAGTCCGACTGAGTCGGTCCAGGGCCAAACCCAACCGTCCACTGTTTACTAAAACACCTATATCTCTCAAACCGGGCATCCTATTGATGCATCATAAGTGGAATTGGGACCCTTGAAATGAGGAGATACTTCTAATATATTCTACATGAGTTTTGGAAGAAGTTAATGTATGAACTTGTTGGATCAGACTCGAATCCAATTGGCCCCTTTTTACAAAAGGCCCATATCTTACAGACCAGACGTCCGTTCGATGCTCCATCTATTGTGTTGGGACCCTTAAAATGAGACAATCCTTTGGGGTTACTATATGTGGGACTTCTTGGTAGTTGAGGTACAACCGATGTCTTGAGGAGCAGATCCTCCCAGAAACAAATGTGCTAAGTGCAGGAATCCAGTGGCTAGCTATGACCTGAAGAATGAATAACGATCCTGTGTGGGTCAACACCTAGAAATCATATGTGGGTGAGCACATAGTGATCCTGTGTGGGTCATCATGTAGAGATGCTGTTTGGGTCAGCAACCAGCAATCCTATGTGGGTTAGCACCTAGCAATCCTGTGTGGGTCAGCACCTAGGGATCCTATGTGGGTCACCACCTAGCGATCCTATGTGGGTCAGCACCTAACGACACCGTGTGTATCAGAAACAGAGCATCTCAAAAGAATAAGATGATATAGTTTTATGACTAATAATCTTTACTTCTGTACCTAAGTTATACCTAGTGTGAGGTGCGTCATTTACTTTGTGCTATGTGTTTGAGATCTTTCTTGGGGGTATTACCTCTGTGGTATTTTTCCATTGTGGCGTTTTCCTTCGTGGATTACTGAGAGACCTTCGGGGGTCTCAGGGTCCCTACTAAGTATTTTTATACTCACCCGTACACGGGATTCACCTGCACCTATTGTGTCTTGTGCAGACAACAAAAAAATTTGACTGGGACATTTGGGAGCCAGGACTAGATGGTGCTCAGAGGTGGATCGATTGACATGGTGTGCGACCATGACATCTGACGAAGAGCTGTACCTACCCTTTAGGTAGGATCCATTGGGGATAACCTCCAGATATTTTATTTCTTTTTCTATACTTTCCTTTCTGTTGGGATTGTATTCTGGTCCCTTTACTTTCAGTTTACATACTTTACAATCATTAGTGATACTTTGTGGTGGTTGTACTACTTTCCTTCCTTTGTGGTTTTTTTGTGTGGTATGCCCAGTATGTGTGTGTACAAGTTTGAAGGAAATGATTTCCCTAGTTGTGATATGTCTCTCCGGTGCTAGTCACTAGCCCGTAGCCTATGGAAGGCAGACTTGGGGTAGTCACGACACATGCCCTAGGGGATGGGTCGTGACAAAGTGGTATCAGAGGGTGGTTGGTTATACCAAAAGAATTAAGAGTTTGTATTTTTGATTGGGGAAATAGTGTTAAGTGTCTTATGTTCTGCTTTCAGTCTAGGGAGTCCAGTGTTGGTGCGACAACCGACGTATCCATACAATAGGATCATGAATTCAGTTTTCCAACTCGGTACATGAAAACACCAATTGCACGTGTTTAGGAATTTTTTTTCTTAATCTCTTTCAAGTTATCTCACCGGGTATAACTTATTGAATGTGGTTCATATTTATTCTCTTTCAAGATGGATCCACATAGACAACCAAACCAGATTCCAATGCGTGACCATGAAGATGGTCCATAGAGTGATGAGGCTTTAGTACAGGGACCATTGCCCGAGATGGTACCTTCGGGTGGTGTCCCAACAATACCACTGCCCATTGGTCAGCAGTTATTACTGGAACTACTGATTGAGGACACATGTAGGCTCAGTGCCTTACATGAGTTTTAGTGATAGATACCCCTGAGGTTTCGAGACAAGCCTGAATCACAGGTGGCTAAGGACTGTCTTGAGGTGGTGACCGAGTTACCATATATCCAGCGTACCAATAGATCTGATGGAGGTCCTGGTAGTGAGCCTTCTACGTGGATCAATAGGGTGATGACAGGGTTTAGATTACCCCGATCTTACGATGAGGTGACTTTTCTATGGACAGATCTTGAGAAACTTTCTCAGAGAAGGGGTATCTTTCCATAAAAAGATAAGGGGTATGTGTTACCAAGAGCTTCTACAAATTCTGCGGGGAGACATGTCGGTAGCTGAGTATTCATCAAGGCATACCAACTATTATAAGTACTCAATGAATATGATGCAACTAGTGCTTCAGGGCTCTAACCTTCAAGAGATATTTGTTTAGGGACATCTGAGCCAGTACTATTCCTCTATGCATTATTACTTATGTTAGGGTGATAGAGAGAACCTTTGTGGTTGAAAGTTCTTTGGCTAAGCAGATACAACCAGTGAATATCAACAGTGGGAAAGTAGGAAACTGACGTCAATATCAAAGACTTGGATGTGTAAAATTTTTCATGAATAGGAAGTGGTAGGAATAAATGAATATGCAGGGAAAAATATGTGGAAGAGGAGTTATGAGAGAAGTTGGAAGTAGTATAAATTTCACCATGTTACAACCACCACCCTAATGTGGTCCCCATGAGGCTTAGGGAGATGGAGGATATGGGGAGGGAGTAACTGCATTCAGTCAAGGGGTATGACCCAAGGGATCCCAGAATGATTTGAGGTAAATTGTATGTCTAATAATAGCTTCCATATTAATAGACATAGTTACTAATCATTACTTCTTGTCATAAATATTTTTCAAGACCTTGAGTTTCTAATTAAACTATTGACTTGATCCTTACATCTAGAGATACCTATGATAGGTGACTCAATAATCACACTTATGCCGATAGTGTGATTTAACCCTTGAGGTGAGAGTTTCAGTTGGAACCTCTTAGTGGTAGCGTCGAGGCATTATGACATTAGTCTGGGTATGGACTTTTCATCCACTGTTAATGCTCAGATTGGATATTTTAGGAAAAAAGGATATGGTATATCTGTAGCATTGGAATGGGGTTTTCCTTGGTCAGAAGAAAAGGAAACCCAAGTAGCACTGAATAAACTCATGCATAAGAGGTTGCAACCGATAACTCTTAAGTCAACTAGCCTTACCCTCGTGCTAGCACGTGTTTTGAGTTTTCAGTTCCCGACAGTAGTGGCAGAGTGCAGGAAAATCATTTCAAAATATGTTTCTAGAATTACCTTCCCACAGGGAGAGGGACTTCTATATTGACTTGTACCTAGGGACGACACTGATATCTACACCTGCATATTGAATGGCTCCCGTGGAGCTTCGGGAGATGATAGTACTATTGGGGGACTTTCATAGGAAGGGATTAGTAAGACCTAGTTTTCGAGGTTATGTGTGGATTACTGTCACTTTAACCAAGTGGCCATGGAGAATGAGTACCCACTAACAAAGAGTCGATGGGAACTTCAATCAGTAAAAGGGGGTAACCTTTCACATGGATCAAAAGGTGCCCATAGAATTTTTAGTTGTTGATATAGTGGAGATGGATGGAGTTCCTCTAGGACTATGAATTTGAGAAAGTCTATACTCTTGGGAAGGGGAATGTGGTGGCTAACATGCTCAGTAGGAGGTCTGGTTTGCAGTTGATGAGTGAGGTGATGGAGCAGCTAGCCATGATGCATATATCCTTTGTGGATGATGATGGAGCAGCTTAACTCTAGTCTATGACTATCACTCCCCCACTCCTTTAGTGAGTTATGGAGGCATAACTTGTAGATGTTGATTATGAGGCCCGACATGCTCAGATATCCTCAGGACAAGATCTTAATGGATTTTAAATAGGTGGATAACACGTCATCCTTTTTAGAGGATGTACCCTGGTACTAGTGACATTATGGGAGGAGCTGTTGAGGGAATTCTATACACCCCCTTTGGCGGTACATCCTTGTGTGGAAAATATTTACCAAGACCTCCGACGTTAGTACTGGTTTCCAGGGATGAAGAAATGGGTGGCAGAGTTTGTTTCACAATGCCTCACTTTTCAGCAAGTGAAAGCTAGGCATCAAGTTCCAGCATTCTTGGAATAACCACTTGAAGTAATGCAGTGGAAGTGGGATGGTATCTCAATGGAATTCGTGATGGGATTACCATGCATGTTCAGGGGTCATGATTCTATATAGGTGATTGTGGACCGAATCACCAAGTTGGCTCACTTCCTACCCATCTGGGAGTAGGGATCAGTAGAGAGCTTGGGACACCTCTACATCTAGGAGATTTTGCGGCTTCACGGGCTGCCTTCGATGATCATCTCAGACCATGATGCACACATTATATTCCATTTGTAGAAGGGGTTTTAGGAAGCGTTCAGGAGTCATCTTCTCTTGAGCACATCTTTTTACCCATAGACAGATGGTCAAACGGAGCGGACCATATAGAACTTGGAGGACATGCTTCGTGCTTGTGTCCTAGATTTTGGTTGCAGTTGGGAGGACCACCTACCACTGGTAGAGTTTGTGTACAAAAATATATATTAATCCACCATTGGCATGACACCATTTGATGCCTTGTACGGGCAGCCATTCAGATAACCTCTATCCTGGACAGACCTATGGGAGTCAACACTAATGGGTCTAGAGTTGGTACAAGCTACCATTAAGAAGGTGCAAATCATTCGGGAGAAAATGAGGACAACATAGAGCAGAAAGAAGTCTTATGCCGATAGGAGATAAAGGCCCTTAGAGTACGAGGAGGGAGACCATGTGTTCCTTTGGGTCTCACCCTGATGGGGATTGCAGAGATTTGGCTGGGGTGGAAAGCTATCTCTGAGGTTCATTGGACCTTTTTAGATCCTTATCAGTGTTGGAGTGGTGTCATACTACCTATCTCTTCCCCCACAGATGCACCAAGTGCACGATATTTTTCACATGTCGTAGTTGAGGAGGTACATGCATGATCCATCACACGTCATCGACTGGGGAGAGATGGATATTGACGATGGGGTGACATTTGCAGAGTTGCCAGTGGAGATAGAGTATCGATAGAAGAATTTCCTTCATGGATAGTCAATTCCTCTTGTGTGCGTTCAGTGACAACACATGAACCTCCAGGAGAGCACATTGTAGTAGGAGGCTCATATTCCTGCTCAATACCCATAATTGTTTGATTTTCCTTTGTTGTGGATTTTGGGGATATAAAGCCCTAAGGTGGAGAGAATGTAATTTCCTAGAATTTCTATATATATATATATATATATATATATATATTAATTTTATGAAATTATTTCGAGACCAGGTGCTAAGACGACGTGCGATTCTGAGGCCCCAGAGTGCCTAGAATGATCCGTCAAAAAATTTTAAGCTTTAAATAGCGCTCATGAGTGGTTTTCCTAAAAACGTGGAATAAATTTTAAATGGGTTCCCATATTAGAAATATTAGGGAAAAACTTTGTTCCGGATGACGGGTTTACCCTAGGCATGACTTAAGTTTAGTCAGCACATGCCTATAGTGAGAAAACCCAAAAATGGTATAACTGTAAATAAAATAATATTTATAAAATTATTTTATTTTTCAAATTATTATAGATCACAAACGGTATATTGGATTAAAAATATGAGGCCACCTCTGAGCTCGTTAGGGTATTTTTTCCTTAGGCATATCCTAAAATTGGCCGGCGCGATCTAATAGTGGAAGTTAGTTTTTGGTCATAAATAAAATAATTAAGTAACAATTATTTTATTGTAAAATCCATATAACTTCTAAATGGTTACTCATATTGTAAATTTGAGAGTACCATTGAGCTTATGAGGGTGTATTCCCCTTAAGTAGATCCTAACTTTGACCAGTGTGGGTCAAGGGTGAAAGTTATTTTTTTGAACTTTTTTTAAGGTACGTTCAGTAAACGTGTGAGTAGGTTTTTCTAAAATTTGAACTGGTGCTCAGATTGAAAATCCAAGGGAACCGTTGAACTCAAAACACTGGGATTCTCCTTGAAATGACTTAACTTCGGCTAGCCAGGGCCGAGTGAAAAAGTTATTTTTCTGACTTTTCAAGAAAAATATTAAAATAATTTAAATGAAATATTTTATTTCTTTTATCACTGTTCAGTGGTGGACAGAGACACTGCGGTGCAAGGTGACTAGGTGCATTAATGGAGGGTCAATAATGGCTTGTTTTAAACCACGACGCTGTTACCTTAATGAATCATTAAATATGGCTCACTAAATGTGGATCATTTAATGAGAATCATTAATGGGAACAAAATCACTGCACTTTTTATTTCTTTTAATAATCCAACATGTTGGAGTTTGGGAATTAACAAATGTAGGGAAATCTCTGAAGAACCGCCAGTGGAATCCCTCTCTAATGAAAACAGATGAATGAAGTGACAAACATTGGAGGATCAGATCCGGAAGTTGGAAAGTGACGATGAAAGACAACGATGGTGAATAGAAGATCACGTGAATCACATATTCATTATCAGTGGATCCAATGAATCCAGGTAGGTGTTTATGCATTCTAATTATTTGATGTTTTCTTGATCATTCTTGAAGATTAACAATGAACGCAGATCAACTGACTAAAGGGTTGATCCACGAATCACTCGTACTTGTAGGTGTATATTGTGTGGGGTTTTGATTTGGGGGTTTTCAAGCTGTGTGGTGATCATCGTGTTTATCCCCATGATTATAATGTAACGCAGAGGGTGAGGGACAACCCGAAAAAGGACCAGTCCCTCCACCATAGTTGTTCTTGGTGAATTCTTCAAAGTGAACCAGTTAACTTGTCATCAAGGTGAATTCGAAGGTTGCGCTGTGATGGTGGTGCCCTTCGGAGACCGTAGGTCCAGAAATCTCGAAAAATGGACCACCGGAGCGACTCCGGTGGCCCGTAGAAGGCACCATCGATCTGTCAGTGACTGACGACGGTCGGTAGAAGCCAAAGGAAGAGGGTAGTGGCGCGCCTTTCGGCACGCCATGACGGCGAGGGGGTGCAGCGTCGGGTGCCGTGTGGATGGACGACCTGCGTTTGGGCCGTACGGTGGCTAGAGAGTTGCGGTCCGTTGACCATGACTGCAGGAGGCCCCACGTCCGTGGGGCCAGTGGGGACCAGACATGGCATGGCTACCGTGTCCCAGCTGGGCGAAACACCACTAGCCGCCCATGCAGCTGGGCCTTAGTCTGGCGGGCTGCGCCCCGAGCCAATGGGCCAGTCCCGCGACCCAGTGGGTTGTACCCATGCCGGCAGGATGGACCTGCACTGAGTAGTCCGGACCCGCATCGGTAGTCCAGAACCAAGCCCTTCTGGCCAGACAAGGTCGGGTTACTGGGCGACCCGACAGACTGGACCCTCAGCCAAACCAGGCCGGGTCCAGAAAGTCCCATCGGGCCTGGACCACTCGTCAGGCCAGACTGGACTGACCCAGAACCGAAACCGGTTAGGCTGAGTCAGTCTAGTTGAACTGGGGTATGTGGGAACCTTGGGACGGGTTGGTCAGGTCAGTCTGACCGGGTCGGATCGGGCCCATACACAACTGATCTCTGTTTACTAAAACACCTATATCTCTCAAACCGGGCATCCAATTGATTCGCCATCAGTGGCATTGGGAACCTTGAGATAAGGAGGTCCTTATAAGATATTTTACATGAATTTTGGTGGAAGTTGGTGTATGGATGTGTTGGATCGGACTCGAATCCAGCCATACCCTTTTTAAAAAAAGGCCCATATCTTACAGACTTGGTGTTCGTTCGACACACCATCTATTTCATTGGGACTGTAACATCTCAAGTAAGTAATGAATAATAGATATTTTTATCTATGTCTATTAATGATTAAGATAGTGTTATAGCGGCTTAAAATGAAAATAAATACAATCTTATGCATGGAATACACTAATATTCTTAAAAGATTGTTTTACTGCCTTTTGATGGCAAACCATTTTTGAATCTATATTTTGAAAATTTTATAAACTATGTTTGTCAAAATAAAATTATTCTTTATGATTGGGACATAAAAATTTACCTTGTGTGAATTTTTGGTATTTTTCTGACAATGTTCATTTTTTAATGAATAGTGAAAAATACTGCATTTTACATCAAAACTAGTTTTTAATCTAATTTATTTATATGATTAGATTATGTTTTGAATTGGTTTTGAAGTGAAATTAGAATATATTTTTACCATTTTATCCAATGGTGGTCATTGGAATCAATTTCACTTTGAAATTAGACTTAAACTGGTGTCAATCTTTTGATACTTATTGTTTGTAAAAACACGCTATTTGCTCTGGCAGCGGGAATTAATTATTAAATTAATTAATGTGACCTATATGTTTTTAATTTTGTAAAATAGACTTCATTTTTGAATTCGGAACATCAAATATAGCTTAGGGTGAATTTTTGGTAATTTTCTGAAAAACTTCAATTTTTGATGAATAGTGAAACCACTAAGTGATAATCAAGCAAAATGATTTTTCAGTTAAATGAAAGTTTACCACTAATGTGTATTGAATTTTGAAAATACGACATACATGGTTTTCATTAAGAAGTAAAATGTGGTTCAATGAGATTATAATAATTTTTTGGTGAATAGTAACTTATTAAGTTCTTAATCACGATTAGTGGTAATTAGGGTAGTTTAAGGTATAAATAATACTTTAATAAAATGAAATGACCTAGACACATGTCCCAACCTCATTGGTTGTGTCATGGCCGACCATGACATGCCATGGGTCAACTTGGGGACCCCATGGATCCACTTTTGTTGGGAAATGACATAAATTACTTTTTATTTAATGTTAAAGTGAAAATGACACAAACATAATATGTTTTACGAAAATAATTTTTAAGTGGGGTTATACAAGTCCAAAATTTGATTATAAATAGTCATTGGAAATATAAAAAGATTTCCTATATCATAGTATTTTTTTTTATAATTTTTAAACATTAAATAAATTTAATTATTTATGACATAATAATGATGCAGTGATGACATCATTATTTGACGATTTAAATAAAATGGAAAGATAATGTAAAATATATGAACTACACATGTCAAAAACTTATTGGATGAGTGGATTTCGAAGCCTTATCACCTTATCCACGAATTATATCAATGTGGGACCTTTTGAAACCGAAACACATTTTCAAATAAAGTAATATTTCTTTACTTTCCAAAAGTGCCCCTCCTCTCCTCTTATAAAAGGCCCCCACCTCTACCTCATTTCACACACTACTCAAGCCTTTGGCTCGGCCAACCCCTGCCCATTTACTCTCTCCACATACCTCTCCTCATCCTAGAGGATTCCCTTTGGGCAGAATCCTTTCAAAGGAAGCCTTTAGTCTCAAATCAAAAGGAGATACACTTTTAAAGGTAATTCATTCTCTCATGTTCATTTGTTTTATTTTGCTTCTCCAACCCCCTAAACTCTTTTTATTTACTTATTTTGTAACAACAACAGTATCTTAAATATACAAGGATGTTGTTATAATATTTATTTGAGCTACACTCTCACACAACTACATCAAATGGTTAAAGAACATACGGTTTCCGTGGATGGCGAAATTCTGCCTCCCGAAACGATGATTGTTCAACACTCATTTAACACCTTCAAAGGTGGCCATTATGATGTCACTATTTTTATATATGATATATAATATGTTTATTTTTTCCTTAATCTTCTGTTTTTTTTCATTTTGGGCATACCTTTATGGTTTCCATTATGGGTAAACACGATATCTTCATTTTAGGAAGTGCGGACTACCGCCCCCTCAAAGTGATTTGATTCGTTAAATACCATATGTGGGACATATCAAGGATGGAACTATGATATTATATATGATATTATACTGGAATTATAATATACCTTTATATCATTATGATTCTGTTCTATAAAATACGAAATAGAAATGAAAGTAGCGTTCATGAGTACGTACGGATTACCGTCTCCATGAACGGTGCATTTCATTTCTTACCTCTAAATGATTATGTAATATTATAAATGCATGTATGTACTGGATAGATATGACATATATGATATCTAAATCATGAATACCATTCTGGATATAATGAACCTTTGAACAAATTAACAACATGTAATGAAAGAAGTCTATTTTTGACTTAAGAACCAAATACCGACAAAATGAACATTATTAACTTAACTGATTACATGATGTTCATAACATGGTATAAAAGGAATAATGAACTTGAAAAAGATTCATAAGCAAGTAGAGATTAACTCAAGTTTATTATTCAGGAGATTAAAGAACGGTCGGGTCAAGTCGGATACGAGGTATGGGACTTCGTCTCAATCTCCTTTCATTGAGGCATATTTTATTTTATACACAACTTTCTTTTATACGGTGTATAAACCCATTTGACTTTTACGTTTATTCAAAAGTAATCTTTTTTATACGAAGCGTTTACTAAACGAAAAAAGGGAATGTTTTTGTCGTACGTATGCGGCGACAACGACTTCTCCGCCGTCGTAACCGTTATTCGAGTTTCGGCTTCCTCTACAAGCCATACCTTCTTTTTTTAAACGAAAAATAAATACCATGTTTTACTTTGGTATTGAAAATGGTTTTCATAATGTTTTTATTATATCAATGTGTTGTATTGATATCTCGTGATTGAAATGTGGAAATTTTATGTTTCCTTTATGCATGTTTTATGTGATATGATTATGTTATGGTTTTTGGGCATTATTATGAAGACGGGTGGTTCCGTGATAAACTAAGGGCGGGTGAGCCCGTTATAGCTCTCCAATGCATTGGGTAACGCGAAGGAGTGAAACGTTAAGGTTTCTCCGAAGAGATTTTAGGGAATATACTGTGATGGGTATTCCAAACGTAACCAAGAGGGTTACTCCCTACGTAAGAATGTTATGAATGCCTCAAGTTACCTTTATGTCTTATGATTTCTATGATTTATTCATGATTTTATGAGGTATGTTAAAGTGCCTATATTTTATGGGTAAAGTATGATTTCATTCTTATGTATATATGAACTCATGTTTCCTTTCCATGTTTTTTTATAACCCATACTGAGTTTTTATGCTCATCCCAAGTTTTTGAAATGTTTTTCACAGGTCAAGGGAAAGGTACATGATAAGATGATAGAGTCAAGGATGTGTCAAGAAATAATCCATGTTTTATTTTTAAATGTGTTTCCATTGATGGGAATGAAGAATACTATCTTTATGTAACCACTTTGTTTATATGTGGAATGTAATGCAAGTTTTATGATCTAATTCTCTAAAACTCTAAACCTGAAAAGATCCTCAACGTGTAATCTTGTAATAACTCAAGATTAAGTAAGGTTTAAGGCTGGGGCCTTATAGTTGGTATCAGAGGTCGGTTTAGATAACTTTAGGAGTTAGAATTCTATTAAATGATTATCCAAAAATATTTTTTTTCGAAATGATATATCATTTAAAGATTACCATGTTGCTTCATCTAAGACATGTTTGTTAAGAATGGTTTTTCGTAGAGGAAACAAAACAGATTTTCTGGGAAGGCATAGAGAGGGAAATGACCTTTCAAATCAGCATCCTGAGATGGTCAGAATTAGAACTAAACAGTTTGTTGCAGTGACGGCTCAATTGACTCAGGTGATAAATCGTGGTTGGGTTTACTGACAATATTTTGGTGTTTTCTAAAAGTAAAGAGGAGCATGAAAAACATTTAGGGGTTATCTTGAAAACCTTAAAAGAAAAGAAACTGTATGGGAAATTCAGCAAGTGTGAGTTTTGGTTGCAACAAATTTCTTTCCTTGGTCACATTGTTTCTAAAGATGGAATAACTATTGATCCTGCAAAAACAAAAGTTGTGGAAGAATGGCCAAGACCCACAAATGTAACCGAGATTCGTAGCTTCCTTGGTTTGGCGGGCTATTACCGAAGGTTTGTTAGAAATTTTTCACAGTTATCTAGTCCAATGACTAAGCTAACTCGGAAGGGTGTTAAGTTTATCTGGACAAAAGAATGTGATGATTTTTTTCAGGAATTGAAAAGAAGATTGGTGAATGCTCCAGTTTTGGCACTACCTTCGAGGAATGGTGAGTTTGTTATATACAGTGATGCTTCATTGAAAGGACTTGGTTGCGTCCTAATGCAGAATGATCAGGTAATTGCTTATGCTTCACGACAGTTGAAAACTCATGAGGTAAATTACCCTACACATGATTTGGAATTAGCTGCTGTTGTTTTTGCTTTAAAAATTTGGAGGCATCATTTGTATGGAGTAAAGTGTGAAATATATACCAATCACAAAAGTTTAAAGTATATATTCACTCAGAAAGAGTTAAACATGAGACAAAGGAGATGGCTGGAATTAATCAAGGATTATGATTGTACAATTCATTACCATCCGGGAAAAGCAAATAAAGTGGCTGATGCTTTGAGTCGAAAAATTAATGCTTCATTAACAATGTTGCGTTTGGAACGTGATCCTTTGGTTAACGATTTGATGAACTTTGGCATAGAAGTTGTTGGTGCAGGAAGTCCTTCTGTTTTGTTTCAGGTATCAGTGAGATCTTCTCTATCAGATAGAATCAAGCAAGCACAGAAGCAAGACAGTAAGTTGTAGAAAAGGGTAGAGCTGGTTCAGAAAGGTAAGTTGCCTGAATTCAACATTGATAATGATTGTGTTTTGAGATTTGGGAAGAGATTGTGTGTGCCTTGTGATTCACTGTTGAAGAGAGAGTTGTTATGTGAAGCTCATAGTTCTCCGTTTTTAGTTCATCCGGGCAGTACTAAGATGTATAGAGATCTGCGGGAGTATTACTGGTGGGATGGAATGAAAAGAGATATTGCTGATTTTACTATGAAGTGTTTGACTTGTCAGCAGGTTAAAGCAGAGCGGCAGCTACCGAAAGGGATGCTTCAGCCTTTACCAGTGCCAGAGTGGAAATGAGAGAATATATCCATGGACTTTGTTGTTGGATTACCGAAGACATCTCGAGGTAATAATGCAATCTGGGTTATTGTTGATCGCTTGACCAAATCTGCTCATTTCCATGCTATACGAGATACTTTCTCTCTTGATCAACTTTCTCGTTTGTATCTTAAAGAGATAGTCAGGTTACATGGAGTTCCTCTCTCCATTGTATCGGATCGTGATCCAAGGCTTACTTCTAACTTTTGGAAAGGCCTTCAGAAGTCGTTGGGTACTAAATTAAATTTTAGTACAACTTTCCATCCTCAATCAGATGGGAAGTCAGAACGAACAATTCAGACATTGGAGGATATGCTACGATCTTGTTCTATGGATTATCAGGGAAGTTGGGACCAACATCTTTCTTTGGTTGAGTTTTCATATAATAACAGTTTTCATTCCAGTATACATATGGCACCATTTCAGGCATTATATGGGAAGCGGTGTCGAACTCTATCTTTCTGGGATGAAGTGGGTGAAAGGAAGTTGATGAGACCAGAATTGGTAGAAGAGATGGCAGAAAAAGTTCATCTGATTCAGAAACACATGAGAACAGCTCAGAGCAGGCAGAAGAGTTATGCAGATAACCGGAGGAAGGATCTATCTTTCGAGGTAGGTGATCATGTTTTTCTCAAGGTTTCTCCTTGGAAAAGCGTGATGAGATTTGGTAAGAAAGGAAAGTTGAGTCCAAGGTTTGTTGGACCATACGAAATTCTGGAGAGAGTTGGATCAGTTGCATACCGAGTGGCGTTACCTCCGAGTTTATCTCAGGTACACAATGTTTTTCACGTTTCGATGTTGAGAAAGTATATGCTAGATCCATCTCATGTTTTGAGCCCAGAGGTAGTTCAGCTGGAAGAGAACCTATCTTATGAGGAACAACCAGTCCAGATTCTTGACCACAGGGAGCAAGTGTTACGGAATAAGGTGATTCATCAGGTAAAGGTTTTGTGGAAAAACCACATGATTGAAGAGGCAACATGGGAATCTGAAAATGCAATGAGGTATAAGTACCCCCATTTATTCGATAAGTAAATAAATTGCGGGGACGCAATTTTCTAAAGGGGGGAAGGATGTAACATCTCAAGTAAGTAATGAATAATAGATATTTTTATCTATGTCTATTAATGATTAAGATAGTGTTATAGCGGCTTAAAATGAAAATAAATACAATCTTATGCATGGAATACACTAATATTCTTAAAAGATTGTTTTACTGCCTTTTGATGGCAAACCATTTTTGAATCTATATTTTGAAAATTTTATAAACTATGTTTGTCAAAATAAACTTATTCTTTATTATTGGGACATCAAAATTTACCTTGTGTGAATTTTTGGTATTTTTCTGACAATGTTCATTTTTTAATGAATAGTGAAAAATACTGCATTTTACATCAAAACTACTTTTTAATCTAATTTATTTATATGATTAGATTATGTTTTGAATTGGTTTTGAAGTGAAATTAGAATATATTTTTACCATTTTATCCAATGTTGGTCATTGGAATCAATTTCACTTTGAAATTAGACTTAAACTGGTGTCAATCTTTTGATACTTATTGTTTTGTAAAAACACGCTGTTTGCTCTGGCAGCGGGAATTAATTATTAAATTAATTAATGTGACCTATATGTTTTGAATTTTGTAAAATAGACTTCATTTTTGAATTCGGAACATCAAATATAGCTTAGGGTGAATTTTTGGTAATTTTCTGAAAAACTTCAATTTTTGATGAATAGTGAAACCACTAAGTGATAATCAAGCAAACTGATTTTTCAGTTAAATGAAAGTTTACCACTAATGTGTATTTAATTTTGAAAATCCGACATACATGGTTGTCATTAAGAAGTAAAATGTGGTTCAATGAGATTATAATAATTTTTTGGTGAATAGTAACTTATTAAGTTCTTAATCACGATTAGTGGTAATTAGGGTAGTTTAAGGTATAAATAATACTTTAATAAAATGAAATGACCTATACACATGTCCCAACCTCATTGGTTGTGTCATGGCCGAACATGACATGCCATGGGTCAACTTGGGGACCCCATGGATCCACTTTTGTTGGGAAATGACATAAATTACTTTTTATTTAATGTTAAAGTGAAAATGACACAAACATAATATGTTTTACGAAAACAATTTTTAAGTTGGGTTATACAAGTCCAAAATTTGATTATAAATAGTCATTGGAAATCTAAAAAGATTTCATATATCATAGTATTTTTTTTATAATTTTTAGACATTAAATAAATTTAATTATTTATGACATAATAATGATGCAGCGATGACATCATTATTTGACGATTTAAATAAAATGGAAAGATAATGTAAAATATATGCACTAAACATGTCCAAAACTTATTGGATGAGTGGATTTCAAAGCCTTATCACCTTATCCACGAATTATATCAATGTGGGACCTTTTGAAACCGAAAAACATTTTCAAATAAAGTAATATTTCTTTACTTTCCAAAAGTGCCCCTCCTCTCCTCTTATAAAAGGCCCCCACCTCTACCTCATTTCACACACTACTCAAGCCTTTGGCTCGGCCAAACCCTGCCCATTTACTCTCTCCACATCCCTCTCCTCATCCGAGAGGATTCCCTTTGGGCAGAATCCTTTCAAAGAAGCCTTTAGACTCAAATCAAAAGGAGATACACTTTTAAAGGTAATTCATTCTCTCATGTTCATTTGTTTTATTTTGCTTCTCCAACCCCCTAAAATCTTTTTATTTACTTATTTTGTAACAAAAACAGTATCTTAAATATACAAGGATGTTTTTATAATATTTATTTGAGCTACAATCTCACACAACTACATCAAATGGTTAAAGAACATATGGTTTCCGTGGATGGCGAAATTCTGCCTCCCGAAACGATGATTGTTCAACACTCATTTAACACCTTCAAAGGTGGCCATTATGATGTCACTATTTTTATATATGATATATAATATGTTTATTTTTTCCTTAAGCTTCTGTTTTTTTTCATTTTGGGCATACCTTTATGGTTTCCATTATGGGTAAACACGATATCTTCATTTTAGGAAGTGTGGACTACCGCCCCCTCAAAGTGATTTGATTCGTTAAATACCATATGTGGGACATATCAAGGATGGAACTATGATATTATATATTATAGTATACTAGAATTATAATATACCTTTATATCATTATGATTCTGTTTTATAAAATACGAAATAGAAATGAAAGTAGCGTTCATGCGTACGTACGGATTACCGTCTCCATGAACGGTGCATTTCATTTCTTACCTCTAAATGATTATGTAATATTATAAATGCATGTATGTACTGGATATATATGACATATATGATATCTACATCATGAATACCATTCTGGATATAATGAACCTTTGACCAAATTAACAATATGTAATGAAAGAAGTCTATTTTTGACTTAAGAACCAAATACCGACAAAATGAACATTATTAACTTAACTGATTACATGATGTTCATAACATGGTATAAAAGGAATAATGAACTTGAAAAAGATTCATAAGCAAGTAGAGATTAACTCAAGTTTATTATTCAGGAGATTAAAGAACGGTCGGGTCAAGTCGGATACGAGGTATGGGACTTCTTCTCAATCTCTTTTCATTGAGGCATATTTTATTTTATACACAACTTTCTTTTATACGGTGTATAAACCCCTTTGACTTTTATGTTTATTCAAAAGTAATCTTTTTTATACGAAGCGTTTACTAAACGACAAAAGGGAATGTTTTTGTCGTACGTATGTGGCGACAATGACTTCTCCGCCGTCGTAACCGTTATTTGAGTTTCGGCTTCCTCTACAAGCCATACCTTCTTTTTTTAAAAGAAAAATAAATACCATGTTTTACTTTGGTATTGAAAATGGTTTTCATAATGTTTTTATTATATCAATGTGTTGTATTGATATCTCGTGATTGAAATGTGGAAATTTTATGTTTCCTTTATGCATGTTTTATGTGATATGATTATGTTATGGTTCTTGGGCATTATTATGAAGACGGGTGGTTCCGTGATAAACTAAGGGCGGGTGAGCCCGTTATAGCTCTCCAATGCATTGGGTAACGCGAAGGAGTGAAACGTTAAGGTTTCTCCGAAGATATTTTAGGGAATATACTGTGATGGGTATTCCAAACGTAACCAAGAGGGTTACTCCCTACGTAAGAATGTTATGAATGCCTCAAGTTACCTTTATGTCTTATGATTTCTATGATTTATTCATGATTTTATGAGGTATGTTAAAGTGCCTATATTTTATGGGTAAAGTATGATTTAATTCTTATGTATATATGAACTCATGTTTCCTTTCCATGTTTTTTCATAACCCATACTGAGTTTTTATGCTCATCCCAAGTTTTTGAAATGTTTTTCACAGGTCAAGGGAAAGGTACATGATAAGATGATAGAGTCAAGGATGTGTCAAGAAATAATCCATGTTTTATTTTTAAATGTGTTTCCATTGATGGGAATGAAGAATACTATCTTTATGTAAGCACTTTGTTTATATGTGGAATGTAATGCAAGTTTTATGATCTAATTCTCTAAAAATCTAAACCTGAAAAGATCCTCAACGTGTAATCTTGTAATAACTCAAGATTAAGTAAGGTTTAAGGCTGGGGCCTTATAGGTACCCTTACGATGAGATGGTCCTTTGGGGTTACTCTATGTGAGTCTTCTTGGTGGTTGAGGTATGACTTATGGCTTGAGGAGCGAATCCTTCTGGAATCAAGCATGCTAAGTGCGGGAATCTAATGGCTGACTATAACATGAAGAATGAGTAGAGATGCTGTGTAGGACAACACCTCATGATACTTTGTGGGTCAGAAACTAGCGATCCTGTGTGGGTTAGCACCTAGCGATCCTGTGTGGGTTAGTAACTAGTGATCCAATGTGGGTCAGCACTTAGTGACCCTGTTTTTATCAACAATAGAGCCTCTCAATAGAATAAGATGATCTAGTTTTACGACTAATCATCTTTACTTTTGTATCTAAGTTATACCTGGTGTGAGCTGTGTCATTTACTTTGTGCTATGTGTTTGAGATATTTCTTGGGGGTATTACCTCTGTGGAATTTTTTGTGTGATGTTTTCCTTTGTGGATTACTGAGAGACCTTAGGTGGTCTCAGGGTCCCTACTGAGTATTGTTATACTCACCCTTACACAGGATTTGCCTGCACCTATTGTGTCCTGTGCAGACAGTTTTGACTAGGACATTGGGGATACATGACTAGATGGTGCTTGGAGGTAGATAAATAGACATGGTGTGTGACTGTGACATCCTACATAGATCTGTACCTATCTTTCAGGTAGGATCCTTGGCAGATGACCTCCAAAGATTGTATTTATTTTGCTGTACTTTTATTTCAGTTGGGATTGTATTATGGTCCCTTTACTTTCAGTTTACACACTTTACTCTTAGTAGTGATACTTTATGGTGGTTTTACTAATTTCCTTACTTTGTGGTTTTTTTTTGCAGTATGCTCTGTCTGTGTGAGTAAAGGTTTAATGACAATGCCTTCCCTGATTGGGATATGCCTCTCCGGTGCTAATCACCATCCCCTGGCCTATGGAAGGCGGGTCGTGACATAATATCCATGAATCTCACTTCCTTATTTCTTTCAATTACACTTTAATAATATATAACTTCTCAAATAATTTTTTCCATGGATTACTTCAAAAGATTTCTTAATTATTCTCAAAGAATAATCCAATAATTTTTAGTGTAGTGGCCAACTTTATCACTGACATGGCCAATAAATTCATGAAAATTTTTCAACATTCAATTCATTTTATCCCCTCATATTTATTAAATCATTGAGTTTTATGGTTTTTTTGAATTAAAGCGTAAATTCATTGGAATTCATGAATATTTCTTAAATTGGATAAATTTTGATTTTAATTGATTTATATAATTTATGGGATAATTTAATGTCCATATTTTTATTTTTATTTTTTTTCTTATTTTTAATGTATAGATATGTTTCTAGATGCTCAGGAATAAAGATGTGGATAAGTAATGCAATATGCATAAAAGTAATTTTGTCTATGCATATGAGTTATTTAGGCTACGTATGATTCATATTTTCCATTTCATATAAGTTATTTCTAATACTTTATATGAGTTATTTTAGTTTTTCATGAAATCCATGTCTTTAAATTTTTTTTTCAAGGTAAATAATTAAAGAATACTTCATCTGGTTCACTTGTTCTTCAAACTTGAGCTTTAGGGTGCCACATCAATATATATGAAATATAATAATAGGAATCCATGTGGATTATAATAATGATATATGTATGATATTTAAATCAAAATAAAATCATAAAATTGACATAGTTAGTAAATTTATGATATTTTGTTAATATTTAATTCATTTTATATCCTCATATTTATTAAATAATTGGATTTTAAGAAGTTTTTTGAAATTAATGTTTCAATTCCTTGTAATTCATAAATATTTATTAAATTGGATAAATTTTGGATTTAATTAATTCAAATAATTTGTAGGATAATTGGTTGGTTAGATTTTTATTTTTTTGATATTTTGAAGGTATAGATATATTAGTAGTTTCCCAGGAATGAAAATATGGAAAAGGAATGAATTGTGTATACAAGTCATTCTTCTTATGAATATGAGTCATACAAGATGTGTATGAGTCATTATGCCCATGTGTATAAGACATTCTACACGTGTGTATGATTCATTCAAGCTCTATATGAGTCATCTCAGCTAGTGTGTATGAGTCGTTTCCAATGTTGTGTACAATTTATTTTAGCTTTGCATGCGAGTCATGTATTTAAAAAATTATTAAAAGGAGGATGATTCCATAAAACTTCATCAAGTTTACCCATGATTTGAACCAGATATTCATGGTTCCATATCAACATTCATAAATCCCAATAACATGAGGCCATATAGTTTTTAATCATGATTTATTCACGAGTTTCCGGTCCAAAATAAAAGGAGTAAAGCTATAAATTTTGTGGAAGTGTGAACCATGATTCTAAAGAAATTTTTTGAAAAGGAAATAAAAAATAGAAATTCAAAAAGACAAATAATTTTAGAAGGATTTGACCAGATGAAGTAGGGAATGAGGATCCTTTAAGAGAAAAAGAAGAGTAAAGGAAGATGATATTTTTTTTCCTATAGCGTTTTATCCCTACTAATACTGTTTCTTTGAAAATTATTATTTTTTATTTTATGTATTATAAAATTCTTTAATTCCTTCTTTTAATCATATCATATCTTTTATCCCACACATGTAGTGTTAAAAAATTCAGTTATCAGAGAAGGTGTGAAAGAAAAATTGTGATTCTTGTGTTTTTAAATTAAATAAATAAAATATATTTTTGATTGATTGATTCCAATTTTCAATTATAGTATATATTATCTATTTAAACCATGTTTGATTTTTTATTATTATTTATTTCCTTTAGAGATGATCATTAATATCCCTCCACTCAATTTAGTATATATAAAATGGAATAGTCTAGGTTGAGTAGTGTAGTGCTCGAAGATTAATATCTTGTGTGTACAATTAGTGGAACGATCTTGGGTTTTTTAGGGAGAAAAAAACTTGATTGGGTATTTCTTAAGTAATTCAGGAAGTGGTTCACTATTTGGTATAAAATATTCCACTTTACACACATAGTAAAGAGGACAAACTAAGTAGATATTTTTGTTAACTTTAGCCTCACCACTACCATTTAACCAAAGGTAGAAGGTGAAGTGATTTTGGAAGCTCTCATTCATTAGTTATTAAGAAGAAGAGACGTCCTTTTAAAGATTATGATAATATTAAGATTAAATGACTAAACATAACCCATAACATCTCAATATATTTCTTTTAACAATTTTCCTTTAATTTATTTTGCTTGGTTTTCAAAATAAATAACCCAAACACCCCTTTTTATAATTAAAGTGATTAACATTATTGAGAACCCCTCTTTAGAGAGAACCCTAGTTTACCACTCATAGTAAATTTAAACAAGGAATTAATCAATCTTTTTCACACCCATTTTAGTAGTATAAGAAACCTTGGATCATTATAGGGATTAAATAACAAAAATTATAACTTTTCAATTGTATGACTAGATATTCAAATAACAAAATTTTCTATCCTAACCTTGAGATAGAGAGTACATTAATTTTCAGGATTAGGAGTTTAAATTACAATTTGAAATTGAATAATTTTCTTTGACAGAATATGGTTTGAATTCTAGTGTTCGTTGTGATCCTTTAAAAATGGCATAAAATCCAAATCAAACCTTGAGAGATATTTATGTGCCCACTTCATTCATCAGAATAGTAAAATTATCATTTATAACTTGAAAAATAAATTTAAACTCAAAAATAGACTAATAAAATTTCTACCTAGAATCCACAGTCTTATAGGAGAATACCTTAACAAACACATCAAGGAGTTCATATCGGTTTACTCCAAATTCAATCATAGATGAGTGGAACAACATATTAAATGGAGAGATTTCCCATTTTCATTGTAGGGATCATCCAAGGAGTGTATGTATAATTTGAAACAAATAGAAATAAATTATTGGTATAATTATAACACCTAGAAAATTTAGTTAAAATAATAATATTCTTGAAATATTTGTTAATGCACAATACTGAGCTTTAAGTGAAATGAGATATACTATAAAAATTTTATTATTTAAATGTAACCATTATAACCTAGGTGTTAAATTAGAAGTATGAATATGAGAAACCATATTATAAAAAATATTTATAAATGTTTTATATAATTAAAATGTATTTATTAATTTATAATAAATAAGTACTCAATTTTTAGTAAAGTCATTTTATGCTTCAAAATATATTTTCTTAAAAAATATGTTTTTATTACATTTTGTGTGCATATATTATAATTAATTTATCACGTTTTTAAAATTTTATTTTTAAAAAAATGATATCATTTTTGAAGTTAGTATATCAAAATTATCTTAATGTGAAATTTTGTGATTTTTCTGAAATGTTTAATTTTTTATTGAAGAATGAAAAAAATACCGATTTTATAGAAAAATTTCTTTTAAATTCAAGTATTTAAAAAGTCCCATTTTATTTTGAATTAATTTGAAAATTTTATTGGTTAATTTTTATTAAAAAACATCTAATTAATTTCTTTAGAGTCTACATTGTGATTAATTTTTGTATAATTGTTTTATACATATAAATGAAATATCTAAAAAATCATTTTTTGTCATATTTTTCAGGTTTATTTTAAAAGTAATTTTTATCACTTATTGGGATTGAATTTTATAAAATGGATTCCATATTTTTAATAATTATATCCAAATTTTTTATATAGTTCAACTTTATTTTTGGTCATAATGAAAAGTAACCATGGTAAAAATATTGTAACCACATTAAGGATAATTGGGTATAATAAGGTTAATACTATGAGTTAAGGATTAAAAATTATCAATACAATTGCCTATTTTTAATTTTATGATTTTAATTATACACCCTTAAATTATTTGAAATATGGAATTTTTGTTCCAACATCCTTTGAAAATGAACTTAATATTATTTTAAGTGAAGGAAAATTCCAAAATTTCACTCTCTTTCTTTTAAATTTTCTTATGTGTTTACATAGAGATAAGGAGATGATATGAATGAATATAAAATATTATTTTGAACAAAAATACCATATTAATAAAATATTAATTTATTTTTAATTTTTAGTGATGATATAATTACCTTAAATGCAAACAAAATACTGACACAATGCTTGTGTAAGTAGTAGAAATATTAAAGTAAATGATTTTAAAAACATAAAAAGTAATATTTTTTGGATGAATTATTATATCACATGAATTTTATGGTTAATAATATTTTATAATTGAATGAGAAATAGTTTTATAATTAAATTTCTTTCTTGTTGTATTTAATTTAAAATTATGTGAGTAGTCCCAAAAATAACTTTAATGATATCGTATATTAAATAATATTTTATTAAATGATTTAAAATTCATAAAAAACTCATATTTTTCAAATTGAAAGTGATATGGTTAATAATATATACCATTTTATAATTATGGGTCACTCATCCTTTTATAGTAACTTTCATGACAACTAAAGAGTAAAAAACTTTGATATCACAATAATCATCAAAAGGGTTGATGGGGGGGGGGGGGGGTTATAACTAAGAGACAAGGGTTAAAATAACACCTAAAATTCTATAAATTTTATTGGATGAGAGGATTTATAATAATACCGATCCTATATTATAAATATTTCAATTTTTAGCCACTTTAACCGAAAAATTAATTTATTTTGATTTAATACTTTATGTAATTCTAAGGGTGCCCCTCTCCTCTCTTATATAAGGACACCACCTATACTCTATTACTCACACTTCTTGAGAAATTTATCTTAGCCAAAACCTACCAAAAAATATTATTAATTTTTTTATCTAAATTATATAGGCTATCTTATTCTCAATATACCATCCCTAGGGTCCTTGAGAAGAGATCCAAATGATACTTCTCAAAGAGGAGGTAATCATCCTAGCCGATCTCTTTCATTTTACTTCTTCTTTTAACTCCTTAAATTTTGTCCTAAAAAATAAAATATAAAAAAATAACTATATCCAATATAATAAAATGTTATTAGGTTTATTATATAACATTTATCCATATATTTTTCCATCAAATGGAAAATGAAAGTATCACTTGTGTGCACATGTGGACTATTGCCTCCATGTAGCAATACGATTCATTTTACATCACCATCTATCATGGTTGGTTGTTATGATGGATTTAATGTTTATATATAATATTTATAACATAATTATGATTTTATAATCATAATATATTATATAACTTCTTAACTTCCCATCTGTTATAAAATGATAACATCGCTCATGCGTACGTGTGGACTACCACCTCTACAGAGTGATGCAATTCATTTTTTATTTATGCTTTATATGATTAGTAATAAGGATATATTTAATGAATATATATGATATTTATGATATGATAATTATTATATAATGTTAAAATTTTATTTACCATTCTTTAATTACATTCATAGAAAATCGAAAACATCACTCATCTATACGTACAAATTACCATCTCCACGAAGTGATGTAATTAATTTTTCCTAATAACTTTATATGAATATTTATAAATGTGAAAATAATTATTAAATATGATAATTATGATATTATAAAAAATTTAGATATGTTGGAACCATGATCTAAGCAAAATTACCAAAACTTCCAAACTGAAACTTTCATGAAAAATGAAGTAGTAAACACTTAAAAATGATGATGTTAATAAAGAATTATTAATAAATGGGTGTTGAAATGTTATAAATATAGAAAAATAGGAATCAAAATCCCATACTTTGTGCTAAAAAAATATCTTAAAACACTATATTTGATACACATATATTATTAAAATATCTTTCTCACAATTAAAATCCAAGGGCCTTTGAGTTTTGAGTTTTAGAGAATTAGGAAAAATCAATAACTAATAAAAAATCTCAAGACTTCTCATAAAATGGATAGTTTTTCTCCACTATATAAGAAGATAATAAATCTATTATGAGTCTTTATTGTCTCCCATAAATTCTCCATAAATATACTCTTCTAGTTTTAATATACATAATAATTTCTTTCATAACTTGGGGATAGGGAAATATAATAAGGGGTGAGCTCAAACACCCAGTAAGGGTAAAAATAATAATAAATCATAACATGAGAGATGTGAGACATAACATAATATCATAATAATCATGGAATCAAGACATGGGAAGTGATAACATAAGATCATGAAATTATCATGATCATATTATAAGAACATGGCATCATACAAATGTGGCAACGATATAAATATGACATCATAATAATAATTCAAGGCTCATTGCCTCATTAACATAAAATAATTCTCTAGGATAACTGCCCAGTCCCATAGTTTGATATGCTCACTGGACACACACCTTGATATATCATGAGATTAAAACATTTACCAATTAATTATAGGTATATGTAATTCTGGTCCCACCAATGACATAATAAAAAACATAGATATATGATCCATATGGTTTCAATCAACATATCATAAACACGCAAGGAAAAAATGGGTTTTATATTATCATTAAATGGTTTCCATAAGGAAACATTCATAATTTCATCAATACAAATAACATGATAAATCCAGGGAAAATAAATGGGTATCCAATGTCTTTAAGCATCATTTTAGGTAAAAACCACTCAATATGAATGATATGATATTTACACTATATAGAAAAAGTATATACAGTTTAGAATTTTTTTTAACTAATTAATATATGTAAGTATCTTGGTAAACACACTTTAATCAAAGTAATAGAACATAAGGAATTCATAGAATAAATGAATTAGAAGAAAATCATGCCTATCTAAGTGGATGATTAGGAAAGATAAATGAAGTGACATATCACCCCATAGATGTAAAATATCATTTCACAATCCTTCTATATAAATAAGGTGGATGTTATCATTATATGAATGACTTTGTTACATCACGGCTCGAGGGATACTAAATAGAAACCTCGAGCCAATTCACCACATAACATCAAGTGTGACTCTTCATATACTAGAGGATACAAACTAGTATTAGGAGTCTAAGGTGGTACTTTTAGGAGACTATAACCCCATATCAAAGTGTATAATAACTATATAAATAACCAAGTATTAAACAAATTAGAGTATGAGGGAAGAATAAATCAAAATATCATGCTATAATATGAAATGAAATATATCAAAGGCCCAAACAACTATATAATCCATACAAATTACTTCCCACTAGGTCAGTTACACTAAGAAACAAAATAAAATAAAAACTATGAAAAATTATATCTAATGAATCTATGATCCAAACATCATACAGTCTCTTAATACCTTTTAAGATATCCTTCCTAATCATGAAAAAATTAACATGGGCCTTCTCCCAAACTTTTTCCTATAATAACCATGTGATTGATTCTTTAGTGCCCATGTATAGTGGTGGCCCAAGAAGGGTGTGAATATAACTCATAAATTTCACCACCAATGGTGTCAAAAGAAATAACTAGTTAGAGAAATAATGTATACAGATAAATAGTGGGATAAATAAACAGTATAGAAATGAAGATACATTCAAAATAAATAACTACTCATCGAGTAACCCATTTGTCCTCAGATTCTAATGTGACAATCGATCTAACCAAACCCGTATCAACCTAAGATGATTTTAGGAGTCATAAAACATAAGGTGAAACATATATTAAGTAAAAAAATTGGATTCCCATCCATTATACAAAAAATGAAATAATAAAGCATCAATCCGACTATATGAAACTAGGATGTAGAGATCTATGTCAAACATTCGAAACCATACATAGAAGCATTATGTACAAATCTCAAAACCTCATCTATAAATCCCCATGTCAGACATATAGATCCATACCTATGGAGATTCATGTCCAACTCTATGAACTTCAGATGTGGAACACCATGTTAGACATCCATAACCATACCTATGAAGAATCATGTCAAATTATCTAAACCTCAGATGTGAAGAACCATGTCAGACATCCAGAACTATACCTATAGAGTGTCATGTATAACTCTATAAACCTCAGATGTAGAGTTCCATGTCATATATCCAGAACCAACCATCGTAACAGTAGTTATAGGAGAATCAATATGGAACCTAAACCATCCCATAAATTCTCAAATACCATGGTTCAACATTATGATATTTTAAAAGAAACAAGAGGGACTCAAACAGTCCTTTTTCATACTTTAATCATTTAGCAAGGTCTTAATGGGACCTTAACACCCAAACATCACTCGACATGCTGATTTGTTTTTATATTTCTGAACACCATTCCAACACTCTTTCAAAAAATATGGATATCACACATTCATATAAAATATTTTTAAGCCACCCTTAAAACATAAGCCTTCCTCTTTAATAATATAAAATAAGGGAAAAGCTTTCATTTCCTTTAAAACCTTTAAAAAGAACAAATTTTATATTTTCACCAAAGGGGAAAGCACACACTCATTTAAAATCAACATTTAAATATACTCTAAAAAACCCTTTAAAAATACATGGAGGCCAACACCTCACTTAAAAAATAAAACCACTTTAAATCATATATTTCACCCATTTAAACCCAAATCCAAGTCAAAACCCAATTCACTTGGTTAAATTTTTTTTAAGAGCCTTATAGGCATTTCGCAAAACCCAATACTTAGAACATTCCATTTTCAATGGTTGTCACACCCCATGTGTGGTCATAGGTCTGAAAAATAATAATCAATGAATTAAATAAGGTTTGTTAAAGGTATAAGGCATCAATATAAGTCCCAAAACTACTAGATAAAACTAGGGGAGAAAACACCCCACACATCGGATTTATGGTACATACCTCATAAAAATGTAAATAAATTAACAATATTATAGGTAAATCTCTAAGACCTCATACCTCATTAATGAAGCTTTATATGAAATTCACAAATATCAGAAGCTTTACCAAGGTCTATAAAACCCTAATTTCAACCCATTGGCTTCAAAAAAATATCATCTCCACCACCCAAGATCTAATCTAACACCAAAAAATAAAAAAAATTTAATCCCAACATTTAAAAATAACTTAACCATTTATGTTAAAATGAAATAATGGTCACCAACCTCACCGAGTGATCACCACTTTTAGAAACTCTATGAAATTTCCATGGGTGGTCCACATTAGACTTATGACACCATTCCCAGGTGAAAACCTAAGAGGTGATAGAATTACAATAATTAATTTAATTAAATCATATGGGAAAACCTAAGAAAAATTTACCTTGACCACATACCTTAAATAAACACCATACAATGATGGGAAAATTTCATCTTAGGATTTCCTCTATGCAATCCAACCAATATAACCATTTGAAATGGATGATTACACTATTCTATAGTGGAATAGTAAATGAAACCTAAATTTGGAAACTCTAAAATTATATAGGAAGAAGAAGGAAGAGTGAAGAGGTTGTTATTTGGTGATGATAACCTCAAAACACCCAAATATATTTATAAATGAACTCCAAAATCAAGGGTTAGAGAAGGGTAAAGGGGTTAGGATCACCCTTGATCTGAGCATGCATAATGGGGGAGAAAGAGGAGGAAGTGGCTAAAAATTATGAGGGGGAAATTTGGACATTCCACATTTAAATGAAATTATGAGAAGCCGCATGGTTTTCTAAACCTTGCACTAACCATTCACCCCCACTAGGCATTGAAAAAATACCTCACATGGTTAGGATGCGTAGTTAAGAAAACTATGCACCAACCATGATCTCAGCATTTCCTCCCCTTTGTAGTTAGGTTCATGGTTTGTTTGAAACCATGTGCATACCATACACCATGCCTTAGTCTCTCCATTACATCAAAAAATTTCTCCTTTTACAAACAAGATTTACCCAAAACTATGATCTAACCATGAAACTTAACTATGATCAGTTCAAAATGAATTTAAAACTAGGGAATCAAGGTGTTGCATGGTTTCTCTTAAACTTCACACACCAAACCATGCTCCCTGGACAAAAAATTACAAAACTCTTGAACTTAACCCAAATATTTTGTGGCTCACCTGAAAACCCAAGAGACCTTATGATACCCATTCCTCATCTAGAAACACCACCTTAAGTAATACTAACTCTGAGAAAACCATTCTGAGTCTCTTTTTGAAATTTGAACCATCTAGTAAATGGAAATTAAAATTCCTTTTGGAATTTCCATCTCATACAGATGTATGATCATAAATCATTTTCACCATGTTACTTCTTATCCTTGAGAATTCTTGGTGGTCATACATCCACAACACCCAACCTACATCAGTCATAAATTATTTCCAATGACCTCATTCAATTTCTGAATACTTGGAATAAAACCAAAGAAAAATATATAACTCTAGGAACTAAAACAGAAAAAACCCAATACAATGACCATTTCCAAAATTGAAACACCAACATGATGCTTATACAACCAAAAAAATAATTATTTCATCATCCTACCATTCCTCAGAGCGATAATGCTCCTCACTATAAGATTCAGTTTATAATAACTAACATCATATGCTTGGAACTTCCACTATCGAAAAAGCCCAGAATAACCTAAAAAATTTAAATCCCATAATATGACCAACATGATTCACAACTTAGCTCACCCAACACCCATGATAACTCCAATCAACACTGGTTCTCATCCTTGTCATAAAAAACCAACCAGAGTAGACACATAACCATCATACATGCATGAACTAAGAACCAACCAACTATTACTCAAAAGAATGATTCATTTTCCAAAAAGAAATTTTAATTTCAAAAATGAGACATTGGATGTGATTTTTAATTTTTCTCACTTGCTTCATAAGTTACCCCAAGTCAGCCTATCCAAGGCTAACTCATCCCAAAAATGCTCGCCTCCAAATTCCGCCACATCAACACCTCACCTGATTAAGATGCCTTAATTCCCAGAGGCATCCCATGATATTATTAACATGAAAACTGGAGTCTATACAAAAATAATATTGATAAATCACCATCATATACTCCACTGAACCAAAACTATCGTCATGCCATACAACACCAATGATGCACCTCTGTTATAGCGCACATGATTTAATTTTAGAACCACCCTAAGCCTGAAGTCAACACTCGGATCGATCATCCACCAAAAATAATTTATTTTTAGAATTATTTATAGAATTAAATATAATGCCTCATATTTTACTCACTAGAATCATGGTTCCACCATAACTGATCCACTGCTAGTTCTACACAATTATGACCCTTCCTCCATGAGGGTCTCACCTCCATGACTAACATGTCCCTCCTCACCATTGGAGCATTATTTTCATCACCTCACTCAAGAAACCCAAACTAACATGGTCCAAATTCCATTATCTACAAACCAAATAATTAGATTTGTCCATCACACTATCATTACAGTGAAAAAATGAAACATCAACTATCACCTGTTCTTGGCTTCTGAGAAAAACACCCACAACATTCACCAATATCTGGTCCACCAAAAGGATCTTACTCACAATATCCAATGGTGTAATTCCCACTATACGACTTCACTTACACAACTACATGATAGAAATATCCAAATAGGCTCCTTATAAAACTATAAATGACCTTTAGATAGCTAGGAAAATAGTTAATGCTCAGTGTACTTAGGATACTGTTATGATATTGGGAATGGTCGTCTCTAATTGGGAGTATAATAATATTTCATCAACGAATACCACCATAACCATAAATTTAAATGTCAAATATAACTACTAGGACATATCAAGCCCATTCAAAGGCCTTGGGACTCCCTACCCCCAAGTGTATCATCACACCCACACAGGCTCTCAACTAACTCATTAATGCCTTCTTAATTTAGGCACCTTAGGCATACACTCCTGTAACATCTAATACACAAGCCAAATGACACAACTTGTCACTGAATATTTGTTTCTCCAAAATCCCCTTAATAATTAATTATTACATGATCTTGTGTAACCCAACCATAGAAGACATATCCAAAGATATCCAAGCTAGTAAACTAACCAGTCCTACCCTTAGAAACCACATGCTCCACTAAATCATCAAAATTACAAGTGATTTTCATCTCAAGGAAACCATGCATCCTCATGTGTCTCAAACTATGCAAAAATTGATTATACCTCACTTGTGAGGTCCCCACCAAAAATAAACTTGCACATTTAAAACCACATACATATCATAGAGCACCTCCTGTGATCTAATTCCATCTCATAACCATAAAAAACCCTGCCTACTCAACCATTACCTAGGATAAACACTTGAATGAGTATTCCCCTATCAAAACCATCCACAAGGTTGAAGAACTAGCCCAAAAATGATACCTATCAAAAGAAAGGAATATAATGTTCCTATCCTCATACTAGGCTGTACCATTCATGCACCATTGTCAAAAGTACAAAGCATCCACCCATTTCTCACACACCCAAAGGCACACACAACTCAAACAACCACTCTCATAGGGCACCATAAAAAGTCACATAAAACTAACTCCCTAAAATAGATTCATTTTAAGAAGTTCACTAGTCTCTCCCACCTATACACATAGTTAAAGTATCAAGACACGCCATTAGGTATGATAACCTAGGTCTATGCCAACTCACAGAAGGCTAAAACTCATAGGGTGTCAAACATGCTCTTCTTCCAATATCACACAACAATAACATATGAAAGAAACCACCATTAGGGTCTCACATATAGAAGGAATCAAATTCCAAACCAACCACTGAAAACTAGGGCACCCATAATCTCCAAGAATATACACATCAAATTTATCCTTGGAGGACTAGGTCACACATCCAACATTGAAAAAAGACCACCCAGAAGGTTTCTATGATCATATACCTATACCATACAGACCCAATAGGGTCACTGCACTTTTTATGCATGAGGAAAACATTAGTATCCTCATCATTGAGCACCTAACCATAGATCCACATAAAATTCCATCAAAAAGAGATTTATATACAAGTCAATCTAGTTGATTAGAATGAAACCAATTACTTATATATGAAAATGATGTGTGACTAGTTGTTGACACTTACAACTGAGACTTTATCATCATAAAAATCATACCAAAAGGCCTATAACTTATGGATCCTACATTCCTTCCATGATGCATGAGATGCCTCTTACCTCTACATGCCAATAGTCAAATCCAAAGTACTTACCTCTTTACAACTAGTCAAGAGCCTGCAATCCATTATAAACCATTGAATCCAAACCACATGCGCATCACAAGAAGTGAAAATAAAATATAACCATAACATATAATACTGAGAAAATCAATCCCAGCCCCTAGTAACCTAGAATTCCTATCAGAATAGGTGTTCGTGATGCACCAGTCCAATATCCATTATAGGCTCAAACACCTTACTATATCTATAGTTTACTAAATCCCAAATAGTAAAAAAGGAAATTAACTTCTTTGATATTAATTTGTAATGTATTGGATCAAGAGACACTAAATTGATGCCCTGAGTCAGTTCACCCCATGACTACAAGTGAACCTCCTCATATACTAGAGGCTGCCAACTAGAAGCTAGGGTATAAGGTTGTACTGTGAGGATACAGTACCCCCATACCAAAGTGCATAATAATAATATAAATAACCAATCATCAAACACATCAGAGTACATTGAAATAATAAATCAACAGATCATGCTATAATATATAATTAAATGTAGTAAATTACCGACTAGACTTATAATCCATAATTGACCACCCACTGAGTCAGTTACCCAAACATATAGAATAAAATAAAATCCATGAAAAATGGGTTATACAAAATCTTATATTCGAACCTCAACCAGTCTCCCGATACTATTCGAGATATCCCGACTGATCATAAAACATATGACACATGCCTCTTCCCAAACCTATGCTTACAATAACCATGTGATAGCTTCTTAGGTACCCATTTTTAGTAATGACTTGAGAAGGGTGTGAGTATAACTCACTAGGTCACCACCAATGGTGTCTAAAGTAATAACTAGTTAGTGCAACAATGTATGAAGATAAATCATGGGGTAAATAAATAGCACAAGACTAAAGATAAATTAAAAATTAAATGTCTAATAATTGAGTAATCCATTGGACCTTGGTTTCTAAGGTGAAACTTGGGCCAACAAAACTTGAATTAACCCAAGCCAATCATCTAAGTCATAAAACATAGTGTGAAATTTAATTTAAATAAAGAAAGGAAATTTCCATCCATCATCTAACTCATTAAATCATAAAGCATCAATCCATCACTTTGAACCTTATATGTGGAGTGCCATATCAAGAATCTAGAACAATAAACATGGATAATCATGTATAAATCTTTAAACCTTGACTTTATAGTTCCATTTTTGACATATAAAACAATACCTATGGAGAATTATATCTAACTCTCTAAACCGTAGATGCGGAATTCCATGTTAGACATCCATAACCATACCTATGGAGCATAATTTCCAAACCTATAATCCTCAAATGTGTAGTGCCACGCCAGAAATTTGGTACCATACATGTGGGGCATCATGTTTAACTCTTTAAACCTCAAATGCGGAGCACCATGTCCAATATCCAGAAGTAAACATCATAACAGTAGTTCCCAAAGTTTCAATATAACACCTAAACCACCTAATAAATTCTCAAATACTAAGGTTTAACATCCTAACCTTTAAAAAAAAATTATAGGAACTCAAACAACCTTTTTTTTCAAACCTTAATCATTTACCATGGTCCCAATGGGACCTTAACACCCAAACATGGATCGGTATGCCAAACCATTTTTATATTTACAAATACCATTCCAATACTATTTAAAAAATTATGTATCACACACATTCAAATAAAAATTTTGAATCCTCCCTTAAAACACATGTCTTCCTCTTTTACAATCCAAAATAAGGTAAAATCTTTCCTTTCATTCAAAACCTTTAAAAATAACCATTTTGAAATTTTCACCAAATGGGAAAACACACAATCGTCTCAAATAAATATTTGAATCCACCCCAAAAACCCATTTTAAAAACAATTGGAGGTCAAAAACTCACATTAAAATAAACAATGCTTTAAAATATAGATTTCGACCATTTAAACCCAAATCTAGGTTAAAGACCAATGCACATGGTTTAAACCATATTATGTGAGTCATATGAATTTCACAAAACCCAATATAGAAACATTTTAATGAAAGTGATTAATTTTCAAAAATTTAAATTAAATAAGACATATGAAATGGTAGGAGAAAAGATAATTGTAAGATCAATGTCAAGAAGAAAATTCATAACTCATGGAAAGAGAACTTGAGTTGAGACATGAGTAACTTTTTAATAAAAAACCTGAAAGGATAAATTTCATGAAAATGAAACTAAAATAAAATTAATAAAATATATTTATTATCAAAATAAATTTTTTTCATCATATACACCATATAAAAGTAAATTGGTATATAAAGTAAAACATGTATCAATATAGGGAGTTTGAGACAAAAATACCTTAATTTTTTCCTTAATTAGTTAATGAAACTCTAAATTCATGTAAAAAAACAAAAAATATATTAAACATATATTTAAGGAAATTATTAATCTCTAAAAACATTTTATATACTTTATTTATAATTATTTAATATAAATATAGTCGATCATTATAGGTTATTTTTAACATTGGGTGTTAACACTTTTAATTTTACTACACATGCTTTGTAATGTTAATGTTGATAGTTGATATTTGATACCATGTTAATAATTACAAGATTAAATATTGTTTTGTAATAAATATACCTTTATTATTTATAATTTTCCACTTTGATCCCCTAATATTTTTAATTACGACTCTTGATGATGATGTTAGAGACAAACTTGTTTTGTCAGTTTTCAATGAACAACGATGATATATTAATAACATGTTTAGATATTAATATTTTAACTTCATATTTTTTTTTTAAAATAAATTAATTATAATTTAATGTCATTAAAAATATATATAATTCCTTAATAATTAACTATATAAAAATTACAACATTTCTCAAGTAGGCAGTAAACCAACCAAAACAAAAGAGCATCATAATGGTCGAATGAGTAAGAAATTTATATTATATAGTGTTAATATAATATTTAAAGAAACTTATACATGTAATATATTTCATATATCTCTATAAAATCTATTATTATAATCTTTAATGGTGGGTGGTGTTGACAAATGAGATTCACTATTTGTGGAGGTGGTAGTTCGCACGTACTCACGATCAATGAAACCATTTCTCAATGAATGGACAGAGTGAAGGTATATGAAAATAAATTATTTCATAATTATAATAATTTTATAAAAATCATATTTTTCCATTAATTACACTTTTAGGTTTTTCCATGTTATGTGGTTAAGTGAAATAAGTCATGTCATTCATGGAGGCGGTAATCCGTACATATGCATGATTAACTATTTCATTCCATAACGAATGAATGGAATGATGGTAAATGTAAAATTTGATAATTTTAGAATTTTATAATAAACATAAACAACATAATTATTCATCAAACCCATCCTTGATATCATTCTTAAGAATTAGGGATGAAAAATGAACTCTATCATGTTGTGGAGGTGATAGTTTGCAAATACACAGGATCAATGCATTTTGCTTTCTTAGAGGATGATATAAAATGAATAAATAATTGATGTTAAATTAATATAATGAAATTTAAATATATATTATACTTAATTAATTATATTAAAAATTTTAGAGAATATTATAAAGATGAAAATTAAAAATAATGACTAAGAGGAGAGTAATACCCATGTCGGGAACTTTTATTTTCCTTGGAATTATCCTTGGAAATGAAGGGAATAGGAAAATTAAGCGAGGATAAAGGCTATGGTTCATGGGAGAGGATTATATTATTAAAAAATGGGAATATTTTAATTAAGTAATTTGAATGTATGGGTGTATAAATAAGGGTTTAAAGAGGTCTCTTTTATAAGTGAAGGGAAGATAATTTTCAATGTAAAATAATGTTATGTAAGGGGTAAGAATGAAATGACATGAATGTTAGGTGAGTTTAGTGAAATAAGGTTTTTAAGAAATTTATTTAAGTCTTTAAAACTTAATAAGTTATTTTTTATAAGGTATAAAGGTCATATTAATTTAGGAAAATTCAATCAACCTTAGATTAGTCTTTTAAACACTAATTACTATTAATTAAATATTAATCATTACAATTGTTTTATTGATAAAAAATAAGTGGACCTTTATTAACAAGTTTATAAATTAAAATTCTGAATTATAGATCCAATTGATCTAATTAATTTCAAAAATATGATAAAATATGATTTTAAATTAAACACACATAACATATGATTTTTTTTTAAATAAAAGATTGTTTTTTAAATGTAAAATTATGTATAAGATAAATTTATGATGGTTACTATTTTTCATGATAGTAATTGATTTATTATAAAACAATTAATGGTATATTATTTTAAAATATATTAAAAACTGTATTTCACCATGAAATGTTTTAATTAAAAAAATGAAGATTGTTTTAAATTATAATAAAATGTTTCTTAAGTGTTAAAATATTATTAATATAATTTATAAGTTCAAAATTATATTTCAAATTTCATAATTATAAGCCTAAAATATATATTTATTCAATTAAAATATTTTATAAAATTTTATGCTTTGATCATATAATGATAATGTGATAAAATTCATCATTTTGGTAAAGATTGTATTTTCAGTATTCATATAAAAATTGATCATTTTAGAAAAAAATCTATAAAATAAACCCTAAGATATTTTTTTTGTGAGAAATTGAAAAATTAATTTTAATTTATCAAATTTAAATTCTAAAATTTGCGAACTTAGATTTTTTATAAGAAAATATATAATATAAAGAAAATGGATTTTATTGAAAATATCCTTTTCAATATTAACTCATAATAATTATTTACCATTAAAGGAAATAAATATTAATAGTTTAACATATGAGTGTTTCTTATAGATTAATTAATAATGTATTCTTAATATGTTTTGGTTTAATTAATTTGGGTGAAGCATGCGACACAAGTTATAGAATATAGTATGTATTTTAAAGGATTCAAAATCTTAGGTCATTACATTAATTCCCTTAAATAAACAACATCATATAAATTTTTACAAATAAATTAATTAAATATTTCAAGAAAATATAGACATGACTTAAGATAAAATTTTAAATGAAATATCTACATTAATATCTTAAGTAAAAATAAAAAACAAATCTTCTCCCTCAATCGAGTTAACTAAATGACTTATTTTCCCTCAACAAATAGATTAATTAATTCCTCCTTTTCCACACATAAAACATTTTACAGTTCCTCTGAAACATTCGCTAGTGCGTTTCTTCCCATCTTGGAATAATAAATTTGAATAGAGTATATTATGTATTAACTCGATCTTCATTGGTGAAAAATTATTGGGGATAATATTACACACATGGCTAGACATTCCTGGGGTATATACTTGGGTTAATTCACATTTTATTTATGAAGCATTATAAAGGATTTGATAATATAATGATCATGTATGACCTATGTTAAACCTAAGGTGTCATAGATTAAAAATAAGGTATCATGATTTTGATATCCTATGAATGATTTTTATTATTATATGATTTATCATTATGATTATTTTTGATCACACTATGTTTTTTGGTTTTAGTGAATGGATAAAAACATAAATAATCATGTTAATGATGTATATTTTGGATGATGAAATGATTTTTCTCACAATAAACCAAATTAAATGGGATATGAAATGTGAAATTCTATGATCATGCCTAACTAGATATCTCAATATACGATTAACAACCTAAACATAGTAGAGTTTTCAAATAAACCAAATAAGATAAAAATAGAGTTTCATGAAAACCGTTGAGGAAAGAAGATTTTTCTTCCTATATGTTTAGAATGTGTGAATAATAACTTAGTGAAATGTCTCAAAGTAATGAAAATATGTTTTGGGTGTAGAAAATAAGGACATAGAGTTAGTAATTTTTAGGGTGAAAATGAAGATTTTAATGGAGGGAAATAAATAAATTCCTAAGTTATCATTTATAGTTAAATGTATTATGTGTGGGGGAAATTAGGAATTATCAAAGTTAATGCCATAATCTAGGGGTTAAGTCTTAGACCAAGGAAGGGACTATGCTATATCAATCATTAAAGTAGAATGATTGAAGTGTTTATGTATTGGGATATGAGAATTATATTATAGAAGTGTTTTATTAGTGATATTCAAGTTATAAGAATCATGAAACATCTAAGGATTGTTCTATAGTAGTTTTCCATTAAGTATTTTCAAGCACATGTTAAATGGTACTGACATCCTAGAAAAGTGATTTAGTGACAACGTGATATTTTACAGAAAATACATGATTGAGGGATGGAAAACCCTTAATATGTTCCCAATTATGATATAATAATGTTTATTTGGAATAAATATATGATTAATATTGATAAAATAAATTGGATAGTATTTATGACCTTGGAATTGATTAGTGATTTGGTGAAAAATTGGTTTATTTTATCTTTGAGGAAGTTTACTTCATTTTTAGATTTATAGAATGTATTCGATAGTCTGTGATTTTATTTAAGGAATAATGATAGATTTAATTTTTGGAAGCATTAATGTTTTGATAGATTTTTTATGGTGATTTGGGTTATTTTGGGGAATAATTAACATATTTTAAGAGAATATATGATCATGGTATTCACATGTTTGGTATGTGACATTAAGAGCTACTTTTTATTGTTTACGGATAAATATTAATGTTTATTTTAAAAAAATACATGTGATAAAATATATAAAATTTATGGGTTTTGAATTTGGTCTCAAATATTTTAGATTATTCTTATGGTTAAATACTTATGGAATAATTTAAGTTGAACTTTGGGTGTTATTATTATGGTTTTAGAGATTAATATATTATTTAATCATATGAAGATTTATCCATATTGTGTAACTTGTTCTAAATATTTTGGTTTTGGTAAAATATAAATATAGGAGGAATGAATTTTAATTATTTTATAGATATTTTGATCCATTGAAATATAATTTTAGTTCTGCAAGCATGAAAAATTTAATTTGATTATTCGTTTCTTGGAGTAAGAAATAAAATGTAAATTGATCAAAGCATAATTAAAGGATTAAATAGTGCTTATAAAATAAAAATAAATCCAGTAATTATAATTTCTTGTGTTCTCTATATTAATAATAAAAAATACCTTAACTTTAGGAAAATGATCCTAAAATAAAAAATTTATTCTTTTACATTCATTTCATATGAATTTATGGTCTTTTCACCCCTTACTGATTTTTTGGTTTTGTGGTCATTAACTTTCTCATGATCATGTTATCTATCACTATATATTATTATTTGGAAATTATATTTCACCTACATGTCAATATTTTCACTTCTCCCTAATATTCACCTTATCTGGGTACCCAATTATGTGTTATTTTAGGCAACCTTTATGTTTTCCACTTACACTATTCAAAGGAAGTGTTATTATCCCTTTGTATGATATGGGTGTTCAATAAAGGTATTTTCAAATATTGAACCTTTTAAGAATTAAAATAAATTGAGAGGATGTAATTTATTTGGCGGGGGGGGGGGAGTGGAGAATGTAACACCCTAAAAATTTATTTTAAAATAACACTATTCTTTATAGCTTTCTTATCACACAACACCGATCTTTAAGCAAACTATGATATACTATAAAATATTATCATTTAAATATAACTATTATAACTTAGATGTTAGATTGGTGGTATGAATAAGAATAACTATATTATAAAAAAAATATTTATAAAGGTTTTATATAATTTAAATGTATTTATTAATTCATAAAAAATAAGTACTCAATTTTTAGTAAATTCATTTTATACTTCAAAAGTATGTTTTCTTAAAAAATGATTTTTATTAAATTTTGTGCATATATATTATATTCAATTTATAAAACCTTTAAAAAATTTATTTTATAAAATGTTAATCATTTTTAAATAAAAATATCAATATTATCTTAAGGTTAATTTTTTTTATTTTTCTGAAAAGATTAATTTTTCAGTGAATAATGAAAAATACTGAATTTATAGAAAACTTTCATTTCCATTCAAGTATTTACAAAGTAAAATATTATTTTTAATTGATTTTAAAATTTAATTATTGAATTTTTATTGAAAAATAGTCTAATTAATGTCATTAAAATTGACATTATGATTAATTTTGGTATAAAAACATTTTTATACTTAAAAATGCATTTATCTGGAAAGACGTTTTTTTCATTTTTCAGTTTATTTTAAAATTAATTTATTCCACTTATTGGTATTTAATTTGATAAATTTTATTCCATATTTTTAATAAAAATGTAATTTTTTTTATAGGTTAACTTTATTTTTGGTCATATTAAAAAGAAACCCTGTTAAAAATGTTGTCACTATAGTAAGGATAAAATGGATATAACAAGGTTAAAAATTTGATATAAGGATTAAAAATCATCTATATGTTTTCCTATTTTTTATTTTATGATTTTAATCCTATTTCCCCATTAAAATATTATAAATATATAATTTTTTTCAATTATCTTTTGATAATGACCTTAATATTATTTTAAGTAATGGAAAATTCCATAATGTCACTCTCTTGATTTTAATTGATATTATATATTCACACAGGGAGAATAAGATAATAAAAATGAATATAAAATTTTATTTTTAATAAAAATAATTTATTCTAATTATGTTAATTTATTTTTAATTTTTAGTGATGGTATAATTACCATATATGCTTCACAACGATGACACGATTCTTGTGTAAGCAGTAGAAAATTTAATGTAAATGATTTTAAAAACAAAATTAATATTTCTTGGAATAATTATGGGTTAACATGAATTTTATGGTTAATAATAATTTATAATTTATGGTTAAATATTTTATATTGAATTTTTATTTCAATCTTGTTGTCTTTAATTTCAAATTATGTGAGTGGTCCCAAAAATGACTTTAATGGTATCTTATACTAAATAATATTTTATTAAATGATATAAAACTCATAAAAAAATTATATTTATCCAATTTAATGGGATATTGTCTATAATATAAACCATTTTCCACTTATGGGTTAATTTTCCTTTTATAGTAACTTTTATGTCTACTAATTGTACAACACTTTGATATCGTGATAATCGTCAAAAGGGTTAACAGGGGGTGGGGTTAAAACTAAGATATAAAGGTTAAAATAACACATAAAATTATTTAAATTTTATTTTATGAGATGATTTTTAATCATAATCACTTTATCCTATATATATGTCAATTAAGAGACACTTTAACATAATAATTAATTTATATTAATTCAATATTTTAAATAAATAAAAGGGTTCCCCTCTCCTCTCTTATATAAGGACACACCTATCCTTTATTCCTCACACTTCTTGAGATACTTATCTCAACCAAACCCTTCCAAAAAATCTTCTTACTTACTCATATACATTCTAGAGGTGATTTTATTCTCAAAATACCATCCTTATGGTCATTGAGAAAAGATCTAAAGGAGGTCTCTTAAAGAGGAAGTAATCATCTTAACCAAACTCTTTCATTTTACTTATTATTTTAACTCATTAAATTATATCATAAACATTATTATATAATAAAATTTTTATATCCCATATAATAATATATTATTATGTTTATTTTATATCCTTTATCCATCCCCTTTTCTATCAAATGGGAAATAAAAGCATCACCTGTGTATTTGTGTGGACTACCGTCTACACATATCGAAATGATTCATTTTCTATAACAATCTATAATTGTTAGTTATTATAATTTAATTAATATTTACTTATTATTTTTTATGAAATAATTATTCCTTAATATCTTATCTTCCTTCTTACTTTCCCATCAGTTAGAAAACGATAACATCGCTCATGCATATGTTTAGACTACCACCTCCGCAAAGGGATGTGATTCATTTTTGATTTATGATTTAAATAGATGGTTATAAGGAAATATTTAAAGAATATACATACATATATATATATATTATATTTATGTTATAATAAAGATTTTTTAATGGTGAATTATTATTTACCTTCCTTTCTTTCCATCAATTGGAAAGTGGAAATATCACTCTTGTGTACATTCAGATTACTATCTCCACGAAGTGATGTAATTAATTTTTCTTCACTACTTTATGAGTAAAGTTACAAAATTGTATATAATGATTAAATATGAAACTTATGACATCATTAAAATTTGGGATATGATGAAACCATGATGAAAGTACAAGGACCATAACTGTCGAACAAAACTTTCAGGAAAAATGAAATAGTTAACAACCGAAAATGACAATTTTAATAATTAGATAATATAGAAAATTATAAGTACGTATATGGTGATGTTATAGAATTATAATAAATTTAAATTTATTAAAAAATAGGATATATTACTTATTAAGTAAGTTGGATGTTAGGTAAGGGCTTCTCATATCACTTTTTTTTTCATGATTCATATGCCATAATATCCACTTGTTTCTTTCATAAGGTGTATAAAATACCAATTTTGGTATGATATATCATTAATCAGTTTATATTAATGGTATTTAGAGTTTAATTTGAATTTATTTCTTTCATGTGGTTATGATTCAAAAGTTACCAAATTTGTAAAGGGTTTATGTTACAATCTCATTTCTTTTCAGGATTTTCTATGATAAATTTATGCTGAGGGAAATTATATAGATCTTATACTTTAAACCAATTCCATGTTATTATCCTCTAGTTTTTTATAGTTTTTTATATATTATTACAATTTACCTCTTTTTTTAGTTAAAATGGTTGATAAATATTTTTAAAATAAAATATGACCATATTTTCTCTTTGGTTGACAAACATTTTCTTCCATGTCTATGCAATTCAAAATTTTTTTATAGAAGTTTTTAGCTATAGTTTAATTTTTATAAAAGTTCATTACATTTTACTTTATTTACAATGTTATAAAAGGAATATTTTTAAACATTTTTTTTAACAAGTCATTTTTGGATTTTTACAAAAGTATTAAAGGAATGTTTTCTTTTAATGTATATTATATGAATGGATTTTTCTACTGTCACGATTATTCTTTTATTTTAAGACCCCCTTAAAATTTTCCATGATTATTTTTAAATAAAACGAGTTTCTTAATATTATGGGAATTTTTAGTTAATATATTACCAAAAGAAATGGAAATTTTCCCCATATATTTAAAGAAAGGACCAAATGATCTTCTAAAGGTATTTTTCATCTATTTCATTATCCTTTAAGGATTATAATTCTTCACTGAGGATATGATCTTATGATACCATAAAATTTATTTCTATGGATGGATTATGATGATTATGATTCAGGTATGATTCTATAAAATCCATTTCTTTTCCATGGGTTAACTATATTATGATAAAATCTTTAAAAAACCCATATCTATTACATGGGTTATTATATGATGAAATGATGGGATGAAACCTATTTTATTTCCATGGGTTATGATATGATGAATTGATAAATATTTTTATGATCCTATAGAACATTTATTTTCCAAGGTTATGTGATGGGTGGGCCCAAAATTATATATCTCTTTAATGCATTGGGTAAATATGGATAACTAATGCGACAACTATTTTATGCATGAACCTAATTTTATGTTCATAAAATTATGTGTACTCTAGGTTTAATGTCCATAAGTTAATGCATTGATCTGATTTCATGTTTATAAGTTAATGCATGGACTAGGTTTAATGTCAATAATTTTATGCGAGGACCTGATTTCATGACCATAACTCAAAGAGTGAACTTATTACTATTTATACTTGTTCACAATTTTATAAGATTATATTCTTGATACATTCATATATTTATGATATGCTCTCAGTGATCAAGTTTTATTGTTGATGATTCCACACTCTTATGAATTTTTTATTTTTTTATGAAAAATAATTATACCATGAATCATGATTTATGATCTATTAATTTATTGGGCATGAATTTATTGTGTTATGATGTTGTTCTTATATCCTAATGATTACTTATGATTATTGATTGATATAACGCATGTTTACCCATAATAAGCATCTGAGCTCACCCTTTATTATGGTTCTATTTTCCCCAATTTATGAAGAATGGTTTTAAGTATGATATTTCTAGGAAGGGTGCTAGTTGTGAAGAACTAAGTTATAGATGATGTATATATTTTATGTACCGGTTTTTTTATGAATCCAAGTTTCCAAAGACACTAAACCTTTATGGTACTAGTATGTATCATAATGATATTTAATGAACATTCATATAATAAGATTTAATATTTATATATGAAATGTTTGGGTCGATATAAGGATATTTAAATAATATTTCTCTAAATATTTATCTCTACCTCTAGGATTAATATAATCATATTAAAATATATTCTATTAGAAAATATATAAGAGTGACTCTATATGAGTACTATGAAAGATTCAAGAAATAGTGTGCTAGTTTCCCACATTAAACCATGTAAGAACATGATTTTTTTTTATCTTTTTCAATAATGGTTTATTGTATAGTGGTAGGAACCTACTTAATGCATCATAAGGTAGATAACTAATTGAAAAGTCACCAGTGGAAGACTAAGGTCTCATTGAGAATATTTAATTTAATTATCAATAATTAGGTATAATATATACTGGTACTAGAGGCCTATATGAGGTAATAAATTCTTATTACTGACCTTTATTAGAGTACAATATTAAAGATCTACCACCTTCGTAATACAACCATAATTAAAACAAACAAGTGAAAAAAATCACCATTTAATGTGTGTGGACTATGTTAATCTCTTAATCGCTATACTAATCAATGTGCCATGGTGTAGGGAATTAATAGTTGTGTAGTAACATACCATCGAAGAAAATTTCAGTAGAAAAATTTAGGATGGAGAGAACCCGACCGAGTACAACATTGATTTGGAGATCAATAAAATTAGGCCAGACCACCATACCATCGATATTACCAACAATTCCCACCATTTCAATAAGTTTCTTCCTTCCAACAACTATACAAAACCCCATTTATTCAACTATATTATCCACAAAATCTCAAAAATAAGAATCCCTAGGATCAACCCTACACTAGTTTAAAAACCTCATAATAATTGAAAAGAGGAGAAAAGGTTGTGGAGATAATAAAAGAAGTGAAGGAGTAACAAAATAAAATTGGAAGTATTATTGAAATTTTATCTATGAACCCTAGAAAAGATCCAACTCAACCAATTACCAATACAAAGATAAATGTTAGTATGTTTATAACCAATATTAAAAATGAAATTCACTCCCTATCCACACCTAACACTAAACAAAATCAACCTAAAGTTGTGGAACGTGATTCTAAAAAATCAAGACAGAACCCTAAGAACTATTCTAGGGAAGAAGAAAATAAATGATAAAAATAGAAGTTTGGAAGAAACAATAAGAGATCTAAGTCACCCTTGAAGAACCTTTTATGGGATAAGAATAATATTACACTCCCATTCCCCTCCAAGATGATATAGTAAATGAATATTTAAGATGAAGTCATTCTATGGTAAATTCTAGAAACTTTCCCGAAAGTTTATATCAACAATCCCATCTTAGAAGATCTCAAATAGATTCCAAAGTATACTAAGTTACTGATGAAAATATACACTAAGAATATGTGAATTTAATGGTATATGTGAATAGTGTAAATACCCGTAAATTATGAAGAATTTTTCTTTTCTTAAATTCATGGGATTTTTATGAGTCCGCAGTTTCTGATGGCACTTGATTCTGAGGCCTAGTGTGCCCGAAATAAATTTCTGAAGTTTTGTTTGGGTATGTTTAATAAACGTACAAGAGGGATTTTATATCTTTTAAACCGGTGCTTGGAATTGAAATTTGAGAGCACTGTTGAGCTCTCAGTGTCAGTGATTGCTTAATGAGACCTTCACCACAGTTGCGTTCTGATGAGAATGGAAGTTAGTTTTTGGGGTTTTTAAATAATTTAAATAAAAATAAGGTGTGCAAATTATTTTTATTTTTGGTGGTAAAATCTCCAAGAGGAGGTTGGTGGTGGGGGAAACCACACCATAACCTCCCATGAGAGGTTATATTGGTGGGGCCCACCCGCACATAACCTCCCTTGAGAGGATATCCTTGGTGGGTCCCACATGAGCTTTAAACCCCTCTCAACTCCCCATAAAGGAGGATGAAACTCTTCACCTTTCCACATTAATTATTTGAACTAACACCACCCATTAATTCATGAGTTTCCTCTTTTTAATTAAACTCAAGAATTCTAATGGTTGTTCCAAAAAATAATAGACAACTACATCTATTATTTTTGGTTGGCATTCTTTTGGTGGAACCTTTGGGAGAGGAGTTAAAGAGCGACAAAGAATTCCTCTTCCGCCAATGAATAATGACGAACACCCTAATCCTTCTTCAACCATAACAAAGGAGGGAGCGACGTCCTTGAAGAATGCCAATGACGCCATACTTGGCTTCTTCATTTCCGACGTCAACGAATCGACGTCCGCCCTTTTCCCGCGACTTCGTCAATGATCATAAACAAATGAGGTAGGGGGTGTGTTTTGGTTTTGAGCAATGTTAATTCTTCCGTCAATGATTTAATTTTTTCCTCTTGATCCGCTTTCTATCAAACTAATATAGAAGGACCGCGCCAAACTAACTCGGCCCGATTCCTTCCGTCGTTCTTGTGAATATTAGTGTGTTCTTCACGTTCTTCATGGGTGACGAACACCAGATCATTGTTAGTTCTTTGTGCAATGAAATGATCCCAAATTGAAGATCCAACATCACGACGACCTAACGGAGGTGCGACGACGATAGCGGGTGATGGATTGAACCGGAACAGGAAGGACCGTCCCTCGACCATTCTTCAAGCGGGTGAATCAAATCGCATTTTCTTAGCCGATCGGAGGCTCAAAAACATCAGAAATGATTACGGGACATCGGGTCAACCTAGTTTCTGATGTTTTATGAAGAAAAAACCATCATAATGAATAATGGACTTCATGGGAGGCGTGTTGGCCAGAGGAGTCGTTTCTAGAAAATTCTAGAATACACGACGTGTACTCCATAAGCACACTCCGTGTAGTACGGGGGTTCTGTGGCTTGAGTTTCGGACGTCGGAAAAGTAAAACATGGCGTGCAACCCCGTTCACACAGTGTGAACCTTCTACGTAGCAAGGTAGAGGTGGCTTCATGAGACTCGGCGTGTATTTTGGGAAATACACGGACACGTGCAGAACTGCATGGCCAAGAGGTATGGCGTGTATTCTCTACGCGGAATCGAAGAACCAGATTTGCAATACTCGGCGTGTATCCCGAGGATACATGGACACGAGTACAGTACATGGGCATGTACTCCACTACACGACCAGGAATGGCCAATGACACAGGATACCCCATGTACCGGTTACACGGGTAGGCGAGCATGGGTTGAGACCATGTACGGGCACACGACCAACATACATGGAGCCGACCCCAGTTTCTTATACACGACGTGTATTAATATTACACGATGTGTACTTAATTTTCTACACAACCAACCTTATGACATGGGCCATTGTACATGGGAAGTACCTGAGGACTGTAGACATGACGTGTTCCACATTTCCACACGCCGTGTACTTTTTAGAAAAAGGTTTGGTCATCTTTTCCTCTGTATCTTGGACATATTTCTGTTTGGGAGAGACCCCTATGAAGAGTAAGACCTTTGAGATACTTCTACATGGGACTTCGTGAAATTTAGAGTATTGACCTGTAGATTGTAGAGAAGATCCTCCCAGAGACAAGCGAGCGGAGTACAAAGACCTAGTAGTTGGCTGATACCTGACGACTACTGATCTTTCGACTCGGAGTGTTTCAACTAGCCCAGTAGGGGAGCGCCTCTATGTGAGCGCTATAGAACCATAGTGTGGAGTGCCTCTGTGTGACGCAGAAGACCCATGATACTTGATAGGAGGAGTACCTCAGCAGGCTATGAGGGGGAGTGCCTAAGTGTGAGAGAGACATACCCACAGTAGGGAGTGCCTCTATGTGACGCAGCGGGCCCATGATACTCGATAGGAGGAGTACCACAACAGTCCAAGAAAGTGGGAAGTGCCTTTGTGTGACGCGGCAGACCCACAGTACTCTATAGAGAAGGAGTACACCAGCAGCCGAGGTTTCGATAGTTTGACTGAGAGTGTTACTTGTTACCACCCCTAGAATAAAATCCTGGTTTTGAGCTGAGTTAGTGACTTTTGTGTTTAAATCATGATTGAGATGGATTACTAGATAACTTAGGTATATGTATGGGCATATACCTAAGTAAGGGTTATCTGTTGAATATTTACTTTGTGGTTATCCTTGTTGGATATTGTGAGACCTTGAGGGTCTCGGGGTCCCTACTGAGTATTTTTATACTCACCCCTGCATGGGCTATGCCCGTACCTCGTTATGTTGGATGCAGAAGACAGACAACGCTGACAGAGGCCAAGAACGCCAGGACTGGATGGTATATGGAGGTGGACCTTATGACGAGTCGGTACACAAAGGAGTCTGACAAACGTGGAGTGATGAGGTGGCCATCTGTACCTACCCTTCAGGTAGGAAACCTGGAGGAAGATCCAAGAGATTCTCTTTACCTTTCAGTTGTTTGTCCTTTTTCAGTTATACTTGCTTCCAGTTGTACCTCTACTTTACTATTGGTATTATATTTCCATCCCCTTTTACTTTCCAGCACTTCTTCTGTATACAGTATTTCTAGTGCTTTGCTTCCAGTTGTGTGCTCTGATTATGTGTGTTTACTTTTTATAAAGGAAATTCCTTCCCTGATTAGGTATTTACGCCTTTGGTTCTAGTCGCTAGCCCCTGGCCTATGGAAGGTGGGCTTGGGGTAGTCACGACACGGGTCCCGAGGATGGGTCGTGACAAATTGGTATCAGAGGAGTCGGTTCTACCACAGAACTTAGGACTCTGATCTTTCTTTTCTTTGAAGAAATAGTGTTGAGGGTACTGAGTGTGGTTTTCAGTTCAGGGAGACCAGTGTTGGTGCGGTGGCTGACGTATCCATACACGAAGACCCTGACTACTGATTTCCGACTTAGTGCACGAAAACACTGATTGCGTGCTTGTCTTTAGTTTTCTTTAAGTCATCTCAACTAAGTTAGCTCACCAGGTATAATCCTTTGACCATGTCTTGTATGTTTCTTTCTGGATGCCTCCCCATAGAGCCCCAAGAGTCATACGTTTTGATAGCCCACCGAGCGACGGGGCTTCAGTGCAGATCCCCTTTCCAGTTGAGGCACTAGAGGAGGCACCAACAGTACCACTTCTTGTTCGGCCACTGATGCCACCAGCCCCAGCAGCAGACGATTCATGCCGTTTGAGAACATTTCATGAGTTCTAGCGTCAACGGCCACCCAGGTTCTGGGGAGATATGGACCCGTAGGCGACTGAGGATTGGCTGGAGGCTGTGGTGAGAGTCTTCAGGCTGGTAGGGACACCAGCTGACTTTATGGTGATCCTTGCTGCGAGTCTCCTTCAGCCAGCAGCAGGGAGATGGTGGAGCCTGATACTTCAGGTCCATGAAGAGCCGACACTTATTTGGACAGAATTTGAGAGCCTTTTTCGGGTAGAGTTTGTTCCAGCAACCCTTCGAGAGGTGCAAATACAGGAGCTACTGCATCTACAGTAGGGTAGCATGATTGTAGCTCAGTACTAAGTGAGGTTCACCAACCTCTCGCGCTACTCCACAGATATGGTAAGATACCCATTCTTCAGGGCCCAGACCTTCGAGAAGGGGCTCAGGAGAGAGATCAGGGCTTTGATGATCTCCCTTAGCATCCCAACGCAGGCGGGTGTATTAGAGAGAGCCCTCCTAGTGGGGAGTTTCCTTTCTAAGCAGTCACCAGCAGCGAGACCCACCACTAGTCGACTTACAGTGGAGTCTTCTATAGCTAACAGTAGACAAATGACGTAGAGGTCCAAGAGGACCAAACCCATGGGTGGATGACCATAGGACTCAGGATCTGTTGTGCGGGGCACCCGAGGCAATGACTTACTTTCCAGGAGCAGGCAATGTTACTCATGCGGCGGGCCGGGTCACATGGCTCGTGACTATACGACCCTCCATTCAGATGATTAGCTTATAGTTGAGGGATCTCCCAAGCAGAGGCAGAGGTTCGATCGAGGCAGTCCACAGGGTACAGGTGGACATGGCAGAGGATCTGGTCGAGCAGCTGGTGGTGGATGACGTTTCGAGGTGTTGCCACCACCACCACCAAGAGGTCCACCCCGACCGTAGGGAGTGGGTGGATAGGGGAGAGCTCAACTTCAGGGAGCTGAGGCATATGACCATGGTGCTCCAGAGATGATTTGATGTATGATATGTGTCTACTACACCTTATCTGAAGTTCTTATAGACATAGGTTCCAGTCATTCTTTCATAGCCACTGCCCTCGTTTGGAGCTCATAGATTCCGACAGAGTCGTTTTCTCGATCCTTATGGATAGATACTCCTACGGGAGTAGACTCGACGATTACGCACTGGTGCCAGCAGTGTGAGATTACTCTAGGAGGTGAGAGCTTTGGCTGGGATCTCATCGTAGCGACGTCAAGGCCTCATGACGTCATCTTGGGTATGGGATGGTTATCTATAGCTCATGCTCAGATTGACTGTATTAGGCACAAAGTGCAGTGTGTCCACACGGATGGGACCAGGTTTACCTTCACCGGCAAGAAGGGAGCCTTTGCAGTGTAGGATGAACTTGCTCAGAGGAGGGTGCAGCCGATCACTCACCAGTTGGGTTGCCTTACCCTAAAAGTAGTAGATTTGGAGATTTCGACTTATCCTGTAGTGGTGGACCAGTACACAGATGTTTTCCCTGACGATGTTCTAGGACTACCTCCTTGCAGAGAGGTGGACTTCAACATTGACCTATTCCCCGAGACGACACCGATATCTACTCCAGCATATCGGATGGCTCCCGCTGAGCTTTGTGAGCTGCAGGTACAGCTAGAGGACATGAAGGGGAAGGGATTCATCCGGCCTAGTGTTTCTCCCTAGGCAGCCCCGATTCTATTCTCCAAGAAGGTATATGGGAGATTTCAGCTTTGTGTTGACTACCGTCACCTGAAATAGGTGATCTTGAAGAACAAGTACTCACTCCGGAGGATTGACGACCTATTTGATTAGCTCAAGGGAGCATGACGGTTCTCAAAGATAGACCTCAGATCAGGCTATCACCAGCTCAGAGTTCGAGACGAGGATGTGCAGAATATGACCTTCAGATGTCGGTATGACCACTACGAGTTCTTTGTTATGCCCTTCAATGTAACCAATTCTCTAACAGTGTTCATGTGTCTCATGAATAGGATCTTCCATCCATACCTCGACCGCTTTGTCATGGTCTTCATCGACGACATACTGATCTACTCAACTACTAAGGAGGAGCATGCCTACCACTTGCAGGTAGTACTGGACACACTCCGAGAGCACAAACATTATGGTAAACTCTCAAAGTGACAGTTTTGGATTCGAGAGGTTCACTTCTTGGGACATGTCATCTTGGAGGCTAGAGTTTCAGTGGATCCAGCAAAGATTGAGGTGGTACTTGCTTGGGAGCCACCCCGGAGCGTGAAGGAGGTACATAGTTTCTTGGGCTTAGCTGGATACTATCAGAGATTTTTCCCAGACTTCTTCAGAGTTGCAACACCACTATCAGCCTTGAAGAAGAAGGGAAAACTCTTTGTGTGGTTGGAGAGATGCCACCAGAACTTTCAGGAGCCGAGGCAGAGGCTGACTAGTTCCCCCATCTTGATACTTCTAGAGGAGGGCATAGGATACGTATTTTACTGCGATGCATCAGGGACCGGACTTGGGTGTGTCTTTATGAAGGAGAAATCAGTGATCGCATATGGTTCTCAGCAGCTAAGAAAGCATGAGACGAACTACGCTACCCATGACCTAGAGTTAACAACAGTGGTCTTCACCTTGAAGATGTGGTGGCACTATCTAATGGGTGAACGTTTTACCATGTACTATAATCACAAGAGTCTTAGGTATATCTTCTCTTAGAAGGACCTGGACCTGAGATAGTGGTGATGACTTGAGTTCCTCCAAGACTATGACTTTGAGATAGTCTATACTCCTGAAAAGGGGAACGTTGTTGCAGATGCACTCAGCAGGAGGACTGGTATTCAGCTACTAGGAGAGGCGACAGAGTAGCTTGCTTCTTTATAGATATCCTTTTTGGATAGGGATAGATCAGCCTATCTACAGTCTCTTATAGTCACTCTGCCAATTATTCAGCGAGTAAGAGAGGCAGAGTGTGGAGATACTGACTGTGAGACACGACGTGCTTAGATATCCACATGGTAGGCACTTGATGGATTTTTTGATGGTGGGGAGCACATCATCCTCTTTAGAGGACGTACCATGGTACCAATAGCACTTCAGGAGGAAGTGTTGAGGGAGTTCCACACTTCCCCTCTTGCGGTACATCGAGGAGTGGCAAAGATGTACCAGGTCCTTCGACGACAACACTGGTGGCCAGGTATGAAGAAGGCAGTAGCTGAGTTTGTCTCACAATATCTCACTTTTCAGCAAGTGAAGACAGAGCAACAGGTACCAATAGGCTTGGTTCAGCCTTTAGAGGTTCCAGAGTGGAAGTGGGATGAGATATCCATGGAATTCGTAACGGTTCTTCCACGTACATCCAGGAGTCACAATTTGACTTGGGTGATCGTCGAACGACTCACCAAGTCAGCCCACTTCCTACTGATCAGGGAGAATGGATCAATAAAGAGATTTGGATGCCTCTATATATATAACATTGTGCATTTGCATGGAGTACCTAATTTTATTGTCTCTTAATGTGACACACGGTTCACTTCTCGACTATGGAAGGGGTTGAAGGAGGATTTCGGGACGCAGCTTCGTTTGAGAACCGCCTTCCATCCTCAGACAGATGGTCAGACTGAGAGGTCCATTCAGACACTCGAGGACATGCTCCGCGCATGGGTCCTCAACTTTGGTCGCAGCTGGGAGGACCACTTAACTTTGGTGGAGTTCTCCTACAACAACAACTATCACTCCACCATCGGTATGGAACCTTTTGAGGCCTTGTATGGTCAACCTTGCAGATCGCCACTATGCTAGACAGACCTAGGAGAGTCAGCATTAGTGGGACCAGAGATGGTACGCGCTACCACGGAGAAGGTTTAGATCATCAAGGAGTGGATGAAGAATACACAGAGCAGGCATAAGTCATATGCTGATAGGAGACAGAGACCTCTAGAGTTTGAGGATAGAGACCACGTCTTTCTATGGGTCTCACCTCGATGAGGTCTATGGAGATTTGTCTGATGCGGCAAGTTATCTATGCGATTCATCAGAATTTTCTAGGTCCTTATCAGAGTAGGAGAGGTGGCTTACCGCTTGGCCCTTCCACCTCAGTTTCACTAGGTGAATGACGTCTTCCACGTATCTCAGCTGAGGAGATACGTGCACAGACCATCCCACATCATCGACCATGAGGAGATGGACATCGATGACGGGGCAACTTTTATGAAGGTTATAGTGGATATTGAGGATCGACAGGAGTGGGTCCGATGTGGATGGTCGATACCACTGGTGCGCGTTCGTTGGCAGTAGGGGAACTTCCAGGAGAGAACATGGGAGTGGGAGGCTCAGATGCATGCTCAGTACCCCCATTTGTTCCCTTAGTGTGAGTTATAGCTTACGAGGACGTAAAGACCTAAGGTGGGGAGAATTTAAAGACCCAAAAATTTCGTGGAATTTTTTTTTAAATTCATGGTATTTTTACGAGTCTGCAGTTTCTGACGACGCTTGATTCTGAGGCCCGGTGTGCCCGAAATCAATTTCTGAAGTTTTGTTTGGGTACATTCAGTAAACGTATGAGTGGGATTTTATATCTTTTGAACTGGTGCTCAGAATTTAAATCTGAGGGCACCGTTGAGCTCAAAGAATCTATGATTTCTTAATGATACCTTCACCGCAGTTGCGTTCTGACGATAATGGAAGTTAGTTTTTGGGGTTTTTAAATAATTTAAATAAAAATAAGGTGTGAAACTTATTTTTATTTTTTGTAGATAAAGCTCCAATAGGAGGTTGGTGGTGGGTACCACCACACCATAACCTCCCATGAGAGGTTATGGTGGTGGGGCCCACCCGCACATACCCTCCCTTGGGTGGATATCCTTGGTGGGGCCCACATGAGCTTTAAACCCCCCTTAACTCCCCATAAAGGAGGATGAAACTCTTCACTTTTCCCCATTAATTATTTGAGCTAACACCACCCATTAATTCATGATTTGTCCCTTTTTAATTAAACTCAAGAATTCAAATGGTTGTGCCAAAAAATAATAGACAACTTCATCTATTATTTTTGGTTGGCATTCTTTTGTTGGAACCTTTGGGAAAGGAGTTGAAGAGCAATGAAGAACGCCTCTTAAACTAATGAAGAATGACAAACACCCTCATACTTCTTCAACCAGAAGACATGAGGGAGCATCATCCTTGAAGAACACCGATGAAACCATACTCAGCTTCTTCATTTCCGATGTCAACGAATCGACGTCTTCCCTTTTCCTGCAACTTCGTCAACGATCATCAACAAACGAGGTAGGGGGTGTGTTTTGGTTTTGAGCAATGTTAATTCTTCCTTCCATGATTGAATTGTTTCCTCTTGATCTGCTTTCTATAAAACTAATGCAGAAGGACCGGGCCAAACTAACTTGGCCCGATTCCTTTCGTAGTTCTTGTGAATATTGGTGTGTTCTTCATGTTCTTCATGGGTGAAGAAAACCAGATCGTTGTGAGTTCATTGTGAGATGAAACGATCCCAAATTGAAGATACAACATCATGATGACCTAGTAGAGGTGCGATGACGATAGAGGGTGACAGATCGAACCAGAACGGGAAGGACCATCCCTTGAGTGGGTGAATCAAATCGAATTTTTGGAGCCGATCAGAGGCCTGAGAACACCGAAGACGATTACTGGACATCGGGGAAACCTAGTTTCTAAAGTTTCATAACGAATGAACCGTCAGAACGAAGAATGGACTTCACGGGAGGCGTGCTGGCCAGAGGCGTCATTTCTGGAAAATTCCAGAATACACAGAGTGTTCTCCAAAAGCACACGCCGTGTAGTACGGGCATTCTGTGGCTTGAGTTTTGGACGTCGGACAAGTAACCGGTGGCGTGTGACCCCGGTCACACGGTGTGCACCTTCTATGCAACAAGGCTGAGGTGGATTCATGAGACTCAGCGTGTATTTTGGGAAATACACGGACACGGGAAGAACTACACGACCAAGAGGCACGACGCGTATTCTCAACGCGGAATGGAAGAAGCGGATTCGTGAGAATCTACGTATATCCTGGGGATACATGGACATGAGTACAATACATGGGCATGTACTCCACTACATGAACAGGAATGACCAGTGACACGGGATACCCTGTGTACCAGTTACACGGGTAATCGATCATGGTTTGAGATCACGTACGGGCACACGACCAGCGTACACAGAGCTAACCCCATTTTCTTATACACAGAATGTATTAATATTACACGTCATGTACTTAATTTTCTACATGACCAGAATTATGACACAGGCCGTTGTACATGGGCAGTACCTGAGGACTGTAGACACGGCGCGTGCCACATTTCCACACACCGTGTATTTTTTGGAAACAAGATTAGTCATCTTTTCCTCTGTATCTTGGACATATTTCTTTTTGGGAGAGACCCCTATGATGAGGCACACCTTTGAGATACTTCTACACAGGACTTTGTGATAGTTGGAGTATCGACCAGTAGCTCATGGAGCAGATCCTCCCGGAGACGAGCGAGCGGAGTACAGAGACCTAGTAGCTGGCTGATACCTGACGACTACTGACCTTTCAACTCGGAGTTTTTTTGACTAGCCCAGTAGGGGAGAACCTCTGTGTGAGCGCGGCATACCCACTGTGGGGAGCACCTCTGTGTGACTTGGCAGACCCACGGTACTCGACAAGAGGAGTACCTCAGCAGGCTACAAGGGGGTGCGCCTCTGTGTGAGCGCGACATACCCATAGTGGGGAGCACCTCTGTGTGACGCATCAGACCCACGGTACTCGACAGCAGGAGTACCACAGCTGTCCAGGAAAGTGGGAAGAGCCTCTGTGTGATGCAGTAGCCCCACAATACTCTATAGAGGAGGAGTACACTAGTAGTTGAGGTTTCGATAGTTTGACTGGGAGTGTTACATGTTACCACCCCTAGAATAAAATCCTGGTTTTGAGCTGAGTTAGTGACTTTTTTGTTTACCTCATGATTGAGATGAGTTACTAGATAACTTAGGTATATATATGGGAATATACCTAATTAAAGGTTATCCGTTGAATATTTAGTTTGTGTTTATCCTTGTTGGATATTGTGAGACCTTTAGGGTCTCGGGGTCCCTACAGATTATTGTTATACTCACCCCTGAACGGGCTATGCCTACACCTCATTGTGTTGGATGCAGACGATGGACAACGCTGACGGAGGCTGAGAACGCCAGGACTAGATGATACTCTGAGGTGGACCTTATGACGAGTCAGTACATAGAGGAGTCTGACAAACGTGGAGTGCTGAGGTGGCCATATGTACCTACCCTTCAGGTAGGAACCCTAGAGGAAGATCTAGGAGCTTCTCTTTAACTTTCAGTTGTTTGTCCCTTTTTCATTTGTACTTGCTTCCAGTTGTACCTGTAATTTACTGTTGGGCTTGTATTTACGACCCCTTTTACTTTCCAGAACTTCTTATGTATACAGTATTGCTAGTTATTTGCTTCTAGTTGTGTACTCTGATTGTGCATGTTTACTTTTTATAAAGGAAATGCCTTCACAGCTTAGGTATTTACGCCTTTGGTGCTAATTACCAGCCCCTGGACTATGGAATACGGGCTTGGGGAAGTCCCGGCACGGGTCCCGAGGACGGGTCATGGAAAATAAGTTGTATAAGTGTTTTAGGCCTTACCACCCCACAGTTTCTTACAAAATTTCAATATCTAAGGATATTTTTTATACCTTGTACCATTGGTTCTATGACTTTATCAGATGATTTTTTTTGATTTGGGTGAATTTATAAATGAAATTCCTTAATATGTCTTTACTTATTTAAAAATTGGATAATTTAATCCTATAAGAGTTTTGGTTTAGCTCGGAAAAGGAACTATTGCTTCTCCAATATGATTCTAGGTGGTTGTTCGAGTTAGAGTAAAAAATTTGATCTTTTATGTACTCAAAATAGAGGATGATAGAATCCTAGTACTGTCACCCATAATTTTGGGTAGACCCTTCTTGAATGATGAAAATACCATCATCACTGTACATTAATGAACTATCACCATAGAATTTGGTGAGAGAACTATCCATTTAAACATCATTGACTAAATGAAATTTCATTAGGAGGATCCAAAATTTCTTATAGTATCACATACTGAAGTGGATAATCCCCATGAAAATCTAGGTACGTAACATGAAATTTTATACTTAGAGAAAAAATTTATGATTGAAAATTATATTAAGAAGTATGTTAGGAAATCTATTTAATATGATTACAGTTTGGAAGAACAGGTAACATCTGAATTCTTTGAGAGATTTTATTGTTTATTTAATTATAAAGAAGCTGATATATCATATTGTGTGTGGGAAATTAAATCTTTGGGGGAAAGGAACCCAAGTTTCATATCATCTTTGTAATGAACTTCTAATTTGGAATTAAAGTCTTCATTAACTTATCTTAAGTATGTATACAACATTGAAGTTGAAAGGTATCTCATAATTATTTCTAGCAACCCATCCTATAATTAAGAATAAAAAATGAATGAAATTTTAAGTTAAAATGTGCAAGAAATAAGATTGAGTTTAATAGATATACCTTTAATGAATCCAAAAATATACATGCATATAATTGTACATAAATAAAATGAAAAACCTATTAGGTATACCCAAATAAGGATAAATAAAACCATGATAATGTTAGACAAAAAATATATAGGTAAGTTGTTAGTGTCATGAATAATATAACTAATCTATGAATCACAATGAGTCAACTCCATTCACATAACTCATAAAAAAACTAAACTTACCATAGTGAGGAATGAGTGATCCCTACAATAATTTACAATAGATGAAGTGTGTGTATAGATTATAAGAAGTTGACCCCGGTCACTAGAAAGGATCATTTACTCATCCCCTTTATTGACTAAAATTTAGAAAGGTGTGAAGTAAGAACTCATTAATGCTTATTAAATGGATTTTCATGTAACTTTGAGGTGCCCATTCCACCTTAAAATTAGGATAAAACAACCTTTACCAGCCCTTATGGTACCTTTTCTTATATAATGGTGTCATTTGAATTGTTTAATTCACCAAGTACAATCCAGATATATATTTAAAGTATATTTTCTAATCACATTGAAGAATTACAAGATTTTTTTGGATGAATTCATTATTTTTATTAATTATTTTGAAAATTGATTAAAAAATTTGGGAAAAGTTTTAAAAAAATATTTGAAAATAAACTTGTTTTAAATTTTTAAAAGGTCTATTTCATTGTGGATATAAGAATAATGCTCAACCAGGTAATTTCAAAAAAAGTAATTGAGGTAGAAAAGTCCAAAATTGATGTGATAAATTAATTTCCCTATATTACCTATGGGAAACAAGTTATATATTTTAATTGCATATTGAATTTTATAGAAGATTCATCATGGAATTTAGTAATATTTCTCTCCCACTGTCTAAGTTAATTTTGAAATATTTTGACCTCATTTTTATGATGATTATAGGAAAGATTTTTATGATTTGAAGAGTAGAATAATCACACCACCAATGATGTAGAAACCCAACTAGAACATCCTTTTGAATAAAATTGTTATGCATCCAACTATGTCATTGGAGTAGTACTATCCCAATAAATTGAAGGATAAGCTAATGTCATTGTAAATACCTCAAGGACATTTTATACTCCCCAAACTCATTACAAAACCATAGGAAAAGAATTATTTACAATCATATTTTCTTTGGATAAATTATGATTACACTTGATAAGAACTAAATTCACTATTTTTTATGATCAAGAAACTCATAGTTACTTGATGAAGAAGGCACAAAAAAGTCCTAGGATTTTAAGATTGATTATACTAATTCAATAGTTTAATTTAGATAGCAAGTACAAATAAGGATATGATAACCAAGTGGTTGATCACATCAGAAGACCACTTCACACAAATGAAGTGTGAATTCTAGACTAAAAATAAGTGAATGAATTATTTCCATGAAAGAAACTATACTTAGTGGATGTAGAAATACCTTGATATGTTGATATGCTCTGATTTTTTGTAACATATAAATTTCTATGTCATTTAAACCCCCAACTTGTTCTTATACTCAAGTATGAATCAAAATTTTACATTTGAAAGATCCATACCTATGAATAGTTTTCTAGAATTAAATGACAAGAATATGTCTACATGAAAATGGAATACAATATGCTCCTGAATTGTTTTATACTCTAGCTTTTGGAAGTCACTTTACACCTAAATTTACTATTAGAAATGTATTGGAATTAGAAAATTATTGTTCTAATATGTTTAAATATGACCATGAATTTTTTAAAATATATAAGAAATGTTTGTTTACTTTAAAATCTCTAAAAATATGATATTTATAAAAAAAACATAAGATTTTTATGAAATATATGAAGTATAGGGTATCGACATCATGGGATCTTTTCCCATGACTTTTAAAAAATCTTACATACTATTGGTAGTTTATTTTGTCTCAAAGTGGGTGGAAGTTTAATCCACTAAAATTGATAATTCTAATATTATTTGATCTTTTGGAAAGGATAACATTTTTTATAGATTTGGAGTTCCATGGGATATCATCATTGATCAAGGAACCAATTTATATAATAGGATAATGGAAGATTTGATGATGAAGTATGGAGTGAACCAATAGACATCCACAACCTACCATCAAAAAACTAATAGTCATTCTAAAGTTTTAAATTGAAAAATTAAAGGAATATTAGAGAATAATATAAAGACCAATTAAAAATAATGAAGCACAAGTTTGGATGTCACCTTATGAAATTATAGGAAATATTACAAAACACTCATTAGAATGAGTCTATATAGGTTTATTTATGGTAAGATCTATCATGAAACTATTGAGAAAGATCACAAGTCCTACTCAGTAGTTAGGGAGATAAATTTGGATCTGGGTAGATCTTGGAAAGAAAGGAAACTATAGATATAGAATCCTGAATAAATAAAAATATATGGTTTTGTAAACTCATTAATTTAAAATGAATAAAATATATTGGATCATGATAAATTAATCCAGTGAAAATAATCTCACCCATAGGAATAAGGGCTACTTTATAACTCCAATCTCAAGAGAATTCTAGGTAAACTTAGTTCCAAATAAGAAGTTATATTTATAATAAATCACGTGTATACATTTGGTGATATGTTGGTTGTTAAAGGATATAAATACCCATTTACTATTAATGATAAAAAGCTGAATAAAAACTATGGAAATATTTCCTAAGAACCAATGGAGGAGATCACACTCCTCCAAACTATTTAAAAATGAAACCACCAGGTTGAATCTTTCAATAAGTTTTAATTTATTGCTGAGACCCCACTAAAATATTTTCCATTTTTGAATATATTATAATGAATTGGGGAAACTGCATCATTTATGTTTTGGGAATAAAAACATTATATTTTAATGTTTTATTTCTTATGATTTTTAAATTTGGATTTTCTTTTTCAAATATTGTGTTTATTTTTAATTTTTTTATAGTTTTGAAACCCGATGAGCTCAATTTGAATACCCTTTCAAATATTAACTATATTATAATGTTTTGAAACTGATTTAATCTATTTAACCACATTCAAGTAATTATAAAATGTAGTTATTTTGAAATTTTATGTAAGGTAAGTTCATGAAAAGACTCCAAATTTTTGAATCTCATTCCATGGAATACTGCCTATATTTAAATCAATTATTTGAGAAGCCACTAATTTTTTTAAATATTCTTCAAAATATACTTATTTATTTAGAGAACTAAATACTTCCTGGATAACTATAATTTTTTATATAATATAGTCAAAACCTTGGAGCCTTGAATAACTTGAGCTATACATGACTGAGGGATTATTTTGATTAAAAATAATCCTTTATAATAGACCTTTATTTTTAGACTACCTTGAAATTTAACCCCTGTATCTCTTATCATCCTTGAATGGCCTTTTTAAGAATCCATATTACAATAAAAAAATACCTATATACCTCTCTCTATAAGTTCATGATCTTAGTTGAATTAAAGTGCCGGGCATGGAGTTTCTTGGTATAAACATCTACTTATGAACTATTTTGGAGGTGTTTCCTAGAATAAGTTTTGAATATTTTGGGTAAAATGACCCTGAAAGAATCAAAATAGAAGAAAAAATATCCTAATATGGGGTAAGTAATTTCCCAAAACTACTCAGTAATTTAAAGTACCTATTTTCCTTCAAAATCAAATCTATGAATAATAAGAAAAAATAAAATAAAATTGATAAAGGAAATAGATAGAAGAGATGCTTGTTATTACTAAAGTGTTAAGGTGTGAATTGAACTTTTAAAAATTAAATATAATAAATTTGAATCAAGAATATGGGATGTGTTAAGATGATTTGATCAATCGACTGAATTTGTGCTATAAAACCTTTACCACAAAGATAGGAAAAAAACATGATAGAAATATATTAGTAGGTCCAAGGTAACATTAAAAATTTATATAAGAGTTCATAAATATTTTGATTTTCAAGATGCCTCTTTCCTTCCAAAATAAAAATACTATACTCAAATTCCACATTTGAAAATATAAAACAATGTTACTATAAAAGAGTAAAGAGGGAATAAAATTATTGTTGCTGATGAAAAAAATATGGACTACTCAATAGAATTAGGAGGTTTTTGGAGATCATGTTTTTTACAAGGGGAGTGGGTGATGATGTTATTATTATAGGAAACTATAAATCAATCATTCTACTTTAAAAAAAGATCCCAAAAACCTTATTCTACAATAATATTTTTTACATTTATAACTTACAAACCCTTAAGCCATAAAATAACCCTAAAAAGTCATCATGATATACAAAAATACAAGACTCATTGGTTCAAGATATATAAATTAATCAAGATAATTATGTCATTTTATGATATTGGAATGAGAAAAACTTTGATTTTAAATTCATACAATAGTGGTGAGTGAAATGTTTCATGGAAGGTAGGTATAAGTGAGCATAAGAGGGTTGAATAAGAGAAAACTAATTTAATATACTTAATGAAGAAGATGGAATTAATAACATTAAGGAGGAATGATAAGATTGAATGACATAATTTAGAAAAGGTAACTCACATTGACTAGCAATTTTGATTTTTCTTGGGTAATATTCTTTATGTTCACTTGTCTGGGAGTTTAAGGATTATGTTCTAGGGAATTAACAATCAACAAATTCATGATATTTTCTTAATATTAAATTCATTATATCACCTCTTATTTATTAATTCATTGAATTTTATAGATTTTTGGAATTAAAGTGTCAATTAATTATAATTCATGAATATTTATTAAATTAGATAAATTTTTCATTTAATTGATTCATATAATTTCTTGGATAATTAAATGGATAAATTTTGATTTTTTGATATCTTGAAGGTACAAATATGTTAGTAGTAGCTCGAGGATAAATATGTGGAAAAGTAATTTAGTGCGTATATGAGTATATCTACCTATGTTTATGAGATTTTCTAGTTCAAGTTATTCTACCAGTGTGTAATGACCTGAGATTTTACTTTATGTTCTCCTTAAATAAATAAAATATTAGATTGAATGTTTTACATGCAACATATAACTAAAATGAAACTATAGAATATTTTATTGAGATAAAAATATGACTGTTAAAACCTAGCCATTGAATTATAGGGTATGAATAGGATTAAACAAATTATTAAATATATTTATAAAAAAATATAAAGGTCATTTTAAATAAATTTAATTAGTTTATTTTGTGCTTAAAAATATATTTTACAAAAAGTTTCCTTTTTTATGTGTCCTATATTTTTTTAAATAAAAATAAGTATATTATTTTTAAATTATGATATTAATAAAATATAATATTTATCGATTAATTATATTATTATTAGTGTTTTATATAAATTAAGAATAAGAATAACAAGTGTTTTAAAAATATATTTTCCTATAAATAATTTTTCATTATATTTTACGATTTTATTTAAAGGTTAAATTCATAAATTTTAGAGCAATAATTTAAAAAAATATGCATAATTTCTACATTCATGATGAAAATATTATCCTATGAATTTTTTGGAATTTTCCTCAAAAGAATAATTTTTAAGTGAATAGTGAAAAATACAATTTTGACAAATGTTGTGACATTTATGATGCTATTAGTATAAAATTATGAATTATAAATTTATGAAACCATTTTATAGATAAAATATAAATTTTATAAGATACATTATAAATTTAAAAATATTATTTTTTGTTTACAAACCTATGTTTGATATTTTAGAACATAAATTACACTATTCTCTAAAATGATTTTAATACATTTATTATTTTAAAATTATTTTTATCAAGTTTAGAAAATGAATATAATAAAATTTATTTAAAAATATTCATTATAAATTCCATCTTATTTTATAATTACCATTTAATTTCATACATAAAAAATTAATTACTTATGTAAAACTAGTTACTGCGGTAAATGCCAAAATGGGTAAAAGGGTTAACCAATGGTGCAAAAGGTCTAACATGTTAAAAAATGTTTATAATTGATTGGTTTTGGTATATGTTGAGAAAAAAATATCTAAAATTTATTATTATCCTTTTATATTCTTCTTGACATGTGAAACGTGTGCTCTCTTTATATTAAGATGAAATATTTACAAAAACTGCCATTATCACCACTTATAAAAGGGAACTCTCATCATCATTTCAATTATACTCCAAATTTTATATAATATTTTGAAACTCTACCCTTTTTACTTCCTATATAATCTTATTAAACTTCATTAATCTTATGGAAACAAGATTTTATTGTAAACCTTCCATTAATAAGGAGTCATCTAAAGGGAAAATTCAAGTTCTCAACGTGAGTGTTAATCTTTCCCTAATTTATTTTCTTTTCTAGCTTAATCTTCCAATCCTGATATTATCATTATAATATAATTAAATCATTATTTTTTTATATTGAAAATTATTATTATAAGGTAATAATAATTTACCACATTTTCCCTTTTACATTGAGAATAATGGAAACATCATTCGTGTGTTTATACAAACTACCTCCTCCAAAAAGTAACATATAACATTTTTAATATAGATTTTTCATTATTTATTAAACTCTATTAAAATATGATTCAAAAAATTTAAAATATCTAAATAATATCATTATGTTTCTGTAATAATGATAATATTCCAAAAGAGATAACTTTTATTACCATATTTATACATTAATTATGGTATATTCATGTTTGGGTCGGTCTAACAACCTACTTGAAAAATAATGTAAAATAATTTCCTGGATGGATATGAAAAATTATTTTCTGATAATATATGATATAAATAATTAAATAATTATTTTATTTTAGTTCGATATTGGTGACATTAATAGTATTCTGATAAATTAATATACAAGTAGCCGTTCATTAAAAATAATCAAAACATGCTCGTCACTGATTTCATATTTAAGGATCATAAAAATATATCCAATATGATGATATTATATAATTATAAATAATTAATTGTATTACCTAGTATTATATGTTAATGAGAATTTTTTTGAGAAGAATAAATAACAACACTGCTATTACGAAGCTAGTTCAAGATGATCAAGATTACTCACACCTAATATCAAAAATCAAAAGTAACTTATTGATATATATTTATAAATTATTTATAAATTAAGTCTATAAATGTTGATATATATGAATAAGGTTATGGAATATGTGATTAATATGGTTATTATTTTATATAGGATATTCAAGTACATATGTGGAAGTCAAGAAATAAGGTAAGTGGTTCTTTGTCTCAAATTTAATTTGCTAATACATATTTCATATTGTGAACCATGATATATTTGGTATCGTGTGATTAATATATAATTAATTTATTTTACCATTTTAATATAATTCATATGGTTTAACATGTCCCATCAAAATTTCATTTCCCCTTGAATCATGTTTCACTTGAAGTGTTTCTTGTAAGTGAAAATGACCCCATATCTTCTTTTTAGTTGGCCCCCTCCATTTTACATTTTCATATCCATTGGATTATTTTTATAATGTACTTATATGTGACTTAATAATTTATTAATTTCATTTTACACAAATTTTAATTTCATTAAAAAATATTCAATAAATTTTTAACATTTTTGTATTGGTCATTTTCATCAAAGTTGGAAAAGAATATTTTGTAAAATTTTCCATGAGAACACATATTTACACTATTTTTTATTTTTCTATGACCCTCACTCTCTTAAGTTTCTTAATTTATAAAATAAATTATAATATTCCATGTATTATAATTGTTTTTAAATAAATATTTCTAAAAGGATAAGGACATTCCTTATTTTAAAATTTATTTTTTAATGATCCTAAAAAGTTTTTTTACCTATATAAAAATATTTTGACATATTTGACAATTGATAGAGTATATTTATAAAATTTTAGCACAAAATGTTTTTATTTGGAAAAATTATAAATGTTTTCTCTATCAGAATAGTGATCCACCACTACCTTTGTATTTCCAAACCACCCACTATTAATGGAAAATATTTTTTTACAATAATTTCCTTTATAAATAACATATTTTTAGATATTTCACTTATGATAAAAAATGAACCAATTATTGATATATTATTATGATATACCATTCAAAAATTTTATTCACATATTATTATTTTCATTATATGTCAATATCCTTTAATCATTAATTTTAAATGCTTTAATGATACCATCCACATTTTTTATCCAGATGGCTTATGCTTAAGTTTTCTATTATCATGTAACCCATTTCATTATTAGGTTAATTATTATTTGATATAATTATGTATGATTTCCTTACGTGACACACATATATAATTTACATGTAATGTATAAAAGGGTGTTCCCTGATACTACTCCAATGTATTGGGAAACGAGTTAATAAATAGAGGGGATATGTTTATGATACCTTGGAAGTATGTATTGGTAATATTTTATGATATGTTGATGAAAAAACGTGGTAATATACTTTTACAACACCTTAAGGATGATTTTTTTTGATATGATTATGACATCATGTATTTTGTTGTGGCCATAATATTTTGATGTTGTGATCCTATGATATCTATTCCCTTGTGATAAAATCTCTATTTGAAAATTCTTTTTTTTATGATGTATGTTTTATTGGGTATGATTTTTATATTTTTTATTCCCATACCATGATATATTACCATACCCACATGGTCATGTTATTCTCACATACGTCCTTTTTTTGGTATGTTTACCCTTACTAAGTGTTTGTGCTCACCCATTTTCTTCTGTTTCCATTTTCCAAGGTTACGAAGAAAAGTAATATGTATGATGTGTCTAGAATAGTATCTTTTGTGGAGAATTTATGAGAGATATTAAAGACTCATTATGCGATGAATTATTTTTTCCTTATTATATAAAACTATAAACCTAAAAGATCATTGGAATATATCATAATGAAATATTTACTTTAATTTATATAATTATGGGATAACCACATTTTTGATGTCATAATTGGTATCAGAGTAGGGTTTAGTTAAATTTAGAGGTTAAGATGCTAGTAAAGGATAATTTAAGGGATTAAAAGTTATGTATGTTCATAATTTCAAAGCTATAGATATCCATCTAGGTTATTTGATGAAATATTGAATATTTTAGGGATTAGGGTAAGATAAATTTGGTGAAAACGCCAAGGATAAGTCAAAGGGACGAGTCTAAGTATCATATAACATCCCAAAGCTTTGGTAAAGTAGAGATTGTATAGTTCTCCTTATAATTATATCCCTATCAAGATATCAATAATTAGATGAAACTATTGAACAAATTTACCATGGGGTAAACAACATGAAAAATGATAGTGAAGTACCAAATCAATCTTCACTCTAGCTCAAGATGTATGGGCCTAAGACTACACACCTTGATAGAAACTCCCAGGGTATATTATTGTGTTAATAAAATTATTTTATAATACATTATTATGGATTTATTATATTAAGGAATTAAGTTAGGAATATAACTAAAACCAACATAAAGAAACATATATTGAAATGTGAGTGTTTAGGATTAACTGGAAACTAATGTGATGGTTTTAAAGAGTAATAAATTTTAATGTAATTGTATAAAAATAGTTCTTTTATGGTTTTAGTAGTTTATCTCTCATGTTAAATTATTTTGGTTTTAGTAATGGTTGAAGACCAAAGGATTCAAGATAAAAATGGGTGCTATAGACAATGTGAAGATTGCCCCAATGAGAAACTAAATGGGATAAGAACTGGAGTGAGTAAAATTATGATTATGCCATACTTACTATCATGAATCATGATTAACATCAGAATAATTGAAATAACAAACACACTAAATAATAAAATCATGGAGTCTCATGGAAGTTTATGTGATGAATATGATGCAGGAAAGAACATTTAATTTCCCACGTGTAAAAAATTTGTAAATAAGAACCCAAGGGAATGTATCAAAGGAAATGGAAAATGTTTTATCTATGGTAAATAAGGGAATAAATAAAATAGGTTTCCAAGGAAAGATGAAACAGCCAGTTAGCATGATTAAGGGAAAAGATGCATTTCATAGTGGTAACTAATATATTAATGCACACACCTCATTTGAAATTATATCTTGAGTTTTGTCTATCTTTTAGATACACTAAATTTTTTAATAGTAAATAATAATTAAAATTGTGAGGTTGAAATTTATTTAATGTTGGAGAATATAATGACCTAATATTTTACTAGTTTTTCTCCCTAAATAAACTCATTCATCACCCATGTGTTTGAACTACACTATGAATTATTTAATAATACATACTGATGTTGAAAAAAATTACATCAGAAATAACTACTTCAGAATAATTAAATGCCAGTTGAGAAATTTTTACAACCTCATATATAGATATAAATGAAGAAATATTTTATTTTATAAAAATATATTCTATTTTATCATCATTTTATTCATAATTAAATTAGATGAAAATTCATCAAAATACAAATAAATGGAATCATTTACAATTTTAGAGACATCTTTAGTGTCAGAATCTTATATAAAATTTTTCAATAATAAATAACATAATAATAGATGAAAAAATTATTTATGTTATAATTTAATTTAGAAGAATAAAAAATTTCATATTCGAATTTAATTACATATTAAAAATATATTACATTATAAATTATTATGACATATAATAGGGAAATAGAAGTGTATTAAATTATAGTTTGGAATATCAATTATTACTATAACAAAATGAAATAACAGTGTATTATAGTGGAATAAAATCTTACGGTGTAATATAAGTGTATGACATTGTGAAATATAAAATCTTGTAAAAAAATTTATTTCATATCCAAAAAATAGAATAAATAGTGAATTATTATTTCATATAATTGTTTAATAGTAGTGGATTACATATAATAGTGAAATAAAAGTGGTGTATATAGTGTATGAAATAAAAATTTATATAGTGTTATTTAGAAATAAAAAATTTAATACAAACACTACGATAATGTAATAGGAAAATTGATAAAACTATATGCAGAGATTAGATATTGATTAATGTAATAGAAATACAAATTATATATTACATCTCTTTCAATCAATAAATTATTCCCAAAAAAATTGAGTGGATGATTACACAAATGGTAGTTTATATAAATGTTTTAATTGTTCTCAAGCTCAAATATAACATAAAACAAACTCATATTTTGATTTATCTTTTATGATCACTAAAATTAGGGTGATAAATATTCCTAAGAACAAGTTACCGTTTCCAATTTTCTTAGAAATAAATCATAGGAAGAACAAAATAAAAGAAAATATAAGTATTTGGGACCAAAATCCTATCTTATTATAGAGAAAAATATCATGGTAAGCATATAAGATATTTATGATATGTGTGTTCTAAATACCATTAACTAGTTTACTTATAAACAATGATGACATTATTTCCAAATCCCGTAGTACCATTTGTACATTAAGAAAGTTTCTTGCACTACTATTTTCAATATGCATATATAATTTATTATAGAGGTCAATTGGGTGATTATTAGAGTATATAATTTAAGATAGGTGTTTTAAAGTAAGGAAATATCCACAACATAAATAAACAACAGTAATTATCTACTAGTAATTATCCTTGACCTACCCAACCTGTGGTATGATGTTGATATCGAAGAGAAAATAGAATTAATATTAGAATAAAATGAGGATAAATAAAATGAAAATGTTATTGGAAACATACTTGACTTGTACGAGTAGAAGGGTTTAGAGTCATGACCAGGACTAATCAAGGAGGGAAACATGAAAATATGGAACATCAAAGAACAAAAATAAGAAAACATAGAGAAAATAGGATGCAAAAACATGAAAACAAGAAATACATACTAACATCATAATTATAACTAAAGAGTCATCTATTAAGACAATCAAGGTCTGAGAATAAATTCACTAATTTATGCGATTGAAAAAAATCTCACTTAAGATCTTGCTCACATAATTTCACACGATCATATGTAAACATGTATTGATTTTAATTTTAGAATCAATCTAATATTTCACTTGGTATCACTTTTGAGAGAACACATGTGTAGAATCCACCTACAAAATAATATATTCTGACTAGGATTACTCAATTGAAGAATATTCAATTATTTGTAACCTCGTTTCCCAACCTAGAGTTGAGCTATTAGGGAATACTTCTATGAATACAAAAACTATTACCATATACAGAGCACTTGTGTATACATATAGAAAACACACACACACACACATTGAACATATACATATCATATGAGTGTATATATATATAAAGAACATCTATATATATATATATATTCAGAACGCACACACACATATCAGAATATGTATATATATATATGTGTGTGTGTATACAAAAATATATATATGTGTATATTAGAATATATATATATATATCTATGTGTGTATATATATTAATATGTATATGTGTATGTGATCCTATATACAATATATATATATATATATATATGTATCTGTCAAAACATATATATAAAATGGAAGGAGGATGTACTTACCTAGGTATTCTGATTGACACATATCCCAACCAATGAGAAGAATTAATGGATGCGATGTGAGAAAATTGGGAATCATAAACCAAATAAACCATAACAAGTGATGAGAATATTATATATATGTAAATAAGATATATTCTAGGTCCAAGTTTGGAAAAAATAACATATATGTGTTATATATATATAGAGCATAAAAATTGGCATTAAAAATGAGAGAAATTGGTATACAAAACTTATATATGTTTTGTTTATGCAGAACATATATGGATAATATATATATATATATATATAATATAAAAAGGAAGGATAATATAATTGTACCCAAGTTTCCTATCCATTAACAAGAATTGATAGAGGCAACATGAGGAAATTACAGATCAGATATGTGAGAAAAATTACCAAATTATGAGAGAATTATTAGTAAAACAACTTCTAAGATAAAACTAAACTATACTTGGGCTTGAAATTACATAACCCCGAAATAAATTCCTAAATATAAATAACATATATATGAAGAAAATATATGATTCAGGGTCCAAGGATTTCAAAATTGGTTTATATATATTTGAATAATTATATATACATATATATTACACACATATATATAGATTATATATATGCATATACATAGAACAGAAACTCTACCATTAATTAGATTTGACATTCTCTATCGAAAGTGATGAAGTATATACTCTATAGCATGTGTTGAAGTATATAAATTTCCCCAATATCTGTTTATAATGCACATAAAATGTCCATTATAAATGGAAATTAGGTTTATATTTGGTATTTGTGAATTTTTTTACCATGAAATGTAGTGAAAAATGTCTATGTGGGAAAACACATATGAAATATAATTGAGAGGGAAAAATAATGAGATATAAACAAAGGAAACTATTAAAAAACAATTAAAGTGATTATAATTAACATATGATGGATAAATTGGTGGAAATAATTTTAGAAAATGAAAACAGTGATCACTAATTAATAGAGATTGAGAAATAAATTAATTATTTTAAATGATTAAAAATAAAAAACTACAATAAAACATACAATATAATGAGAAACTGATTCTAATTTCATGATTTCACTAAATGGTTTATCCTGATCAATCATGTATCCAATAAAAACCTCATGAATCAATGAAACAATAATGATATAATTTTTTACCAACTATTCACTATATTAAAAGGTTCACATAGACAAAAAATCAGACTCTAGATGATTATAATCAAGTATTTATTGAAACTATGAAGTATAATTTCAAACATAATTAAATAAACAATATTAAAAATCAATATTAGGGGGCATGAGTGAATAAATACTATTTTAATCATGTCCAATTAAAATAGTACACCATTGAAAACCATGATGGAAAATCACATAAAATTTTTACATTTCAAAAAATATGACAAAATAAACATTAAATAGAAATATTTAAAATATATATGATATTTAGATCTTGAAAAGTAATAAAAAATGGTAATGGTAAACAAATCTAACTTAAGTGAAATAAAAATATAAGTTCTAAAGGAAAGAAAAGTCACTAAATGATCCTTTTCGTATATAGGAAAAACTATCGGAATATTTTCCTATATTTTTTATTTAACTCTATCATTTACTAATTAAAAAAATCTACAAAATAAAAAAAACAGTGAAAATTGGAAAGGTAAATTGGTATATTAAATAAAATAAACATAAACCTAATTTAGTTTCAGTAGAGAATTATGCATGACCCCAAACATAGAAGATGTCATTCTAAAAATATGATGTGACTTCAAAATCCTATTACATTGGGAAATTTCATACAATAGTATGAAAATTCAGATAACCCATCATTTTTTATACAATTAATATTTAATGTGCATATTTTAAATATGAAATATGCATTTTTAATAAAAATATATCGAATATAATGAAGATTCAATATCTATATAATGAAAATAAAATATACACATACATAATATGAATATAATGAATTGGGTATGGGACAAAAATATAACATGGAAAGTAAGGTCAAAAAGTAAATAATAAATGACCTTAGGGTTTTAGAACCACGGTTTCCAGTATATGGGAATAAGAAAAAGGACTTTACCTATAGCCAGAGAACTTATATGTTCTAAAAATTAATGGAAATAATAAAGAAATTCATTTCACTAAAAAACCAATGTAAATATAACTTCTATGAATTATCTCCAATATTTTAAGTATTCAAATGTTATAAATATTTTTTTCACAAAATAAAGATATAAGTCGTTCAACGATTGGAACATTGACTTGGATAGAGGATCTTGAAAGCAGAGTGTATATTCCAATCAGAATAAATAATACAAAGAGATGGAATAAAAAACAAAATGCATATTGAATATTATTAGTCATAAAATGTTTGGAGAAACATAATGCATATTGAATATTGCGAAGAGAATGTATATTACATATATTTATTTTTTATATAAAAATAAAATGAATATTTTTTATCACATATATATAGAACATATGTGTCATATTGAAAATATTCAGAATTTGTATTACATATATTCATAATGAATATTATGTATTCCATAATGCATATATTAAAAAAAAGAATTCATATTACATATATCGAGAATAAACAAAATCTATATTTCATATTAGGAAGATAATGTAATATTCATATACTCAAAATAAATATAATGCATGTCACATATATTCATATTTCATATTCACATAGAATTCATATTGGATATTTTAATATTGCATATCACAAATAGAATTCATATTATAGGTACTAATATTTCATATTAATATAGAATTTATATTACTTATTTCATATATTCATATCTCATATTAATAGTGTATGCATATTGTATATTAAAAGAAGAATGAATATTGTATATATTCAGAATAAATAGAATGTGTATTGAATATTAAAAATAGAATTCATATTTAAAGGTATTCATATTACAAGTGTTACTATAGTAATAGGTTGACTGATATTGACATTACACCGCTTTGAATAAAGTCAAAGTAATATAGATAATTTATGTTATTGGAATCATATGCGCATTTACCTAAAATGAAAATGAAATTAATATAGAAAGACAGGAAGAAATGATATATTAAGATAAGGATATTGAACCAAATTGACTATAAAATAATATGAAAAACCATTTTCACCCTTATATATACCAACTATGTTGTTCCATAATAGTACCATTGCCTATGTTGAAAAATATATAAATAAAAAACTTAGTAAAAATTGGAACAAGAATGTGAAAAAATTTAAGAACATGAAACTGGAGAGAATAAAAGTTTCACTCACACAAAATTCAATACTAAAGTTGATATCAAGTGAAAAGGAAAAATTTATCAATGTATTTTGAAACTAATTTTGAAAAAAAAAAATCACATAATTACACTTATATGGATCATTTTGTGACATCATGTTATTTATTTGGTTCATTTTTTTTGATGTTATTCAAACATCTAGGCAATCACCCAAATTTCAAATATGATTATTATTTGAAGAAAAAATTGTGAAATTATAAAGTTGTTGAATAGTAATTTTTTTTAGGAATAATAAAAATGAATTCAATGGAAAATGTATAAAAAATATAGCATTTAATTATGTGTTGATAAAAGGAAAGAAAGTTTAGATTTGTGATATGTTGTTAGTATATGAAAACATATCCACTTTAATGAAATATGTCACCATAATAATTGAATGTAAATAAATTGAAGAAATAGATATAAATTAGATAATTATAACTGAATTAATTATATCTTTAAGATCAAATATATTTAAATTATATCATTGAAATATTGTTAAAAAAATGCATGGCTAATAGACTTTTGTAACCTTATTAATATTATAGGAAATATAGATTCCATATAAGTTCCTAGTCAGACGAAATTTTGGTGTCACATATATGGATCACAACATAATCCTGACATTTGATAATATGAACATGTAGTATAATGTGAAAAAATAAAATAGAAAAAATATTTGTGATGTAGACCATGAACGATAATAAAGTCAAAATCCTATGCATCTATGTTTATTTAACCAAATTTCCCATTGCACATGAATATAAAAATATGAGTATTTTGCTAAATGAAATAAGTAGTTGGACAAAATAAATATGAAATATAAAAATAATATTAGGAAAATTTAAATATTAGTGTGTAGTATAATTAAACTAAATATGAATTATATATATATATATAATTAAAATACTAAAAATTGGATGTATAATGTGATTATATTGAATATTAATTCGGAATATACACAAAGTACATGGAACAAAATATGCACATAGTAAGAGGGAAAATTTATTTAATATATAGTCTATAATTAATATAAATCATGTACTATATGTATTCAAAATAATGTGTATAGATTCCCGCATATGAGACATTTAGGGGAATAAAAATATTTTCAGATATAGGGAGACATAGTTATCTTTTTTAGATTAGGATCTTGAATTGGAAAATAAAAAGATTACCAAAATGAATAAGAATTCCTAATATAATACTTTTGTAATGAGACCTATAAAGGAATAAAAAAACCCAATAATTAGTTATGAAAGTGGTTGGAGAACCAAAAGAAACACATCAAATATCATCAGAACACTTCAGTGATGAAATAATTAATAGGATAGAGATATAAACCTAGGGTTTTATAAAATCAAATCTCTAGGTATACTAAGAAATGGAAGACTAAATAATAAAAATATTTAATTTTCATATAGTGTTTCTAAAATAAGAGCACAAAAAATAGTAGTTTATAGATATACCAAAGAACAAATAAAAAAAATATCAATTCCCAAACTATTGAATCAAAGAGATGATATTTGATGGTTTAAGTATTATATTTTAACAGATAAGGAAAGTAATAGATTGTAATTGAGGAGATATATTGTGATTTGAGGAGTAGGAGTCGAGGTAATCATCATTGTAGATCTTTGAGAAAATATGGGAAGAATATAGCCTGATGTACCATACTTCTCTATGAATAATTAAGAACCCTCAAATGAATAAGTAGAGTAAAATCATTGTTATAAAATTAGGTTTATGAAATAATGGTGTTGCGTGTGATATGCAGGGGAAGAGAATAATAGAACAAAAACTGATGAACAAAGCATGGAGAACCATAGAAATAAGAAGAAAAATAAACATATCCATTAAGTATTTGGAGATAACCTATTGTGAAACCATAATCTTGATCAGAGATTTAAGACTGTAATAGAGAGATTGTTTGGGGAGGATAATTTACAACAAGTGGATACAACCCAAGGAATTGATCAAAGAGGGAAGCCAAGGAGGAAAGTGTACAGTGATAAAGAGGAGAAATGAGAGGTAGGCAGTTGTAAAAGAGTAAAATTAGAGAATGAAGCCCAATGTAAATAATGATAATAGTTTGGAGGGAATTTAATGATGGAGGGAGTGTCATCTGGAAGAAATTTCATTCATAAATAGTATATATATTGATACAATATGGGATAGTTTGTTTCACACACCACATTGAACTAAATAAAACCGTGTGATTTTATATTTATATAGAAATATGACCATTAAAACCAAGACATTAAATTATTAGGTATAAATAAGAGTAATTTAATTGTGAAATATATATAAATAAATAAACATGACATTTTATAAAAATCTATTTAGTTCATTTTGTGCTTAAAAATCTATTTTATTAAAGTTGTCTTTTTTATGTGTGATAAATTTTATTAAATAAAACAAATAATTTTATTTTTAAATAAATATGTTAATAAAATATAATATTTTTTTGGTTAATTATTGTTTATGAGTTTTATATAAATTAAGAAAAGGAACAACTAGTTTAAAAAAAAGTTAATTTCCTTTAATTTTTTTTCATTATATTTTTGGATTTTATTTAAATTTTAAATTCATAAATTTGATAACATGAATATAAAAAAATTAATATAATTTATAGATTCATCTCAGAAACATTATCTTATGATAATTATTGGTATTTTCCAAAATATTTATTCTTAGCTGAATAGTGAAAAATACTATTTTTACAAATAATGTGACTTTTATGACATTATTAGTAATTTAGTATAAATTAAGAATTTATAAAACCATTTTATAGAAAACATATGTATTTTATAAGATACATTATAAATTTTAAAATATTGATTTTATTTTACAAACCTATGTTTGATATTTTAGAACTTAGGTTACACCATTCTCTAAAACCATTTTAGATACATTACACATTTATAGTTTTAAAATTAATTTTTATCACTTTTATAAAGTTAATTTAAAAAAATATATATCTAAATTTCAATTATAATATTTATATTATATAATAAGGACTATTTTTTATGCATAAAAAATAAATTACTTATGTAAAACTAGTTACCGCATTAAAATCCAAAAAGGGAAAAAAGTGTTAACCAAAGAGGAAAAATACCTAACAAGTTAAAAAATATTTATAATTTAGTGGTTGAGGTGTATATTGAATAAATATTTTCTCAACTTAATTATTATACATTTTTCGAGTCTTCTTGACATGCGAAACATGTTCCCTCTTTATATTAAGATGAAATATTTACAAAATTGTCATTCTAAAAACTTATAAAAGGGGTCTCTCATCATCTCTTCAAGTCCACTCCCAAATTTTAGGCTCCTTTTAAAAATCTACCCATTTTAATTCCTATAAAATCACATTTCACTTCTTTAATCTTCTATACACAAGAGTTTATCCTAATCCATATATTTCCAAGGAGTCCTCCAAGGGAAAACCAAAGTTCTCAATGCGAGTACTAATATTTCCCTAATTTATTTTATTTTATAACTTATTTTTCCAAAAATAATTTTCTCATTACAATATAATTGAATTATTATTGTTTGTATACTGATTTTTATTATAATATGGTAATAAATATCGACCACCTTACCCATTTTTCATTAAGAAAAACAAAAACATTTTCATGGATTTGTGCGGATTAATGCCTCTACGAAGTAACATATCTCATTTTTCATGTAGTGTATTTATCATTTATTAAAATATATTATAATATAATTTAAAAACTAATAAATATCTAAATAATATAATTATTCTTATTCAATAATTATATTATTCCAAAATAAATGACTTTAATAACCACACACATCCATTAATTCTGTTATGTTTATGTTTAGGTCAGTCTCACCACCTACTTGAAAAATGCTATAAAATAATATCATGTATGACAATGAGAACATAAATACTAATAATATATGATATAAATAAGTAGATAATTATTTTATTTTGGTTAAATCATGGAAAAATTAGTATTACAATCATTAATTAAGATACCAATGTTCATTCATTAAAAATCATAGAATCATGATCATTATAGATTTTAACCTTTAAATATCATAATAATAAATCCAATAGAATGAAATAATAAAACTAAATAATTATAAATATTAAATTCCATTTCCTTTTATGATATGTGATTGGGTAACTTTGGGATAAGAATGAATTAAAACAATGCTATTATGATACTAGTTCAAAACGATCAAGTTTACTCACACCTGATATTAAAAATAGATAGTGACTAAATAATATACATATTGAGAATAATTATAAATGAAATTTATAAAAGGTTATAGATTTGAATAATATTCTTAAATTATTTATTAAGATATTTTTTTATATAGGTTATTCAAGAACTTAAGTGGAAGTTATGAATTACAACAAGGGGTTCCTTTTCTCAAATTTAATTTCTTGAGATATGTTTCATATTATGAACCATGATATCTTTGATATAGTGTGATTACTGCCTAATGTATTTATTTACTTATATTCATGTAATTCATGAGGTTATTTATATCCCCTATAAATTTTATTTCCTCTTAAGTCATGTTTCACCCAAAGTGTTTCTTGTAAGTGAAACCTACCCCATCTCTTATTTTTAGTTGGAAACCTCTCTTTTGCATGTCCATATTAATTGGATACTTTTAAAAATGTCATTATTTATGACTCTATAATTAATTAAGGTAATTTTATTATACATATAATTTTATTAAAACTTTTTATATTTTTTTTGTTTTTTATATGGTTCGTTTTCATCAATGTGTGAAAAGAATTTTTTTAACATTTTTCACATGAACACATATTTCATACGTTTTATCATTTTTTGAAACTTATTCTTTAATATTTATTTGTTTCTAAAATTAATTATATTCCTCCATGTTTTATAAAATATTTCTCTTTTTATAAATAAATATTCCTAAAAGGTCAAGGATATTCCTTATTTCTAATGGGATTTTTCTAATGCTTTGAAAAATTGTTTTCCATCCATGTTAATATCTTTTGATATATTTTATGGTTGATAAAGGATATTATTCATATGTTATGATCAAAATTTTTATCTTTAGATTAATTATAAAATATTTTTCAATTATAGGAGTGGTCTATCACAACCTTTTTCTGGCCCAACTATTCACTGTGAATAAGAAATATTTTCATCCAATGCCTTTCCTTTGTAAATAACCTATTTTTGGATATTGAACATATGGTATGAAATCACCCAATTATTGATATATTCTTATGACATTCTATTCAGAATTTTCATTCTTATAAAATTATTTTCCATCTATATTAACATCCTCTAATCATTCGTATGAAATTATCCAATGATACCATCAACCTTTTTTCTCTAGATGACTTATGCTCATGTTTTGTATTATCATGTAACCCATTTCCTTCTCAGGTTAATTATGATTTGATATAATTATGTATGATTTATTTATGTTACACATATATAAAATGTACATGTAATATATGGAAGGGTTCACCTTATAGTTCTCCAATTAATTGGGTAAATAATTAATATCTTGAGATGACATGCTCATGATACCATGATAACAAGACTTGGTAATATTTTTTGATACCTTAGTGAAAAAAATGGTAATATTATTTTAAGACACCTTAGTGATAAAATTTGGTGATATTATTATGAAATCATATATTATGATGTGCTCACAATATTTTGATGACGATCCTATGATAACTATTCCCTTATACTAAAAGCCTCATTTTACTATTATTGTTACATGATCCATGTTTATTGGGTATTATTTATTAATTATGTTTTCTCATACCTTTATTATATTATCATACCCATATGTTCATATTATGATCACTTATAAACATTTACTATTATTGATTATTCTTACCCTTACTGAGCGCTTGAGGTCACCCCTTTTCTTATGTTTACATTTCCCTGGTTATGAATAAAATTAATATGTATGATGTGTCTAGTAGATTATATTATTTGAGGAATTTTTAGGAGATGTTGAAATTTTTTATCGATTAAGAAGATTATAATATAGTGGAAATAAATTATATTTGTTGAAAAAGATATGTATTTTTTTTAGTTAATATTTTTTCCTAATTCTATAAAACTCTAAAAATAAAAGATCATGAGAATTTATTTTAATGTAATATATAATTTAAGTCATGTAATTATGGGATAGTTATATTCATGGGTTGTTATACTATACGTACAAGTCATTTTACATATGTGCACAATTCATTCAAGCTATATACAAGTCATCTTAGTTAGTATATATGAGTCATTTCCAATGTTTCATACAATTTAATTTAGCTCTGTGTGATAGTTATGCCTTTAAAAAAATTTCACAAGGAAGATGATTTAAGAAAACATGATAAATTTATCCTATGATTTGAATCAGATCTTCAATGTTCCATATTATAATTCATGAAACCCAATAACATGATTCCACATGATTATAATAATTATTATTGAATCACATTTTGATCAAAAGAAAATGAGGAAATCTACATATTTTATAGAAGTTTGGACCATGATTCTTAATAATAAGTCAAAAGAAAAAGAAAATATTTAGAAATTTAAAAATAAAAAGATTTTTTAAAGGATTTTTCTATCCAAATAAGGATGGGAAGAGGAACCTTTAATAGAACATGAAGACTAAAGGAAGAGGATTGTTTTTATTGGGGACTTTATCTCATGTTTCTACTATTTCTTTAGAGATTTATTTGTTTTATTTTTTTATTCTTCAATTATGTAATTAATTATTTTTCTAATCCCACCTATATTATCCCTCTCATGATGGGGTAAAACATTTAGTGATCATGAAATTATAGGAAGTCAAACTGTGATGATTGAGTTTAACAATTAAATAAATAGAATTAATTTTTTTTGATTTATTTTAGTGTTCAAGTGTATTTTATATTATCAAATGTGATTTTATTGAGTTTATTTCGTTTCACTATTAATTGCATGGGTTGATGATCATACATCTCCCTCCACTCAGTTTAGTTTATATACAATGGAATAGGCTCGACTGATTGGTGAAGTTATTGACGATTATTGGCATATGTGTAAAAGTAGTGGAACAATATTAGGTTTCTTAGGGAGAAAAAACTTGATTGGGTATTTACTAAGTAATTTTTAATGTGGTTCAGTATTTATTATGATAGATTCCAATTTACATGCATAGGAATGAGGATATACCAATAATAGTTTTTTTTAAAGTTTAGCCTTACCACAACCATTAAACTAGGGGTGGGATATGAAGAGATTATGGAACCTCTCATTCATCTATTATTAATAAGAAGAGATGACCTTTTGATGATTATGATAACATTATTATTAGACAACCAACCATAAACCATCACTTCACAATCCATTTATTTCACCCACTTTTGATTAAATGATTTTATTTTTTTTTTCAAAATGAACAACCAAAACACCCCCTTTTCCAATTAAAGTGAGAACTAATTTTTTAGAACCCCTATCTAGAGAAAACCCTAGGTTTCTCCTGACACTATATTTATACTAAGATTTAATTATATTTTTCACATATGTGATAGTGATATCAAAAATATAGATCAATGTGTCAATTTTTTAAAATTAATAAGTATTACTTAAATTAGATAAATTGTGAATTTAGTTGATTCCTCTAATTTTTAGGATAATTGAATTCCAAGATTTTGATTTTCCTTTGTTTTGATATTTTGAAGTTACATATTTATTAGTATAAGCTCAATAATGAATATTTGGAAAAAGAAATCTATATTCGGATGAGTCATTATTCCTATGCATATGAGTTATTCAGGATGCATATGAGTCATTATGCCTATTTTTGAGAGTTATTCTTCCTGTATCCATGAGTAATTAAGGATGTATATGAGTCATATCAACTAGTATTCATGAGTCATTTACAATGATTCATACAATTAATCTTATCTCTTTATGTGAGTCTCACCTTTACAAAATTTTCATAAGGATAATGATTCAATAAGAATTCATTTCATTCAACTATTCTTTGAACTATATATTTATGGTCAAACATCAACATGCATGAAACCCAATAAAATGAGAAAATGTGGATAATCATGATTTATGCATGAGATTTTGGTTAAACAAAAATGAGGAAAGTTGTGGATTTTGTGAAAGTGTGGATCACGATTATCAAGGAAAATTTTGAAGAATAAGGTAAAATTTATAAATTCAAAAAGATTAAGAATATCAGAAGGATTTGACCATATAAAAAAATTAAGGAATGAGGAAAATTTAAGAGTTATATAAGTCTAAATAATAGAGAGAGATTTTATAGGGGTGTTCAGAGTGAATTTTAGCCACAAATCTAAAGATTCATTTTGTATTATTTTCTATATTAATCAATTATATAATAAATTATGTTTACTATTTAACCTATATTATAACTTATATAGATGGGTAAAACCTTGGGTAATTTGGGTGGGGGATGAAGTCTAGTTGTGATGCTTGAGTTTCAAACTTAAATAAAGAAAATCTATTTTTTATGTTGTTTGATTTAAGTGTTAAGTATTAGTTTATATTATCGAATGTGATTGTGTTTGACTCATTTGTAGAAAATATTAATTTCAATGGATGATGATCATTTATCTCTCTCCACTCAGTTTAGTCTATATAAGATGAAATAGTCTAGGCGTATTAGTGAATTTTTTGGTGATTATTGGAATGTGTGTAAAAGTAGCAGAACACTCTTGGGTTTATTAGGGGCCATAAAACCCAACTGAGTATTACATGAGTAATTTAAGAAGTGGTTCACTTTTTGTTATAATAGATTCCAAATTATATAGATAGGGATGAGGATATTCTAAGAATATATTTTTGTTAATTTTAGCCTCATCACAACTATTCAAACAATGGTGGAAGTTAAAACCATTATGGAACCTTTGATTCATCAGCTATTAAGAATAAGAACAAACCTTTTAAATAATAGGATATCATTATGATTTTAAAACTAACCCTAACCTATCACTTCTCATTTTCTTTATTTCAGAAATTATATATTTTTTAAATTATTTAACTTGGTTTTGAAATTCAAAAACTGAAACACCCTCTTTTTATAATTAAAGTGAAAACTAATTTTTGAGAACTTATATCTAAAGAAAATCCTAGGATTACACTAATAGTATATTTAAGATAAGAGTTAAATATATTTTTTTGTAAACCTGAAATGGTGTTATAAAATTTTTGGCATAATTTTAAAGGAGGAAATACTAAAAATTATCACTTTTTTGTTGTATGAACAGATCTTATAATAATAAAATATTCTAATTCAAACCTAAAATAGAGATAAATTTACTATAAAGGATTTTTGAATTTAAACATACAAGAATAATTTGAAGAAATATCTTTAATATATTTAAGTGATATTTTTATTGTTCACTGCAAGCCTTCTATAATGGAAGTAAATCCTAGTCAAACCTTGATAGGTCATTGTGTTCCCCACTTCATTCACCAGGATAATAAAATTGCCATGTATATGTTATATAATTATTTTAAACTCAATATTATCCTAATCTAATTGTTACCCAGATTATTTATTCATGCATGGGTAGAACTTAAAACACATCAATTATTTCACACCAGACTTCTCCAAACTCAATCTAAGAGTAGTGTAAGAGGAGTGGGTTAAATGGAGAGATTTCCCATTTTTATTCTATAGAGCAGCTAAGAAGTGGTTTTAAATTTTGTATTTAGGATAAGTAATTAGTTGGGAGGATATTAAAAGAATATTTATCTATATATTTTTCATACATAAAGGAGTATTATAGTGAGAAAATAAATATATTCTATCATACAAGCTCTAGGAGAAACTCTCTATGATTATTGAGAGAGATTCAAGAAACGATGTGCTATTTTCTAATATTAATCCATAGAAGAATATAATTTTTTTATATTTTTTTATTGAGGTTTGTTGGATAGTGATACTAAAAAAAGGGTTAGTAGTGGTAGTTGATTGGTGAAATCACGACAGTTTAAATTACCACCTAATGGTTTAGTGGTGGTTATTAGAACCACTACATATTGCATGATCTCTAGTCATTTAGTGGCAGTTTTTTTTAATTTAACGACGATTTTGTTAAGTTTATTATTTGGAGAATTTATCGGTGGTTAATTGTTTATTTAGAATTTTTTTTTTATAAAAAATACTTAGGGAAATATAAATAAAATAAAAAAACCACTATGGAACATATTAGGAGTAGTTTCTTTTAGTGGTGGTTAAGAATATCCACCGCTAAAGAAATTATATAAAATGTATTTAGCATCTTTTACATAAAACCATTGCTAAATCAGATTTCTTTTTTTTAAAATAATAATAAAAAACTATTAGTATAAAAAACAAACATATAATAAACTAAAACATAAATATATGATAAAACCATCACACACACACACACACACATATATATATCATATATCCATAGTCATATACAATCATCAAGTCATAATAACCTCAATCTAAGTTATCCCATAAATCTCTAAATTAACATATAAAACATGTCCAATAATAACCCATTCTTAATATACATCCATGTCATGACCTTTACTGCTTGTGTCTACCTCCACAACATGTTATCAACTGAAAATGAACACATCATCTCACTAATTGTATCAAAAAAGAAAACAAAAATTAAAACTACACATAATAAATCAGAATTAAAGAATAATAATTGATAAAATTTTAACATACCATGGAAACTAAGAACCATCATGACTGCCTTCTCATGATTTTCATGGATTTTAATGGCCAAACTACAGCCTACTACCTACATTTATCACCTATAATTAAAATCAAAACATTTAAGAAAACAAAATGAAAAAGATAAATGACATAGAATATATACAAAATGTTTCACATAAAATTGGTTATCTTGTAAATCATATAGAAGAGATTTTAACATAAAAAATAATATATAATACAAAACACTTTGAAAACATAAACATTCCTATTTAAGATAAGATTCAACAGTTGAAACTAAAAAGGGATGAGTGAATATTCTAATTTACTTTTAAATCGACGTGCGATGTTCTTGAAATTTACTTAATAAAAAATGTTAAATATTTTGATATCACAACATGTAATATATTCTGAAAAAAAACTCAACGGTGGTTGTCCCATGAGTGTACATCAATATGGGGTCATTTTATATGATTTTGATAATCTCATACACATGTTAGTGTTTTAAAACACTAAAAATTCATTTATGGCCATAACATAAAAACCATAATTCAGAATAACATGATGTCAGTTCCTAAATTTATCAATTAAATATAAGATTTTTTTCCAATGATTTTTGAAAAATATGATGTTGTTTTCCAAGTTTTGACCCCCAACACTTGTTTAAAAGGATTTTGTACCTTTCAGAAGTGTACATTGAGTAATTCCAACCACAATGAATGTCATATTGACATATTGTCTTCACATACACATAAAAAACAACTAAAATGTGGTTTTCACAAGATTTCACATCAATATGAGGTCATTTGCAGTGGTTTTGACCGTTCCACACATGTTTTAGTGTTTTAAAATATTAAAAACATGTCTATGGCCATAACGGTCAAACCGTAATTTGTAATGATGTGCCATTGTTTCCTACATTTCATAATTAAATATACTATTGTTTTATTTTGATTTCAAGGAAATATGAAATCATTTTCCTAGTTTTGACCCCTCAACACTTGTTTTTAAAGGCTTTTATACCTTTTAGAAGTGTATACCGAGTAATTCAGACCACACTGCATGTTAGATTGATGAAGTTTGTGCATGTACATATAATGAACAACTCAATGGTGTTTTTCCCATGATTTCACATAAATATGAGGTTGTTTATAGTGGTTTTGACAGTTCCAAGCATATTTTAGTGTTTTAAAACACTAAAAATGTATTTATAGCCATAAAAGGAAAAATGTAATTTGTAATGATGTGATGTCAATTACTATATTTTAAAATTAAATATACAGTTTTCCCATGATTTCACATCAATCTAATGTCTTTTTCCTAGTTTTGACTCCCCAAAACTTATTTTTAAAGGATTTTATACCTTTCAGAAGTGTATAATGAGTAATTCCAACCACACCGCATGTTGGATTGACATATTTTATAAACATACACATCAAAAAAAACCCAAAGGTGATTTTACCATGATTTTAGATCAATTTGAGGTAGTTTTCTATGGTTTTGACTGTTCCATGCACGTTTCAGTGTTTTAAAACACTAAAAACACATTTTCGACCCTAATGAGAAAACCATAATTTTGAATGATGTTATCTTAGTTACTAAATTTTAAAATTAAATAGATGGTCATTGTACTATGATTTTAGGGAAATATGACGTTGTTTTGCGAGTCTTGAACCCCCGACGCTTGTTTTTAAAGGATTTTGTACCTTTCGAAAGTGTATACTGAGTAATTACAACAACACCACATGTACGATTGAAATTTTTTCTATTCATACATGTAAAAAAACTAACTAGTAGTTTTACCCTAATTTAATCTCAATTAGAGGTCGTTTTCTATGGTTTTGACCATTCCATGCATGTTTTAGTCTTTTAAAACACTAAAAAATGCATTTGTGTCCATAACATGAAACTCATAATTCAGAATGAAATTCTGCCAGTTATTACATTTTATAATTAAATATATAGTTGTTATTCCTTGATTTTAGGTAAATATAATGTTTTTCCATGTTTTTACCCCCTTGAAACTTGTTTTTAAAGGATTTTATTCCTTTCAAAAGTGTATACCGAGTAATTCCATCCACACTGCACATCAGAATGGTGTTATTTCTACACATAAATGTCAAAAAAAAACTCATCAGTGGTTTCCCCATGTTTTCACATCAATATAATGTTTTTTTGATGGTTTGGACCATTCCACACCTGTTTTAGTGTTTTAAAATACTGAAAACACATTTACAACCATAAAAAGAATACTGTAATTTAGAATGATGTTCCATCGGTTCCTACATTTAAAAATTAAGTCTATGATCATTGTATCATTATTTAAGGAAAATTAGACATCTTTTTATTATTTTTGACCCCCAATACATATTTTTAAATGCTTTTGTACCTTTCAAAAGTATATTCTGAGTAATTCTAATCACAATGCATGTCAGATTGACGTGTTGTCTATGTGTAGACATCATAAGAAACTCAACAATGGTTTTCCCCTGATGTAACATCAATATGAGATCATTTTATATGATTTTTACCATTCCATGCATGTTTTAGTGTTTTAAAACACTAAAAACGCGTTTACAACCATAATAGAAAAACCTTAATTTGGAATAATATGACATCGATTCCTTCATTTCAAAATTAAACCTACAAACATTTTACCATGATTTTAGGGAAATATGACATCTTTTCCCTAGTTTTGATCCCCCGACATTTGTGTTTAAAGGATTTTGTACATTTTATAAGTGTTCACTAAGTAAAAACTGATCAAATAAGTTTGGATTATTTTCAAATTTATGGATAACAATCTATAATTCATGTTTTTATGTGTAGTAATCAACCACACATCAATATAGCACAAGATGTGGTTAATATGACTTGAAATGTATGTTTTCTAAAGAAAAGTTTCATTTTTGTTTTATTTATGGATGTTTTATGCATTCTTTACAGATACATGAATGATCTATAGAATTTTGAATTTACCTCGGCAGGATGAGGAATGAGGCTAAAAATTTCCTTAGGTATAAAAAAATCACTAGGATCCATAAAAGATGACTATAGTGGTGGCATGCTTCAAGATGCTAATGGGTTAGGATCGTATTTTTTTGTTCTCGAAATTCCTACATTTCAAATGTTTAAGGTATATTAAATGTATAAAAAAATGAAAAACTAAAAGTTCTTTACAAAAAAAGAAAAACTAGAATAATGTATTTATGTATAAATCACTTATCAATGAGAAAGTTTAATATATTTTCATTACCAATTTATATATTCAATTATCTTCATCTACATTATCTTCATTATTAAAAACTTCCATTGTGACAAGTCCTTCATTTTCACCCTCTCTTGTAAGTTATATTATGTTTATATTTTCAAAAAAAAATCAATGTTTTGTGGTTGATGTGGTTCACTCTCACAAAGAACCAATTGATCTTTCTCTCCCATATCATATAAGTCTTTTTTACTTTATGTATAAAAAAACTCCAAACTTCATGTATTTCATCATCCACACAATAAACCATATTCACTTGTAAAGCCAAGATAAATGGATCATGTTTTACATGATCAACAATATCCATCAAGTGAGAGAATTTGATAGAAATAAAATATAACAAATAATTCATTATACCCATATCAATGTTTACCCACTTGCATTTGAATAAGACAACTGAAAACTGACCATGATAGTTTAGTTCAATTATATCATTCATCTCCCCATAGTATCATACCTTTGAAAATGTAAATACACCAATATTATTAGTTTTCAAGTCTTCTTCATGATAAATTGTACCAGACCTAAATCCATGAATATTATAGGAATAAAATCTCTTAGACTTCCTTAGAGGAACTTAAGCCAAAAAATTCAAATCATTCAATATTTCAGCGCAATTTTCAATATTAATTATCTTGAAAAAAAGATATAAGCTATTAATTTTAACATAGAAAAAATAAATACATGTAAATAATATGAATGTGAGTATATAATTACAAGAAGGAGGGAATATTTAACAAGATCCTTATTAATAGATTTTGTTAATTCCATCTCATTTCGAGCTCAAACCCTTAGTCACCTCTTTGTTTACACTCATAATTATTCAATAAATGGATCTACAATAACACTATTTAGTAGAACATATCTATTTGATTTTAGAAACTTCAATTCAGTTAGTGTAACATTTAACTCCATTCTAATTTTCCATCCAATAGTTGGAAATACCAATGACTAGTTTTCAGAATAAGAATTAGTGGAGATGTCATCAGCATGTCTAATGAGATTGAATGTAGTCTCAATCCCATCCAAATACCTAGAATATAAGTTCAATCACTCTTAGGTTATATAAAATTCAATAATAAAGCCTTCTGGTTGAGTTTTATTCCTCACATATGATTTCAAATGACCAATGTTCATGATGAAAAAAAAAACAAGAAACATATTAAAAAAAATTCAATTATTTGATAAAATCAAATTTACTAATAAAAATAAAAAATATCAACATACCTCTTAATTAGAAACATCCATCAATAGTGTACCAGTCCACCAAGTTTAGATTCTTTAACCAAATGAATAGTCAAATGAATCATGATTGTGAATAATTATGGGGGAAATAATATCTCCAAATGACATAGTGTTAAAAAAAATTCTTTCCTTAAGTTTATCATATCAGTTGGATTTATTGTTTTTCCACAAGGCTCTCTAAAAATGGTATAAAACTAAACTAGCACCATAGTTAATTTTTTAGGTAAGGTATTGAACAAATCCAATGTTAACAACTACTACATCAAAATATGTTAGTCATGACTTTTCAATCCATTTAAATTTCAATGTTTTTAGTCAACACACCTTGATATGTTACTTGAATATCCATATGGCACTTTTACATTCTGTAATGTTTTAAGGAATACATCTTTCTCATGATTTTTCATTTTATAAATAGATGAAGTATACTTTTCATTCTCATTTTACCAAAAACCATGCTTTATATTCATTAACTCCAAATCCTTTCGAGCATTAAGGTGATCCTTCTATTTTGCTTGCTCATTAAGCACTGTAAAAATTAAAATTTCACAGAGGGGGTGGGGGGGGGGGGGGGTGAATCAGTGTGGAGATAATTTTATAACATTATAATTTTATCCCTTTCTTTTCCTATATTACTTACTCAATAAATAGATCTCTTGTTGTCTTCACCTATAATTAGAAATCATGAACATAAAACAATAAAGAACAATGGACAATAGGGTTTATTAATGAGGATCACCTCTACTATAGATGACTACATCACTTGGGTATAGTGGTTATTATCCGACTTTCACACAACTTAACTTTTATTATTAAGAAAAGTAAAGTCAAGGTTATGACCTTGAACCTGCTCTCCTAGCATCGAATAGGTACAATACATGCTGAAAATTTGAAGCACAAGATTATTGGATATCATCCTATTCCTTCTAAAGTGATAAGTAGTGTATGAAAAGTCTTCTTAAATATATAGAAATGATTCTTATCAACTTATGCTGAATTGAGCAATCAAAATGGACGCCTCTACTTAATAATAATCAATGGGTTGTTTCATGTATGTAAAAAACTTGTAGGATACATCTTCTTCTTCTTTAGTGTACATGAAATATTCTTGATGTGTAACAATTATTATTCACTTTATCTCTCTTTGATATATTATAGTTTGTAACATATAATCTATCAGGTCTATCATATGACACAAGTATATTCCTCTCTTAAACCACAGTGTTTAACTCCTCTACCTATCATTCTCATTATTTTCAAGTTTATATTCACTATATGTGAATATTATTTTCAGAAATATCATAGTAAATATTTATATATCTAAATTATGGAAATTAAATGATATTTTCTGGAAATATCTTCTCTTTCAAATCAGTCATCTGATTCTTGATTTATCTCACATTTAAACTTATCTGAATTCTTGTTCAAATATTCACTTAAATATTATAAAGACTTGGGATTCATTACATCTTTCACATGATATTTAAAAATCCATGATCTCTATATAAATCATGATATTTTATCATGATTCTATTCATTAAAAGTTTAGAATAATTGAATCCTAGAAAATATCTCAATAACTCCTCATTATCATGGTTATTATTTCATGATTTAAAACCCATAATTATTACTCATAAAACATCCAATTAATTTAGATATTCTTATTTCTTATTCACATGTTTAATAAATAACTACTTTCTCATTATCTCTTAAAAAACTATTCATAGAAATCCTGTGAACCACATCTGTATGTATTATGTATCTTCAGTATAAACTCCTTGTTTCATGCAAGATGAATTATCCATCTCATATTAAACCATGAACAATGGTGCATGAAATAATGATAGTGAATAGCTTAATGAACTATGGATAAACTACCTTCATTTATCTCATACATCTTTCATATAGAAAAGTATCTCTATATGAATGATATACCATATCATTTTCACCCATCCAGATTCAAAACTTGAATCATAGCTTGATGAATAACCTATCATGCAAATCTCCTTATACTACTCAAAGGTCATGGTATCTTCTCCTTCAATCACAAATCATTATAGCACTATCTACCTCCAAGGATGAAGGTAATATCCCTAATTCATAAATTTCGATAGCATCCAATGTTCATAACTTGTGGTATAAATCTCTATTTATAACTTTTAGTAGAAACCTTTGTTCATAATTGGTAGTAAGAACCTAGTATTCTTAACCTTATGTGGGATTTGGACACTTATGATTCTTCTTTATCCAAGAACAATTTCCTTTACATCATTCTTACCCTTAATCAATTCGTTATATTCCCTAAAAAACATTTACTTACCTTTACAAAGCCATAATAAACCCTTACAAATATTCCATTACCCTTATATAGGTGTGAGTTACCTTTACGTGAGAAGCTTTTTACCCTTACATAGTGAAACATCTGTTTGGTGTACCCATACATAGATATACTGGATACCCTTACACAAACATGACCAAACCTTTACACAATGCCTAATACCCTTGTGAAGTACCTTTATGAAAGGAATGAATAACATTATACAATGATTCCATATGTTTGGTACCCTTACATAGCCTCATTATTACCATTAAATGAGATTCAATGTACCCTTATGCATCTCAAAAATTTGGTATGAACATTACGTGAGACTTCAGTTACCATTACACATGGGCATGCTTCCCTTGCACAAGATTCATGTATCCTTATGAAAGCTTCCATGTATCCTTATTCAAGATGCCTTATAAGCTTATGTGAGATCAATGTACCAATACATAGATAGGAGTTACCCTTACATAGGTAATGATTTTCTCAATTTAACTTTATGTAAAATTCACAATTCTCTACTTTAATTCATGTATGTAAGGTAATTTCTATTTTACCTTTACATAGATAGATAATTTAACTCAAACTAAACTTGTTCCTTCTTAGACATATCATGATCTATTCCTAAGGCCTTCCAACTTAAATAAAATGTTATATACATTTTTTATACACCCAAAAAAAACTTTTCATTGATTTATTTTAAGATCACTAAAGTAATAATCACATTTAAATCCACTTTATCAAAAAATGAAACATGTGAGCTATAAAATTTCATGAATGGAACTACATAAAGTATTTCTCTATTGAATAGAATGAGTGATTATAAGAATATTAACTTGTAGAACTAACATATTTCTCATATTTCCTATTCTTACATGAATTATGAAAAGTAATTTCAACATCCAAGATTCAGGGATTTATTTAAATTTCCAAGAATATTTCCTTGGATTGGGAACTTATTATTCATAATTCTTGGGTTCTCCAAAAAAACTTCCAACCACTTATAATTTATTATGATTCTTCTTCAATATATTAACATAAAATACACCTTATACATTGACAATAAATACAATAGATATAAATTGGTATCAACAATATCCCTCTTTGTGTTTGTTGTAAATACTAATAGAAAATGAAATGTTAATATGTCCATCCAATTTGTATATATGATTTTTTATTATATCCCCATTTGTAAGTAAAATTTATATTTTATTATCTCACCCTTATTGATAACAATTAAAAATAATTCTAGAACAGAAGGTAATATCATTTCATTCCTAGAAATATGATATCATTGATCTTTCTCAAAGTCTATGTGAGCTAAGATCAGTGTGGAAAACATGAGGATTTTAGTTAGAAAAAAAAAATTATATTTCAAAAACTGAAAAATTATTTGAAAATATACTTATTACCATTTACAAATTATTTCCCTCATAGGTTGTTCACATGTATTCTGATAGAAACATGTTGATTTTAATTGATGTAAATATTTCCAGAGATTTTCAACTTGAATTTCCTACACCACTTAGCACACAAATTAAAAACATTAAAGTGAAACTAATAAATTTTATTTTATACATACATAAACCTTCATAAAATATTCCCATTTTTTTGTCATTTATTAAAAAAATTCTCCACCTTAATGTAGGGAATAATTATTTATTGATGAGATAATCTCATGACATACCTTTATGAATAATGAATTTTGTTCTTCTTTTTAATAGATTTTTAAATTTATTTGATCTTATTGGATTTTACTTCAAACTTAACATTTTTGACTTCAATGATTGATTTTTCCCCTCACCTAGAGCATGATTTTTTTTAATGATCTCAATGGATAGATATTTATTTAATATTTCATTAATACAATACTTCCCAACTCTAGATAATGCCTCATCAATCTCCCTATTGTTGAACTTTTGGCATTACATTTTTTTATTGACATCTACACACATCATTTCCTTCTATTCCATTTAGTTATATCATTTAAAGCTTCATATTAAAAATATTTGATCTCCTTCTAAAAATAATCTTGTAGACTTATAATTTATTCTTTCCCACTTGTTCTTAGTTATTTTATTAGAAAATCCTAACAAAACATATCTGATACATCTTTATAAAATTAGAAAATATAAAGGTTTTCTATTTAATTAGTAGTAGTTTGAACTACTAGGTCATATTATTTTAGGTTAAAATTATCCATTATAGAATCAATTCATAGGAAACAATATTTATCTTTCTCGTTATATAAGAGAAAAACTTTATCAACTAATTATTCATTATATTATAATGGGTATTAAAAGAGAAATAATTATAATTATCAAGTGATATAATTCCTCCAATATTGTATTACATAATGAATTTATAATAATAAAAGATAATACAATATAGTTGGAACATGATTTTATAATTACAATTGATAGTATTACTTTAGGATAGTGACATTGAGAGTGGGGTGGGGTGTGGGGTGAATTAGTGTGGGGATATTTTTATCAGATTAAATATTTATCCCTTTATTTACCTATGTTAATTATTCAATAAATGGATATATTTTTGTCCTCCCTAGTAATTAGAAAGAATACACATAAAATAGTAAATAACAATGGACACCAAGGTTTGTTAACTAGGTTTACCTCTAGTGTGGATGACTACATCCCTAGTGTATAGTGGTTATTATCCCACTCAAACACAAATTTACTTATATTATAATGAAAATAATAAGCAAGGGTATGAATTTGAACCTATTATCATAGAACAATCTATATACAATGCACATTTAAAAATTAAATAAGAATGTTACAAGATATTAACCTTTTCATTATAAAGTGATTGGTAATGTAAAAAAGTATTTTTCAATAGACACAAATGATTCCGATCAACTTTCTTTAAATGTAGCAATTAAAAGCGCATCCTTTACTTTATATAAATCAATGGGATATATCTTGTGTGAAATAATCTTATAGCTTGACTCTTCTTCTTCTTCTTCAGTGTGTAGGAAATATTCATGATGTGTAGCATTGTTTTTTCACTTTCTATCTTAGATATATCAGAGTTTTCAATAGATTCTATATCAGGTCCATCACTTTACATAAGAATTTGTCTCTCATAAATCATAGTGTTTAACTCATTTACCTTTCATTCTCATTGTTATCAAATTTATATTCATTGTATGTGAATATTATTCTAAAAAATATCACAAAGAATATTCCCATATATGAATTATGGAAATCCTGTGATCTATGGTAGTAAGATATTCTCATTCAAACCAGTAATATGATTCTCAATTTATCTCACATTTAAACTCATCTAAATTCATATTCAAATATTCACTTAAATATTTTGAAGACACAAGATTTAATCCATCTCTCACATGATAATTAAATATAAATTACCTATAAATAAATCATGATATCGTATTGTGTTATTATTCATTAAAATCATGGAATAATTGAATCATAAAAAATATCTCATTAAATATTTATTATCATGGGAATAATATCATGATTAAAAACCCATAACGATCACTCATGAAATATCCAAGGAATTCAGACATTATTATTTCTTCTTCAGGTGGTTAATAAATTATAGTATTCTCTTTATTTCTTTACAAAATAATCATAGAAATATTGTGAACCTCATATTCATGTATTCCATATCTTCAGAATAAACTCCTATGTTTATGAAAGATGAATTATCCATCTCATATTAAACCATTCATGATTGTTCATGCATCAAGGACCTTAAATAGATCGATAAACTATAGATGCACTACCTTAGGTTATTTCATTAATCTTTCATGCATGTAAGTAACACTACATACATGAGCCATCATATCATTTTCACCCAACTAGATTCACATCTTGACTCATAGCTTAATGGAAAACCTATCTTTTAATTATCCTATTACCATACAAAGGCCACGATAACTCCTACCATTGCAACTCATGGTAAAATCTTATACCACCAAGGATTATAATATCATCTTCTATTCATAAATGGTAGTATAATCCTTTATTCATATATAGAACTAGTAACCTTTGTTCATAATTGGTTTTTGTATCCTAGTATTCTTACCCTTATGTGGAATTTGAACCCTTACACTTATTCGGTACCCTTACACATGTTATTAAACATAATTATTACCCTTATACAAGTAATTATATTCCTTTACATAGCTTCTACTTACCTTTATTTCTTCAAAGTGTACCCTTACACAGCTTCCATTACTATTCGTAGGCCCGAGTTACCTTTAAACGAGTGAAAGTTGATCCTGATGAAGCATATCATAATATTAGTGTACTCTTACATAGATATACTAGCTACCCTTAGACAGACCTGACATAACATTTATGCTATTCATGGTACCCTTATAAAGTACCCTTATGCGAGGCATGAATATCCTTGCACAACACTTCCATATGATTGGTACCCTTACACAACATCATGTTTAAATTTACACGCAATTCTATAAACCCATAAACATCTCAGAAATTCAATATGACCCTTACAAAAAACTTTAGTTTCTTTCCTACATAGGCATTTTAGCCTTATGAAAGATGCCTATACCCTTATGAGAGCTTCCATATACCCTTATGTGAGATTTTGTGTACCCTTACGTGAGCTCAATGTACCTTTACATAGGTTGGAGTAACCCTTATACAGGTAATGATTTTCTCAATTTAAATTTATATAGAATTCACAATTCTCTCATTAACCTTATGTATGTAAGGTAATTCATACTTTAACTTTATGTAGGTAGCCAATTTAACTCAAACTAAAATTAGGATTTCTCAAACATATCAGGCTCAATTACCAAGGATCTCCAACTTCAATAAAATGTTGCAGATAATTTTTATTCACCGACCGACACTTGTCATGTATTTATCTGAAGACTAGGAAAACAAACATCACATAAATCCACTTCATCCAAAAATACATCATGCGAACTTTGAACATCCATGGATGGAAATACTTAAAATATTTATTTTTCAAATAGAAATAGATATTATAAGAATATTATTTAGAATAACTAACATATTTACCATATTTCCTATTATCAAATGAATTAGGAAAAGTACATTCAATATCCAAGATTCAAGGCTTCAATTCAATTTTCAAGAATATTTCCTTACCTTGGGAACTTACGCTTCATAATTCTTGTGTTATCTAAAACCACCTTCCAAGAACTTCTAATCTATTCTGATTCTTCTTCACCATATTTAAATAAAGTAATCCTTGTATATTGAAAAAAATACAACACACAAAAAGTGGGCTCAACATAAACCCATTTTGACATCTTCACAATACCCTAATTTTTATTGATAGAAATAAGTCTTGTGGGAATAACTGTATTTTATTGAGTAATCTAGTCAAAAGCATAAATAATTTATGACAGTGTGCTACAAATTATTGATTAATTATTTTAAATAAACACCCCCTTTTATTATTAACTCATATCTCTGGCCTATATTGAAATTTAACCCCATTATCCCTTAATAGGAATGAATGAATTTGTTAGGTATCCATACTAAAATCTAAAAATTCCTATCTATCATGATCTAAAAGTAAATGTATAATCTTATTCCAATCCAAGTGTGGGGGAGGGAGATAGTTACTCTAAACTACTATTTATGAGATATTCAAGAGGTGGTCCCTTTAATAATTTATAAATATATATAGAGTAAGCCATTGCATTAATCAAAATAGAAGAATAATATCTCCCAATATGGGGAAATTAATTTTCTAGACCCACCTGGGAATTTAAAGTACCTCTCTGAATTCAAAATCAAATCTGAATAGAATAAAATGAAATCTACTTAAAGAAACACATAGAAGATATTTTTCTTACTACTAAAGTGATAATTTGTGAACTATAATTTTAAAAAGTCAAGAGGATGGATTAGACTCATGAATATTGGATATGAAAAACTAATTTGATAAATCTATTAAATTTGTGCCATATTACTAATACTGTGAGGAAAGGAAAAAATCAAGATATAATAATGTGAGAAGGTTTTATATAAATTTTTAACACCCCAAAATTATAAAATAATAACAATTTATTCAATATAATATGAAACATGTAAAAAAAATCTTAAACAACCAAAAAAATAAAATTCTTTCTATTTAATCTCTTTTATAGATTACAAAACACACAACTCTTAGTCTAAATGAGTCGTAATATAGTACACTGTAGTAACCTAGTCGTTAAATTGGTGGGTATGAATAATACTAACTAAATTATTAAATATTTATGATTTAAACAGGTAAAAAAAATTCATTGGTTATATATTTATTATAAATAAAATAAATATCATTTAAAGGAGAAATAAATGTTTTTGAAAAAACTGTGTTTTCTCTAAAAGATGGGTTCGTCGTGCTTTGTGCTCATAATTTAAAATTAAATTTTACCAATTTTAGAAAATTTATTTGAAAAAATAAAATTATTTTATTAATTAATCATATAAAAATTATCTTAGGGTGGATTTTTTGGATTTTTCTAAAAAGTTTCATTTTTTATGAAAAGTTTAAATACTGAATTTTAATTGAAAACTACCTTTTCATTTAAATTATTTATAATTTTAAATTATATGTTTAATTGATTTTAAAGTAAAATTATTTTCATTATATATATATATATATGTTAGTCCAATTTTTTTCATTGGAATCATTTTCATATTTGATTAGGATATAAAAAATTTTAAACTTTGTAAACTTTTGAGCATTTTCACTTTGAAAACACGTTTTCTGATCATGTCTATGAGATTAATTTTAATTAAAAATTTTCCTCATATGTGAATGGAATTTGGAAAAATATATTCCATATTTTGAATTAGAATAATTTATTTTATTTAATATGTTCAAGTTAAAGTTTTTTTAAAAATTAATAGTGAAAAATGGAAAAAAATTAATTACCGCGGTTACGGTAAATATTGAATTACCAGGGATAAACTAAAAAGATAAGGGTTAAAATGACCTAAATATTTTCTAAAATATATTTTATGGACATATGTCAACCCTATAATGTTTAATTCTCTAGAATACTCCATTTTGACCCTTTTGTCATGTAAAAAATGTGGGAACACCTTTTTATTTTTAAAAATTACATGTGTGCCACTCACCACACTTAAAAAACCCCCTCCTCTCTTATTCACAACTTCAAACCATTTTGTATCAGAAAATAACTTCCCAAATAAATTCCAAAATTCTATTCCCTCATCATAGAAGGCTAATTTTTGGTATAAATCCAACCTAAGAAGGAGTTTGGTTCAAACCTAAGGAAGTTACCCGAAAAAGAGGTAACATTCTTAAACACACATTTTTATTTTATTTATTACTTCTCATCATTAAATTATTGTTAAACCATGATAATATAATAAAATCAGTATATTAAATATAATTTTATTTATTTATATTTATGTTATAACCTATAACTATCCCCACTTCCATCAAATGGGTTATAGAATAATCATTCGTGTGTATGGAGGACTACCGACTTGTAACTCAATGTCATTTTTTACATTACCACCAATAATGGTTGGGTATGATGATGGATATAAATTATATATATGATATTTATAAAAAAAATTTACCTATGGAGTCATTATATCATATATAAATTTTTTTACTTTCCATTCTATAGGGGATACGATAACATCACTTGTGTGTATGGCGGACTACCGCCTCATGAAGCGATGTGATTCGTCCTTCACTAACACTTTACATGGAATGCGATAAGGATAATTTTAATGATTATATGTGATATAAATGAAATTATTATTATATTAATTACATATTTATTATTATTAAAAGATAATATATCATTTTATTTCTTACCTTTTCACTCACTACAAGATGATAACATCATCCGTGTTTGTGTGGACTACCGTCTTCACAAAGAGATGTGACTATATTTTCATCACCAAAACACATGGATGATATTTATAAGTATTTTTAAAGAACTAATATGATATTATTATAATTATGTAAAGATAAAATACTACTTAATACCTTTCCATAACGATCACTGAAAAATGGAAACATTACTCATGCATACATATGGCTTACCGTCTCGATGATTGTAACACACTTCATTTCTCAAAAACATATTTCATGATTGGTTTAAAAATTATAATTTATTTAAAATATAATAATTATTTCATGGATATTATTCTGGAGATTATTTAACTACATAATATGAAAAATAATCAAAACATTCATGACAAATAACAAATGAGAAAACAAGGTAATTAACACCCAAAATAAGGAAAATAATGAAAGATTATTAATGAAAAAGTGATAAGATGTTATAAAATGATCATATATGATATTATAAATACTAATATGGTTTTGGTGTAAGTTAAAAGAATGTTTAAAACTACTATAGAAGAGGTTAAATTATGTTTAACCAAAAGGAAGCATTTGGTAAGTGATTTCATCTCAATTTAAATTCCATTGAGACTTATTTGTTATTATGCACCGATTAAATTTTATACGGTGTATATATTTATGATTTGAAATGTAATATCATAATTAATTTATACTTCATGTTATTTTATATTTCACTTTGAATCATTTCACCGAGGTGATTTGACTTAAAATTTACCAAGTGGTAAAAGTTATTATACAATCTCACTTTCTTTTACGATTGATAAATTTCTCTTGAAACAATCAATTTGTTGTAATCATTTTTTATTGGACATTAAATTTCTCTTAAATATCTATATTCTTTAATGATGGATATAAATATTACCTAAACCTTATAACATTTTTACATATATTGTTTACTTTGATAGTTATTTATTTAACCTGGGAAATATTGATAAATCTCTATCCTTTACTCAATACAAATATTTGATGATAAAAAATATCGATTCTTGAATTAAATCGATTATTTGATTTATAAGAAATTATTTGGACATGAATATATTGGTGGGGACCAGTTATTGATATCCTCTTGATGTATCGGTAGGTCGTATGAGGCAAAATAGTCCGCCAAATTAAATGGGTTTCTACTTGTAGTTTTAAACCATATTATAAAAGGTATTATCAATAAATATATCATGTACCTGAGATATGATGTCTAATAATTAATCATTTACTTCATTTATAATTCAATTATTATTATTATCTATGATATTTTTACTATGATATTATCTATGGATGCATTTCATTCTCATTTATTGATTAAATTCCCTGTGTGTTGTTCAGTTATTTACCTTGATATTTTGATTATACTTACTGATTCACGATATATTCCACTATATATAACCCTTACTGAGTATTTGAGATCACCCTTATTTTTCTCCTTTCTCCAATATATGAAGATGAGATATTTGAATGAGTTTTCAAGGATCCAGTTCATTTTATTTTGTTGTGTATTATGTTTTATTTTCTATTACAAATGTAAAATGGGTATCATTTATGTATCTAGTTCTAAAAAATTTCAAAAGTGATTGATACTTTGAGATTTAACCTTTTTTATTTATAATAATATAATAAATAAGTCACCTTCTCTGGATTACTAGAGTTAGGGTCATTGTAGTTGGTATCAAATAAAGTTTAGTATAAATCTTGGGAACTATATTAAGGAAAACATAGATTATGGAACATTAACCTATTCTAGTTGAAAGAGCGCTGTCATGGGCGCCCTCAAATGATTAGTGATTTTGGGGTACATAGGTGCAGCAGAGTGGCTGACCAAGGTCATCTCTCAAAGGAGGAAGAAGATTTAAAACAAAATTTTAAAGGTATTCTAAAAATAAAATAAAATATAATAAAAACACTACCTGAAAGGATTGGGGTTGGTTATAGTTTATGAATCTAGAAGAAGTTTTCTAGAAGAAGATTTTTTTTTTGTTTTAAGTTTTGAAATGAAGTTCGATTAAAATAACACAACAAAAAGATGTTTTTTAGAAAATATTTTAAAAGGCGTAATCGATCTAAATCTACCACTTCATTCACATATTAATAATTATCATTTAAATCAATATCCACTTAATTATGATCCCCTAATTTGTTATCCCTCAAACCCTACGAGAGTTAAATTAACCACAAAGATGAAATTACTTAAACCCTAGGCTAGCTTCAGAACACGCAATCGCAGCACCCTGCTTTGATTGTTGTTCTAAGGTTAGATTATGGTAAGTGGTTAATTAGAGCACATATCCATTCTGGAAATGAGGATGAATTGTGTTTAGGGATTATATTTGAACTCTACAAATTTATCCCGTATGGTCTTGTATTACCGATTAAGATCGCGCTCTCACAATTTACACAATTCCCGACCTCGCGTGTTTTGTGTTAACTGTTCAATTGCTTGATTAGTTTCTTACAATTTAAAAACACAATTCATGGATCATATTAAGTTAATTACAGTAGCTCAATGATTCAAAATAATTAAATGAAGAAGGATAGAGGTCGATCGATTATTAAAAAGAACTACTCTTCCATGGGCGGTGTAGTCATCGTGGAGACGTTTTGCATAAGCAAAGGATTGAAAGGGTATAACCCAATCTTGTCTCCAATATTTATTCCAACCTAATTAAGAAGATTAATAGAATAATAAAATGGAATAAAACAAAAGATTATTTGAAGAAAAATTCAAGAAACAAACATGAAATAAAAGAAATACAAAGAAGAGGTGGGAGGTGAGAGCCTTTTTGGAAGAGTGGTTTTCACAAAGGATTACTTCTTCCAAGAGTTGTGGGGGGCTCCCAAGAGACACCCTTTCAGAAAAACCTTCCAAAAGCCTCTACCAGCCCTCCCAAAGAGTTAAAATCCCCTTTAAATAGAGTTTGTGAGGGCTAGAGTTATATAACGTTTTAAGTGTGAAATGAAAAACTCGGCCAAATATTTTATTCCAAGTTGAACCGCCTAGTTGACCTCCAAAACGCATGAATTGACCAGCCTTCCAGAAGGAGTATTTGTTCCAAATCATGTCCCCGATCTTTCCTCAAAATTGGATTTCAATCCAAGCCCGTATAAAGTAGATATGACCCAAATATAGAACCCATGTCCATTCTGCCGAGTCCAGCCCACCCTTGTCTTAATGACCCATTTACTCAATCCAAATGCACTTATTAGCTCTAGTGTCATGAATTAACGTTGTATAACATTAAGTTATGAACACTTTTACAAAATTTTAAATTCAAATAATAAATATAAAAATATTTATCTTCGAAATACTACAGTGCACTATAAAGGGTAAAACTGGAATTTTCACCAAATTTTCAAATGAATGATCAAATCCCAAATATTTTATAAATTAACATATTTAACACAGTGTGAGGAAATTATATAATTTATTATAAATAAAATATTCAACAAAATAGTGTTTTATCAACTCCCCCACACTTACCCTTTTGCACTTCTGGGCAAAACCTCATGTCAATTAAACATCAATATCAAATCAAAACCAATTTTAAAACACATATCATTGGGATCCATCAATTCCGCACCAAGAATCAAAAGATATCATGCCTCATAAAAAAACCTTATTTCAAGTTCTCTATTAATATCATTCAATATATTTCAACTTTATTTATCCTCCCATGCACAAAACACTTACCTCGCTTGAATTTTCTCTCATCACTCAAATATCAATTTTTTTTTGCAATGTCTTTCTCATCCAAACTCATACAAGGGTCACCATAGGCTTGATAAATTCCTACATCTCCACACGATGTGAGTCAAGTACATATGTTTATCATGAGGAATTTTCAGGGTTGTTCTTTGGCTTTCAGTTGGTAGGATTTAGATGTGAAAAATTCTGAGGCTGTATAAGGAGGGATTGACTATTTTTGAAGCAAAATTGTATTAATCTATTTCTCACTTAAATATGGTCTTCTCCTTAATCCCCATAGTATAAATTCATCTCCATCATCATGAAAAGTCATGAAAAGTTTACACCATTCATCATTTCAGTATAAAAAATGTCAATCTTCTCAAACATGATTTTCTTGAAAGCTCCAGATAGGCACAAATTTCCACCTCAATTAGAAGCTCCAGAAAAGGCACAACTTCACTTGTCATGAAAGCTCCAGAAAAGGCACAACTTTCAATATAATGAATTTATTTAGCATCAAAAACATATCTTAAGAATTTAATTTTCCACCCAATGTATCACAGAATGTGGTAGAAAAATACAACATAGCTTCCCCCACACTTAAACTCAAGTAGATTATGAAATTTCACTTCAAGAGTTGGTTGGATAGGGAAAATTGGCTTGAAATGTGGCTAAAATAACAGGCTGTTCATGGATTATAAGGGCTAAAAAGATTAAATGTTCAAGGTATTCCATTATAAAAAAAGGATTCTTTGAATTAGGGGCTTTAATACCAAACAAATTCCTCAATCATTTAAACATAAGTACCTCAAACCCTGAAGCTTTGACAGGAATAAATCAAATTCTAGTTAAATCAAGCACGGTTTGGTTCTCTCAAGAAGTGAGGTGAATGTAAAGAATATGAAAATAATGGTTCAGAAGCCTCATAGGAAAGTGATTTCAAATATAAAGACAGTGAGATGTGGCATGTGATTCAAAATTCGGTGTACTTTTCATGAAATTACTAAATATTTGAACTTGAAACAAAGTCTTTTTTAGCATTCATTTAAGCTTAGTTTCAAGGGATAAATTGTTTCACTCATTGATATGCATTTAAAAATTGTTATGAGAATCATTTCAACTCAAAAATTTCAAAAACACAAAGAAAATTGAAAAATAAACACACAAAATTTGAAAAAACACACAATTTTTTGTTTGTTTTTTTAAATCAGGAAAAAAATTGAAATTAATAAACTAAATGGTTCCCTCCCCCACACTTAAATTATTGCATTGTCCTAAATGTGAACCCATGAGATGATATATGCACATGAAATGCATAATTTTTAAATAGGACAAATAATATAAAAGTGAAAGGGTTAGGAACAGCCTGATGTGATCAAGTGATGATGGGGTCATGCAGTGTGATAAAATCCACTACATCAGTAGGAAGTCCCTCAATGTATCTCTTCAAACATTTCCCATTGACTGTAAAGCTCCTTCCAGTGTCCTCTTGTGTGATATCCACTACACCATAAGGAAAAACATTAGTCACAATATAAGGACCTAACCATCTGGAATGCAACTTACCAGGCATCATCTTGAGTGGTGAACTATAGAAAAGGACTTTATCTCCAACATGAAACTCCCTTTGTTGGATCATTTTGTCATGAGATGCTTTTGATCTTTCCTTATAGAGCCTTCAGTTCTCATATGATGATAGTCTAATCTCCTCAATCTCTTGAATTTTCAACTTCCTTTGAATTCCAGCTTGGGCCAAATCCATGTTGCATTTCTTTATAGCCCAATATGCCTGATGCTCGACTTCCGCTGAGATATGACATGCTTTCCCAAAAACAATCCTAAAAGGGGAAATACCAATGGGTTTCTTGTATGCTGTCCTATAATCCCACAATGCATCATCCAAGAGCTTGATCCAATCCTTCTTATTTGGCTGCACGGTTTTCTCTAATATTTGTTTCAGCTCACGATTTGAAACCTCAGCCTGGCCATTTGTTTGGGGGTGGTATGGTGTTGATGTTTTTTGTGTCACCCCATACTTCCGATGGAGGGAAGCAAAATTCCTATTGCAAAAGTGTGTCCCTTGGTCACTGATGATGGCCTTTGGTACTCCAAAACTGCAAAAAAATTTGAGTCTTGAAAAAATCCACTACAACATGAGAATCATCAGTCCTGGTGGCCTTGGCCTCCACCCATTTACTCACATAATCAACAGCAACCAAAATTTACAAAAATCCAAATGAACTAGGAAAAGGACCCATAAAGTCGATGCCCCATACATCAAAAATCTCACAGAATATTATGGGTTGTTAGGGCATCTCATGTCTCCTAGAAATATTCCCAATGTGTTGGCAATGAGAGCATGCTTTAAAAAACACATGGGCATCATGGAACAAGCTATGCCAATATAATCCAGAGTCCAAAACCTTCCAAGCTATCCGTTGGGGTCCAAAGTGTCCACCACATGCAAGTGTATGATAGAATTGCAAAACAGACTCAAACTCATGATCAGGAACACACCTTCTAATAACATGGTCACTACACATGCGCCATAAGTATGGATCATCCAAAACATAAAATCTTGACTCACTTTTTAATTTTTGGACTTGATGCTTCTTCAAATTTTCTGGGATTTCAGAGGAAACAATGTAATTAACTAAATCAGCATACCAAGGATGCGTACCTGAGATGGTATAGAGATGCTCATCGGAAAAAGTGTCCCGAAGTGGTACCCGGTCCAAGATGTCACCCTCTGGTGTGTGATTAAGCCTACTCATGTGGTCCTCCACCAAGTTTTCTGACCCTTTTTTGTCCTTTATCTCAATGTCAAACTCTTGAAGAAGGAGCATCCAATGGATAAGTCATGGATTTTCATCTGGCTTCTTCAAGAGGTACCTCAGAGCTGCATGGTAAAAAAAAACAACTACTTTAGAGCCCAATAAATATGAAAAAAATTTATCTAAAGAAAATATGATAGAAAGAAACTCCTTTTCTATGGTAGTGTAGTTTTATTGGGCTGAATCTAATTTCCTTTATGCATAGGCAATCACATTTGAACGTCTTTCCACCCTCTGAGATAATATAGCTCCAACCGCGAAGTTGGAGGCGTCACACAAAAGCTCAAAAGGAATCTCCAACCGTGGGGGCTGTATGATAGGTGGAGTGGTCAGATGTTGTTTTAGCTCATCAAATTAATTCCTACAAGAAACATCAAACACAAAATCTGAATCCTTTTGAAGTAATCTTGACATAGTAAGAGCAATCTTACTAAAATCTTTGATGAATCACCGATAAAATCCTGCATGCCCTAGGAAAGATCTAACATCACGCACACATGAAGGATATGGTAAGGATGAATTAATGTCTATCATAGATCTATAAAACTCTATCCCATGTTTTGACACAACATGCCTTAAGACAATGCCATGCTCTACCATGAAATGACACTTTTCAAAGTTCAAGACCAAATTCTTCTCAATACAACGATTCAACACCTTACCCAAACTAATTAGACATTCATCAAATGAAGACCCATACACTGTAAAATCATCCATAAATACCTCCATGCAAGTCTCAATAAAATCAGAAAAAATACTCACCATGCATCTCTGGAAGGTACCTGGGGCGTTGCAAAGTCCAAATGGCATCCTTCAGTAGGAAAATGTGCAAAAGGGACAGGTGAATATAGTCTTCTCCTGATCCTCCGGAGCTATAGGAACCTAAAAATATCCATAAAATCCATACAAGAAACAATAGTGTGTTTTCCTAGCTAGTCTCTCAAGCATTTGATCAATAAATGGGAGGGGGAAATGGTCCTTGCGAGTGGACTGATTTAGTTTCCTATAATCAATACACACACGCCAACTGTTTTTCACCCTCATTGGAACTAACTCATCTTTCTCATTTTTAACAACAGTAACACCACTCTTCTTAGGCACAACCTGAATAGGACTTACCCACTGAGAATCTAAAATGGGAAAGATTATACCTACCTCAAGAAATTTCTCAACTTCTTTTTTAACAACTTCCAGGAGGGTGGGATTGAGTCTCCTTTGTGGTTGTCTCACCGTTTTAGCCCCATCCTCCAAGAGAATCCTATTCATGCAAATGGAGGGGCTAATACCTGATATGTCTTCTAATGTCCAACCAATTTCCATAATGTTATCTCTCAATAGATTCAAAAGTTTTTCTTCATGTTCAAAAGAGAGATTGTTAGCAATGATAACAGGTAATCTATCACCACTCAGCAAGTATGCATATTTAAGATTTGGGGGCAATGGATTGAGTTCCAATGTAGGGGGTGATGTATGGATGGAGAAATTGATGCAACTGACATATCTGCACAATGAACATCAGTATCAGAACAAAAATCATCATAATCAGAGAATAAATCACCAAATCCATCAGCATACTCAATAGCCACGTCATAATTAGAGTTCACATGATCAAGATCAGAATATGAATCCATTTCAAAATCAAATCTTAGAGAGTCTTGTTCATTAGAAACACGTGTGGAAGTTCTCTTAGACATTAAACCAGAACCAATAATCATAATCTCCCTAATCATTGGACAATCAAAATACATGGAGTTTTTACTTGGTGGTTCAAAATGGGAGATAACAAAAGAAGAATGGTCCTCAAAGGGGTACTTCATGGAGTCCATAACATTAAATATCACAACTTCATCCCCAAATTTCATGGAAAGTGTACCCTAATTGACATTTATGATAGTTTTTGCAGTTTTGAGGAAGGGTATACCTAAAATAATGGGGGCATGAGAACTTACCTGATCGTCCTCCATGTTAAGCACGTAGAAATATGCTGGGAAGATCATGTCTCTTACCCGGACAAGTACATCCTCAAAGACTCCCGCTGGATATGATGTAGCTCTATTTTCCAACTGAACCACTACTCTTGTTAGCTCCAACTCACCAACCTGCAAGGAAGAGAATACAGAGTGAGTCATCACATTTATTGAAGCTCCTAAATCACAAGGAGCATCAGATAAGTGCAACTCCCCTATGGTACATGGGATGGTGAATGTCCCGGGATCCTTGCACTTTGTTGGAATTACTAGAGTTGGTGTAATGAGTGCTGAGACATTCCTTCCAAGGTTGATCCTCTAATTTCCCTTGAGCCCTCTTCGATTGGTGCAGAGTTCTTTTAAGAATTTGGCATACCTTGGGATTTTCTTAATGGCTTCAAGTAGAGGAATGTTGATCTCCACATGCTTGAATGTGTCCAAAAACGTTTTTTGCATTGCTTCTTCATCCACCTTCTTGGTTTGAACAACCCTATTTGGAAAAGGAAGGGGTTTAGGAATAACATCATCAATAGTTTTCTTACCTTTATCTTTCTCCTTGTATTTCTCATCAATTGGTATGGAATGAGACTTATCTGGAGTAGAGGTGAATCTCGGTGGAATGGTAGGTACAGATGTATCGTTTATTTTCTTCCCACTTCTCAATGTGATGGAACTAACATTCCCCTTTGGATTTTGAGTGGTTTGGGAAGGTCGATTTCTATAATTCTTACTCACTAGTTCATGGACGGTGGTGGCAATCTGGCTCATTTGAGTCTTCAACTCTCTTAGCTCCTAACCTTGACTCTTCAAATCGTTCTGTTGATTAAGAACAATTTGTTTCAAATGATCATCAGTGTTAGAGTCTACCTTGTGTTGGATATTCCCTTGTTGCTGACTCGTTGATGTTTGAGATTCGAATCTCCTTTGGGGTTGTTGGAAACCCTGTTGGTAAGGTGGAGGCTGCTGGAAGTTTGGTTGAAAAGGGGGCCTTTTTTGTTGTCCAGATCCATACCTCATGTCTGAATGATCTTTCCACCCTTGGTTGTATGCTGGATCAAACTTCTTTTGGGGATATTGTTATTGTTGTTGCTGCTGATATGGTCTCCCATGGAACACTGTCGCACAATCTTTTGTTTCTTGGAGTTGTGGGCAACAGTCAGTTGGGTGGCTTGTCTCAATGAAAATACCACAAGGCCTTGAAGGAGGGGGGTAGATATGTCTTTTGTTCCAAAACAATTTGTCTCACCATAGTGTTCAATTCTTCTAACTTGGTATCAATCAAATGACTTTGAAGAGAAGAAGGACTTACCTAATGTACTCCCCTGACATGTGGTGTACCTCTATCACCAAATTGTTGGAAGTTTTGGGCCATCTTGTCGATCAACACATGTGCAGCTACTGGTGTCTTGTCCACCAATGCTCCTCCAGCTGCAGCATCTACCATGATTCTCTCCATAGGTGTGCGTCCTTCATAGAAGTACTGGATGAGTAGTTTCTCACTGATTTGGTGATGTGGGCAGCTTGCACACAACTTATTGAATCGCTCCCAGTACTCATACATTGAATCCCCTTGTTCTTTCTTGATCCCCAAGATCTCCTTACGAATATAAGTGGTCCTTGATGCTGGAAAAAATCTCTGTAAGAAAAGGCATTTCAAATTGTTCCAACATGTTACATCTTCTGGTTGTAAATAGTACATCCAATCCTTTGCAGCTCCATCAAGTGAGAATGGGAATGCTCTTAATTTTATTTGATCTTTAGAAACATTTCTTGGTTTTAAGGTTGAGCAAACCACATTAAATTCCTTAAGGTGTTTGTTGGGATCCTCACCAGATAAGCCATGAAACTTTGGAAGAAGGTGAATTAATACACATTTTAACTCAATGTCTGATTCGAGATTCGGGTATGCAATACAATTTGGTTGATAGTTAATATCAGGTGCAGCCAATTCTCGAATGGTTCTATTAAGTTAATTTCCATTATTTCCAGCCATTGGTTCATATTTTATGTTTGAAATTTAATTGCTTCTAATTTCTATGTTTCCAGAAGAGAGGAATTCACCAATTGGTTGAATATTTAAACTTCCCGTAGACTGAGAATGTCTGATTCAAGCCCTAAGGCTACGTTCAATCTCAGGGTCAAGATCTAAGAGATCTTCGAGATTAGTTCATGTCATAAATCAAATAAAAATGAAAAGAAAGAAAGTGGACCATAGTAAAATATAAATGAGAAGTTTGAGTTGATGGTCCAAAAAAGAAAAGAAGAGGATGAAAAAAAATGAAAACTTGAGAAAGGGTAAAGATGAAAGAGAGAGGTGAAGAAAATAATAAAATGAAAAATAAAATAAATACCTCTAAATGGTTGAATAAATTACTTTCCTCCCTAGAAACGGCTCCAATTTTAGAGGGAACTATCGTGGGAACCCTCAAATGATTAGTGATTTTGGGGTACTTAGGTGCAACAGAGTGGCTGACCAAGGTCATCTCTCAAAGGAGGAAGTAGATTTAAAACAACTTTTTAAAGGTATTCTAAAAATAAAATAAAATAGAATAAAAACACTACCTGAAAGGATGGGGGTTGTTTATAGTTTATTAATCTAGAAGAAGTTTGCTGGAAGAATATTTTATTTTTTTTGTTTTATGTTTTGAAATGAAGTTCGATTAAAATAACACAACAAAAAGATGTTTTTTTAGAAAATATTTTAAAAGGAGTAATCGATATAACTCTACCTCTTCATTAAATTATTTATAATTATAATTTAAATCAATATCAACTTAATTATTATCCCCTAATTTGTTATCCCTCGAAACCTATGAGAGTTAACTTAACCACAAAGATGAAATTACTTAATCCCTAGGCTAGCTTCAGAACACGCAATCGCAGCACCCTGCTTTGATTGTTGTTATAAGGTTAACTTATGGTCAGTGGTTAATTAGATCACATATACATTCTTGAAATGAGGATTAATTGTGTTTAGGGATTATATTTTAACTCTACAAATTTATCCCGTATGGTCTTGTATTACCGATTAAGATCACGCTCTCACAATTTACACAATTCCTGACCTCGCGTGTTTTGTGTTAATTGTTCAATTGCTTGATTATTTTCTTACAATTTAAAAACACAATTCATGGATCATATTAAGTGAATTAAATTAGCTCAATGATTCAAAATAATTAAATGAATAATGATAGAGGTCGATCGATTACTAAAAAGAACTACTCTTCCATGAGCGGTGTAGTAATCGTGGAGACGTTTTTCATAAGAAAAGGATTGAAAGGGTAGAACCCAATCTTGTATCCACTATTGATTCCAAACCAATTAATAAGATTAAGAGAAGAATAAAATTGAAGAACACAAAAGATTATTTGAAGAAAAATTCAAGAAACAAACATGAAATAAAAGAAATACAAAGAAGAGGTGGGAGAGGAGAGCCTTTTTGGAAGAGAGGTTTGCACAAAGGCTTACTTCATCCAAGAGTTGTGAGGGGCTCCCAAGAGACACCCTTTCTGCCACACCTTCCCAAAGCCTCTACCAGCTCTCCCAAAGAGTTAAAACCCCCTTTAAATAGATTTTGTGAGGGCTAGGGTTACATAACTTTTTAAGTGTGAAATGAAAAACTCGGCCAAATATTTTATTCTAAGTTGAACCACCTATTTGACCTCCAAAACTTGTGAATTGACCATTCTTCCAGAAGGATTATTTGTTCCAAATAATTTCCCCAAGCTTTCCTAAATATTTGAGCTCAATCCAAGCCCGGATGAAGAAGATATGGCCCAAATACATAACCCATGTTCATTCTGCCGAGTCCAGCCCACCATTGTCTTAATGGCCCATGTACTCCATCCAAATTCACTTATTAGCTCTAGTGTCCTGAATGAAAGGTGTAGAACATTAAGTTAGGAAAACTGTTACAAAATTTAAAATTCAAATAATAAATTTAAAAATATTTATCATCGAAATACTACAGTGCACTATAAAGCGTAAAACTGGAATTTTCACCAAATTTTCAAATGAATGATCAAATCCCAAATATTTTATAAATAAACATATTTAACACAATATGAGGAAATTATATCATTTATTATAAATAAAATATTCAACAAAATAGTGTTTTATCACTACTCTATGAGGATAAACAAAGAAAAACATCCTAAAATTTTGGTAAGGAATATATATTGTGGTTTTTCCAATCAATACATCCATTTCTGGATGCTTCAAGTGGACATGGTTTGGCATAGAGGTATGTAGGGGTAATAAATTCAAAAAGGGTGAATTGGGCTTGACCTGAGTGTCACACGGTGCATGAAAATGGGCCTTACTGTGCACCTAGTTAGAAAATACTAGAGGATATGATTAATATATTTCACATATTATTTACAAATAATTATAACGTTTTTTAAAATAAAGATATCCCTAAAGAAACCAAGCTTATGATTATGAGTTTTAAAATGATTAAATTTTAATTTATTCTATGTGTTACAATATATTTGGAATTAGAAAATATGATTTAAAATTCATATTTTTATAATCTAATACAGTATATTCTATTGTTTATAAATGGGGTCTGGAAGGAAGAAGGGTATCAATACTCTTGGACAATGTAGGGGTTTCCCTACCGAGGAAGACAATACAACTGATATTGGTACTGTGAAAATTATGTCTATATTAGGGTAAATTAATCAGATCATGATAAATAAACTTTCCCAGATAGATAAATCTATTACAAAATGAGGTTATATTATTTTTTATCTCTTTATAATACATAACCCACCATCATTTGGTGGTACTACTAATCCAATGGATTTTGATAAATGGATTAAGTTTGTAGAAAATCTATTTATGGTGTTGGGATGTAGTGAAAATGAAAAGGTTACACTTATAATGTATTGTATCAAAGGTGATTCTAATCAATTTTGAGAATTGATTCAGAATACTAGACATTAATAGGAAATATAACTCATGGAATAGAAAGTTTTTAAGGATGAATTCTTTGAAAAATATTTCCATTGTGAGCAATAAAATGAGATGAAAATAAAGTTACTTAGCTTAATGAAAGAGGAAGAATAAATTTATGGAGCTTATGAAGATATTTTTACATGGTTATCTAGGTATGATATGAATTAAATACACAATATAGAGTGAAATATTGACCATTTATTTAAAGGGATTGAGCCAGGTCTCCAAAGAGTGCTAGTCTATCAAACTTTTTATTCATATAAGGAAATAATTTTATGTTCTATCAAGACATAAAAATAATTATCCAAGTCTTAGGTATTTAAAGGGAATCCAGATAATAAGAAAAAGTAAGATCAAAAAATTGATAAAGGGAAGAAGGGGAATAAGGATTTTCCCACATGTGATAATCATGGAAAGAAACACCCTAGTACTTACTTGAAGGGAATGAGAGTTTTCTATAAGTTTATAGAGAAAGTGAACCATGACTGTGATTACATAGGAAATAAAGAAATTTCAAATGTGAAATTCTTTCACTATATGTGTTGGGTCACTATGTAGATGAATTACCCAAGTGTCAATGGAATATACCATAGAAGATTCTAATGGGTCAAGGTCAATATTATGATATTGATGCAACTCTAGTGGAATGATTAATGTGCTTTTGTATTTGGATCTATAAAATATGTTCTAAAAGTATTTAACTTATGATATTATCATTATAAGAATCATGAAATGTATAAGGATTATAATATAGTACTATTTATTAAATGATTTAAAATCAAGTATTGAATGGTACTAATAAAATTTATTCAGTGGCAATTTGATCTTTTTGGAAAACACGTTATTAAAGAAATATAACCCTTAATATATTCACTATAATGAGATAATAATGAAAATGATATGTTTATGGGATAATATTAGTGACCCTAAAATTGGTCAATGATTTTATGGTTTATGTTATATTTTATGGAGCTTACAACATGCTTGGATCTATGGAATACATTCTAGAACTTGATATTTCATTTTTAGAAGAATATATGTTTACATTAAGATTTTATGGTGATCAAGGTATTAACATATTTGGAATGTGACATTAATAGCCACTTTATATTGTTTAGGGGAATATAATGTTAAATTAGTTACCTTGCTTATACATTTGGTCAGACATATTTTGGATGATCCTTAAGGTTAACTATTTATAGAAGGGATTAAGTTGATCTTGGTGTGTTATTGGATAAATTTTTCAAACCATTTTGGTTTTAGTAAATACAGAAGGAATAGAATGTTACACTTTTATGAATATTATGATCTGTTAAATGTTAATTTTAGTGATTTAGGTATAAAAAATAATTTTTGGATATTCATTTTTTAGAGTAAGATTTGAAGTGTAAATTTACGGAAACAGAACCTGAGGATGAAATTTTTATAATGAAATAAAAATATATCATGTATGTTTATTTCCTGATATTATTAGAGAGTAAAAGAATTACTAAACTCCAAGAAAAGGATCTCGAAACAAAATTTTTTCCCTATTATAATCATTTTTTATGATATCAATGACCTTTTTACACCTCTTTGGTTTATGGATTTGTAGTCGTTAGCTTCCTCTTGACCATGTTCTCTACCACTATCTATCAGTATTTGGGTGTTAGTTTTCTCTTATATGTCCATGTTTTCACTTCCCACCTATGTTATCCTATTTGAAACCTAGTATGTGTTATTCTATATTACCTTATTTACTTCCCTATCTATATTAATGAGATTATTTTTTATTAAAAATTTTATTATGTGAGTTTTCAACAAAGGAGTTTTCAAATATCAAACACTAAATTTCTATGCGCAAGACCAAATTGAGAGGAAGTAATTTATTTTAGGTGGGGAGAATGTAACACCCCAAAATTATATAATAATAATATTTTATTTTATAGAACATGTGAAATTATACATCGATCTTAAAAAACCACAAAATATATTTCTTTATTTTTAATCTCCTAAATAGCATGCAAAACATGTAACCCTGTGTCTAAATGAACCATAATATAGTATACTATTATAACCTAGCGATTAAATTAGAGGGTATGAATAATAATAACTAAATTATAAAAATTATTTGTTTTACACATATAAAATAAAATTCATTGTTTTTTTGTTGATTATAACTAAAATATAGACCATTTAAAGGAGAAAGATTTTTTTTTTGAAAAACTGTATTTTTCCTAAAAGATGGTTTAGTAATTCTTTACACTCATAATTTAAAATTAATTTTTAAAAATTTTGGAAAATTTTATTTGAAAAAATAAAATTAATTTTAGAGTTCATCATATCATAATTATCTTATGGTTATTTTTTGGGATTTTTCTAAAAATTTTCATTTTTTTATGAATAGTAAAAAATATTAAATTTTAATTTAAAATTACCTTTTCAATTAAATTATTTATAAAGTTAATTTATATTTTTAATTGATTTTAAAGTAGTATTAGTTCAATTATATATCTATTAATCCAATTAATGTCATTAGAATAATTTTTATATTGATTTTTTATACAAAAACTTTGAAAACTTTTGAACATTTTCTCTTCAAAAACTCACTTTGTCATCACGTCTATGAGATTAATTTTAAATTAAAATTTTCCACTTCTTTGAATGGTATTTGTTAAAATGTATTAAATATTTATAATAATAATAATTTATATTATCTAATAAGGTAAAATTAATTTTTTTACTAAAATGTGTAAAGACCCAGAAATTTCAAGGAAATTTGTTTCTTAAATACTTTAGAATTTTACGAGTCTATGGCTTCTGACGGAACTTGATTCCATGGCCCGGTGTGCCTGAAATCAATTTCCGAAGTTTAGCTCGGGTATGTTTAGTAAATGAATGAGAGTTTTTTCTATCTTTTGAACCGGTGCTCAGAATTGAAATCTGAGGGCACCAATGAACTCGCAGCACCGATAATTGCTTAAGGGGACATTTACTGCAGTTGCGTTTTAAGCAGGTCGAGATTTAATATTTGGTTAATTAGTTTAAAATAAATAAAATTGGTGTAGCACAATTTTATTTTAAGGATGGTGGTTATATCCTCCCAAGGGGAGTTAAAGGTGGAGCCCACAACCACATAACCTCCCATGAGAGGATATTTGTGGGGCGGGGCCCACACGTGACCTAAAACCTTGAACTTCCCATAGCTCTCATAAACCCCCCATTAAACTCCCTTGTTTAATGTTGACAACTCTCCCAATTTTTATGATATCTATGCACCTTCTCCTCTCCCATTAATTCATCCCAATGCCTTAATTAATAAATTGAATCCTCTAATTTATTAATTATGTGTTTGAATTTTTGAATTTTAAATGGCTTGTGTTAATAAAATAATAAGAGTAGCTTATTATTTTATTTTGGGGGAAGCTTTCTTTGTGTGAAGGGAGAGAGCTCTTGAGAGAATAGTTTTCTTCTTCGACGAAGAACGCCGGTTCCATGAAGAACGACGACGCACCTTCCTTTCTCTTCTCTGCGACAAGTGAGGAGACGTCGCTTCCTCCTTGAACCCACTCCGACGTCGTCTATGAATCCTCACCCCGCGACGCCGTCTTCCGCGACGCCCAACGTACGACATCATTTATCGAGGTAGGGAATTAAGTTTAATTTTAATGGACTAAAATTGTGCCCTGTTTGTCATTGAACATCTTTGTTTGTCCGACCTATTGCTATTGCTTAACGTGGAGGGTGCGAGCCGAACAAACACGGCCCGATAACCCTCCGTTTGATCTTGTTTATTTTCTTTGGAATCGGCAACCAGAGGTGGAACGCGGAAGAGGCCGGCGGCGCAAGGGCCTCTGTCGCACACGCAAAGAAAAGCCGTGACCAAGTGGGCCGAGGCAGAGGAAACATGGCGCCGTCACGCCGTGCCGCGAACGCGGAGCCGCGGCTAGGGCAGACGACGACTGAGGAAGCCGGTGCCGTCACACCGGCTGTGCGAAAGGAACCATGACCTGCTTTGTGGGCCGCTTCGGCAGAAGGACCGACCGTCCCGTCAGCTGGACGGGTGGAGCAAAGCCGCGGCGCCAGGAGGGCACCACGCCAGATGAGCTGCGGCCTGCCCGTGCGGGCCACTTGCGCCAGAAGGCCGGCCGGCTCCAGCCGGCCGGTTAGGGAGGGCGACACCGCTGGTTCGGGCAGCCGAGGGGCCGCCCCCCTCGGACCGCTCGGCCTACGGGCCGAGAAGCTCAACCGGCTGACCGAGTGAGCTGGGCTTCGCCCGACCGAGCCACGCCCAGCTGAGCTGCGCCGGGCCGGGCCGAGCTGGGCCGCACCCCGCTGGGCCACGCCCCGCCAGGCCGGGCCACGCCACTTTGGGCCGGGCTGGGCCACACCCCTCGGGCCGAGCTATGATTTTCTTTGGGCCGGCCCGACACCCCTGTCGGGTCGGACCCATCAAAACTGTGTGACCTGACCCGCCAGCCCACTGGGCTTAATGGGCCGGGCCGTTATTCACTTAAAAGTGAATAACTTAAAGACCGCACATCCGATCAACGCGCCGTCTGCAACACTAGGACCCTATCAATGAGGAGGACCTTTTACGATACTCTAAGTGGGTTTTGGAAAACTTTGGTAAACTTACGGGTTTGGAACTAGCATATTTCCAACCGGGCCCCTAGAACGAAAAAGCCAATATCTCTCAGACCGGGCGTCCGATTGACGCGCCATCTGTCGCATTGAGTTCCTTTGGATGAGATGGAACTTCAGGATACATCAACTATGGACTTCGTGACAGTTGATGTATTGAACCCCTTTTTTTGAGGAGCATACCCTCCTAGAATCAAGCACGCTATGTGCGGGAACCCTAGAGCTGGTTGCGACTGCGACGACTACTGTGCTGGGATCCTCCGTGGGTTCGACGATGATGACGACTATACTTGGATCCTACGTGGGTTCGGCAGTGAGGACGACTGTACTTTGATCCTCCGTGGGTTCGGCAGTGATGATGACTGTACTTGGATCCTACATGGGTTCGACAACGATGGTTACTGTGCTTGGATCCTATGTGGGTTCGTCAGCGACGACTTCTGCACTTGGAATCTATGTGGGTTTGGAAGATGAGATGATTCAGAGGCTACATCTAATCATCTCCACCCCTCTACATGAGTAGTATACCTGTGTGAGATGAGTGTTGTCTTTTAATCATTATCATTGATGTGATTGACTTCTTTCCTGTGTGGACCGGATTGTGCTTGGGCTTGGAAGTTGGATCCGAACTGAGATTGATGACTTAGGTATATGTATGGGCATATACCTAAGTAGAGTTGGTTGATACTTCATGTTTGTATATTTCCTTTGTGGTTTATCCTTAATGGATTCTAGGAGACCTTCAGGGGTCTCGGGGTCCCTACTAAGTATCGTTATACTCACCCCTGCATGGGAAATGACCGCACTACGTTGTGTTGGTTGCAGACAACGGACAACACTGATCATGGTTGAGGCTTGTGGAGCTGGATGGTATCCGGAGGTGGACCACCTGGCAAGACATACACAGAGCGGACGGATGGACCCGAGGTACCTACGAGGCTATCTATACCCACCCTTCAGGTGGGATTCCCGGAGGACGACTCGGTGGTGACTAATTTACTTTACAACTGTTGTACTTTATTTCTCAGTTGTACTGTACTTTCAGTTGAGTTTGTATACTGGCCCATTTACTTTCCACCACGTACTTTTGTACTCAGTTTTACTTAGTGCTTACTTCACTTGCGTACTCTATTGTGTTTTTTTACGTTTATAAAGGCAATGCCTTCCCTTTTTACCAGTATTTACGCCTTTGGTTCTAGTTTCCAGCCCCTGGACTATGGAAGGAGGGATTGGGGTAGTCATGGCATGGGCCCCGAGGGCGGGTCATGACAAATTGGTATCAGAGCTGGTCGGTTCTACCGCAAAACTCAGGACTCTGATAATTTCTTCTCTATGAAGCAACAATGTTAAGAGTATTGAGTGTGGTTTTAGTCCAGGGAGTCCAGTGTTGGTGTGGCAACCGACGTATCCATACACCAACACCTTGACTTCTGATTTCTGACACAGTGCATGAAAACATTGATTTCATGTGTGTTTCAAGAGTTTTATTTGTGATTACTTTGTGTCAGCTCACCAGGTATACTATATTAACAGTGGCGCACTTGTTGATTTTCAGGATGGCCCCACATAGGCAGCTAGCTAGGGTTCCGAGATACGTACGAGATGGAAGCCCACTGAGCGACGAGGCCTCACTACAGGTCCCCATTACAGCGGAGGCACCCGCGGTACCACTACCCACTGAGCCACCGATGCCACCAGCCACAGCAGTAGAGAGTACACGCTGCCTGAGTGGGTTGCACGAGTTTCAGCAATATTGGACGCCCAGGTTCTGCAGAGAGATGAACCCTCAGGCAGCCGAGGATTGGCTGGAGGCTATCGTCAGAGTCTTCAGATTGGTAGGGACACCAGTAGAACTTATGGTGATCCTTGTTGCGAGTCTACTGCATGCAGCAGCAGGTAGATGGTGGATCCTGATCCTCCATGTGCACGACAAGGCATCACTACTTTGGATGGACTTCGAGAGCCTCTTCTGCTCGGAGTTTGTTCCAGGCACCCTCCATGCGGTGCACATCTAGGAGTTACTACATATGCAGTAGGGAATCATGACAATATCCCAGTACTCGGTGAGATTTACCGACCTCTGGCGCTACTCCCCGGACATGGTAAAAGACCCAATCTTCTATGCCCGGACCATTGAGAAGGGACTAAGGCATGAGATCAGGGCTTCGATGGTCTCCCTTAGCATTCTGACACAGGTAGGAGTGCTGGAGAGAGCCCTTATTGTGGAGATATTTCTTGCTAAGCTAACGCCAATAGGGAGACCCACCGTAGGTCTACACGTAGCGGAGTCTTCTACAACCGGCAGTAGACAAATGTCACAGGGGTCCAAGCAGACCCGGACATTCGGTGGGTGACCTCAGGATACTGGTTTGGATGTGCGGGGCACACAAAGCAAAGCCATCCATATGAGGGGAAGGTAGTGCTATGCATGCGGCAGGCAGGGTCACATGGCTCGTGACTGACAGACCCGCCATGCAGATGAGCAGAAGACAGTAGAGGGACCTCCCATGCAGAGGTAGAGGTTCGACCGTGGTGGTCTGCAGGGAGAAGGCGGACGAGGCAGAGGAGCTGGCCGAGCAGCAGGTGGTGGACGATGCTTCAAGGCTCTACCACCACCACCACCACCAGGAGGACCACCCCGACCATAGGGAGCTAGCAGACAGGGGCAGGATTAGCTCCAGGCAGTCGAGGCCTACAACCACAGTGCACCTGAGATGATTCGATGTACTATCTATGTCTACTCCACCCTTGATACATTACTTATAAACACAGAAGTGAGTCATTCGTTTATTTACGCTTCCCTTGTTTGGAGCTCGGAGATTCTGATGGAGCCGTTGGCTCGATCCTTATTACTAGAGACTCCTACGGGAGCAGACTCAATGATTACGCACTAGTTCCGGTAGTGTTAGATTACTATAGGAGGTGAGAGCTTCAGCTGAGATCTTCTTGTAGCGGCATCGAGGCCTTACGACATCATCTTGGGTATGGATTGGTTATCTACAGTCTATGCCCAGATCGACTGTATTAGGCGCAAAGTGCGGTGTGTCCGCACAGATGGGAGAAATTTCACCTTCACCGGTGAGAAGGGAGCCTTTGCAGCACAGGATGGACTTACGTAGAGGAGAGGACAACCGATCACACATCAGTTGGCTAGTCTCATCCTAGGAGCGGTTGATGTGCAGAGTCCGAGTTTTCCTATTGTGGTTGATCAGTATGCGGGCGTTTTTCCTGACGACGTTCCAGGACTACCTCCTCGCAGAGAGGTATATTTCTACATTGACCTGTACCCTGAGACATCACCTATATCTACTCCAGCATATTGGATGGCTCCCACCGAGATTCGTGAGCTGCAAGTAAGGCTGGAGGACTTGCAGGGAAAGGGATTCATCCGACCCAGTGTTTCACCCTGGGATTCTCCAATTTTATTCACCAAGAAGGTGGATGGGAGCTTATGAATATGTGTCAACTACAGTCTCCTGAATCAGGTAACTGTAAAGAACAAGTATCCACTCCCGAGGGTTGAAAACCTCTTTGATCAGCTCAAGGGAGCACGATGGTTCTCGAAGATAGACCTCGGGTATGGCTATCATCAGCTCAGAGTTCAAGACGAGGATGTGCAGAAGATGACCTTCAGGTGTCGGTATGGCCACTATGAGTTCTTGGTTATGCCCTTCGGTGTAACCAATGCACCAACAGTGTTCATGAGTCTCATGTACAGGATATTCCAGCCTTACCTCAATCGTTTTGTTGTAGTCTTCATCGACGACATACTGATTTACTTGACTACTGAGGAGGATCACGCCTACCACTTACGGTTTGTACTGGACACACTTCGAGAGCACCAACTTTATGGTAATCTCTCAAAGTGCCAGTTATGGATTTTAGAGGTTAACTTCTTGGGGCACATCATCTCGGAGGTCGGAGTTACTGTGGATCCTACGAAGATCGAGGAAGTACTTGCTTGGGAACCACCTAGGAGCGTGACAGAGGTGCGGAGTTTCCTAGGTCTAGCTGGGTACTATCAGATATTTGTGCCAGACTTCTCCAGAGCTGCAACACCACTTTCATCTTTGAAAAATAAGGGGAAACCCTTCGTGTGGTCAGATTGATGTCAGCATAGCTTCTAGGAGCTGAGACAGAGATTGACCAGTGTGCCCATCTTGAGGCTACTGGAGGAGGTTGTTGGGTACATGGTTTACTACGACGCATCAGGGACCGGACTAGGGTGTTTCCTAATGCAGGAGCAGGAAATGATCGCCTATGGTTCACTGTAGTTGAGGCAACATGAGCAGAACTATGCTACCCTTGACCTGGAGTTAGAAGTAGTGGTCTTCGCCTTGAAGATGTGGCAACACTATCTGATGGGAGAGCACTTTACAGTCTATTCTGACCACCAGAGTCTCAGGTACATTTTCTCGCAGAAGGACCTGAACTTGAGACAACGACGATGGCTCGAGTTCCTCCAGGACTATAACTTTGAGATAGCCTATACTACTGGGAAGGGGAATGTAGTAGCTGATGCTCTTAGCAGGATATCGGGCATTCAGCTACTTGGGGAGGTGACAGAGTAGTTAACCTCTTTACAGATATCCTTCGTGGATAGAGATGGGGAAGATTTTATAGATTCCCTCACAATTAATCCTCCACTAATTCAGCAGGTTAGAGAGGCACAACGTGGGGAAGTTGAATGTGAGACGCGACTTGCTCAGATTTCCATGGGGCAGGCGCCTGATAGATTTTATGAAGGAGGAGAGCACATCATCCTCTTCAGGGGACGTACCATGGTACCAATTGCACTACAGGAGGAAGTGCTGAGGGAGTTTCACACTTCCCCTCTAGCAGTACATCCTGGAGTGGCGAAGATGTACCAGGACCTTAGAAGACAACACTGGTGGCCGGGTATGAAGAAGGTTGTAGCAGAGTTCATTTCATGATGCCTCACTTTCCAGCAAGTCAAGGAGGAGCACCAGGTACCAGCAGGCTTGGTACAACCCTTAGAGGTTCCGGAGTGGAATTGGGATGAGATATCCATGAATTTTGTGACAGGGCTTCCACGTACATCCAGGGGACACGACTATATCTGGGTGATCGTCGAACGACTCACCAAGTCGGCCCACTTCCTTCCGATCAGAGAGCAAGGCTCAGTAAAGAGATTGGGTCACATCTATGTTCAGGAGATCGTATGGCTTCATGGTGTGACATCGTCTATCATCTCCGATCAAGATGCTCACTTTACTTCCTCACTTTGGAAGGGGTTTAAGGAAGAATTTGAGACACAACTACGCATAAGCACCACCTTTAATCATCAGATGGATGGCCGGACAGAGAGGACCATTCAGACTCTCGAGGAAATGCTCCGTGCCTGTGTCCTTGACTTTAGTCACAGCTGGGAGGATCACCTACCCTTGGTGGAGTTTGCGTACAACAACAGCTACCACTCCACCATCAGGATGGCACCTTACGAGGCACTGTACGACCAACCATGCAGATCACCTCTATGCTGGACTAACCCTGGGGAGTCAGTACTTGTAGGACTAGAGATGGTTTAGTCTATGGCGGAGAAGGTACAGATCATCCAGGAGCGGATGAGGACTGCACAGAGAAGAAAGAAGTCCTATGCTGATAGGAGACAGAGACCACTGGAGTTCGAGGATGGTGACCACTTTTTCTTATAGGTCTCACCTCGATGTAGATTAAGGAGATTTGGCCGGGGCGACAAAGTTATCTCCATGCTTTATCGGGCCTTTCCAGGTCCTCAGCAGAGTAGGCGAGGTGGCTTACCGCCTGACCCTTCCACCTCAATTGCACCAGGTGCATGACGTCTTCCATGTATCACAGCTGAGGAGATATGTGCATGACCCGACACACATCATTGATCATGGGGAGATGGACATCGATGATGGGGATATATTCATAGAGGTCCCGGTAGAGATCGAGGATCGACAGGAGTGGGTCCTACGTGGATGGTCGATTCCTATGGTGTGTATTCGTTGGTAGCACGAGAACCTCCAGGAGAGCACATGGGAGTGGGAGGCTCAGATGCGTGCTCAGTACCCTCATTTGTTTCCTTAGTTTATGTTGTAGCTTTATGGGGACGTAAATCCCTGATGTGGGATTAATGTAAAGACCCGGAAATTTCAAGGAAAATTTTTTCTTAAATACTTTGGAATTTGAAGAGTATGTGGCTTCTAACGACACTTGATTCCAAGGACCGGTGTGCCCAGAATCAATTTCATAAGTTTAGCTCGGGTACATTCAGTAAACGAATGAGCGCATTTTTCTATCTTTTGAACTGGGGCTCAGAATTGAAATCTAAGGGCACTGATGAACTCGCAGTGCTGGTAATTTCTTAAGGAGACCTTTACCGCAGTTGCGTTTTAAGCAGGTTGAGATTTAATATTTGGAGAATTAGTTTAAAATAAATAAAATTGGTGTAGCACAATTTTATTTTAAGGATGATGGTTATATCCTCCCAAGGGGAGTTAGAGGTGGGGCCCACACACACATAACCTCCCATGAGAGGATATTTGTGGGGTGGGGTCCACACGAGACCTAAACCCTTGAACTTCCCATAACTCTCATAAACCCCCATTAAACTTCCTTGTTTAATGTTGAAAACTCTCCCAATTTTTATGAGATCTCTGCACCTTCTCCTCTCCCATTAATTCATCCCAATTCCTTAATTAATAAATTGAATCCTCCAATTTATTAATTAAGTGTTTGAATTTTTAAATTTTAAATGGCTTGTGTTAATAAAATAATAGGAGTAGCTTATTATTTTATTTTGGGGGAAGCTTTCATTGTGTGAAGGGAGAGAGATCTTGAAAGAATAGTTTTCTTATTCGACGAAGAATGCCGGTTCCACGAAGAACAACAACACACCTTCATTTCTCTTCTCTACGACAAGTGAGGAGACGTCTCTTCCTCCTCAGATGCACTCTGACGTTGTCTACGAATCCTCACCCTGTGATGCCGTCTTCCGTGACGCCCGGCGTATGAAATAATTTATTGAGGTAGGGGATTAAGTTCAATTTTAATGGATTAAAATTATGCCCCATTTGTCATTGAAAAACTTTGTTTTTCCGACCTATTGCTATTGTTTAATGCAGAGGGTGCGGGCCGAACGAACATGGCCCAACGACCCTCCGTTTGATCTTGTTTATTTTCTTTGTAATCGGAAACCGGAGGCGGAATGCGGAAGAGACCGATGGGGAAAGGGCCGCCGTCACACACACAAAGAAAAGCCACGTCCAAGTGGGCCGCGTCGGAGGAAACACATCGTTGTCGTGCCGTTCCGAGAATGCGGAGCCGCGGCCAGGGCAGGCCGCGGCGGAGGAAGCCGGCGTCGTCGTGCCGGCTGTGCGGAAGTAACCACGGCCCGATTCGCGGGCCGCTTCAGCGGAAGGACCGGCTGGCCCGTCGGCCAGCCGGGCGGAGCAAAGCCGCGACACCAGGAGGGCGCCGCACCAGATGCGCCACGGCCCGCCCATGCGGGCCACTTGCACCAGAAGGCCGGTCGGCTCCAGCCGGCCGGTTAGGGAGGGCGGTGTCGCCGTGGAGCTGTGCCCCCCCTCGGACAGCTCGGCCTACAGCCCGAGCCGCTCGGCTAGATGGCTGAGCCAGCCGGGCCGTGCCGAGGCGGGTCACGCCCAGCCGAGCTGTGCCCAGTCGGGCCGCGCCGGGCCGGGCCGCACCCCGTCGGGCCGGGCCACGCCCCGTCGGGCCGTGCCGTGCCACTTCGGGCCGGGCCGCGCCCCTCAGGCCGAGCCGCACTTTTTTTCAGGCCAGTCCGACACCCATGCCGGGTCAGACCCGTCAAAACTGGGTGACCCGACCTGCCAGCCCACTGGGCCTAACGGGCCGGGCCCGTTATTCACTTAAACGTGAATAACTTAAAGCCCACGCGTCCGATCGATGTGCCTTCTGTGGCACTGGGACCCTATCGACGAGGCGGTCCTTTTGCGATAATGTAAGTGAGTTTTGGACAACTTTGGTAAAAATTTGGGTTTGGAATGAGCATATTTCCAACCGGGCCCCTGGAACAAAAAAGCCAATATCTCTCAGACCAGGCGTCCGATTGACGCACCGTCTGTCACGTTGAGTTTCTTTTGACGAGACGGAACTTCAGGATACATCAAATCTGGACTTTGTGATAGTTGATGTATCGACCCCCTTTACTCGAGGAGCGGACCCTCCCAGAATCGAGCACGCTGTGTGCGGGAACCCTAGAGCTGGCTGTGACTGTGACGACTACCGTGCTGGGATCCTCCGTGGGTTCGACGACGATGACGAAAGTACTTGGATCCTACGTGGGTTCAGTAGAGAGTAAAACTGTAATTGAATCCTCCGTGGGTTCGGAAGCGATGATGACTGTACTTGGATCCTACGTGGGTTTGGCAGTGATGGTTACTGTACTTGGATCCTACGTGGGTTTGAAAGCGACGACTTCTGTACTTGGATCCTACGTGGGTTTGGCAGATAAGATGATTCAGAGGCTACATCTAATCATCTCCACCCCTCTTCGTGAGTAGTATACATGTGTGATTTGATTCTTTTCTTTCAACCATTATCATTGATGTGATTGACTTCTTTCCTATGTGGACCGGATTGTGCTTGGGCTCGGAAGTTGGATCCGAACTGAGATTGATGACTTAGGTATATGTATGGGCATATACCTAAGTAGAGTTGGTTGATACTTCATGTTTGTATATTTCCTTTGTGGTTTATCCTTTGTGGATTCTGGGAGACCTTCAGGGGTCTCAGGGTCCCTACTGAGTATCGTTATACTCACCCCTGCACGGGCAATTCCGACACTACGTTGTGTTGGTTGCAGACGATGGACAACACTGATCGTGGTTGAGGCTTGTGGAGCTGGATGGTATCCGGATGTGGACCACCTGGTGGGACGTACACGGAGCGGATGGATGGACCCAAGGTACCGACGAGACTATGTGTACCCACCCTTCAAGTGGGATTCCCGGAGGATGACTCGGTGGTTGCTGCTTTACTTTACAAGTGTTGTACTTTCTTTCTTAGTTGTACTGTACTTTCAGTTGGGTTTGTATACTGGCCCATTTACTTTCTAGCACTTACTTTTGTACTCAGTTTTATTTAGTGCTTACTACACTTGCGTACTCTATTGTGTTTTTTTACTTTTATAAAGGCAATGCCTTCCCTTTTTACTGAGATTTGCGCCTTTGGTGCTAGTCTCCAGCCCCTGGCCTATGGAAGGAGGGCTTGGTGTAGTCACGACACGGGCCCCAAGGACGGGACGTGACAAAATGAGAAGTGAAAATAGTAAAAAATTAATTATCGTAGTTAAGGTAAAACTTGATTTACAATGTGGTTAAACTAAAATGATAAGGGTTAACTTGACCAAAAAATATTTCTAAAATATATTTTTTGGACATATTTAGACTCTATAATGTTTAAATCCCATTAATACTCCTTTTTTGACCCTTGTGGAATTTGAAAAATTTGGGTGCACCTTTTTCTTTTAAAAATTTAGAAGTGTTCCACTCACCTCACATATAAAAGGCCACCCCCTATCCTCTCTTCTTCACACCTTAAAACCCTTTTGGTTCAGATTGTACCTAACTAAAATAACTTCCAATAATATATCCTCTCATCATAGAAGCCTTATTTTGGGCATAAATCTAATTTAGTAATGATTTTAGTGGAACCTAAGGATGTTACCAGAAGAGGAGGTAACATTATTCAATGAGAATTTTTATTTTATTTATTCCTACAACTAATTAAATTATTATTAAATCATAATTATATAATATCTTAGTATATTATATATAATTATATGTTTTTATATTATTTTTATGAACTAAAACCATCTCCACTTCAATCAAATGGGTTATACAATTTTACTTTCCATTCTGCAAGGGATACGATAATATCACTCATGTGTATGGTGGACTACCACCTCATGAAATGACATGTTTCATTTTTTACTAACACTTTACAAGGAAGGTGATAAGGCTAAATTTAAATGTTATATGTGATATAAGTGAAATAATTATGATAATAATGAAATATTTATCATTTTTAAAATATAATACATCTTTTTATTTCTAACATTTTCACCCACTGAAAGATGATAACATTGTTCGTGTATGCGTGGAATACCACCTTCACAAAGTGATGTGTCTCTATTTTAATCACCAAAAAACATGGATGATATGTATTAGTATATTTAAAGAAATAATCTGATATTAGTATCATTATTAAAATGTAAAATATGTAAAGACCCGAAAATTCTTGTAATTGTTTTTAATTAAATGGGAATTTTACGAGTCTACAAAAATTGACAGCGCGTGATTCCGAGGCCCGGTGTGCCCGAAATGAATTTCTGAACTTTTTTTTTCAGGTACATTCAGTAAACATATGAGTGAGTTTCTGTAACTTTTGAACCGGTGCTCAGAATTAAAATCGGAGGGCACCGTTGAACTCACTGCGCTGGTATTCGCTTAAGGAGACCTTCACCTCAACCACAGTGGGTCAAGAGTGAAAGAGAGTTTTTGTGTTTTTTTTGTGAAAGAATAAAATAAAATAAAATGTGTAAATTTTGTATTTTATTTTTTTGAAACCTTCCATGTGGATGTTTTAATGGTGGGTACCACCTATACTAAAAACTCTGAACATAGGATATGGTGGTAGGGACCACCCGAGCCTAACCTCCCATGTGGGTTATGGTGGTGGGGACCACCCAAGACTTAAAACCCCTTGAACCCCTTTGAACTCCCTCTTAATGGGGAGAAACCTCTTGAGCTCCCCACTTAATTATTCAAAATCTCCCCTTTAATTAATTAAGCCAACCCATAAATAAATTAATTAAGCTATTTTGAAATTATTCCAACCAACATAAAAGATAACTTGTTCTATTATGTGGGATACCTTTTATTTTGGTGGAATTGGGGAGAGAAGAACTATTGGGAGAAATCTCTCCAATTAAGAACACCAATGAGGAGCATCTCCAATGAGGAATGAACCAAAAATCGAGGAAACATCGACATCAGCAACGTCCGTCTATCCCCAACGACATAATCTCCATCCTTGCGGCCTCCGTCAACGAACCTTCGAGGTAGGGGTTGTTATTGAAATCATGAAATTTCTTGATTAAATTCCTTGTTCTTGGAAAGAATGGAGAATGAAGATCAACCAAAATGAGTTAATCCACGATTCATATGAAATTGTAGAGTTTGAATTTCTTGATTAAAGCTTTTGTTGAGATGCATACTACTGCTCTAATATTGAGGGTGTGGGCCAAACAAACATGTCCCGACTCCTCCTCCGTTCTTCTTTATTGTTGTGCTCTTCGTGATGGTGATAGAGAACGACGCCAGCTTTTGGAACCTGTGGAACATGAGAATGGTGGACGACACCCCCACCGACCACGACGAAGACAACCACGCCGCCCATGGCCACCGCCGTCCATGGCCACGACCATCCGCAGCCACCTCCGTTCGCGGCCTCACGCCTCCCTGCGGCTCCGCGCCGCCCGCGGACACCGCCATCTACGGCCTTTGCCGTCCGTGGCCTCACACCGCCCCACGACCACTGCCGCCCGCAGCCTTCGCTGTCTGCGGCCTCCACCGTCTGTGGCCAGCGCCACCCTATGCCCTATCGCCACCCGCGGCCCCACCGCACCATCCACCGCCCCGCCACGCCATCCGCGGCCCCGCAGATTCAACGCCCTCACAGCCCTACCACCTCCACACCACCAGGCCAGGCCGCCCAATGCGGAATGGGTCGGACCGTTTAGCAGATCGAGCCACAACACGGGCCGGGATAGGTCAGTCTGACTGGGTCGGACCGGACCCGGACCCACTACGACCCATTTACGCTCTTTTGGCCATAACTTTGGCACCAGGCGTCAGTTTGACAAACCATCGATGGAACTATAAACCATGGAGAGAGACGGTCCCTTTGGTATACCCCACTGGAGTTTTGGGTAAAGTTGAGGTATAGTCAGGTTGGATCGATCATGAATCCAATCAGACTCTCAAGACTAAAAGGCTAATAAATTACAGACTGAGCGTTCGATTGATGCACCATATGTTGCGTTGAGACCCCTATGACGTGGAGTTACTTTGAGATACTTCTTCGTGAGAATTTGTGATATTTGGACTATAAACCAGAGGCTTGAGGATCGTACCCTCCCGGAGATGAGCAAGCTTAGCATGGGAACCCAGTAGCTGGCTATGAATTGAGGAAGAGATCCTTTGTGGGTCTGTGATTGAGAGTCCCACATGGAACCTCTCTAGGATTCAATGTGGTACTACTTGAGCGATCTTGTATGGGTCATCACCTAGCGATCCTGTGTGGTTCAACACCTAGAGATCCTCTGTGGGTCAGCATCGAGTGATCCTGTGTGGGTCAACACCGAGCGATCTTGTGTGGGTCAGCACCGAGAGATCCAGTGTGGGTCAACACCTAGAGATCCAGTGTGGATATGATGATGATTAGAGATCCTTCATGGGTCTTCCTCTTAACAGAGTAAGTTGATTTAGTAGTTACATCTAATCATCTCTACTACTGTACCTAAGTTATATTTGGTGTGAGATGAGTTTGTACCTATGTGGTACTTTCTTCATTGTAATACCTTGGAGGTATTCTTCTGTGTGGCGTACCTGTGTGGTACTTGACTTCATGGTATTTCTTCCTTTACAGAATAGTTGAGCTTGGGGATGTGGAGTTGGAATCTGTGTTTTCATCATGATTGAGATGGGTTTACTTTATAACTTAGGTATATGTATGGGCATATACCTAAGTAGGATTATCAGTTGTTTCCTTTCTTTATGGTCATCCTTTGTGGATTTTGTGAGACCTTGAGGGTCTCGGGGTCCCTACTGATTATCATTATACTCACCCCTTCACGGGCTATGCCCGTACTTCATTTTTTTGGTGAATATGATGGAAAACATTGACTAAGGATGAGAGTACTAGGACTGGAGGTATCTCGGAGGTGGATGTTAGATGAGACAAACCACAGAGACGACCATTCGTGAGTTGTACCTACCCTTCAGGTAGGATTCGTGGGGGAAGATCTAGGAGATTATTTTCAAATATCAGCCATCTTGTGCTTTTAATTTCTTGTACTTTCAAGTTGGGCTTGTATTCTGACTCCCTTTTACTTACTGCACTCACTCTGTTTACTATTTAGTTTACTTGAGTTTGTATATTGTTATGTTATTGGTTGCATGTGCTTATAGGTTATAAAGGAAATTCCTTCCCAGATTTAGGGAATATTCCTTCAGTGCTAGTCACCAGCCCCTAGCCTATAAAAGGCAGGCTTGGGGTAATCACAACATGGGACATAGGGGACGGGTCCTGACAAAATATTACTTACCCATTTTTATAATGATCATTGAAAAATTGAAATGTTACTTATGCTTATGTACGACCTAGCATATCCATGATCGTAACATGATTAGTTTATCAAAAACATTTTCATGACTGGGTTTAAAAGTATAATTTATGTAAAAGTATGATAATTATTTCAATATTATTATTATAGAGATTATTTAACTATATAATATATAAAAGAATTATGACTTTTTTGACTAATCATATGAGAAAAAAAGGAAATTAAGACCCAAAACAATAAAAATAATGAAATATTATTAACGATTGGGAGAAAATATGTCACAAAAGGATCATATATGATATTATAAATATTAATATGGTTATGGTGTAATTTAATTAAATTTTTAAAAACACTATACAAGAGGTTAAATCATATTCCCCCAAAAGGAAGCATGAGGTAAGGGATTTCATCTCAATTTAAATTCCATTGATAATTTTTTTGTTGTTATGCACCAATTCACTTTTATGTGGTGTATATAATTCCCATTTGACATATAATATCATGATTCATTCATACTTATTGGTAATTTATGTTTCACTTTGAATCATTTCATCCAAAGGGATTTGACTTGAAAATTATCAAGTGGCAAAAGTTACTGTACAATCCTACTTTATTTTGTGATATTATTAACTTTCTCTTGAAAAAATAACTTTATTATAATTAAATTTCATTGTAAATTAAATTTATATTAGAAATATCTATATTCTTTCATGATGGATATTATTATTTCCAAAAATTTATACAATTTTTACATACAATATTTACTTTTATATTTATTTGATTAGCCAGGGAAATATTGATATATCTATATCCTTTACCCAATATGGATATTTTATGATAAGAAAAATTGATTCATGAATTAAATAGATTATTAGATATATGAGTAATTCTTTGGTCATGAAGATATGGGTGGGTCCCGATTATAGATATCCCCTCGATGCATCGGTAGGTCTCATAAGACAAAATCATTGGCCAAATAAAATAGGTTTCTTTGAGTAGTTTTAAATAATCTTGTGAAAGGTCTTGATAGTATAGGTATAATGTGATAGAGAAATTAATTCCAATAATTAAGCATTTAATTCATTTAGAATTCAGTTATTATTAATATATATGAAAATTTTCTATGATATTATCTTTGGATTTATTTCATTCTTAGTTATAAATTAAATGACATGTTAGTTTAGTTATTAAACTTTTCATGTTTATTATGCTTATTGATTCATGATATCTTCTGTTATACATAACCCTTACTGAGAATTTATGATCACTGTTATTTTTTTCCTTCCCCTAGGACATGAAGAAGATATCTTTGAATGATATTTCAAGTATGAAGTTCATTTTATTTTGTGATGTATTATGATTTATTTTTAATTCCCAATGTAAATTGTGTATCACGTATATATTTGGTTATCAAAAAATGATGAAATGATCTATCCTTTAAGATTTGAACCTTTGTATTTATGATAATATAATAAATCAAACATTGATTCTAGGTTACTATATTCAGGGTTGTTACAACATTAAAATCTACCATGTGAGTTCACTACTATTTTTAAGTTCAAGATGTATCTCTTTCCTTCCAAAATTGAAAAACTGTTATGAAATTCCAAATATGAAAAGATGAAATGATGCTATTAAAAAGGAATAAAGAGGGGTGAAAATTGTTATTTCTAATAAAATAAAAAAGGGTGGGATACTTAAGGGAATATTTATATGTTTATATATTAGGTTTACATAAGGTGAGTGGGTTCTGATTCTGTTATTGGAGGAAACTATAAATCATGTATTATGCTTCAAAAGAGAGCCAAACCACCTCATTCCACCCACATGTTTTTATATTTAAAAAAAATTACCAACCCTTAATCCATAAAAAAACCCTAAAAATTCCTCATGATATGAAAAAAATACATGAATCGTTGCATGGATATATAAAAATTCATCAAGCCTAGGTGACCCTTTTATGAGCTTAGAATGAGAAGCACTTTTCATTAAATTTATACATGAGTGATAAGTGAAATGTTTTTAGGAAGGTAGTTAGAAGTGAACTTTAGAGGATGAAATAAGTGGAAATTAATTGAATTCACTTAATAAATAATTTGAAATTAAGAACATTAATGTGGTACGAAATTATTGAGTGATATGGTTTTTAAATGGTAACTCACATTGACTCGAAATTTGAATTTTTCTTTGGTAATATTCTTAAAGTTCACTTGGTTCTTGAATCCCTGGATTAAGTGTATGGGAGGTGGGGGATGGGGGAAGAATTGACACAATTAACAAATTCATGCCATTTTGTTAATATTCATTTAATTTTATATCCTCATCTTTTTCAATTCATTTAATTTTATGTAATTTTTTGAGTTAAAGTGTTAATTCATAGGAATTAATGAATATTGATTAAATTAGATAAATTGTTCATTTAACTGATTTATTAAATTTCTAAGATAATTGAATTTATACATTATGATTTTCAATTATTTTTATATTTTGAATTTACGTATTTTTTAGTTGTAACTCAAGAATGATTATATTGAAAAGGAATGTTGTGTGCGTATGAGTCATTATACCTATATTTATAAGTCATTCAGGTTGTATTTGATACATTCAACATGTGTGTATGAGTCATTATACATATCATTTTGATTTGTTCATGATATGTATGAACAATAATATTCAATGTGTAAAAGTCATTTCTAATGAAACATAGAAGTTATTTTAGCTATACACACGAGTCATGACTTAAAAATAATTCACATGGAGAATGATTCAAAGATACTTTTTGAGTTAACATGTGTATTAAACTAGAGACTTTGGGTTCCACATAAATACTTATAAATCCCAATAATAAGAGGAAACATGGACTATAACCATGATTTTGGAATGATATTTCAATCAAAAGGAAAATAAGAAAGAAATGGATTATGTAGAAGTGTGGATCATGATTCTAAAATAACATTTAGAATAATAAAAAAACATTTAGGAATTAAAAGAGAAATAATATTATAAGTATTTGACTAACCTAAGGAGGGAATGATAAAAATTTATGAAAAAGAGTATATCAAAGGAAGATGAGAATTTTTATTGGGTAGTTCATCTAGTATAGCTGATGCTACTTTAAATATTTCTTTTTATTTTATTTTTTTATTCTTAAATTATGTATTTCCATATTTTTCCCATTTCACCTATGTAATCCCTCATATGGAGGGGTAAAAACATAGGTTATTTTTGAATGGGATGAAGTACAATTGTGATTCTTGGGTTTTAAAATTAAATAAATAAAAGATATTGTTTGATGGTTGATTTTAGTGTTCTATATTAGTCTATATTATTGAATTTGATTATGTTTGATTTATTTCTATTAATTATTCATTACCTTTATTGATTATCACTCATATAGCTTCACTTATTTGAGTATATATAAGTTATAATAGGGTAGGATGAGTATTTAAGTGCTCAATGATTACAGACACATGTGTAAAAGTAGTGGAACACTCTTTGGTTTCTTAGAAATAATAAAACATAATTGGGTATTAGTTGAGTAATTCAAGTAGTGATTCACTATTTGGTATCATACATGACACCTTAGACATATATAAATGAGGAAAGACCAAGAATATATATTGTTTAAGTTTAACCTCCCCACAATTATTCAACCAAGTATGGTAGGTGAAGTTATTATGTATCCTATCATTTATCACTTATTAAGTAGATGAGACAAAATTTTGTAGACGATGATAACATTATGATATGAAAACCACCCTGAACCATCACTTCCCAACATCTTTCTCTTAACCAATTTTTTTGAGTTAATTTTACTTGGGTTTTGAAATCAATAACCAAAACACACACTTTTCTAATTACATTAACAACAAAATTTTGATAAGTCCTCTTTGGATTCAACCATAGGTTCCATTAATCACACTTTTAACCTAATAATTAATTTTATTTTTTTTCACCTATGACTATACTATCAATCAAAAGTACAATATTTTTTTTTATATGTATTAATTTTTTAGGGTATATTGATTATAATGACTCTAATTCTTTATATATTAATTCATCTCATAAGTGGTTTCTATCTTCATGGATCAAAACATATTAATTTAATTCCAAATATACCTTCTAGAAAGGAAATATTATCCTAGAAATAAATGGACTTATGCTCATATACTCTAAAATATTAGTAAATTTTAAACTACCTAACTTTTTACGAACTAAAATGTGTTCTGAACAAATATAATTGTTTGATGTCTTGTATAAAATTTGATTACCTATTTATCTTATTTTATTGGATTTTTTAAACTATAATTTTCTATAAAATCAATTTTAATATCTTTTAAAATTTCTAATAAAATTTAAAATTTTTTTAATATTAAATTAGATACATCACTATTGACTTCCAAGAATTTCTTACCAAATGTGAAAGTAAATCTCTTCTCAATAGATTATAAAGATTTATATTTTACCTCTATAAATTTTCGCATCATATTATTTTAATTTTTTTGACATTTTTCTAAAACAATTTCTCCTTTTAGCTATATTTTCATCAAGATTTTAATGATTTTATATTTATCAATAGTTAATCATTGATAATAGAGATAAATTCAATATATTGAGCTTATTCTTTATGAAAACAAACTTTAATTTATTTTGAAATCTAAAAATCCTTTTTCAAAATCTTGATGAACATATTTTAATTGATATTTTGGTCAAGATTGATCTATAATTCAACCTTTGAAATATTCTCTGTAGTGATCTATTGATCTTCATCATCACCAATTAAATATTTTTTATGCTTCTTAACATGAGTCGTGTATGTTTGATTTTTTCAAGTGAGTTCATCATCTATATCTCACTACATTGAGAATAGGTACCATATTTATCTTTATTAATCAAAATAATTCATCTTTTATTTACTAAAATATATTTTTTTCATTAAAATATTTCATTTCCTTTTTTGATTTGGAATTTTTATTCAATATCTTATTTGATGTTGTTTCTTATTGATCCTTAAATTCAATTTCAATTCATGTATTTTTTGAGTAGTCAACTACAGAATAACCAATAATTCCAGAGTGAAATTATTTCAATGGTAATTTTACTTTATATTTTCATTTTCCCCGTCTTAAATTTTTAGTAACATGATTTCTATAATCTTTTCTTCATTTAATTAATCTTACTCAGAGTTAATAGATGAATCTTCCTTCTTTATTTTGAGTTTAATACTTTTCATTACATTGAAATAAATAGCCTCCTCATTTTTTTTATTTTTAAAAATTATAAGATTTAGTAATTTAATAATAAACAATTTTATAGTTTAATTCATTAAGAGGAAGTTGATTTAAATATTTTTCGTCTAATGATTGGAATTGAGTATTTCAGAAATAATCCTTAATAGTTTCTTAACTATAGTAGAGTCCTCAGTTTTTATTTAATTCCTCTAATGTTTCTTAAAATCTCACTAACATTGGTGAAAATCATATGGATATTTTCATCATCATATATATATATATATATATATTTATATCTTTGAACCTTTCTCTCTATTTTTTAGTTCGGCCTCCTTAACATTTATATTTATTTTATACGCATTTTCAATATTTTCCTATATTTCATTTGTAGTCTTTAATCACGTTATCTTTTTGAATGCGTTTTTAAATAAGGACATCTATATTAAATTATTTGCCTTCCCATCATTCTAAATTTCATTTTTCAGTAAGTATCACCTGAGAAACATTATCAATAAATTAAAATCCAATAGCAGTAACATCAATAACCTCCAATCCAAGATATAAAAGGATGGGTATCATTAAATTTTTTTATATTTGATAATTACTACCATCAAAAGTGGGTATATCTCTACTATTAAAAAGATTTTGATTTTTCAGTTTTTTATTTAAAAAAACCAGAAACAAAAAAAAATGAAAATGATCAAAGAGGATCAATATTAAGCCTTTATAGATAACTTAGAGACAACCTAGTAGTCATGATACAAATTAAGGTTCCTATGAATGAATATTATTAGAATATTTAGATTAGGGGTTGAATCAATGGTATTACACTTTTGTTTTTTTATTTTAAATAAACTTATGGTATTTTTAAGAGTATGGATATTCTCAAAATATAAACTAATATTACATACATATATAAAAATAAAAATAAATATAATGAACACACATGGTTTTTATAATGAACTCCCCCAAGGTTGGTGACTATATCATTTCTATAATTAGTGATATTTGTGTTATAAATTATTCACTAATATTGTAAAATGAATATAATAATGGGAATGTATCACCCTTTACCCAATTAATTTCTTCCCATAGTGATACACACTCCCTCCCATTTACAATGACAAGGACCAACGAATAATGAAAATGATCTTATTTATTCATTATAATACAAAAACATCATTGAAATAAATTCTTTTCACATATAAATAGTTCATTAATAGAGAAAAAATAATTAAATCATCATTGTAAAAATATTCTATTGATAGAAATCTCCCAAAGAACCATCAGTTCTTCTAAATCATTACTTTATCACATTTAAAAAAATATGATACACCCATACAATAGTAATTCTACACCATATTCTCTATATTTCAATCTTCAAATCATCAATAAATTTTAGTAGATATATTATATAATTTTAATTAAATAAATTCTCAATAAAATTGCACCCTCAAGTATTAATTTTACTAATCTTTATATATCTTGAAAATTCAGGTTTAAATTAAAAATAAATCCTTTTTGAATAAAAAACTTATCATTGAAATAAAAATAGGGAAACAAAAATATCCATATTTTCTAGTTCATAAATCGAAGTCAAATATTATTTTAAAATCCCCCATGAATCTTATAAAAACCATTATATAGATTTAAATAAAGATATATTTTAAAAATTATTCATGTATTTTACTAGGAATTTATATTATTAAAACTTTATATAAATCAAAATAATCTTGGTCAAATAATATTTAAAAAATCCCCTCAGTCAATTTCGGTCAATTCCATGTCATCTCTTTCAAATCACATCTTAAAATTTTCAAGAAAAATCAATGGAATATGAAATAATGATAATATCATTATATTTGGATTTAAAATTTACATATCATAAAGGTTTATGTCTTATAATTTTTAGAAAGTAAATCTTTTTTATCAGTTATTAGAACCACACAACTGACTTTACTCATTTAATTCGCCAAAAATTCTTTCATGATTAGATCAATTGTTCTATACCATCAAATTTGATACCTATATTATTTCTTAAATTATTCTACATGATATAATTTAAAATTATTTTCATTCAATCCATTTTTTCTACATGAATAACTCTGAACTCTTTATAATCACTTCATTTTTATATATGTTCAACTTTTATTTTATTTTTGATCACATCCTTTGTTCAACATGATTAATCATGAAATCATTCCTCCATCAAGTTTTCAATATTTTTGATAAAAAAACTCAACACATATAAAATGTTTATAATTCTTAAAAATCCATTCATATCTATAGAAACAATTATAAAAACATATTTCTAGCTCTTAAAAAATATTTTGTGATGATAAAAAATATTTAATGACATTATCACCAATACTAAGGATATTCATTTTCCTTTTTAAAATATAGGGTTCACTAACTTATCTAATGTTAGACATATTATCCTTACAAAAAAACTAATTAAATTTATCAATATAAAAAATGACTTGTTTATTATACCATAATGATATGGACTCTATAATGTTTTTCAATGAAAAAAACTTTCCAATATGAGTGTATATGATTAATATTAATGCTCAAGGGGATATTCCTAAGAATTTTTATTCTTTAGTCAATTAAATCAACATTTTTACCCTAATTTATAGTCTTCTATTTAAATATTTATGAATTATTCAATATAGCACCATTATCTTTGTTATAAATTTTCTCTGTTTTATATATAATAAAATCATTTTTATTGATATTTCTCTCCCTAAAGATATTACATAATGTTTTAATCTATCTCTAGGGGTATTAATCCTCATTTAAAGGGATCCAATGTTCCTCTTTAAGATACTCTCATCAATTATATATTTTATGAGTCAAATTATAATTTTAACCAAAATAAGAAAAATCCTTTCATTCATACTCATTAAATTATGAGTGAGTTGAGGATTTAAAAGTATTCACAATTAACTCTGACACAATTCTCAACAAAGATATATCAAATAATGAATAGTTTATCCAATTAAAGTGAATAATGATTTTACCCTTAAAATAAAATTGATTATAGGATAATAAAGTATATCGATGATATTAAAAAATAAAAATATAATCTATTCTAATATCATCCATAAAATATGTCCAATAAATATCAATTTTAAAGTTATCGAGTTTATAAAATATATTAAATAATTTGATTCCTTGATTTTTTATTCTTTATGAAGAGAATGTTATTTTTCTTCTTTTAAATATAGTTAAATTATTATATATATCTATCTAAAAATCTTGATCATATTTTTTTCTTTAGACCAATATATTCACGTGTGAAAGTTATAATCCCTAATAACTAATGTAACATGACACTCAAATATGAAAACTTTATTTAAGATCTATGGAACTTATTTTACCTTAATTCAAAAATTGATTTAAGATTACTTTGACTTCTATAAGAATTCTAAATCATTACAAAATAGGTTCTTCAAAACAGGAAAGAACTCATGATTGAATAGATGAATAAAAAATTCATGGTTTTTATCAAGGTTGATAAAAAAGAAACTAATCAATCAATTATACTTTCAGAAATAAATCACATGGTTGAATGATCTAATTTTCATGACCAATACACCATTATTGTATGATTAACTGGTCATTGATAAATGTACCACAAAGATGATCGAACTCAAATATTGGGTTGATTGACCCATATATTACTCTAACCACTCATTTATTCATACTAAAAAAACATTTATGCATCACATAAATAATTATTTCATGTTTTCAACCACCACTAAATTCCTATCATAAACCATGAACACTATAAGAATAAAATAAAATTTTTCTAACTGTTTGTAATCCATTGGAAACCACTTTATTTCATCTGTAAAACATCATGACACACATGCACTATCTAGTCAATTGTACCCATTAATATATTCATAACTATCCAATTATTATTTACCCATTAATAAGATCCACAAAAAATAAAAATATATAAACACATAAATACAAAATATCATTAATTTTATTCTACTAAACTATTTTACACTTATTGTTTAGCCATTTCATCCTAACTTCATAGTATTATGTCCACTCAGTGATCAGATGTTTCAAACTTCATTACTCTAGCTATATAATTATTTTTCATAGAAAATATACACTCTAAATATAAATAATTATATCACTTTAACATTATACTCTAATATAATCCATACATTCTTCAAAACATACAATACTAAAGCACACTGTATATGAATAGTTTATTTCCCATCAAATTGAAACAAAAAAATTATCCATCATAAAAACATTATTCATTGTAATATTTTATTTTAATATGGCTGAAAAATATGAATTATATTTTCTAAAATAAATACCCTAAAGAATAATTATGAATTTACTTGTGGAATGATTGAAGAACTTGATGTGGTTTTATTATGTCATTTTTGGTGTTCACATTTTTCAAGAATCACATATGAGATGATTTAAAGATTCACATAAATGAGATAACGAGTCGTGTAACATTAATTTAATTAAGGATATATTAAATATATTTGTATGAGTTAAAAGAATATTTTATTGCTACTTTGTTGAAAATATTATTTTTCTTAATTATGGGATATTGAACTGATGTTTTTGATGTCTATGTAACTTTTAGATAAGCTTTTAGAAGAATTTATATTATTGGATCAAAATTTATGATGTTTAAAAAACATTGATGTGTTTATAGTATTGTATTTATAATAGTTATAAAATATTACATCAAAGTTATTAGAGAATTCTGTAGCAATGGATTTCGATTTTAATTATAAATTTAACATTGAGTTAGAATTATGTAAGAGCAGTGTTAAATTTTCTGCACATTGATGTTGAATTTGTGTAATATTGAGAAGAGTTAAAATAAATATATGTAAGTGAGATACAATTATCTTATAGGCTACATAATAGTAATCAAAATGATACTTAAGATTTCACCATTGATTTCAAAATCTAGGTGAGATTGAGATTTAAAAAAATGATAGTTTATACTTTTACTTATTCACACAAAAATTTATAAGTTTCAATTATTTAAATTATTGAATATCTACTAATATATTTAGAGGACGTTTAAAAATTTTATTTGATTATTATTTAAGTGGAGATTAAAATTAAAATTATGTTTTTATATAGAATATATATTTGAATATTTTATATATTTAAATAATTTTAGATTGTATAAAGATCTATTTGATTAATTTAAAAGGAATTTAGGGATAATATTATCTATATTTTGGGTAAAAAAAGATCAAATTATTTAGATCTTTATTAAGAACCCTCAATTTAGAATTGTTATTTTTTTTTATTTATCGATAACATTTTTCTTGTAAAAATTTTAGGTGAAATTATTGGTTTTAATAATATCAGTAAAAAATATTAAAATATAAAATAATATTGGATAAATTGAAATTTTTTAGGTTTTTAGAAGATGAGATGTTGTGCAACACCAGTAGGAGTAGCAGCCATTTAGATGCTGAGTAATTTTGGTCTATATTCAATCATAATGAGAATTATATGGTGAAAATATTTATCAAAATCAATCTTTATATAGATTTATGGAAGTAAAAATTCTTCTAAACAATGAGATACACATGTTTGTGAATAGTATAATATCAATATATAAGGAAAAAATAAATGTAATTTATAATGATAAGATGGGGATATTACCTATACATTTTAGGAGAGTCAAAGTAGTTTAAGGAGATCAAGAATGTGTAGTATAAAATGATAATAAATATATTGTGAGACTTTCGATGTGTTGAAAAGAGAATACACTAAAACTATTCTAAGATTGTGAGATGTGCTAATATTGTTTCCATGAATAAAATATATAAATGTACAAAAGTGATACGATGCATGGGGAATAAAATATATGTAGAAGTATTTCTATGATTTTGAAAAATAAAACTAGAGTAAAAAACATTATATACTAGAAGATCAATGGTTCTTTTGAATGATGTTACCAAGACTAATCAAAAGTAGTCTGGAATCATTAGTAACAAATGAATATTCTAGAAGAATTATGATGAAATAATTTTAAGAACAACCATAAAATAAAGGATTTTGAAGATGACTAAAATGAGTCATCGAATTATGACATAGAGAAATAGAAACTGATGAATACTGATGAAACAAACAATTAATAAAATGAATATGAAAAATGGAAGGATTATGAGACTTGGATGTTTGATTAGTATATCAAATACAAAGACTGAACATGATGAAACACATGGACTGAAACATAAAATTTGAATAAAACAATATTGGGAGGTTCAGATGGATATTTTTAAAATAAGATATTTAGACAAAGATTTTTGAATGAAACTGCCATCAGAGAGTGTTATTAGAAGAAAAATGTCCAGATGAAGGAATTTAAGTGTTATAGAAATATATCAAATGGATAAAAAGGAGAAATAAATTAATATAGATTTTTTTGTTTAAGATGATAGAAATTATTAGGGAAATCATGATGATTTTAGAGCATTCAAGGATCATGATTTTGAGTGATGTAGAGGTATAATATATGACTAATTCAATATTAAAAATAAATTTTATTATTTTTATTTAAGAATTTAGATGTTAATATAAAAAAATATATTTTGGGACTTTATATTTTTATGAATTAAAAGTTATTATTATGATATTGAGTTTGACAGACAATGTTAAATATTAACAAAAGAAAGTTTGTGATTCTTTTTGAGAACCTAAGTTGATTTGATGGTAGTTTAAACCATTTTTCATGGAAGGAATGGCGTAGGGTTTTGACTCTGATAAAACAGTAAGGGTTTGAAGGATTTTAAAGGAATTTATGAATAAGAGAATTTTGAGGAGTTTAAATTCCTTGTATCTTTTAGTTATTCAGAAAATGATAGATCATATAAATAAGAAGGTTCCATCGAAACGTTTTTTTTTGAGTTTTGTTGTTAATCATGATAGAATAAATACTTGAAGTGTGGTCGATCAATTTTTTTCAAAAAATTATAAGGTTTGAAGAGTTTTTGTTTTTTATAAGTATTTGGGTTGATAAGAAAGTTAAAAATTATGGAAGTGTATAGATTTAAGAGGTCAGAGGCATAACTTTAAGAAAATGAGGTTTCAAAGAATTTATTCTAGACTGGATTCATAGTGAGAAGAAATCAATGCTTCAATATTATACTGGCTTTGATGAAAAATTGAATCTTATAACTGGTGGGAACAAATAATATTTACTATTAGGAGATAGAATAATATTTACGGTTGTTATCTCATTTGTATTCACATACATTATTTAGTGGATATTCATCACTCAATCACAGTTAACATGTAAGGACTAGGTATCCATATTGGCACTAAACCTTGTAAAAGCTTATTTTTCTTTATTTATTTTCATTGTAAATGTATGTGAGTGAAATTGAGTTATAAAGTTGTGAGTATTGAAACATTAATAAGTCACAGAGTTTAATTTAGAGAGGAAGTAAATTATAAAAGATCATTACTGATTCAACCCCCTTCTCAGTGGCCTATATATTCTTGGTAACTTCAATTGATATTAGATCCACCCATGTTCTCTCTATAATATCCATACATTTTCATCATAGATAATATAAACACTATTAATAGATGATTTATTCCTACTTTTAATGGGAAAAATTATCATGGATAGAAAAATACATTAATTTCCTATCTTTTGTATCTTGTATTGGAGGTGATTGATGAAACAACAGTGGTATTTTCACCCATAGAGAAATATTATATTATTCAATTTTCTAATAGATAGAATCTCAAGGTTGATGTTAAATCATGGAATTCTATTGAAATTTCCTTCTCTGACAAGGTGTATACGAAGGTGATGGGTCTCCGAAATGTGATGAAGAGATAGAAAAAACATGAAACCATATTCAAGATGAATTTAAAAGTAATGTATATAGATGTTAAAATTTGAAGAAGAAAGTTTAAATATATCAAGATAGAATATGAGGAAACTATTTATCATTACTTCACCTGAGTAAATGAAATTGTCAGAAATATATTAAGATTTTGAGATGTATTAGAAGATTCAACTATTGTTAAAAAAATTGATATGGAACTTTCCAAAAAATCTCATTCTAAAATTCTATGAATTATAATATAAATATAATTTATTTCTTGATAAACTAAAAAAAATTCTTGTTGTGTATGAAATGATGAAAGCTCTAGTATTCGAAAATAAGATTAAAGAGGAAATGGATTTTGAAGCTATATAGAAGATGAAAATCTAAGAATAGGAAGATGAGGTAATGCACTATAATGAATAAAAATACAAGGAATATGATAATGAAGATCATAAGAGGATTAATGTTATGAAATGAACTTTTATAAATAAAATTATAATTTTGAATAAATAAATTCCTTATTAATTAATCTAGTTATAGAAAACACATGCAAAAATTTGGTTATATTAGATTGTTATAAAATATAGATGATCATGTTTTTTCAAGATATTTATGAATCATAACCATTGATAATATAACCATTGTACACTGGTTGTTAGTATTATTATATATTAATGGTTATGAAAAAGTATAATTGACATAGATGGAAGAAGTGATGTTCTTGACTAGTAGGATCATACCCTATGAAGCCTAATTATCGGATCTTTTGAGAGAGATTATGTCACTAGGTTTTTCCTTGACCAAGCCCAAGATGGAATTAGAAAACTAAAACATGAACAACACTGTTTATGGGATAAGTTCAGGATTATCGAGATCACAGTCAAAACCATTGTTGTCGAACCACCACAAGAAAGTGCCCCTATCACAAAACTTACCCTTTCAGTATATGTTGGTGTAATAAGGTGTTATGCATCTAGAACCTAGAATTATGAATTTGTATATTTTGTTATAAATAAAGTAATAATTATATTTATCCCTTTTTATTATTACTATATATATGATTTAATAATGAGTTTGATAAAAATTAGATTTTGATACAAAGAAATCAAAATTGTATTTTTTGGGAAATATTTAGTTTTGATTAAAAAATAATTTTTTATAAATTCAATAATTTTTAAAATAAATATCATTTTCATGAAATATTTTTTATCAAATAATATTTACTTGAATATAAATGATAATATAATTTAATGAATTCCAATATAATTTTTAAAATAGTCAGAAAGCAGTTAGTGTAGAAAAAACTAGTATTTTCTAGTAAATAAGGTTTTTTATTTAAAAGTGTAATTTCGTATATTAATAATTTTTTTTGGTAAAATAAATATAATTTTTTAAATAAAATCATCAGGGTTATTTTTTTAAGTTTTTTTAAAATATTCAATTTTTTTTGGGAAAAAATTTAATACTATATAAATATATAGTACATACGATGACATAATATTATCCCAAAAGTGTTATAATAAATTTTATTAAAGGAATACATGATAAAATATATATTTACCATTTAAAATAATTTATTTTTGAAGTTATTTGATTAACTCTATAAACCTTTATTTAATCCCCCAAACCTATATTATATTTTAATATTTGAAAATCAATTCTTTTTGAACATGACTCTACTTCCACATCACCACAGATATTATTTTAATATGGATAGTTAGTGGACTTATAAAAAATTTAAATCCAATCCCCTTTGGTGGAAACCATGGGAAGAAACCCTGGGATGGTTTTTCGTTTTTATTATTATATTATATAGAGTCTAAAACCTATTTTTAAAATTAATAAAGAGTTACCCTCTCCTTTTTCCATAAATATCCACCCATCCTCCCACTCCTCTTCACTAAAAACCCATTGAAAATTAAGTTACTCTACCTATCCATCTCTAAATACTTCCAAAGGTGTTCCCAATCTCTTAAGAAACTCCTCCCAAGATTTTAGAAGTGCTCTCCCAAGGTAAAGATCTCTTTCTAGATTTCTATTAAAGCTTCTTATTTTGTATCTAGCATTTTTAATCTCAATTTATTATGTTTTAATGTCTCTATAAATATCCTTTTACTATCCAATTTATGTTCTATCAATAAGATATTATTTATTCCATCTCTTTATTAGCTTTACATAAGTTGTTTCTATGTTGAAGTATGGAATTCCCTCCTATTTCTTTTTATTTCAAGTACTTTCCTTGTATTTAGAATTATTATTTAAAATTTACCATGCATTAATATATTTTTGACCACCCTCTTTCTATCCTTATGATTACCAAGTAATGAGATACCAACTTTCACTCTAATTAAACCCTTCCTTGAACTATTATGTGCTCTCATTCTTCTATAGAAATTATTCAGTTATTTTAAAAGAAAAAATATTGTGTTGTGAATACCCATCCCCATTTCCAATCAAGGGTATTCACCTAGATGTAACTATCCTTCATTGATTGGGGACCTCCATTTATTTAACCCACACTCCTTAATCATGGTATTAAAAGTTATAAAGACACTATTATGTTATATGATTTATGTATCACACAAATTTATGTACTTTATATGAATGTGATTGGGGGGGGGGGTGGAATTATGTCTTTCTCCAATGCATCAGAGAATGTCTTAATCTCATGAGATACCATTTCTGTTGTATGAGAGGTTATCATATGTAAACTATGTTACGATTTCTTGGTGTTTAGACTTTAATTATTATAATGATATCATGTTTTATTTTATTTTCCACATTTATATGTTTCCTTGATGTTATCATCTTATATTATTCTTTTATGATCAGGTTTATGATTATTACCCTTCTATGTAACCTTGATAAATATATTTCCTCACATATATTACCTTAATCATGTTATTCTTTTATTATTCCCTTACCTGGATTTATAGCACACTTCTTTATTATGTACATCCCTAGGACATCACTTGTAGTATTAGAAGAAATGTGTAATATAAGGGCATGTTTTAATGTTTTTAAATAATGTTGTTATACCCATGTTTCAAGTTATTTTTCTATGTATCTGATTACCCAAATACAATAGGTTTAACAAAATTTTGGGATTATATTAAGTTTATATTTATGTAATAAATCATGAAATAATGTGTGTTAAAGATAAGGGTTTTCATAGTTGGTATTAGAGCAAGGAAGAAATATTTTTGGGGATTAGGATTAGAAGATTTTATTGAAACAATTAATGGTTATATTAAACATAGTAAAACATCTATAAATTATGGTAATGTATAGAGTTAGTGGTTTACAAGAAAATAAAATCTCATCCTTGATAATCCAAGTTGACGTGGCTTCAGAATAGTCATAAATAGAGTAATGAACCCATAAATGGAACATTGGGTATTAAATCAATCGTCACATAGAGCATGAAAAAGTGGTCTTCATACACACATAGTTTTAAAGTCTTTTGGAATATGCTTTGGTAAATTCACAATCTCCTTATGAACCATCATGAAGGGAATAAAAATTACCATAAAATTTGATTTTAATAAATATACAATGTATAACATATCTTGAAATATAAAAAATCATTGGTTAAGGAATGAATTTAATTTAATAATTATCCCTTATATGTTCATTTTTTCCCTTTATATGCCTGTTAGTTTCAAAATTCTCATCCCTAAGTCTATTTCGGTTGAAGTAAATGGTTATAACTAGAATCAAATAGTGAAATGATGGCTTATCATCCTTTAATGAACTTAAAATGTCCTATGTGAATATTTTTCTATGAATTATTCCATATCACACATGTTTAGTCGAACTATTTAAACACCACCTCAAAATATAGAAGTGAAAAAATTAGGGAAAATGGAAAATGGAGAAATTATTGCTTCATAAGAATATAAATTATTATTTATCCATATTTGTAGGTCGAAATTCCTAGAAAACATTGTGATAGTAACTTTAGCATAATTTTATGAAATTCTAAGTATGGATTTACTTTCCTTGTATAGAGCCAATATAAATTACTAAGAGAAGGAAATAAACCTTCTTATCATAAATCACCCTACGATTTTATACATGTTCAAGGAGGAGGAATAATCTCATTTAGAATCATTATCTCAATAATGTATATTATTTCCTTATGAGTAAGAATATCTATATCAAATAACCAAGACTAAGTAAAAGAACATACTTGATGACATTACAATTGTGAGATAATATATTGATGTTTTTTCCAAATAATTTCCTGGTCTTCCTCCTAGATGAGAGGTTGAATTCTTAGTGAAACTTATACATGGAGATTTTCAAATATCAAAGAGTCCCTATATAATGGAAACTATTAAACATGAAGAATTAAATAAGAAACTATAGTATAATATAGATAAAGGGTTTATATGACCAAGTTCTTTACCAAGGGGTGTGTTGTTCCTCTTAATCAAGAATAAGGATGGGTCAGTTCACCTCTAAATTAATTATATTGAGCTCAACAAGATCATAATAAAGAATAAGTATTCTCTACCATAGATTGATTAATTTTTTCATTAGCTACATGGATCATAGTACTTCTATACGGTGGATCATCGGTTGGGATATTATCATATAAAAGTAAAGGAGGATTCATCCAAGAATACTTTTCCAATAAGGTACAAACACTATGAGTTCATAGTGATACCATTTGGACTCATTAATGCACTATCTATCTTCATTAAATTAATGAACAGATTCTTTAGGTAATACCTAAAAAAAATTTGGTAGTATTTATAGATGATATTCTTACAAACTCTAAAAACCAAGGAATAAGATAATGAAAATTTAAATGTTTTACTAAATGAATTACAAAAGGAAATGTAATATATATGAAGTATTATGGATATTAGTTTTAGATAGATAAAGTAAAATTATTAGGGAATGTTATCAATAATAAAGAATTATTTATGGATCATTTAAAGAGAAATGAAATTTAAGGATGTACCAAACTAACATATGTGACATAGATCCATAGTTTCCTTGAATTATTTGGGTAATATCATAGATTTGAAAAAAAATTATCATGATTTTCAAGCCCACTAACCTAGAAAACTAAAAATGGAATGATGTTTTCCTAGACTAATTAATTCAAGGTGATCTTTAAATATTTAAATAAGAGGTTAATCAATACACCCTTTCTCACATTACCAACTAGTAGGAAAGGATTTGTGATCTCCAGTGATGAATCAAAAAATTGTTTGGATTATATACTCATGAAAGATTAAAAAGTGATACTCTTTTCCTCTCGAAAATTAAAGATCCTTGAAAAGAATTACCCAACACATGATCTGAAATTGGATGCACTGATCTTCATGTTGAATATTTAGTAACATTTTCTATACTGGGATAAGTATGACATATATATATATTATAAAAAACTAATGTATATATTCACTAAAAAATATATCAATATCTACCAAGAAATGTGGTCAGATGTGATCCAAGATTATGATTTTTCAATCTAGTATTATCCTGGGATGGTGAACAAAGTGGAATATACTTTGAGTAGAAAGGATCTCACAAAACTATCCATAATGAGGATTGAAAGGAATAAAACATTCAACAACATGAAAATAATGAAAATGGGAATCCTAAAAGAAAAATAATCTTGGATTTCTCAAATAACTACTTAAAAATCTATTATTGAGAAGATCAAGGAAGCCCAAAAAGATGATGACGATCTACACAAAAAGGTATAGAATATTTCATAGTTCAAATTTTATAAAGATAGGTTCATAAGATTTGAAATTCAGATATGTGTCCAATGAAAACTAGAGTTTAAGAGGGAACTTTTGGATACTGTGAAAATATTATCCTTCTCTATTCATATAGGAAGAACTAATATGTATATATATCTAAGAAAAAACCACTGGCGAAATAACATGAAGACGGAGATTACAAAATCTGTATCTCGATGTTTGGTATGAAAAAAGTCAAGGATGGTTGAAGTAAGTCTAAGGGTATGATGAAACCATCTCCCATACTATTATTATAATGAAAAAACATAACTATGGATTCCACCATAGGAATCCCCAGGACATATAAAGGCAATAACATCATCAGTGTGGTATTTGATCTCCTTACAAAGTCAACACATTTTATTTCTATCAAGGAATATTTATCGCTTAACTAACTCACTAATATATACATAAAGGAAGTAGTAAGACTTCCTGAAGTTACACTCTCTATTGTATCTTATAGAGAACCAAGGTTTACCTCAAAGTTCTAGGGAAGCCTTCAGAAATTATTGGATATAGAGTTGAGTTTCAATATGGTCAGTATAAGAGAATAATTCAAACTCTATAGGATATACTAACAAAATTTTAAATGGATTTATAAGGATTTTGGGGTAGAAACCTTCCCCTAGTGGAGTTCTCATACATAAATAGTTTCCATTCTATAATTTAAATGGATTTATATGAGGCTCTATATGGGAAGAGGTGTTAGACTATAACATGTTGGGATGAATTTGGAGAGTGGAATATTTTAGGACCCAATCAAATCCAAGAGATGATAGAGATGGTTCAAACCATTATATATCATTTTAAAACTACAAAAAGTCAACAAAAAATCAATGCAAAAAAATATCGATGAGACATGGAGTTTGAGTTTAGAGATAAAATGTTCCTTCATATATCACTATTTAATAAAGTCATGAGGTTTTGGAAGAAGGTAAATATTATTACTAGACACATCAACCCCTTTGATATCCTTTATTATGTCAGATTTGTGGCCTATTAACTAGCACTCACTACCAACTTATCCTAAATACATGATGTGTTCCATGTATCCTTCTTAAATAAGTACATTTTATACCAATCACATGTTCTAAATCTTTAGGTTGTACCATTGTAAAATAATATTTTTTATGAGGATAAAACGGTGAAGTTATTTGATCTTAGAGGAAAATTTCTATTAAATTGAATAAATCATCCATTCAAAGTTTTGTGGTGGAACCAAAAGTTTGAGTTGGTGACTTAGGAACCATAATAGGTGATGAAACCTAAGTACCCTAATCTTTTTTATTATATGAAATAATTTTTTTTGGATTAAATTTATGAAGGGGGGAATAATGCAATGACCAGAACTTTTATAAATGTAATTACTTTTTTGAATTAATAAAATCCTTATTAATTAATGTAGTTATAGAAATCACATCCCTTACTTTATCTATTATATACCATTATAAAATATAGTTGATATAATTTGAAAGAACATTATGAATCTTAAGAATTTATAATATAAACATTGTACAATTATTTTTAAGATTAGTATATATCCAGGGTTATGATAAATTCTAATTGACATAGACAAAAGAAGTGGTGACGTCAACCAGTAGGATCGTACCCTATGAATCATAATTGTCAGATTTTCTGAGAGATATGGTGTCACTAGGATTTTCCCTTGAACAAGTCCAATATGATATTCAAAAATTGAAACATGAATGTAATAGTTTATGGGATAAGTTAATCTTATCACGATCATGATCAAAACCATGTTTTCCGATCCACCATAAGAAAGTGTCACCATCACACACCTTACCATTTGGGTGTATGCTGGTGTAATAAGGTGTTATGTATCTAGAACATAGAAGTATGATTTTTGATATTTTATGATAAATAAAATAAAGATAATTTTATCCCTTTTTGTTATTACTAAATATACATGATTGAATAATGATTTCGATAAAAATTTGGTTTTGATATAAAGAAATTGAAACTATTTTTTGGGAAATATATAATTTAAATTAAAAAATTATTTCTCATAAATTCAATAAATTTTCTAATAAATGTTGTTTTCGTGAAATATTCACTTTAAATAATATTTCTTTGAATATAAATGATAATATAATTTAACAAATTATGATATATTTTTTATAAGGGTCGGAAAATTGTTTGTGTTGTAAAAAATAACATTTTCTAATAAATAATGATTTTATTTAGAAGTTTAAATTGGAATATTTATAAAATTATTTTGGTAAAATAAATATCATTTTTTAAATTATTATGTTGAAATTAGCTGATGGGGAATTTTTCACATTTTTCTAAGATAATTTATTTTTTTGGGAAAAAATTTAATACGGTCTAAATATATGGTACATATTATGACATAATAATAGCCCAAAAGTGATGTAATAAATGAACTAAAAGGAATAAAAAAATATATACATTACTATTTAAAATAATGTTCTTTTATGTTCTTTTTATTAATTTTATAATCCTTTTATAAATCCCCCAAAACCTATATTATATTTTAATATTTTAAAATTAATTCTTTATGACCATGAGTCCCTTCCACATCACAAATGGTATTTTTTTTATATTTTTGGTTCTATAAAATATTTAAAACCAATCCTATTTTATATAAACCAGGGAAAAACAATTATAATGTTTGTGATTTTGATTATTTTATCATATAGAGTCCAAAACCTAAGTTTATAAATTAATAAAGAATTCCCCTCTATTTTTCAATAAATGCACACTAAACCTCCAACTCCTCTTCACTAGAAACCCATTGATCGTGAAATTACTCTTTGTCTACCTCTCTAAATCCCTCACAATATGATTATATTCTCTTAATAAGATCATCCCAAGCATTTAGAATCACCCTCCCAAGGTAATGGATCTCTATTTCTTATTTTCCATTCAAGAACCTTCTTTGTATTTATCCTTTTTAATCTCAATTGATTATTTCTTAATGTATTTATAAATATCCATTTTCTTTAGAATTTATGTTCTATGAATTATAGATCATTTATCCCCTCTCTCTATAACCTTTACCTTAGCCGTTACTATAATGATGTAAGGGATCATCTCCTCCTCCTTTTCATTTGAAGTAATTTCTTTGTACTAAGACTTATTATTTCCAATTTTTCATATTGTAATATGTTTTTAAAAATAAATTTGTTATAATTATGATTATTCTATAATTATTTATCTCCTTTAAATCTCATTAAACCCTTCCTTGAACCTTTATGTGAACCCGTTATACTATTAAAATTATTCGGTGATTTACCAAGACAAAATGTCGTGTCAGGAATACCCATACAAATTTACACTAAAGGGTATTAAACAAGATGTAACTATCTCTCATTTATTGGGGACTTACAAGTATATAACCCACACTCCTTAATCATGAAATTAAAAGTGATTAAATATGTTTTTATGTTGTATGATCTATGTGAAACACAAATTCATGTACATGATATGAATGTGAAAAGTGGAACCATAATTATATATCACTCCAGTGCATTGGGTAATATTATTATCTCAAGGGATATCATGAATGGTGCTCATGAGGTTATCCTAAGCACACTATTTTATGATTTCTTGGTGGATAGAATTGATTTTTTCTTATAATGTCATGTTTTATGTTGTTTCAACATTTCTATGTTTCCTTGATGTTATCATCTTATATCATGTTTTTATGTTCATGTTAATAATTATAGCCATTTTATATCACCTTGGCCTACCTCTTAAATCACATTTATTACTTTCATCATTTTATTCTTTTATTATCCCCTTACTGGGCTTTATAACTCACCCCTTTCTTTTGTACATCCCAAGGTTATACCATACTGTATTATAAGATCAATGGAATATAATGACATGTTTTTGAAGTTTCTAAATAATGGAATTATATCAATGTTTCGTGTTATTTTTCTATATATCTAATTACCCAAATACACTGGGACTCATGATATTTTGAGATTATATTAAGTTTATATTTATGTAATAAATCATGAAATAACGTTTGTTAAATATAAGGGTTGTTATAATTATTTCCTTATCTCTAGGAATTTTAAAAAAGGCAGAGGAAATCACATAGTAGAAATCCCACTCAAATGTTTTGGCGAAGGTAATTTCAAAAATTTCTCAATAAAATGACCAAATAAAAAAGTGGGGTCATAATATAATAATTATTATAAATAAAAATATCCAAATAATAAGTGGGGTAAAAAGTCAAAGGAAGTAAAAAAATTACCTAAAAGAAAAAAAAACTTCACTGGAATGATTAGATGAAATATAATGAGTAAAAAATATGATTATAATTCTACTAATAACAGTCCTTTAGGAGATTAGGTTATAAATATTTATATATCCTTTATGTATTATGTCAAAATAAATAAGAAAATTTAAGTAGGAAAGAAGGAGGAGAAGAAACATATCTACAATGTATATTGAGATCAAAATGTGAGGCCTGTCTTGAGAAAAATACCAAACTCAAGAAAGTTGTTAGGATATTTAAAACAGATAGAGAATAATTTCTTAAAAATAAAGATGAATAAATTAAGGGAATTAAAAAGATCAAGTTGAAATATGTGGAGAAAGAAAAGGTGGTAAGATACCTTGATAAAAAATATGTTTCTAAGGAATAAGAGTTATGTTAAACTCAACAAATATTTATTAAATCTAAAAATAATTCAACGAAAATGAATAAAAATTTCAATAAAGCTTCAATGGTGAATGATGAAACATCTCTATAGGTTGAGAAACATCCTAAAAAAAGGTCAGATGAAATATTCTACCACTAAATTTAAAAAAATAAATGATTTTATTAAGAGTGAATATTCAAGAACTATTAATGAGAGATCCTGGGTTGATAAAAGATATGATAAAGATTTCGCATCAATGAAAGTTAAGAGTAACTTTTTGAAGAATGATTCCTCATGCTAAGGTAAATAAAATGTTGTAACATCTGCTAAATATCAACAAACTTATCCCAAGGAAAAATTATACTATAATGGAAGATCTAGGTTCAAATAATATTGTTGGAATTGTGGGATATTTATATAAAAAGCATATAATTGTTGGTATAATATGTCACTCCTTGAGTGTAGACGTGAACTATGGAGGAGAAATAGTGAAAGAAATGGATGAAACTTTGTAATGTTAAAAGTAGAAACAAGAGTAAATTCAATACAAGTTAAAATTCCCTCAAAGAAAAATTAATTTGACCGCCTAGAGGAGATTCATGGAAGATATGAGTGACTGGGTCAATATGCTAATGAGTTCATAAAAAACATCCTTGGAATGTTACATGTAAATGAAATGAAAAGGAACATGAGAAGAATAACATAAAATATAAATCAATTATTGTTGGGATTTATTTAAAATATATAAAAAAGAGTAAACCATGGATACTTGAAAAAAATATTCTTCAGATAAAATAGGTGATGTGTAAATATTGGATGACATTAAATAAGGAGTAGTCACCTTTATAAATTATAGTTTCCTAAAAATAAGAGGAATTGGTTTGACCGAAATTGAATCCCAGAAGTTAAATTCAAATAATTTTTTTTGTTAATGGAATAAAAAAACTCACTATGTATTATCCAAATCTGTGATAATGGGAATGAAGTATATTTATAAAAGATTCATGTATCATTCAATTTTTTCAAGATATAAAAATTTATAACGAAGGGAGAAATAACTAGAAGTAATTAGTTGCAGATTTGGGGATCATAGTAATTCATTCTATTTGAGTTATAAGGGATAAAAAAAGATGTATCATTAGATACTTGGCCATGTTGGCCAAAAGAATATGGGAAAAATTTTAAAGGATGATTTTTAAAGTGATACACCAAAAATGAAGATAAAAGATGATGTTATTTTTAAAAACATTCCAAAAAGGTAGGATGGTTAATAGAAGTCATAAGAAAGTTTTAATTCAGTCCACCACACCACTTGGGCTCTGGAATTATAACAAACATGGTCTGATGATACATAAATCAATAAAAAGTAGCTTATAAATTATTAATGTATTTATGATTTTAATCTGATGATCAATATAATATTTATAAAATAGAAATCAGAAGTTGTGGAGATGTTTAATATTTTTTGAAGGGAAGCCCAGAAAGTGATGGGTGTATATATTTCGAATTTGAGAACATATAATGGAAAAGAGTAAAAAACTAACTCCTTCGAGTCCTACCCAATGAAGCATAGAATTAAACACTAGTGCAATTATCTATAAAGACCCTAATAAAATGGAGTTCCAGAGAGGGAAAAAATTACAGTTTATATAAAAACAAACATTCTTTATAAATATAAACTTTTAGACTTCTACTAGAGAGAAGTTATAAGTGAAGCTATACAGTTCAAAATAGATTCTTAATATAACTAGAATAAAAAATGAATCTCTATGAGATATGATATAATAAGAATCTAATAGTGAAATATTTTTAATTTTTTTTGGAGTCCTTTCTTAAGGAAGATACAATATATAGATTTAGGAAAGTTTGATGAAAATGTGGAAGAGTATCATTTCATGGGATATTCACCCAACAGAAGAAGCTATAGATTTTGGAATAAATAGCTACATAAGTTGGATGATTCCATTAATAAATAATTCATTGAAAATAATTCCACCATTATGGTAGTTATTTAATATTATATGGATGGTTTAATAGGAAGATATAATGGTAACATTCATAGAAGTTAATAAAAAGGATGATAAATACAAGACTAATGTTGTATAGGTAGAATCTAATAAGTTCAATGATGAGGATAGTGAGTCTAGATAAAAAAACGTAAATTAAAAATGTTACAAAAATTAGTTGAACCATATAATAATATCAGAAGTTAGACAAATCCATTTTAAACTAGATTAAATTTGAGGTTTAAACATAAAGTGAAACTTAACTCATGGGTATAACCAAATTCAATTTCAAAAGTAGTTGATCATAAAGAATATTTAAATGTGGTGAATTAATAGTTGGATAAAATTGAAAAAAATAAAACATGGGATCCTATTCCTTGATCATATTTAAAGAAGGTTATTGTAAAAAATTTGTTTTTTGTAATAAACTCAATAAAAAGGGAAAAATTTCAAGGAATAAATCTAGGTTAGTTTGGAAGGGATACTCATAGGTAGAAGGGTTTGATTGGAAAGAATCCATTTCCCCTGTTGCAATAATGGAAACCATCAGAATGTTTTTGGATATTTTTTCCCATTGAAGTTATACAGTCTTTTAGATGGATGTTAAGTCACCATTATTGAATAAAGAGGTTATATAAAATTTTTATATTAAGAAACTTGATTTTTTCATACTTGATAATGATGGAAACATGGTATGAAAACTAGAGAATGATTTATATTGGTTAAAGTTAGAACCTTGTGACTTGTATTCAAAAATTTACTATTTGTTGAAGTAGTTGAACTTTTCTAAAGGAAAATTTTATAAAAAATTATATTTGAAAGAAATTATACATGTACCCTAATTTCCATTTTTTAAGTTTTTGATATTATTTTTTCTAGAGACATGGATAAATATTGTCAAAATTTTTTTGTACAGATGAAAATAAACTTTGAGATGTTAATTCTTAGAGTGTTGAATTTCATTATAAGAAGTAAAGTTTAATAGAAAGAAATATACATCATCATTTTACAAGAAAATTATTATGATGAATTATTAAATAAATTTGAAAGAAAATACTCAAAGTAAGTTCAAACATCCATTATAGTTGGTGTGAAAATGAGAAATATGAAACTAAGAAATGTTTGAATCAAAAGGACTTTAAAATGTTAATAAAAAGTTTTATTTATCTCACTACTTCAATATCAAACATTATATATGTATTAAATTTGTGTGAAATATTTTAGATTGATCCAAAGGAATAAAGAATACTAGAAGAAAAAAAAATCCCTGGGTATGTTAAAGAAACATAAAATTATACTATAATGTAAAGTAGAAGTAATTATTTGAAATTAATAGTTTAACTGATGTTGATTTGGATGGAGATTGAAATTATAAAAAATAAACATGAGGTGAAATTTTATTTTTTAGATAAAATTTCATTTGTTGGCATTGTAAAAAAAAGTTATGTGGATTTAAGTATAGAAGAAGTAAAATATATTTATTCCACCCATGCATGTTAAAAAATTATGTATATGAATGTTCAAATAGAATATTTTAGGGTGAGTATTGAAATTCTTTCGAAAATTATTTGTTATAATCATAATTTAATTAATCTCTCTAAAAATATAGTACAACATTCCAGATCCAAGAACATTTATATTAAATATAATTTTATCAAGGAAATAGTTTCTATGGGAGTTGTAAAAATTTAGTATATTTAATTGTAAAAAAATTATTTATGTATTCACCAAAGTTATTAATTTGGAAAGATTTGAGAAATTTTGGCTGAAACATCTTGTTTCACATCCACTACTCACTTAATTATTTTGTTGATTCACCCCCAATTTTCTTTGTATTCTGTATTTAAAGGGGGAGAGGAATTACACCAAAAATTTGTAATTAATTTACATTTAATTAATATTAATATAGTGTTGTCATAGAAAGGAGGGGTAACATTTATAGAATTGAAACCTCCAAAAGATGCTTGGAGAAAAGTACATCAATATCACAGCCACAAAATTGCTTATCATCGAGGGTTGAAATTCTTTTAAGAACATTTCTTAATAAAGGAAAGTGGTTCCATGATACTTTTATATAATAATGGATATGGTTTTATGTAAATTTGATATCAAATGAAGTGTAGATGATGGTCTTTCCAAAAAATACAAACGAGAATATTATAGAACCCTTTGTTTGGAATTGTTGAAGTTTTTTTATTTTTGGATAATGTATTTTTGTAAATATTTTAATGGTTCTAGTTATGTAGTTGGCTATAATAATTTGATTCTAGAATATCTGAATATATTGAAGGATTGTATAAATAAATAGTTGTGAGGTTACCAGAAGATGAGATGTTGTGCGACATAATGATAAGAGCAGTATCCAAATTTAAGTAAAGAAATTTAGGTTCATATTTGATCAAAGTGAGAATCATATGGTTAAATAATTTATCATAAGGAGGATATGAATATATTTTTATAATTACTACATCTGAACAATGAGATACACGTTTTTGTGAAAAGTTTCAGATCAAAACTATAAGAAAAAAAATATGAATGTATTAGATGAAGAAGAGTAAATTTCATGTATAATTGAAGAGAGTCTAAGTAGTAGAATTAGATCTTTCATGAAGAGTATAAAATTATAATAAATATATTGTGAGATAGTTTATGTGATGATTATAGAATAAACTATAGATATTATGTATTTTTGAGATGTACTAATGTATCATCTATTATATATATATATATATGTGTGTGTGTGTGTGTGCCAAAGTGATTCCATTCACGAGGAATAAAATAGGTGTACATGTATTTCCATGATGTCGAAAAATAAAAATGGCAGAACAAACAATATATATCATAAGATCAAATACATGTTATTTAAAATGATGAAATAATGATACATTAAAAGTATACTGGAATAATTAGTAATACTTGAAGGTGTTGGAAGAAGTAAGATGAATGCATCAAAATAAAAACCATAAAATAGATTCTGGGTAAGATTACCCAAATGAGTTATTGAATAGTGACACATGATAAATAAACATTGATAAATCACAATGTATTGAACTATTAGTATAAAGAATATGGTAATTGGAAGGACTGTGAGACTCATATGTTCAAGAAGTATATCAAATACATGGAATACACACAATGAATCACACTAATAGAAACTAAACATTTAGAGATACCAGTATTGAAAGGTTTAGACATATACATTCAGATGATATTATAATGAGAGATAATTAATTGAATAATAATAATAATAAGAAAGAATTTGAGTGCTTGAAAAATATATTGGATAGAGAAAAACAAAAAATACATGAATGTGGAGGTTTTTGTGTTCATACCAAAAAAAATATTAGGGGATAGAATATGGGTTTAGAGCATTCAAGTATTGTAATGCCCCGAGCCTAGAATCCATGAGCCGGTGAATTATTTTAATACATTGGTATGATTACAAAGAATCAAGTCCCGAAGGACATATCAGTTTAGTAGTCTTGGAAACAAGATATATACATAAGTTCAACATTACAATTTGAAAATAAAAACAACAATAATTTATTCCATTATAAACATCCAAGCTTCTTAGATTATGCATGAAAGTCACTCATAACTAACTTATTCATATCCTGGGAAAATGAAACATAAGAAAGGGGTGAGATAAAATGCTCAGTAAGAGTAAGCAATACAGTGGAAGATAACATAAACATTAGTAATAGTGAATAATTGAAAACAAATGCCTTTACAAATAATAAACATGAACACTTTATGGAAGGAATATGAGCTGAGTAAATAATTCCATAATAAAACATAGTCATGAGTATTCTACTAGTAAAATAACCACATGAACCACATTTATTATTTTCATAATGAGGGAATATATAATTCCATACATTCTGAAATATTTTTTCAAGGCCTCGGCCAAGACGTCTAAAAATGATTAAGGTCTCGGGAAAAACCATATATCAAATTGGGAAAGGCCTTGGCCAATTCCTTGTCTAATTGTCTCATGAGACCTACTGATGCATCGAGGAGATATAGAGGGCTTCACCCATCACATACTAAGTCCAATACATTCCTAAAATGAAAAGGTTGAAACATAACAAAACCATTCGTATTAAAACTAGCATACGAAATGTCAATAATTTAACCACAAAATATGAATGGAATAAAAATAGCACATCCACAGTCAAAAATAACTCATTCAATAAAATATGGAAGATTTTATTATAATATATTAACCTCAATCTATAATAATGAGGGATATTGACATAGATGTAGATAATCATCAAAACTATTTGAGAGAAATATCCTCCTTTTTCTTGAAAACATTTAAAAGTCACACTATTTATCAATAAGCCGTTTAAAATAGATTTTTGAATCAAAGTATCCCATAACACTATGAAACTTTTAAAATGAATTTTAATTTTAAAACATTAAATACTATATAAATAAATCCTTAAAAACATTTTTAAAACGTGGACATTAATGAGAAAGATTTAGAAGAATAAAATTTTAAAACATTTAAAATGATATTTTAGTTAGAGTTCCTAACCAAATGAGAGATGCTTCAATAAAAATAATTGATTTAATAAAAACATAATAATATCATGATAATAAATGGATTCATGATATATTATGTCAAAGTACATTATATACACCAAATAAAATTGAATTAGCGCATAACAACAAAGAATTCTCAATGGAATGTAAGTTGAGATGAAATCCCTTATAAAGACTGTATCCTTAGGTTAAGGATACATAAATGACATAATTATGTGTGAAAAATATATATAAACTAAATATTATTGGATATTCAGTGTAAATAAATCATAGGACATTCACATATATTCTTGTAAAAACGAATGAGTGGGAGTCGAAATTAGAAATTCCCTTACCGATTTGGTGACTTACAAAATATACACCCCATAAAATAAGGATCATAAAATAAAGATTTAAATACTTATAAATTAATTTATATTACATAAGGATTACAATCATGGGCAGTAAATCCACCACACAAAAGGAAATAGTGCCAATATAGCATGAATCTCATGGAAAAAAGAAGTGGGATGAAAACCCCTTATGATGTTGTAATCAATCGAGTCATATAACCAAAAGTTAATAACCACCAAATGAATCACAGAATACAATTAATATAAAGAGAATCATGATAATATTTATCAAATTTTATTACACAATACACCACATGAAATAAATATGTGGAGAACAATGGAAATCTCACAGAATTAAAAGTGAGATAAGAAACCCCTTAACTCAAGTCCTACTTGTCTTGTATGTTACTTGATCTTCCTGAATAATAAAATTTAGTTAATTTCTACTTGATTAAGAATATTTTCTAGTTTATTATTCCTTTTATATCACTTATTTCTTTTCTAGAACAATTATTTAATTATTTGAATTCATATTGGATATTTTATCGATGTTCAGAACTTAAGTCAAAAATGAACTTGTTATAATTAAAATTTTTCCATGTTGTCAAAATTCTATTATCTCCATAATGATATACATGACTTAGATATAATATATATATTATATTTCTAGTATATATATATATGTATTTATAACAGTACATAACATTTGGAGATAATAAATGAAATGCACTTTCATGGAGACGGTGAGCCGTACGTACGAATGAACGCTACTTTCATTTATATTTTGTATTTTAATGGAATTAAAACATCATGATACATAGGTATATTATAATTAAATTATAAAATCATATATAATATCATTAACTACATCCTTTATATGTCCCACATAAGTCATTAACGAGTCATATCACTTTGAGGGGGCGGTAGTCTGCATTTCCTCAAATGAAATTATCACGTTTTACCCATAATGGAAAATAAATAAGCATAAAGAACACATAAACATAATATAAATCATATATAAATAAATTTTCCATCTTAATGGTCACCATGAGAGGTGGTAAGTGATAATTGGACAATCATCGTTTCATGAGGCGTTAGTTTTTCATCCGCAGAAACCGTATGTTCTTTACCCATTATATGGAGGTGTGTGTAAGTGTAGTTGGAATCCATCTCATAACAACATATTATTATATTGAGAATAGTGGTGTTGTTATAAAATAAAGTAATAAAAAGAGTTTAGGGGTTGGAAAAGTAAAATAAAAGAAAAGAAGTTAAGAGAAACCATTACCTTTAATTTGGGTAACCCCCTTTGGTATGAACCAAACAAACTTCTTGAAGTGACTTATGCCTAATGTAAGAATTCTTGGTGGAAGATAGAAATCCTTAGAGATTATTTAGGCAGGGTTTGGAATATCCAAGGGGCTTGAGAGGTGTGAGTAATGAGTTAGAAGTTGTGTCCTTTTATAAGGGAGAGGAGGGGCTCTTTAGAAAAGTTTGGAAATGTTATTTTATTATAAACTTATCTTCAGTTTCAAAAGACCCAAAACTGATTCACGTAGAAGATAAGATGACTCATGTTCAAAATAAAATCATTCAATAAGAATTGGATAGGTTTTGGATATTATTTTAATATTAATAATCTTATTTATTTAAATCAATAATTAATGAGGTAAATACCACATCATTATTGCATCATAGATAATTTAATTTATTTGATGTTGAAAAATTAAAAAAAAATCAATAATGTAGGAAATATTTTTATCTTTCCAATTAATATTTATAGTCGAAAATATGACTTATATAACCCCATGTAAAAATTTATATACTAAAGGATATTTGTTAATGTCATTTTTGTCTTTACTTTAAGTTAATTAAAATAAAGTGTCATTATCATTATTAAGTGGCTCCATGGGGTCCCAAAATCGACCCAATTATGACCATGATCGACCATGAATCATCCAATAAGGTTAGGACAAGTCTTAAGGTAATTTTTTTTATTATAATATTTTTTTAACTTGAATTACCCTATTTACCTTTAACCGCATTAAATAAAAGTCAAAAGTTACTATTCACCAAAAATTATTTTCATATTATTGATCCACATTTTACTTACTAATAACAACCATATATGTCAGATTTTTGAAATTCAATTCACAGAAGTGGTAAAATTTCATTTAAATGAAAAAGTCGGTTTTTTAACTACTACTAAGTGGTTTTACAATTCATCAAAAATTGATGTTTTTAAGAAAAATACCAAAAATTAAGCCTAAGATATATTTGATATTATGAATTCAAAAATTATGTCCATTTTAAAAAATTAAAAACATATAATTTGTATTAATTAATATAAAATCAATTCCCGTTGTCAAAACAAATAGCGTGTTTTTAAGAAACAATAACTATCTGTAGATTGACACTTGTTTATGTATAATTTCAAAGTGAAATTAATTAAAATGTACAAAATTAGATTAAATGGTAAAAATATAATCTAATTATACTTCCAAACCATTTAAATTTATAATTGAACACTAGAAATTGTTTTGATTAAAATGGCTGTTTTCAATTAAAATTTAGTATTTTTCACTATTCACTCAAATATGAAAGTTATTAGAAAAAAACCAAAAATTTATAAAAACTAAAATTTTATGTCATTATTCTAAATAAGAAGTTTATTTTGTCAAATTGAATATATAAAAGTGTAAAATATTGGATTTAAAAAGGGTTCATCATTAAAATGTAGTAAAATTGTATTTTTTAAAAAATACTTTGTTTTTTTCTGAAAAAAATGATTTTGTTCTTATATTATTTATAAGAAACACATAATATGGATGTTAAATTTATATGGAATATATAAAATTCAAAATTCAGTTAATACTATTCATAACTGCTTTTGAACAGCTAGTTTGGTAAGTCGTCGTGCGCTTGAACTCGGTGTTGTGTGAGGTGCAAGCTATTGAATTACTTTAAAGAGATAACGTACTATGAAACCTTGGGGTGTTACAAGTATTATGATTTTGAGTAATAAAAAGGAATAATATATGTCTAATTCAGCTCTTAGAATAAATTTTATGATATTTTTATTAAACTCTTCAGAATTAAATACATTGGACAATGTTGAGGGACTTCACATTTTTATAAATTCAAAGTTATTATACTGATGTTGAGATGGATGGTAAATTTTCAATATTCCTAAAATTATTTTCATGATTCTTAATAAGATCCTACGGATATTTGATGGAGGTCGAATCCATTTTTTATGGATGGTCTAACATAGTGTGTTGACACTCATAAAAGAGGAAGGGTTTGAAGTATTTCAATGAAATTTATGAATGAATGAAATATTTGGTGTTCAGATTCCCTAGATCATTGAGTTATTTTGTAAATTAGGGAGTATATAAATAATAATGTTATATTGTGACATTTTATTGAGTTTTTTGGGAATTTTTAGAGAAGAAATACTGGAACTATGGTCGACCAACATTATTTATAAAATAATAAGGTATGAAGAAGTGATATTTTTTCTAAAAGTATTTATGATGCGAATAAATTTATAAATTTTCAAAGTATATAGAGTTGATAGGATAGAAGAATAGACTCTGATATATGAAGTTCGGAAGAATTTATAATGGATAAATTTCACAGTGAGTATAATTCAATGTTACAATATTATATTGACTTGGTAGAAGAATCAAATCATATAACTGGTGAGAAATAGTAATATTTCTTATCAGGATATAAAAGTATATTTATGAGGGTTATATCATTTTAATTCAATTTCAATATTTAGTAGATATCCATGATTCAATGAGAGTCAACATAGAAAGGATTAGATACCCAAATTAGGTCCAAACCATGTAAAAACTTGTGTTCCTTAAATTTATTTTCATTATCATTGCTTATGGGAGAGATTGAGTTAAAAAGTTGAGAGGATTAAAACTTTAAGAATTCCTAAAGGTTAATTTTAGGAGGAAGAAAATCATAATAGATCACCATTGATTCATCCCCCTTCTTTGGTCTATATATTCCCAGGAACATCATATTCAAAAAAATTATTTCATAACCTTTAAAGAAATTATTCACTGGAATAAAATATATTATTACTGTAACACCCCGAGATTTTATGAGAAATATTTTTTTTTAATTTTTTTGATGTCTTTTGTTGAACTCTACACCAATATTAGCTTGTGTTATACGCAACACCGTATTAGCTTGTAGTATACGCAAACACTATTCTTGGCTTGTGTTGCACGCAAGACCGACCTTCCTCGATAGCGTGTGTTGTACACAATACCGAGTTTCACTAAACAATGATATATTATTATAATATTATGAACTAGACGTTATGAATAGTATTAACATAATTTTGAATTTTATAACATTATAATTCATCTTACACATTTTCTAGAATGAGATATGAAAACAAAATCAATTTTTCGATAAAAGAAGTATTTTTCAAAAAAATGCAGTTTTACCGCCTTTTGATGGCGCACCAATTATAAATATAATTTTTGACAAGTTTATATATTCAATTTTACAAAATAAACTTTTTCTTTTGAATCAGGATATAAAAATTTACATTGGAATTTTTTTTGATACTTTTCTAATAACTTTCATATTTTGATGAATAGTAAAAATATGCTAAATTTTAATGAAAAACAACTTTTTTCATCAAGATAATTTATATGGTTAATTTATAATATTTAATGGTTTTAAAGTATAAATAGAATATATTTTTACCATTTAATATAATTCAAGTCGTTATCATTAATTTTACATTGAATTCATAGGTAAAAACATTACAATCTTTGACAATGTTTTAACTTTCAAAAACCCATTTTCTTAACAACGGGATTAATTTTAAATTAATTACTGCAACTTCTGTGTTTTGAATTTTTAAAAATTGATTCCATATTTGGATTCAGTGGGTCAAAATTATGTTAATAGGTTACTTTTTTTTTGACATTATGAATAGCAACTATGGTAATTTTTATTTAGTAAAGTTAAAGGTAAATCAAGTAATTAAGGGTAAAAATAAGATTATAAAATTACCCTAAAACCTTCCAAAATTCTATTGTATGAATAAAAGTCGACCCATATCACTTAAGGGTCAGAATAGATTCATTTAATGGACTTTCGATCATGAAAATGATATAATTATTATTAAAACCAAAGAAAGTGACAACATGTCACTCTCTTATATCTTATAAGTGTAATAATTTTAATTTATTGATAAAACTCATAAAACATCTAATATAAATAGTCTCTAGAAATAAAATAAAATTATCTACATCATGAGAATTTATTTATAATTTTTAAGGATTAAATAATTATCATTAATGATGACACAATTGTGATGTAGAAATTATTTTATTGATTGAAATATCAAACAAATGGTTTTAAAAATATTACAATAAATAATATATGAACTAATTAATGTTCTCCACAAATTTTCTATATGAATATGACATGTTAGGAATATATTAAATATTTTGGTTTTAATATATCCTCTGTTTGGATTTTATTTAAATTCAAATAAATGAATAGTTTCAAAATTGACACTATTGTTATTTTATGAAAATAATATATTATAAAATTGTTTAAAAATCAAAAAAGTATTTAAAAATTATAAATTAAAATTTATATGGTATAAAATTTCATAAATTATCCTATTATGGACAATTAAAAACACATAAGTAATTATATATAACAATTTAAAATTTAGAATATTATTACCACAAATAAAATTATATAGATTAAATAAGGATAAATCAAGTTGATAAGGTTTAAATTAAATTACCAATATGTCTAAATCGTATTGTTTGATGATATTAAAACCCTATCTCACCTAATATTCGTATTTTAGTAATTTTTTAGGTTTTTAAGTAGGGTTTGAGTTTATTATGAATTAATATTTTAGAGGTTTCTAAAAGTGCCCCTCTCCTCTCTTATAAAAAGGAACCTCGTCCCTCTTCTCCTCACAACAGTTTGAGCCTTCAAACTCAGCCAAAACCTGCCAATTTATTTTCTCCACTTCCCTAGAAACATACTAGAGGTTCTGTTCTTCTTCAAAGCCCAACTTTGGTGCCCAAAGAGGAGGTTTAGAAGATGCTCATCGAAGAAGAGGTAATATCCTTTACCGATTCTTTTAAATTTATTTCTTCTTCTACTTCCTCTTATTTATTTGTTTTATTATAAAGTAATAATATCAGTATAAATAATATACTTATATTTTATTAAAAATATTAAACAACCCTATTTCACTTTATATCCATCCTATAGAAAACAAAATCACCGCACGCGCGTACGTACAAAATACCGTCTCCACGTCGTGGTGTAATCTATTTTCCACCACCACCTTACTTGGATGGGTATAATGGTAGGAATAATAACTATATATTATTATTATAACATCATACTGATTTTGATAAATTATATCATCAACTCTAATTCCATTCAATAATTATGGGAATGATATCATCGCTCATGCGTACATACGGATTATTGTCTCTACGATGCGATGAGATTCATTCTCCATGATTTACCATTAAAGTATGACTATAAAGTATATATAATAAATAATCATGAAAGATATGACATAATAATGATATTGGATTTATGTACATATATATTTCATTTACTTAATTCCATTCAATTCAACAAGGAAATGAAAACAACGTTAATGCGTATGTACGGCCTACCGTCTCCATGAACGATGTATTTCATTTAATTTATCGATCTATCATATATATTTATATGATGAATATATATTATATATAAACCATGTTTTACTTTATGGAATTAATTAAATCATGATATAAGTAATAATATCAAGAATAACAAGTCGAAACATGTATGATAAATGAAACGATTTTCTCCAAAACGCTGCTTTAACATGGAATTGACAAAAGAACGGGTAATAAAAAGTCCTAAGTGAATCATATATCATATCATAAATATTATTATGGTTTTTTACAAGTTAATAATATGTTTAAACCCACTATACAAGAGTTTCAGACCCATAAAAAATAAATTGGACATAAGGTAAGGGATAATTTTGCAATCTCATTTTTATCCAAGATTTCTTATACGTAAGTATTTACTGGGGTTATATTTTTCATCCATGTCCATAAAATGTTTTTTATAAAGTGTTTAATATTCTTCCATGTATGTTTAAAGTAATTTTTACCCCTCTTTGACTTTTACTTTGTGTTATGGAAGGAATATTTCTTTTGTTTACCATACGTGGTACTTTTTGAATTTTACGTTAAAAGTAAGAGGAGAATGATTTTTTAACTTATATGACATGAACAGATTTTTACAGTTTCATAACGCCTTACTTTCATGAAGCTTACTCTACAATATTTCAGGAATATTTTCAACAAAACCCTTTTCCTTTAAAATTTCATGTCATTTTGTGAAAAGAAAATGATTTTTAAGAAGAAATGATATTTTCCTCAAGAATTCATTTCAAGTGTTTTATCAAAACCATTTTCCATCTAAGATGAAATTATTTAATATGTTTATATTTCATGTATAATGTATATATTATTTACATGGTTTCATTTTTCTTATGATGAAATGATATCCATTTATTTTATATGGATTATGTTATGATGGGATGGTGTTTATGAAACCCATATTATTCTTTGGGTTATGATGAATGATTTATGTTTATTTTATGGCACATGAAATAATTATTTCATTATGATATGGGTGGGACCTATATCTCCCTCCAATACATTGGGAAAAGATTTATATCTCATGAGATAGACAGGACTGGAACGAAAAGTGAATCCGGTTCAGTAATACAAGGTTAGAATGGAAAGTAAACCCGGTTCAGTAATGGACTTTGTCCACTATGAAGGTCTTGGAAGCAATGACTTGGCTACTATGGAAATCACAACATGTGCTTAATGGTTGAAACAATTACATGTTTTATTCCCATGCTATTTTATCATGATTAATGTTCCTTTATGATCATTGTCTTATGTACTACTAAGATTTATGTCATGTTCATGTTTTTATGTTCAAATGTTTATGGATTGTGTTATGTTCTCCATGCTTACCCTTACTGAGAATTTGAGCTCATCATTTTTATGTTTTCTTTTCCCCAGGATATAAAGAAAGGTTTTAGGTAAGAAAAAAAAGGGGAATATCTTTATGGGAGATGTTGATGATCTCTCACCACGATTAGAAGATTATGTTCCGAGTTTCCAAAGACACTAAACTAATATGGTCTTTGGGCATCTATTTTTGTTACGTATTAAGAATTATGCAAAAGTAATGTAATGTCTTTGTACGTCATGCTTTGGGTCTCTACAGTTGGTATCAGAGTGAAGGTTTAGTTAACCTCTGGAAACTAGGATGCGAAAACTTTAGTGAAATACCTAGAGATATTCCTAAGGTATGTATAGGGATGTATCTAAGGTTAAGTATAAGTATAGGTTATAGTCCTAGAATTACGGTAATGATCTTAGAATTAAACCTAAGATGTTATATATTAAAGGTACTCCCCCTTTATTATATTGTTTTCCTAACATGAGTTTTTCCTCTCACACTATTCTTTTTGGGTTTTAGACGATGGCTGGAACCCGAAGGAACCATGTTGATCAATATAATAGACAATGAAATGATTTTCCTCCTGAAAAAACCAATGTTATGGGAGATGGAGTGAAAAATATTATTGCTATACTTACACAAGCTATGAATCATTCTAGACTTCCAAATGAGCAGATAAGGGAACAATATTCTATTGAGTCCTTCATGAGGCAATGTCCACCTTTTTTCACTAGGTCTTCTGATCCACTTGTTGCTGAACAATAGATCAGTACCATTGAAAAGATATTTTCCATACTTCGCTGTTCATAGCATGAAAAATTAATTTTGGCTATTTACCGGTTAGAAGGTGAAGCAGACCAGTGGTGAACTCTAATTAAAAATAAAAGGCCCCAAGATGAAATTGAATCCATGGAATGGGATGAGTTCAAGAACTTGTTTTTCAATAAGTACTTCCCTCATATTCTTTGAAAAAATATGGTAAATGAGTTCCTTGAGCTTAATCAAAAGGATGATGAATCTATTGGTATATACGAGGTGAATTCTACAAGGCTTGAAAGGTATGCATCTGGCTTTATCATCCAATCTGAAAGTAAATTTGATCGATTCTTCAATGGAATAAAACCAAGTCTTCAGTGGGAATTAGCTATAAGAGACTTCAGTAGCTATGAAGAAATTATGTATTGTGCTATCAAGGTAGAACTGGAAGTTAGTGTTACATATCCGTCTCATGGTTTTGACAAGAAATGAAAGATAGAGTTCAAGGAAAAATCTCAAAACTATGGTGAAAAGAAGACAAATGTTTCTTTATGCTCAAAGTGTGGAAAGAAGCATGGTGGAGATTTTCTTAAAGTGACTAGAAAATGTTTTTACTATGGAAAAGAAGGTCATCAAGTAGCTGAGTGCCGAATTAATGGGAAAAAAGGTAGCTAATGATGTTAATAGAGAAAATCCTACATAGAACGCACCGCCAACACTTCAATGTACAAGTGTAGGGAAATGGGACATTATGCTAACCAATGCCCTAATCCAAGTGTTAATGATGACCAACATTAAAAAACTCTTAAGGAAAAGGACAAAGGGAAGTCACATGTGATCACTATCGGTGATGTTTAATATGACAACAAAGTGGTGGAATGATTAAGTGTTTATGTAACGGGATTCCAAAATAGTGTTGTGGAATCTCATTTTTAGTATCGTGGAATATTGGAATATCTATGAATTGGTTTATTGTGGTTTTCAATAATTTAATGGTACTAGTAACCATAAAAAGTGATTGAAATATTTTTGGAAAGAAGATGATATATGCATAATGAAGGGATAAAGAGATAATGAAATGTTTCATAGTATTAATGAGCTCATGACTGATATAAGGACAAAGTGATTTCATGGTTGGAGTATATAGAAAATTTGGGATATTATTATGTGGAAAGAGTTAACTTTTGATAGTATTCATGTTTTCACAAAGGTTCTATGGTAATTCATGTTTCAAGAGAATACATTATTAAGTTATTCACATGTTCAGAATGCGATCAACAAGATATATCTTATGATATATGGGGGATAAATGATGGTATTCACATGCTTGGTAGATGACATTTCTAGCAATCATTTTCTTTATACTATGATATTGGACAGAAGTATTTTCAATAATCCTAAAGGTTGGAATGCATTAATTTGGACATCAGATAGTATTGTTTAAGTCTAGAAATTTTTGATATTATTTATGGAATGTGGTAATAGTATAGTTTTAGAAAAAGAACAACCCGTAGGATGGGAGACAACCCGTCGCGTCGAACAAGGATGTGGGAATCGAACCCACAACCAAAGTGAGACCTACCTTTATCGCCTATCATTTTCCTACAAAAAGTCCCTGGTTAGTAGAAATTAGTTTTATTTTATTAATCGGTATGATAATTGGAGTCTAAGTCTATTTTTGGAATCATATATGATTAACCTCACCATAGATGGACTTATGTATATTTGATAACTTTTTCTAACCTTTTGTTTGAGATAGATGGAATGACCCATCATTCCATCACATGATCTGCTAACACTTCACGAATGACAAATTCAACTTTATTTTTTTAAGATATGAAGTGGTAATTGTTCAAGGAATGAACAACGACGAGATTGTACCAAAATCAGGTAAGTATTTCTTCTAATTGAAAATTTTCAACTTTAGGGAAATGATATTGAAAACCAAAAATGTTTTCCTAGTACCCTCATATCTGATGAATCATATGGTAGCTTAGATCATCACAAATTTATGGCTTTGTGATTGTTGACTTTTTCATATCCATGTTCTCTACCACTCTTCATAAGAACATTATGGTTAGATTTCTCTTCCATATCCATGTTTTCACCCATGTTCTCTTATGTGGAATCTTAGTGATGAGTTACTTTGGGTATCCGTTATGTTTATAACATTCCTTTTTAAAATAAAGTTTTAGTATTCCTTTTTATGATGTGTGTTTCTATTAAAGAAAATTTCAAGTAGTAAATGATTTATAACCCTGGCGAATTTCGAGGGAGAAATTCATTTTAAGGGGGTTAGAATGTAACACCCCGAGATTTTATGAGAAATATATTTTTTTAATTTCATTGATGTCTTGTGTTGTATGATACAACAAGATTAGATTCTGTTATATGCAACACTGCATTATCTTGTAGTATACGCAAACACTATTCTTGGCTTGTGTTTCACGCAAGAGTGACCTTCCTCGATAGTGTGTGTTGTACGCAATACCGAGTTTCACTAAAAAATGATATACTATTATAATATTATGAACTATCCATTATGAATAGTATTAAATGAATTTCTAATTTTATAACATTATAATTCATATTACACATTTTCTAGAATGAGATATGATAACAAAATCAATTTTTTGATAAAAGATGTATTTCTCAAAAAAATGCAGTTTTACCGCCTTTTGATGGCACACCCATTTTAAAAATAATTTTTCACGAGTTTATATATTAAATATTAAAAAATAAACTTATTATTTTAAATCAAGAAATAAAAATTTATATTGGATAAATTTTTGATACTTTTCTGATAACTTTCATATTTTGATGAATAGTAAAAATACGCTAAATTTTAATTAAAAACAACTTTTTTCATCAAGATAATTTATATGGTTAAATTATAATATTGAATGGTTTTAAAGTATAAATATAATACATATTTACCATTTAATATAATTCAAGTCATTATCCTTAATTTTACATTGAATTCATAGGTAAAACATTTCAATCTTTGACAATGTTTTAACTTTTAAAAACCAATTTTCTTAACAACGAGATTAATTTTAAATTAATTACTTCAACTTATGTGTTTTGAATTTTTAAAAATTGATTCAATATTTGGATTAAGTGGGTAAAAATTATGTTAATAGGTTACTTTTAGTTTTTTTTGACATTATTAATAGTAACTACGGTAATTTTTATTTATTATAGTTAAAGTTAAATCAGGTAATTAAGGGTAAATATAAGATTATAAAATTACCCTAACACCTGACAACATTATATTGTATGAATAAAAGTATACCCATATCACTTAAGGTTCGGAATAGATTCATTTCATGGACTTTTGACCATGAAAATGATATAATTATTATTAAAACCAAAGAAAGTGACAACATGTCACTCTCTTATATCTTATAAGTGTAATAGTTTTAATTTAGTGATAAACCTCATAAAACTTCAAATATAAATAGTATTAAGAAATATAATGAAATTATCTACATGATGAGAAATTATTTATAATTTTTAGGGATTATATAATTATCATTAATGATGACACCATAGTGATGTAAAAAGTATTTTATTGATTGAAATATCAAATAAATGGTTTTAAAAAATATTAAAATAAATATTATATGAACTAATTAATGTTATACACATATTTTCTATATTAATATGACATGTTAGAGATCTATTAAATATTTTGGTTCGAATATATCCTCTCTGTGGATTTTATTTAAATTCAAATAAATGAATAGTGTCAAAATTGACACTTGTTATTTTATAAAAATAACATATTATAAAATTGTTTAAAAATCAAAAAAATATTTAAAAATTATAAATTGAAATTTATATGGTCTAAAATGTCATAAAGTATCCAATTATGGATAATTTTAAACACATAAGTAATTATTTATAACAATTTAAAATTTGGAATATTATTACTACAAATAAAATTAAATAGATTAAATAAGGATAAATCAAGTTGATAAGGTTTAAAATAAATTACCAACATGTATAAATCTTATTGGTTGATGCGATTACAACCCTATATAATCTAATATTCAGATTTGAGTCATTTTTGGAGGTTTTTCAGTGGGGTTTGAGTTTATTATAAATTAATATTTTAGAGTTTTCCCAAAGTGCCCTTCTCCTCTCTTATAAAAAGGCACTTCCTCCCTCTCCTCATCACAACATTTTGATCCTTAAATCTCGGACAAACCCTGAAAATTTATTTTCTCCACTTACAAATAAACATAGTAGAGGTCCTGGTATTCCTCAAAGACCAACGTTGGTGCCCTAAGAGGAGGTTTAGAAGAGGCGCGTCGAAGAAGAGGTAATATCCTTTACCGATTCTTTCAAATTTATTTATTCCTCTACTTCCTCTTCTTTATCTGTTTCAGTATAAAGTAGTAAAATAAGTATCAATAATATACTGATATGTTATTATAAATATGAAACAACCCTATTTCACCTTCCATCCATCCTACAGAAAAAGAAATCACCGTGCGTGTGTACGTACGGAATACCGTCTCCACGTCGTGGTGTAATCTGTCTTCCACCACCACCTTACATGGCTGGGTATAATGGTAGAAATAATAACTATATATTATTATTATATAATCATACTGATTATGATAAATTATATCATCCACTACAATTCCATTCAATAATTATGGGAATGATATCATCGCTCGTGCCTATGTACAGATTATCGTCTCCACGATGCGATGAGATTCATTATCCATGACTTACCATTTAAGTATGATTATAAAGTATATATAATAAATAATCATGAAAGATATGACATAATAATGATACTGGATTTATGTACATATATGTTTCATTTAATTAACTCTATTCAATTCAATAAGGAAACAAAAATAGCGTTCATGCATACGTAAGGCCTACCGTCTCCATGAATGGTGTATTTCATTTCATTAATCAATCTATCATATATATTTATATAATGAATATATATTATATATAAATCATGTTTTACTTTCTGGAATTAAGTAAATCAGGATATAAGTAATAATATCAAGAACAACAAGTTGAAACACGTACGATAAATGAAACGATTTTCCCCAAAACACTGCTTTAACATGGAATTGACAAAAGAACGGGTAATATAAAGTCCTAAGTGAATCATATATGATATCATAAATATTATTATGGTTATGTTACAAGTTAATAATATGTTTAAGCCCACTATACAGGAATTTCAGACACGTATGGAAGAAATTTCACCTAAAGTAAGGGATAATTTTGCAATCTCATTTTTATCCAAGATTGCTTATACGTAAGTATTTACTGGGGTTATATTTTTCAACCATGTCCATAAAATGTTTTTCATAATGTTTTTAATATTATTACATGTATGTTTAAAGTCATGTTTACCCCACTTTTATTTTTACTTTTTGTTATGGAAGGAATCTTCCTTTTGTTTACCACACGTGGTACTTTTTGACTTTTCCGTTAAAAGTAAAAGGTGAATGTTTTTTTAACTTATACGACATGAATCGATTTTTATGGTTTCATAACACCTTATTTTAATGAAGATTACTCTACAAGATTTCATGATTATTTTCAAAAAAATACCTTTCTTTTAAAATTGAATGTCATTTTGTGAAAAGAAAATGATTTTGAAGAAGAAAGGATATTTTCCTCAAGAATTCATTTCAAGTGTTTTATCAAAACCATTCTCCATATAAGATGAAATTATTTAATATGTTTATATTTCAAGTATAATGACTCTATAATTTACATGGTTTAATTTTATTATGATGAAATGATATCCATTTATTTTATATAGATTATGTTATGATGGGATGGTGTTTATGAAACCCATATTATTCTTTGGGTTATGATGAATGATTTATATTTATTTTGTGGAACACAAAAGAATGATTTCATTATGAGATGGGTGGGACCTATATCTCCCTCCAATGAATTGGGTAAAGATTTATATCTCATGAGATAGACATGGCTAGAACGAAAAGTGAATCTGGTTCAGTAATACAAGGCTGTAATGGAAAGTAAACCCGGTTCAGTAATGGACTTTGTCCACTATGATGGTCTTGGCAGAAATGCCTTGGATATTATAGAAATCATAACATGTTCTTAATGGTTTCCATAATTACATGTTTTATTCCCATGATATTTTATCATGATTAATGTTCCTTTATGATCTATGTCTTATGTACTTCTAATATTTATGTCATGTTCATGTTTTTATGTTCAAATGTTTATGGATTGTGTTATGTTCTCCATGCTTACGCTTACTGAGCAATTGAGCTCACCCTTTTTATGTTTTCTTTTCCACAAGATATAAAGAAAGGTTTTAGGTAAGAAAAAAAAGGGGAATATATTTATGGGATATGTTGAAGTTCTTTCACCATGATTAGAAGATTATATTCTGAGTTTCCAAATACACTAAACTAATACAGTCTTTGGGTGTCTGTTTTTGTTATGTATTAAGTATTCCACAAAAGTAATGCAATGTCTATGTACGTAATGCTTTGGGTATCTACAATTACCCAGTAATAAGTATTGATCTCGGTAAATCTATGAGAAATTCAAAGGTGAAAAATAGTTGCTTCAATATTTATAGAGAGTAAGTTTTATTGATCACATATTGGTGAATTAGATTTTAAGTTTCATGAAAAATATAAGTAAGAAATTATATGATAAACTAATAATACAATTTGAATTATGAAAATTTGGAAACAAGAATATCTAATCATTATTTTGTAACATATTTAAGAAAAAAAGAAATATTTTTCATTTTGAATCACATATTTTATAAAAGGGAAGTATCCTTTTAATATTTGTGGGATTAAGATTTTGGTGGGATTCCGGTAAATTTGTAAACACTTTATGATATGAAGGATAAGATTTGATTCATAGACATCATCATGCACAAAAATAATATAGTATTCCAAACTAGGAGATGAAAATCTCAAAAATATTGTGTAATGTAGTGATTTTTTAATTATATTCATATTTTTTTAGTTTTAAAATACATTTTAAGAATCCTCATCAATACATATAGAATAAATTCAATTTTTAAAAGATAAAAATTATAAATAATTAATTCACCCCTCTTATTACTATTTCTACCATTATTTCCGATGTCAATTTAATTGGTATCAAAGAATCCCTTTTCCACCTCTGAATAGGTAAAATCTTTCTAGATTTGAATTTTTCTTATGATTTTATAGTAATTGATATCACATTATGAAATATCACAGATAATCTAAATTTAGTAAATAAGAGATGTATTCATAAATTTAATGGAAGGAATTATCATGTGTGAAAGATCATAATTAAATACTATCCTTTATCTCTTGAATTATAAATTCTTGATGTCCTTCATATTAGTTATACAATAATTTAAAAATGAACTCTAATTTAATCAATTGATTGAATAATATTGAGAATTATTGGAAGTCAATGAGTGGTATATTGATATTTTTATTTAAAAAATAATTCAAAAAGGTCATGGATTGAATATATTAAATGTGATTTAGAATAATATTAATAACATATATTAAGTAAAATTCATTGCGAAAGAAGATGAATTGAAAATTTGGAGAGGAATTTTTGAAGATATAAAGATGAACAATGATGAATCTATTGATGATTTTTTTACAAGAGTAAATAAGACTATTAGAAACATCAAAAAATTTATAAAAATTTTGGTAGACGCCATTATTGTTAGAAAACTATTAATAATGTTGTTTTAGATAATAGATTCCAAATCTTATTCTTTCAAAGTAAAAAATTTAAATCAACATTATATAGATAAATTACATAGTATGCTAGTTTCTTATGAAATAAGAATGGATCCCATATTTATTAATAAAATCAAAGTGGAAAGAATAATTAATTTATAATCCATTAATAATATTAAACTAAAAGGGAATTAAGGATTGTTATCCACTAATTATTTGAATGATTAATTTCATGATCCATAAACACTCAAACACCACATGGGCTGGAAATAAAGGAATGTGTGACCCATGAAGCCTAAGATTAATAGTGTATGGCTTGGTGACTAGCGCTATGGGTATATAAAGCATATAATGGGAGATATTTCAATTATTATTCTAGGAGTAATAAATTAAACAAAAAATAAACTACATATAATAATTTTTTTATCTATAATGTAAAATGAATGTAATGACATATAAGATACCAAGTATACAAAATGACTTCCAAAAGGATAGCTCTTATTGTAGTGAATCAAACTCCAAGAACAACCTTTAATATATGAGTTAGTAATGTCCGACCTGATCACTAACTATATTATGTAAATATAGAAAAAAATATAGAAGATAGTGGTGAGCATAAAATTATACTCAATAGTTTCCTCCCTATACATTTTTAAAAATGTGTTAGAAACATACTAAAGACTTAGTAAATAAATAGTGAGACCAATTTGTGAACCAAACTGGTTTAATTACCATCCCAAATTCACTACATATTACTCAACCAATATATATACAAGTATAGTAATATAATAATCATTAAAATATAATGTGAAGGTACCTCACACCCACTACCCCACTGATATAGTCATCCTTATATCCCAATGACATAAATTCTAGTGTTTCTATCCCTTATATATCCACAAATCCTTACACTACATACCATATTATAACCATAACTACATAACCATAGCTATATAACATCATCATATCCACAACCACATAACCACTTCCACATACCATATAACCACAACACTACCACATCACTGCCTCAAAACCACATTATTTCCTCATCATGTTAGACACATAACATATAGAAAGACTGCATGGAATCATAGAATATCCATTCTATTTTAGGAATAGTGAGTGGAGGGGGGGGGGGGGTGGGGGTTAGACCATCCATGTCACCCACATCCTGAATATTGGGAGTACACCTAGAATACAAGACCTCATATGAGTGTTGGTCATGTTATATGACTCAGGTGGTAGTGTGTATGAAATAAAAAAATATAATGGATATAGAAAAAAACACATTCCTAACCTAAGTGTCCACTTCCTACCATAACATTTGTATAATCATAGATCATAACAATAATATTTCCATCACACAACAATAATAACCATAATTGCTACCTATAAATACCATATAATACACCACTATAATCACTTTTCAATGAAAAAAATGTACACATCATCTTAACTTGTAATAATTCATTACCACATTAAAAATTATCCATTAATAAGCCATATTAATTTATTACTCACATTATTTCCAATAATTATATTTACCACATATTTTCTGTTCAAATTAAACTACCATATTTTATTTCCCAAATTTATTTAATCATATTCCATACTTCATTCATTCAAAAAAACCCCATTTCCCTTCAACTTTCATTAAATTTCATTAATTGAATCATTAATATTCTATAACCTTATGAGACTACCACATATAATGTTAAAAATAAACTAAAATAGTAGTTATAACAACACTTTATCCATTAAACACAAAAAACAATAACATAAATATCCTCCTCTAGTACACCAACCAAACCAACCCAAAACTACAATAATAATAATAATAAGTCAACATCCCAAATAAAATCACAATAGAATAAAAAAATACCATATACTATAATTCATTTTTTATCAATTCACGCACAATTACATAAAATATTAAATTCCAAATTACCAAATTATTCTTCCCATTACCATATTTAAGTCATTTAATCAATTCAAACATGTATTTTAAATAAATATCAATGGAACAATCATAATAAAATGATTTTACAGAAATATAAATCCATAAAAAAATAATAAAAATAAAATGGAAAACAAGTAAGGCATGAATTGAATCCTCCCCTTTAATTTAACACATTTAGTTCCTTATCTTCATTAATACAATTCCAACCATTCACCCAAATAAAACTAAATCACAATAATTATACAATGAAAATTTATGTTAGAGATAATTCAAATACTCTACCTCAAAATAAGTTTCAACCACAGAATACTGAAAGAAGATAATAAACTAACGATAAAACCTAATGAACTAGTAATAAAACATTTAATAACCTAGAAAACATCTTCCTCTATGAATCCCTCAACCAAAACACATAAACACCCAAGAAAAAACCCATTATATATCTATAGATGAAGAAATAACATGAAATAATAGATAAATAATGAAGATATGATCACTTTAGATCATACTATTTTGATCATACAAATCCAAGATCTAAAGTTACACTAATGGATGAATAAAGACTACAAAATATGATCCAAAATATGCATAGTGTTTAAGATAAAGAAAGATAATTAATCCAAATAAGAGGGATAAATAATATTTATAATAAAAAATTTGAGGGGAAACACTATGGTAAAATGGGATTTCATCATTATGTAGTGAAACATGGTCAACCCATAAATAAGGTCTATGGGATTAAAAACAGAATCATCCTATAAAAATCCCTTGTCATTTCCTTATCTAAAATTCTGTTTGACTAAGAACAAAATTTAATGTTATCTAACCTTATTTTGGTCCTCTAATCTCGCCACTCAAACCATAGAATACCATGTCATAAAATCTTCTTATTATGGAATTTTTAACCTATCTCTAGAAGAATCTATTACAAGACTATGAAATGATTCTATATAAACCATACTATAATCCCCCACATCTTGAAAAAATAATTATTTTTCCGTTTTAGTTCCAAACAGAGATTTCAAAAAAGACCATAACCCCCATAACAAGATTTTTTATTCTATAATTGACCCTCACAACCTAAACTTCCTCTAAAATTGATTAAATCAAAATTAGCATCTAAAACCAAGAAAATAATCCATGCTATCATGGCCACAATAAAATCATGACAAATCTCAAAATAACCATCATATAATGATGACTAGAATGTAGCATGGATATCCCCAAGAAGCCAAGATCTACCACTTCTCTCCTAAAATACTTCCAAAATTTCTTTTTACACCTCCAACACCTTAATATCATAAATTAGAGATCCCAAAAAACTCTATTTCTCTACATAAGATACATCCCAAATGATTCTCATCCACAAGAATAAAATAACCAATAAAATAAAATAAAATAACTTATAAAACCAATCTCACCAAGAGATTAATCTAAAATAGAATCTCTATATCCCAAAGAACAAAAAAACATAAAAGAGAGTAAAAAATAATCATATCAATATAAATAAAATCCTAAAATCTCAATAAGAATAAAAAATAAAAAATATTTTAATATTGAACTCACATCAATGATTCATGATATCAAATACATTCTTACAAAACCCCATGAATCTAAAGGAAAAAAATATTAAAATTATTCACCCACATAATACCTTCTCCTGATGATCTTGATTCTAAATTGGTCTCACTATAAACATAACATATTCCTTAATATCCAACTTAACCCAATCCATGAAACAAGAGTTATCATGATGATATTTTTAAAGATACAACACGTGCAATATGACTTGAATATGATCCCAATGACGAGGAATAAATAATTGATACCCACCTATCCAATATTCTTAAACACCTTGAAAATTTTAATGTAAAGTGGAGAAACATTATTGAATTTTTGAAAACCACCATTAAACACAACATTAAGAAACTTTTAGAGCACATGATCATAAAAAATAAACTATAGAGTTTTCCTCCTCTGATCAATGTTTGAATTTTAAAGGTATTAATATTCATTTATCCATCCATTAATCACCTTTAATTTATCAATTATTCTATATAACATATTAGTAAAATGAAACACTGAACCCATAAACACATTTTTACACAATGAAGATTAGAAATCCCAACCATAAACCCCTTAAAAAAGAGACCAATAAATTGATGAGTGATAACTATTATTATATGAAAACACATTAAATGGAATGGTTCTATCAATAAGCTCCAAAATCATGAACACATATGAGAAACATATCCTATAACATCTGGGTATAATACTCTATCTGACTATCCATATCAGTAGGAAAATCGATGCTAAGGAATAAATATAATCCAAAATCCTTCTATAGACACTTTTATAATTATGTGGTAAAATGAGGATCTGGATTAGTAATGATTATCCTGGGAACCATGTGAATCTATAACACCTCTTTTATATATAGGTTCATTAAATCATCTAACTCACTCAAATCATTTATCACCAATAAAAGAGTGAACTTTATTATCTAATACACACTTACCCAAATGGAATCACATCCACCAAAGTATCATTAAAAACCTAGAGTGAAACCCATTGAAATTTCCTTCCATTTCCACTAATAAACATCCATTATTTGTTACAAACTAGAATAAACTCTATATTAAGATTTCAATGATTGAAAAGTAAAACACTATGAAAAAACTCCTTCATCGACCTCATCCTCTCAAGACATGAAAAATGATCCTTCAAGGAATAAAAAATACAAGTAATAACAAGATATATTATTATAGTCGAGTTATAAATATAATTAAGAATAAAATATTTAATGTACAAAAAAGGAATAAATTTATGTGAAATAACACCCAATGATGAAAATTATCTGAATATCCCTCAGTTTCTTCTCTATTGATAACTTTATCTATCTATATCTTCCCTTAGGATCTCCCAGCTTAAATTATTTTATATTTTTAAATAAAAAAGAATTCACTTTCATTTTATATTGGAAAAATTCACTACTAAACTTCGCTATTTCCATATGAAATAAAATAATCTTCCATATCATCCTCTATGCAAATCCAGACTCACATGAAACATTAACATAAAAAAATTTATTCACCATATCAACTACAACATTTAGTTTCCTTGGAGTGTATGAGATATTGAATTTATAATCCTACAAGAAATCCATAATTATATAATAATTAAAATTAAAATGATGTTTTGAGAAGATATATCACATTCCCTTGTGATATGTGAAGATCCCAAATCACTCAACGATAATATAATGTTTCCATAGCTTTAGAGAAAACACCACTTCCACAAAATCAATATCCTTAGTGGAATATTTACATTCACGGGGATACAACTATTGAGACCCATGTAATATAACCATTATCTTCTACATATGATCATAACCAAAACTAAGATAATAATTATTGAAAAATTCATAAATCAAGACTCTTCATTCTAGAAAATATAGGATATAAGACTGCATTAGATTCTATTTTAGGTACTCAAATGTTTCCTGAAATAGATCAGTCTAAATGAAATCATGGTTCTAACTCATCAATGGTGTTAATGGTATAAAAACTCTTGAAAAATTGGGCACAACCCTCCATTATCATACAAGATGAATGAAGTGATGAAGGTTCCCAAGGTGACTATAAGATCCCATTTTTTTCGAGTTGGAAATTTTAGAAAGAATTTTATTTTTCGGTTTACTAGACATGTCAAATATTGATCATAGATTTATAATGGAATTATGAAGGTTAGAGTGCCTCTAAATTATGTTTTTAGATGTGTAATGAGGCTTGGTTTTTATCTTGGATGTTTTATGAGTGCCTTAGGGGTTCGAGACTAGAAACTAGAGTTTTGGGAAAAGTGAAACTGAGGGAGCACATTTGGTGCATGGTTAGTGTTAACCATGTGACCAAACCATGTGGACCAATTTATATAGGTGAACAGGTTGGGGAAATAGTGCGGTAGGCCTAAAAAAATAATGTGGGGGTATTTAATTTATTGCATACATGTTTAATGGATGTCATATGGTTTGTTAAACCATATGATATTCCTGTGCATTGGGTTGGTGACTATATAGTTCCAACTGCATAGTTGACATACAATTTGGCCATCCATGCATCCAAAACCATGTGACCCATTAAAAAGTGAAAAATAACCCTTCCCCTCCCCATGGAATTTAAGAATAAAGACCCTATTTTTTCCCTTCTCCACCCCTGTGTGTGTACCTTCTTCTCATCATCTTCCCTTGGGTGATTCTCCCTCATTATTGGCTCGTTTTGATCATCGTTAGGTGTATTGGAATCCTTTATGCAATTATTCAACTTCTTTATCCTCCTTTGTTTTATTTCCTTTATTACTCAAAACAATGTTTCACTAGTTAGGTATTTTGGTCTGAATTCCCCTAGAGCATGGTGAAATTAGATACCAATGTTTGGGTTTTCACTTTTCTTAGGAAGAAGATAACCCTAGAGGTTGTATACACTTCATCGCACGACTCTTTGTTGAGGTACATCACTAGAGTGATTTTCTAAAGAATAAATTGTTTTAATTAAGATGGTTAAATGATTTTTAGGTTATTTCATATGAATTTTACATGATTATAGGTTGCTTTTGTACCACTTGTTGTTGGTGAGTGTTAGGGCATCATTCCGATGCGACGAGACCAGACAATGATTTTTTTAGATTTATTCCCTTTTAGAATAAAGTGGGTTTACTTTTTTTATAGTTTTTTTTTTGGATTTAATAATTAATTAATTCATATTTTTGGTTTTTTATATCGGTTTAGTATGTATTGGTTGAGCTTGGAAAGGCCTTGGCAGCTGCTACTGGCCTTTGGAAAATAGAAATAAATCTTTCTAAAGGTAAGTGGTCTGTCGTATCTACCCCTTTAGTATTTATGCATTTTTATGGCATTATATGGATTCTTATATGTATCCTTAATGGTGATACCCCATTGTATAAATTTAGTGTGATGAATTTTTTAATTAAATCAAATGGTTTGATGGTATTGGATGGACATTCAGGGTCACTAATAACCCCAATGCACTAGATTCATACCATGACTTTAGTTTGTTACCTTGATCAAGGATCCCTTATGGGATCCCTATGCTTATTCCTTTCTAGGATCCTAAGTGGGATTCCTTGATTATATACTAGCTTAGAGGTCCCCAAGAGGGATGCATCTGTCTATTATAGACCTCAATGATCCCAAGTAATATTCCTCTATAATGTTATGAATTTAGGGACCCAATGGGTGACCCTATACTTGACCGAACCTAAGATATTGAGTTATGGGATTGGGTAGAGATGGTAGAAGGTGTCACCTTAAAACTCATACAAAACTTGTAAGTCACGAGTTTTTGGAAGTAGCAGGGGGTAAGGAATTTGGCCAGACTCACTCTTTCAATTATGCATTCACATGTTTACTACTGATGCATCGGTGATTACCAAAGATGCTTCCTTGTTAGTGGCTAATGAGCTTGATGTGATGTTATATTTGGAAGGGATTACTTGACATGATTTCTAGGATCCAGATTATAATCTTTATTATTTGGTATTTCTATAGGTACTTCAAGGAATCCATCTTTTGAACCTTTTTAATATTATTTGGGTTTCCTAGATGTTCTTTCTAGGATCCTGTTTTTGACCCTACATGTTTGACTGCTACATTGTTAGGGAAACCAAGATGTACTTCATGGGATCTAGATTTTGAGCCTTACAATATTAGATGTTGTAAATGGAGCTCCTCACCATCATTAGGATGGTTGCACATGATGATCCACTCCCTTTTTGAGATATACTCAATGGATTATTATGCATTCATCGAGCGATGCATAGAATTCTCCCTTGGGTTGGGTGGATGCAACATTACTACATCGCCCAAAGATACTTTCTCAGGATGGGTATATTGATCTATTTATATGAATGGATGATGATAATGTACTTGGATCTAGAGAGCATTCCTTATAGATTTCCTAAGGGTGATCCCCTTAGGGATTATTTGAGTTGAAATGTCATGATTACCTACGAACTGGGACCCAAGAATAAAAAATTAGACTAGATAACTTTTGTATTGAGTAGTATGGAATCAAGATCAATTACAACTTTATAGGATTTTATATTGGTATAAAATATCCATTATTATAGAGATTTTATGTGAGTACGGGTGAACCTAGGGTTAGAACATGTAGCCCCCCTGTGGTGAAGTAGCTTGCTCAGAGACATTTCGAGCACAGACCAAAGTAGATAATGTCGATTAGGATTACAGATCTAGAGATAAAATTATTTATATATTTCTTGTGTGGTATAACATCCAGCTCAATTCCCTTTTCACATGATGTTCAGATGATCATAATTACAGAACCAAGGATCAACTACTATTGTTTATATTATTTTCACCTTACTCATGTATATATATACACACACACACACACACACACACACACATATATATATATATATATATATTTATGGGAACATATATAGATATAAACACACATATCCATACAGATATATATACATGAAGACACATTACCTAGTTGATCAGGATTATAGACCCAAGGATCAAATATGCTTTTACGTTATTTGTTTTATTTATTTTTTCAATTACATCTCATCTAGGTTGATTACATTCCTTGAGAATTTATTTTAAAAATTTTCTGTTCTTTTATTTATAGAAGATATCATCATTATTATCATTATCCTGATGAGTAGATAACTTTTACATACATTTCATATTAAAAGCTATGTACGATATCGTTGTGGTAGTTCCCTACTGAGTTTCTAATTCACACCCCACTCGAGATGCCATTACATGAGGGTACCCAAGAAAATGTTAACTTGGTTGTAGAAATTGGTAGGTTTGTGGCCCAAGATTGATTGAATGATATGGATCAGATATGTATGTGGAGATTTGGTATGTAGTCCATCACAAATTTAGTTGTAGAGACCTGTAATTTATTTTAGTTTATTTTATGTAGTACTAGTTGAATGGTCATCCAAGTGGGTGACCTATGTTGTATGTATGATATTGGTGTTCAATATTTTATATCATTTCATTTATTATTCATCATGATCTATTTTAGTTATTTACTACCTCATCCCTCTATTTATTTACTGACTTGGATGATATGTAGTTATTCACACTGTGTTTACTCTGATATGTGGGATGAATATCCCTACAGGCACACCCTAGACCTTCACTACTAGTCGGTAGCCTCTGGAATATGGAGAGGCACCCTTGAGGCCATGTGGAAAACTCTCTTGGAGCACCAGTTTAGTGGAATCTGGTTCGGGATGTCACAAAGTGGTATCATATGTGTTTATTTTCCTTATTCATTACTATTTGGGATATGGTAGACACGATTATTAGGAATGTGTTGGAACCTATAATTATTATCAGACTGGTGAATCGAGAAAACTTATTCTAGTAAGAGGTCATGGTTTCCATAAATATGTTATTTTTATTCTGATATGTGACGTTACAGTTGTATAAGATTTCTTCTTCAACCGGAACACATGTTTTGTGGATTTTATGATTTATAATGGGTCTATAGATCTCTTCCTATTGGATAGAGTCTAATGATAAATTATTGGATCTTTCCCATTTGGAAGGAGTCCAATTATGGATTTTGACTCTTGGCTAGAAAAGGAAAGAGGGGACTCATGCATCATATTTGGCACATATGATCCACATGGTATATGACTTCTAGTGTGTTATTATTACTAATGATAAAGGACAATAATTTAATGTGTCAACAAAAACCTAAATCGTGTATTCCTATATAGGTTTTTGGTGGAATTATACTCAATTGAGGTGACTTACACACACACACATATATTTCATTATGATGGTAGGTAAGATGGATCTATGTTGAGACATTTGATGTTGAGGTTGATGACTCAATCTATGCGCATAGGAGGTGTAGTGACCCCATTGGTTTGATAGGGAACATGATTCCAATGTGTTGGACCCATTGTAGGGTGTTAATTATTTGGTTCAATTATTTAAAGTGTTAATAAAAATATATACATTGGTTTCCATCATATATTATAATGAAATTTTATATAACCGACCTTAATTTGTGGTTATCTAGTTGGATCACTCAGTATGATGATGTTGTGTACCTTTTTGTTTCAAGTGAACTGGACCTCAAGGGGGTATTACCATATACATATTCCATGTTAGTTTCAGTTCTATATATCTTTTACTTTGGATTCATGAACTTTGGATAGCATTTATTTGTAAGGATGATTAAAGAGGATTAAGCCATTGTAGGCTATATTGATAGTTTATACCCCTATAGGTAAGTGTTATCTATACCTCCTTTAAATAGGTGTGACATGTGGACTAGGTGGTTAAACCTAGTGCCCCTATTATAAAACTTGATTAGTAGGTCTTGGTGGGAGACCTAGAGGACCTTAGTTTTCACTCACACCCTTATTGGTTGATGTTTTGTTGTTCGAGGAAAACCTATGAGTGATGTTGGCTTGGGTTTATGGATTCTTTTTTATTCATTGAACTTAGTGGTATGCTCATTTGATACCAGTGCATGGTAGGTTCTTCAGTTTTTGAGATATAGGTTTGATAATTTATTTGTTTTATGATAAAGCACCTAGGGTGCTTGTGTTTCAAGACTGGTTTTAATGGGAAGGAATGTTAGGTACCTAGATCTATTAACCATTATTTGCATGTTTGGAACCTATATTTCAGAAATCAACTCTATGTGATAGGAGGTCATGGAAAAAATTATAGAATGGTTAAGGTGCCTAATTTTAAAGAGGAGTCTCAAGGGAGATTTGTGCTTAATGAGACTTATGTGTCATATAGCCCGGTCAACTTAACCTTGTGATGGATAATTCTCTAGAGTATGAGTTGGGTGATAATGGTATGTGTTAGGTACCTATGGTATCATTGAAATCAGAAATAAGAGAGTATCCACGTGTGATAAAGGGAATGATGTTTTCAAATAAATTATGCGGTCTTGGTTTCTTGGGTTTTGAAATAAAAAGGATAAATTTATCTATATGATAGAGGAGATATCAAGAGTAAATCAGGTGCTGGGAGGTAGTTGACCAGTGGTTGGACCTAGACACATGTTTTCGAGAGATGTGGTGTTAGGAGTTGGTTAAAATCAAGTGTTTATTTTTTATTTGATCATGGATTGGAAGAACAATACATTCTTATCGATAATATCACAGTGTACTCCTAGTTTGAGATACTCATGCTCAATATTGAAATAATCTTGAGTACACTGAGAGAGGGTAGGCTCTATGTCAGGATTATTATATTTTAAAATACCTCACTTGGTCGGTGATGGATCCTGTTTAGGCTGTGCTTGAGGAGAAGCATAAGGTAAGACTTATGGTGGAGAGTGATCCATTGGTCTTTTGAGGGTGGTAACCCTCACGATGAGTTGAAATTCAGTGGTTACCATGGAAACCATTCTTAAGAAGTAAGAATAGGAGATTCTTGAATATCTCATGTTGATTCTCAAGGATGACCGAGTCTCTATCCATGACGGTTGTTATGTACAGAAGTGTAAGGGTCATAGGATGTAGTGACTGGGCTTTCATTTTGTTTATTTGAAGATATGGATAATCCAAAGTTGGGGAGTGGGAAATTGGTCTCAAGAGGGTGACCCTCATGCGGGAAGGGTCGTGGGTCCATGAGACTGATTATATTAAGGTGGTTTTGAAACTAATATACCATTTCATAAATGAAACATGTATGAGCAAAAATCTTGGTAAATTCCAATTATATGTTCGATTATGGGTTGGTGAAATCCAGATGTGGGTGTTATGCCCGATGTAGCTTTGAAAATCCATGGATGATGGATCGGGATTCTATTGGTGCTGGTGTGATAGCATGAGTATGGTTTTGATCCGGAGATGGTTCATGTGGTGTCACCAGAAGTCAGTTAGAGGATTCGATGATCATACTTGGAACAGTCTCAGTATGCCTTGAGATAAGGATGTTGAAACCTATTTTGGAAGGTGCATCATCTGTGAAAGATGAGGTTTCTTGGGATTAGTCGAATGAAGGTGGTTTGACTTGATATTCCTCTAATGGTTTGATGTAATTGGAAGGGTACCATGTTTAGTGCTATATCGCTATGATATGGGTGTCGTTAGAGGGCCATTCAGAACATTATAAGGAAACTTTAGCCTGATCAGTTTGAGCTTGGTCGATGGGAGTTTGACCATTATGATCAAATCGAGGATCGAGGGTAGTTTCCTCATGTGTAATATTATAAATTAATTATAAGTTTCACTAAAACACATAGAACATATTTCAATAAAGAAATATGATGGTTTAAATTCTGTGGATTGAGTTTTGATGTATTAGGTACCATATATTTGAATGAAATCTTATAGGTGTGTTTGGTATTTGGAAATGAAACATAGTTGTTTGAACAAAAAATATCCGAACCAAGTAGGTTGGGGGATGTTTTAATTTTCTACTGAGTATTCTCAAGTATTATAAGTTATAAGGTAGAGAGACTTTAACATCCAATATTTTCTCAAGCTAGAAAGTTTTGAAAAAAATTGAATTTTCGGTTTACTATATGGGTCAAATATTGATCGGATATTTGTAATGTAATTATAAATGTTATAATTCCTCTGAATGATTTTTTATATGTGTAATGAGGTTTGGTTTGAAAATTGGATGTTTTGGGAGAATCATTGGGGTTAAAAACTTGAAATCTAAGTTTTGGGAAAAGTGCAACAGAGGGCACACAGTTGGCCCACAGTTAGTGTTAACCGTGAAACCAAATTTATAAAGTTGCATGAGCTAGGGAAACCATTCTAAAGTACAAGGAAAACCATGTTGGTGTTTTCAATTTATTGCAGACATGTCACATGGATGGTTTATATTCTGTTAAAACATGTTCCACGCTTGTGCGTGGGGTTGGTGGTTGGATAATTCCAACCATACGGTTGACACACAGTTTGGCCGACCATACAGCCAAACCATCTAACCCAAGAAAAAGTGGAGAATTACCCTTTTCCCCTATGAAATTTAATATTACAACCACTATTTTCTCTGTTATCCTCCCCCTTGTGTGTACCTTTCTCTCATACTTTTCCCTCGGGAGATTCTCCCTCATTCATGGTTTGTTTTGATCGCTATCAGGTGAATTGGAATCCTTGAAGACATTCTTCGACTTTGTTAGCCCACATTGTTTTCTTTTATTTCTTCATATAACATAGGTTTCTATGGTTATAGATTTTGGTCCAAATTCCACCAAATCATGGTGGGATCTGATACCAATGTTGGGGTTTTCACTCTACCTATGAAGAGGATAACCCGAGAGGCCCTATGTACTTCACCACATGTCGTTTCTTCAAGTTATTTCTCTACGGTGAATTTATAAATCTTAAATTATTTTAATTATAATTGTTAAATGGTTTTTTAACACCATTTCAAAGAGATTTTACCTAATTTTAGTTTGGTTGTGCACCACTAGTTGTTAGTGAGTGTTAGGCCACTATTATGGTATGAAGAGTTTGGCTGGTGAGGTTTTGAGCTATATGACCGTTTAGAATAAAGTTATTTTCCTTTGTTTATAGTTTTTTTGTTTTTATTAATTAATTATATTATCTTTATAATTAATTAATTCTAATGGTCTATATGTGATACATGTCTAGTATGAATCAGTTGATATTTTATAGGACTTAATAGATATTGTCGGCCTTTAAAAAATAGATGGAAGGATTCTTAAAGGTAGGTAGTCTGTCCTATATGACCCTTTAGTATTTTTTAATGTTTATGGTATTATATGTATGCTTGGGTGCATCCTTAAGTGTGAATACCCCTTGTATAAATTCATCATGATGGATTTTTTAATTAAATGAAATGGGTCAATGTTAATGGATGAACTCTCAGTGTAACAAACAACCCTAGTGCGTAGCTTGATCCCATAATTTGAAGATATAACCTTGATTGGTGATCCCTTATTGGCTACTACTACATATTCATTTATTGGATCTGAATAGAAATTTCTTTCTTAAAAACTATCTTATTGGACCCTAATAGGGATGCATCTATTTTTCGTGGACCTCAATGATCCCAAGTAGGATGCCTCTATAGTGTTAAGACTTAGGGGACCTAGTGGGTGCCCCTGTGCTTGACTAAACCTGATCTATTTCATTATGGTTTTGGTTAGAGGTGGTAGCACGTGTCACCTTATAACTAATTCTAAACTTATAAGCTTTGAGGCCATGGATGTAGTGGTGAGTTAGGAATTCAACCACCCCGATATTTTAATTATGCATTCACCTATTTACGACCAATGCAGTGATGATTTACAAATATTCTTTATTATTGGTGGTTGATGAGACTAATTCGATTCACAATTTGATATGGCTTCCTAGAATTGATTCTTGGGATCTGGTTTCTAAGCCTAATATTTTTGGATTTCTAGAGATACTTCCTAGAATTAATCTTTTAAGCCTTTTGATTATTATCATGGATGCCCAGACATGATTCCTAGGATTTTACTGTTGATCCTACATGTTTGACTATTGATTTATCAAGGATTCCCATAAGTACTTACAAGGAATTGAATTTTGAGCCTTACATGATCAAATGTTGGACATGGTGCTCCTTATCTTCATTGGTATTGTTGGACATGAAACCCATGCCATCTTTGAGATATACTTTATTGATGATTAATATCTCCTCGAGCGACACCTTGGATGCTCCCTAGGATCTGGTGGATGCACCATTACTACATTTACAAGAGGTAATTACTTAGGATGGATATGTTGATATGTTTATTTTAATGGTTTCTGACCATGTACTTGGATCTGAAGATCATTCCTTATATATTGCGTAAGGGTGATACCCTTAGGGATTATCTGAGTTTAAATTTCAAGATTTCCTATGGATTGGGACATGAGAATCAAACATCAATTTGGATTACACGTGTATTGAGTATTATGAAATCTAGATCAATTCCAAATTTATAATATTGTCCATCAGTAAATGGTATCATTTATTATAGTGATTGGAGGTGAGTACGTGAGAACCCATGGTTAGGACTTGTATCCCCCAATGGTGACATAGTTTGCTCAGATCCATTTCTGTTACTGGATGATGTAGGTATTGTTGATTGAGATTATAGAACCAAATATAAACTTGAATATACATAGATTGAGTGCTACTAAATTTATCTGAATACCCTTTTCATAGGATGTCCAGGAAACTGGGATTATGGACCCAAGGATCAACTTCTTTTGTTTATGTTTTTTACATTGTAATATTATATATATATATATATATCTCTATGTATGAGGGAAACTATATATACACATATAAATATATCTATATACATGATGAAACATTACCTAGTTGGTTGGAATTATAGATCCAAAGATCGACTATGGTTTCACATTATTTATTTTATTTATTTTTCCAATTGTGTGTCATCTCGGTTGAGAAATTTCTGTAAGAATGTATTGTATGAATTTTCTGTAAGTGTATTTCCAACAAAAATAATTATTATTTTCATTATCCTGATGAATATATCACTTTTACATACACATTATATAACTGGATATGTACAGGACCATGTTTGTGGCATCCTATTGAGTTTTGTACTCACACTCTGCTCGAGCATCCATTGCACTAGGGTACCCGAGAAGAAGTCCTCTTGGCTGCAGGAACATGTAGGGATTCGACCTATGAGTGATTGAGTAGGATGGATTAGATATATATGTGGATATTGGTTATGTGGTTTGTATTAGAGTTAGTAGTATATCCATACACCTTATTTCAGTTTCTTTTATGTACACCTGATTGTATGACTAGCTCAATTGGTGACTAGTGTTTTATGTATGCCAAGGTTATTCAATATTTTATACCATTTCATTTATTATTAAACATGTTATATTTTAGTTATTTACTACTTCTTACCTATTTATATTTAACTCCTTGGATGATATATAGTTATTTCCAATGTGTTTACTCTGATATGTGGACATAGTCTATCTGTAGACACACCCTAGGCCCTTGCTTCTAGTCAGCAACCTCTCACATATGGAGAGGTGTTCTTTAGGCCTTCTGGTGAACCATACCAAATTTCTAGTTTGGTGGAATCTAAGCATGGATTTTACGATTAAACACTTGGCTAGATAAAAACCTTATATAACAAGTCATTAATATGAATTTAAAACTCCCACTACATTGAAGGTTCCATCCTATAATGTGACATAGAAATTAGAGTGACACTATGTTGAAAATATATCCTAAACTAGATATTATTTCAAGTGGGTAGTTTCATATAACTTCCTTGAAAAAATTTAATAAACTTCTCTAAAACTCTTGAAAATAGTTACATGAAATTCCATTAAACTCAATGTTAAAATTTTCAACTATAGAGTGAGATAATCCAAATATTTTTCGATTTATCCAATGATCCTACTCACTAATAAACACCACTTTATCTTCTTTCATATTAATGAAAACAACTCTTCCAGTAACAATATATGATTTTAGATATAAAATATAATAAATCCATGTTAAAAATTCCAGAATATGGTTTTATGTTAAATAAGAAGAACTCTCTCATTGACTGATGTTTCCCTATCATTAACTCACATCACTAACAAACCTCATACAAAATAGAATATACTCCAACAAGTATAGTTAAAACCAAGATAACTGAAATCCTACCTGACTTGAGTTCTAATTCTCAGAAAATGAAAAGTGTAGTAATGAGTTAAAAATATCTTTAATTAAAAAAAGGCATAAATGAGGGTAGAATATAAAATGACACTACCCTAAATGATATTCGGTCTACCTAGTGTTATAAACTCTATAACATTAAATTAATTTCACTTAGATCCCATGACTATATTTCCTTGATTCCTTTTACCTCACAGACCATGATTAGACTTAGGTTCCTAAGGATAGAGAATATGATAGATCTTTACTTTTCCTACATTAAAACCCTTTTTCATCATAAGATGCAAATGAACCTATTGCAACTAATAAATCCTTTATGGAAAATACTATTAATCATTAATCTAAAATTAGAAACCTAAATGATTCTAAACACTAAATATGGATATAAACTAAGAATATTGAGGAAATCTAACTCCATAATAAAAGAATACCACAACAAATATTTTTGTAGAGTCTTGAGGGATACAAGCTCTAGAAAATCGAGATAAAGAATGTTGAGACTAACTCCTCACTGGATAAAATCTTGATTTCCTATTCAAATGATAACCTATATCTACATATCTAATTTATGGGAAGTACCAATGACTTCCCTCTTGAGATATAATTTTCCTCATAAAAATCTTCTCTATTAGCATGGACTTTTATTTCTCCTTAAGATATATTAGTAATGTAAAATGGGTGACCTAGTGATAGATCATCAGATGCAGTGAATCCTTTAAATGATGCGTCTTGACTTTATCTTCTAGATAAATATCAATATCATAAAGATTAATATTCATTAACCAAATAATAATTTATAATGCAATTAGAATTCCTTGATGAAGGGTGATCAAATTGTACTACCATGTCACATTTAGAGTAAAAAATAGAAACTCATCTTGAAATTGACAATAAAACTTATTTAATGACACCTTCCAATACTCAAAATCTATATGGAACATAATCAAACACTAAAGGGAATCACCCCTCAACATTCTTACATAAAATAAAATCCAATACTATTTCCTCACATGAATAAAATTACAGGAAAAATTGAGATCCTCCTACCATGGAATTATCTGTAAATTTGAGAGAGTACCCTTACACTTTGGTAATCTCTAAAATTGAAACTCATGCAAATATTTCCTCCTTGAATAATTATCCTTAGAGTTAACCCATTTATGGTCAACTGGAGTATCCTAATGTACTTTACCCATCTGAACTACATGAGAAACCCTTCCACCAAACATAAATAATAATTCCTAATCCCAAGGTATAAAATTAATTTAAATCTATTTAATTAATTTCATTTTAAAATTTTCAAAATAATTTCCCCAATTCAATCACAAGCACAACCAACATGATGCTTGTAACAAAACTAGGTCTTGACCATGAAATTAGTATAATATTAGTTTAATATGTATTGCAAGCTTAAATTTTTTTGTATTAGATAAAAATATCCCTATATATGTCCTAACCAGTGTAAATTTCTTATATCACATACTAATTTTTGATAATACTATTTCCCAATGAAATCCTCACCTATTCATAACTCTAAAATATATCATAACTCTCAATAAAATATCTTATACCACTACATCTTGACCCATACCCACTAGAACCCCTCCAGGACAATAGTAATGATATACGTGACCCTTGAATTTGGGCTCCAATATGTTGTGAGTTGGAGACTCACAATGAGGGTATAAAACATACATATTGGAAGACATTAATTTATTTATCCCATAAAAAATATAAAAAATAAACCACAAATAATATCCATATAATAAAACAAAAAACCATCCATAATATAAAAATTATGTAATTTCAAACAAGAAATAGATTATCTTAAATAAATACTAAAAGAATGGATCCTATGGTAGTGAATTCAACTCTAATCACAAAATCTACACCATGAGCCTGTAATATTCTCATCATTCACCAAACCTGTTATAAAAATCTATAAAGACACTATATACAATATTAATGTGACTATATATGTATAATTAGTTGATCCCTCCCCGAACATTCTAATGTAAGGTTGGTATAAGCATACTAAATCCTAAATGAATAAACAAAAAATATGGCTCATTACCTATACTAGGCGAAATACTATCCCAACTTCACCAAGGATCACTCATAAAATCTACATATATATATATATAGTAATATAATAATCGTGATAATATAATGTAAATGTACCCTAAAAAAGATTCCCCATTGATCCATTCCCCTCATATTCTAAGGGAATACATCACTATAATATCATCTCTTCTATATCCACATATCCTCATACCTCGTATTATATCATTTCCACAACCTCATAACTAAATCCAAATAACCTTATCATAGTAATAACCAAATAACTAATTCCACATACTATATAACCACATAACTACTATATTAAGACATTTCTACCCCATAACAACATCACTGAATATTTATCTCAACCACATACCACACAATACAACCACATGTTGTCACAATATACCCCCAATAAGTATAAAAGAGAGAGGAGAGGGGGAGTAGTAAGACATCTATATCATCCATATCTTGGATATTTGTGATACAATTGGAACTCAAGATCACACATGAGCATTAATTGTGTTAACTGAATTAGGAACCAGTGTGTAAGAAATAAACAAACTATTATGGATATATTATAAACACACTATCCAAATCTTAGAGTCAACATTGAAATAAAACACCTTTATTATAATAGATCATATGCATAATATTTCCATCACATAATAGAAACAACCACTATTTCCACCTCTAGATATCACATAAGGAACCACTATAATCATTCAAAAAAAAAAAACAACACAACCATACAATATCTAATATTTTTACAATTAATTACAACTATACATAATATGAATCAATAAGATTTATTCATTTATTATCCGCATTAATTCCAATAATATAATTTAACAAATATTTTACCCCTTACATTCACATAACATATTTTATTCCACTACTTTATTTAATAACACTTATAAATTCATTCATTTAATAAAAAACCATTACTATTCCAATTTCAATAAATTCCATTAATTAATACAATAATATTATATATACATGTGAAACTACCACACATAACCTACATAACATAATCATAGTATTAATATTTTATTGAAATTAAATTATCTAATAATAAACCAATAACAATAACATGAGAAACATGAAAGGCATGAATCATCACCTCCCATTTAATTTATTAAGTCTAGTTAAATTTCTTCCTTAAGCTAATACTAAATATTCATAAAAAATTAACTAAATAATTATAATTCCATATTAACCTAGAAAATAAGTTAAAAAGAATCAGAATCACCCACCTTAATAGAATCTTTAACAATAAAATACTAGGTTAAGAGAATAAAATGATAAGAAAATACAATAAAATCACATTAAAACCTTCAACAGTCTATAAAAAAACATAAACTATTAATACATTAACAAAAATACATAAAAACCCAAAAAAACACTCTTCCATGGTTACATAAGAATAAATAACATTAAAGAATATAAAAAACAGGAATTGTGAAGCATTATGAATAAAAATATATAAACCACCTAAATACAACTGAATAAAATTAAATAGGGGATGAAAAATATCACTAAATCCAATAAATTTTATACTTAAGGTTAATGGTTGAGAAATAGAATCGAACCTAAAAATTTCATGGGAGACCTCAATGACATAATGGGATTTCACCATGCAATGGTGTAGCTAAATCAACCTATATTTTAGATCCTTGGTGTTCAAAATAACTTCATCCATTAAAAATAACCATCCATTTCATTATTTATTAAAGTTTTCGACCTAGGCCATGGATTAGTTTCATCATACCATGTCTTGGTATTCCAATATACTTGCATAAATTATAGAACACTATGACACAACACACACTAACCACTATACTTTCCCTATTATCTTTTGAAAACTGCACCATATAACTATGACATAGCTCCCTTTAAACCATGATATAATACACCACAATAAAAAACACTAATTTTTTCTATCCCTATGAAAGGAAGGGATTTCACCAAAGTCCACAAAAACCAAAACATGGAAGAATATACGATAATCAAATAATAAAAAATAAACTTACTCCAAAATGACTGTAATCAATCCAAGATTCTCAAACCTAAAAAAAATATCCAAGATACCATGTCAAAAAATCAAACCATAATGAACCTCATACTCACTATAACATAATGGTGATAGGCCATGCCATGGTTTACTTTAAGAATCAAAGACCTACCTTTTGTCTTATAAATTAATTATAAAATATATTTTCCACCTCTAACACCTCAAAACCACTATGTACAGATCTAGTAAAATATGAGCCTCTATAAAGAAGAGAAATAAGAAGAGAATATAAAGATCATATTTCATAATTCTAATTTTTTAAAAGGATATGTTATGCTTAAATGAAATATGTCTTTGAAATGTTTATTGTGTGTATATATATTAGAAATTATGAAATAAAATTTTCAAATAAAAATACTATTAGATTATAATATAATGATCATAAATAAATTCCTTCAAGGTATAAATTTAACAAAACCATTAATCCTCAAAAGTTAAAGAATTCCTTTAGAGAAATGAAGAGATATTCAAAAAAATGACGTTTGAGAATGAAAGATGAGGAATAACCAAGATATAAATGTGAGAGTGAATATGATTAATGAAACACCCTGAATATTTAGTTTAAAAGAATAAAAAGTTCTATAGTTTTCTTAACGGGAATCATTAAGATTTAGATGATCTGTTATATACAATAAAAATATTATTATTCATATATGGCTATTATAACCAAGAATTTAAATCAGGGGAATGAATATTAATGACCAAATAATGAAAAAATATGTAAAAAATATTTATATAATGAAAATATATTTATTAATTAATAATAAATAAGTACTCGATTATTATTAAATTTATTTTATTCTTCAAACATATGTTTTCATTAAAAATAGTTTCTATTTCATTTTTTACGTGGACATTAAATTAATTTATACAATTTTTTTTAAAAAATATTTTATGAAATTAATATTATTTTGTAAATTATCATGTCAATATCAGCTTTGGGTGATTTTTTAGGATTTTTCCAAAATCATTTATTTTTTCAGTGAATAGTGAAAATACATATTTTTGTAAAAATGTCATTTATTTTCATTAAATAAAGTAATTTAAAAGTTCCATTATTTATTTAATTTGAAATAAAAGTGAAATAATTCACATTTAATTATAAAAAATATAATTAATTACATTAGAATAATAATTATACTTTTTTTGGAATAAGTTTATTTTTGGGATTAGAAACACATTTTTCTAAAAACTCTTTTATGAACACAATATGTTTTATATTAAAAATGGATATTAATAGATGTTTATTAATGTTTTTATTTAAATTTATATTTTAAATATTAATTCAAATATTTTATCATTCATTTCATGTGTTTTTCAAGGAAAATAATGCACGTTAATTTAGTTTTACACATAAAAATTCATTATTATAATATAATATTTTTTTTTGCATTTTACAAGCTTATTTAAAATTATATTCTTACATTAATTGAAATTTAATATGGTAAAATAGATTTAATATTTTTAATCATAATAATTAATATAATTTAATATGGTAAAATTAATTTTTTGGTCATAATAAATAGTAAAAATAGTTAAAGTTTCTTACCACGGTTAAGGTTAAAATGAATTTTCCACAGGAGTTAAACTAAGAGATAAGGATATGAATACCAAATAAAATATTATAATTATTATCGTTTGAACATATTTTAGCCTTTTATTATCTTAAATTCAAATTAATTTCCATTTTGATTCACTTTCACATGAAAGTGACCTTATATTATTGAAATCTTTTATTTAATTACATGCGTGTCCCTCCCCTCACTTATAAATGGACACCACTTATCCTACCTTGTTCATAAAACTTTAGAGATATATCTATGAAAATAACTAATAAAAAATCATAATATATTAATTTCATTCATTCTAGATCTTATTTTCTTCTCATAATACAAATATTTCCAGGATTAATGTGTAAGACAGATGAGGTCTCTCAAAGAAGAGGTATAAATCTTAATTGTGCTCTTTCAATTTCATTTCTTATTTAAACTTATATTAACCTATTTAATACATATAAAATGATCAATTAAGAAACATAAATATAATAGGATGTTATTATGATTATGGTACAACCATTTACCACCTCTTATCCACCAATTGGGAAATGAAAGCATCAGTCATGCATACATGTAGACTACCACCTCCACATAGAGATATGATTCATTTTCTATAAAAATATTGCGTAATAGGTTATTATGATAGATTAAATGTATATATATGTCATTTATTATATAATAATTATTTTTTAAAGTTTAATTACTATTTACATTTCTTTCATTCCATCCATTGAAATGTGGAAAACATTACTCATGCGTATATACAGACTACCATCTCTATGAAGTGATGTAATTCATTTTCCATAAACGATTTATATGAATGTTTATATAATGATTAAATATTATAATTATTACATAATTAATATTATTTATATTATGAATGAATTATTGAAAATAAAGGACCCTGACTTTCAAACAGAAACATACATGTCAAATGAAACAATTAACACCCATAAACAAAGATTTTAATTAAAAATTATTAATAAAAGGATGTTGCATTATTATAAGTCGAAGATATATGAAATTATATGTACTAATATGGTTATTTTATATAATTATAATAGATTTAAATTTATTATAAAGTAGTTTATAGTGCTTATGAAGAAAGACAAACTTGAGGTAACAGTTCTTCATCTCAATTTTGTTTCATTGAGACATGTTTGATGTTATTCACCTACTTTCACTTATGAGGTGAATATACCAATTATTTGAAATTTTTATATAATGTATCCTTCTTAATTAATTTAATTTTAATATATAATTCATGTTATTTTATCTAAGGGGATTTGATTCTAATGTTACTAAAGTTGTAAGGGTTTACCGCCTCAAATAGTTTTCTTTGGGACATATGTTATGTTATAAACCTATATTATTTTAATGAGGTGTATCTAATATAATATTGATATATTTTATAAATAATATACTTATGTTCATGATATTTAATGTTTAATTTTATTTTATTCCTTTCATGGTAATTATAACTCTGATGTTACCAAAGGGGTAGGGGTTTTATGTTACAATATCTCTTTTTATCCAGACTGTTAATGTTTTTATTTATAATGTTGAGATTATATGATATATCAATATTAAAAACAATTTATTTTATTCTCTATGTATTATTTCTATAAATTAAAAATAAATATTTTAGTTTCCACTCCTTAGGTATTCAAAAGTGTGAAATAATGTTTTTAAGGAAAACCAACCTTCTTTTTCTATTCTGTCGGAATATTTTTATTCCATGTCCATATTTTCTCTAAAAAAATTTCAGGAATATTTTTAATATTATATAATTATTTATTATATAAATTTTTATCCATTTTTTAAATTTTAAAAAAATTATTAAAATGATTTTTCTTATCATTTTCTAAATGTGATACTTTTTACCAAAGGTGCGAACATGATCTTTGTTTTAACATACACCATAAGAAAATGTTTTCCTAATGTTAAGACTAATATTTTTTTGAAGCCTCCTTTACAATTTTACATGTTTTTTTTTCAAAAAAATGTTTTTCTTAAAATTTTGGAAATTTTTATATTTTAAATAATTGATTTCAAAATGAAAAGGGTATTTTTATCAAAAAAAATGTTACATTGATATTTTAAATATATTTTGATCTATAATAATATCATTGGATGTTTCTTATTATTTACTAGGGATATGATCCAATGTTACCATATTTATTCTTTTTTTGATGGATATTAATTATGATAACTAAATCTAGATTAAATCGATTTTATTTTCCATGGTTTAAGATGTAAGGGACCAGATCCTTGTGGACCGAACCTTTCCATGTTTTTGAGTATCGTGGTTCTCAGAGGCAACTTGTAAGTAGCCTATAGGTATTGGCTGTTGAAAGTTTTGGAATAAGAAGATTGCATGCCATGTAAGTGTGGTTTATGGATTGAAAAGGATAGTTAACATGGTGATTCTAGATGTGTAATAAATCAGGGTTAAATAATAAAAGGTGAAACATTTTTCAAAAGAAACTTAACCCTGAAAATTACACAACATGTAAATGGTTTACATGATGTTTCAATATCTTGTGTAGTGATTTTATAATTTTTTTTAACCACAAGGGTTTTCTTCAAACCCTATGACCTCTCTTATTCTAGGAAAAAATGGCTCCTTTCTTCATAATTTTGAGATTGTTAAAATAAAGGATTGATTCTTGGCTTCTGTCTTTGATCTCTGGTGACTCGAGTTGATCTGAGGCATATTCCTTCATCGTTTTCTAGTAGTTTCTCCTAGTTTTATTTCATTTACTCCCATGTATTCTCTCCATTTTATGGAATTTGATCTCTGTTATTTTTAAGGGGGTTTCTATTGGTTTTTGTTGGTGTGGTAGTGTCATGGAATTGTTAGATGTATACCATTCTTATAGGAGAGGTGATCAGATATCTACAACATTAATCCGTTCTCGTGTGAAGAATGTTGATGACTTTTGAGGTCAGAGATTATTTCTTCTCTTTTATTTATGTGAAATTTTAAATTGATCATTATTTATCCCTATTTAAGGAAATATAATTGAACTAATAATTATTTAAATTGATTAATAAATTGGATAGCAATCGCATGTTGCTGACATTGTTTCTTTATACAGTGATAGCATTTTGCCTCATGATTTTCTAGGTAGTGTGATATCTATACCTTTATTTGTTAGAATGTTTTTTGTGCTATGTATTATCATATTTTTTATGGAAATTGGTAAGAATATAAGGATGGAATAAATTTATAATTAATTTTCTTAAGAATAATTAAAGAAGTGGCATGTTTTTGATATAGTGTTTAATATAATTTGATGAAAATCAAATTTATTCAATGCATATGTTTAATTGAAACTGATATTCTATGTGATTGATGGAATTTATAACTAATGTGAATAATAATTATTATTGTTTGTAATAATTAAAAATTAATGATAAATAAGATTTTTTGGATGTTTGAACTTTTTTCAAATTAATTGTTTAATTAATTTAGTATCTTTTTTTAGCTTGATGCCTTAGGTTTCCTATAGTTGGAACTTGTTGATATATTAATAAGCTAATTCAATATGTAATAAGAACTATTTTTGTGATAAAGATAATTTTTTTCTATGGAATTGGTTTCCCATTTTTATAATAGGGCTAAGTGCCTTGTCTTAGAGTCGTGAGAGCTCATTTGCATGAGAAGGATGAATACCTTGTTTTGAGGGTCCAATTTTCTTTTTTACTTGTTTTTTTGTTCCTACTACTTTATGATATACTTTGGTTATGATCCTTGTGATATGATTCTAATACAGTTGATCTTGGAATGGATGATATGGGGTGGGTATACCAGAATATGATCCGAGCCTGGTATATATGATCCTGAGATGGCTAACGTGATATGTGGGAAGGGAGGCCCAAATATCATGGTAGTAGATAACCCTTGTGATGGAGGGGTGCATTGGTATATTCATGTGGGTGTCGGTGGATGGAAACAAAGGTGATAGGAAATGTTAAAACTAGTCTTACCCATTGATGAGATGCTAAGAGCTAGTAGGATCACTTGAATCTTTTTAATGGACAATGGTCGGGTTGCTCGTTTTATTTTCATTCCTTTCCCCATTGCTGGAGGCAGCTGGAGGTTCTTTGTTTCATGTTTCCTCTTGGTTGTATCTTAGAATGGTTTTCTTAGAGTACCTAGATATGGAATAATTCTAATAATTAATACATAAATGTTTAACCCATAGGGTTGGTTGATTATGGAATAAAAATGCTAAAAAGATGTTAATCTTGAGAAACTAGAGACTTAGTTTGTCTTATTCCTAAAGAGAATGGAGTTTACTCTATTTTTTAATGTAATGGAATACAATTTAATATAATGAAGAATAATGTTAATGGTTAGTAAATTTCGAATGAATTAGTTAATGGTAAGAAATGGTTTAAAAAAAGGAATTAATTAATATAGCTCTTTTATATTCTTGTCTTCTTATTGGATATCTGGTCTTAGTATTGGATGTTGGGAGTCTGAGCGACATTAGCTAGAGTTGAGTCTAGGACTGGGTTATGCCCATATTTTAGTGTTGATATATATTATATCATATATATTTTGTGATTTTATACACTACCCCACCAATTTTGGTTAGGGAAAGTAACACCCAATGGACTATGGGAGGGAGTTTTCTCCAACATCCTGGTGGGAGGATGGATAACTAACTACCCCCTCTAGGCCCACTCTATTCTCTTTATAGTTACATGTGATGGTATTCACAATGTTTCGTTTTCCCATATATATGTATAGATGGCTATGATGGCTTGTGGTTATTTCAAAAACATATATTACCAGATATAGTATCTGAAGGATTATTATATGTATCAAGGGTATGTGTTGTGATGGATTGTGGTACTAACTCGATGTATGGGATGTAATGGATTGAGGTATAATACCTAATATTTTATATATGTCATATGAGCTATGATGTCTCCCAAAACTTTATTGGTTACTATATGTGGATATGTGATATGGTATGGTGTGGTTATGTGATGCACGAGGTTCATGTTATGATGCCTTACCTAGGTGTCGTTGGGTTGGATTACTTTTGGAGAGAGATGGATCAAGATGCGTGATATTGGGGAAGAGAGGAAAACTAGTGGGAAGTAGGATCGGGGTACCATTGGTGTTTTATTATTATATTTTATTCTCTTTTATATGATATACTTGGTGATGTATATCCACGATGATGTTGGTAGCTTAGTATAACTATTTTGGTGATGAGTTAGTTTCACTATTATTTATTGTGATTTAGCATGATTTCTTTATCTTTTGCAAAAGAGGCTTCAAGGAGGATCCTAATAAGTATACTGTTATGCTCACCCTATGCATATATAAACTATTTTTTTATCATCAGGAGTAGGTTGGTGATCGGGATGGATATTACTAGCTTGGGGTTCAAGAAGAGCAGTTTGAGATTTGTGGTCACTATCATCTTTACCTTTTTGGTACTTGTAGTTTCCTTTCAGTTGTTTTAGTACTGTATGAAATTGAAAGGTTGAGCTTCAATTTTATTTTATATTTCTATACCTAAGAAGGTGTTGGTTTTTATATCCTTATTATCTATCTATTCCACATGTTTCTATTAGAGGGTAATACCTCCCATATACATGTTTACTATACCCTTGGTATTAGTCACCAACGCTGGGCCTATTGGAGGTAGGACTCGAGAAGTCATCATCTCTCTCACATCATCACATTATCTTTTTGGGGAGGGGATTTTGACAGAGTGGTATCAAATGGAGGTTCAACTTTGAGGGATAGGATGGAGGATGAAGTTAGGAACAGGTTAGGTTTCATGGGTTGGTAGGGAATGGGTTTCAGCTAAGTTTAGTAAGAGATTTTAACATGGGAGGCCGATTGATACCTTTTTATTTAGGCCCCCTGTGAGCTGATACAAAAACCTTTAAGTTTACTAATCCTACTAAATGAAGTGATATTGGTTGAAGGGTAGATACCTAGGAAAGGGTCATGCCTCATTTTTCTCGGTGTTTGTGTTTTAAATGTGTAGACCTTGGGATAAGTTAAAACCTTAAACAAGATAGTAAATAAATAAATAAATTTTAAATATTACATATTATTGGTTTAAGAGGTCTAATATGTTTTTTATTTTTTCAGGCATGGATCTAGGTCGATGTCGACATTAGGTTCATGCCAAAGATTTTCAACATGATGTGCCATCAGATCGCCATAGACTATAAGTTGATGATGATGACACTTGGAGGAGGAAACTATGAGAGTTTCAGTGCTAGAGTCTACATAACTATGAGGGTTCCATTTAAGGTGTAGTAACAAAACAAAAGTTGTAGGAGGTTGATATAGATTTCAGTTTTATCCATGATCAGAAGAATCATTGTGCTTCATTGGATGTGACGATGCTACCTGGAGCAGTGAGGCAACAATGGTTCTTATTCCACGGTGATCATAAGGAGTTAACAGTCTCATAGTATAAGTTTTGAGACCAATTTAGAGTAGATTATCTTTCCTTGACTATGAATTAGAATATTCTCTAAGAGTTTATTACCCTTTGGGAGGGGAGCTCTAGTGTTCATTATTTTAGAATCCATTTTAGGACCCTTATAAGATATTCTTCAAACCCATTTCTAGATGAGGAGGCCAAGACAAGGAATTTCAAGGCATTGAATATAGAGATCCAACACCAGGTCACCCAATTTATGATGAAGATGTATCTCAAGGTGTTGGAGATAGCATAGGTTAAAGAAATAACATTGGACAGAACCGGGTTGTCATGAGTGGGGATTCTTTAGGATTCCTCATAATGAAGATTTGTGGTCTAGGGTTCTAAGTTGTCAGGACATAAGAGTTTTCAGTTAGTCATAGGTAGGTCCCAACCCACATCATCCCTTTTCCTCAGGGGAAGTGGCTCTTATACCTATGATAAGGGATCATACACATGTTTTTTTGTGGTGTCTAAGGTCAAAATTGGTGAGTGTGCTTGAAATTTATGAGCTGTCAGTGTGTGCTAAGTGTTCTACTTCGGTTTCCTCCATTGAGTCTATTTCAACTGAGGTAGCTACAGTAGGATGGTCCTATCTAGGATCAGTAGAGAGAATATGGGACAAGCAGATGAAATATCTGAGAATATCCTCTTCCTCAAAGAGAAAATTGCGACCATGGATATGGTTGTTAGAAGGGTTATAGAGTCTATGGAGTAGGTCATGTTCATCTTCACACATTAGTGTTTCCAGCCCCAGGTGGTTTCAACATCATTTGAGTTACCCTTGGATTATTTTTTACATGGGTTCATTCTCTATTTGATTTTGGAGTGACACAATCCTTTATATCACATACCCTCATCCATGCTTTGTGAATTTATGTAGATAGGATTCCAATTCCCTTGGGGTTTACTATGATAGTTGGAGGTCAAGATGACTTGTTTGAATTATGTAGCGACTATGATCTAGTGCTTGGGAGGAACTTCTCCTGGAAAGATTTCCTATGTTTGTGGATACAACCATATGAAATCATCATTGACATGGATTGATTGTATTTAGTGTAGGATATCATGGATTGATTTAGGAGGAAGGTTGTGCTCTATGATGATGAGGGAGATCCAATGGAGGTTGTTGGAAAGTGAGGTCCTCGTTTGGGTTAGAGGCATGTTCAGTCCTTGTCTTATTTGATGGTCGGGCTGATTTTGAGCTCATAAGAGGATCAATAGTTGGTGTTTCTTAGGGTTGTGGAAGATTACCCTGATGTATTACAGAAGATGTTTCAATGTTACCCCCTATGTGGGAGATCAAGTTTGGGATTGAGCTACAAAAACAAATGTATCCTATATCGATATATCTATATAGGATGTCTCATTTTGAGTTGTGAAAGCTATGACTACGGATTGATGATCTATTACAGAAAGGTTTTGTTCGTCTGGTTGTGTCACCTTGGGGTGCACCGGTTTTGTTTGTGAAAAAGGATAATGGAAGTTTGCAGCTTTGTATCGATTATTACCAGTTAAACCAAGTGACAGTGGAGAACTACTATCCTCTTTTGGGGATTGATGATTTATTCGATCAGCTAAAGGGAGAAAGTTGGTTCTCAAATATTGATTTGTGGTTAGTATATCATAAAATTAATTTGAAGGATTATGATATACAAATGACTAATTTATATTTTCTTCATGGGCATTATGAGTTTTTTTTGTTGCCATTTAGTGTGATGAATGATTTAGTTGTGTTTATGGGGTTGATGAATGTAGTTTTTAGAGAGTTCATAGATAAGTTCTTGGTGGTTTTAATCGATTAAATCCTTATGTACTCTACATATGAGGAGGATTATAAAGAGCATATGCGTGATATTTTAAGATTTCTTCATTATGAGAAGCCATTCAAGAAGTTTCTATAGTGTGATTTATGGGCTTGTGAGGTCTATTGATTGGGGAATGTGGTATCCCAAGTGGGAGTATCCATGGACCCTTCAATGACAAAGGTGTTTGTGTCTTGGGTAGCCCTCAAGATAGTGACATAGTTATCGAGTTTAGTTGGTCTTATATAATATTATAGGAGGTTTGTATCTAATTTCTCTCAGGTCTTAACTCCTTTTACAACCTTGACTCAAAAGTATCAAGCGTTCTTGTAGAATGACGAGTTTCAAGTAGCTTTAGAGTACTTGAAGGAGAAGTTGATCAATGATCTAGTAATTTATTTTCCAGTAGTGGGAGTTTAGTTTGGGGTTTTCTACGATGATTCTCATCTTGGTTTGGGAAGTGTTTTGATGCAGTAGAGATAAGTTGTTTCTTATGGGTTTTGAAATTTACATCTCCATGAGGGTAACTATTCCACCCATGATCTTGAGTTGGTGGAAATGGTTTTTACTTTGAAGTTGTGGTGACATTACCTCATCAACAAGAATTTTTTGGTTTTTACCAACCATAAGATCATGTGGTATGTCTTCTCCCAATTTGACTTGAAATTGTGTTAGTGTTGGTGGATGGAATTATTATAGGATTAAGACTTTAACATTTTTATGCTAGGAAAGAATTTTTTTTAGTTGATTCATTGAGAAGGAAGTCACATAGTGATTCCATGCATGAATTTGGGGATTCTTGGAGAGTGATGTAAGAACTCTCAATGATACATCCAAATATAGGAGAGGTTAGAGGCATAGGTTTCCTTTTCTAGATGATAATATAGTAATATTTGGGTAATAAGTTGAGGAATCCCTATTGGGGTAATCTAAGGTGGAGGTTTGGAGAGACCGAGTTCTTTTTAGTGATTCCACTGATGGTTGGTCTGAGGATGGACAACACTAGGTGTTATTTTAGGGTAGGCTCTTCATTACTTATTTTATTTATGAGATGGTTCTTCATGAGTTCCATATTTTGTAGTTGGTGTTACATCTTTGATTGAAAAAGATGTACTGGTCCTTGAGAGGTTAGTTTAGGGGGCCTTGGTTGAAGTTTATGATTTCAGAGTTTGTTTCTTGATGTTTGGTCTTTCAGAAGATGAAGGAAGAACATTGTGTTCTCAATGATTTTATCTAGATATTAAATGTTATTTTTTGGAGGTTGGGGGATATCTTGATGGGCTTAGTTACTAGTTTACCTCGAGCTCATAGTGGAAATGAAGTTATATGGGTGATAATGGATCATTTGATGAAATCATCCCACTTTATAGTGATTAGGGAGTCATGATCAGGGAAATTTTTGTCGAGGTAGTATCGGGAGGAGGTGGTGTGACTCCAAGGAGTCGCATAGATGATCATCTTTGATTGAGATCCTCATTTTAACTCCTGGGTGTGGAGCGGTATCCAATACACTTTTTGTTCTTAGTTATTCCTTGGCTCCATTTTTCATCCATAGACAGATGGTCAGAAAGATCAGACCATCTAGAATCTTTATGAAATGTAATACTCTTGGTGTCACAACCCATTCCCCAGGGCCTGTGTTGTGACTACCCCAAGCTCGCCTTCCATAGGCCAGGGGCTGGCAACTAGCACCGAAAGGCATATTCCCTAAAACTAGGAAGGCATTGAATTTATTACCTTTAAACACCACAACCAAGCACATAGTAAGATATGAACACAAGTAAATTTTATAATAAAAAGAGTGTTTACAGTAAGAAAAAGGGGCCAGAATACAAGCCCAAATAGAAAGTACAAGAAAACTGAAAATTATAAGTAAAATGAAATAGATCATGTGAAATCCCGCCAAGGATCATACCTGAAGGGTAGGTATGGCTCTCGAATGGCCATCTCTACGGTATGCCTCCTCTAATGTCTACCTATGAGCTACCCTCAGTCCAGGTAATCTCTTCTTCAGTCAGCGCTATCCGTCTTCTTCACCAAACACAACAATGTGCGGGTGTAACCCGTGAAGGGGTGAGTATAACAATACTCAGTAGGGACCCTGAGACCCTCAAAGTTCTCACAAAAACCCACAAAGGGTAAACCACAAGCATGAAAACATCTGACAACCCTAATCAGGTATATGACCATACATATACCTCAGTTATCAAGTATACTCATCTCATTCACGAGGAAACACAAGGCCCAACTCATTATCCCAAAGCTCATCTCTTACACGAAGGAAAGGGTACCACGAAGGTAACACCACAAAGGTAAGAACCAAAAAGGTAACACCACATAGAAGAATACCACAAAGGCATCACCATGAATGTAAGTACCACAAAGTTATGTCACACAGAATAATACAACAGAGGTATCACCATGAAGGTAAGGACTTAGTTCACATAGATATATGTTATGTACGGTAGAAAAGATGATTAGATGTAACTACTGAATCATCTTACTCTATTAATAGGTAGACCCACGTAAGATCCTAAATAATCAGACCCACATAGGATCCTAATACTGAAGACCCACGTAGGATCCTAGAGTAGTCCCACATGGATTCCTAGAGCGGATCCAAGTGAGAATCTCGAACACAGTACCACGTAGGATCCCAAATCACAGACCCACATAGGATCCCTTTGTCATGTTACAGCCAGCTACAGGATTCCCACACTAAGCTCACTTGATTCCAGGAGGGTCCTCTCCTCAAACCACAGGTCGATACTCAAACTAAAACTATGTCCCATGAATAAGTATCCTAAATTACCGCCATGTAAAAGGGGTCTCAACGCAACAGACGGTGCGTCAATCAGATGCCCGGTCTATAAGGTATTGGCCTTTTAGTCCCGAGGGCCCGATTGGATTTGTGTTCGATCCAACATAGCCATACCCCAACTTTATCCAAAACTCTTTTGGGGTATATCAAAAGTACCATCTCGAACCAAGGTTTCTGGCTCCATAGATGGTGCATCAAACATATCCCCATAGCTCATGTTATGACCGATAGAGTGAAAAGAGGTCGAAGTTGGTCCGTGTCCGGCCCGACCCAACCCAACCTAGTCTGGGCTGACCCGACCTAGTTTGGGTCGACCCAACCTGCAGAGTCCGACCCGGCCTGCCGGCGCGGTCCGCGGTGCGGACCGATTGGTGGGCAGCGGCTGGCCAGACGGTTAGCCCTCCTCCATGGCACGGTCGCAGGCCGCACCTCCATCGGTGGCCGACAGCAAGCCGGCCGCCCCTCCATTGCTGTTGTGGCCTCGCGCCGCGACTCCTGCATGCCGGGCAGCGTGGACACACGCCACCACACCCAGCACACAGCCGGCCGCCACCCTTTCTCCGCTACGGCCAATGGGCCGCGGACCTTCTTCGGTAGTGTGGTTGCACTGCCTTCGTCGTCGCGGCCAGCTGGGGGGCCAGCCGCCGCTCCTGAGTCCCACCAGTGCCGGTCGTCGGCGACGTTCCTCGGGTCACCGAGTGAACCTCGGTGTCCCATTATTCATTCTGTAGACTCCTTCACTCGCTTCGGGATGTCTCCATCAATTCAAGTCCATCAAAAATTCCACAAAGGTTGTGGAGAGGTCGGGCCGTGTTCATTTGGCCTTCCCTCTCCATGTTATAATGATAGAAATCAACATAGATGTTCTTAATTCAATAAGGATGAAAAGAACGGGGGGTAAGGGGTATACAAAAACAAAAAACCATACCTCAATTTCTCATTGGAAGATGTTGTAAGGAAGAATATGAAGTCATTGGGGATGGTGATGTCGGCGTTTTTTGCTTCCGCAAAGAGCATATGATCCGAGCTCAGGGTCAGTTCCTCCTTCTTCGTTGGATAGGGCATTCTTCATTGGAGGAAGAGTTTCTCCAAAGTTCTCCCCTTTTCCAATGATTTCCCCAAGTAAATGAGGAGCCAACAAATTAAAATAGGTTTATCAAATTAATTTAAATTGGCACAATTAAAATTGTCATAAATAAATGCAAAAATTAATTAATTGAAGTGTTGAAGATTTTCCCACATAAAGAGGGGTTCAGGTGGTTCCCACCACTATGAATTCAAAATGGGAGGTTTTCTAGCTTAGGTTGTCCCCACCATTGAACATTCAAAGGGGTTTTTTTTTTAAAAAATAAAATAAAAGTTGTTCTTTATTTTGTTTTTATTTCCACAAAAAACATGAAAACTAACTTTCACCCTCATCATATTGTGGTCAAGGTGAAAGTCTCCTTAAGTGGATATCAGTGATGCGAGTTCAATGGTTCCCTCAGATTTCAATTCCAAGCACCGGTTCAAAAGTTATAAAAACCCACTCGCACGTTTACTGAACGTACTTAAAAATAGTTCAGAAATTAATTCCGGTCACACTGGGCCTCAGAATCATGCACCATCAGTTTTCACAGACTTTTAATATTCCATATCTTTTAAAAAAATATTTACAAGGAATTTTAGGGTCTTTAAATTCTCCCCACCTCTGGGATTTGCATCCCTGAAAGACACATCACAAAAAAAAAACTAGGAAAACATGTGGGGGTACTAAGAACGAATCTGAGCCTCCCACTCCCATGTGCTCTTCTAGAGGTTCCCGTGCTACCAATGTATATGCACCAAAGGTATCGATCTCCCATGAAGGACTATCTTATGTCGATCCTCAATCTCCACTGGAACCTCCTTAAACATCTCCCCATAGTTGATGTCCATCTCGCCCCAGTCAATGATGTGTGAAGGGTTGTGCACGTATCTCCTCAGCTGGGATACGTGGAAGACGTCATGCACCCGGTGAAACTGAGGTGGAAGAGCTAAGCGGTAAGCCACCTCTCCAACTCTGCTGAGGACCTAAAAGGGTCCGATGAACCTCATAGATAACTTTCCGCCCCTGCCAAATCTCTGAAAACATCATTGGGGTGAGACCCGTTGGAAGACATGGTCGCTATCCTCAGACTCTAGAGGTTTCCATCTCCTATCAGCATAAAACTTCTGCCTAATCTGTGTAGTCTTCACCTGCTCCTAGATTATTTTCACCTTCTCCGTGGTAGACCGTACCATATCTGGTCCCATGAGTGCTGACTCGCCTAGGTCAGTCCAGCACAAAGGCGATCTACAAGGTCGACCGTACAATTCCTCGAAAGGTACCATCCCAATGGTGGAGTAATAAAAATTGTTGCATGTAAAATCCACCAAGTTCAAGTGATCCTCCAAGCTGTGACCGAAGTCAAGGACACAAGAACACAACATGTCCTCGAGGGTCTGAATGGTTTTCTCAGTCTGGCCATCCGTTTGAGGATGGAAGGCGGTGCTCAAACGAAGTTGCGTCCCAAAATCCTCCTGCACCCCCTTCCATAGTCGGGAAGTGTAACGTGAATCACAATAGGAGAAAATCGTCGAGGGTAATCCATGTATCCACACAATCTCCTACACATAGAGGCATCCCAAGATCTCTACTGAACCATGTTCTTTGATCGTTAGGAAGTGGGCCAACTTGGTGAGTCGGTCGATGATCACCCAAATGGAATCATGACCCATGGATGAACATGGATGTCCTGTCATGAATTCCATGTATATTCTATCCCACTTACACTATGGGGCCTCTAAATGCTGAACTAAGCCTGCTGGTACCTGATTCTCCACCTTCACTTGCTGACAAGTGAGGCACCAAGAGACAAACTCTACTACTGCTTTCTTCATTCCCGGCCACCAGTGCTGTCGTCGGAGGTCTTGGTACATTTTCAACACTCTTGGATGTACTGCTAGAGGGGTTGTGTAGAACTCCCTCAACACTTCCTCCTAGAGCAACCCTGGTACCATGGTACGTTCTCTGAATAGGATGACGTGCTCCCCACCTTTAGAAAATCTATAAAGTGATTGTCCTATGGATATCTGAGCATGTCTATCCTCGCAGTTAGTGTCCCCACACTGTGCCTCCCTAAGTCACTGAAGGATTGGGAGAGTGAATGTAAGAGACTGAAGAAAATCTGCTCCATCTCGATCCACAAATAATATCTGCAAAGCGGTCAGCTGCTCTGTCACCTCACCTAGAAGCTGTATACCAGATATCCTACTGAGTGCATCTACTACAACATTCCCCTTCATAGAAGTATAAAATATCTCGAAGTTATAGTCCTGGAGGAACTCAAGCCATTTCCATTATCTCAGGTTCAGTTCCTTTTGAGAGAAGATATACTTGATACTCTTGTGATCAGAGTATACTGTAAAACATTCGCCAATCAAGTAATGTCACCACATCTTCAAAGTGAATACCGCAGCTACTAACTCTAGGTCATGGGTAGCATAGTTTTTCTCATGTTGTCTCAGCTATCAAGAACCATAAATGATCACTGATCACCCCTAAATCAGGACACATCCATGCCTAGTCCCTGATGTGTCATAGTAGACTATGTACCCACCGCCTTCCTCTGGTAGCCTCAAGATGGGGGCCCTAGTCGGATTCTGCCTAAGCTTATGAAAAATCCAATCGCATCTCTCCGACCACATGAAGGGCTTCCCCTTCATTGTCAACACTAATAAAGGTTCCACAACTCTGGAGAAATCTGGCACAAACCTATGGTAGTATCCGGCCAAACCCAGAAAACTCCGTACCTCCATCACACTCCTGGGTGCCTCCAAAGCAAGTACTGCCTCAATCTTTGATAGATCCACCACTACTCAACCCTATGAGATGACATGTACCAGAAAGTGAACCTCTTAGATCTAGAACTGGAACTTCGATAGCTTACCATAAAGCTAGTGCTCTCGGAGTGTGTCCAGAACTGCCTGAAAATGATAGGAATGCTCCTCCTCTGGAGTATTGGTCAGGCCGAATGGCATAACCAGGAACTCATAGTGGCCATACCGATATATGAAAGTTGTCTTCTGAACATCCTCATCTCGTACTCTGAGCTGGTGATAGCCTGATCTGAGATCTATGTTCGAGAACTACTGTGCTCCCTTTAGCTGATCAAAGAGGTTATCAATCCTTGAGAGTGGGTACATGTTCTTCACGGTCACCTGGTTCAGGTTCCGATAGTCAAAAAAAGTCTCAAGTTCCCATACTCCTTCTTGAAGAACAAAATTGGTGCTGCCCAAGGAGAAACACTAGGTCAGATGAATACCTTCCCCCATAAGTCCCCTAGCTATACCCGCAGCTCATGAAGCTCTGCAGGAGCCATCCAATATTCTGGTGTAGATATCAGTGCCATATCGGGGTACACATCAATGTAAAAGTCCACCTCTCTAAGAAGAGGTATACTCAGAACATCATCAGGGAAGACATCCGATGACTGGTCCACCACTATAGGATAGCTCAGACTCTCCACATCAACCGCTCTGAGGGTAAGGCTAGCTAAGTGATGACTGATCGGCTGCACTCTCCTCCGGGTAAGTCCATGCTATGCTGTAAAGGCTCCCTTCTCACCAGTGAAGGTAAAACTAGTCCCATCAGTGCGGACACACCACACTTTGTGCCTAATACAGCCAATCTGATCATGGACTGTAGATAACCAGTCCACACTAGAGATAACATCGTAAGGCCTCGACGCCGCTACTAGGAGATCCCAACCGAAGCTCTCGTCTCCCAGAGTAAGCTCACACTTCCAACACCTGTGTGTAATCGTCAAATCCTCTCCCATAGGAGTTTCTAACCATAATGATCGAGCCAACGACTCCACCAGAATCTCCAAGATTCAAATGAGGGTAGTGGAAATAAAAGAATGACTGGAACCTGCGTCTATAAGTACAGCAACTAAGGTGGAGTAGACATATATCATACCTCATATAATCTCCAGAGCACTGTGGTCGTATACCTCAGCTTCCTGGAGCTGAGCTCGCCCCTATCCACCTGCTCCTTATGGTCGGGGTGGACCACCTGGTGGTGGTGGTGGTAACACCTCGAATCGTCACCCACTACTATCTGCACGATTAACTCCTCTTCCATGTCCGCCTTCTCCTTGCAGACCTCCTTAGTCGAACCTCTATCTCGGCCTGGGCGGTCCTTCGACCATCTACTGACCATCTGTACAACGGGTTGGGCAGTCACGAGCTATGTGACCCTACCCGCCGCATGCGTAACACTGCTTGATCCTCACATGAATGGATCTGTCTCTGGTGCCCCGCGCAACCGACCCTGAATCCTGCAGTCATTCACTTGTAGGACTGGTCCTCTGGGACCTCTGTGACACCTGTCTACTGGAAGCTGCAGAAGACTCCTCTACGTGATAGTCGGTGGTGGGTCTCTCTACTGGTGACTACTCAGCAAGAAAAATCTCCACTAAGAGGGCTTTCTCTAACACCCTCGCCTGCGTCAGGATGCTGAGGGAAATAATCGAAGCCCTAATCTCCCACATGAGTCCCTGGTTGAAGGTCCAGGCCCTGAGGAATGGGTCCCACACCATATTTTTGGAGTAGAGTGATAGGTCGGTGAACCTCACTGTATACTGAGCCATAGTCATGCTGCCCTGCTATAGATGAAAAATCTCCTATACGCGCACTGCACGAAGGGTCGCTGGGACAAACTCTGCCTGAAACAGGCTCTCAAAGTATGCCTAGAGAAGTGTCACCTCATCGTGAACCTGGAGCATCAAGCTCCACCATCTGCCTATTGCTTCCTGTAGAAGACTAGCGGCAAGAATCACTATGAGATTAGATGGTGTCCCTACCAGTCAGAAGAATCTCACCACGACCTCCAGCCAATCCTCAGCTACCTGTGGGTCCATCTCACCCCTAAACCTAGGTGGCCTCGGGCCTTGTAACTCATGAAACGCGCTCAAGGGGAATGAAATTTCTTCTATTTGGGCTGGTGGAATCAGTGGCCCAACGGGTAATGGTACCACTGGTTCCTCTACTAGTGCCTCTACGGATAAAGGGACCTGTACCGAGGCCTCGTCGCTCGGTGGGCTATTATTGCGTACTATACCCGGAACCCTAGCTAGTTTTCTGTGTGGAGGCATCCTGAAAAGAAACAGGTGAGCCATGGTCAATAAGTTATACCTGGTGATCTGACTCAGAAAGATCACAAAGAAAACTTTTCTAAACACACATGCAATTAGTGTTTTCGTGCAGTGAGTCAGAAATTAGAAATCAGGGTCCTGGTGTATAGATATGTCGACCGCTGCACCAAAATTGGATTCCCTAAACTGATTACCACACTCACTACACTTAACACAATTTCCATTAAAAAATCAGAGTCCAATGTTCTATGGTAGAACCAACTCCTTTGATTCCAATTTTTCACGACCCGTCCCCTGGGGCCTGTGTCGTGACTACCCTAAGCCCTCCTTCCATATTCTAGGGGCTGTAGACTAGCATCGAAAGGTGTATTCCCTAAAACTAAGAAGGAATTTCCTTTATTACTTGTAAACACACACAACCAATCACACAACAAGATATGAACACAAGTAAACTGTATAGTAAAATGAGTGTGTACAGTAAGAAAAAGGGGCCAGAATACAAGCCCAACTGGAAAGTACAAGAAAACTAAAAAGTAAAATTAAACTAAAATAGCTCCTATGAACTCCCACTAAGGATCCTACCTGAAGGGTAGGTATAGCTCTCGAACGGTCGTCTCTACGGTATGCCTCATCTAATTTCCACCTATGAGCTACCTCCTATCTTAGTACTCTTATCTTCAATCAACGTTGTTTGTTGTCTGCACCAAACACAACAAGGTGCGGGCGTAGCCTATGAAGCGGTGAGTATAACAATACTCAATAGGGACCCCAAGACCCTTAAAGGTCTCACAAAAACCGACAAAGGGTAAACCACAAGCATGGAAACTTCGGACAACCCTACTTAGGTATATTCCCATACATATACCTAAGTTATCAAGTATACTCATCTCATTCATGTGGAGACAAAAGGACCAAATCATTATCCCAAATCTCAAATGTTCCATGAAGGAAAGGGTACCATGAAGGTAACACCACCAAGTTAATAACCAAAAAGGTAATACCACATAGAATAATACCAAAAAGGTATCACCATGAAGGTAAGTACCACAAAAGGTACGTCACATAGAAGAATACCACAAAGGTATCACCACAAAGGTAATGACTCATCTCACATATATATAACTTAGGTATGATAGCAAAAAAGATTAGATGTAACTACTGAATCATCTTACTCTGTTAAGAGGCAGATCCACATAGGATTCTAAATCATCAGACCCACGTAGGATCCTATAGTAGTCCCACGTGGATTCCTAGAGAAGATCCAGGTGAGACTCTCGAACAAAAACCCACGTAGGATCCCAAAGCATAGACCCACATAGGATCCCTTTCTCATGTTACAACCAGCTACAGGGTTCCCACACTAAGCTTGCTTGATTCCGGGAGGGTCCACTCTTCAAGTCACAGGTCCATACTCCAAATGACATGAAGTCCCATGAAGAAGTATCCCAAAGGACCTCCACGTAAAAAGGTTCTCAACGCAACAGACGGTGCGTCAATCGGACGCCCGGTCTGTAAGTTATTGGCAAGTCCAGAGGGCCCAGTTGGATTCATGTTTGATCCAAACTATCTGCACCCCAAATTTATCCAAAACACAATTTGGGTATACCAAAAGTACCTTCTCTATCCAAGGTTTCCGGCGCCACAGACAGTTTGTCAAACGGAAACCCGTAGCTCATGTTATGGATGAAGGAGCGAAAAGGGGTCGAAGTTGGTTCGGGTCCGGTCCGACCTGGCGTGACTCGGCCTTAGCCAACCCGACCTAGTTCGGGTTGAACCAACCCATAGGTTCTGCCTAGACAACTAGGTCCGACCCAGCCCGATAGGTCCGGCTCAGCCCGTTGGGTCCGGTGCGGCCCACGGTGCGGCCCACGAAGGGTGGCGCGCAGAGCAGCCCGCGATGGGTGGCCCAAGGTTGGATGGATGGCCGAAAGTCCTCCACGGTGCCGTTGCACGCCACGCCTCCACCAAAAACTGGTAGCGAGCCGGCCACCCCTCCATTGCTGTCGCGGCCTCGCATCGCGGCTCCTGCACACCGGTTGGTGCAGACGCGCGCCGCCACAACCATCTCGTGGTCGGCCGCCACCGGCCACCGCCCTTGCTCCGCTGTGGCCGACGGGATGAAACCCTTCTCCAGTGGGGTGGTTGCATCGCCACTGTCATCGCAGCCAGCCGGGGTTTCGACCGCTGCTCTCGAGTCCCACCGGTGCCATTCACCGACACGGTCGCCAACGACATTCCTCGGGTCACCGGGCACACCTGAGTGGCCCGTTCTTTATTCCGTAGACTCCCGTACTCACCTCGAGATGTTTCCATTAATTCAAGTCCATCAGAAATTCCACAAAGGTTGTGGAGAGATCGGGCTGTATTCGTTTGGCCCGCCCTCTCCATGTTAGAACGATAGAAATCGACATAGATGTTTTCAATTCGAGAAGGATGACAGGAATAGGGGTAAGTGGTATACAAAAACAAAAAACCCATCCTCAATTTCTCATTTAAAGATGTCATGAGGAAGAAGAGGAAGTCATTGGGGATGGTGACATCGACGTTTGTTGCTTCCGCATAGTGCTTCCGATCCGGGCTTGGGGTCGGTTCCTCGTTCTTCGTTGGAGAGGGCGTTCTTTGTTGGAGGAAGGGTATCTCCAAAGTTCTCCCCTTTTCTAATGATTTCCCCAAGGAAATGAGGAGCCAAAAAATTAAAATATGTTTATCAAATTAATTTACGTTGGAACATTTAAAGTTGGAAAAAATAAATGGCACAATTAATTAATTGAAGTGTTGAAGGTTTTCCCACATAAAGAGGGGTTCAGGTGGTCCCCACAACCATGAATTCAAAATGGGAGGGTTTCTAGCTCGAGTGGTCCCCACCATTGAACATTCAAATGGGAGGTTTTAGAAAAATAAATAAATAAAAGTTGTTCTTTATTTTTTTTATTTCCACGAAAAACACAAAAACTAAATTTCACACTCATCCTACTGCGGTCGAGGTGAAAGTCTCCTTAAGCGAATATTAGTGCTGCGAGTTCATCAGCGCCCTCATATTTCAATTCTAAGCACCGATTCAAAATTTATAAAAACTTTCTCCCATGTTTACTGAACGTACTTAAAAAAAGTTCATAAATTCATTCCAGGCACACCGGGCCTCAGAATCACATGCCATCAATTTTTGCGGACTCGTAATATTCCATATAATTAAAAAAAATATTTACATTTAATTTTTAGGTCTTTACACTTGGGTCCTGGATTTTTAAGGTTCATGGATGAGGCCCCTACCCTTGGTTGAGTTTTCTTATAATAATATTTTCCACTCTATCATTGGTATGGTAAATTTTGAATATTTTTATGGCCGATCATTCCATTCTCCATTGTACTGGATCAGGGTTGGGGAGGCAACAATTCTTGGGCTAGAACTTGTATAGATTATGGAAGATATGATTTAAGTAATTCATATGAGGATGAAAGGAATTAAGGATCATCAGAAATCCTATGATGATCAAAGGATAATACCTTTGGAGTTAGATGTTGGAGATCATGTGTTCCTAAAGGTGAATACTCATTATGGGAAGCAAAAGATTAGTTGTGAGAGTCCCCATTTTGTTATGCCTTTTGAGGTGTTGTCACATATTGTATCCATGGAATATTAGATAGAACTTCTCCCATAGATGAGTTGGATACACACTATTTTTCACATGTCACAGCTCCATAATTATCTTCATAAAAACTCCCATTTCATCGATTGGGGTGAGATCGATGTTGATGATGATGTGACCTTTAAGGCATGTCCTATAGAGATATAGGACCACCAGGATAAGGTGTTGTATGGATGTACCATTCCCTTGGTTCATGTCTTTTGGAGGCATGGTGGCATGGAGGAGAGTACCTGGGAACATGAGTCGTAGATGAATGCTCATTAGCCTAAGCTGTTTTATGTTTAGATATTCTCTTATAATGTTGTTCATTTATTGATATTGACCATTTTAGTTTATGAGATGGTTTTATCTTGTCTCTTATTATGTCTTAACTCTCTTTTAAGAGGTATCTACCTCAGGAGAGTGTTAAAGAGCTGGTTATTTTTGTTTCATGGTTTTACACTTGTTTCCTCTGAGTGAGGTGGTAGATCTACTGATATGGAAAGGCTGTTGAAAGGTATCTCATAGGGTGGCTATTCAGACAACCCCTTTTCATTTCCCTCTCTGTGTTTGGTTTTAGATTCTTGAAGATAATAAATTTTTTGATAGGTATCTAATATCAAGGCCCAAATTGATGTGTATTGACCATTTGTGTGTTTCCAAGGCTCGTGGTGCTAAGAGGAGGCTTGGATGTAGCCTAGAGGTGTTGACTATTGAAAGTTATAGAACAAGGATATTACACACTATTTAATTGTTACATGTCATGTGAGTGTGTTTCAGGACTTTTTAAAGATGGTTCATGGGGTTATTCACAAAATACAATAAATTAAGAACAAATAATAAAAGGAAATATGTTTTTCAGTGAAAATTGTACCCTGAAAATTACACGACGTGTAAATGGTTTACACACTGTGTAAAAATACTATGGAGTTCTTTTGTTAATATTTCAACTACTAAAGTTTTCTAAAAACACTAAATTTTCTCTCATTCTAAGTGACCATAATCTCCCTCCTTTAACATTTCTAGATCCCTCTAATTGGGGATTGATTCTTGGCTTCCATATTCAATTCACAGTAACCTGAGTTGATCCATGGTGGATCCCTTCTTAATTTTCTATTGGTTTCTCCCTATTTTATCTCATTTCTTCTGATGAATTATCTCTATTCTATGGAATTTGATCTCTATTGATTCTAATAGTGTTTCTATTCATTTTTTGTTGGTGTGGTTGTTCCATAGAATCCTTATATGGATATAGTTCTTATGAGAGGGGTGATTATATAACTTCAACATTGGTCTATTATTGTGCAAAAACCTTTGACGAATTTTGATTTATGGGATTAATTTTTTTTATTTTATTTACCTGTAGGCATAAATTGATCATTCTTTATCCCTTTAGAAGTCAATTAAATTTACCTAATATTTTTTCAACTAGATTAATAAATTTGATAGCTATCGCGTGTTGTTGATGTTGTTGCTTTATACTGTGATAGAGGTTTGCCTCATGATTTTATAGAAAATGTGATATGTATGCCTTTATTTGATAGAATGTTTATTTATCCTATGGGTTATCATGTTGTACTTGATGGAAATTGGTAAGAATGTAAATATGGAATTAATTTATAATTAATTATCTTTATAATTACTAAAGAATACGCATGCTTTTAATCTATTGGTTAATGTAATTTGATAATTATCAAATTAATGAAATCCATAAGTTTAATTGAAATTTATTTTCCATGTGATTAATGTAATTGATAACTGATTTGAATCATGTTTATGATTGATTTAATAATTAAAAAGTAATTATAAATAATAATAGTTGTACGCTTGAAAGAATGTTTTAATTAATGTTTTAATTAATTTAGTAGCTTGTTATAGCTTGATTTCGTATGTTACCTATAGTTGTAACCCATAAATAAATGTACCAGTTAATTCAATATTGAATAAGAGCTGATTGTGTGATTAAAAAATGTATTTTTATTGGGCCTGAGTTTCTCATTTTCATGAGAATGCCAAGTGCATTGTTTTGGATCTCTGAGATCTCGTTTGCAAGAGAAGACTGAATGCCTTGTTTTAAGGTCCTAGTTTCCTTTTTTACTTTATTATTTCTTCCATCTTATTTGTGATGTTATCTAGTTACAATCCTTGTGAAATGATCCCAATATAGCTGAGCCCAGGATAACTGATATGGGGTGGGGAGGCATGGATGTGATGTGAGCCTGGTATAGCTGATTCTGAGATGGATGATGTGATATATGGACAGAGAGGCCCCATATAACATAGGATTGGATGATACATGTGATGCAGAGATGTACTGGTATATGCATGTGGGTATCTAGGATGTGACTAGCGGTGGATTTATGAGTTAAATATGGTCTTACCCATTGATGATATGTTGAGATCTAGTATTCTCACTTAAATCTATTTAATGGATCATGGCTAGGTTACTTGATTTTATCTTTTTTACTTTCCCTACTATTTGAGGTAGTTCGAGATTCTTGGTTTCATGTTTCCTCTTGGTGTTAGATTAGTATTGTTTACCTAGAGTACCTAGATATTGAATGACGCTAATAGTTAATAAATAAAAGTTTAACCCATGGGGTTGGTTGGTGAGAGAATGAAAATGCTAAAAATATGTTAATCATCCATGGACTTGGTTTGGCTTATTCTTCAAGTTCATGTACTTTAATATGATTCTTTACATAATGTAATTCAATGTAATTTAATTTGGAATAATGTTAATGGTTAATTAATGGATAGAAAATTAATTAGTAGTGTTAGTTGGGAGTCTGAGTGACTTTAGCTATAGTTGAATCTAAGACTAGGTTATTCCCATAGTGTGGGGGTGGTCTATATTATATCATTTATATTTTGTGATTTCATATGCTACCACACCCATGATGGTTAGGGAGTCTAACAACCAATGGGATATGGGAGGGTGTTTTCCCTAACATCTTAGTGGGATGATGTATGGGTGATTATCCGCTCTAGCCCCACTCTCTTTTCTTGGTAGTTACCTGTGCTGGTATACACAGTGGTTAGTTTTCCCATATATGTGTGTAGTGTTATGTGATTAATTTTAGTTATTTCAGACACATTTATTGTTGGATACATTATCCAAAGGATTATTATAGGTATGATGGGTATGGGATGTGGTGTCTTGTGGTACTTACTCGGTGTATGGGATGTAATGACTTGAGGTATATTACATGATGTTTTATATACATCATACAAGATATGGTGGCTCATAGAATTTACTTGGTTACAATATGTTGATATGTGATATGGGATGGTGTGGTTATGTGATGCATGATGTACATGTTGTGATGCCTTTCCCATGTGTCTTCGGGCTGGCTTACTTTTGGAGAGAGATGGCTCATAACATACAATATTAGGGAAGAGAAAATAACCAATGGGAAAGAAAGAGCAGGGTATCCTGGATGTTTTATTATTATATTATATACTATATTGTATGCGATACTTGGTGAGAGATAGCCATGGTGATGCTATGAACTTATAATACATGTTTAGGTAATGAGTTAGTTTCACTTTTGTTCATTGTTCTTTAATATGCTTTCTTTATCTTTTTCTTGAGAGGCTCTGGGGAGGATTCTGCAAAGTATATAGTTATTATCACCCAATATATATATATATAAAATATTTTTCTAGTCATCTAGAGTAGGATGGTAATCAGGCTAGATATTACTAGCTTAGGGTTTAGTAGGATCTGTTTGGGCTTCACGACCACTTCTGTCTATACCTTTTTGGTACTTGTAGTTTCCGTTCAGTTTTTTTTGTATTTTATGACATTTCATGGTTTCAAATTGGATATTTTTAGGTATCTATATCTAAGAAGGTGTTTTTTATATCCTTATTATCTCTCTATTTCATATGTTTCTCTTAGAGGGTAATGTGTCCCATATGCATGTTTACTATGTCCTTGGTACTAGTTTCATATTGGGGCCTACTGGAGGTGGGACTCGGAAAGTCACCCTCTCTCTCCCCACATTATGTTATCTTTATGTGGAGGGGGTCATGAAATAAAATATGAAAAACAGTAAATTCATTCATGATATTGTGGCATATATATGAATGGATTATGATTATGTGATGGGTGGGTCCGTTATATCCCTCTAATGCATTGGTTAAAGTTAAAAGTTTTCTGAGATCAAGGGGTACATTATAGGTTATACCAATCCCAAAAGAGGGTAAACATAATGTTATACTAAACATAAAAAAGGGTACATGGGAGGTTATTCCAATCATGAAGTAGGTAAATGGGTGGTTATCCTAAGACTAACATGTGATGAAGGTCTTGGTGGGTATCATTAACATAATATTTCACTGATTATGATTATGACAAACATTATGAAACTTTTTTTTTGAAAATATCTTATTCCAATGTTATTCTATCATGGGTTATATTATTTGATTGTTTTATGATTCTTGTCTTATCAACTTCCATGATTTAGGTCATGACTCATGATTATATGAATAGTTTGGTAATAATTTCTAATGTTAAGATCATGTTCTCATAAAATTATTCTCATTATATTATTAAATATTATCATTGATGGCGATTTAACTTGTTTTCCATTATTGATCATCTGAGCTCACTATTTAATAAGTTTCGTTTTCCCCAATATAAGAGGAAAAGTTTTAAGTTTGATATTTCTAATAAGGGTGTTAAATGTGAAGAACTAAGTGAGAGATGATGTAGAACTTTTATGTACCAGTTGTTTTTGTATCCAAGTTTCCAATGAAACCAAAACCTTGTGGTTATGGAATGGATTATGATGAGAATTAATGAATATTTATAAAAAATGACATAATATTTATATATGTAAATTTTGGGTCTTTATAGTTGGTATCAGGATAAGGTTTAGTTATTTTTGGAAACTAGGATAAGAAAGATATAATATGAAACATATGGATAAGAATATGTATAGTAGAATATCCAAAGTTATATTAAATAAATGAGTGTGGTTTTCTATGTAAATACACCCATGTTTGGATAATATCAAGTGGATGTGGCCATATCAAAGATGAATTCATGGGTAACAACTAATAATGGGGTGGATTTTGTATAAACTCAATCATCACCAGTGTATAATGATAAGGCCTTAGATTTCAAACATGGATAGACACTCTTAGGGGATATGCTCAAGTTAATTCATGTTTTCTTTTTGACCCATTATGATTGATTTGAATAGATATTGACCATGGATAACCTAGGAAAAATATAAAGTTTCATATATTAAAAAGAATGTGTCAAGATTTAGAGATCATATATATAGTTTTTAGGTTTATATGATTTCCCACTATGATTATTGTTTAACATATAATTTTTTTGGTTTTATCTAATGGATGGAGCCAAAAGGAACCATGTTAATTATAAATGTGATAGACAATGCAATGATTATTGTAACGAACTAATGTTTTTATAAATGGAAATTCATCTCTTATAAATATAATGAACTACTAAGTTCTAAGTGGCCTTTAAACATAAGTTTTTCACTTATGTGTTTGGAATTTCAAAAATCTCACATACACGGTTGTGATTAGTATGTTATTTGGTGTCTGATAAGAAAAACTTGATTTTTGGTGAATAGTAACCTACCCTTATGAATAGTAACATACCTTATGAATAATGATATAACAAAATGAATAGTAACCTTACCTATGAAAATATATAAATAATATTCAAGTTGAAAGTATGATATACCTATAATTTAGAATAAGTAAATGAATGTTTTAAAACTAGTTTTTTTATAATAAATTATGATTTTAATTAAATATTAAAATCATCATATTTAGAATTTTTTTTGAAAAATGGACTTCATTTTTTGATTCTACACATTGAAAAATGTTTAGGGTAAATTTTTTGGATTTTTCTAAAATTCTTGTATTTTTGATGAATAGTAAAATGCGATAATTTACGATAAATGCTAAATAAGGGATTTATTGAGTAATTAATGATGTTCTACTAATTTAAGACCAATTTGTTCGGGATCACATGATAACTTTACTATTATTGGTCATGGAAGACTCACTATTTCTTGTCTTGTGGGAAATTAATAAATTAATGAATTTTATATTGAGAAATACCTTCCCTCTACTATAAAAACCCCCTTCACTCCCTTTTCTCTTCACTCCTCTCAAGCCTTGTGCCTTGACAATATTGAGCCCAAATCTCTCCCCATGATCCTACCCCACATCAAAAATCTCCTAGACTCTTCAAAATACCAAAACCTTTCCCCTTAAGAGGTTCTCAAAGGAGGAAGTCTCAAGAGGTAAATTCATCTTTCCAATTCCTTCATAACTTCTTTTATTTTTTTGTTTCTTTTATCACCTCCCTTCACCCAAATGGCATGATAACTCTAGTAGAATACATGTACTAGAATTATATTATTCTAATGGGATACTTCATTATCTTCTCTCCTTTACTCACCTTTTGTTTCAAAGAAATGAAAGCACTGTTTGAGATGTGCCAATTTAGCACATTCAAGGACAACACTTTATCAATTTCTATTATCATATTTAAATCTGGTCATGAAACCATTTTTTTATGGTTGAAACAGAATATATATACGTAATATATTATATTTTTATTCTTTAATATATTTTTACAAATGGTATTAAGTTAAAAATCAAAACATGTTCTTTCTAATCAAACCCACCAATTAACAAAAACGATTGTCGCTATGGTTTTATATAATAGTTAGACTTCAATATAAGTAAAAAAATTAAATTTAACACCTTTTAATCTCGTGGATAGTCACTAATATCATATAAATTCATTTCTGGAAAACCACTTCCATCTTTCATGTTTATCCGAACTTGAATAAAAGTAAACCGATATTTTAAAACCGAGTAAACAAACGATCCCGAACCATGAAATTAAACCTTATAACTAATCAGGATGTCCTTGAATGAACTAAAAAGGGTTATAATAAATAAATTACATATAAAATAGGTTCTGGAATTATTAATTAATAATCCTAATTTTTTTATTCAAGTCTCTAATAACAAGTGTAGAACGCCAACGTATTTAAGGTATGGGATCCTCTCCTTTTCACATTTAATCAAGATTTTTCTCTATAATATGCCTTTTTTTGTGTAATACAAAGTGATGGGGTATGTTTTATCACCTCCCCCATACCTCCCTAATGTTTTATAAGTGATGAGAAACCCCTTATATCTCTCATCAAGACCTCTTAGTTACATCTGATACCATGCCGATAAACCGTAATGGATTCTACCCAAACTTCCTTTATTCTTTCGTGTTGCTCTATATTTCATTTTACCAAAATGATGTTGTATTTTATTTTTATGTAAAAATTATACATAATTTTTATATTATCCAAACTCATGTTCCAAGATCCATCCCTCATTCTCTTTTGGGGATATACATGTTTTTAGTGATTCCCACCTCGATACCCCCCGATAAGCAACCATGTTTTCGGGAACATCCCGAATTCTTACCCAATTTCAAGAGCACTCTATCTTCTGTTTTGAGACATAATTTTCATTATACAATAAGTATTTTTATTATGAAAACCTTCTTGGTTCACTTCTGGTTTTATATAAAATATTGTTCCCTTTTCTATTTGAAAAGCTCTATAGTATTTTCCTTAAAACCGCACAAAATTTTTTAATGCTAAAATTTCCCAAATACATTTCTTACAAGTTGTCACTCATTTTTGAAATCACGTACCATGATATATTCCTGTTGAATGTCTATTTATAGTTCCTTTATTTATGGACACTTTCATGATACACCCATTAGTTAAGATTTATGTCATGGTTGTGGTACCTAATTCTTTCCATGGGTACCCTTATGTTTATGTATGGTTGATTATGTATGATTATTGGTGTGTAAAGATTATTTATGTGGCCATAATACTCACCAAAATGTTGAGATGGGTGCATCCAGATAGCCCTCCAATGCATTGGGTAAAGTTAAGTCTCATGAGATGTGATGTGAAACACGATTGGTGGTTAGCCTTGACCCGTACTAAAGAAATGTTTTATGATTATGCCACATTTATATGATTTCATGTCTATATGATCCCATGATTATATGATATGATTTCATATGTTCCATGATTTGTTATCATTATGTCATGAATCCTAACTAATGTTCTTAAGATGTTTCCTTATGTTCATTTCCTTACTGGTCTTTTTAGCTCATCCCTTTGTTCACTTGTTCCCCAGGGTACCCTATGCAGATGTAAGGGCTCAAAGGAAGTTAGGAGCTCATTATAGAGATTAAATAAAGAAGTTTTTTAGCCCCATGTTTTATGTTTTTTGTACCTAGTCTTCCAATACACTAGAATTAACGATCCTTGGCTTGTACTCTGATATATAATTATGCTTAAAATCATGAAATGTTGTATGAAAAAGGCTAGGGTCACTATAATTACCCTCATGAAAAACTGAATGGAATTAGATATGGAATGTGAAGGCTTGTTATTATGCCTAACTAGATATCACAATATATGATTTACAACATAAACATAGGTGTATTTTTTAATGAAAAAATAATAGAAAAATGGAGTTTAATGAATATCATGGATGGAAGAAGATTCAATTTCTTACTTGTTGTGAATGTGGGAAGAATCAACTAGGGAAATGTCTCAAAGTAATTACAAGATGCTTGGGTGTGGAAAACAAGGGCATTAAGCAACTAATTAATAGGGAAAATTAAGAGTTCAATAGAGGGAAATAAATTTAATCCAAAGGAATAGTTTATAGTTCAATGTATTATGTTTGGGTAACTTGGGAATTATCCAAGTCAGTTCCATAATCCAAGGACTATCAACTACACCCAGTAAGGTATTATTCTATGCCAATAATTTAAGTGGAATAATTGAGTTGTTTATATATTGGTATTAGAGAATTATTATGTTAATGTATTTTATCAATGATATTATGGTTATAAGAATTATAAAAATATATATATATTATTCTATAGTAGTTTTGAATTAAGTATTTAATACTTATCTTGACTGGCATTGATAACAAAGAAACATAATTTAGTGGTATCATGTTTTTTTGGAAAATGAATGATTGAGGGACATGTAACCCTTAATATGTACCTATTTTTAAGATAATAATGTTTAGTTAGGATAAAGATATTATTGATATTGATAAAGTAAATTTGAAATTATTGGTGATCTTGAAATTAATTAGTGATTTGATGAAGAATTTATTTATGTTATATTTTATGAAGTTTATTACACTTTTTAGATTTGTAGAATATATTCAATATTATGTAATTTAATTTAAGGAATTAAGATAAAGTTAATTTTTTGAGTTATTTTTGTTTTCATTGATGTTTTATGATGATTAAATTTATTATCATGTTTTAAGAGAATATACAATCAGGGTATTTACATGTTTGGTATGTGCCATTAAAAGATACTTTATCTTATTTGGGGATTAAAGTTATGTTGATTTTGGAAATTGAGTGCCCTTTTTTCAAAAAATTTGGGTTTGGATTTTGGTTAAACATATTTGGCCGAGTCTTAAGGTTAACGATATATGGTATGGTTTAAGTTTATCTTTGTGTGTTATTATTGAGGATTTAGAATTTAATGTATTATTTCATTATATGAAAAATTATGTATATTAGATAACCTATTCTAAAAATTTTGGTTTTGGTAATTATCAAGATATACGAGGAATGATTTTTTAAACTTTTATGGGGTTTTTTATCCTTTAGAATTTAATTTTAGTGTCTCAGGCATAAAAAATTCATCTTGAATATTAATTTCTTAGAGTAAGATATGAGATAGAAGTGGAATTGATCTAAGCATATATAAAGGATAAAAATTCTCTTATGAAACAGAAATAATTCAAGTAAGTATATTTTATCATGTTCTCTACCATGATAGTAAAATCATTCCTCAACTCTATTAGAAAGGCCCTTAAAATTAGGTTTATAAATTTTTGGTGATTTACATTCTCATGATCAATTTCTCTATGAGTATCTATTATAACCAGGATGTCATTTCCCCCTTCCACAACCATATTCTCAATTCCGAATAATGTTCCCCTTATCTAAGAACTCGATAATGTATTATTTCAGGAAACCTTAAAGTTACCAACTTTACTTTTCAAATGGAAATTTCAACAACCCTCTGTATAATGTGGGTTTTCAATAAAGGTATTTCAAGATATTAAACCTTTTATTACAAAGATAAAAATTTCAAGGACATAATTTATTTGGGGGGGGGACTTAATACCCATTAAATTTAGTTTAAAATATTGTTATTCTCAATGTATTTCTTAACACACAACACTAAGATTTAAATGAACTTCGATATACAATAAAAGTATTATTATTTGAATATGACAATTATAAATTAGCCGTTAAATTGGTGGTATGAATAGTGATAAAAAAATTACTAATTTTTATAAATATTCTATATAATGAAAATTTATTTATTAATGAATAATAAATAAGTACTCAATTTTAAGAAAAGTCATTTTATGCTTTACAAATATGTTTTCTTAAAAAATGGGTTTTATTGAACTTTATGAATGGGAATTATAATTAATTTATAATATTTTTAGAAATATTATTTTTTGTAATTAATATAAATTTTTAACTAATCATGTCAATATTATCTTAGGGTGAATTTTTAGTATTTTTCTAAAAAGAATTATTTTTTAGTGAACATTGAAAATAGCTATTTTTGTAAAATTGCCATTTATTCTTATTAAATAAAGTAATTTAAAAGTACCAATATGTTTTAAATTTGATATATAATTTAAAATAAGTATCCATCAATTATAAATAATATAATTAATTAAATAGGAATCAACACAATACTTTATTTTGGTATATGTCCACTTTTTATATTTAAAGAACATTTTTCCAAACAACAATTTTATGTAGATAATTTTTTATATTAATTAATGTAATTAATATAAATTAATTAATTTTTTAATTAAGTTTATAGATTATATATTCAATAAAATATTTTATCATTCATTTTATGATTTAATAAGTCATATAATGGAAGTTAATTCAATTTTAGGCTTAAAAATGCATTTGTCTAAAATGGGTTTTTGTTGTGTTTTGTGCCCTTACAAAAAATTAGATTATACCACCTATAGAAATTGTATATTTTAAAATGAATTAATTTTTTTAATAATAATAGTTAATGTAATTTCATAGGGTTAACTTCATTTTTTGGTCATAATGATTAGTAAAAATATTCAAATTTTGTTTCCACATCTAAAGTTAAATCATGTTTTTCATGGGGGGTTAAATTACAAGATAATGGTAGTAATTCCACATAAACTTCTCTAAATATTATTTTTTTGAATATATTTAAAAATCATATTATCTTACATTCAAATTAATGTACATTTTTCCACTTTCACATGAAATCAAATATATAATATTGAAATCTTTTAGGTAATTCCAAGTGTGTTCCTCCCCACACTTATAAAGGGGAACCTCTTCTCTTCCATTATTTGAATAATTTTGTAATTTTATATTGATAAATACCTAGTAAAAAACATCTTATATTACTTTAATCCATAGTAAATATTTTAGTATTCTCCTAAGAAAAATATTTCTGGGCTTAAGGTGTATGCAAAAGGAGGTCTCTCAAAGAACACTACAAGAAAAATGCCGTTTAGCGGCGATTTTAAAAACCGCCGTGAAATGCCATATTTTTTTTTTAAATTTTTTTTCAAGGATTAGCGGCGGTTTTTTAAAAAAACCACCGCAAAATAGCGATGGTTTAGGTAAAAACGCCACGAAATTAAAGGAAAAAATAAAAAAAACAGGAGAAACACCGAAATCACTGAAACGACCATAACTTTTGATCCGGGTATCCGTTGGAGCGCCACGACCAGTCAAATCGAAGCTCATGAAGAGATCTAGAGGCACATATAATCAAAACCATGAGACGGTCTAAGGTGAAGAAGATATTAGAGTTATAATAATGTTGAAAAAAGTTCTCCAAATTCAAACGACCATAACTTTCGCTCCGGGTGTCCGTTTGGGCTCTACCACATATCAAATCGAAGCCAGCGAAGAGAGCTATGCCCCAAATCAACACAAGAAAGATTTTTTCGTGTTTTTCGACCACAGAAACCCCTCTGAATGCCTCCAAAACTCCGTTTCTGTCACCGATGTCCCATCGAACTTGTCTTCAAATGGACCTAACTTTCGATCCGCGTGTCAGTTCGGACACCTCCACCTGCCTGATCATAGCGCATTCCATGAGATTCAGTTTGACTGGTCACGGCGCCCACATGCACTTTTGGATCATATGTTATGGCCTTTTTAGTGGGTATCAGGTTTGTTATGTTTTTCAATGCCTCGTTTCTAGCACCCGTTCCCCGTCAGCTTTTTTTTAAATGGTCATAACTTCCGATCTGCCTGTCCATTCGGGCTCTTTCACCTATCAGGTTGAAGATCGTTTCATGATCTTTGATTTGACCGGTTTTGGATCTAAAATAGACTCTCGGATCATAAGTTATCTCCAATAATGTGAGACCAATGTTTTTGTCTCTTTATGCCCGTTTTGACGGGTTTTAACGGTTGCTCCATTTATTACTGTTTATTTGGGTTTCCATGACTTTTTATCTTTATCAATGGTTTTTTGTGGGTTATTATGATGATTATGTTGAATTATTAAGGGGTTTTCCAGAGTTTTCATGAGTTTTCATGCATTCTCATTCTTTCGAATGCCTCATTCTTCATATGCTTCTCCATCCGTTTTCATGCATTTTCATGATTTTTCATCCCTTACCACGTCTTTTCATACATTTTCATGTGTTAACTTTATTATTTATTATTTATTATTTAATTATAATTTTTATTTACTTATTATTTATTATTTATTATTTATTTTTAATTTTTTTTAGTACTAATAATAAAATATTATTAATAATAATAATATTTGTTACTGGTTATTTATTATTTATTATTTATATTTATTATTTATATTTATTTATTATTATTTATGTTTATTTATTATTTATTATTTATTATTTATATTTATTTATTACTTATTATTTATTATTTATATTTATTATTTATATTTATTATTTATATTTATTAATTTTATATATTTATTAATTATTTATATTTCTTTATTTATTTATTATTTATATTTATTTATTATTTATTATTTATATTTATTTATTATTTATATTTATTTATTATTTATTATTTATTATTTATTATTTATTATTTATATTTATTTATTATTTATTATTTATTATTTATATTTATTAATTATTAATTATTAATTATTTATTTATTATTGATTATTTATTATTTATTATTTACTATTTATTATTTATATTTATTTATTATTTATATTTATTTATTATTCATTATTTATTTTTTATTATTTATATTTACTTATTATTTATTATTTATATTTATTTATTATTTATTATTTATATTTATTTATTATTTATTATTTATTATTTATTATTTATTATTTATTATTTATTTATTATTTCCTATTTAGTAGTTATATTTATTTATTATTTATATTTATTTATTATTTATATTTACTTATTATTTATTATTTATATTTATTTATTATTTATTATTTATATTTATTTGTTATTTATTATTTATTATTTATTATTTATTATTTATTATTTATTATTTATTATTTATTATTTATTATTTATTATTTATATTTATTTATTATTTATTATTTATTATTTATTATCTATTATTTATTATTTATTGTCTATTATTTATTATTTATTATTTATTATTTATTATTTATTATTTATTATTTATTATTTATTATTTATATTTATTAATTATTTATATTTATTTATTTATTATTTATTAATTATATTTATTTATTATTTATTATTTATATTTATTTATTAATTATTATTTATTATTACTGAGTTTATATCTATTATTTATGTATTATTTGTTTTTTCAATTAATATATATAAGTATATTAAATTCTGTTTATTAACCACATGATGAGCTTGCTGTAGTGGTAAAGTCTTTGGAAAATATGCAAGAGGTTAGGGGTTCAAATCTCACCAAACGTAGTATTTCTTTATATTGCATGGGCATGTGCATGAGATGTGCATGCATGGATAAATAAAGTAAATAAAATAAATAGGAAATAAATAAAGTAAATAAAATAAATAGGAAATAAATAAAATAAATACGAAATAAATAAAATAAATAAAATAAAATAAATAAATAAAATAAACAAAATAAATAAAATAAATAAGAAAAATAAAATAAATAAAATAAATAAAATAAATAAAATAAATAAAATATAAACCAAATAAAATAAATACTAAATAAATAAGAAAAATAAAATAAATTCGAAATAAATAAAATAAATAAAATAAATAAGAAATAAATAAAATAAATAAGAAATAAATAAAATAAATAAAATAAATAAGTATTTCTTTATATTGCATGGGCATGTGCATGGGCATGTGCATGGGATGTGCATGCATGGATAAATAAAGTAAATAAAATAAATAGGAAATAAATAAAATAAATACGAAATAAATAAAATAAATAAGAAAAATAAAATAAATAAAATAAATAAAATGAATAAAATGAATAAAATGAATAAAATATAAACTAAATAAAATAAATACTAAATAAATAAGAAAAATAAAATAAATACAAAATAAATAAAATAAATAAAATAAATAAGAAATAAATAAAATAAATAAGAAATAAATAAAATAAATAAAATAAATAAGAAATAAATAAAATAAAATAAAACAAAATAAATAAAATAAAATAAAATAAAATAAAAAAAAAATAAAAATAATAAAAATAAAAAAAATAAAAAAAAAATTTTTTTTTAAAAAAATTAAAAAACATAAAAAAAATTAAAAAAAATTAAAAAATCGCTGCTAAATAATTTAGAGGCGGTTTAAACCGCCGTTAAAAACCCGCCGTGAAACGTTCTGCAACGGTTTTAAAAATCGCCGCGAATAGTTTCCTGACGCACGATTTTGCGGCGGTTTTTCAAAACCGCCGCGAAATGGAAAAAAAACCGCTGCTAAATCGTGATTTTGTCGTAGTGGAAGAGGTATAAATCTTAATCATGCTGTTTCAATTTTATTTCTTCTTACACTATCTATAAAACTATTTTATCCATAAAAAAATTATAAATATAGAATCATAATTAAATTAAGATTATATTATTATTATTTCATAACTATTTCCCACTTCTTCTCCACCAAATTTGAAATGAAAGTATTTCTTGTGTGTATGTGTGGACTACCACCTCCATAGAGTGATATGATTCTTTCTTCATCAACACATTTCATGGTAGGTAACTATGATTGATTTAATTTGTATATATATTTATATGATATTTATTATATAATAACTATTATTTAAATGTGAATTATCATTTACCTTGCTTTCATCCCATCCATTAAAAAGTGGAAAACATCACTTGTTTGTACGTAGGAACTACAGTCTCCACAAAGTGATGTAATTCATTTTTCATCACCTCTTTATATGAATGGTTATAAAAGTATATATAATGATTAAATATTATACTAATTAAATTATTAATATTATAAAGATTATGTACTATCATACCAAAACATACATGACAAATGAAACAGTTAACACATGTAAACGAAAATTTTAAAAAATAATTATTAATAAATGGTTTTTAAAATGATATAATTGGAAAATATATGGTATTATAAGTACTAATATGGTTTTTATATAATTTTAATAGATTTAAATTTATTATATATTAGGTTAGAGTGCTTGTTAAGAAAGATGGACTTGAGGTAATGGTTCTTCATCCCAATTTTGATTCTTTGAGGTATGTTTAATGTTATACACCTATTTTTTCTTATGATGTGTATATAAGGATAATTTTACATGTTATATAATGTATCCTTATTAATTAATAAAAATTAATGCTACAATTTAAATTATTTCATCCAATGTTATTTGATTCAAAAGTTACCAAAGTCGTAAGGGTTTATAGTATGAAACTATCTTCTTTGGGATATATGTTATGTTACTCATCTATATTCTTAATTGAGGTGTATGTTGTTCCTATTTCAACTATTTTTTATTGAATATTGTTTTTTTCATGGTATTTAATGTTTTATTTTATGTTATTCCTTTCATAGGAATTATGACTATGAAGTTACCAAGGTAGTAAGGGTTTTATCAAACAATCTCACTTTTTATCAGGATTATTTATGCTCAGACTTCCGATGATAAAATTTTATGATATAACATTAAAAACCATTTATTTTACTGTAATTTATTTATTTATGAAAATTAAATGTTCTCCTTTCATTTACCTATCAGTAAGTACTCAAAATTATGAATTATTTTTTAAGGAAAACCAACATTGTTTTTTTATTCAGTCAGGAATAGTTTTCTTCCATGTCTATATTTTCATTAAAAAAATCTCAATAATGATTTTAATATTATTTAACAACTGATTAAATAAATTTATAACCATGTTTGACTTTATATAAAATAAATTAAAATGAATGTTTTTTTCATTTTTTGAACTAGGTACTTTTTACCAAAGGTGTGAAAAGAATCATTGTTATAACATACACCACAAGAACTAATTTTCCCACCGATATGATTACTCTTCGCTTTGAAGCTTCCTTTACACTTTCCCATGGTTTTTTTCAAAGAAAATGTTTTCTTTAATATTATATATATTTTTTTATTTGAAATAAATTATTTCAAAATGAAATGTGTATTTTCCTCAAGAAATTTTACAATGATATTTTAAATGTATTTTAATCTATAATAACATACTATGATGTTTCTTATACATTACTAAGTATATGATCTAGTTTTAACATTTTTATGCTTTGTTTAGATAGTTATTTATTATGATAATGAAATCTAGATGAAATCCATTTTCTTTTCCATGGGTTAATCTATAATGAAATGATATTTTTTTCAGGATGTTGTGGCATAAATTTGAATGGATGTTGATTATGAGATCGGTGGGTTTTTATATCCCTAAAATGTGTTGGGTAAATATTAATGTTCTATGAGCTTAAAGGATACACATGAGGTTATCCAAAGCTCCAAATAGGGTACATGAGAGGTTATCCCAAGCCCAAAAGAGGGTATGTTAGAGGTGACCCCTAGCCTAAAGTTGGTACATTGGTGGTTATCCCAAGACTAACATGTGATGAATGTCTTGGTGAGTAGACTTGACATAAGATTTATATGATTATTATTATTTCACACTTTATTTCACTCTTTTATGGCATGATATTATGACATCATTAATCTCTCGTCATTTATTCCATTATGATTAATATCTTATGAGGTACTAAGATGTATGGAATGCCTCCAAATTATACACATTATTATGTATGAAATTCCAATTTTAAGCTCACGTTCTCTTAAAATTATTATCATGATATTATTATATATGATCATTGATTAATATCTCCATTGTTTACCCTTAATGAGAATATGATATCACTCTTTAATATGTTTCATTATACCCAAGATATGGGGGAATTTTTTATATATGATATGGCTAAGAAGGGTGATAGTTATAAAAAAATAATTGGTAGATGATGCAGATCATTTATGGACCAATTGTTTATATATCCAAGTTTCCAAATATACTAAACCTTTTAATTTTTGGAATGGTTACTAATTATATATAATGAATATTTATTTAAAATGATCTAATCATTATGTATATAAGGTTCTATTCACTTTAATGATGATAAGTACAACTAAATAACTAAAATATTTATGTATAGAGTTGATAAAGAAGAGAAATATTCAATTAAAGAAGGAAGAAATTTATATATAATACATGTTATTATCTAAATTACAACCCTAACTTTATTAAGATTATAAAATAAAAAAGATATCAAGTTTCAGAAAAGGGAATCTAAATTTTTTAGAAATAATGAATCTATATTTAAAAATAAAAGGGATAAATATATAAAAGAATTAAAAATTATAAAATATAAAATGAGTCAATTTTATGTTACAAATAAATAGATTTATGATGAGTTTTATTTCAAGAATAATGGTATGTGATGAACTCAATTAAAATGTATGATATTGAATTCACCCAGAAAATGGGAATTAATGATTTTAAAAAAGCTAAATAGGATCAATTTCAAACCTTTTAGGATTATTATAGAATAATTATAGTACTCTAATAACTATGAAATATATCATTTTAAAGTTTAAATGGGACTTAGAATAAATGTACATAAAACTATTCCAATATATAAAGTAAAGGAAGTTAGAATATTTTTTAAAATCAGAACTATTTTATCTAATAACATATGTTATGATTTTTTTGAGAAAATGTGGATATAAAAGAATGGTTATTCATCTACCTCTAAACCAGTGAAGGATTTAATACATATTTAAAAATATTATTCCCAAAAGTATATTCAATGTAATATTATAATTCCCCAAAATAGACATAAATCATTTTAAAGAAGACACCAAATGTTTCAAATGATTATATATTCTAGAGTGTGAAAACTAGTTTTTTATGATATTATTGGTTTTTGGGTATATATAAAAATTATAATTATAAAGTCTAGCAAAATATATCTTTTCAAAAAGAATTATATGGATATATATGTTGGATTTTATATCTATAGAAACAAAAATTATGATTTATTTTGTAATATATAATTTCAAAAAGGAAGGAGAATGATATAGGTGAGTAATTTTAAGTATTTTTAGAAAAAAAGAATAAATTTAGGGAAGAAATATATGCTTTAAATACTTAAGAAATATTTAATTATCATAATGAATCATGTGGATAAAAATTATGTTAAAGAGTTTTTGATAATATTTCCAATGTAATTAAATCATGTTGTTAAATTCAGGAATCCATATAGAGTCAGAATAGAAAAAATTTCTTATATTGTAGAGTTTCATTAAAGGTAAGAAAGAACAAAAATCCCTACATTATTTAATATTTTGATTTATCACATATAATGGTTGGAATAAATATCTTCAATAAAACTTAATGTAATAGTGGTGGATATTTAAATTTGGAAGTGTTAGTTCGTTGAGAATTAATGGTGTCAGAATATCTGAAATAGAATCTCAGAATTAAAAATGTAAAAAGGATTTATTTATTTATGGGTTGAAAGCCAATTTTTTGAGTGTTAATAAATTATATAATTAATAAAATGATGTAATTTTTAGAATGAATAATTTTATTATCAAGAGCGTGAAATATTGAGATATTCATCACTAAAGTTGATAGAACTAGTGAGAATTTATTTCAAATTTGAAATTTTAAAAGTTCATTAAATCATATTAAGAAGAAGGAGATCCAACTATGAGATAAAGGTCTCATTCACCTTGGTAAAAGGATAAATACTAATATAAAAAGGTATAAATCTATAAATCATCTCTATATACTAAAATCAAGCAATGAAAATATATAGAAAATATAAAATGAAAATTAATTTGATTCAAGGAATCCACAAGAGAGTTTAAATAAAATCCAAAATTCCAATGTATTTAATCTATTCTGAATCTTTTAGAACTATGTGACACTAATATAATAACAGTAAGCATTATTTCATTCTGTTAAATTATTATTATACAATATTTACTAATGTGTCAGTCCTGAACAATAAGTTAAATTATCTTGTAAAATTAAGAGATGCTAAAAGAGAGAGTGGGGTATATATTATGAAGTTAAGATAAAATAATAATAAAATTCATATAAATATCTTTTGAGACCTAGCTGAAAAATCATGGAATAATTTATGAGTATAAAAATCTATACACAATCTAAAATAAGGGAGTATCTAGAATTAATAATTAAATTCTTGTGTATATGGGTAAAATAAGGCTTCTCAAGATTAAAATTTTATAACATTTTTATAAAGAATAAATTTATACTAATATTAATAATTAATAAAATTATCATGGAATTATTCCAAAAAAATATTATTTTAGAGAAGTTTTAAATTTAATTCCTTTATAAAATAAGAAAATGTTTTTTTGAATCTTTTTTTTAATTAAAATAAATAAAAAGATGGGTAAATATTTTTAGAAGTATTAAATAAAAACATTTGTGGGTTAATAATATAATATAAATGGATATATTTACTATAACAAAACTTAATATGAAATTGTTAAAAAATATATTGTAAAAAATATTGAAGAACCTATAATGAAATATTAACATGTTAAAGTGGTGAAAAATTGAATATTTAGTGAATGAATAAGAAAAGGAATATGATAATGTGTAAGATAATGATAATATTGATTTTTATGAAACCTATGATGATGAGGAACTTATACCAAAGGTTCAAAATGAAAGTATAAGAAAGTGAACATATAGGTTAAGGTTGATAATATTATTCAAGATAAGGAATATACAATGTAAAAAAGAAGTAAACTAAAATATTTTTTCAAAAAAATATCAATTACACAAGCAAAACCATATTATATTTATAAGGGTATTGATAAAAACAAAAAGGTGAATCTTATGAATGCAGGACATGATAAAATTTAATAAAATACTTCTTGTGATTTTTTGCTATAAAAATGGAAAAATTATATTATAACCAATTAGGTATTTGTTAAAAAATCAATGAAAAATAATTAATTATGAGAAATTGATCTATGATAGTTTTTATGTATATTCTTAATTTGGTGTAATTGATTTTGAAGAAACACATACTTATGTTTCAAGGTTAGATTCCATTAGGAAATCTCTTTCTATTTTTTCTCAGTGAAATCAAATAGCTTATCTAATGGATATAAAATTTAAATTATTGAGTATTGAGAAATATGATAATGTTTATTTTTAAAAATCATTAGAATTATATTCTTTATAATGGTGAAACTAAAGTGTGGAAACTAAATAATGAATTATATGGTTTAAAACATTCCATAAGAGAATGGTTCTATATTCCAGGAAACTATTTATATCTAATTAATTTCAAGAAGGAAATGTTATAAAATAATATTTATGTGAAGAATATGAGGTAAATAAATCCAATTAACATTTTATATATTGATGGTTTTATTTTTTAAAGTAACATGGAACACTATAACAATAATGTTCCATAAAAAATGATAAAAACATTGAAATTTATATTCTTAGTGAGATATAATTTTTTTGTGAATTATTAGTGAAGAAAGAGAAGATATTTTTTAATTAGAGATATTTTATGAAGAACTATTGGGGAATTTTGGCATCAAGAAATCTAAATAAGTATACAAATAGAGCACTATTAGTTTGAAGTTAAGTAAATATGGGAGTATCCAACTTGTAAGTATAAAGAAATTTGAAAAAATGATTAAAATTATTATTTTCACATGTGATGAACTAACCCAGATGCCCTCACAAATAGGTACTTGATCCAAACTATCACATACTCATATGAAGTTCTTGATCCCCATAGGATATCGACTAGAACCCAGTAATCAATAAAAACCATAGGAAAAAATATCAACCAACTTGAAGGAGAAAACATGACACACAAACACACAATATGAAGAAATAGTAGAAGAGTAAAAGAATAAATATATTCCATAGAAAAATGGTTATATTAGAAGTGATAAAACTAAAATGTAGGTAAACAATATCCAAATTCTATGTCCAATAACAAAGTAAAACATAAACCAAAATAGATACTCCATGTGATAGTGTGGGAAAAATCCCACTATATCACCACCATCTACCCAAACACAGCTGACATAAAAATAACCTCCTCATAATGAAATGTTTCCTTTCTATACATAAAATTACATAAAAAGGTTTATGCAGTGCTAAATGGGTGTGTAGGGTGTGAGCCAAATAGGCTCGGTAGGATCCCACCCAAGTGTTCCATAAAAAGTCTCTACAAAAAAATATGACAATGCTAAACTTTAAAGAAAATAAGGAATGATAATCATTTAAATAGTTTTTATTTCAAAATCATGGTAAATAAATCAACATATTCCACATTTTTAAAAAATCTAGGTGAACAGTTTCAAAACATATCACATACATTAGAGTAGTTAAATCATCTATCACATATCATATCATATCCAAAGAAGTAAAAAACCAACGCATAGGTAAATCACACCAATTATCACTAGAGGTCAAGAAATCAAGAACACTCATATCCACAATATAGATAATCGCACACATAACTTCTCAAGATATATGTATCAAATATAGTGAGTGGAGGAACACCCCAATAAATGAAACTCCCAACAATCCAAACAAGCCCGTAGAATAATGGGAATAGGGAGTATAGAAACACCTCATGAGTAAACCCCGAACAATATCAATGGATGGGGCCTATTACTACACCTTCCACCTAAGTACCCAAGGATTACTATGTGCACCATTTTACAAACCATTTCATTAAAACCATGGTTTGAAAACCATTTCAAAAATCCATTTCAAAATTATTTTAAAATGAATTTTTATTTTACCAAAACAAGAGGAAAACCATATTTTCATAAAAACACGTTTCCACACACACGCAAATCAATAAATCATTTCAATTTATTTATAAAATATATTATAAAAACAAAATCATTAAAGTCTCATCCAACCCAATATAGTGATGTAACCACCAACCAAAATCTTAGGGCACATACGACCATAATAGGTTCTACTAACATTGAAGAATACAAAGACAACAACGTTGTCCCTAGTATCAATCCTTACATTTGAGAATCAATTCAATAAGAAAAATGGTCGGTGGAAAATATAAAATAACATGTATATCAAGGAACTTATACACTACACCACAACCAACAAAAAAGGTTATCCTTCAAAGTAAAATATCACAATATATCATTAAAGGATAAATAAGAATCATCAACATAATACCAACAGATCTAAAAATGTAGTAAAATAGTATTGCTACAGCCAATGAAAATGAATATGTAGAAAGATCACTTACCTGAACAAATAAAATGAAACTACAATGAAGATCAATCACCAAAAGAAACAATCTAGAAGGAGAAGAGATCCCCAAAATTGTTTGGAGGAGATTCTAGGTTTTGAGAGAGGAGTATGCGCATTGAATGAAAAATAATCAGATGTGTAGTACATAAAATCCTATAGGACATGAATATTTTAGGACGTGAATCTTGGGTTCAGGACTTGAAATTCAAAAAATGCATATACGTCAGAAAAGGCATCACTTTGGTTAAAAAAATAACTGATTAACCTTTTTCTGACATGAAACAGTTTCATGGAATGTAAAATTTTCATTATTTTTCACTAGTTCATGGCATCATTCCCAATAAGGTTTCACAGTGTGTAACCAGTTCATTACATTAAAATTTCCATCAGGCAGATTCTAAGAAAAAAATTAATAAAATTCATCAGGTCAATCTAGACCCCAAAGGATATCCTCTTAATACATTTTCATATTTTTACTTGGACTCAATTAATTATAATAAACATACATCCCCAATAATTAGGTCATTTTTCATAAAAAACTCACATTTTCCATGGAAGGCCCAAGATGCACCCAAATAAAGAGGAAAGAAAAAAGAGAGATGATAAATAACTGAAAGAATATAATTGAGTGTTACAAACTCCCCATAATAATAATTTTTATCCCTAAGAAGTCATGTATAAGAATGGTTTCCAGAAAGAGGTAAGAACACTTCTCCCTCATTGATGACTCATGCTAAAAGTATCATGATAATATGATCTAGGTCACCATAATACACTAACCAATAAAATTGAATTTCCACACAATGCTTTCACCTAATATTCAACGATCTCCACCAATTACCATACAATAGAAATTCCTTTCTCTAACTCAATATCTTAAAAACATAGAACATAAGAGGGATTAGAATGGTAATTCCTATGCTGAGATGTGGAGAATAAATCACGAATACCCATCAAATGAATTGGAAATTAAAACTGGTGAGAATCCTTCCCATGCCACTCAAGGACCTAATATGGTCCAATATATCTTGGATCCAACTTTCCCTATTTTCCAAGATAATGATGACCCAATAGAGGATAAAATTCTTGGAAAACCCAGTCACAAATGAAAAAATGAAAAGGATTACATTGACTATCCACATACAATTTCTTATAACTCTAAGCTATAACTTGTTGCTGACATATATCTTGAATCCTCACTGATGTATCATTAATGAGACTTGATCCAACCGAAGAGTCCTCAACCACCACTTTCTAATAAAGAGGTGACCAACATGGGAGACTATACAAAGCCTCAATGGGATCTATTTTGACTAAAAATGGATAACTTTTGTTATAGTAAAACTAAACTAGTCCTAGATAGATATCCCATAATCCACAAAAATCCAAGACCAAAATATGGAGTATATCCTCAAGAATATGATTAACATGCTTCTTTAGACCATCTGTCTTTTTATGGTAAGCTATAGTCAACCTAAACTAAGTCAACATCACCTCTTATATACTCTTCCAAATTCATGGGGTAAACCTTGGATCCATGTTTGAAATAATGGAATATGAAACCCCATGCAACATCAATCATCCTGCACATAAATCTTACCCAAGTCTTCAACTTTAGTGGAGTCTCTATTCAGAATGAGGTGAGTTGACTTTTTCAACTAATAAATCACCATCCAAATAGAGTTCCTCCCTCCAGGAGTCCATGGTAATAAAATATTAAAGTACTTGGAAAAATTTTACAATTTACAAACTTGCACTGGGAGAGGATGTTGAAAACTAGAAGGTTTTAGATTCTATTCCTTTAATTGTTGGTAGGTGTAATAGTGCGATGCATAATCTGTAATGTCACACTTCATACTCAACCAAAAAAATTTATTTTGTATGCCATATTACATCTTCATAGTTCTAAAATGAATTTACCATGAATAACTATGAATCTAAAAAAAAAACCGATCTCCTCACAGATACTGAAATGGAAAACCAATCCCTTAAATTTAGAATACCAATTGAAGAGAGAGACCAGCTAGAAACAGTCTCCCCACCATATATGGTTTCTCAAATTACCCAATATTAATCATCCTATTAATGTTCCTATAGAATATACTCAAGGAGAGATGATGATAATTGAAAAATACTCATAACCATACATGAAACACCATCATGATAATCCAGGTGAAATTGAGTGAGGAGCCAAATAAGGCTCTACTCCTCCTTTGATTCAAGAATATTCTAAGATGGAACTTTCCTACTAAGAGTATCTAAAATGAAATTAACCTTACCCAAGGTGTATTAAATGTCTAATTAAAAATTATAATGGTATTCCCCATACCACCTCTATTTGAGATTTATATATTTTTGATATAATATATAGCTCATACTCTTATAGTTTGAAAATACCTTGAAACTATCCCAAAAAAGACTAGGCCACCAAAATTTAAGCACATGAATAAATTTGGCATGATTAAAATCATGAGTTTGGTAATTATTCTCATGGGTTAAAATATGATGAGAGCCATATGCAACCAAATGACCTTCTTGCATAATCATTCAACCCAAACCATCACCAAAAGTATCAAAAAAACCACATACCTCTTATTGAGCTCAGGTTAGATCTGAAAAGGTGTTGATTTCATAAGTTGTCTCATTCCATTGAAAGAATATATATGTTTTACATCCTATATTAATTTTACCCCTTTAATAGTAAGATAAGTCAAAGGTCATTCCAACTTTGAGAAAACCATGATGAACCATTTTTAGTATCCAACAAGAACAAGGAAGCTCTAGATCTCAAAAATGTTCTATGGCTCTTCCCATTACAAGAAAATATTAACCTTCTTAGGATCAATTGATAAGACATATTTAGAAATTACAAGCCGAAATAACATCACTTCTTGGGTCCATAAATTTTATTTTCAAATATTTATATATAAATAGTGACTCCATAAGATTTCCATAAATTATATGTCAAAATATTTTAAAATATTTCATACCACATTCTCATTTCCAACCTAATTGATACTAATAACTCATTTGTTATTAATGGATTTATTTACAAGAGGTAATTAAACAATATCCAATGTATTGATCTTATGTATATCTTTAATTTCCTATGTAATTTCCACCATCCATGATAATACATATGATTTTTGAGTGTTATATATAGAAGAATATGATTATCCATCCTCATTCAATAAGTATTATAAAATATTTCTCCCTATAAAATAACCATAGTTCTATAACGGTATTATTTTATCATAATTAGAACATTGTAGGTTATACCACATGGTTTCCTGGTCATTATTCTCTTGTAATGATTTAAAGGAAGCATATTCTTCCTTTTATTCATCCTCCATAATGACTATTATTGTTTTTGTATTCTGTTTCTCTATATCTACATTGATCATTATTAATTCCATTTTATCTATAAAAATTCCATCCCTACTGATGATATGTTTATAGGAAGTGGGGTTAAATAAACTATTGTAATCAGATATTCTCTAATATGGGGTGGGGCATAATTAGGGTGTTGGTGAAATTAGCCTTTTCATTTAATCCCTTTAAATTTCTTTAAGATTTTATTGTCACATAGAACTGTGTTAAAACTACCAATCTCAATGTTTAATTCACTGAAAAAAACTCATATATGTAGTAAATTAAAGAAAAAAAAATTACTTAGTTCACAACTAAGGGATACTCTAAGGAGAATAAACCGATGATATGTCAATCATACCAGAATTCACTAATCTTCACTAGTTCTATGGATATAATTTTTTATCCATGGTTATCATATGAAAACTACTCTACATTTAAATATTTTAGGTTTAGTCACTCCTCACTTATGGTGAACTACCTCTTGTTCACTTGAACACAATGCTTTGGTGAAGAGACTACCACATTTTATAAACACGTAGGTCTCATAAGTAGATAAGAAATATAATGATTTGTAACTATCTAGAATGTGAATCTTCTCGCATCATAATTATTGATTAGATTCTCTATTTCAACTCATTTTTCCAACCTCTCCTTCTTTTATGAAATATGATATCAAATCCTTAATGTGGTAGTTATGTCTTCATCTCCAAAAAACTATTTTTGTAACACTTATTCTATAGATAAGGATGGTTCTACACTAGAATTTACCTATTATACTCCATCATATTCAATAGATAGATATAGAAATTTATACCATCCCTTCATCATTCAAGTATTCACTTCTTGAACTAAACTATATGTTTTAATAAAATCCCTTATGTCTCTTATCCTCTTATTTTATGTTAATCACGAATCCATGATATAATTTTTTTATTCTCCTGAGTTCCTTTGCTTAGGATCCATTCTCTTCAATCATGTATTCTTATCCTAAGTACCTAGATTCAACCCGTTCTATTTCACCCAAGACCCAATATTTTCCAAGGTCTATTTTAACCAGGTCCATTAACTTATCTCTTTTTACCAAGATCCTTTCATGTAGCTTTGGCACACTCAGGTAATTTCAAAGAAGTTTTTTCATGAAATTTCCTTATATATGGTGAGTTCAACCATGTATTTTCAATCATATATGGTTTATGTAACTAAAATTCTCTCTGAACTTCTTCACAAAAATCCTAAATTCTATCATTCTTTACATAACCCCTATACATGATTCTACATTGCATAAATTTTTATTTGGAGCGAAGTTCCTAAGAGGGGGAGTGAATAGGGAATCCAATAAAATATCCATTGAAAAAATATTTTAATAAAAAATCACCAAATTTAAAATCATCCAAATCAACTAATATAGTATGTATATATAATTTAGTAATTTTAAATAATTTCTCATGGTTAGGATAAAAAACCATTTAAAATGATTTGAAATCACTCTAACTATTGAAATAATTTTATTTACACCAAACTTCGTATATATATCACTGATAAAATATAACTATTAAATTATTATTTTATGACCATAATTTATAAAAACTAATAAAAAAAAAGTATTAATAAAATGGTATTTGAAAATGAATAAATTTTAGATAATGTAAGAAAAAAAATTAAATACAACTGATTTAAAAGTAAGAGATTTCATTCAAATATGGAACTCATTCCTCTCCAATTCACATTAACCCACATCCAAGTTTGTTTATTTAAAAAATAAATAGTTTCAAAACCTAGATCAAGTTTTATATAGATCAACTACACATAAGGTAGTCTAGGATACAGTCATACTCTTCAATAACCATTCATGGGAAAACAAATTTGAAAATGAATAAGGAAGGTGTATCAGAGAAATACACTTTACAATATAGTAATAATGATAAATAATTAAACATGAAATGAAATCACAACTCAAAAGTAAAGAAAAAAAGAGATATTGAAAATAGATAATAAATATTTTTTTATGAAACTCAATATCTGATCAACTTCAATTGATCAATAGTATTTAATTTTTTCCTTGAAAAGAAACTAAAACAACCCTTTGAAAAATATTTCTCTAATATAGCTATGAAGTGTAGAAAAATATAGAATCATGATTAGTACATCATAAATTATCTTAATATGTTTCCCATAAGATCTATATTTTTTGTTACAAGTGAGGAGTTTTCAAATTAATGCTCAACTACTCTCCATTTTCCCCCTAATAATAATATTTAATTACTCATGTTGATCACCCTTCTAAAAGACACAAATTCATATGGATTTAATTAATTCTTCAGAAACCAGTTGTTGTAATAAATAATATTATATTCTTGGATAGACATAGAAGGTGAAAGTCCTTAATTAGTCATGAAAAAAAATATATCACAAATTTAAATAAGCAAAGTCATATGAAGGTATAAAAGGAATAGTATAAAAGAAGGAGAATTTATAAGGAACCATATATAATTATCATAGAAAATTCAATTCCTTCTTACGACCAATATTTCCTTAGCATAGAAGGCCCTATTTATTCACATATATGATCTTTCCTTTGCACGGATGGTATTTTATTCAAATAGTGACATTGAACTTATCCAAAAGTTGAGTCCTTTTATATATTCATAGCCACATATTCAAAATCACCAAAGAATGAAACCTATTCTTATGAATGAATAAATCATTCTCCCATAAGATCAAATTACATTCAATAAATTCTTTTCAAAAATTTAATTTTTTCATAAAAGGATGATCAAGACATCATGCAGTTGCTTGAATTGAATGCATGGTTGATAAAACCATCACATAGAAGATATAATTCATTTTTTTAAAAATCCAACACTTTGTGAATTTTGAGAGTCTTAATATATTATGATATTCATGAATTCATTTATATATGATTGATCCTTCGTAGAAGATTCAACTCACATTCACTTGACACATGGTGTCATGGATAATGTATTACTCACATAGAATAAGAATATTTCTTGTAAAATAAATATGTTCTTCACATATATTAACCATTGGTATTATGGAAGATCCATACTTAGCATATTTTCATGAATTTTACATAAACAAACTTTGATATAAAAAATCATAGAATCATTAGTAATAAAATAAAGATGATTTAGGATAATTATCACAAAGAATTTATTGAATAAGACCCAAATCTCCTGCTTTTTGATGTTGAAAAATCAGGTCATAGTAACGATAATACTTAAATTAATTTAAAATATAATATTAATTTTTTTTTCTCAAATTAGACATGTAATTTTATAATAAAAAAAAATTAAAACATTCAACCAATTTTATCACCCTTTGGGATAATAAAAAAGAGTGATAAGAGAAATATAACAGATTAAAAATGCTAAAATAAAAAAAACATTAAAAGAAGAATAAGGGAAAAAAATATGAAATTATATATAAAAATATTCAAAGAATTACAACAGTGAAATAAAAAAAGTCATATTAGATACTCATATATTAATTTTAATTAGAGTTATATTCATGATGGGAATTTGAATCAATAGGCTGATTGTACATTAAAGTAGAAGGTGTAGAAGAAGGCTAGGTTATAAGATAAGGAAGGAAGAAACAATACCAGTGGAAACTAGTCTGAGATGATGAAGAACTTATGATGGGGTAAGTGTAAAAGGACAAGTTAGATAATTTTAAGTAAGAGAGGTAGAGGTGGGGATAGTTATTACAGGTATAAAATGGAGGATTTTGAATAATAAATTGGTAGTGTAAATATATGGATCCATACATCAAGTGAAATCACTCACTCTACTTGATCCATGTTCTATAATCATTATAAATTCATATTTTTTCCTTCATAAAGTTTTCCAAGAGTGGTAATACCACTTTCAAATTCTCCACTTGAGTCTTTAAACATTGAGTGAGAGGTGTAATTTAAATATTATTGGATGGCGATCAATTTTTTTTCTTTAAATCCAATTTAGTGAAAATTGACTCTAATAATAATCAATATCCAATTTAATAACATCTTTTTATTATGATTATTTCTTGAAATATATTATGTTTAGTTCAAGTTTAAGTACCCTAACCTAGAATCTATTAAACCGGTGCCCTGAGTCGGCATTCCACATTACCTTAGGCGCGTAAGAGGCTACTGACTAGTAGTGTAGGTATACGGTGATATAATGGGGAGACTATACCCGATCATCAAATTAAAAGCATTAATGAAAGTAAGTGAAACAACATACACATTAAATTCAAATAAAATAAATAAGTGGAATCATTCCAAACCATAACCCATTTAATAACTTACTGATGTCACATAAATATTAGGAAGGAATATATATAATTCAAGTCAATTACAATAAGAACAATATTTAACGATGGAAAAAATAAAAAAAACCTAGAAGTATCGATCTCTAGCCCATATCCCAGCTCCAAACTCCAATCCTAGGAAAATAATCATTCATTATTTGTAGTATTAATTACCTTATCCCAACCTACATCCATGAAGTCTATTCTATTACCGGATGGAATCCCAAATAGGGTGTGATTACAACTCATTAGGCCACCACCAAAATTATCTAATGTATATCTAGTCTGACATGCATTGTGTAAAGTTTTGAAATTTATATGTGAATTAGTATTTGTAAATAATAAAATTTAGAAATAAAATGAACCTCATTGAGCCTCAAGTGTAACATCCCAGGTAAATAAAGAATATGAAATTCTCATATTTATTAATATTTGAGAATTAAATATCAATATTACTTTAAAAGGGATGCTATGTTAGATGGCATACCCAATACACAACAACGAATTTCTTGGAAATCTTACATCGCACACCAATAAAATAATATTATTATTTTAAATGGTAGTTAATACGTAGCCATTGTAATAGATAGAATGAACATAACTAACTAAAAAATGATTATATATGTTAGTTAAATGTTTTTACATTTATCCAATAAATTTTAGAGGCTTAAAATGCGGATTAATCCAATTTTAAGCATAAATACTCTAATATTCACTAAAAGGTCGATTAACTGCCTTTTGATGATGAACCCTTTTTAAATATAATTTTTTTCAATTTTATAAGTTATATTTGACAAAATAAAATCCTTTTTTAGAATCGGGACATCAAAATCTACTTTGTGTAATTTTTTTGGTATTTTTCCGATAAAGTTCATTTTTTTAATGAATAGTGAAAAATGTTGTATTTTAATTCAAATCCTCCTTTTAGTATATTTTATTTATATGGTTAGATTATATTTTTAAATGGGTTTAAAGTTTAATTAAATTTTATTTTTTTCATTTAATCCAATGGTGGTCATTGGAATTAATTTCACTTTGAAATTGGACATAAACAAGTGTCAATCTTTTGATAGATATTGTTTCTTAAAAACACGCTATTTGTTTTGACAGCAGAAATTAATTATAATATTAATTAATGAAACTTATATGTTATAAATTTGGTAAAATGAAAATCATTTTTGAATTCAGAATATCTAATATATCTTAGGGTGATTGTTTGGTATTTTTCTAAAAAACATCATTTTTTTGATAAATAGTGAAACCACTAAGTGGTAGTTAAAAAAACTGCATTTTTCATAAAACAAAACTTTACCGCTTCTATGAACTGAATTTAAAAAATACGACATAAATTATTGTCATTAGTATGTAAAATTTGGTTCAATGGGATGAAAATAATTTTTTGGTGAATAGTAACTTTTGAGTTTTGTTAAGCACAGTTAAAGGTAATTAGGGTAATTTAAGGTAAAAATGAAATTATTAAAATATTAAAACATCTTGAAACATGTCCTACCCTTATTGGATGAGTCATGGACGACCAAGACAATCCATGGGTCAATTTGTGGGACCCCATGGAGCCACTTGGGTAATAAAATGACAGTAATACCTTTTATTTAAAGTAAAAATAAAAATATCACAAACATGTTTTTGTACTAAAACAATTTTATAAGGGGTTATAAAAGTCATATTTTTTACAATAAATATTCATTAGAAAGATAAAAATATTTCCTACATTATTATATTTTTTTGATAATTTTTATAAATTAAATAAATAAATTTATTTATGACACCATGATGATTCAGTGATTACGTCATTAATGAATGATTTAAATAAAATGAAATAATAAGGTAAAATATAAGCCTTACCGTTTTCAAAAACCTATTGGATGATTTTATTTCGAGAATGGGCCACCTTATCCTCTACTTTAATTAATTTTGGAGCTTTAGAAACTGAATTTAATTTTATAATAAAAAAATAGTTTCAAGATTTCCAAAAGAGCCCCTCCTCTCCCTTATAAAAAGATCCCACTTCCTACCAATATCTCACACTTCTCAAGCCTTTTGGCTCGTCCAAAATATACTCAAATAATCTCCCAATATCCCTACCTTCATCATATAAGCCTTACCTTAGTATGAAATCTCTTCAAGAAACCCTTTTGGTTCAAACCAAGAGGAGTTACCCGATTTAAAGGTAATGTCTTCTCTTATGTTCTTTTGTTTTATTTTGCTTCTCCAACCCCATAAACTCTTTTTATTCCTTTATTTTGTAAAAAAACCAGTATCTTAAATATACTAGGATTTTTTTATGATAATTATTCTAGCAACACGTACACACACCTCCGTCTAATGGTACAAGAACATACTGTTTCCGTGGATGGCGAATTACTGCCTCACAAAACGATCATTGTTCTATATTCTCCTACCACCTCTCATGGTAGAAATTATGATTACAATATTTTCATATATGATATATATTATATTTATTTCCTCTATATGATTCTGTATTTTATATTTAAAACATACCTTTATGCTTTTCATGTTGTGCAAATGCGATAATTTCATTTGAGGAAGTGTGGACTACCGCCCCCTCAAGTGATGTGACTCGTTCATGCAATACATGGAATGTATAAATAATGAAATTAATGAACTTATGTTACCTATATAACATATATATTATACTTAAATTATAATATATATATATATATATCTCATTTAGTTTTATTTCCATTAATTTGATAAAGAAATGAAAGCAACGTTCATGCGTACGTACGACCTACCATCTCCATGAACTGTGCATTTCATTTTTACCTCAAAATGTTATAGAATAGTATAAAACGAATATATAATGTATATATATGATATTTAAATCATTAGTACTATTCTGGAGATGATGTACTTATAACTACATGGATAATGCTTTTCAAACAAGTTCATTTTTGACTCATGTACTGAACATCGACAAAAACGTCTGATATGAACTCACATAATTAACTAATTATTATAACATTATAACATATGATATGAATTGAATAATAAAATTTAAAGGGGTTAGTTAAGAAAATATAAGTTGACCAAAGTTTATTATTCATGAATATAAAGAAACGAACAAGACAAGTCGGACTTGAGGTAAGGGATCCTACCTCTCTCTTTCTTTTCAAGTACTCTCTTTTATGTCATTTCTTTTATGCTCCATGTTATGATGTTGGAGGATGTTATTTTATATTCACCATACTGTAATTTGTCTTTACATATTATTATAGAGTCTCTATTACTCTCATAAATTCATTTTAATAATTTTTAAGTGGTGCCGTTAGGCTGCCAAATTTTTTGTAAGTGATCCTTTCACCCTTATCATTTTCAAAGTTCTATTTTTATGTCATGTATTTCAAGTTACTTTTTCTTATATTGTGGTATGATATATATATCCATAATAATGTATTTTTATGTTCCTATTATCAGAGTCCATATTTTATCTCATCAATCCAATTTTGGAAGTCTTAAGTGGCGCCGTTAGGCTGCCGAATTTTCGTAAAGAATTTCTTATCTCACTTTTTATTCTGGGAGATCTCCATTGTTAGCCACTTATTTATAGAATTTGGTGTATGTAATGCCCATTATCGTATCCTTTGTGTAGTATAATTTAATTTATGGTTATTTACATCTTCTTTGTATGAACCTTCTTTCATGGGATGCACGTTTCGAAAAGTTACCCAAATCGGTAAGGGAACCTTTCACCCTCTTCCTTTTAAAAGGATTATTTTTGTTATGTCTTTTAATTTACTTCTTATTATTTTGGGATATATTCTTATATATACTTATTGATGTAAATTTTATGTATAAGAGATAAGATACAATTTTCTCTCTCATCAACTCATTTTATGAATTTTAAAGTGACGCTGTTAGGCTATCGAAGTTTTCTAAGAGAACTTCTTAAACCAATTTCAATTATTTGGGTTAAACCTCTACTTCTTGATTATGTCATGATATTAATATGTGTTAATGAGCTATTATTGTTTTACACTTAATATCCACTTATATTGGGTGTATTTATATTTGTCACACATAATTACATAATTGATTTATCCTTAATCTAAGGATACTGTCTTTGTAAGGGACTTCGCCTCAATATCCTTTCATTGAGGCATACTTTGTTTTATACACAACTTTATTTTATACGGTGTATAATCCCCTTTGAATTTTACTTTTATTAAAAAGGAATCTTTTCTCTACCAATCATTTTAACTAAACAACAAAAATGAATGTTTCTTTTTTAACGTAAGCGGTGACAACGACCTTTTCTGCCGCCGCTAGTATTATTTTATCTATGGATTTCTTAACAACCCATAATGTTTTCCAAAGAAAAATAAATACCATATACTCTTTTTACATTTTTTGGTATTGAAAATGGTTTTAATATGGATTTATTATTTCAATATCCTAAAATGATATATTGTTATTACAATGTGGGAATGTTATCTTTCCTCTATGCATAAGTTATGTGTTATGATTATGTTATGGTTCTTGGGAAATGTTTATGAAATTGGGTGGTTCCATGATAAACTGAGGGCGGGTGAGCCTTAGATAGCTCTCCAATGCATTGGGTGACGTGAAGGAGTTAAACACTAATGTTTCTATGAAGAGATTTAGGTAATATACTATGATGGGTATTCCAAACGTAATCATGAGGGTTAATCCCTATGTAAGAATGTTATGAATTCCTCAAGTTACCTTTATGTCTTATGATTTCTATGAGTTATTCATAAATCTTATGATTTCATGCGTTATGTTAAAGTGATTATGTCTTATGAGTAAATAATGATTTAATTGATTTTTATGTATACATGGACTGATGTTTTCTTCCCATATTTTTATATCCCTTATTGAGCTTTTTATACTCATCCCAAGTTTTTGAATTGTTTTTCATAGGTAAAGGTAAAAGTACATGATGTGATGATAGTGTCGAGGAAGTGTCAAGAAAAAATCCATGTTTTATTTTAAATATGTTTCCTTTGATGAAAAAAATAATACTATCTTTGATGTAACCACCTAGTTTAAATGTGGAATGTAATGCATGATTTATGATATAATTCTCTAAAAATCTAAACCTGAAAAGATCCTCAATGTGTATTCTTGAAATAACTCAAGATTAAGTAATGTTTAAGGATGGGGCCTTATAGTTGGTATCAGAGAGAGGTTTAGACAACTTTAGGGATTAGGGGTTTTCGTTAAACACATGATTAGTCCCTATGTTTGTTATTTTTAGTTAAATCCTTGTTTTATAACTTTTTCAGATCAAGGAAAGTTTGTTACAAATGGAAGGAGGAGGATCTCAGACAACATTCTTATCTCTTCCTGATGACATGCTTGCAATAATTATTGGAAAGTCATGTTCGGATGATTGTGAAACTTTTTCTAGCATACAACTCACTTGCAATCAGTTATTTGAGATATCAATCACCTCCACTATACCTCGATATCATTGTGGATCATGGGTTATATTTAATAAAATCCTATATTCACAATATTCTCATATTTTCAAGAAAGGTAAATATTATCAAGGAATTTTTAAATATTTCTCCTTATCACATGATTTTGAAGCATATTATGATTTTGAAAAAGGTGCTGAAGAAGGAGACCCTTGCGCAACCTATTTATATTTGATATTAAAATATAGTCTCTCAACACATGCTTATGGTATTTTAAAAGGACCATTGATTGAAATTTTCAACTCAAATTTTGTTCGACTGTTTTATAAAATCCATGTTTTATCAGATGTTTCGAAATTATATATCTTACATGATTATTTTCCAAAACTATTTTTTTGTGAACACCCATATGACCCAAGTTGTACAAGGTGTATTTGTATGAAGGAAGAAAATGATTTTGAAGTATCCATAAATCATTGTTGAAATGCACATACATTCTTCCTACGTGAACAAGATGATGAAGAAACCAAATGGACACCATGATCAAGGTATGATTTTCTTCATTATGGAGTTAATCTTATTTTATCATATGGTGGTGCAAAAAGGAAAATATATATAAGACTTCAAGAATTCAGATGTTGAGATCATAACGAATTGGGATGAAAATGAGAGGTATTAGGAAACCATTGAGGTTAAAACATTTTAGGGTTATTTTTGAGTTTTATAAAATGGACAACCCATAAGATGGGTGACAACCTGTCAGATTCGGTAAGGACACAGGAATCGAACCCACAACCAAAGGGCGAAGAGGGCGCATTTCCTACCACTAGCCTACGTGAAGTTCCTGGTTAGTATGACTTATTCTTTTTAGTTAAATGATTTTATGGATCAAGAAGAAGTTTATTTTGGGAACTTATGTTTTATCAAATGGATATCCTTAGTGTAAGAAAATGATTTCGTGATTAAGTAATAATGGTTATTTTGGAAGATGTTCTCTATTTATTGAAAAAAATATATGCCTATAGAAAATAGAATACTTTGAGATTTAAATTAAGGAGAAACGGTGGAATTTTATTTTGGAAGAAACTATATTTTTATTATGGACTTATATGATTTTGGGTTATCTATGAAAATGATTAACCTATCATGGAGGATATGTGATTAGGTTAATTACTTTTCAATATGATACTTTAAGAGTAACTAATGTTATTTGGAGAAAAATGTTAAGATTTACCTTGGAAGACTATGTGATTAAATCCTTCAGATATTTGGGTTTCAATCTTAGTTTGGATTACATTGAAGAATTTTATGGGTAGCTGTTTATTGAATGGTCTTTGTTGAACTTTGGGTATTGTTTGAAAAATTTTGGAGATTAAGAGTTTTTTTCTTTTTGTAAAAGATTATCCTTTTTGGGGATTATCTAATCTTGTACTAACCTTTTTGTTTTTGGTTATGGTCTAAAGACATCGGAAATATATAGTTCTCTTTTGTGGATTAGGTGATTCTCTAGAAGTTGATTATAGCACTCTTAATGTGAACAAGTCTTCCAAAATAATCACCTTTTGGAGAAAATATGAGTTTGTATTAGAAATCTAGTAGGATATGAAAGTCTACATGACAATTTTTTAGGTTTAATTATGTTTTCGTTAAGATCGTAAATAAATTCCTCAATGAAAATTAGCAAAAAACGTTGTCTGTTAACTTTTCCTACTGGGGAATCAAATACTATTTAACCCATCACAAGTTTGTGATTTTTCTGGTGGTTAACTTTCTCCTAAACATGTTTTCTATCACTATCCATCAGAACTTGATGTTTTTTCTCCTCTATATCCATGTTTTCATGGAATCCTAGTATAGGTTATCATAGTTGACCAGTGTACTTCTCTTACTTTCTTTTAAAGTGATAGTTTTATTGAATTATTTTCTGATGTGGGGCTTTCAATGAAGTTTCCGAGCCCAATTTTAAAATTGCGAAGATGAAATTTCCAAAAAGGGGAGAAGGATGTAACATCCCGGTTAAAAAAGAATATGAAAATTTCATATTTATTAATATTTTTGAATTAATTATTAGTATTACTTTAAAGGGGATGGTATGTTCAATGAAGTACCCAATACGCAACAATGAGTTTCTTCAAAATCTTACATCGCACACCAATAAAATAATAATATTATTTTAAATGGTAGTTAACACTTAGCCATTGTAATAGCGGGAATGAACATAACTAACTAAAAAATGATTATATATGTTAGTTAAATGTTTTTACATTTATCCAATAAATTTTAGAGGCTTAAAATGCTGATTAATCCAATTTTAAGCATAAATACTCTAATATTCACTAAAAGGTCGATTAACCGCCTTTTGATGACGAACCCTTTTTAAATATAATTTTTTTCAATTTTATATGTTATATTTGACAAAATAAAATCATTTTTTGGAATCGGGACATCAAAATCTACTTTGTGTAATTTTTTGGTATTTTTCCGATAAAGTTTATTTTTTAATGAATAGTGAAAAATGTTGTATTTTAATTCAAAACCTCATTTTAGTATAATTTATGTATATGGTTAGATTATCTTTTTAATTGGGTTTAAAGTGTAATTAAAATATATTTTTTCCATTTAGTCCAATGGTGGTCATTGGAATTAATTTCACTTTAAAATTGGACATAAACAAGTGTCAATTTTTTGATAGATATTGTTTCTTAAAAACACACTATTTGTTTTGACAGTGGGAATTAATTATAAAATTAATTAATGAAACTTCTATGTTATGAATTTGGTAAAATGGAAATTATTTTGAATTCGTAATATCATATATATCTTAGGGTAATTTTTTGGTATTTTTCTGAAAAACTTCATTTTTTGATGAATAGTGAAACCACTAAGTGGTAGTTAAAAAAAACTGAATTTTTCATTAAACGAAACATTACCTCTTCTATGAGTTAAATATCAAAAATCCGACATACATGGTTGTCATTATTAAGAAAAATGTGGTTCAATGGGATGAAAATAATGTTTTGGTGAATAGTAACTTTTGAGTTTTGTTAACCGCGATTAAAGGTAATTAGGGTAATTTAAGGTAAAAATGATATTATTAAAATATAAAACTATCTTGAAACATGTCATACTCTTATTGGATGAGTCATGTCTGAAAAATAAAATCCATGTGTCAATTTTTGGGACCCCATGGAGCCACTTGGGTAAGATAATGAGATTAATACCTTTTATTTAAAGTAAAAATAAAAATATCACAAACATGTTTTGTTTTACGAAAACAATTTTTATATGGGGTTATAAAAGTCATAATTTTGACTATAATTATTCATTATAAAGCTAAAAATATTTCCTACATCATTATATTTTTTTTAATAATTTTTTGACATTAAATAAATAAATTTATTTATGACACCATGACGATGCAGTGATTACGTCCTTAATGAACGATTTAAATAAAATGAAATGATAAGGTAAAATCTAAAAATTACCCTTTTCAAAAACCTATTGGATGATTTTATTTCTATAATTGGAAACCTTATCATCTAATGTAATGAATTTTTGAGCTTTAGAAACCGAATTTCATTTTATAATAAAATAATAGTTTTAAGATTTCCAAAAGAGAACCTCCTATCCCTTATAAAAATACCCCACTTCCTACCTATATCTCACACTTCTCAAGACCTTTGGATTGTCCTAAATCTACTCAAATAATCTGCCAATATTCCTCCCTTAATCCTAGAAGCCTTACCTTAGGCAAAAAGCTTATCAAGAACCCCTTTTGGTTCAAACCAAGAGGAGTTACCCGATTTAAAGGTAATATCTTCTCTTATGTTCTTTTGTTTTATTTTGTTTCTCCAACCCCTAAAATATATTTATTAATTTATTTTGTAACAAAACCAGTATCTTCAACATAATAGGATGTTTTTATGATAAGTTTTCGAGCTACACTTACACACACCTCCATCTAATGGTTAAAGAACATATTGTTTCCGTGGATGGCGAATTAATGCCTCACGAAACGATGATTTTTCTATCTTCTCCTACCACCTCTCATGGTGGCCATTATGATGGAACTATATTTATATATTATATATATTATATTTATGTCCTATATATGATTATATATTTTATATTAAAAACATACCTTTATGCTTTTCATGTTGTGCAAATGCGATAATTTCATTTGAGGAAGTGTGGACTACTGCCCCCTCAAGTGATGTGACTCATTCATGCAATACATGGAATGTATAAAGAATTAAATTATTTAACTTATGTGACCTATATAAAATATATATTATACTGGAATTATAATATATATATATATATATATCTAATTTAGTTTTAATTGCATTAATTTGACAAAGAAATGAAAGTAGTGTTCAAGCGTACGTACAGCCTACCGTCTCCATGAACGGTGCATTTCATTTTTACCTACAATTGTTATGGAATAGTATAAAACGAATATATAATGGATATATATGATATTTAAATCATTAATACTATTCTGGAGATGATTTAATTATAACTACATGGACAATTCTTTTGAAACAAGTTCATTTTTGACTCAAGTACTGAACATCGACAAAAACGTCTGATATGAACTCACATAATTAACGAATTATTATAACATTATAATATGTGATATAAATTTAATAATAAAATTTAAATGGAGGAACTTAAGAAAATATAAATTAACCAAAGTTTATTATTCAGTAATATAAAGAAACGAACAAGACAAGTCGGACTTGAGGTAAGGGATCCTACCTCTCTCTTTCTTTTCAAGTACTCTCTTTTATGTCATTTCTTTTATGCTCCATGTTCTGATGTTGGAGGATGTTATTTTATATTCACATTACTGTAATTTTTATTTTAATATGATTATAGACCCTCTCTTACTCTCATCAATTCATTTTAATAATTTTTAAGTGGCGCTGTTAGGCTGCCGAATTTTTGTAAGGGATCCTTTCACCCTTCTCGTTTTCAAAGTTCTATTTTCTTGTCAAGTATTTCAAGTTACTTTTTCTTATATTGGTTTATGATTTCTATATCCATCATAATTTTCTTTTATTTTCATACGATTAGAGACCCTATTTGATCTCATCAATCCATTTTTGGAATTCTTAAGTGGCACCGTTAGGCTGCCGAATTTTCGTATGGAATTTCTTATCTCACTTTTTTTTCTGTGAGATCTCCATTGTTTGCAAAATATTTATTGAATTTGGTGTATGTACTGACCATTATTGTATCCTTTGTGTAGTATAATTTAATTTATGGTTATTTACATCTTCTTTTTATGACCCTTATTTCATGGGGTGTGCGTTTCGAAAAGTTACCCAAATCGGTAAGGGAACCTTTCACCCTCCTCTTTTTAAAAGGCATATTTTTGTTATGTCATTTAATTTACATCTTATTATATTGGGATATGTTCTTATATATCCTTATTTATGAAAATTGTATTTAAAAGTGATGAGATACCATTTTCTCTCCCATCAACACATTTTTTGAATTTTAAATTGATGTCGTTAGGCTGTCGAATTTCTGTAAGGGAACTTCTTAACCCAATTTCAATTCTTTGGGTTAAACCTATAGTTCTTGATTATGTCATGATATTAATATTTCTGAATGACCTATGATTGTTTTACACTTAATATCCACTTATATTGGGTGTATTTATATTTTTCACACATAATTACATAATTGATTTTTCCTTAATCTAAGGATACCGTCTTTGTAATGGACTTCATCTCAATCTCCTTTCATTGAGATATATTTTGTTTTATACACAACTTTCTTTTATATGGTGTATAATCCCATTTGAATTTTAATTTTATTCAAAAAGAATCTTTTCACTACGAAGCATTTTCACTAAATGACAAAAAGGAATGTTTCTTTTTTAACGTAAGTAGCGACAACAACCTTTTCTGCCGCCGTGAGTATTATTTGATCTATGGATTCCTTAACAAGACATAATGTTTTCAAAAGAAAAATAAATACCATATACTCTTTTTATGTTTTTTGGTATTGAAAATGGTTTTTAGAATGGATTTATTATTTCCATATCTTAAATTGTTATATTGTTATTGCAATGTGGGAATGTTATATTTCCTCTATGCTTAAGTTATGTGTTATGATTATGTTATGGTTCTTGGGAAATGTTTTTGAAATCGAGTGGTTCCATGATAAACTAGGGGCATATGAGCCCGAGATAGCTCTCCAATGCATTGGGTAATGCGAAGGAGTTAAACACCAAGGATTCTCCGAAGATATTTAGGGAATATACTATGATGGGTATTCCAAACTTAACCATGAGGGTTACTCCCTACGTAAGAATGTTATGAATGCCTCAAGTTACCTTTATGTCTTATGATTTCAATGAGTTATTCATAAATCTTATGATTTTGTGAGGTATGTTAAAGTTATTTTGTTTTATTAGTAAATAATGATTTCATTGGTTTTTATGTATACATGGACTAATGTTTTCTTCCTGTATTTTTATATCCCTTAACAAGCTTCTTATGCTCATCCCAAGTTTTTGAAATGTTTTTCACAGGTCAAGGGAAAAGTACATGATGTGATGATAGTGTCGAGGAAGTGTCAAGAAAGAATCCATGTTTTATTTTAAATATGTTTCATTTGATGGAAAAAAATAATACTGTCTTTGATGTAACCAACTTGTTTATATGTGGAATGTAATGCATGATTTATGATCTAATTTTCTATAACTATAAACCTAAAAAGAAACTCAATTTTTATTCTTGAAATAACTCAAGATTAAGTAATGTTTAAGGCTGGGGCCTTATAGTTGGTATCAGAGAGAGGTTTAGACAACTTTAGGGATTATGGGTTTTCATTAAACACATGATTAGTCCCTATGTTTATTATTTTTAGTTAAATACTTGTTTTATAACTTTTTCAGATCAAGGAAAGTTTGTTACAAATGGAAGGAGCCGGATCTCAAATGACATTCCTATCTCTTCCTGATGACATGCTTGCAATAATTATTGCAAAGTCATGTTCGGATGATTGTGAAACTTTTTCTAGCATACAACTCACTTGCAAGCAGTTATTTGAGATATCAAACACCTCCACTATACCTTGATATCATCATGGATCATGGGTTGTATTTAATAAAATCCTATATTCACAATATTCTCATATTTTCAAGAAAGGTAAATATTAGTAAGGAATTTTCAAATATTTTACCTTATCACAAGATTTTGAAGCATATTATGATTTTGAAAAAGGTATAGAAGAAAGAGACCCTTGTGCAACCAATTTATATTTTATATTAAAATATAGTATCTCAGAACATGCTTATCGTATTTTAAAATGACCATTTATTGAATGTTTTAACACAAATTCAGTCCGACTGTTTTATAAAAACCATGTTTTATTAGATTTTTTAAAATTATATGTCTTACATGATTATTTTCCAAAACTATTTTTCTGTGAACACCCATATGAACCAATTTGTACGAGGTGTATTTGGATGAAGGAAGAAAATGATTTTTAAGGGTCCCTAAATCATTATTTCAATGCATGGACCTTCTACCTACGTGAACAAGTTGACAATGAAACCAAATGGACACTATGATCATGTTATGATTTTCTTCATTATGGGGATCGTCTTATTTTATCATATGGTGGTGAAAAAAAATGACAATATATATAAGACTTCAAGAATTGAGATGTTGAGATCATAATGAATTGGGATGAAAATGATAGGTATAAGGAAACCATTGAGGTTAAAACATGTTAGGGTTATTTTTGAGTTTTATAAAAAGGACAACCTGTAAGATGGGTGACAACTTGTCACATCCTGCAAGGACATTGGAATCGAACCCACAACCGAAGGTCGACAAGGGTGAATCACCTACCACTAGCCTATGTGAAGTCTGTGGTTAGTATGAATTATTCTTTTTACTTAAATGATTTTATGGATCGAGAAGTAGTTGATTTTGGGAACTTATGTTTTATCAAATGGATATCCTTAGTGTAGGAAAAAGATTTGGTGATTAAGTAATAAAGGTTATTTTGGAATAAGTTCTCTATTTCGTGAAAACAATATATGCCTATAGAAAATAGAATACTTTGAGATTTCAATTGAGGAGAAACGGTGGAATTTTATTTTGGAAGAGTCTATATTTTTATTATGGACTTATATGATTTTGGGTTATCTATGAAAATGATTAACATATCATGGATGATATCTGATTAGGTTAATTACTTTTCAATATGATACTTTAAGAGTAACTGATGTTATTTGGAGATAAATGTTAAGATTTACCTTGGAAGACTATGTGATTAAATCCATCAGAGATTTTTGTTTCAATATTAGTTTGGATTAAATTGAAGAATTTTGTGGGTAACTGTTTATTGAATGGTCTTTGTTGAACTTTGGGAATTGTTTGACAAATTTTGGAGATTAAGAGTGTTTTTTCTTTTTGTAAAAGATTATCCTTTTTTGGGATTATCTGATCTTATGCTAAACTTTTTGGTTTTGGTTAAGGTATAAAGATATGGGAAATATATAGTTCTCTTTTGTGGATTAGGTGATTCTCTAGATGTTGATTATAGCACTCTTAATGTTAACAAGTCTTCCTAAATACTCATATTTTGGAGAAAATATGATTTTGTATTAGAAATCTAGTAAGAGATGAAAGTCTACATGACAAGTAAATAGGTTTACTTATGTTTTAGTTAAGCTCGTAAATAAATTCCTCAATGAAAAGTGACAAAAAACGTTGTTTGTTAACTTATTATACTAGGAATCAAATACTATTTAACCCATCAAGAGTTTGTGATTTTTTTGGTGGTTAACGTTCTTCTAAACATGTTTTTATCACTCTATATCAGAACATGATGTTTTTTCTCCTCTATATACATGTTTTTAATGGAATCCTAGTATAGTATATCACATCCGACCATTTTACTTCTCTTACTTTCTTTTAAAGTGATAGTTTTGTTGACTCCTTTTCTGATGCAGGTCTTTTAATGAAGTTTTTGAGCCCAATTTTAAAATTGCGAGGACGCAATTCCCAAAATGGGGGGAAGGATGTAACATCCTGGGTAAATAAAGAATATGCAATTTTCATATTTATTAATATTTTTTAATTAAATTTTAATATTACTTTAAAGGGTATTCTATGTTCGATGGCGTACCTATTACACAACAAAGAGTTTCTTGGAAATCTTACGTCACACACTAATAAAATAATAATAATATTTTAAATGGTAGTTAATACCTAGATGTTGTAATAGTGGGAATGAAAAAATCTAACTAAAAATGATTATATATGTTTTTTAAATGTTTTTAAATTTATCCAATAAATGTTAGAGGCTTAAAATGCGGATTAATCCAATTTTAAGCATAAATAATCTAATATTCACTAAAAGGTCGATTAACCGCCTTTTGATGATAAAACCTTTTTAAATATATTTTTTGTCAATTTTATATTTTATATTTGAAAAAATAAAATCCTTTTTTAGAATCAGGACATCAAAATCTACTTTGTGTAAATTTTTGATATTTTTCTGATAAAGTTCATTTTTTAATGAAAAGTGAAAAATGTTGTATTTTAATTGAAAGCCTCCTTTTAGTATAATTTATTTATATGGTTAGATTATATTTTTAATTGGGTTTAAAGTTTAATTAAAATATATTTTTTCCATTTAATCCAATGGTGGTCGTTGGAATTAATTTCACTTTGAAATTGGACATAAATAAGTGTCAATCTTTTGATAGATATTGTTTCTTAAAAACACGCTATTTGTTTTGACAGCTGGAATTAATTATAAAATTAATTAATGAAACTTCTATGTTATGAATTTTTTAAAATGGAAATAATTTTTGAATTCGGAATATCAAATATATCTTATGGTGATTTTTTGGTATTTTTCTGAAAAACTTCATTTTTTATGAATAGTGAAACCACTAAGTGGCAGTTAAAAAAACTGAATTTTTAATTAAACAAAACTTTACCGCTTCTATGAATTGAATTTCAAAAATCCGACATACATGGTTATCATTAGTAAGTAAAATTTGGTTCAATGGGATGAAAATAATTTTTTGGTGAATAGTAATTTTTGTGTTTTGTTAAACGCGATTAAAGGCAATTAGGGTAATTTAAGGTAAAAATGATATTATTAAAATAAAAAAAATATCTTGACACATGTCCTACCCATATTTTATTAGTCATGGCCGACCAGTACAATCCATGGGTCAATTTGTGGGACCCAATGGAGCCACTTGGGTAAGATAATGACATTAATACCTTTTATTTAAAGTAAAAATAAAAATATCACACACAAGTTTTGTTTTACTAATACGATTTTTATAAGGTGTTATACAAGTCATATTTCTGACTATATATATTAATTAGAAAGATAAAAATATTTCCTACATGATGATATTTTTTTATAAAATTTAAACATTAAATAAATAAATTTATTTATGACACCAAGATAACGCAATGATAACGTCATTAATGAAGGATTTGAATAAAATGAAAAGATAAGGTAAAATCTAAGACAAAACCTTGTCAAAAACCTATTGGATGATTTTATTTCGAGCATGGGACATCTTATCCTCGACTTTAATTAATTTTTTAGCATTAGAAACTGAATGTAATTTTATAATAAAATAATAGTTTCAAGATTTCCAAAATAGCCGTTCCTCTCCCTTACAAAAGACCCCACTTCCTAAAAATATCTCACACATATCAAGCCCTTTGTCTCGTCAAAACTCTACTCAAATAAGCTCCCAATATCCCTAACTTCATCATAGAATCCTTACCTTAGGCATAAAGCTCTTCAAGAAACCCTTTTGGTTCAAACCAAGAGGAGTTACCCTATTTAAAGGTAATGTCTTCTCTTATGTTATTTTGTTTTTTTTGCTTCTCTAACCCCCTAAACTATTTTTATTCCTTTATTTTGTAATAAAACCAGTATCTTAAATATATTAGGATGTTGTATTGATATTAATTCGAGCTACACTTACACACACCTCCATCTAATGGTTAAAGAACATACTGTTACTGTGGATGGCGAATTACTACCTCATGAAACAATGATTGATCTATCTTCTCCTACCACCTCTCATGGTGGCCATTATGATGGAACTATATTTATATATGATATATATTATATTTATTTACTCTATATGCTTCTGTATTTTATATTTAAAACATACCTTTATTCTTTTCATGTTGTGCAAATGCGATAATTTTATTTGAGGAAGTGTGGACTACCGCCCCCTCAAGTGATGTGACTCGTTCATGCAATACATGGAATGTATAAAGAATTAAATTAATGAACATATGTTACCTATATAACATATATATTATAATTTAATTATAATATATATATATATATATCTCATTTAGTTTTAATTCCATTAATTTGTCAAAGAAATGAAAGTAGCGTTCATGCGTATGTACGACCTACCGTCTCCATGAACGGTGCATTTCATTTTTACCTCCAAATGTTATGGAATAGTATAAAAAGAATATATACTGGATATATATGATATTTAAATCATTAATACTATTATGGACATGATTTTATTATAACTACATGGAAAATTCTTTTCAAACATGTTTATTTTTGACTCATGTACCGAACATCGACAAAAACGTATGATATGAACTCACATAATTAACTAATTATTATAAAATTAAATTATGTGATATTAATTGAATATTAAACTTTAAAGGGGGTAATTAAGAAAATATAAATTGACAAAAGTTTATTATTCATGAATATAAAGAAATGAACAAGACAAGTCGGACTTGAGGTAAGGGATCCTACCTCTCTCTTTCTTTTCAAGTACTCTCTTTTATGTAATTTCTTTTATGCTCCATGTTATGATGTTGGAGGATGTTATTTTATATTGAAATTAATTTAATTTGTATTTTCATATGATCATATACCCTCTATTACTCTCATCAATTCATTTTAAGAATTTTTAAGTGGCGCCGTTAGGCTGCCGAATTTTTGTAAGGGATCCTTTTACCCTTCTCATTTTCAAAGTTCTATTTTCATGTAATTTATTTCAAGTTACTTTTTCTTATATTGGTGTATGATATATATATATCCATAATAATTTCCTTTTATGTTCATATGATTAGAGACCCTATTTGATCTCATCAATCCATCTTTGGATGTCTTAAGTGGCGCCGTTAGGCTGCCGAATTTTCATAAGAAATTTCTTTTCTCACTTTTTATTCTGCGAGATCTCCATTGTTCTACACTTATTTATTTCATGTGGTGTTTGTACTTCCCATTATTGTATCCTTTGTGTAGTAAAATTTAATTTATATTTATTTACATCTTATTTGTATGACCCTTCTTTCATGGGGTGTACTTTTCAAAAAGTTACCCAAATCGGTAAGGGAACCTTTCACCCTCCACTTTTTAAAAGGCTTCCTTTTGTTATGTCTTTTAATTTACATATTATTATATTGGTATATATTCTTATATATCTTTATTGATCTAAATTGTATTTAAAAGTGAAGAGATACTATTTTCTCTCTCATCAACTCATTTTCTGAATTTTAAAGTGACGTCGTTAGGCTGTCGAATTTTTGTAAGGGAACTTCTTAACCCAATTTAAATTCTTTGGGATAAAAATATACTTCTTGATTATGTCATGATATTAATATGTGTGAATGAAATATTATTGTTTTACACTTAATATCCAACTATATTGGGTGTATTTATATTTGTCACACATAATTACATAATTGATTTATCCTTAATCTAAGGATACCATCTTTGTAAGGTAATTTGTCTCAATCTCTTTTAATTGAGGAATATTTTGTTTTATACACAACTTTCTTTTATAAGGTGTATAAAACCATTTTAATTTTACTTTTATTCAGAAGGAATATTTTCTCTACGAAGCGTTTTCACTAAACGACAAAAAAGAATGTTTCTTTTTTAACATAAGTGGTGATAATGACCCTTTCCGCCGCTGCCAGTATTATTTGATCTATGGATTACTTAACAAGCCATAATGTTTTCAAAAGAAAAATAAATACCATATACTCTTTTTATGTATTTTGGTATTGAAAATGGTTTTTATAATGGATTTATTATTTCAATATCTTAAAATGTTATATTGTTATTGCAATGTGGGAATGTTATCTTTCCTCTATGATTAAGTTATGTGTTATGATTATGTTATGGTTATTGGGAAAGTTTTATGAAATAAGGTGGTTACATGATAAACTAAGGGAGGGTGAGCCCGAGATAGCTCTTCAATTCATTGGGTAACACAAAGGAGTTAAACACTAAGGTTTCTCCGAAGAGATTTATGGAATATACTATGATGAGTATTCCAAATGTAACCATGAGGGTTACTCACTACGTAAGAATGTTATAAATGCCTCAAGTTACCTTTATGTATTATGATTTCTATAAGTTATTCATAAATCTTATGATTTCACGAGGTATGTTAAAGTGCTTATGTTTTATGAGTAAAAAATGATTTCATTGATTTTTATGTATACATGGACTAATGTTTTCTTCCCGAATTTTTATATCCCTTACTAAGCTTTTTATGCTCATCCCAAGTTTTTGAAATGTTTTTCACGGTTCAAGGGAAAAGTACATGATGTGATGATAGTGTTGAGGAAGTGTCCAGAAAGAATCCATGTTTTATTTTAAATATGTTTCCTTTGATGGAAAGAAATGAATATTGTCTTTGATATAACCACCTTGTTTAAATGTGGAATGTAATGCATGATTTATGATCTAATTATCTAAAAATCTAAACCTGAAAAGATCCTTAATGTGTATTCTTGAAATAACTCAATATTATGTAATGTTTAAGGTTGGGGCCTTATATCAGGTCTCTAGGAGACACCATGGGCTAAATCCATCTACTTAGACCTATGTTAATATTTGAACAAAGAGAAGGTTTCATGGAATAATTTAGTTTAAATGTGAATATCTGAGGAAACCATGATCATATAACCCAAAGGAATCCATGTGTCTCATTCAAGAATTCCTTTTTAATATTCCTCAAGAAAATCCACTAGTCAAGTCTGAACTCAAGGGGTCTTCCCTTACATTCTGAGTTATAGCTCAATTAGAATCGAAGGATCACACCCAAGTCATTCCAATATAATATAAATAAATCCTAATTCAGGGAGGTTTTCCCATGAAATTCAATAAGGATATCCCTCAAGAATCCATGAAAATAATTTGTGGAAATAAATAAGTATAGATTTTACCCAAATTCAATGGGTTTCACCCCTTGGAAATTTTAATAATTAATCTATGAATAATCCACTACATTTCTGAAGGAATTCCATAACCTAATGGAATAATATTCTTATCCAAGAAATTTCATGGAAATATCAATCATGAGTAATCTATAGTTGACCACCAAGGAATTCTATAATAATATCCACATCAAATAATTTCAAACAATTCATTATCCCACAATTCATATATTAAATAATTCCATAACACAATCCAAAGTAACCATTTAATTTCACACAACAATTCCTTTTGAACATTTCATATTAAGTCACTTGGTGACTAGGGCATCCATAAACCACCCTTTTTGTTCACCCTGAAATATAGAACAATGTAGAACCTACATCTTTAATAAATTTTGTAAGGGTTTACTCAACCCAAACATCTTTTTTAAATCCAAAGTAGCTTCTAAGACATCAAAATGAATTTAACCAATTTAGATTAATTTTAGGTCAAGAGTATAAAGGGTGGACATGATTAAACTTTCCAATGATGCAATACTATAATGAGACTTTGAGGGAAAATAATGAGACCAACTAACGTAGGTTATATGGGTTACCGTTATTGGATATTGGTAAAGCTTTTTTCTAAATTGGATGATATTGAGAAAACAGACAAAATAATTGAAAATAGTGTATTTTAATTAGATTGGGAAGGTGAGATTTAAAAATAAATAAATAGAGTGATTAGAAGGTAATAGAGTGATAGCCTTAATAATATCATTCCAATGCGATGAATAAAAGTGTAAATAGAGGTGGGATAAGGTATATCCACTAAAGAAACGTATATGATGAGGAGGATCTCTTAATGATGCTACTACTTCCCAAAAGAGTTTAAAATTTGGGTAAGAAAGAAAAAGGGGTGAAGGGGTAAAAAACCCCTTTCCCCTTTTTTTAAAAAAAAAACCAAAACCTAATGACTAGTTAGTGGGTCTCTCCATCTATCTAGTGGGGATTTAAATGTCTATCCATCCAATAGAAATACCAATTTCTATTTGATGCACTACTATCGGTTAGCCAGTGGAATTGCAGTCCTTAGGCTGCAAGCATAGGCATCCTCCCACACTTCTTGAACAACCTTGTGACCCCTTGAACCCCTAGGGCCACCACTTAAAAGAAAAAAAGAAATAATTTTGGAACAAAAGGGGTTTTACCTCAATAAATAGTGGGTTGTTAAAACTGAACCACTTTAGGATAGATTATCCTTGAGCTATAACCCAATGTTTACTCAGCCTCATTGAAGAAAAGACTAGATCACAATGCTCAGATGTCTGATTCCCACTACAACATTTCCTAATGATCAAGATTGTGTTTCTAAAACACATGCACTAGAGGAACATATTTTCCCTGAAATTTATTCTCTCTATGATCCAAAATATGGATATAATTATTCTAGAAGGATAAATCATCCTTAATATAGATATCATCAATATCAATGGTATGAGATGGATTATGAATATACTGCCAAATCTAAAATTTATGGAAGACCTCATGAAAGCCACTAAATATTTAAGGAAGAGATAGTTGTTATACCACTAGGACTAATTGATCCACAATTTTGAATGAATCTAGGTACTTGGGTTCTAACTTCACCAGCCTCTGTATACGGTGGTGTTCCAACCAGGGAGATACATGAAAAAACACCTAATCACCCATATCAAACTCAAGGGATTGATAATGTTGATCTGTATACAATTTATGCCAAATCTAATTAGTATCCATCCTCTTTTGAATCAACTATACATACTCTACCAACTCTTTATTAAGGATAGACCCTATAGATCCCCAGTCAGGTGAACCGATGAGAGGGGGAGGGGGTGAATCAATGATTTTTTTTCCTTTTATGAAGTTCATTTATTTTCAATTCAACCACTATAACTTGTTAAGGTTATCAGTCCACTTAATTTTATATCTCAATGTCACCTCATGTGAAATTTTATTATATGATAGAACATCACATATTAATAATGATGGTTCTACAGTGTAATTTCCCTATTATACTCTATCATCTTCAATAGATAGATATAGAAATTGATACCATCCATTCATCATTAAAGTCTTAACTTCTTCAACTAAACTAGATGTTTTAATAAAATACCTTATGTCTACTCTCCTCTTATTTTATATTAATCATGAATACATGATATAATTTTGTCTATTCTCCAGAGTTCCATTTCTTAGGTTCCATTCTCTTAAATCATGTATGCTTTTCCTAAATACCTAGATTCAACCCATTCTATTTCACCCAAGTATAACATCACCCAAGAACTTATATTTTCCATGGACTATTTTAACCAGGTACATTCACTTATCTCTTTTTACCCATATCCCTTCACATTTCTTTGGCACACTCAGGTAATTTCAAAGATGTTTTTTCATGCAACTTCCTTCGATATGGTGAGTTCATCCAATTATTTTCACTCATATATAGTTCATGTAACTAAAATTCTCTATGACCTTCTTCACAAAAATCCTAAATTCGATTATTCTTTACATAACCCCTATACATGATTCTACATTGAAAAGCTTTTTGTTTGGAGTGGAGTTCCTAAGAGGGGGAGTGAATATGGAATCCAATAAAATATCCACTGAAAAAATATTTTAATCAAAAAATAACCAAATTTAAAATCTTCCTAATTAAATAATATAGTAGGTATATATAATTAAGTATTTTTAAATAATTTCTCGTGGTCATGATAAAAACCCATTTAAAATGATTTGAAATCACTCTAACTGTTGAAATAATTTTATTTACACCAAAAATTGTATATATATCACTGATAAAATGTAACTGTTAAATTATTATTTTATGACCATAATTTATACACACTAATCAAAAAAACTTTTAATAAAATGGTTTTTGAAAATAAATAAATTTTAGATAGTGTAAGAAAAAATAATTATATACAACTGATTTAAAAGTAAGAGGTTTCATTCAAATCAGAAACTCAGTCCTCTCCAATTCACATTAACCCACCTCCAAGGGTGTTTATTTAAAAAATAAATAGATTAAAACCTAGATCAAGTTTTATATAGATATATTACACATAATGTAGTCTAGGATACAATCATCCTCATCCATAACCACTCTTGGGAAAATAGATCTTAAAATGAATAAGGAAGGAGTATTAGAGAAATACAATTTACAATATAGGAATAATGATCAATAAATAAACATTAAATGAAATCACAACTCAAAATTAAAGAAAAACAAAGAGAGTGAAAATATATAATAAAGATTTTTTTATGAAACTCAATATCTTATCAACTTCAATCGATCAATTTTATTTAAAATTTTCCGTGAAAAGAAACTGAAACAAACCTTTGAAAAATATTTCTTTATTATATATATAAAGTGTAGAAAAATATTGAATCGTGAGTAGTACATTATAAATTATCCTCATATGTTTCACATAATATCTATCTTATTTGTTACAAGTGAGTATTTTTCAAATTAATGCTCAACTACTATCCATTTTCCCCATAATAATAATATTTAATTCCTCATGTTGATCACCCTTTATAAAAGACACAAATTACTATGGATTTAATTTATTGTTCAGAAACCAGTTGTTGTGATAAATAATATTTTATTCTTGGATAGACATAGAAGGTTCAAGTCCTTAATTAGTCATGGGAAAAAGATATCACAGATGTAAATAAGCATAGTCGCATGAATGCATAAAAGGAATGGCATAAAAGAAGGATACATTATAAGGAATCATCTATACTTATTATAGAAAATTAAATTTCTTCTTATGACCAATATTTACTTAGCATAGAAGGCCCTATTCATTCACACAGATGATCCTTTGTTTGCACAGATGATATTTCATTCAAATAGTCATATAATACATAGCCAAAATTTGAGTCTTTTTATATATTCATCGTTACAAATTCAAAAGCACCAAAAAATGAAACCTCTTCTTATGAAAGAATAAATCCTTCTCACAGAAGATAAAAATCAACTTACAGTCAATACATTATTTTCAAAAATTGATTTTTTTTCATGAAAGGATGATCGAGACTTCATGCAGTTTCTTGAATTGAATGTATGGTTGATATAACCATCACATAGAAGATATAATTATTATTTTTAAATATCCAACACTTTTTTAATTTTGAGAGTCTTCATAGAATATTATATTCATGAATTCTTGTCTACACAATTGATCCTTCATAGAATATTTCATCTCATGATCACTTGAAACTTGGTGTCATGGATGATGCATTAATCACATAGAATAATAATCTTTCTTGTAAAATAAATACGTTCTTCACCTTGATTAACCATTGGTCTTATGGAAGATCCATACATAGCATATTTTCAAGAATTTTACATAATCAAACTTTGATATAAAAAATTATTGAATCATTAGTAATAAAATAAAGATGATTTAGGATCATTAACACACTGAATTTATCAAATAAGACCAAAATCTCTTGCTTTTTGATGTTCAAAAATTAGGTCATAATAATTACAATACCTAAATTAATTACAAATATAATATTAAATTGTATTTCTCAAATTAGACACGTGATTTTATAATAAAAAAATGAAAAAATTCAACCAATTTTATCACCCTTTGTGATTATAAAAAATCATGATAAGATAAATATAATAGAATATAAATGCTAAAATAAAAAAACACTAAAATAAGAATAAGGAAAAAATTGAAATTATATATAAAAATATTCAAAGGATTACAATAGGGAAATAAAAAAAGACATATTAGTTACTCCTATATGAATTTTAGTTAGATTTATCTTCATTATGGGAATTTGAATCAATAAGATGATTGTTCATTAAAGTAGAAGGTGCAGAGGAACGCTAGTGTATAAGAGAAGGAAGGAAAAACAATACCAGTTGCAACTAGTCTGAGATACTAAATAACTTATGATGGGGTAAGTGTAAAAGGACAAGTTAGATAATTTTAAGTAAGAGAGGTAGACGTGGGGATTGTTATTATAGGTATAAATGGAGGAGTTTGAATAAGATAATTGGTAGTGTAAATATATGGCTCCAAAAATCAAGTGAAATCACTCACTGTAGTTGATCCATGTTCTATAATCAGTATGAATTCATCTTTTTTCCTTTATAAATTTTTCCAAGAGAGGTGATAACACTTTCAAATTCTCCACTTGAGTCTTTAAATATTGAGTGACAGGTGTCATTTAATGATTATTGGCTAGTGATCAAAAAATATTCTTCAAATCTGATTTAGTGAAAATTGAATCTAATAATAATCAATATCCACTTTAATAACATATTTTTATCATGATTCTTTCTTGACATTTATTATTTCTAGTTTAATTTGAAAATCCCCAACCTAGAATCTATTGAACCATGGCCCTGAGTTGGCACGCCACATTACCTTAGGTGTGTTAGAGGCTACTGACTAGTAGTTCAAGTATAAGGTGATACAATGGGGAGACTATACCTGATCATAAAATTAAAAGCATCAATGAAAATAAGTGAAACTACATACACATTACATTAAAATAAAATAAACAAGGGGAATCATACCAAATCATAACCCATGTAATAACTTACTGATGTCACATAAATACTAGGAAAGAATATATACAATTGAAGTAAAGTACAACAAGCACAATAGTGAATGATGGAAAAAAATAAAAAAAACCTATAAGTATCAATAAATAGCCCATATCCCATATCCAAACTCCAATCCTAGGAAAATAATTGTTCATTATTTTTAGTATGATTTCCCTTATCCCAAACTTCATCCATGAAGTCTATCCAGGTTCCAAATGGAATCCCAAATAGGGTGTGAGTACAACTCATTAGGCCACCACCAAAAATATCTAACGTAAATCTAGTCTAACATTTATTGTGTAATGTTTTGAAATTTATATGTGAATTAGTATTTATAAATAATAAAATTTAAAAATAAAAAGAACCTCATTGAGACTCAGGTCTCTAGGAGACAATATGGGCTAAATCCACCTTCTTTGACCTATGTTAATCTTTGAACATAGAGGAGGTTTCATGGAATAATTTAGTTTAAATGTGCGTTTCTGAGGAAACCATGATCATATAACCCAATGGAATCCATGTGTCTCATTCAAGAATTCATTTGTAGTAATCCTTAAGAAAATACACTAGTCAATTCTGAACTCAAGGGGTCTTCCTTTACATTTTGAGTTATAGCTCAATTGGAATCCAAGGATCACAGCTAAGGAATTACATTTTAATATAAATCAATCCAAATTTGGGGAGGTCTGCCCATTAAATTCAATAAGGATATCCCTCAAGAATCCAGGAAATTAATTCTTGGAAATAAAAAAGTATATATGTTACCAGAATCCAAGGTGGGTTCACCCCATAGAATGTTCAATAATGAATTTATGAATAATCCACTACATTTCTGAAGGAATTCCATAACGTAATAGAATCCTATGCCTATCCAAGAAATTGCAAGAAAATATCAATCATGAGGAATCCAATGTTGACCACCAAGGAATTCCATAATAATTTCCACATCCAATAATTTCAAACAATTCATTATCCCAAAATTCATATATTAAATAATTTAATAACACAATGAAAGTTAACCATTCAATTTCACAAAACAATTCCATTTAAACATTTCAAATTAAGTCACTTGGTCACTAGGGAATCCATAAACTACCCTTTTTGTTCACCCTGAAACATGGAAAAAGGATTACCCTACATATTTAATAAATATATAATGGGTTTACTCAACCCAAACATCCTTTTTAAATCCAAATGATCTTATAAGACAACAAAATTAATGTAAACAATTTAGATTAATTTTAGGTCAAGAGTCTAATGGGTTAACATGATTACACTTTCCAATGATGCAATACTATGATGAGACTTTGAGGGAAAAGCATGAGAACACCTAAATTATGTTATATGGGTTACCATTATTAGATATTGGTAATATATTTGATCTAAAATGGAATATATTGAGAAAACATACAAAATAATTAAAAATAGTTTATTTTAATTTGATAGGAAAAGTGAGATTTAAAAGGAAATAAATAGAGAGATTAGAAGGTAATAGAGTGAGAGCCTTAATCAGATCCTTCTAATGAGATGAATAAAATTGTAAATAGAGGTGGGATAAGGTATATCCACTAAAGAATCCTATAGGATGATTAGGATCTCCTAAAGATGCTACTACTTCCCAAAAGAGTTTAAAATTTGGGTAAGAAAGAAAAAGGAGAGAAGGGGTAAAAAACACTTTCCCCCTTTTTTAAAAAACGAACAAAAACCCAATGACTGGTAAGTGGGTCTCACCATCCATCTAGTGGGTATTCTAATGGAAATCCATCCAATAGAAATCCCACTTTCTATTTGATGGACTACTATCGGTTAGCCAATGGAATTTAAGTCCTTATACTGTAGGCCTAGACATCCTCCATAACTTCTTGAACAACCTTGTGACCCCCTGAACCCCTAAGGCCACCACTTAAAAGAAAAAAAAACAATAATTTTGTAACAGAAAGGGGTTTTACCTCAATAAATTTTGGGTTATTAAAACCGAGCCTCCTTACCATAGATCATCATTGAGCTATAACCCAATGATTACTCAACCTCATCAAAGAAAAGACTTGATCACCATGCTCACATGTCCGATTCCTACTCCAAAATTTCCTAATGAACAAGACTGTGTCTCTAAAACACATTCACTAGAGGAACATATTTTTCATGAAATTAATTATTTATATGATCCCCAATATGAATCAAATTCTCATAGAAGGATAAATCATCTTTGAGATAGACATCATCTGCATCAATGGTATGAGCTGGATTAGGAATATATTGTCAAATCTAAAATTTATGGAAGTCCTCATGAAAGTAACTATGTATTTAAGGAAGAGATAGTTGTTATATCACTAGGAATAATCTATCCAAAATTTTTAATTAATCTAGGTACTTGGGTTCTAACTTCACCATCCTCTATATATGGTGGTTTTCCAACCTGGGAGATACATGAAAAAACACCCGATCACCCATATCAAACTCAAAGGAATGATAATGCTTGTCTATATATAATTTATGCCTACTCTAATTAGTATCCATCCTCTTGTGAATAAAATATACATCCTCTACCATATCTTTAATAAGGATAGACCCTACAGATCCCCAGTCGGGTGAACCGCTGAGGGGGGGGGGGGTGAATAAGTGATTTATTTTCCCTTTTATGCATTCCATTTATTTCCAATTCTACCTCTATAACTTGTTAAGGTTATCAATACACTTAATTTTATATATAAATGTCACATCATGTGAAATTTTAATATAGTATAGAAAATTACATAGTAATTATAAGGTTTTATATAAAATTTTAATCCTTACTGTGTTGGTTATACACCCTATCATGTATTATCCATTATAAATGAATGTGAATACAACTAGTTAGACAACCCAGTTACAATATGTTAGAAATTTTTTAGATACCCCAACCACTCATATTCTATGATTAGTTTTCCACCCAAATCAAAAGACACAAAAAACAAGTGAGAAACCCAAGATCCAAGCTTCATCTCTAATAATGATCCAGCAATGTAAATATATTCTTCTTTAGATAGTATTCCTCTATAAGGAATCCAGAAGAACATTAATTGTGTACTCCTCTAAGATCATAAATAGTAATCAATAAATATCATCACCACTTACCTCTAAAATCAATTTCATATTATTCAAATAATCAAGAACATTTGACCTCCTTATTGCAGTACTTCTTGGATTTTACTCCTCTCATCAGTATAAAGATGTATTGGGATTCTCAAAATATTATTATGGAATTGATGAATGACATCTGAATTTTTTTACACCGTTTCTTTATCACCTATATTCACACATTTATCCATAGGAAAAATAATTATAGTGCAGGTGATATCTCATTTATTTCATTTCCAAAACCCTAAATATTTTTTTATTCAAATCCTTCATTTAAATGTGTTATGAATAACACATTTATTTTTCCTTCATTTTAAATATGATACCCATAAGTTGTTGGGTATTATATTTCATCACTTTAAATATGAATAATCTCAAGTTTTTTGGTATTATGTTTCCGCAGATTATTTATTTCATTATTCTATGGGTATTCTAAATCTTTATACAGCTCATTTAAAATACCCAAAGGATGCATGTTCTCTTCATTATTAATGTGAAAAAAATAAATATTATGACTCATCTCCTATTAATTCAGTATCAAACAACCTACATTTGATCCTCATTTAAAATTACCGTATCATCATGTGGTATCCTTCATGTATTCATACTTGGAAGAATTATAACGTATTAATTCTCATGAAAAATACCTATACGAATCAATATTTTCAATTTTAATATCTTATAATTATAACCCTCAAAGGATTTGGGCCAACCTATTTCCTCATGTGGAATATTAACTCTTGAATACCCTTGGATTTGAATTTCATCATACTTCCTGAATATTTTATGATTCTTTGGCCCTACTCCTGTACATTAACCTCAAGATTACTTATGAATTTATCATATTTTTGTTTAATTAAGCTTCATTATAGGGATTAAAAATCTTGAATTCTTCTGTTAATTCCTAGAAGATGCATGAATATCATATAAAATGTGTTATTTATACTAGATTTTATCTCAAGAATTTTATATAGATGATTATGGAATCAATATTATTAATTAAAAAACTCATAACTTATACAGTCAATCCAAATGAGTACAGTTGATCCAAAATTATCATGGCTGATCGAACATATTGCATAGTGATCATGAGGTAGCTTGTTCTAACCCTTACACATTTTCTAGATACCATTACGTGAGATAAGGAAGCTCATAGGTATTCTACCTTCATTTGATTTGGGATCAACCCTTACAATATTTCCTTTACACCATGATTACACACACACAAGTTGCTAGATACCAATACACAATCTCCTTTACACCACGCTTACCCTTACATAGGTTTCAAAATACCCATACATATCCTAGGTTACCCTTGAAAAGTTAAATAATTACCTTTACTTAGCCTGGGTTATCCTTATATATATAATTGATTATCCTTATAGAGTGACCAAAGTACCTTTACATAACAATTTAGTACCTCTATTTTGTGACATGAGTACCTTTACACAGTGACCAAATCACCTTTATACAGTTCTTTTAGTACATTAAATTATCATAGTATAAGACCAGTTTACCTTGATTTCGGTAATGAAATTACCAATTTACCATTACATAGGAATCCAATTTGACTCAAAATATTCATGGGCCTCTCAAGAACCTCAGGCTCAATCCCATTTCGTTCCAACATCTACCAAATTATATAGAAAATGTCTCTACATCCACCAACACTTATCTTTACTTTCCATGAATATCAAAAATGACATCATTAGGTACACAAGGAAAATTTCTCAAGCATAAAATCCAATTCAATTAATTTAATCCATAACAATTATATAAGAAACACCAATTAATCTTACCTCACAAAAAATACTGACTCATTGACAGAAAATTCAATATTTAGTCTAAAAAATATCCCCCTTTTTATTTTATTGTTAATATATATTTTCATTTTTAAAGGAAATATGTGTGTTCAACCTTCCTTCCCCTTATTGACTATCAAATACAGAGGGTAATGCAAAAGTTTTCTCATCTATTATTATAATTATCAATGAATTAATTATTATCTTCCCATTTTTTTATAGATAAGGATGATAACACATTTTTATATTAGAAAAGATCCTTTAGTTGGTCTATAATAAGTATTTATGGTTTAACTTAGTGTAGAAAAAAAATAGAGATACAAAGAAGGTTGTATATATTGTCGAAAAACTACCATGCATTTGATATCATTGTAAAAATTATAAATTGTAATTTAAGGGGTTTTAAATAATTATATTTATCAATGAAATGAAAAATCTTGCATACACTTTGAAAAACACGTCAGAAAGTTAATGTGTATGAAAAAAATATATATCCCCTTCTGTATCATATTTTCATCAACCAAGTACTCACACTTAAATAACATTATTAATATATTTATGAATTTGGGATGAGAGTGTGATTGAAATACCTCCAAATCTATTATTATCAGGCTATCCACAAAAATTTAGATTCAAATGAAAATTCTTTAGAAACCTCATTTCTCAAATTTTATCTCCGTAAAATAGTGTAATCACTTACTTTTATTCATGGTAGTTGATAAAATTTATGAGAATTTATTAGTGAAATCCTCAAAATTCTCCTTTAATTCACAGCATGTTAGCTTAAAAAAAGTTAAATAAAATATAATAAGGATGAACCTTAATGAATCTCATAAGTGATATTTAGTGTGAAAGTTTCCTCTTAACCTAGGCTATTATCTATTTCGAAACTCAAAACATCCTTTTCTATCAACAATCTTCATGTTTCCACTTATATATAAAATCATATAAAAAATCCCCAAAGTTTCTTTCCACATTTATATAAAAGACATATTATACCAACAAGAATAGGATTTGTGGTCATACCTTCTACAACGGTAACAATATCATCTAAATTCTGATATTCCAGACTGATTCTAGATTTTTGTAGTATTATATTGTTCTACATCAAGGTAATACTTCTTTTTCATAGGGGAAACAATCTTCTCTACCTCCTTTCTTCCTTTTATGGGGAATAGTATCTCTTAATTTCATTCTTGAGTTTTGAAATCTGTTTAATGATATATTCTAAATTTACTTTTAGTTCCAACTCAAGTTCTATCCTTTCTTCTATTTCATCATTACATCTTTATGAATCAAATATTTTCTCAATACAAGAAAAGAGAGTTACTTTATTATTTGAATCACTAAATGGACTACCTTTATTATTTTTTTCTGATAAAAAATTTCCTTCTGAAGGGGGAATACTTCTTTTTCTTAACCCATTTATTCATTTGGGGTCTCTCCTTATCTTTGAAGATTCAAATTATTTTTCCCACATTTATAGAAAATCATAGTAAAAGTTTCCAAGGAAATTAAAAATCAATAAATTTGGTGATTTTTTTTAATTTTACCCCTTCTATTATACTTTTCAAACCTCTTTGAATGAAGAGAAACAATATTATTGAAGTCATCTTAACCTTCCTTATCTTTAAAATCACTAGATTCCATAAAATATTATTCATTATTTTTTCCTTTTCACATTGCTTCAAAGGCCATCTCATAATTTTCTTTTTTCTTAAAAAATGGAATTTTACTCATCTCATTATCTTTGAGTATTTTGTGTAATTATTTAAAATACAACTACTTTATTTATCTCAAGGATGATTTTTTTGATAAAAATAATTGAGAAATTTAGCATCATGTTTTTTAAAATTATGGAATCCTATAGCTTATCACTAAATCCCTAGATATTGATCACAATATCATTTACTCGAGCAAAGTATCCATAGATTGCCTCATCATCATCCATATTTATATCATCAAATTGGATCCAGTAAACTTGAATTTTGAATTCTTAAACCTTTATAGATTCCTTTTAATTTCTCCCATATTTCATGTGTAGTTTAAAGACCCATGATCTTGGTATATACCCTTTCTGATAAAGAAATTAGGATGTCATTTTGTAAATTTACATCAATATCCAAATTTAGCTTGTTAGTTTGAGTCACATGAGCTTATTTACTCATAGGTGAAAAAATTATTATGGAAGAATCTCTAACTTCAAGTCAGATAGGAATGAGGTAGGTTTATAACATATTTCTATAACTATGATAATTTAAGACATTTAAGTTAGGAACTCCTCATCTATTTATATAATTGATATAGTTTATTTGTATATAAAATTATTTTGGATACTTAAAAGAAACTTTCTTTGATTCCAATTGTAGTTCCCATGATAGATGAATCATTTATAGGGGAAGAAGTGAATTAGTGATTTCTTTTTCTATTTATGAATTCCTTTTATTTCTGATTCATCCTCTTGAACTTGTTATATTTCTAAACCCACTAAATTTTATCTCTCAATATATCCTTATGTGTATTTATAATATAAGTGAGAGAATCACATGGTATTTATAAGGTTAATCCTATAAACCCTCCCCTTTCTATGTTGGTTAGACACCCAAACATGGATTCTTCACAATACTCTCAAGTGAATAAATATGGTTAGAAATCCTTGTTAAAATATCTCAGTAATTGAAAAGACATCTCAACTTCTCTTATTATATGATTGGTTAGACACCCTAATCACAAGACTACAATAGCTTGTTAGACACCCCATCTCCATGATTCTTATTCAATGATGATCTAATAATAGAATTTGATTCTTATTCAGATGGTATACCTCCATAAGAAAGCTGGATAACCTTTACATATTTCCTCCTTAAAAATATTCATCCCAACCAATAATGATAATCACCAATGGTCATGAAAACCACTTTCAAGTTCTTCTAATAATCGATCATACGTGATCTAATTCTTATAGTGTTGACTAACTTTGACTACTTATCTCTTTGTTGTAAAGTTATATCAGGATTCTCAAAATACTCTTGCAAAATGGATGCAAGATCTCTCATAATTTTCTACACTCTTTCTTCATCACCTACATGCACAAATTTACCCAAATTAAAAACAATTATCAGGCGTGTGATATCTTATTTATTTCATTTCAAAAAACCCTCATTATTTTCTCATTTAAATCCTTAATTTAAATTTGTTATTAATAACACATTTATTTCCACTTTATTTAAAATATAATTATCCACAAGGTCTTTGGGTATTATATTTCCTTATTTTAAATATGAATACCCACAAGGTTTTGGGTATTATATCTATTAATATTAAATACCCAACTATTCTACGGGTACTCTGAATCTTCATGAAGATCATTTAAAATACCCCAAGGTTTTTGTTTCTCTTCATTCTCCATGTGAATAAATAAATAATGTCATCACCCATCCTAGTGGGGCCCATTCCATGAATACCCCAAGCCCACCTCAAATACGCCAGGGGTTGGAGACTATCCCTAGGTATGCATATCTCCCAAATGGGAGTCCTTTTCCTATGTACATGTACAGACTTACAAAACTAGAAAAGAAGCCATAAAAAATCATTCATGCAAACACTAAAACCAACCACAAGGTACAATAGGAAGTGAAGTAAAAAAAGTAAACTGGTCCAGTATAAAATCCCACTAAAAAGTTAAAATAAATGCAAGAAAGTACTCAAGTCACTGGAAGCTCATTGAAAGGAAACCATACATAAAGGGTAGGTGCATGACAGCTATCAGAAGCCTTAAAGATCGCATCATCCACCTAATAACTCTAAGCACCACCTGGTCCTAGCCCACCTAGGTCTCTTTCAAATCATTAGATATCTACACAAGACATGATAAGTTTAGGAAAATCCCTTATAGGGGTGAGTAAAAAAAATACTCAATAAGACACCCTGAAACCACAAAGGAAAGACCAAAATGAAAGTACACCTAAAGTATTGTCAGCTCAGAGAGGTATAAGTTTATGAAATTTAAAAGAAATATCATTGGAAATAGTCCATAGAACACCCAATATCGATGAGAAACATAGTCTTGATGATACACCTAGTCTCGATGAGACACTCATTCCCAATGAGACACTTAGTCTAGATAAGATACATAGTCTTGGTAAATCATGCATACTCCAAGTCATAAAGCCACCAAGTTGTATAGTCACCGAGTCTCTACCTATCATAAGATTCAATTCATATCTTTCTTGTTCCAAGAGAACCTACTCCTCAAGCCTAAGGTTTTAAGTATAATTCCATAAAAACTCACTTAGAGTATTTCAAAAGGACTACCTCATCGCGAGGATTCCAATTCCACAAACAACTTGTCAAACAAACTTAAATTACGAAAGTTATGGCCATTTAAGTAAAAGAGGGGATAGTTGGGTATGTGTCTGGTCTGACCCGATCTGGGTCCCACCTATCATGACCTTCCAGGTCAACCCAACCTGTCAGATCCAGCCTGACTTTCTTGAGCGGTCTAGTTTGGTCTACCTAGACATGGCAGCTGCCGCGTCCCCACTTAGTCAACACGGCCGACAATTGAGCTAGCCTCTCCTCCCACACACAGTCCGTGGGAACGTGTGTGAGTGGGTCGACGTGGCGCTTTTCCACGTCACTGGTCTGCACCGCCATGGCCCACTCTGGCTGCGGCTCCCATCACCGCCCACATCTTCACCACTACTGGATCCTCCTTCGCTGGCCGTCAAGACGATGGTAGCCTACTACTAGGTTGTTTCACCGCCGTGCACCACCAACACCACCATCACCACTAGATCCCCTTCTATGGGACACCACCATTGCCCTGCTACTCCATTTTTTCAAGACAGAAGCACCGTTATGATCCTCATGTTGCAAACTTCACTTATTTGGACTTCGATCCTTCTCGTTTCCACTTCTAGGTTCGAACTGTATTTAGAACATCCCAAAAAAATGTATTGCAACCATAGAGGTTCACTAGAGAAGAGAACAAGAATGAGGATAAAAGAAATCACCAAGAACTCATGAATAATGAACATTGGCCTTGTTCGTTCATCCTTCGTTCGTCCATTAAGAAAAAGGGGAAAATAATAGAAGTAATCACATAGATTATTCTCTCTTTAAAACCCTACAGAAGAAGGACCACCCCACAAGAACGATCTAACCACGAATCAACTTGTTGATGGGTTGATCCGTATTCGTTATTTGAAAGAATGAATGAGAAATAAATCACTCAGAAATAAACCCCCTACCTAGAGTTTGGATCGATTGTATTTGGGGTTCTATTTTAATTGGAAATCCATGGTGAGATATCATGATCCACTATCTTATCGATCCTTGATCCTCATCTCATCCTCATCGTCCATTCTCTAATGAGAGAAAATCGTCGAGGCCCTCCTCTAACACTCACTGAGAAAGATCAATCATTCTCATCTTGAATCCCTGCTAACGGTTAAAGGAGGAAGATGCGTTTCAACATTAACATGTTTTAGTGTTACACACATTTCATCATTACTATGTCATTGCGTTGCAGCGTCACTGAGTCATTGTGTCGCAGCACTACTGTGTCGTTGTGTAATTCCAAAGAACGGTTACGTTGAAAATATTTTTATTAAAAATAATTTAAGGATAGTTTCATCCAAAAACTAAATATTACCGTCAACCCTATCGGTCAAGGTTTGGCACCACCAAAGGTAATGTCACTATTATAAATGAAATGGTTCCCTCAAAATTTTGATCCGGGCACCCTTTTAAAAGATGTTAAAGTTAAAAGTTATCGACATGAGAATTTTTAATTAACAACTGATATTTATTCAAATATTTTTTCTAGGACCACTGTGCCTAAGAATCTCATGACGTCTCAATTCCTTGTCTCATAATTTTAATAATTAATTTATAAAATTAATTATAATAAACATCTAAGTCACTACATTCTACACATATTAGGGATTTATGTCCCCTAAATCCAAAAAAAATTGCTACTTGACAAAAAGGTGAGGGTACTGAGCATGAACCTGAGCCCCCACTCCCAAGTTCTCCCCTGGAGATTATTGTTTTGCAACCAAAAGTGAACCATATTAATTGATTTCCCACAAAGAATATGCTCCTATCAATCCTCTATCTCCACCTGGAACTCCACAAACATTAAACCATCATCAATGTCTAGCTCTCCCAGTCGATGACGTGCGATGGATCATGCACATACCTCCTCATATGTGACAAGTGAAAGAAATCATGATCCCGATTTATCTGTGAGGTTTGATCTAGGTGTTATACCACCTCAACAACTCTACTCAGAATCTGAAAGGGGTTGATGAATCTTGGATATTACTTGCCACCATTTCCAAATCTCTGCAATCCCCATCAAGTTGAGACCCAAAGAAACACATGGTCTCCCTCTTGGAAATCCAGGGGCCTCTGTTTCTTGTCCACATAGGATTTTTTCATGCTCTGTATAGTTATCATCTACTCCTAGATGATCTGCACCTTTTCGGTTGTAGCCCATACCAAATCTGGATGCATGAGTGCTGACTCCCCTAGGTCTATCCAGAATAACGATGACCATTAGGTTTCCCATACAGGGCCTCAAATGGTTCCATATTAATGGTGGAGTGAGATATTTTGTTGTATGAAAACTCCACTAGAGGTAGGTGATCCTCCCAACTACGACCAAAGTCCAAGATGAAAGCATGTAGCATGTCCACTAAAACCTGGATAGTCCTCTCCATCTGACCATCTGTATAGGGATGAAAAGATGTGATCAAGCGAAACAGAGTCCCAAAAACCTCATGTAATCCCCTAAATATTTGGGATGTGAAGAGAGAATCATGTTTTTAAACGATCATCAAAGGCCCCCCATGAAGCTGAACTATCTCCTGGACGTAGAGGAGTCCCAAGCTCTCTACCGAACCCTTCTCCTGATGGGTAGAAAGTGGGACAACTTGGTCAGTTGGTAAATGATCACCAGATGGTATCGTGTACCATAGACATTCATGGTAAATCTATCATGAAGTCCATCTATATTCCATCCCACTTCCACTCTAGCATCTCAAGTGGGTGAGCCAGTCCTACTGAGACCTAATGCTCTACCTTCATTTGCTAACAAGTGAGGCACGGAGAAACAAATTCTTCCACTACCTTTTTTATTTATGGCCACCAAAATTGATGTCATAGATCTTGATACATCTGTTCCTCACCTAGATACATCGCCGATGAGGATGTGTAAATCTTTCTCAAAACCTCCTCTCGCAATGCCACAGGTACAACGATGTGCCCTCTGAAAAGGAAGATATGCTCTCCACCTAATGAATATCCATGAGGGGTTTTCACTATGAATAACTAAGAACATATGATCTTGAATTCTACATCCCCAAGATATTTATCCTTAACTTTCTATAAGAGTGGAGTATCGACAACCATCAACTAAAGGTAAGCTGCACCATCCCCATCCACAAAAGATATATGCATCATAGATAAATTCTCAAATGCTTCACTCAGCAACTACAAGCCAAATCTCCTGCTAAGAACTTCCAAAACCACATTACCCTTACCATGAGTATAGAAAATATCAAATTCATAATCCTAGAGAAACTCTAGCCACTACCTCTCTCTCAAATTTATGTCCTTCTAGGAGAAGATATACGTGAGACTTTTGTGTTCGGAGTAGCCAGTAAATCATTCACCCATCAAGTAGTGCCGCCACATATTCAATGTGAAGAAAACTACTACTAGATAAAGATCATGGGTCATGTAGTTACACTCATGATATCTAAACTGTCATTAACTATTTGAAATCACCACTTTCCCCTATATAAATACACAACCCACTCTCATCTCTAATGCATCACAGAAAACTACATACACAACAACCTCCTCTTGTAGTCTCAAGATGAGGGCACTTGTCAGTTTCTACCTCAGCTCCTGAAATCACCACTGGCACTCATCCTTCCATACAAAGGCATATCCCTTCCATGTTAAAGCTATCAGTGTTTCTTCTATCATGCAAAGGTTGGGAAAAAACCACCGATAATACCTAGGAAAATCCAAGAAACTCCTCACCTTTGTAACACTATTGGGTTACTACTAAGAAAGTATCACCTCTATCTTCTTCCAATCCACTAAAACTGCAGCCCCTGAAATGATTTGTCCCTGAAATTGGACCTCCTGAATCCAAAACTGACAATTCAATAGCTTCCCATAAAGATGGTGCTCTCATAATGTGTCCAGGACCATCTTCAGGTGTATCACATGCTCCTCCTCAGATGTCAAGAACACTAGAATTTCATCAATGAAGACCACAATGAAATGGTCAAGGTAAGGTTGGAAGATCCCATTCATGTGTCACATAAATACTTTCATCGTATTGGTCATGATGAATGACATCATCTAGTACTCGTAGTTTCCATATCGACATTTCAAGGCTATCTTCTGTACATACTCACTGGAAGTTGATAATAGCCAGACCTAAGGTATATCTTTGAGAACCACATCTCTCCCTTCAACTGATCGAAGAGGTCATCAATTCCTAGTAATGGATTTTTTTCTTCATAATCATCCAATTCAGGTGCTGGTAGTCCACAAAAAGCCTCAAGCTCCCGTATTCCTTCTTGAGAAACAACTCTGGGTTCGCCCAGGGTGAAACCCTGGGTCTCATGAATTCCTTCTTCTATAGGTCCTCCAGCTATACCCTCAACTCATGAATCTCCATTGTAGCCATCTGATATTCCATTGTGGATATCAGTGCCATATCAGGGTACATATAAATGCTGAAGTAAACCTCCCTATGAGGAGGTAATCCCAGAACATCTTCAGGGAAGACTTCCTCATACTCATCGACCACTGTAGGAAATTGAGGACTCCTCTCATCTACCAAATTGAGGGTAATACTAGACAAATAGTGGGTAATCATCTGTAACCCTCTTTTAGATAGTCCACCTTGCGCTACAATCACTTCATGTGCTTCTTTTTTTCCAATAAAGGAAAACCTGGTCCCATATCTGTGGACACACCTCACTCTACTCCTAAAATATTCAATCTGAGTATGGACTATGGATAACCAATCCTTACCCAAAATGACATCATAAGGCATCAACATCGCTACTAGGAGATCCCAGCTAAAGATATCACCTCTATGAGTAATATCACACTGTTGACATCAGTGTGTGATCGTAAAATCCAATCCTATATAAGTTTCTAAAAGTAAGGATAGAGCTAGCGGCTCCACCAGAATCTCCGAGCTCCGAAAAAGGTCCATGGAAAGGAAAGAGTGACTGGAAGCAGTGTCTAAATGAATTGATTCTAGGATGGATAATACATAGATTGTACCTATAATCAAATATATAGCAACAGTATCATAAGACTCTTTCTCTTGAAGCCACACTCTCCACTATCCACCAACTCCCGGAGCCTATGGTAGACCACCTAGGGTTGGTGGCAGTAGTACCTCGAACCACCACCCACCACATGCTACGTGGATTGCTCACCTTCCACATCCACTTCCCAGTATACCACCCTACTCGAACCTCTATCTCTACATAGATGGTCCCTTGACCGTCTTCTAATCATCCTGGTATTATGTCATTCAATCATGAGCCATGTGTCCCTGACCGCAACACATGTAGAAAAACCTGTCCTTTAGTTAACTCCCCCTACCCTCGGAGACTTGTACTACCAACCCTATGTCCTAGGGTCATCCTTTGGAGTGTTTGAACTGCTTGGGTTACTAAATATACTGTCAGCTACCTACTACCAAAGATTCGGCTGCCTGATGTCAGTTGGTAGTTCCCACTGCTAGAACCTGCTCCACCATAAATCTCTCCATGAGAAGATCTTACTCCAGAACCCCTGCATAAGTCAAAATGATAAAGGATATCATCAATTCCCTAATATTACTATGTATCCCCTTATCGAAAGTCTGAGCCCTAATGAACAGTTCTCTCACCATATATGTGGAGTAGCGAGATAAGCCTTTGAATCTCATTGAGTACTCTGCTACCATCTGGTTTCCCTACTATAGATGTAAGATATCATGTATATAAACTGATCACAACATAGTAGGGAAGAACTCCACCCTGAATATTTCCTCAAATTCCTCCCAAGGTAGGGTCACCTCCTCATGTGTTAGTATCAATAAGGTCTACCACCATCACGCTAAGCCCTGAAAAAGTCTTACAGTGTTGGATTTCATGCCCTAGAGACCAAATAATTTGTACTTTATGATAATCCTATATTCATTGGATGAATATTTATAAACTACTTATCACAGCATGATTGTTCTTCTTCATGACATAGTATGTGATAATTTCCTAAGAATAGATGTCACACTAAAAGGTCATAGCGGATCCCTACTATGATGAGAACTCAGAAGTTCCATGACACTATTCTTGAATATATGTTCTATTACTGGATGATATCATTTGAAGGGGCACAAATGATATAGGCTATGAGGGGTGGGGACTCATGAAACGTTGAGGTACCTTCTCATGGTGTGTTCCCTTTCTAATATCCAGGAGGATATTATGAGAACAATACCCACTAGTAGGAAATCCAAATTCATAAGTGTCATTGGATGTTCTTATCTACAGACATGTGTATTGGTCCCTAGACATTAATATTATAATTAATGGGTATTATTAATCATGTAATTAGATATATTTATGAAAAACATGACAAAATATGTTCGTGAGGTTGGATATGTTGGGTGCATCTTGAGTAATACTACATTAATGAATAATGTGAGAAAGGGTTTGTCACTTCTACAGAAGTAGATATCTCAGGCCCTCTAATGGAAATTATTTATCCAAAATAAATCCATGTCCATGGTGTTCTCTAGGAAAGTTCAATTCTTGGAAGTCAAAGAATGCGAAATCGAGCACATGGGTTGATAGAACTTACATGCAACCCGCTTGATTTTTGATATTGGGACAAAGGGATTATATTACACGGTAAGCATTCATATGAGGTGATATGTCGTTGTGACATCAACTTATTTATCTTGAGTGAATTGACCCATTTCTAGACAGTAATCTTGGACTTTAGTCTAGACCACCCAATGCCAACAAGAAAGAGGATTATATGGTCACACACTAAGTGTAGCCAATATCTCAGTTAAAAAATTTATTTATTCAACAAGTTGAATAAATATTATTCACAGTTGTGGTTTAGTAATTATTCATGTATGCATGATCACATTTATTTTTTCACTAGTTATTCGAGAGAATATATATTCTAGAAAAAATATTTATTTATCAGTGAATAATGTAGTTATATTTATTTAATAAATAAATAATAATTATTCAAGGATTTGTAAATATTGAGGAGGATTAGCAGACAAAGTTATGGGACTGGTGAGAAATAATATTAAATATTATTTAGTTAAATAATATTTAAATATAACGTGAAAGTTAAGCACATGTCTTGGAAATAATATAATTACTATTATTATTTGACTTAGGGTTTTAACATGGAATAATAAATAGCAATGACACCTGTGCTAATTATTTACTATTACCTAGTGAATTAAATTCCCCGTTATGTTATTATTCTCTATATAATCAAAGGGGTCATTTCACCAGCTAACCAATCATTGTGTTCACAACATCCTTGGAGAAAAGCTCTCGAGCCTAGATAACTCTTCCCTCTCCAAGAATGATCTAAAGAATGAGATAGATCCTCCTCCAATAGATCAAGGAGAATGATTTGGAAGTGATTCTCAAGGCGATCGAAGGTAGACATCAAAAGCGCTAGGATGTTATGTGCTATCACCCGAAGACTCCTTTGGTGATGTCCAAAGATACGTGGAGCACGTGTGGACCACCGTTAGAGGATTACTATCATTGGATTATACATCATAATGAATCCTCACCTTATACCAATGGTTAGACACATAAAAGAAGAAAGAATCACCTTGAAGGTAATTCTATAATTAAATTAAATTAATTATCCACAAAATATGTTGACCATCTCTTCTTGGTTACAAGTTATCTCCTTTGTCTTTTATCTTTGATTCAATTATGTGGATATATGCATTCATCATCATATTGATCCCAAATTAATCATCAATTATGACAATTTTCTGTGTTGGGTACACACCCATCCTTCACTTCTATTATTCCCATAACCTAAAAGTGGTATCAGAGGGGTCATATTTTAATTTATAAGTATTTAAATAATTCTTTGATTATTTATGCATTAATAATTTAGTTTGTGAATTCATGTTTAATCATTCTTGTAATCTGAATTTCATGATCTGTTCCTCCTTTATCGTTTCTCTTAGATCTAATAGAAACAAATAATTTTATGATTAAAAATTAAATCGAGGATTTCATCAGGAGGCACTGAACATTCTGTCTAGATAACATAAAAATAACCTTCATGTAGTTGGATCTACACACCATGTATTTTTGTTCAATGCATCAGGAGTAATTCATCAATTACTCATGTTGTGTGCATTAATGACATGTGGTGTAGTTAATTCTTACACCACATGTTGACCAAGATAGACTAGTGCATAATCATTTGGACTACACGCCATGTGGCCCACTGGACATGGTGTGTAGTCCCTTTGGGTCTGGGTTAAGTCGTTTATCCCATACACGACTTACCTAGCTAGTGAATGTGTAACGTGGAGTCTACACGGTGTGTGGCCCATTGGACACACCGTGTACTCTGAAGATTTCGGAAGTACACCTCACATGCCATTTCCCCAGGCATTTACTTCATATGGATGGTGAGGAGGGTACACTCTGTGTAGTCGGATCTACAAACCATGTAATTTTTCCATATTATGCATATTTAGAAATTTATTATTATATTATGTAACCCTTGAGATATGTACCTTCATGTGGGCATAAATCTAGGACACAATATGTGATAGGTGTTTGATATATATATATATATGTTTAGTTAATATATGCGTAATGTTCAAAAATCTACAAATCATGTATGAGTTGTATTACAATTATAATTCTATGTTCATGCTACATGTCACAAATAATAAAATTTATACAAGTATAAATACATGTTGGGTAGTTTTGGATGGGTATTCACCAGGTTTCTTCCAAGGTACAAGTTATGTAAAATGTTATGGATGAGAATATCAAGGAAATTCAAAAAAGGATTAAGATAAAAATGATTGATTAATTAAAGATAATGATTAATCAATTCAAACCTAATTTATCGTAATAATAATAATTAAATAATTGACTGATAGTTTTATTAAAATGCATAATTCGTTACATGTATGTGGATGATCATGAGCTAGACTAGACCTTTTTATGTGATTGGTTCTCTTTTAATTTGTTAAATTTAAATTATTGTCCTGTGTTCCCATGGTTTCTTTTATGTAAACAACCTTTTTTCCCTCACCTTTGTGTGAGTTAAAGAATATGTAATGGATGGATCTCCCAATCTAGTGGAGGCGGTCCAAGTTAGGAGATGAGGTGAAACCAATCCAAGGAGATACAAAGGTTGATAGGTGGAAAGCTGTAAGCACAAACCTTAAAAAAGAGCAAGGTTTTTCTTCCCTAGGTTAGGGTTAGTTTATCAACTGATAGATAAACTAACCAATTGTAAAGCTAATGATCATACCCTTTATTTTAGTTCTGTCATTTGTTTGGTTATTCATTATGTATGTTTGACGTGATCACATAATTAATGAACTAAAAAGCATACAAGATGAAATTAAAATAAAAAATGGGTTATGTGTAAATATTATCTATAAACGGTTAATCACTTAAGTATTTCCAACATAACATTATAAATGACATGAAAATATAATAAATGGAAATTTACACAAAAAGGATAAAATCCATCAATTAAATATCAATTCGGTATAGACTTTCAATACTTCGGTTAGAATCGAACCATAATTCAAAGTTCTTGACCAACCCTAGTTAGGGTGATTTCAATTAAGGATGAATTCTAATTTGATGTTTTTGGTTGAATTAACTAAGTTTACATCAAGGGTTTACTTCCCTAGAAGGACTTGGTATAACTGAGAGGCAATGGTTGAGGAAATCCAAAATTAAGGATTTCAGGATTGGGGAGTCCACTCAACAGATCAAGGAGCTATGAGTTAATTAAGTTATCATTTGGAATGACTACCTAAAACCTTTCAAGTTTCTTTACTAACCATATTTGGGGTAATATAAATGGAAATATCAATCCTTACCGCTATAATTTCCAAGAAACAAGATATTCTGAATCCAATGGTGAGGGATATTGGGTTTCAAAAAATTAAGGGGAAACTAATATATATTAATTAAATTATTTTTATATATTTATCAAGATAAAGTACTAAAACTCTGTTCATAACAATTTTTATAAACAATAATCAAAATAATATCAAACTTATCATTATTATCCATACTTGAGAAGGAAAAACTTCTCACTGGAACTGATTTTTAACAGTGTAAAATGTGCCTCCGGATTATCCTTCTCCATTAGAGGAAACATTATGTGTTGAAAGAGACTTTACCAGTTGTGCCTAGAAATTAGGTGAATGATGAGGAACTCTCTATGTATGTGAAACAACTAAATGATGCTACATATGTTCAGTGCCTTATGCTATTATCCATGACCAATGAGATCTTGAAGAAACTTGAAGAAATGGATGTTTGTAGAATGATGTCTAACCTTTAGGATCACTATCAAGAGAAGGGGAAATAGGAGATTTATGAGATATCTAACACTTTTTTCACTACTAATCTTGTATATTCCTCTCTATCTGGACCACATGTAGTCAAACGTATTGGCTACATTGAGCATGTGGACATATTAGGGATTAAATTCCCAGATGAGTTGCATATAGATCTCATACTATCATCATTACCTAATAACTTCTCTAGTTTTATTATGAATTATAATATGAGAAATAATTATAAGAGACTATCAGAGCTTCTTACTCTAATTCGACAAGTTGATAAGGATATGGGGTGTGAGAAACCTATAGTCCTTATGGTGAATAAGAAGAGGAAGGATAAAGAAAAAGGGTCCTAATAATTATAAATAATCTTAAGCCTCTAAGAACTATTTGATCAAGAATAAGAAGATCCATAGGAAGGGAAAGGAAAAGGAGGTAGTATACTTTTCATGTGGCATGTCAGGCCACTGGAAGAGGAACTGCACCTAGATACAAGGGGAAGCCAAAGGTGTATTCGTTATCGAGTACAATCTTTTAATTTCTATACATTGGGTATTATAAACAGCTTGGGGGGATCACATCTATATTCAAATGCAGGAACCATGTAGAATATGGAAAATTTCCAAAGGAGAGGTGGATCTTCGAGCTGCCAATGGTGCGGGGTTGACTATTATTTACATTGGTGACTACCACCTCACATAACCAATAAGAATGATTTTGGTTTTACATGGATATTATTTTGTACCTAGTGTAACCAAGAACATAATTTTGGTATCGAGTTTAGACATAGATGGATTTATTTTCAAGTTTGGAAATAAATGTTTTTACTTTTATAAGAACAACATATGTTATGGTATGGAGTATTTAAATAATTGTTTGTATTTATTAAATTACAAGAACCAAGTGTTGGTAATTGATATTGAACCAAGTTCACAAGACTCATACATCACCTAGTTGTGGCATCACTACCTTGGTCATGTAAATGAGAAGTGTCTGACAAAGCTCTGTCAATATGATTATTTAGATTTTTCTGAAGTAAAACCACTTGATAGATGTCACATTTGTTTACAAGGGAAGATGACCAACCCACCATTTGGTGGATAGGGTGAAAGGTCCATAGAGCTTCTAGGATTGGTACACACTGATGTGTGTGGACCATTTACAGTAAAAGATATAGGTGGATATTCTTACTTCATTACTTTTACAGATGAATTGAGTAGATACGGCTATGTCTACTTAATGAGGTATAAGTCCGAGTACTTTGAGAAATTCAATGAGTTAAATAATGAAGTATAGAATTACCTTGGTAAGATGATAATGAAGCTTCGGTTAGATAGAGGTGGAGAATATCTAGACCCAGAGTTCATCGACCTTTTACGGGAGTCTGAGATTCTATCTCAACTCAATCCACCTTATACCCCATAGTGGAATGGTGTTAGTGAAAGGAGGAATCGTACCATGCTAGACATGGTAAGCTCAATTATGTGTCATGAAGATATTACATTATCCTTTTGGGGATATTTATTGGAAACTGTGTCATACCCATTAAACCAAGTACCAATTAAGGAGACAAATGAGATTACCTTCGAGATATGTAGTGGAATCAAACCCACTTTGTCGCATACATGTGTATGGGGATGCAAGGAATATTTAAGGATTTCTTAGGCATAAAACTAGAACCCCGGGCCATGAAGTGTATCTTTATAGGGTATCCTAAGGAAACAAATGGATACTACCTATACAACCCCATAGACAAGAAAGTTACTGTTTCTAGACAGGCTATCTTTCTTGAGAGGGAGCACATCCTCAAAAAGAATAGTGGGAGCAAGATTGAGTTTGATGAAGTTGATGCTCAAGATACAAAAGAGTTGGTACATGAATAAGTTCCATAGGTCCCCATGGAAGAGCTAGTTCTTGAAACACAAGTACTGCATATGAGAATAAGAGAGGTAAGGTAACCAGAGAGAAATGGTTTCCTTGTCCCTAAGGAAGGTGACTCATTATTATTGGACAATGATGAACCTATATACTACATGGAAGAAATAGAGATCCCAAAAGTTGAAATATGGATAAAATATTTGAATTCTAAGATGGATTCCTTGTATCAAAACCTAGTCTGGGTTTTGTTCGATGCCCCAATTGATGTAAATACTATTGGGTGTAAATGGGTATTGAAAAATTAACTGGACATAGAAGGTCAAGTTAGTACCTATAAAGTAAGGCAAGTGGAAAAATGTTTTAAAAAGCATCAAGGAATTGACTATGATGAAACATTTTTACCAGTTTCTATGTTTAAATCCATAAGAATTATACTTTACATAGTAGCTTTCCATGGATAAGAGATTTGGAAGATGGATTTCAAAACTACATTCATTAATGGGAACCATTAAGAAGATGTCTATATGATAAAAACAAGAAGGGTTTGTGACACTAGGTGATGATAAAAGGGTATGCAAGTTGTAGAGATCCATTTATAGATTAAAGAAAGAATCCAGATCACGGAACATAAGATAATTTATTTTCATTATGAATGAATATTATCCATGTGTTTACAAGTGGTTTAATGGGAATGAATTCATTATCCTAGTAGTGTATGTTGATGACATATTGCTTATTAGAAATGACATACTAGTCTTGCAGTTAGTCAAGCATTGGTTGAAAAAGTGGTTCTATATGAAGGGATGATGTGATGAAACCTACATTATATGGATCAAGATCATTTTTGAAAAATCCAAGAGGCTTCTTGGACTAAGTCAAAGTACATACATGGACCAAATACTAAAGATATTTATTATGGAAAAAACCACAGGGGATTGGTTCCAGTGTCACATGCTGTACATCGTTCCAATAAAATGGGTCCCTAGACACAACATGAGAAACATAGAATGAGTAATATTCCATATGCTTCAGCTATAGGATATATCATGTATGCCATGTTATGTATAAAACATGATTTTTTCTATAAACTAATCATGGTAGGATGACATCAACAGATCCAGGAGAACAAAATTAGACTGCTATCAAGTCTATCCTTAAGTATTTGAGAAGAACTATGTAAAGACATAGATTTACATGTAATTTTTTTCAATTATATGGAACAATTATGAGGCAGTGAAATCTGATGGTGTTCGATTCCGATGTCCAGTGTTCTAAAACAGAATTTTAAACATTATTTAAGGTATGTTAAATAAACGTGCGAGCAGGAAATCTTAACTTTTGAATCGGTGCTCGAAATTGAAATATGATGACACCATTGAACTCACAGCAACAAAATTTTCTTAGGGGAAGTTTAACCTCAACAATAGTGGGTCGAGAGGAGAGGTTGGTTTTTGCGTTTTTCATGGAAGATTAAATAAAATAAATATATTTTATTTTAAAAATATCCTCCCACCTCTCCTTTTAATTTTTGGTGGTGGGGACCACAAGATTGTGGTCGGGCATTTAATGCTGGTCATTAAATGCTCGGTTACACAAAATGTGCAACCACCAATCCCTTTAATTAATTAGGTTTATTAATTTTAAATTAATGAACCACCCCCTTTAATGGTTGTAAGCTCCCCTTTACTCTTGGTGGAGTTTTGGTAATAGTTGGAAAAGGAGGAGATATGGAGATGAGAACATTGGAGGAAACCTTCGGTGAAGAATAGATCCACCAAGCAAGGTCAAAGGATCATCGTTCGAGTAGAATCATTGGAAGCTTTTTGTGGGAATGACAAACACTGACCCACCTTCAATTGTGAAAGTTCTCCAACGGATTTACGAGGTAAGGATTTATCTTGTTTTAATATCAAGAGTTTGTTGAATCCTATTCTACCCTCTTCCTATCAAGATAACACAGAGGGTGCATTCCAAAAAAACAAGGTCCAAACCCTTTGCTACTTATTTTACCAAAATGTTCTTCGTGGGATTTTGTTTGAATTAGACGGATTTCAGAATGGATAGACAAGCAGTGAAGTGGGAATCCTGGGGAGCCTGTAGATGCAATCAGATGAAAAAAGGGTCACCAGAGCTCACCTGGTGACCCACAGAAGACCACCGACGACTAGTGCCAGTGGGATATGGCAGTAGCTAGCACCGGCTGACCGCGGTGGTGGAAGCAGCGCGCTGCCGGAGTAGTAGCAGCTCAGACACCGCAGCGGTAGGAATCACTCCTTGTGGGTCCCACGACAGATGAGGCAGTGCCATGTGGTGCTGCCGCTATGGAAGAAACCAAATGGCCATTAGTCGACTCCGAATAACTGAGGGACTCCCCCCCCCTTGTCGGCTAAGGTGGGCCATGATTCAGCGGACCGTGTCCTTGCGGGCTGGGTCATGCCCCCTACGGGCTGGGCTGGACCGCGAACCAGTGAGATGAGCCTGCCGAAGTCTAGCCTAGCCAGGTTAGACTCAGACTAGGCCATGTCGACCAGAATTAGGTCGGGCTGGTTCAGCCTTCTTTAGTCGGCCTATACAGGGTCGGTCTGACTAGGTCGGACCAGACCTAGACCCTTCCAGACCCAGTTTTTCTAAAAGGCCCATAGCTTGAAATATTGGTGTCCATTTGATGAACTGTCTACGGTGCTAGAACCCTTGGATAGAGAAAATTATTTTGGTATACTCCACTTGAGTTTTGGAGAAATTTAGAGTATGACCGGGTTGTATCGAACACGAATCCTACTGGGCCCTCAGAACTAAAATGCTTATAATCCACAGACCAGGCGTCCGATTGACACATCATCAGTCACTTTGGAACCCTTACGACATAGAGGTACTTTAAGATAATTCTTCCTGGAACATTGTGGAAGTTTATTTATGTCTGATGGCTTGAGGATAAGATCCTCCTAAAATCAAGTTTTCTTAGTGCGGGAATCTAGTGGTTGGTTCTAACGTGAAGAAAGAACAATGATCCTATGGGTTTCATCATCTATTGATCCTGTGTGGGTTAGATCTTAGTGATCCTCTATGGTTCAGCGCATGCTGATCTTATGTGGTTCAGTGCTCAACGATCCTGTGTGGGTCAACGCATACCGATCCTATGTGGGTCAGTAGCATTGGCTCTCAACAGATGAAGATAATTCAGTGATACGTCTAATCATTTGTACTTATGTACTTAAGTTATACCTAGTGTGATTTGAGTCTGTTACCTTTTTAGTACTCTTACCTTCATGGTGTTACCTAGTGGTGTTACCATTGTGGCACTCTTACCTTCGTGGTGTTAGCATTATGGTACTCTGACCTTCATGGTGTTACCATTTTGGTACTCTCACCTTTGTGGTGATACCTTCATGGTGGTACCTTCATGGTGATACCTTTGTGGTGTTACCATTGGGGTATTCTACTTTCATGGATCAGTTGGGAAATGGATTAAAAGTTGGAGCCTTATGTTTCCTCATGTATGAGATGAGTATATTTTGATAACTTACGTATATGTATGGTCATATACCTAAGTAGAGTTGACTACAGCTTCATGCTTTGTGATTGAGGTCTTGCTTTGTGGTTTTTCCTTTGTGGAACTATGGGAGGACTTCAGGGGTCTTGGGGTCCCTACTGAGTATTGTTATACTCACCCCTACACGGGCATCACTTTCACGTTGTTGTGTATTGTGCAGATGACATAACTCATTGATCGAGGATGAGGGAGCCCAGACTATACAGTGATGAGAGGTGGACCATTTTTCGTGACATGATGCAGGACAACTGATCGTGAGTTGTACCTACTCTTCAGGTAGGATCCTCGGTGGACGATCCAATATTTTTTTTCTCTTTTTAGTTGTAGTTGTACTTTCTAGTTGGGCTTGTATTCCGGGCCCTTTACTTTCAGTAAACTTTTTACTACAGTTACTTCGTGGTTTCTTCTTGTTGGGTTCTTGGATTATGTGTTTTTAAAGGTTTAAAGGCAATGAATTCCTGTTATAGGAAACGCCTTTCTGGTGCTAGTCACCAGCCCTTGGCCTATGGAAGGCGTGTTTGGGGTAGTCACGACACGGGCCCTAGGGGATGGGTCATGACAAAGTGGTAACCGAGCAGTCGGTTCTACCGAAGAACTAAGAATCTGATATTTTCTATGTGGAAATAGTGTTAAGTGTTATGAGTGTGGTTTTCAGTTTGGGGAATCTAGTTTTGGTGCGGCGGCCAATGTATCCATACACCAGGACCCTAAATTCTGATTTCTGACTCAACGCACAAAAACACTGATTGCGTGTGTTTTGGAATTGTTTTACTTTTTATTTCTTTATATCAGCTCACCAGGTATAAATTATTGACCATGGTACACCTAATTTCTTTCAGGATGCTGCCACGTAGACATCCATCCGAGATTCCAGAGAGATTACAAGATGACAGCCTATCGAGCGATGAGGATTTGGTTCAGGGCCCTCTTACATCGATAGTACAATCAAGTGGTGCACTAGTAGCACCACCACCCATTGGGCAGAAGATGCCACCAGACCCACCAGTAGAGGGTGCATGCCGATTGAGTGTGTTTCATGAGTTCTATTGGTAGAGGCATCCAATGTTCCGAGGAGAGATGGATCCACAGGTGGCTGAGGACTGGCATGAGGTTGTGGCCAATGTTTTTCCCTTAGTTGGGACACCAGCTGATCTAATAATGATACTAGATGCCAGTCTCTTCCAGGGAGCAGCTGGGAGATGGTGGAGTTTGATACTCTAGTTAAAAATTGAGGAAACCCTCAATTGGGTGGACTTAGAGGGCCTTTTTAGGGCATAGTTATTCCCACCGACCCTACACACAGTGCGTATATAGGAGCTTCTGCACTTACAGCAGGGCAGGATGACCGTGGCCCAGTACTCAGCGAGGTTCACTGATCCTTCCCGATACTCCACTGACATGGTATGAGACCCTTTATTCATGGACTTAACCTTTTAATAGGGTCTCTGATGGTAGATATTAGCATTGATGATATCTCTCAGCATTCTGACGTAGGCTGGGGTGCTAGAGCAATCAATTTTGGTGGAGAGCTTTCTAGCTGATTAGGCACCCACAACGAGAGAAACCACCAGATTTCAGGTAGCAGAGTCAACCGCAAAAGGCTGTAGATGGATGATGCAGGGGCCTAAGAGGGACATACCTTCTAGTGGAAGACTTTATGATACAGGGTCAGTGGTTAGGGGATCACGGGATAGATGAGAACAGTTGAGGAGCAAGTTGTTCTACTCGTGCGGTGAGTAGGGTCACATGGATCGTGACTGCCTAACCCGCCATACAGATGACCAACATAAGATTGATGGACCACTAAGGCAGAGGAAGAGATTCGATCGAGGAGGTCTGAAGGAAGTAGGCGGACATGGCAGAGGAGCTGGTCGTGTAATAGGTATTGGGTGACGATTCAAGGTTCTACCGCCACCACCTCCAGGTGGTCGACCCTGACCACAGGGAGTAGGAGGACGTGGATGAGCTCAGCTCTAGGCAGCTGAGGCCTATGACCACGACACTCTAGAGATTATTGGAGGTATGATATATGTCTACTATACCCTAGATGAAATACTTATAGGCACATATGCTAGTCACTCTTTTATTCCTACGACCCTCGTTCAGATCTCATAGATTTTGGTGGGGTTGTTTGCTCAATCCTTCTGATTAGAGACTCCTATGAGAGAGGATTAGATGATTACACACAGGTGATGATAGTGTGAGATTACTCTAGTAGGCGAGAGCTTCGGCTGGGATCTTCTAGTACTGGCATCAAGGCCTTATGAAGTCATCTTGGGTATGGACTGGTTATCCACAGTCCATGATCAGATTGACTATATTACGCACAAAGTGCAGTGTGTCCACAAGGATGAGACTGGTTTTTTTTTCATCAGAGAGAAGGGAACCTTTGCTGTATAGGATGGAATTTTTCAGAGGAGAGTATAGCCGATCACACCTCAGTTGTCTAGTTTTACCCTTAGAATAGTTGATGTTGAGAGTCTGAGATATACTATAGTGGTGGACCAGTATGCTGATGTCTTTCTTGATGATGTTTTGGGACTACCTCCATGTTGAGAGGTAGAATTTTACAATGACCTATACCCTAGGACAAAAAAAATATCTACACCAGCATATCATATGGATCTTAAAGATATTCTTGAGTTACGAGTATAGCTGGAGGACTTGAAGAGGAAGGGGTTCATAAGGACCAGTGTTTCTCCATGGACAACCCTAATTTTTTTCGCCAAGAAGGCAGATGGGAGTCTGAGGCTTTTTGTGGACTATTGGTGCATGAACTAGGTGATTGTGAATAACAGGTATTAACAATGGAGGATTGATGATATATTTGATCAGTTGAAGGGAGATCGATGGTTTTTGAAGATAGAACTAAGATCAGGATATCACCATCTTAGGGTACGAGATAATGATATGCAGAAGACGACCTTAATATATTGGTATAGCCACTATGAGTTCTTGGTTATGTAATTCGACATGACCAACGCCCATGTAGTGTTAATGGGACTCACGAACAGGATCTTCCAACATACCTCGATCGATTTTTGGTGGTCTTCATCGAAAAAATATTGGTGTACTCAGCGACAGAGGAGGAGCATGCATATCATATGCATATAGTTCTGGATACACTCCAAGAGAACCATCTTTATTGTAATCCCTCGAAGTGCCAGTTCTGGATACGAGAGGTCCACTTTCCGGGACATGTTATCTCAGATGATGGAGTTACAATAGATCTGCCGAAGATAGATGTTGTGCTTTCTTGGGAGCCACCCAAGAGTGTGACCGAGGTGTGATGTTTCTTGGGGTTGGCTGGGTATTACTGAAGATTCATGCCTATCTTTTCTAGATTTGTGGCACCCTTGTGAGTATTAACAAATAAGGGAGAACCCTTCATGTGGATGGAGAGATTCCATCAGTGTTTTCAGAATCTGAGGTAGAGACTGAAGAGTGCCCCCATCTTGAGTCTACTAGAAGAGGGAATTGGGTATGTAGTCTATTGCGACACATCAGGGACCAGACATAGATGTTTCCTAATGAATGAGTGAGTAGTGATCACATATGGTTCTCGATAGCTAAGAAACCATTAGTAAAACTATGCTACCCATGACCTAGAGTTAGTAGCATTGGTCTTTTCCTTGAAGATGTGACGACATTACTTGATGAGAAAATTTTGTATAGTCTACTCTGATCACAAGAGTCTCAGGTATGTCTTCTCACAGAAGGACCTGAACCTAAGATAGAAACATTGGCTGGAGTTCCTCTAGGACTATGACATTGAGATAGTCTACACTCTTGGGAAGGGGAATGTAGTGGCAGACATACTCAGTAGGAGGTCGGGTCTACAGTTACTGAGTGAGGTGGCAGAACAACTAGCCACGTTTCATATATCCTTTGTGGATAGAGATGGAGCAGCTTACCTCCAGTGTATGACTGTCACTCCCTCACATCTTCAGCATGTTCAGGAGGTACAACTTGGGAAAATTGACTGCGAGGCTCGACATTCTCAGATATCCTCAGGAAATGTACCTGATGGTTTTTTTGAAGGTGGGGAGCACATCATCCTCTTCAGAGGATTCACCATGGTCCCAGTGGTGCTACAGGAGGAGGTGTTGAGGGAGTTCCATACTTCCCCTCTAGTGGTACATTTTGTTGTGGTGAAGATGTACCAAGACCTCCAGCATTAGCACTAGTGGTAAGGGATGAATAAATTAGTGGCATAGATTATTTTATGATTCCTCACTTGTTAGCAAGTGAAGGTCGAGTATTAGGTTTAAATAGGATTAGCACAAACACTAGAGGTACTAGAGTGGAAGTGGGATGGTATCTCTATGGACTTTGTGATAGTGCTACCACAGATGTCTAGGGGACATGATTCCATTTGGGTGATCATTGAATGACTCACCAAGTCATTCCACTTCATACCTGTCTGAGAGTAGGGATCAGTAGAGGTCTTGGAATGCCTTTATGTATAAGAGATTGTACGACTTCATGGGGTGCCATCGATGATCGTCTATAACCATGACACACATTTTACATCTCAGTTGTGGAAGGTATTACAGGAGGCATTCAAGACTCCAATACCTTTTAGCACTTCCTTTCATCCTCAAATAGATGTCCAGATGGATCAGACCATATGGACACTGGAGGACATGATATATGCTTGCGTCCAAGATTTTGGCCATAGTTGGGAGGATCACTTTACATTTGTGGAGTTCGTATACAAAAAAACTATCACTCCACCATCGGTATAGCACTATTTGAGGCCATGTACGATCAACCATGAAGATAACCTCTATGCTGGATAGACCCAGGGGAGTCAGCACTTATGGGTCCAGAGTTGGTACGAGCTACCACTGAGAAGGTGCATGTTATCCAGGAGTTGATGAAGACTTCACAGAGCCGGTAGAAGTCTTATGATGACCCGATATAGAGACCTTTGGAGTTAGAGAAGGGAGACCATGTCTTCCTATGGGTCTCACCTCAACGAGGTTTTCAGATATTTGGCCGAGGATGTTTGTTATCCCTGAGGTTTATCAGACCTTTTTAGGTTCTTAGTAAAGTTGGCAAGGTGGAATATCTCCTGGATCTTCTCCCATAAATGCACCAGATGCATGAATTTTTCCACGTGTCATAGCTGAGGATATACGTGCATGATCCATTGCATTTCATCGACTGGGGTGAGCTGGTCATCGATGACGGGGTGAATTTTACTATGGTTCTAGTGGAGATTGAAGATCGACAGGAGAGGGTCCTTCATGGATGATCGATTCCTCTGTTGTGTGTTCGCTCACAGCACGAGAACCTCCAGGAGAGAACTTTGGAGTGGGAGGATAAGATTCGTGCTCAGTACCCCCATTTGTTTCCTTAGTCTATGTTATGTATTTTAGTGATGAAAAGCCCAAAGTTGGGGAGAATGTAAAGATCTGGATTTCCATGATTTTTTTTAATTATGTGGAACAATTCCGAGGCTACAAAATATGAAGGTGTTCTATTTTGATGTCCGGTGTTCCAAAAAATTGAATTTTAATCTTTCTTTAGGATACGTTTAGTAAACATGCGAGCGAGAAATCCTAACTTTTGAACCGGTGCATGGAATTGAAATCTAAGGGAACTGTTGAACTTTCAGCATCCGGATTCACTTAAGGGAGGTTTAATCTCAACCACTGTGGGTCTATAGAGGAATTTGGTTTTTGAGTTTTTCATGGAGGATTAAATAAAATAAAAATAGTTTATTAAAAAAATATCCTCCCACCTATCCTTTTAATTTTTAGTGGTGGGGACCACAAGAGGGTGGTCGGGTATTTAATGTTGGACATTAAATTCCTAGTTACACAAAAAGTGTAACCACCAATCCATTTAATTAATTAGGTTAATTAATTTTAAATTAATGAACCACCTCCTTTAATGGTTGTAAGATCCTATTTCCTCTTGGTGGAATTTTTGTAATCATTTTAAAAGGAGGAGATCTAGAGAGGAAAACTTAATAGGAACCCTTAGGTGAAGAATGGATCTGCCATGCCAGGTCGGAGGATCGTCGTTCGAGCGGCGTCATTAGAAGCTTGTTGCGGGAATGAAAAACACCGAGCCACCTTCAATCGTGGACGTTATTCAACGGATTTACGAGGTAGATATTTTTCTTTTTTTAATTTCATGATTTTTTGAATCCTTTTCTACCCTTTTTCTATCAACCTAATGCGGAGGGCGCATGCCAAAAAAACAAGGCCCAAACCCTCCACTACTTGTTTTACCAATGTGTTCTTCGTGGTCTTTTGTTCGGATTGGACGGATTTCGGAACATAGAGACAAGCAGCCAAGGAAGGGACGGTGGTGTATCCACGCACACCACCAGAGAAGGTGGCCGCATCTTTTTAACTGTAGTAGATGTAAGAAGTGGCAGGCATCAGCCGACCATATGAGGAGGTGGCGGCACACAAAGATGCACCACCGGAGGAGCCGCATCTTCGATACTGCGATGGTAGGACCCACTCCCGGTGGGTCCCATGGAAGATGAGGTTACCACACATGTTACCGCTGCTATGGAGGAAACCGAAAGGCCGCTTGGCCGTTCGGGAAAATAAAGGGACCCCCCCCCCCCCCCCCCCGTGGTGGCTAGGTTGAGGCCCGCTCAAGTGTGCTACGAGTTCCCAATGGGCTGCACCTCTGCAGGCCAGGCCATGCGAGCCCAGAAGGCCCCAACCCCCTACGGGGCGAGCGGCCCTACAGCCCAACCCGTCCAGGTTGGATTGGACCCGAACCCTTTCAGGCCTAGTTTCGCTAAAAGAACTATAACTTGAAATTCAGGCATCCATTTGAAAAACAGTCTGCAGTATTAGGACCCTTGAAGTGATATGGTCCTTTTGGTATACTCTACTTGATTTTTGGAGAATTTTGGAGTATAGACAAGTTGGATCATACCTAAATCTAACCGGGACATTGAAACAAAATGTTTATAAGTCATAGACTGGGTGTCCGATTGGTGTGTCATCTATCGCGTTGGAACCCTTATGACATGGCAGTACATTGGGATACTTCTTTATGGAACTTTTTGGTGGTTTAGGTACGAACGATGGATTGAGGATTGTATTCTCCCAGAATCAAGCGTTCTTAGTGCGGGAATCTAGTGGTTGAATGTAATGTGAAGAAAGAAAAATGATCCAATGTGGGTCGGCATCTATCGATCTTGTGTGGGTTAATGCTCAGTGATCCTGTGTGAGTCAGCATATACTAATATTATTTGGGTTAGATTCTATGTGGGTCAGGGCTCAATGATCTTATGTGGTTCAGTTCATACCAATCCTGTGTGGGTCATCAATAGAGGCTCTTGACAGAATAAGATGATTCAACAATAAGTCTAATCATCTGTACTTTTTTACTTAAGTTATACCTAGTGTGAGCTGAGTCTGTTACCATTATGGTACTCTTAACTTCATGGTGTTACCCTTGCGGTGTTACATTTGTGGTACTCTTACCTTCATGGTGTTACATTCATGGTGTTACCTTTATGGTACTCTGACCTTTGTGGTGTTACCTTCGGGGTGTTACCTTTGTGGTAATCTCACCTTCATGGGGATACCTTCGTGGTGTTACCTTTGGGGTATTATTCCTTCATGGGTCAGTTGTGCAATTGGCTTAATAGTTGGAGTCTTAAGTTTCCTCATGTATGAGATGAGTATATTTTGATAACTTAGGTATATGTATGGGAATATACCTAAGTATAGTTGACTACTGCTTTGTGCCACGTGATTGAGGTCTTGCTTGATGTTTTTTCCTTTGTGGAACTCTGGGAGTCCTTGAGGGGTCTTGGGATCCATACTGAGTATTGTTTTACTCACCCCTGCACGCGCTTCACCTGCACATTGTTGTGTCTTGTGCAGATAACGAACAACGTTGATCGAGGCTGGGGGAGCCAGGAATGGACAGTGCTTAGAGGTGGACCATTTGACGTGACATGACGTAGGACTGTCGATCATGATCTATACCTATCTTTTAGGTAGGATCCTCGGTGGATGATCTAGGAGTTGTTTTCTCTTTTTAGTTTCAGTTGTACTTTCTGGTTGAGCTTGTATTCCGACCCCTTTTTCTTTCAGTACACTTTTTACTACAAATTTTTACTTAGTGATTTCTTATTGTTGTGTTCTTGGATAGTGTTATTGTATAGGTTTAAAGGAGATGCCTTCCTGTTATAGGGATACACCTTTCTAGTTCTAGTCTCCAGTCCCTGACCTATGGAAGGCAGGCTTGGGGTAGTCACGACACGTGCCCCAGAGGACGGGTCATGAAAAACTAAGGATATGTTCCCGGTGTATGGAGGAGACGAGGAGCTTGTTATCAGAGGGAATTTTGTTGCTAGTTTTCATAAAGATTATAATGATATGAAGTCACAATCCGGATATGTTTTCTGTCTCAACAGAGGAGCTATGAGATGGACATGTTCAAAATAGTAAGTTGTCACTGATTCTACCGCAAAGTCCGAATATATAGTGGCTTTTGATGCAGCTAAATAATCAATTTGGATTTAGAACTTTTTCTAGGATCCTAATGTGTTGCATAGTAGTAAAGATCCCCTTATATTGTATTGTGATAATACTGTAGTGGTGACTCTTGCCAATGATCCAAGGTCACATCAAAAGACAAAGCACATACTTTGAAAGTATCACCTCTTGAGGGATTTCCATCAAAAGTGTGAAGTTGTAGTAATCAAAGTGTCCACAGAAGATAATGTGGTTGATACCTTGATTAAAAACCTATATTAGTAGAAGCATGAATATCATGTGAGATCAACAAGACTAATGGTTTTTAGTAGTTGTATTTAGTTCAAGTGGGATTCTGTTGGAGTTGGTTCCCATAAAACCAAATTCTTTGTACTTTATGATAAAAATGTATTCATTGGATGAATATTTATAAAACATTTATCACATCATGATTATTATTTTTCATTACACATTATGTGAGAATTTCCTAAGAATAGTTTTCTCACTAAAAGGTTATAGTGGATCCCTGCTATGATGAGAACTCAGAAGTTCCATGAAACTATTCTTGAATATATGTTATATGACCAGATGATATCATTTGACAGGGAACAAATGAAACAGGATATTAGGGGTGGGGACTCATGAAATTTTAAGGCACCTTCTCAGGGTGTGTGCCCTTGGTAATATCTAAGAGGATATTATGAGAACAAGACCCACCATTACAAAATCCATATTCATAAGTGTCATCGGATGTTCCTATCTGTGGATGTGTGTATTGGTCCTTAGACATTAAGATTATTATTAATGGGTATCATGACTTGAGAACTTAGATAAATTGACAGAAACCATGATGAAATATGTTTGTGGTGAGGTAAGATATGTTCGGTGTGTCACGAGTAATACTGCCTTAATGAATAATGTGAGAAAGGATTTTTCACTTCTACGGAAGTAGATATCTCAGGCCCTTTGATGGAAATGATACAGCATAAATAAATCCATAACCATGGTGTTCTATAGGTAAGTTCCATTCTGGGAAGTCAAAGAATGGGAAATCGAGCACATGAGTTGATGGAAATTGCATGCAACCCGCTGGATTGGTGATATCGAGACCAAGGGATTATATTACATGGTAAGAATATGTATGAGGTGACATTTCATTGTGACATCAACTTATTTCTTTTGGGTGCCTTGACCCATTGATAGATAGTAATGTTGGACTTTAGGCAAGCCCTCCTAATGCTAATGAGAAAGAGGCCTAGAGGGTCACACACTAAGTGTAGCCATCATCTTAGTTAAATAATTTATTTATTTAACAAGTTGAATAAATATTATTACCAGTTGTGGTTTAATAATTTAAGTATGCCCGATCACATTTATTTCATCACAAGCTATTCTGGAGAATATATATTATAGATAAAATATTTATTTACCAGGGAATAATGCAGTTATATTTATTTAATAAATAAATAGTCATTATTTAAGGCCTAGTAAATGTTGAGGAGGATTGGGGGATTAAGTTATGGGTCTGGTGAGAAATAATATTAAATATTTTTTTAAATAATATTTAAATATAACATGCATGTTAAGAACTTATCATGGAAATAATAGCATTGGTCTTATTATTTGACATGGGTTTTTCAAATGGAATAATAAATTAATTAACGGCACCTGTGCTATTTATTTATTATTACCTTGTGAATTAAATTACCCATTATGTTATTATTCCTTATATAAGACAAGGGGTCATTCCACCGGCTAACCAATCATTGTGTGCACAACATCCTTGGAGAAAATATCTCGAGCCTAAAGAACTATTCCCTCTCCATGAATGCTCTCAAGAACAAGAGAGATCCTACTCCACTGGATCAAGGAGAACACTTTTGAAGCGATTCTACAGCTGATCGAAGGCAAACAACACAAGCATAAGGAACTTCCATGCTATAACCCGGAGACTCCTTTGGAAACATTTGGATATATAAGAAGAATGTGTGGATAACTGCTAGAGGATTCCAATCCTTGGATTCTACATCACAATAAAGATGCACCTCAAACCTGTGGTTGGATGCATCAATGAAGGAAGAATCACCTTGGAGGTAATTCTATAATTTATTTAAATTAATTATAAACACAATATGTCGATCCTCGCTTCTTAGTTATAGGTTCACTACTTTTTCTTTTATCTTTAATTCAATTCCATGGATATTATAATTCATTGTCATGTTGATCCTAGATTAATCATCCATTATGATAATTTTTAAATTTGGGTACATTCCCATCTAGTGCTTTTGCTGTGCCCGAAACTTACACACGGCTAGGACTGCCATATGGTCAGGCGGTGTCCTCACAAGGTAGAAGACATTTGTGGATGCCTCTAGAAAATCCCTAGAAACCTGGGGGTCAGTGTCACCCGTAAACATGGGAGTTCACTATCTATGGAACTCATGTGACACGCTAAGCCTGCGTGCATCCTCTATCGATTGCACTGGTAGTAACTGCTGATTGATGGGTGGTGGAAACACTGGTACACCACTAGGTGGGGCTATCCCTGGTACAAGTTCCCGTACCGACATCTCATCGTAAGGTGTTACATCCTTGTGGTCATTCAATGTAATCCCAACAAGATATCTATGTGGAGGTATCCTAAAATAGATCAAGATGAAGTACAATCAATAGAGTATACCTGGTGAGTTGACTCAAAATGGAAATGAGGAGACACTCACAAATATTATATGATGCATATACCATTAATTTCCCTGCAACAAGTGTTTTCATGTACCTATTCAGAAAGAAAGTGTCTAGAGTCATAGTGTATGAATGCGTCAGTTGCCACACCAACACTAGAGTTCCTATGCTGAAATCCAAACTTGAAACACTTAACACTGTTTCCCCAAACCAATCTCATAGATTCGTAGTCCCAATGTGGAACCAAACCTTAGATATGATACCACTCTATCAAAACTTTTCTAAGTGGGTCCAATGATTAGCCTACCCCAAACCCACATACAATAGGCCAGGGGTTGGCGACTAGCGCTGGGTGGGCATATCCCTAAAATGGGAGGCCTTTTCCTATGTAATTGTACACATAGACACTGCTATAAATGAAACCACCAAAATCTATGCATGAAAAAACTAAAACAAAACACAAGGTACAACAAGAAATAAAGTAAATAAAGTAAACCAGACCAATATACAAGCCCACTAAAAAGGGAAACTGAACACAAGTAATTATTCAGGTCACTGAAAGCTCATTGACTGAAAACTAGACCATATCAGAAGTCATAGAAGCTAGTCTCATCCTCATGATCACTCTAAGAACCACCTGGTCCAGACCCACCTAGGTCTCCATCAAATTGCTAGTCTTCTATACAAGATATGGTACGTGCGAGAAAATCCCATGCATGGGTGACTAAAGTGATACTCAGTAGGACACCATCAAACCAGAAAGGAAAGACCACAAGGGAAGTACACATGAATTATTTTCAGATCACATAGGTATAAATATATGGCACTAAAATCAATATTATTGGATGTAGTCCACATAACACCCAGTATCTATGACACACATAGTCCTGATGAGACACTCTGTCCCGATGAGACACCTAATCTTGGAAAGTCATGCAGACTCCATGTCATAAATCCACAAAGTCATATAGTCACTAAGTATATGCTAGCCATTGGATTCCGTTCACAACACGCTTTTTCTAGGAGAACCTACTCCTCTTGCCTAAAGTCACAAGTCAAATTACAAAAAAAATCACTTAGAGTATCTCAATAGGACCGCCTTGTCGCAAGGGTACCAATACTACAAAAGGATCATCTAATATAGTTATATTTTGCAAGTTATGGAAGTTTATGTAAAAGGGGCTGATTGGGTCCAGGTCCGGTCTGACTCGATCCATTGGGTCGACCCAACCCATCAGGTCGACCCGACCCGCTAGGCCCGGCCCACTGCCAGCTCCATCCTAGCCTGCTTTAGTAGGCACATTCGTTCCACCCAAACATAGTAGCTGCCGCGTCCCTGCATAGCCAAGATGGTCGGTCATTGATCCAGCCGCTCCACCCATATGCAATCTGCGGTACCGCGTGCCAACCAGTCGATGTGGCTCACTACCGCGTCTCTAGTCAGTACCACTACAAACCACCTAAGTCACAGATCCCATCACCATACATAGATTTTCCACTATGGGATCCTCATCCGCTGACTATCGAGTCTGCAACCGCCTGCTTCTAGGTGGTTGCACCACTACACACCACCATCGGCACAACCATGCACGACCACTACCTCCTTCACACTCCAACCATGAATCCCCTTTTGTAGATCACCAACATCACTCTTCTACTATATTTTTCATGATAGAAGAACCATTGCGATCCTCAGGTTACGACCTTCACTGATTTGTCCTTCAATCCTTCTCACCGCCACTCTGGGAGTCTGACCATGTTCAGAAACTCTCGGTAAAATGCACTGTGACCAGGAATATTCTTCAAAAAAGAACACAATAATAGGGATAGAATAAATCACTAAGAATTCATGAATAATGAATGTCAACCTTCTTCATTCAGCCTTCATTCATCCCATTATAAATAGGGGAATGAAAAAAAGTATTCACAATGATTATTCCCCCTTTAAAACCCCACATAAGAAGGCCCATCTTGCAAGAACGATTGACCTAGAGATTAACCTGTTTGTGGGTGGATCTGTGTTCATTGTTTGAAAGAAATAGTGGGAAATAAATCACTCTAAAATAAACCCCCACCTTGTTTTAGATCAGTAGGTTCTAGGGTTCGATTGTCATTGGCGATTTGTTGAGTGACATCACGATCTACCATCTCATTGATCTTCAATCCTCATCTCACTGTCATCTGTCCTTATCCAATGGGAGGATATCTCCAAGGCCCTACTCCAATGCTCTTAGTGAAGGATCAATCACTCTCATCATGAATCCCTACTAATTATTAATGGAGGAAGATGCATTTCAACATTAACGAATTTTATAGTTACACATGTTTCAGTGTTACCGCGTCATTGTATTGCAGTGTTGCTGAGTCGCTTCATTACAGTGAAGATGTGTCATTGTGTAACGCAAAAAATGGTAATGTAGAAAATACTTTTATTAAAAATATTTTAAGTATGGTTGCATCCAAAAATAAACTTTTAGCCTTTACCTGCATTGGTTGAGGTTAGGTCCCAAATAAGGTAAAGTCACTATTTTTAACACAATGGTGCCCTCAGAGTTTTGATTTGAGATCCTATTTAAAATCTATTAAAGTTCAATGTTATCCACCTGAGCATTTTTAAATAAAAACTGAACTTTATTCAAAGATTTATTCTGGGAACATCAGGGCTTAGAATCTTGTATTGTCTCAACACCTAGTCTCAAAATTTTATCAATAAATTTATAAAAATAATTCAAAGAAAAATAAAAGTCATTATAAATACTATGAATAATATCTTGTTAATGCCGTATTAAACAATATGAATTTTATCTTAATTTAAAATGTATGCATCATCATGTGCTCCCCTTCATGCATTCATACTTGGAAGAATTAGAATGTTTTAATTCTCATGTAAAATTATTACACAACTCAGGTTTTTCCATTTTAATAACTTGTATTTATAATGCTCAATGGACTTGGTCCAATATATTTCTTCACGATGCATATTATTCTTGAATACCTATGGATTCACATTTCATTATGAAATCTCATTTTTGGATGATGTTGGTACTCTCTCCTATGAATTAATCATAAGATTCATCATGAAGTTATCACGGTTTTATTTATTTCATTTCCATTATAGGAAATTTCATAGCTCAAATTATTCTATTCATAAATTCAATATGCATAAATATCATATGTAACATGTGCTTCAACTTGAATTGATCTTAGGTGGTTGATGGATTTGATCATGGAATTGGTGTTCTTCATTTGGTATCTCATAACTCATATGGTCAATCCAACTGATCATGGATGATCTAATTAAGTCACACAATCGATTGAATATATTGTGTGGTGATCACAAGACAACTTATTATGGTCCTTACACATCTTCCAAATACATTTACGTTAGATGAGGAATCTCATGGGGGTCTACCCTTTTGTGATTTGGGATCAACCCTTATGCGAGTTCCTTTACATTGTGATTTCCCTTACTTAAGTCTCTAGATACCATTACACAAGCTATTTTATAATGTGAATACCATTAAAAAGGTATCCAAATACCCATACACATCTGGGTTCCCCTTACATAGGTAATAAATTACCTTTACACTTCCTGGATTACCCTTATATTGGTAGTGAATTACCATTATGAAATGACATGAGTAGCTTTACAAAATAATTTAGTACCTTTATACAGTGACCAGATTACCCTTACACAATTCTTTTAGTACCTTTACAAAGTATAGTATTAACTTAGTTTACCCTTATATAGGTAATGGAATTCCAAATTTATCTTTTCATAGGTTTCCAATATAAAGAAAAATCATCCAAGTCCTTCTCAAACACCTCATGCTCAATCCTAAGATCACCCAACATCCATAAAATGATATAAACAATGTCTCTATGTCCACCAAAAGTTTTATTAAGTTTTCCTGAATATAAACACAAAACTAATAGTTTCATAAGGAGAATTTCTCAAGCATGATATTCAATTATATTAAATTAATACAAAAAAATTCTCTAGGAATCACCACTTTATCTTAACTCACAAACACATATTTAATCATTTACAATGAATACAAAACTTGGGACCAATAGACCCCACCATTTCCACATCACCTATCCTACCAACATAATGGTGAATGACATGGAATCCCATAAAAATCCTCATAAGGTTCCATCTAAATCTTCACCATGTAAATATTTTTATAATTTAATTCCATGAACACCATATGGTTCTCACAAGAACTACCAAAATCTTGTAAATACACCACCAACATGTCTTACAACACCTAAATAGTCCACTTAGACTATCCATCGGTCTATGGGTGGTATGTTGTACCCAAAAGAACATGAGTACCCAAATAATTCTATAACCCTTTGTAGAACCATGATGTAAACTAATAATCCCTATTAAAAATTATTCTATAAGGGATCTTGTTTAGCTATATGATCTCTTGGACATATAATAGTCACATCTCATCCATCGTAATGGTCTCTCAAATTAGTAGTAAATGGATGACCTTCATAAACCAACTTACGATAACACATAAAATATCTTTCCCTTGATCTATATTTGGTATACCCATAAAACTTTTATAGTGACATCATTCCATTTATATTGTGGTATTGGAAAATACTATAGGAGTTTAGTGGTCCGTTGATTCTTCTTCTTCACATAATGATAAATTGTGCATTGTGGAATAAACCCTGACATCTTCTTCTTTATACACGAACACTAATATAAAAGATGGAGATCATGATTGTAATGTCATGAACCTTACTCACTTCCTTGAGAATTAAGAGAGATTCTACTGGGCCTTAAGTGATGTTTTCATGGTGCCAAAGGCTGACAATAAATTCCATGGGCTAGAAGAATAAATTAGGGAATGATTTTTCCCGGAGATAAACCAACAATCCAAACAATCCATTACCAACAAAACTACATGATTCATGTTAACATAGAAACCCAAACCATATATTACCAAAATACAACCAAACTATAGCATAAAAGTTCCCAAAAAATCTATACAACCAAACTAATATCAGAGTACCAAGAAGAAGACTAAACAAGAGACCCAAAGTAAACCAATACACACTCTACTAATACACCCCAACCTCCATTCTCCATGAACCACGACATCAACATGACATCATGATGAACCACTAGTGAAATGAGACACTTTACCTTTACCCGTGTCCCAGAATAAAATATCTACAAAAGCACCCAAGCGACAAGCAGGGGGTGAGTAATCAAAATCAGTAGGTTTTCAACAATGAATTACCTACACATGCCACTAGGATAAAAATATCATCATAATCACATAAAATAGTTTATATAAGAAAAAAATAGTGCAACAATGTTTTATAAGCCAAACACACCCTTACCAAGACATCTTCCAATCAACTAACCACAATACAAGGAAAACCAACAACCATGACATAATCCATTTTTACCATTTCATATTAGAAAAAAAATTTACACCTTGCATAGAAACACCCAACAAAGCATAACCATAGAGGTTCAAATGACCAAACTTGTAAACTACCATGGTGGAACTTCCCGTCCAAGCCATCACACTACTTCCCCAATCTAGTGGTACTTCCCTACCACTTATCTTTGATGGTGGCCCTTTTATCCACTATCCATAACCTCTTTTATTGTGGTACTACACACCCACTCCACATCCAAATAAACAAAATATGTATTTCCCAAGACAATGAAAATTCACATATACCCATAGGGCCACAACAAGATGCAAATAACAATTTCCAACCAAACAATACCTTAAGAACATAAGCAATTCCAATGAGAGCCATATCCACTTCAAAACATAAATCATTTATTGAAAAAACCAATAAAACCTTTTTCCATGCCAAACCATACTTCAATAAAATAAAAAATTTATTGAAATTGATCTTCCATAAATCATTTTCCCAAAATTCAAACCGTTATTGATTTTAAAATGAACATTTTAAAATCACACAACAAATCCCCTTTTCAACAATATCTCAATTCACCAAAAATACCCAATTCATCACCAAATGGGGTTCCATAAATATTATCACATTATATTAAAATTTAATTTCAAGAGAAAAAATTTAATTGCAAATAAGGACTCATGTTCTAGAAAAGTGGAGTCGAGAGAGAAGCCACCTATATTAGGGTTCCGGCGAAATCGATCCACAAGCGACTACACTACCAATCCAGGAAAATGCTCCACCAAAACCACTCTAGATCCCCAACCCTGTCATAAAAAATCCCTGAAATCATCACATTAGGCGACCAAAGATATACATGCAATGGGTGTAGATCTAGAAAACCAAGAAAGAGAGAGAATAGTAGATCTAGATAAAAAACACAGGCGACCAAGAGGGGAGACTTACCTAAGAAGAAACACCTTCAAACCACCAAAAAACCATTTCAATTTTCTTCCAAAATGGGTGGGAGTGCTCTTATAACACTTGAGAACAAGGAATACCATGTTGGGTTCAAGTGGGTGAGGAAATTAGTGAAATAGGGAAAATCATGAGTGATCATGTCTTTGAAAAACCTATTTTCCATCACGCACGGCTAGCTCACACTGTTAGAAAAACCGTGAGATAACCATGTTAACACTACTACCTTGAAGGGAACCTTACATGGCCTCCTCGCATAGTTAGAAAAACTGTGTGAAGGACCACTATCTTGATATGAACATTTACCTTGGAATTCTGCATGGTTTTCCCTAACTTTTCTCAAACCGTATAACCCCAGAAAAGATTCCAAACATTTACAATCACTCCAAAACCTTAACAAACTCTCCCAAACATTACCCAACAATTTAAAACACCTGAAAAGAAATATAAAAGGGTTACATACCTCAAAATGGGGGTTCTACATTCTCCAAACCATTGTAATTTCCATCCTTAGAAAGTAGAGAATCATTTCTTTGTCGAAAGAGCTATAGGTCATTGCTCGTCCATCTCTTTCTCTCGCTCCCAAGTCTCTTCCAGAATCTGTACAAGCTACCACAAAACCCAAACTATACCAATGATTTTACCAAGAAAGACTTTCTATTTCCTATCTAAAATTCACATGGGCACATTCACCAAATAAGCATATGGTTCTAGCTCAATATGATTTTAATTAATTACATTATCATGATCGGGATGATATTTTTTCAATTGATATACATGGAACACAATGTGCACCACACTAAACCATGGTGGAAAAGTCAAACGATAATCCACCTCTACAACCTACTCAAGTATCTTAAAAGGCCCAATATACATTGAAAATAACTTTCCCTATTTTCCAAACTGCCATGTCCAAGCTTAGGGGAGATTATAAAAAACACTTGACCACCCACCTTGAACGACAATGTTTGTCGACGATGGTCTGCATATGATTTCTGACGACTCTAAGATATCTCCATGATTTTCCTACTCAAATTAATTTTCTCCATCAACTCTTGGAGAAGGCTCAGTCCAACCAATGAAATTTCACAGGTTTCTGCCGAGCAAAGTGGAGAACGACACTGATTCCCATACAATTATTCAAAGAGATTCATATGTATCAAGGCCCAATAAATGTTATTATATGATAAATCCACCAATGAAAAGATCTCCTCCCATGAACCCCCAAAATAAATCACACAAGACCATAACATATCTTTCAGAGTTTGCATCATCCTCTCAGATTTCCCATCTTCCTGAGGATGGTACATCTCACTCATCATCAACTGAGTCCTAAGGGATTTCTATAAGGATTTCAAAAAATGAGAGGTGGACCTCAGATCTCTATCTAATACAATAAAAACTGGAACACCATGCCTCTGTACCACCTCCCAAATATAGATTTTGGATATATCCTCCACCATATGAGATTCATGAATTGGGATGAAATGGGCCAACTTTGTGAGCTGATCCACTCTCACCCATATAACATCATTCTGTACAGCCATTCTTGGGAGAATTGTAACAAAATCCATTGCTATCTTCTCAAATTTACACACTTGGATAGGTAATGATTATAACATTCTTGGTGGCTACTGATGCCCTTACTTGACTTCCTAACAAGTCAAACATCTTGAAAAAAACTCAACCACTTTCTTTTTCATACTAGACCACCAAAACTGCACATTCAACACCTTATACAATTTATGAATTTCAGGATGGATAGACCACCTGGAATGATGATAAGACCAAATAATTTCCTCTTGAAAATCCACTGGCATAACCATCTTATTCTAAAAACAAAAAACTACATTCCCATTCAGTTCCTATCCCTCAATGGTCTCTCAGCCATTAAGTTTCAACCTCATAGTCATACACTTGGAATAAGACACCTACACCTCTTAACCAACCGAACCAAATCAGGAAGAAATGAGATCGAAAAAAACCAATCTATCACCCAGGTACTCAAATTCCAGCCACATGTTGGATATTATTGAAATCTACTATGACTATTTTGATGCCTGTTTCACCACCTGAGTATACGAATTCCTGCTTAATGAATCCACTACTGAATTTCCCTTACCCGGTGTATACATCAAGTCAAAATAAAACATTTGTAGACAGTCCATCCATCTCATTTACCTCAAGTTCAAATCTAATTGTGAGAAAATATGATTTAAACTCTTATGATCAGTAAACAAAGTGAATTTTTATAGAAGAGATAATGACACCACATTTTCAAGGCATAAGCCCCTGCCACCAACTCCAAATCATGTGTTGGGTAGTTATTATAATGAAACCTCAAATTTCACGAGTCATATGCAACCACATGATCCCCCTACATGATAATAGACCCCAACCCTAATCTCGATGCGTCATAATACACCACATACCCTTTACCTGGTTTAGGAAAAACAACGATTGGTGCTGATGTAAGATAACCTTTAAGCTCTTCAAAATATTTATGACACTTCTCATCCCACTGAAATATGACATTATTCCTTGTCAAAGATATCATCAGTGAGACCAATCATGAGAAATCATGAATGAAATGCTGACAATACCCAGATACACCAAGGAACCTCCATATCTCAAATACAATCCTTGGAAATTTCCATGAAATAACAACCTCTATCATTTCAGGATCAACTAAAACACCCCTCTTAGAAATAACCTGGAAAAGGAAAAGAACATATTTTATCCTAAAATCACACCTCGACAATTTGGAATGAAAGAGATGATATATAAATATCCCCAACACTATCACCAAGAGTTTATCATGCTCCCCCTTGTCCGAGAATAAAACAATATATCATCAACAAAAACCACCACAAAAGAATCCAGATATCTCTAAAATATATGATTCATCAATTCCATGAACACTACAAGTTCATTTGTTAGATAAAAGGGCATAACCACATACTCATAATGGAAATATCTACTTCTAAAGGCTATTCTGGGAATATCCTCCTTCCTCACCCACAATTGATGATATCCTGACCTCATGTTAATGTTGGGGAACCATTGAGCTCCCATTAACTGGTCAGAAAAATAATCAATTTGTTGAAGTAAATATCGGTTCTTTATCATAATCTAATTCAACAATTCATAATCAACACATAGCTCATAAGGTTCTATCTGCCTTTTTAACAAAAAAACTGGCGGTTCCCATAGAGATGTTCTCATCTGTATGATCCCTTTGTTTTATAACTCCTCCAATTGAGCTTTCAATTCCCTTAATTCTATTGGTTCCATCTAGTAAGATGGAAGTGATATAAGACCTATCCACAGGAGGAGATCAATCTTAAACTCCACTTGTATCATGGGTGGAAACCCTGAGAATTATTCCGAAAAGACATCCAAAAACTAATCTGCCACCACTGGAAAGACATTATGCTACATTCCTACAATTGATTCCAATGACAATGTCGCTGACCAATATGAGATTGTGGAAAAACCTAGTGCCAAAAAATCCATTGCACCCAACTTTTCATTCTTTTCCCCTCTAAACAGATGTGTGACACCATCCCCCATTATCAAACTCAAATTTTGTGAATAACAGTCAAATTAGGCATAAAAAATCATCAACTAATCCATTCCTTAGATTAAATCATAAGAATTCATCTCAAGAACTAAGAAATCCCACATCAACTCAACCCCATCCATAACTAAACAACATTCTCTACACATGAAGGCTTGAAACTCTCTTTAAACTAGAGGGGTTTTAAGTTTCAAAATAGAAGGAAAAATTTCCACATGTAATCCCAGAAAAGTAACAGCATTAGAAGATATAAAAGAATGGTAAGCACCAGTACCGAACAACACTTGCATCATGGAAGAATTTAAAAGAATCATATATCTCACTGGGGATAGTCCTGAATGATCATCCATCACAACCTTCTCAGCTCTAAACAACTGATTTTATGCCACACTCTTCTCTTTATTTACCTACTGAGGAGTTTTGGTTTTCCTTGAATCACCATGATTAACTTTGTTCTGTTAGCAAGGGGTGTGATGCTGCCCCCGCCCTATCAAGGCATATGACACCCGCGACCTCTAAGGAGTGTCACGAACACCGGACCTTAGATAATTACAACAATACCACTGAAGATGCCCCATCTAATTACAGTTAGAACATTATCAAGGATATGCCATACAATTCTGTATAATATACCCTGTATAGCCACACAGAAAACATCCCGGCATTCTCTGAGGTTTCAGAGGAAGATTCACTGATCATGCCATCAGATTATGAACCATACTTCCTCCTTGGAAATAAGTGTCTCACTTCCACATAAACCCAGTATTGGAGTTATCACTATTTCCCATGGGTACGAACATACTTCCATTGTCTATAACCCCAAAGATATCCTGTTCAGCTGCTTTTTCTCTATTCACCATTTCTATGTAATCACTAATACACAACACCGCTATTTTAGAATAAATTTCCTGCCTCGACCCAGCTTAAAAAATATATGCCTTCAATGAAGTACTACACACCAACTGGAGTGAAAAGCGAACTATGTTCATGAACTTATCTATATATTCTGTTACCGATATGTTCCCTTACTTCAGTCTGAAGAAATATGTTGTGCACCAAACACTAAACGTATGAGGGTAGAATTGTTTATTAAATAGTTCCTAAAAACCCTCCAATGACACCTCTTGGTCCGTTCTTTCTTGGACCAATAATTCCTACCACTGTAGGGAAATATATTCGAGCATGTACGTTGCTAGTTTCACTTTTAGCTCAACCAGTGTTCCTAAGAATTAAAATATCTTGTTTATTATATTCAACCATGCTTCTTTTTATTCCAACAACCATGCCATAAACCATTTTCACCATTTCATATTAGCACAAAAATTTCCACCTTTCATAGAAACACCAAATTAAGCATAACCATAGAGGTTCATATGAAAAAACCTTTAAACTATCATGATAGAACTTCTCATCCAAGATATCACACTACTTTCCCAATCTAGTGGTACTTCCTGAACACTTATCTTTGATGGTGGCCCTTCCATCCACTACCCATACCCACTTTTATAGTGGTAATCCCCACCCACTCCATATCCAAATCATCACAAGAAATAATTTACAAGCTAATGAACAAGCACATACACCCATTGGTCCACAACAAGATAAAAATAACACTCTCCAACAAAATAATACCTGAAGCACCTAAACAATTCCAATGCAATCCATATCCACTGCAATACATCACTAATTTATTGAAAACACCCAAAAAACCTTTTTCCATCAGAAACCACATTTAAATAAAACAAAATTTTTTATTGAAATTATTATTTTATAAATAATTTTCCATAATTCAAACCATTATTGATTATAAAATGAAAAATTTAAAATCTCACAACAAATCCCCTTTTCAATAATATCCCATTTTACCCAAAATCCCCAATTAATCACCAAATGGGTTTCCATAAAGATCCTCACAACATTTTCACAATTAATTTCAAGAAAAAAAATTAATTGAAAATAAGGAATCAATTTCTAGCAAAGTAGAGTTGAGAGAGAATCCACCTACATTAGGGTTCTGACAAAATCAACCGACAAGAGACCACACCACAAATACAGGCAAAATCTCCACCAAAACCACTCTAGATCTCCTTACCTATCATCAAAATGCTCTAAAATCATCACTTTAGGCTAAAAAAACCCTATATCAAAATGAAATGGGTGTAGATATAGAAAACCAATAGAGAGAGAAGATTAGATCTAGAGAAAAACTACAAGCGACCAAGAGGGGAGACTTACCTGAGAAGAACCACCTTCAAACCATGAATAAACCCCTTTAATTTTCTTCCAAAATGGGTATGGGAGCTTATATAACCCATGATAACAAGGAATAACATTTTTGGTTCAAGTGGGTGAGGAAACGAGTGAAATAGGGAAAATAAAAAGTGATCCCAATTTTAAAAAACCCATTTTTGTGTCACGTATGGTTAACTCACATGATTAGGGAAATCGTGCATTGATAGCCCAAATGATTATACCTTAAAGGTAACCTCACAAAGTTATAAAAACCGTGCACAAACCATTTGAAGTCCCACTATCTCATGTATCATGGTTACCTGGTGATTCTGCATGATTTCCCCTAACCATGCTCAAACCGTATTACCCCAAAAAGCTTCTAAACATTTCCAAATCATTCTAAAACCTTCCCAAACTCTCCCAAACATTACCCAACAACTTAAAACACATAAAAAGTCATAAAAATAGTCACATAACTCAAATCAAGGGTTCTAAAATGATACAAATTAATTAATCCTAGGTGTACTTCCTAAAATAGCCCCAAACGCGCACTCTCGAATCCGGTGCTGAAATAAAAAACTTTACATTTTCGTATTTGATACCGATAATTTTGACCCAATTTTTTTCCGATCCAAATCTTACAACATCAGAAGGGAAAAATGGAGTATTTACATTTTCAAGGACCCTTTAGGTTCATATTTTTTTATCGAATTTGGACAATGTCCTATATAAAAAATACCCATTTTGTTAAATTATCATTTCTCCCACTTATCCCAACTTTACTTATTTCACATTAAGTCATCATCATAATCCATATGAAATCACTTATATAATTTTTTTTTCAACCTCACTATTTATAACCCAAGGAAAATGAAACATAATAAAGTTGAGAAAAATGATCAATAAGGTTAAACATAATCATTGACATTTAAAATTCATCAATGGGCATAAGAAGTGCATAAGGATATGATTACATAATTAGATTTTCTAAAATAATCATAAAAGAAATCATGCCCATCAATACCTCTATCATAAACCAGGAAGAATGTCATAAAGCTTTAAACCCAATAGAAATGATATATTATAAAATAGCTCACTTTGTTCTATCTAGGCCGCCCCATTGTATAATCTATAACAGGATCACCCAATGATATATGGTCCACCCAATCGTATAATTTTTAATGGGATCACTAGGTGATATCTAGGTAGTTCCATCATATATAATGTCAAAGAACCAGAAATAAAGAACATAGATCTTAGAAATCATTGTTTAAATCATAATAAAAAACATTTTTCCTTTCATAAATTGATTTACCAATGGAAAATAAATGGTTTCTATAAAAATATATTTTAAAGATGATTTAACCGTAGAAATGAAATGGTTTCCATAATAATATATTCGAAACAATCTTAATACATCTAGATAAATAATTGGGATAGTATCAATACAAAGTATCCCTATACGAGGATAAATAACAACAATGTTTTTTAATTTTTAGGAATTACATTAAGATACTATTAAAAAAATTCTTAAGAAAAATATCCTTTTAATTTTGAAAACCACTTTTTAAAACATAATTTTCTTGAAAATAATTTTATTTGAAAATTATTTTTTTATGAAAAAAATAAGAATTTTTAGAATTTTAGAGTAAAAATTTAAATTTAAAAAATATTCTTGTAAGAATGAAAATGAATATTCAATGAAATTGTGGTCATTAAGGCTGAAAATTTTGTACATGTCATGCAAGTTAGGAAGAACATTCGTTTTTCACTGTAAAACGGTTAGAAAAGTGCCTTTTTAGAAAATGACAGGATGATTACTTTCAAACCGTTATGTAAAATTGGTTAAAAATTTATTTTATAAATCATTTTAAAATTTTAAAAATAATTTTGAAAATATTTTTAGAAAACATGGGTTTTTATGAAAAATGACTTCCGACCTAAGAGAGAAATAAAGTCATATTTTCATAAAATTAGTTTCTTAATAATTTTAAGTAAAAAAGGGTGATAAAATGGTACTGTAACATTAAAATATCATGAAAAATAGAGGATAATAAAATTAATTATAATTATTGATATTTAGATTATAATATTTCAACATTAGAGACTTAATCATATACAATCTTGATAAATGATGAGATTACAACATAAAACTCTTACCACTTAGGTAACATTTAATCATAAACCCCTTAAATGGAAATATTAATTGAAAATTAAAATGGAATAATAATAAATAAATTCCTGATATTTCATGTCAAATATTCTCTATATAATCCTTATAAAATAATATTGGTATATAATATGACATAAGTCTCAAAGAAGGAAAAATGAGACAAAAATCACTTACTGATTTAGTAATATTTTTAATCATAATACCCAATAAATAATAACATCAAATGAAACATTAAATATCATTAAATTATTTGTATTCATGATATAATATTTAAAAGGGATCTATATACATCACACAAAGTAAATGAGTGGTGAATTTGTATATTCCATCCAGGAATAAAAGAGAGACTACAAATCCCTTACCTCACACTTCTTTTTGGTTGATCATGCTTTAAAATCATATATAGTTATTTTTAACATGTTATTAAATTATTATGTAACCATATTAATATTTATAATATCATATATGATCATTTTATAACATTTTTTCACCCGTTCATTAATAGTCATTCATTATTTTCATAAATTCAGCTATTAATGTCCTTGTTTTATCATTCATTTTTGTTATGAAAATTTCAATTTTTATAAATATTATACAGTTAAATCATATCCATAATAATAAAAATTAATTAATTATCATATTTATTCATCAATTATAATTTTAATACTAATCATGAATGATGGTTTTGAGAAATGAAGTATGTTACGATCATTGAGACGGTACGTTGAATGTACACATGAGTAACATTTCCATTTTTCAATGATCATTATGTAAATAAGGTAAGTAATATTATATATATATATAATGATATTAATATCACACATAACATATTATTTATTTAAATATAATTATATATATCATTCATGTGGTGTGGTGATGAAAAGAGAGTCACATCACATCATGAGGATGGTAGTCTATACGTACACGAATGATGTTATCATATTTTCATTGAAAAAATGATATATTATATTTTAATAATGATAAATATTTTATTAATGTTATAATTATTTCATTTATATCATATATATTCAATAAATGTATTCTTATTAAATTCCATGTAAAGTGTTAGTGAAAAATGAATCATATCGCTTCATGAGGTGGTAGTCCGTCGTACACATGAAAAACATTGTCATATTCCATAAGAAATGTAAAGTAAAAAAAGGATTATATGATATAATACTAAAGAGATATAATTATGGTATAAATATAATATATATATGTTTTATCCATCATCATACCCAACCGTGATAGGTTGTAATTAAAATATGAATGATATCTGTTCCCGAGGCATCAATCTTCCGTACACACGAATAATGATTTCCTAACCTGTTTGATGGAAGTGGAGATGGTTGTAGCTCAAGAACATATTATAAAAATATCTTAGTATATTTAATTTAATTAAGTTATTAAATCATAATGTTTTAATATTATTTTAAGGAGGTGGATAAATAAATAAAATAGAAATGTTCGTTGAAGAACATTAACTCTTCTTCGAGTATCCTTCTTAAGTTTGCACCAAAATATTTCCTAGGTTGGATTAATTAAAAAACCAAGTATTATAGGATTGCTTGAGTGAATTTGGAAGTTTATTTGGGTAGGTATTTATCAAACCAAATAGGTTTTAGGGTTCGAATAATAGAGGAGAGTGGGTGAATTTTTATAAGTGAGGTAAGTGTCATACTTGTAATGTTTATGAAAAGATTCAATTATACTCACATTTTTACCATAAAAAAAGATTAAAAATGGTCCTTTATAGAACCTAAGTAGATAAGGTATATATTTATCCATCCAATTGGTTATGGAAAAGTTTTTAGGTCAATGTTACCCTTACTTTCTCAGTTTAACCCTCAATAAATCTATTTTTACCTTAACAATGGTAATTATTGTTTTTACTATTTTCTCTATTTATTTGGGTCAAAAATTATGTTGAACTTATTAGAAACTATAAATTATTCCTATTAAAACTATAAAATAAATTTTTCCAATTTCAATTCACATAATTGGAAATATTAATTTTTAAATTAATCCCAGAGACTTGATGAGACAACAGGTTTTCACGGAGAAAATTTTCAGAAGTTTACAATGTTTTCATATAAAAATTAAAAATTAAAAATATTAAAATGTTTGAAATAGGATTAAATTTCATAAAATTGAAATAATTTTACTTTAAAATCAATTTAAAATAAAATTTATTCTTATATATAATTTAAACAAAAATTCACTTTTCAATTAAATTTTTGTATTTTTCACTATTCATCAAAAAAATTAATCTTTTCAGAAAATTCTCAAAAATTCAATCTAATATATTTTTAAAATGTTAATTTTTTTTATTTTTTGAAAGAAATTTTATTGAAGTGGTAAAAATTAATTTTTATACCAAACCCACAAACGTGACAAAAAATTGGGTTTTCAAGAAATGTATTTTTCAAGAATAAGATGATTTTATATTAACTCTATTTACTATAATAATCAATATATGAATATAAATTAAAATATATTGATATATAATATATAAATTTCATTTAATTTTTTTTAATTATGTATTATTTTAATTAATTAAAATAAATAAAAATTGAAATCTTTAAAATAGTTTTCATAAAAAACCATTTTGAAACCCAAAAATAAACTTATACTGAAATCCAAGATAAAGTTGATTAAAAATAAATTAATTTTGTTAAATATAACTAAATAATACTTATGTTTTTTGAAATAATATTCAAAACATAATGGGAATTTTAATTTTATTAATTTATTGAAATGAAATGACATTTAAAAAAATGACATTTTTCGTCGTTTACTGAAAAATCAATTTTTTTAGAAAAATTCCAAAATTTCACGCAAAGAAAATTTTTATAAACTGATTAAAAAAATTCAGTTAATTTTATAAAAAAAAATTCTAAAAGTTATAAAAATTTATTATAAAATATTTTTCATGAAAAGCATTAAAAATCATTTTTGTAGAAAACATATTTTTGAATAATAAAGTCACTTTAAAAAAATTGGTGGATTATTTATTAATAATTTATCAATAATTTATATTGAGTAGAATATATATATATATATCAAAAATTATTTAATACTATTTGTAACAGCCCAAGATTTTATAAAAAAATATTCTTTTTAATTTTATTAAAGTCTTGTGTTGTACGCTACACCAAAAGGAGCTTGCACAACACGCATCCTTGACTTGCCTTGCATTACACGCAATCACGACCTTCCTCGATAGCGTGTGTAATACGCAATACCGAGTTTCACTAAACAACGATATGCTATTAAAATATTATTAAAACTAGCCGTTATGAATAGTAATAACCACTTTTTAAAACTCTGTAAATCTTATTTTTCAAAATGAACTTCATTTTTGGATTCAGAGTATCGAATTTAGCCTAAGGTGAAATTTTGGTACTTTTCGGATAACTTTCATATTCTGATGAATAGTGAAAATTACTAAATTATAATTAAAAACAACTTTTTTAATCGAAATAATTAATAGTGATAAATTATTAATTTGAGTGGTTTTAAAGTATATTTAGAATATATTTTTACAATTTAATACAATGTTGGTCATTGGATGTAATTTCACATTTAAACCAGACATAATCAAGTGTCAATCTTTTGATAGATATTGTTTCTTAAAAACACGCTATTTGTTTTAACAGCGGGATTTAATTATAAAATTAATTAATGCAAATTCTATGATATGAATTTGGTAAAATAGACTTCATTTTTGAATTCGGAATATGAAATATAGCTTAGGATGAAATTTTGGCATTGTTCTGAAAAACATCAATTTTTGATGAATAGTGAAACTACTAAGTGGTAGTTAAAAAAATTAATTTCTTCATAAATCTTAATGTTACCGCTTCTGTGAATGGAATTTCAAAAATCCGAGAGACACGGTTGATGTCAGTAAGTAAAATGTGGTTCAATGAGATGAAAATAATTTTTGGTGAATAGTAACTTTTTACTTTTTTTTACCACGGTTAATAGTAAATAGGGTAACTAAGGGTAAATATGATATTAATATTACCCTAACACATGTCCTAATTCTATTGGATAAGTGTAATTCGACCAAAAACAACATTATGAATATAATATAACCATTTAGGTCCACTTGGATTAGATTATGACATTTAATATTATATTATTTAATGAATAGTTAAAATAGTTAAAATCAAAGTTTAATAACTAACACATTTTTAATATGGGGTTATACATAAGATAAATTCGACTATAAATATTCATTAGAAAGCTAAACAAATTTCCTACATAATGATATTTTATTTATAATTTTTAGACTTTAAATAAGTTAATTTATTTATGACACAACGATGATGCAGTAATTACCCTTTTAAGGAAATATTAACATAATTGATGTTATAAATGCTCAAATGAATGTAATTTGAGACTTTTTATGACTTAAACTAATTTTCTAGGTTACTATGATATATTAGTGTTGATGTAATCAACTTGGTTCGAACATATAATTCTGTTATGACTTTCACAAAAATCATATATCAAATAGTGTCAAAATTGACACAAAATAGTTTTTAAATCAAATATTATATTATTAATTGTTATTTTATTCCTAAAAATATAAGGTTCGGCCAAATGACTTAGATAAGGATATATTTATTAATAATATACAATTTGGGGTTCGTTTGGCATGTTATAGTAAGTGTATTAACCATATAGTGAAAGAAAACAAAAAGACAAGGTAAAAGTTAAATTATTTAACTTAGAGTTAAATCTAATTGATAAGGTTAAAATAATAACCTAAACTTGTATAAATACTATTGGTTGATAGGATTTCGACCCACCCCCACTTTATCTTCGAAATAAGACCCTTTGGAACCATTATAAACCGATTTTGACTTCAATATAAAATAATATTTTGAGATATTCCTAAGGTGCCCCTCTCCTCCCTTATAAAAGGACACCTCCTCCCCCTCCTCCTCACACCAATTTGAGCACTCAAGCTCGGCCAACCCCTACCAAAATCTCTTCTCCACTTCCCTAGAAACATCCTAGAGGTTATGGTCTTCCTCAAAGACCAATTTTAGTGCCCTAAGAGGAGGTCTCAAAGAGGCGCTTCAAAGAAGAGGTAATTACCGTTACCAATTCTTTCATCTTTATTTCTTCTTCCACTTCTTCTTCTTAGGTTGTTTCATTATGAAGTAATAACATCAGTATCACTAATATACTGATATGTTATTATAAGTATGAAACAACCCTATTTCACCATCTATCCATCCTACGGAAAAAGAAATCACTGCACGTGCGTACATACGGAATACCGTCTCCACGCCGTGGTGTAATCTATTTTCCACCACCACCTTACATGGATGGGTATAATGGTGTAAAGAATAACTATACATAGTTATTACAACATCATATTGATTCTGATATATTGTATAATCCACTCCGATTCAATTCAATATTTATGAAAATGATATCATCGCTCGTGCGTACGTACGGACTACCGTCTCCACGACGCGATGAGATTCATTCTCCATGTTAACCATTTAAGAATGATTATAAAGTATATATAAGAAATAATAATGAAATATATGACATTATAAATCTACTGGATTATTTATATATAAATATATGTATGTCATCTACTTACTTCCATTTCAAGACAATAAGGAATGGAAAACAGCGTTCATGCGTACGTACGGACTACCGTCTCCATGAACGGTGTTTTTCATTTTATTTATCTATCTATTATATATATATATATACTGAATATATATGATATATAAATCAAATTTTATATTCTGGAAGCAATTAAATCATGATATAAGTAATAATAATGTCAAGAACAACAAGTCAAAACACCTACGATAAATGAAACGATTTTACCCAAAACGCTTCTTTAACATGGAATTTACAAAAGAACGGGTAATATAATGTCATAAGTGAACCATATATGATATCATAACAATGAATATGATTCTATAATAAGTCAATGACATTATTTAAATCATTATACAGGAGGTTCGGACACATACGAAGCAAATCGGACCTAAGGTAAGGGAAATATCACAATCTCATTTTTATCCGAGATTGTTTATTCGTAAGTATTTACTGGGGTGTATTTTATCATCCACATCCATGTTTCATCAATATGTAATATTATTTCCATCCACCTAAAATTGTTTAAATTCATTTTTACCCTTCGGTGAGTTTTTAGTAATATGTATGAAAGGAAATCTTTTGTCGTTTTTCGTACGAGGTACTTTTTGACTTTTCCGACAAAAGTACGAAGAATGTTTTTTTTAACTTATACGGCATGAATGGATTTTTAAAACATTGTTTCCAAGAAGCTTCCTTTACAAGTTTTCAAGTTTATTTTTAATCAACTTCTTTTATTTTAAAGTTGTATGACATGTTATGAAAGGAAAAAAGTTTTTGAAGAAGAAAGGATATTTTCCTCAAGAATGGAGTTCAAGTGTTTTATCAAAATTATTTTCCATCTAAGATAATAAAGGGTTCTGTTTTTATCCCTATTATTAAATTGATTTGTTCATGTTGTGATGGAATTATTTTTATGAATTCCTTTATCTTATATGAATTGTTTTATGATGTCATGTTGTTTAAGAATCCCATTTTTTATTACGTGGGTTACGCTATGATGTATGGTTTATGATTATGTGGCACACATAAGAAAGGATTCATTATAAGATGGGTGGGACCTATATCTCCCTCCAATGCATTGGGTAAAGATTTATATCTCATGAGATAGACATGGCTGGAACGAAAGGTTATTTCGGTTCAGTGATACAGGACTGAAATGAGGAGTGAACTCGGTTCAGAAAGGGACTTTGTCCACTAAGATAGTCTTCGCAATGAGTCATGACTAACAAGAAATGATTTTCCATGATTATGTGTGCATGCCACAAAGTTTCATGTTTTATGTTATGATTATGGGGATCGCATTTTCACTTCTATGATTTATTCCATGTTAAGATATTATGATCTCTTTTGCAGGTTTTTGATTTTCAAAAAGATATGATATGATTTTTATTTCCTTTATTTTCCCTTGCTGAGCATTTGAGCTCACCCTTTTATGTTTTCTTTTCCCCAGGATATAAAGAAAGGTTTTAGGTATAAAAAAAAGAGAAAGATCTTTATGGGAGATGTTGAAGATCTTTCACCACGATTAGAAGATTACGTTCCGAGTTTCCAAAGACACTAAACTATTACGATCCTTGTGTGTGTGTTTTTGTTATGTACTAAGTATTCCGCTAATGTAATGTAATGTCAATGTACGTCAGGCTTCGGGTCTCTACACTATTTGTACCCTCAAATTTAATGACTAAGTTATAACAGTTATATATATCATGGGTTGTTTAAGCTTGGTGTTGCATGTTTAATAACTATCGAACAAAAAAATCATAGGGTTGTGTATACCAAAGCTGATTAAGAGATTAAACTTATTTAAAAATAAATATATCATAAAGTATCAAGTAATTACCTTCATTTCTGAGCTTAGTGTTACATGTCTTTTATGCTATCAAATATAATTTTCTTCTTTTAAAATCATTGGATGTTATATCCTCTACCCTTTAATAAATTTCATCCTTTCAATTTGAACTCTATCTCCATAATAAAAGTTTGGACATTCAAAAATAATTATGTTGTAAACCCACATCATAAAAAGTGTTAATAAAGCATCCTCTTAACAAGAAATAAAGGGAAGTGAAAAGGTCATATGGAATAACACATAACTAGGTTTCCAAATAGGAGAACATAAGTGAGAATGAAAGAAAAGTGTAAATAATTATAGAGAGTGATTGAGGTCATTGATCCAAGAAATTGAATGATTAATGAAAAATTAAGGGTCTCAAAACCATAAATCTATGATGATCTAAAATACCATATGATTTATTGGATATGAATGTAATAGGATATTTTTTTTCAAAATAATTATCGTAGTGTTGAGGAATTATTCTCCATAATGACTAAGAGCATAAGGAAATTTACCTACTTAATGATTATATTTTCATCTTTTTTTACAATTCCACCACAATCTCATCTTTTTCACCAAACAATGAGTATTTAAGATCATTTCTTCATTTATAGAGAACTAAAATAAACATTTAGTGTCCACATAACCATAAAATATATAGAAAGATATTCCTCATATCTTAGACATTAACCAAAAAAAAATGGTAAGTACACGATAAGATACCACAATGAATAAACCTTCATATGATACACTAATCCTCAAAATTCAATCGTAATACCCAAAGTTGAAACTAAATAATTTCATGACCATATATCTCAAATAACCTCAATGAACTTTAAATTAAAGAGTTTTCTAAACTCAAAGGTTATCTCATATCTTTTTTGATTTCAATCACAAAAAATGGCGATATTTTTTCATGTAAAATTATTCACTTAGTCACCAAATAACTTTTCAATAATGTGTTTATCTATATGATCAAACTTTTTTTTCTCAATATCTAATATCATAAAAACAATAAAGGTTATAAATACCTTAAATATTATTTCCAAAAATTTTATATCAGTATACCATGTTAAACCATGTCATTACAAATACATAAACCTTCTAAAATGTCTCCTAAAATTTCATTAATCACATTAAAATATCATCACTTAAAACCACAAATAGGTTTATAATACATTTAACTTATGATAATCCTTAAGATTATAACCCTATTATAGTATCCATAAATCTTAAGATAACCTCACATGAAAACTTCATAATCTCTAAATTTATCTAAACCGACCTCTGATACCAACTATAACAGCCCCAAAAACGCACTCTGGGATCTGATGCTAAAATAATAAACAATACATTTCCAAATTTGATACCGATAATTATGACCCAATTTTTTTCCATCCAAACCTAACAAATTCAAAATGAAAAACTTGACCACTTACATTCTCAAAGAATTTTTAGGTTTATATTTTTTGAGAATTAGGAAAAACTCATTCATAAACAATACCCATGTTAATAAATTAAAATTATTACCAATTAACCCACCTTTTCTTATTTTACATTAATTCATCATCTTCATCCATGTGAAATCCCATATAGACATAATTCATTAAAAATATTTCTTTAAAACTTTGGGAAGAAGAAACATAGGAAGGGTGAGATCAAATGCTCAATAAGGGGAAAAATCAGAATTAACATTTGAAATTAATCAATGATCATAATAAGTGTATAAGGTTATGATGAAATTATCAGAGTTTATGAAAAAAATCATAAAATAAATCATACCCATAAATACACGAATCATCAATTAGGAAGCATGGAATAAAGCATTAAAAAATGAAAGAGACATCAAAAAAATAATCACGAGACATGTGATAAGAATATTTATTAAAGGAATCTTTATAAACCCATAGAAAGAAAATATATAATGTGTTGGTATCATGCAACATCATCATCATAGAACCCTTACAGAACCCTTACAATTAGAATAAACATTTGGCTGAATTCTAATATAATTATCCAGAGATCATAATCATTACCCATTGAATTGGAGCTATATTAGGGAGTACCAAATGTATAATCTATAACGGTCTCACTTGACACTGTTTAGGCCACCCATTGTATAATCTCTAAGAGGCTCACCCAATACTATCTAGGATGCACCATTATATAAGCTATAAGAGTCTCACCAAATGCTATTTGGGAATCCCTATCATATATAATGTCAAAGAACTATAAATAAATTATATATAGCTTATAAATCATCATAAAAATCATAAAAAACATTTTTCCTTTTATAAATTTAGTAACCCATGGAAAATAAACAGGTTCCATACCAATCTCTTTGAAACATGATTAACATGTAGAAAATAAATGGGTTCCAGAAAAATCTATTTGAAATAGTGTTAATCCATCCAGAAAAATAATGAGGATGATATAAATACAAAATATCCCCAGTAGAGGATAAGTTAAAACAAGGTTTTTTTAAATTTTTATGAATACCATTAAAATATCATTAAAACATTATTGAGGAAAATATCCTTTTCATTTTGAAAATAACTTTTTAAAAAATTAAACATTTTGAAAATCTTTTTCTTTTATTTTTTTTAAAAATAATTTCCATAATTTTAGGAAAAAAATCTTTTAAAAAATATCCTTGTAAACCTGCAAAGGAATATTCAAAAAAATGGTGGTCACGATATCAGGTAATTCCGTACATGGAATATAAGTCAAAAAGAACATTCCTTTTTCATAGTAAAAATGTTAGAAAAGTGAATTGTTTAAAAAATTTAAATAATATTCTTTTAAAAACATTATTTAAAAATGGGTAATTTTTTTTAATAAATCAATTTAATAGTTAAAAATTATTTTTGAAAACATTTTTATAAAACATGATTTTTAATGAAAACAAATTTTTACCAAAGATAGAAATAATGTGATATTTTTATAAAACAATTCCCATTAATTTTAAGTACCAAAGAGTGTAAAATGGTATTATTACATGAAAATATAATGAATAACCATATGGGAAGAAAATTCAGGAGAATTATTTAGTGGTATATTATAGGATTTTAACATTATAGACTTAATCATAAGCAATCTCGATAAATGATGAGATTATAACATAATACTATTATAACTTTGGTAACATTAAATAAAAATCCCCATGAAAGGATAAAATTAATTGAAACATAAAATATTATGGGAATTAATAAATTAATTATATTACATGGTAGAGGGTCTTTATATATACATCATAAAAGAAGATAGGTGTGTAACATAATATAAGTCTCAAAGAAGGAAAATGAGACAAGAAACCCTTACCACTTTAATAATATTTTGAATCATAATCTCAAATAAATAATTAAATAAAATGAAGAATTAAGTATCATTAAAATAATTTTATTCATGATATAACGTGTAAAAGGGTAATTATATACACCAAAAAAAAGAAACATGTGGTGAATTTTTATCTGTCTTCATAAAATAAAAGAGCGACTAGAAATCCCTTACCTCACGCTTATTTTTGATTGATCATTATTTAAAATCATTTATAGTCTTTTTAAAAACTTTATTAACTTATTAATGAACTATATTAATATTTATAATATCATATATGATCATTTTTTAATATCTTATCACCCGTAGGTTAATAATCATTCATTATTTTAATATTTTCAGGTGTTAATTTCCTTGTTTTCTAATTCACATATTGTTATGAATGGTATAATTCTTATGAATATTTTATAGTTACATAATATAAATAATAATAATAATAATAAAATAATTATAATATTTATATATAAACAATAATTTTAATAGCAATCATGAATAATGGTTTTGAGAAATGATGAATGGTGTGATCATGGAGACGGTATGTCGTATGTAAGTATGAGTAATGTATCCATTTTACAAGGATCATGATAGAAAGAAGGTAAGTAATATTTTACATTTCAATAATGATCTTAATATCATATATACCATTTTATTTCTTTAAATAAATAAATAAATATATATATATATATATCATCTATTTGGCGTGGTGATGAAAAGAGAGTCTCATTGCATTGTGAAGGCAATAGTCCACACATACATGAACAATGCTATCATCTTTTTTAGTGGAAAAAGAAAAATGATATATTATTTTTTTGAAAATGATAAATGATTCAAGAATATAATGATTATTTCATTTATTTCACATATATTTATTAAATTTATCCTTATTAAATTCCATTTACAACATTAGTGAAATATGAATTACATCGCTTTGTGAGGCGGTAGTCCATTGTACACATAAGCGATATTATCGTATCACCTACAGGATATAATGTAAAAAAATGAAAATACGATATAATTAATAAAAATGTATAAATATGTTATAAATATCATATATATACTTTAAATCCATCATCATACCCAATAGTGACAGTTTGTAACAGAATAATGAATGACATCGGTTAGCGAGGCGGTAGTCCATCGTATACATGAAAGATGATTTAATAACCCATTTGATGGAAGTGAAGACGGTTTTATATAATGAAATTATTATAAAAAAACCCAATGTATAGAAGATATTTATTATATTATATTATCATGTTTTAATAATAATATAAATAGGTGGAGAAAAAAATAAAAAAATGCTCGTTGAAGAATGTTACCACTTCTTTGGGTATCATCCATTTGTTTGCACCAAAAGACATAATAGGTTGGATTTATGCCAAAAATAAGGATTATAAGAGAAGGGAAGTGAATTTTGGAGGTTATTTAAGCTGTTATGGTTTGAACAAAAGTGTTTGGGGGTGTGAAGAAGAAGGGAGAGGGGTGACCTTTTATAAGGGAGGTAAGTGGCACACTTATAATGTTTTTTGAAAGGATTCAATTATACCCACATTTTATCATAAAAAAAGCTTCCAAAATGGGACATTCTAGAACCTAGAAAATATAATCAATAAATATGGAAATAAATTTGGTGTTGTACACGTTTTGAGGTCATTTTACCAATATCTTCTTAGTTTAACTCCCAATAAATTTATTTTTACATTAACCACAATAATTATTATTTTTGATTTCACTATTTGTTTTTTCAAAAATTAGTATGAACATATTAGAAATTAGAAATTATTTTGATTCCAAATATTGAATAAAATTTTCCAAATTAAATTCAAAAAAGTGTGCAATTTTAATTTAAAATTGACCCCACAGATGTGATGAGAAACATGTTTTCTAAGAGAAAAAGTTCAAAAAGGTTAAAAAGTTTGTATATCAAAATTCATTATAAAAATTATTAAATTAAAATAAATTGGATTAATATAATGAAAATTAAATGAATTTTACTTTTATACAAATTTAAAATATAACTTAACCATATAAATAATTTAAATAAAAAAATTTCTAAAACATTTTTTTTATTTATTTTTCGGTATTCATAAAATATTAATATTTTTTGAAAATTATCAGAAATTCATCCAAATATAATTTTTTACAATCAGGTATGAAAAATTAAATTTATTTTTTCAAACAAACTGTCTAAAATTTGAATGAATTAAATTTAAAACAAAAACCAAAGACACGACGAAAATGTGGTTTTTCGAGAAGTGTATTTTTCAATTACAAGATGAATTTATATTAAAAATATGTCTTATAATAATAATTATATTAATATGAATTAATTTTTTTCGATATATAATATCTCAATTTCATTTAAAACATTCTTTATTAGGTGTTATTTTAATTAATTAAAATGGAGAAACGTTATACGCTTTAAAATTGTTTTTAGAAAAAACCCATTTTCAACCGAAAAATAAACTTATAATAAAATACAATATAAAGTTGATTCAATGAAATTTATGTTTCTTAAACATAAATATATAATACTTAAGTTTATTTAATTAATATTAAAAACATAATGGTACTTTTAAATTACTTAATTTATTGAAAATAAATGACATTTTTTTAAAATTTTTTGTATTTTTCACTATCCACTGAAATAACAATATATTTATAAAAATTATAAAATTTAACCCAAGGTAATATTTTGATATTCTGATTGAAACAAAATATTTCATTTTATAAAAAAATTTCTATATATTCCAAAAAAATATTATAATATTTTGTTTCATGAAAAGAAATAAAAAATCATTTTTAAAGAAAATATATTTTTGAGGAATAAAATCAATTAACTAAAAATAGATTGATTATTTACTAAAAATTTATCAATAATTTATATTGAGTGGTAAATTTATATATATAAATATATATATCATAAATAAGGTAATACTATTAATACATTCTAAGTTAACAGGTAGGCTATAATGGCTATATATATCAAGTATCGTTTAAGCTTGGCGTTGTGTGATGAATATGACATTAAACATAAAACTATCATGGTTGAGTACACTGTAATATAACAAATATATTAAATTTATTTAAAAATAAATATATCATAATTTTTTTGGAGTTAAATCCTTTTCTAAAATCATTTTTCTTTTCATTTATGTTGTCAAACATAATTTTCTTCTTTTAAAATCTTAGTGTATTACACTACCCACTTGGATGTATGTGACTCCCTCATCAACTCCACTCACATGTTGGTAGGCACCAAGCCATACCCCTGAACATAGGTGATATTATCCTTATTTATAGTCAAGGGTACTAGTATCTCCCTACCATCAATGTTTTCCATGAGGGAGAATAATTATTTATTAAAAATCAACATTCTCTTGACCTAATACAGAAGTGAAGAAACCATAGAAATGAATGTCAAAAACTAACCAATCATGGCCATCCTGGATATCTAGATGCATCTAAAAAGAGAGCCATTAGTAACCACTGACTATACATCCCCTAGACAACCTGAGGTGGCATATTTCACCTTTGATCATTGGAAGCCTTATACCCCATTCTTAGTGTATATACTATCTCAAAGTCGAAATACAATAGGTACTCGACCCACATTAGTTTCCAAATGTTGAGGTCCCACAAAGTAAAAATGTTCTTCGAAATTTTACAGTTTTTATAGACAAAAAACATGCCTCTCAAGATGTATTTCTTCAATTACTTCAAGGAATTTTCTATATTTTCTAAATAATGACCTTTTATAGGGTAATTACATTCATGAGGCCCCAACTACCGAGACCCATATTCAATGAATCAATCTACCTACATTAGAAATATAACTAGAATGATACCTAATGAATTATAGTATAAAAAATACTCCCTATATGGATATGGAAAAGTTAGGATCATTTTTAAGGTAAATCTCCCAGTTAAATTATGGACAACATCCTTACTATATTTTGAGTAAATGAACATTACCCGTTTTTAGTCAGCCCTATCAAAGGATATTCCAAATAAGAAAATTCATGTAAAAAGGTTGGTAATACATTTAAAATTTTATAAATCTCAAGATATAAAAACATTTTTAGGATTATCCAAATATACCACTACTCTCACATTTTTGGGGTCAAAATAGATGTCTACTTCAGATATGGCATGCCTTAAAAAGTATTCCTGGTTGATCCAGAAATGACACATTGAGAGCTTAGAGTGTAGCCTATGCTCCCATAGTGTGACCAAAATGTTTTCCATATGTTTTGTATTCTAATCCCTCATATGAGAATATATGATTTTATCAACCCAAAAAAATCACCATGAAAGTATCAACATAAGGATGAAAGACATTTCCCATAAAGTCCACAAACATTACTGGTCTATTCGTTAAGCCAAATGACATCACCAGATACCCATAGAGGTCATACCTTCCAAAAAACATTTACATGGTATATCTAAGGGCCTCACACTCCATGGGGATATCCTTACCTTAATTTTATCTTGGAGAAGATCCAAGAACCCCACATTTAATCAAAGCTATCATATATACATACTAGTGGATATTAGTTCTTAATACCCACCTAATCTGACCATTAATAATCCACACAACATTGTAAGTTATCATCAACCTTATTTATAAAAAGGATAGCAGATCCCCAAGTGGATGTACAAGGGGGTATAAACCACTTGGAATCTAAGTCCTCTACCTAGTTCTTTAACTCATGAATCTATTCCAGCACCATCCAATATTGTGGGATAAAAATATGCATAGTTCCCAACAAAATCTTGAGGGTGAACTCTACCTACCTCTTGAGTGGAAATCCCAAGAAGTAATTAGAAAAAACATATGAAAACTGGTCCACTATAGGAGGGTATACAACAAATATCCCCTTATATCTTCCAACACAAGGTTAAAAATATGAGATAAAACCTTACATAATATCTGATGACCATTACCTTCTCCACCAGCATGAAAGTCCCATCCCTCCCTTACAAATATAACTGATTCCTTGGGTTGAAACAAATGCCACCCATCAAGGATAGAAATATATATGAGGTAAAAATGGAACCAACTAATCAATTCATAGAATTAGGTCAAACTTGGTAATATCAAGCATGAACAAGTTCTATTAAAGCTGGTAACCTTTAATATCAAGAGAACACTACCTATAGCATTAGACTCATTGGGATCAGACTCCCAATGGGGTGTTGATAGAAATCACACCATAAAAGTACTTAATAGTAAAACCTATACCTTCCATGAACTGATTTGAAATGAATGAGTGTGAAACCCCTATGTCAAAATTATTAGAAGGTAAATTCAAATCCACTATAATTGAACCCCTCATAAAAAATAGCTCAGCATCCAAATAATATGGTTCAATCTTCACTACATGAACCTTCCCTAGAACTCAACCATGTATTCTAGACCGAGTCCCTAGCTATGTATTAACCTACTAGTGGGTATGACTCTAACATTGCGCACCCTTTACCCCACATCAACTGGTAGGACTATTTGAACTAATACTACTCTCCTACCATGGAGTAGTGGATTCAGCACTGAATCACTAAACTAGATATTTTATAATAGTATACTTATATTTCCCGTCATACGTGGATTAGCTACTCCCAAGAAAAAGCTCATTACCATGTCCTAAAACATCCAATTCTCTTGTCTAATAAACCCAAATTATAAAAAAAGAGAATCTACAATACCATTTTTGTCACGACCCGACCCAACGGGGCTCGAGCCACGACTCCCCAATCCCGCCTCCAATAGGCCATGGGCTGGCGACCAGGGCCGAGTAGGCTATCACACACATGGGAGGCATTAGCCTAAGGTACCTGTACACACGCACTCATAACACCTCCATGCAATAGTGCAGAGATATAGAAACTGAAAAGTAAATGCATGCATACAATTGATCCCAAACCAGAGTGCAACAACAAAAGTAAAAAGGGAAAAACAAGGCCCACAAAAAGAAAACTACAAAGCGCGTCCAACCTGCTCTGAAGAAAGGGAACACTGCCAAAAACACCCCCCGGAAAGCTCCCTCAGCACAACTCTGGTAAACACCCCAGTCAAAACACTCAGTAAGCTCCGCCTGCTCCGGGTCCTCCTGAGACTCTGTCGAAAGGCCTGTGGTCTGCACGAGACACAAACATGTGCGGGCAAAGACCGTGCAAGGGTGAGTATAAACATACTCAGTAGGCACCCCAAAAACCCAAAACCCAAGGGAGAAACTGAAAGGCAACAGTCCGTTCAACCCAGCCAGACGGAACCCAGGCGAGAGAGAAACTCCATCTCGTGACCATCCTCGGCTAAACACAAATAGTCAACTCAGCTCAGCTCAGGTGTATTCCCATACATACACCTTAAAAAATCCAGATAAACTCAGCTCACGCCACAAAGCCACAAGAGGTACCGACCTCGTCACCAACAACTGCCCCCAACCAGGAGAGTACACCACATGAACATTGTCATACCAGATGACACTCATCCGAGAGATACACTCCATCGGGTCCCAAACAAACATCTCAGACGCTCACCTGAGAGACGACGCTCGTCAGATAACATCACTGAGGAAACATCGCTGAAACACCATAACCACCAAACTCCTTGGATAGGGGATCGCCTCTAGGGTCCGCTAGGGGATACCAAGACCCACTCCGGTATACGTAGCTCACATATAGGGGATCACTCCCAGGGTCCGCTGGGGGATACCACGACCCGATCTGGCATACGTAGTTCTCACAGATAGGGGATCACACCCAGGATCCACTGGGGGATACCATAACCCGATCTGGAGCTCGACAGAAGCTCCACACTCAGATAGAGGATCATTGTCCATATAAAGATGGTCACGACGATACCAAAACCCTATCTGGTACAACTCACGATGTAGGGGATCGAACTGACGATGCCTCAACCCTACCGAAACCACACCCTAAGTAGGGGATCGCATAACCAACGATACCGCAACCCTACCAACAACAAGCGCTGAGCAGGGGATCGTATATCCAACGATACCGCAACCCTACCGACACCAAGCACTGAGTAGGGGATTGTATAACCAACGATACCGCAACCCTACTATAAACTACATGCTGAGTAGGGGATCGTATACCCAACGATGCCACAACCCTACTGGGCAAGACCCACCACATAGGGGATCATATTCCCGATGATGCCACAAACCCTACGGGGTTAACCCGCTAGATAGGAGATCTCCGCCTGTAAATAAGCGGTCACAACGATACCAAGAACCCGATCTAGGGTAAAGATGCTAGAGGATCCACTCCGGGCCCACCAAAGGGATACCACAGATCTAACAGTTTAAACATCCCATTGAGAGGATCACAAACCCATACGAAGGTTGTGATGCCACACGAACCCTCGTAGGAACGAACCAAGGGAGAACCCTCAACCACTTCTGGTCCAAACATCGCTAACCCGAGCGACCCGCCACAATTCCACACTGTGCACCTCCTAGGCCAAAATCGAGGTGACCATCGCGTTCCACGTGGAAAAACACGTAGGATAGGCTGTTTACTCGCCTAAAACAGAGCACCGGTGAAAAGGCACTATTCACCGTAGCTAGCTCGTGCGGGGCCCACAAAACGATCCCGAAACTCATCGAGCTGACCATACCACTACGATCCCCTCAGAAAAACAAGCGGAATCGACTACTCGCTCGTCCGAAATGGACACCCAGTGAAAAAGGAACTATTCATCGAAGCCCAGCTCGGGTGGGGCCCACGCATGGATTCCTAAACTTATCGAATGGAACGCACCATTGCGTTTCTCTCGGAAAAACACACAGGATCGACTATTCATTCACCAAAATTGGACTCCTGGTGCAAAAGCTGCGTTTCTCCGCAAATGCCAAAACCCGGCCTCATGGGGCCCACACCCCGTTCTTAGTCCCAACATCCGGAAACCATCTCAAAAAGTCCGTCGTACCATCAGGGTCTCAACGCCACTGACGGCACATCAATCGGACACTCCGGGTAGAAGTTACAACGGCCCGAAGTCGTAAAATAATAAAATAATATTATTTAATACGACGTTTCTAGATCTCGGGCCACGATCCCAAAACTTAAAACCCTCGAACCCACACCGGAGGGTTCGCCTCGTCGTCAGGGTCGTGTCGCCGCAAACGGAGCGCCAATCCGGCTCTCGGATTGCAAGATACGGAGGTTTAAAGACCGTCGTATAAGAAAAGAGGCCGGACCGGCCGCCGCCGGCCCGCCCTAGCCGACGGCTCTCCGCCGCGCTCCGGCGGCTGGGCCGGCGTGCCGCCGCGCGCCGCCAGATCTTCCGCGGACCGCCGGGGGCACCCCGGTGGTCCATTTTGTGATCTGGAGGCGTCTACACGACCCTCGGGACCCGATCTACACTGCTACGGCTTCAATTTGCAGAAAAACGCAGCAAAAACGGGATCAGGGGTTAAAACTCAAATCCGCCTACCATGTGGGCGAAACGCTGACGTTCTGCCTCAGATCCGCGCTCCATATCTTCCGTTGCACGCTCCTAGAACGTCCACCGTCGAATTCCGAGATCGTGGGCGCTTCGTTTGCTCGATTCGGCGGAGTGGCGACGAAGAACGTCGAGAGGAACGATAAGGGGGGGGGGGGGGGCGCTGATATTTATATCAGTTGCCCGCCGGCGCCAAACCTGCCTCGGACCCGACGCTCGATGCGAACAAAAGTAAGGTCACCCCTTGGGTAAACGCGTCATTCTGAACGCAACGGAAGACACAGAATTTCCATCTGAGACTCCGTTCAGAAGTTATTTGAGCCGACGCCTGCACACTAACTTAGCCACTTATTTACGAAAACACCCCTGGTGGCGTTTCTCACCGCAGGCCTACGCCTGCAAAGTTTACACCTCACCTAGGGTAAAAGGCACCTTCCAGACGCAACCGTGCCCTCAGATTCCCGTTCTGAGCTACCGTTTTGGAGATATCACACCCACGCCACGTGCATAGTATAAAAATACTTAATATTTTTATAAAATTAATTCCGGGTACACCGGGCCTTGGAATCGCACGCCGTCTTCGCGCCTAGCTCTGGAATTATTCGCAGAAAAATTCAAAAGTCTGACAGGGCCAAAAACCTGGGTCGCTACATCCTCCCCCCTTAGAACTTTTCGTCCCCAAAAAGCCCTAAGCATAAGGATAGTGACTTGACTCTCAACTGGGTCTCACACACCAGCGAGCTCACCAACAAACAACCATGCCCGAACACATAAGTCAGAGGGACTCATACAACACAACTCACTATTATCTGCTTTGGGTGGCACTAACTCGCCCGCACGGTTTTAATCGCGTCACAAAAACGCGTCTCAGTGGGGGAAGGATCCCCCTTCCTCACACATTCGAAGCATGCAGAACAACTCCCACACAGGGTCTTACCAACGCCCTGAACAAAACTCAAACAGGCAACAAAAAGGAGGGTACCACTAAACAGTGTCTATCAAACTACTACAGTAAGTAGAAAAGACACAAGGCGTATCTCTATCCATCTGCAGTGCCTCTGGGTCGACTGCCTCTAGGGCATGCAGCTGTCCTCACCCTCGACCACCATCTCCCTGAGCTTGGCGTGGACCACCTGGGGGTGGGGGTGGTGGCAACTGGTACTTCCTACCACCGCCTCCCGCTGCACCAGATCCGCCGCCACGTCTGCCGCCCGGCGGACCTCCTTGCTCGAGACGCTGCCTCTGCCAAGGCGGTCCATCGACCGGCTCCCTCTCAACATCACGTCGGGTCAGACAATCTCTAGCAAGATGTCCCCGACCGTCGCAAGCGTAACACTGCCTCTCCTGCGGTTGACCAAAACTAGCCTGCGGGCCCTGCGAGCCCTGAGGCTCAGATCCTCCATCATGGGTTCACCTCCTGAGACGTCGTCCATGTCCAGACCCCTGATTCTATCGTTGTCTACCAGATGCCGATCCGACCGACGAAGTCTCAGCTCTCGAGTGCCCAGAACTAACAGGGGGAATCTGCTCAGCCTGAAAACTCTCCACCACCAACACTCGCTCCTGCACTCCAGCATAGGTGGGTAGGCACAAGGAAACCACACCTGCTCGGATTTCCCTGCGTAAGACCTGCTCGAATTTCCGAGCCCTAAAGAACGGTTCTCGAACCATATCTAGGGAGTAGCGCGACAGGTCTGTAAATCTCCCTGAGTACTCCGACACAGTCATGCTCTCCTGTCGAAGCTGCAGAAGCTCCTGGATCCGCACTAACCTCAACGTCACCAGATAGAACTCTTCCCTGAAGAGCTGCTCAAACTCTGCCCACGTGAGTGTCTCCTCGTCATGGGAATGCGTCACCAAACTCCACCATCGCCCGACAGAACCATGCAGAAGGCTCGCCGCTAGGACCACCATCTGATCTGGAGGTGTCCTCACTAGGCGGAATACCCAGGTGACTGCCTCAAGCCAGTCATCAGCTGCCTGGGGGTCTGGATCACCCCGGAACCTCATAGGTCGCTGCCTCTGGAACTCGTGCAGCGCACTCAGCCTGCGCGCAACCTCATCCTGCACCGCCGGCACAACCAGCTGCTCGACTGGTGGTGGCTCAACTGGCAGACCACCTGGAGGTGCAACCTCAGAACCTGCGCCCTGCTCCACAGCCACTACACTGAGCGGGTCATCAGCACAATCCTGCTGCGGAACCCTCACTGGCTGTCGTCGTGGAGGCATCCGGAAATACATTCAAGATGCACCACAGTCAAAGAGTATATCTGGAGAGCTGACTCAAGAAGGACAAGGAAAAACCAAAAACCCAGTTCTATATGATGCATGTACCATTATGTCCCCACGACCAGTGTACAAATGTCCCAAGTCTAAAGGCAGGTTATCAGAGTCCTGGTGTATGAATACGTCAGCCGCCGCACCAACACTGGAGTCCCTGTCCTAAAAGCCAAACTCAAAACATCCTAACACTGCCGCCATGCAACCCAAACTAAGCTCACCGCTATACAAGCTACGCTCTAAGATCCCAAAGGTGGAACCTCCTCTGATACCACTCTGTCATGACCCGACCCAACGGGGCTCGAGCCGCGACTCCCCAAGCCCGCCTCTAATAGGCCAGGGGCTAGTGACCAGCGCCAAGTAGGCTATCACACACATGGGAGGCATTAGCCTAAGGTACCTGTACACACGCACCCACAACACCTCCATGAAACAGTGCAGAGATATAGAAACTGAAAAGTAAATGCATGCATACAATCTATCCCAAACCAGAGTGCAACAGCAAAAGTACAAAGGGAAAAACAGGGCCCACCAAAAGAAAACTACAAAGTGCGTCCAACCTGCTCTGAAGAAGGGGAACGCTGGCACAAAAACCCGCCATAAAGCTCCCTCGGCACAGCTCCGATAAACACCCCGGTCAACACGCTCAGTAAGCTCCGCCTGCTCCGGGTCCTCTTGAGACTCCGTCGAGAGGCCTGTGGTCTGCACAAGACACAAACATATGCGGGAAAAGCCCGTGCAGTGGTGAGTATAAACATACTCAGTAGGCACCCCAAAAACCTAAAACCCAATGGAGAAACTGAAAGGAAACAGTCCACTCAACCCAGCCAGAGGAAACCCAGACGAGAGAGAAACTCCATCTCGTGACCATCCTTGGCTAAACACAACTAGTCAGCTCAGCTCAGCTCAGGTGTATGCCCATACATACACCTTGAACAAGCCAGATAAACTCAGCTCACGCCACAAAGCCACAAGAGGTACCGACCTCATCACCAGGAACTGCCCCCAACCAAGAGAGTACACCACACGAACATTTTCATACCAGATGAAACTCATCCGAGAGATACACTCCATCGAGTCCCAAACAAACATCTCAGACGCTCACCCGAGACACCACGATCGTTAGATAACATCACCGAGGAAACATCGCTGAAACACCATAACCACCAAACTCCTCGGATAGGGGATCGCCGCTAGGGTCCGCTAGGGGATACCAAGACCCACTCTAGTATACGTAGCTCACAAATAGGGGATCACTCCTAGGGTCCGCTGGGGGATACCACAACCCGATCTGGCATACGTAGTTCTCACAGATAGGGGATCACACCCAGGATCTGCTGGGGGACACCACAACCTGATCTGGCGCTCGACAGAAGCTCCACACTCAGATAGAGGATCATCGTCCATATAAAGATGGTCACGACGATACCGGAACCCTATCTGGTACAACTCACGATGTAGGGGATCGAACCGACGATGCCGCAACCCTACCGAAACCACGCGCTGAGTAGGGGATCACATAACCAACGATACCACAACCCTACCGACACCAAGCGCTGAGTAGGGGATTGTATAACCAACGATACTGCAACCCTACCAACACCAAGCGCTGAGTAGGGGATCATATAACCAACGATACCGCAACCCTACTATAAACTTCATGCTGAGTAGGGGATCGTATACCCGACGATGCCACAACCATACTGGGCAAGACCCACCGTGCAGGGGATCATATTCCCGATGATGCCACAAACCCTACGGGGTTAACCCGCTAGATAGGGGATCGCCGCCCGTAAATAAGCGGTCACAGTGATACCAAGAACCCGATCTAGGGTAAAGATGCTAGAGGATCCACTCCGGGCCCACCGGAGGGATACCACAACTCTAACAGTTTAAACATCCCATCGAGAGGATCACAAACCCATACGAAGGTTGTGATGCCACACGAACCCTCGTAGGAACGAACCAAGGGAGAACCCTCAACCACTTCTGGTCCAAATGTCGCTAACCAGAGTGACCAGCCACAACGCCACACTGCACACCTCCTAGGCCAAAACTGAGGCGACCATCACGTTCCACGCGGAAAAAAACGCAGGATATGCTGTTTACTTGCCCGAAACGGAGCACCGGTGAAAAAGGCACTATTCACCGTAGCTAGCTCCTGTGCGGCCCACACAACGATCCCGAAACTCATCGAGTGGACCATACCACGATGATCCCCTCGGAAAAACAAGCGGAATCGACTACTCGCTCGTCCGAAAAGGACACCCGGTGAAAAAGACACTATTCACCGAAGCCCAACTCGGGTGGGGCCCATGCCTGGATTCCGAAACTCATCAAACAGAACACACCATTGCATTCCTTTCGAAAAAAACACACAGGATCGACTATTCGTCCGCCAAAATCGAACTCCTGGTGTAAAAGCTGCGTTTCTCCGCAAACGCCAAAACCCGGCCTCGTGGGGCCCGCACCCCGTTCTCAGTACCAACACCCGGAAACCATCTCAAAATGTCCGTCGTACCATCAGGGTCTCAACGCCACTAATGGTACGTCAATCGGACGCTCCGGGTAGAAGTTATAACGGCCCGATGTCGTAAAATAATAAAATAATATTATTTAATACGACGTTTCTAGCTCCCGGGCCATGATCCCGAACCTTGAAACCCTCGAACCCACACCGGAGGGTTCACCCCGTCATCAGGGTCGTGTCGCCGTAAACGGCGCGCCAATCCGGCTCCCGGATTGCAAGATACGGGGGTTTAAAGACCCCCGTATAAGAAAAGAGGCAGGGCCGGCCCCGACCGGCCGGTCCGACTGGCCAGGACCGGCAGCCGCCGCCGGCCCACCCTGGCCGGCAGCTCTCCGCCGTGCTCCGGTGGCTGGGCCGGCGCGGCTCCGCCACGGACCGCCGGGCTCCGCCGCGCCGGTGCCGCGTTGACGGATCTTCCGCGGACCGCCGGGGGCACCCCGGTGGTCTGTTTTGCGATCCGGAGGCGTCTACACGACCCTCGGGACCCGATCTACACTTCTCCGGCTTCAATTTGCAGAAAAATGAAGCAAAAAAGGGATCGGGGGTTAAAACTCAAATCCGCCTACCTCGCGGGCGAAACACCGACGTTCTACCTCAGATCCGCGCTCCAGAGCTTCCGATGCGCGCTCCTAGAACGTCCGCCGTTGAATTCCGAGCTCGTGGGCGCTTCGTTTGCTCGATTCGGCGGAGTGGAGGTGAATAACGGCAAAGAACATAGAGAGAAACGATAAATGGGGGGGGGGGGGCTGATATTTATATCAGCTGCCCGCCGGCGCCAAACCCGCCTCGGACCCGACGCCCGATGCGAACAAAAGTAAGGTCACCCCTAGGGTAAACTCGCCATTCTGAAAACAACGGAGGACTCAGATTTTTCATCCGAGACTCCATTCAGAAGTTATTTGAGCCGACGCCCGCACACTAACTTTGCCACTTATTTACGAAAACGCCCCTGGTGGCGTTTTTCACTGCAGGCCCGCGCCTGCAAAGTTTACACCTCTCCTAGGGTAAACGGCACATTCCGTATGCAACCGTGCCCTCAGATTCCTGTTCTGAGCTACCGTTTTGGAGATATCACACCCCCTCCAGGTGAATAGTATAAAAATACTTAGTATTTTTATAAAATTAATTCTGGGCACACCAGGCCTCGGAATCGCAAGCCGTCTTCGCGCCTAGCTCTAGAATTATTCGCAGAAAAATTCCAAAGTCTGACAGGGCCAAAAACCCAGGTCGCTACAATTTTGTAACACGCTGACCCATAAGGCTTTGAATTGGTGCCACGATCTAGTGTTCCATATAGCCTCAGGGACATTTCCTAATATACTAGAGGCTATAGACTAGCTTTGTGGGTATAAGGTGGTACAATAGGGAGACTATACCTGCTCTTCAGAGTAAATGATAAAGAGGAAATAAGGGAAATAAAATACACATTATATATATATATATATTAAATAAATTGGTTATATAAACCCAAATCATAATCCATTTAATAACATACTGATGCCACATACAGATCAGGTAGACATATATACAAGTCAAATCAAGTATTACCAGTCCAAAATTGAACAAGGGGAAAATTCAAAAGATAAAAAAACCAGGTGTCAAATGCTCTAGCCTAGATATCAAAACCAAACTATAAACCTATCCAAATAATTACACAATGGTTTCACAACACCTGAATACATTATGATATATTTATTGTTAAATAATTCTAATCTTTTTGATAGCTTGTTATACACCCAACCCCAAGTGTAAATGAAAATTAATATAGTATACTGTTATAAAATAGCTATTAAATTGATTGGTATAAATAGTAATAAATAAATTATGAAAATTATATGGTTTACACAATTAAAAAATAAATTCATTGGTTACCAATTGACTATAAATTAAAATGAAAATTATTTGAAAGTAAAAGAAATTGTCTTCTAAAAAACTGTTTTTATGAGCGCAATGTGTTTTTGTATTAATAAATTAAATTAATAAATCCTAGTAAATTATTTTAATAAAATTTATATATTATATATTTAATCAAATGTTTTATCATTCATTTTTTATTTTTCTTGGAATGAAATTAGAATAAATTTAGTTTTATGCTTAAGAAATGTGTTTTTTTAAAAATTGATTTAACTGCCTTTTTCAAACTTATTTTAAAAATATTTTTTGAAATATTTAGAAAATTGATTTGAATAAATGAAATTAATTTTTTAAATAAATATGTTAAAATTATCTTATATTGATTTTTTGATAATTTTCTGAAGTAATTATTTTTTGATGAATAGTGAAAAATACTTCTTTTGTAAAAAATTGTCTTATCCTTTAAAGAATTTAAAAAGTTAAATTTTATTTTAAAATGGTTTTAAAAGAAAAATTAGTAAAATTATATAATTATTAATCCAATTTTGGTAATTGAAATCAATTTTATGTTTATTTATTTATAAAAATTTATAATACTTAAGAAAATGTTTTCTTTGGAAAACAGCATTTCATCGCATTTGCAAGTTTAATTTTAAACTAAATTATAACATTTATGTGAATTGAATTTTATAAATTTTAGTAACATATTTATAATAATCATATATAATATTATATAGTATTTTCAACTTAGTTTTTGGTCATAAAGAAATGTAAAATAATAAAAACCTATTAGCATGGTTGAGGATAAAATTGGTTTTTGGAGGGGTTAAGCTAATGAGATAAGGGTAAAAATAACCTAAAAACAAGTTTAAATTATATTTTATTAAAATAATTCGAAACTATATCATCTAATATTCATTAATGGTCCATTTTTTATCCATTCGGTTTGGATAAGTTGTTAATATTTTTTATTCATTTCAAAAAACCTATATGTGTCCTCTCCCCCACTTACCAATTAATACCCCCTCTCCTCACCTCTTCACACTTAAATATACTTTTGGTTCATCCCAGAACGTAAAAAAACCTTATTTAAATATATACCCATTACCTAGATTCCTTTTTAAAATCATAAAACCATCCAATGAATGCTTTAGGTATAAATCTAAAGTGGTTGCCCACACAAGAGGTATTGTTATTATCCATGAATTTTCATTTTATTTCTTCTTAAACATACGTCAAATATCCCCCAAATATAATGAATAAAAAACAAAGATAAATTAAATATATTGAAACTTTATTATTTTAATGTAATAACCTATATCTTCTCCTCTTCTATCAAATAGGAAACTAATTTGTCGATCATGTGTACGGTAGACTACCTCCTCGAGAACCGATGTAATTTTACATCCATCACCACCTCTTACTGATGGATATAATGATTAATTTTGTGTATTTATATAATATTTATTAAATTAATATGATTATATAATTATAATATCACATATACCTTCTAAAATTATTACTATTGGAAAATGATAATGTCACTTGTCTTTATATGTGGACTACCACCTCCACGAAGCGATGCGATTCATTTTTCAATTTATTTTGACATGGATGGAAATAAGGATATATTTAATGAATATTATATATATATATGAATATATGATATAATAATAATTATTTAAAGGATAATTACTATTTACCATTCTTTTTTTACATCCTTCAAAAAATGAAAGCAATGTTCATGCGTACATATGGAATGCCGTCTCTATGGATGATGGAATTCATTTTTCTATCTATAAATTTTATTATTGTCTATAAATATGTATAAAATTAATATATATTATATTAATATCATTATTAACATTCATTATGTGATCAAACCATGACCAAGTACAAGCACCAAAACTACTGAACCAAATCTTAAATGAAAAATAAAGCATTTATCACCTAGAACAATGAATTTAATAAATATTTGTTAATAAATTAGTGATAAAAGGTTATGAGAAAATAATATATAGTATGATATATATTATTATGGTTATATAATATATTTATAATAAATATATATTTATTATATGGGAGGTTCAAACATTCATTAAGGAAGTCGGACTTGAGGTTAGCATTTAATGTTACAATCACATTATTTATCAGTATTTTATATGATTATTATTTTGATGACGAAATTTCATGATTAAATATTCAAGAATATTTTAATTTTTTTCTACTATATTTATTTCTTTATAATTAATTTTCCCTTTCAATTCAAACTCTTTAAGTACTCATGTAAGATCCGAGACCTTCATGGAGGTATATCCTTGTTTAAATTTTTGTTAAAATACATTTTTTTATATCCTTGTTTATATTATATTTTTATAATAAATATATATTTATTATATGGGAGGTTCAAACATTCATTAAGGAAGTCGGACCAGAGGTTATCATTTAATGTTACAATCACATTATTTATCAGTATTGTATATGATTATTATTTTGATGACGAAATTTCATGATTAACTATTCAAGAATCTTTTAATTTTTTTCTACTATATTTATTTCTTTATAATTAATTTTCCCTTTAAATTCAAACTCTTTAAGTACTCATGTAAGATCCGAGACCTTCATGGAGGTATATCCTTGTTCCACAATTGTCTAGGTCGAGGAAGACATGTTCATGGTTTGGAATCCATTCAAAGGGGATCCTGAAATCATGTGGGATTTGATAGAGATACTCCACAAGGATACTGTATGGGTTTTCAAACAATGTGGACTCCTAGGATATAATTCATCCCAATACCCCACTTGAACTTATGGTGGTACATGGTTGGAATACGGTTATTCCAATGATGTAAAAAAACCTTGCACCTCCTTAAAGAAGGGTGGATTTCCAACTTCACCCCCTCAAAATTTATGAAACCTTACCCAAATTTCTACCCCATTCGTCCTCCATTAAATGGGTGATGAAACAAACCCACCTATAATTCCAAGGTATGATTATTCTTCGATTCGTAGGTATTTGGTGTACCATTGGGTGCAAATCAGAGCTCTAGGTATGTCTTTGAATCAGTTGACTTCTATTTTAGGGAAGATGTTTGGTGTGTTGTTTCCCATCCTTCTAAATATATAATCCCTTGTTTTTATAGGGTATTATTCATCTTAGTGGTTAAGGATGATTTATATCAAAACAAGGGCTTATTTTGGATGATTATTTTTCTACAAGCATGAGGTAGGTATTCCTAAAGATTATTCCTATAGTCTTGATGTTTTATAAGTGTATGTGGTTGTGCCAATGTACTACTTTATAAGATATTTCTTTCTTCAAATAAGGAATGTAATTTGGGCCATATCGTGAGGTGAAAAACCCTTCTTCGATCCCCATTGAGTGAGTTAATGGTTTGATATGGGACATAGAGATACCCTTAGGGTATGTCAAACATAGAAAATAGTGAGTTGAATGGGTTAATAATGAAATTGAGAGAGTTTGAAAATGAATAAGTTTGGATAGTAAAACTGGTTTATAGGTATGGTTAAAAGTGGGTAATTGAAATTATTGTGTGATAGTTTTTTGAAATACCTAAGGGGATGTTGAAATGGTTTAAATGAAATGTCATGTATTTTGATATGGTTATGGTTTACAAGGAAGAAAATGATGATATGAAAATGGTTAATGTATTAAAATGAGGTGTGGACAACAAAGTGATTAAAAATGGGCTTTCTTAAATGTTTTTAAATGATTATTTAAAATTAGGGTGTGGGTACCTATTTGTGAAAATTATTAAATAGTTAGTTTAATGGCTAGAAGTGTTCACTAAGTCAATGGCATGGTATAGTTTTTCAAAGAATAAGATCCTCATTTAAAAAGGGTGTCTTCAAATGATTTCAAATGAGTATTTAGTTTTGGTGTCTTATTCCATGGTGTGAATTAAGGTTCTTCCATGACCTTGGTAAACCAAATAATAAATGGTAAATGTGTTAAATGTTTAAAGTGGCATGTGAACATGAACAAGTGGTATGTGTGGGGGATTATAATGATGTTCCATCCCAAAAGTCAGGTTAGACTCATGCTCTAGGCCCCACCAACTTATTTTATGATTATGAGGTTTTACTGATGCACCTCTCCTTAGGTTGAGATTGAATGATGATCCAGTACCACTAATGTATATTATTAATAGGATGTTGGACAAAGGCTCCTCACCTTAGGTCGGGTTAGATTGATTCTCTATGCACCACCGATGACTGGAATGGTTTGGGATATCTGATTGAGGCTCTATGATCCCAATAAAGGGATATAATATGGTTACATGGAATAAGGATCCAAGGTAAATGGTAAAATTGAATTAATTAATGAACACCCAATGTATCTAAAATTCTTTAACCCCTTATGCTATGGATCAGGCTCTCATCATGGTCGGAGTAGTGTAGATTGTTTGGATTATACAGTGGAAGTTAAAGGTTAAAATTGCTAATTATTAATTTCTTAAATGTGAAACATATCCTTTTGTGGACTTTGTATTTATCTGTTACACCTTGTTATATCTGAATACATTATTGTAAATACTATTTATTACATTTGGCAACGTTGGTGTTGGGATATTGAGTTATACTCGCACCCTTCTTGGGCCTCTATGTCACTTGGGCACTGGACCAGATGCAACTTGTTTTTTGGAACAAGTTCAAAATAGGGATCTAGTAGTTGGTTTGTTCATGGGATATTTGGTAGGAGAATGAGAGTTTAGGACCAGGTTGGAACTCGACTCCATTTTCTGGATCTTTTATGGTTTTGGTATTAGAAATTTTATCTTTATGATTGCTTGACCTGTAGATTATACATATCATTTTTGTATAATGTTTCCCTATAGTTATTCATAGTACTTATTGTATGTCATTCAATTATTGTGGCGACCCGACTTGAGGCACTGATTATAGTGGATTCTGGGATGGTGAAGTTACAAAATGTTATTATAGGAGTGCCTTTTGTCTTACTATTTGGGAAATGTAGAAAGGAGAGTAGGATCTTGTCAGATATTGGTAATGAGCTCTCACCTATGTTCATGTAGCTCCATGCATGACAGTAAACCTAAGTTTCTAGGGGTGAGAATGGATGATACATTTTGTACTTTATTTTTGATCGATACCTCCACGTGAGTGATGTAATTGGATTTGATGTTATTGGTTTATGGAATATTATCTCTTGACCTAATATGGAAATAGAAGGTGTGTGAGTTTATGAATCATAATAGGAACATATGATTGATAGTTCATCCATAAGTTTTTTGTCATTGATTGTTCCTTGGGATTCATATGTTGGCAGAGTACATTTTCTAATTTTGGTCTATTCCTGTGGATCTTTTTTTTTGAAAATGGTTGTTACTGAAAGATGATTTGAAATATAAATTTGAATAGAACTTGGATTTTTTAAATTTTTCTAATAAAGAAGATTTTTTAAATTGTAAATTCATAGGTTTTAAAAAGGTAATGTTTTCAAATGCAAATCCATGGGATTTAAAAGGTCGTGTTTAGTTAAAAATGGAAATGGTAAAGGGTGTAACCTTCAAGGATATTGATAATGGGTATCCCTAGTGTTTTGATTGGACCCTATGTATGGCTAGTTTGGACTAAGAGAGTTCCTTAGTTGTGACTTTAGTTATGGTTTGTGAGTATTTGATGGGTTTTTGTATATGATAAAAGATATGAACTTGTTGAACCCTTAGTAGGGATTTGGCCTTTGGGTTGTGATATGTTATTCAATATCGTGATTGTGGTATATATTGTGGGTTGTGATCATATAGATTTTCATTGGGCGTTAAAAATGGATGTATTGATTGTGGTTCCATTGGCGGTGGTTGTGTTGTTAGGGGTGTAGTAACCATTGAGGGTTGTGATTGTGAAAGACATGTTTTAGACCCTAGGATGGGTTTTTGTCTTGTACTTATTTTGTGTGTGTATGGGTATCCTATGTGTGAATCATAGAGTAAATGTTTTTTTGGGTGAGTTAGATGCAATTTGTTTTGGTTTTGGGTTAGGAGTTTCACTTGTGTGGAGTGAGTTGTATGAGGTTTTATGTATATGTATTAGAGAGTGAGCCAATGGCCTTTTATTTACAAGGATCCAATTTAGGGAGTTGGTATATTTTGACTTTATAGGCGACTTTTGAGAGTGTTTTGTTGGGGTTTCTAGTGCGTTTTGGTGCTTATGGCACAAGAAGGAATTTTGGACTTTGAAAGTGGAACATAGAGAGTGTCTCTTAGTGAGGGTTTATCCTAGAAGGATAACTAAAAAAGGTTAACAGTTTTGGATATGAGAACCAAGTTTTTTATATGAGTTGAAGATATTGGGAAATCAAGGGTATCCACTAGGAATGTTATCCCTAGCATTGCAGGTACCTTGGAATTTGAAGAGGGTGGTGGCTTCATAGGTGTATTTGATGCATGGTTGGTGTTAGTGGATTTGGTGAAAGTGCATGGTTCTGCATTGGTTTCCTTCTCAAGTAAGAACTTTAGTTCTTGTGGGTGGTTTTAATGTTATTTTTTAAAGGAAATACTGTTAGGGTTATAGACACAATGATGTTTGTATCATCCAAGGAAGGACTCAATGTTGATTTTGGGGGGACAAGACAAGGGTGACCAAAGTGTGGATCAAATTTTTTTTATGGATGTGACACCTAGGGTGAGGGTGGTCACATGGTTGGTCTTGTATATATGAATGTTTTTATTGTGGGGTAAGATGATTATAATTCCTTGAGACTGATGAGGCTGATAGACTAGGAGGCATGGTTAGTGAGTAAGTGGGTGTTTGGGCCTAGCTCTAATGATATACGAGTCATGTGATCTTGAGTTAGGTTCAGTGTGTGGTCTCAATAATGTGCTGGACTTTGAGGGTTATGATGAGGACCAAGTATTGGGAATGTTCTAGAGATGAAAATTTTTGTTTAGGATATGTGCATAGGTAGTTCCGAAGTAAGCACACATTGTTTTCCTTGAAATCACAGTGGGGAAGTGTTAGTGATACGAGAGACCAATTGGGTTTTCATTAATTTGATGGATCATTGTATTTTTTTTGTGAGTCACTAGGGTCATGTTGGAATAACTTGAGAGGTGTGGTGGTGGTAGTGATATAATATGTGTTGGTTTACAACTGCTTGGTAGAGATTCATGATGTGGTGGTGGGTTTGGATGGAAATCCCTCTCGAGTTGTGGTGGTCGGGTGTTAATGAGATGTTGGAAGATAGGAAATCCCACGACTTTCAACGGGTCATGGTGTTCTTATAATGGGGATTAGCACCGATGATGAAAATTTTTTGGTGGTGTTAATCAAAAACTTCTTAGCGTACTTTTATCTAGTGATGATCATTCCAAAAATATTAACACCATCCTTGGTACACTAAGAGATCTATGGATTTATTCCTAGAAACATAAATGTTTTTTGGTTGGATATGGGGCCTCTTGGAGGTTATGATCATGAAGCAGTATATGTGGAGCTGGATGGTGGGATGTACACCATCAAATGTTTGTGGGTAAGGTCCTCAGGATGGACCAGAGGTCGATGGATTCCATGGGTTCCATTCTTGGAAGTTGAGAATGAGTATTGAGTACTTTTTTTAGTTTGTGTAGTTGAATATAGATTACTATGTCCATTTTTTGGAGGTCATATTATGATCAAAATGTGATCCATCTTGGATGGAAATGCATGAAGAAAGAGGTGATAATGAAACTGTTAAGGTGTGGAGAAGTATGTCAGTCATGGTGGTGTGGAGCGGGCGATGGAGGGGATGTGGTGGAATTAGGATGCCGATAAGAAACCTGTGGGGAACATGTCTGGATTCCTAGGGAATGTCCAGGTGTTCCTTGGATGTGGTGGTTGATCGAGCTAAGTGTTGGATTTGGGTTCATATAAATTTTAAAAGAAATATGAGATGCCTTTTTTATAATCATTGACGTGCTTGATAATCCATGGAAGTGGTTGATAGAAATGAAGGTTGGGTGGTAAAACCTCATTGGATGATGGGTGTGAACATGGGTAGGTGTGTTTGGGTGACCTTGGGATTCCTTAAATAGTGAATTAATCTTGGTCATGTGAAGAAGTGACCTGACAATGGTGAAGATGGGAATTCTAGGATGTGTTGTCTAGGGACATATCAACTCAATGAGGAAAATGGGTGAAAGTGGTGAGTTGTAAACCACTTTTGGTGGATTTTTTGTAATTTTAAGTTCATTTCAACAATGTAAATGGGTTTTCAGGGAGAACATAGTCATCCTTAGTTAATGTGGGGATGAAATAGGTTCTTTTTTTGGAATGATTATGGGTTATGAGGTGAATGATAATAGCTTGGGGTGTAATGGGTGCCTTGATGGTGGAGTTTTAATGGAAGTTAGGGAAATACTCTGGAAGTTGCGTGAGATAATTATGGCATGTCTTAAGAGAGAAGGCATTATTTTCAGGTGAAATGGGAAGCATGTCAACAGTGTAATATGAGTGTTTGGAAAAAACCTATCAAGTATGGTCTAACATGGTATGGTAAGAGTAATGAAAATTGTAAAAATAGTCCACCTATGGTTTGATGTTTTAATGGAAATAATGTTTCTAAATTGAAGGCCAACTTGAGAGAGGTTGAGTTCCTCTTAGCCATCAGATTTATGCTGTATTTATGCTCACTCCAGGTGGTTTTAGAAGAAAGGATGGATGAATTTTTTTTGTAGAGATCTCATGGAGATTTGGGCGTTGTATGTTGGAAAATGCATCAGGTATGTTATGAAAGTTAGGTTGGGGATATGTTGTTTTGTTTTTCAATAGTGGAGGTTCCGAACCCTGAGAGATAGTGACAGTGAGATAAAGTGTATGGTGGTGAGAAGTATAGGTGGAAAGTGATTGGTTGATGATGTGAGAATTGGTACAAGTTGGATGGTCTTGGGTGATTTATATCTGGGTGTTTTGGTTTTGGTAATGAGAATTGGATCAAATTTAGACCGAATTAGTACCTTGTGATAAAATTTATTCTTGGGTTTTGCATTAGATGATCTGATATGACGTGATGCTATTGGGCCATGAGTTGTGGATTAATGTAGTTTGGTAATTTTGGTTGAAACATGTGCCTTCCCTTTAGTGACGCCATGCAAGGGTCACCATTAAAAAGTTGGAAACCAGGTGAGATAGAACTAAGTTATTGTGGACATGAGTTCTATAGAGGATCGAACCAAAGGTGTTCTGATTATCTCTCCCAAGGTAGTGTATTGATTTTTCAATATCCAATTAAGTGGGAGTTTAGTGATGTTACCAAGAATTTTATCTTGCACTTTATGTTGTTAATGATGAGTTTGAGGTGGAGGTATCCTTGAAGGGGAATCAGGTTCATATTTTTGGATCATGGTGGGGAAATGTTTTTCCAGTGAGGATAGTTTCTTGGTCTGAGTGTGGTTATGACATGGAGATGTTTAGGAGGAAACTAAGGATATGGAAGTTGATATGTGAGCCCCATGGCCTACCTTTTTTTCTTAAAATCTTGGTGACATTGGGAAAGTACATCTTGAGGATGATATGTTATAATGTGGTGAGACTGTAAGATCGAAAACCTTCATGGTTGTATGTCCTTGTTTAAATTTTGGTTAAACTCTTTTTTTGGTTAATGGAATAGTTCTACGTTGTATGGGGAGTTTTGGGGGTGGTCTAGAAGATTTGGATGTGAAATAAGAAAAAATGGGCATCTAGTGCATGATTCATGGTTAGAACATGATTAGTAGTAACCATTCATCATAACTATGCGGGCATGGGAAGACTGGTGCATGGTTTGGAAACCATGAAAAGGGGAGCTTGAAACCATGTAGGTTTCAATAGACCCATCCCACACAGCTACTACATGGGTTTTCAAACCATGTGGACTCCTAGGATACTGTGCGACCCAGACTCTATCTTGGAAAGAGGGTGGTACACGGTTTGCGCAAGGTTTGGCCAACCATGCGCCCAAACAATGTTCCTCATTAAAGATGGGGGAATTTATACCCCCCTTAGGATTTATGAAAACTCACCTAAATTTATATCTTATTCCTCCTCCAACAACTAGGGTGATAAAACAAACCCTCCTGTACTTCCAAGGGATGATTATTCTTTCATTCTTAGGAATTTTGAGTGCATTTGGGTGAGAAATGAAGCTCAGGGTAAGTCTATGACCATGATTCCTTTATTTTTATAAAAGATGATTGGTGTGTTTTTTCCTCTACTTATGAATCTCTAAACCACTATTCTTCTAGGTTTTTCTTCATCTATGTGCTTGAGACTGATTTAGTTTGAATCAAGGGGTTTTTTTGGGATGATTGGTTGTCAAAAAGCATGAGGTAGATGGTATTAAATATTTTTTTACATAGTCTTTATGTATTATACGTGTATTTTGTGGTTCTAATGTACTTATTTACTGTTTTTAATGTATTTGGATATGGAATGTAATTTGGGCCTTAGTGTGAGGTTTGAATCCTTTTTTCCATCACTATTGGGTCTATTGTTTATTTGAGTTGGGACTTAGGGCTACCCATGGGGTATGCCAAACCATTGTAAATGGGGATTTGAATGAGTAAACATTGAGATGGGGTAATTTGGAAAATGAATAATTTATGATGGTTACATTTTTTTATAGGTATGGTTAAAAAGGGGAAATTTAAATGATTGTGTGGTGGTTTTGGGAAATGCCTAAGGGGATCTTGAAATGTATTAAATGATGTGTTTTTTATTTTGATCTGATTATTGTTTTCAATGAAGAAAATGATGTTTTGAAAGTGGGTAATATATTAAAAGGAGGTATTGACCTCCATGTGATTTAAAAATTGGTTTTATTAAATGGGTTTAAATGATGGTTTAAAATGGGGGTGTGGTTCCTTATTTGTGAAAATTATTAAATGGATAGTTTAATGGTTGGAAGTGGTAATGAATACCCTGGTGACATGGTTTTTTTCAAATAGGAATACCCTAATTTAATAATGGTGGCTTCAAGATGATTTAAAATGAGTATTTGGTTTTTTGTGTTTTATGCCATGGTGTGAATAAAGGGTCTTCTGTGACCTTGGAAAAACAAATGATAAATGGTAAATGTATTAAAAAATTAAAGTGTCTCATGTACATGAATAAGTGGTATATGTGGGGGATTAGATATAGGATACACTCCATAGGTTAGGCGAGACTGGTAATCTGGGCCCCACTGAGGTATTATGTGATTAGGAGGTTAGAGTGACGCTCCTCTCCTTGGGTTGGGCTAGACTAATGCTCTAGGACCAAAGATATATGGTATGACTAATATGTTAGGCTGAGGATCCTCTCCTTGGGTCAGGATAAACTGATAATCTTGGCCCCACTGACGTGTGGCATGGTTTTCGATGTTGCATTGATGCTCTATAGTCCCACTTAATGGATATGGCATGGTTTCTTTGACTGATTCTCCAAGATGCATGGTTAAATATAATTGATTAATGAATGAACCATGTGAATAAAATTATGTAACCCCTAATGTTATGCATTATGCTCTTAGCATCGATGGAGAAGGATAGATCATTTGGATTACATGATAGAAGATAAAGGTTATAATGGTTTATTAATAATTGTTTAAATATAAAACATTTACCTTTTATCCTGGTGTATTTATTTATTTCACCTTATTAATCTACATATACTATTGTACATATTGGTCATTGATTTAAACACCATTTTTGGTGGTCTACTGAGTGGTACTTACACCTTACTTAGGCTTCCATGTCACTTGGTCACCCAATAAGATGATACTTGTATTTTGGTAGAGTTTCATGATAGGGATCGGGTAGTTAGTTTGCGCAAGGGATGTTTTGTTGGACTATGGGAGGTGAGGACCAGTTTGGGACTCAGGTCCATGTTCGATATCTTTTATGGTTTTGGTATTATACATACTATCTATTTGAATTTCCAAAATGTAGATTCTACATATCATTATTGTATCATGTTTCCTATTTGTTATTTCTGGTACTTGTCATATTCCATTCATTTATTTTTCTTGTTGGTTATCTTACTTTTTGATGTCACTTCGATTGTGAATTTACTCTGATAAATAAGTACAATCTCCCCATGTTTTTATTTAGAATTGAACTACTGGTCAGTAGCCTCTAGCCTATGGGGAGGAACCATTGAGGTCATATGGTGACCTAACATAGGGAAATAGTTATAGGGGATACTAGGATGGGGATGTTACAACTCAAGAGACCATAGGAATTTTTTTATGGAAAATTGACTTTATTTTTCTCTTCAATCGAAAATCATTTCTCCTCCATTCCCATTCTTTCTTAAAATGTGTTCTAGATTTTTTTTTAATATTCTACAGTAATTATATATATTCATTTTTACCCATGTTTTAATTTTTACGAAATGATTTAAAAGGAATAATCTTTTTTTTGAATGAGTTACTTTTGAAATATTAAAAAAACGTGAAAGGAATATTTTTTTAATGCACATGGATTAATCTGTATTTCTTAATAGCAGGACCACTCAATTCATTGAATCATCCTTTATAAGTTTCCATGTTTATTTTCAATGAAGCTGTTTTCTTTATTATTTGTAAATTTTGTATTTTAAAGTAAAAAAATAGTGTTTTTCTCATGAAATATTACAAGTGATACTTTGAATTAATTTTACACCTAAGATGGAATCATTTGATTTTTGTGAATATTTTCTAGGGATATGATTCAATGACACCATCATTATTATCTCTTTATATGGTTCATGATTATGAAAAAAATTTGTTTACGAAACATGTATTCTTTCCATGGGTTATGTTATGATGATATGATGAATGTTTTATTGTGATGACCCGACCCTAGAATACTGGAGCCGGTGCCTTGAATCATGATGTGTAAAAAAACATGCATAGATAAACTACACATCATGTCCACACAGAGGATCAAATTCGGTTCAGGTTCTGAGAAACCAGTCACTTCTTTCATACTTCTTTAACTCAATCTGATACCTGAAAATTTTTAATAAAAAATGTAGGGTGAGCATACGAATGCCCAATAAGGTGTTTTAAAAATAAACCAATACAACTTTTGAAAACTTTATTTAAAACATTCCATAAAACATTTCACTTAAAGGAAACCTCTAACACATTTACATATCATAAAAGTGCTCAATTAAAAACATGCTAAAAGAATTACAAGGATAAATTATTCAAATATAGTCATGCTCATTTCGAGTAATGAATAAAAGATATTCTAATCATATATGACATATGAATATGCAAGAACAAATTAAATATCTAAGAGTAATGAATAATAAGAGTTGCATGTAAAGGTAATAACTTGAATTTCATACAGTAAATACTAATTCATTGAGTGCACATGTCATGCCATAAGCATTTACATATCAGATACTCATAAGTACCGGCTCTTAACCACGGATATTCTACTTGTCTGATATCCATTTGGTTAATTAATCATCATACACATAATGAGGGAATATATAATGTGGGACAACATAATCATAACATCAAGGCCTCGTTCCAAGACAATAAATACTTTTTTTGTCAAGGCCTTGTTCCAAGACCGTAGTTTGTCTCATGAGACTTACAGGTGCACGGAGGGGCAATAGCGGGCCCTGCCCATCACTTACTATGTCCAATACATTCCTCATATTCCAAATTGGGTCGTATATTCAAAATGTCATATACCACTTGAATAATCACTTTCACATTTCATATTATTCAAGGTTTCCCATACCACCTTGAATAATTAAATTTTACTTAATATTAATCAAGGTGTCCCATTCCACTTAGAGTAATTTAATTTCCTATATCATTATTATGATATGCCACATGCATGCATCATTGAGTGAAACTATAAATAAAATGGAAAATGAAACCATTTATTCCAAAAATACATAATATGATAGATAACATTGAAAATAGGGCCGTAAAATTTTATTGAAGGCATACATGGTTTATTACACATTCTTGGCACAAGGGATAATTACTAAAGAACATAAAATAATGAATGAGAAGGGGGTTTCTATATGAGATGATAAAATGATAAATTTTTAATTTTAAATCCTTATTCCCATAATGAAAATACATGTTTCTTAATATACTGATAAAGTTTTAGTGATCCAACAATTATATTACATCACGACTTAACTAACAACAATCACTGCAAGTGATAAAACATTAAGTGAGAATAACATGATCACATGATTTAACACACCATTTTTTTTACTTCAAAATATTTTGGTAAAATCAAAAGTATATTTTATTTTTAATCATAATACACGACAAGATAAATCCTGTAAAACCATTGAGACATGAAATCATAACAAGGTTAATATCATTAAAATATCTTTAACTAAAACAAGTTTGACCAACTTTATGGATTAGGACATACATATTTACATAAATACCTATTGGTTTGGCTTACTCAGAGACTGATAATCATTAAAGTATCATCAGTATTAATTACATAAATAAATTAATTAAATTATAATAATACATACATGAAATTAGGGTTTTGGAAACTATACAAAAAGTGTATAAATGAGTTTTCATAATTAAACTAGGTTTAATAATTTCTCATATGTAATAAATACTTTTAAAACATATTTAATACACCATTATCACTTGATTAAAAACCAAACCATGTTAGTTTTATAACATGTGTGATCGTATATATATATATATATAAGAACCTTCATAATTGGGTAAAAATTTTTATACAAAAATATAGTTCTTTTCATTTTCAGGTTCTTAAATTAACTTCGAAGTTCTAGCTTGGAAACCTTAAATATGGACATAAGGCATTTATGTAAATCTAAGGGGATATATAACAGATTAAGTATATAAGGTATGAAAATAAGTTTGCATGAGGTAATTATGATTTAGGTTTTCTAGTACCCTATAACTCAAAATCCAGAATCTCTGAATCGGGTAAAGAAGGGTTCAAACTCAAACCAAAAGATGCATGTATATATATATATATATATATATATATATATATATATAAAATTGCACATAAATATACAACTTCAACTCAATGAGAAAGACAGTATAAATCCCCTACCTTAGCTCGAGGAGGAAGAGGGGCTTGGGAGAACTCGATGAAGCTCACTAGAAGATTGAGTGCATAAGATCCGAGGGGTTCCTTGGGGTGCCTCAGGTGTGTTTTTTTATAAACTATACCTATAAAGAATATTTTAATGCAAGTTTCATGGGATTCGAGGCCCGAATGGTTTATAAAAAATAATAGGTGTCTATATTTACGGAAACCATGTGAAAGGAGGGGGATAAGAGTCTCTCAAGGGTGAAGAAAAACGGTGCAATATAGGGTGTACGATACTGGTGCAGTGAATGCCACGGGATATAAGATGGTGCTGTGGGAAGAAAGTTGGAAGAAGATCAGATGGTCAGGATCAAATCTGAACTTGATATGATGGTTGGGGCACGTTTGTTGTTTAAAAAAAATAGGCGACTCAGATTAAATCAGAGATTGATTGGACGAACCTAGATCGATGCAGCATTTTAAAATTCTCAGATGACTGAGATTAGATCTGAGATTGATCGGACGGTGCACAAAAACACAGTGTTATTCCACGGTTGCTGAGGGTCAAGAGATAGATCGAGATCGATAGCCCAGATCACACACGATGCGATCCAACGGCCTAGATCCCATTTCGCCCGAAAAAACTCATCCCACATCAAATTGGTGAGACGTTAGTGACCCCATTATAAGCCCGAGTCTCAGAACAATGGCTCAGAAAAATACATAGAACACACCTAGGGAGCCTTATACACGGGCTCCCGCCCTACAGGCCTCGGCCTACCCTTGCTTCACCGTGACCTTGCGCCTATAGTGGTGTGCTCCAAACCCCCGTGCACTCCTGAAATTCCTTTGGCGAACCTATGCCCATGATCGGGCCGACCCAAGCTAAGGCTGAGGACTAGGCTCATCCACCTTGTGTGAGCCGCCTCCCTTGGCCCAGTTATAAATAGCTGGCCCTAGTGGGGCTATTTTTTAATAAAAGCCAATAATTCAAGGTTATAATGTCTTGAAGAAATTAAAAACTATATTGATATCATCTTTTTAAACATGACCTTTATATAAAAATTAAAAGGTTAAATAATACACATTTTTCTTTATCTTAGCTAAAAGTTTTACTAAAATTTATTTATAAACACTAAAACTTTAACATACAAAGTCATAAATTGAATTCAATATGCCCACATGAAAATTTTTATACTAGTATTATAGAAGTCAAAACTTAGTTTAATAAAAAACATAGTTGAAATATAATAAATTAAACATAGTTTAAAACACTGTTTAAGAAATTAGAATCTTTACAATATATTCAAAGTGTTTTGAATTACTTAAAAATCACTTATGTGTAATTCAATATATTTCACCATTTCCTTTTAAAGTTAATTATTAGGGGTGGTTTTATATTTTTTCAATCCATAACATAATTATTTGGAGAACTAAATTACACTCACATGTTTTCAACTAATTCAACAAAAGGAAAATGACTATAATTATAGTCATTGGAATTCAATGGTCACACAAGGCAATAGTCAAGTTGATTCCTTATATAAAACCATGCCTTTGGGAGTCCTAAATTCATGTCAATTGAAGAGAATGGCTCTCGTCATACCATTGGTTCTTAGCATAGCTATGGTGGTCTTGGTCATAATAATGTTTTTTATAATGGATTCTAAGGACCTATATTATCATATTGGGGTTCTCGTTGTTTTGGGTGGTCTCACTGTAATTTTGATAGGGTTTTTAATAGGTATATTTGGTTAGAATGATTGCCCTCTTGATCTCGGTGTATTTCAAACACTTAATTGCCTTGTTTAAATTAAAATCCTTGTGTTTATCTTATAAAATTTGTTCAGTTAAAAGAAATTTTTTTAAAAAATAAAAGCATAATATTATCATTTTATGAGAGATGATTTTTGTGGTATTACATTTATGGTTTTATTCCACACATCAATACAATTTTTATTATTAAATGTGTGGGACTAGAATTATAAAACCCTAAAATTCATTGGTTAAATATGGATATCTAATAAAATAAATAGTACTAGAGTAGGGAGTGAACCCAATTCGGTTATGGGACTCAATACACTATAATAGTATTGGGAGTAAACCTTGACTACTATGATCATTTGGGGAGTGAACCCAATTCATTATAATAGTCTTAGAAATGATCATTGACTTTAAAAGAAATTATTTTCTATATATATATATGCTAGTAATCTATTCATTATTCCAATGTTAGGATATTATGGCTCATTTTCATTGATTCCTTTTTGATTCAATTCATATGATCTTCTAGGATTTATTCCATGACTCATTATTATGACCAATGGTCTGCAGGGTGTGGTTTTAAAATGTTATACTAATATTATCATACCCTTATTCTCATGTTATGTTTAAGTGATCATTAATATACCTTGTTTACCCTTATTGAGCATCAGAGATCACCCACTCTTTGGTTTTCATTCCCCAGGTTGTGAAGAAATATATTATGTACAATATGTCTAAGAATATTTCTATTTATGAAGAACCTAATGGGATAATATATAGTTTACTTATGAACTATTTGTTTATGTATTGAATTTTATTAAGATACTAGACCTACAAAATTTTTATGTGGATTATAATGTTATATATTGAATATTAATATAATAAGATGTAATATTTATGTATAAATATTATGGGTTTTTATATTTGGTATCAAAGAAATGTTTAGTTTACCTTTGGAAACTAGGATGAAACAAATTTAGTATTAAACCTAACAATAATCCTAATAATAGGACAATTTCTATGTTGTGGTAAAAAAATGAGTGTGGTTTTCCTACACTATCGGTATACTATAAGTTGATGTGGTTTTTCCACAGATGTATCTAGGGGTAATAACCCTAAAGATATTTGTTTGTGTATATCTCATCCATCATTCTGGTACATAGTGAGTGTTCCCTTACTACGCGCCTATTTTTACACTCCTAGGGGGATATTGCTAGGATAATTAAAATTTTATTTATAAACCATTATAAATGATTTTAATAGATGATTACCATGAATGATCTAGGTTAAACCTAAGGTTTCATAAATTGAAAATACGTTTTCATGATTTTAAAATGATATAAATTTTTTTTCTTCTGTATTATGTATTTTCCCACTAGGATCATTATTTCTCACACTATTCTTTTTCATTTTAATCAATTCATATAACCTGAAGGTACCTTGTTAATGATGAATATGATAGAAAATGAATTGATTTTAATCACAAGAAACCAAATCTTATGGGATATGGAATTAAAAATACCATTTCTATGCTTTCACAACTTTCCCAAGCTATGAATCATACTGAGCTTCAAAATGAGAAAATGAGGGACCAACTATATGTTGAATAATTTATTAGGAAACTCCCAACTTATTTTAGTAGGTCCAATGATCCACTATTCACTGAGTAATAGATGAGTACCACTGAAAAATGTTTTCCATTCACCCATTTTTTAAAAATGATAATATTATTTTGGTTTTATACCATTTGGAAGGTGAAGAAGATCAACGGTAGAATCATATCAAGAAGATGAAGTAATAGGAATAAATGGACTCCATGGAGTATGATGAGTTTAAGATCTTATTTTTCAATAAGTACTTTCATCATATTCTTCATACAAAAAAAGAGGATGATTTACATGATCAAAAGAAGAAGGATGATTAATCTATTGGTACATATGATGAAACTTTTACTAGAATTTCAAGATACACTTTTGGTTTTATCATTCAAATTGAATATAAGATTAATATATTCTTTATTTGATTAAAACAAAGTCTATAAAGGTCATTATCCATAAGGAAATTCAGTGGATTTGAAGAAACCATTCGACGTAATTTCATGGTGGAAATAGAAATTGGAGTTTCCCATCAATCTCATGGTTTTGATAAGAAAATAATGATGGAATTCAAAGGAAACTATAAAAATAATGAGGGGAAGAAAATGAGCCTTATTTTATTCCCAAAGAGTTAAAGGAAACAACAATTGATTTTTCTTAAGGGGATTTTTAAATGTTTTAAGTGTTTAAAGGGAGGTCATCAGACAATAAAATACTAAATTTATGTGAAGTAGTTTTCTAATGTCTTGAATAGAGAGAAAGCACGATAGATTTAACCATCCAAAATCCTATGTTTCAAATGTTAGGACCCTAATAATTATGCTAACTAGTGCTCAAATCCAAAGGTTAATGGTGATGATCAACATCTAAAACCTCTAAATCTGAGAAAAAAGGAAATATAATGTGATCACTATTTTTGATGAGGGGTATAATAATGATGTGGTGAAATGTACACTTACAATCAAATCTAGAACTATTAATTTTTAATATGGATCTAGATCTACCCACTATTTTATATCTGAATAATTTTCTGTGGGTATCAAAATGACACCACAACAATTAGATATTTAATTAGTAGTTAAAACCCTTAATGGTATGATAATCACATCTCATGTCTATGATTCATCTCTGATTGAAGTCTGTGGGTATGTGCTTCCTATAATTATTATTCTTTTCTCTCTAGTTGAATTTCAGGTTATTTTATGAACTGATTGCATTTCTCTACATAAATACCACATAAATTTCGAAGTAAAGGAAGTCACTTTTTATATTTTTAACCAAACTAAGATCATGTACCATTGTAATGATACATATGAACTTCTGATCAAAATCAAATCCATTGTATGGGTCTCGATTCCTATTCAAAAGTGATGTTTATGTCAGATGGTTGGGGAGAAACTCAACATCGATGATATTCCAATTGTGTAGGTGTTTTCTTTATGTATTTAGGTAATATTTTATAAGTATTACTTTGAATTATGATGTTGAGTTTTCAATAGAAATCATAACTATTTCTATACCTATTTCAAATACTCCATATAGAATAGCCCCAATTGAGTTCTAGGAATTAAATAAAAAACTCCAAGAGAATATTGTATAGGGACTTCTTCGACCATGTGCATCACCATGGGGTGAAATAGTTATTTTTTTAATAAGATATATGGATCAATGTGACTCTACACTGATTATAAATAACTTAACAAGATTTTTATCAAGAACAAGTATCATCTACCACATATTGATGACTTGTTTGATCAACTCCACAGAGATCAATATATTTTCAAGATTTATTTTTCTTCTAAATATCATCAATTGAGGGTTAAGAAGGAGGATATACCCAATAAATCATTATATACAATGTATAGAAACTATGAATTTATAATGATTCCATTTATCCTTACTAATTCCCATACCATATTTATAAATTTAATGAATAGAGTATTTAGAGATTACCTTGATCATATTGAGGTTGTCTTTATAGATTATATTATTATATATTAAAAGATCGAGGTATATTCTTAAGATCACTTGAGGATTTTACTAAAGAACCAAAGGAAGGATAAGTTGTATGAAAAATTTATAAAGTGTGACTTTTGGCTATAAAAAGTATCAATTTTTGGATCATATAATCTCAAGTGAGGGTATATCGGTGGATCCATCAAAGAAAAATGTTATTGAAAATTTCACTAACCAAACATTGTGATAAAGATTTGTATTTTCTTGATATTATAGATAGTTTTTGAAGAATTTATAATTACTATCTAATCCACTCATCAATTTAACTCAAAATAGATCGAAGCTTATTTGGAGAGATGAATGAGAATAACATTTCAAGGAATTAATGTGAAGGTTAGTCAACACACTTGTTTTTAAATTTCCCTATAGTAGAGAAGGGTTTTCAATATATAGTGATGTATCAATGAAAGGAATAATATGTTTTCTCATACAAAATTATATGGTCATAACTTATTACCCATGCCAATTAATTAGTCATGAGAAAAATTATCCAACTCATGATTTGGAGTTATCTACAGTAATTTTCTATTAAAGAAATAGAGGCATTATCTTTATGGATAAATATTCCATATATATACTAATCATGAAGTTTAAATTACATATTAAATAAAAAAGAGATAAATATGTTCTAAATAAGATGGTTGGTACTGAATAAGGATTATGAATGTTCAATACATTACCACACCATGAATGTGAATAAGGTAACTGATGCTTTAAGTTGAAAGGATCATGCTAGCTTATCAATAATGGGTATAAAAAACGATCCAATATTTATGGATTTTAAAATAATGGATTTGGAAATAATGAAGAAAGGTGTAGAGTATTATCTTTATAAAATTAGTGTTCAACCATCTACCTATGTGAGGATTATGTTGGCACATTAGGAAGATGTAGAACTTTACAAGAATTTTAGAAGTGTTCTAGAGATCAACCTAGATTGTGATGTAATGAAAAGATTCATGAATCACATATGTGTTTATTCCATATCATATTTGAAAAAGGATATATTGGATGAGGCTCATAGTTAATCATTTTATATTCATCATAGATGTAGATAGATGTATAATGATCTAAAATAGTATTTATAATAGGACAACATTAAGAGATATATTTCTAAGTATGCATCTCACTACTTGGTATGTCAGTAAGTTAAGGATTATAGATAGAATTAAAAGGGGATATTACAACCATTACCAATACTAGAATGGAAATTATAAAATGACACCATAGAATTTATAATTAGACTCCTAAAACATATAAAGGACATAATACAATTTACGCTGTAGTTGATCACCTTACAAATTCTACACAATTAATTTATATTGGAAAATATTTATTTTAGGATTAACTTTACAAGATATACATTAATGAAGTGGTAAGGTTACATGGAGTAATATATTTTATTGTATTTAATCAGGATCAGAGGTTTAAATTGAAGTTATAGATAAGCCTACAACATGCTCGGGATACATATTTGAGTTTCCGTATTTCTTACCATCCAAGGATAGATGGGTAGTCTGAGGGAACGATTCAAACCCTTGTGGATATACTGAGATATTTTTCTTTGGATCTCAAAGGTGATTGATATCAAAACCTTCCTATAATTGAGATTTCTTCGACAAAAACTCTAACTCAAGAATTCAGATGGCTCCTTATAAAGCACTTTATGGAAATAAGTGTAGAAAACCAATGTACTTGGATGAATTTAGAGACATAAATCTATTGGGAATTAGGAAAGGTGAGGAAATGGTAGATAAATTCATATCCATTCAATAGCACATCAATGTATCTTAGAGTCTGAACAAAAATTATGTTGATAATTATTAGTGAGATATGGAGTTTTGACATGGTGAGAAGATGTTTTTGTGAATTTATCCATGAAAGAAGGTTATAAAATTTGGGAAGAAATAAAGTTTTAATCCCTAGGTATGTTAGATCCTTAGAGATTCATGATAAAGTATGGATGTTAAAATATAACGTTTCTCTTCCACCAAACCTCTTTCAAGTTCATGACGTGTTCCATTTATCACTCATAAGTAAGTATATACCTGATGCACCACAAGAACCGAAATTGGAATTCATAAAACTAGATCATGATATTTCTTATTAATAATGACTAGTAGGAACTTATATCATCGAGATAAAGTGTTATGTAACATTACTACTGATCTGGTTAAAGTTATCTAGAGGAATCCTAATTTTGATTTACTATGTGGGAACTCAAGGATATGATGAGGAATGGATATCCTAAATTTTTATATACGTGTAATGTATTTTCAAGGTCCAAAGTCATTTTAAGAGGGTTAGAATGTAACACCCTATGATTTTATGATATATGTATTCTAAAAAAAATTTAATCACATTTATATCTTGAGATAAACACAACCTCGAGTCAAAATGAAGCATAATATAGTATAACATTATAAAATATCTATTAAATTAGTGGTTATGAATAATATTAATTAAATTATTAGAATTATATTTTACACCTGAATAAAATAAATTCATTGGTTATTAAATGAATATAAATAAAAATTAAAATCATTTGAATGTAAAAGAAATGGTTTTTTGAAAAACTATTTTCATACACACAATGCATTTTCATCTTAATGAATTAAATTAGTCACTATTAGTGAATTATTTTAATTTAATTTATATATTATATATTAAATCAAATTCAATATCATTCATATATTATATTTTATATGCAAGGGATAAGATTAAATCCATTTTATGCTTAAAAAATGTATTTCTCTAAAAAGATGTTTCGTTTCGTTTTGAAAACTTATTTTTAATTTTTTCACTTTTGGAGAATGTATTCGAAAAATATAACATCATTTTTTAAATAAACATGTGAAAATTATATTAGAGTGAATTTTGGATAATTTTTTGAAAAGATTAATTTTTTTAATGAATAGTGAAAAATACTGATTTCTATTAAAAACTGTCATTTTGTTTAAACCATTTATAAAGATCTATTTTGTTTTAAAGTGGTTTTAAAAGTAAAATTTAATTCCCTGATTATTTAAAATGAATATTATTTTTGATATTGTATACGAAATCCAACATCGAGAATAAATGAACTGCTATATACTACTTAAACATAATCATTTTGACATGAAAGTTAAAATTTATAGTATAAATAGGAACAATTTTTTTTTAAATTACATTTTAATATTTTATATAAATAAAATATATTTTTATATAAAGGATCAATTTTTATTAAATACTTTACATACTTCAAAAATTATATTTTTCATCAAAAATGTTTTTACTACTTTATGTGAGAAGATAATATAATAGATTTATTTTTATTTTTGAAATTTTATTGTACCAAATAATTTTTTTTTTGAAATCATCATGTAAAAATAAACATAGGGTTAAAATTTGTAATTTTTCTTAAAAGAGTGATTTATCAATGAATAGTGAAAAATATCACTTTTTGTAAACCTCTCATTTCTATTAAATAAATTAAGTAATTTAAAAGTCATATCATGATTTGAATTTTATTAAAAATTAATATAATTATTATTTATTTTTATTTAATCTAATTAATTAAATTTCAATAATTTTTATACTAGATTTTTCTATGTGTTTATTTTTAGGCATGAAATGTATTTTTCTGACAACAATTTTTAAGTGCATATGGTTCCCCCATTTTAATTAATTAAAATAACCACTATTAAGGATACAATTAAATTAAATTCATAAATTATTTATCTATATATAAGTTAATTTAAATCCATATATTTATTATGGATATTCATATAGTTAATGTAAGACCATTTTATGCTAGAAAAAGTCATTTATTGAATTTTCTTTTTCGACACGTATTATCGATTCATTTTTAAATTCAAATACTCCAGTTTTTTTGAACTAAATTTGATAAAATTGATTCTATAATTTGAATAATTATAATAAATATTAGTTAATAAGTTCAACTTAATTTTTATTCATTATTAGTAGTAAAAATAGTAAAAAAAATTAATTACCAAGGTTAAGGTTAAAATATGGTTTTGTGTATTACATGCATTTGTGTTAAAATTAATTTTACAAATTCATGGGATTTTTTATTTGATAAATTTTATTTATTATTAAAAATAATTGGGTCAAAATTATATATTTATTATATTTTAGTTTCTTCATAATGGATAAATTAATAAGGCATAAAAACATTTTACCGTGGTGAAAACTAAAATTGTAAAAGTGAGTAACTTGGGATGTAAAGAGAATAATATGTTTAAAACATGTTTATTTTAATTATTGGAAGTTTTAATAGAAATTATTTTCAATCCACCACATTATTTATCAATTTTTTAGTCACTTAGGTTGAGAGTGACTTCCCTTTACTGAATAGTTTTGGGTATTTATAAAATTATCACTCCTCCTCAGTTATAAAAGGGAACCACCTCCCCTCACTTATACACACCTCTAAAGACATTTATCTCAACCAAAACCTAAAAAAATCACTTTATTTAATATTTATAAAAATTAAATATATTTTTTTTCTTCTAAAATTACTAACAAAGTGTCCTTAATAAGTGTTCCCAATCAGTTTTTTCTAAGAGAAGGTAATTGTCTTCACTAAGCTCTTTTTTTACTTATTATTTTTCCACATTCAATTGTATATTAAAAATTAAAATACTATAACACTATTATATACCATATAATTTGATTTTATTATGTTTATGGCATAATATTTATCCATCTCCTTCTTTTTACAATGGGAAACAAATCCATTTCTCGTGTGCATGATAGACTATCTCCTGGAAAATTTGTTTAATTTGTTATCCATGACCAACTCAGATGGATATAAATAATGATGTAAATAATTCATATATATATGATAAATATAAAATTATATAAATTATTTAAAATTAATATATCATCCATTTCCTTACCCATTCACCCATCAAGGTAATGATATCATTGCTCGTGGGTACGCACAACCTACCATCTCCCCAAAGCAATGTAATTCATTTTCAATTTTCAAATTTTAAGAATGATTCTAAAAAGGTATATAATGAATAAATTTCATATTTATGAAATTACTATATTTATTTAGATTATGGATCTATATCCTATTAACAAGAACAAGAACTTATGTGATAAAATATATAAGAGAAAAAGAAATAGTTAACACACTAATTGATGGTAATAATGAAATATAATTAATTAATGGGTGATAATATGTTATAAGAAGATCATATATGATGTTAAAAATATGGATATGGATATAGTATAAATTAATAACATGTATAAAACCATTATTCATGAAGATAAGTCATGATCCACTAAAGGTAAATGTAAGGTGAGTGATTCTATCTCAATTTCCTTCATTGAGGTATATTTTAATGTTATGAACCTAACATATTTCATATGGTGTATATAATGGACCTTTTACATGATATATCATGAATAATTCATAATTAATTTAATTTTATGTTTCAATTAATATTATTTCATCCAAGGTAATTTGATTAAAAATTTACCAAGTGGTAAGTGTTTTATAATTCATTTTTTCCATTAGGTTATATTACTTCATCATTGTCTTTGATATTGTAAGATTGTTTGTGTAATGATTTTTTTAATTTTATATTTTATTTAAATTTTTTTATATGGATTGACATTTGATACACATAATAAATTCATCTATTAATTCTGACTTCAATGATATAATCTTGTAAGAGATTATATCTCAATTTCTAATGAATTAAGATATATTTGGTTTTATAAACCAATTTATTTTTATTTGTTTTATCAATTAACCCATTGATATGTAATATGTGGAATCTAATTATTTTTATGGTATTTAATGTTTCATTTGAATTTATTTCTTTCACGGGGTTTGTGACTCTAATGTCACTAAAGTAGTAAGGGTTTATTCATCAATGTCATTTTAATCAGGATTGTTTGTGATTGAATTTTCAATGAAGGAACTTATTTTAACATTTTCAAATAAACCAATTTCATATTATTATCCCTTGAATATTCATAAAATTTTAATGTAATAGTACCATTTCCACTATTTGTAACTTAAAATTATTGAGAAAATGTTTTTAAGGAAATCTAAATTTATTTCTATTTTTGATCAAAAATTACTTTTCTTCTATATCCATATTTTTCTTACAATATTTTAATGAATTTTCTAAATATTATCAAATTATTTATTAATTAAATTTCTACCCTTATTTTACTTTTTAAAAATGGTTTAAAAGTAATATTCTTTTCATTTTCCGAACAAGGTACTTCTGGAATTTTTACTGAAAATGTGAAAGGGAACTTTGTAATAACATACTCAACATGAACAAAATTTCCCCATAATTAAAACCATTAATTGATTTTAAAATTACTTTATATGTTTATAAGGTTATTTTTAATGAATTTTTTTCTTAATATTCTAGAAATTTTTATTTTTTAAATATTATTTTCAAATTGAAAAGGGTATTTTTCTCTAGAATGTATTAAATGATATTATATTGTATTTCTAATCATAAACAAAAACAACCCTTTATATTACTTATAATCCACTAGGTATATATTGAAGATATAGAATCTTTATTCTTTTTTATGGATGGTTTATGATCAGTTTTACCATATAAATTATTGACAATCACATTCTTGATTAAAGTTTTTATTCATAAACATTATCTTGAAGAACTCACATTATTATGATCATTGGATATTACATTTATCTTAAATATCCATATTATTTATTTTATGGATAATATTATTGCCTAAACCAAGTACCATTTTTACATATGATGTTTTTCTATGAATATTATTTGATTGATTGGGTAAAAAAATTATAAATCTATATCATTTACTCAATATGGATATATGTTATTAAGGAATAATTTTTTTGAATTCAATTTATCATTTAATATATGAGGAATAAATTTTACATACAGTGATTAGTGGGGCTTGAAATTATATGGTGCCTCGATGCATCAATAGGTATCATGAGACAAATCAGTAAGTTGGTATTAAATGAGGTTCTAGTGAATACCTACCAATGAAGTAAACTATCTTAGTGTATGGTATTGACGGTATAGACATAATGATTTATAAAATCATGACATCCAATATTATGAATTTAATTTATTGAAAAATTAGTTATTATTATCCATGACATTTCTAGATTGACATTATCCATAGATGAATTTTTTGATCAAGTTATTGATTAATTGGAATGTGTTTCCAATTATTTACTATTCCATATCGATTATTCTTTATTTAATCATATTGATTCCACTAAAAGTAAAAATTAATGAGCATTTAATATTACCCTTATTGTTTTTCCTTTTAATAGGATATAAAGAATGAATCTATGAATTAATTTAAAGATGCCTAATATTTACTATCACTATTTTTTGTTTCATATTTTCCATCGTAATTTGATATTAAAGTATATATATAGTTTTCTAAGACAAATAAACTACTCAATATTTTGGGATTTGATCAGTTGTATTTAGTTACAATGTAATAAACATTCCACTTAATCAAGGCTTATATGGTTGATTTATTTAAAGTGGGTATCATATAAAGTTTAGTAAAAACCTTGAGAACAAGAATTATGGAAAAATAGTTTGGGTATATAGAACAATGACCTAATTTTAGGATAATTCAAGTATAAGATAACATCCTAATGTTTTATTAAGGTACAAATTATGTGGTTTCCCAAAAAAATCCATGTATGGATATAATTAGTGGAAATTTCCATGGAACAATTATACCTAGGTGTTATAACTATAAAAAGGTCTCATTGAGTATTTATTTGATCATCACCTACTGCACAAAAAATGGGCCTTGTTTTACACCTGTTTTGACACTACTAGGCAGTATGATTGGGTTAATTCACATTTTCATAATGAACCAGCATAAAGAATTTTAATAGACGATGAAAGTGAATTAACTAGGTTAAACCTAATGTATCTTATATTTAAAGTAATTTTCCATGATTTATACATCCGATAAATGATTATATGGTTTTTCATTATGACTATTGTTGATCAAACTATTCTTTTTTGGTTTTAGTTAATGGATGGAACCTAAAGGTATCATATTAACATTGAATATGAAGGAAACTTTTGTAATTATGAGAAACCAAATGGGATTATGACTAAATTGAAAGATATCATGATTATTCCTAATCAATTATCATAATATATTATTAATAACATATACCTTAACCAACTCTTGGAATCACCAAAGAAGAGAAGGATGTAGTTTTCCAAGAGCTTGATGGTGGGGACAATGGAGAAAAAAGGTTTTAATTACTTTATGTTAGAAACATGGAAATAGTCACCTAGTATAATGTATCAAATGAATAGGAAAATTTTTTATGTGTGGAAAATAAGGGAAAATAGTAATTAATTGCAGTGAAAATGTGAGGAGTTCAAAAGATAGAAATAAATTTCATTCTAGAGATCCATTTATAGTTTATTTTCTTAGATGTGGGGATCCTAGGAATTATACAATTCAATTCCCTATTTTAAAGGTTAAATCCTATATGAAGGAAGGAACTATGTTAATATAAAATGGTTGAAGTATTTATGTATTAAGTTCATGGATTATATTGTATAAGTATTTTTATCAATGATATCTTGGTTATGAGAATAATGAAACATCTCAGAGTTGTGTTAATTTTTTTGGAAGCGTATATTTCTTCATCTAAGATTAACTGAATAATTAAGGATACCTTCATGGGTTTATGAGATTAAGGTTTTTCAAAATTTGAATGTCTTAGACACCCCTTTTGAGGTTTTAAGTAAAGTGATTTTCCTATGATTAATGACATTTTGGGAGACGTTTCATTGGGTTGAGGTATATGTAGACCTTAGATTCAACATGAAGTATGATTTGAGGAAGAATTACCTATTCATAAGTTTAAAGGTATTGATAACCTTTAGGGTTAATGTGTTCAATTAAGGTAATAATAGTAAGTTATGATTATTTGATTTCATAGAAAAAATAGGCTGTATAGAAAAACCTTATGGTTAAAAAGTGGTTTGATGATAAATGTTATTTTTGAGGATGTACATCATTCATTTGGGAAATTTATAGTATTTACATTAATATAGTCTTATAAAAATGACATCATGCATCTTAGGTGAATAATTATCATATTTGACAAGGATACAGGGCTTTAACCCACATGTAAAGGGTGATAAGGGTGAAATGACTACCACTGGACAATGTGATGTTCTAGTTAATATGAAATTATTTTTACATAATCAACTTGATAAAAAAAATTTAAGTTGAACTTTGGGTGTTTCTGTTGAGGTATTGATATTAAAATATTATATTGGATAACATGTGCTAACCATTTTAGTTTTGGTAAATATTTAGAGACATAAATAAGGACTTGTAATTATTTTATGGATTTTATGATCCATTAAAAGATAATTTTAGTGCTTCATGAATAAAAAATTAATTTGGATATTCATTTAGTGGAGTAAGAAATAAAGTGTAAATTGATTGAAGAACAACTAAAGAATTAGATTGTGATTATAGAATTAAAATATATTAATTAAGTATATTTTTTAGTGTTCTATATCTTTACAGTAAAATAATCCCCCAACATTAGGAAAATGATTTATAATTAAAAAGGTTTTACATTTTCATTTATTTCTGATGAATAAATAGACTTTTTCACACCTCATCTCTATCCAAATCGATTATTTGGTATTTTCAAAAGCCACTTTATGGTTATGTGGGAACCTAAAAAAATAGAATACAAACTAACCAACACCTAGAATACAAAATTCAAGATCAAAAAATAGAAAAATCACCATCCCAAATTTGAATTTCAAAAGGAAATGTCCCACACATCCCATATCCTTAGTTCATGAAATCTTGAGCTATGAGTTTCATTGATACACATCCCTAATGTAACTACATTGTTGGTGAGAAGCCCACTAGAGATCATCCCACAACAACTTGCATCACTAAAAACACCAACATCGTTATCACTTCACACTCGTAATCACCATCATTTCTAATGTCCGACAACATACTAGAAAAAAAATCACCAAAACAAGATACCTAAATCTACTCATCACTGAGAGAGCATAAAATGAAACAAACTCATGAAAAAAATAAAGAAACATCATCGATATATTTACATAATAAACAACAATATGATCTTTCAAACTGGTAACCATCAACACAATAGAATACTGATTCATGTCACGCCTGGAGCACCGAAGACCACCGAGCAACACATCTTGAAAATTTATAGTTACAACCACTCCAGATCTAATAGAGAGTGGAATGGAGGAATGCGAGGTTAGAGTAGGGATTTGAGAGGCTAAGGGATCTGAACAAAAAAATTGTCGATGAAGTAAAAAACCAGAATCTGACATAATAAAAGAAATATGACTTTCATAGCACCTAAAAATCTATTGACTACTAAACCACATAACCCAAAGCCTCATTGTTACCACCACTTCAGATTCAACTTCGAGATGCATAGAGGAACTTCAAGTCAGAGTACTATTTCAGAATATGAGGGCTTCTAAAGAAAAAACATTCAATAGGAATACAAGAAGATCCGTAGAAGAAACACCAAGGTAGAAAGAATGAGAGTGGATAAGATGCAAACCCAAGAAAAACAAAACTGACGGGAAGAATGAGAACATTGTAAAGTAGAAGAAAAATGGAAAGAAATAATGTTGAAGAAGTGGGATAAAGGGGGAGAATTCAACGCTAAAGAGGGCCTTAGAAACCATAATTTGAGAAGTAGTGCTGAGAGTAGGAACTAGGCGAATGGGGGGGGGGATCACTTTCATACATTATTAGTTTATGGTTTTTAGTTGTTTAATTTCTATTGATAATTCAATTTCTTGTGATCAATTATATATACCAATGTCCATAGTTATTTAAAATTTTAATACATGTCCCATTAATGTTTCCCTATTAGGAAACCTAGTTATGTATTATTATAAATGACCTTCATACAAATATTTCACTCTTATCAAGAGGATGTTTTGTTAACACTTTTTACGATGTAAGATTTTAAAAAGGTATTTTCAGATAGAAACCCATTGATTTCAGAGAACATGTTCAAATTGAGAGGATAAAATTTACTAAAGGTGGGTATAATTTAACACCCTAAGTTTTGTTGGGCGGAGAAAGAAAGGAAGTGATGGCAAGAGGGGGGGGGGGGTGAATTGCCTTTTAAAAAAATGATTAACAATTTAAAATCAAAGTGAAAGTGCAGCGGAAATAAAAGAGGCAAGACACAAAATTGATAACGGAGTTCGGCCTAAAACCCGGCCTACGTCTCCGCTCCCAACTCAACCGTTGAGAGATTTACTACCGCTTGCTTTTTAATGGTTGTAGCAAGAAACCCACTAGCCTTTTTATAGGTGAAGGCTAGCTCACCTATTACAGCTTGCTTTTTAATGGTTTGAGCAAGAAACCCACTAGACTTTTTACGGGTGAAGGCTAGCTCACCTTTGACTCAAGCCTTTTAAAAGGAAAGGCTTGACTAACCTCTTCACACCTTAAAGGTGGTGTGAAAACCCAAATGAAGAGAGGAATGAAAGAGATGGGGGTTTGTAGGCACAAACCCAATTTGATGCTCAAAATGAATAAAACAAGAAAAACCGTATTGGGAAAGTCTTGGGCGCCAATGGATTGATGGAGCTGATGAAGGGCGCTCCCAAGCTTCTTTGGAGGTGCTCCTTGGATATGGAAGTTGGTTGGAGCAAGTGGGGTTCCCTAGGAAGAATCCGCCGGAGGTTCGCCAAATGATCAAAAATGTGTCAGTTGGCTTCCGTATGGCTTGGTTATGGTTCCGGTTTTGTTCCGGGGCTTCCTAGTCCTTTATTTATAGAGGGGGAACCCTCATATGGCCTTTGGAGGTCTTCGGAGCCGTTGGAAAAGGCTTCGGAGCCATTGGGAGGCAAGTGGATAGGCTGGTCAAAAGCCCAACAGCTAGTTTGACTGGCTCCCCCGGCTGACCGGTACAGTGCCACCGGTTGGCCGGTGTTTGGAAAAAGGAGAGGCCTTCGGGCTCAGGCTCCCCCGGCTGGCCGGTGAGGAGGCCACCGGTTGGCCGGTGCTGAGGCAGTGGCTGACACTGTTTGGGCTGGGTGCCACCGGCTGGCCAGTGCTGAGGCCACCGGTTGGCCGGTGTGGAGGCAGTGGATGGACTCTCGGTCTGGGCTCTACCGGCTGGCCGGTGCTGCGGCCACCGGTTGGCCGGTGCTCTGGATAGTGGAGAGCCTTTCTGTCAATGGTCCATCGGCTGGTCGGTGTCATGCCACCGGTTGGCCGGTGGACTGAATTTCAGTCCATTTTGGCTTTTTGCCTTCTTGGCCTTCTTGGCCCAATTCCTTGGCCACCTGAAATCATGCCTATCATCCAAAAAAACTTAAAAGAGGATTAGATAAATAAGTGAGTGATTGTGATCATGAAAATCAAACCACGAGGGGTACGAGAGGTACAACAATCTACCCCTATTTTGATGATCACAATCACCAAAACAAACAATGTAAAAAATGAAATGAAAAACATGCTTTAAAGAATTTTTCCCCCAATCAACCAAGAATTTCTCCCCCTTTGTGATTATCAAAATAGCACGGGGCATAAAACTTGATTGAGGGAAACAAGTTTGAAAAACAAGATGGAGATTTTAAACCAATTGAAATTTTTGAAATTTGAATTGAAAGTTTTGAATCAAAAATTGAATAACATTTTGAATTGAATGTTTTGAAATGAAAATGAAAATGAAAAATTTGAATTGAATATTTTGAAATGAAAATTTTGATACCAAGTGTTGAAATTGAAAGTTTGAATTGAAAGAATTGAATAAGAATTTGAATACACAAAAAGGCTTAAACGATCCTAACTCCCCCTAAATAAAAACAACAAATCACCGGGGAGAGGTTTTGGAAACCGAGACAAATTTCGGTCCGGTGAGACTCGCTAAGAGGGATTTTTCAATCCATACTTGTCTAGTTACGGGTCTTCTCCTATAAAATTCATCGTTAAAGAAAATGGTTTTTGGCCTACCATACCAGGCATTTTTGCAATTGCACTCATAAATTATGTGCCCGGGTTTTTTACAATAATTTCAAAATTTAAATTGGGAGGTCCCCCTTACAAAAACAGTAGGTGCATGGGAAGAGGAAGCTTGCTTGGAATAGCCAAGCCCTTGGGTGGTCCTAGATACACGTTGGGAACCTAGAAAATTGTTCAAATTTTGTTCCCCTTGGGTGAACTTGGAAAGGGATTCCCTTAAATCTTTGATGGTTGATTCCATGGAATCAATATCGGGAAGGTTTTGGATTTTGAGGGTCAACTCTTCCTTCTCTTTGAGAAGTTGTTCTTTTTCTGAAGAGAGTTTTTTGAAATTCTTTTTTAAAGCAACAAATATGGAAGAAAGTTCGTGAAAACCTTCCTCCAATTGATCTCTCGCATGTTGGAGATCCTCATAAGATAAATGATTTAAAGAATTTGAATTTGAAGAACAAGAGGATGAGGAGTCGGAAGATGTTACCTCATGGAATGCCATTAGGCATTTGTTACCGTTGTCACTTGAGGAGGAGGAGGAGTCGGAAGTGGAGCTATCACTCCATGTGGCCTTGAAGGCCTTCTTCTTCTCTTTTTGCTTGGCCTTTTCTTGTTGAGTGGACAATCGGGCTTGTAATGGCTTTTCTCGCAGCACCCGTAACATTTTACCTTGGGCTCGGATTTTTCATTAAGTTGAGCCTTGCGGGATTTCTTCTTCTTGTGCTTCTTCATGAATTTGTGCATCTTGTGGGAAAGATTCTCCATTTCGGAATCGCCGCTTGAAGAGGAAGAAGATGAGGAGGAGGAGCTTTCTTCTTGTTGAACTTTGAAGGCGATGTTCTTTGGAACTTTGATCGGTTTGCCTTCTTTTTCAGCTTGCCTCCTCATTGTGATCTCATAGGTCATGAGAGATCCGATGAGCTCTTCGACCGGCATTTCCTTTAAATTTTTCGCTTCTTGAATTGCCGTCACCTTCGGTGCCCATGAGCTTGGTAAGATCCAAAGGATATTCTTGACCATCGTTTCTGCAGAAATATTATCTCCAAGAGACTTTCTACCATTGCAAACGTCAGTAAATCGAGTAAACATATCAGAAATAGATTCAGATGGATGCATGGAAAAAGACTCAAAATCTTGACGGAACATGTCCAATCGAGTATCCCTAACTTTGTTGGTCCCCTCATGGGTAACCTCCAAAAGTTTCCAGATTTCATGTGAGGAGGTGCATGTGGAAACTCGATTGAACTCATTACGATCAAGGCCGCAATGTAGAGCGTTCATGGATTTGCCATCAAGCTCGAAATTTTTAATATCGGCTTGGGTCCATTTGGATTCATCGGGAGAAGAGAGGGTGTAACCATGCATGACAATTTTATAAATAGGATATCCAATGCTTCTAAGAAAAGCGGTCATGTGGGTTTTCCAATAAGTGTAGTCGGTTCCATCAAAAAATGGAGCACGACCCAAAGAATAGCCTTAGGAGGCGAAAGAGGTTGAGGCCATCTCAAAAAGATCTTAAATTTGAAACCGGTTAGCGTATTACTCAAATTTCCCCTCTGATACCAATTGTTGGGCGGAGAAAGAAAGGAAGTGATGGCAAGAGGGGGGGTGAATTTCCTTTTAAAAAAATGATTAACAATTTAAAATCAAAGTGAAAGTGCAGCGGAAATAAAAGAGGCAAGACACAAAATTGATAATGGAGTTCGGCCTAAAACCCGGCCTACGTCTCCGCTCCCAACTCAACCGTTGAGAGATTTACTACCGATTGCTTTTTAATGGTTGTAGCAAGAAACCCACTAGCCTTTTTACAGGTGAAGGCTAGCTCACCTATTACAGCTTGCTTTTTAATGGTTTGAGCAAGAAACCCACTAGCCTTTTTACGGTTGAAGGCTAGCTCACCTTTGACTCAAGCCTTTTAAAAGGAAAGGCTTGACTAACCTCTTCACACCTTAAAGGTGGTGTGAAAACCCAAATGAAGAGAGGAATGAAAGAGATGGGGGGTTTGTAGGCACAAACCAAATTTGATGCTCAAAATAAATAAAACAAGAAAAACCGTATTGGGGAAGTCTTGGGCGCCAATGGATTGATGGAGCTGATGAAGGGCACTCCCAAGCTTCTTTGGAGGTGCTCCTTGGATATTGAAGTTGGTTGGAGCAAGTGGGGTTCCCTTGGAAGAATCCGCTGGAGGTTCGCCAAATGATCAAAAATGTGTCTGTTGGCTTCCGTATGGCTTGGTTATGGTTCCGGTTTTGTTCCGGGGCTTCCTAGTCCTTTATTTATAGAGGGGGAACCCTCATATGGCCTTTGGAGGTCTTCGGAGCCGTTGGAAAAGGCTTCGGAGCCATTGGGAGGCAAGTGGACAGGCTGGTCAAAAGCCCAACGGCTAGTTTGACTAGCTCCACCGGCTGACCGGTACAGTGCCACCGGTTGGCCGGTGTTTGGAAAAAGGAGAGGCCTTCGGGCTTAGGCTCCACCGGCTGGCCGGTGAGGAGGCCACCGGTTGGCCGGTGCTGAGGCAGTGGCTGACACTGTTTGGGCTGGGTTGTAGAGACCCGAAGCCTGACGTACATTGACATTACATTACATTAGCAGAATACTTAGTACATAACAAAAACACACACACAAGGATCGTAATAGTTTAGTGTCTTTGGAAACTCGGAACTTAATCTTCTAATCGTGGTGAAAGATCTTCAACATCTCCCATAAAGACCTTTCTCTTTTTTTTACCTAAAACCTTTCTTTATATCCTGGGGAAAAGAAAACATAAAAGGGTGAGCTCAAATGCTCAGCAAGGGAAAATAAAGGAAATAAAAATCATATCATATCTTTTTGAAAATCAAAAACCTGCAAAAGAGATCACAATATCTTAACATGGAATAAATCATAGAAGTGAAAATGAGATCCCCATAATCATAACATAAAACTTGAAACTTTGTGGCATGCACACATAATCATGGAAAATCATTTCTTGTTAGTCAAGACTCATTTCCAAGACTATCTTAGTGGACAAAGTCCCTTTCTGAATCGAGTAACCCTCGTTTCAGTCCTGTTTCACTGAACTGGTATAACCTACCATTCCAGCCATGTCTATCTCATGAGATATAAAATCTTTACCCAATGAATTGGAGGGAGATATAGGTCCCACCCATCTTATAATGAATCCTTTCTTATGTGTGCCACATAATCATAAACCATACATCATTGCATAACCCATGTAATAAAAATGGGATTCTTGTAACATCATGACATCATAAATCAATTCATATAAGATAAAGGAATTCATGAAAATAATTCCATCACAACATGAACAAATCAATTTAATAATAGGGATAAAAACAGAACCCTTTATTATCTTAGATGGAAAATAATTTTGATAAAACACTTGAACTCCATTCTTGAGGAAAATATCCTTTCTTCTTCAAAAACATTTTTCCTTTCATAACATGTCATACAACTTTAAAATAAAAGAAGTTGATTAAAAATAAACTTGAAAACTTGTAAAGGAAGCTTCTTGGAAACAATGTTTTAAAAATCCATTCATGCCGTATAAGTTAAAAAAACATTCTTCATACTTTTATCGGAAAAGTCAAAAAGTACCTCGTACGAAAAACGACAAAAGATTCCTTTCATACATATTACTAAAAACTCACCGAAGGGTAAAAATGGATTTAAACAATTTTAGGTGGATGGAAATAATATTACATATTGATGAAACATGGATGTGGATGATAAAATACACCCCAGTAAATACTTACGAATAAACAATCTCGGATAAAAATGAGATTGTGATATTTCCCTTACCTTAGGTCCGATTTGCTTCGTATGTGTCCGAACCTCCTCTTCTTTGAAGCGCCTCTTTGAGACCTCCTCTTAGGGCACTAAAATTGGTCTTTGAGGAAGACCAGAACCTCTAGGATGTTTCTAGGTAAGTGGAGAAGAGATTTTGGCAGGGGTTGGCCGAGCTTGAGTGCTCAAATTGGTGTGAGGAGGAGGGGGAGGATGTGTCCTTTTATAAGGGAGGAGAGGGGCACCTTAGGAATATCTCAAAATATTATTTTATATTAAAGTCAAAATCGGTTTATAATGGTTCCAAAGGGTCTTATTTCGAAGATAAAGTTGGGATGGGTCGAAATCCTATCAACCAATAGGATTTAGACAAGTTTAGGTTATTATTTTAACCTTATCAATTAGATTTAACTCTAAGTTAAATAATTTAACTTTTACCATGTCTTTTTGTTTTCTTTCACTATATGGTTAATACACTTACTATAACATGCCAAACGAACCCCAAATTGTATATTATTAATAAATATATCCTTATCTAAGTCATTTGGCCGAACCTTAGATTTTTAGGAATAAAATAACAATTAATAATATAATATTTGATTTAAAAACTATTTTGTGTCAATTTTGACACTATTTGATATATGATTTTTGTGAAAGTCATAACAGAATTATATGTTCGAACCAAGTTGATTAAATCAACACTAATATATCATAGTAACCTAGAAAATTAGTTTAAGTCATAAAAAGTCTCAAATTACATTCATTTGAGCATTTAAAACATCAATTATGTTAATATTTCCTTAAAAGGGTAATTACTGCATCATCGTTGTGTCATAAATAAATTAATTTATTTAAAGTCTAAAAATTATAAATAAAATATGATTATGTAGGAAATCTTTTTAGCTTTCTAATGAATATTTATAGTCTAATTTATCTTATTTATAACCCCATATTAAAAATGTTTTAGTTATTAAACTTTGATTTTAACTATTTTAACTATTCATTAAATAATATAATATTAAATGTCATAATCTAATCCAAGTGGACCTAAATGGTCATATTATATTCATAAGGTTGTTTTTGGTCGAATTACACTTATCCAATAGAATTAGGACATGTGTTAGGATAATAGTAATATCATATTTACCCTTAGTTACCCTATTTACTATTAACCGTGGTAAAAAAAAGTAAAAAGTTATTATTCACCAAAAATTATTTTCATCTCATTGAACCACATTTTACTTACTGACATCAACCGTGTCTCTCGGATTTTTGAAATTCCATTCACAGAAGCGGTAAAATTAAGATTTATGAAGAAATTAATTTTTTTAACTACCACTTAGTAGTTTCACTATTCATCAAAAATTGATGTTTTTCAGAACAATGCCAAAATTTCATCCTAAGATATATTTCATATTCCGAATTCAAAAATGAAGTCTATTTTACCAAATTCATATCATAGAATTTGCATTAATTAATTTTATAATTAAATCCCGCTGTTAAAACAAATAGCGTGTTTTTAAGAAACAATATCTATCAAAAGATTGACACTTGATTATGTCTGGTTTAAATGTGAAATTACATCCAATGACCAACATTGTATTAAATTGTAAAAATATATTCTAAATATACTTTAAAACCACTCAAATTAATAATTTATCACTATTAATTATTTCGATTAAAAAAGTTGTTTTTAATTATAATTTAGTAATTTTCACTATTCATCAGAATATGAAAGTTATCCGAAAAGTACCAAAATTTCACCTTAGGCTAAATTCGATACTCCGAATCCAAAAATGAAGTTCATTTTGAAAAATAAGATTTACAGAGTTTTAAAAAGTGGTTATTACTATTCATAACGGCTAGTTTTAATAATATTTTAATAGCATATCGTTGTTTAGTGAAACTCGGTATTGCGTATTACACACGCTATCGAGGAAGGTCGTGATTGCGTGTAATGCAAGGCAAGTCAAGGATGCGTGTTGTGAAAGCTCCTTTTGGTGTAGCGTACAACACAAGACTTTAATAAAATTAAAAAGAATATTTTTTTATAAAATCTTGGGCTGTTACATTCTACCCCCCTTAAAATGAATTTCGCCCTCGAAATTCGTCGGGGTTATAAATGGTTTACTATTCGAAAGTTTATTTAATAGAAACCCACATCGTAAAAAGGAATATCAAAACCAATCTTTAAAAACAAAAGTATGAAACGTAACGGTTACCCAAATAAACTAATCATTGGGTTTCCACATAGGTGAAAATATGGATATGGAAGAGAAATCTAACCATCATGTTCTAATGGAGAGTGGTAGAGAACATGGCTATGGAAAAGCCAGTAATCACAAATCCATAGATTTGTGATGATATAAGGTACCATCTGATTCATCAGGTATAAGATCACTAGGAAAACATTTTTGGTTTTCAAGATCATTTCCCTAAAGTTGAAAATTTGAATTAGAATAAATACTTACTTTATTTTGGTACAATCTCACTGTTGTTCATGCCTTGAACAATTTCCACTTCATCTCTTAAATAAATGAAGTTGAATTTGTTATTCGTGAAGTGTTAGCAGATCATGTGATAGAATGACGGGTCATTCCATCTGTCTCAAACAAAAGGTTAGCAAAAATTATATACATAAGTCGATCTATAGTGAGATTAATCACATATGGTTCCTAAAATGGACTTATACTTCATATATCATACTGATTAATATAATAAAACTAGTTTCTACTAAACAGGGACTTCCTGTAGGCCAGTGGTAGGCGATAAAGGCCAGTCGCACTTCGGTTGTGGGTTCGATTCCCATAGCCTTGTCCGAAGCGATGGGCTGTCACCCGTCCTGCAGGTTGTCCTTTTTCTAAAACTACATTACTATAACATCCCATCAATAATATCGAAAAAAAACTTATATCCTTAAACAATACTCACTTATGTCCAACATAATCCATTCCCATCTTTAGGCTTATCCATAATACTGCAGTCCACTCCCATATATCATAAGATATGTTTTGTTGGTCACATTCCAATCATTCAAAGTCCTTAATCATGTATTCTCTTGAATACCATAGTGAAAACATGAATGCAGTTTAAAGTTAACAGTTTCCACATACCAAAATCCTCAAAATTCTATATACTCAAACCATGATATCACTTAGTCCTTATATCAATCATGAGCTCATGAATACTATTAAACATTTCATTTTCTCATTTTCCCTTCATTATGCGCATATCATCTTATTTCCAAAATATATCAATCAATTTGAATACCACATCAATAAATATTGCAATACTCAATAATACAACATTATTTCGAAATCCCATTACATAAACACTTAATCATTCCACCACATCGTTGTCATATTCAACATTGTCAATAGTGATCGCATGTGACTTCCCTTTGTCCTTTGCCTTAAGCGGTTGCTCATGTCGATCATCACTAACCCTTGGATTAGGGAATTTATTAGCATAATGCCCCATTTCCTTGCACTTGAAGCATTGAAGTGTTGGTTGTACGTTCTCTGCAGTGTTTGCTTTATTCACTTCATTAGAATCCCATTTTCCATTACTTCGACACTCAGCTGCTCGATGACCTTCTTTTCCACACTTAAAACATTTTCTAGTCCCTTTAAGACAATCTCCACCATGATTCTTTCCACACTTTGTGCATAAGGAAACATTCATCTTCTTTTCACCATTATTCTGAGTTTTCTCCTTGAACTCCATCTTTCGTTTCTTTTCAAACCCATGAGATGGATATGTAACACCAACTTCCATTTCTACCTTGATAGCACAACGCACAATTTCTTCATAGCTACTGAAGTCTCTTATAGCTAATGCCCTTCGAAGACTTGGTTTTAAGCCACTGAAAAATCGATCAACTTTACTTTCAGGTTGGATGATAATTCCAGATGCATACCTTGCAAGTCTTGTAAAATTCGCTTCGTATATACCAACAGATTCATCATCCTTTTGCTTTAGTTCAAGAAACTCCTTCTCCATCTTTGTTCGAAGAATACGAGGGAAGTACTTATTGAAAAATAAGTTCTTGAACTCGTCCCATTCCATGGACTCAATTTCATCTCTTGGCCTCGTATTCTTGATAAGATTCCACCATTGATCAGCTTCACCTTCCAAACGATATACTGCTAAGATGACTTTATCATGTTCAGAACATTGAAGAACTGAAAATATCTTTTCATTGGTACTGATCTATTGTTCAGCAACAAGTGGATCAGAAGACCCACTGAAAGAAGGTGGACGTTGCCTCATGAAGGACTCAATAGAATATTGTTCCCTTCTCTGCTCATTTGGAAGTCCAGAATGATTCATATCTTGTGTAAGTATAGCAATAAGATTTTGCACTCCATCTCCCATAACATTTGTTTGTTCAGGAGGACAATCATTGCATTGTCCATTGCATTGATCAACACGGTTCCTTCGGGTTCCAGCCATCGTCTAAAACCCAAAAAGAATAGTGTGAGAGGCAAAAATCATGCTAGGGAAAACAACATAATAAAGGGGGAGTACCTTCAATATCTAACATCTTATGTTTAATTCTATGATCGTTAGAGTAATTCTAGTACTATAACCTATACGTATACTTAACCTTAGGGACATCCCTAGACATACCTTAGAAATATCTCTAGGGATCTCATTAATGTTTTCGCATCCTAGTTTCCAAAGGTTGACTAAACTTTTCCTCTGATACCAACTGTAGAGACCCGAAGCCTGACGTACATTGACATTACATTACATTAGCGGAATACATAGTACATAAGAAAAACACACACACAAGGATCGTAATAGTTTAGTGTCTTTGGAAACTCGGAACGTAATCTTCTAATCGTGGTGAAAGATCTTCAACATCTCCCATAAAGATCTTTCTCTTTTTTTTACCTAAAACCTTTCTTTATATCCTGGGGAAAAGAAAACATAAAAGGGTGAGCTCAAATGCTCAGCAAGGGAAAATAAAGGAAATAAAAATCATATCATATCTTTTTGAAAATCAAAAACCTGCAAAAGAGATCATAATATCTTAACATGGAATAAATCATAGAAGTGAAAATGAGATCCCCATAATCATAACATAAAACTTGAAACTTTGTGGCATGCACACATAATCATGGAAAATCATTTCTTGTTAGTCAAGACTCATTTCCAAGACTATCTTAGTGGACAAAGTCCCTTTCTGAATCGAGTAACCCTCGTTTCAGTCCTGTTTCACTGAACCGGTATAACCTACCATTCCAGCCATGTCTATCTCATGAGATATAAAATCTTTACCCAATGCATTGGAGGGAGATATAGGTCCCACCCATCTTATAATGAATCCTTTCTTATGTGTGCCACATAATCATAAACCATACATCATTGCATAACCCATGTAATAAAAATGGGATTCTTGAAACATCATGACATCATAAATCAATTCATATAAGATAAAGGAATTCATAAAAATAATTCCATCACAACTTGAACAAATCAATTTAATAATAGGGATAAAAACAGAACCCTTTATTATCTTAGATGGAAAATAATTTTGATAAAACACTTGAACTCCATTCTTGAGGAAAATATCCTTTCTTCTTCAAAAACATTTTTCCTTTCATAACATGTCATACAAATTTAAAATAAAAGAAGTTGATTAAAAATAAACTTGAAAACTTGTAAAGGAAGCTTCTTGGAAACAATGTTTTAAAAATCCATTCATGCCGTATAAGTTAAAAAAAAACATTCTTCGTACTTTTGTCGGAAAAGTCAAAAAGTACCTCGTACGAAAAACGACAAAAGATTCCTTTCATACATATTACTAAAAACTCACCGAAGGGTAAAAATGGATTTAAACAATTTTAGGTGGATGGAAATAATATTACATATTGATGAAACATGGATGTGGATGATAAAATACACCCCAGTAAATACTTATGAATAAACAATCTCGGATAAAAATGAGATTGTGATATTTCCCTTACCTTAGGTCCGATTTGCTTCGTATGTGTCCGAACCTCCTCTTCTTTGAAGCGCCTCTTTGAGACCTACTCTTAGGGCACTAAAATTGGTCTTTGAGGAAGACCAGAACCTCTAGGATGTTTCTAGGGAAGTGGAGAAGAGATTTTGGCAGGGGTTGGCCGAGCTTGAGTGCTCAAATTGGTGTGGGGAGGAGGGAGAGGAGGTGTCCTTTTATAAGGGAGGAGAGGGGCACCTTAGGAATATCTCAAAATATTATTTTATATTAAAGTCAAAATCGGTTTATAATGGTTCCAAAGGGTCTTATTTCGAAGATAAAGTGGGGATGGGTCGAAATCCTATCAACCAATAGGATTTAGACAAGTTTAGGTTATTATTTTAACCTTATCAATTAGATTTAACTCTAAGTTAAATAATTTAACTTTTACCGTGTCTTTTTGTTTTCTTTCAATATATGGTTAATACACTTACTATAACATGCCACAATAACCCCAAATTGTATATTATTAATAAATATATCCTTATCTAAGTTATTTGGCCGAACCTTAGATTTTTAGGAATAAAATAACAATTAATAATATAATATTTGATTTAAAAACTATTTTGTGTCAATTTTGACACTATTTGATATATGATTTTTGTGAAAGTCATAACAGAATTATATGTTCGAACCAAGTTGATTAAATCAACACTAATATATCATAGTAACCTAGAAAATTAGTTTAAGTCATAAAAAGTCTCAAATTACATTCATTTGAGCATTTATAACATCAATTATGTTAATATTTCCTTAAAAGGGTAATTACTGCATCATCGTTGTGTCATAAATAAATTAATTTATTTAAAGTCTAAAAATTATAAATAAAATATCATTATGTAGGAAATAGTTTTATCTTTCTAATGAATATTTATAGTCGAATTTATCTTATGTATAACCCCATATTAAAAATGTTTTAGTTATTAAACTTTGATTTTAACTATTTTAACTATTCATTAAATAATATAATATTAAATGTCATAATCTAATCCAAGTGGACCTAAATGGTCATATTATATTCATAAGGTTGTTTTTGGTCGAATTACACTTATCCAATAGAATTAGGACATGTGTTAGGGTAATAGTAATATCATATTTACCCTTAGTTACCCTATTTACTATTAACCGTGGTAAAAAAAAGTAAAAAGTTATTATTCACCAAAAATTATTTTCATCTCATTGAACCACATTTTACTTACTGACATCAACCGTGTCTCTCAGATTTTTGAAATTCCATTCACAGAAGCGGTAAAATTAAGATTTATGAAGAAATTAATTTTTTTAACTACCACTTAGTAGTTTCACTATTAATCAAAAATTGATGTTTTTCAGAACAATGCCAAAATTTCATCCTAAGCTATATTTCATATTCTGAACTCAAAAATGAAGTCTATTTTACCAAATTCATATCATAGAATTTTCATTAATTAATTTTATAATTAAATCCCGCTGTTAAAACAAATAGCGTGTTTTTAAGAAACAATATCTATCAAAAGATTGACACTTGATTATGTCTGGTTTAAATGTGAAATTACATCCAATGACCAACATTGTATTAAATTATAAAAATATATTCTAAATATACTTTAAAACCATTCAAATTAATCATTTATCACTATTAATTATTTCGATTAAAAAAGTTGTTTTTAATTATAATTTAGTAATTTTCACTATTCATCAGAATATGAAAGTTATCCGAAAAGTACCAGAATTTCACCTTAGGCTAAATTCGATACTCTGAATCCAAAAATGAAGTTCATTTTGAAAAATAAGATTTACAGAGTTTTAAAAAGTGGTTATTACTATTCATAATGGCTAGTTTTAATAATATTTTAATAGCATATCGTTGTTTAGTGAAACTCGGTATTGCGTATTACACACGCTATCGAGGAAGGTCGTGATTGCGTGTAATACAAGGCAAGTCAAGGATGCGTGTTGTTCAAGCTCCTTTTGGTGTAGAGTACAACACAAGACTTTAATAAAATTAAAAAGAATGTTTTTTTATAAAATCTTGGGCTGTTACATGGGTGCCACCGACTGGCCGGTGCTGAGGCCACCGGTTGGCCGGTGTGGAGGCAGTGGCTGGACTCTCGGTCTGGGCTCTACCGGCTGGCCGGTGCTGAGGCCACCGGCTGGCCGGTGCTCTGGACAGTGGAGAGCCTTTCTGTCAATGGTCCATCGGCTGGCCGGTGTCATGCCACCGGTTGGCCGGTGGACTGAATTTCAGTCCATTTTGGCTTTTTGCCTTCTTGGCCTTCTTGGCCCAATTCCTTGGCCACCTGAAATCATGCCTATCATCCAAAAACACTTAAAAGAGGATTAGATAAATAAGTGAGTGATTGTGATCATGAAAATCAAACCACGAGGGGTACAAGAGGTACAACAAGTTTTTAAAAAGATGAATATGTTCGATAGCATATACCATATGCAACACAAAGCCTAAACAAATAGTGAGATACTATTTAAACATGAATATTATGACATGACCATTAAAATTTGTGGTTTGAATAAGAATAAACACCTTTTGAAAATTATATGTATAAATTTTACATAATATATATATATATATATATATATATATTTAAATAAGGACTCAATTTTTAGTAAAGTCTTTACATACTTAAAAAATATATATTTTTCATTAAAAATGTTTTTATTGCTTTATGTGAGAAAATAATATAATTAATTACTGAAAATTTTATAAATTTTATTGTACAACATGAAATTAATTTTTGAAATAATCAAGTGTAAATTAAATTTGGGTGAAAATTTGGGATTTTTATGAAAAGAGTGGTTTTGCAGTGAATAGTGAAAAATATGGCTTTTTGTAAAACTGTTATTTATTTTCAAAAAATAAAGTAATTTAAATGTACCATTATTATTTAAATTTTATTTAAAATTAAAATATGTATTATTTAGTTATATTTAATATATTTAATTACATTTTAATCATGTTTATATTGAATAGAAAAGTTTATTTTTAGGATTAAAAATGCATTTTTCTGAAAATTGTTTTCAAGTGAATAATCTTCCTCCATTTTAATTAATTAAAAAAAATTTAAAATGAACGTTTTAAATGAAATTTATAGATTATATATTTAAATATATTAATTTAAATCCACCTAATTTTGATTAATAGTCATATTTTTATTGTAAGATCATTTTGTGATTGAAAAATACATCTCTTTAAAAAACATTTTCAACACATTTTGTAGATTTATTTTTAAATTAACATTTTACAATTATTTGAATTAAATTTTTTAATATGGATTAAAAATTTAAAATAATAATAATTAATATTATTTAATAATGGTAAATTAATTTTTATTCTTAATGGATTGTAAAAATAGTAAAAGAAATCAGTTTCCATGGTTATGATTTAAACTAGGTTTTGCGCTTTACATGTGTTTATGTTAAAATTAATTTTACATAGAAATGTTATTTTTTATTTGGTAAATTAGATTTAATGTTAATGTTATTTTTTTTCTAAATTATTTAGTAAGATTAATTTTATTTTAATTATAAATGGCCAATTACCTAGTTTAAAAAACAAGTTACCGTGGTGAAAACAAAAATGGTAAAAGTGAGAAACCTTAAAGGTAAAGGGAATAACATGTTTAAAAAATGTTTCTTATTAGTGTTAGAGATTTTTATAGACCTTATATTACCTAAAATATATTTTTTATCAATTTTTAGGCTCATTTGTTGAGATTCACTTCCCATTACTGAATAGTTTTATGTATTTACAAAAATGTCAATCCTCCCCAATTATGAAAGGGAACCCTCTCCCTTCACTTATTCACACCTATTAAAAAATATATCACAAAAAAACCTAAAAAATATATCCAAAAAATACATAATCACATTATAGATCTAATGGTCTTCCGAATAGACTAACCCTAGTGTCCTAAATAAGATATCCAAAGGATGTTTTTTTAAGATAAGGGAATCGTCTTCACTAAGCACCTTCCATTTTTACTTAGTATTTTTCCACCTTAAATTATTTATTAAAAATTACTATATAATGATAGAAATATATAAATGATATTGATATGTTATTATTTTTATTTAATAATATTTATCCATGTTATTCTCCATAAAATGGTAATCAAAGTCATCACTTGTGCGTATGATGGATTACCGCCTTACGAACTACTGTTATTTTTTTCCATCAATGACTCACATGGATGGTCATAATGATGTAAATGATGAATATATAAGATAGAAATGAAGTTATATTAATTCTATAAAATTAATATATCATACACTTCTTTACCATTTCACTTATTAATTGAATGATGTCATCATTTGTGCGTACATACGACCTACCGTCTCAACAAAGTGATGCGATTAATTTTCCATGTACAACATTAAACAATAGTCATAAAAATGTATAGAATGAAGAAAAGTTATAATTATAACATTTATATATTTTTGGAGGTTATGTATCTATATCATATGCACACGAAATATAATTAAGTGAAAAAACATGTTTGAGAAAACAAAGCAGTTAACACTAGAAATGATGGTAATAATGAAATATTATTTACAAACATGTGATAAGATATTTTAATAAGATAATATATTATTTTATAATTATTAATATTTTATTATTATAAATTAAAAACATGTTTAAAACCATTATATATAAGGTTAAATCATGATGAACTAAAAGAAAATGTGAGGTAAGGGATTCTGTCTCAATTTGCCTTCATTGAGGAATATTTTAACATTATGTAACAAATTTATTTTATTTAGTGTATATAATCCAGTTTTAAATTTTATTTCATGAATAATTCACACTTAAAGTAATTTTATGATTCAATTTATATTATAAAGTTCAAAGGGATTTGACTCTAAATTTTCTAATTGGTAAGTGTTTCATAACTCTTTTCTTAGGTTATATTACTTCTTAAATGCCTTTGATATTATAATACTATTTGTATAATGAATTTTAATTATTTTATTTTGAATTTATAGTTATTTTATGTTTATTTAAATTTTATACACATAATAAATTCATTGATTAATTCTCACTTCAATGGTATTATATTTTAAGATATTTAAAATTAATTTATAGTTTGTTGAGATATATATTGGTATTATGCACCAATTTATTTTTGTGAGGAGTATCTACTTCCCATTTAATCTATTATATAATGAATATTTTTATATTAAGGGTATTTAATATTTCAATTCCAATTATTTCTTTCATGTGGTTTATGATTCAGATGTTACCAAAGTAGTAAGGTTTTATGATTTAATCTCATTTTAAGCAGGATTTTTTATTCTTTAATTTACACTGAAGGAAATTATTTTATCATTATCTAATAAACCCCTTTAATATGATTTTCCTATATTTATTCATAAAATTTTCAAGTAATAGTACCATTTCACTATTTTTTTCTAAAGAAAATGATTGGAAATTGTATTTATAAAAATTCAACTTTATTTTCCTTTATATCAAAAATGATTTGTATTCCATAACCATATTTTATTAAAAATGATTTAAATAATATTTTTAAAATTCGAAAATTATATATTAAATAAATTTTTACCCATGGTTTATTTTTTAATAATTTTTTTAAAAGTAATATTCTTTTTGTTTTCTAAACAAGGCACTTTTTGACTTTTTACCAAAAAATGTGAAAGAATTTTTTGTTTTACTATACTTGGAATCTATATAATATTCCCACCATGATGATAAATAATTTATTTAAATATTAATTTATAAGTTTAAAAGGTTTTTTTCAAAAAAAAACATTTTCCCTAACATTCGGCAAATTTATTATTTTTAATAGAGATTTTGAAAATGAAAAGTATATTTTCTGCAAGAATGATTTTAATGATATTTTTTTGGTATTTCTATTAATCAACATAAAAAATCATTAATTTACATATAATACACTAGAGATATTTGGTAATGATACCATAATTATTCTTTATCTTGATGTTTTTATCAGTTTAACCAGATAAAGTATTGAAATCTACTTCGTTATTAATTTTGTATCCACTAACTTTATTTTGAAACATTCACATTCTTTTGATAATTTAAAATTAAATTTATCTTAAATATATATATTATTCATATCATGGTTATAATTATTTAATAAAATATATACCTTTTTTAAATATAGTGTTTTACTATGAATTTTATTTAGTTGATAAGGGAAAACCGTGATAAATTTATATTCTTTACTCAATAAGGATATTTGTTGACAAGGAATATTTTTTATAAATTAAATCTATCATTTTATATATGAGGAATGAATTAGAAACATGGTGACAGGTGATGAACATAAATATATATCCTATAAATTCATCAGAAGGTATTATGAGACCAATTATTAAGCTAACTTAAGTTGGATACTCGTGTATACCCACTCATTAATTAAACTGTCTTGGGGAATAGTCTTGACAATATAGATATCATGATGTCTGAAATCATGGCATACAAGATTATGAATTTACATAACTAAGAATTAAATAATTATTATCAGTGATATTAATTCATTGATATTATCTATATATTCATTTTTTTCTAAAGTTATTGATTAATTGGTATGCATTTTTTGATATTTGTGTTTCCATATTGATTTTTCTTTATTTACTATGATAGCTTCCAATATATGTAACCCTCACTGAGCATTGGTCCGTCACTAATTTTATTTATTTTCCATAAGATATTAATAAGGAATATATAAATTAATTTAAATAATTATAATATTTACTCTCACTATGTTGTATTTCATGTTTTCTACTGTAATTTTAGATTCAAGTATGTATCTAGTTTACCAAAACTACTAAACTCTCCAGTAATTTGGGATGTGAATTATTATATCTAGTTCCAATGTAATAAATCTAATAGTGACTCTAGTATAATAGGTTTTGGGTATCAAAATAAAACTAGTATAATTTAGGTAATTGGAATTAATTTTATGATGAATTTTGATATAAATTATTTTATACTTATGAAATAATGTTCTTTGGAAAACCACATTTCATTTCATTTGCAGATTTAATTTTAAATTAAATTATTCCACTTTTTTGAATTAAATTTAATAAAATTAATTAAATATTTGGAATCATAAAAATTAATATTAGGTAATAAGTTCAAATTAAAATTTTATCATAATGAATAGTAAAAACTGTAAAATTATGTTACCACGGTTAAGGTTAAAACAGGTTTCCTGGGAAGTTAGACTAAAGCGATAAGGGTTACAGTAACATAGAAACTTGTATAAATTACATTCTAGGGAAATATATAAAAAATATCTTTTCTAATATTAGGTTATGGTCGACTATGGCACCATTTGGTGTGAATAATATGTTAATATATTTTATTATTTTAAAAAATTCTAAATATGTCATATCCCACTCTTATAAAAGGGAAAACCCAATCCTATCACATCCACAATTAAAGAGACACTTGGTTCATCCAATACCCATCCAAATACCTTTCATATATACCTCCCCATGACCTATTTTTCATGATATTATCAAAAACCATCATGGGAATGCTTTTGGTATAAACTTAAAGAGGGTGTTTGAAGAATAGGTATACACCATACATTTTCAATTTATTTATTCTTATACGTCATTATAATATTATTCAACTATGATGAAATAATAAAACTTGTATCGTACATATACTTATATGTTATTATGTTAACTTAATAACCTATATTCATATCCCATTCCTTCAAATGGGAAGCAAAACCATCGATCATGTGTACGACGGACTAACACCTCATGAATTTAGGTAATTCTTTTTCCATCACTCACTCTCAAAAAATGGATATAATTATGGATTTAATTTATATATATTATATTTATGAAATAATTATACTTCTATAATTATAGTATCACATATACATTCTTACATTCTTATTTTTGTAAAATGATAGCGTTCCTCGTGTGTACTTGTGGACTACCACCTCCATGTAGTGATGTGATTTTTTTTTCACGTTATATTAACATGGATGGTAATAAAGATATTTTAATTAATATATATGAAATATATGATATTAAAATTATTATTTAATAGTAAATTACAATTTACCTTTCTTTTGTTTCATCATTCAAAAAATGAAAATAACTTTTATGCATCTGTATGGCCAACCGTCTCCATGAATGACAAAACTCATTTTTATATATCTAAATATTATAGATGAATATATATATGTATATAATTAATATATATGATAAATATATAAGTATTAATAATACATAGGTGATGTAACCACGATTTAAGTACAAGGACCAAAACTACTGAAACAAAACTTTCATGAACAACAAAGTAGTTATCACCCTAAACATTATTTTTACTATATGTATAACAAATAAATATTTATTATATATGAGATTTGAACTCATAAAAAGGGATTTGGAGTTGAGATAATGGTTTTATGCTACAAAATCATTGTCTTTCAAGATTGTTTGAGATTATTATTTTGATGATGAAATTTCAATATAAAACTGTGAATAATCTACTGAAATTTCTTTTAATATGTTTATTTTTGAGAATAATTTCCTTACTTTAATTTTACTCTGTTTATTCACTCTAGATACTTAAATAATGTTTTCAGGAAAATAAACTTTATTTCTATCTTTGGTCGAAAATAATTTCTCCTCCATGTCAATATTAAAAAAATAAGGTTTTTAATATTCTATAATGATTTATTAAAGTCCCTTTTTCAATGTTTTACTTTTTAATTGTTTTTGAAATGAATCTTCATTCCATTTTTTCGAACAAGGTAATTTTTACTTTTAGAAAAAATGTGGAAGGAATCCTTTTTTAAAAAAATTACATGAAAAAGATTTTCTACCATCATGAGAGATCAATGATTTGAATCTTCCTTTAAACTTATCCAAGATTATTTTCAATGGAAATTTTTCGTTAATATTTTTGAAATTTTATGATTTTAAATAAGTGATTTCAAAGTAGATATGGTATTTTCCTCAATAAATATTCAAGGTGATATTTTAAAAGCATTTTCCTTCTAATATGGAATCCTTTGATGTTTATAAATCTTTACCACATATATGATAAAATGATACCATCCTTAATCATTATTTTGATAGTTTATGATTATTATTAAAATATGTTTATGAAATCCATTTTCTATCCACTGGATATAGTGATGTGATGAATGTTTCATGATCTTATGACACTTATCATTATGATTTTTATTATGTAACAGTTGGGACTAGATTATATAGACATCCAATGAATTAGTTAAATATGGATATATCATTAGATAAATTGGACTATAATGGGGAGTGAACCCAGTTTGGTAGGGTATAGTGCCCAATATGACAGTCTTGGGGGTAAACCTTGACAACTATGATGATTTGGGGAGTGAACCAAATCCATTATGATATTCTTGGAAATGGGCCTTGAATACTAAGGAAATAATTTTATATATTTATAAATGTTCCAAAAATATATGTCTAATGATAATGTTATTCTATCATAACTCATGTTCTTTTATTCTTTTATAATTCATGTCTTATGATTTTCCCAGATTTATTCCATGTCACGTGATTATGATATATTTTAAAAATGGTATGGTTTTTAAATTTTATGCTCGTATTCTCATACCCTAATTCTCATGTAAAGTTTAAATGATCATTTCTATCTCCCTTATTTACTCTCACTAAGAATCATAGCTCACCTTATATTATATTTCCATTCCCTAATTTATAAAGAAAGGTATTATGTATGATATTTATAAGAAGGGTGATACTTATGAATAACTTAATGGGAGATGTTGCAGTTCACTTACAGACTAGTTTTACATGTTACCAAGTTTCCATAGATACTAGACCTATATGATTATGGTGTAGATTGTAAAGTTATGTATTAAATATTAATCTAATAAGAAGTAATATTTATGTATGAAATGTATGGTTCGTTATAAGCTGTAGGTCACTTTCCATTATCCCAACCTCCATCTACGAAGCCTATTCAGGTACCAAATGATGGCCCAAATATGTTGTGATTCAACTATATAAGTGAACACCAATGGTGTCTAATGTAAATCCAATCTGATGTATAAAGTTTAAATATTTGAAATATATATATAAAGATAAAATTATAAATAATAATGTGAAAAAATATAAGGTACGACATTAAACCTTGGGTCTAAAGGATACAACTAGGGATGAACCCACGTGCTTCAGCCTTTGATAATCTCAAAATATGGTGGATGTGTAATCAATTATTTTGGTTCCTAGTTCAGTCACTAAGGAAACCACAATCATATAACCCAAATGAATCCATGTGTATCATCTAGGAATTCATTTCCAACAACACCCAAGAAAATTCACTAGTCAACTATAAAATCAAGGGATATCCATTTATGTTCAAAGGCACAAGTCGATTGGAATCAATGGATCACACATACGGAATTCCATATCGATATAAATCGGACTGAATTCAATGAGACCATCACAAGAAATTAAACAATTATATCCCTCAATAATCAATGATATTAATCTATTGTGTTAAAAAAACAATATGTTACTAGATTATAAGAGGGTGCCACCCCCTGAAATACATATTAATGTTTCTATGCATATTCCATGGGTTTAAACAAGGAATTTCATAACGAAATGGAATCCTAGGCTCATATATTAAATTCCATGACAATATCTATCGTAAGGAAGATAAGGTGGTCTACCAAGGCATTCTGTACTAATATCCACATCCATGTCTCTCAAAAAAGTCATTATTACACAATTCATATATTAAAAAACTCCATAACTCAAGAAAAGGCCTCTATTTAATTTTATGTCAAAAATCCATTTAAACATTTCACATTAAATAACTAGGTCACTAGGGTATCCATAATCTTCCCTATTTATTCACTCAGAAACAAGACACAAGGCTTAACCCACCAGATTAATAAATTCAACAGGGGTATACTCAACATAAATCAATTTTATAAATAAAAAAGATATTTTAATAAATAAAAAATGTTTTTAAAAAACATATATTAATATATTATTGAGCTTCTAAAGGGTCAGCATAATAACACATTCCAATGATGTAATACTATGATGATACTTTGAGGGAAAATAATAAGCCCACCTATATTGATTTAGATGGGTTCCAATCAATGGATATTGGCCTCTAATTAGAGATAAAAGTGATGATATTGATAAGCTAAATAAAATATCTAAAAAAGTGTTTCTAAATTAAATAATTAATTAGGGATTTTAAAGGAAATAGAAAATAATATTATAAGGTAACTCAGTGATAGTCTTTCCAAGAGCCTTCAAAAATGTTGAACAGAAGATAAAATAGAGGTAGGATGAGGGATATCCACTCCAGATCTTAATAATAGGAGGAAAATATCCTAATGCTACTAAAACTTCCAAAAATAGGGTAAAATTTTATTAAGAAAAAAAAATGGGATGAAAGTGGTAAAATACCTTTTTCCCCTTAAAAAAATCCAAAAAACATCATTTAGTCTTTAGGACTCACTAGAAATCCTGTAGAGATTCCAGTGGATATCCATCCAATTGAAATTCTACTAGATCATTGGTAGAAAAATATCATCTAGTATATGAAATTATAGTCCTTAGACTACATGGACCAACCTCCACCCACTCTTCCTAATCACCAATGTTTCTACTTGAAACCCTTATCTACCTATTAAATTATAAAAGCAATGGGTTTAGATGACATTTACATTTTTTTAAATCAAATAAGAGAAGGTTGTTACAAAACTGTCTTAGAAACATGGGTTTAAAAACAACATATCAATATGTCTCCAATTTTAGAGTAATCATTCACACACAAACTTTTTATCATCTCTTAAATTAAATATAATAGAGGAATCATCAAACTATTCTAAGACAACAGGAGTAGCAAGAGCAAGAGCTCATCTAGAAGCTCTGGAAGAAGAAGCAGGATATGATAGATGAGAAAATAGGATAAGAAAAATATAATCTAAGTAGAATATCATGTGTTCCTAATATTATTGAAGAACTCAAATATGTTATCTTAATGCTTTAATTTTATTATTCATAAGATCAATATTTAAAAATAATTGTTATTTTAGAATATTAAAAAAATTAGAAATAAGAATTTCTTTTTCATAATATCTAGAATTATAACCAAAATATCATAATCAAAAGAATACTTAAAATAAAAATTCTTGCATGAAAAATTTAAAACCAATTAAATATTACCTTTTAATGAAAGAGAAAGAATAAGGGGTCATTGTAAAAGGTTTGGGTGGAGACTTCCTTCTTTATGATTTATCAGAAAATAATATTTTTCATTTTTAAAAGATGTCACCTTTGATCTCATAAAACATTTTGTTTTAACAATTATAACAGGTCTATAGTAAGAGTATCCAATAGGTTTGGATTTATCATGACTGAAAAAATCCTCAATTATTATAATAGTTCTAAAATGAGTAACCTCAATCCTTTTTTATGTTCAATCTTCTCAACCAATGATCCATTAGGATCTCTTGGAACATTATGGATAGTTGGTCTACTATGATCAGGCAGAATTCAACCATTGGAATCACCATAAGAGGCATAATCTTCAAAACAAGAATATGGAATCTTGAACAATTTAAATCTAAGATATTTCTTTCCCTAATATGATTATACTATTTCCTAAAAATCAACAAACTACGAATTTTAATCCTCATAGAAATATGTAAAAGGTTGTTTAGTGTAAAAACACATTTTAACTTTGATCATATTGAAAATATTATAGAATGTATAGAGTGTATGGAGGTCCAAAATACATACCCTCATCTTGGGATATTTTTCAGAAATATGAGGAAAAAGACACCCTCCCATTCCTCAAGAATTTAAGGATTCTTTAATGGGTTCAATTTTCTAAATTTTAATAGTTTCATATGGAATGTTCAACTTCATTAACTATAAAACATTCCCTTATAAAAATTTATTCTTTATCATAATAATCCCCAACCACTACATATTATTCTAATATTGGGTCATATTTTACTTATTTCCATATAGGATTATTAAAAGCATTAAATTATTCATAAATGATTTTATTTTCTACAACTCATACTCTCTTTTAGGGGTTCTAATTCAATTTAATTATTCTACAAGTGGATTATCTTAAACAAACACCACGAGATAAGGTTGATACCAACTATCCATTAGGAACAAACTAGTTAAATTCTAGGAATGTAGATATAAGATTCATATAAGGTAAATAATTAAAATTTTATGGAGGCTTACTTATTTCATTCGTATATCTCATAATATATCTGACCAAGTAAGTATTTACACTATATTTCAGAAGATTAAGGTTAAAATACATCATGATACTTAATAAATCCAATATGATATTTCATAAGATAGATTGGGTGCTATAAAAACATAATTAGAAACCTACATTCACCATCCAAATCATTATAATTTAGTATTCTTGGGTATCCATCCTTAGAAATATTTTGGAGAGATTTTTTAATTTCAAAACTAGAATTTCCAATATAATAGTAGGTTTGGAAATCCCCAAATTATCATTCACATGAAATACATAAACATTTCTCCCACTTATTTGAGTATAATACTATATCTTCTCCATTTAAAAACATTTTCATAAAATATTTATTTTCATTTATTTCTAACTCAACATTCATATAAAACTCCTTAACTAGCCTTGGATAGAATGATTTATCATTTCTGATGAACCAGTTTATCTATCATTATTCTCGAATAAATGTCAACATGATAGAATTACTGGTCAATACTAACTTCACATCTATTTCCTTTTTTAGTACCGATCCTTGATTCAAAAAAATGATTGTTTCATGATTTTAAAATAATTTTAGGCACATATTTCAATTTATTTAAAGGTTGTGATGTGTATTAAGGAGTATAATTTGAGTGATTATTTATTCATATCATTTCATCAAAGATACTAGAGGCTAAATTCAATGGATTCAATAAAAAATGGATGTAAGAGCGAGTAAAAGAGTTATGAGAGGATTTTGGGTTTTATCAGGTCTGATTCAAATACTATATTGGAATATTTTAAAAACATTTGGGGTGAATAGAAAAATATATCGAGGAAAATGAATAAAATAATAAAAATAGATACTAAAGAACTATATATAAAAAATATTCTAAGTTCATGGAATAAAATATTCATGGAAGTAAGTCTATATAAGCATATTCTATAGAAGAAAGTTCCATGAAATAGAGTTCCATGAAAGCATATTCCCACATAGAAGCTAAGTTCCATGGAAGATAGTGGATTCATGGAATATCATTCCTTACAGGAGATAAGGATTTATAGAAGTAAAAATCAAAAAAGTTTAAAGATAAATAAAGTATAAAACTCTTATAAATTATTTACACTAGTCATAAGAATACTTTTAGTGTAATTAAAAAACCTAATTTAATAATTATAGAAATAATTAATAAGGTAAATGTTTAATTAATTTCAACACAATTTCAATAATAAGAAGAATAAAGGATAATTTATCATTTATAACTCACATATAATATAATTTATTCTTGAAACATTTATAAAGATAATGTTATTTACCCCTGAATTCAAGAGTTTTATCACCCTTTTAAAAAACATCCTTCAAAAAGTGATGTCTTATATCAATATGCTTTGTCCCAAAATGTTGTATAGTTTTTTTAAATATTAATTACACTACTATAGTCATATTTTATAGGGACATGTCTGAATTTATATTCATAATCTAGTAGAGTGTGTTTCATCCATAAAATCTGGTTACAAATAATTCATACAGCTATATATTCAATTTAAACAATAGGAAAAAAATACAATTATGCTTTTTACTACACCATGATACTAGTTAATTTCCCAAAATAAGACATGAATCAGATGTTATTTTTTGATATAACTTATAACAAATTAAATAAACATATTAATATCTAACTAATTCAAAATAATTTCCTCTATAATAAAACAATCTAAAATTGGTTGTACCCTTGAGGTATTCAAAAATTATTTTTACAGCATTAAGATATGATTCCCTGGTATGTTCTCAAAAACAAGAATAGATACATACACTAGACATAATTTCATGATAGATATAAATTAAATATAATAAACTTTCCATCATACATATGCATGTTTCTTGGTAGATTTGTTTCCTAGTTTCATGAAAATTCGGTCTACATGAGGTACTCATTGGAGTATCACTACTTTTATTCCAAAATTATTTAAATGAAATTTTAAATAATTAATTTGATATAAAATAATTTCTTCTTTACTTGGAAAAATCTAAAAACTAAGTATGAATATTAATTCTCCTAATATACTCATTTCAAATTCAATTGTTATAATCTTTGAAAATTTAATATATAAATAATTATTTGATGAACTAGAAATGATTTCATTGACATATATTTGGGAAAATAAAACATCTTTTGAAATTTTTTTGAAAAAAAATTAGGATTTCTATTCCTTTATAAAATCCATTTTTAATTATGAAATATATTTTACTATCATAACAAGATCTTGGAGATTGTTTTAAATCATTAATATTTGTTAAAAATTATAAAACATTATTTGGAAAATGGGGATGTAAAAATTACATGGTTTGTTAAAAAACATCCTCGATAATATAGCCATTAAGAAATACAATATTGAAATATATTTGATAAATTTTTAAATTTAGATATGCTGCATAAGATACTATTATCATGATAGATTCCAGTGTAGATAATAGTGAAATTTTCTCTTTATAATCAATACCTTCCTTTTGACTATAACCTTATGTAGATAATCTATATTTATTTATAACTTATATTCTAGACTCATCAACCATATTTTTGTATAACCATTTTGTTTCAATAGTCAGGTAGTCTTTAGATCTCTCAACTAATTCACATTCTAGTTATTTCAAAAAATAATAATTCATCTCACATATCCATTACCCAATGTTTATCATTAATTGCTTCATTGATGCTCTTAGGTTCAAAGTGACACAAGAAATCTTGATTTCTAACCCAGTTTCTTAGTGAAGATCTAATTTGAGTTTATTTTTCTAGATCACCATCTAAAATATCTATAGGATGATATTTATGGGTTCTAATGGTTATATGAATTGACATACTTGGTTCTTCCGAGTTTTATTTAGGGTTAGGTTGGCCAGATTGGTCTGAACTGGTTGATTTGAAATCTAAATAAATATTGGTATCAATATATTTAGATGAATTATTGATATTCAAAATTAAAAAAAACACCCTCTATATTTTCTATATAAAATATAGGTTCATATAGATATATTTCATAAAAAGTGATATGAATAGATATTTCTATAATATTAGTTATTTTATGGCATAGTATACATGTTTTTTTTGATGTTCAATAACCAAGAAAAATTCAATCATCACTTTTAGGTGAATTATTTTCTAGATTTTCTATTGTGTTTTGAATAATGAAGTTAGAGCCAAAAAACTATAATGTAATTCAATTTAGGACATCTTTCATTACATAAATCATATGGATTTATATTTAAAAGAGGTATTATTAAAAATATATTAATCCCATGGCAAGATATATTTATTACTTCACCAAAAAATAAGCAGTTTGGTCATATTCATTAAGCATTGTATGAGAAAGTTTTTTAAGATACTTATTTATTCTTTAGACCACTCCATTTTTATAAGGAAATCAATGAGTATACAATTTGGTATTATATAAATTTTGTGAGTATAAGGTTTTGAAATCAGGATATTCAAACTCATGGCCATGATAACCAATGCTATTTTTTTTATAAAAAACCCACTATGGTTCTCAATTTTGTTTTCATATTTCACAAAACATTTACAAGATTAACTTTTATGGGCCCAAAAATATACCTATGAGAATTTTGAATAATCATAAAAAATTAGATAAGAATATTGAGTTCTATCTAAAATAGAAACTATATATGGTCTAAACAAATATATTCAAACCAACTATAGGGGTTTAGAGGTCAAAACTTCTTTCACTAGTTTGAAATAAATTTTATGATGCTTACCTTTTTGATAAGGATTTTATAATTTATCTTTTTAGAATAGTATTTTGGGTAGACACTTCACTAAAACTTCACTAAATATATTATTAAGAGAGTATAAATTACATTGGCCTAGTATTCTATACCAAATCCAAGGATCATAATGAAATGAATTTAAATTGGAATCATTTTTTAAAAATAAATAATTTAAATAATTAAATGAGACATTATCATTTCAAAACAAAGTAAAAAATAAATTAAAATTGTAATAAAAAGTCTTAAAAGATTTATTTTTAAACATGATATGAAAATTATGATTAACAAATTGATAAATACAAAGTCTATTATACATTAAACCATCAACAAATAAATATGTGGAAATAATGATAAATTCTGGTTAATAGATTTTACCATAACCTATTATTTTTCCTTTTTTGTATTTTCACCAAAAGTGACATATATGCCACATAATTTGGTTATGTTATTAAAGATTGAGAATTATTCAATAATGTTCCCAGAACATCCATTGTCCAGATACCATAAGCCTTTACTAGATCTCTTTAAAAATGAATTCTTATTTAATTATCCAAAAATGATTTTGGCACCTAGATCTTCTTGGGTCCATAGATGTTGGAAAATAAAGATTATGGATTCCAAATTTTTTTATAGTATTTTTGATGGTTTTATTAAAATATTTAAAGTAATTATACAAATAGTAATTTTGGGTTGAAACTAAGTTATACCAAAACCAGATATTTTAGTTGAATTCTTAGAGATGAGAACAAAATTTTTTTTATAAAACATTATTTGCAACCTAAATTGAAATAATAAACTAATTTTCAATGTTTTCTATTTGATCGCCTAAAAAATTGTTTATATTTTCAGTTCCATTATTGAAAATCCCTAGATATTATAAAATTTTTCATTAAAAAATTTCAAATCATTTTTTCCATTAATAACACATCAATTTGTTATTTTTAAATGAAAAGATCGAATTTTAGTTGAAGAATAGGCATTCTATTTATTTGTATTTTTGTATTTATCTTTCCACTCATTCATAGTGTCTTTAAGAATTGATAAATATTCAATTAATTATCCATTAGTCTTGTTCGATTCATTATGAAACTCACTATAAGAGAGAATATAGGTGGTAGGTGTTACCGTAGATGTGGAATCCATGAAACATAGGTTTTGTTTTTCAGAAGCATCATCCCAATTAAAATCTAAGTAAATAGAGTTATCTTCAGATAAAGTCCAACTATACATCATTTAATTCTTGAATTTACATCCTTTATCATCATATTTATTATTATATTTTATCATTAGACAATATTACTAGATATTCCATTTCCATTTATGCTAATAACACGTAACTTCACTAAGAAGGTAACCCTTCTTAAAGTTTCCTTTACTGTCATGAATTTCATAGTAATTATATTTTTCAAATAAATTGTTCTTTATATAGAATTTATTAACCTTTTTTTCTACTAATCCATATATATATCATTGTATGGGTCATCTTCACTTCCAATGGTCCTATTGGATTTTATAACTTCATTTTATTTTGATTGAGATGCTTTAAAGGCAATACAATTTTTCAATTAAACATCCTCATTATTATCATTTTGTTCCACCTCATACACCACCGATGTAACAACCCAGAAATATATATTATTAATATGTGTTTATTTAATGATTTATTTGATAATTAAAATAAAATAAAGTTTAATTTAACCAGAACTTAAAATTTTTCCTTAATAAAATCTTGTTTTGTTTATAAATTTAGAAAAAATAGATAATAAAATTTATGAAATATATAATATTAATTAAAGATAAATAAAAAATATTAAAAAATTATTTGAAACAAATGTACTGGAATTCAGAAAATGTAAATGTTAGGGAATATGAATTAATTTAAATAATAATAAATTTTATAAGTATATATTTGATGAAAAATATTATAAATTATGTAAATATTTGAATAATATATACACTATGATGGCTAAGATGTTAATCTAAATTAAATTTATATAAGGACAAAAATGAAATTCTATAGCAATACATGAAATATTATTTTAATTTTTCTAATTTAAAATGGATAATAATAACTAGATATGAAATATTAATATAGACACACACAATTGTATTAGAAAAAATGTTACAAAAACAAATAGTTGAAATACATTTTTGATGGTAACTAGTAGGTGATATATATATATATATATATAAGAAAACACAAAATAATAAATTAGTTAAATAATTATTTGTGATGAATTTATTATAAAAAATCTTATGTGATATATATATATATATATATATATATATGAACTTACATGAAGTATATATGAATACAAATAAATGAACTATTAAAAAATGATAATAATTGTATACATATGTTTCCTATATACATATGTATATATATCTAAAGTAGAATATGTACATATACATATCAATGTATACTTATATATCTATACAGTGTAATAAAAAACACCCAACAAAGATAAACCAATAACAAAAAAGAGAACAAAACAAAAATAAAAAAATGAATGAAAGAAAAAATAATTATTATCTTATCTCATTGGACCATCACTTGACCTGCCGACACTAGAGCCCCCCACCACTGTTAAACACTATAGATCGAAAATTGACACTAGCTCTGACCCCACCTCCGTACACCACTAAGTCCGTCCAATATCCCTCACCGCTTCATATCCATATGATGCTGCTATCCCCTTCAGCTTCATGTGAAAGAAGACAGTAAAACCATCAATCAACACACACCTTCACCAAAAGCTATGAAGAGGATGACAATCACCACCACTTCCCTTCTCAAACTTCCCTCCAGGCCACAACATAAAAAGACATACACCTTTTATTTTCTTAACTCTTGAAAATGGGATATGATTAAATGATATTCAAACCATTATATATATATATATAATTATAAGAAAAAAACCCCTCCATCATTATATGAAAAAAATTCTAGGCCTTTTCCCTCTTTTCCCCTATTTTCCACCACTGATGAAACACATCATGAAGACATGAACCCACTACCTTCACCCGATCCAGGTATATCATGGATCCACCATCACTTCTTTATCTAGGTAAGGAGTATACTTTTTTATATATATTGACATATATAATATTTTCTTATTTAAAGTACCCACATGTATATACATATGATATTTTTAGTTTATTCAAGTATGATTATTCATGTTTTAAATTTACATTACCTTTTACTTCTTTAAATCATGAAAATGTGTTTTCAAATTAACATGTCAGGGGAACTTTTCTTTTTTGGTATATGAGTATATATATTAATATACAAGTAAAAGTAATGTATTTACGTTCATCAAATAAACATATTCATACATGTATTTCAAATATTTGTCTTTTATTTATAAAAGGATTAATTTTTTATACTGTATATTTTGTAAGTGTTTATTATGTTATCATTCCAAATTTTCATTTTTCCAAGAATATAAGTGAATTTATATATATATATATATATATATTTATAATATTGTTTACAATTTTGTGTTTTCAAACATATATATATATATATATATATATATATTCAAGTCATTGAATTTTTATCAGCCAAATATATTTAAGTACATATGAGAATATACCTCATATGAAATAATTGTTTTTCATACTTATGTTTAAGAAATTGTGGGGAACATGTGAAACTTTATACTGAAAACCTTTCATTTTTATATTAATTATATATATATGTTCATATATATATTCTTTACCATCATTACATGTTTTGAAATGAATATATAATTTATTTCAAAGTATGAACTCACATAACTTAATATTTTTAATTTAAGAAAAGTGGAATTGTTTGTTTTTAAAATATTAATTTTATATTTCTTGTAAGTGTTATATAGTTTTTCTTTTAATGTTATAAGTAAATGGTACATTTAATTTTAATTATAATTGACCATGAGAGTAAAATTATATATATGATTATATTGTTAATGTTATTATTTTTTGAAAATATTAATTTTTCAATTACTATTATACAAAATAGTATTTTTAATTCTTATATTTTATGTTCTCGTGTTAATTATCAAGAAATTAAATTAAATGTATATTATTTCAAATGAATTTCAATTTAAAATATATATCATTTTAGGTGAAAGTTTTACATATTATTTAATGTATTGTGATTTGAGTAAATGAGTATTTAATAATTTTATCTAGGGAGGAGTTTTAAAAGGTAGAGTTTTAATATAAAGATACTTATTAGAGATTTTAATTACCTGGATGTTAATTATTTTATTGAAAAACCACGAAAAAATGGCATGAGATTTGGTATTTTCAAATATGAAAAGTGATTTGACTTTGAAAATAAATATGTTTATATTTATAAATGTGCATGTGTATTCAAATCTTTGTTATGTTTTTAAATAAAAAACCCCAGTGGAAAATGTATATATGTAAAGGAGGCTATAAATTTTTTTATAAAAAAATAGTACTTGGAAATTGTAAACAATAATGGGAGTGGGGATTTAACCCATTCCTAACACAAGTGGGTTGGCCTAGACAACCATAAATGTTTGAAGTATCAACATTGTTTTGTTTTTAAAAACATAATTATTATTTTTTTTGAAAACCCAATGGATTGTTTTAAATTATTTTAAAGTGTAAGTATTTTAAAAATTCATTAGAATGTTTTCAAAAGTAAGACTATTTTCAAAAAAATTAGAGCATTTCCCAAAGTGTAAGTATTTTATAATAATATAATTATTTTTTTCCAAAGTCATGAATATTTTCAAAGGCATTTTCAAAATCATGTTTTTACTGGGTTTTTAAAAGAGTTTTCAATAGCTATTATATTTGAAAAGTGTTTTAAAAATTATTTTATCCAAATAATAGGTATTTTAAATAGGATTTATAAAGTGTATTCCAAATCTATTTTCAAAAGGATTTATCAAAGGAATTTTCAAAATCTATTATTAAAAGTATTTACCAAAGGTATTTTCAAATGTTTTTATTTTTTTCTGAAGGTATAAGTATTTTTGGAAAGGTATTTCATGAGATTTTCAAAAAACCCTTACTGGGAAATTTTTATCACCCTTTGTATTTATAAAAAAAATAGGTTAATATGGAGCTTTCATGAAGATTAGCTTAATAAGAAGACAATGTGCACAATATTTTATCACAGCCTTTTATTTTCTATTTTAACTCTGATGATATTGAAAAGTTGTCCTTTCCCTCAAAAACCTAAACCAGAACAAATACTTAGTTGTAAATATATATATATTTTTCAGCTACTTTTAAATATAAAAAATATCCATCATTTTTGTACCATATCCAAAATCATGGTTCTGGGGTTCTACAGTTTTATCAGAGAACAATTTAGAAAACATTAGAGATAAGGACATATATTTTAAATAAGTTTATTTTCTTGTATAATTTTTAATAAAACCTATGTTTTCTATCCTTTTAGATTGTGGGTAAATCTAAGAGTTTAAAATCAAATTTTGAAATCCTAAGAAGATGAGTAACCATTAATAATTTATAATTCTAGTAATTATAGTTCTCTAAATTCTGAACATGGTATTTCAGAATTTTTACCTAAGTACAAAAAATGAATTTTGAGGATGAAATTCTATTTAAGGGGGGTCGAATGTAATTTCCCCAAAATTTAATATTTTAATATGTGTTTATTTAATGGTTTTTTTGATAATTAAAACAAAATAATTAAAAATTTATCATGAACATAAATTTTTTCCTTAATAATTTTTTTTTTGTTTAAAAAGTAAGATAAAATTTATAATTTAATTTATGAAATATAGACTATTAATTAATGATAAATATCACCATATAAAAATTATATGAAAAAAAATTACATGGATTCAGAAATTTGAAACATTAGGGTACATGAATCAAAATAAATAATTATATCCTATATAAATACATATTGGTAGAAAAATAATATAAATTACATAAATAGTATAATAAAATATACATTATGAAGGGAAATATGTTAATCTAAAGTAAATATATACCATGAAAAAATATGAAATTCTATAGCAATACATGAAATATTATTTTAATTGTGGGAATTTAAAATGGATTATAATAACCAGATATGAAATATTAATCTATAAATAGATAATTTTATTAATGAAAATTATAATAGAAATTGATAATTGAATTACAATTTTGATGGTGAGTAGTAAGTGAATTATATATAAGAAAAAAAAATAATAAATTCGTTAAATAATTATTTATGTTGAATCAATTATAAAAAAACATGTGATAAATAAATAAATAAATAAATATATATATATATATATATATGAACTTACGCCCTGTATGTATGAATACATATAAATGAACCGTTAAAAAAATTATATGAATTATATATATATATATATGTTACCAATATACATATGTATATATATAGTAGAATATACATATATACATATACATATATACATATACATACATACATATTGATGTATATATATATATCTATACAACGTAACAAAAAACCCCAAAAAAGATAAATCGATAATAGAAAGAAAAAAATGAAAACCAAAAAAATGAAGAAAGAAAAAAAAATGAATTGTTTTATTCTCTCCTTGGGCTGTCCCTTGACCTACCAACACCAGAGACCATCGTCACTACCAGACACTATGGAAATCACATCGACACCGGCTCTGACCCCACCTCTACCGACAACTAGGGCTATCCGATCTCCATCAATGCTTCATACACATCCGATATCGCTACCTCCTTCAGCTTCTCAAGAAATAAGACCAACTAAACCCTCACTATACCGACACCTTCACCACAAGCTATGGTGAAGACCAAAAACAACTCCTCATCCCTTCTGAAATAGCCCTCTGGGTCATGGCATAAACAGTACCTACACATATTATTTTATTAAATCCTCAAAATAAGATCTCTTTCAATGATATCTGAACCATTATATATATATATATGGAACTTATAAAGAAAAACCCCTCCAAATTTCCATGAAGAAATGTGGAGGCCTTTTCCCTGTTTCCCCCACTTTCCCCCACTAATCAAACACATCATATAGACATGAACCCACTAACTTCACCCAATCTGGGGAGACCAAGGATTTTCCTTCATTTATTTATCTTGGAAAGGGGAATTATTTTTTATATATACCATTATATATAATATTTTAATATTTCAAGCACCAACATGTATGTACATATGATATTTTCAATTTAATCTAGTATGATTATACTTTTTTTTAAATTTATGTTACATTTTACTTATTTAAATCATGAAATTGTGTTTTTTAATTAATAAGTATGGGGAACTATTCTTTTTTTGGATATGTATACATATATATATATATATTAATATACCAGTATATGTAATGTATTTATTTTCATCAAATAAACACATTCATACATGTATTGAAAATATTAATCTTATATTTATAAAAGGAAGTATTATTTTTACTATATTTTATATAACAGTGTATTATTTTATCATTACAAATTTTAATTTTCTAAAAATATATAATTACATATATATTTATATTTATTTATAATATTTTTTATAATTTCAGGTTTTCAAACATATATACATATATATGTGTTATATGCATGTATATGATTTTTAATTTCATCAATTACATGTTTTTGAATTTAATTATATGATATATATATATATATATATGCATGTCATTTCATTTTTATTAACCACATATATGTAAGTAGTTATGATAATATACCTCATATGATATAATTATTTTTCATACTTATGTTCAAGAAATTACGGTGTGCATGTGATAGTTTATTCTCAAAACCTTCAATGTTTATATTCATTTTATATTTGTTCATATATATATTCCTTTCCATAATTACATGTTTCAAAATGAATATATAACTCATTTCAAAGAATCAAATAATCCAGCTTAATAATTTAAAATTAAAAAATGGGGAATTTTTTATTTTGAAAATATTATTTTTATATATTCTTATATGTGTTATATAGTTTTTCTTTTAAAGTTATAAGTTAAGGGTACATTTACTTTTACTTATAATTGTTCATGAGAGTCAAATTATATATATGCATATATTGTTAATGATATTATTTTTTGAAAATAGTAATTTTACTATTACTATTACAAAAACCATTATTTTTAATTCTTATATTTTATGTGCTCATGATAGTTCTAAGAAATAAAAATTAAAGCACTTTTTGTTTCATACTAATAATAGTTTCTTTAATCTCATCCTCCTATGATATCTTTTCCAACACATCATTATCTCTATCCTCCAACAAACATGGAAAGTATTTCATGAAACTATCGCTTTTCATAACACTACTTTCCTATCCTCCCTTTCCAATATTGGTCCCATCCTAAAGGATTTCAAAAAATTATCAAGAAAAATTCCCTGTAACCTCAACATATGCATTGTAGGAACCATCCTCAAGTTGCAAGTTAATCCTTATGGACAAAATTTTTTCCTTAAGGGGTGCCTAGAAATATGCATTATTCTAGTATCCTTCTTTAATATATATTTCACTTGACATGGCCCTGTACATCCTATAAATCTCAGAGATCTTCTCTGCTAATAAATATTTTTTTTATAAATAGGAAAATAAAAAATTCATCATTCAAGTTGTCCTAAAGGCTCTCTTTAATTCTATCAATGTCATCCTTGATCCATTATACATTGAGGTTATCATCTATTATATTCTAAATCCACTCTTGCACATAATTTTTTGGTGGTGTAGATGCTGCATGAGGCCCACCAACACTGTACCCCTTTTTGGATCCTCCTTGGACATCCTAACAAGTTGTTGAAATCCATCCATGCGATTCCAATTAGTATAATAATAAAAATTTCTATGTTGTTGGTATTATTTCCTTAGGATATCAAAAATTAGAGTGTAATCAGACTATGATTAGGTGATTTGGGTGACTATAGATTTTGAAAATGAATCTATCCTTTGAATATTAGACAAACTTCATTTTATCCTACTCCAAAACCTACTGACCCCTTTTCGATTATTATAGCATTTATAATTACTTTTGGAGATTCTCAAATATATAAGACACATATCTACCATGAAATCCTTTTTTTCATGAATTTATTTGGTAGACACTGCAGTGCCTCGATACTTCTCCCATTCCTCAACAATTGTAACACCCCGACCCCAGTTACCCAGAGTCGGTGCATTATTGCGTAACATCAGCATGATCACAAAAGATCCCGATTGGTTTAGTAGCATTGGAAAAACTAGATACATTCATAAATGTTACATTACATCATAAAGTGAAAAACTATAATAACACAGTCTCCATTTTCCACACTCATATCCCCTTCATACTATCCCTGCAGGTCATTCCTAAAATACTTCTTCACATCCTGGAAAATTAAAAACATTGAAAGTGGTGAGCTCAGATGCTCAGTAAGGATAAAAATATAGTGGAAGATATCATAAATAAAAATAAACATTTTAGGAAATGTATAACTAAAACAAAAGCCTTCTAAACATGAACATCAACATAATATGGAAAAAGTAAAATGAGACAATGCCATTTACTTATTCACATGGATATTCTACTGGTCGAATAATCACATGCAATATCAATAACCACTTTCATAATGATGGAATGCATAATGCTAGACTATCATAACAACGTAGCCAAGGCCTCGTTCCAAGACCACAAATAAGATTTTGTAAAGGCCTCGTGCCAAGACACTAGTTTGTCTCATGAGACCTGCCGATGCATCGAGGAGCTATAGCAGGCTCCACCCATCACTTATTAAGTCCAATGCATTCCTCATATTAACAGGTTTAAACATATCATAAACCATAACATAATCATATCGCATAAAATATGCATAAAGGAAACATAATAATAAGATATCAATACAACACATTGATATAATAAAAACACTCTCAAAACCATTTTCAATACCAAAATAAAGGAAAATTAAAACTTTGTATTTATTTTTCATTTAAAAAAATTTATGACTTGTAGAGGAAGATGAAACTCAAATAATGTTCACGACGGAAGATAAGTCATTGTCGCCGCATACATACGATAGGAAAAACATTCCTTTTTGTCTTTTAGTAAAACTCTTCGTATAAAAATATTCCTTTTGAATAAACGTAAAAGTCAAAGGGGTTTATACACCGTATAAAAGAAATTTGTGAATAAAAAAAATATGCCTCAATGAATGGTGATTGAGATGAAGTCCCATAAAAGATCATTGTTTTAAATAAAATAGATCTATTATGTGTATTCACTATAATTACACATAAATAATGTAAAAATACAAGATTGGACATAATAATATCATGACATAATTTGAAAGTAGGAGATTAACCCAAAGAATGGAAATTGGGTTAAGAAATTCCCTTACCTCATGTCTGACTTGAATCGACCATTCCTTAATCTCCTGAATAATAAACTATAGTTAATATATACTTTCCTAAGAAACTTTTTCAAGTTAATTATCCCTTTTATATCACTTATTACAATGTTACGAAAATTATGTAGTCATTTAAGTTAAAAACAGTCATTTTGTCGATCTTTGGTACTTGAGTCAACAATAAACTTCTTATAATTACAAGTTGTTTATGTGGTAGAATATACATTATCTCCATAATTATATTCATGATTTAGATATCATATATATCATATATACCCAGTATATACATTCATTCATAATATTACGTAACATTTAGAGGTAAGAAATGAAATTCACCGTTCATGGAGACGGTAAGCCGTACGTACGTATGAACGCTACTTTCATTTCTATTTCATATTTAATGGAATGAAATAATAATTATATAAAGGTATATTATAATTCCAGTATAATATAATTTATAATACCATTTACTCCATCCTTTATACATTCCACATATGGCATTAATGATTCAAATCACTTTGAGGGGGCGGTAGTCCGCACTTCCTAAAATGAAGATATCGCGTTTACCCATAATGGAAACCATAGAGGTATGACATAAATGAAAAATAAATAAGCTTAAGTAAAACATAAAGATATTATATATCATATATAAATATAGTGACATCTTAATGGCCACCTTTGAAGGTGTTATGTGAGTGTTGAACAATCATCGTTTCGTGAGGCAGAAATTCACCATCCACAGAAACAATATGTTCTTTAACCATTAGATGTAGGTGTGTGTAAGTGTAGCTAGAATACATATTATAACAACATCCTAGTATATTGAGGATACTGGTGTTGTTACAAAAGAAATTAATAAAAAGAGTTTAGGGGGTTGGAGAAGCAAAATAAAACAAAATAACATAAGAGAAGACATTACTTTAAAATTGGGTAACTCTTTTTGATTTGAGACAAAGGCTTCCTTGGGAAGAGTTCTGCCCAAAGTGAGGCTTCTAGAAGTACGAGAGGGAAGTTGAGAGAGTATTTGGGTAGATTTTGGCCAAGCCAAATGGCTTGGAAGGTGTGAATAAGGTGGTAGGGATGGGGGCCTTTTATAAGAGGAGAGGAGGGGCACTCTTAGAATGTAATAAAATGTTACTTTATTATATAATGATTTTCGGATTTTAAAGGTCTCAAACTTATATATTCCGAGGCTAAGGTGATAATGGTTCGAAATCCACCCATCAAATAGGTTTTTTACATGTTTAGGTCTTAGAGTTTACATTATCTTTTCATTTTATTTAAATTGTTAAATAATGATGTAATCACTGCATCATCATGGTGTCATAAATAATTTAATTTATTTAATGTATAAAAATTATAAAAAAATATCATGATGCAGGAAATCTTTTTATATTTCTAATGAATATTTATAGTCAAATATATGACTTGTATAACCCCATTTAAAAATTGTTTTAGTAAACAAACTCATGTTTGTGACATTTTTATTTTAACATTAAATAAAAAGTTTTTAATATCATTTTCCTACCAAAGTGGCTCCATGGGGTCCCTAAGTTGACCCATGGAATTTCTTGGTCGTCCATGACTCATCCAATATGGGTAGGACAAGTGTAAAGGTATTTTAATATTTTTATAATATTATTTTTACCTTAAATTTCACTAATTACCTTTAATCGTGATTAATTAAACTTAAGAGTTACTATTCACCAAAAAATTATTTTAATCCTATTGAACCACATTTTATATCCTAATGACAACTATGTATGTAGGATTTTTGAAATTCGAATCACAGAAGTGGTAATGTTTCATTTAAATGAAAAATTAGTTTTTTAACTACCACTTAGTGATTTCACTATTCATCAAAATTGAAGTTTTTCAGAACAATGCCAAAATTTCACCCTAATCTATAATTGATATTCCAAATTCAAATATGATGTCTATTTTAAAAAATTCCAAGAATATAAGTTGAATTAATTAATTTTATAATTAATTCTCGCTGTCACAACAAATAGCGTGTTTTTAAGAAATAATATATATCAAAAGATTGACAATTGTTTATATCCAATTTCAAAGTGAAATTAATTCTAATGAACACCATTGGATGAAATGGTAAAAATATATAATAATTATACTCTAAAACCACTCAATATTATAATTTATCACTATAAATTATTTTGATTAAAAATGTTGTTTTTAAGTATTTTTCACTATTCATTAAAAATTGGAAGTTCTCAGAAAAATGCTAAAAAATCAATATAGGCTAATTTCTATATTCTGAATCCAAAAATGAAGTTCATTTTGAAATATAAAATATATATAATTTCAAAAAGTGGGTATTATTATTCATAATGGCTATTTTTATTGGTCGCGATGCGTTAGAATCTCGATCTTGCGTACAATGCAAGCTATTGCATTATTGAAGGAGAAGCGTATCGTAGAATCTCGGGGTGTTACATTCTCCCCTACTTCAATAAATTGTGTCCTTGCAATTTGAAATTTTTCTTTGAAAATAAAAGGTTGAAGATAGGAAATACCTTTGTGGAAAACCCACATCGGAAATAAGGTTAATAAAAATATAACTTTAAAAGATAGAAAGATAAGTACAAAGGTCACCCGAGATATCCCATACTAGGATTATATGAAAATATGGATATGGAAGAAAAACAAACCATCAAGGTCTGATAGAGAGTTGTAGAAAACAGGATTAGGAGAAGGTTAACCACAATAAAATCACAAACTTGTGATTAGTTAAATGGTCATTGAATCCCTAGTTGGAAAAGTTAAACGACAACGTTTTTATTTTAAGTTACCTTTTATAAAGTTGAGGAATTTATTTAGAAGATTTACTAAGAACGTAAGGGAATATACATACTTTTCATTTAGACTTTCATTCTTTAATAAATTTTTCCCCAAATCCATCTTTCACTCTAAAAGGTAATAGAACTCAAAAATATTCTATTTATCCCAATTGTATAAGGTTTCAAATATTAACACATACCATCTAGATTAGGAAACCTATTTTGTAATAACCAGGGACTTCCTATAGGCTAGTGGAAGGTAATAAAGGCCCGTCGCACTATGGTTGTGGGTTCGATTCCTACAGCTTTGTCCGACGCGACGGGTTATCCCCCAACTTGCAGGTTGTCCTTTTCCTAAAACTATAGTTTTTTAATATTCCAAAAATAATCGTCAGAAATGTTTTAACCTTAAACAATACTATCCAAGGTTCAACTTAATCCATTCCAACCTTTATAGTTATCCAAAATACCCCTGTCCAGACTTTCTCTAAAAGGTCTCTAAATTCGAAAATCAATTGTAACATCAGATTCCCCAAACAAAGTAAAGTTTCTCTTTTTGTCACATACTAAAAATATAATTACCTTCATCATATTAAGACCTTAATGAAAAAAACAAGTACTGTAGTAAAATCCTTATATATATCACATTATTCTTATAACCAGAATATAATCCTTGAGTCCAAAAGCACCAACACAATAATTATTCCACTTCAACTGTAGTAACAAAATAAGATTGTCCTTGATACCTTGGCATTTTCTGAGGTAAGTTTCCTTGACCCTTAGAACATTCATTTCCATAATGCCCATTTTCCTACAATTGTAGCATTCAACATTGATAGCCTCTTTCTTTCCCTTGCAATCATGATCCTGGTGACCTTTTTCTCCACATTTATAACAAACTTCCATTCCTTTTAGGCAAGCACCAGGGTGATTCTTCCCACAATTACCACATAATGGAAAATACTTCTTTCCCTTTTCCCTTTATCTGTCTCTTGTTCCACCATTATCTTCTTCTCTTGCTTTACTTTGTTGTCATAAGACTTAGAGAATTTATTTTCTGTCTTGATAGCACACGAGACAATATCTTCGTACTACGAGAAGGATTGTGATAATAAAGCTTGACGGAGAAATGGTTCTAACCCATAAAAGAAATGATCAATCTTACTCCTTGGGTTACATATATAATATGCAGCATGCCTTGATAACCTTGTAAAGTTAGCCTCATACTTTGCGACATTCTCATCCTCCTTCTGCCTCAGACTTAGAAATTGCCTTTCCATATCTGCTCGATGGTCATGTGGAAATTATTTTTCTAAGAAAATTTCCTTAAACTCCCTCCATTCCATACTTGATACTTCTTCATCTTCCTTTGTGTTTTGAATCAGCGACCACCATTGATCGGCATCTCTAGTGAGGTGGTCGAATGCCATGACCACCTTCCCCCTTTCGCTACTCCCCAAGGCGTGGAATATTTTCTCTAAGGAGTTTATCCATTGATCAACTACTAATGGATTTGTACCCCCATTAAATGTTGGTGGTTGTTGCCTCATGAATTGGTCTAACATTGATCCTCCATGTTGTGAATCAGGGTGCTCCATACGAGTAAGGTTATTATTCATAACCTGAGTGAGTTGTCCAAGTATGGTAATAAGTTGATCATCACCAGTTATATCTCCATCTCCACAATAATTATTTTGAGAAGGAGGGAAATCCCTACATGGAGTGCATGCATTTATATGGTTTCCATTCCTCCCACTAGGCTCCATTTCTAAACAGTGGCATAAAAAAGATTAGTTTATGAATCAAAATAAAAAATTCCATACTTGTAAAACACTTAACATAAATTGAACTATTTATGGATATAATCCATAATCATAAAATGAAATGTTTTCTTTGAGGAAGTATATAATCATAACCCTTTATAGTGGTTTGTAAAGAATATGAGAATTATCCTAAGCATATCCCCCAGGAGTGTCGTAACCAAGAGTGCCGCAAAGCCCATTGTCGTGCACCATTTCCCGTTAAAGTCTAGCTCAAAGCGGTATTTTCGGGTTTTACCCCTAGGTACATCTTTGCCAGAGCCGCCTCTACCTGCTCGTATCCAGACAGGGATGTATTGCTCGGAAAACTCACAAAATCTCTATAATACCAAAATTCTAGGAAGTTCTTCTATACTAATCCTCAAAGTCTATCTTAGGGTTATATGCTCTAATCAGAGTTTATCTAAATCTAGCTTCCAAGGTTAGTACTAAACTTCCTCTAATACCAACTGTAACGCCCCGAACCCAGTTACCCAGTGTCGGTGCATTATTGCGTAACATCGGCATGCTCACAAAGGATCAAGTATCGAAAGACCGATTAGTTTAGTAGCCTTGGAAAAAATAGATACATTCATAAATGTTACATTACATCATAAAGTGAAAACTACAATAACATAGTCTCCATTTTCCATACTCATATCCCCTTCAGACTATCCCTGCAGGTCATTCCTAAAATACTTCTTCACATCCTAGAAAATTTAAAATATTGAAAGGGGTGAGCTCAGATGCTCAGTAAGGATAAAAATATAGCGGAAGATTTCATAAATAAACATAAAAATTTAAGGTAATGTATAACTAAAACAAAAGCCTTTTAAACTTGAACATCAACATGATATGGAAAAAGTAAAATGATATAATTCCATTTACTTATTCACATGGATATTCTACTGGTCGAATAATCACATGGAATATGAATAACCACTTTCTTAATCATGGAATGCATAATGCCAGACTGTCATAACCACATAGCCAAGGCCTCGTGCCAAGACCACAAATAAGATTTTGTCAAGGCCTCATGCCAAGACACTAGTTTGTCTCATAAGACCTTCCGATGCATCGAGGAGCTATAGCGGGCTCCACTCGTCACTTATTAAGTCCAATGCATTCCTCATATGAATAGGATTAAACATATCATAAACCATAACATAATCATATCGCATAAAATATGCATAAAGGAAACATAAAATTTGCACACCTCAATCACAAGATATCAATACAACACATTTATATAATAAAAACACTCTAAAAACCATTTCAATACCAAAATAAAGGAAAATTAAAACTTTGTATTTATTTTTCATTTAAAAAATGTTATGACTTGTAGAGGAAGCTGAAACTCAAATAATGATCACAGCGGTCGAGAAGTCGTTGTCGCCGCATACGTACGATAAGAAAAACATTCCTTTTTGTCATTTAGTAAAAATATTCTTATAAAAATATTTCTTTTGAATAAACTTAAAAGTCAAAGGGGTTTATACACCGTATAAAAAAAATTTGTGAATAAAACAAAATATGCCCCAATGAATGGTGATTGAGACGAAGTCCCTTAAAAGATATTTTTTAAAATAAAATAGATATATTATGTGTATTCACTATAATTAAACATAAATAAAGTAAAAATAAAAATATAGGACAGAATAATATCATGACCTAATTTGAAAGTAGGAGATTAACCCAAAGAATGGAAAATGGGTTAAGAAGTTCCCTTACCTCGTGTCCGACTTGACTCGACCGTTCATTAATCTCCTGAATAATAAACTAGAGTTAATATATACTTTCTTAAGAACCTTTTTCAAGTTCATTACCCCTTTTATATCACTTATTACAATGTTACAAAAATTATGTAGTCATTTAAGTTAATAATGGTCGTTTTGTCGATCTTTGGTACTTGAGTCAACAATAAACTTCTTATAATTACAAGTTGTTTATGTGGTAGAATATCCATTATCTCCATAATTATATTCATGATGTAGATATCATATATATCATATATATATCCAGCATATACATTCATTCATAATATTACGTAACATTTAGAGGTAAGATATGAAATTCACCGTTCATGGAGACGATAATCCGTACGTACGCATGAACGCTACTTTCATTTCTATTTCATATTTATTGGAATGAAATAATAATTATATAAAGGTATATTATAATTATAGTATAATATGATGTATAATACCATTTACTCCATCCTTTATACATTCCACATATGGCATTAACGATTCAAATCACTTTGAGGGGGCGGTAGTCCGCACTTCCTAAAATGAAGATATCGCGTTTACCAATAATGGAAACCATAAAGGTATGCCATAAATGAAAAATACAGAAGCTTAAGTAAAAAATAAAAATATTATATATCATATATAAATATAGTGACATATTAATGGCCACCTTTGAAGGTGTTATATGAGTGTTGAGCAATCATCATTTCGTGAGGCAGAAATTCACCATCCACAGAAACAATATGTTCTTTAACCATTAGATGTAGGTGTGTGAAAGTGTATATCGAATAATTCTTATAAAAAACATCCTATTATATTTAGGATACTGTTTTTGTTATAAAATAAATTAATAAAAATAGTTTAGGGGGTTGGAGAAGCAAAATAAAACAACATAACATAAGAGAAGACATTACCTTAAAATCGGGTAACTCTTTTTGATTTGTGCCAAAGGCTTCCTTGGGAAGAGTTATTCCCAAAGTGAGGCTTCTAGGAGTAATAGAGGGAAGTTGAGAGATTATTTGGGCAGAGTTTGGCCAAGCCAAATGGCTTGGAAGGTGTGAATAAGGTGGTAGTGGTGGGGGCCTTTTATAAGAGGAGAGGAGGGGCACTCTTAGAAAGTAATAAAATGTTACTTTATTATATAATGAGTTTTGGATTTTAAAGGTCCTACACTTATATATTTCTAGGATAAGGTTATAAGGGTTCTAAATCCACCCATAAAATAGGTTTTTGACATCTTTAGGTCTTAGATTTTACATTATATTTTCATTTTATTTAAATAATTAAATAATGAGGTAATCACTGCATCATCATGGTGTCATAAATAATTTAATTTATTTAATGTCTAAAAATTATAAAAATTATCATGATGTAGGAAATATTTTTAGATTTCTAATAAATATTTATAGTAAAAAATATGACTTTTATAACCCTATTAAAATTTTTTTTTTCAGAAAAAAACTCATGTTTGTGACATTTTTATTTTAACATTAAATAAAAAGTTTTTAATGTCATTTTCCTACCAAAGTGGCTCCATGGGGTTCCCAAGTTGACCCATGGATTTTCTTGGTCTTCCATGACTCATCCAATAGGGGTAGGAAAAGTGTAAAGGTATTTTCATATTTTTATAATATCATTTTTACCTTAAATTTCACTAATTACCTTTAATCGCGATTAATTAAACTTTAAAGTTACTATTCAACAAAAAATTATTTTAATCCCATTGAACCACATTTTACATCGTAATGACAACCATGTATGTCGGATTTTTGAAATTAAAATCACAGAAGTGGTAATGTTTCATTTAAACGAAAAATCAGTTTTTTAACTATCACTTAGTGGTTTCACTATTCATCAAAATTGAAGTTTTTCAGAACAATGCAAAAATTTCACCCTAAGATATAATTTATATTCCAAATTAAAAAATTATGTCTATTTAAAAAAATTACAAAAATAGATGTTGCATTAATTAATTTTATAATTAATTCCCGCTGTCACAACAAATAGCGTGTTTTTAAGAAACAATATATATCAAAAGATTGACAATTGTTTATATCCAATTTCAAATTGAAATTAATTATAATGAACAACATTGGATGAAATGGTAAAAATATTTTCTAATTATACTCTAAAACCAATCAATATTATAATTTATCATTATACAATATTTTGATTAAAAAATTTGTTCTTAAGTATTTTTCACTATTCATAAAAATTGGAAGTTCTCAGAAAAATACCAAAAATTCAACATAGGATAATTTATATATTTCTAATCCAAAAATGAAGTTCATTTTGAAATATAATATATATATAATTTCAAAAAGTTTGTATTACTATTCATAATGGCTGTTTTGATTGGTCGTGGTGCGTTAGAATCTCGAACTTGCGTACAATGCAAGCTATTGCATTATTGAAAGAGAAGCGTATCGTGGAAGCTCGGGGTGTTACAACCATAGTGTCAAAATACCCCTACAAACCTTGAAGAGATTCTTTCCTATAACATTGAAATGTGATTACATAAGCCCATTCTATCCACAACTTTACATTTTCCATAAACATAAGAGGAAATAAAATCATCACACCCATCATCAATTTTGGTGGTGATATGGTGCACAGATGCATCCACTAAATCCACTGAGGTTCATTGTTTACAGAAAACCAAAATATGAAAGTTTCATGGGAAAGAATGCATGTAATTCAAAAAACCAATATTATTGGAATAATAGGATATTTGATCGATACCTTGTTTTGGTTTCAGAAATTCAAGGATGGAGTTATTATTTCTTCAAGAATCAGAGGAAGTGAAGGTAGTCCTCACTTGCGGTCCCAAACCTCGATCATTCCAAATAAGAAAAATAATCATTAAACATAAGGTGGGATGGCTGAGCAGTGAGGAGAACCTTACTTAAAATTAGAACATGTTCGTTGAACTTCTCTCAATATAGATCTACTGATCTTCCCACCATCAACCATAGAAGAAACTATCTTCACCATTTTCTCAAAAATAACACCGAAAAAACCACTAAACATATCTTCGTTATCCACCCCCCTTATCACCAAAGAATTCTTGGGAGAATGAGCCAATTATCACTGAGTCTCTGATGGAACCCCCTCCAGAAACAAATAAATAATCAACATCCACTCCAACAATTTACGAGACACATAAATCTCCTTCATCACCCCTCCCACATGTTTTTGTTGATAATATTACTCAATGAAGCCGAAGGAGAATGTGGATCCATAGAGAAAAAACTAGGAAGAGAAACCAGTGAGTATTAGGGGACATAAAGAGTTGGGGGGACATGATTGATGGTATCAAAATCATTTGAGACCACTAGAATCATGTAGTAAGTTAATGAAGAATATTTATGTGCCATAGGCATGCCAATAGTAAATATTTTAGTGTGTTTGTTTGGTGTGTGATTCATCTTCTCTACACTTGAACATCCCACCACTTTTTGAATTTTTTAACCAGTGCTCAGTTAGTCAATGGGGTCCAATGGAGCTTACTGAAGTAGCTTTAGAACTCTAGACATAGTGAAATATAGACCATACTCACCACTGAAAGGGGGGTTTATCTATAGGGATTAATACAACCATGATATTTATAACCTTGAACCCCATTTCACTTTTCCTAATGAAATCCACCCATCCCACCTAATTTTTACACTCCCCATATAACCAATGAAAACCATGAAAGAAAATGCATTGTCACCATGAGAATCTCTCTTTAGCTTTGGACATGATATTCAAAAGAATCCCTAAAGCCGGATCTAGTTCAAAACTAATTCACAAACATGACTCTGACTGCATGGACCAAGTGTCTCTATCCAAGAAAATAAAGAACCCCAAATCATACCCCACCGATTATAGAAAAGAAGGATTATGTAGATGTAAGGGATGTACCTATAACAAAACCCACACAACCAACATGCTCAAATCCCTCCCATGATATGCATCCCACAACCACCAAGATAAAGATAAATGAAAATCACCATAACACTAGACTTCTTTGGACTATTCCTTCATAAAATTATTCCTAGAATCCATATGCATTCAGAAGTCGGATCTAGAAAGCATCGAGGTTGGTGTTGGATGGTAGACTCTCCATGATTTCACAAATGAACTAAATATAGAAAGAGTTATTTTATAATAGATAAATCTTGAAACCAGTGATAGGTTATGGAAATCCAAGGCCACAAAAATATCAACCTCTAAATGATCTATAACATGAAAAACATCAACCTTGATAGAGCACGAAGGTGAAAGTTGTATGGTAGGGAATCCTCATAGGAAAGTCTTGATAGAAGAAAATTATGGATCAAAGAGTTCCTCTTTAAAGGAATTTACTCTTGATAGTCATGATAAAGTAAAAGTACCACTCTTAATCATCATAAAAAACACCATATTGGGTTGCTCTGGGAGAGGAATTGATGTGGGAATAGGAGAGGAGGAAGAAAAAGGTGCATGAAACATGTTCTCTATAAGTGTCATACTCTATCCCAGAAGGTTATAATACATCAAAATTGGGATCAGATTACAACCTCCCATCCAAATAACAACTCAACCTTGAGATATCATCCAAAAAATCCTTAAGCCTCCAAGAAGAAAAGATCAAGATAATGGGTCTACATATTAGTTTCCCTCTCCCATTTCTATTTCGAAACATGCCCATGAATTCCCATTACATGGATCAAAGGAATGAACTTTTCCTCTATAATTTTCTCATGGTGAACCACAACAAAAATAAGATGCTTATCAAAGGATGCATCAACCTAAATCTGAACATCATCAACATAAATGACATGATAAGGGTTAGGGTGATTAGCTGATGCTGTGACAAATGAAAAACATCATGCATAGCACATTGCCACTATTGAATATCTAATTGATACACTACCATATCAATCCTTTCCATAATATCAGAGGATCCCACATACCTGGGAGCTAACATGACCTGCTTCTAAATCCAAAAATGACCCAATCATTAAGACACCTGAAGAAATACGTGATCACACACTATAATCTCAATAGTTTAATACTGTCGATTAGTGTATTAATTCTGTATACTCTATGTTGTATCCATATTCTTATATATCAAATGAACATTCTTTGATGTCTCGTGGGTAAGACTTGATCCCAATAAACCATGATTCTCCCACTTCCATTCAATATAATAGTAATCTATAAAACCTATAGTGTCTCTTATGGTTCCATCTAAACAGTTTCTTGATAACTACAATTATAGGTGAAGTCAATAATTGAAAATTGATTCTCCCACATCCAACCAAAATAAAAGATGCATTCTCTCATCATGTCCTATAATAGTTGCATAATATTTTATAATTTCCCATTTATCCAGAGTTAAAAAAAATATAAAAAAGTAATAGGTTCCATGTTCCTTATATAACCCTTTATAAAATAAGGAATTAAAATGAAGATCTAAATCTAAAATCAAACTCTACAGAACCCCATGAAAACAAACTATCTCTTGAACATATAATTTTTCTAACTGATCGATAGGAAAAGTCTCCCAAATTGGTAGGAAATGGGATACCTTTTCTCAATTGATCCACTATCACCCATACTACGTCATTATTTCAGGGAGTCCTTGGAAGGCCTTCCACACTATCCATAGTAGAATCATATCATTTCTTCTCAGGAATGGTAAATTTCTATAAAATAACATCGGTTAATTGATGATTTTCCTTCACACACTGACAGGTGTAGCACCATGTTACAAAACCTACAATATCCTCTTTTATTCCGGACTACTAATACTGTATATGAATATCATGGTACATCTTGGTCAAATCAGGTTGTACCTCCCACTTTGAGGAATTAAACTCACACATCATCTCTTCTACTATACATGTGGGAACAACTAAACAGTCATGAATATAAATAATATCATCATCATCAATGTTCCAATCGAGGGGGAAGTACCCATATTCAATGATTTCCCTCAAAGATATACATTATGAGTCATCATACTTCCTACTTTTTTCCTGGTTAAGAATATAGGGTACAACTGATAAACACACAAGTTTCATTTTTTCCTGATCCTCCCAAACACCTATATGCATCTCTACGAAAAAGGACATCATCTTCCACTCTAAACTGGACTCCAGGACTGTTTGAGTATGTGTATTCTAGCTCAACGCATTCATATTACTATTTACTTTTCCTGGAGTATAATATATCTCCATGTCAATGTAATACATATACTCAATCCATATTCATTGTTAGATATTTAGGTCCTGTTGAGAAAACATACATTTGAAGATCTTATCATCATTATAACCATAAAATTCTCTCTTAAGAGATAATATAACCAATATTTCAAGTCATGAACTACCAAGGCTAACTCAAGATCATGTGAATGATAGATTCATTACCAGGGAATCACTTTTCATTATACATACACCACAACTTGATATCCCTACATCAAAACCACCCTAAGTCTAATCCCAATATCATCACTATATAGAGTATACTCTTTTCCTGACTTAGGTATAATTAGAATTAGCATTGTGGTTAAAATCACCTTTAATTTCTCGAAAACAATCTCATATGATTTAGAACATTCAAACTTTATTCCCTTCTTGGTCAGGACCAAGAGTGGAACCTCCAAGTGAGAAAATTATTTGATTGAAATTCGATGATAACCCACGAAACCCAAAAATCTTTGGATATCAAAAACATTATTGGTTTTATCCAAAGAAACAACCAGTGAAACCATATTAGGGTTTGCCACACACCTTCCTCCGATATGATATGATCCAATAAGTGTACATTTATTTATTTATAAATGAAACTTGGATATCCATGCGTATATCCTATGCTATCTCAGTGAACTTATAATGGTGTCAAGTTGTTTGGCATGGTCATCATGAATTTTTGAGTACAGCAAGATGTCATGTACTAAGACAACCACAAACAGATCTAAGTACGGCTGAAATATTCAGTTCAAAAAATCCATAAACATAACAGGAGAATTATTTAGCCCAAAATACATCACAAAAAACTTGTACAAGACATAACTACCTCTAAAGGTAGTCTACGATATATCAGAAGGACTCACTCTCAGATGATGGTACATTGAACTCAAATCTATCTTCGATGACATGTAGGAACCCCTCATACAGTCAAATAGATCATCAATATGTGGAAGAGGATATAAATTTTTTATCACCATCTAGTTAAATTTTTTATAATTTAAACATAAACACAATTTCCCATTAACTTTATTGGAAAATACAATCATAGCTACCCAAGGCGTGGTATAAAATGGATGGACCCTTTAGCCTCTAACCTATCTAAATAAGTCTTAAACTCTGGAAGCTCTACTGGTTCCATTTTATATGGTGAAAACTGGTATAACTCCAGGAATCAACTCACTATTAAACTCAATCTCCCTCTTAGGTCGAAACCCAAATAACTTCTCATGAAACATACCCCATAACTAATCCACTATAAGAGGGAAGATATCATTCCCCACTCCCCTATCATAATAAAAAATACTTGAAACTTGGGTTGTGAGCCTACCCTATTGTTGAATAAATGTCATGACATAGTCTCTCTAGATATCCCAAACCCCATAAAAATTATATATGATTCCATTATGAGGCATAAATGTCACTCTCATACGGTAAAAATTGATGTGATCTTGATAAAATTCCAACTAGTTCATTCCCAATATTAGAAAAAACCCAAAATCTTAACCATGTACAGGTTCTAAAGAAAATGGTACTCAACCACCTTAAGGGAACACACTTTACAAAGAAATATTCCCTCTGATTTCACCCCCAATAACATGTATATTAACATAACCCCAAACATGAAATCCATCTATAGGCCCAATTTTTTTTCCATCAATGAATATATAAATGAAATAGAGGATACATTATAAAATAAAGTAGTAGAAAGAATTTATTCTATAAGAATCAAACCTCAAATAGTCAATGGACCGACTACACTATCAACATATGTGTGATGAACTTCATGTTGTTGGCATGTATCTAAAACCTATGATCCATTATGAGACCCATGTGATATACCACTCTAATAGTAAGGAAGATATTATCCCATATAACCTCATCCTCCACCCCTACCAGTACATCAATTAGAACTCTAGAAGCTAGATTGATACGGGGTATTAGATGCTTTGTCTATGCTTTGTACCAGCCTAGTTCTTCTATACATGAACCTCTATAAGGTGTCCCTACAAAACCTTTGTATATGTCTCATTCATCCATAATACCAACACTCCACTAGTGTTAAGGTACACTGACCATTCATGTGACCCGACATTTTGTAATGATAGAAGAAAACCTAATCATTTCCATGAGTGGTCGATCCTCTCCTCTGGATATTCTATCCACTACAACTTTGGTGTAAGTTCTCACAAAAGTGTTTACTACTATCAGAAGATGTGCCACTAGATCACCCAACTGAAATTTTCTACCCACACTAGAATCCTCTTTTAGTTTCCCATCATAAATGAGAGCATGATTCACTACATCATCCATATTTTTAAAACAAAATATATTTTCCTAGGACTTTATCTCATATATAAGACCATAATAAAAATTATTTTTCATAACTATCTTATCTTATAACAACACTGGAGAAAAAAATTAAAATTTTGTGAAGGGGGAAGAATAATCCATCGTTGAAATACTCCCTTGGACCAATCACATAAACTTCACATATTTCTCTTTCCTTAAGGTCTCAGGGTAAAAGTGTTCCAAGAACTTCTCCTAGAAATCATTTTATACCTTGCCTTGTATCTACTCATATCCAGGAAGAATATTCAATCAATAATTCATTGGAACTCATAAAATATAATATACTAAATTGATCATATTCTCCAGAGGCATCTATAAGAGATCTAAAATCATTTGGATAAACTAAATCTATAACTCAGTGGACTCAGTCCTACCCTCTCCTACAAAATTATGAGGATGTTGTAGCTGGAAATCCCTCGTCAGATCAAACATACTTGGAACTGACCACACTGAATCCCTTTCTATAAAATGTATAAATTAATTTAAATTTTCATGGAAATACCTTTATTCCCCATTCTGTAGAACTAAAAGGGGCTCTGGTCTTGCTATTGGAGGCACATTCTGAGAAATTTCTTCATGTATCCCTACTGACCACTGTCATCATAGTGGTATCTCTCTATAATAAAAAAACTCATTTTAGGGAAAATAACATATATTTTACAAAATTAAACATAATAGGGATCACAAGTATCCATAAATAAGACCCTCTACTTACACAATCTATATGACCATAACTACAACACCATCATTACCCTCAACCACCTGTAGCTTCTGTTATAGATAACTTAGGGTAATTTTTTTTCCAAATTACCATATTCTATATTGAAATAATTTTAACTATTTTAATTTACCACTTTTAAATTTTATACATTTTTAACTTCTTTACTAGGAACATATCTCCTTAAAACTAAAAGAGGAATAGAAAATAATTTTAAATTTCCACAACCCAGTTACAACATGCTTTCCCATGCGTGACTAACATGATACGTGCCACATAAATCCCAAAGTTCCTATAATTATGCAAGCATACGAAACCTCATTCCATGCCAATAAATGAGTAAAACTATCATAATATAATAGCATTACCCATCATTTTTAACACACAAGGTGAAATAACATCCAATGGTATCAAGAAAACATCATGAACCACAATCCCACGATGGGAACATGGTTTTTCACTCACACTTGGGTTAATTAATATTATGAATGAGATCGTTTACATGGACCAAAACATCCGAGTCTCTTAACTACCATTACCAAATAGTAAAATAATAGAAAATAAAACCCCTATGATACCACTTCTTAACATCCCAAACTAGGTGCCACTAATCTAGGGCCCTGAGCTAGTGCGCTACATGACCTCACATGCACATCCCAATATTATAGAGGCTACTAAATTGTTGAAAGGGTCTACAGAGATACATTGGGATACTACAACCTCTTTACCAGAGCATACCAATAGTGGAAATCAAAATAAGAAACATCATGTGATAATAAACAATAACCCTGCACCACATACCAAATTCCCAAATTGTTAAAGTACCAACAAACCAATACATTAAACATATGTCATGTCATTATAGTCTATAGTGTCAAAGGAAAACCAAAATAGAGACACTCTCAAATTATCCCAAGTTGGGTCCCAACATCATGTCAGGTCCCCATAACCATGCTCCATCCTAAGTCAACTATCTAACATAGGGACTTTTCCCTTATACAAACCTAAATGCATAATATCTACTTGGGTACCAAAGAAATCAAGAGTAGGGTCTGATTAAAAGATTGTAGGGAACCACTAATAATGTTTAATGAAATATACAATCTGATATTAGTGTATGAATATTTCTAAAGGAAGAAAATAGATTGGTAAATAAATGAAATATAATTCACAATAGAGGTTATCAACCAACCACATGGACACTTGGATCCACTATGACACCCAAAAATCAAACAAAAAATATCCCATGATGCATTATGAACCATATAACATAGGGGTTAAATAGTTTAAGTCAAAATGGAATACATTAGTCAATTTTATATAAATCAGTGTACTATGAAGCCTCAGTATAGGTACCCAAACCTTGTCTAACCACATGACATTAGGTCATAAGTTCATCATCAAAACCATGAAATGCATCAGTGGGACCTAGGGAATCAGTCTGAACCATACCATGAAATACATCAGTACTACCTAGAGTATAAGTTTGTCCCACCCCAAGGATGACAAACCTTAGTAAAACACACTAACCCATTCCGTTATTCAGATTTTCCAATGTTCATCATTAGTAACATTTTCATCTAAAAATAACAGTAAGGGTAAACCTTTTCATTTATCATCATATTCATGTTTCATTACCTTCCATGCCTTTAGTTAAATTTATATAACCCATCCATTTTACCATTTATTCATAATCACAAGCCTTAGAAATTCTATTAACGTATTAAAAAACACAAGTATTCCCCTTAATCCATTATCACAGTTACCATTAATCACTTAATTCCCCATTACATATTCCATGTTATTCCAAAAGCCCCTTAAATCATTCTAACCTACCAAACATCATGTACAACTAGAATAATCTCATAAACCATCTAATTCATTAATCAACAAGTCATTTCTCCATTTTCAAAAGGATTAAACACTCCATGGGTGGCCTTAGGATCTATATTATAATATTCAATGGACCCTATGTGTTTCATGAAGGGACTTATATATGAAATTATGGATCAAAATACTTTCCATAAATAAAGACACAAATGTTCATCATGGTATCACAGAGGTACAACCACTTACATGCAAATAACATCATGACTATGGGAGAAATCTTGTAGACCACCTACCTCAATCTTGTAGAAAATAACTCATCCAAAAATGACCCTTAATTCGAACTAAAATTTCATAAAGTGGAAAGGAAACGAAATCCCTGAAAAAAGGGTTTATAATATTTGGAACATGTGAAAACAACCCACCATTATTCTTCCAGAAAATAAAACAAAATAGAGTTGAATACTTATTCAGAGATTCAATTTTCACTAAATAGCACTATAAATGCCTAATAATCAAAGTATTTTTATCCTTATAATAGGGGAGAGATCCTTGTTCATACCCTTGGATGATGGGGAAGGAAATGGGGTGTAACTCAGCTAGAAATCGGGTGAAAATAATATTTATATCAAGTGGATAAATTGTCATTTTTCTCTTTCTAATGAGGTGCATAGTTTTCCAAACCATGCGACAACTGTGCAGCCTCCTCTATCTAATAGAGGCCTGGGTTTCACAGTCTTTTAGGGATCCTACAACATTTAGGAAATCATTTGGAATCTATCTAGTTTGTTCTATTCAAGGCCACTTGGTTTTCAGGCGCCCATGCGTGGTTTATAAATCATGCACCATCCTTCTTTTAGGCAAGTGGTTATGGTGTAGAATTAGAATTATTTGTGTTCTAACTGTGTGACATGCACTGTATGACCCATTTCCCCATATTTTCATGCCATAAACCCCCTGCGATGCTCCCAATACCTTTCCTATCCTTGATAGTTATTACATTAACAACTTTTAAAAAGATTTCTACAAAAATTAAAACAAAAATGTACGTATTCAATGATCAGGATATTATTAAATGAGTATCTAATCCATGGAATGATCTGGAATCACCCTAGACCATAAAATCCACTGGTATCATCATTTTGGATTTTAAAAGATAAATTTTTATTATTTACTAATGTTATAAAATATGTTTCCTAAAAATATAATGTTCTCCCACACTAAATAGAGATACAATGCTTTTTACAACCATATAGTTTCTAATAGGATAAGAATTTCATCATGTAGCTGTAGTGACACTTCTTCTAATTTCTCTTCTTCCTATTCCACTTCTAATTTCATAACAGTATGTATATTTTTCATCCTCATTTACCTATATAGAAAAAAGTATTATTCTCTTCCTCTACCATAATATTTAATTCTAATAATTTCACTTCCTTTTATGCATGATATATGATAGATTTTTTTTATCTTTCACAACAAAATCATTTACCTCTTGGAATTTTTATTTCAAATTATAAAATTTTGATAAATTATTATCTTATAGTTTTCTAAAATTATACAAGTTTTCTGTTATAAGACCTATCCATTTTAATACTAGAATAATTCATGACATAAAAATAAGGCATCATGACATGACAAATTTTTTTCCCTTAACTACATATGATGGAATATTCCTAGTCCAACATAAAAAACTTATTTACAGTGAAACTATTCTACCCAAATTTCATTATGTCTACTTATTGTGGAATGAAATTATTTTTTACGAAATGATATATTTGACCACATAAAAATAACACAAATATTTAGAATCATGGATCTGCGTCGCTACATAACAAAATTTTTCATAGGGCGACACTTAACTTCTATTTCTATAGGATTTTATATCACATTGTGGCACATTGAATTATAGTACAGGAATCTACATGTTCTTTTTGATATAGTAATAAATATTATATATCAAGCATAAGAATATTATATATTAATTATTTTATGTTAAATTTGTTAAATATTTATCACTTTCATCACGACATGACTAGTATTTTCATTGTGTGACCCTTATACTACATCCAAAATTTAAAATTCTAATACTTTTACTTCCAACCTGAATCTCATCTTCATATTGTTCCTTTTATTCATATGTTGATTGATATTTATGAATTCGGGACTTTGTCAAATTTTTATTCAGTTTCCAGAATTACCCTTATGTTTGAGTAAAAATGGATCTTACATATATAGGGAAAGTTTAACTTTAAATATTTTCATCCCATATTCCCATGATAACTCTCAAAATGAATCTTACATATTGAAAACATAGGAAAAAGTTTAAACAATTCTACTAATATCAAAAACAACAAAATATTTAACTTTTTTAAATAAGGATATATACATTGGTAAAAGTATATTTTCTGTTCGTAAAACATTTTTACATCAAATATATCCCTATAACTAAATTGTTGGTAAAAAATATTTCATCAAATTTTATTAAGAAATATAAAATAGTTCTATTACAATTATTATAATACTAATAGATGATATATTTTTCGGTCAAAATGTTTAGCAATAGATTCATACAAAAAATTTATGTGTTGATAATATTATTAACCACTTTTTTAGTCATACCAAAAACAAATATCTATTAGTAAATTATATTTTAGATAAAATATTATATGTGTGTTTCCTAATATTTATTGCAAAAAATTTATATTATATTTATTAATCTAATTATATAATATATTTAAAATAAAATAATTATAAAGTTACCATATATAATACTCTAACAAACTAAGACTTTATTGTAAAAAAACTTAATCAAACATAATTTAATAACATGGTAAAACTCCAAGAGAAGAAATGAATCTATAAGAAATATGTTAAATATATTTTTAAACATGTCCTAACTCCATGATAAATTATACAAAACTCCGTCAAAATTTATCCAAAACCATTTTTTATGACATATCCACTATTACTATGGTGGTTCACACTGCTAGTCGGATTTAATAGTTCAACACCTACTGAAATCTACACAATATAAGTAGATATAGGAAGCTTAATATTCTTCTCCACAGACAAGTGGCAAGGATATGGACATGGGAATCAATGATTCTAGGTAATGGTGTTGTAATATGCTAGGCATATTCACTTGGAATGGTACTATAATCTACACAAGGGTGTTGTGTGTTTGGAACTACAGTAGGATATTCAGGGAAGTTGAAAAGACTTAGGGTAGAATAATGGACGTGGTTCCTCATACTATTGGACCATAATGGTCTAAAATATAGAAAAATATAAGCAAATTGTTAATGAAAAGAAAATAAAAATACATGAAATGCTGTTATATGTAATCTCAAGGAAATCCAAAGTACACCTCCCTACACAAAACCATAAATAAAAATACCACTTTAATCTAGTACAACCTCCTTGATTCCAATTTTTTATGAGAGTGAGGGAGGTGGACTAGAAACCATATATACTCTATAAAAAATGGTTCTCTACGTGGAAACAAAATCAGACTAGTAATCTTCTTAAAGATACAGTGGATGGACTTCATTCAAGTACAATAATCAAAAATTGAAATTAGTGAAAAATGAACCAATAGTCATGGTGATATTTCATCAACACTAACCACTCATATTATCTTAAATGTTTTGTTTCAACACAGATGATTATTAATGACGATGTTACTTATCAAGCCTCCATTTTTTAGTTGAAACACCCTAACCTCCATTAAGTAGTTTAGATCAGCAATGGTAAAAAATATCTGATGGATATGACCCACTCATGATAATAATAGTAGAACAAAAAAATTTATATATAGAATGAGAAGAACTAGAAATAAAAATGGGAGGAGAAGAAGTAATTGATAGAGGAAGAAGAGGATAAATGAGAAGAAACTCAAGGGTGTTACAGTTCTCTTTCCCAGGCCACAATGGCTGATTGTCCCAAGCCTTCGGTCAAACTCTCTAATAGAATAATCCTTACTGCACTCTATCTCCCTATAAAACTCTTGTAATAGTTATCCTAAAAGAACATACCCCCCTATTATTTTATATTTATCTCTAACCACCCCATATATCCCACTATCCTAGGTACCTAACACTGCCCCACTATTGAGAATCTTGTTGTCAAGCCCCCTTCTTTGTTTTCTTAGTCCTCCATTGGGAGGACACAGTTCAACACAAACATTCCATGAAATTATCTAAATATTCCTCCCTATTTTATGGTCCTCCCATAGATGTTCAACTAGTGTTTTTCGATGCTTCTCCTTATGACGAGTAGGTTCATGATCATCCATGGTTGTCTTACAGTTCCCAAAATTTCCTAGTGAGATCAATTTTTCCTAGTCCCAACTATCAACACTGTCCACATCCATCAAATTAAGTAAGAAAATAATATATTTTTCCTTTTCCCCTTATATTTAAGGACCATTATTCCCTCTAGAGTATCCTGAGGGAGTATCATGTGTTATTATATGGATTTTAAGATTAGTTTGTGTCTAATCGAATGTGTGGCCACCCACACAATACATTCCAATACCTCCACAACACAAGATTATTTTGTTAGATCCTTTTCATTTTGCTTCCTTTTGATCACAATTTTTAATTGAGGTGTTCCTAAGTCCTACTCATCTCCTTGTAGTTCCCTCACATCCTAATGAAATATCCACATAGTTTCACGATGTACTTCTCCAAAAAATGATCTATAATTTGACCGATGATGACACTATTTAACATCATTTTAAATTCATTGTGAAAAACGCCACCAAGTTCACTTACAATAGTGAGATTATAGGGAAAATTTAATCATCACGTTTCTATCTATGGGTTTCTTAAGACTCCTTAGAGAATCCATCTATCCAAAAACCTCACAACTCCCTTAGTTTTAGTGATTATTATCATGAATTCTACCCTCAATATATGTTGTTTTTCACTCGGTAGTGGAAAGATAATAGATTTCTCACGTAATTTTTGGAAACTTTATTTACCATAAAATCGGAATTTCATCCAAAGGCCTCTATTCCACTATGTTCCTCTATATACACCTCATTCATTTCCATCATCAATGGATATGAATACCCCTTATGGTGTGACATCTTATTATGTTGAATTTTCTCGTCACAGTGACCCATTTATAGGAGAATAACCATATAAAACTCAACTTCATCATGCTAGTGGCATTCCCCCTTATGTGCCCACATGGCATGGTCATGAGGCACTTCCAGGATGTCCCATTGAGCCTCTGTTATCATCATGCCTACTTCACGAGTTGAGATAATAGTATGTATCTCCTCTATTTGATGTTCATACAAGGAATGGGTCATTCCAATAGGATGAACTCTATTAGTAGTGTTTGGATCACATCTTACATGAAAAGTTACTACAAGGTGCGGGTCGTTTGACTATGATGAACTCCATCAGCAGTGCAAGGTAAAATTCCTTTAGGCAAAGTTCCTTCTTGTGTATTCCCTGGATCCATCAGCTATAGAAGATCAGAAAAATAGTCCAAATGATAAGACACACTCCTGATAATAATAATAGAATAGATGAATTTCTGCATAGAATTTGCTTAATAAAAAATATATATAGTGAGAAAAAAGGAATAGAAGGATGAAGAAGAGAATGGTGGAGGAGAAAAAAAAGAGGTGTTCTCATTCTCTAGCCCATGACAAAATGTTCGATCGTCCCAAGACTATAATCAAACTCTCTTAAAGAGTAATCCCTACCACACTTTACCTCCCTATAACCCTTTAATAATAGTTATCGTGACATAACATGTTCCCCCAAACATATTTTATTTATCCCTAACCACCCCTATTGGCCCACTATCCTGGGTAGCTAACATAAACCTCATCAAAATAAAGCTCTATGGATATAGTTTATTTTCATCTTGCCTCATCAATATAAAAGTGTTTCTTAGGTATATTCACATATTATAGTGAAAACATAGGCAAATAAAAATTTCAGATCCACTAGGAAAAATAGTCTTACATAACCAATGTTTGATTTCATTCCTAATATATTACTACCTTTATTCATAAAAAAACACTCACAACTAAGTATTGCGGTGCATTCAAATTATCAATGATTGTAAAAAATACCTAAAATATCCTAGTAAACAAAAATTAATTTTAAAATTCAAAAACCTAAAAATTAAAAACCATTAAATTGCATTAAAAAAACTAAATACATAAATTTCTAGATTTTTTATTAACGTTCAATTAAATTTTCAAGATATACATGCATTTTCACAATTTTTGTCAGAAAAATGTATCAGTTAAAATTTTAAAAATCCCATGTGTATTTTCAAAATTTTAAATCAATAAATAATTATATAAAACATTGAAATATGAAAAATCAATTCCAAGAAATCAACAAAACAATGTTCAAAATAATGCTTATATTTTTAATTCAAAGAATATCTTGTTTTGAAAAATTGTAACCCCAAAAGAATTTTTATAGTACAAAATCAGTCCACATTATATATGAAATTGTTAGATAATTTAAAAAAATTATTTAAAATTTCAATAAATAAAATTATATCATTGAAAACATTCTAAAAATTCCACAACCAAATTCAATAAATTGCAAAAAAAAAAACATAGCATTCTTTGTTTCACAAAAACAGTAGAATGATGCATACATAAATCATTTTAAACTAAATTTCGCAAAATTAGAAAATAATATTTTATACAATAAATATACATATATACATATTTAAATCTATAACATTAATTATTTAAGATCAAAAGTGATGTTTTTAAAAAAATGTATAAAATTGAAATATTATGAAATGATATAAAAAATAACAATTACATAGAAAATATTTTCACCAACCTAAAAAAAAGAATATTTTATGTCTCTATCAACATATTTGATAACATTCCTCCACTCCTCTGAATCTTCATGTAAAAAAAGTAAAACCACATTTTTCTTCTATAATTATTATCATCGTTAGACATATAAATTATAGTGTTAATAAAACTATATTTTTCTGATGTAAAGAAAAATATCCTTATCATATTGGTAAAATTTTAATTGTATTCAAAGTGACCTGTAAGAGAAATAATTTTTCTGTCCTGGTCCTGGATTATAATCTTGTACACGGAACTTGATAAGAAGTGTAATATTAAATCAACCATTATTTCTGAGTAACTGAATCTAGTTGGGTCATTTAATAACATGAAATAATGTGTCTATAAAATAAATTAAAATGTAAAACCATGAAATATTTTGTAATAATAACACATCCTATAAAAATAGCAACCATATTACCCACCATGTGGCCACAAAAATCTACATAGTATTTTTTTTGAATTTCCCATTGATGTAACAAGTGATAAGTGAGTGATACAATGTCAGTATCTCATTCTTGGTTTTTTAATGAAATTTCTTAAAATATTCCACAAACATGACTATGTTAAAAAAAGGAATTTTAGAAGTAGAAACCATCATTCATTTTTTCTTCTACTTCACTATTGAATATTGATTAAAACACTAACCACTCATAATAAGTGTTTATAAATAAGGACCTGTTTAATGAAACCTAATGAAAACTATTTATAAAACATATCACATAAAATAAGTGTTTAGGGATAAGGATATGTTTGACGAATATTAATTAAAAATGATTATAACACTTATCACTTTTTATGAGTTTATATGTATGGTTGTTTCCAGATTTCTATGTGATTATTTATAAATTAATTTAATCTTTTTTATCAGGAGTTTATGTTTTATTATTAGAAATATAAATAACAACACTAATTTTTTTATCATGATAATTACAAGTGACAGCTTATATAAGATTCCCTGGTGATCCGTCATGTGAGAAGTGTCATTAATGATAATGACCCATGAGAGAAAATCAGATACAAGTAGATATGAGTTTAAGGAAATTAAATTCATTGAAACAATTTTTAATTAGGGTTTTTCAATAGTAGGTTTTATAGAAACATACCACCCATCAAGAAGGAAATCCATGTCCCCGACCAACATTTCTTCTTGAGTGCCAAATGATGGAACAATAAATGAATAGAATAAAATATAGTTTTTATAAACAATAAAATAATAGTTAGATATTATTCCCCTTTTCTCCCGGCATCTTGTGATCGATGAATTGAATCATAGGATTTTATGGGTTATCTAGTGGTTTTAAAAAATTTAGTGTAATGTTGTTTCTTAATAATAGAAGTAAAATAAATTGATATCCATATAGAATCAAATTATTAATTCTAGTAACAAAACATTTGATTAATAATAATTCCTATTTCAAAATATAAAAAATCATTTAGTATGAATAGATCCTTGGACATTCAAGATAGAGTTGAGAATTGATTCTTCATGGATCATTTAATATTGCACGAATATAACTAATAAATTATAGAGAAGGAAATTTATTAGTCATTTTCTATGACACTTTTTGATTTCATATAATCTGAGAGGGATGAAACTAGAAAACTAGAAGTTATGGGGGAGTATTGATCCATTTGAATCTATAAAATAGTTCATTGAAGAGATATAGATGACCATATTCAATCAATAAAGCATAATACAAGCTCTATTGATTTTTTATATAATTTTATAAGTGATTATCAGTATATAGATCATCACATTAAAACTAAAAATAATAATTCTAGACTTTTATGATTATAAAATGAATCCAAAGCTGATGGATGTAGAAAATTAAAGGATATTAAAAATCACCTCGTTTAGATGCTTATCATAAATAACCATTATCTTGAAATAAATAATGCCCCTTCTAGAAGACCAGTGGTACATCAAAGGGTTCTAAAAATGATAAAATTTTATTAATAGATGAAATTTATTTTGTGCACATGGATATATTCTTTTACATCTAGAAAAATAAAATCTACCATAATAAATATATACCATTCATATTAGCAAGGTATAATGATGAAGATTTCAATAAAACCTATAAAGGTGATTGTCATTCATTTCCATGTTTATGGTCATGTGTATATGAAATGGTAAAATAGTTACTTATAATCAATATGATATTTTAAAATAAGAATTCACAAGAGATCTCATTTCCATGAGTCAAATACCACAAAAATATTCACTAATTTTATTTTGAAAAATAAATGATGGATCATCATTTTAATGAAAATGTTTCTAGACCATGAAAGGGATATCAAATGTGAAAACATGTCAAAGAAAAAGGGAAGTGTTATTGCAACATGCAATGTGAAAATCAAGTTGTGCAGAGAGGAATCATATGAAATTCATAGGTGTTCCTCCCTGAGGGTTGGGGTTCCCTAAAACATAAGGTATTACCCAAAAGTACATTTTTTTGTCAGTATATTGGGGAATTTTTAACCAAAAATGAGTTGGAAGAGTTAAATAAGTTGTCATGTTGTGTAAGTCATGAATACCCTTTCCCACTAGATGAAAATTGTGGTTCATAAGAAATATTAAAGGAGGAAAAGTAACTTGGTTTGGGTTCAATGTAATATTGTAATATTAGAAATTTTTTAACTATAGATGCATTGATTCTAACATGATTGATGTTATAGTTGAAATTAGGACTTCCAATTATCAATATTATCATGTTTCATTTTTCTTCACCACTAGAATAGTTGATTACTTAGATGAGAAATAATGCAATTTTGGTATTTATTTTAGTTATCATGATGATCCTATCAATGTGATTCAATAAAATTTTGTAATAATTGTTTTTGTGATAAGAATTTGGGAGAATATACATCAGTCCCAAGAAAAGGATCTATAAAGAATATATGATTAGGTGTTGGTTGTTTTTTTTTTCTGAAGGTATATATGTATTCATGTTTACAACTTGTCTCGTGGGATGTTTAAATCTATTGGTACTTGGATCATTGGTAGATCCGTTATGTATATTTGAATTCAATAACATCAAAGAAATTTATTTTATGTGTTCTTGATGAGTGTTCTTAGATTTATTATTAAAAGTATATTTTTTTCACTTAATTTATTTCTTCATGAATTTATGTGTGACAGTTCTAAAAAACATATGACTCTTTTATTAAAACTTATTATTATAGGATAGACATTTTGAAAGAAAAAACAATTAAAAATAATGAATCTAACTCTATATTTATTAATTTTATTCAATCATGAAAAATAAATTTAATCATTCATATTCAATAGATTGAATTTCACTTGCAATTAATTATTGTTTCTAGTAATATGTAAATCAATTGAAAAACAACATCCATCTGTAGAAAAAATAACATGCCACAATGCATGTTAAAAAGAATGAGAATAATATTTACCAGGGCTATCATAGGACCAAAAACTTTCAATATTTTAAAAAATAAAATCTAATACACATTGTATTTTGACAATATATTAATCCATATAATGACTTTTTGAGTTCCAAAAACTAATATCACAAGACTTAAAAATAAAAAAAAACTATTTCAATAAAAAATACCCATGTAACAACATTTAAAAATTTAAATATTGTTTTATAATAGAAATACATGTTATTGAAAATATACCTTTAAATGGTTCTTTTTGAGGGGAGGTTGAATCATTTCAAAAGTTTTCCGAAGAATAATCTCCAAGTATGAAACATCCAAAATCATAAAAAAATCACCTAAAATATAGTATATTATATAATAATTTTTATGTTAGAAACACATGAATCACACTGACCAATCTGTATTATAGATATGAAAATAGTAATTAAAATAGTGGAATAATGTTTGGCAGTATTACACCCATCAAATTATCAATCCGTAGAGCTATATTTTTAGTACTAGTTTGATTGTAAAAATTAAATAAGTCCTCAATAATAAACAAAAAATTAAGATATCATAATGTAAAATTTGGTAAATAAGGGTGCAGAATGAATCCAATGATGTCCATGCTAGCTTCATCTAGTTAAATACTATATTAATGAAAAGAGTGAATAAAATGGAAACTTATAAAATGATAAATGATGCTAACAATTATAGATTAATGACTCAAATAATTATAGTGGATCTAGAGAATCATTTAGAAACCTAAAATTAGAAAAAAAACCAGAAAACACATTTCATATCAATTTCACTTAACCCAAAACATTTATTCAATTCCATCCTTGGATACCCATGATTTAAAGAGATTGAAACATTAAGATAAAAGGTGAATATCTGATAATAGGATTAATAAATAGTTTATTTAATGATAAATGAGTTTATATCCGGATCCTATAGACACCTCATATGTTTAGTTGAAATTAGAAAAAATCAACTGACCCCCAGTGGAAGGGCAGAATAGGCGATGACATATAATTGACGGTAGGGGTGTTTTTGGTGTTGGAAATGATAATAAAAAAGGTTTGGGAGTTCAGTCTTAGGACTTTGGTGTGGTGGTGGTGGACGATGAAGATGTGGTTTGAGGAGAGTCATGAGAAAGTTATGAGGATAGGGGAGGGGAGGTATGGGGAAGTCATAAAGATTAAGAAGAATGATTTTTCAATTAAAGCCAAATCAATTTACGTTATTTTATTAAATAATTTTATTTTAATAACATATTAACTTGTTAGTAAAAAACTATACATATTTGTATGAAAACTAGATAAATTAACAGTTAAAAAAATATTTATTGGTATTAAAAACTAATTATATAAAATATATATGTTGGTAAAAATAAACTTAAGCACATTAATTTAATATAAACATACATAATATATTTTGTAATTGTTCATTTTTACCGACATATATATCATTCTTCACCAAATTTATATTGATATAAAGCACTTTTTTTAGTAAAAACAATTTTAAATATCCTCAAAAGAAATTTATTCATACAAAAAAACAATCAACCCATATAGTAGACATATTTTATATGAGTATTAATTTGATTTATATATTGAAAACCAAATTCCACACATAAACACATCCACTTATGAATTTCATCAAATCATATTCTATAATATAATATCACATTCTAAAGCAAAATAAATCAACTATATATTCTAGAAAATTGTCCATAAAATTTAGAAGCCCTCCAAATGACATAAAAACATTAGATTAAAACCAATTTTCATGGGATAAAAAATATCACAAAAATATCTCTTGGACTCGATAAAATTTGAAAAAAATTTGTCCTACGACAATGTTAATAGATCCTTTTATTATCTCCACTGGACTATTACAGAATATTCAATTATATCCTTTTCTATCGAAGGCTATTCTTGATTATATATTGAGTCAAAGACTTAGAACATGTGAAATATCCTTAGGTTGATTTGGTATTCAATTTTCATCATCACTTGAATATCAACCATGCTAATGACATCCACTAAACTGGTATTCTATATCTTTATTTTTATAAATTAACTAGGTTGATAACTTAAAAAATACATATGATGTAGATTAATGTACTATATTTAATATCAACCACCAATTTCAGGACATGACCAGATATGTGAAAGCATGTATCTTCATCATCATTGGAGAAAATTACAAATTCTCCTATGACTATAACATATGTATATATATTTATTATTTTTGGTTACTACCTTGTCCCTTATCTTGTCAAATTATTTGACAATTCTTATTATTGTGTCCCTCCATGCCATAATGGCAGCATATATATATTTTCCTCCTACCATTTTTATACATCACTCTAATATTTCTTCAACCACTAAATTAATCTCCTCGGTCAACTCCTTTTTCAATCACTTTCTTCTCTATGAAAATATATTTTTTTAAATGAAATACATCCTTAAGTCCTCCTCATTAAAAATTAAATCCTATACCACTTCCATGGTTAATTTTCCTCTCATTTTTGAATTACTAGTGGAGACAACTATAATATCCCAACTATTCATATGTGTTCATTGTAGGTGGTTATCCTGATCATAATTAGTAAGTGTTTTACTAATATCAACCAATTGATTCACTAGGCTTTGAAACTTTTTGGTGTGTTTAGATTTAGTTATTTCACATTGTATGAGATGATTCATCAACTTATTTAACAAGTGGATCTTATTTCCAATAGTATTTTGCTGGTATGAATTCATCAAATTCATTTAGAGTTCATATGTTTTATCCTCTTTATAAAGGTATTGGTAGATGATTGGATTAATCTATTAATGAACTTGATCAATCATATTCCTCTTCAAATACTTCTACTCTACATCCTTGGTGTATTTAGGGTGGACTCCCCTGTTCTCAATGGGTTTAAAAAAATCCTTAGTATTAATGATATATTCTATTTGAAACTTCCAAATGGAGAAGTTTGAGGAATTACACACGATAATACATCTCATGGATGATCCCTCAGTTTAATTTAAAATAATTTAAAATGGGGGAAGGATTAAAAAATATATACTTTACTATTGAATTTAGTATATTCATAAATGGAAAAATCAATTTTTGAACATAAAAAATATACATTGGTCGACCAAGACATGATCAAATCAATATTAATGGTTGATGTTGACTAATAACATGGAACTGACGTGGTACATATATTGAATTCTGGTACAAAAAAAAATATATCAGGAGAGGTTTCAAACACCAGATTAGTGCCTTCTGTTACAATATGGGGTTACCACAATACCCCGTGTTGATGCATACATTTCCCACCTCTGAAAACCTTTTATAACCCCATTTTTTTATACTTTTTAATTCATTGAAATTTCCTTAACATGAAATTTTTAAATCATCCTTGGAAACATGAATTTGATAAAATTGTATTATCTATACACATGATAAAAAACTCTTATACTCCTCACTATTTTGATACCAGTGGTTCTGATACCACTTGTTGTGATTTTATGATCACAAATAAATAGAAATGGAGAAAAACCAACCTTTATTTCACGATGAATAAATGTTATAAAAATTCAGTCAGTACACTAGAAATACTCGATATATATATAGGTTTCAATCCTCTTTTTATAGATACTAATTGGAGATCTCGAGATCAAATTTATGATGATGAAAATCTCCCATGGACTCCCATTATAACCATGGTGGGAGGAATTAGATTTAAACAAGAATACTACCTATTGAAAACAAAACTGAAACATCCATTTTATTCTTACCAAAATAGCCAAAGGAAGAGTTACTACACCTGTAGAATGTGACGTAGACAAGGTGGAAGTCCTATCAATACTGGAATTTCATGGTGGATGAACACCTTCAAATTCTTCCACATATCTTTTCTATATCAATGTAGTGGAAACTATATATGTAACACCCCAGGTAAATAAAGAATATGAAATTTTCATATTTATCCATATTTGTGAATAAAATATTAATATGACTTTAAAGGGGACGCTATGCTCGATGGCGTACCCAACACGCAACAACGAGTATCTTGGGAATCTTACGTTGCACTCTAATAATAAAATAATATTATTTTAAATGGTAGTTAACATGTAGCCGATGTATTGAAAGGAATGGATAGAAATAACTAAAATATGATTATATATTTTTTTAAATGTTTTTACATTTATCCAATAAAAGATAAAGGCATAAAATACGGAAAGAATTCAATTTTAGGCGTATATGCCCTAGTTTTCACTAAAGGTTCACTTATCGCCTTTTGATGAAAAAACATCATTAAATATAGTTTTGTTCACTCTTATACATTCTATTGGACCAAATTAAACTCTTCTTTAGAATCGGGACAACAAAATTTACTTTGTGTAAATTTTTGGTATCTTTCCGATAAAGTTCATTTTTTTATGAATAGTGTAAAATGTGGTATTTTAATTCAAAACCTCTTTTTAATCTAATTTATTTATATTATTAGATTATCTTTTTAATTGGTTTTAAAGTGAAATTAGAATATATTTTTACCATTAAATCCAATAGTGGTCATTGTAATTAATTTCACTTCGAAATCGGACTTAAACTAGTGTCAATCTTTTGATACTTATTGTTTCATAAAACCACGCTATTTGCTCTGACAGCGGGAATTAATTATCAAATTAATTAATGTGAATTATATGTTTTGAATTTTGTAAAATAGACTTCATTTTTGAATTCAGAATATCAAATATAGCTTAGGTTGAATTTTTGGTAATTTTCTGAAAAACATCAATTTTTGATGAATAGTGAAACCACTAAGTGGTACTTATAAAAACTGATTTTTCCGTTTAAATGAAATTTTTCCATCATTGTGTTTTGAATTTCAAAAATCCGACATACATGGTTGTCATTAAGAAGTAAAATGTGGTTCAATGGGATAAAAATAATTTTTTGGTGAATAGTAACTTGTTATGTTTTTAATCGCGATTAGAGGTAATTAGTGTAGTTTAAGGTAAAAATAATGTTTTAATAATATGAAATGAACTTGAAACATGTCCTAACCTCATTGGATGTGTAATTTCCGACCAAGAAAAGCCATGGGTCAACTTGGGGACCCCATGGAGCCACTTTGGTTGGGCAATGACATAAATAACTTTTTATTTAATGTAAAAGTAAAAATGACACAAACATGATATGTTTTACTAAAACAATTTTTAAGTGGGGTTATACAAGTCAGATTTTTTGTTATAAATATTCATTGGAAAGATAAAAATAGTTTCTACATCATAGTAATTGTTTTATAATTTTTAGACATTAAATAAATTAAATTATTTATGACATCATAATGATTCAGCGATGACATCATTATCTGACGATTTAAATAAAATGAGAAGATAATGTAAACTCTATGACCTAAACATGTCTAAAACTTATTGGATGGGTGTATTTCTATCCCTTATCACCTTATCCACGAATTATATCAATGTGGGACCTTTTAAAACCGAAACACATTTTCAATTAAAGTAATATTTCTTACTTTCCAAAAGTGACCCTCCTCTCGTCTTATAAAAGGCCCCCACCTCTACCTCATTTCACACACTCCTCAAGCCGTTGGCTCGGAAAAACCCTTCCCATTTACTCTCTCCACATCCCTCTCCTCATCCTATAGGATTACCTTTGGGAATAATCCTTTCAAAGGAATCCTTTAGGCTCAAATCAAAAGGAGTTACACTTTTAAAGGTAATTCATTCTCTCATGTTCATTTGTTTTATTTTGCTTCTCCAACCCCCTAAACTCTTTTTATTTACTTCTTTTGTAACAACACCAGTATCTTAAATATAATAGGATGTTGTTATAAGATTTATTCGAGCTACAATCTCACACAACTACATCAAATGGTTAAAGAACATACGGTTTCTGTGGATGGCGAAATTCTGCCACCCGAAACGATGATTGTTCAATACTCATTTAACACCTTCAAAGGTGCCCATTATGATGTCAATATTTTTATATATGATATATAATATGTTTATGTTTTACTTATGCTTCTGTATTTTTCATTTGTGTCTTAACTTTATGGCTTCCATTATGGGTATACGCGATATCTTCATTTTAGGAAGTGCGGACTACCGCCCCCTCAAAGTGATGTGATTCGTTAATGCCATACTTGGGACGTATAAAGGATGGATTTAATGTTATTATATATGATTTTATATTGGAACTATTATATACCTCTATATCATTATTATTTTATTCCATTAAAGTATGAGATAGAAATGAAAGTAGCGTTCATGCATACGTACGGCTTACCGTCTCTATGAACGGTGAATTTCATTTCTTATCCCCAAATGTAATGTACTATTATAAGTACATGTATATAATGGATATATATGATGAATGATACATCTAAATGATTAATATAATTATGCAATTAAAATATACATACCTCTCATTTATTTTTAATTCCATTAATATGACAAAGAAATGAAAGTAGCTTTCATGCGTACGTACGGATTACCGTCTCCATGAACGGTGCATTTCATTTCTTACCTCTAAATGATTATGTAATATTATAAATACATATATATTCTGGATATATATGATATATATGATATCCAAATCAGGAATTTCATTCTGGATATAAAGAACCTTTGACCACACGAACAACCTGTAATAGTAAGAAGTCCACTTTCGACTTAAGAACCAAATATCGACAAAACAAACATTATTAACTTAAATGATTACATAATGTTTATAACATGGAAATAAGTGATATAAAAGGAATAATGAACTTAAAAAAGGTTATTAAGAAAATAGAAATTAACTCAAGTTTATTATTCAGTACGTTAAAGAATGATCGATTCAAGTCCGACCCGAGGTAAGGGATCCTACAACTCTCTTTCTTTTTAAGTACACTCTTTTATGTCATTTCTTTTAAGCTCATATTTCTTATGATTGGGTTGTTCTTTTATATTAATCCCACTTTAATATTTATTTTCATGTGATGTGAAACCCTATTCTCTCTCATCAATCCATTTTGGAAGTTTTGAGTGGCGCCGTTAGGCTGCCGAACTTTCGTAAGAGATCTAACCTCTCTCTTTCTTTTTAAGTACTCTCCTTTATGTCACTTCTTTTAGGCTCCTCTTTGTAATGTTGGGGGATGTTCTTTTATATTCTATTTCTGTACATTTTATTGTAATGTGATGATATACCCTATTTGATCTCATCAATCCATATTCGAAAGTTTTATGTGGTGTCGTTAGGCTGCCGAGTTTTCGTAAGGGATTTTTCATCTCACTTTTATTCCCGTGAGATTTATGCTACATTTGCCACAAATTACATTGAGTGGTGTATGTACTGCCCATTATTCTACTCTTTGTGTAATATAATTTCATTTATGAGTATTTACATCAATGATCTATTGTCCTTCTTTCATGGGGTGTATGTTTTGAAAGATACCCAAGTCGGTAAGGGATCCTTTCACCCTCCTATTTTTTAAAAGACTTATTTTGTTGGGTCTTTTAATTTACATATTGTTATGTTGGGATATGTTATCATATATCTTTATTGATGTAAATTGTATGTCCAAGTGATGAGATACACTTTTTATCACTCATCAACTCATTTTGATGTGATGTCGTTAGGCTGTCAAGGGAACTTTTTAACCCAATTTCGATTTCTTTGGGTTCAACATGTAGTCATTGAATATGTCATCCATTGAATATGTGTGAATGAACTATTATTGTTTTACACTTAATATACACTTATATTGGGTGTATTTATATTTTTCACTCATATTTTTGAGATTGATTTGTCCTTAAATTAAGGATACCTTCTTTATAAGGGATTTCATCACATTTGACATTTCTATTGAGGGTTCATTGTCGTTATGCACCAATTCACTCTTATAGGATGTATATACTGTCCTTTGGAGTATTATATCATGAATCCATTTATTCTCATGATATTATAAGGTTCTGACTAAATGTTATTCCTCAATTATTGTATTTAAGTGTCTCTAATTTTGGTAAAACCCCTTTAACCAAAATATCATTTTAAATGTTTTAATTATTTGTTCTTATTAATATCCATGTTTTCAAAATGGTTTTAAGGATTTATTTATATGGATATTAATGGTCTAAAATTTTAATCTTCAAGGTGGTATGGGACACTTTGATTCAAAAATCTCTTTATTAAATGTTTTAGATGGTTTTGGAAATGGTTTCTTTTTGAATGGATTCATTATTTCAATATACTAAAATGTTATATTGTGATTGAAATGTGGAAATGTTATGTTTACTTTATACATGTTTTATGTGATACATTTATGTTATGGTTCTTGGGAATTGTTATGAAAACGGGTGGTTTTGTGATAAACTAAGGGCGGGTGAGCCCGATATAGCTCTCCAATGCATTGGGTAACGCGAAGGAGTGAAACATTGAGGTTTCTCCGAAGAGATTTAGGGAATATACTGTGATGGGTATTCCAAAACGTAACCAAGAGGGTTACTCCCTACGTAAGAATGTTATTAATGCCTCAAGTTACCTTTTATGTATTATGATTTCTATGATTTATTCATGATTTTATATGCCTATGTTTAATGGGTAAAGTATGATTTCATTCTTATGTATACATGTACTCATGTTTCCTTTTCATATTTTTATATCCCTTACTGAGATTTTTATGCTCATCCCATGTTTTTGAAATGTTTTTCACAGGTCTAGGGAAGGGTACATGATGTGATGATAGTGTCAAGGATGTGTCAAGAAAGAATCCATGTTTTATTTTAAATATGTTTCCGTTGATGGGAAGAATGAATACTGTCTTTTATGTAACCACTTTGTTTAAATGTGGAATGTAATGCAAGTTTCATGATCTAATTCTCTAAAACTATAAACCTGAAAAGATCCTCAATGTGTAATCTTATAATAACTCAATATTAAGTAAGGTTTAAGGCTGGGGCCTTATAGTTTGTATTAGAGGTCGGTTTAGATAACTTTAGAGGTTAGGGTATTTTCTAAGCATAAGTGACATTACCATAATGGTTAGGATTTCAGAAAGAGTCCTAGTTTTAGATAAAGTGAATGAGTAAGTATATCTTAGTGTTTATCTTACTCATTAGTACATGATGGTTATGTTGATATACTCACACTGACCTTTTTGGTTTTAGTAAATGGATGGATCTAGCAGGAACCAAAGTGACAATGGGTTTGAAGGAAACTGTGGTGGTTCTCTGATTAAGATACTGGATGAGATGGGGGATTCAATGAGGAATCTCATGGTTGTTCTAAACCAACTATCAAGGAGTCATGATCAACCACTTCAACCTTGGTGAGTTCTCAAATGCATCATGTACGAGATGGCCAACTCGATGTGGAAATTTAGGTAATAATTATTAAGGTAACCATTAGGGTTTATATGATCCTTACTTTTGAGGTAATTATGGGTTATTATACGTTATGATGGAAAATGAAAGGCATGAGATAAACTTGAGGTTAAAATATGTTATGATCATCTTTGAAGATTTTATCTCATTTTGGGGAATGTTTTATGAATTATATAGTTTTGAAAAAAGGACAACACACAGACCGTGTGACTACCCATCGCGTCGGACAAAGCTACGGGAATCGAACCCACAACCAAAGTGCGACTGGTATTTATCGCCTACCACGGGACTACGTGAAGTCCCTGGTTAGTTTGACTGATTCTTTCTAGTTATATGATTTTATAAATTAAGAGTAAGTTTATTTTGGGTTATTTATGAAAATGATTAACCTATCATGGAGGATATGTGATTAGGTTAATTACTTTTCAATACGAGACTTTAGGAGCAACTGATGTTGTTTGGAGAGAAATGTTACGATTTAACTTGGAAGACTATGTGACTAAATCCTTCAAATATTTGAGTTTCAATCTTAGTTTGGTTAACTTTGAATAATTTTATGGACAAATTGATTATAGAATGGTCCTTGTTGAACTTTGGGTTTTGTTGGACAAATTTTGGAGATTAAGAATAGATTTTCTTTTTATAAAGGGTTATCCTTTTCTTGATTATCTGATCTTGTAATAACCTTTTTGGTTTTGGTTTTGGTTAAAGTCTAAAGACATGGGAAGTATATAGTTCTCTTTTTTTTGGATTAGGTGACTCTCTAGAAGTTGATTATAGTACTCTTAATACGAACAAGTCTCCCTAAATACTCGTCTTTTGGAAAAAATATGATTTTGATTAAGGAATCCAGTAAAGGTTGAAAGTCAACATGATAAGTGATTATGTTTCCTTATGAATAAATTCCTAAATAAAAAGTAACTTAACATGAAAATGTTGTCTATTAACGTTTTCTATTGGGGAATCGAATACCGTTTAACCCATCACAAGTTTGTGATTTTCTCATTGTTAACTTTCTCCTAGACATGTTTACTATCACTCTCCCTCAAGAACATGACCCTTTGCGTTTTCTTCCATGTCCATGGTTTTATAAATGGAATCCTAGTATGGGTTAACTCGGGTGACCTCTGTACTTATCTTCATTTATTTTAAAGTGATTGTTTTACCGACTCTTGTTCCGATGTGGGACGTTCAAGGATGTTTCCAAGCTCAATTTTAAAAATTGCGAGGACGCAATTCCCAAAAGGGGGGAAGGATGTAACACCCCAGGTAAATAAAGAATATGACATTTTTATATTTATCCATATTTGTGAATAAAATATTAATATGACTTTAAAGGTGACGCTATGCTCGATGGCGTACCCAACACGCAACAACGAGTTTCTTGGGAATCTTACGTTGCACTCTAATAATAAAATAATATTATTTTAAATGGTAGTTAACATGTAGCTGTTGTATTGATAGGAATGGATAGAAATAACTAAAATATGATTATATATGTTTTTACATTTATCCAATAAAAGATAAAGGCATAAAATACGGAAAGAATTCAATTTTAGGCGTATATGCCCTAGTTTTCACTAAAGGTTCACTTATCGCCTTTTGATGGAAAACCATAATTAAATATATTTTTGTTCACTCTTATACATTATATTGGACCAAATAAAACTATTATTTAGAATCGGGACATCAAAATTTAATTTGTGTAAATTTTTGGTATCTTTCCGATAAAGTTCATTTTTTTATGAATAGTGTAAAATGTGGTATTTTAATTCAAAACCTCTTTTTAATCTAATTTATTTATATGATTAGATTATCTTTTTAATTGGTTTTAAAGTGAAATTAGAATATATTTTTACCATTAAATCCAATAGTGGTCGTTGTAATTAATTTCACTTCGAAATCGGACTTAAACTAGTGTGAATCTTTTGATACTAATTGTTTTATAAAAACACACTATTTTCTCTGACAGCGGGAATTAATTATTAAATTAATTAATGTGACTTATATGTTTTGAATTTTGTAAAATAGACTTCATTTTTGAATTCGGAATATCAAATATAGCTTAGGGTTAATTTTTGGTAATTTTCTGAAAAACTTCAATTTTTGATGAATAGTGAAACCACTAAGTGGTACTTATAAAAACTGATTTTTTAGTTTAAATGAAATTTTGCCATCATTGTGTTTTGAATTTCAAAAATCCTACATACATGGTTTTCATTAAGAAGTAAAATGTGGTTCAATGGGATAAAAATAATTTTTTTGTGAATAGTAATTTATTAAGTTTTTAATCGCGATTAGAGGTAATTAGTGTAGTTTAAGGTAAAAATAATGTTTTAATAATATGAAATGAACTTTACACATGTCCTAACCTCATTTTATGTGTAATGGCCGACCAAGAAAAGCCATGGATCAACTTGGGGACCCCATGGAGCCAATTTGGTTGGGAAATGACATAAATAACTTTTTATTTAATGTAAAAGTAAAAATGACACAAACATGATATGTTTTACTAAAACAATTTTTATGTGGGGTTATACAAGTAATATTTTTTGTTATAAATAGTAATTGGAAAGATAAAAAGATTTCATACATCATAGTAATTTTTTTATAATTTTTAGACATTAAATAAATTAAATTATTTATGACATCATAATGATGCAGCGATGACATCATTATCTGGCAATTTAAATAAAATGAGAAGATAATGTAAACTCTATGACCTAAACATGTCTAAAACTTATTGGATGGGTGGATTTAGATCCCTTATCACCTTATCCACGAATTATATCAATGTGGGACCTTTTAAAACCGAATCACATTTTCAAATAAAGTAATATTTCTTACTTTCCAAAAGTGCCCCTCCTCTCCTCTTATAAAAGGCCCCCACCTCTTCCTCATTTCACACACTCCTCAAGCCTTTGGCTCGGCCAAACCCTGCCCATTTACTCTCTCCACATCCCTCTCCTCATCCTATAGGATTCCCTTTGGGCATAATCCTTTCAAAGGAATCCTTTAGGCTCAAATCAAAAGGAGTTACACTTTTAAAGGTAATTCATTCTCTCATGTTCATTTGTTTTATTTTGCTTCTCCGACCCCCTAAACTCTTTTTATTTACTTCTTTTGTAACAAAACAAGTATCTTCAATATACTTGGATGTTTTTATAAGATTTATTCGAGCTACACTCTCACACAACTACATCAAATGGTTAAAGAACATACGGTTTCTGTGGATGGCGAAATTCTGCCTCCCGAAACGATGATTGTTCAATACTCATTTAACACCTTCAAAGGTGCCCATTATGATGTCACTATTTTTATATATGATATATAATATGTTTATGTTTTACTTATGCTTCTTTATTTTTCATTTGTGTCTTACCTTTATGGCTTCCATTATGGGTATACGCGATATCTTCATTTTAGGAAGTGCGGACTACCGCCCCCTCAAAGTGATGTGATTCGTTAATGCCATATGTGGGACGTATAAAGGATGGATTTAATGTTATTATATATGATGTTATAATGGAACTATTATATACCTCTATATCATTATTATTTCTTTCTATTAAAGTATGAGATAGAAATGAAAGTAGCGTTAATGCGTACGTACGGCTTACCATCTCCATGAACGGTGCATTTCATTTCTTATCCCCAAATGTAATGTAATATTATAAGTACATGTATATAATGGATATATATTATGCATGATACATCTAAATGATGAATATAATTATGTAATTAAAATATACATACCTCTCATTTAGTTTTAATTCCATTAATATGACAAAGAATTGAAAGTAGCGTTCATGCGTACGTACGGCATGTCATTCTGGATATAAAGAACCTTTGACCACACGAACAACATGTAATTGTAAGAAGTCCACTTTTGACTTAAGAACCGAATATCGAAAAAAAACATTATTAACTTAAATGATTACACAATGTTTATAACATGGAAATAAGTGATATAAAAGGAATAATGAACTTGAAAAAGGTTCTTAAGCAAATAGAAATTAACTCAACTTTATTATTCAGGACGTTAAAGAACGATCGAGTCAAGTCGGACCTGAGGTAAGGGATCCTACAACTCTCTTTCTTTTTAAGTACACTCTTTTATGTCATTTCGTTTAAGCTCATCTTTCTTATTATTGGGATGTTCTTTTATATTACTCCTACTGTAATTTTTATGTTCATGTGACGAGAAACCCTATTCTCTCTCATCAATCCATTTTGGAAGTTTTGAGTGGCGCCGTTAGGCTGCCGAACCTTCGTAAGAGATCTAACCTCTCTCTTTCTTTTTAAGTACTCTCCTTTATGTCACTTATTTTAGGCTCATCTTTGTAATGTTGGGGGATGTTCTTTTATATTCCTCTTTCTGTTTATTTTATTGTAATGTGATGAGATACCCAATTTGATCTCATCAATCCATATTCGGATGTTTTATGTGGCACCGTTAGGCTGCCGAGTTTTCGTAAGGGATTTTTCATCTCACTTTTATTCCCGTGAGATTTATGCTACATTTTCCACAAATTCCATTGAGTGGTGTATGTACTGCCCATTATTCTACTATTTGTGTAATATACTTTTGTTTATGACTATTTACATCAATGATCTATTGTCCTTCTTTCATGGGGTGTATGTTTTGAAAGATACCCAAGTCGGTAAGGGAACCTTTCACCCTCCTCTTTTTTAAAAGACTTATTTTGTTGGGTCATTTAATTTACATATTGTTATGTTGGGATATGTTCTCATATATCCTTATTAATGTAAATTTTATGTCCAAGTGATGAGATACACTTTTTATCTCAAATCAACTCATTTTGATGTGATGTCGTTAGGCTGTCAAGGGAACTTTTTAACCCAATTTCGATTTCTTTGGGTTCAACATGTAGTCATTGAATATGTCATACATTGAATATGTGTGAATGATCTATTATTGTTTTACACTTAATATCCACTTATATTGGGTGTATTTATATTTTCCACACATATTTTTGAGATTGATTTGTCCTTAAATTAAGGATACCTTCTTTATAAGGGATTTCATCACATTTGACATTTCTATTGAGGGTTCATTGTTGTTATGCACCAATTCACTCTTATATGGTGTATATACTGTCCTTTGGAGTATTACATCATGAATCCATTTATTCTCAGGATATTTGTAAAGTTCTGACTAAATGTTATTCCTCAATTATTGTATTCAAGTGTCTCTAATTTTGGTAAAACCCCTCTAACCAAAATATCGTTTTAAATGTTCTAATTATTTGTTCTTATTAATATCCATGTTTTCAAAATGGTTTTAAGGATTTATTTATATGGATATTAATGGTTTAAAATTTTAAGCTTCAAGGTGGTATGGGACACTTTGATTCAAAAATCTATTTATTAAATGTTTTATATGGTTTTGGAAATGGTTTCTTTTTGAATGGATTCATTATTTCAATATACTAAAATGTTATATTGTGATTGAAATGTGGAAATGTTATGTTTCCTTTATACATGTTTTATGTGATACATTTATGTTATGGTTCTTGGGCATTGTTATGAAAACGAGTGGTTCTGTGATAAACTAAGGGCAGGTGAGCTCGATATAGCTCTCCAATGCATTGGGTAATGCGAAGGAGTGAAACATTGAGGTTTCTACGAAGAGATTTAGGGAATATAATGTGATGGGTATTCCAAAACGTAACCAAGAGGGTTACTCCCTACGTAAGAATGTTATGAATGCCTCAAGTTACCTTTTATGTCTTATGATTTCTATGATTTATTCATGATTTGATATGCCTATGTTTTATGGGTAAAGTATGATTTCATTCTTATGTATATATGTACTCATGTTTCCTTTTCATATTTTTATATCCCATACTAAGCTTTTTATGCTCATCCCAAGTTTTTGAAATGTTTTTCACAGGTCAAGGGAAGGGTACATGATGTGATGATAGTGTCAAGGATGTGTCAAGAAAGAATCCATGTTTTAGTTTATATATGTTTCCGTTGATGGGAAGAATGAATACTCTCTTTTATGTAACCAATTTGTTTAAATGTGGAATGTAATGCAAGTTTCATGATCTAATTCTATAAAACTCTAAACCTGAAAAGATCCTCAATGTGTAATCTTGTAATAACTCAAGATTAAGTAAGGTTTAAGGTTGGGGCCTTATAATATAATGGTTAAAAGATTTTATAATAATCATATAGCTCCTCCACAATTGTAAATAATATAGGTTTGATATTTGAACTAGACACTCTACTTCAAGTTCACCAGGATAAAATGAGTACTTTATCAATTTTCTATAATTTTGGATAGAGGATCAAATACCCCCATTTGTGATTCTATCATCATGATTTCGATACTTGAAATTATGGTAGAATATTTGTAGAAACTTCTAACATGATTTCTTCTAATAAAAATAAATGACTACTCTCATTCCTCAATGTATTAATCACTTGTAGTTAATAAAAACTCAATATGCAATAAATTATAAAATTATAGTTTAGTTCCTGAAAACCTAGAGTCAACTATACTACACATTAGTATTAATTAATGTTTTATTAGAAGAGAGGCTCAAAAACACCTATTTAATTGAACTATAACTTTTCATATATTCAAAATAGAAGAAAATCATAAAATCATCCATCCATAAATCCAAGATCAGCATGCTATATGATGTTATGGTAACATAGATATTTCCCTGAAAATAAATTAAATGTATTTAAAATAAACCATAAAAACAAAAACCTAAAAAAATAACAAATACAATAAAAATTAATTTTTTAATGATTTGAAATTATAATATATATAAAAAACCCCAATATTTCTGTTAAAAAAAGAATAAATTATATATTTATTAAAAATAAATGTAAAATATATAAATATTAAAATAAAAAATATCCATATATTGAAACTAAGTGTTATATTTCAAAAAATTATTTAAAAAATTTTGTAGCTAAAATTAATTATGTATTTTAATATTGTTATTACTGTTTTTGTTGTTGTTTTATTATTTTTATGGCACCTATGTTGGTGCAAGTGGTTTGGGTGAGATGAGGGTGGGGTGTATGTATAAGGATCTCAACCTTGGTTTTCTTATATTTGGGTGTGTCATATTGGATGTTTTTCTATATCTATGAGGTTGGGGATTCAAACCTTGATAACCCTTGATTTTGGGTGATTTTCCAATGGAAATATATTAGGGGTATTGTAGTAGCATTAGTTCTATAGTAGCATAAAAACTATATTTGGCACTATAGAAGGAGTACTATAGTAGTATTATTCTATGAAAACACCTTTGGGCTAGTATTGAGGGTCCATTGGGCCATCAAATTTTGGTACTTCAAGAATAATAATTGTAATAGGCTTACTGTGGAGTTGGTTAATACTTAGAGGGGGTATGACATGTCCTTACCGGTCCATGGGTATGTGAATTATTTATTTTTATTATAACCTCAATGACCTTTATAAATTATTATTTTAATTAAATAATATATATTTATATTTATATATTTGAAAAGAATAAAAAACAATATGATGAAAATCAAAATGATTTTTTGGGTTTCTACTATAATTCTCTAATTTTTTTTAAATTTCAATATAATTTAAAAACTAAAATATTAAAATTATTACCCTAATTATAAAAAAACTAACCCCTAAATATTACGTTACAAATAAATTACTTTTGAGGGTGTATTTTTTACATTGAGATACCTAAAACACTTCAAATGATTACATTAAATGATAGATAAATATTTTTTTATAATTCTGTCTTAATATAAACCATTACTTTTTTAATATAATATGTTAAAAAATAATCACAATTTAATCAAATTATTTTACGTTTGAGCTGAGGATCAATTTTATTTTAATTCATTGAGTGATTTTCGGAATTTTATAGTTAAAATGAATTATATATTCTCATCACCCTTACTCCCAAAGAAACCATTCACTTAAGAATTTAATTTTTCCATTGTTTTACAACTATGAAGATAATTTCATTTTAGATATTCACTATTCTACCTTTTAACATAGTTGGTTACCTTTTCCTCTTCCACCTTAAGGAAATATCAATATCCACTCAATTTTTATCATTAAAAATTTTCAAAATTTTTTATATGCACATATTTTTATTAGTCATATTAGGAAAACCTTCACTAACCCTTTTTAACACCATTAATTTCCCTTTAGGACTAATTGTAATAATTAAGGTATAATGGGGTGGAGGGAAATGAAATTGGTTATTCCTAACATTAGTCAAATTTACTAGAACTAGGTAATTAAAAAACACTACCAGAGACTATGTGTAACTGTCGTGGAATGATTTCCTCAATAATTAATAATTATTTATATATTTATAACTTTATTTTTCTTTTCCACATTTTTTATAATTTTTTTATATAACTTTAATTACAAACAGAGTGACCAAATATAAATAAATTTCATGAAATTAACTTATAATATGTTCATATGACTCCAAAATTCTTTTTAAAATAATGTTATCCATTTTGTGTTAGTCTTTTGATAAATATCACATGTTCTATATATTAATTAATCTAGAGTTTTTAACCAGATATATAAATTTCATGTAGATAATTCATCCAGACTATAATTCAATTAGAATTTAATATTATTGTTACTCAAATATGGTAACAATTTGAATCATAATTGACTCATGTCTCCTCAATTATATGGTATTGTAGTGTTCTTATGTGTGACCAAACACCTACGCCCATAATTATATAAAATTATATCTATGTTCGATAATAATATAAGTAAACAATTAAAAAAATAGTTACAATAAATTCTTTGAAAAGAATAAAAAATAAAGTGGTGTATGAATATTCCATTAGTATATTTCAATCCCCTCCTTAGTTTTTTATAGGGTATATTCAATCCAGGTCACCTCTCAAAATAAATCAATATAATAATAAATAACATTATTGAGATCAAAGGGATTTATGATTAAATTATGAAAAAAATATAAAAAATAAAATACAAAACTCTATAAATCATGGGAGACCTCTAATGCAGCTCATGGGTTGAGGTCCTCTGCAGATCAACTCTTTTCTATCAACCAAAATCTGAAGGAGGAAACTAATTCTTATTAATGAACCACCATATGCTATTATAACCTCCCATAATTGATGAAAACTAACTTTGATGATGTGATTAATGAAGAAGAATCATTTTTAAACATAGTATAAATATCAAAATTTATGTTCAACAATACATAGATTTGATTATTCACTTTTAGACTCCCCATTTCAATATATGGGTAGTCCATTTAAGGCTTGATTCAACAAGGAATAAAATAAATGGTTTATTATTATATTTTTCTTTTCATCAAAAAATTCTAATTACATTATTCCCATTAAAATAATCTGTAAATAAATTGATCATGAAACTCACCTACAAAAAAAATATTATTTTCAAAGAACCATTCTCATAATTAAATAAACCTCTATTCACCTCATCTTTATAGAAAAATTTGTTAAAGTCAAATAATGTTTGATGAATGATTTTATTTTCCTTAATAAGCTTCATCTGTAATTATTCCTTGGCTTTTAGTTATTATAACATTAAAATAATACCAAAAAATTCACTCTAGGAATATTTCTTAGTGTCCTTGTTTAATCTACCTTGAGACACTATTAGAATGTTATTCTCTTTGAACACTAAACACATTAAAATAAAATTTATTTTGATCATTTGATTTGAAAAATTTATTAAGCTCGATTTTCATAATATACCATATAATTTTAAATAATGACATCTTTTGATAAATGTTTCCTACAATGTAAAAATCCTAACCATGTTATTAACATTATGGATTATTATGAGTTTGTAATATTGATGGTTTAAATAGCTCATAATATCATTGAACTTTATCAATAAAATGGATGTGGATATTTTTTATTGTTTCTCAAAGGTTTAACTCCATTAAATGATTACCATTCACTTTAAAAAATTATATTCATTATTTTCTTGGTTTGGACCAACAATTTCTAAAAGTGGTGGTGTAGAAACATTCAAATGTTTATCAATAATATAAACATATGTGACCCAAAATATCCCATATATACTTGAAAATTATAATACGTAGTTTCTCCATCCCAAACATGTTGATCATTATCTCCTAATACTTCATAAAAATTATATGTAATCATAATAAGTGAGATTGTGTGATCCAAACATTAAAAAAACTAGACCATTAAATAGATCCTAAGCACAAATTTTTTTTTCATTATGTTATTAGAAAATATGGATTAATCATATATATTTCAGAAATTTATTTCTATTAAACCACTATAATTTTATATAAGGTAATGCTAAATAAAAAAATAAATGGAATTTAGAAAAAACAATCTAGGGAATAGCTCTACATTCTTTGACAATGAATCCAAATTCTGGAACACAAATCCATAATTAGTGCATAGTTAGAATATAATTTATACTTTAACACATAAATTTATGAATAAAATTATTAAAGGGTTTATCCATAGTGATTTTTTATTTTTCAAATGATTTGATGAAAAATAAAATAATGAAACAAATGAGAAATAAATGAAGAAGGGGTCAAAATTAAGTGAAATAGTGTTGAAATTGTATATGTGTTAAATAAAATAAAATCCATTGTAAAATGAGTATGGTGATTATTTAATAAATTAAAAATCATAGATAGGGGATTAAGTATAGCTAATGAATTAAATGAGGACATAAGGGTAACCAAGATTAATTTATTTATATTTTAAAGATTTATATTACTTTTAAATTAAAATTCATATTAAACTCTCCACTAATTACATTAAATTTTTTAATATCTTCATAAACCTTATCAAAATATCATAGAATTAAGTCTTAATGCATATTATGGTAGATAAATCAATTGGTTGTGTATAAAAATTCCTTATTGGTGAGTTACTCACTACTCCATCCATATCTAGGCTTTGAAGAATCAGTTAAATTATTTATCATTGAACGTCATCTATCAATGATTTTTCTAGTGGTTTAAATGAAATACACCAATGGAAAAATATTAGGATCCTACTTATCATTATATTAATTTATACCAATACCTAATCAGTTATTCATTCAAGACTCATGGAATAATTTAAAATGTAAATAGACAATTAAGTAGTCATAAATATTAAACTATAGTAGGAAATTTCAATTTCAATTATAATATTACATAATCCTTAATCGCATTTATGGGATTAACATTAAATTCTTACTAGAATAAATCCCACAATCATTTCAATCATATAAGTATTAGATAAAATGAAATTAAATATAGTGAAAAATAGAATTCCTCCTCTACTCCCTATATATACCCGTTCCCACCAGAATAATTCTATTTTAATGATATAAATATTCCTTATTTTGAATACTTTTGATGAATATTTATTCCCTTTTAAAATATATAATTATTATTCACAAGTTTATATAATAATTCTAGGATCATTTTCGTCTTCTCTGATCACTCAATGTAGAAACCCCTAGAGATTTTATATTGGTATCTAAAGATTATAGTGAGTGATTTTGATCATTTGATATTTTCAAGTGCATATACATGTATCTACTATAAAAAAATAAATTTTAACAACACAATATAAATAAAAACTTTATATTTATATTTTTAAAATTTATAGTCATTGACATGAAAAAATGCACATTTTTGAAAATTATTTTTAAAAACACACATATTATGACTGTTGTAATTTTTTTATCATTAATTTGATTAAAAAAAAGTATATGAATTAATAAAATATAATCTACCATAAATATTATAATATTAGAGGTTTTGTTGGGTGAGGATTCCATGGAATATCTCTATAAACCCCACCTCCTACCTATGAATGTCTCCTTATCCCACAATACAATTTTTTTCATTTTTGTGTAACCTATCAATTTTTACCTGGGAAAAACTTATTGATTTCCTCTTCAATATAAAAAATTTTATATTTTTTTATTCCTTGATTATTTTCATACAAAACCCATGTAATAAATTTTAGTCACAGTGTTGTGATAATAATGTGCATCAAAAATATTATGGGATCTAATCTATAAGTAAAACTATATTTTCATTTTATCTAGATTTAATTTTAATTCTCACTATAATACATGAACCAAAATTCTCCTTCATTCTTCCATCCTACTACTTTTAATTTCCAACAATAAGAGTTGTTGTATTTTTCTCTATGTTTAATCTGTACAATTAGATTTCACCTTCTCCATAGGAATTAATTATTTATTTTATGTTTTTAACCTATATTATGGATATAATTCTCTCTATAAAATAATTTTTTTATTAAAATTAACTATTATCCTCCCAAATAAATTTATATTTTACTTTTTTTATGATTAGTTTTTTTTAATTTTTTAACTTTTGTATATGGTTTTATGTAGTTTTTTGAATTATTGTATTTTTTATATTTTTTTCACAATATCATGGATATGATAGATATTATCAAACAAATATTTAGTTATACCATTTTTTTATTTTCTAACAACACTAATTTTTTCTATTGTTTAGAATAGGATATCTCACTTTCATTCTATAAAACATAGTAATATTAAATAATACAACACTAAATTTAATTCATTTTTCCACTTGTATTACTTTAGACAAAAAATTATATGATTCATGTTACTTATAATATAAGACACAAAAAAACCTAATAAAATACCAACATAATTATACCAATATAGATAAAATTGTGTTTCAATATTCTAAAATTAGATTTTCTGTTATTCCTTTTTTTCCAGTTCAAACTAATATCATTATAAATTTCAGGGATCATTTGTATGGAATTTTTTTACAAGATAAATGTATAAAAACCACATTTAATATATTTAAATGACATGTAAATTCCATAATTTTTTCCTAGTATTTTGACATAGTCACATTGAGGAATGTATTAAAGAAAAATGTTATGAATATTATAACATCCCTTAATTATTATGTCATATTCCAAATTTAAAACCCATCTAAATTAAATAAAAAACTACATAGGATGAATAATTATATGAGGGTGTAAAAATAAAAAAATATAAGTCTTTTTTAAAATTTTAATGGGTAATGTTTAATGGAATATGTAACACATGATTGAAAATGTGATTCTTGAGTTTTTATGATAGCATAGTAGGATTGCATAATTTTGATCCAAAAACTACTTAGTGTGTTAGGGTTTTATGTATTATTACATATTAAGCCATTAATGTCATATAGTTATGAAATAAATTTAACTAAATGTTAATTTGATTCCACAGAACTAATAATTAATATTGGAGAAAATGAAATTGACAATGTTAAATATTATATTATATATATATATATATTGTTTTGTTTTGAATAAAATATAAGAATAAAAAATATTTATTATAGATTTTAGAATTATTATATACACTAATATATAATAAAATTTACACTAAAAGATATTAAAATTCCCCATAATCAATCTCTAATAGAGGGTGAAATGATTATGAAGATGTTAAATGTGATATTTTGTTAATGTTTTTATATAGAGAATAAAAAAACCCATGAATATGGAGACTTATTTAATAAATTTTTATATTTCATATTCTATCAATATAATTGTAATTCAATTTAAATATGTGGATAAAAATAGATTCCATAGTTCAAATATATCCTTATTGAAAATATAAGGCATTAATCCTTTTATTTGTATTGGTTGTTCCAACAATGATTCATGGTTTTGTCTAGATGTTTCTTCTAATAAAACCTTTTACGGATTATCATTGTTTTCTATTCTTCATCAATGTTATTTATTCTTGATATAATACCCATGTTTTCATAGATATTTCTTACAAGTAACATCAATGACCTTTTCCACTAATTTAAATCTCTAATGTTTTTATCTATCATTTATTTTTTCTATCATGATGTTAATTTTAATAGTTTCTACATTACTCCAATAAATTCCAAAAGAGTGTGATGATTCAATCCTTCCTTAATCATCACATTGTGTGTTTTGGTTATTGGGGGTGTCAAAAGAATATTAGAGGGAGATAGAGGGGTGATATTATGTAACACCTTGAGATTTCAATATTTAATTCTATTTATAATAGATACTATGTCAAATGTCTTGTTTTACACACAAAGTCAAACTAAAACAAGACGATGATACATTTTATAAGGATAATATTATATTTATTAAATATAACCTTTATAACATAGTTGTTATATATGTTGGTATAAATAAAAGTAACCACATTTTGAAATTTATTCAGAAAGAAAAATGTGGTTATTTTAATACCAGTTCAATGATAAATACAATTAGAATAGATAAATAAATAAAAATATCATTTTATGTTTAATAATGTATTTTCAAAAAAAAATATGTTTTAGGTGCTATGTAATTTTATTCTAAGATACTAACTATATTATTGTTAAATTTGGAATAAATATATTTTTATATTGATAATAAATTAACATTAATATGGTTTGTAGTTTATAGGAAATAAAAATATAAATAGTTAGTATATAAAGTCATTTCTCTATTAAAACCCATTTTCATTACATTTTATATTTCGATTTAAAAGATAAAATCATAGATTTTATAATTTTAATTTGAAAAATTAAATTATTTTTTGGATTCAACTAGTAAAATTTATCTTAGGGTTAATATTTAGGATTTTCTAAAATAGTTTTTTTGGAGAATTGGGAAAAATATTATTTTGTAAATACAATAACTTATATGACTATATTATGAGGTAGGTATGACTTAAAATGTTATAAAAATTTTTTCATGGAAAAATATATTTATGAATTGAAATTATTAATTTAAAAAAATGATTCTGAGTTTTTAAAATCCATGTTTAACATTTTGAAACCTAAGTAATATTTATTTCAATACAAACAATTTTTAGTCGGTTTCTTTTATCTAAGCATCCAAAAGGTGTAATTATTATTTTCAATTATTTTAAGTACATATAAATATTATTTGGTTAATAATAAATGAATTAATTTCATATAAATGATCAAAATTGATAATTTTAACTTAATCATAATTTTTATGCAAAAAAAAAACTTTTTCTAAAAATGGTTTTTATGCGTTATGAACACTAATATTAAAATTCATTTTTATCATCATTAAAAATTTTATTTAAAAAATTTCATTTCGTATTTTTAATCATCAGGATAAAATTATTTATTACGTCCCATTTTATTTTTATCCATAAAAATAAAATATTTTGGAAATAAATAGTTACCACAATAAAAAGAAATAATGGTAAAAGTGAAAATTCTAAGAGTGAAAGACTAAAAAAATGTTAAAAACATGTTTGAAAATTCATTTATGAGTCTTTACCCACCACACACCTTACCCCACTCCATAAATTTTCATTATTGTATTCATTTGACCCTTGAACATTTACTTATCCTTTTACATTTTTACAAAAAATGCCACACCCTCCACTTATAAAAGGTGCTTTCACCACCCCCATATCCTCACACTCAAATACACCTAATTGGTGCCATTTTTACTTGATAATGAACTTAATTTTATTTTTTGTATAGAATAAATATAAAAAGTCACTCTATTTGTTTTAATATGAATAATATTTTTTCACATGGATAAAAAGAAGTTATGTTTGGTTATAAATTTTTATTTGAAATATGAATTATTTTTTTTATCATGGTAATTTTTTTAAAAGTTTTTGTGATAGAATAATATCATTAAATTCTTACGCAACAAAAACACAGTGCTTTAATAAGAAATAAAAAAACCAATTAAATTATTTTAGAAACATAGAATGTAATAGTTTTTGGATGATTTATGGAATTTAAATATTTTTTGGATAAATATAATTTATTAGGGAATTTTTAAATTTCTATATTTGAATTAATTTTTTTAATGTCCACAATATAAATAGTACTGAATATTACATTATTGTTACCTTCCATTAAAAAATATTTTATTAAATGAATTAATATTCAAAAATATATTATATTAATCCATTTTAATGGTATATGGTTTAGAATATCAACTATTTTCCACTTATGGGACACTTTTCCTTTCATAGTAACATTATTGACCCCTAAAGAGTAAAAAAACATTGATATCATGGTAATCATCAAAAGGGTTAATGAGGGGTTAAAACTAAGAGATAAGGGATAAAACATAATCTAAACTTATCAAAATATTATTATATGGGATTATTTTGGCTTATATTCTTCCTATATTCTAAATATATCAATTTGGATCTACATAAACATGAAAATTAATTTATATTTTTTAATACATTATGTAATTCCAAGGGATCCCCTCTCTTGTCTTATATATGGACACAAAATATCCTCTCTTACTCACACTTATTGAGAAACATAGATTGAAAATAAAATACAAATACCACTTATTAAATTATTTAGATAAATTATTGAGGAGATGGTTTTCTTAAAATAACATTCCTTGGGTTCTTAAAGAGATATCTAAAGAAGGCACTTCAATGAGAAAGTAGTCATCTTAACCAAGAAATATAATTTTACGTCATATATATAATTCAATTCCATAATAACCATTCCAAAATTAAAACATATGTATCTACCAAATAATTATAATTTATTATGTTAATTTCAAAACCTAATTCATCTCATTTTCAAATTAAAAGTGAAATGAAAGTATCTCCCATTCATATGTGTAGACTACCACCTCCAAAAAGTGATATGATTCATTTTCGATCACTTCCCCACATAGATGTTTATAATAATGTATTTTTTAAATATTTATGATATTATTATGGTTCTAGATATGTGAATTATTATTCACATTTACTTAGATTCATCTATTGAAAAATGGAAACATCACACATGTGTACGTACACACTATTATCTCTATAAAGTAATGTAATTAATTTTTCATATCCAATTTTTATGAATATTTATAAAAGTATATATAATGATTAAATATTATACTTATTAAATTATTAAAATTAAGGTTATTATGGAACCATAATCAAATTATAAAGAATGGTATTTCCGAACCAAAACTTTCATGAAAAGCAACACAATTAACATACATAAAAGATGATTTTATTAATGAATTATTAATAAAATGGGGTTAAGATATTATAATCGAATAAAATATGATAAAATATGTATTTATATGGTTATTTAATATAATTATAATATATTTAAATATAAGACACATGAGTTTAGAGCTCTTACGAAGGGGTTTCTTGTTTCACTTTTGTTTTCATGAGACATATTGCAAATTCACCAATTATTTCATTCATGTGGTGTATAATGTAAATAACTGAAAAATTCAAGGAATATTTTTTCTTAATTTTCTTTGGAATTTTACAAGAACGTAGTTTCTGGTGGCACCTAATTCTGAGGCCCGATGTGCCCGGAATATTTTTCCGATGTTTAGCTCGGGTACGTTCAGTGAACGAATGAGTGGGTTTTTCTAACTTTTTAACCGGTGCTCGGAATCAAATTCCAAGGGCACTGATGGAATTGCAGCGCTAGTATTTGCTTAGAAACATCTTTTCCAGAGTTGTGTTTTCTCGGGTGTGGTTTTTAATTTTTGGTGTTAAGTTAAGAAATAAAATAAAAGTGGTACAACCGATTGTTATTTTATTTTTCTTAAGTTAATTTAAGTGGATGATATGAGACCCACAATATCCTACCCACTTGGTAGGATATTTGTGAGGTAAGGCCCACACGAGCCCCACCGTTTCTTTTCTTCCTAAACCCCCTCCTTTATTAAGGTAACACACCTGCACCCCTTTTAATGAAGTCAACCCCTGCGTTTAATCTGGTTAAGAAACGCCTCATTAATGTGGCGGTTTAAGCGTTACAATTAATTCACTTAATTTTTTCATTTGTTTTTGAATTTTAAAACGCAAGGCTTATGAAATAAAAATAAGACAACTCTTATTTTTATTAGGCTGGTGGTGTTGAGAGGCTAGGGAGATTTCACTCAGGATCTTGAAGATCTTCTCTTCCTCGACGAAGAATGCGGAGAAAGCGAAGAATTCCAGATCCTCGGAGATCGACGATGCGATGCCGACGAATCTTTTCCCCACGACGCGACTCTCTCCTTCCGCGACGTCTTCTTCTGTGACGGTTATCTCTGCGACGAACCCTCGCTCAACGAATTCAACGAGGTATGGAGTTATTTTAATTGTTGTTCGTGAATTCTTCTGTTGCCTTTCTTCATTTCTATTGGAGCCGCTTGTTACCGCAATAACAGGAGGGGGTCAGACCGCATGAACACGGCCGATCCTCCTCTCCCCTTTGGTTTTTTGATGTTGTTTATAGCATGAACAAGGCAACGCGGTGCCGAAGCACCGCACAAAAATATTAAAGAAAGGAGGAGAAGCGGCGCCGTCGCACCGCGCCGTTGATGACGAACCAAAGACGCAGCACAGTCGCTCCACGATGCAGAACTGCAAAAGTGCCGCGGCCGGAGTGGGGCCGCGGAAGAGGGGCGCAACGCCGGATAGACCAAGGCCGCGGCTTAGGCCGCGATGGAGCGGGGAGACCGACGGCCGGTTCCGGGCCGCCGGTGTCGGAGCAGGGGGATTGGCCAGTGCCGATCCCGTGGTGGCAGCAGCCGACCGACCAGAGCGGACAGGCCGGTCAGGGAAAAACCGGGGGTTCGTAACCCCTGATCGGCCAGCAGGTGCGGCCCACCACGTGGGGGCCGGGGTTCTCAACGTGGGGGAGAGCCCCCCCTTCACCGCTCGACCATTACGACCGAGCCGCCTGGCCGCGCCAGCGCGCCGGGCCGGGCCAGGAAGCGCCCAAGTGGGCCGGACCCGGACCCGGGTCGGGTCGACCCAGTTCGGGCCGACCCAGGGGGTACCGGGCCGGGTCGGACCGGGCCCAAACCACCTAATATCGGACTTTTTTGGTCACTTGCCCAAAACATGGGCTACAGACCTCCGATCGACGCACCGTCAGTTGCATAGAGATCCTTGGATTGAGACGGTCATTCCAGTATATTACACTCAAGGTTTCGGAGTAATTTGGTTCGGCCGGGTTGGTTCGTACACGAAACCAACCGGGCCCTCAGAGCGGAAACGCTTATAACTTGGACTCCGGACGTCCGATTGACGTGCCATCGACTTTGTTGGATTCCTCTAAGTGAGAAGGACCTTTTGGATTACTCCTCTCAAGGTTTGGATGAAGTTGGAGTACGGTCGGGTTTACTATGACTTAGAAAACAACCAAGCCCATGGGACGAAAAAGCCAATAACTCTCAGACCAGGCGTCCGATTGACACGCTGTCTATGACGTTGAGTTCCTGTTGACGATACAGAACTTTCGGATACATCAACTCCAGAATATGTTTTAGTTGATGTATCAGCCCTTCGGCTTGTGGAGGGGACCCTCCCGAACAAGCTTGCTGTGTGCGGGAACCCTAGAGCTGGCTGCTACTGCGATGACGATGACGATTGTATAGAAATCCTCTGTGGATTCGACGACGATGACTACAACACTCAGCGATCCTACGTGGATCATTGCTACTGATCCTGTGTGGGTCAGATCCTATGTGGGTCAGCGCTCAGTGGTCCTGTGTCGGCCAGCGCCTACAAATCCTGTGTGGGTCCGATCTTGTGTGGGTCATTGCAGGGGTCAGTTACCTATCGATCCTTTGTGGGTCATTGCGGGGGTTAGTACCTATCGATCCTGTGTGGGTACGATGGCTTAGATGAATCAGTGGCTATATCTGATCATCTCTATCGTCATACGAAGAAGTATACCTATGTGAGATGAATCTTGACATGCTTTCCTATGTGGATTGTGTTGTGCTATCCTATGTGGACGTGATAGAACATGGGCTCGGATGTTGGAGTCGAACTGGAATTGATGACTTAGGTATATGTATGGGCATATACCTAAGTAGTGTCGGATGTTACTTTGTCATTGTATCTTTCCTTTATGGATTATCCTTTGTGGATTCTGAGAGAACATCGGTGGTCTCGGGGTCCCTACTGAGTAGCTTATACTCAGCCCTGCATGGGTATTGCCCGCACTACGTTGTGTTGGTTGCAGACGACGGATAGTGCTGATCACAGTTGAGGCTTGCGGAGTAGGTCGGTACCTGGAGGTGGACCACTGGGCGGGATGTACTCGGAGCGGACGGCTAGACCCGAGGAGCTGTGGAGGCTATCTGTACTCACCCTTCAAGTGGGACTTCCAGTGGACGGCTCGACGTTGCGGCTTTACTTTTCAGTTGATGTACTCCCTTTTCAGTTGTACTTTACTTTTAGTTTGGGTTTGTATTCTTTCCCACTTACTTTTCCGCACTTGCTCTTGTACCCAATTTTTTACTTAGTGTTTATTTCTGCGTGCTTGCTCTATGGTGTTTGTTTACTTTACAAAGGCAATGCCTTAACTTTTTACAGGGAATTATGCCTTGGTTCTAGTCACCAGCCCCTGGCCTATGGAAGGCAGGCTTGGGGTAGTCATGGCATGGGCCTCTAGGACGGGTCGTGACAAATTGGTATCAAAGGAGTTCGGTTCTACCGCAGAACTTTGGACTCTGATCTTTCTTCTATTTGAAGAAATAGTGTTAAGAGTATTGAGTGTGGTTATCAGTCTAGGGAGACCAGTGTTGGTGCGGCGGCCGACGTATCCGTACACCAGGACCCTGACTTCTGATTTTCGACTTAATGCACAAAAACAAGGATTGCATGTGTGTTTCAAGTTTTCTTTGTGATTACTTTGTGTCAGCTCACCAGGTATATTGTTTGACCATGGCACACCTGTTTCCTTTTCAGGATGGCCCCACAATGGTACCCACCTAGGGTTACAAACATTGTACATGACGATAGTCCACCGAGTGATGAGGCCTCGGTATAGGAACCTTTGACAGTAGAGGCACCAGAGGTACCTCTACCCACCGAGCCACCGATGCTACCAGCCCCAGCTGCTGACGATGCACGTCTCCTTAGTGAACTGCATGAGTTTCAGTCCCAGCGACTGCCCATGTTCCGTAGGGAGACAGACCCTCAGGCAGCCGAGGATTGGCTGGAGGCAGTTGTATGGGTTTTAAGGTTAGTGAGGACACCAGTAGACCTCATGGTGATCCTCGCAGCGAGCCTCCTACACAGGGCAGCAGGCAGATGGTGGAGCATGATGCTCCAGGTGCACGACGAGGAATCTCTCCTCTGGATGGACTTTGAGAGCCTATTCCGCTCAGAGTTCGTCCCAGCCACCCTCTGTGCGGTGCACATCCAGGATCTTCTACAGCTGCGGCATGGCATCTTGACGGTCGCCCAGTACTCGGCGAGATTTAAAAATCTCTCATGCTACTCGAAATACATGGTACGAGACCCATTCTTCCAGGCCCATACCTTTGAGCAGGTATTGAGGCATATGATTAGGGAATCGCTGATCTCCCTCAGCATTCCGACTCAGTAAGGGGTACTGGAGTGAGCCCTTTTGATCGAGAGATTCCTTGCTGAGCCTTCATCAGCAGCGAGACCTACTGTGGGGTGGCACGTAGCAGAGTCTTCTACAACAGGCAGTCGACGGATGACTCAGAGGTCTAGGAAGACCAGACACTCAGGCAGACGACCTGAGGACACTGGCTCAGTAGTGGAAGGCACACATTGTGGAGCCAGTCTTTTGAGAGGCAGACAGTGCTACGCGTGCGGCGGGAAGGTCACATGGCTCGTGACTGCCCGACTCGCCGTACCGAGGAGCAGCAGACAGTTGAGGGACCACCTAGGTAGAGGCATAGGGTCGACCGTGGCGGTCCGCAAGGAGCAACCGGACGAGGAAAAGGAGCTGGCCGAGCAGCAGGTGGTGGGTGACACTTTGAGGCTCTACCCCCACCACCATGAGGAGGTCCACCCCAACCACATGGAGCTGGCGGGCAGAGACAGGCACAGCCTCAGGCAGTGGAGCCTTACGACCACGGCGCACTCAAGATGATTCGAGGTACTATCTGTGTCTATTCCACCCTTTCTGCAGTTCTTATAGACACATGAGCTAGTCATTCTTTCATAGCCGCTGCCCTTGTTTAGAGCTCGGAGATTCGGACAGAGCCGTTGGATCGATCCTTACGGCTAAGACTCCCATGGGAGAAGACTCGACAATTATGCCTTGGTGCCGGCAGTGTGAGATTACTCTAGGAGGCGAGAGCTTCGGCTGGGATCTTGTTGTAGCGGCGTCAAGGCCTTACGATGTCATCTTGGGCATGGATTGGTTATATACAGTCCATGCTCAGATTGACTGTATTAGGCATAAGGTGCGATGTGTACGCACCGATGGAAGCAGGTTCACCTTCACCGGTGAGAAGGAATCCTTCACAGCACAGGATAGACTCTCGCAGAGGAGAGGATATCCCATCACTCATTAGTTGGCTAGCCTCATCCTAGGAGCAGTTGACGTGCGAAGTCCAAGTTTTCCTGAAGTGGTGGATCAGTATGCGAACGTTTTCCCCGACAACATTCCAGGACTACCTCCTTGCAGATAGGTAGACTTTTATCTTGATCTGTACCCTGGGACAGCCCTGATATCTACCCCAGCATATCGGATGGATCCCGCCGAGCTTCGAGAGCTATGGGTACACATGGAGGACTTGCAGGACAAAGGATTCATCCGACCCAGTGTTTCACCCTGGCCTTCCCCGATATTGTTCCCCAAGAAGGCGGACGAGATCTTGCGACCTTGTGTCGACTATCGTCTCCTTAACCAGGTGACAGTGAGGAACAAGTATCTGCTACCGAGGATTGATGACCTCTTCGACCAGTTCAAGGGAGCACAGTGGTTCTCAAAGATAGACCTCAGGTCAGGCTATCATCTGCTCAGAGTTCGGGACGAGGACGTGCAGAAGACAACCTTCAGATGTCGGTATGGCCACTATGATTTCTTGGTTATGCCATTCGGCATATCCAATGCTCCAAAAGTGTTCATGGGCATCATGAACATGATCTTTCAGCCATACCTCAATTGTTTTGTCGTGGTCTTCATTGATGGCATTTTGATTTACTCGACCACTGAGGAGGAGCACGCCTACCACTTGCGGTTTGTACTAGACACACTCTGAGAGCACCAACTTTATAGAAAGCACTCAAAGTGTCAGTTCTAGATACGTGAGGTCCACTTCTTAGTACACATCATCTCTGAGGCGGGAGTTGTGGTGGATCCTGTGAAGATCGAGGCAGTGCTAGCATGGGGGCCACCCAGGAGCGTGACAGAGATGCAGAGTTTCATGGGACTAGCTGGGTACTATCGGAGATTTGTGCCAGACTTCTCCAGAGTTTCGGCGCCACTCTCAGCTTTGATGTAGTAGGGGGAAACCCTTTTATGGTCAGACAGATGTTAGGAGATCTTCCAAGAGCTGAGGCAGAGATTGACCAGCGCGCCTATCTTGAGGCTACTGGAGGAGGGAGTTGGGTACGTAGTTTACTGCGATGCATCAGGGACCAGACTCAGATGTGTCCTGATGTAGGAGCGGGCCGTGATCGCCTATGGATCACGTCAGTTAAGGCAGCATGAGAAGAACTACGCTACCCATGACCTGGAGTTAGCAGCAGTGGTCTTCGCTCTGAAGATGTGGCGACACTATCTGATGGGAGAGTGCTTTACAGTCTATTTTGACCATCAGAGTCTCAGGTACATGTTCTCTCAGAAGGACTTGAACCTGAGACAACGGCGATGGATCGAGTTCCTCCAGGACTATGACTTTGAGATAGTCTATACTCCTGGGAAGGGGAACGTAGTTGCCGATGCTCTCAGCAGGAGGAAGGGAATTCAGCTACTTGGAAAGGTGACAGAGCAGCTAGCCACTTTATAGATATCCTTCATGGATAGAGATGGAGAAGCCTTTCTTCAGTCACTCACAGTCACTCATCCACTGCTGCAGCGGGTCAGAGAGGCACAATGTGGGGATGTCGACTGTGAGACGCGGCATGCGCAGATATCCTCAGGACATGCACCTGATGGTTTCTCCTTTGGAGGAGAGCACGACGTCCTTTTCAGAGGACGTACCTTGGTACCAGTTGATTTATGGGAGGAGGTGCTGAGGGAGTTTCACACTTCCCCTTTGGCGGTACATCCTGGAGTGGCGAAGATGTACCGGGATCTCAGACGACAACACTGGTTTCCGGGCATGAAGAAGGCTGTGGAAAAGTTCGTTTCTCAATGCCTCACCTGCCAGTAGGTGAAGGCAGCGCACCAGTTACCAGCAGGCTTGGTACAGCCCTTGGAGGTCTCGGAGTGGAAGTGGGATGACATATCTATAGACTTTGTGACTGGACTTCCACACACTTTCAGAGGTCACAACTCCATTTGGGTGATTATCGACCGACTCACCAAGTCGGCTCACTTCTTACCCATCAGAGAGCAGGGCTCAGTGGAGTGCTTGGGACGTCTCTATGTTCAGGAGATTGTACGAATTCATGGTGTACCATCATCTATCGTCTCCGATCGAGATGCTCACTTTAATTCCCGGCTTTGGAAGGGGTTGCAGGAGGCATTCGGGACGCAACTACATTTGAGAAATGTCTTTCACCCTCATACAGATGGTCAGACGGAGAGGACCATTCAGACTCTCAAGGACATGCTCCGCGCATGTGTCCTCATCTTTGGTCGCAGCTGGGAGGAGCACCTACCCTTGGTGGAGTTCGCGTACAACAACAGCTACCAGTCCACCATTGGGATGGCACCATACGAGGCGTTGTACGGACGACCTTGCAGATCACCGCTGTGCGGGATAGACCCTAGGGAGTCAGCACTTGTGGGACCGGAGATGGTCCAGGACACGACAGAGAAGGTCCAGGTCATCCAGGAGTGGATGAGGATAGCTCAGAGTCGGCAGAAGTCTTATGCTGACAGGAGGCGGAGGCCACTGGAGTTCGAGGATGGCGACCACGTCTTCTTGCGGGTCTCGCCTCGACGTGGATTACAGAGATTTGGCCAAGGCGGCAAGTTGTCTCCATGCTTCATCGGACCATTCCAGGTCCTTAGCAGGATTGGTGAGGTGGCTTATCGCCTGGATCTACCACCTCAGTTTCATTGGGTGCACGATGTCTTCCACCTATCTCAGCTGAGGAGATACGTGCACGATCCGACGCATATCATTGACCATGGGGAGCTAGACATTGATGATGGGGTGAATTTTTCGGAGGTCCTGGTGGAGATTGAGGATCGACAAGAGCGGGTCCTACGTGGATGGTCGATTCCCCTAGTGTGTATTAGATGGAAGCACGAGAACCTCCAGGAGAGAACTTGGGAGCGGGAGGCTCAAATGCATGCTCAGTACCCACATTTGTTTCCCAAGTTTTTGATGTATCTTTACGGGGATGTAAAGCCCTGAGGTGGGAGTGATGTAAAGACCCGAAAAATTCAAGGAATTTTTTTTATTAATTTTCTTGGGAATTTTACAAGAACGAAGTTTTTGACGGAACCTAATTCCGAGGCCCGGTGTGCCCGGAATCTTTTTCCGAAGTTTATCTCAGATACATTCAGTGAACGAACGAGCGAGTTTTTCTAACTTTTGAACCGGTGCTCGGAATCAAATTCCGAGGGCACCGATGGAATCGCAGCGCCGATATTTTCTTAGAAACATATTTCCCGGAGTTGCATTTGCTCGGGTGTGGTTTTTAATTTTTGGGGTTAAGTTAAGAAATAAAATAAAAGTGGCACAACCGATTTTTATTTCAGTTTTCTTAACATAAGTAAAGTGGATGACGTGGGACCCACAATATCCTACCCACTTGGTAGGATATTTTTGAGGTGGGGCCCACATGAGCCCCACCGTTTCTTTTCTTCCTAAACCCACTCCTTTATTAAGGTAACACTCTCTCACCCCTTTCAATGAAGTCAACCCTTGCATTTAATCTGGTTAAGAAACGCCTCCTTAATGTGGCGGTTTAAGCGTTTCAATTAATTCACTTAATTGTTTCATTATTTTTTGAATTTTAAAATGCAAGGCTTGTGAAATAAAAATAAGACAACTATTATTTTTATTAGGCTTGTGGTGTTGAGAGTCTAGGGAGATTTCACTCAGGCTCTTGAAGATCTTCTCTTCCTCGACGAAGAACGCGAAGAACGCGAAGAACGCCAGATCTTCGGAGATCGATGATGCGACGCCAACGAATATTTTCCCCAAGACGGGACTCACTCCTTCCGCGACGTCTTCTTCTGCGACAGTTATCTCCACGATGAACCCTCGCTCAACAAATTCGACGAGGTAGGGAGTTATTTTAATTGTGTTTTATGAATTCTTTTGTTGCCTTTCTTCATTTCTATTGGATCCACCTGTTACCACAATAACAGGAGGGGGTCGGACCGCACGAACATGGCCGAACCTCCTCTCCCCGTTGGTTGTTTGATGTTGTTTTCGGCACGAACAAGGAAACACGTTGTCGAAGAAACACACGGAAATATTAAAGAAAGGAGGAGAAGCGGCGCCGTCGCGCCGCACCGTTGATGATGAACCAAAGACACAGCACAGTTGCACCACGCCGGAGAACTGCAAAAGTGCCGCGGGTGGAGCGGGGTCGCGGATGAGGCCGCGACGGAGCAAGGTGATCGACGACCGGTTCCGGGCCGCCGGCGTCGGAGCATGGGGACCGACCAGCGCCGGTCCCGTGGCGGCAGCAGCCGGCCGGCTAGAGAGGGCCGGCCTGTCAGGGGAAAACTGGGGGTTCATAACCCCTAGTCGGCCAGCAGGTGCGGCCCCCCACATGGGGGTCGCAGGTTCTCAACGCGGGGGGAAGTGCGCCCCCTTCACCGCTCGGTCATTACGGCCGAGCCGCCAGGCTGAGCCGCGCCAGCCGGGCCGGGCCGCGCCCAAGCTGGCCGGACCTGGACCCGGGTCGGGTCGACCCGGGGGGAACCGGGCCGGGTCGGACCGGGCCCGAACCCCCTAATACCAGACTTTTTCGGCCTGTTGCCCATAACATGGGCTACAGACCTCCGATCGACACACCGTCAGTTGAGTAGCGATCATTGGATCGATACGGTCATTTCAGTATATTACACTCAAGGTTTCAGAGTACTTTGGTTCGGCCAGGTTGGTTCGTACACGAAACCACTCAGTCCCTCGGAGCGGAAACACTTATAACATGGACTCTGGACGTCGGATTGACGTGTCGTCGACATTGTTGGATTCCTCTAAGTGAGACAGACCTTTTGGCTTACTCCGCTCAAGGTTTGGACGTAGTTGGAGTACGGTCTGTTTGATTTTGACTTAAAAACCAACCGGGCCCCTGGGAAGAAAAAGCCAATAACTCTCAGACCAGGCGTCCGATTGACGCACCATCTGTGACGTTGATTTCCTGTTGACGATACAGAACTATCAGATACATCAACTCCGGACTATGTGTCAGTTGATGTATCAGCCCTTCGGCTCGTGGAGCGAACCCTCTCGAATGAGCTTTTTGTGTGCGGGAGCCCTAGAGCTGGATGCGACTGCGACGATGATGACAACTATACAGAAATCCTTCGTGGATTTGACAGAGACGACTACAACACTCAGTGATCCTACGTGGATTAGTGCTACCGATCCTGTGTGGGTCATATTATGTGTGGGTCAGTGCTCAACGGTCCTGTGTGGGCTAACGCATACAGATCCTGTGTGGGTCCGATCTTGTGTGGGTCATTGTGGGGGTTAGTAACCTATCGATCCTTTGTGAGTCATTTCAGGGGTTAATACCTATCGATCATGTGTGGGTCCGACGGCTTAGATGAATCAATGGCTATATTTGATTATCTCTATCGTCATATGAAGAAGTATACCTGTGTGATCTGAATCTTGACTTGCTTTTCTATGTGGATTGTTTTATGCTATTCTATGTGGACGTGATCGAACTTGGGCTCAGATTTTGGAGCCGAAATGGAATTGATGACTTAGGTATATCTATGGGAATATACCTAAGTTGTTACATATGTTACATCGTGATTGTATCTTTCCTTTTTGGATTATCCTTTGTGGATTCTGGGAGACCTTCGGGGGTCTCGGGGTACCTACTAAGTAGCTTATACTCACCCCTGCACGGGTTATGCCCACACTACGTTGTGTTGGTTGCAGATGACGGACAGCGCTGATCACGGTTGAGGCTTGCGGAGCAGGTCAGTACCTGGAGGTGGACCACTGGGCAGGACGTACTCGGAGCAGACGGCTGGACTCAAGGAGCTGTGGAGGCTATCTATACTTATCCTTCAGGTGGGACTTCTAGTGGACGACTAAATGTTGCGACTTTACTTTTCAGTTGTTGTACTCCCTTTTCAGTTGTACTTTACTTTCAGTTTGGGTTTGTATTCTGTCCCACTTACTTTTCCGCACTATCTGTTGTACCCAGTTTTTACTTAGTTTTTACTTATTCTTGTTTTCTCTGTGGTGTTTGTTTTCTTTACAAAGGCAATGCCTTCCCTTTTTACCGGGAATTACGTCTTGGTGCTAGTCTCCAGCCCCTGGCCTATAGAAGGCAAGATTGGGGTAGTCACGGCACGGGCCCCGAGGACGGGTTGTGACATATAAACTACCCATTTGATATTATAAATGAATAGTCCCTTTATATTTAGGTTATTTAATGATTAATTTAATTTACTTCTTTCATGGGGGTTAAGATTCAAATGTTTCTATAGTGGTAAGAGGTTTATGTTTTAATGTCATTTCTTTTTGGGATTATCAATGTTAAATTTCCATTGAGGGAAATTTTATGGATTTCATCATTTAAAACCATTCTATTTAACCTCATATGATTATTTATGGATTTTTTATTTATAAATACTATTTTCCTCTCCTTAAAACATAAAAGGAATGAGATAATGTTTTTATTGAAAATCTGACCATATTTTCACTTTGGTCGACAAAATTTTTCTTTCATGTTCATACTCATCATTATTACTTTATGAAAGTTCCTAAATATAATTAAAATATTTTAAAGTGCTCAATTTATATACATTTGAATTTATTTACAATGTTTTAAAAGGGAATATTTCTTATTTTCTTCTAAATGATTTTTTTTTACATTTTGAAAAAGAAAAGAAAGAAAGTTATTTTTTAACTTATACGGTATGAAAAAAATTTCTCACCTCTATGACTATTATTTTATTTGAAAATTCCTTTACATGTTTCCTTAGTTATTTTTAGAGAAAATAATTTTTCAAAATTCTAGGAATTTTCAATTAAAATGTCTACAAAAGAAAATGATATTTTCTATTGTTTTCAAGGAAATATTCTAATAATCTTGGAAATGTATTTTCTATCTATGTTGACATAATTTATGGTTTTTTATGTTTCACTAGGAATATTATATTATGATACCATATAATTTATTACTCCAGATTTATTATAATGATTAATATTTTAGTATGATTCAATGAAACCTATTTTTTTCCAGGATCTAACTAAGTTATAATGAAACATTTATAAAACTAATTTATTTTACATGGGGTTTTCTATGTTGAAATGGTGATTTTTTTATTAAACTCTTCTCCTTTACACTAGTTGTGATTTTATGATATAATGATATGATGATTTTTTATGATCTTGTGGCACATATATGTATGGTTTTTATTATATGATGGGCGGAAATTGAATTATATGGCCCTAAAATTCATTTTGCAAAGATAGATAACAGAAGAGATATTATTTTAAGGTGGCATAAATTGGATTCTGAACGGGAATCAGCTACTATAGAAGAGGAGTCCTGTGTGTGATGCATAGATGAGTATGGATATAATGATATGTAATTTCGTTATGGTCTGTTTGGCTTGTGGTTTGAATTGCAGGTGCTTGTTTTGTGAATGTTGGAAGCTGGGATCCTTTATGGTTTAAGGGTTGTGCAAGTTATCACTTTTCCTTAATGTTTTTTGAAATAAAATTTAATTTTCATTCATAAGTTCATGCATGGACGTATTTTCATGTACATAAGTTTATGTGAGGACCAAATTTCTTAACCTTAACTTATGATTGAGTATATTACTATTTAAATATGTTAAAATTTATATTAGATTATGATTTTTCCATAACCTATGTTTATGATATTCTCACATGGATAATTTTTTATTATTGATGAATCTATACTCTTAGGATTTTTTTCGTTTTTTATGACAATGAATTAAACTGTGAATCCTGATTTATGATCTGTGAATTGATTAGTTGTGACTTTCTTTTATTATTATTATGTTCTCATACCCTTATTCTTACTTATGATAATTGTTTGATATCTTTCTTTTTTACCTTTAATTACATCTTAGATTACCCTTTCCAATGCTTCTATTTTCCTCCAGTTATGATGAATGGTTTTAAGTACAATATATCTAAGAAGGGTTATAGTTGCAAAGAACTAGGTGGGAGATTATGTAAATGTTTTAGATGCCAGGTTTTTATGTATTCATATTTCCAAATATAATAAATTTTTATGGTTCTAGAATATATCATAATTATATTTAATTAATATTCATTTGATAAGATGTAATTTTTATTTATGGAATTTTTGGGTTTCTAAAGTTGGCATCATAGTAGGGTCAAGTTATTTTTAGAAAATAAAATGGGAAAACATTAATGAGAATACTCAAGATAATCTGAATTATAGGAGTACAAACTATGTTATGGTAAAAAAAGTGTTGTGGTTTCCCTAGAAAATACATCCCTTTCGGGACAAAATAATGTTCTTATGATTGTGATATAGATTCACATAGGGATAAAAACTCTGAATAGGGAATATTGGGGTTTAACTTAATCATAAACAGTGCATGATGAGTGGGCCTAAGATTCCACACATGGATAGGCATTCCCAGGGGATACGATTGGGTCAATTAACATTTTATTTATAAACTAATTTAAATTATTTGAATAGATAATAAACACATATTACATAGATTAAACCTATGTTTTTATAGATTGAATAGAAGGTGTCATGATTTAGAAATCCATTGAATGATTCTTCATGATTATTTAATTACTCACTCTGATTATTTTTTATCACATAATATTTTTTTATTTTAATAAATAGTTGTAAAAATAAGTAATCTTGTTCAATATATATGTGTGTAATGACCCAAAATTTTATAAATTTAAACCCCGTTTTGAATGAACAAATATCTTAATAAGTAAAATAGATATAGAAAATAAATGCACTACTATGGTGATTCTAGAGCAATTATAAAAGTCATTTCATATTTAAAATAACATTAATCGTCTTGAGCATTGATAATATTGGAATTTTAAGTGATCGTTATGATTAGTATATATTAAGGGGTATGATGAAGTCTAATTAACCCAAAATGAAGAAGTGATGAACATGACCAGTAGGATTATACCATATGAATCCCATTTATTGGAGATTCTGAGGGATATGATATCCAAAGGATTTTCCCTTAACCAAGTCCAAGATTATATTAAACAACTAAAACTCAAGAGAAATAATTTACGTGAGAGGTTCAAGATTATCAAGATCACAAGAAAAACCATGTTTGCCAAACCACCCCAAGAAAGAACCATTATCACACACCTTAACTTTAGGGGATATACTAGTGTGATGAGGGGTTATGTATATAGACTATAGTAATATGAATTTATATATTTTTCTCTGAGAAAAAATAATTATTATATTTATCCATTTTATTACATTATAAATGATTATATAATGATTTTATTAAAAATTATATTTTGATATGAATTAATCCAAATTATATTCTGAAAAATATATAGTTTCAATTAGAAAAATCTTTTTGATAAATTCATGAATTTTAAAAATTAATATTATTTTCACCAAAAGATATTATTTAATAATATTTTATGTATATAAAAATGATAATATAATTTAATTATTTCTAATGAAATTTTTATAAAGGTCAAAAAAATTTAGTATCCAAAAAACAAGAATTTTCCAATAAATAAGGTTCTTTTATATTAAAATATAAATTAAAATTATTATAATATAATTTTTCACAAAATAAATATTATTTTTGAAATAATCACCTCCAAATTATCCAATGGTGATATTTTCAAATTTTTGTGAGATAGTATAATTTTTGGGTAAAAATTAAATATATTATAAATATATAGTTTGTATCTTGACATAAAAATAGCTCAAAAGTGATGTAATAATTATTATAAAGGTAATAATGAAAAATTATATATTTAACCTTTAAAATAATGTGTTCGGTTGTTATTTAACTTATTTTATAATCCTTTATTGAATCTTATAAATAATATATTATATTTTATGGTTTTATAATCAGTTATGTATGAACATGACAAACATTGACAACAAAAATGTTATTTTATATATATTTTTGGATGTTATACATATAAAATATTACAAAAATCTCCTCATTAGTAGAATATATGGTAAAAAATCACAATAAGGTTTGTTGTTTTTACTAATTTATCATATAGAGTCCAAAATCTTTTTTTATAATTTAAAAAAGAATTCCTACATCTTTTGTTTTAAATAACGACAAAACCTACCACAACTATTAACTAAAAACCCCATTTATAATGAATTTACTCTCCCTCACCCTCTCTAAATACCTCCCAAGGTGTTCCTAATATTTTAATAATCTCTTTCCAAGATTTTAGAATTACCCCAAGGTAAGGGGATCCTCCATTCCTCTTTATTGAGGCAATTTATTTATATTATTCCATTGATTTCCAATTTTTAGTGTTTAATTTTTTTTTCAAAATACTTTTACCTTCCTTATTATGTAAAATTAATTATTGACCACATTTAACTATCATTAAACCCTTCCATGAATATTTTTGTACACCCATTATGCTACAAAAAATACCCTTTGATATTCCATGTGAAGCATTTGTGTAGTGAATACCCATCCACACTTCCACTAATGGATATTCACCTAGATGAAACTATATTCATTGATGGTGAAATTACATGCATTTAACCCACACTCCATAATCATCAGATTAAAAGTGATGAAAGACATTCATATGTTGTATCATCTATGTGGCACACAAATGCATGTGCATGATATGCATGTCATGAGTGTTCCTGGGATTATATTTCCCTCAAATGAATTGGGTAATATTTTTATCTCATGAGATACCATGTATGGTGAATAATAGGTTATCTTAAGAAAAATATGTTATGATTTCTTGGATGTTCTCAATGACTTATTCTTATGATGTCATATTTAATTTTGGTGTAAAAATTCCTTAATTTTTAGTAATGTTATCATATTATATCTTGCTTTCATGTCCAAGTTTACGATTCCTACCCATTTTATGTTACGTTGATATTTATTTGGAATCCTATGTATTTATTTCATCATGTTATGATTTGATTATTTTCTTACTTGGATTTATTTCTCACCCATTTTTTATGTACATCCCCATGTTATCTCATGCAGTATTATAAGATCGATGGAGTATAAGGGTATGTTTTGGAGTTATTAAATAATTAGTTGTAACTATGTTTCAAGATATTATTCTATGTACCTAATTACCCAAATACACTAGGCCTCATGATCTTTTTGGACTGTATAAAGTGCATATTTAAATAAAATTCATGACTTAAGGTGTATTAAACATATGGGTTGTCATAATTGTTATCAGATCAAGGATTAGTTATTGTTGGGGATAGGTAATAGAATCATTTAGTGAAATCCTTTAGGAAAAGATGAAAAATTGGAAAACATCGTTAAATTTTGGAAGATTGAATAATAAGTGGTTTCCAAGCAACAAAATCCATGTCTAGATAATACAAGTTGATGTGGAACTAACATAGTTGTATCTAGGGGTAATAACCCCAAAAAGGTAACATTAGGTATTAAGTCGGTCATTTCATGATGCATGAAAATGTAGACATTATGTGAACATGTTTTGACCCTCCCAAGGTATATTATATAGTAAATTCATGAACCATCATTAGGGAAAGAAATTTCTATAAAAATTTATTGTATGAAATAGACCATGGATAACATAAATTGAAACTTAGAAATTAATAGGTTAATGAATTTATGTTATTTATGAGTTATACCTAGAATATTCATAGTTAAACTTGTATATTATTAATAGTTTCAAAATTCTCATCTATAATTTTTATTTTATTTTAGTTAATGGATAGAAATAAGAAAGAATGAGTCAACAACCAATGTGATGAGAAACATAATGAAATCACTAACGAGATGCTCAAAATGATACAGGTAGGAATCATGAATATCATGACAATACTTTCTCAATTAAATCACGTTTTGAATAGAAACTTGAATTAGGGGTAAAACCCACATCCACCTAAGAATAGAAGGTTATAACCAAGACCATTATATGGGAAATGCCTCTAAATTTTAGTGGATCTTGTCATCCTTTAACGAAGGAATAATGAATAAATATTTTTGAAGGATCTTATTTATCTTTTAATTGTCTAAGTAAGATATGTTCATGATAGATTTTTACCATATAAGGGGGGTCTGATCAGTGTTGGATGTTGATCAAAAATGTGAATCCTGAGGAGGAGATCAAATAAATGGTGTAGAAATAATTTCTAATGTTTTATCAATATTTTCCTCAAACCTTCCATCTTCAAATAATGAATTATTTCCTCGGTCCAGAGAAAGAGTATGATGAATCCAACAGCGAATATGAGGTGAAATTCACAATAATTTTGTGATACAACTATGACTTTATCATTTACCTCAAAATTAGATTTTACTACTTATTTATTGGGATAAATATGAGTCTATGAAAATATCTGGTGATTCACGACATTGAAATATATAAGAAAATTGTCTAATGTTCCCTCAAAGAACAAATAGTGATCAATGAATCTCAATGGTCTCATAGGTCTTGAGATTAGAAATAGATAATAGATTATTATTTTAGGGGAGTGATGGAGAAATCATAGGGTAGAAAAAAATTTGAACATCTTACTTTTCAAAAGTGCAGGGAAAATAATCCTATAAATTTCTTGGAAGGGAGTAAACGAACCTAGCTAGTGAATTTGGATTGGAGAAAAAAACCAATATGATTGAAGAAATAAATCCTTTAATAAGACCTTAACCTACTATACAATTTCTCAACATCAATGAATAAGTATACTATGGGAATTAATTCACTATTCCGAGGGTTATCGATTATAATCGATGACGACAACTTCTAAGTCATATATAGAAAGGTTAAGATTATTTCTTCCCAATGACTATGGGGGATCCTAACAACAATGTAGTGTAAATTATTCAAGATATACATTCAATAATAGTGAAAATACAATTTTATTTATTTATATGAATTATTTCATATCACACAATATTTATAGAACTATTCAAACATCACCTCAAAACATGGAAGTCGAGCTATCAATTAAAATGGAAAGTGGAGAAATTATTTCACCCTATGAATATAACTTCTTACCTAGCCATATTTTCAAGTCTAACTTCCTCGTGAAACTTTTGATACTACCTTTAGTGGATGTCAGTGATATTATGGGTATGGATTGGATTTCCTTGTAAATAGCCAACATAAATTATTAGGACAAGGAAATCACCCTTCATATCACAAATTTACCTCTAATTATATACAAGTGAAAGGGGGAGGATAAATAAATTTTGGAATTTTCATATCAATAATGGATATTATTTCCTTATTATAAAGCATATCTAGATCAAATGATTGATACTATGAAAAATATAATCCTTGATGAAAATCCCATTATAAGGGAAAATGCTGATGTTTTTATTGAAGAATTGACTGGTCTTCCTCCAACTATGAGTTTGTGTTATCAATAGGGCTTATACTCAGATATTTTAAAATATAAAAGGCTCTATATAGAATTGATATTGTTGAACTTTAATAGATAAAGATGCATCTAAAAAATTATCTCGATAAGCTATTTATATACCCAAGTACATCACCATGGGGTGCATCGGTCCTCTTCACCAAGAAAAAGGAATAGTCAATGCACCCCTACATTGATAACATGAGCTCAAAAAAATCATGATAAAGAAAAAGTGTTCCCTTACATTAATTCATAACATATTCAGTCAACTATGTGGATCATAGTACTTCTCTCAGTTGGATCATCAGTCAGGATATTATTAGGTGAAGGTGAAGAAGGAGGTATACCCAATACATCTTTTCATAAAAGTTATATGCACTACAATTTCATAGTGACACTATTTAGATTCACTAAATCTCTTCTTATCCACATGGAATTAATTAATATAGTCTTTATGGATTATATATATAAATTTGTGGTAGTCTTTATAGATGATATTCTTATATACTCCAAAAGTAATGGGGGAAATGAGGAGCATTTGACATTTTTACAGAAGACCTTGAAAAGGGAGAACTTTTATGTAAATTACAACAAATGAATGTTTTGGATAGAGTAAATAACATTATTAGGGAATGTTATCACCAAAAATAAATATATGTTTATCCTTTGAAGATGAATGAAATTGATGGTTATTCTAGAAAACTACATGTTATGGAGATCCATAGTTTCCTTATATTAGTAGGGTACTACTATTGATATGTTAGATCAATATATCAGTTATAAATCCCACTTACCAAGCTATCTTGAAAGTGAGTGATGTTTTTATAGACTGATGAATGTAATGAGAACTTTTAGGAGTTAAGTAAGCAGTTAATCACTATAGTTCTGATCACATTACGCACTAGAGATCATAGATTTGTGATCTAAAATGATGTGTCAAAGAATTTCATCAGTTTTTTACTCATGAAAGATTAAAAATTGATAGACTATTCTTTACATGAATAAAAAAATATAATTCTATAACTACCCTACCAATGATCCAGAGTTGGCTATAGTGATATTTACAATAAATATTTGGGGACATTGTCCCTATGAGGAAAATTGCATCATATATATGGATAATAAAAGACTCAATTATATATTCACACAAAAGGAGATCAATATTCTCTAATTAAGGTTTTTAGATATGATCAGGGATTATGATTGTTCAATCCACTGTTATCGTTTGAAGGTGAATAATGTGGTAGATTATTTTAATAGAAAGGATCCAACAAACCTAAACATGATGAGTATTGATAGGGATCTAATCTTCTTGGACATAAAAAGGATGGGCATGGGAATAATAAAAGGATATTCATACTACCTTTCTCAAATAACTGCCCAACCATCCATTTTTGAGAGGATCAATAAGGCCCAAAAGATTCGATGAGGATATATAGAGAAAGGTAGTTAATATTTCAGAGTTTGACTTTTCTAAATATTGTGTGATAAGTTTTGGAACCCTGATATGTGTCAATAAATACTAGAACTGAAGAGGGAAATTATAGATTATACGAATATCTCATACTTCCTTATTAAATTAATAATCACTAAGATGTATAGAGATATAAATAAAAACATCTGCTGGGATAACAAAAATAGGGAGATTGAAAATTTGGTATCTCAATGATTCATATGCTAAAAATTAAAGGATGAATGATCAATTTCAATGTGTATAATGAAACCATTTCCCTTACCAATATTGAAATGGGAAAACATAACCATGTATTTCATCATAAGACTCTCTATGACATCTAAAGGTAATAATTTCATAATGGTGGTGGTCTATATCCTTATAAAGTCAGTATATTTCATTGATATGAAGGAGATTTATCTCTTCACCAACCCTCCAAGATATAAATAAGAGAAGTGGAATGACTAATGGAGTGCCAATATAAAATTTATCTGATCAATATTACATTGTCGTTCACGAGATTCCCTCAACAAGTATTTTATAGAGAGTTGAGTTTAAATAATGCTTATCACCTTCAGATGGATGTATAGTATGAAATAATTCTTTATACTCTAGAGGATACGATGAGATCATGTTCAATGGGTTTATAAAGATGTTGGGATCAACAGCTTCCCCTAACAATGTTCTCTTATGACTGTAGTTTCAATCAGAGAATTCAAATAGAACCTTATGATACTCTGTATGGGAAAATTTTTCAGACTTCATTATATTTGGATGATGTTTTAAAGTGAAAGATTATGGGACCTGATATTATCTAATATATGGTAGATACGGTACAAACCATTCAACATCATAATAAATCCTTAGAAAGAAAACAAAAAATCAATATAGATAATCATCGATGAAACATTGAGTTTGATGTCAAAGATAAGGAGTTCCATCATATATCACCATGGAATAGTCACGAGGTTGGAGAAAAAGAGAAAGTATAGTCTAAGATGCTTCAGATCCTTTGAGATCCTTGATCTCATCATATCTCTGACCAATTGAATATTACTCCCCCCAAACTGATCCTATATACGTGATGTGTTTCATGTATCCCTTTTATGGAATTACATAACATACCACCCAAAAGTAATAAATCCAATGGTGGTGCCCTTGGAGAATGATATTACATAATAGGTATAGCTGGTGAAGATTTTAGATAGTTGACATAATTTTTTTGGAAACAAGACAAATCACCTAGTCAAAGTGTTGTGGTGGAAGAAAAAGTTTGAGAAAGAAACATGAGAACTAGATGATGTGATTAAATAAAAGTACCCCCATCTTTTTAAGTGTACAAAATGAAACTTTAGGGGTAATTTTTTTTATGGGGAAATTTTTTAGTAACCCTTTATTTTGTAATTTAAATTCCATTTTCAAATGAATAAATGCCTTATTATGTAAAATATTTATAGAAAAAACATGAAATGCATTGGTTATTTTATAAAAATTATAAAATATATATTATTGTATTTAAAATACCATTAATCATATTAAACATTAATAATATAGCCATTTTTTAGTTATACATAAGATTAGTATTTATTAGTTGTAATGATAAAGTCTAATTAACACTAACAGAAGATGTGATGGCCACGAATAGTAGGATCATACCCTATGAAGCCAATTTATTGGATATTCAGTGAAGATATAATCATTTGGATTTTCCCTTGACCAAGACCTAGATGATATTCAATAACTGAATCTTGAGTTAAACCATTTATGAGAGAAGTTCATGATTATCGAGATCATGATCCAAAACATTTTTTCTAAACCACCCCAAGAAAACAACACCCTCACACACCGTACCCTTAGGGTGTATACTGGTGGAATACAGGTTTTTATATCTAGAACCTAGAAATATTAATTTTTTTTATTTTATTTTTAATAAAATAATTATTATATTAATCTATTTTTTATTACTTTATATAATGATAATATATTGAGATTAATAAAAATTATATTTTGATTTGAAGAAATACATTTTTTTAAATATATAATTTCAATAAAAATACACTTTAAAATATTCAATAATTTTTAGAATAAATATTAGTTTCATAAAATAATCCCCTTGAGGAATATTTATTTTTATATAAATTATAATAAAAGTTAATAAAGTCCAATGAAATTTTTATAAAGGTCATAAAAATGTTAGTATCATAAAAACAAGTAATTTCCAATAAATTGGGATTTTTTATTTAAGTGTAAATTATCATTATTAGAGAAATATTTTTATAAAATAAATACTATTTTTGAAATATGAACATCGAAATTATCCAGAACTGATTTTTTCCTAATTTTTTGAGTTTGATGAATTTTCGGTTAAAATTAAATACAGTGTAAATATATGATATGTATTATGACCTCATAATTTCCCTCAAATTGATGTAATAAATGATATAAATGGAATAAAAGACCAAATATATATTTATCCTCAAAAATAATTTATTTTTTAAATTAATTAAATAGATTTATAATACTTAAATGAATCCATTAAAACCCATATTATATTTTAAGTTTCAAAAATTAATTCTTTATGAACATGAATCACTTCCACACCACTAGTGGTATTATTTCAATATGTTAAGTTATTATCCTTATAAAATAGTTTAATCCACTCGTTGAAAGAAAAATCGGAAAACCCCATGATATGGTTTGTGGTTTGGATTATTATATCATATAGAGTCCAAAACCTAAGTTTATAAATTAATAAAAACATACCTCTCTTTCACTATAAATACCCACTCAACCTAAAACTTATATTCACTAAAAACCAATTGATTATTTATTTCATCTCTCTATTACTCTCAAAATCCCACCAAATTTTTACCAAATCTCTTATGAATATCCTCCCAATATTTTCAAAGAACCCTCCCAAGGTATGGGGACTCTCTCCTCCTCTTTATTCAAACTCTTTAATTTTATTATTCCATTTCATTTATAATTTTTCATTATGGAATGTGTTTTTAAACATCACTTTTACTATATTTATAATTTCTAAGTAATGAGGTTCTAACATTAAGTCTCATTAAACCTATCCATGAATCATTATGTACACCTTTTATGTTATTGAAATAACACAATGATTTTCCATACCAAACATTTTGGTAGTGAATTCCAATACCCACTTCCACTCAATGGTATTCACCAATATGTACATAAATTTCATTTATTTTGGTCTTGAATTTATTTAACACTCACTCTTTACTAGTGGTATTTAAAGTGATGAAATAAAATATCATGTCGTATAATATATGTGGAATATAAATGCATGTACATGATATGAATATGATGAATGGGCCCAGAATTTTATAGCCCTCCAATGTATTGGGTAATGTATTTATATCATTAGAAACCATCTATGGTTAACTATAGATTATCTTAATCAAACTTAGTTATCATTTCTTGGTGTTTATCCTTGACTTATGCTTATGATGATATTTTTTATATTGTTTCTATATTCCTATGTTTCCTTGATATTATCATCTTATATCACACTTTGATGTCAAATTTATGATTCTCATACCTTTTATGTAACCTTTATATTTGATTTTACTAAAATGTATTACTTTTATCATGTTATGAATTTATTATTCACTTAGTTGGATTTATAGCTCATAACATTATTAGTTAAATCCCTTGGTTATCCCATTCATTTTAGAGGATGAATGGAATATATGGGAATGATTCAGAGTTTCAATGTAATTTTTTATACTCTGGTTTAATGTTATTGTTCTATATATCTAATTACCCAAATATTATATTCCAAATTATCTTTCAGGATTTTATTATGTTTATATTAATGTATCAAATCATGAAACAATGTGTGTTAAATATATGTGCTGTCATGATGTGATGGGTGTTGAAATTATTATCCTCATGAGAAAAAAATGAAATTTGAGATAGAATCTAAAATATGGTGATTATAACTAACCATCAATCTTGATATTTGATTATTAAATTGAATATATGTCATTTTCTGGATGAAACAAATAAGTGAAAAATGGAGTTTCATGAAGATCATTGAGAAATAATGATTCATCTTTCTATATGTTGAGAATTTAGGAATAAAACCCCCAGGAAACATCTCAAAGAAAAGAGAAAATATTGTGGGTGTAGAAAATAAGGAGATAGGGAATTTAATTTCATGGGGAAAATGAATATTTTAAAAAAAGGTAAATAAATTACACCGTATGGGAAAATGTAAATTCTTTTTTTGTGTGGGGAGCTTGAGCATTTTCTTAGTCAATATTCTAACCCAAGGGTTATCTTTTAGACAAATGAAGGGCCTATGTTATGACAATACTTAAAGTATATTGAAAGAAGTTTTTAGTATTGGGATATGATAATTATGTTGTAATAGTTTTTTTATCAATGACATTATGGTAATAGAAATTAAGAAAAATAAATGGATTGTTAGGAAGTATTTTTTATTTAAGGATTTTCAAGCATATGTTGAATGATATTGAAACCCTAGAAAAGTGATTTATTAGTAAGGTGATATTTGTTTGCAAAACACATGATTGAGGGATGGATACACCTTAACCTGTTCCTAATATTGAGAAAATAATTTTTAGTTAGGATAAATAGATTATAGATATCAATAATGTAAATTGGATAGTAATAATGGAATTGGAATTGATTAGTGATTTGAAGACAGTGTTGTTTTTTTTATATTTGTTGAAGTTTATTGAATTTTTTGATTTATAGAAAATATTAAATATTCCATGAGTTTATTTAAGGGATAATTATTGATTTAATATTTGAAATCATTTAGGTTTTCATTGAGGATTTATGATGATTAATTATATTTTGGGAAAGTGTTAACATGATTAAAGAGGATATGTGATCATGGTATTCACCTATTTTGTATGTGACATTATGAGATAATTTTTATTGTTTATGGATAAATCTTAAAGTAGATCTTGAAAAAAGATATAAGATCAAATATTTTGGATTTTTTGGTTTTTAATTTTGTAATACATATTTTGTTGGATTCTTATGGTTTACTACTTACGTAATGGTTGACCTTTGGGTGTAATTTTTAAGGTTTTTAGATTAATTTATTATTTCATCATATGATGATTTATCTATATTATGTAACCTATGAAAAATATTTTTATTTTTGTTAATTATCTAGAGATAGGAGGAATGAATTGCAATTATTTTATGGATCTTATGATCTGTTAAAATTTAATTTTGGTTCTTCATGCATAAAAAATTCATCTTGAATATTTATTTCTTGGAGTAAGAGATGAATTGAAAATTGATTGAAGAACAACTGAAGGATGAAATTATGGTTATTAAATAAAAATAAATAATGTATATTTTTTCTGTTATATATATTGATAATAATATAATCCCTCAACTTTAAGAGAAAATATCTTGAAATAAAAATGTTATTGTTTTATTTTCATTTATGATGAATTGATGATATTTTCACCCCTCAATGATTTATGGTTTTATGGTTATTCACATTCTCATGACCATGTTTTTTATCACTCTCTATTATTTATTAGACCTTATTATTTTCCTCTATTCCAATATTTTCACTTCCGACTATTGTTATCCTTATCTGGGAACCCAATTATGTGTTATTTGAAGTAACATTTATGTTTCCTACTTCTCATTCTCAAGATACAAATTTTATTCAACCTTTGATTATCAAGATAATTTTTTTTAGAATTCAATTTATTTAATGTGTCAAGAATTTAACAGCCCAATAATTTATTTTAAAATAATAAGAAGCTCGAAATCTTTTTTAACACACAACACTGAGCTTAATGTGAATTATGATATACAATATAAATATTATTTTTTAAATTTGATTTCTATAACCTAAATATTTAATTAGAGTGTAACGAAATGATTAATTTCATTATGAAATATATGTATAATTTTTCTACTAAGTAAATATATTTTTATTAATTCTTATAAAATATACACTCAATTTTTACAAATGTCAATTTATGCTTCAAACATACATTAAATTCAAAACTGATTTATATTTATTTTTTTGAAAAAAATTTATAATTAATTTATACAACTTTTATAAATTTAATTTTATAAAATGATATCAGTTTTCAAATAAGTGTATAAAAATCATCTTAGGGTGATATTTTTTAGGATTTTTCTAAAAATAATGATTATTCATTGAATAGGAAAAAATACAGATTTTATCAAAAGTTGTCTTTTTTTTTTCATGTATTAACAATTTCCCATTTTTTTTAAATTGCTTCTAAATATTTATTAATTCCTTTTTATTAAAAACAATTCAATGATTTTTATTTTAATCAAAATTATGTATGATTTGGATTTAAAAACATTTTTATACTTAAAAATTCATTTTTTCTTCAAAATTATTTTTCATCATGTTTTATAGGATTATTTTAAAATTAATTTTCTCTAATTAAAGTGATTGAATTTGGTAAAATATATTCCATATTTTTTATTATAACTCAAAAATTGGGTAAATATATCAACATTATATTTTTATAAGGAATTGTAACCATGGTAAATATTTGTCACCTCGATGAGTGTAAATTATGAAATTAATGTTAAAAATAAAGTGATAAGGATTTAAAAATATACAAAACACAAGACTGATTTATGTTGGATGATTTTAGTTAAAACATACACACCAAAGATTTGAATATATGGAAACTTAGTGACTTTTTTTGATAATGACATTAATATTATTGCAATTAAAAATTAAATACCAATTGACAATCAATTTTAACATATCTAATATTTTTTCATATGGGTAAAAATAGGTTAATTTTGGTTGTAAATTTATTTTTGAAATATTAATAATTTTTTATATTTTTAATTTTTACTGAGGTAATAACTATCTTAAATTATTATTTAACACAGATACAGTTCTTGTACAAGTAGTAGAAAAAATAAATTAAATGATTTTAAAACTTATAGAGTAATATTTTTTAGATTATATATGGTGTCACATGAGTTTTATTGATAAATATAATGAAATATGGATTTTTAAAAATGTATATTTAAATTAAAGCGCTTTATTTATTTTTTTAAATTCAACTATGTTACTAGTATCAAAAATTACATTAATGGTATATTTTGATAAATAGTATTTTAATAAATTAATTAAAATAAAAAAATGCATTCATTATCCAAGTGAATGTATATGGTCGATAATTCCAACCATTTCTCACTTATGGCTCACTTTTCCTTTTACATTAACATTCCTTACCCCTAAAGAGTAAAACATTTTGATATCCTAGTAATCAATAAAAGGGTCAGCAGGGGTTATTAACTAACATATAAGGATTACAACATCACCTAAAATTGTCTAAATATTATTTTTTGATATTATTTTCAATTATATATATCCTAGATTTTAAATATATAAATTTTTTGGCACTATAAAATAAAAATTAATTTATATTAATTTGATACTTTTATCAATTCCAAGGGCACCCCTCTCCTCTCTTATATAAGGAAACCACCTATCCTGTCTTTATTGCACTTCTTTAGAATCTATTATTACAAAAAACCAACAAAACCCACTCTTTTAATCTTTTATCTACATTATATAGGTTCTTGTATTCTTAAAATACCATCTATAAGGTCTTTAAATAGAGATCCAAAGGAGATACTTCCAAGAGGAGGCAATCATCTTAACCAGGCATTTTCATTTTACTTCTTCTTCTACCTCCTTTAATTATATCATAATCATTACAATATAAGAAAATTATTATGTCACATACTATAATATGTTATTATGTTAATGTAATAACCTTAATCATCACCTTTTCCTATCAAATGGGAAATAAAAGTATAAATCATGTGTAGGCGTGGACTACCACCTCCAAGAAGTGATACAATTAATTTTCCATCACCCCCTCAAATGTTATTTTTAATTATAGCTTTAATAAAAATTTATTATATTTGTGAAATTAGTATATTTATTTAAATAATAATAATTATTTAATATTATTTCATTCCGTCAATCAAAAAATTTAAACATCACTCGTGCGTACATATAAACTTCTATATCCAAGAACTAATGTAATTCATGTTTCATCACCTCTTTAAATGATTAGTTATAAAATTATATATAATGATTATATATGATACAAATTTAATGATTAAAATTTTAGATATTATGGAACCTTGATCAACGTACAAGGACTAGAATTTTCAAACCAAAAAATTCATGAAAAATGAAACTATTAACCCAAAAAATGATGATTTTAATAAAGAATTATTAATAATTGGTATTTAAATTTTGTAATTGGATTTTTTGTGATATTTAACGAATTTATATAGTTATTTTATATAATTAGAATATATTTAAATTTATTTTACAGGTGGATTGAGCACTTACGATGCAACTTGGATGTGAGGTAAGAGGTTCTCATCTCACTTTTTCTTTCATGAGACATAGCCATATTAACCACTTGTTTCTTTAATGTGGTGTACAAATTGACCATTAGATATGATATATCATGAATATATTAATATTATTTTAATTTAATGTTTCATTTTATGTTATTTCTTTTATGAGGGTTATTATTCAAAAGTAACCAAGGCGATAAGAAGTTTATCTTTCAATCTCATTTCTTTTCAGTATTGTCTATGATAAAATTACATTGAGGGAAATTATATAGATATTATCCTTTAACCCCCATATATTTTAATATAATATAGGTATTCATATACTTTTTATGTATTAGTACCATTTTCTCTCTTTAGTACATAAAATGATCGATAAAATGTTTTTTAATAAATATAGACCTTATTTTTTCTTTGGTCGGAAAAATATTTTTTCCATGTATATAATTGTAAATTTTTTTATAAAAGTTAACAACTATTCATTAATTTTTTTTAAAGGTAATTTACACTAAAATTAACTTTATTTAAAATGGTTTTATAATTAATTTTTCTAAATGTTTTCCAAACAAGTATTTTTTTTCCATTTGGAAAAAGTGTGAATTTTTTTATATTTTAATATATATATTATGAATAGATTTTCATACTATAATTATAGTTTTTTAATTTAAAAATTATATTACATATTTCCTTGGTTATTTTCTGAAAAAATCAATTTTCCAATATTCTATGAACATTTAGAAAAACATTATCCAAACAAAATGATATTTTTATCATGTTTCCAAATTGACGTTTTAATACTATTTTGAAGGTATTTTTCATTTATATCAAAATGTGTAAATGATTTTTATTCTCCAAAAGTGATAAGCACTATGATACCATCCATTTTATTAATCTACACTTCTTATGGTTATGATGATATAAGGATGATTCTTTGAAACCCAATTCACTCCCAAGGGTTCAATAAGTAATTTTAAAAACTTAATGAAACTAAATTACTTTCCATGGGTTTTTATATAATGAAATGTTGAAATGTTTATGAAACTTGTTTCCTTTACATAGATTGTGGTATGATGAGACAATGAATGCTTTAGGATATTATGTCACACAAATTTATGGTTTTCTTTATGTGAAAGGTTGGATTGTAATTATATATCCCTCCAATCTATTTGGTAAAGATGGATAACTCATGAGAAAACTATGTTTTGAATGTATTTATACTTTATTTGAATAAATTTAGTTATTTTATGTTTTTTAATATTCCAAAACCTCTTATAATTTTATATGCAAATCATTTCAAACAAGATCTTTATTTATTTTTATAACATGAGTTATAGTGATTGTAATTTTATAATTCCTATTTAAAATGAATGATAATAATTTTTTAAAACTTGTATCCAACTAAGAGAAAGTCTAAATCAGTCTCTAGTATGTTTTCATTTTTGTTTGAACATATTGCATGTTTTTTTGAACAATATTTTTTAATTTATAGTGTTTTAATGTTTATTTGGTTACCCGATTATAAAATGAGTTATGTAGATTTGATTCACATGAAACTTGTTCAATTCGATATCTAATATATTTATCTACATTTCATTAAACTAAATAGAAGTTTGAATTTGTTTTTATGTGGTCTAAAAAATGTCTGAACTTTATAAAATATTTCTGTAATAATAAAATTTCCATATTTCAAAATATTTTTATTATTTAATAGATTTATCCATCAATATAAATCAGTATAGGCCTCCATTTTTTGAATTATAAATATAATAATATTTTATAAATTTAATTAAACATCACGAAAATATAAAATTTCTATTTTGATTCCCTTAAAAACATCCAATGTTATGCAACATTTAAATTATTTTTTTTGATGTTATAATAAATATTTTTCTCTGTTTTTACTATATTTTTTTATATACATGTCAGAATTGCATGAAAATCTAAAAATTCCATTAAGATACCTTAAAAAATTTCCAAAGTTTCGCAACTTTTTAATTACTTTTTCTAATGTTAGAGTATATATATTTCACTATTTTTTAGATATATCTATTGATATAAATGTTATATTGAAGTTATTTTTTATCGATTGGGAAAATATATAAATTAAATTCATCTAATTTTGTTGGAACTTTTTATAATTATCAATTTTAAATGGGCTAAAATCAGAAACATTTATGTGTCATGTTTTAGAATGAAATGATTAACAATTCCTCATATCCTTCCTCTGGATAATCCCTTTCTTCCATAGAGCACCCTTTAGCAACTATTAATTTGCATCATCACATATTCATCCATGCACAAACCTTTTCCTTCATGTTCCTTGATAAGAGTACCTTTGTGAAACACCAAAGGTAGTTTATCTCTTCTTGATGGTAGTTCAAATCATATTGGTTGTAGTTATTTCTCCATGGTATCCATAGATTCCATCCGAACGATAGCATGGTCCATGTCAACAATGGTAGAACAAATTTTTATATCAATAATATCTTCTTATTAAAGTGAAGTTAGCACCTATACGATGGTAGCTCCTTCACATAGAAGCTCCTTTGTTGTCTAATGGTATCATCTTGTAGCTGTGATGGTAGATCCACGACAATGGTTCTGCCTCATTAAAGTAGTTTGTCTACTTATTATCTATGTGATGGTAGATGTGTTGTATAAGCACTGTTCCAATATCAAATGGTATATGTGAAGAAGGAAATTCTCAATGGTAGATGCTCTAAGGAAGCACCATCACTCATCCATCATGGTAGTACTATTCCAAATTTTTTATACCTACTCTGTTTTTATCTTTTTCTAATACATTGATCAATTGGATGCTTATATTAATTATTCAAACAATTTTATTGTTTTATATAACTAATATATATAATATATATGTTGGGAAAAAGTTCTCTAGGAATGTTTTTGGAAGTAAAAAATAAGTTTCTTTTATAAGTTGGTTGTATTTTGTTCTCAAATAGGATAAATCAATTCACTTTGTAAAATGTTAAAAAATCATAGAAACTATCATATACAATAAAGAAGAATACCAATGCTTAAAAAATTCCATCATATTTTTCAGAATTTTTTCTAGATAAAAAGGCTCATCGGACTCACCTTGGGTTTGAAATGAGGGTTTGATCATAATAAGGAATGAAATTAGATTCAGAATAAATTATATAGAAATTTGATGACGCTTTAACGATTTGTATTTCGAAAATATCATATGTTTTTGTGAAAATTATGATACTATATTGATAAAATAAAGGGGTAGAATAAGTGTTCATAATCAAATTAAGTATCTTATTGGAATAAAAAATGGTTCTTCCAACCGTATTTAGGAAAATCGTATTCAGGTGGTTGAATATAAAGATGTTGCTGGAAGAATGAGAAGTTATAATACATTACATTATAGTTAATATGATGATCAATATTATATTAAACATAAATAATTTCACGATGGAATTTATTATTATAAAAAAAAATTTGAGAAGAAGGTTGTTACTGAAGTAAAACATTTCTAATCTCAGATCATTGAATTTATATTTTTTTGATGTCTGGGAAGGTTTGATTGATTGTAAAGAGATAATACAAAGGTGTCAATTTTCAGTCAGAAAAAAAGTCAAAAGATTTAAATCTTTTTATAATGAACTCTATAAGTATCATAATCATAAAAGAGAATGAATTTGATTGTTTACAGTTCTTTGCTATCTTATTTAGAAAATTAGAGTAAGAAGCAGTTGAAGAAGTTTAAAAGATTCTGATGTCTCCACCATAATAATGAAATCAGAATGGGAGTTGGTTTCATGAATTGTAATGAGAAGAAATATTTTTTCCTTATTTACATTTTTTGTAGAGAAACATAAATAATTTTTTTTTTGAACATATGATTCCATTTTAATGAGGATATTAGAATTGGTAGATAGTCTTTTAGGTGGTATAGAGAAATTTAATGAAATAAATTTAGTTCTGATTTTTTTGAAAGTGGTTTATGAAAATCATTGTCACCAAATTCCTTTATCATAATGAAGAAATCATATTTGGAAATCAAAATCATAATTTTACTCACACTAAAGTCTGTTAAGAAGTTTTTGGTTCTAGATTTACATGTGGTTTAACAAATCAGAATAACTATCATAATAAAGAATCATAAAGGGAAAATCAGAATAATAAATTAAAATTGGATCTGATATTTTCTTGAGAGACTTAAAAGAGATAAATTAAAGATAAGACCTGAAATTCAAGGTAGGATGATGATGTAAAATAATGTTCTATATTTTAAAGGGAATTTTTTGATTTAAGGAAAGAATCAAAATTGAAGGGAGATTGAAGATTCACAAGGTTTGGTAAAGTGGGAAAAAAATTTTAGGATGCCACATAAATCATTCTTGCAAGCCTATACTTATGAGGAGAGTACTTTATGTATTCTGCGACTTTAATCTTTCAAAAAAGAGGATTGAGAAGATCTACAATTATTCTAGTATATGTTTTCAGATTCTGTTATCTTAAAGAATTTTTTCTAATAGAATAAAGAGATGAGAATAGAAAATATTTTATTCAGTAGGTTATCATATTGGGATTGATAATCATATTAGGAAAATTGTATTGATATTTTTGGACTATGGAATAAGAAGTTCAAGATTTTTTTAGTGGTATGTTGATAGATTATTATCTTTTAATCAAGCAATCAGACTTGTGAATTAGAGTGAGAAATCAGATTGATTATCATTATAAAATCCAAGAAGTCCTTACCAACTTGTTGGTATGAATGTGATGAATTTTTTTGAAGGACCATATTTGAAAATGATGATCATGATGCATCATAATAAGTTTTTTATAAAAATTTTATTGCATCATTTTATGATACTTGAAGAACATGCACTATTGTATTGAACATAGTGCTCAATGAGTGTAAGGGAATATCCTACTCACTGTATTCCACAAAAAATGATTATTTTCTAGTGGATTGTGTGTTATTCTATTATTTCTGAACCATACCAAGGACTAGATACTCTTCTTGAGTAGTGAACTATGTAAATTATTTTGTTCATGTGGTTATGTGTTTGATTTGTTTTTAGAAGAGATATAAATATTTAATAGGAGCTGAAGGTTGTTTCTTAAAAAAGGAAACTTAAAAGAAAAAGTTATCACTGATTAAAACCCTCCACCTATTAGTGATACATGAATCCTAGTTGGGTAATCTCAATTAGTATCAGATCCAAGGTCCCCTTCATATACTCTTCGATTATTTTTTTAAAACAAAAGTTGTGATGGAGAATTTGAATTATGATAGTAGTAAAGTTATTCCAATATTTTATGGTAAGAACTAACATATCTAGAAAATAGAATGTTTACTTATCTTATGTATCTTGGGAATTATGTTCTTAATGTTACAAAAAATGGATTTCCTCATATTTATATTAACGATCCTCTAACACATGTTGATAAGAATATTCTTGAGAATGATGAAAGGGCTAAAAATTCTTTACTCTCATCACTTTCAGAAAGTGAGCTTTTAAGTGTGACAGTTGTTTCCACTGCCAAAGGAATTTGGGATAAGATGAATTACATCTATGATGGAAATACAAAAGTTAAGAATAAAAAGATAAAAATATGGAGGATGAAGTATGTAGATATAAAAATGGGTGAGTATGAATCTTTTGGGGACTTCTTTACCAGAGTGAATGACATAGTCAACAATATCATATGCCTTGGTGAAAATTTGTATGATTCAACCATTGTTGAAAAAATATTAACACTTTTTCCTAAAACGTTTCATACAAAATTATCCTCATTGGAAGATAGAGATCCTAAAACTCTATATTAGGATGATATTTATAGTAATATCATTACTTATGAAATAATAATGGAAAAATTTATAAAGGGAAAAAACGCTGATAGAGAAATTCTATTAAATGATGTTAAGAAAGAAAAGTCTAAGAAGCTTTTTGAGGAAGATGATGTTGTTGAATCAAACATGGAAAAATAGGTCTGTAAAAAACTTAATGAATTTTTATCCTATTTTTTAAAATGTTAGAACACTTTCATGAAAATATAATGGCAATATTCCCTTGAAGTTTTTTGAATGTGGAGCCATTGTGAACTTTGTGGCTAATTTTCCTTGATGAAATAAAGAAAAGGAAAATGATGAGAAGAAAGAAGGCCAAAAAGGTCATTAAAGAAACTGGGTGATAAGGAAAAGTATTTTTGTAGATAGAAACCTAAAATGTTAATAAAATCTAAAAGAAGAATCTTTTTTTTCTAAAGATGAAGAAGAATAGGATAGTGAAAATCAATCAGAAAAATATTTTGCTAATAAATTTAGAGAGAATACGTCTATTTAAATAGTGAATAATGAATATTTTGGAAGAAATATTTTTGAAGAATAAGAAACTCAACTTGAAAATAATTTTAAAGAGGAGCTGAAATAATGCTTGAGAAAGATTATAGGACTTGAGAACGAAAATAAGAAGTTGATAAATGAATGTTCTTTAATAAACAATCTAGAAGGTTTTACTGATGACAAAGTCAAGTTGTTAAAAGATATTTATTATTTTAAAATTTCTCTCAAGAAATAAAATTTTCATAATAGGCATCATAAATTAAAGAAAATGGAAAGTGTAGAAGACTGTAATATATCATAAAGAAAATTATAAATCTTAACAGAGAGGTACCAGTTTTAAAAAATATATCTTTGATGTTGGTGAAAGTTCTTTTAAGGAGTAACCTAAGAAGGATAAAAATTCACCATCAATGGTTTAGAATAAATATAATGTTGTTCTTGAAAATAAAGATTTAAATGTTTCTGAAAATAAAAAATCTATGAACATTATGTATATGGCCAAGGAATACAAAGTCTTGAAGTTATAATTTTCTAAAAGTACTAAGTCTGAAAACGTTTCTAAACATTCTAAATATGAAAAAGTTCTATTACATATGGTTCTGATAAGGCTGTAAATAAATTTGAGCTGAAGAATAAAGTTTCATCTATATATATAATGGTTGGTGGTCAATAACGTTCTATTAATAATATTGTAGACACACATGGTCATGACACCTATCAATCCGAAAATTTCAGTGGAAAATACTCTTTCTATGCATACAACTGGTATTTTGGTGGATTTGTACATATGAAAAATATATATTGGTAAACCAAAAACATAACTACTATTATACAAGTTATGGAACGAACGGGTTGTAGGGGAGCCAATCCTATCAAAAGAAGTTTTATAAGAAGGATGTTTTGAAGAAACTAGAGAAGTTTGTTGTGAATGTTGAAAATATATTCCCACCCCTGGAGAACATTTGTGAAAAATGTGAACAACAGGAACATCTTGGTAAGGGTTGTCTTGTTTTTTTACAGACACAAAAACATTTTCATAACAATTCTCAAAAGGCGGAGGTGAAAAGAGAAAATGATCTTTGTAGGTGTCAAAAAACCCTCAAGGACTGAAGGAGGTTTTGGTGTGACAAAGAGAAGACATATTTTTAACCGGTGATCCATTCTGGGGGGGCCCGAAAGGGCCACATGAAAAAATCTCACGTGTGCGCAAAAATATCTCTCCCACGCGGAAAACCAAGGGATACAAGGAAGTTTTCCATGCATGCATGAAAACATTCGTGACATCGACCGCGAGCATGGAAAGTTGCGCGCAGCCACCACCGTGCGGTTGATCTTTCGCGCTGCTGAAACTGGTGCACAATATTTTGCACAGACCAGTTTCCGCATGGATCTGAAGACCTCGAGCACCTATAAATAGAAGGGCGCCCCATTAACTTCCGAAGGCTGATGAATCCTAATCGTCTCCTCTGTGCAAAATCCACGTCTCCAACACGAAAAATATGGATTTCAGGTATGGGATTTTTTTTCAACAGGTCTCCAAGGGGTCCTCCTTCTAGCCAATCCACTTGGGCTTAACCCTCATCCAAATCCCTTTGAGTATCTTCCTTTGTGCACAATCTCTATTTCTTGCGTGGAATCCCATCCAATTGCGCGCAACCCATATTCCTTTCCCACAATCCCCACCAATTGCACACAAAACCGTGACCCCCTTTGCATGAAGAACCTCTCCAATTGCGCGCCGACCTATTATTTTCTGCACAAGTGTCTCAATTGCACACCAACCTGGCTTTTTCTGCACAACTCTTCCATTTTTTTGCAATCCTCTCTTCTTGTGCGCATGTGTTCAATGTCTCTCTTCCGGACATCATTTTTAGGTGCCTCCCATTCCCAAGACATCTACATCACACACCCTTTTCCCGTATGACCTTATAGGCTCATACGAAGTAACATTAAAGTCCATTGGGTGGTGTTTCACATTGTGATTGCCTCACCTCATGCTTCTTCACATAAGCATGCTAACGGCTATTTCTTCTTCGCATAGTCATGCTAACATGGACCCCCAATGGGATCACCTCACGACACCTACTATTCATAGAATTTCCGGTCCCTTCGCTTCACCATGGTGTGTAGGGTGCCAATTATTTATGTCTTAGGGGTGCGAAGTAAAACCACCTCATCCAAGTAACATGACATTAAACAGCCAAGCACCTTCTTCCTCAGCCCATGACATTAAACTGTGACCTCACCCCGTGCCTTGCACGTGGGGTGCCCCATCTCAGACATTCACTACACCCACTGGTATCCACGAGGGTGAGATCATTCCTCACATGGAGTGACATACTCTTTATCGGAGTGGTGTATGTCTGCAGGGAAAGGACAACCACCCTATTGTATACTCTAGCTTTTCTTGCAGGTGGTAGCATCCCTGCTCCTCCTCTCTTCCTGGGTGAAAAATCCCTCTCCTGCTGGGGTTTGTCACCACTCGGGCCTCCACCCTAGAGTAAGTCTCAATATCCATCTCCCTAGGTTGCGAATCGTGCATATGCCCCTATTTTCTCTTTGGGTCACTAACCTCGTGTAAGCCCCATTCCACTTTCCACAGATGCACCTTTCACGACGTGGTCGTCAGGTCATTGCTGCCTCTTGTTTATCACACCGAGCATGAATCATGTGGGCTTAGAGTAAGCATATACCATGACATCCCCTTCTGGGATGCCTAGAGTGCAAGTCTCAAACACCACATCCGAACTATGTGGACTTTGATCCTTGCCAAGGAAAAGTACTTAGGACAACTCCCTAAGGATAAATCCCAACACCCGGTCGTTCTGACACCTATTCACATTGGTTCACCCACACCACTTCCAAACTATGAGGAATTTGATGCTTGCCAAGGAAAGGTAAGTAGGACACCTCCCTGAGGTTCAATCCCAACACCCGGTCATTCCTACCCCTCTTCACATTGGTTCTCCCACACCACTTTAGAACTATGTGGACTTTGATCCTTGCCAAGTTAAGGTACTTATGACACCTCCCTATGGTTCAAGCCCAACACCTGGTCTTTTCGACCACTCTTCACGTCAGTTTTCCCACAACACTTCTAAAATACATGGACTTTGATCCTTTCCAAGGAAAGGTACGTAGGATTCCACCATGAGGTTCAAGCCCAACACCTGATCATTCTGACCCCTCTTCAAGTAAGTTCTCCCACACCAATTCCGAACTACGTGGATTTTGATCCTTGCTAAGGCATGATACGTAGGACTCCTCCCTGAGGTTCAAGCCCAACACCCTATCATTCCAACCCCTCTTCACGTCGGTTCGCCCACACCACTTCCAAACTACGTGGAATTTGATCCTTACCAAGGCAAGGTATGTTGGATGCCTCCCTGAGGTTTAAGCCCAAAACCCAGTCGTTCCGAACCCTCTTCATATCGACTCTCCCACACCACTTCCGAACTACGTGGACATTGATCCTTTCCAAGGAAAGGAACATAGGATGCCTCCTTGAGGTTCAAGCCCAACACCCGGTCATTCCGACCCCTCTTCACATTGGTTCTCCCACAACACTTCCGAACTACATGGACCTTGACCCTCGACAAGGCACGGTACATAGGACGCCTCCCTGAGGTTGAAGGCCAACACCCTATTAGTTCTGAACCCCTTCACGTCGAACCATCCTTTTTTTCTCGCATGACATTAAACTGTATGCCCCCTTTTGTGTCCACCATAACGTTAAACAACATCCACCAACCAGAACTACATGGGATTTGGTCCCTGCCTCCTAGACATGATACGTAGGAACCCTCTCTAAGATTCATCCCCATGCAGTGGTAAGCCACTGTCAACCCCATCCAGCAATAACCCATTGTCATCCCCATTCAGCGGTAAGCCGTTTTCAACCCCATTCAACGGTAAGACGTTGTCAGCCCCATTCGAAGGTACACCGTTGAAGTCCCCAACTGATGGTAATCCATTGTCAGATAAACTATGTGGACTTTGATTCCCAACCACGTGGATACGTAGGAAGTATCTTTGAGGCTCAAGCACAAAATCATCATCATCCTCATGGTGGTTCCATCCCATTCACCATCCACTTCATTCAACACTCCATAATCCATCTTGATTCTTACCCGTGTTTCCACATCCCAATGAGGTCATTCCTACTCACCCCCTACATCAGTGTACCCTCTAGGGATTACAGTCATATGATCCACTATAGTTAGTTTTCTAATCAGTCTGACCCATCTCTCATAGACTTTAAACTCATGGAATACCCTATGTTAAACATGGGAAGCTGAGGATAACCTCAGAGATGTGCCTATGGAATATGATTCCTCGCATTCAACTCGGGATTCCTCTAGCTTTCACACCCTTGATAAGCCCTATAATAAGGGAAAAAAGACAGACACACCAATGATCCAGTATCCAGACACACCAATGATGCCCAATGTGACTACTCCCCCAACTGAAGGTTGCTGCCTTAACTTGACCCTATGGAATGTCTTGACCAATGCGGTGTAATTAACTGACTTCCATGAAGATATGGGATTGGGAAGAGTTTCACGAACAAAATTTTAATATATAAGGGAGACCGGGACTAGGTGATGAGCTCCGAGGAGGAATCCATGGAAGGAAGAACCGACATCCCATCATCCTTTTTAAATCAAAGAGAAAATGTCATTGAATAAGTGACGGATGTCACCTGCCTTTGGAAAGAGGGAATGCAGGGCAACAGAGAATTGCGTCCTCAAACAGAAGAATGTGCGCGCCTCAACGAAAGCATATAAAATAGAAATGGTGACCCCAAATTTAATTTCATATCCTCAATATGGAGATTGGTAGAGTTTGAGACATAAATGTATTATTGTGTCACAGGATCTAGTCATCTGGCGCCGGGTCCCACCATGAATATAGTGTGCTTGGCATGAAACTCACCAGAAGTTGAGGTAGTCAAAATGTTGGACATCCCGATCTGCGATGTTGTTAGCATGGACCCCTCTTACCAGTCATGGAATACGGGATGGCAATGGGGCATTGGTTATCAATTCATTTTTCTTTTTGCACTAATGAGTTAATCTCCCTGCTCTTAAGGAGTCAAGTTGTTACACTCGGAACTCAATCACCACCTGCCCTCCAACGCAATAGCAGGGGAAATGACAATGCATTAGTCCCGTGCAGCTCCTCCTATTCCACAACGACCTCTACACCCATAACCATGGGATGCCCATGCCCCATTTCCCCGTCCAAGGTTGTTCAGCGGAGGGTGATCTATGACCTCCTATGCCAGTAAGAGGTGGAGGGTATCATCCTTATGAGGGATATGGCCCGAATGGATTTAGAGGCATCTATGACTCTTCATCAAATCCACCCTAAGGGTAGCACAGAGATACACTGCTCCCCACTCCAACATATAACCGTTTTAGGTGGTTGTCCCCGGAACGCTTCAACGACTCCTTGCCCTACACCAACGAGGTAGGGGATGTCCAGGCCAGCCCAGTCAGAGTCCCATTTTATGGACTCCCAGTGAGGGCCCCCACCTAGCCACATCAGTGCTTCCACCTAGTCTTACTGGATGGGGAGTAGGTAAGCCACATACCTGCACTATCGGCTCTGGTCCGTCAGACCTGATGCCGACATCGGGCCCGAGCTGAAGAGGAAACCCACAAAGGGGTGTCAACGTCAGCGGCTACTATGGCATGATCTACCACCGATGCATATCAACAGATACATGTATATGATAAGAAGGGGAATTTATATGTCTGACCTGGATCAAAGCCCCAACCACCCCACGGGCAGGCTGGGTCAACTCTCTTGGCCATCGTCAAAGGGAGTGGCCGCCGCAAACTAACCCATGGAAACAACACCTAGTTCGGAGGTCCTCCCCGTACCACTACCAAGGAGAAATCAAATCTTCCCCACTTCCATGTTTATCAGGGAGGTTAACTCTGTGCTACCTTCAATCCAAATGAGGTTCCTCTCTTTGGTGGTGACATTCAGAACAGAAGTCTCTCCTGCGCTCAATACATTGGGTATGGAGTCATTCCTCCAGCCTTAGACTGTCAGTTTGGGGACGTTGCACATCCAATCACTATCCAATGTGGGGGACCTCACCATGTCCTTATAGTTGCTGGAGAAAGCCCTAATCAGCCCAGAAATTAGAGTTATGGAGGCTGGATTCACTTCACCAGCTCCCATGATGGATATCCTACCCGTGTTCAGTTCGACCAGTATGAGGACCTTCCTCACACTGATGTCACCATGGGAAATAAACATGGATGTCAAACCTATGATCCTACCAGATCTAGTAGAGGTATTACCTATAACGCCCTGAACCCAGTTATTTAGATTCAGTTCATTATTACATAACATTAGCATGATCACAAAAGATCAAGTCTCAAAATACCGATTAGTTTTGTAGCCATGGAAACACTAGATACATTCATAAGTCTTACATTACATGATAAAATGGAAAACTACAACAACATAATCTCCATAGTCCACACTCATATCCCATCATAATATCCATGTAGGTCAGTCATAAAATACATCTACACACTCTGGAAAAAATAAAACATAGAAAGGGGTGAGCTCAGATGCTCATTAATGATAAAAATATAGCGGAAACTTTCATAAATAAGAATAAACATTTAAGGCAATGTATAACTAAAAAAAGCCTTTTAAACTTGAACTTCAACAAAATATGGAAAAAATAAAATGAAATAAGGCCATTTACTTATTCACATGGATATTATACTATTCGAATAATCACATGCAATATCAATAACCACTTTCATAATGAAGGAAATGCATAATTCCAAACTATCATAACCACATGGTCAAGGAATTATCCCAAGACTACAAATAATATTTTTTCAAGGCCTTGTGCCAAGACACTAGTTTGTCTCATGAGACCTACCAATGCATCGAGGAGCTATAGCGGGCTCCACTCGTCACTTACTAAGTCCAATGCATTCCTCATATAAACATGTTTAAACATAACATAAACATTCGTATTAAAACTACCATATGATATGTCAATACTTTATCCATAAAAAATGAATGGTATAAAAATAACACATCCATAGTCAAACATATCACAAAACCTTCAATAAAATATGGATGTTTTGTATCATAATAAATCCACTTCAAATTATCTTAAAATCCATCAAAGGATGTTTACATAGATGAAGTCCAAACTATTTGAGAGAAATATCTCTTTTTTTTAAATCATTTAAAAGTCACATAATTATAAAATAAACATTTACTTTTAAAAAATTATTATAATATTGTAAGGTAAGCTTCGACGATTTTATAATGGCGGAAAATATCCGCACCCGCCGTATAAGTTAAAAAAAGACATTCTTACCTTAATTTTCTCAAAAAAGGTTAAAAGGACCTTGTTTGGAAAACAACAGAAAGATTCCTTCATAAACGTCTTATAAAAAGTAAAACAATGGTATAAATGACTTTAACCCATAGTCTATAAAATATTAATAATGTTTTGAAATTCATTTTTATGAAACATGGATGTGGATGATAAAGAGGTCCCAGTAGATAATTACGTATAAACAACCTCGGATAATGAATAGATTGTGAAATAAACCCTTACATTGTACTTTTACTTGTTATAGGGTTGATAAATCTCCCGTATAATGGTAAAATAATTGGTATTAAGTTATACAAGAATCATATACATTAATATGATATCATATATGATCTTTTAATATTGCTTTGTTAATAATATCTTAGTATTATCGTTGTTTCGGGTGTTAACGGGTTTGTTTTCCTTTATATTTTTTGTTTTTTGAATAATATTTGTTATGGATGGGATTTATATTATTCATATCCAGAATTAAATCAAGTCTTTAAACATTATTTTTAATCATCTAATGAAAATAAATCTTGAATGGATACGATGGGGAATGAATCTCATCACGTTCGTGGAGACGGTAATACGTACGTTCGCACGAGTGACAATATAATTATTTTGATATTAAAATAATATATATTTGGATAGTATATCATATATACAGAATAATTATCATGTTATATTTGTTATTTATATCAATTAAACATCATTATTATACCCATCCGAATAATAATGCATTGAATAACAATTGCACCACGATGTGGAGACGGTAAGCCGTACGTACGCATGTATGGTGACATGTCATTCAAAGGATGGAAAGAATAATGAATATGGTTGTACCATATTTATAATAACATAAAATTTTATAGAAGATACTGGAGTTATTATTTTATAATGTAAACAACAAATAAAGAGGAAGTGAATGAACAAAGGAACTTGGAAGGGGTGATGAAATATTTACATCTTCTTTGGGTTCTTCCTTTTGATTTGATCTAAAGGGATCCTTAGGTTGGCTTTATGACTAAAGGAAGGCCTCTAAGATGAAGGGAGGAATGTTGAGAGGGTATTTAGGAAGATGTTGTCCGAGACAAAAGGCTTTTAAGGTGTGAATTTGAGAGAAGGGGGAGTGCCCTTTTTTGAGAGGGGTGAGGGGAACCTTAGGAAAAACGTAAAGTATTATTTTATAATAAATTATTATTCGTTTTATAATGGCTCCAAATATGATTATTTAAAGGATAAGGTGGGTATGGGTCTAAATCCTTTCAACCAATAGGTTTTAGATAGGTTTGAGCCACTATATTGACCTTATCTTTTAGATTTAACTCTTAGTTAAATAGTTTTACATTTACCATGTCTCTTTGTATTTTTATATTATTTGGTTAAAAAACTTACTATGAACTGCCAAGAGAACCCCAACTGGTTCATTAATGATATACCTATCATCATATAATTCCTTTTTCTAATCCTTATATATTTATGAATATTATATTAATTAATAATATAATATTTGTTTTAAAAAACTCTTTTATGTCAATTTTGACACTATTTAATAATTGTTTTTTTCTAAAGTCATAAAAACATTATTAATTCGAACTAAATATATTAAATCAATCCTAACATGTCATATAAAACTAGAAAATTTGTGTATGGCATCAAAACTTTTAAATTATATTTATTTTTACATTTATAATACCATTTATTTTGATTCCTTCATTAATAAGGAAAATACTGCATCATCATTGTGGAATAAATAAATTTAATTATTCAATATCTAAAAATTATAAATAAAATACCATTATTTAGGAAATATTTTTATATTTATAATGAAAATTTATGGTCGAAGATATAACATATATAACCCTATGTGAAAATTATTTTACTAAAAGATATATGCTTATGTCATTTTTGTAATTACTTTAACTTAATTAATATAAATTGTCATTATCACTTACAAGTGGCTCCATGAGGTCCCAAAATCAACCCAAAGATTCCCATGGTAGGAAATGTATCATTAAATTGGTTTAGGACATGTGTTAGGGTAATTTAATATTGTTATAATATTATTTTTACCCTTATTTACCGGATTTACCCTTTAACCCTGGTAAATAAAATATTTACCGAAGTAATTATTCAAAATGTATAAAAATAAAAGTTAACTATTTAAAAAATTTGGAACTCATGATTCCAAATATGGAATCCATTTTTCTAAATTCAAAACACCTAATTGGCAGAAATTAATTTAAAATTAATTCCCGTTGTCAAAACAAAAAGCGTGTTTTTATGAAATAATAACTATCAAAAGATTGAAACTTGTTTATGTCAAATTTAAATGTGAAATTACTTATAATGACCTACATTGTATTAAATGATAAAAATAAAATCTTGTTATACTTCTAAACTATTAAAATGCATAATTTATCACTATTAATTATTTCGAAAATTTTTTTTAATTAATATTTAGTAATTTTCACTATTCATCAAAATATGAAAGTTATCAAAAAAGTACCAAAAATTCACCCTAATATAATTTCGATATTAAAAATCCAAAAATGAAGTTAATTTTGAAAGATTAAATTCATAAAATTTCAAAAAGTGGGCATTACTATTCATAACGGCTAATTTGAGTGGTTGTGGTGTGTTAAAACTCAATGTTGCGTACAACACACGTTATTGTTTTATTCAAAGAGAAGAATATCGTGGAAGATTAGGGTGTTACATTCTACCCTCCTTAAAGTAATTCCATTCTCGAAATTTCTAGAATATTACTGCATAAAAGGCGCGGGTGGTTCTTCATCATAAGTTCTTCAAGTTCCCACGCTACCTCTTCCATCTTATGTTTTCTCCATAGAACTTTTACCAAACGAGTCGTCTGGTTTCTTATCACTTGTTCTATTGTATCAAGAATCTTGACAAGCTCTTCGCAATATGATATACCAAGTTCCAGTTCTAATTCCTCATAGGTGAGTACATGCGTTGGGTCAGTCATGTATTTTCTCAACAGTGATATGTGGAACACATCGTGAACTTTGGAGAGATTTGGTGGCATTTACAAATGATAAGCTACAACCCCAATTCGTTCTAGAATTTCGAAAGGTCCAATGTACTTGGGACACAATTTACCATTCTTACCAAAATGGATAACTCCCTTCCATGGAGATACCTTTAAGAAAACATAATCTCCTACCTAAAATTCCAAATCCTTCCTTCGGTTATCGGCATAGCTCTTCTACCTACTTTGAGATGCTTTGATGTGGGTTTTCATTACGATAACCTTTTCCATCGTTTCCTCAACATGTTATGGGCCTATAAGTTTTCTTTCACCAACATCATCCAAACAAGTTGGTGTGCGACATCTATTTCCATATATTTCTTCATATAGTGCCATCTAAATACTTTAATGGAAGCTATTGTTATAGGATGATTCTACCAAAGGTAAATATTTATCCTAAATACCCTAAAAATCAAGTGAGAAGGATCTCAATATTTCTTCTAAGGTTTGAATAGTTCGTTCTGACTGTCCATCTGTTTGAGGGTGGTAGGCAGTGCTCATACGAAGTTCAGTATCTAGGGCTTTCTGAAGACCTTTCCAGAATCTTGCAGTAAAACGAGGATCATGATTAGAAACAATCAATAAGGGTACTCCATGAAGTCTCACAACTTCATTAATATATAGTCTTTCTAAATATTCAAGTGGTAGATCTTCTCTTATAGCAAGAAAATGTGCTGAATTGGTAAGACAACCAAGAATGACCCATATTTCATTGTTCCTTCTAGGAGAATTTGGTAATCCCATGACAAAGTCCATCATAATATTACCCCATTTCTACTCAGGTATGGGAAGAGGTTGCATGACATCCACAGGTTGTTGCCTTCCAACTTTAACTTGTTGACAAACCATACATCTTGACACAAAATCATCAATCTCCCTCTTCATGTTGTCCCACCAAAAATGTTCCTTCAAGTTTCTATACATTTTGTGCTACCAGGGTGTGTAGAGAAATTAGAACTATGATCATCATCCAACAATTCCCTTTTTAGATCAGGTATATCGGGAACACAATGTCTCTCCCCAAATTTCAAAATTCCATCTTCATACACAAAGTCACTCAATCTCCCATCATTCACAGCTTTAATCTTCTTTTGAAACTCTTCATCACTGATCTAAGAACTCTTTATCCTTTCTAGTAAAGATGGTTTGGAAACCATTTGAAAAAGTATCGATGTTTCACCTTCAATGTTAATTCCCATATCCATCCTTACTAGATCCATGAAAATGGGATCCCTTTAAACTCTCAACTTGTTCAAAAACTCCATGATACTTTCAACTCAAATCATCTTCCACCTTATTTTCCTTCCCTGGGTGGTAGTGTATCGTGAAATCATAATCCTTGAGTAGTTCAAGCCATCTCCTTTGCCTCATGTTGAGTTCTTTTGGTGAAAAAATATACTTCAAACTCTTGTGATCAGTATAAATCTCACATTTTCACCATATAGATAGTGTCTCCAAATCTTCAAAGCAATTATTACAGCTATTAACACAGGATCATGAGTAGGATAGTTTTTCTCATGAATTTTTAGCTGTCATGATGCATAGGAAATATCCCTATCATTATACATAAGGACACAACCAAGTACTTTCTTTGAAGCATCACTATAAATAACAAACCCATCATTCCACGATGGTAGAGTCAATATAGAAGAATTGAAAAATCTTCTCTTCATTTCTTCAAAACATTCTTCACACTGTTTTGTCCAAACAAATTTAACCCCTTTTCATGAGAGCATTGTTAATGGGTTAGCCAACTGGGAAACCTTCCGGATGAAATGTCGATAATAACCTGCTAGAAAAATAAAACTGTGTACCTCAATTATACTCATCGGTGCTGGCCATTCTTGGACTGCCTTTTTCTTTGAAGGATCAACAGAGATTCCATCCTTAGAGACAATATGGATAAGACAAGAAATCTTCTGAAGCTAGAATTCACACTTTCTAAACTTCCCATATAATTCATGTCTTCTCAGAGTCTTCAAGATAATGCGCCAGTGATTTTCATGATCTTCATAGATATTGGACTATACCAATATTTCATCAATAAATACCACTACAAAATCATTGGGATATTCCTTGAAAACTCTATTCATTAGATCCATGAAGATAGAGGGTGCATTAGTCAATGCAAAAGGAATTACTGTAAACTCATAATTCTTGTACCTGGTTTGAAATGTTGTCTTTAGAATGTCTTCCTTCTTTACACACAACTAATGGTATCCAGATCGAAGGTCAATATTTGAAAAGTATTAAGCTCCATGCAGTTGGTCAAATAAATCATCAATGTGAGGTAGGGGATACTTTTTCTTTATTGTTATAGCATTGATTTCCCTGTAGTCGATACATAATCTCATAGATCCATATTTATTCTTAACAAAAAGGACAGGGGCTCCCCATAGAGAAACACTAGGGTGAATAAATCCCTTATTACTCAATTCCTCCAGTTGTTTCTTTAGTTCCACTATTTTGAAATTTTCCATTCTATAAGGGGTCTTCGATATGGGCCTTAATCTAGGAATTAAATCAATAGACAACTCAATTTCTCATTTTGGAGGATGTCCAGGTAAATCTTCTGGAAACACATCAACATATTATTTCACAATAGGTACATCCTCTATTTGAACATTCCTTTCCTCACCCATAGTTATATCATTCCCTTCCTCCCCAATAATTGAATTAATTGATCTAATGGGGGTGGATCTAGATAAGAAATAGGTGGTGATGATTCTTATCTAAAGATAAGGTGTTCTTTATCATCATCATCATCAAAAATCGTAACCACCTTCTTCTTATAAAAAATTTTCCCATCATGGTCTGAAATCCAATCCATACCGAGGATTATATCAAAATCAATCATGGTTGTGGTGATGAGATCAGCAGATAAAGAACATTTATATGCTCTAATGGGAACAAATTCAAAAATATTTGTTGCGATGATACGCCCCTTAGGAGTTCTGACTGACAACTCCATTGTGAAATCAACTTGGAAATATCTAATTTTCTTAGCAAACTGGGAAGATACCAAACAATACGACGATCCAGAATCCAATAAAGCATTTTCTAAACTTGAGGAAACCATTAAATTACCCGCCACCACGTCTTTTGGAGCTTCAACCTCAGCAGGAGTGATAGCATTAGCTTGGCCTTGATCCATTTGACTTTTATAAGGTAAGTTCTAATGAAAATTAGGACATTAATTTGCATAATGTCCCATCTCCCTGCAATTGTAGCATTGAACATCGGTAGCTTCTTTCTTTCCTTTGCAATCACGAGCTTGGTGGCCTTTTTCACCACACTTGTAACAGACTCTCATTACCTTCAAGAAAGTACCTGGGTTTTTCTTTCAACATTTACTATAGGATGGGTATTCATATTTTCCTGTCTCCCACTTATTTCCATTTCCAGAGTGATCAATAGATCTCTTATTCTCTTGCTTTTCTTTAAAGTCATAAGACCTAGAGAATTCTTTTTCTGTCTTAATAGCACATGAGACAATATCTTCATACAATGAGAAGGATTATGAGACTAATCCTCTATGGAGAAATGGTTTTAACCTATAAAAGATAAAGTCAATCTTACTTACTGGGTTACGTATATAATCTGTAGCATGCCTCACTAACCTTGTAAAGTTAACCTCATACTTTGCAACATTCTCATCCTCCTTTTGCCTCAGACTCAGAAACTGCCTTTCCATATCTGCTCGATGGTCATGAGGAAAGTATTTTTCAATGGAAATCTCTTTAAACTACCTCCATTACATATTTTATACTTCATCATATTCAATTTTGTTTTTAATCAATGACCACCATTGATCAACATCTCCAGTGAGGCGGTAAACTTCCATGACAACTTTTTCCCTTTCACTACTCCCCAAGGAATGGAATATTTTCTCTAAAGAACTTATCCACTACTCTGATACCAATGTATTTTTACCTCCATTGATTGTTGGTGGTTGTTGCCTCATGAAGCGATCTAACATTGATCCTCCACGTTGTGGATCGAGGTGCTCCATATGGGTAAGGTTATTATTAATAACCTGAGTGAGTTGTCCCAGTATGGTGATAAGTTGATCAGCACCAGTTGTATCACTAGACCCCCTATAATTATCTTGAGAAGGAGAGAAATCCCTACATGGAGTGCGTGCATTGATACGATTTCCATTCCTTCCACTAGGTGCCATTTCTAAACAATGGCATACACTAGATTATTTTATGAATCACAATACATAAATCCAAACTTGTAAAACACTTAACATAAATTGAACAGTTTATGGACATAATCCATAATCATAAAAAAAATTCTTTGAGGAATTATATAATCATAAACCCTTCATAATTGTTTGTAAAGAAATTGATAATTATCCTAAGCATATCCCCTGGGAGTGTCGTAACCAATAGTGCAGTAAGGCCTGTTGTCACACACCAGTTCTCATTCGAGTCTATCTCAAAGCGATGTTTTTGGGTTTTACCCCTAAGAACATCTGTTCCAGAGCCGCCTGTACCTGATCATATCAAGACAAGGATGTATTTCTCAGAAAACATAAAAAATCTCTACAATACCAAAATTCTAGTAAGTTCTTCTATACTAATCCTCAAAGTCCATCTTAGGTCTATGTGCTCTAATCAGATTTTATCTAAATCTATCTTCCATGTTTTGTATTAAAAATCCCTCTGATACCAACTATAATGCCCCAACCCTAGTTACCTAGAGTCGGTTCATTATTACATAACATTGGCATGATCACAAAAGATCAAGTCTCGAAAGACCGATTAGTTTAGTAGCCTTAGAAACACTAGATACATTCATAAGTCTTACATTACATGATAAAATGGAAAACTACAATAACATAGTATCTATAGTCCACACTCATATCCCCTCATAATATCCCTGTGGGTTAGTTATAAAATACTTTTTCACATCTTGGAAAAAATAAAACATATAAAGGGGTGAGCTCAGATGCCGAGTAAGGATAACAATATAGCAGAAACTTTCATAAATAAGCATATACATTTAAGGAAATGTATAACTAAAAAAAGACTTTTAAACTTGAACTTTAGCATAATATGGAAAAAATAAAATTAAATAATACCATTTACTTATTCACATGGATATTCTACTGGTATAATAATCACATACAATATCAATAACCACTTTCATAATGAAGGAAATGCATAATGCCAGACTATCATAACCACATAGTCAAGGCCTTGTGCCAAGACTACAAATGAGATTTTGTTAAGGCCTTGTTCCAAGACATTAGTTTGTCTCATGAGACCTGTTGATGCATCGAGGAGCTATAGCGGGCTCCACCCATCACTTACTAAGTCCAATGCATTCCTCATATGAACAGGTTTAAACATAACCTAAACATTAGTATTAAAACTAGCATACGAAATTTCAATACTTTATCTATAAACCATGAATGGTATAAAAATAACACATCCACAGTCAAATATATCACAAAACCTTCAATTCAATAAGGATGTTTTATATCATAATAAATCAACTTCAAATAAGCTTAAAATATATCAAAGGATGTTGACATAGATGAAATCAAAACTATTTGAGAGAAATATCTCTTTCTTTTAAATTATTTAGAAGTCATATAATTATAAAATAAAAAATTTACTTTGAAAATATTCTTATAATATTAGAAGAGAATCTTCGAAGATTTTATAATGGAGGAAAATATCCGCACCCTTCGTATAAGTTAAAAAAATACATTCATGCCTTAATTTTGTTAAAAAGGTTAAAAAGGACCTTGTTTGGAAAATAACGGAATGATTCCTTTATAAAAGTATTATAAAAATTCAAAAAAGGGTATAAATGAATTCAACCCATAGTCTATAAAATATTAATAATGTTTTGAAATACATTTTTAATAAACATGGATGTGGATGATAAAGAGGTCCAGTAGATAATTTCATATAAACAACCTCAGATAATGAAGAGATTGTGAAATAAACCCTTAGCTTGTAGTTTTCCTTGGTAGAGGGTTGGTTAACTTCCTGTATGATGGTAAAATAATTTTTATTAAATTATAAAATAATCATATACAATAATAAGATATCATATATGATCGTTTAACATTGCTTCGTTAATAATATCTTAGTATTATCATTGTTTCGGGTGTTAACAGATTCTTTTTCCTTTATATTTTTTATTTTTTGAATCATATTTGTTATGGATGGGATTTATTTAATTAATATACATAATGATATCAATTATTTAAACCTTATTTTTAATTATCTAATGAAAATTAGTCTTGAATGGATACGATGGGGAATGAATCTCTTCGCGTTCGTGGAGACGGTAATCCGTACGTACGCACGACCGATGGTATCATTATTTTGATATTAAAATAATATATAATTGGATGGTATAACATATATAAAAATCGTTATCATGTTATATTTATTATTTGTATCAATTAAACATCATTATTATACCCATCCAAATAATAATGTATTGAATAACAATTACAACACAACGTGGAGATGGTAAGCCGTACGTACGCATGTATGGTGACATATCATCCAAAGGATGGATAGAATAATGAATATGATTGTACCATATTTATAATAACATCACAGTATATAGAATATATTGGAGTTATTATTTTTTAATGGAAACAACAAAAAAATAGGAAGTGAAAGAAGAAAGGAACCTGAAAGGGGTGATGAAATATTTACCTCTTCTTTGGGTTCTTCCTTTTGATTTGATCTAAAGGGATATTTAGGTTGGATTTCTGATTAAAGGAAGGCCTCTAAGATGAAGGTATGACAGTTGAGAGGGTATTTGGGAAGATTTTGGCCAAGCCAAAAGGCTTTGAAGGTATGAATTGGAGAGAAGGGGGAGTGCCCTTTTATAAGAGGGGTGAGGGGAACCTTAGGAAAAAATTAGATTATTATTTTATAATAAATTTATATTCAGGTTATAATGGCTCCGAAGTTAATTATTTAATGTATATGGTGGGTATGGGTCGAAATAATTTCAACCAATAGGTTTTAGACAGGTTGGGGTCACTATATTAACCTTATCATTTAGATTTAACTCTTAGTTAATTAGTTTGACATTTACCATGTCTCTTTGTATTTTTATATTATTTGGATAAAAAACTTACTATAAAATGAAAAGAGAATGACAAGTGGTTCCTTAATGATATAAATATCATTATATATGTCCTTTGGGCGAACCATAGATTTTTATGAATATTATATCAATTAATAATATAATATTTGTTTTAAGAACTCTTTTATGTCAATTTTGACACATTTAATAATTGATTTTTTCTAAAGTCATAAAACTTTATTAATTACAAATAAATTTATTTAATAAATACTAATATTTCATAAAAACCTAAAAAATTCCTGTATGGCATCAAAACATTTAATGTTTATTTATTTTAACATTTATAATACCATTTATCTGATTATATCATTAAAAAGGAAAATATTGCATCATCATTGTGGAATAAATAAATTTAATTATTCAATGTCTAAAAATTATAAATAAAATAAAATTATATAGGAAATATTTTTATCTTTCTAATAAATATTTATGTTCGAAGAGAGAACATATATAACCCTATTTATTTTTTTTACTAAAAGATATTTGCTTATGTCATTTTTGTATTTACTTTAACTTAATTAATATAAAGTGTCATTATCACTTACAAGTGGCTCCATGGGGTCCCAAAATCGACCAAAAGATTACTATGGTAGGATATATATCATCCAATTGGGTAAGGACATGTGTTAGGGTAATTTAATATTATTATAATATTATTTTTACCCTTATTTACCGGATTTACCCTTTAACCATGGTAAATAAAATATTTACCGAAGTAATTATTCAAAATTTATCAAAATAAAAGTTACCTATTTACACAATTTTGACCTCATTATTACAAATATGGAAGCCTTTTTTATAAATTAAAAAGATAGAAGTGGCAGAAATTAATTTAAAATTAATTCCCGTTGTCAAAACAAAAAGCGTGTTTTTATGAAATAATAACTATCAAAAGATTGACACTTGTTTATGTCAAATTTAAATGTGAAATTAATTATAATGAACTAAATTTTATTAAATTATAATAATAGAATCTAATTGTACTTCCAAAACATTCAAATTCATAATTTATCACTATTAATTATTTCGACTAAAAAAGTTGTTTTTAAATAAAATTTAGAAATTTTCACTATTCATCACAATATGAAAGTTATCAGAAAAGTACCAAAAATTCACCCTAATCTAATTTTGATATTCCAAATTCAAAAATGAAATCCATTTTGAATGATAAAATTCATTAAATTTCAAAAAGTGGGTATTACTATTCATAACGGCTGGTTTGAGTGGTTGTGGTGTGTTAGAACTCAAAGTTGTGTACAACACACGGTATTGTATTATTCAAAAAGAAGTGTACCGTGGAATCTTGGGGTGTTGCATTACCTGCTCTGGAACTAACCACATAGGTCCTTCTCATGTCCCCTTTGACATCTGTCCTGGTGCTCCATGCACCCTGGCCAACTCAGGTGGAAACCCTCTCCACCCCAGCACTAGTATGGACGAAGGACCTCCTTTTGTCAGAAATCCGGCCTGTCCAGAAGAGCCATCTAGGGGAAGGAAGGTGGATCGTTGTTTCCATGAGAAGAATTTTTAGAAGGTTGGAATAGAGATCAATCCAGTCTACATCTCAGATTTCAAAGCAGAGTATGACTCAGCAACGGAACCCTCCCCTAGGTCCTCCAAGTCAAGGGTTGGGGAATTAACAAGGAACATTAGACTCATAATTCCGGAGTGTGAGATCCAGAAGATCCCTACCTCCCTCTGCAATTACATATAGGAGGACTAAAATCTAGCGTTTCCCCAGGGACTGACCACACAGTCACCACTTCCATCACTGGATGCACCCTCTTCCTCGATAAGAGACCACAAAGAGCTGTTTTGGGGATCTATGGCGGGAGATCCAAAATATAGTCCATCACCAGCAGCATTAGATGCTATGCTAGAATCTTTGGTCGTCGCACCATCTTATTATGATGTAGAAGCCATGTCACTACACTCTTTGGAGGATAGCCCTAGATTCAGCAGACAGTCAGCCCGTTCGCCGTATTCCCCACCGGCCAGCCTGCTGTCCCAGCGGTCTGCCTCAGTACCGTTGCTAGTTCTTTAGCCACCCCTAGTTGACGAATGGGGAAATAATAGGCCAAAACCTGAATCCAAGATAAGGATCTTATGGGATATCCTCGCAGCAGACCACTTCCTCGAGATGTTCTAGCTGGTTTCAGCACCCAATTTCAGTGCGTTATGATCCCTTACCCAAGAGGAGTTTGAATGTTTCCATCAAACCCTTCAGGAAATGAACTTCCTCCTTTATCATTAGTGAGTGGATTATCGCCGGAGCCAAACGCATTTCGAGGACATCGGCGAGCAATGTTGTCTGGTCGATCTGGTTGTGCTCCCTATGGCCTAGTGCCCTGAGTCACCTGGCCACCGTAGAGCCCTCCAACAGAAATACGTTCAGAGTTTCAAGGTACTCCAAAAAATTTCAAGGAGGCTTCCCCCTACATGCATGTCCATGGATGGGGGTGGTATGCTACCCTCCTCTTCAGTTCAATCTGATGGTAGCCTGACTCGATAGGTGATATTGAGGACATACCCCCAAGAAGAGTCACATTCAACATGGCCGACCTATTGGGAGGGGAGAGCGAACTGGAAATCTTTGACGGGATGTACCCCCTGAGGGAATTCCACCAATACTGGACCCATCCGGAAGGGTTACTCGCCAGTAGAGGAATCTACTAGGGCTCCCTGCACCCTCTGAGGCATTAGTTCTTAGTCAGAATCTTGGTAAGGGTAAAGAGTACCTCGGGGCCGCCAAAATTTTTGACTCATCCACATTATTGAAGAAGATAGAATAAGAGCCTGAGAAGGCTGCATTGTGTCAGCAAATTGCTGAGAAGAAAAAGTTGGTTGATGACCTCCTAGCTGAACTCGCTGCAGAAAAACGCTCAGATTACGATGACCCATAACCAGTACAGCAAGGACAGACAATACTCCCCCTAGTGAGATTCCTCCAGGTAATCCTGAATATCCTGTTGTCACAGAGAGGGTAGAGGCCAAGACTTATAGTAAGATGGGACAATATTTGTCCCCACATCCACCCGAGCGACGGATTAATCCTTGGGACCCAGCTCAGGTTCCCCCAGCTGCTCCACAGGCCACCCCACTAGTCGAACTACGATCCACTAGTCTTGATTATCACATTGAAGAACTCGTCAATGCAAAGGTGGTTAGGGACCCCCATCAAGATAGGGACCCCTGCCCAGATGATCCAATGGCGGAACTCATCGCCTGCCTCGAGGTGTTGGAAACACTTTAGGTGGCACTACCACCAGATGGAAATCCATATCTGGCATGGGTGGATGATATTCCAGCACCCCCGGGTTTTGTAAATCCTAACTTCTCCTCCTTTAATGGGACGGATGACCCCCTACAGCATCTGGCCTACTTTATTTCAAGGTGAGGGCCCATGTTAGGGACTCGAGTATAGAAAGAGGCCACCATGCTCTGGTGTTTTGTACATACATTGGAAGGGAATACATTTATCTTGTATAGCCAACTCCACATCATGTCAATAATGGGATGAGAGGATCTTCAGAGGCAGTTTCTGTACCAGTTTAGCTCACCCACAAGGAAGACAAGTATTGCAAACCTCTTCAAGTGTAAACAGAGGGATAATGAGCATGTCTTGGACTTTATCTCATGGTGGAAAGGGATTAAATAATCCCTTGACATGCCACTGACTCAATGTAAATTACTGATGATGTGTGTATGAAATGTTAAAACGGAACTGGTTCCCTTTTTGATAACCCATAACTACCCTGGAGGATTCTGAGACTTCTCTGATAAGGCCTAGTGCCTGGAAGAATCCCTGCAACAGGCCGGCCAGGCATGTCCGTTGCCCCCTACAATTCCCACGAGGAGGGACATCAGAGCTGAGCCCGCTGTGGTGGCCCAAATAGAAGCCCTCAGACAACTGGAATTATTACCGGTAGATTCATCTTCGTAGCCTCGCAGAGGCCCACCACTACTGGCCCAGCCTCCGGCCTAGAAACATCTGCATCAAAATCTATAAGCTCCCCCGTGCAAAGTTCATCCACCACCCAAGCAGTATAATCAGGCTCTGCCTCCTCAAAAATCTCCTACATCTCCTCGTCAGGGCCAATCTCCAAGGCCCCCATTTCCAAACAGAAGCAACCTGACCTACTTGTTCAATGAGAATCAGGACCCTGACTACTTCTGAAGTGCCTTGGAACAAGGGATTGAGCATTTTACTATGTACAGGAGTCCAGAAGAGGCAAACCTCACTGATCACCCCAAATACTTCCCCTATAACCAGATCTTGGGGAACACCCTCAAACAGTGCTCTATGTTCAAAGACTGGTTGCAAGACCAGGTCAACAACAACATAGTCAGATTGGGCCCAGCCCCGACACAGGTGGCATGTGTATCCATGAGGACAGATAGTAGTAGTGGCAGCGATGGTGAGTGACATCAGGTTTCTAACAGCATGTCCTAGAAGTATGGAGACTATATGTCTCACAAAACAGTCACCTATTCCTGTGGTATCATCCGTACATGCCTAAATTGACAAGAGCCTTCGGAATTTTCAACTACTACTTCTGGGTCATCGTCTCAGCAACCCTCTTCCCAGAAGAGAAAGCATCGGCGATGCATGGGAAAGCAACGCACCCGCCCATTCCATCATCGTCCCGTAATCTTGGAAACTTCATGCCTCCAAAGATGGTGATTCCTCCTAGAATCTTCCCGATAACAGATTAATATTTGAGTGATGGTCAAGGGTACACCTCGGTTAACACCGTAGAGTTGGAAAATCCATACATGATTCCTAACAATAAGGTGTTCCAGGTGAATCCTCCCAACGTCCCCAGTCGTTGTCAGAGACACGAACATATGGGTTGTCAAGGAACATAATTTGGCACTTCCAGCCAGGATGTGAACGACATTGAGACTAGAAAACAGGCCCAACGCAGAGCTCAGCACGCCCAGCCTCCTCATCTGGTGTCATTTGGCCTACCTCCACCATCATTTGTGCTTCTGGACCAAGTAGAGCCACTTAGGCCTCACCGTGATCAACCCCTCTCCACCCCAAACACGTCCTAGTTAGCTAGCCCCATTACGGAAGGTACTCCACATGCCACAAATAGTGAGCAGTGGGACATTCTCAACACCAGTCAGCCACCGGTCCAGTCGGCAGGACCAACCATACCTCCTGTCATAGAGCGACCTCCTATAAGCAGAATTTCACACCTGTCAAAGAAGTACGATGTTCTTAAGAATATTTCCAGTATCCCAGAAAGGAACTCTATACTTGGGGCCCTTCTACTATCGTCAGATATGCATGAGTCCCTCGTTGAGGCTTTAAGAATCCCCCTTTAGTTTGAGATGGAGGTAGCAGTTGTAGAGGAATTTCACGCTGAGATGATCGAGAATGTTTAATGCAAGGCCATTATTTCATTCTCTGGAGAATATGAAGGCTCCCCCACATAGGGGCACATTCTCCCACTGTACATCACTGTCCAGTTCAATGGTATGGATGTTCTTCGTTGTCTTGTTGTCACGGGCTCTGGAATTAATCTAATCCCGACTCGGACACTACGACAGTTGGGATTGTCTCAAGATGACCTGATTCCCTCTAACCTAAGAATCCAAGGTTGTGATAGGACATAATTGACACCAGTGGGTAAGATCTTCTTGATGACCCAGTTTGGTGGCCTAGTTTCCAGCACCAGATTTATGGTGGTCTCCCATGACACTGCCTATAATGCGTTGATGTGAAGGCTATGGATCCACATGAATGCGACAGTTCCCTCATCATATCACTAGTGCCTCGAGTACTCCCTTAATGGTCAAGTGGGTATTCTTCAAGGTGAAAAATCTCCCTTTTATTTTTGTGAGGCCCACTGTCTAGATGCCAAATACTATAAGATCAAGGATAAGAAGATTAGTACCAATGAGGTTGAGCATGCCACGACTGCCACTGACCCATGGATAAATCTAGAAAATGCCTACAGCTTTCCAATCCACCAATTTGAGGCTACAACCTGGGATATGGTACAATTCTTATTTGTGTCTGGGGTGAGGGGGGAACACATTCCCAAGTCTATGCGATGAAAAAAAATCACCTCGTACTCCTATACAAATCAGGATCTGGTGATCCTGAAACCTCCTACCCCATAAGGTATCGTGATTTCCACCCCATCCCAACAAAAACACGTCATACATGATTGTTCTATTTTCTTAGAATTAACTGGATCAAGCCAACGTTCCATTATTGCTTCGATATCATCAAGTGCATCCCCTTGGGCTAAAGTCCAGATGGGATCGGATCGACAACCTTCATCGCTATGGTTGTGGTAGCACATGAGTCTTCTGATGTGGTTTCCATTACTGCTCAGGTGCGTACCAGCTTCCCAATAGAATCTATCGACTCAGAAGCGACTCCTCCCACAAAGGATTCCCCCTCAACAAGTGAAGAAGAAGATTTAGAAGATTCCCCTACCTTTGAAGAGGGAATCTCTACCACAGTCTACGAGTTGGTACAAGTGAACCTCAGTAGCGAGGTAGACCCAAGACCCACATTGATCAGTGCCTCTATGTCCTTCGAGGAGCAACAAAAATACATAGAAATCCTAAAACAACACCGTTATGTATTCACTTGGAGTTATGACGAGATTCCAGGACTAGATCCTTAGGTATCCATCCACTGCCTCGGTCTCCCTGCAGATCATCAAGGGTTCAATTAGCCTCCCAGAAAGATGCACCCTTCTCACAGTTTCATGATAAAGGTGGAATTTGATATTCTCATCAGATCCAATTTCATTAAGGTGGTCTAGTACGCCAAATGGATAGCCAACATTGTGATGGTCAGGAAGAAGAATGGACTGATAAGGGTATGTATCAACTTCCAAGATCTCAATTGTCAGTTCCTGAAGGATGATTTTACCCTTCTAGTGATAGAGTTATTTTTCGATGCTACGACTAGGTTTTAAGCCCCTTCCTTTATGGAAGTGTATTATGAATATAATCAGATCCATATGGCCCTTGAGGATGAGGTGTCTAAAACCTTTAGGGCACCACAGGGTACATTTTGTTACCGAGTCATGCCCTTCAGATTAAAGAATGCATGTGCCACCTATCAGCGGACCATGCATCGCATATTCAAGCCAATCCTTGGGACATTGGTGGAATGATATGTGAATGATATGGTGGAAAAATATCTCCAGTTACAGGACCATCTCATGGAGCTTGATAAAGTGTTCGGCTTCTTCTATTCTTGGCACAAGAAGATGAACCCATTGAAATGTGCCTTTGGGGTCACCTCTGGGAAGTTCCTCGTCATTGTTGTCAGATACCGGGGTATCAAGATTGACCCTTAGAAGATTAAATCCATTAGCCAGATTTCTCCCCCAAGAAATATTCGAGAACTTCGGGGATTCCAAGGACACTTGGCATACATACGCCGATTCATTACAAATATAGCTGGAAAGTGTAAGCCCCATTCTTGGCTCGTGATGAAAGGAACCGCCTATGAATGGGACAAAGAGTGCCAGAACACATTCGAGGAAATCAAGTAGTATCTTCTCTAGACTCCAATTTTGATTCCACCTATCTCCGAAAAACCGTTGGTCCTTTATGTGATTGCTCTGGAATGATCTCTCGGTGCCCTTCTCTCCCAAAAGAACAACGAGGGAACTAAAAACAGCCTCTACTACCTCAACCGCATGCTCCTCGATATGGAGACCAGATACTCCCCCATCGAGAAAAGATGCCTTTCAATTGTATTTTCAGTACAAAAGTTGCGACATTAACTGCAACACCATGAGGTACAATTGGTGTACCGAGTAGACCCGATGAAGTACATCCTGAGCCGTCCCATGCTAACAGGCCACCTATCATGTTGGGAGGTAATCCTCTAGAAGTTTGACAACAAGTTTGTCCCTAAGAAGGATATTAAGGGGAAATAATTGGCTGATTTCCTTGTCACCCATCCAACCCATGAAAACCAGTCTTCGTGCCTTGATTTTCGTTATAAAGAAATCATCTCAGTAGATCATTCCATCCCTTGTTGGAATATTCACTTCGATGGTGCTTCCTGGAGCCCAATCGGCTAAAGGCTCAATGACCCCAGACTCAACAAAGTGGGCCTTAGTATCATCTTCATTACCCCGGCGCAAGCTGTTTGGTCGTATTCATTCATATTGTTAGAAGGATGAACCAAAAATTAGGCAGAGTATCAGGCTCTCATCACTGGCCTCGAACTGTCCCTTGTGATTGATGTGCCCCATCTGCATGTGAAAGGGGATTCTAAACTAGTCTCAAACAGATCAATGGTGACAATGTCTTCAGGAAGCCAGAGCTCATACCATTGTTGGAACGCACTCTCCAGCTAATGGCCCAGTTCCCTTCTTGGCCAGAGGTTACTTTTTTCCCTCGGTCACAAAATAGTTGAGCTGATGCCTTGGATGACCTAGACGCATCACTTGCAGAGCCCAAGAAAGATGACATGATTATCCATGTGGCACATCAGAGATTAATTTCTCCCATCATTCCAGATGATGATGATGGCCCACAGGTAAGCCATCTTACCACCGATGCCTCCACGTCAGGACCCCCAGGTCCCCTGGATTCAGTGATTAAAGTATCTCCCAATTAGAGGATACCTTTGGTTGAATACCTCCAACATGGTAATATCCCAATAGATCAGTCCGAGCATGATAAAATATGACGCCGCACGCTGTATTTTACACTCCAGAGTGGTCCCAGTCTTGAGAAGATCCTCTACAGGAACGAGTTCAATGGTGTTCTCTTCTGTTTCATCCAAGGAGTTGATATTTCTCAGGCCATGCAGGAGGTTCATGCCGGTTCCTGTGATGCCCACCAGACTGGGCTGAATCTATCCCATCAGATCTGAAGACTGGGGTACTTTTGGCCCTCCATGATAAATATCTCCATCAAGTTCCCCAAAAGGATTCATGCATGTGAAGTTCATGCCAACTTCATGCATCGACCACCAGAGACTCTCCACACTACCATGTACTCTTGGCCCTTCACAGTCTGTGGAGTGGATGTTTTCGGACCAAATCCACTGGTGAAAGCTCACCAATATCGGTTCATCCTGACCACTACCGATTTCTTTTCCAAGTGGGCAGAGATAGTTCCACTCAATGAGGTCAAGGCCCATTCTATTGTTGACTTCGTGATCTCCAATATCATCTACCAGTTTGGAGTCCCTCACTCCGTTTTCACTGATAATGACACCAACTTCCGGGCAGCCGAGTTGGAGAAATTTTATTCTAAGTAAAACTTCTGTTCTAACCATACCACTTGCAACCATGCACATGAAAATGGTAAGATCGAGGCGTTCAAGAAAACCCTATCTAACATTTTTTAGAAAATTGTTGGTTAGAACAAGAATAGTTGGCTAGAAAATCTCCCCAATTCCCTTTTGGATTATCGGAAAACGACTCATAATTCCACCCAGGTGACTCTATATTCTCTGGTATATAGAACTGATGTCGTCCTACCTTTAGAGATTCAGTTTCCTTCATTAGGCACAATGGTCTATGATGAGCAGGCACTAGATAAAGTAGCTGAAATTCATCTGGCCAAGTTGTTAGCACTTGACGAAAATAGGCTTTGTGCCCTGCACAATCTGTAAAGGCATCAGAATAATATATCTAGAGCTTTCAACAAGAAGGTTCACCTCCTCTATTTCTTACAAGGTGATTTGGTCTTGGCCCTGAAGACACCAATGATTCTGGGATGGAAGCCACCAAAATTGGAACCCAAATGGGAAGGACGTTAAATAATTCCCAAGGTTTACCCCGATGGTGCATACTCCCTGGAAGCTATGGATGGTGAGTGTATAACTCCCCCCCACCAATGCCAAGTTTCTCAAGAAATACATTGTCAGAGCCAGCTGGTCCTAGATGACCCTAAACTGTCGGGTCCTGCATGACCCAAAACTGTTTGGTCCTACACGACCTTAAACTATATTAGGTCCTACAAGACCTCAAACTAGTAAGAAACGTCCCGCATGACATTAAACTATATGTCATCCTGCAAATTGTTAAACTACACCCTTAGAACTATGTTTGGCTTGATTCCCATCCGCATGGGATATATTTGAATGCTCATACATTTTGTCTTGAGTCCAGCCCCCCCCCCCCCCCTAAACTCTTTTCTTTGACTATTCCCCCTGGTCGTAGTTCTCTTGGAGAATCCCACATGATGTCATGCAATCTTCTTTGGTCTTATTCATGTCAGGACTAAGATGACTGCACCATGTGCCCCTCCTCATTCTTCTCATCCCCCAGGTCCTTAATGCATGATGTTAAACTGCATGGCCCCTTCAGAACAACATGCATCCTAATTCCCATTCTCATGGAATATGTAAGAATGCCCAGACATTTCGTATGTTGGCCTAGTCCAAACATTAGTATCTATCCTCGGGTCAGGACATATGTTGTGGTGTAGGATTTTTCCTCAATTCACATTCTGTTCATCATAACCCAACCATATGTCTCGCTCCATGAAGACTTCCACCTCTTTCACCATCCTTCTTGGCATTAAAATGCACAATCACACTTATGCTTCACTCACACTCCTTGTTTAGAACACCATCATATTTCATGTCGAAAAGGGACCCTGAATGGAATGGATGCTCAGCTCAAGGGCCCTCCTACAATTAAGGTCCAATGTCCTCGAGGATTTTGAACAACAAATTGACATGATCCCCACATTGTGAATGTGGTCAGTGGGCGATCCTTATTTGTTGTTCCCATTCTAGGTCACACGATATGGATGCTGTGTTTCGAACATGGTAAAAATCTATAATTTTTTGTTATCACCATCCCCATAGGTCCCAAATATTGAGTGTAGTTGTTCATTATACCCCTCTTACCTTCAAGATGCCATCTCCCTTAGTAGATTACTGCTATCTGACCCTTATATGATGAGGAGGGACAAGTCCTAGTCCTTGTTTCCCACACTGAGAATTGATCACATGGGCTTAAGAACTATGATGAGGCAGCACCCGCATAAGAGGTTATGTGGCCACAATAGATAGGGATGCCTAATCTCAGGTCCCTCGACCCTTTTGGCTCCTCAGCTCATGTTTTCGTTCAGGATTACGTGGTGTGGTATGGACTAGCATCCTTATTTACCTTGGGCTATCTAGCTACATCACACACATCCCCATGAGTTTTTCCTTCTCCACTTATGCCCCATACACAAGCACAGGACATGCCATGCTTCGCGGGCCACATTTTTTGGCTATCCATTATTCGGTGTCCAAAATGACTCCCGAATGGCATGGATACTCGACCCAAAGGCTCTCCTACCATCTCAGACCAACATCCTAGAGGATTTCAAGAAAAAAATTGATACATGTCTCATGTTGTGAATACGGTCGGCAGTTGATGCTCAATTGTTTTCCCAAACCATCGGTCATGCATGGATGGATGCTATGTTGCGAATATGGTCAACAATTGTCCTCTTCCATCACTGATATTGTTAAAATAAGCTTCTACATTCTAATATCTATGACCTTAAACTAATATCACTATCGTCCTCACTGCAAGATGTTAAAACTGCAATCTGGACACAACATTATGTCCGTGGCCCAATCCCAGGACCCCTGGCCCAAGTTATCTCTTTGGATTGTATGGTGTGGTATGGGATTATGTCCTCATTCATGTCGGGTTACTCATCATGTCGTACACATCTCTCATTGGGGTATCTTACCCATTTGCATCCTCACTTCATGATGACAAACTTCACATTATCCTTCTCTAGAACTACATGTGTCTTGATTCCCATCCTCATGAGATACGTAGGGCATCCCGAATGTCTTGTCTTTGGGTCTAGCTTCATCTCATAGAAATCTCCCTATCATCTTGGCCCATTGGCCAGTATTTCCCCAGGGAAAGGGGTTCATGGTGTGGTATGGGTTTACGCCCTCATTCACGTCAGGTCTGTAACAACCACCCAATGTTCCTCTTTCTCCTGAGAGTTCTATATCCCCTTGTTCTATACTCATCTTTCAAAATCGGAAACTCTCATGTTGAGCCCCTCAATCCTCTTCGGTGATTCACCTATGTGCCCAAGAGTACTCTGGTTAAGCATCTGGAGTGTCAGATTTTACCGTGACATTTTCCCACCCACCTTCCAGGCTTCGTGTTCCCCTTTATGTGGGCTTTCATCACCTTTCACTTCCGAAGGGACCCCCAAGTGGCATGGATGCTCAGCCCAAGGGCCTTCCTACCATTACAACCCAACATCATTGAGGGTTTCGAACAACAAATTGATACAAGTCCCGTGTTGTGAATACAGTTAGCAGTTGACGCTCATTTGTTGTTCCCATTTCATGTCACACTATATGGATACTGTGTTTTGAACACGGTCAATCGTTATCCTCCATCATCACACCAAACCCATTAATCCCAAAATATCAATCACATGATTCACATCATTTTCCACCTCATCATGTCTAAAGTGGAATTTCGACACTCTTAGTACTATCCTTCAGTGCACATTTTCACATTAGGAGGAAGAAACCACGGTAAAGGTTCGGGGATCTGCACTAATTTCCCTTTGGCATGCATTCCAGGTATTGAAAAAAACCTCCTTTTCCCTTATTTACCACACCGAGTTTGACTCATGTGGTCTTAGGGATCGGGTTGAGGTCTGCACTTACTTAGAAGGATTCCGCTCCTCTATGGTCTGAGCTCTAAAACTATAAACTAAGATCTTTTTCTCCTAGAACTACGTAAAGATTGATTATATTCCTCATGGGATATGTAGGAATGCCCAAGAATCTTTCCTTTGGTTCCATCCCCAAGAATCATAAATCAGGTTCCCCCACTTTTTCGACCCCTTGGCCCAAATTCTTTCAAGGAACCCCGCTCCTGCAACTTTACCCTGAACAGGTCCGGGATGCCCCATGACAATGATGGGATGCACCGTCTTTCTCTCTAGAGAGGTCCTGTGTGGGAGTAGGAATGATTCATGATAAAACTGGTACGTCCACCTAATGTGTTTCCACCATGGTGGCATAATTTCAAGAGTGTTGGACTCCGTTCGAGCAAAACACCACTCCACCTTCCACACTTTGCATTCCATTTATTCGAACCCTTGTCCTCTTTCACATCTAAAGAAACCCCCTAATAGTATGGATGATTGACCTATGGCTTTCCATCTATCCCAATCCTACATTCCAGAAGACTAATGGATGATATTCATGAGTCAGGCCCCGTGTTTCAAACATGGTCAGCGGTAGGCCCCCATTTTTCATCCCCATTTCTGGTTAAAACAATATGGATACTCTATTTCGAACATGGTCAATATTTATCCTCTATTTTCAAGCCACCCCCACAGTGTTCCGAATCAGGGGTGTTGTGATTCACACTTTCCACTCCCTTATGTTCAGGTTGATTTCAAACGCCCCCGGTGTTACGCCGCTCATGCACTAGAGCACATTAGGAAGATGACACGCCAATTGTTATGAGGACCTCATCCCCTAATCATACCTCTCCATTCTCTTCTCAGGAATCCAGATTGGTTGATCAAACCTCATGTTCCTGAAGCTTCATTGGAACTCCTACATTCAAACGAAGTAATAGTGTGATCATTCCTTGTTTCTCACACTGTGTACAACCCACATGAGCTTAGGAATGGATTTCTATTTATTTAAGGATTGTGGTTGAATGCATTAAACCAAATTAACAAGTATATAAATCTATCCATACATGCAGTTCAGAACAAGAGGTAGTAAGGGGAAATGATTTTATGAGTTTGACCAAAATTGGGCCCTTAAAGATCATCATCTTGGATAGATCATTCTAGTGCCACTAAATTTTTGATTGTGGCCTCCAGGATTACTACCCGCCCCCTGAGAACCCTCTCTTCATCAGCGGCCACAGAGTTCAGTGCACTTTCCCAATCCTGTGCTTGCGCCTGTTCAGTTTTAAGTTCAGTCATTTGGTGACCCGCTTCCACTAGGAACTCTTGGGCATTTTCCAGCTGGGCCCTAAATTTCTCCACAAGCTCAGAATAGTTGATAATGAATACCTCCATTTCTTTCATCTGTTCTTCAAGTAATCATGCCTCTTATTCCACCTTCAAGAGTTCTTGGGTACTCCCTGACTCTTTATGACACCGGGAAATGTCAGAGCATCGACTACTCTCATGCAGCTTCTCAGCCATGTATTCATGGACTATCGAATGAAGAAGGTGAGCATCCACCCCTCCAACACAGAGAAAGCGCAGCCATGTGTGGAGAGATCCCATATGTTTTAGCCATTTTGTCTGAGGATGACCATGAAAGTTCTTGATACACTTCCACCCTTTGCGTTGTATCACACGGCTCTCTTTGGCCGCCTCCTAATCAGAATCATCTATCTCCTCGGGATCTGGAGGATGATAATAGGGGAAAGTAGCCACGTGACCAGAGGTAGGGTCTTCTTCGGGTATTGTTCCCAAGGGGGTAGTATCTTCAATAACTGGGAAACCTTCCTCTCTAGTCTCGGTCTTGGTATCTCCTTCTCCAACTTCCGGCCCCTCCTCAGCATTAGTATCACTAATATCTATATCTATTTTCTCACCTAGTGCTGGGGCCGACTCGATTCGGAAAGTGCTTCCTGAATGGGCCGACCCATTTTCTATTTAATCACTCATGAATGACCTAGATTTAACAACCTGAAAAGCCTCCAAGGCTATCATTAATGCACAAAAAATGAACACCCTAATCAACTGAGCTCTCTGGTGATAAATATTGGTCTCTGAGTAATGAACTTACAAGATCCCAAGGAATCAGTCTCGGGTGTTCAAGTTTCTATATGAGCCATTATTATAGGGGATCCATCAGCACTTTTTAGCTCAATAATGGGCATCGTCTCCCCACCTTATTCTATTCCCCCCCCTTTGGATGGGGCCTTCTACTCCACTGTGACATGGTCAGACACTGTCTACCTCTTCCCGGCATCTTGACTACCAGATCTCTTTGCAGAAAAAAGATTAACCATTTTTTTAGGAGATTTCCTTCAAAAATTCCTTTACCCCCAGCCTCTTCTTACCTAGCTCCAACAGATGCCATGTTAGGATAGGATTGCATGATTTTTCTCCCAAGATGTTCCTCGCTGGAAGGAATTTATCGTACTGATGCCCATCCAAAGGGATACCCCTGATGCAATGAATGTCCCAAAGGATGATACCAACTTCCCTATGGTGAAGATGGAAGGTATTGGTATCAGGGGACCATCAGGTAAATTGCTCTGGCCCAAGCTCATGCTGACAGTAGAAATGAAACTGCGACGTCCACACCACCTTGAACAACCCAGTGTGCCGCAGTTCGACCATGAACTGGTCACACATCTGGTGTACACAATACACCAAAGACCATTCATTGGTGAAATTTCCTCCTAACCGTATATCTGAATCCTACAGCCAGCCTTTAGTTTCGTCAGTAACACTCTGTCAGAAAGTAGTTGCGTAATTGGCCGGAGAATCCTCTATGACTGGGTCGCTTCCTGAAATAGTCCTGGTCTGAGGATTCAAGATGTAAACAACAATATTCTTGGTTTCACTAAAAATATGTCCATTTTTAGTGGTATTATACCAAGGTATGTCATCCTCACGGGTCACCCATTACCGCAGTGTGTCGACATCAAATCTTGGTATGGGTACCTCCTCCAAAATCCCAAAGTCCCATATTAGAAAGTTGTTGGATAGTGCATACTCCTTATGGGATGGGGTCAACATGTTGAAGATAGTATGGTTGCTGGATATGATCTTTCGGGCACCATAAACCTCTGGGTTGGAAACCATCTCTGCCCTTCGAGTGGCGAACACAGCTTCTCTCTTAGTGTCAGCCCGACTTGCAGCCATCTTCTTCTGGAAAGGTCTTAAGGTGGCAGTGATAAATGGATGATATGACATAAAAAATCATAAGGTGGCATGAAAACATAGAAGCCACTCGAAATGCAGAAGCAGCAGCACGAAAAAACCCAATTCTGCACGTAAAACAATGGCCATATCCGAAGAATTACACGCAACCGAAGCAGTGTTTATCATAGGACAAGGAAGTTTTTCGTGCGCAAGAGCTCAGGTCTTATCGCATGAGAAAAATCCATATGAAATAAGGGACCTCTGAGAGTTTTTATAGGCATGGATCTTGGCTTTAGCACGCATTAAAAGTGATTTTCCCTCCACTTCCTGGTTTTACATGCATCTGTGGGGTTTGACATGAGATGACTCCATGAATTTATACGTCTCGATGTTTCCCTCGGAATCCGATCTTTTCGTCCCCTCGCAGATCCAATTATGAAGGGGGGGCATTGGTAGACACTAAAAAATGCTCAAGGTCTAAAGGAAGTTTTGGCATGACAAAGAATATACGTATTTTGACCCGTTGATCCATTATGGGGGGCCTAGAAGGGCCACGCAAAAATATATCCGGTGTGTGAGAAAAAATCACTGTCGTGCAGAAAACCGTGGGATCTGAGGATGTCATCCATGTAGGTGAAGAAATGTTTGAGCCACCGACTGTGGGTGCAGAAAGTTATGCGCGGCTTCCACCGCATGGTTAGACATTCACGCTACCAAAACTGGCATAAAATATTTTGCACGGACTGGTTTCCATGCAGATTCGATGACCCCGAGTGACTGTAAATAGAAGGGTGCCCCTTCAACTTCTGATGGTTGAGGAATCCAAACCATCTCCTCTGCACGAAATCCACCTCTCTTGCACGCAAAAGATGGTTTTTAGGTACATTATTTTTTGCAACAGGTCACCCAGGGGTCCGCCTTCGTGCCAAACCACTCTGGATTAACCTCTTCCAAATCCCTTTGAGTCTCGTCCTTTGCGTGCAATCCCTATTCCTTGCACGCAATCCCCGCCAATTGCGAGCAAAAATGCGACCCCACTTTGTGCGCCCAACCTATCCAATTGAATGCCGACCTGGTCTTGTCCATGTAAGTGTCTCAATTGCACACCGACCTGGTATTTTCTATGAAACAATTTTGTTTTGCACCCAAGCCTCCCTCCTTGTGTGCACGTGTTTGATGTCTCTCTTTCGGACATCATTTTCGGGCACCTCCCACGCCCAAAACATCTACATCACACACCGTTTTTCCATATGACATTCTAGGCTCATACTAAGTAACATTAGAGTCCCTTGGGAGGTGTTTCACATTGTGATTACCTCACCTCATGCTTTTTCACACATGCACACTAACAGCTATTACTTCATCACATAGCCATGCTAACGTGGACCCCCAATTGGATCACCTCACGAAACCCCCTAGTCACGGTGTTGCTGGTCCCTTCGCTTCACCAATGTGTATAGGGTGCCATTTATGTATGTCCTAGGGGTGAGTGAACCCACCTAGTCTGACCCGTAGGACGTTAAACTGACAAGCACCTTCGTCCTCAGCACATGAAATTAAACTATGACCTCACCCCGTTCCTTGCATGCAGGGTGCCCATCTCGGACATTCTCTATGCCCACTTGTCTCCACGATAGTGGGATCATTCCTCACATGGAATGACATCCTCTTTATTAGAGTAGCATCTATCCACGGGGAAAGGGAAACCACACTAGTGTAAGCCCCTAGCTTTTATTGCAGGAGGTAGCATCCCTACTCCTCCTCTCTTCTTGGGTGACAAATCCACCTCCCACTGGGCTTTGTCACCACCCGGGCCACCACCATGGAGTAAGTACCAATATCCATCTCCCTGGGCAGTGAACAGTGCATAATCCCATGTTTCCTCTTTGGGTTACTAACCTCGTGTAAGCACCATTCCACTTTACGGAGACACGCCTTTCACGACGTGGTTGTTAGGTCTTTGCTGCCTCTTGTTTCTCACACTGAGCAAGACTCACCTGGGCTTAGAGTAAGCATAAACCATGACATCCTCTTCTGGGATACCTAGAGTGTAAGTCTCACACACCACTTCTGAACTATGTGGACTTTGATCCTTACCAAGGTAAGGTACGTATGATGCCTCCCTAAGGTTCAAGCCCAACACCCGGTCGTTCCGACCCCTCTTCACGTTGGATCGCTCACACCACTTCCAAACTATGTGGACTTTGATCCTTGCTAAGGTAAGGTACATAGGACACCTCCCATAGGTTCAAGCCCAACACCCGGTCATTCCGACCCCACTTCACGTTGGTTCGCCCACACCACTTTTGAACTACATGGACTTTGATCCATGCCAAGGCAAGGAACGTAGGATTCCTCCCTCAGGTTCAAGCCAACACCCTGTCATTCCAACCCCTCTTCACGTCGGGTTTCCAACACCACTTATGAACTATGTGGACTTTGATCCTCGCCAAGGGAAGGTACATAGGATGCCTCCCTAAGGTTAAATCCCAACACCTAGTCATTCCGACCCCTCTTCACATCGGTTCACCCACACCGTTTCCGAACTACATGGACTTTTATCCTTGCCAAGAAAAGGTACGTAGGATGCCTCCTTGAGGTTCAAGCCCAACACCCAGTCATTCAGATCCCTATTCACATCGGTTCGCCCACACCACTTCCGAACTACATAGACTTGGATCCTTGCCAAGGCAAGGTTTGTAGGACACCTCCTTGTGGTTCAAGCCCAACACATGGTCCTTCTGACACCTCTTCACGTCAGTTCTCCAACACCATTTCCGAACTATGTGGACTTTGATCCTTTCAAAGGCAAGGTACGCAGGATGCCTCACTGAGGTTCAAGTCCAACACCCGGTTGTTCCAACCCCTCTTAATGTCGGTTCACCCACACCACTTCTGAACTATGTGGACATTGATCCTTTCCAAGGAAGGGTATATTGGACGACTCCCCAAGGTTAAATCCCAACACCCTATTGGTTTCGACCCCCTTCACATCGGACAACCCTTTTTTATCGCATAACATTAAACCACATGCCCCCATTTTTTGTCTAGTATGACGTTAAACTGCATCCACCACCCAGAACTACGTTGGATTTGATCCCTGTCTCCTAGACATGATATGTAAGAAGCCTCCCTAAGGTTCATCCCCATCTAGGGGTAAGTCGTTGTCAACCCCATCCACCAGTAAGCCATTGTCAACACCATTCAGTGGTAAGCCATTGTCAACCCCATTCAACGGTAAGCCATTATCAACCCCATTCGATGGTAATCCATTGAAGTCCCCAATAGATGGTAAGATATCATCAGATAAAATATGTGGACTTTGATTCCCAGCCATAGGGATACGTAGGAATTCTCTTTGAGGCTCAATACCAAAATAATCATCATCCTCATGGTAGTTCCATCCCATTCACCATCCACTTCATTCAACACTCCATCATCAATCTTGATTCTTACCCGAGTTTCCACATCCTAGTGAGGTCATTCCTACTAACCCCCTACATCAGTGTACCCTCTAGGGATTACACTCATCTGATCCACTCTAGTTTTTGTTTCGATCAGTCTGATCCATCTCCGCTAGACATTAAACTTCCGACATACCCTGTGTTAAACATAGGAAGCTGATGAAAACCTCAGAGATGTGCCTAGTGCATACGATTCATCGCATTCAACATGGGTTGCCTCAAGATTATGTTCCCTCGATAATCCCTATAATAATGGATATAAAGCAAATGCGCCAATACTCTAGCATCCCGACCCTCCAGTGATGCCCAACATGACTACTCCCCGACTGAAGGTTGCTTCCCTAAATTGTTACTCTGGAATGTCTTGAAAGAAGCAGCATAATTATCTGGTGTCTATGAATATATGCTATTGGGAAGAGTTTCATGAACAACGTCTTAATCTATAAGGGAGGCCCGAACTAGGTGATGAGCTCCGAGGTGGAATCCACCGAAGGAAGAACCGAAATACCAACATCTCATTTCGATCAAGGAGAAAATTTCCCTGAATAAGTGATGGATGCCACTCGCCTATGAAAATCCAGAATACAGGGCAACAGAGCAGTGCGTCCTTGAACATACAGATTCACGCGCCTCGGTGAAAGCTTCAAAAACATTCTTGTTATTGAAACCAATTTAAAATATATAAAAGGAGAATGAACTTGGATTCTTGATAGTGGATGTTATTATCATATGATATCAGATTTCATATTGTTGAACAATGAAAAAATACATTAAATAAAGAATAGTGACATTTCACAATGATGAATCTCTGAGAATCAAAGGTGCTGGATCAACCATAATTTGGAGAGAAAATATGAAATCCAAGAAAGTATTATATGTTTATGGGATGCAACATATATTACTAAGTGTTTCACAACCTTGATATGAGGGTAACAAAGTTATCTTGAGAAAAGATGGGTTTTTTTGAATAGTGAGGAATATGGAAATATGGTTACAAGAGGCCAACGTATAAAAGAGAAATTATTTCATGTTAGTGAAATAAATAACTATTATTACATAGGAATGGTGGAAAAGAATTAGTTGTAGAATAAAATGTTGGGAAACATGTGTCATAGAAACATGATTAAGTTATCAATGTGATATAGTTTCTGAGATATTCTTCATATTTCAACAAGAAGGGATTGGTGTTTCACTATTTATTAGAATAGAAATATTACAAATTATGTGCATAAGAATGTTTACATTTTTTCAAAACAACCCCTTTAACTTATTAATTCATATATCTATGGTCCCATGGGAAAAAAATAAACTAATGGAGATAATTAATTCATCACTTTTATTGATGAATTTACACACATTATTTTTGTTATTTTTATGAAGCATAAGTCATATTTCCTAAAAATGTTTAAATGTTTCTAGAGGAAAGCTGATAAGGGATATGAGTATTCCATAAAGAAGTTAAGAATTAATAATGTTGGTTAGTATAATAATGAATAATTTTAAAATTATCTTGAGAATAATAGAATTCTACATGAGTTCAATTCACCATATACTCCTCAAAAAAATGGGTTTTCTGAAAGAAAGAACATAATTTTAGTGTAAATGGGGAGAAATATATTAATTGTACGTGGTATTTCTCATTACTTCTGGATGAAATCCATGAGTACTAATATTTTTATAAAAAAACATTATTTATATAAGACAAGTTCGAATATGACTCAATGTGAAATGTTTTATGTTAAAAATCTAAGTCTAAAATCCTTAATATTTATTGGGAGTACATGCATCATAAACAAGAAATGTAGCAACCTTGGAAACTTTTAGTAGAGAGGTGAAGATGGATTTTTTCTTTTTTATTCACTATATGTAAGACCATATAGAAGATTTAACAAAGAAACTGGGAGAATAATTGATTTTTTAGATGTGAAATTTATAGAAAAAGATGGGGAAGAAAAAAAATCATATAGATAAGGAAGTTGAGTGAGATATGATATTTTTAACTATTATGATAAGGATGCTTATAATAGAAATCCTACTCAATAATAAGAATCAGACTCACATATTTCAAGTGATGATGATGAAACTAAAATAACTCATCATAGGATAAGGAAGCTAATGGAGGCTAAGAATATTATTGGTGATCAACCTTATAAGGTTTAAATAAGAAGAACATAAAAACCCTACACCCATACTTCTTTGTATTCAAAATTGGTGTAGAAGGATCTGAATACTACTTTTGAGCATCCAAAATGCGTTGAGGATCTAAATTAATAGCTTGATCAAATAGAATTTTATTTGGAGCACATACCTAATCAAGATAACAAAAATGATATTTATAAAAAATGGGATTTCTAGAACAAGATGGATTATGGATGTGAAGAGATAAGTAAGAAATAAATATTAGTGTGAAAAGGTTACTCCCAAATTTAAGGTGTTTATTTTGATGAGATTTTTCTCCCATGGAAATGTTAGAACCAACCAGAATCTTTATTTACATTACTTCACAATAAAGTTACAATATTTTCAAGATGGATGTGAAGTCACCATTTAAAAATGGGGTTCTTGATGAGGATTTTATATCGGAAAACCATTTAACATCACATAATTTCCATTTTTTATATTTATATATTATATGGAATTATTATGAGACTAACCACTGAGATGACGTGTGATTCTGATGCCCGGTGTGCCCAGAAAAATTTGATTAAGAATATTAAAATATTAAATAGCACGCTAATGAATTTTTCTTGAAAAATTACAATAACTTCTAAACTAGTTCCCAGATCATAAATATGATGGCACCACTGCGTTTAGTGTATAAACTTTACCTTATGAGGGGCCTAACATCAGTCGAAGTGAGTTAACTATGAAAATTAATTTGTGGAAATTTAAGGAAATAAAATAAATGAAGTGTAATTTTATTTAATGTTATACAGAAACACACTAATGGTTTTATTATTAACAAACCTTGTTAGAGAATTCGAGGTTATCATCATAATCCTAGAATTCCTTTCAAAGGTAGAGAAGGAGCACAATCCAATGAATACTGGCATATTTAGGATCGATTACGATGCAAACTCCATTCTTCATCAAGAAAAGACCGAAACTCTAGGTGGGGAAGTTTTTTATTTTTGATTTCACCATTCTTAATTTATACAATGAATACGGACTAATCCATGAACAGAATATCCTGGGAATTGATCATATGTAGATTGATGATTTTTTTGCGGGTTATTTTTATTCAATTTAGTCTATTTTCTAACCCAGATCTATATGTTCTTGATTGTTGGCCAAGAAATCTTGTAAAATGATGTTAAACAATTTATATGTCCATATCTCCCTCTGTTCATTGCGTTCTTCATCGTATGAACTTATTTGTTCGTGGATCAATATTTATGGGTAGTATTTGATCACGATTGGACCCCCGAATTTGAGGATAACTGATAGTAGAGGCCTCAATAGGGTAGATCAGGTGAAGAGGAACCTGGATATATGATGTTTTCAAATTTCGGGCCTCATAGGATCCTCATTGGTCTATAGAAGCGACCACTAGTATGGGTTTGACATGGTTGTTCGAAAAAGTATGGCAACAGCACCAGTGAGGTGAGGTGGTGGTAGCAGCAGTTTCCTGTGGTAGCTAGAACAGTGGTGGCCGGAGGAGAAGGTCAGTGGAGGCCGAGCAAGATGTGGCAAGAATACCTTGTGGGAGCCACATGGAGGTTGTGGGACATAGATTCCAGAGCAGAGTGAAACCATGGCCAGTAGCTGTAGAGCGCGTGCGATCCATGGACAATGGAGGTGGAGAGTGAGTTGGGGTTGTGGGCTAGCGAGGTGAGGCATAATGAGGAGGGGTCATGGGATAGGGAGGCATTAAGTCGGGGCATGCAACATGTGGTAGACCAGGACAGCCCACGTGTGTGTGGGCCTAACAATAGAAGCCATGCTAGGTTGGCCAGACCAGGTCGGGCCAGACTATGTCGATTTAGCTGGTGGGTCGGGCTGGGTCTGGTCAGTTGGATTAGACCCACACTGTACCCGGGTCAGAATTTTTATGAAAACAACAATAACCTTCAATCTATGTGTGCATTTGATGATCTGTTTGTAGAGATGGGACCCTTGTGATGATATGGTCCTTTTGAGATACTCTAAGTGTGTTTTTGTGAAAGTTTTCATATGAAATAAAGGCTTGAGCAGTATGTTCTTCTCGATCAATTTCACTACAAGGAGAATCATGTGGCTAGTTTTGAATTTGAGACTACATGATGTTATGAGACTGTGTGACTTACCAATACTATGTGTCTTACTGAGACTACATGTATTACCGAGACTGTGTGTCTTACCGATACTGAGTGTCTCATTAAGATTATGTGTCCTATCAATACTAGGTGTTTTTTGGATTACGTTAGATGATCCTATTTTTTATACTATTGACCTATAAGTGGGTGAGCTAACTATGTATCCTCTTTTTGGTATAATTTGTGTATTTATTTATGGTATAAATCATATATTTCTTTGTGTTATATTGAATGTATTTCATTGTGGTATACTTCATGTATTTATATGTGGTATACTTCATTTATTTCTTAGTGGTATTCCTTTGTGGTTTCCGGGTTCCCTACTGAGTATTGTTTTACTCATCCCTAAATGAGATTTGCTCACATATGTCATGTCTTGTGCAGAAGATCAATGCTTTGATAGAGTACTAGGTGGACTAAGACTAGGTGCCTTTTAGAGAGACCAGATAATCGAGGTGTTATCCTATGAATTCAGACCGCTTTGAAGTACCTTTCCCTTCATCTAGGGTTTTCTATGGAAGAGTTTCAAGAACTTGTGTATTAACTTTTCTAGACACCTTTTTGGGTGGGCTTGTATTCTGGCCCAGTTTACATTCCTGTTTTCTTCTATCATACTCGATTGTTGGTATCTTAGTGGTATGCATTCTTGTTTACACAATATTTTATATTTCAGAAGTTTGGGCTCAGAGATGTGTGCATTTGTACAAGTACATAAAAAATGCATCCCATTTGTGTGAAATGCCTACTCGGTGCTCGTCACCATCCCCTAGCCTATTGGAGGCAGGATTAGAGTTGTCATGGTATGGGCCCCTCTAAGACGGTTCTTGATAGAGCTGAATTCGAGAAGTCATTTCTACTTAAGGACCAAGATTCAATGATATTGGTTTGGGGAAATAGTGTTAAGTGTTTTGAGTTCAGATTTTAGGAAAGGGAATCTAGTGTTGGTGTAGCGACTGATGTATCCATACACCCGGACTCTGAATTCTTCTTTTCAACTTGGTGCATGGAAACATTGATTGTAGGGAAGGAAATGGTACCTATGTCATATTGGATTTGGGTATGTTTTAATGTCATTATTGAGTCATCTCACCAGTTATACTCTATTTACCTTGGTATATATTATTCTATTTCCCGATGCCTCTTCATAGAAAGGAAGCTAGGATTCTATTGTGTGATTACGAGGATGATTATCCTAGTGCTGAGGCATCAGTATAGGGGAATATACCAGAGATGGAACATCCAGGTGGTTTTCCAGTGATACCACCACCCGTTGTGCAGTGGTTACTAATAGAAATACCAGTTGAGGTTGCACATAGGCTCAGTTCATTCCATGAGTTCCAAAGACAGTGACCTCCTAGATTTTGTGGTGATATAGACCCCCCAAGTAGTTGAGGATTGGCTGGAGGTAGTTACACATGTCTTCCTCCATTTGAGGATGCCTTCTGAATAGATGGACATCCTATCGATGAGTCTTCTTCGAGGCTCAGCGGGACAATGGTGAATCTTAGTGACCCAGACTCATGTTGGGAAGGATCTCTCTTTTTAAGACTTAAATTGTCTCTTTAGAGAGGAGTTCTTTCTGAATATGTTACGCTCAGTGCATATATAAGATCTTTTTCATTTATAGCAGGGAAGTCGGAAAAAGGAAGAGGTAGGAACAAGGTGGTGTATAGAGTAGAGCGCGTGGAAGAGGAGAAATATAGGCAGTCGGAGTTTGGTGGAGGTTCAATGTATTACCACCACCACCCCCAGGTGGTCCATTACTGGTTCATGGACCTCGTGGATAGAGATGAATCCAGCTATAGGAAATGAAGGATTATGACCCCAAGGCTTCAAGGACAATTACAGGTACAATCTGCATCATTTCCACCTCAGCAACATTTTGATAGAAACATTTTTCAGTCATTATTTTCTTTCCACGACCCTTTTTTGAGACATAGAGATTCGGGTTATATCGTTGAATCAAACATTATGCTTAGAGACTCCAAAGGGATGAAATTAGATGATCAAACACTAGTACCAATAGTGTGACCTTACTCTTGGAGGTGATATTTTCCGTTGGGATCTCTTAGTAGTAGCGTTGAGGCCTTACGACGTCATTCTCAGTATAGACTAATTATCCATAGTCCATGATCAGATTGAATATTTTAGGAATTGAGTGTGGTGTGTCTATAGCTGTGGGACAAGGTTTTACTTTGTCACCAAGATGAATCCCAAGTAGCATAGGATAGACTCACACATAATAGGGTGTAGTTGATCACACATCAGTTGGATAGCCTGAACATCAGTATAGTGGATGAGAGGAGTCCCCAGATTCCATCATTGTTGGAGGAGTATGAGGACATCACTACTGAGGATGTTCTAGGATTAACTCCACACAAAGAGGTATATTTCTGCATTGATCTATACCTAGAGGCAACATTTATATCTAAACCTACATATCAGATGGCTCCCATAGAGTTTCGTGAACTATGGGTAAAATTATAGGACTTACAGAAGAAGGGCTTTGTGAGACCCATTGTTTCACCATGGGAAGCCATATTTTGTTTCCCATGAATGTAGATGGTAGCTTGAGTTTATCTGTGGACATCCGGTGCCTAAACCAGGTGATTGTGAAGAACAATTATCCACTAACGAGGATCAATGACCTCTTTGACCAGTTGAAAGGGTCATTTTGTTTCTCGAAGATAGACATCAGATCTGGCTACCACCAGCTTTGAGTATAGGATAGTGATATACTGAAGATGGCCTTCAGATGTCATGAAAGCCCCTATGAGTACTTAGTGATGTCATTTGGTGTGAAAAATTCCCCAATAGAGTTCATGGGACTCATGAGTAGGATCTTTCAGCCTTATATAGATCGGTTCTTGGTGGTATTCATTGATGATATCCTAATGTACTCGTCATCCTAGTAGGATCATATGAGAACCTTAAGGATGGACCTAGATATACTCTGAGAGAACCAGATTTACATGGTGCTCTCAAAGTTCCAGTTCTGGGTCAGAGATGTCCATTTCCCAGGGCAAATCATTTTTGAGGCTAGAGTTTCACTGGATCTAGCAAAGATAGAGGAAGTTCTTGCTTGGGAGCCACCCAAGAGTGTTATCAAGGTACATAATTTTCTTGGTTTAGATGGGTACTATTGGATGTTTTTACCCAACCTTTACAGAGTAGCATCACCTTGACATCTTTAACATGGAAGGGGAGCCTTTCTCATGGATGAAGAAGTTCTATGAGTGTTTTTAGTAGTCAAGACAGAGATTTAAGAGCACTCCCATCTTGAGATTTCCAGAGGGGGGTGTCGAGTACGTATTATTCTATGATGCATTAGGAACTAGGATTGGTTGTTTCCTGATGCAAGGGAAAGTGGTGATTAGAAAGGGTTTATGATAGATGAGACCACATGAGTAGAACATCACGAACGAAGATCTTGAGTTACCAGTGGTAGTCTTCGCATCGAAGATGTGTAGACACTACCCGATGGGTGAGCGATTTATCTTCTACTCTAACCACAAGAGTCTCATATATATCTTATCTGAAAAGGATCTAAACATGAGACAAATACGATTCCTAGAGTTCCTACAAGACTATGAATTAATGATTTTCTATACTCTTGGTAAGGGGAATGTGGTGGAAGATTCTCTCAGTAAGAAATCGAGTCTACATTTTCTAAATGAGGCATCAGAGCAGTTAGCCTCATAGTAGATATCCATTGTGGATGCAGATGGAACAACTCACCTCTATTCAGTAGTTTTCACCCCTCTACTCTTATATCTATTTAGGGAGGCACATATCAGAGATACTGACTATGATAATTTATGTGCTCATATGTCCATAGAGTATGCCCCTAATGGATATTTGAGATGTGGTGAGCACATCGTTCTCTTTACAGGATGCACAATGGTACCAATGGAATTATGGAAGGCAGTCTTGAGGTATTTCCATACATCCCCTTTGGGGGTACATCCTGGTGTGGTGAAGATGAACCAGGACCTCCAATGTCAGTTATGGAAGCCAAAGATGAAGAAGGATGTGGTGAAGTTTGTTTCTAGATGCCTCACTTGCCAGCAAGTGAAGTATGAGCACCAGGTTCTTGTGGGTTTGAATCAACCCCCTGAGGTGCCAGAGTGGAAGTGGGATGAGATATCGATGGACTTTGTGATATGGTTACCATTTATGTCTAGGTGGAATGATACCTTATGGGTGGTCGTTGACCAACCCACCAAGTCGGACCACTTTTTTATGATTCAAGAGCATAGTTCAGAAGAGATCTTGAGACACCTCTACATGTAGAAGATAGTTCGACTCCATGGAGTTTCTTCAACGATAGTATCAGATTGTGATGGTCTCTCTATACATCGGTTTTGGAAGGGATTATAGGAGGAATTTATTCAGCTGCTCTTGAGCATAGTTTTTCAGCCACAGATGGATGATGAGACCAAGAAGAACATTTCTGGAGGACATGCTATATGCTTGCATCCTAGTTTTTGGCCGTAGTTGGGAAAATCACCAACCCCTGGTGGAGTTTACATATAACAAAAAATACAATTCCACTGTTTCTATGACATCATTTGAGGCCTTGTATCAAAGATCTTGTAGGTCACCACTTTTCTTGATGGACCCCAGAGAGTCCACACTCATGGGACCATAGTTTTTGAAGGTGACTATAGAGAAGGTGAAGGTCATCCTGGAGTGGATGAAAACTATTAAGAGCCGTCATAAATCATATGATGACTGGTGACAGAGGTTTTTTGTGTTCTTCAAGGGAGACCATGTGATCCTTCAAGTATCTCTTCAAAAAAGGATATAATGATTTGGCTGAGGAGGAAATATATCTCCGACGTTCATCGACCCTTTCCAGATACTAGGTAGAGTTTGTGAGGTGGAATACCTCTTAGAATTACCTGCAAAGTTTGAGTAATTTCATGATGTCTTCCATGTGTTACATATGAGGAGATACGTGCATGATCCATCAGACTTCATTAACTGGGAGACATTTCTATTGATGATGGGATGAAATTTGCAGAGTACCTGGTGGAGATCGAGGATCGATGGGAGAGGATCCTTTTTGGGTGGTCTATTCCTTTGGTGCACGTTTGGTGGTAGCATGAGAATATCTAGGAGAGAACACGGGATAGGTAGGCTCAGATTCATGCACAATACTCTCATTTGTTTATTTAACCTTTTGTTTTGGATTTTAGGGATGTAAATCCCTAAGGTGGGGAGAATGAAAAATCTCAAAAAAATTTATATATTATTTTTATATATTATTTTTATATATTATAAGGAAATATTACGAGAGTAGGCACTTGGATAGAATATGATTTCAAGGCCCGGTGTTCCTGATACAATTTATTGAATAATATTAAAATATTAAATAGCACACATTCATTGTTTTCCTGAAAGTGTGGAATAACATCTAAATAGGTGCTCGGATCAAAAATCCGAGGGAAATGTTGCATTCATAGTAGTAACATTTATGTACGAGGGTTCTATCATCGATCGCTGCAGGTTGACTGTGGAAAATAATTTTTTGATGTTTAAATAAATAAAATAAATGATGTTTTATTTTATTTAACTTTACATGATGACACATCAATGATTTTATTTTTAATAAACATTGTTAGAGAATTCAGGGTTATTATTATAACCCCATAATTACTCTAAAAGGTGGATAAGTATCTCTTGGAAAAAAATGACAGAAGATCGAGGATCAATAATGACGCAACCCCTATTCTTCATCAATAAAAGAATCCAAGCTCTAGGTAAGGATTTTGTATCATTGCAATTTCCCCATTCCTAATTTCTATGGTGAACATAGACTAATCCACAAATATATTATCTCACTGATCGATTATATTTTGTAGGAGGAATTTTTTGCAGGTTAGCAAGATTTGATTTAATCTGTTTTCTGACCCAAATCCCCAGGATATTGATCGTTGACCAAGAAAACTTGGCCAATGATGTGAAACCTTTTCTATGTGAATATATCCCCCCATTCTTTGTTTTATTCACTGTTGGAGCCATGCGGATACCGGCTCAACATTACCAAGTGGTTCCAAGATTGATTAGACCCCTGTATTTAAGGATACCTAATAGAAATGGCCAGAAAAGGGTAGATCATGTCAAAAGGAACCTAGATCAATGACTGAACCAGATTTTGGGCATCAAAGGGTCCCCAATGGTCCACAGAAGGGACCATCGGTGCAGGTCTCGCACAATGGTCCGACGAGGCATGATGGTGGAACCATTGAAGTGAGGAGATAATAGATAGAGCGACATGTGAAAGTGGATGGAGGAAGTGGCATGTAGTGGTCAGTATAGGATGAGTAGAAAACAACATGTAGACTACGTGGGAGCTTTGTGGATGCCACGGGATGTAGATGCCGGAGTGGACCGGAGCCATGGGTGGTGACCACATAGCCTGTAGGAGTTGGGTACAAAAATGGTGGTGATCACATGGTGTTCATATTCAAGAGGGGTGTGGCGCAATGTGGAGGGGTTGTGGGACCATGTGGAAAATGGTTGGGTTGGACCACATGTTGTAGACTAGACTGACCAACGTGCATGTTGACCTGACCAGAGGAGTCGAGCCACTCCAGCAGACCAAGGGGCTGCAGTCTAGTAGCCCCAATTGGATAAGACCAGCAGATAGGGTCGGGCAAGGTCATCCTATAGGTCGAGCCGGGTCTGATTGGTTAGATCAGACCTGGGTGGAATATTTTTAACAAAAATAGCCATAACATTCAAACTGTGTGTTCGTTTGGTGGGTTATTTGTGGAATTGGGACCCTTGTGATGGGGCAGTAAATTTTAGATACACTATGTGAGTTTTTATGAAATTTTGCACACAACCTAAAGGATTAAGGAGTAGGATGACTCAGATCAAGTGTGCTATGAGTGGAATCTTATGGCTAGATGTGACTTTAAGACTATTTGATTTTTTGATACAACATGACTTACCAAGATTAAGCGTTTTACCAATAATTTGTGTCTTATCAAGACTATGTGTCTTATCATTATCAAGTGTCTCATTGATGATAAATGTCTTATCAATGCTGGGTGTTTTGTGGATTATGCCTGATGATCCTATTTTTCATACTATAGACCTATATATGTGCGAGATGACTATATATCTTCTTTTGGGTATACTATGTGTATTTATATGTGGTATACTTCATGTATTTTTCATGGTATACATTGTGTATTTATTTTTGGTATACTTCACGTATTTCTTTGCGATATACTTTTATGTATTTTTTTGTGGTATTCCATTATGGTTTCAAGGTGTCCTACTGATTATTTTTTTACTCACCCTTTCATGGGCTTTTCTCATATGTGTTATGTCTTGTGTAGATAATCAATGATTTGAAGGACTCCTAGGTGGACCAGGACCATGTGGTGGTTAGAGAGACCAGGCAGTTGAGGTGTTCTCTGATGTCTTCAATCAGCTATCCAATACCTTTCCCTTCTGGTAGGGGATTCTTCTGATGAGTTTTAGGAACTTGTATATTCACATTTACAGACACCTTTTTTGGTGGAATAGTAGTCTGACCCAGTTTACATTCTAGTTTTCTACTATTGTACTCTGTTTTAGGTATCTTAGTGGTATGAATTCTTGTTTACATAGTGTTTTACATATAAGAATTTTGGGATTGGAGATGCGTGTGTCTATATAGGTTCTTTGGAAAACACCTAAAATTTGTGGGATATTCTTACTTAGTGCTAGTCGCTATCCCCTGGACTATTAGAGACAGGCTTGGCGTAGTCACAACATGAGATCCTTTGGGATAGGTCATGGAAAAATATGTGGCTTTGTTGTTGGGAAAGATTAAATTTATGTGTGAAAGCAGAAGAAATCCTTGTATGGGTTAAAACAATATCTGAGATCATGGTATTAAAAATTGGATAATTTCCAAAGGAAATGAGATTCAAGAAAGGAAGAGTTGATAGAAATGTTTAAATCAAATAAATTCAAGAATTTTCCCACATTGTAATTGTTTATGTTGATGAAATTATCTTTTTGGGGAATGATTAAATAACTTGTGGAAGATTTGTTCAAGAAATTAAAAAATTGTTTGAGATGTCCCTGCGAGGAGAAATGAAATAATTTCATGGGTTATAAATTTTATGAAAGAAGAAATAATTTTTCATTCTCAAGAAATTTATGCTAAGGAAATTCTTAAGAATTTTTTCATGGAATATTCGAAACAAGTTTGCACACCTATTTCAGTGAGAATGAATTTTCTAAAAATTGAGAAGGTAAGAAATTTGATCAAAATTTGATTGGATGTTTTTTATATTTGACTGCCTTAAAACCCAAGTTTTTTTATGTTGTTACCTTCTGTCCAAGATTTCATAGTGATCCTAAATAATCACATTTAATTGTGAGAAAAAAAAACTCAGATATATCATAGGAACACCAAATTTCAAAATTAGGTATGATATCTCAAAACGTATTTAATTTTTTTGGTGTTTAGATACTAATTGGGATTGAAATGTGAATGATTGAAGATCCATATCTAGTGGAGATTTCTTTTTCAGGGAATGTTTTGTAAGTTGAAATAAAAATAAACCAAATTCAGTAACTCTAAACATGATTGAATATGAGTATGTGGCCACCATTAAAGATTATACCCAACTTATGTGGATAAAAACATAGTTTTAAGACTTACTTATTAAAGTAATGTTACCCTTTGTCTTAAGATCTGATAATCAATGTACAATCAATTTTACATGGAACCCGATAAAAAATTATTAGTAAAAAAATATTGACATAAATTAAAACTACATCAAAGAGCATATGGAGAAGAATAAATTGAAGTTGGAGTATGTTCCTATATTGGAACAAGTTGTTATCATATTCAAAAAGACTTTAGCAAATGAACCTTTTTATAAATTGAGGTTGAAGATGGGAATTCAAACTATTTCTCATCAAGTTTGAGGTATGTTTTTCCCCTCTCTCATATTACATATGGATAGTGTTATACTGGGGATAATTTTTTCATAAATCTATCCTTCTAGAATCATGAAAAATGGGGGATTTGTGGGTAATTTGTTATTTTAGAATGTATGTGTGGGAACTATTACAACTATTTGTTGGAGTGGTTGTAAGAATTTTTCATTCCAAGGAATTTGAAGAATAGGATAAATTTGATGATGAAAGATGATGAAGAAATATAGGGAAGAAATCTGAAGAGGTTTTTCCAGAGTCACTACCTATGGACATCATGGTTTTTCTGTTAATGATTCTTGTTTCCTAAAATGGGTTAGTTCATGTAAGATTTGAATTACGGATAAGTAGTCCATTTATTAAGGTCACATTCTTTATAGATTTATAATCCTTGGATGAAAATATAATTCAAAGGGGGGGATTTTGGGACCAAGTTGATTAGGATGGTTTTTTTAGGTAAGAAAAAGTTTTTTTACAAGTGTGTGGCCATTTATTTGGTCAAAGAGGGTAAATCAATTCACTTTGTAAAAGTTATGAAAAATAGGATGGAGCATTATATTGACGAAATCAGTCTCATAGTGATTAAGAATTTTCAATATATTTGGAAGAACAATTCCTAAATAAAAGGTACATCGAGATCACCATGGGTTCAGATTGAGTTTTTGACCATAATGAGGAAGGGAATCAAATTCAAAAAGGATATGATAGAAATATGAAGATTATTTTATGATTTTTATTACACAAATAACATAAATTGTTATTATTTTTTTACTATCTTTGTAAAAAAAGTCAAAAAATGTGCTAATAATCATATAGAATATTTTATTGGAAAAAATATGTATCCAATCATATTCAGGACAATCAAATTCATGTGGTTGGAAAGAAATATGATTCTAGATGAATGGGAAGTTATAATACATTCCATTATAATTAAGATGATTCCAAAGAAAATATTCATCGTAATTAAATTCATAAAGTAATTCTTTCTTACAAGAAAAATATTGTGGATGATTGAATTAAAATATTTTTCATCTCAAATCATTGAATTTAGATTTTTTTAATGGCTAGGAAGGTTTTCCTCTTCGTAATGAGAGAAGTCACAGTTGTAGGTTTTTAGTAAGAGAAAAAGTAAAAAGACTTAAATCGTCAAAGAATGAACATGATATGTTTCATAATAAAAAAAGAGAAATAATTTTAGTGACAATATATCTTTGGTGTCATATTCAAAAAATAATAAGAAGTGGTTGAAAAAGTCTAAAATAAAGAATATGATGTATCCCTTGTAATGAAGAAATCAGAATGGGAGTTAGTTTTGATAATCATAATTAGTAGACATATGTTATCCTTACTTGCATTTGGTGTATATAAATACAATGAATAAAGTGTTTTTAAACATATGATTCCATTGTAATTGGGAAATTAGATTGTGTAGAAAGTCTGTTAGGTGGTGAAGAGCAATGTAATAAAATATTTTCAGTTCTGATTTGTTCGCAAGTGGGTCAAAAAAATCAGATTGACTAAAATCCTTTATCATAATGAAGAAATCATATTTGGAAATCATATTTGGAATCATATTCAGAATAATGTTTGTTAAGAAGTATTCAATTCTAGATTTACAAGTGTGTCATGAAATCGGGATGACCGTCATAATGGATCATCATAATTGGAAAATCGAAATAAAAAATCAAAAAATTATTGAATATTTATAATATTGACTATAGGGATATAAAATCAAGAGAATATCCATAATTCAAGGATGGTTGATTAATTAAAAGAAAGATCTTAATTTGAAGGGGAATTGAACGAGACAAAGAAAGATCTGAGATTGAAGGAAGATTGATGATTAAATAGTTTTGGTAATACCAAAAAACCTTTTCAGGATCCTAATTAAATCATTATTGTGAGTCTATAAATATGAGGTGAGTAATTCATGTATTCTGTGACTTGTATCACTCATGAAATAAGAGAGAGAAGCTCCCCAATTATATAAATAAGAAGTTTCAAGATTGTATTTTCTTAAATAATCATACCAGATAGAAGAAAGAAATAAGAATCTATAATATCATATTCATATGGTTATCCTATTGGGATGGATAATCGGATCAGGAAAGTCGTATTTAGACTTCTGGACACGGGAAGAAGAATTTTAAGATTGGTTTATTGGTATGATAATAGAGTATTATTTTTATAAAGAGCGATCAGACTTGGGAATTAAAATGGGAAATCAGACTAAGTATCATTACAAAGTCTTGGAAGTTCTTACCAGCTTCTGGGTCAGAAAGTGAATAATTATTTTGAAATATAATATTTGGGAATATTGATCAAGAAGCATCAGAACATATTTGTTAAAAAAAATTATTATATCATTTCATGCTAATTTAATCACATGAATTAATGTATTGAACATAGTGTTACATGAGTGTAAGGGAATATCCTACTCATTGTATTTGATACAAAAGGATTGTTTTGTAGGGGATTGTATGTTATTATATTATTTTTGAACCATACTAAAGACTATATACTCTTTTTTTGTATGAAACTTATAAATTCCTTTATTCCTATGGTTATATGTTTTATTTATTTTCATCAGTGAAATAAATATTTAACAAGAGGTGAAGGTTTTTTCTTAATAAAGGAATCATAAAATAAAATGATATCACATATTCACCCCATCCCCTCTCAAGTGATGAATTTCATCTTCTTTGACTTCTACGTCCATGAATAGATGATCTAATCCTGAACTAGAGAACCATTTTCAGTGCTTTATTCATTGATATTCTACTCCTTTCGATATCTTGTGTTTGAAATTGTTATTCATATCTTTCATGTACACTATATTTTCAATTTATTCTTTTTTATATAAAATAATATCTTCACATCTTCCTCAAGTTGTGACTCCCATATTATAAATCCTTGACCATTCGGTTTGTGACTCTTATAGAATTAAGCTAGTGTTGTAATTGGGATGTGAATCCCTATACAATTTTTTTAGTGGTTAGCTCCCCACATTGTAGAAAATGAATATGTAATCAGGTTATGATTCTGATTTAAAAATCATATTAGTGGACATGCATCTATCACTGAGTAGAGAGGTATAAGAGTATAAGAGTCCCAATTTGTACTGAAGTACTATACAAAAATCATTGTGTTCATTATTTTAATTTACTTCTAATTAACTAGAATAATTTACTTTCATAATTAATTTATATAAATAATATGATTATTTAAATTTTTTTATGTGGTCTATTCACCCCCTCTCTACTATATTCTATTATCCCTTTAGGACCTAACAATTGGTATAAAAAATTATTCATTTTGGAGTTTATCCAATACTTCTAAATAGTAAATTGTTTATATCTTATTTTGATAACCTAGTCCTATAATTCAGAGTCTAAGGAAAATATATTTAAGATGTTATGAATGAATATAGATGATGTTTTGTTTCCTCAGAAGCCACCTCAATTTGATAGAAATTATTAGGGCTACTAAATATCCAGAATGTAGGCATACCTCAAATAGTAATTCATAGATCATTTGTCGACCACAGAAAAATAGTACAAACTACCAAAAGATGACACGAATACTCTTATAAGAAACAATTATACATCATTTGTTTCAAATTGAAAAGTTATTAATATTTTATATTATGCAATTAAAAAAAGTGTTTTTAGTCACCTGTTTACATGTAATATAGCTCATGATATTTGGAATATTCTACAAGTTACTCACCTTGGTTTAGAAAAATTAATTCAAACAAAACATGGAATGCTTTGAGCAGAGTATTTGGACTTCAAGATGGGTTAATATGAAATGGTAAATCAAATATTCCACCATTTTCACAAGCATTGTGAATTGAATGAATTCCATTAGAGAATATTTTTAAAACCTAGTACTTATTGAACAAGTCCTAATAAAACTACCATAAAATGGCATACAAATAATGTTTCCATTGATGAAAGTAAAGACTTCAAATAATACAATCTCAAATAGTTGATTAGATTAATACATTAGTGTAATCTAGAATGGAGGAACATAGTTAAATAGGAGACAAAAAATATGCAGTGTTTAAATATGTGAATTTTGTTTCTAATAATTCATTTGATTCTAATCTAAAGGATAACGATAAAGAAGACAAGGCTTTGATTGTGACTGGAGAATCAAAATAAATGAAAGAGAATGAATTTAAGAACTTATTTAGGATAAAATCTCAAAATAAACAATTCAAGGGATATATGAAAAGAAGAAATAATTATAATTCTTCAGATGTTACTTATTTTGAGTATATAAAGAAAGGTAATATCATGACTAATAACAATAAACTAAAGAATAAAGGAAAGTAAAAAAAAAGTACAAAAAGGCTTTGAAAACTTGTTAGAGTTGTACTATTGACTTTGATTCTAGTAAAGAATATTGAAATGAGAAATAATTTACTAACACGTGATTTTTGATATCTCTTTATGAGATTAGTGATTCTAGAATTTATTCTGGATGTTCTAAGTCTGACTATGATTCTATGAATATGAATGTTTCTATGTTAAATAATGAAATTGGAAGGATAAGAAAAGATGTCTTCAAAGACAATTATTTATATAATAAGATTAACAAAAATAATGAAAAACCTGTTTTTAATATAAAATACATTTACAAGATAATTAAAAATTAAGGAATACTACTTCTTCTTATCATTCTACAGTTTATGGTAATTTGGAATATAATAAAGATATGAATGAAAAATTGATATAGGAAGTTGAAAGTCTTAAGAAAATTATTTATTCTCTTATTCTAGGTCATGAGAAAGATCATATAATGATGTACTTCATTAAAAAAATAAAAAAATGAATGTTATTTTATATTATATAATATTACTCCAAATTTATAGAAATCATTTTATTAAAAGTAAAAATTATTCTACTTCTACAGTTATATTCTTAAATGTGTAATTAAAGGTTTCTATAATAATAATTTTTCTCATAGATTCAATCAATATTTTTGATTTACAAATAATTTTATTTCAATATCCATTTTATCTAGATTACCATATAATACATGTTCCAAGTATGTGTGCTTACATAAAAATTTTATTTCTAATCTAATTGGACCCAAAGATGCTTGGGTACCAAAACATTCAAGTAATTGATTTTTGTATGAAAAATGTATTGCATATCACAAGAACTACATATAGAACATGGATAATGGATGGTCTAGTAATATTAACAGAGACCCATAAAATTTAATAACATAAAAAACATGTGATGGAGGCACTATTACACTTGGATTCAATTCCCAAGTCAAAGTAAAAGGTTTTCATAATGTCATTATTTGAAATTATATTTTTATTTATAAGGATTTATTTATTGAAGGATTAAAACATAATTTAATCAGTATATCTCAATTATGAAATGATAGAATAGAATTTAATTTTGAAAATGATAAATGTTTATTTTTTAATGGTGATTCTTTATTATTCCATGATAATCGAAATGAAAATATATATACTATTAGTTTTGGAGAAATAATTGTTAAATATGTAAAGTGTTTAAATACTGTATAGAGTGATAGAATCAATTTTCATTGATCATTATTTCATGTTAATTTCAAAATGTAACATAATATCTCTAAACATGAGAATTACTTAGAATTACCTTCCTTGAAGAAAGAACAACTTCATGTTTTTGATTCTTTCTTGAAAGGTAAACAATGTCATGTTTCTTTCAGACCTATCAATCAGATATGTTCTAATAGACCTTTACAATTATTAAATATTGATTTATTTGTTCATACTAAAATTTACATCCATGGTGGAAAGAAAAATTCATTAATTTTTATTGATTATAATATTATATTTACAAGGGTTTTATTTCATTCTAAAAAATGATACTTTATCAAGGTTTTTTTAATTTAGATCAAAATGAAAAAAGTTATATGACTGTTTCTATTTGTAGTGATAAAGGAGATGAATTTAAAATTTTATAATTTGAAAAAATTTGTTAAAATAATGGTTATTTTCATAGTCTCTATTCTATTAGAACACCACACCAAAATAGTATTTTAGAATAGAAAAATATAACTCTTAATGAAATGGTCGAAACTATGTTAAGTGAATGTAATTTTCTTAGGTATTTTTGTGCGGAAACTATTTTTTCTTCTTGTAATATCTATCATATAATTCTTATTATAAATCCACTAAATTGAAATTCTTATGAAATTTTTAAAGGTAAAAACCTAATGTTTATTATTTTAATGGTTTTCATTATAATGGTTTTAATTTAATTTCAATGGATAATTTTGATAATTTTGATGGAAAATGTGATGAATGCATTTTTTGTGGTTATACTAATAATAGTAATGCTTATAGAGTTTATAATATAATAATTATGGTTGTTGAAGAATTGTTTTATGTTATGTATGATGAAAATAATGTGAAATTATATTATGATTTTAATACTTTTAATGATGAGTTTAGCGATTTATTTTTTGGTGAACAAAAACTCCAAGATACGGGTGAATAAATTGAGGTGGAGAATAACCCTTCTTGTTATGATCTATGATCATGGAATATTTATAAATATCACCTTGTTTTAATTTTTAATGGAAATATTGATTCTATTATTGAAATGAGAAATTCTGTTTTAAATTTTTGTGCTAATTAAGATTTTATTTATGATTTTATTAATAATAATTTTAATAATTCTATAAATAATTATAACTGTATTGTTTTTATAAAAGATGAGATTAATCAGTTTGGTTGAAATAATTTTTGGTCTTTATTGTAATTTATCGAGGATAAGAAGGTAATTGTAACAAAAAAGATCCTTAGAAACAAGAGGGATGAATGTGTACATATTGTCAACAATATATCCAGATTTTTTACTGAAGGATACTCTCAAAAATAATGTATAGGTTTTTATGATTCATTTGAATCTATTTCTAGGTTAGATGACATTAGAATCGTACTCGATTTTTCTTATTTTCATGGTTTAAAACTATTTCAAATGGATGTAAAAAAGTTACTATTAAATTGTTTTATTACATAATAAGTTTTTGTTTCTCATCCCCTCGGTTTTGAAAATGAAAGAGTTCCTAATAATGTTTTTAAATTATATAAATCTTTCTATGGTTTTAAAAAATCACCTCATTCTTAGTATGAATGGATTTAATTTTTATATTAAATAATGGTTTCAATAAAGGAAATTATGATCCTAAAAAATTTATTAAAATATTTTCTAATGATATTTTAATTTTGAAAATTAATTTTGGTGATATATTTTTTCTACTTTGATATCATATGATTTTGAAATAAGATTAATGTGAGAATTAAATTTATTTCTTGGACTTCAAATATATCAAAGAAAATGTGTAATTTATCTTACTCAATCTAAGTATATATATGATTTGGTTAAAAGGTGGGGTCTCAATTATTATAAAAATACGAACAATCATATGAGTACTAGTTATAAATTAGATTTTGATGAATCAAGTAAATTTTTTTGTTATTAAATTTTATATAGTAATGATAAGTATCTTTCTTTATTTAGTTTTATCTAAACTTGTTATAATTTTTAGTGTTTTTCTATTTAAAATATTTCAAGCTAACACAAAAGTGATTCATATTAAAGCTATGAAAATAATAATTAATTATATTGAAGGAACTATTAAAAAAATTATTATAAATGTAATTATTTTTATTTAATATCCTATTTTAAATCTGATTTTTTTGGTTATAGAATTGACAGAAAAAAACACATCAAATATGTGAGATTTTCTTGGAAAAAATTTAATTTTTTGTTTTTCTATAAATCGATTTTTTTCTCTATAAACTGTCGAGGATTGGTATATCTCTACAACTAGTTAATGTGAGAGAATATTTTGGATTAAGAAAACATTATCTATTTTTGGTATTTATCTCGATAAAGTTTCTATTTATTTTGACAACACATCTATAATTTCAATTTATAAAAATCCTTTATAGCATTCTAGAAAAAACATATCTATATTAGATTTCATTTTATTAGAGATCATGTGAATAAGGGAGATAATGTATTGGAATTTATCCATACTTAAATTCCCCTTGAATAAATATTTACTAATCCTTTAAACTCTCCTCAATTTGGAATAATTAAATTTTAACTTGGGATGTTGAAAGCTAAATCTTTTTTATTTTTATATATATAGGGGTTTTATTTTTTTCTTTTCTTATTTATAAATGGGGGGGGGATAAAATTTTCTTGGTACTATTTAGTTTTTTAATAAATAATGGGGGAATTTTTTTATTTTAATCCATTTATTTATATTTTGTTTCATTAAATGTAGTTAGTTTGTATTTTTAATAGTCCAAAACCTCTTATTATTTTTTGTGAAAATTAGGTATAACTATCTCTTTATTTTTTTTATAACATGGTTTGTACTGATAATAATTTTATAATGACTATTTCAAATTAAATATAAGAAGTTTTTATAACTTTTATTCAATTAAAAATATTCTAAATCAATCTCTAGAATGTTTTTAATTTTTTTCTAAATATACAATATTTTTTGGGATGAAAAATATTTTTCAATTTATTGTATTTTAAAGTATATTTATCCATTTTATTATAAATTAAGTTATATAGATCATATTCTCATGAAAAATATTCTATTTGATAGCCAATATATTTATCTGAATTTCATTAAACTAAATAGTTATTTTAGTTTGTTTTTTTAAGCGATCTCAAAATCATAAATTTGATGAATCATTTTTTGAATTCTGTAATTTCCATAATTCATAATATTTTTTTATTTAAATAAAATCTCTTTATATATGAATTGAAACCATACAATTTTTTATGATTCAAAAATATTATAAATTTTTTCTAAATTTCATTAAAATACATGGGAATATAAAAATTCAATTTAAATTCCTTAAAAATGGAAAAAATTATGAATAAGTTCAATTACTTTTTTTTGAAGTGAGAATTTATATTTCATTGTTTCTTTATGATATCTCTAGATATAAATGTAAATTTTATATAATTATTAATCCATTAGAAATATATTTAAATTATATTCATTTATGTATTCTAGAACTTTTTCTAATTATGTCCTTTCAAAGGACTAAAAAATAAAAAAAGATTATGCCTCAAGTTTTGGCATGAAGCGATGCACAATTCATCATCTCCTAAATCTGGATGATTCCTTTATTCCATTGAAGAAATATTTAGAAATAATTCTTAGATGTTATTACAACTACAACCATGCATCATCCTCTACTTTCAGGTTCCTCAATTGTAGCTATGTTTTGAAAACTAAAAAATATTTTACATCCTCTTGATGGTTGTTCATCTCATATTGGTTTTAGTTCTTTCTCCATAGTAGTAGTAGTTTCCTTCCCAAAGGTAGGACGACCCTTCTCAATAATGATAAGACCAATTTTTATATCAACGATATTTTATTCATTTTGTCATGTAATCAATTTTCCGATGGAAACTTGTTCAAAAAAAATCTTCTTTTCTATCTAACGGTAGCATCCTATAGATGCAACGATAAAGTTGCAATAGTGTATCTGCCTCTTAATGGTAGTTTTTCCACCACTCACCTCTATGATAGTAGATTCATAGGGGTAGAATCAGTCCATCCTTTATTGTTATATTTTAAATGTTAGATTCTATATGGTATATTCTTGATGGTATCACCCTCACTCATCCCTCGTAGTAGTACCCTTCCAAATTTTCTACGCATGCTACGTTTTTCTCAATTTTTTACACATTGATGAACAATATGCTTATCTTAATTATATTGAAAATTTTATTATTTTATAGACTAAATATATATTATATATTATATTTTAAAAGTGTTTTCAAAATATTTTAAATTGTGTAGGAATACTTAATAATTTAACCTTTATTCAGGATCAACCGTACGTCATATTTTTGTATGATTTATGTTCTTATATTTGGAGTTAATTTCATTGAATTATGATCTTATAAATTAATTTTTAATGAAATTAAATTTATTCAATCATTTTTTATAGTATTTAATGGAATATAATTTAGGTTATTATTATGTGTTGCATTATTTTTTTTTAAATTTAAAAGGTGAACTTATCTTACGATATTTAGGGAATCAATTGATTTAATTTTAACTGTTTATTTAAAATTATGTTTGACCAATTATTATGGAGGATAATTGAATTATTTAAAGAGTAATTCAAATTGGTTTGAATTGGTGTTTAGTATTTCAATTCAAAAAGTTATTGTTACGATTATTATGTGTAATGACCTATCCCATCGGGGATCTCCTGGCCAAAAAATATTCCAGGCCTCCATAACCTCTAGCCCGCCTCCAACAGCCAAGGGATGTTGAAAATCATTGAGAAGTCAAAACATCAATGGGAGGCGTTTACCTAGAGTACTTATATTCATGCACCCAACCATCTCCACACAGCTATACAAAAGAATAATATTAAGGGTTTCCACATCTTGAATAAAACCACACATGAAAAACCTCAAGGGAATACAATCAGTGTATGATAGAAAAAAACAAAAGTTTAAAGGGTAAAAATACATTCCCAACTAGAAATTAAGTCTCAACATGAGAAAAATGGAATAGAAAATATCTAAGAGAGATATTCTCCTAACCTCCCAGCCAGACCACCATATGCGGTCTCTGCACCTGATTATCCCAATGATCCTTTAAAATCACCACCAATCTATCTATCATTTACATAATACATGAAATGTGTGGGAAAATCCCATTCATGGATAACTATATACATACCCAATAATATTCCATAAAAACGAAAGAGAAATAAATAGAAGACATGATAGAAGTAGTTATCCAAACCCAATGAATGTGGGAAAATAAACCCAACAATCTATATACATATGATCATAAAACAGACCCAGAAGTGAGAGAAAGGGGATCTCAATATCATAGACCATCCCAGAATTATGATTGTGTAGATAACTCTAAATTCCCATCATCGATATCCAGTATCTTACAAGTCTTTATGAATAGTCATGAGGAAGAATCACACCTCACCATTGTCCCATATCCTGTAGGGAACAATCTTTAATAGAAATAGGAACGTCACAATAGTATGATATGGGGATTCCAATAATATGAATTATAGAGGACCCACACACTCGTATGATTGGGGGACTCTAGTCGAAGTATTGAGGAGCCACACCTTAGCACGATATGGGTGCCACTTGATAGGTATCAGTAGAGAACATCCACCCTTGTGAATCATGGGGGATCCACTCAATGGATAGAGGATACATTCCCTAGTATGATATGTGCGCCACTCAGTATGTATAAATAAAGGACCCATGCCCCAATACGATAGGGAGATGCCACTATATACATGGATGACCTATGCCCAAGTGGGATAGGGTTTCCACTCAGTGGGTAGAGTACCCACATCCTATTTCCATAGGAGGGTTCAACTCAATCTAGTGAAAGGAGTATGGGGGACTCATTTCCAGATATAATAGGTGGGGTTCTTACATCGACCTCTCTTTAATGATCCCACCTGATCACAATCATCTTCATGGATCACCTAAATAAGCATCACACTCTGAAAATACCACACCATATCTTAAAATCCATTAAAAATACAACCATCACATTATACATGAAAAAATACCAAGGATAGGCTACTCAGGGAACAAATCAAAGTCCAAGTGACAAAGATATGAAAGGTGTAAGTTTCTCAAAAAATGGGATAAATGGTGTATATGGGGTCCACATGGAATGTGGTCCTACTCCACTATCGAGTTGTATTATCATATGGACACAGATCAGAGTCCATGTCACCATAAACAATGTGTATAGGGCCCATGAAACATGTCTTATCCACCTAGGGAATCTTCGAATGCTCAATTTCATGCTCATGTTTGCCAGGTCATGTCTGTGTACTTGGCTATATACTAGTAGTGTCGAGTATTGGCCCGTACCCATGTAGTTACAGAGATAAAATCATGTCCTCCAACATTGGGTCCTTGGAATCTTCTAGCAAGCACATAGCTTGGCAACCTAGGGAGGGTTATATGGAATTTGGGTATATCCATACATCATGTGATCCTTAAATTAAGGGAAAACCACATTCACTATGGAAAGGATGTACACGACATGTGTTCTTATAAACTACATGGCATGTATTATGTTTTTTCAAAGAAACACCAAAATAGTAAAATATATTTCTAGTTCATTATCACTGTCTAAAATACAAATGAAATACCACCCAAAATTGTTGGGATCTACCTTGATTCATGGATTTTGGCCATCAAGTGGCTAGAAATTGGGAACCAATCATTCACACGAAGCATGAATGCCACCTACCACTTGATCTCATAGATGATCCAGATCCTGGACCCACAGAGCATCACCCAAAACCTATGATCCATCCTGGTCCATCTAGAAATCATTATTAGGATCTTTGTTCACCAATCCATCATAAATTCTGGGGTTCGATCGCACTCAAACCCACCATGGTAATGTCTAACAGCGACCTAGTAGGAAGAATATGAAGAACAGTGGGGAGAAATAAATATAAACAAAGGTATAAGTAATTTTTTCTAATAACTCTTGTCCAGGGATCACAAGATTGGGTAAACCATGGGTTTTAGATTGGCCAAAGAAAAATAAATTTATTAAACAACTTAATTTATTCAATCAAGATCATGTGATGGGTATTAAATAACAAATAATAAAATAAATGATTAAAATTCATGCTCAAACATTTAACAAAGGGTGGAAAACAAAATTTATAACATCTACCTTGATTATGGATCAATATATGGTAAATAATATTCTCTACCAAGATAAAGAAGACCTATTGTGTTTTCTACCCATCGATCTACTAGGATCTGATCATCGTTCATCATTCGATGTCTATACACCAATGAAGAAATATCTCCTCCTATCATATATAGAAAGTTTTATTCAGATAACCTAGGTAAAAGCATTATAATAGGTTATTTATTGAGATTTTTTTGTTTATGGTATTAAATGAATTAATTTAATTAATTAATTAATCAACTTAACATACCCTCCAACGTCTGCGTCATCCAAACATTAGGCGTTAACAAACTGTAGGTTGTTCCTAGAGTAAAAACCACATTCTAGATTCCGGAATGGTATTATATTTATGATATGGGACTCCAATAAGTATATATCTCAATAATTATGAAAAACTATGTACATGTGATATTGATATAATTAATATTTTATAATATCAATTTCAGGCTCATCGGGCATTGAAATCTGACATTGTGTCAACACCTAGCAGTGAAAATATTTCTTTATATATTTCAATGTACTATATAGAAAAAGGGTCACCAAATTATTCCCCCATTAAGGATTTACATCACTAAAAATAACAAGATAAAAAAATGGTGGGTTTAATAAGCTGGTATCTGGATCACATATTCAAAGGAGATCTCTTTAATGCTCCCATGCTACCATAGTACACAAAACAAGGGAATGGTCCATCCTTTTATTATCCTCTACTACCAATACTCAATCTCCACTGGGTACTTCAGGAAGGTGGATCCATCCTTTATGTACAACTTATCCTAGTTAATTATGTGTGTAGGATCAGGCATGTATCTCCTCAAATTTGATACATGGAAGATGTTACACACCCGCTCCAATTGTGGGCATAAGGATAAAAGTTAAGAAACATTAGAAACCCTCTTTAATATCTTGAATGACCTAATGACCCAAAAGGATATATTACTTCCACATCCAAAACATAAGAATCCTCTTCATGGGGAGATTATTAGTAAAACACAATCTCCCTGCTTGAACACCAATGGCCAACATGTTGATCTATGTAATATTTCTATTTTCTCTAGGATGTCCTCATATGCTCATGGGTCACCTAAACATTCTCTATGATTGACTACACCATCTCTCTACCAACTAGATATGCCTCACCAATATTAGTCCAACACAAGGGTGACCTACCAGGTCTCTCATACAAGGCCGTGAATAGTGGCATGCCAATCGTAGAGTGATTTTTATTATTATAATAAAACTCTAAAAAAAGAAATTAATCCTCCCAATTCTAGAAAAATTCCAAAACGCAATCCCTAAACATATCCTCCAACACACAGATAGTTCACTCAATCTTCCCATCAATATTGGGGTGAAACACCATTCTCATCTACAATTGGGTCTTGAATTCTACATGTAGTCCTCTCCAAAAATGTGACATATACCACCCATAATGTTTGGATAAAATCTTCAAGGTAACCCCATGTATTTAGATGATATCCCATACATATATCTATCTCTATCACGACACCAAAATGTACTCCCTGATGGCATGAAAGTGTGTCCACTTCATAAACCGGTCAAATATCACCTAGATGGCGTCATGACCACATGATATCCAAAGAATCCTAGTCACAAATTTCATAGATATTCAATCTAATTTACAATTTGGGATCTCAATAGGCTATGTTAAACCAACAAAAACCTAGTGCTCAACCTTCATCTGCTAACATGTGAGGCATCGAGATATTAACTCAGTAGCACTCAACCACATGTCATCCCACCAAAATTTCCACTGAAAGTATATTTATATTTTTCCTACACTATGATGTACAACCATAGAAGAAGTGTGAAACGTATGCATTACCTTCTCTCACATCATGACCAGAGCCACCATCTATCCTTGAAAAAGTATGGCATGTTTCCCTTCTTTAGAAAACCCATATGGCGAATTTGCTGAAGATATTTGTTCATGGAGAACAGAATAGTCAATGTATTTGAACTAAGCCTCCCTTGAACACTATATAAGTGGAGGAGTCAACAACATTGATTGAAGATAATTTTCACCTCTATCCTCCACCAATTTCATCTATAAACACATCAACTATTCAGACACATCCTCCACCAAAGGGGAATGAGAATTCCTAGTAGGGTCATATACCACCAAATTTCTCTTCCCAGGATTATATATTATCTTAAATTAATAGTTATATAAGAACTCCAAATAGTGCCTATGTCTCGCGTTCATACCTCTCTACGGGAAGACAAACTATAGACTCTGATGGTCAGAGTAAATAATAAAGCACACTTTGAGAGGATAATCCATCCATATCCTCTGAGAGAAGACAGCCTCTACTAACTCCCGTCCATGAGATTACTATTTATTGTCATTGGGTATCAGTTACCTCAACCAATATGTGATCATTTACTTCCTATGCATTAATACATATCTGAGCCCATCTCTAAAATCATCAAAATACACCACATACTCCATGCCCTCTTATAGTAGTGTCAGAATAGGATCACTAGTCAGCCTCAAGCTCAACTACTCTAAGGCTCTCTATCACTGGTCACTCTTGGTAAATGACTAACATTTCTATGTGATTATGATCAAAGAGGATGAAATAATATATATTTATTCCATGAACCCCCTGTAGTACCCTATGAAGACAAGACTGCACACCTCACTAGACACTCCAGAGGGATATTCTTCTGAAATTCACATGTTCTTTACGAACCATTTGGAGGGATTTGAATATATTTAGTTTAGAGAACCAAATATGTAATGACTATGGATTTCATATATTGAAACTTATATATTCATAAGTTAGGTATGAAAGACATTTATGAATCACGTCTTTAATTTTTATAATTTCTTTTTATGAAATTATTAATTTTGCCAGCAATCAACATTCCATTATTTAAGTAATGTTATGAGGAAGGAGAAAACAATTTAGCAATGTATGTGTTGAGAAATACACTGATTATTAAATTGGGAAACCAAAAGAGGTAGGATATATAATGATGAATATTATGATTATTCCAAACTAGCTATCATGAATTATAATTAAAAACATAAAATGTTTTGAAATCTAAAACACACCAAAGAAAAGAAGGATAGATATTCATAAAATTTTGAGTGATAGAGATGATGAATGAAATAATATTCAATTTCTTACATGTACAGATTTTTGTAATACAGAATCAAATAAATGTCTTTAAAGAACTAGAAGTTGTTTTATGTGTGTGAAATGAGGACATAGAGAAACTAAATGCCAAGTGAAAACTAAAATTTGAGTTAACATGATGATGGGAACCTATTAATTATCTAATTCAATGCCTAAAACCAAGGGAAGAAAAGTACAATACACCTATTTATTCTCCTAGACCATGGGAACAAGGTGGATCCTTTATAATAACAACCATTAAAGTGGATTGTGATAATTATGGTACAGTTATATTTCATTATATAGTAGTTCATGTCTTATTGGAGTTTTATTACAGGCACAGTAGTATATCTAGGAAATTTTATATGTGTATTGAATAACCATATCAATGATTTAGTAATAAAACATATGATAAAACTTCTAGTTATATGATTATAATTTACTAATTTGTTGTTTTTTGGGATGTAACTCAAAAAATACTTATTCTTCCTCTGGATAAATTTGACATGTTTTTTAAAATTAATTAGTTATGATTGTATGGATTAAACACTTATTATATAAATAAATAAATCATATTTCATATCAACCTATCATATTCAATTAATGTAAGTACAATTTGGAACTCAATTTTGAAGAAAATTAAATAATATGGGTCTTGATACTGAATAATAAGGGAATCATTGATAAAATGGTTATAAGGAAACTCAATATTGGAGATATTCCTATCACTAAGAAATATATGAGTTTCCTAGTATTACCTAAGCTAGTGAGACATATATCTCATTAGAAATTATTTATTATGTATTTATTATCTTATGGATACCCTTTTCTATTTTTATTTATAATTAATAATTTAAATTATAAGGATTAAATTTATTTAGTGTCGGGTTGGGGGAATGTAACACCTCAAGATTTAAGTATTTAATTATCATTTAAATAGATACCAAGTTGGATAGATTATTTCACATGAAACACCAAAATAAAAAAATCACGATACGTTTTATGAAGATAATGTTACAATTATTAAATATGACCATTAAAACGTATCTATCGTGTATGATGATATTAATAGAACTAGCAACATTTTTAAATGTATTTTGAAAAAATAAAAGGATATTATTTTACTAATTCAATGATATATTAAATTAGTATAGCTAAATATTTAGTAAGATAATTTTGAAATTAAAACTATTTTCTTCTAAAAAATTTATTTTTTAAGTGCTATGAAATTGTATTGTAAGAAACATAGTATATTTTGATTTAATGTTGATAACATACCATCCCAACCCAGATGCCTATAAAATGGTACTCCAATTCGATGGGTTATGTGGCCTCAAGTTAACCTCCCCAAATTCCAGATGCTGCCGAATAGTAGCGAGAACTTAGGGTGTGATAGTGTGGAGACTATTCCCTTATATTAGAGTAATAAAAAATAAGGAATAACTATGTATCATAAATAATATAAAAAAATTAGAGTGAATAAGTAATAAATAAACTCAAATAGAACATTTTGTAATAATAAATGAAAAATATAAAGTATCCCTAATAGTTATTCCATATAATCCAACAATGGTCACTCATTGGGTAAACCATACATATACAAAAATACCAAATAAAATGAAATAAAAGGAAAGAAATTTACTATAAACTCTAATTCAGAGCACATACCCAGTCTACAAACTCTGTCAAACTACACCATCATGAGCAGGAGGACCCACATGAGTAGCTCTTCTTTATCATGAAACTCTGGGCCTTAGCCCTATCCACCATGAAACTATGCTCAACCCGAGAAGCATATGTATGGTCTACATATACATCGAGGTTCATGTGAAGGTGTGAGAAATAATCTCAGTAGGTCACCCCAACAAGTAACCTATAAATATGTTTTTATAAGTGTATGCAAAAGAAATGGTGCTCATCCTAGCTGAGACATAACTGAAAACATAAGTAAAACCAATAAACATGGAACCATAGTCGAACCTTGTGTCTGTAATCCCGAAAAACTAGTAATGTTCCACCATGGATGTCAATATCTATATACGTATAAATTTATAATACATATCTATACATATATACACAATTTTGAATATTCATGATTAAGTGAATGAAATAACATAAAACCAAACTACAGTTAGTCCTTGGGTCCGTAATCCTTATCGCCTAGACATACACTGTAATGGAATTGATTTGGATGTCATACCACTGAACTCATGTATCATTGAGTCTATCTTTGGGTATATAATCCCAATCATCATATACCTTCTTTGGACACCACCGTAAATATCTCTAAGCAGGCTACGTCAACACATTGGGATACTTTTCCTACACCTAGCATCACATGTACTCGCCTCTAATCACTGTAAAGTATGATACCATGTACCGATGGCCAATCCTGAAAAAGGTCACCATAAATAACTATGGCCTATGAGGAGTAATCACTTGTCATACCCCATGGGACAATTCAATGGTATAAAGACCAAGGTATCCTCATCTGCCAACACTGTGTAACCACATGTACAATATCCATCATGACCACACTATATAATCATGTTTGAAACCACAAAGGGTTAGATCCAGGGTATATAAGGCCAAAGAATACTCATTGAGTCCCATGAGAATATTTATGGAAACTTAGTAGATAATTCGGTGGGGTCCAAGGATTAGGTCAATACACCATATCCAAAGTGAGCCCAAACAAGCTGGATCTAAGGTGTAGCATGGCCCAAGGAATCCAACAAAATCAAGTCTTAAAGAGAAAACTAATCCAAGCCATTCACTACTGTAATCAAGATCCATGAGAGAATCATCCACGGAATATAATGGAATTAGGATCCAAGGAGCTCAAATATGGAATCCAATACCATAATCAACAAGACTATGAGTCTGTCCAAGACATTCCTACAACATGGAATCCCCCATGTATCACTCAAAGAATATATGTCATTAGGCCGATGAGTCCATCCTAGGAATTTCTAAAATGGGAATCTAAGTATCACCCATGTAATATAAATTCATTAGGATCCAAGGAGCTAGAAATATCCAAGGAATCCTATATACATCATGTAAGGATCAATATCTAGATTCCAGGAAACACCTTTGGCAATCCAAAGCAGTATAATAATAAAATATATGACTCAACAGCCTTGCCCTAGGTAATACCTTTGGGTATACTAGTAAATATAAAAAATAACATTTCACAGAAGTTAGATCCCAAGAAATTATGTCTGGAAATCCCAAAAAGTAATATAGATCCAAGGATGTACATCCAGGAATCCAAAAATAAGGAAACATGCATTGCATCAGGCTTAATTTCCACCAACCAGGATGCACATCTCGCTAAAATCATTTCATCAGTAATAAACAAGTGAAAACATAAAAAGCTAATTAGGGTTCCCAAACACCCAAACCCAACAATATATGTAACATTCCATGTCATCCTAGTTTCTTACATTGTTATTTTTTTGGTGTTCAAGGTGTTAAGAGGATGTTCTATGAGTTTTCATAGGAGCTAGGGGTTTAACAAAGCTGCTACAAGAGTTACACATCATGTAACATAATTACATGATGTGAAAGTTTGTTTCATGAATTTTTAAGGATGGTTCACAATATGAAATGTTTCAGGGTATAAAAAAAATAAATAGAATGGTGAATATTTTTTAGGTGGAACCTGACCGCGGGGAATTACATGGCATGAAAGGGTATTACACACCGTGTAATACCCCACTGCTGTAACTTTCATTTGTTTTTTCATCCAATCTAGTTTTCAAAACCTATGGCTACAGTGAATCTTCCTTGATCCCAGGTGAACCGGTGACCCATCTTCGGTGTTTTGAGGATTCATATACTATTGATTTATTACTAGCTTCCTTCATTGGATCCGTAGCATTCCATCATCGATCTAAGGTGTGTTCTTCCTCTATTTTTGCAGTTTCTTCTGGTGTGGTCTCTTTCCACTCCAATTTATTCTTTCAATGTGATTGTGTAAAATCTCCCATGGTTATAAATGGGATTATCTTCGGTTTTTGTTGGTTCATTGGTGCTGAAATATCCTTAGATGGATGTAGATCTTGTGTTAGTGGTGATCAGAAATCAGTTGTGTGGCCCGTTCTTGTGTGAGGATCGTTGACTCTCTTTCATGGAAGGATTTAAATTATTTCTCTCCATTTGAAAATCATGTGGGAGGAGTCTAATTTTTTTACCTATGGATTATGGTTGTTTTCAGCTAATCAAAGATAAGAGTCAGTTAAATGAAATTGAAAGGGGTTGGAGGATTTGATTTTCATGCCTTTGTAGTTTTCATATTATGATTGTGATTTTGTGAGTTATAGAGGCTTCATTCCCAACTGAAAATTGTGGCTATTAGGGGACCTTGTTTTCATAATAAATGAGTTTCTTGTTTTTTTGTTAATATTGAACACTTACATATAGTAATTGGTTAATATCGTAAATCTGACTATTGAATGGATGACCCTAGATTTGGTTTGTTTGTGACGCCCTTAAATAATGAAGTGGAATTGGATATGTGTCCCATTTTCTAAATTTAAAATTGTTATTAATTCATGGTCTATGATATGATGTGTGGAATGGTTATGGCTGTGTGCGTGGGTCTAATGTAATGAGATTTATCTATGTTGTGATGTGTGGGGTTTCTCTGGTTTGTGTTTTTGTATGTATGTGAGAATAGATGTGTTTTGGGGGTTGGCCTGGGTGGTGTTATGGATTATCATGTAGATGATACATCATCCTAGATATGTAATGGGATATCTGGTTGAGATATTGATTGATTATAGAATGGATGAAGAAGTGTTGTGTGGTTGGGATATGTGACTAGTTGTGTGGTAATATGTTATCATTTGGGGTTGTCAGTTGGGGTTGGTTCCGTTGGTATGTGTCCTAAGAGGGATGAGATTTAAGAAGGTAAGTAGTGATTTGTATGGGTAATTATCATGAAGTTTCTCCATTAATAGCATATAAAAATCTTCACCCCACATTTAAGATATCTATATTTGATATTCAATGAATGGGTATTAAACATGGAGAATGATGGATGATGTGTCTTTAATGTGGATCCTCCATAATTTAGAAGGCTCTTTGCCTTGTAAGATGATTTTTTTTATGATTCATATGGGGTATAGGGCTTAGTGGATTCCCATGTAGTGATAGAATAAATAAATAAATGATTAATAAATCCTGTAATGGCTTGGGTTGGTTTGGATAATAGGATGGAAATGGGTAAATAAATTGTTTGGGAATATGAATTCGGATTCCTGACATGTTTTGTGGTATCGGGCTGTTATAGGTAGAAACAATGTTGGAAGTGTTTTGTGTTGGTTGTTCATATAAGAACCCATATGTTGAGATTCAGTGTTTTATATCATATATGTTTATACTTTTATTTTCATTGTTATTTATATTTTCACCCAACACAAGTTGAGAACTATGTGTTGAAGACCCCCATCATTACGGGGGAGGGTATTTTTCTCAAAAATAATGGTGAGAGGATTGGTGACTAGCCACTCGATCTTTCCAACTCCCTCTTCCAGGTAGTTATAGCGCATTATTCTTCAGTAAGGTTGTGGTTTGTGTAGCCCAAGTGTGTTTGGGAACCATGTGATTTCCCAGGTGACTTAGGGTTGAGGTGTGCTGTGTTTCTCTCAGTGTCTTTTGTATGATATGTCTTGTACATTCACAAGTTTCTTTGGGATGTGATGTGGCTTTTGGACTAGGTGTCCACAAGAGGGATGTGATGTGTTTTTTGGCCCATGTGTTTACAGGAAGGATGTGATGTGGTTTCTAGACCAGGTGTGTGTGGGCGGGTCATGAAATGGTATTTTTGGAAGATGTGGTTAAATAAATTGGTTGGGAATATGAATTCAGATTCCTGACATGATGTGTGGTATTGTGCTGTTATAGGTATAAACAAAGTTTGTAGTGTTGTGAGTTGTTTGTTTGTCTAAGAACCCATATTTTGAGATTCAGTGTTTCATATCATATATTTATATACTTTTATTTTAATTGTCATTTTTATTTTCAACCAATCCAAGTTGAGCACTATGTGCTGAAGACCCCCATCATTATGAGGGAGGGGGTTTATCTCAAACATCATGGTGGGAGGATGGGTGACTACCCACTCAATCTTTCCTACTCCCTCTTCCAGGCGGTTATAGCCCATGATTCTTCGGGAAGGTTGTGGTTTGTATATCCCAAGTGTGTTTGGGAGCCATGTGATTTCCCAGGAGTCTTAGGGGTGAGGCGTGTTGTATTTTTTCCAGTGTCTTTTGGATGATATGTGTTATACATTCACATGTTTCTTTGTGATGTGATGTGGTTTGTGGACTGTGTGTCTACAGGAGAAATGTGATTTGTTTTTTGGCCCATGTGTCTGCAGGCAGGATGTGATGTGGTTTCTGGCCTAGGTGTGTGTGGGAAGGTCATGAAATGGTACTTTTGGAATATGTGTGAGTGTGAGGATGTTCACTATTAGGCAAGATCATATAATTTGTGGTAAGTGGCATGGGTTACTGTGACAACTGGGTCCTGATGAGAGCAATGACACCCCACCCTAACATGGATATCGGGTCCTGGCCCGCTAGGTACCACAAGTTTCCCACAGACACGTGGTCCCCACCCTGGGGCCCACCCACGTGCCCGAACGGGTCATCTGACTAATGATTTTCCCCATAAGTTGCAGGCAGAATGTGATGTAGTTTTTGGCCCAGGTGTGTGTGGGCGGGTCATGAAATGGTACTTTTGGAAGATATGGGTGTGAGGGGATACTCACCATAGGAAAGATCATCTAATTAGTGGCAAGTGGTGTGGGTTACTGTGACAAATAGGTCCTAGTGATAGCACATACACCCCTCCCTAACATTACCGTCGGGTCCAGGCTTGCTAGGTACCACCAGCTGCCATGTAGTCCCATGGTCCCCACCATGGGGCCCACCCATGTGCCCGAACGGGTCATCTGACTAATGATTGTCCCCACATTCCAACACATGTCCTTTATAGTGTGCTTTGTCCTCACTCGCACACACCCTAGGAAAGTTCCCAAAATGTCACCCATCCAAATCACTACTTCAGGCCAAGCACACTTAACTGTGGAGTTCTAACCAGGTAGGCTCCCTAAAAGGAAGGTGCCCCTTGTTGACATAAATCATATCATTCAGTCATTTAACCCTTTATCATTCAGGGGTGTTACAATCACCCCCCCCCCTTTAGAGCACAACGCCCTCGTTGTGGGCCCTACATCTCAACCCATGAAGTGCACGACACTTATGGATGGGCACCACATCTGATAACAAATGTGACAACTGGATCCCAGTGACAACATAGACACCCCACCCTAACATGGTCTTTGGGTTCAGGCCCACTAGGTAGCACCATTTTCCCCATAGACACGTGGTCCCCTCCCTAGGGCCCACCCACATGCCTGAACGGGTCATCTGAATAATGAAAACACATGTCCTTTCTAGTGTGCATTTTCCTCACTCGCACACACCTTGGGAAACATCCTAGAAGGTCACCCATATTGATCACTACTCTAGGCCGAGCACTCTTAACTTTGGAGTTCCAACCAGGTAGGCTCCCGAAAAGGAAGGATCACCTTATTGGCATGAGTCATATCATTTAGTCATTTAACCTTTTTTCATTTGGGGGTGTTACAGTTTCCATAACATCAATGTGAATTTTATTACATTACTTGACTTGAGTTATTTGGTGAGTGTGCCTTTGTGATGTTGGGATGGTTAGTATACATGTTAGGTGTTGTTTGGTTCTGCTATTTTCTCACTGGGGAATTTGTATGCTTCTTTGACATGTGCATGAGAGACTTCGGTTTTCCAATTGAGTATACCTACTTGCTCACCCTATTTATATAAAACTATTTTTAGGTTTCTAGGTGGATTTCATAGATAATGTCGAACCATACTAGCTTGGACATCGATAGTTGTTATGTAGCTACTTAGCTTTACTTTCGGTATTTACTTTGGATACTTTTATCGTTGTAATTGTTATGCTTTATGCATGCATGTGGGATGCTTTTTAGATTTATTTCATATATAGACCTTGGAGTTTTTTTGGACATAAACATTCTTATCTTCTATTTTTATTTCATTTAAATGGTAATTCCTCCCATTTTGTGAGATTTGAAAACCATTGGTGCTAGTCTCCTACCTAGGGCCTACTGGAGGCGGGACTCGGGGGGAAATTATCTCATTGTCTTCATTACCAGCCCATGAGGTGAATCTTTTGAGGGAGGGGGTCATGAAGGAATGGTATTGAAGGTTATGGTTGAGAGATAGGATGGAGTTTTGGGTTAGGCATAGTGAGGATTTCATGGGATGGTAAGGAAATAGTGTTAGGTGATCTTGGTTCATTACATAGTTTAAGGAAGACTAACTAGGAAATTGGATTTTAGGATCCCTTGTGATCAAATGCAATGAATTTGGGCCTAAAAAATGACCATGTGAGGCTACACCATTTGGAGGGTAAAGGCCCTAAGAAATGTATATTCATAATAATTAATTTTGTTCTTGTTTGGATTAGGTTGGTTTGGGAAGTTTTAAATAAATAACAAAATTAGTTAAATGAGTTAAAATGAATCATAAATAAAAATTTCATACTACTCGATATTAGGATATCTTTGATTACTTTATAGTTATGGATCCTAGTCACCATATGAATGTGGCATGGGAAGTTGAGGCTCGGTATGGTGATTCAGTTGATCAATGGATGGTTGATCCAGTTGGAGAGGATGACCAGTGGAAGATGACATTACATGCCTTATGACAATAGGCTTTGAGAAAGTATGAGGGTAGGGTTTTAGACATGGATATAGAAAGCTTGATCGAGGAGCTTGAGATCACTTTCAGTTTGATCCAATCCCGGACAGAGTTTTGGGTTCTTTTAGTAGTCAGTAAGAGGCAAGGATTAGCGTGTTAGTGGGGGACACTTTATCTAGGGGAGAGGAAAAAGCATATGTTTTGTGGGACGGTGCTGAGAATGAATTCTAAGAAGATATCCTTTCATCAACCATGAAGTTTGAGAATAGGTAGGTGATACTCTCACATTAGCAGGGGAGTATGTTAGTGAGATATCTTGGGATCATGTTCAAGGACCTCCTTCATTTTTCATCAGATTTATTTTTAGATGAGGACTCGTGTGGGAGATGTCTTGAAGAGGATCTTTGTCCTTCAATCCAGTATGTACTTACTCATTTTAATTTTCCAATGTAATTCTAGGTTCAAAGAAGGGATAATTGATTGAGAGGATTCACTTGGTAAGAGGTATACCATGGTAGGGGATCCAATAGAGTTATTCAAGAGGCAGGGTTACTAGTGGTAGGTCGGAGGCACAGGGACCATCTAGGTTTCGACATGGAGGGATTCGACCTCAACAACCTACTTTATAGTATCCTGGTGCCAGTGGTTCCCATTCTCTTCATGTGGACTTGGAGCGGAGGTGTTTCTTATGTGGAGTTCACAACCATCTTCAAAATCAGTTTCCAATAGCTGTTTGAGCTTAGTATAGTGGATGTGGGTAGGTTCAACACCAGCCTCAATAAATGTTTTTGGTCAGACAATTTTAGTACTAGTGGAAGTATGTTATTTATCCACTTATGGGATACGGGGAAGGTAGAGGATGACTTCAAGATGTTCCATGAGTTCATGGGACCTATCCCAAGCATGGTCAAGGATGTGTTTTTTAGTATATAGGTAGAGGAGTCTGGTGTGGTCAGTTGCACGCAGTAGAGGTGGCAGTTCTATATGGTCCATAGATCTTCAGAGGTACGACCAGTTTGTTTCATACCCTTTATTTTGATTTGTTTTATTAAAGAGAATTTCACTCATATTTTGAACATGATATAGTCCATTATCTAGGACTCTATATAGATACGCTTCCCATTCCCTTGGTGTTGAGTACACAAGTCGGAGGCCAGACCGGCTTTTTTGATGTGTGCTGGGGATGTACACTAATGATGAGACTGCATCAGTCCTGTGGGGATCTTTTCTTACTATAAATTCTTCCATAAAATTTCATTCTCAACATCAACTAGTTGTATTCCATACATTCCATTGTCAGCTATTTTTTAGGAGAGTTGTGTTTTCAAATGGTGGATGACAAGTGTCTCATTTTCATTAGAGAGTGGATTTGTCATATAGGAAGTCATCATATGGATCTCCTTCTCTCCTTGTTGGCTGAGCTATCAGTGGAATCAATAGATATTGGGATGGTTGAGGTTCCCCGGGTCGTTGGGGGAGTTCCTGTATGTTTTCCCTGATGAGGTTTTGATGCTACCCCCTCAATGTGATGTTGACTATGGGATAAACATACATCTCGTTGCATTTTCGATTTCAATTTCCCCATATCAGATGAAACCTTTTTAACCATAGGATATGAGGATTCAAATATATGATCTAATTAAGAAAGGTTTTATATGGCCCGATGTTTCGATGTGGGGTGCTTCAGTGTTGTTCACCCAGAAGGAAAATAGTAGTCTTAGGCTGTGTATAGACTAATAAAGGTTGAATCATGTGAAATTTAAGAACCATTACCATCTTCCAAAGATTTATGATCTTTTTGAAGAGTTGAGAGGGGAAGTTAGTTTTCTAAGATCTATCTACAGGCTGGATATCACCAGTTAAGGGCGAAAGAGAGTGATATCCCGAAGACTTATTTAAAATGAATATATGGGAACTTTGAGTTTGTGGTCATGCCATTTAGTGTTATGAACACAACATGTGTATTAATGGGGATTAGGAACTTTATTTTTTTGTGATTTCCTAGACCGGTTCTTCATCATTTTCATCAATGATATATTAATCTACTCAAAGTCATAGGAGGAGCACACAGAGAATCTCAGAACTATCTTAAAGGTTCTTCAACGCCACAATCTTTATCAGATGTTGTCCATGTTTATGTTCTATACATGAGAGGTTCATTTCTTTGGGCATGTGGTGTGTTAGAATGGTGTTAATTTAGGCCCACCAAATGTTGAATCAATTTTTTCTTGGACAACACTAAATAATTTGACATAAGTTCAATGTTTTCTCGGTCTTGGAGGCTATTATTGGAGGTTTATACCCGATTCCTCTCAAGTTGTAGCCCCATTAAATGATTTGACGAGGAAGGACCATGTTTTTTTTGGAGTGAGAAATTTTAGGCAAAATTAACTTATATTAAAGGGAGGTTGGTTAGTACTCCAGTGCTCTGGTTTCCTGAGGAAGGGTAATATTTGAGATGTTCTATGATGCTTCTCATCTAGTCTTGGGATGGATCTTGATGCAGCACTGAGAAGTGATATCATATGGGTCTAAGAATTTTTATACCCATGAGTGTACAAATTCCACCCCTGATCTGGATTTTGTAGTGGTGGTTATCATGATGAAGTTATGATAACATTTCATCAGTGGGGAGCACTTTTTGGTCTTCAAAGATAACAAAAGTTTGCGGTATATATTTTCCCATTAAGATTTTAACTTGTGATAGTGGATGTGGATAGAGTTTCATCGGGAATATGATTTTCATATCTCCTAATCCTCGGGAAAGGGGAATGTCAAAGTCGATGCTTTTAGAAGAATGTTTTATAAGGATGTTGTTTAAGAATTTATGTATGCTTGGAGTGTGATGGTGGAGTTTTAATCCTTTCACATAGATGAGGGAGTTGATAGTGGTATAGGTTGTATATTTCAAATGATGGTACAATATTCTATGATGTAGCAGGTGGAGGAGTCTCAGTGGGGATACTCAAAGGTAGTGGTGATGTACAATCGTGTTGGCCATGGTGATGCCCTAATGGGATGGTCGAAGGATGGTCAAAACCATATTTTGTTCTGCGGGAAGTTGTTTGTTCCAGTGGCGATGCGAGAGGGAGTCCATGAATTTCATATCTCACCATTAATATAACACCCATGAGTTTCTATGATTTATCCTAGCTTGAGGATGTAGTTTTGGTGGCCCATGATGAAGTGGGAAGTAGTGGAGTTTTCGGCAAGATGCTTCGTCTTCCAGCAGGTAAAGGTCGAGCATCATGTTCCTGGTAGTTTGCTACAGATCATAGATGTTCTATAGTGGAATTGTTATGACATATCGATGGATTTCGTCATAGGGATACCCAAAGATCAAGTAGGTTTTGATGCTATATCGGTAGTAGTGAATTGACTGAGGAAATCAGCTCACTTCATAGCCATCATGGAGTCGGGTGTAGTGGATTCCATGGAAAAATGTCTTTGGATGAGGTGGTGTGGATATATGGTGTTCCAAAACCCATTATCTTAGATCAGTACACAAAGATTACCTCACGATTAAAGAGGGGATTGTGCCATGATTTAGGCACCCAATTACACCTCATCATAGCATTCCACCTTCATTAAGATGGGAAGATAGAACATACCATCCATACATTGGAGTATATGTTGAGATCATGCATCATGTACTTTATCACATATTGGGTGAGACACCTTCCCTTGTTAGAGTTTTATTATAATAGTATCTATCACTCTTCCACTGGCATGGATCCATTTGAAGAATTTTATGGAATACCGTGTCATTCAGTGTTGTGGTGGAAAAAATTTGGGGAGACAACTTATCTTGGTCCTGAGGTAGTGTAGAGCACAACAGAGAAGGTTCAACTCATTTGTGAGAAGATGAAATCAGCACGAGACCAGTGAAAGTGATATGATGATCATAGGAGGAGGCCCTTGGTGTTCAAGGTTGGAGACCACATGTTCTTGAAGGTATCCCCTGGACGTGCACAGTGGTGGTTTGTATGAGGGATTAAGCTTTCTCCCAAGACTGTTGGACCCTTTTAGGTGTTGGGGTGAGTTGGCAATGAGGAATACTAGTTAGCGTGGCCACCATAGTTAGGTAGAATCCATGATTTCTTAAACATCTCTCAACTTCATTGGTACCTTCACAATGACTCCCATTTCTTTTACTGTAGTGATTTGGATATCAAGGATGACTTGACATTCATGGAGCTTCCAGTCGAGATCCAAGATCCTCGAGAGAAGTCACTTCATGGGAAGTCTGTTACTTTAGTTCGTGTGTTTTGTATGCATGGTGGCATGGAGTAGAGTACTTGGGAATGGGAAGGGCATATGAATTCCTAGTACCTAGAGTTATTATGAGTTTATTTTTCTATTTTGACTTGTAATGAGATATTTGGATCCCTTTATTTTAGGAAATGAGATGTTCCCTTCATTTATGTTTGTGTGTTGTGTGATGTGGGATGGATTCCTAAAATTTGGAAAGGGGAGGAACTCATTCCTAATTGAGACACATTAATTGCGATTTGATTAAACCCTTGTGGTCGAGTCAATGCCACCCAGAGCAGATAATATCCTGACATGGAAGACAGAATTCCATGATTCATTTGTTTGGGACAATATCATTCATGTACTGTAGAAATTTTTGGTTTAGGCTATGTATAGGGTGATATAGTTTCATGGTGATTATGTAACGTGTGGTTTTGGTCATTTGTGTTGACGTGCTTGGCAGGTGGTAGAGCATTAGGAGTGGTGAGACTCTTGAGAGGTATCTTATAGGGTTTTTGTTCAGACTACTTCTTCCTTATAGGCTTGTATTTCATTTCTTTTGGACGATAATAGTTTGATAGGTTTTTAATGTAATGGTATGTGTCCTCTTGATCCATTACTTTGTCATTTTTGGTTGTTGAAGGTGTTCAGAACAGTTTCCAACACTACAAAAAAATGGCTTATACCCAAAAAAAAGTTATCGACAGATAATATATTTGTTATTAAAAATGAGAAATTACAACATATTTTAGGTTTTATTACTATTGATTTTGAGTACCAACACTTGTTTTTACTCATGCCTTCCGTGAATTGAATGTTGTTGCTGATGCCCTTACCAACCAAGGTGTTCACCAGAACATGACTTGACTGGATTCCCTTCCAGCTGATTTATTTCATCTTTTTGATAGATATTTTAAGAAAATCCCATCTTTTTTTCTTTTTTAACTTTTCTGCTTTATTATTCAATAAATTGTGCTTTGTTCTTTGACCAAGGAACTACCTTCTTTAAAAAAACTGGCAACTATATCTGTTGGGATTGATCGTTTAAAACCAACAAATCTTTTACGAACAATTAAATCTATTTATTTATCACATAAATACTAATGTTTTTTACTAACACATGGATAAATTAATAACAAAAACTATTACCAACAAATATTTTGTCATCAATAATGTTTTTTAAAATTCATTATTTGATGATTATTACCAATTTTAAAAAACCAAATTTTTTGTATAGATTATTATTTTTATGACTAAATTCAATATTCACTTTTAGTGTGTTTTTTAAAAAAATCTCATTAATTGATTTTAATTTTCAATTTTATATAAAGTATCAATAGTACTTATATTTTATACATATTTTAATTTTATATGCATTTAAATAAATTAAATAAAAATTTAAATCATTAGAATATTTGAATTTGATAATCATATTAAATAAAAAAATAATAATAAAAAAAATAAACTTAATTGAAATATAATTAATTAATAATTGATATTCAAATATTTTATTTTTTTATTATAAAACCAAAATATTAAATTTTTATAAAATTTAATATTTATTATATACAATTAATTAATTAATAAGTAATGGAAATTTACATATTGAAATTTTATTTATTTTTTATATTTTTTTAGATATTGAGTTTTTATATATAATATATTTATTATATATTTTATTTATTTAATTTTAAAAAATTAATAATTTTTTAATTTGGAAATTTTGTTTTATATTATATTTTTTTCATCCTCATTCTCATTTTCTCTCCCTCCCTCCCAACTTGTTCCTACCCACCTCCCCAATCACCACCTCCCCACCTCGTTGCCTCCTCTAAGATCCGTTTTATCCTTACTTCATCCTCCTATCCACCGCATACCATCCCATATCTCCCATCCTCTCCCTATCATTGCACTTACACATCCTCCTTTGACCTTGTTGACACTGTATACCTGAGAATCCCACTACATGGCATGTAACTTCATCGCACCTCTCTCCATCACACTCTAATCCAACTCCCTAATCCATCCTATACTAATTACATCCCCTCCCCCTAGAATCGCCTTGTACTTCTGATTTGATGTACCTTCTGATGATTTCCTGATTCTATCATCTTTTAGTGGTTGAAATTCCGGAAGATAATGCTGATTCGACTGCAAATAACACAACTTCTATGCTTGAAAATTTTAGATTTCTTTCATACCCATTTTAGTTTGATGCACATAGACTTTAAATTTCTTGGGTTCCATCTGTTCCCAACCACTACACCCTTCCTCGGCCTTTACTTATTTGCTTGCAGTATCTCCAAAATTTTTGTATTACTTATACTGTCCATAGGTAAATGTCTCTTTGTTCCCTTATTTATTATATTCAATATTAAATTATTCCATTACATATAGAAATTTGTAAATATTTTTCTCTTAATGAGGTATGTTCCCTTAAAATTCTGTTTTCACTTTCAATGTAACTCACTCCCATAATAACATACTTTTAGTTTAAAGAGATTTCAATGTATATACATGTCCAATACACTTTTACTTTATGTTTCAAGTTATCCAAATTTCAATGTCTTTTATGTAAATCAAAATGAATTTTATTTCAATATATCTAAAAAATACATTGGCTTTCTGTTTTATGCACTTCCAAACATATTTTTTCTTTTAGTTTAATGAAATTTCTTAATAATGTAGTGTACTCTTAATTTTTAATATGTATTTTGACATTTTATAACCTTTATTGACAATACTAACTTTTCTATTCACGTATACTACATTTTATTCAGATATAATATTTTTATTTTTTAAAATCAGTGTTTTATGAATATTATACAATCACATATTTATTTCTATACCTTTGTACGGAATTTAATTTCATATTCATTACCATCATTTCTCTAATTTCAATTATCCACATATGAATTAATTTTTTGGTTATGGACCATAGGAGGTTGATGAGGAGTCTACTCAGTGAGGACTATACTAGATCAGGTAGAATAAATTGAAGAGATAAACAATATTCTCTCCTTGTATCACTAGAAATTATAAATTAAAATTTACAATATATTTTTTACTCTGCATTTTTACTGTTGGAATTTTCTTAAATTTTTTACTGTATGAATTTCCTTTAAATTTTTAATATCTATATTGTGATGCTTCTAAAAACTATTTATAGGCTGAATTACATTCATTATTTTAATGATTTTAAAATGCAATTATAACTCCCATCTCTTTAAAATCATATATTAGTGGCATTTTTTCACCCTCTATTTACTTTTTTGGTTCTTTTAAGACAGATTCTGGAATTCCAATATCATTGCATCCAAATAATTTATTACCTTAGTTCTTATGATCTTTGATCTCATGTTCTGTGATCTTATTTTTCTATTGTTCTTCCATATTCTCTCATCCACTTATGAATGTGTCAATTCTGGTAGAGTTGATACTTCTTTATTGGTCCAAAATGGTCCCACTTACTATAGAGGTAACTATTAATGAATATAATGGAACTTACCTATAGGAAATATTGATTTTCATTACTCATATAATGTGAATAAATATTATTACTGTATTTCCATTATTTATAAAAGGGTACTACATTACACACATATTATACATTAATTATGTCATTGAATGTTATTTGAATTGTTATAATTGATCCTTTTTTAAATGATTAATTCACTCTACAAATACATGTTAGATAAAGACAATGCAACATTGGATTCTTGTGGAATAAGTTTTTGTTTCCATCATAGATGTTTCTGGTAATTCATATGCTAATGATCAGTTTTTTGACAATCTCTATTTTTATTTGAAAGCTTAAAATTAGCTTAATTTCATTTTTTCAATTAAAGAATAAAAGATTGTTATCATATCATTAATTTGATTTATTCTCTACAATGTAGAATCAATGAAAAAAGTATTGTAAAGGGCTTAGTGATGTGACTTGGAAGATAGTTGGGTGGTTGAATTTATTGAATAGGTGTGTAGTTCAATCATTTCAAAATCACCAATTTCTATTTATTACATATGTTCCCCTCATAGACATCAAAATTATCTTTGATTCATTCACTAAATTCTTCATTATAATTCCATTTGAAATTATTAAATTTATGAAATCTATAACTTTGAAGTTCAATTCTTAAAATTATTCAATTATACACATTAATTAAAGTGTAATTCATCAAATTATACATAAAAGTAACATCATAATCAGTATTCACATTAATTAACTATATATTATAATTCATCCATATTTTTATTTTATTCTCTAATTTCATGTTATATTTTATAATATTACCCTAATTTATGATATTTATGACAATCCTAATGCGTGTTTTGGACTCTTACATTACTCATATTTAAATGTGTAGTCACTTCTGGAAGTATTTTACTAATATACAATGACTTCTTGAATATTTTACTATTCTTAAGTCAAAAAAATATATTTTTGATATATCACTTCCATTCAACCAATGTGAAATCACTTCTGTGAGTTCAAAAAAATATATCTTTTCAAGTGAAGTGATTACACAGTTTATGATAATGTGTAATCACTTCAGTGGTATATCACTTCTAGTAATTTATGTCAATATAGTAGTTTATTCTAATGGAAATATATTTCTAATATATCAATTCCAGCTATATTTACTAATGTGAAATCACTTCTGTTATTAATCACTTTCTCTGTTCTAGAAAGTGATTCCACCATAATTTAAAACATATATTTTTGAAATATCACTTCCAGAAGTTATCGAAATTGTTGAATTGTAATATATTTTTTCAACTCATATTTATATGTTGTAGTAAAATTTCAAAAATATAGTTAGTTTCTTTTTTTACAATCACTTTATTTTTTATTAATTATACCATTCACTCTCATTTTATACAATCAATTTCAACTTACTGAATTTCTTTCATTTCTTATTTTTTTCATTTAAATATATGTTTTTAACTCATGAAATATATATGTAATGAATTTGAATATTCCTAAAATATGAATGATTGTATATTCTAAACATTCTTACAATAAAAATATTGAATATTCATACAATATCAGAAAGGATGATGTTGTGATATATGTGTAGTAGCAAGGTTGGATCACTGACCCATCTTCTCAATTTCTCACTATGAAGAAGTGGACAAGCAGTAGGCAGAAGAAGCTAGATCATGGTAAGTAGAAGCTGAATCAAATGGTAAGTTACAGAACATGAATGAGTGTGTTTTCCATCTCTATAATTGATATGACCATTTCCTTTTTCCTTTTTTTCAACAAACAAAATTTCTTTTTTCCACTAATTTTTAAAACAATATTGATAGAAATTTGGTGATATGAAATTATTGTTTGGATAATTGGGATGATGAATGAAAAAATCCCATTCCATGCAGATCATTTTTTATATTTTTATTTAGTTTTATTTTGATATCAATTCATGAAAAATATTTTGCATTAATTTTTAGATATGATCCTTGGTAATGTGTGTTGTAGATCATGGAGCGGAAGGGTTGGGGTTTCGTACTGGTATTGGAGGTGACTTGATTTGTTGAGATGTCAATATGAAAGATGAATGTAAATTTACAATTCTATGTAGATCAATTTTTATGGTTTTAATTTTTTAGTTTCAATTCATGCAGATATTATGCACTAATTTGTGGGTATGTTTTTTGGTTGTGTGTGGTGTAGATATTGGAGATGAAGGGTGTGACACAAGAACATTGTGATGTTTCTCACTGGTACTGGAGTTTACTTGGTTTGTTTATTCTAAAGGCCTACATTGGGGTGATGAAAAATCTTTAGAGGAACTATTATTCTACCATGATGGGTGCAGGAGGATTTCAACCAAGAGACAACATGAACTTTTATAAATTTTTGGGGGGTGGGTGGGTAGGGGGTGACAGTGCTGCATAGATGGATCCGGGTTTTTTGTGTTTTTAGGATCTTTCTAGGTTTTAATCAACTACAACTATGTACTAATTCATTTTTATATTAAATTCCCTTATTAATCTAATTATTATTTTCCTAATTTTGAACATGTTTGAAGATCATATTGTAACACCCCGAGATTTTATGAAAAATATTCTTTTTAAATTCATTAATGTCTTATGTTGTACGCTAAACTAAAAGGAGATTTCACAACACACATCCTTGACTTGCCATGCATTACACGCAATTGTGACCTTCCTTGATAGCGTGTGTAGTACACAATAACGAGTTTCACTAAACAACGATATGCTATTAAAATATTATTAAAACTAGCCGTTATAAATAGTAATAACCACTTTTTAAAAATTTGTAAATTTTATTTTTCAAAATGGACTTCATTTTTGGATTTGGAATATCGAAATTATCTTAGGGTGAAATTTTGGTACTTTTCGGATAACTTTCATTTTCTAATGAATAGTGAAAATTACTAAATTTTAATTAAAAACAACCTTTTTCATAAAAATAATTAATAGTGATAAATTATTAATTTGACTGGTTTTAAATTATATTTATAATATATTTTTACAATTTAATATAATTTTGGTCATTGGATGTAATTTCACATTTAAACCAGACATAGACAAGTGTCAATCTTTTGATAGTTATTATCTCTTAAGAACACGCTATTTGTTTTGACGACGGGAATTAATTTTTAAATTAAGTAATGCAACTGATATGTTTTGAATTTGGTAAAATAGAAATAATTTTTATGTTCATAATATCAAATATAGCTTAGGCCTAATTTTTGGTATTTATCTCGAAACTTTCATTTTTTGATGAATAGTGAAACCACAAAGTGGTAGTTAAAAAAATGAATTTTTCATAAAACTTAATTTTACCGCTTCTATGAGTGGAATTTCAAAAATACGAGAGACACGGTTGATGTCAGTAAGTAAAATGTGGTTCAATGAGATGAAAATAATTTTTTGGTGAATAGTAACTTTTTATTTTTTTTACCACGGTTAAAAGTAAATAGGGTAATTAAGGGTAAAAATGATATTATTATTACCCTAAAACATGTCCTAATTCTATTGGATAAGTTTAATTCGACCAAAAACAACCTTAGGAATAATATATGACCATTTAGGCCCACTTGGATTAGATTAGGACATTTATTATTAATTTATTTAAAGAAGGGTTAAAATAGTTAAGATCAAAGTTTAATAAGTATATCATTTTTAATATAGGGTTATACATAAGATAAATACGAATATAAATATTAATTAGAAATATAAGAAGATTTCATACATAATGGTATTTTATTTGTAATTTTTAGACAATAAATAATTTAATTTATTTATGACACAAAGATGATGCAGAAATTATCTTATTAATGAAATATTGACATAATTGATGTTATAAATACCAAAATAAATGTAATTTGAGGCTTTTTATGAATTTAACTAATTTTCTATTTCAATATGACATGTTAGTATTGATAAAATTAACTGTTTTCGAACTAATCAGTCTGTTATAATTTTCACAAAAATCAATTACTAAATAGAGTCAAAATTGACATAAAATAGTTTTTAAAAAAAATATTATATTATTAATTGTTATTTTATTCCTAAAAATATAATGTTCGTCCAAATGACTTAGATGAGGTTATATATATTAATAATAAACAAATTGGGGTTCGTTTGGCTTCTTATAGTAAGTTTATTAACCTTATAGTGTAAGAACACAAAAAGACACGGTAAAAGTAAAATTATCTAACTTAATGTTAAATCTAAATGATAAGGTTAAAATAGGAACCTCAACTTGTCTAAATTCTATTTTATGAGAGGATTGCGACCCATCCCCTCCTTAGCTTCGAAATAAATCAATTTGTAGCTATTTAAAACCTAATTTGGCTTTATAATAAAATAATATTTTTAGTTTTTCCAAAAGAGCCCCTCTCCTCCCTTATAAAAGGGCACCTCCTCCCTCTCTTCATCACACCAATTTGAGCCTTCATGCTCGGCCAACCCCTACCAAATTATCTTCTAAACTTCCATAGAAACATCCTAGAGGTCCTGGTCTTTTTCAAAGACCAATTTTAGTGCCCTAAGAGGAGGACTCAAAGAGGGGCTTCAAAGAAGAGGTAATGTCCGTTACCGATTCTTTCAACTTTATTTCTTCTTCCACTTCTTCTTCTTAGGTTGTTTCATTATGAAGTTATAACATAAGTTTAACTCATATACTGATATGTTATTATAAGTATTAAATAACCCTATTTCACCATCTATCCGTCCTACGGAAAACGAAATCACTGTGCGTGCGTACGTACGGAATACCGTCTCCGCGCCGTGGTGTAATCAATTTTCCACAACCACCTTACTTGGATGGGTATAATGGTGTACATAATAACTATATATGATTATTGTAAGGTGATATTGATTATAAAATAGTATACATATACTATAACACAATTCCACAATCATGAGAACGATATCATCGCTCGTGCGTACGTACGGACTACCGTCTCCACGACGCGATTAGATTCATTCTCCACATTAACCATTCATGAATGATTATAAAGTATATATAATAATTAATCATGAAATAATAATGATACTGGATTTATGTGTATATATATGTATGTCGTCTACTTAATTCCATTCAACATAATAAGGAAACGAAAAAAGCGTTCATGCGTAGGTACGACCTACCGTCTCCATGAACGGTGTATTTCTTTCCATTTACTGATCTATTATATATATATATATTCTGAATATATATTATATATAAATAATGTTTTATATTATGGAATTAATTAATCATGTCTAAGTAATCATATAAATAATTACAAGTCAAAACACGGACGAAAAATGAAACGATTTTACCCAAAACGCTCTTTAACATAGAATTTACAAAATAACGGGTAATATAAAGTCATAAGTGAACCATATATGATATCATAACAATGCGTATGATTCTGGAATAAGTCAATGACATTATCTAAATCATTATATAGGAGGTTCGGACACTTACGAAGCAAATCGGACCTAAGGTAAGGGAAATATCACAATCTCATTTTTATCCGAGATTGTTTATACTTTGGTATTTAATGGGGTGTATTTTATTATCCAAATCCATGTTTCCTCAATATGTAATATTTATATCCTTATAAAATAGTTTATATCCAATTTTATCCTTCGGTGAGTTTTTTAGTAAAAGATATGAAAGTAATCTTTTGTCGTTTTTTGTATGAGGTACTTTTTGACTTTTCCAACAAAAGTACGAGAAGAATGTTTTTTTAACTTATACGGCATGAATGGATTTTTAAAACATTATTTCCCAGAAGCTTACTTTACAAGTTTTCAAGTTTATTATTAATCAACTTCTTTTAGTTTAAAATTGTATGACATGTTAAGAAAGGAAATATGTTTTTTTGAAGTAGAAAGGATATTTTCCCCAAGAATGGAGTTCAAGTGTTTTATCAAAATTATTTTCCATATAAGTTAATATAGGGTTCTGTTTCAATCCCTATTATTAAATTGATTTGATTATGTTGTGATGCAATTATTTTCATTAATTTCTTTATCTTATATGAATTGTTTTATGATGTCACGATGTTTAAGATTCCCATTTTTATTACATGGGTTATGCGATGATGTATGATTTATGATTTTGTGGCACAAATAAGAATGGTATCATTATGAGATGGGTGGGACCTATATCTACCTCCAATGTATTGGGTAAAGATTTATATCTCATGAGATAGACATGGCTGGAACGGAAAGTTAAACCAGTTCAGTAATACAGGACTGGAACGAGGAGTGAACTCGATTCAGAAAGGGACTTTGTCCACTAAGATGGTCTTGGAAGCAATTCCTTGGCTACTATGGAAATCATATCATGTGCTTAATGGTTACCACAATTACTTGTTTTATTCCCATGATATTTTATCATTATTAATGTTTCTTTATGATCTATTCCTTACGTACTTCTATATTTTGTGTCATTTCTCAAGATTTTGATGTTTAAACATTATGTTCATGTTTTTAAGTTCAAATGTATATGGTATGTTTTATTTTATCCATGATTAACCTTACCAAGCATTTGAGCTCACCCTTTTTATGTTTTCTTTTCCCCAAGATATAAAGAAAGGTTTTAGGTAATAAAAAAAAGGGAAGATCTTTATGGGAGATGTTGAAGATCTTTCACCACGATTAGAAGATTGCGTTCTATGTTTCGAAAGACACTAAACTATTATGGTCCTTGTGTGTCTATTTTTGTTATATATTAAGTATTCCGCTAAAGTAATGTAATTTCCATGTACGTCAAGCTTTGGGTCTCTACAGTTGGTATCAGAGGAAAAGTTTAGTCAACCTTTGGAAACTAGGATGCGAAAATGTTAGTGAGATCCCTAGAGATATTTCTAAGGTATGTATATGGATGTGTCTAAGGTTAATTATACGTATAGGTTATAGTCCTAGAATTGCGCTAACGATCATAGAATTTAACCTAAGATGTTAGATATTGAGGGTACTCCCCCTTTACTATGTTGTTTTCCCTAGCATGACTTTTGCCTCTCATACTATTATTTTTGGGTTTTAGAAAATGGCTGGAAACAGGAAGATTCATGATAATGGAGGATATGGCGGACAATGGAATGATATTCTTCATGAGAAACCAAATGAAATGGTATTTGGAAGTACAAAAATCGTTATTATTCCTAATCAGCAATCTCATAATATGATCTATAATCTCAACTTTGGTAAGTTTCCCGACTCAGATACTAAGAGAAATATTGAGTTTCATGATGATCATAGAGGAAAGAAAGTTCAATTTACCTCATGTAAATCATGTGGGAAGAGGCATCACGGAGATTGTTTCAAGGGAACTAGAAGATGCTTTGGGTGTGGAAAAGAAGCACACAAAGCCAGTAAGTGCAAAGGAAAAGGTCCAGTTAACACCATGGATGAGGATAATGGTATTGCTATGACATCAACAATGGTTAAATGTTTTAAATGTGGAATGTACGGCCATTATGCAAACCAATTCCCTAAGGGAAAATCTCATGAAGAGAATCAGTACAGCCGTATGGGTAGTATTTATATTATTGATGATGAAGAGACTACTAATGATATGTGAAATGAAAGAATTGTTGAAGCTCAGTCAATGGTTTAATAAGGTAGTGGAATGATTACATGTTTATCAAGTGTAATGTTGTATAAGTAATCTCATGGTACTATGGAATAAAGAGACATCTAAGGATTGTTACACTGTTGTCTTTCCTTGAGTTTTGAAAGTGTATTATTAATGGTACCAGTATCCATTAAAGCTTATTCAGATATTTTTGTAATATAGATGATATGCGCATAATGAAGGGATAAGGAGAAAATTAAATGTTTGATAGTATTCATGAGCTCATGACTGATATAAGGAGACGGTTATATCATGGTTTGGGTATATAGAATTTTTGGATTTTGGTATGTGGAAAGATTTAACTTTTGACAGCATTTATGTTTTCACTAAGGTTTAATGGGTATTCATTTTTCAAGAGAATACATGATTAAGGTATTCCCATGATTGGAATGTGACCAACAAGATATATGGGGGATAAATGATGGTATTCACATGCTTGGTTGATGACATTTCAAGTAATCGTTTTCTTTATACTATGAGCTTGGACCGAAGTATTTTAGATAAGCCTAAAGATTGGAATGGGTTATGTTGGACATAAGTTAGTATTGTTTAAGGATATAACTTTTTTTATATTATTTATGGGATGTTATATTAATGTTGTTTTAGAAAAAGGACAACCTACAGGACGGGCGACAACCCATCGTGTCGGACAAGGCTGTGGGAATCGAACCCACAACCGAAGTGCGACTGGACTTTATCGCCTACCACTGGCTTACAGGAAGTCCCTGTTTAGTAGAAACTAGTTTTATTATATTAAGTAGTATGATATATGAATTATAAGTCCATTTTAGGAACCATATATGATTAATCTCACTATAGATGGACTTATGTAAGTTTTGATAACTTTTCTAACCTTTTGTTTGAGATAGATAGAATGACCCATCATTCTATCACATGATCTTCTAACACATCATGAATGACAAATTCAACTTCATTTCTTTAAGAGATGAAGTGGAAATTCTCCAAAGAACGACCAACGGTGAGACTATACCAAAATCACGAAATTATTTCTTCTAATTCCAATTTCATCAACTTTAGGGAAATGATCTTGAAAACCAAAAATATTGTCCTAGTGATCTTATATCTGACGAATGATATGGTAACTTATATCGTCAAAAATTTATGGCTTTGTGATTTCTGGCTTTTCCATAGCCATGTTCTCTACCACTCTCCATCAGAACATGATGGCTAGATTTCTCTTCCATATCCATATTTTCACCTATGTGGAAACCCAGTGATTAGTTTATTTGGGTAACCGTTACATTTCATAATTTTGTTTTTGAAGATTGGTTTTGGTATTACTTTTTATTATGTGGGTTTCTATTAAAGAAACTTTCGAGTAGTAAACCATTTATATCCCCGGAGAATTTCGAGGGAGAAATTCATTTTAAGGGGGGTAGAATGTAACACCCCGAGATTTTATGAAAAATATTCTTTTTAATTTCATTAATGTCTTGTGTTGTACACTACACTAAAAGGATCTTGCACAACACAAATCCTTGACTTTCCATGAATTACACGAAATCGTGACCTTCCTCGATAGCGTGTGCAGTACGCAATAACGAGTTTCACTAAACAACGATATGCTATTAAAATATTATTAAAACTAGCCGTTATGAATAGTAATAACCACTTTTTGAAATTTTGTAAATTTTATTTTTCAAAATGGACTTCATTTTTGGATTCGGAATATCGAAATTAGCTTAGGGTGAAATTTTGGTACTTTTCGGATAACATTCATTTTCTGATGAATAGTGAAAATTACTAAATTTTAATTAAAAAAAACCTTTTTAATTGAAATAATTAATAGTGATAAATTATTAATTTGAGTGGTTTTAAAGTATATTTAGAATATATTTTTACAATTTAATACAATGTTGGTCATTGGATGTAATTTCTCATTTAAACCAGACATAAACAAGTGTCAATCTTTTGATAGTTATTATCTCTTAAGAACACGCTATTTGTTTTGACGACGGGAATTAATTTTTAAATTAAGTAATGAAACTAATATGTTTTGAATTTGGTAAAATAGATATCATTTTTCAGTTCATAATATCAAATATATCTTAGGCCTAATTTTTGGTATTTTTCTGGAAACATTCATTTTTTTGATGAATAGTGAAACCACTAAGTGGTAGTTAAAAAAAAGAATTTTTCATAAAACATAAATTTACCGCTTCTGTGAGTGGAATTTCAAAAATCCGAGAGACACGGTTGATGTCTGTAAATAAAATTTGGTTCAATGAGATGAAAATAATTTTTGGTGAATAGTAACTTTTTACTTTTTTTAGCACGGTTAAAAGTAAATAGGGTAATTAAGGGTAAAAATGATATTATTATTACCCTAACACATGTAATAATTCTATTGGATAAGTTTAATTCGACCAAAAACAACCTTAGGAATAAAATATGACTATTTAGACCCACTTGGATTAGATTAGGACATTTATTATTAATTTATTTAAAGAAGGGTTAAAATAGTTAAAATCAAAATTTAATAAGTATATCATTTTTAATATAGGATTATACATAAGATAAATTCGACTATAAATATTCATTAGAAATATAAAAAGATTTCCCACATAATGGTATTTTATTTTTAATTTTTAGATATTAAATAATTTAATTTATTTATGACACAAAGATGATGCAGTAATTATCTTATTAATGAAATATTGACATAATAGATGTTATAAATACCAAAACAAATGTAATTTGAGACTTTTTATGAATTCCACTAATTTTCGAGGTTAATATGACATGTTATTATTGATATAATGAACCGTTTTTGAACTAATCAGTCTGTTATGATTTTCACAAAAATCAATTACTAAATAGTGTCAAAAATAACATAAAATAGTTTTTAAAACAAATATTATATTATTAATTGTTATTTTATTCCTAAAAATATAAGGTTCGGCCAAATTACTTAGATAAGGTTATATATATTAATAATAAACAACTTGGGGTTCGTTTGGCTTCTTATAGTATGTTTATTAACATTATAGTGTAAGAACACAAAAAGACACGGTAAAAGTAAAATTATCTAACTTAATGTTAAATCTTAATGATAAGGTTACAATAGGAACCTAAACTTGTCTAAATTCTATTTTATGAGATTATTTCGGCCCATCCCCACCTTAGATTCGAAATAAATCAATTTGGAGCTATTTAAAACCGAATTTGGCTTTATAATAAAATAATATTTTTAGTTTTTCCAAAAGAGCCCCTCTCCTCCCTTATAAAAGGGAACCTCCTCCCTCTCTTCCTCACACCAATTTGAGCCTTCAATCTCGGCCAAACCCTGCCAAATTATCTTTTCAACTTCCCTAGAAACATCCTAGCAGTCCTGGTCTTCTTCAAAGACCAATTTTAGTGCCCTAAGATGAGGACTCAAAGAGGCACTTCAAAGAAGAGGTAATGTCTGTTACCGATTCTTTCATCTTTATTTCTTCTTCCACTTCTTCTTCATAGGTTGTTTCATTATGAATTAATAACATCAGTATCAATAATATACTGATATGTTATTATAAGTATGAAACAACCCTATTTCACCATCTATCAATCCTACGGAAAATGAAATCACCGCGCGTGCGTACGTACGGAATACCGTCTCCACGCCGTGGTGTAATCTATTTTCCACCACCACCTTTCTTGGATGGGTATAATGGTGTAAATAATAACTATATATGATTATTTTAAAGTGATATTGATTCTGAAGTAGTATTCATACACTCCAATACAATTCCACGATCATGAGAACGATATCATCGCTCGTGCGTACGTACGGACTACCGTCTCCACGACGCGATGAGATTCATTCTCCACATTACCCATTCATGAATTATTATAAAGTATATATAATAAGTAATCATGAAATATATGACATTATAATGATACTGGATTTATGTGTATATATATGTATGTCATTTACTAAATTCCATTCGACTCAATAAGGAAACGAAAACAGCGTTCATGCGTATGTATAACCTACCGTCTCCATGAACGGTGTATTTCATTCAATTTACTGATCTATTATAAATATATATATTATGAATATATATTATATATAAATCATGTTTTATATTCTGGAATTAAGTAATCATGATCTAAGTAATCATATGAATAATTACAAGTCAAAACACGAATGACAAATGAAACGATTTTACCCAAAACGCCCTTTAACATGGAATTTACAAAAGAACGGGTAATATAAAGTCATAAGTGAACCATATATGATATAATAACAATGAGTATGATTCTGGAATAAGTCAATGACATTATTTAAATCATTATATAGGAGGTTCAGACACTTACGAAGCAAATCGGACCTAAGGTAAGGGAAATATCACAATCTCATTTTATCCGAGATTGTTTATACTTTGGTATTTACTGTGGTGTATTTTATCGTCCACATCAATGTTTCCTCAATATGTAATATTTATGTCCTTCTAAAATATTTTATATCCAATTTTACCCTTCGATGAGTTTTTGAGTAAAAGATATGAAAGGAATCTTTTTCGTTTTTCGTATGAGGTACTTTTTGACTTTTCCGACAAAAGTACGAGAAGAATGTATTTTTAACTTATATGGCATGAATGGATTTTTAAAACATTATTTACAAGAATCTTCCTTTACAAGTTTTCATGTTTATTTTTAATTAAATTCTTATAGTTTAAAATTTTATGACATGTTAAGAAAGGAAAAATGTTTTTTTTGAAGTAGAAAGGATATTTTCCTCAAGAATGGAGTTCAGGTGTTTTATCAAAATTATTTTCCATCTAAGATAATATATGGTTCTGCTTCTATCCCTATTATTACATTGATTTGATTATGTTGTGATGGAATTATTTTTATGAATTCCTTTATCTTATATGAATTGTTTTATGATGTCACGATGTTTAAGATTCCCATTTTTATTACATGGGTTATGCAATGATGTATGATTTATGATTTTGTAGCACACATAAGAATGGTATCATTATGAGATGGGTGGGACCTGTATCTCCCTCCAATGCATTGGGTAAATATTTATATCTAATGAGATAGACATGGCTGGAATGGCAAGTTAAACCGGTTCAGTAATACAGGACTAGAACGAGGAGTGAACTCGATTCAGAAAGGGACTTTGTCCACTAAGATAGTCTTGGCAGCAATGCCTTGGCTACTATGGAAATCATATCATGTGATTAATGGTTTCCACAATTACATGTTTTTTCCCATTCTATTTTATCATTCTTAATGTTTCTTTATGATCTCTGCCTTACGTACTTCCATGTTTTGTGTCATTCCTCAGGATTTTGATGTTTAAACATTATGTTCATGTTTTTAAGTTCAAATGTATATGGTATGTTTTATTTTATCCATGCTTACCCTTAATGAGAATTTGAGCTCACCCTTTTTATGTTTTCTTTTCCCCAGGATATAAAGAAAGGTTTTAGGTAAGAAAAAAAAGGGAAGATCATTATGGGAGATGTTGAAGATCTTTCACCACGATTAGAAGATTACGTTCCATGTTTCCAAAGACACTAAACTATTAAGGTCCTTGTGTGTCTGTTTTTGTTATATATTAAGTATTCCTTTAAAGTAATGTAATGTCCATGTACCTCAAGCTTTGGGTCTCTACACATATTCAGTTTTTTAATTAAATTCAGTGTATTATTATGATAAATTAATAAATATAATATTAAATTTGACCATTAATAAAAATTTATAAATTTTATTTAAATGGGATTTATAATGAAATATTATATGTTGGTAAAATTATTACTAACCTATATATTTGTCATATAAATATGTTGATAAAAATTTTGACAATCATATATATTATTTGTTAGTGTTATTATAATTGTAACAGAACTATTTTATATGTCGTAATAACATTTAGCGATAGAGTTTTTACCAACTGTTTTGTGATAAGACAATTTTCTTGGTAAAATGATTTACCAACAGAAAATGAACTTTTAACAATAGATATATCCATGTTAGAAAAAGATAATTATTTTGTAGTGTAGGAGTTTTTTCATGATCTAAGGGTCCAAAAAATTTGCTGCAGGAGTTACACATCGTGTAACTATATTACACAATATGAAAGTTGGTTTCATGACTTCTCTAAGGATGGTTCATAATATGAAATGTTTCAATGTATAAAAAATAAAGTAAATCAAAAGGTGAAGGGTTTTTTAGGGGAAGTTGACTGCGGGGCATTACAAAGTCTAAAATTTATCACACATCGTATAATACCCCACTCCATTAACTTTTAAGTGTTTTTATAATCACTCGTGTTTTCAAAACTTATGGCTGAAACAACCCTTCTTCAACCCTAGGAAACCCAGTGAATCTTGTTCAGTGTTTTGAGGATTCCTATGCCAAGTATTTATTCTTAAATTCTCACCTTTGATTCATAATGGTCCATATTCTTTCTAATGTGTGTTCTTCCTTAGTTCTTGTAGTTTCTTTAAGGTTATTCAATTTATCATACCATTTATTTTTTCCATGTGATGTAGTATAATCTACCATATTTCTAAATGTTATTATCTTTTTGTTGTTGTTGTAGTGGTGCTTCAGAATCCTCCGAGGGATGAAGATATTATGGGATATGTGATCTAAAATCTGTTGTCTAGACCATTATTGTGCGATGATCATTGGCACCATTTCAAGGTAGGATTTCCTTTATTTCTCTCCATTTGTGCATAATGCGTGAGGTATCTATTTATTTTTACCAATGGATCATGGTTTTTAATGGATAATAAAAGATAATAATTGGTTAAATGAAATGGAAATGGGTAGGGATATTCGATTATCATGATTTTTTTAGTTTTTATATTCTGATTGTGATATTGTGAATTATACGAGTTTGATTCCATGTTGAATATTAGCACACTAAATGGGTTTCATGTTGTTTAGTTAATTTTGAACACTTACGTATGAAAATTGGTTAATCTTGTAAATCCAACTAATGAATGGATTCCATGGGATTTAGTTTGTGAGATAACACCCTTAAATAACAAAGTGGAATTGGATAAGACTCCCCTTTTCAAAATTTGAAAATGTGATTAAATCGTGGTCTGTGATGTGATGTGTGGAATGGTTGTGGCTACGTAAATGAGACTGATGTAATGTGAAGTGAATATATGTTGATGTGAAAGTTGTCTCTGGTTTGTGTTGTGGTATGTTTATGAGCATGGTTTTGTGATATGGGTTAGCCTAGGATGTGTTATGGATGAACTTGTAGAAAATACAGCAAACTGGATATATAATGGAATCTTAGGATGAGAGATTTATGGATAGTGAAATGGATGAGATGTGTTCTACAAAATGGCTATGAGACTAGTTGTATTGTAATGTATTATTGGTTGGAGATGTGAGTTGGGAATTGGTTCTGTTGGTATGTGGGAAGAACTTGTATATACTATGAATGTTTATTAAACTTGGAGAACATGAAAATATGTGTCTTTAATGTGGAGCTTCCTTAACTTATCTGTCTATTCACCTTCTGAAATGAATATTTATGTGTTCCATATTGTATGTTGTGCTTAGTGGTTTCCCGTGTAGTGATGTAATAAATAAATAATTTATTAATAAATCCTATAATTTCTTGGTTTATTTTGGATAACATGATAGAAATGGTTAATTAAATAGGTTAGAAATTTAAATTGGGTTTTATGGCTTGTTGTGTGGTATTGTGCATTTAGAGGTAGCCACAAAGTTGGAAGTGTTGTGAGCTGGCGGTTTGTCTTAGAACCCATAGGTTGGTCCTGAGTGTTTGGTATCATATATGTATATAGTTTTATTTTCCTTTTGATTTCTATATTCACCCATGCTAGCTGAGTCCTATGTACCGAACACCCCCATCATCGTGGGGGAGGGTTTCTTTCTCAAAAATCCTGATGGGAGGATGGATGACTGGGAACCCTCTATTTCCTACTCCCTATACTATGTGGGGATAGCCCAAGATTATTCGGAGATGTTGTGGTTTGTGAGGCCCAGGCGTGTGATGGAATGTTGTGCTTTCCCAAGTCTCCTCAGTATGAGATGTGTTTTGCATTCCAAGGTTTCCTTGGGATGAGATATGTTGTACTTTACCTAGTGTCTTTGGTATTTGATATGCTTTGTGGGCCATGTGTATATGGGAGGGATGTGAGGTGGTTTTTGGCCCAGGTGTGTGTGGTCCGGATGCGACATGGTACTTTCAGAAGAGTTGAGAGTGCGAGGACGTTTGTCATCAGGTAAGAGAGGATAATCAGTGGGGAGTGGTGCATGGTACCCTATCATTGATGTACATTATATTACATTACTTGACTTGAATTATTTGGTTAGTGTGCCTTTGTGAGGATGGTATTATTAGTATACTTTTAAAGTGATGTGTGGTTCTACTGATTTCTCATAGGGGAATTAGTATGCTTCTTTCACATGTGTATGATAGATTTTGGTTTTCCTACCGTGTATACCAGTACTCTCGCCATACGTATATAAAACTATTTTCAGTTTTCCAGGAGGATTTCACGGGTAATGATGGACTCTACTAGGTTGAACCTTGATAGTTTTTGTATCACTTCTTATCTTTACGTTTTGTATTTACATTGGAGAGTTTTGTACATGTAAGAGTTCCACTTTATACATTCATGTGGGGTGGTTTTTTTATTTATTTCATATATAGACCTTGGATTTGTTTTTGGGATAAACCATATTATCTTTTCCCAATAATGGGAAATTATTTCCAATTTGTGAGATTTAAATACCCTTATTGCTAGTAACCAACCTAGGGCCTACGGGAGGCAGGATTCAGTGGGTCATTATATCCCATTATTTATTTTAGGTATTGGATGTGAATATTTGGAGGAAGGGGGTCATGAAATTACAATCACAAACCCATGGGCTTACAATTCCTTCATGGGTTCTTAGTTGACACCTGCTACCATCTTTACCCAAACCCGATGTAATAACTAAGGGTTTGTAAAACAACAGGTCACCCTATGAGTCCCTCAAGTAAAAACACTTAAATTTTTTACTAATTTGGATCCATGATGTCTAAACACAAGAAATTGTTTCATAAATGGTTTCCTTAGCTGAAAAGGTAAAGGAGTAATTCTATTAGGGATCATTAAATGATAATAAAGATAGAGAAATACTAATTGGGATCCCCCGAACCAAAAAAAGGAGAAGGAAACCTATAGGGGAAAATCCATGAAGGCATAATTAAAGACTGATAGCTCATGGATCATCTCATATCAGATCTCAGTCTCTGAAGACACTAGGTACACTTTCTAGAGGAAGAACCTCTCCATCCATGAATGGCCTAAAATACCTATAAGGCATTCTAAAAACACCTCATAGGTTATACCATTATGATCTATGTGAAAATATACACAAAAAGGACTACTCATGGGTTCCAATTCTGACTCATTGTTAAAATATATGAAAAACCTCAAAGGGTTATAAAGGGGAAGTACACAACATGACACCCTGTGTACACAACGTGTACTCCCAAAGCCTTACATGGGTATGTACTCCCACCAGTCTAGAAATGTAAATTCCCCAGGTACATGATATGTTAAATGGGTACACATCATAAACCTGATATGGGAAACATACTTGTGTCCCTCTACTATCCTAGCTATTTACCTAGCCGGGATGTGTACTTCTACACACTGTGTGACCCACAAAGGGTCTGGCAGTGTACTCTACACGACCATGTAACCATACATGGAAAAACATAGATAGGTACTTGGATACACAACAGAGACCCTAAACAAGGTTTTTACACCCTAGTAAATGTTGTGTACTTATAAAACTCTATCTTCCTCAAACAGGAAGAACAAAGGGCGTGTTACCTTGAACTACACACCGTGTATCATGGTTTTCCAGAACAGAAACCTTCGTATCACTTAACACCCCAATTTTCACCTCCAAATAAATATATATGGATACAAGTGTAAATTAAAAAGAATAATAGGGACAAAACTTAGAAAATTAAAAATCAATAGAGATTTACATTCCAACCTTAGAGTAGAAACCGTCGAATCTTTTCTCAAATTTGTTGTCCATGGTTGCTGCACATCGATCCAGCGTGTCGAGAGCTCCATTATGGTATCCTATTCCCTCACTCTCTCTATTTATCTTTCCTTATCCATTTATATATTATTTTAAGGATTATGAGTATCCGTTGGAGGGTAATTCATGACAAGCTAGAGGAAAAAAGAAAAAAGAAAAAGAAAATAATGTAAAAGAAGAAAAGGGAAAAGGGGTCCGGGCTGGCCCTGATTCCCAATTTGAGTTTATGAATTCACTAAGAAAAACATATCATTATAAAATCAATGGAGAACGAAAAACCTCAGTATAATTCCCTATTCAAAAGTTATGGCAGAACAAACCCCCTCAAATAAGTTAATATTTAATTATTAAATATTAAATATTAATTATTCTACTAAAAATTGAATGCCACAAAAATCTACCAAACTCTTATAATAGGGTAAAAACCCTATTCCAAGACCAAAAGAGTGGCTATAAAAAATATATAAGATCATATAATCATGGAAAATAATACTTTAACCCATACAAGATTCTTAAATAAAAATATCAAATTTCTACTCAAAACTGCCATCTGAAAAAACTGGGTCCTTAAAAACTTCCTACCATAACAATTATCATCCCTAAGAAGCCTGGAGGTAAGACTAACAACCATGCTCTCAACCCAAGAATCTAAAAAACCAATATTTTTGGACCATCCAACAACTACCCTTATAGAATCACAATTTTTTTCGTACATGGATGATGTTTAACTATGCATGATATGGTACTCCCCACCATAGTAATACCATTATCATTATCTCAAAACAAAACTTCAAGCTCAAAAACCCTTGGAAAAAACTCCGAAGTTCAACTAAAACTGAGGGTCACCACCCTCAAATGGACAACAGTGCAATACCGACTATACGACCTACCATAAACAACTCCTTGATTGCAACCTCGACAAGTATTCTTCCTCAACTTGGGAAGAACATTTAGAAATAAAATAATCTCAATGTTAGGATGATTCTCTCACTGCATAATCAAGATGATGTCAAGACAGATCATGATCATCTCTATTAGGATTACACTAAGATTCTACCATAGAGTGTGTATATCTCCCTCTAAGCTACACCCACAAAAAAACATGCTAAATCACCATTAACAACACCTGACACCACATCTCCCGAAAAAGTGTGTCTTGGTCCAGCCACTGGTCAACTATCGTGTGGTACCCGATCATTCTTAATGTCACCTCTACCATGGAAGGATAATTTTCACCTAAACACAACTCCTACTCAAACAAAGCCTTGATGAGTCTTGAAACCATTGGTCATGAGGTTTCCCCTAGACACTCACCTACTTAAAATTTGAAAGATACCACACGCAACCAGTTTGTACCTTTATCACCCAAATAACACTTAAAAAAGTCTTCCATTATAAGGATAAGATGACTATGCTACATGGAGCATTAGACTCATTAATCCATAATATCCCTTGTAACTCCTATTAAAAATCAAGAACCTCACCTATGGCATGATTCATTCCATGACTTCCCACAACCCGACATTGTTCCGGTCACAACCGTCTACTTGTTCTCTGAATACATTAGCAAGAGTGAAAACAATGGACGGTTGGGACATGAAATCGCATATTACTTCCCATAAATGACATCCGTGATACCAAAACAGCCTAGGTTCTTATAAAAATCATAAGGCATCAACACTCTTATAATGCTACCCAAGAACTTAAAGTGCCTCAATAAAAAAGGCATAAAACCAAGCTCACTGCCTAGAAATACTTCGGGAAACATGGTCCAACCCCTCATGCAGGATTACCTCAAACAAACATAATGTCAACACACAAGGGTCCATGTAAAAACTAAGGGCCTATAGGTATCCAACCTAACCCTATATAACATGTCTTACGACTGGGTCTCATGGTCCAACCACCATGCCCAAAAGATCAAACCTCTAAATATAAGGTAAGAACACAACAACCAAGATGGTTCATAACTGAAAATATGGACTACAAGAGTCTGATCCGCACCAAGAATCCTCATAAGGAACTACTCCCTAGAGGTCACGTTACCAACATATAAGAGAAGGCCAAACTGACACCCATCAGGAATTTTTATATAGTAATACCCCTTCATGGTCCAGTTCACAAGAAAAAACTGGTACCTATCAGCATCATACTTAGTGATCTGAATGGATAACCACGACCAAAGGAACAACACCCTACAAGGTGTACAAAGGAATGTGTCATGTTCCATGTCGACCAACTAGGGTCATTGTAACTCCCATTTAAGAGGAATAAGTCATCAGCCTCGAAAATAATTCTTCAATATAGATCCACATAACAATCCATTAGAATGAAATATATATATATATATATATATATATATGTAAGTAACCCCAAATAAATAGGCTTCATTAATCTGAAAAATCACACACTAGAGGGACAATATTATGTGGATCCTATATGTAAAATATGATCCATGAGATACTTCTTTTCTTTACCATCCAAGAGTCAAAATGCATCTATAGACATTGGCCAATGGCCCAGATCCATATATCTATAGTAAATTAGGACATCCAAACAACATGTGAGTTTCTCAAAGTGAAAGTAAAATACAAATATAACCTCATAGATCAAAAAAGTAATCCGAAACCCTGGAAACTAGGACTTTCTTCCAAAACAATTGTTCTAGATGCACCTGTTTGATATCCATCTCAGGTTCTGACACGTTCCTAATATTCATCTCTACAATATCAAAAATAGTAAATACTATGAAAATAATGTCTCTAATACCACTTTTTAATATCCAACTCAGATTCCACTAAATCGATGCTATGAGTCGGTGGGTTACGAGGCCTCAAGTGAACCTCTACATATTCCATAGGCTACCGACTAGCAGTGAAGGCCTAGGGTGTGTGTAACGCCCCGACCCCAGCTACCCAGAGTCGGTGCATTACTTCGTAACATTGGCATGATCACAAAAGATCAAGTCTCGAAAGACCGATTAGTTTAGTAGCCTTGGAAACACTAGATACATTCATAAGTCTTTCATTACATCAAAAAGTGAAAAACTACAATAACATGGTCTTCATAGTCCACACTCATATCCTCTTCTGACTATCCCTGCAGGTCATTCATAAAATACTTCTTCACAACCTGGAAAATATTAAAACATTGAAAGGGGTGAGCTCAGATGCTCAGTAAGGATAACAATATTGCGGAAGCTTTTATAAATAAACATTAACATTTAAGGCAATGTATAACTAAAACAAAAGCCTTTTAAACATGAACTTCAACATAATATGGCAAAAGTAAAATGAGATAATGCCATTTACTTCTTCACATGGATATTCTACTGGTCGAATAATCACATGCAATATCAATAACCACTTTCATAATGATGGAATGCATAATGCCAGACTATCATAACCACGTAGTCAGGGCCTCGTGCCAAGACCACAAATAAGATTTTGTCAAGGCCTCGTGCCAAGACACTAGTTTGTCTCATGAGACCTGCCGATGCATCGAGGAGCTATAGCGGGCTCCACCCGTCACTTATTAAGTCCAATGCATTCCTCATATGAATAGGTTTAAACATATCATAAACCATAGCATAATTGTATCACATAAAACATGCATAAAGGAAACATAACATTTTCACATTTTAATCACAAGATATAAATACAACACATTTATATAATAAAAATGCTTTCAAAACCATTTTCAATACCAAAATAAAAGAAAGTTAAAACTTTGTATTTATTTTTCATTTAAAAAAAGTGATGGCTTGTAGAGGAAGCCGAAACTCAGATAATGGTCACGACGGCGGAGAAGTCATTGTCGCCGCATATGTACGGAAAGAAAAACATTCCCTTTTGTCGTTTATAAAAACGTTTCGTATAAAAATGATTCCTTTTGAATAAATGTAAAAGTCAAAGGGGTTTATACACCGTATAAAATAAAGTTGTGTATAAAACCAAATATGCCTCAATGAAAGGGGATTGAGACGAAGTCCTTAAAAGATCATTTTTAAAATAAAATAGATCTATTATGTGTATTCACTAGAGGTACACATAAAGAAAGTAAAAATACAAAATAGGACATAATAATATCATGACATAATTTGAAAGTAAAAGATTAACCCAAAGAATGGAAGTTGGGTTAAGAAATTCCCTTACAAATAAAATAGATCTATTATGTGTATTCACTATAGATACACATAAAGAAAGTACAAATACAAGATAGGACATAATAATATCATGACATAATTTGAAAGTAGGAGATTAACCCAAAGAATGGAAGTTGGGTTAAGAAATTCCCTTACCTCGTGTCTGACTTGACTCAACCGTTCTTTAACCTCCTGAATAATAAACTAGAGTTAATATATACCTTATTAAGAACCATTTTCAATTTCATTATCCTTATTATATCACTTATTACAATGATATGAACATTATGTAATTATTTAAGTTAATAACGGTCGTTTTGTCGATCTTTGGTACTTGAGTCAACAATAAGCTTCTTATAATTACAAGTTGTTTATGTGGTGAAATATCCATTATATCCAGAATTATATTCATGATTTAGATGTCATATATATCTTATATATCCAGTATATACATTCATTTATAATATTACGTAACATTTAGAGGTAAGAAATGAAACACACCGTTCATGGAGACGGTAAGCCGTACGTACGCATGAACGCTACTTTCATTTCAATTTCATATTTAATGGAACTAAATCATAATGATATAAATGTATAATATAATTCCAGTATAATATAGTGTATAATACCATTTACTCCATCCTTTATACATCCCACATATGGCATTAACGATTCAAATCACTTTGAGGGGGCGGTAGTCCGCACTTTCTAAAATGAAATTATCGCGTTTTACCCATAATGGAAATCATAAAGTATGCCATAAATGAGAAATGCAGAAGCATAAGTAAAACATAAACATATTATATATCATATATAAAAATAGTGACATCTTAATGGCCACCTTTAAAGGTGTTATATGAGTGTTGAACAATCATCGTTTCGTGAGGCAGAAATTCGCCATCCACAGAAACCGTATGTTCTTTAACCATTAGATGTAGGTGTGTGTAAGTGTAGCTCGAATCCTTCTTATAACAACATCCTAGTATATTGAGGATACTGGTGTTGTTACAAAAGAAATGAATAAAAAGATTTTAGGGGGTTGGAGAAGAAAAATAAAACAAAACAACATTAGAGAAGACATTACCTCAAAATCGGGTAACTCTTTTTGATTTGAGCCAAAGGCTTCCTTGGGAAGAGTTCTGTCCAAAGTGAGGATTCTAGGAGTAATAGGGGGAAGTTGGGAGAGTATTTGGGCAGAGTTTGGCCGAGCCAAATGGCTTGAAAGTGTAAATGAGGTGGGAGAGGTGGGGGCCTTTTATAAGTGGAGAGGAGGGGCACTTTTGGAAAGATTGAAATGTTACATTATTTCACAATGCTTTTCGGATTCTAAAGGTCCCACACTTATATAATTCGAGGCCAAGGTGATAAGGTTTCGAAATCTCCTCATCCAATAGGCTTTGGACAAGTGTAAGCCTTGGATTTTTCATTATCTTCTAATTTTATTTAAATCGTTAAATAATGAGGTCATCGCTGCATCATAACGATGTCATAAATAATTTAATTTATTTAATGTCTAAAAATTATAAAAAAAATACTATGATGTAGGAAATCTTTTTAGATTTCTAATGAATATTTATGGTCAAAATTTGGACTTGTGTAACCCTACTTAAAAATTGTTTTAGTAAAACAATTTATGTTAGTGTCATTTTCACTTTAATATTAAATAAAAAGTAATTTATGTTATTTCCCAACAAAAGTGGATCCATGGGGTCCCCAAGTTAGGCCATGGCTTGTCTTGGTCGGCCATGACACAACCAATGAGGTTGGGACATGTGTCTAGGTCATTTAATATTATTAAAGTATTATTTATACCTTAAACTACCCTAATTACCACTAATCGCGATTAAGAACTTAATAAGTTACTATTCACCAAAAAATTATTTTGATCTCATTGAACCACATTTTACTTCTTAATGACAACCATGTATGTCGGATTTTTGAAAATCAAATCACAGAAGTGGTAATATTTCATTTAAACGAAAAATCAGTTATTTAACTACCACTTAGTGGTTTCACTATTCATCAAAAATTGAAGTTTTTCAGAACAATGCCAAAATTTCACCCTAAGATATAATTGATATTCCGAATTCAAAAATGATTCCTATTTTACAAAATTCCAAACATATAAGTTGCATTAATTAATTTTATAATTAATTCCCGCTGTTACAACAAATAGCGTGTTTTTAAGAAACAATTTATATCAAAAGATTGGCAATTGTTTATGTCCAATTTCAATGATAAATTAATTCTAATGACCACCATTGGATAAAATGGTAAAAATATATTCTAATTATACTCTAAAACCACTCAATAGTATAATTTATCACTATGAATTATTTTGATTAAAAAAGTTGTTTTAAGTATTTTTCACTATTCATAAAAATTTGGAAGTTCTCGGAAAATTACAAAAAATTCAACATAGGCTAATTTCAATATTAGGAATACAAAAATGAAGTCCATTTTGAAATATAAAATTTCTATAATTTTAAAAAGTGGTTATTACTATTCATAATGGCGACTTTGATTTGTCGCGATGTTTTAGAACTCGAAGTTGCGTACAATGCAAGCTATTGTATTATTGAATGAGAAGCGTATCGTGGAAGCTCGGGGTGTTACAGTGTGATAGTGGGGTGACTATTCCCTAATATTAGAGTAAGAACACCTCAAAAATACCTATGTATAATAAATAACAATAAAAAATAGAGTGAAAAAGCACTAAATAAAATATAATAGAACATGCTGTAATAATAAATGAAAAATATATAAAACCTTGAACATCTATTCCAAACAATACAACTTTGATCACCCACTAGGCCGACCATGCATATATAGAAAGAAGAAAGAAAATAAAATAAACATAAAAGTATCTACTACTAACTCTGAGCCATGCCATGAACCCAGTCTCTAAACACTGTCAAACTAAACTATCCAGATCAAGAGAACCCACATGAGAATATTTGCCTGATCATTTAACTCAGGGCCTCATTCCTATCAACCATGGAATTTTCCCCGACCTAAAAAGTATATACACTATCTACACGTACACTAGGGTGCATGTGTAGTGGTGATAAATAAGCTCAGTAGGCCGCCCCGACAAGGAACCTATAAATACACTGCGATTAGTGTATAAAAACCCAAAAGATATCATCATAATTGAGTCAAAACAAAAAAGATAAGTAAAACCAATAAATGGGAAACCACAGTTGAACCTCAGGTCCGTAATCCCAATAAAATTGGAAAGTGCCAACATGGATGTCTATATCTATATACTTATACATGTATAGTCTCGTACCTATACATATATACATAAATATGAATATTTCTGAGTAAGTGAATGAAATAACATAAATCCAAACAACATTTGATCCTTCGGTTCATAATCCCTATCGCTTGGACATCCTATGCAAGGATATTGAGATGGATGTTGTACCACTCAATTCATGTATCATTATGTTGACATCAGGGTTCATAATTCTAATAAAAAAATATATTATTTGTCCAATGTTCTAAATATCACTGTGTAAGATATGTCACCAGAGGGGGATACTTTTCTTACACCTGTGTTCACCCATAATCACTTCCAATCACTGTAAATAAGGATACAATGCACCAATGGTCAATCCTGAAAAAGGACACTATAACCAGCTATGTCTTATGCCAAGTAAAAACATGTTAGACCCCAAGGACTATATCCATGGTATAAAGACCATGGAATATTCATCAGTCTATACCATTTAACCACATGTATAACATGAATCATGAAATTCACATATAATCATGTGTTAGGACCGAAAGGGACAGATGGAAGTTATATAAGACCAAGTCATCCCCGTCGAGTCCGAGGATAATCTCAACAAATAATCATTAAAAACATGGGTGTGGTACAATGACCATGTCATCATACCTTTTACAAAGTGATTCTAAACAAGGTGGATGCAAGGGGTAGTAATTCCCAAGGCATCCTATAGAATCAATACCGAAGGAGAAAAGTCATCCAAGGATTCCACTACCATAATCATGATCCATGGGTGAAACGTACAAGGAATCTATGGGAATCAGGATCCATGGATCCCATCAAATTCATCCACCACCATAATCAACTAGACTATGATTCCATCCATGTAATTCCTAAAATGTGGAATCCAAGTATCACTCAAGGAATATAGGTTATTAGGATTATGAATCCATCCAAGGAATTTGAACAAATGGAATCCAATTATCAATCAAGGAGTAAAAATTCATTAGGATCTAAGGAGATTGGAATGATCAAGGAACCCGATATAAATCCTTTAAGGATCAACATTCAGATTCTAGGAAACACCTATGTCGATCGAAAACAATATAATAATAACATATATGGTTCAAAATCCATGCCCTAGGTAGTAACAATTGGTATACTAGTAAATATAACAAATAACATGGCTTAGAAGCTGGGTCCCAAGAAAACGTTCTTGGGCATCACAACAAGTAAGACACATCCTAGTAAGCACATCTATATATCCAAAAAAGAAATAAATAATCCTCAAGTCAGGCTCAAAAACCATCATCTAGGTAACACCTTTTGCTAACATCACTACATCATCAATAAACATGTGAATGAATAAACAAGGAGTGAGGGTGGATGAATGCTGAAATCCAACACTATAGCCATATCCCCATGGGATCACAAGATCATCATGGGTTCTAAGGTGATACCTACTACTACCTCAACCCAACCTACTAAATCTGGGTTGGTCAAACAATAGGTCAGCCACTGGGTCCCTAAAGTGAAAAAACTGAAAAGGAATCCAACACGGGATCCATGTAGTCTAAAAGCATGAAAAAAACATCCTACGTGGTATCCTTAGATTAATAGGTAAAGAAAATATTCTTCACAGGATCCTAAAACAGTAAGTAAGATAGAGGAATCCTACTTGGGATCCTCCAAACAACATAAAGGAGAAGGTTTCCTATAAGGGAAAATCCATAGATTAATTAGTCATGAGTGACAGCTCATTTCCCATCTCAGATCATGTATCAATCTCAAAGGACACTAGATACACTTTATGAAGAAAGAATATATCTATTAATGAATGTAATGAAAAACCTCTAATGAGTTTTCAAAACAGCTCACAAGTCATAGCATTACAATCTACATGAAAATACACTCAGAATGGACTACTCATGGATCCAATTCTGACTCCTGGATGAATATATTTAAAAAACCTAAAAGGGTTACTGGGGGGAAGTACCCGATGTGTCACCCTATATACACGAAATTTACTCCTGAAGCCTTAATTGGTAATGAAATCCCACCAACCACAACATGTAAAATCCCCAACATACAATGTGTTAAATGGGCACACAACATGTACCCAACATGGGGTACCTGCCCATGTCCCTCAACCTGCCTGACCATTTACCTAGCATGGGTGTCTACTTTTAGACGATGTGCGACCCACTTGGGTTTTGGCCATGTAATCTACATTTTCGTGTAACCATACTCAAGAAACCTTGGTTTGATACTTGGATACATGTTCAAGACCCCTGTATATGATGTGTACTTATAAAACATTATCTTTTCCAAACGAGATGAACAAACGATGTGTTACCCTGAACCACATGATGTGTAGCCTAAACCCCCATTTTCACCCCTAAATAAATAGATTTGGCCAAAAGGGGTCATAAGAAAGAAAATATGAATTTAAATTTATAAAATAGAAAATCTATTGGGATCAACAATGAAGACATAAAAGGCCTACCTTAGGGTAGAAACTGTCAATGTTTCGCTCAAATATGTGGTCCACATTTTCCACACATCGATCTGCTGTTTGAAGATATCTATGATGGTAACCTATTCTCCAAAAAATTATATTTATCTCTCCCTTTCCCTTTCTATATTGGGTCACAAAAATGGAAGATCCGAAATAGGGGACTGAGTGAGTAGTAGAAGGAAGGGAGAGAAATGATAAGGAAAAGAATGAAAAAAAAGAAAAAAGAAAAAGAAAAGAAAGTGGGGTCCGACCCAACCCCATTTCCCAACTAAAGATTATACATCACCTTGGAAAGACACTTCGTTCTAGACACAATAGAGAATATGGAATCTCAATCCAACACTCTGTCTAAAATTTATGGCCGAACGAACATGCACAAAAAAATTAATATATATTAATTAAATAATAATTATTAATTATTCTTCTAAAAATTGACTGGATATTAAATATTACAAACTCCTATATAAGGGTAAAAACCCTATAATAGGACTAGAATATTGTTCAGAAAATTTATATGTGATCATCTTTTAGGTGAAAGTACCACTTTACCCCTTACAAGCACCTGAAAGAAAAAGTTCAACTTTCAGATCAAAACTGCAATTCGGAAAAACATGATTCCTGAAAGATCACATATATTATTGATATCAGTAATATATTATCACTAATTTACTTATTAATTTGTATGAAATATGAATAAGAATAAGAATTTTTTATATCGAAAAAGTCATTTTCGCATTAAAAACTGTTTTCACTATATTTTATATTTCCATTTAAAAGTTAAATTACTAAATATTATAATTTTTATTTTAAAAAATTATCTTCATTTATGGATTAAATATTTGAAAAATAGTTCAGGGTTAATTTTTTTGTATTTTTCTGAAATTGTTGATTTTTAGCTAAATAGTGAAAATATAGTTTTTAAAAATAACCTAGTGTTTATGACTATATAATGAAATAAATATGACTTAAAATATTATAAATAAATTTTCATGGGAAAAAAATTAAGGATTAAAATAATTAATTTTAAAAGCACTATTTTTAATTTAGAAAAAACATGTTCAACTTTTTGAATGTTATGTAATATTTATTTAAAAAACTATTTTTAGACTATTTCTTTTAACTAAGTATCTAAAAGGTGGAATTTGGTTTTGGATTATTTTTAAAGACACGTAAATATTATTTTTTATTAATAAATAAATTAATTTAATATAAATAAATAACACTAATAATTTTATCTTAATCGAAATTAACAAGCATAAAAATACACCTTTTCAAAAAATAGGTTTTATGCATTATGAGAACTAATATTGAAATTAAATTTAATCCACCATAGAAATATTATATGAAAAAATATTAATATTTTTATCATTATTTAAAAATTATTTGAAGAGGACCATTTTATTTTTACTCATTAAAATTAAATTACTTTGGATAAAATTTCTTACTACGGTAAAAACTAAAAATGGTAAAAGTGATGAATCTAATAGTAAAAGGCTTAAAACATGTTGAAAACATGTATTAAAATGTATGTATAAGGATCTATTTAATGTAAAGCCCACCCAAACTCCATTATTATCCATTATTGGATCCATTTCACCCTTGAATAGTGACTTGTTCTTTTATATAATCACAATGATTCCACTCCCTCAACTTACAAAAGGAACCTCCCCCACCCCACTTCTCCTCACACTAAAATCCACATATTTTGACAAAAACATTGAAAAATTTCCTCCCAAAAATTCCTGTCCACAGGACATTGGTTCTGGTCTTCTAAAAATCCTAGCATTCAATGGCATAGTACATTATTACAAAGAAAGTTTCTTAAGGAGTATGGTAAAAATTTATAATTACTAATTTTTTATTTCAATTTTTATAATTATTATTCCATATAATTATGAAATATTCCATCCATTATATTACAATTAAATAATAATTATTAATATAAATTTTTTTATGATTATGGAATAATCATTAATTACCCTTTCCCATTTACATAGAAAAACAAAAGCGTCCTCATTTGTACATGCAGACTACCACCTCCATGAATGACGTGTTTGATTTTTCATCACTACCTTAAATGGATGGTTCATAAAGGGTATTTAATATTTTAATATTATATTTATTATCTTCTTAATATTATTTAATTTCAAACCATTCTCTATCCTCCTACCATTCCATGGAAAATGAATGTGTCACCCATGCGTACGTGCAAACAACTACCTCCATGAAAGTGACATATTTTATTTTTTCATGTAGTCACTAATTATTTATCAACATATCATAAGATATGAATTTAAACCATACTTTTTTTAAAATTATATCATTTTTATTCTATAATAATGATATCATTCCAAAATAATCACTTTCTTAACCATACTCACACATCGATTATAGCTTATTCTTGTTGGGGTCGGTTTAACCACCTATATAAACAGTGCTATAAATTTCTATCATTGATGAGTATGGAAACATAAATAATTATGTTATTAGAAATAAATTATAAAATAATGACTCTTTTATTTTTTTATAAATTTTATATTAATATTTAACTTTTTATTAATGAACTACCCTTTTTCTCTTTAAAATTTACTGAAACAAACTTGTCATCGACTTTGTAATCACAAATCATAAATAAAGTACATATGAAATGAAATTATAAAATTATAAATAATTATAAAACATCTATTCAAGTTCCTATAATTACCTTTTAATGATAAAATTTTAATATATTAATAATAATTAAAACCACTATTTTGAAACTATTACTAAATAGACAATTGAAACTAATTACACCCGATGATGAAAAAAATATGACTAATTTATTTATAAAAAATATAACTAATATATCTATAAACAATATTATAAAATGAATATTATAAAAGAATATATATAGGATTAATTTTCTGAAATATGATATTAAAGTATTCATTTTTGTTATTCAAGAGGTTACATCACTTTTTAAAAAGTATGATTAGAGGTAAAGAATTTTCAATCTCAAATTTTATTTAATGAGATATGATTCATATTCAACAATTTTATCTTTTTTGTGGTCTATATATTGAAAATTGAATTATTTTTATCAAATTTCTCATGAAATAAAAATCCATCACATTTTCTACCTTACATGGTTTTTTTGACTCGAGATATCACAATGTTCTATGGTTTATAGTTTCAATTTCAAATTATTCAGAAAAGTTTAGTCTTGTGAACATATCTTCTTTTATAGTGTGTATATAATAAATCTCTAATATTTTATTTAATTATTACCTTTATATTAAGGATATATTATAATTTATTTAATGATATATCTTTTAATATCATTCGATTCATTTTTTACCCAGGCCATAAGGGTTTTTCATAACTCAATTTCTTTTATTTGAGTTATAATTATTATTATTGAACCCAAATTCTATTATGTTAAATTATTTTATCCTATGAATGTATAAAACTGTATTAAAAATCTCAAACATCATTTATTTGGGTTATAATGTTAGTTATTGAACTTCATTTTGTTATGTCACATATATTCTCCAATTTCAAATTTCATATGATATCCCCCATTATACCCTGGGTGAATGTGACATTTTTAATTCCAAAAACCTTCCCTAGTAAATTCCTTTATCATAAAAGTATAACATTATTATGAATTATTCTCATTCTTTATAAATATTATTTCTCTTCCATTTCTATATTTCATCTTCCTTCCAATATTTTCCTTTATATATGGAAATATAATTATATGTTTTATCATGTGACCTTTATTTTCCCACTTTCCGATTTTCTAAACAAATCTTAATTATCCATTTTATGATATGGGTTTAAAAAAGGTATTTTTAAAATATTAAAAATGACATTGTCATTAATGTACATATTTTTTATTTCACTCCAAATTTCCTAAAGATAACCCTTATATCTTTTTCAATGATATATTATTGAAGATTTTTTAAAAAATTAAATGTTTTAAAAGTTCACAACCTATATTTAGGTGTGTTCTATTTTTGAGCCATGGGTTAACTATTTATGGGTTCAGGGTGTATTTATTAGTGCAAGTGGTTTTTTAAAAGGGTGTTTGGTTTCTCCCTTGGAAAAAAATCTAGAGCACCCCATGGTAGAATCCATCTTATCCTTGGGTAGTACCTTTGTTCCATAGGTAGTGACACTTTTCCTAGTGCCATGAATGGTGTTGTTTGTGGCACCTAGGTGGTCACCGTACATTCAATGGCCAAAAGGCCTCACTGTGGCCACAGTGGAGGCTTGGAAGGTCCAAACGACATACTTTTTGAGGACAAGGTGTGTTCAACGGATTTTTGGGGATCTTAGTGAGGTTCTACCAATACCACAATTAACATGGTGAACCTTCATCATGTCATGGTGTTGTCAGGTTTGAAATATAGAATGGTTGAATCATACACCAATTTTTTAAGAATGCATTACAACCATTGAGGGAAACTCTTAATATCATTAAAAAGGGGTTTTAATGCATCTTGACATGAATGTATCCTATATTAAGAATCTTGATTCCATTAAATTACTAGGTTTCCATTATATATAATTCATGAGGATGGATTTTAATGATAATTTTTTCTTCCAAATTTTATCATAGGTGTTTTGGTTTCTCTCAGCTCAGTTATTGTTCCTCCTCACATAGATATCAATGTACATGAGACAATGGTTATCTTCCCTTGATCATTGTGTGGGAATAATTATGGTTTATAATTTCCTTTTTCTCATTTGATCTCGAGGATTTTAAATTCTAGTTTGGTGATAATAAATCCTTGTGTTTGGACCTCTTCTTACTGCTATTAGATCCTTCATTATTATTGGCTATAGTTTTCGTTGTTTTTGTCATGCTAAACTAAGTGTGAGGTGGGTGGTTTCGTCACTACTGTATATTTGGTGTAAAAAAAATACTAAGGTTTCTTATATTTTTATCTAACATATTAATGACATAATCATGAAATTTTTTATTTTCATGCATAAATAGGTTTTTATAAGAGTTATTTCTCCCTTGTTTTGGTAAAATAAATATGCTTTAAAGCACTACGAAATGGTTTATGAAATTGGTCTTCAAAGAAATATTTTGACGGGAAAATGGTGGTTTGGAATTTTTTTCTAAATTTTCATCATCTATAGGAAACATGTTGACATACGTAGCACATGGGAGCCTTGGGTACCTTAGAGGGGGTTCTAGTATTAATCCATATCACTATTTCCATGGGAGTTTTACTCATGGGGGGTCATATGTTCCCTATTAACATTTGTTCTAGGAAATTTATTCTCTAACACCATATATAGTTCACTCATGGTGTGTTCATATATTCTTTAGGACCTATTCTTCTAGGGACTTGTTTCAGGTACTATGTATTTACTTGATTACTGAGGTATGAGTGATGTATTTATCTTAGCCTTCTGTTATTATAAGGGGTGATCTCCATTATTTTTTTATTTTTTTGGATTTGGTTTTGATAGGGATATATGATGAATTCTTTTATAAATCTTTTATTTTAAAATATTTATTAACCAATGTGCTATAGAATTAATTTTATAACTGGGAAAATAGAAATATTTTTTTCACAATTACTTAGATATAAATTTGAAAAATGTTTAATTATTAAATTTTTTCATATATTGAGAATATTGGGATTATTTTACCAAAAATTGATATAGAGAGATTAAGTGGGGTCATACTAGGCCTGTTTTACTAACACCATACACACTCAATCATGGGTGTGTAGACCTTGTTTTATTCGATGTGGGAATGGGATACAAGCCACTATGAGGCAGTGGAGTTTCATGATATTTGGGCATAAGTAGCCAGTGAAGAGATGGTGGGGTTGCCATCGATCATGTGGATTAGATTTCAGTAGTTTGAGTTTCATTGGACTTTTTTCTTGAACATGTACCTTTATTTTGTCTTTCTACTTTAGTTATATCGCAACAGTTGTTGGTTTTTAGTTATTGAATATTCCATTTACTATTATATTTCTCCATATTCATTGCATGTTTGGTTTTAATTTTTCTAAAATCATTACCTTTGGTTATTATTAGACGCCTGGGGGTTGTCTCCAGCCTGTAGGGATTGAGAATGACATTCGAGTATTGTCATGGTCAGGTTTGGAGCCTAGTTTAAATACTTTTTTGGTTCAGATGGTGATAATTTGACATCATAGGAGGTTTTTCTTAGAGTCTTCCAATATTTAGAAGTTTTTATACATGATATAGGATATTTCAAACTTAAGGGGTATGTTATGATATAGTTCTAGACTAAATATCATTTTAATGAGCCTTAAGTTACCATGATATATTGGTTTATTTGTTTCATGTGTTGGGTTTGGATCTTGATCTCAATTTCTGTTTGTGTTATTTAGGTTTATGCAAAGATCCTTTCATTATCTAATAATCTATATCTTTTTTTGTTATGTACACTACTATAAATTCGGTTATTTTCAATGGTTAATTTGTGACGAGAAGACGACTCATCAGAAATAGTTTCTTTCCTGTCATTATTTTTATGGAATTAATATACCCTCTCAAATAATGATTTATTAGAATGAAATAAATGATATGTAAAAAATTGATTTTGTGGGCATTCCTGCCACCCATCACCAAAATCATGACGAGCATTTGTGATGGATACCAAAATCCTTCTCTAATTATCATCAGGTCAAGATTATTTACAACGTAAATTAGTTTTCAGTGTATATAATTTTGATGAAAAAACTATTTTCAATGGAATTAATTTCGTAAAAACCCTCATCAATTTTACACTCGTGTGACTCTCCTTTCTTCCTTATCTCGTTTCTCCTCCCTCTCCTGAACGCTACTGCGAATGCTACCCTCACAACCCGCTTCATGCAGCTCTGTGAAACTCTGTGCTTCCAAAAAAATTTTTGATTTCAACTCAGATCTTCAAGGTATGGACTCTATTTATGTTCTTCATTAATTTGGTTTTTCATATTTTGGTTCAACGCTAAATATAATGGTTTATTTAAACACTAGGATAATAAATTTTCATAATTCGGCTGAGCCAGGCTGCGCCCTGGCCAGACTGGACCGGGTCCATCCGGGTTGGACCGGGTCGGGTCGACCCGGTCCGGCCGAACCAGGGGGGGGGGGGGTCGGGCCGGGTCAGCCCGGGCCCGGACCCGTCTTCGGACCATTTTCGGTCAAATGCCCGTAACATGAGCTACGGGCCTCCAAACGACTCGCCGTCAGTGGAAACGCGATCCATGGATCGAGACGGTCGTTTCGGTATATCGCACTCAAGGTTTCGGAATACTTTGTGTTCGGCCGGGTTGGTTCGTACACGAAACCAACCGGGCCCTCGGAGCAGAAACACTCATATCTTGAGCTACGGACGTCCGATTGACGTGTCGTCAGCTTTGGTGGATTCCTCTAAGTGAGACGGATCTTTTGGCTCACTCCGCCCGAGGTTTGGATGCAGGTGGAGTATGGTCGGGTTGGTTTTTCCTTAAAAACCAACCGGGCCCTTGGGACGAAAAAGCCAATAACTCTCAGATCGGGCGTCCGATTGACGCGCCGTCTGCGACGTTGAGTTACTTTTGACGATACGGAACATTTGGATACATCAACTTCAGACTTTGTGTCAGTTGATGTATCAGCCTCTCGGCTCGTGGAGCGGACCCTCCCGAACGAGCTTGCTGTGTGCGGGAACCCTAGAGCTGGCTGCGACTGCTACTTCGACAACGACGACTGTGCAGAGATCCTCAGTGGACTGCGACGACGACTGTGCAGAGATCCTCAGTGGACTGCGACGACTACTGCACTCAGCGATCCTACGTGGATCAGTGCTACAGGTCTTGTGTGGGCCCGATCCTGTGTGGGTCTGATCCTGTGTGGGTCAGCGCTCAACGGTTCTGTGTGAGCCAACGCCTACAGGTCCTGTGTGGGCCTGATCCTGTGTGGGTCATTGCGGGGGTTAGTACCTTTTGATCCTTTGTGGGTCCGATGACTTAGATGGATCAGTGATCATCTTTATCGTCATCCGAAGAAGTATACCTGTGTGAGCTGAATCCTGTGTTACTCTCCTTTGTGGATTGTGTTGAGCTATCCTGTGTGGATTTGCTGTTTACTCTCCTTTGTGGATTGTGTTGAGCTATCCTATGTGGATTACTATTTACTCTCCTTTGTGGATTGTGTTGTGCTATCCTGTGTGGGTATACTTTTGCTTTCCTGTGTGGAATGGGTTGTGCTTGGGCTCGGACGTTGGAGCCGAACGGGAATTGATGACTTAGGTATATGTATGGGCATATACCTAAGCAGTGTCGGTTGTTACTTCGTGATTGTATCTTTCCTTTTTGGATTATCCTTGGTGGATTTAGGGAGACCTTCGGGGGTCTCGAGCTCCCTAATGAGTAGCTTATACTCACCCCTTCACGGGCTTTGCCCGCACTACGTTGTGTTGGTTGCAGACGACGGACAACGCTGATTGTGGTGGAGGCGTGCGGAGCAGGACAGTACCTGGAGGTGGACCACTGGGTGGGATGTACTCGGAGCGGTCAGGTGGACCTGAGGAGCAGTGGAGGCTATCTGTACCCACCCTTCAGGTGGGACTTCCAGAGGACGGCTCGACGTTGCGGCTTTTCCTTTCAGTTGCTGTTTTTCCCTTTCAGTTGTACTTTACAGTTGGGCTTGTATTTCCGGCCCCTTTACATTCAGCACAGCTTGTTACAGTTTTTACTTAGTGTTTACTTTTCCTCTTGCTTACTCTGTGGTGCTTGTTTACTTTTCAAAGGCAATGCCTTCCCTCTTTCCGGGATTTACGCCTTGGTGCTAGTCGCCAGCCCCTGGCCTATGGAAGGCGGGCTTGGGGTAGTCACGGCACGGGCCCCGAGGACGGGTTGTGACAAAGATATTTTAGATTTTCACAATTTTATTAATGTTTATTTAGATTTTAATCTGGTTTGTGTAATTTAATTTTATTGATTTTTAGGTATTCTACTAATCTGGTTCATGTAACCTTTAATCTTGTTTGTGTAATTTTTTTAATCTAGTTCATGTAATTTTTTTAGGTTTAGAAATTTACCGGATTTTCATGTTAATTTTTTTATCTGGTTAATGTAATATATATATCTATATAAAGGATTTTGAAAATTTGTTTATGGTTTTTGATATATATAAATACATATATTTATGTTTCTATGTATATTTATATATATGTATATATAAATTTGATATGTATATCTGTTTAAAAAAATTTCCAAACTATATTTGATATATTTATATTAATTAATAAATATTTTAATATAAATAAAAATAAATAATACATTATGATTAATTAATAAATTCTTTAATATAAATATATGTAAGCAAAACATTCTGAGTGTACATATATAAACATTTGAAAGAACATGCTATTTTTCTAATATATATATATATATAAATTTATGAATATTAACATGTGAATATATATATATATATAATTTTCAAAAAAAACATGTAATTTTATTAATATATATATATACAGACATTAAAATATATAAGCATTAAAAACATATACTATTTTTAATATATATATATATATATGTATGTAAGTATGCATGTATATATTTTTCTGATATATATATTTTTTTAAAGAAACATATAAAAATATATTTGATTATGAAATTGTGTAATATATATATATATATATATGATATGTATATCTATTTAAGAAAGTGTCATAATATATTTTATGGATTTAAATTATTTATGAAATCATAATATATAATAATTATTAAAAATTTAATAATAATTTAAATAATTAATAATAATCCATACATAATATATAATAATTACTAATTAATTAATAAATATTATTAATAAATATTTAATATTTATTTATATATATATAAATTTAATATGTATATTGGATTAAGAAAAATTATTAGATTTTTTGATATATCTATATTAATTAATTAATATTTTAATATAAATATATATAAATAATTATTTACTTAATATTAATAAGAAATAGTAAATAATAGTGTTAATTAAAAAATATTATTAATAATTTAAAAAATTGACAAAATATATGAAAATTTGTGTGTGTGCGTGTATGTATATATATAGATTTTATTGATTAAGTTGTTTAAAAAACATGTAAAAATTAATTTGATGTAAATATATTTGACTATGTGTCACATATATATATATAATGTATGAAATAAATATAAATAGGTGTTTTTTAGGAAATTTTTCACTGCTGATTCAGGTTTCAATGAGAGGGCTTGGATACATGTGACTTCATAGGGTGTCGATAAAGGTCAAGTGATTGGTATTGGTTCTCAACTGACACCTATGAACTATTATGGTACTTCTATTATGGCATTAGTGAGTGCGATGGGAGCTCATGGAGAGTCATCATTGATTTCATCATCCACATCAATGTATGTACAAGGCCCCATCCTTAAACATTAATTAATCTTGAGTTATTACAAGATTACACCTTGAGGATCTTTTCAGGTTTAGAGTTTTAGAGAATTAGATCATAAAACATGCATTACATTCCACATTTAAACAAAGTGGTTACATAAAAGATAGTATTCATTTTTCCCATCAACAGAAACATATTTAAAACAAAACATGGATTCTTTCTTGACACTTCCTTGACACTATCATCATATCATGTACCTTTCCCTTGACCTGTGAAAAACATTTCAAAAACATGGGATGAGCATAAAAAGTTCAGTAAGGGATATAAAAATATGGAAAGGAAACATGAGTACATGTATACATAAGAATGAAATCATACTTTACCCATAAAACATTAGCACTTTAACATAACTCATAAAATCATGAATAAATCATAGAAATCATAAGACATAAAGGTAACTTGAGGCATTCATAACATTCTTACGTAGGGAGTAACCCTCTTGGTTACGTTTGGAATACCCATCACATTATATTCCCTAAATCTTTTCAGAGAAAACTTAACGTTTAACTCCTTCGCATTGCCCAATGCATTGGAGATCTATATCGGGCTCACCCGCCCTTAGTTTATCACGGAACCACCCATCTTCATAACAATGCCCAAGAACCATAACATAATCGTATCATATAAAACATGCATAAAGGAAACATAACATTTCCACATTTCAATCAAAAGATATCAATACAACACATTGATATAATAAAAACATTATGAAAACCATTTTCAATACCAAAATAAAAGAAAAGTAAAACATGGTATTTATTTTTCATTTTAAAAAAAGGTATGCCTTGTAGAGGAAGCCGAAACTCAAATAATGGTCACGGCGGCAGAGAAGTCGTTGTCGCCGCATACGTACGACAAAAAAACATTCCTTTTGTCATTTAGTAAAACGCTTCGTATATATAAAAAAATATTACTTTTGAATAAGCATAAAAGTCAATTAGGTTTATACACCGTATAAAAGAAGGTTGTGTATAAAACAAAGTATGCCTCAATGAATGAAGATTGAGACGAAGTCCCTTACCTCGTATCTGACTTGACTTGATCATTCTTTAATATCCTGAATAATAAACTTGAGTTAATTTCTACTTTCTTAAGAACCTTTTTCAAGTTCATCATTCCTTTTATATCATATATTACCATGTCATGAACACTATGTTATTATTTAAGTTTATAACGGTCGTTTTAACGATCATTGGTACTTGAGTCAAAAATGAACTTCCTATATTTACAAGTTGTTCACATAGTCAAATATCCATTATCTCAAGAATTATATTTATAATGTATATTCCAAATATATCATATATATCCAGTATATAAATGCATTTATAATATTAAAAAATCATTTAGAGGTAAGAAATGAAATGCACCGTTCATGGAGACGGTAAGCCGTACGTATGCATGAACGCTACTTTCATTTCTATGTCATATTAATGGAATTAAATATAAATGAGAGATATGTATATTTTAATTCCAGAATTATATTCATCATTTAGATGTAACATAAATCATATATATCCATTATATATATGTAATTATAATAGTACATTACATTTGGGGATACGAAATGAAATGCACTGTTCATGGAGACGGTAAGCCGTACGTACACATGAACGCTACTTTCATTTCTATCTCATACTTTAATGGAATTAAAACATAATGATAAATAATAGTATTATAATTCCAGTATATTATCATATATAATATCATTAAATCTATCCTTTATACGTACCACATATGGTATTAACGAATCAAATCATTTTGAGGGGGCGGTAGTCTGCACTTCCTAAAATGAAGATATCGCGTTTACCCATAATGGAAACCATAAAGGTATGACATAAATGAAAAATACAGAAGATTAAGTAAAACATAAACATATTATATATCATATATAAATATAGTGACATCTTAACATCCACCTTTGAAGGTGTTATATGAGTGTAGAAAAATCATCGTTTTGTGAGGCAGAAATTCGTCATCCACAGAAACAGTATGTTCTTTAACAATTAGATGTAGGTGTGTGTAAGTGCAGCTCGAACCCTTCTTATAAAAATATCCTAGTATATTGAAGATACTGGTGTTGTTACAAAAGAAATTAATAAAAAGAGTTTACGGCGTTGGAGAATCAAAATAACACATAAGAACTCCAGTGAAGACATTACCTTAAAATCGGGTAACTCCCTTTGGTTTGAGCTCAAAGGCTTCCTTGGGAAGACTTCTACCAAAAGTGAGGCTTCTAAAAGTTATATAGAGATGTGGAGAGACAGAATGGGTAGGGTTTGGCCGAGCAAAAGGCTTTGGAAATGTGGGTAAGGAGGTAGAGGTGGGGGCCTTTTATAAGAGGAGAGGAGGGGCACTCTTGGAAAGTAAAGAAATGTTACTTTATTTTAAAATGAGTTTAATATTTAAAAGGTCCCACATTGATATAATTATAGGATAAGGAGATAGGGGTTCGAAATATACCCAACCAATAGGTTTTTGTCAAGTGTAGGTCTTAGATTTTACATTATATTTTCATTTTATTTAAATCGTTAAATAATGAGGTAATCGCTGCATCATCATGGTGTCATAAATAATTTAATTTATTTAGTGTCTAAAAATTATTAAAAAAATATATCATGATGTAGGAAATCTTTTTATATTTCTAATTAATATTTATAGTAAAAAATATGACTTGTATGACCCCATTTAAAAATTATTTTAGTAAAACAACTCATGTTTGTGTCATTTTTACTTTTACATTAAATAAAAGGCATTAATGTCTTTATCTTACCCAAGTGGCTCCGTGAGGTCCCAAAAATAGACCCATGGGTTTTCTTGGTCGGCCATGACACATCTAATAAGGGTAGCACATGTGTCTAGGTCATTTCATATTATTAAAACATTATTCTTACCTTAAATTATACTAATTACCTCTAATCGCGATTAAAAACATAAAAGTTACTATTCACCAAAAAATTATTTTAATCCCATTGAACCACATCTTTCTTCTTAATGACAACCATGTATGTCGGATTTTTGAAATTCAAAACACAGAGGTGCTAAAATTTCATTTAAACGAAAAATCAGTTTTTTAAGTACCACTTAGTGGTTTCACTATTCATCAAAAATTGAAGTTTTTCAGAAAAATACCAAAACGTCACCCTAATATATATTTGATATTCCAAATTCAAAAATGATGTCTATTTTAAAAAATTCAAAACATATAAGTTGCATTAATTAATTTAACAATTAATTCCCGCTGTCAGAGAAAATAGCGTGTTTTTTATGAAATAATAAGTATCAAAAGATTGATACTAGTTTAAGTCCAATTTCAAAGTGAAATTAATCCTAATGACCACCATTGGATTAAATGGTAAAAATATATTCAAAATAAACTTTAAGACAAATGAAAATGATAATCTAACCATATAATTAAATTAGATGAAAAAGTAGTTTTGATGTAAAATGCAGTATTTTTTCACTATTCATTAAAAAATGAACATTGTCAGAAAAATACCAAAAAATTTTCCAATATAAATTTCAATGTCCCAATCATAGATAATAAGTTTATTTTGACATATAGGGCTTATAAAATTGTCAAAAAGTGATTTAAAAATGGTTTTCCATAAAAAAGGCTGTAAAACAATCTTTTAAAAATACTAGTGTATTCCATGCTTAAGATTGGATTTATTCTCATTTTAAGCCTCTAAAACACTATCTAATTCATTAGTAGACATAGATAAAAATATCTATTGTTCATTAATTACTTGGGATGTTACATCCTTCCCCCCTTTAGAAAATTGCGTCCCCGCAATTTATTTACTTATCGAATAAGTGAAGGTATTTAGCCCTCATTGCATTTTCAGATTCCCATGTTGCCTCTTCAATCATGTGGTTTTTCCACAAATCCTTTACCTGATGAATAACCTTATTTCGTAACACTTTCTCCCTATGGTCAAGAATATGGACCGGTTGTTCCTCATAAGATAGGTTCTCTTCCAGTTGAACTACCTCTGGACTCAAAACATGAGATGGATATGGCATATACTTTCTCAACATCGAAACATGAAAAACATTGTGTACCTGATATAAACATGGAGGTAAAGACACTCGATAAGCAACTGATCCAACTCTCTCTAGAATTTCATATGGTCCAATGAACCTTGGACTCAGCTTTCCTTTCTTACCAAATTGCATCACACTTTTCCATGGTGAGACTTTGTGAAAAACATGATCACCTACCTCAAAAGAGAGATCCTTCCTCCTTTTGTCCACATAACTCTTCTGCCTTCTCTGAGCTGTTCTCATGTGTTTCTATATTAGTTGAACTTATTCTGCCAACTCTTCTACCAATTCTTGTCCCATCAGCTTCCTTTCACCCACTTCATCCCAAAAAGTTGGAGTTCGACACCGCTTCCCATATAATGCCTCAAATGGTTCCATCTATATACTGGAATGAAAACTGTTATTATATGAAAACTCATCCAACGAAAGATGTTAGTCCCAACTTCCCTGATAATCCATCGAACAAGAATGTAGAATATCTTCCAAAGTCTGGATCGTTCGTTCTGATTTCCCATCTGATTGAGGATGAAAAGTTGTACTAAAATTTAATTCAGTACCCAACGACTTATGAAGGCCTTTACAAAAGTTAGAAGTGAACCTGGGATCACGATCAGATACAATGGAGAGAGAAACTCCATGTAACCTGACTCTCTCTTTAAGATACAAACGGGAAAGTTGATCTAGGAAAAATTTATCCCGTATAGAAAGGAAATGAGCAAATTTAGTCAAGCGATCAACAATAACCCAGATTTCATTATTACCTTGAGGGGTCTTCGGCAATCCCACAACGAAGTCCATGGATATATTTTCCCACTTCCACTCTGGCACTGGTAAAGGTGAAGCATCCCTTTAGGTAACTGTCACTCTGCTTTAAACTTTTGACAAGTCAAACACTTCACAGTAAAATCAGCAATATCTCTTTTCATTCCGTCCCACCAGTAATACTCCCGAAGATCTCTATACATCATAGTACTTCCAGTATGAACTGAAAATAGAGAATTATAAGCTTCACATAACAACTCTCTCTTCAAATGTGAATCAAAAGGCACACAAAATCTCTTCCCAAATCTCAAAACACAATCATTATCAATGTTGAATTCATGCAACTTATCTTTCTGAACCAGCTCTAACTTTTTCTGCAACTCACTATCTTGCTTCTGTGCTTGCTTGATTCTGTCTGATAGAGAAGATTTCAGTGATACCTGAAACAAAACAGAAGGAAATCCGGCACCAACAACTTCTACGCCAAAGTTCATCAAATCCTTAACTAGAGGATCACGTTCCAAACGCAACATTGTTAATGAAGCATTACTTTTTCGACTCAAAGCATCAGCCACTTTATTTTCTTTTCCCGGATGGTAATTAATTGTACAATCATAATACTTGATTAATTCCAGCCATCTACTCTGTATCATGTTCAATTCTTTCTATGTGAATATATACTTTAAACTTTTATGATCGGTATATATTTCACACTTTACTCCATACAAATGATGCCTCCAAATTTTTAAAGAGAAAACAACAGCATCCAATTCTGAATCATGTGTAGGGTAATTTACCTTATTAGTTTTCAACTGTCATGAATCAGAAGCAATTACCTGATCATTCTGCATTAAGACACAACCAAATCATTTCAATGAAGCATCACTATAGATAGTAAACTCACCATTCTTGGAAGGTAATGCCAAAACTGGTTCATTCACCAATCTTCTTTTCATTTCCTGAAAACAATCATCACATTCTTTTGTCCAGATAAACTTAACACCCTTCCGAGTTAGCTTCGTCATTGGACTAGATAACCGTGAAAAATTTCTAACAAACCTTCGGTAATAGCCTGCCAAACCAAGGAATCTACGAATCTCAGTTACATTTATGGGTCTTGGCCATTCTTCAACAACTTTTTTTTAGCAGGATCAACAGTTATGCCATTTTTTGAAACAATGTGACCAAGGAAAGAAATTTATTGTAACCAAAACTCACACTTGCGGAATTTTCCGAACAATTTCTTTTCTTTTAAGGTTTTAAAAATAACCCTTAAATGCCTTACATGCTCCTGTTTACATTTACAAAACACCAAAATAACTCCAATAAACACAACCGTCATTTATTACCTGATTCAACTGAGCCATCAGTGCAGTAAACTTCCCAATTCAGATTCCGACCATCTCTGGTTGCTGATTCGAAAGGTCATTATACTCCGTATGCCTTCATAGAAAAGCTACTCTGTTTCCTCTATAGAAAACCATTCTTAACACAAAAATATCTTAGGAGAAGCAACATGGTAATCTTCAAATGCTATATCATTTCAATTTGACCATAAAAAAATGATTTTTGGATAATCATTTAATAGAATTTTAACTCCTGAAGTTATCTAAACCGACCGCTGATACCAACTATAAGGCCCCAGCCTTAAACATTACTTAATCTTGAGTTATTAAATGATTACACCTTGAGGATCTTTTTAGGTTTATTGTTTTAGGGAATTAGATCATAAAACATGCATTACGTTCCACATTTAAACAAAGTGGTTACATAAAAGATAGTATTCATTTTTCCCATCAACGAAAACATATTTAAAATAAAACATGGATTCTTTCTTGACACTTCCTTGACACTATCATCATATCATGTACCTTTCCTTTGACCTGTGAAAAACATTTCAAAAACTTGGGATGAGCATAAAAAGCTCAGTAAGGGATATAAAAATATGGAAAGGAAACATGAGTACATGTATACATAATAATGAAATCATACTTTACCCATAAAACATAAGCACTTTAACATACCTCATCAAATCCTGAATAAATCATAGAAATCATAAGACATAAAGGTAACTTGAGGCATTCATAACATTCTTACGTAGGGAGTAACCCTCTTGGTTACGTTTGGAATACCCATCACAGTATATTCCCCAAATATCTTCAGATAAACATTAACGTTTAACTCCTTCACGTTACCCAATGAATTGGAGATCTATATCGGGCTCACCCGCCCTTAGTTTATCACAGAACTACCTGTCTTCATAACAATTCCCAAGAACCATAACATAATCGTATCACATAAAACATGCATAAAGGAAACATAACATTTCCACATTTCAATCACAAGATATCAATACAACACATTGATATAATAAAAACATTATGAAAACCATTTTCAATACCAAAATAAAATAACAGTAAAACATGGTATTTATTTTTCATTTAAAAAAATGTATGGCTTGTAGAGGAAGCCGAAACTCAAATAATGGTCATGGTGGCGGAGAAGTTGTTTTCGCCGCATACGTATGAAAAAAAAACATTCCTTTTGTCGTTTAGTAAAACACTTCATATATATTAAAAAAATATTCCTTTTGAATAAGCATAAAAGTCAAATGGGTTTATACACCGTATAAAAGAAGGTTCTGTATAAAACAAAGTGTGCCTCAATGAATGGATATTGAGACGAAGTCCCTTACCTCGTATCTGACTTGACTTGATCATTCTTTAATCTCCTGAATAATAAACTTGAGTTAATTTCTACTTTCTTAAGAACCTTTTTCAAGTTAATTATTCCTTTTATATCATTTATTACCATTTCATGAACACTATGTTATTATTTATGTTTATAACGGTCATTTTAACGATCATTGGTACTTGAGTCAAAAATGAACTTCTTATATTTACAAGTTGTTCACGTAGTCAAATATCCATTATCTCAAAAATTATATTCATAATGTATATTCCATATATATCATATATATTTAGTATATAAATTAATTTATAATATTAGATAATCATTTAGAGGTAAGAAATGAAATGCACAGTTCATGGAGACGGTAAGCCGTACGTACGCATGGACGCTACTTTAATTTCTATGTCATATTAATGGAATTAAAACTAAATGATAGATAGGTATATTTTAATTCCAGAATTATGTTCATCATTTATATGTAACATAAATCATATATATCCATTATATATATGTACTTATAATAGTACATTACATTTGGGGATACGAAATGAAATGCACAGTTCATGGAGACGGTAAGCCGTACGGACGCATGAACACTACTTTCATTTCTATCTCATACTTTAATGGAATTAAAACATAATGATGTATTTTATCATATATAATATCATTAAATCTATCCTTTATACGTACCACATATGGTATTAAGGAATCAAATCACTTTGAGGGGTGGTATTCCGCACTTCCTAAAATGAAGATATCACGTTTACCCATAATGGAAATCAAAAAGGTATGCCATAAATGAAAAATACAGAATCTTATGTAAAATATAAACATATTATATATCATATATAAATATAGTTACATCTTAATGGCCACCTTTTAAGGTGTTATATGAGTGTAGAACAATCATCATTTCGTGAGGCAGAAATTCGCCATCCACAGAAATAGTATGTTATTTAACCATTAGATGTAGGTGTGTGTAATTATAGCTAGAATCCTTATTATAACAACATCATAGTATATTTAAGATACTGGTGTTGTTACAAAAGAAAATAATAAAAAGAGTTTAGGGGGTTGGAGAAGCAAAATAAAACATAAGAACTCAAGTGAAGACGTTACCTTAAAATCGGGTAACTCCATTTAGTTTGAGTTCAAAGGCTTCCTTGGGAAGACTTATGCCCAAAGTGACGCTTCTAAGAGTTAGAGAGGGATGTGTAGAGAAACAATGGACAGGGGTTGGCCGAGAAAAAGGCTTTGGAAGTGTGGGTAAGGAGGTAGAGGTGGGGGCCTTTTATAAGAGGAGAGGAGGGGCACTCTTGGAAAGTAAAGAAATATTACTTTATTTTAAAATGCGTTTCAGATTTAAAAGGTCCCAAATTGATATAATTCGAGTATAAGGTGATAATGATTTTAAATATACCCAACCAATAGGTTTTGGACAAGTTTAGGTCTTATATTTTACATTATATTTTGATTTTATTTAAATCGTTAAATAATGAGGTAATCGCTGCATCATCATGGTGTCATAAATAAATTAATTTATTTAGTGTCTAAAAATTATTAAAAAAATATCATGATGTAGGAAAGCTTTTTATATTTCTAAAGAATATTTATAGTCAAAAATACGACTTGTATAACCCCATTTAAAAATTGTTTTAGTAAAAAAACTCGTGTTTTGTCATTTTTACTTTTACATTAAATAAAAGGCATTAATGTCTTTATCTTACACAAGTGGTTCCATGGGATCCCACAAATCTACCCATGGGTTGTCTTGGTCGGCCATGACACATCAAATAAGGGCAGGACATGTTTCTAGGTTATTTCATATTATTAAAACATTATTCTTACCTTAAATTACACTAATTACCTCTAATCGCGATTAAAAACTTAAAAGTTTCTATTCACCAAAAAATTATTTTAATCCCATTAAACCACATTTTTCTTCTTAATGACAACCATGTATGTCATATATTTGAAATTAAAAACACAGAGGTGGTAAAATTTCATTTAAACGAAAAATTAGTTTTTAAGTACCACTTAGTGGTTTCACTATTCATCAAAAATTGAAGTTTTTCAGAAAAATACCAAAACATCACCCTAAGCTATATTTGATATTCCGAATTAATAAATGATGTCTATTTTACAAAATTCAAAACATATAAGTTGCATTAATTAATTTAATAATTAATTCCCGATGTCAGAGCAAATATCGTGTTTTTGATGAAACAATAAGTATCAAAAGATTGATACTAGTTTAATTCCAATTTCAATGTGAAATTATTCCTAATGACCACCATTGGATTAAATGGTGAAAATATATTCAAATTACACTTTAAGGCTAATGAAAAAGATAATCTAACCATATAATTAAATTAGATGAAAAATTAGTTTTGATGTAAAATGCAGTATTTTTTCACTATTCATTAAAAAATGAACATTGTCAGAAAAATACCAAAAATTTATCCAATATAGATTTAAATGTCCCAATAATACAAAATAATATTATTTTGACAAATAGAGCTTATAAAATTTTCAAGAGTTTATTTAAAAATGGTTTTCCATCAAAAAGGCAGTAAAACAATCTTTTAAAAATACTAGTGTATTCCATGCTTAAGATTGGATTTATTCTCATTTTAAGCCTCTAAAACACTATCTAATTAATTAGTAGTCATAGATAAAAATATCTATTATTCATTACTTACTTGGGATGTTACAGTATGAGGAGGTTGAGAGCTCTGGATGATATGATACAACGGATGCAGAAAGCGAGGGGGAGGAGTGTGAGCAGCAGTATCTGAGAGAGGAGAATATGATGGTGTATATGCTAGTACTTGTGCATGGTGTTGATATGGAGTTTCCTCCCCTAGTCCTTCGAGTGATCCTCCTACACTAGGCAATAGTTGATGATTTATGAAGTTTTTATGACTTTCTTTGTAATTTCGTATAATAGAAATGTTATTTAGTAACTGATGTATTACTTTTATGTATGTTTTAATTTGTTTAATTTGTTTAATGTTTTTTATTTATTTTTAAATTTATTAATTTTTTAATTTTTTTATCATATTTTAATTAATATTTGGATTTTAATTATTTCATAAATATATATATATTTTTTATTATTTTCTATATATTTAATAGGTTAATTAATTTCACAAATTTAAATTATATTAAATTTTTTAAGTATATTTATTATGTATATTGATTTTATTTAATATAATATTTACATTAAAAAATATATATTTTAATTTTTTTTAATTTTATATATATATATTTTTATATTTTTGATATTTTGTTTTTTTTTTGAAAAATTTTATATATATGATGGATGGTTTTATTCGACATAAATAACCTTTTGGACGGTCTATATTTTGTGACAGATTGTTGAAAAAGGGTTATTTAAAACACTTACGTGAACCTTTTTCAATTAATCCTTTATCTGTCACAAATAATTGTTATTTGTGATGATCCATTAAAAAAACCCCATTTACGATGCCACAATCGACGATGGGGTTTTTGCGACAGATTACCGTTGCAAATAGTCATTAACGACGAGCATCCGTCGAAAATACCACATCACAATTACCTTAAATTTCTACTCTGGTAGAATCATGCCTATTAGATTCCTTCTAGGGATTCTTAGGGTGTGTTCAGTGATAAATGATCCCCATGTGGACCCTATAATTGATGAAAATATCATCAATGTAGTCGTACATGTAATTTTTTTCATTGATCATAATGTGCTACTCGTTCAAGACCAAGCTAAATAGGCACAACATAGAGTTGGAGGATACACATATAAAGTGAAAGAGTTCCTTTACTAGAATACCCCTTCTTTTAAGGGTGGTAATAAACCATAGGAGGTGGAGGAATGGTTGGAGAAATTTTATCAGGTCTTTAACTTCATCGAGAAACCTAAATTTGTTATGTTTAAGTGCATGACTGTTAATCTCAAGGGTCCTAGAAATAGGTGGTGAGAGTATATGGTTTAGGTGAATCAATATGTGGGATTAGAATGGAAGGTCTTATAGACAATTTTTTTAAACATTTATACCATGAATACTAAATGATATAAAAATCTATGGGGTCCCTATTATTTTAGTACAGAAATTATTCAGTGATGGAGTACACTAACTATTATTCTGAGTTGGTATGTTTTTACCATAAGGTGGGGATGAATGATAAAATGAAAGCTCAAAAATGCCTACACATATTGAAATATTATATCTAATTGTCGGTGTAAGTTTTGAATATCACCACCTACATAGAAATGGCCAACATTATTATGATAACAGCGATTGAATTGGAGGTAAATACAAGCTTTTTTGGGTTTCCCTTTCCACCTAGTGGAAATTTCAGTAGCACATAAGCGAATAAGAGGATGTGGCATGATAATAAAGAAGGTGGTGGAGGTATCTCTTAGAAACGATCTATTTCTACTCAATAATAAGTGGCTAAAAGCATTTCCTTGACATCCTACCTCTGTGGTAAGGTTGGGAACATCCAACCACCATTCCCCACACCTTTGAGGACTTATAGGGCAAGTAGTTTTTGAGTTATCTAGAATAGATTATTATGGGATCTATCTAAGCCTTGATATGTTCATGTATTGTCATCACCAAAGGGATCTTCAGCATAGTTAGAAGCTTCAAAGTGAACATGTATAAATCCATAAGACTATGGGGTGAAGTCATTTTATATAGTGGAGGATCTATCAGTGGAATTTGATGTGGGTCTATCTATAGTGATAGTTTCAATAATTTTTGTATTTTTTATTTAATTTTATATTTTTGATACTTTTACCTCACAATATTTTATATTTTTCCATTTTTTAAATGTTTTTAAAATTCAAAAGGAGACCATGTTCTATGTTATTTAACTGGTGACACCTTTTGGAAAGAGGTGGGAGAAGAGGTTTCATCATCCTTTATGTTATATTTCAATAGATTATGTTGATTTAGTGTAGTAATTACTGGGTCTTGATCTATATCATTTCAATTTAATCATTGGGATGGATTGGATGGTTTCTCACTAGGCTTATATTTATTGTTATCATCAGCGTGTTTCATTCTTTCTTGTTGATGGTACCTCTCATGGTGCTTCATGAATAGTGGGATCCAAGTTCTAGTTATGAAGGACCTTCTAACCTAGAGATTAATTATTTTTTGTACTAATGTGGTTTATACTGATGATATATCTTCCAACACTATTCTTCCCTTGGTTGTCTGGGATATTACTGAGGTTTTCCTAAAGGAATTCTCTAGTCTTCCACTAGAAGGGGAGGTAGAGTTATTCAATGATTGGGTGCCAAGTACATGGCCAATTTCTATACCCCTTTATCATATTGCACCTGAAGAGTTGAAATAACTTTTTATTTCATTGTAATACCTATTAGATAAGGGAATTATTTATCCTACTATTTTCTAGTGGGTGACCCCTGTTCACTTTTCCAAGATGGTTGATTGTTCTCTTCATCTTTGCATAGATTATAAGAAGTGGAATTGGGTAATAGTTACAAATAAATATCTTTTTACTAGAGTGGAATAATTTTTTTATTGTTTATTGAGATAAACGTGTTTTATGAAAATTAATTTTTTATCGTGTTATCATCAACTCAAAGTTAACTACTCGAATATCCCAAATAAAACATTCAGGAAATAATATGTCCACTATGAATATCTCTTGATTTCAAGTTCTCTAGATAACACTCCTATTTTGTTCATGGATATGATTAATCGAATATTCCACTAGTATATTAATACATTTATATTGTTATTCATGGATGATAATCTTGTCTATTCAAGAACTAATAAAGGGTATGAGTACCATCTAAATTCAGTTTTTTGAATCTTGAGGAGCCATTTCCATTATGAAAATTTATCAAAATATTATTTTTGGAATTGAGAGTTGATGTTCCTGGGATACATGATTTCAAAACATGGCCTCTCAGTTGATCCTAAAAATGTGAAGGATGTATTATCCTAGGAATAATCACATAATTTCATTCAGATATGTTTCTTCCTAGGATTATTTGGGTATTATCTATGGTTCATAGAATATTCCTCAAATCTGACATCACCATTTTCTAAAATTACCATAAAAGGGGTGAAATTCTCATGGGATGTTAAGGGTTAGACCACTATTGATGATTTCAAATTTAATCTATCATAATATCATATTATGATATTATTGGAACCCATTAATGGAAATTTAGATTACTATGATTCTTTTAGTGCTTGACCATGATGAAAACTTATGTAGGACATTCATGTAATGGTATAATATTATTTTCATCATTGACTACATGAGAAGAATTATCTTACTCTTGAATTCGAATTCACCATTATTATGCGTGATCTCAAGTGTTAGGGACAAAATCAATTTAGGAATTGGGTCAAAGTATATCATGAACAAAATAAATTTAGTTATATATTATCTAAAAAGGACTTAATCTTCAAGTATAATAGTTGGGTGGAGTACTTACATATGTTTGAATTTGAAATCGCCAGAAACCCTGGGAAGGGGAATATTATTACTGACACTCCCACCAAGAAATTCCCTTCTTATGAAATCATATAAGTTAAAGAGGAGTTGAATATTATGGGATTTATATTAGTTTCATCTATATGTATAGGAGGCTAATTATGGTATAGTTTTGAACTATGTTCAATTTTCATCATCTATCCTTCAATCAATTCTACATTATCAACAACAAGATTATTAGTTTAAATGAATCAAGGAATCCTTATATTGTTGGGATACCACTCTTGGTTTGTCTCTCCCCTCCAATGTAATTCTTCAATTTAGGTGTCAGTTTTTCATCCCTTTGTCTAAAAAAATTGGTGATGTATGATTTTCATAGTTCTTTATTCACTATTCATCCTAACACATCAATGATTTATTATAACATGTGATAGAATTTATTGTTACCATGTATGAAGTGATAGAATGATAATTATGTGTCTCATTATTACACCTTCCAAAAGATTAAGGTAGATCACCTGAAATCGAATGGTTTTCATTAACCTATTCTAGTGTTAGTATGGAAATGGGGTGAGGTATCCGTTGACTTCATAGTGGTATTACCAAGAACTCTCCAAGGAAATAATGATACATGTTTTTGATTGAAAAGTTAAAAAAAACAGCTCATTGCATTCAACTTAGGGACACCACCAAGGTTGAAGATCTATGTATGGTGTATATGAAATAAATTATGCAGTAATATGGGGTTTCCTCTAACATTGTATCTAATATGGATACAAGGTTTATTTCATGGATTAAGAAATTTATTTAAGAGGTAATGTGGACTAGGGTTAGGTTAATTATATATTATCATCCTTCTATGGATGACTAGCTAGAGTGTCCTATTAAGATATTGAAGTACATTCTCTATGCACATGTCTTAGATTTTATAGTATATTCGGATAATGATCGAGTAATCGTTTTGTTTTCTTATAATAATTTTTACTAGTAATTTATCAGAATGGATCCTTTTGAGGCTTTTTATGGTTGCCTTTGTAGGTCACCTATTTTTTGTAATGGGTAATTGAGGCCTCTCTCATGGTACTAAGTATTACTCAGGAGACATCAACAGGGATTCATGATATACAACAATGATTGGTTATATCTATGATTTGGAATAAATATTATACATATCATTGATGTTGTCCTTTGTAGTTTTATATTAGTGACTGGGTATTATTTAATGTTTCCCCTCATTTATCTCACCATAAGGTGGGGAGGTGGAGGAAGTTGGGTTTGAGATATGTTGGACCTTTTGAGATCACTAAGTGGATTGGGTAGGTAGCTTATTGGTTGGTGTTACTAGCTTAGCTTATAGGTTTCCATGATGTATTCCGTATATCTTTGATCAATAAGTATCATCCCAACACTTCCCATTTTCTAAATTCATATGACGTTGTGTTTGATACAGATGTTTTTGCTGTAGAACAACTCATGGAGATTGTTCAATATTAGAAACAATTTCTTCAAGGGATGATATTCCATTTCTCAAAGTATTATGATGGAACAAAGTGGATTATCAAGTGACTTGGGGGTGGGAATCGTTGGTCAGAGAGCAATGTTCTTATCTCTTTTTGTATCTTCCTTCTTCTATATAATTGTTTGGGGATAGAAAGTTCTATGGTGGGAAGTTATCACATATTGTCTTAAGGTATCTTCTATTTTTGAGCATTGTGATGGTTCATTATAGGTTTGAGATGTGTTATTTAGTGGCATTGTAATTTGAAAATGGTTTTTAGATTCCCTATATGCAAAATAGACTGGACCATCTCATGGTCCAATCCATTGTTTTCTTGGGTAGTTCCAGTGTTTCATGGGAAGAGATACCACACCCACTATAGGGTGTGGTCTCAATTGTGGATCACTGGTGGATTCACTATTGACCATGAAAAACAATGCCTCACCATGATTGAGGCCAAATCTTTGGCTGGTCTAAGAGACCAGTTTTGTGGATATGGCATATTCAATGGTCATGTAGAATCGATTGTAATTGTTAAACTAAGATGACTACAACCATTGTGTGTAAGGACCCCAATTTTTCTAGATTGGAATTTTTAGCATAAATTTTCTATCAGATTCTTATAAGGAGTAAAATTATAGTTTACTAATATAATCTGATATTGGATAATTTTATTACCACATAATTTGTGTCAAAATATGGTGTTAATCCTTGTATAGACGTTTTGTGGAATTTTAAACAATTCAAATTTTCAGGGAATAATTAGTATTTAGTATTTAATATTTTATTAATTTTTTTTATTTTCATACGCTTGATTGAAGATAAATTTCAATCAGATAATAATATTGCGATTTTGTATCCTCCATTTAGTTTGGAATATGGAGTTTTCCCTAGGTGGTGCATAAACTCGGGTTGGGTGTCGGGGCTTGGCTCGTGCCCCCTTTTACTTTTTCTTTTCTTTTCTTTGTTTTATTTATCATTTTTCTTTTATTATTCCTCAAAAAGATTATCACAAACTCACTTCCATGGATTTATATTGTATCTACCAAGAGATGAGTGGGAGAGGGAGGGAGGGAAATAGGGACATGGGAAGAGAGGTTCCACCACAAATCTCAAGAGAAGTTGGGGCATCATGCAGTGGTTCTGGGTCATGAAAATGGGAGAATATTCGGCGGATTCTGCTCAAAGGCAGTCTATTTTTAGGTTTTTCCATAAATCCTCATATATTTACTATTTTAAATTTTTAATACATTATTATCACTTCTTAGGATCTATAGTAGGTTGATTAATACCTTTGGAGGAAAAAACATGGTTTCATGTAGATTTTAAGGGTTTCCCATTCCAAAATCCAAATCACATGACATGTATTTCTGGAACACACATCATGTGTTCTTCCAGTTCAGGGAAGATTACCTTTTTATAAGTATACTTTGTTTGTGGGGTATACATGTTGTGTTATAGGACTTTGTCATGTAGCTGAGTACCCGTTCATACAACCCATGTAGGGGAACATTGTTGGGTAGAGTACATGGCCAGACCCCTTGTGGGTTGCACGCTGTATAGAGGTACACTTCTTAGATATATACATAGCCAAGACATGTGAGGTACATGGGAAGGTACCCCATGTAGGGTACATTATGTGTACATGATCAACACATTATGTAATTGATATTTTATAAGCTAATTCTAACTGGAGTATGCACCCAAGTGGGGTTTTGGGAGTACACATCATGTACTGAGTATACACGTTGTTTAATTCCCCCTTGCTACCATTTTTAGGGGTTTCCTTATTTTTACACTTGGAATCGGAATTGGATACATTAGTTGTCCATTTTGAGTATCCTTCTTTATAGATCACAATAGTGAAACCCTTCAAGTGATTTGATGAATACTAGAAGTAATTTCAGGTGTTTTCATAAATGGATATGTTCTTCCGACGATAATCAAATTCAGATATCTCTTGAGAGTGAGGCCATTGATTTGAGGTGGTCCATATGAAATCTTTATATACTGGTATATATATATGTTCCGTTCTAGTTCATGAAATTGTTTTATCTTTTGACTGAGAGGATCCCATGTAGGATGTCTCTTTAATTTCAAGGATCCTATATAGGATTCCTCCCCCTTAAGACATTGTTATTGAGGGTATCATGTAGGAAAACCTTTTTATATGTACCATTTTGAGGATCCTGAGTAGGATGCCTTCCCTATGTGTTTACTTGAGGGACCCAGTGGCTAGACTAATGTTTTATTGGCCTCGAGCTAGTGTTTTGTGTTTGGGAAGAGATAGTAGCAGGTGCCAGCTTAGAACCCATACTGAACATGTATGTTGATGAGTCTATTACAATAGTAATGGATTTAGGTGTTCATCCAGACTAACTCATTAATTTATGCATTCACGTTGTTATTGATGATGGATTTGTGATAGCCATGAGTGATTCATGGTTTGTGGCTGATGTTCCAAATTAGATGAATTTTCCTTACTAATATTTCTAGATATATTTCATTGGATCCAACATATAATCCCTTCATTTTAATATTAGGATGCCCAAATGTATTCCTAGGGATCCAAATTTTTATCCTATATTTATGATATTTGGTCATGATGTCCCAATGTTTGTGATTTTTGGGAATGCCATCCCTATGTCATGATATTCGGGCATGGCATTCCATGATTTTGATATTCATGCATAGTGTCTCCAATTTTTAATATTCGGGCATAGAGTCCCTTCATTATGATATATGGGAATGTTTTCCCTAGTGGTGGATACTCAACCATGATTATGCTATCCTAAGTGGCAGGGATAATTATAATGTCCCTGATCAATTACATGATCATGGTGGTGGAAATGGTTCTCCTCACCATTTATGTGGCATATACTCAATGGATTATTACACTCTCCTCAAATGAAACCTTGGATTATCCCTAGGGTCCGGTGGATGCACCATTACAATATCACATAAATATACATCCTAGGTATGGTTCTATTGAGTCATTAATATAAATGGATGTCGACCATGTACTTGGATTTCGAAAGCATTCCATTTTCAGATCACTTATGGGTCATCCCCTTAGGGATTATCGGAGTCTCAAGGTTATGACCACCTACAGATTGGGACCTAGGTCTTAGATATCGAACTGGGATTACATGGAATGAGTGGAATGACATCCAACTTAGTGACCATTTACAAGATTGTTTTTTGGTATACAACAACCTTCATTATAGTGATTATAGGTGAGTACGGGTGAACCCAAGGTTAGTACATGTATCCCCTTATTGTGACATAGCTTGATCAAATAAATTTCTATTTCTATAAAAAGTAGGTATTTATTATTGGGATTACGGACCTAGAGATCGACCTAATTATACCCATCTTGAGTGGTACAACCCCTTGCTCAATTACCTTTTTACAAGATGTCCTTATGATCGGTATTATAGACCCGAGGATATATTATTGTTTATTTATTTTATTTCTTATAATAATAATGTATATACACATATATAAATACATATTTTTCCGAATATATATATAAACCAATATAAACATATATAAACATAATGACACATTTCCCAGTTTAGCAGGATCAAGACCATAGGGAACAACTATGGGTTCACATTATTATTTTCTCTACCATTTCAGTTATGTCTCTTCTCGGATGAATATATTTCTATAGAGTGATCTTATGATAGAATATTTATCGGTTAGTCATTGGGGTGACCTATTGAGATTATTTCTCACCCCTATATGTGCACCTTGATGTTCATGAATACCTTATGTCTTCTATATTAGGTTGAACACAAAAGCATGGTGGATAGATATGGGGCCGAGAGTTGCATGATCAGGTGGAGCCACTCATTTGGATTCTTATGATAAATCTAGAGCCGCTAGAAAAAGTCTTGGTGACCAAGTATGCGGTCTAGTTTGGAGTTAGAAGTAGAGAATTGTAATTTTTTTTTAGTTTCCTTTTTATACATCTCTATGTATAATCAACCTAGTTATGTATCGGGGTTGTATGTATGAAATAGTTGTTATTGATTTTCTATAATTTCATTTGTTATTGTGGGGTGTTATAATTTAGTTTATTTACTTCTTATACACTCTATTAATTTAATAATTTGGATTATATCTAGTTATTATTGATGATTTTTTACTCTGATATGAGGGAATAGTCACTCCACAAACAAAACCTAGACCCTCACTTCCAGTCAACAACCTCTGGCGTATGGGGAGGCGTGATTGGGGACTTGTTTAAAACCCACTCAGGTCACTGGTATACTGTCATTTGGGTCATTTTTTTACAAATTTGTATCAGAGGTGTTTCTTTCCTTTTTAATTTCTATTTGAGATGTGTTAGATAATAGTTTTAGGTATGTATTAGAATTTGTGATGGATATTTGAATAGTGTATCGAGAACTCCTATTTCAATGAGATGTCATGGATTCCATAGATGTGGGATTTTTGTTCTGATATATGATTTTATCATTGTATATGATTTTCTTTATGAGTGATTCCTAAATTGTGTGGATATTTTAATTTATTATGGATTTTTGGCTCTTGGACCATTGGAATGATGTTGGTGATGGATTTTGACTCTTATCCCACAAAGGAAGTTTCTCATACATCATATTTAGAACATAGTATTCACATGTTATAGGCATACACGTGTTTTATTTTACTGATAATAGAGGAAAATTGTTCAAAATTTCATGAAAAACCTAAATGGTGTTTTCCCATATAGGTTTTTGGTGGAATCATACTCAATTGAACTAGAATTCATATATATTTCATTTTTATAGAAGGTTGTGTAAATCTATATTGGGATGTTTGATGGTGAGATTGATGAATTAGTCATTGTTCACTAGAGGTGCAAGGACACAAGTAGGTAGTTTGGGAATATGATTACCATATTTTGGCCCCCTTTAGGGGTGTTTGTTTTTTAAGGTTTCGTGATTTATTGTTTTAGTGATAAGATAGAAACTATTTTCCTACAAAACATGTAATGTAATTCTACTTAACTTTCCTTTTTTGTGGTGATCTAGTCAGGTCACTCAGTATGTTTTTGATAAGTACCTATATATTTCTAGTGAACTATAAATAGAGGGGGTATTATCATATATGGATTCCTAGTGAGTGTTAGTTTAGTATCTATTTTTCATTATATAATATCCTACATGGATTAGTTCCTTGCGAGGATGCTCGGAGAGGATCATAGCCCTGGTTGTTCGATGTTGACCATTTTGAACACCATAGTTCGTTGTTATATTTACCTCCCATGGAGTGTTTTGAATATGAGACTTCATCATTAGAGGTAGGTGGGATATTTAGAGACCCTTAGTTTTGAATTTAACCAAGGTTATTCAATGTTTCATTTTGATCAAGGGGAACCTCAGAGTGAGGTTATCTTGGGTTTATATATTCCTTTTTAGGTAGTGAGATTAGTTATTTGATCATGTGGGAATGATGCACAATTTATGCTCGAATTTTTCAGATATGGGAATGTTGATGCCTTCTGTTTTTGAAGAAGCACCTTTGGTGCTAGTTTTTTTCGAATTTGGATTTATTAGATAGGCCTATTCGGGTGCTTGGACTTGTTGAACAATGTATTCCACTATTGATAATGTAGTCGGAGCATAGGTAGATGCTTGTGAAAGGAATAACTTTAATTGATGGGAGGTTATGGAATGAATTGTGCAATGGGTAAGGTGCTTAATTTTGAAGAGTAGTTACAAGGGAGTATCTAGATTGATTAGATTGACGTGTCATGTAGCATATATATCATGGTTTTAATTGAAGAAAAATCACTAATGTATGAGTTGGGTGATAAAGGTACTAGATTCTGGCGTGTGTTACTATTTTAATATTAGATCAGTCAGTAGGCATGTGCTGGCTAAAAAATGATTTTTTTCAAATAATTTCAATTGGAATTGTTGACTATGAGTTTGGGTTAAATGATGAATGTCCCTCCATGGTAGTGGATACGTTGAGAATGAATCTAGTGTCATGAGATGGTTGACCAGTGGATAGACTTAGATACACATTATCAGAAGACATGGTTTTAGGTTTTGGTTAAAGGAAAGCATAGATAGTTTTGATGTGACCATGGATTTGGATATCTATACATTCCTTTTTATGAAATATCAGTGTTCTTTTAGTTAGATATGATCATGATATATATTGACATTGACTTGATTACTGTGATAGTGTAATAACTCTAAACCAAGATTATTTTATTTTAAATGTATTTCTTGGTCAGTGATGGAATCTATTGAGGTTGTGCTTTAGGAGTGGTATAAGGTAAACCATATGTTGGGGAGTGCACCATTGTCCATTTGAGGGTGGTGACCCTCATTTTTAGTTGAAATACAACATTTTCCATGGGATGTTGAACATTATGTTTGGTTTTTTAGATGATGATAAGTGTATTCCTATGGTGGGGAGTACTGGATCGGTCATAGTTAGACATATTTTATATAGGATACATTTGAAGACACTATGAAAATGTTGGTTGGACAATCAGGATTGCATTTTTATGTAGACCCTTGGGTTTAGATCATGGTTGCATTTGACCACCAGGGCTTCTGAAAGATGATATGTTTATGTTGGGGAGATTGTTAGGACTTGTGTTTTTTCAGATTGTAATTTTGACCATAAATTTTAATTTTCTCTATCAGATGCTTTTAAGGGTTAAAATAGTGATTTTCCTTTAGAATATGATCTCAAATAATTTTTATGATCACTTTGTTTGTCCCATAATATTTTTTTTCCATAGGGCAACAGTTTCGTTGAATTTAGGATCGTTCAAATTTTCATGGAATAATTAATAATTATTTAATTAAATATTAATTTATTTTCACACATTTATCTGGATATTTCTTTTTAAAGGAGCATCATATTGAGATTCTATCTTCCATAATTTATTCAAGACTAGGATTTTTTCTTAGTCGTGGAATAAACTCTGGCCAGGCACTAGGGCCAGGCCTAGGTCCCTTTTTTTCTTTAATTTTTATTCCATTTGTTTTTCCTTTTTATTTTCTTCTTTCTCCTCTAGATTATCATGAATTCCCCTACATGGGTTTCTTTCATCATGGAAAATATAGGATAGGGATGTGTAGATATTGAAAGAAAGATATGGGAAGAGTGGTACTGCCTGGAGCTCTAGAGGAGCCATGTCATCATGTAGTGGTTGTGGGTTGTGGAAATGTGTGGAGCTTCTACATATTCACCCCAAAGGTAGTATATTTTTAATATTTACTATAAATAACATTATATTTTCAATTTTAATGTTTTAACACTTTATTATAACTAATGTTGAACCCTAATTGGTCTATCTATACCTTTTGATGAGAACACGGGTTCTTCTAGTAGATTTGAGGGGTTTCCCCTTCAGAAATTCGGATCACATGACTTGTAGTTCAGGAACACATTTCATGTGTTATTAATATATAGGGAAGATAGTTATTTTATAAGTACACTCCATGTATGGGGTATGTACACCATTAACTAAGACACTTGCATGTAGATGAGTACCCAACCAGAAAACCCGTGTAGGGGAACATGGTTGGGTAGAGTACACGGTCAGCCCCATGTAGGTTTCCCACCATATAGAAGTACATGTACATGATATATAAATGGACTTGACATGTGAGGAACATAGTGAAGTACCCCATGTATTATACAAGCCATTCACATGATCAACACTCCGTATACTTGGGAATTTACATGCAATGTCTAGATAGAGTACATGCCGAGGTGGGGTTTTGGGAGTACACACCATGTATGGAGTATACATGTCATGTAATGGACCCTTTCTACCCTTTTAAAGGTATCGATTATATTTTCACCTTTAGTCATGATTGGACACATTATTATTCCATATTGAGTATCTTTCCATGTATATTTTGACAGCGAAACCCTTGAGGTGATTTGAGGACCCCTAGGAGGTTTTTTGGGAATTTTCATAAATAGAGAGGTTCTACCTCCAGTAATCATATTTATAAATGTACTAAGAGTAAGACCATTGGTCAGAGGTGGGCCATGAGCCATCTATCTAGACTAGTATTTAGGTATGTTACCTTTTATACTAATATATTTTCTTATCTTTTTATCTATAGGATCTCGTGTTGTATTCCTCTACCATTCCAAGGATCCCATATATGATTTCTCAACCTTCAGATACTATTATTGAATGTCCCATTTATGGTTATTTTTTCTTATTTTCTATTCAAAGTATCCAAAGTAGGATGCCTCCCATACATGTTAACTTGAGGGACCCAGAGGGTTCCCCAATGTTTGATAGCCTTGAGCTAGCATTTTAGGTTTGGGTAAAGATGGTAGTGGTTCTCACCTTTGAACAATTACAAAACTTGAATTCCCAAAAGGATATAGTAGTAACAGTGGGTTTGGGAATTCAGTCACCATCAATCTTTTATTTATGAATTCAAATAGTTACAAATGATGAATCTGTGATAGAAAAATTTGGTTTCTAGTTTGTGGATGATGTTCCTGACGTGATGCATTTAACTTATTAGGATGCCCATATATATTTTATAGGATTTGGCTTTTGAGACCTTCCATTTTTATATTGGTATTACCAAACATATTCCCTAAGACCAGTATTTTTAGCCTATGTTTATGATATTTGGGAATTACATCCCTATGTTTGTGATGTGGAACATAACGTCTCTATGTTATGATATTCAAGCATGGAATCCATTGATTATGATATTATGGTATCACTTCCCTTGATTATTTTATTGAGGCATGGTCTCCCTAGATTATAATATTCGGGAAATTCATCCCCTGATTATGATATATGGGCATGGGGTCTCTATTGGTATATAATCATGGATGATTATTCTCTATCATGTGATGGGGATGTTTATGCTCTCCCTAATAGATAACTAGATCAGGGTGGTGGACAAGGCGCTCCTCACTATTTTTGTGATATATACTCAATGGACGATTATTCCCTCATAAAGAGATGACTAGGATTAAATATTGGTTTAGTTGGATTAAACATTACTATATCTCCAAGATGTAATTCTTAGGTATGGAGCTACTGAGCCATTTATATGAATGGATATTGATCATGTACTTGGATCTGGAGAGCATTAAATTTTATGATTTCTTAAGTGTTATCCCCATAGATAATATCCAAGTCACAATTTCATGATTTCCAACAGGCCTAGATATAGGGCTTAGTCATCAGACTATATTTACATAGAAAGAGTGGAAGGATGTTCAGATAAGTGACCATTTTTTGTATTTTCCATCGGTATTTTACAACCTTCATTATAGTGATTGTACGCGAGTACGGGTGAAACCAGGGTTAGGACATGTATTCCCCTATGGTGATGTAGCTTGCTTAAAGACATTTTATAGTGATGGATGAAGAAGTTATTGTCGATTTAGATTATAGACCCATAGATCAACTTAATAATACATTGATTTAGTGGTACAACATCCAACTCAATTCTAGTTTTTTGGATTTCTCGAAAATCCTTATTACAGACCCAAGGATCGACTAATATCAATTTATGTTATTTTCCATCTTACAAATTAATATAAATATAAATATAAATATATATATATATTTGGTAGTATAAAAATGAAAATATAAACATATATATACATGGAGACACATTTCCATGTTGACTAAGATCACAGAACCAGGGATGGAATGTGGTTTCACATTATTATTTTATCTATCATTTTAGCTGTGTCTTGGCTAGGCCGATCATATTTCATGAACTTGCACTTATGATGGTATAATTATAAGTATGTAATTGTGGTGGCCAATTGATATTATTTATCACCTCATTGTGCTCACCTCAATGTGTGTGAATACCTGATGTCCACTTTTTAGGTTGAAAAGAGATACATGGTGGATAGGGTTTGGACCCAGAGTTGCATGATCGCGAAAAGCAACTCCTTTCAATTATTATGATCAATTTATAGCGGCATGAAAGTGTATTGTATATCGGTTTTGTGGCCTAGATTAGAGTAAGTAGTAATGAAATTTTATTTTCTTTCATTTTCATTTTTGTAGTCCTTCATGTATGTTCATCTGAACAGGCGATCAATGTTGAATGTATGACATGGTTGTTTGAGGTTTTATAAAATTTATTTTATTTTTGAAGCATGTTATGTTAAGTTTATTTACCACTTATAAACTATATTTATTTAAAAATTTAGATGATATTTGGTTATTTCCTTTTTTTTACTCTGATATGAGGGAATATTCTCCCCATATACACACCCAAAGACCTCATTGCTAGTTGAAATCCTCTTTAGTAAAGAGAGGCGCACTTGAGGCCATGTGTTGAACCGAATCAGAGAACCAGTTTAGTGGAATTTAGGTCAAGATGTTACATGGTGAACCACAACCACATTTTGTTTTCATCAATCTTAGAAATTTGATATTCTAAATCAACCACCAATTTTTGAAGAAGGAATTGTGACTATAAATGGAAAATTATAGGATCCTTATAAAGGGGGGTTTTAATGTGTCTTACATCAAATCTTTCCCCTATTGAGAATCTTATTTTCATTATATTTATTTGGTGTAAATTTTAGCTAATTCAATAGGAGGGATTTAGATTATCCTTTTGTGTTTTAACTTCTATAATAGGTTCTTTGGTTCCTCTTTGATCAGTTCTTATTCCTCTATTCTTGGAAATATATGTATAAGGGATATATTTTTTCTTCCCTTAATCATTACATGCCAATATTTTTGGTGGGTAATTTAATTTTTCTCCTTTGTTTTTTGGGATGTTAAATTCTAGTTTGGTGATAAGAAATCCTTGGTTTAAGACAAATTCTTATTATTGATAGATCCCTTATCCTTGTGTGTTATGGATTTCATTATTGTTATAATGTGAACCCAATTGTGTGGTAGGTGTTTCCATATCTAGTTTATATTTGGTGAACCACACATACTATGGTTTTATAACTTCTTTTATAAAATATGATTCACATGATCCATAATATTCTTGATGTGTGGGAATAAATGGTTTTTGATAAAATGATTTTCACCTTATTTAAGTAAAATAAATAGTTTTTCAAAGTACTATGAAATGTTTTATGGAATTCTTTTTAAAAGAATGATTTTGATATAAAAGGTTTTCTTGGAAATTATTTTATGAAATGTTATGATCCATTTGAAACATTTTGACATACGCAACACATGAAAGACTTAGTTACCTATGAGGGGGTTTTATTATTGGGTCATGTCTTTGTTATAATAGGGGTTTCACTAATGGGGTTCTCATTTTTTCCCTAGTAAAAGTTATTTTAGGGACCTGATTCTTTGAAACTATATGGGGTTCACTCATGGGGTGTTTCTCTATTATCTTGGCCCTATTGTTCAATGGACTTGTTTAGTGTACAAAGTGTTGACTTGATTACTCATGTATGAGTGACCTAACTAGAAAAGACCTATTTTATCCTTTGTGTGGTCTCCATCATTTTTTGTATTGTTTGAATTTGGTCTTGATATGGTTATATGATGCATTCTTTGATAAATATTTTTTTGAAAATGTGCTTTGACCAGTGTCTTATGGAATTTGTGTTAGAACTTTGAAAGGGTGAATGTTTTTAACAATATTTTGAAATTAATATGAAATTTGTTTTATCATATTGTGTTTTTCATATATCGATCAATTTTTTGATAATTTGATAGTGACTTGTTATATAAAATGTAGGTGGAATCATACAAGTATTATTCTCCTCACACCCTGTAAACCCTCTCAAGGGTGTGTAGACCTTGTTTTATCTGATTCAAAAAAGGGAAATGCATCATAGTGAGGTGGTCAGATTTCATGTTAGCTAGAAATGGGTAGCTAGTGTTGAGATAGAGAGATATTTCCCATATATAAAACAAAGTATATGTTACTAGTTCATGTTGTTTTTTTGTTTTGATCTTGTACATGCACCTTGTTTTTGTCTTGTTGCCTTAGTAACATTGCTATAATTGTTAGTTTTTAGTTGTGGTATATTCCCTTTATTATTGTAATTATCTCTGTGTGTTCCATGTTGGGTTTTCATGTTGGGAAAATCATTCACTTTGGTTTTTTTGGATGAAAAAATTATAGTTGTGTAACACCTAGATATTTTAAAAGAAAAATATGTTTGATATCATATACAACTCACAACACCAATGCAAAACAAACCACAAAATATTATTATTTAAATATTATAGTTAGAACACAATGGTTGAATTGGTTGGTATGAATGAGATTAACCACATTATGGACAATATATATGAGGCCATACTCAATTAAAATTTATAAATTATTTCTTAGGAAATGTGTTCTCAATTTTTTGTAGTGATTTTATTATTCAAAAATACGGCTTCATAACAAATAAATTTTATTTCATTTTGTGAGTGAGTATTATAATTAATTTATGTAACTTATAGAAATTATAATTGTAAAAATAATTTCATTTTTGAAATAATAATTTCAATATTATCTGAGGGTGAATTTGTTTCAGTGTATTCCAAAATGATTGATTTGTAAATGAATAGTGAAAAATAATGATTTTTTCTGTAAAACTATCATTATGATTCATTGAAATATAAGAATAATATTTTTAATTTGACCCAAAATTAATATAAGTATTCTTTGTATAAAAATAATTTAATTAATTACATAGGAATAAAAATTAGAGAAGAAATTTGTATAAAAATACCATTAGGCTTAAAAATGCATTTTTTTCTTCAAAAAACTGTTTTTCATCACAATTTGTGGGATTATTATAAAATATAGTTATGTATTTTATATAGATTTAATTTTATAAAATATATTCCATATTTTTAATCTATATGATTAATATTATTTATGTATGGAAACATAATTTTTTACCATAATGAATAGTGAAAACAAGAATTTTATTTAACTCTGGTAAAAAGGTTTTATTGGGTCATCCAAGGTTAAAATTAAGTGATAAGGCCATATATTTTCATATTAAATATTATTGGATGAACTTATTTATACACTTATCACCTATTCCACTATATTTATATGTTTATGAGACACTTTTCATTGAAACTGACCTATATAGTATTTTAGGAAATAAAAAAGACAAAAAACTCACTCTCTTGCTTTTAAATTTATATTATATGTTCACAAAGGGATAAAAATAAGTTGTGAATTAATATTTAAGGTTATTTTTAGAATAATTGAATTTTTTTATTATGAAAATTTATTTATAATTTTTAGTGATCAAATAATTACCTTAAATGCTTACGCAATGTCGAAAGATTATTTCTTAAATTAATAGGAAAATGAAATTAATGATTTTAAAATTTTTAGATGTAATATTTTTTAGGGAGTAACAATGACCCACGATATATATTTATATATATATATATATATATTATATTTTAGGTTTTTTAAAATTCCATATTAAAATGTTCAATTTATCGTGACGTATTTAATGTCAAATTAAATGAATTGTGTCAAAAATGAAATTAATGTTTTTCTATAATAAATTATCTTTTATTAAATAAATTAAAATTCATAAAAAATCAATATTCATACAAGGGATTGGTATAATGTTTATAAATATCATATATGGTCTATTTATAGGCGATTTTTCCTATTATAGAAACTATCTTGACCCATAAATAGTAAAAATATCATTGTCATTGTAATTTTTAAAAAGGGTTAACGTAGGTTAAAATAAATAAATAAGGATAAAAACCTAATATAAACCTATAAAAATTTTATTCAATGATATGATTTATAACCACACTAATACTATCTTCCAATTATATTATCTTTCATCTTTTTCTTATAAAATTAATTTATATTATTTTATTATTTTATGTAATTACAAGAGTGCCCCTCCCCTCACTTATAAAAAGGAATCCACTATTGGCTTTTATCCACACATCAAAAGAATTTTAATTTGGAAAATACGTACCAAAATACATTCTTAACATACCTTAACACATTATAGAGTTCTTATTTTGGGAACAATACAAACATAAAGGGGCTTAAGGTGTAATGAAGGGGAGGTTGTCCGAAGAATAGGTATAGCTTTAAATCAAATATTTCAGTTTTATTTATTATTATATCCCCATAAAATATTCTACAAACATTATAAAATAATGAAAAATATATTCAGTACACTTATATGTTTTTAGGTAAATGTAATGCCCCATATCCATATCCTCTTCTATAAAATGGGGAACAAAACTGCTGTTTATGTGTACAAAAAACTGTTGCATTGCGAACTGATGTAATTTGTTTTCCATCACCAAATATCATGATTGGTTTTAATGATGAATTTAATGTTTATATATTATTTTAATGGATATTTTATCATTATGAAAAAGTAATATATCATATAATTTCTGACTATTCCATCCATTGAAAAATGATAATGTACTTCGTGCGTATGTGCGAACTACCACCTCTATGAAGCAATGTAATTATTTTTTCATCACCACATCACATGGATGGTATATAAAAGTATATTTAAATAAATAAAATTATATTTAAGATATAATTATTAATTTATATAGTTAAAATAATACTTACTTTTTTTCCATAATTGTCATGGAAAAATGAAAACATTACTTAAACGTACGTACAACTGACCATCTCTATGATTGTAACATTGTTTATTTTTAATAAAAATATTTCATGGTTGGATTAAAAAGATTAATTTATTTATAAAAATTATAATTATTTCATTTTTATTCTTTTAGAGGTTATGTTAAAATAACTTCTTTTACCTTATTCAACCTTTCAAAGTCCTTTTGGATATATTAACTAAACATCGTCAAAATGTCCAATGTGAACATAATTGATTATATAAATAAATAAAACATTGTAATAGATAAAATAAAAGAAATAATAAAATTATAATAATTTATTTATCAAGTAATTAGTTAACATAAGTTTATTATTCAATAAGATAAAAATGTTCATGATGAGTCAAACCTAATGTATGATATTTCACCACAATTTCCTTTCGTTGACGAAAAATTTATAGTTATAAACATAATTTATTATATATTGTGTGAATGATTCACTATTAAAATTTTATATCCTAAATCCTTCATACATAATGGTATTTTTTGTTTCAAATAAAATTATTTCACCCATTGAGATTTTACATAATGTTTCCACGTGTTAAGTGTCTTATAACTCAATTTTATTTTATTGGGATATATGAATTATTCATGTTATATCATGAAACCTCATGCTCAAATAAATTTTCACTATCATCCCATGATTCAGAAATGTTGATTGTAATTCTTATTATTTGAAAATGATGACATCTTTAGTTCAAGATTTTGCCTCTTCATTAGGCCATGGTCTGAAGGAATTCAAAATCAGCACTTGGAGCATTTGAACATCTGAGATCCTCAAATTTCTTTTTCTCATTTTCTAAATCTTTTCTCAGTGACACATTATGGATCACTAAATGCATGCAATTTCAAATCAAAACATCAAAATATGATACATAAGACTTTGGAGTGATATTTCTTAAAGGATTTCCACCCTCTACCATATCCAAATTTGTCACACCATGAATTTGATATATGTCTCTCAATATAAATCCTTGGGTAGAAATTGAATTAGGGGTAATGAGTGAATGGTTTTTATGGCCATGGACATCTTCTCGGTGATGATTTTCTCTATGATCCTTTTGGTCAAAATTCTCATTCACATGAGCCTCATACTTAAATACATTTCCAATATTATCCAAAGATTTAGGAATGTTGATTCTAATTCTTCTTTTTTGAACAAGATGACCCTCTTCAGGTTTAGATTTAGCCTCTTCACTAGGTCTTGGTCTGAAAAATCCAACAGATGGAATCATCCTATACTCCCCTTAAAAATCATCCATCATCTTCTATCATTGTTTATATCCAATAGGTAAAATACTACTGTGGGCGTTTCTCCAAACATATTACAATTTTTTCATAGTACCAATATTTATAATGTTAGTGTAATTACATCTTTATCTTAGAGTAATATTTATGATTCTTTATTTTATGAGAAACAAAAAAGGAAATTATTCTTATATAAGGATCGTATCCTATCTTTTGTCCTTTGTGACAAAAATTACATATATACCTTATCATAAAATATGGGAAATTGAACTAAATTTGGTTCAAATAAAGAAAGAAAACATACATATCTAGGTACAGAACATTCCATAGCTTAACTATTCTCGAAAAAATTCCAGTTTTGAATAAACTTCATAATACATTTCAAATCTAGAGTATGTTCATTGGTCATCACGTTCTTGATGGTTCTTGTTCCAAAAAAAGACAACATAAGGTACATTAACTTAAATCGTTTGTCACCAATATTTCTCATGTCAAAATGAAAATCCTCCTCTTAAAGATATTGCTAAAATTTAGCTATATCCACTGATGAAAGAGAAAATTCATTATCGTGAATCATAGAGACTATAGAATCTACACCAATTCTAAAACTGAACTCAGAATTTCTACATAACTCATTTACTTATATTTCAAACATCATATGAGTGTTCCCATATTTGAAAGAAGAATATAGTCCTTAAAATCTAATTTCTTCCTTAAATAGAATATTTGTTTCATTTTAATACTCAAAATCTATCACCTTACCGTTTAAAACATTGTGATACATCACTAGATGGTAAAAAAATACAACCAAATCAATATCTTCAGGTATTTATCTTGTTTCCATTTCTAGAGTTTTTGAAATTGATTGATTAATAGTTTAGAGTTCTGGTAAACTAGAATTAAAAATGCTTTGAAAATAGAACGTATATGATAGAGAAGAGCAGGAGAAGGAAGACAGTTTTCTCATACTGATTCATAATTTACCCATTACTTTTAAATTAGAAAATATGAAAAAAAAGTCAAAATGAAGTTTGTTTTAAATCTAATCAATACGTTACTAATAAAAATAAAGGGAAAGACATAATAAAATACAACATATATAGAATACATAATATAAAAACGGAGTGATTAAGAATAAAATAAATTTCAAAATATTCATTTAAAATTATATAAACCTAAATCCGAATTAATAAACTAAAAACCTGCACTGGGAATTTGTTTAGGGAAAATTTCAGCTAATTGTTATTCGGTATTAAAAAATTCTAAGAATATATCCTTTTTATATACATGATCTCTCAAACAATGATGTCTTATATCAATATTCTTAGTCCTAATATCACTTAAATGATATTTTTAAAAATATATAGAGCACTAGTATTGTCACATAAAATAATTATATTATTAAAATTTTGTTCAAATCCTAGTAGTGTGTTTCCAACAACAATACATGTGCATCACAACTGCCAGAAAAAACATATTCTACGTCGGTTATTGACAGGGAAACTGAGTATTTTTTCTTACTCGACCATGACAGTAAATATTTTCATAAAAAGTGATAGGTTTTTAAGGAACTTTTTCTATCTAACCGACAGCCTCCAAAGTGATCATCTAAATATGAAATTAAATTAAAATTAAAAGTTTTGGGGTATATAAGATAATGAAAATGGTTCCTTTTTAAATATAAAAAAATTATTTTTCTAGTATTAAGATGGGATTATTTTGGATAAGATGAAAATATAACACATAAACAAATAGAAAACATAATGTCTGGTATATGAGTAGTAAGATATAAAAAACTACCATTCATACCCCAACATAACTTGTTTTTAACTGGTTTTCTTGCTTCATCCAAATCATGTTTTATATTGGTACACATAGGAGTTCTGTAAGACTTATTTTTTTCAAGTACAAACATCTTGAATAAATTAAAAATATATTTTCGTTGATTTAAAAATTCTCCACGAAATTTTTGATAAATATGAAATTATAATAATATATTCAGTTCTCCCATAATATTCATTTTAAATTCCTTTTGCATTAGTTTTTGAAAAAACAATACAATGTTTTTTATTTTTTGAACAAAACAATAACATCATCAACATAAATGTTAACTAATAAAATATTAGAACAAACCATGTTTAGAAAAAGTGATTGATCTTCAAATCCAAAAAAATCCATTTTTGAAAAGAAAATAACTTAATATTTATTAGCAAGTACAAGTGATAGAGAAAATATTATCAATTAATTTATATTGAATATAATTTTTTTAAACTCACAAAAGTGTTCCTCTAAGATGAATTGTTTCATTTTTATGATTTTGGTGTTATTTTGAGCTGAATAGTAAAAATTGGCCATTTTGGATTTTTAACAGTTTTAACTTATTTCTGTATTTTGGCCATAAAATTATCTACATTGATCCAAATTGCAAAATTCTTTCTTTTCCAGATTCTAAAATTCCAGGGATTAATTGACTATTTTTGGACTAAAAACTGAATCGGCTATATGGATGCTCAAAAGAAGCTCACAAGTTGGCTCAAGAAAACTGTTTCTAGTTCTTCCTAGTTTTGGTGTGGGATCCATAACTCCTCCATTGTGGGCCCAACGCTTATTAACTTCGGTGGGCAGATGCACAAGGAGTTTTGGAGAACCTCTTATTAAGGAATCACTGCGGGATTAGGCTGTTTGAGGGTCCATTAAAGCTTCCTAATCGGGGGTTTGTCGTTTTGGAGATTCTGACTGGACAGAATAAATGATCAGAGTAAAAGGGTCATAACTCTCGGAATACCTGTCCACATCCGCTCATCATTTGAGGGGAAACGGCCAAGAAAATTATGAACAAAATTTAAGAAGGGCTCAACATGTGAAGAGGTCATTTATTTGGTCCGAAACGTTACAAAATTTGGAGGACAGAAATCTGGCTATAAAAGGAGGAGAGCTCCTCCTCCTCAACACATCTCATTCTCCATTCCATTCCTTCTGGGACACCAAGGAGAAGAACTTCTTAGAATTTTATTTTATTAATTTTATTTTAAAATGTCTCTCCTATCCTGCATTATCTCTCTTACCCCATCCATGGAGGGGTAGTTTCATTTTGGTGATCAGAAAGAGGGGAGGATGGACCTATGTTTTGTGCTTGAGTTTTTGTGCTTGAAATGAATAAAATTTGTTCTTCTTTCTTCTTCTGGTTCCAATTCATAATTTAGTATTAAATCCCAAATATGGGTGTGTTAAGGTTTTTATTCTAAAATTATAAATTTCTTTCGTTGATGATCACATCTCCCTCCACCCAATTCTAATCTGTATATGGTGGAACATGATTAGGGTTGGGTGGTGATTGTTCGACGGTTGTCAAGAACATGTGTATGATTGTATGTTAAAATCTTGGTTTATTAGGGAACAACAATTCTAGGTATGGTATTGCTATAATTAATCAAGAGACCTTATACAACCCTAAACACATTGGAAGGAGTATAGACCAATCTAATGTTTTAGAAAGGAAAATTCTCATCACTTCTCTCTTACCAGTTTAAGGAAGAAGAAGAGATAAAAATTGGAAACCATGATGGCACAACACTAAGTCTAGCCAAACCCAATCCGATCACCGTCTTTATCATTTGTTAAAATCAATAAATTTATGTTGTTTGTTTCTCTCATAGTCATTCAAATTAATTAAAACCAATCTTTTTACGAAAACCAACAAAAAGTGACAACCTTGTTTTGTGTGCACTCCTCTTCGGGAGACTACCTAGGATCAACTGCTATACTATACTTAGGTAAATAAAATATTGTTTTGACATTCCCCACGATAGGCGTGCGTCAAACATGGCATCGTTTTCGAGGAGGCAGTGCCTCAAAGCTTAAAAAAATATCTTTGGAATGACCTGTAGTTTAAATAGAAATTTATTAGAATTCGATCCAGAAATTGAGTACACAATAACCAAATTGAAAAATCAAAATCTTCCCAAATATTTTGAAGAAATCAATCTCACCGATTCAAGTGATACCTTGAGTGAAGACTTTGAACCTTTAATAATGGTTGTAAATCCCAACCGAACCCTACGTGACATCTGTGCACCTCAATTTGTCAATCAAAATTATCAAATTGCAATTCCTGCCTTAGAAAATGATTATGAATTGCGAATTAACACGATCCAAGTGCTTCCTAAATTTCATGGTCTTGCAGGTGAAGACCCGAATCGACATATTCAAGAATTTACCTATGTCGCTTCAAACCTCGAGCAGTCGCGGAAGAGCATGTGAAGTGGAGGGATTTCCCCTTCTCACTAGAGGGAGCAGCAAAAGAATGGTTGTACAATCTACAACCGGGGGAGATCAGTGACTGAGAAGATCTAAAAAAATTCTTTCTACAAAGATTATTCCCAACATCTAGGAGAAATTCAATAAAGAAGGAGATTTATGTCATCCATCAATCAACTGGAGAAACACTCTACGAATACTGGGAACGTTTCAAGAAGCATTGTGCAAGTTGTCCACACCAAGAAATAGAAGAGGACCAATTCCTTGTGTGCTTCTATCAAGGATTTCTTGACAATGACAGGAATCTACTAGATGCCTCGTCAGGAGGAGCCCTCATTGATAAATCACCTGTAGATATACGAATTCTGATTGAAAAGATTGCACAAAATTCAAAAGCAGTTTGGAACTCGAGGTATGATCACCATAGGAATCCATGAGGTAATAACATCTGATTCAGTGGATTTAATTAGGAATGAAATGGGTGAACTCACCAGGTCGGTGCGACAAATAACTGTGAACCATGTGAAGGAACAACAAGGACCGAATCAGGTATGTGGTTTATGCTCTTCTAATTCTCATTACACTGATAAATGTCCAGAAGTTCAGGGGATAGAAAGTTGTGTTGCAGCCTATCAACAAAGGCAATACCAACCGCAAACCCAACTAGGGTATGGGTTTCAATAGAACCAAGCTAGAGCACCTTTTCAGCAGCAATATCAGAACCCGATAGCATTCCAACAACCTTATCAGAAGCCCTTACAACAACAACAAACTTTTCAACCACCACCTTTCCAGCAGAATAATTATGAGCAACCATCCACAAGTGCACCGACAAATGAAGACCAACAACTGAAGACAAGAGTTGCGGGAATAGAAGATAAGACGGACAGGCTAGCTGATCAATTTTCAAGCATTATGGATGCTCTCACCAAGAACCAAGGTTAGCTTCCTGCACAAAAAATTCCTAATCCAAAATAGAATGTTAGTGCAATCACAACCCGAAGCGGGAAGGAGCTCAAACCACCATAACAATATGAGGAGGATAAATCTAGGGAACCTGCTGAAGCTCGTCCTGTCCAACCAAAAGATGCAGTCAACAACAAAGTAGAAATAACAAGGTTCAAGAAAGAAATACTAGAAACATTATTGCAGAAACAACAAAGGGAGAAAAAGGATATTCCAGCACCATTCCCATCAGCATTGGTTGAGTCAAAGAAGGGAGAAGAAGAACGAATTCAATGGGAAATTCGGGAAACATTCCTAAAAGTTGAGATTAACATTCCACTACTGGATGCAATCAGGAAAATCCCTAAATATGCAAAATTTCTGAAGGAGCTATGTACTAAAAGAAAGAGGATGGATGGAAATGAAAGAATCAACTTAGGAAGAAGCGTCTCAGCATTGATCACACCACCGATACCGCAAAAATGTCAAGATCCAGGGTCTTTCTCTATTCCCTGCACTATCGGTTCATTAAATTTTACTGATGCACTATGTGATCTTGGAGCTTCGATAAATGTGATGCCTCACTCTGTGTTTTTATCTTTGCAGATCGGAGAACTAAAATCAACTCGGGTGGTGGTACAATTATCAAACTGATCAACCGTTTTCCCAACTGGATTCGTTGAAGATTTACTTATAGGAGTGAGAGGATTAATCTTTCCAGCAGAATTTTATGTCCTTACCATGGAGGAAGATCGAGAACCATCCCAATCTCCCATCATCCTAGGGAGACCATTCCTGAAAACAACAATGACAATCATCAATGTGCATAAAGGAACACTCACCATGGAGCTCAGAGATAGTACGGTACACTTCAATATTCTTGATACGATGAAACACCCATCCAGCAATCACTCACTTTATGAAATCTCCCATGATGAAGGTATAGAACCAATTGAAGACTCAGGTATGCTTCATGACTTTTTATCTATGGGAGAACACTCTTCATTTGAATTTTATAACTCCCATGAACCTGAAAATTCTGATATCATGTTGGAGGATGAGGTAAAATATGATTTTTTCGATGATTTGTTAAAAGGAAGTAAGATTATTCCTGAGAATTCATCATTAGATGTAGGAAACCTAAATGTAATATCATCCCTTGAACAACCCCCATGTTTAGAGCTGAAGCCTTTGCCATGTGACTTGAAGTATGCTTACCTAATCGAAGGAGAGAAATTTCCAGTAATCATTGTCAATAACCTATCCCATTCACAAGAACAAACATTGATTGACCTTCTCAAAAGGAATGTAAAAGCTGTAGGATGGAGTTTAGGTGATATTCCTGGAATCAACCCTAAGGTATGCTCTCACAAGATATTTTTAGAAAGTGAATCTCGACCAGTTAGACAACCTCAAAGAAGACTCAATCCCACAATCATGGAGGTCATTAAGAAAGAGATTGAGAAATTGTTAGCAGCTGATATAATTTACCCAATCTCGGATTCTCAATGGGTTAGCCCAATTCATGTAGTCCCCAAGAAAACTGGCCTGACCACTGTTACAAATGAAAGAAATGAACTGATCCCCGTGAGAATAGAAAACAACTGGAGAGTGTGTATAGATTACATGAATCTAAATCAACTTACCAGAAGAGATCACTTTCCTATTCCATTCATTGATCAGATTATTGAAAGGTTAGCTGGAAATACACATTACTGTTTTTTAGATGGATTCTCAGGATATTTTCTGGTACCAATTACACCAGAAGACCAGGAGAAGACAACCTTCACCTGCCCTTTTGGAAGATTCTCCTACAAAATGATGCCTTTCGGGCTATGCAATGCCCCAGGTAAATTTCAATGGTGTATGGTGAGTATTTTCTCAGACCACATTGAGGATTTATTGGAGGTGTTTCTTGATGATTTCACAATTTTTGGAAATTCATTTGATCATTGCTTGGGAAATTTGGAAAAAGTTTTGAAAACATGTATTGAAAAGAACCTTGTCTTAAATTTCGAAAAATGTCATTTCATGGTTGAAAAATGGATAGTGTTGGGGAACACAATTTCACAAAATGGGATTGAGGTTGATAAATCAAAAGTTGATGTAATAAATTCCTTTCCATATCCAACTTGTGTCAAACATGTTAGATCCTTTTTAGGGCATGCAGGATTTTACAGAAGATTCATCAAGGATTTCAGTAAGATTTATCTCCCTCTCTCAAGATTACTTTTAAAGGATGCTAACTTTAATTTTGATTGTGCATGTAGAGAATCATTTGATGAATTAAAGGAAAGGCTTATAAAACCACCAATAATGCAGCCACCCAATTGGGATTACCCTTTCGAGATACTTTGTGATGCATCCAACCAAGTAGCGGGAGCCTCTCTATCATAGAGAATTGACAGAAAGCCTCAAGTCATCTCCTACGCATCAAGGACCTTGGATGAAACACAAATAAATTACAAAACCACAGAGAAGGAGTTCCTTGCAGTCTTTTTTGCACTAGATAAATTCTGATCATATCTTCTGGGCACTAAATTTGTTGTTTTTTCAGATCATGTAGCTCTTAGGTACTTAATGAAAAAGGCGGATGCTAAACCACAGTTGGTGAGATGGATGCAACTCTTACAAGAGTTCAATTTGGGAATCAAAGATAATAAGGGGAATGAAAATCAAGTGGCTGATCATCTGAGTCGACTACCCCACACTGCTGAAACAGAAATACCAAAGCAGAACCCACTTAATGATGAGATTTCTGGAGAACAACTCTACATAATCAACAGTGAAGTACCATGGTATGCCAACATTGTCAACTATTTGGTAACATCTCAGGTACCCTCTCATCTAAGATCTCATAAAAAACATAAGCTTAAATCTGAATCAAGATTTTACATTTGGGAAGATCCTTTTCTATGGAAAATTTGTAATGATCAAATCAAAAGAAGTTGCTTGCCAAAAATTGAAATTGAATCACTGTTTGAATTTTGTCATAAATTATCATGTGGAGGCCAATTTGGACCTCAGACGACTGCCTGAAAAGTTTTATAATCTAGACTATACTGGCCCACCTTATTCAAGGACGCATATGAATTTTGTAAAATATGTGAAAAAATGCCAATTTTCTGGTAACATATCTAAATGACATGAAATTACACAAAAACCAATAACCTTTGGTGAAATTTTTGAAGTTTGGGGCATATATTTCATGGTACCATTCCCAATGTCATTTGGAAATTCCTATATTCTTTTGGCTGTAGACTATATTTCAAAATGGGTGGAAGCAAAAGCAACCAGAACTGATGATACAAAAGTTTTTTGTGATTTTGTTAGGGCTAACATTTTCTGTAAGTTTGGCGTGCCACGAGAAATCATCAGTGATCAGGGAACTCATTTCTACAACAGGATAATGGATGCATTGCGGAAGAAGTATGGGGTGCATCATATAACATCTACCCTATACCATCCCCAAACAAATGGTCAAGAAGAAGTCTCTAATAGAGAAATCAAAGCCATTCTGGAGAAGACTGTTAAAACCAATCGGAAGGACTGGAGCCAAAATTTAGATGATACATTATGGGCATACAGAACGGCCTACAAAACACAGATAGGTATGAGTCCCTATAGATTGATCTATGGAAAGAGTTTCCACCTTCCTGTGGAGTTGAATCATAGAGCCTACTGGGCGGTAAGGGAGATGAATCTAGACCTTGAGAATGTTGGGAAAGAAAGAAGATTGCAGTTGAAGGAGTTAGAAGATATTAGAAGGGAATCTTTGGAAAACTCAATGATCTATAAAGAGAGAACAAGGATGGCCCATGACAAGAAAATTCAACCAAGAACCTTTAACCCTGTAGATCACATGTTACTCTTCAAATCTAGACTTAAGCTTATGCCAGGTAAACTTCGTTCTAGATGGGAAGGCCCCTTTATTGTTATTCATGTATATCCCTTTGGTGCTGTGAAGATTCAAAAGGAAGGAGGAGGAAACCCATTCACTATAAATGGGCAGAGGCTGAAGAAGTTCCATGGGACTGTACCTCAAGAACCAGTGTAGGAGATCACACTCCTTCACCCTGAATACAAATGAACACCTACTAGGTTGCATCATTCCTTTACACTAGATTAAATGCAGTAACTCTATCTTTTTGAAATATATATAAAAAATTCCATTTACATGCAATGAGGACACTGCATCAATTAAGTGTGGGGGAGGGAATCTTGTAGTCCAGGAGATTTTTCAAAAATTTTAAATGTTGTTTTGTTTTGTTTTGTCGAGCCAACGACATTAAACAAAGGCACTACCGAGAGGCAACCCACATTTTCCCCCATTTTCCACTTGTCTTCTTAGTTATTTACTAGCATGATTGAACAGGCCTGCACTATCAATTGTTTTCATTTTTTTTAGGTTCATTAATGAAGATGTTGTAGTGGGATTATATTTCATTAAGAGAAGGATCCATTTGACAGGGGAGTAAGAGTTTTAATTCTATATTATCCAAATTTATTCCCTATATTTTTAGTCTTTTAAAGAATTAATAAAAAATGCATTCCCACGCTTGAATTCATGTTTTACTTGACTTATCTAGGAGACATGAGTTTCATAGAAATCCAGTGATTCTATGTTTTAGATTTCAATGTTAATGAGATTTAATGATTAAAATGGATAATTGGATGATTAAAGTGAAGCAAGGATATTGAAATAAGGACTCATGATTTGAGGGAATTAATTGATTCATGTAAATGAAATTTCCCTTCCGTTTTTCATTATTTGAATTTTTGAAATTCATGTGAATTAATTTGTTATTATTAATCATGCCATGAGTGATTTTCCAATATCATATTCTCATTCCTACGAGGATTTCTAGACCAAATATTTCCTATTTTATCTTGAGCATATTTCTTGAGTGATCTTGGGACGTGCCACCTACTATAACTTGTATTGAAACTTGTCAAAGCTATAAATGTACAAAACCAAATTTAAAATGATTGAGGCATCTCTTTGGCTAGCCACATTTTTTCCTAATACCCACCTTTACATTTATCCTTCGTAATCCCTTAGATTCCATGAATTACCTTATAGGGTTAAGCCACATTACAATCCAATTTTTCCTTACCTAGCGGCACTTTTAGTATTTTTGCATGGTTATTTCAAGTTTGAGTGTGGAGGAAGGGCCTTTCATGTGCGTTCCTTGGGATATGTATCATTTTTGGGTGGTGTAATGTGTGCATCATCATTTTGGGAAATGTATTATTAGAAAATTGGGCATGAGTCATCATTTCATTATGCTTCTTTCATTTCATCGGGTTCTCCATAAAAAAAAGAAAAAAAAGAAAAAAAATCAAAATAAAGTTGTGCCTTTATGGAGATTTACAAAAAAAGAAAATAATGTTGTGCCTTTCTGGATCTATACAAAAAAACTGGGAGAACTTGGATGATATCATTCTTTGTAATCATTTATTGACTCATGACCCATGTCATTGAAAGGGGAGTGGTGTTGTGATTTACATTTCAAGGGGATTTGAGTGAGATTCATCTTGTGTTTTCACTTGATTAATCTTGAATTGTACTTAAGAGTCAAACCTAATACTTCCGGCCTTAAATTAATTCAATCATCTACCCACTAACCCTAAGCCACAAAGTCATTTGAACCTTTATTGCATGTCCTCATGATTTTATGTGTGTTTTGTCTTTACAAAGTGGAGAAAGTAGTTACTTTACAAGCCTATGGGTAAGGAGCATGTTCTCATGATATGAGCATAACTCCACTATTAATTGTATAATGAGTGATGAGAGAAAAGATTCGAAAGTGAGGTAGGTCATGATTTGGCATGTTTAATAATAATAAATTGAGAAGCTTGAATGAATGAAAGGAGAAGCTTCATTATTTTTCAAAGGGGAAAAGTAAAATGAATGAATTGATTGTTTATTTGAAAAATGGGAAATTAAATTGTTATTTTATTTGTGGAACTGGAAAATTTGATTGGACATTGATAATCATTTGATTTTATTCCATTTGAAATTTAAATATTGGTGACATTGGTGCCCTTTGAATTCTATGTTGAGATTTTATGCTTGAGGACAAGCATAGTTTAAGTGTGGGGGAATTGATAGAGAAAATATTTTCAATTAATTTATATTGAATATCATTGTTTTAAACTCACAAAAGTGTTCCTCTAAGATTAATTGTTTCATTTTTATGATTTTGGTGTTATTTTGAGCTGAATAGTAAAAATTGGCCATTTTGGATTTTTAACAGTTTTAACTTATTTCTGTATTTTTGCCATAAAATTATCTACATTGATCCAAATTGAAAAATTATTTCTTTTCAAGATTCTAAAAATCCAGGTCTTAATGTACTATTTTTGGAGTAAAAGATGAATTGGCCATATGGAAGCTCAAAATAAGCTCACAAGTTGGCTCAAGAAAACTGTTTCCAGTTCTGCCTAGTTTTGGTGTGGGATCCATAACTCATCCATTGTGGGCCCAACGCTTGTCATATTCAGTGGGTGGAAGAGAAAGGAGTTTTAGAGAATCTTTTATTAAGGAATCACTGCGGGATTCGGCCGTTTGAGGTTCCATTAAAGCTTCCTAATCTGGGGTTTGGCGTTTTGGAGATTTTGACTGGACAGAATAAATGATCAGAGTAAAAGGGACATAACACTCGGAATACCTGTCCCAATCCGCTGAGATTTTGAGGGGACACGTCCAAGAAAATTAAGAACAACATTGAAGAAGGGCGCAACACGTGAAGAGGTCATTTATTTGGTCCAAAACGCGACAACATTCGGAGGACAGAAATCTGGCTATAAAAGGAGGAGAGCTCCTCCTCAACACATCTCATTCTCCATCCCATTCCTTCTGGGACACCATGGAGAAGAACATCTCAGATTTTTCTTTTATTTATTTTATTTTAAAATGTCTCTCATCTCCCGCATTATCTCGCTTACCCCATCCATGGAGGGGTAGTTTAATTTGAGTGATCGGAAAGAGGGGAGGCTGGACCTATGTGTTGTGCTTGAGTTTCTGTGCTTGAAATGAAAACAATTTGTTCTTCTTTCTTCTTCTGGTTCCAATTCTTAATTCAGTATTAAATTCCAAATGCCGTTGTGTTACGGTTCTTATTCTGAAATTATAAATTTATTTGGTCGATGATCACATCTCCCTCCACCCAATTCTAATCTGTATATGGTGGAACATGATTAGGGTTGGGTGGTGATTGTTCGACGGTTGTCAAGCATGTGTGTATGATTGTATGTTGAAATTTTGGTTTATTAGGGAACAACAATTTCAGGTCTGGGATTGATCTAATTATTCAAGAGACCTTGTACAACCCTAGACACATTGGAAGGAGGATAGACAAATATAAGGTTTTATAAAAGAAAATTCTCATCACATCTCTCTTACCAGTTTAAGGAAGAAGAATAGATAAAAATTGGAAACCATTATGGAACAACACTAAGTCTAGTCGAACCCAATCCGATCACCATATTTATCATTTGTTAAAATCAATCAATTTCTGTTGTTTGTTTCTCTCATAGTCATTAAAATTAATTAAAACCAATCTTTTTACGAAAACCAACAAAAAGTGACAACCTTGTTTTGTGTGCACTCTTTTTCGGGAGACTACCTAGGATCAACTGCTATACTATACATAGGTAAATAAAATATTGTTTTTCCATGCCCCATGACAGGTGTGAGTCAAAAAGGTTCTTGTTTGAGGACATAAAGAGATTTAGTATGTTTGAAAACAGAATTATGATTATGAGGATTTTTAAAACTTGGAGGTTGTTCAACATAATCTTCCTCCATTAAATATCTGTTTAAAAAGGTAGATTTCACATCCATATAATATAATTTCAAATTAATATGAGATTCATAAGATAAAAGTATTCTAATGGATTCTAATCTAGGTACAGGGGAAAAGGATTCATCATAATCTATTATTTCTTATTCATTATATCCTATAGATACTAATCTAGATATATTTCTTGTTATGATGACTTGCTTATCCTATTTATTTCTAAAGACCCACTTATTTTCTATTACTGGATAATTTGATGGTCCTTATACTAATTCCCAAACATCATTTCTTTTTAATTGGTTCAGTTATTATTTTATTAATAACATCCAACACTTATATTATAATGATTCTTCAAAAGACATTGGTTTTAACTAAGATAGAATGAAAAAAAAATTAGCTCGGTTTTATATATGTTTTCAAGATTAAATTTTTGTGTCTTGGTCACGTATGATAGTTTCTGAGGGAAGGTTATTTAATGTTTTAGACTATTTCAGGAAGTCCTTTTCATGATCATCAGTTTCATGTTCTTATAAATTAGACTGAATTTTATTTATATCATTTTCAAAATCAATTTTATAGTTTTCAAGTATCATGTTATCAAACGAGTCAGTAACTTCATCTGTTTGATCTTTATCTTTAATAAAAGGGGTAGTTTCATCAAAAATCACATGAAATAATTCTTTAAGAATACTTTAATTTTTATTTAACACTCAATAGGACTTAGAGGAAGCCGAATATCACAAAAAAAAAGTATCCCTACCTCAGATTTTGGATCAAACTTACCAAGGTTGTCCTTAGTATTCAAGAAATATACCTTTCATCCAAATAGATTAAGTAATTTACATTAGATTTACTTTTATTTAAAAAATTATAAGGATTTATTTTAAAAATATGCATTATTAAAACTCTATTCATGATAAAGTAAGATGTGCTTAAAAAGTCTTACCAAAAATAGGTAGGAAGACTTATTCATTTAGAATAGTTATGTCGATTTCATGAATAGTTCTATTTCTTCTTTCAACAATTCAATTATTAGGTGTTATTTGTGTAGAGAAGGTGTGTTTAATACTAATATTTGAAAAAATATAATTAAATTCTTAATTCTCAAATTCTCCACCATGAAAACTTCTGAATGAAATTATTTTAATACATTTTTCATTTTGTACATTTTTGAAAAAGATTTCAAAAATAGTTAAAATTCACTTTTTTATTAGAAAATATAACTAATTAAATCGAGAATTATCATCAACTATAACACATGAATATAATTTTTAGCCAAACATTATACTATGGATGATTAAAAAAATTCACATGGATAAGTTCTAAAGGATTAGTTATAACAATTTTGTTAATATATTTTAATGAGGGTTTGTGCTATTTTCAAATTTGGAAAGCATCATAGAATATATCATATTCAAAAATAAGACTAGGAAAATCAAAAACTAACTATTTCATATAAAATTTAGATAATGTATATATATTACAGTGTCGAAGTCTTCAATTCCAAATTCATGAATCATTTTTCTTAGTAGTTAAATGATTCACATTTTTTACACAAGGTATTTAAATCCAATGTATAAACATTTTCAGTTCTAGGTGCTCTAAATTTAAGCAACTTACCCTTAAATACATAGTAGGAATTACTATAAAAATTAACTTAGAAACCATCTTTACAAAGTTGATAGATACTTATCAGGTTCTATTTTAACCCTCATACATACAGTACATTGTTGATTGAGGTAGTCATTTGATCTCCAATAGTTCCAACTCCCAATATATTTTCTTTTGTATTTTCACTAAAAGGGACTAGTCCTCCTTTCATTTGGGTTAGTGTATGGAATTTTGATGAGTCTCCAATCATGTGTTTGTAACAGATATTATCCATATACCATATATCATTCGTGTTCTTGTGGCCCTTTTCCTGCAAAACAATATAAACATTTTTTTGTTCTGGTACCCATATTTTCTTGTCCCCAACAATACAATTGAGCAATGATTTGGGAATCCAGATCTGACCTATCATGCCATAATTTATATCTCATTCTAGAGAGATATTTTTAGGAATAAAATACTTTTTAATACCATCGATTTTTGGATTTATCAAGTAATATTTATTAGTGAAATGTCATTTTATTCCACAATTATCATAGGTAATGTTTTTTAAATTGGTCCCAAAATAATTTTGATATAATTTAAATTTTTTACCCTTTATTCCAATTCAAAATCATTATCTTTTAATAAAAATATTTCTAATAATATCATTTAATTTGTTTTATTCATTTGTAAAAATAAGAGTGGTAATTTTATAAGATTATACTTCATCCTACAATTCTTTGATTATTTTCTCATGATTAATACTAATTCTTATAGAAGAATTGAATTTTTCAACTAGTTCTTGATGTTTTTTTAGCATGGTATATCTTTCACCAAAAATATAATTGTGAATATTTTCAATGATTTATGAATCTTTATTGTAGAATCATATTTCTCTTCTATCATTGAATAATAAGAAGCTAATTTATCATTTGAGCAACTATCCATTTTGGAATCAAATACGTAATAAGTTTGAACCTATTCTTTATGAGCCATGAAAAACATGTTTTCTTTGAGATTTGATTGATCCTTATATGAATCAGATTTTTATGAATTGCTGGAGTATTCAAATACACTCCACATATCTTTAATTGATGTTTTTTCCTTTATACTCATAGTCAACATTTTTCTGATATTTCTTTTCTGATATTTTTCTTTCACCTTTCAATTGAGGGAAATCAGGTCTGATGCTACCTAATTTTTTGTATTCACATAATCAAACTTCTCAGGGTTCTTTATAACCCTTCTAAGAGTATTTTATGAAGCCTCTTTTATTCTTGTAGAAATTTCTAAACTTCCTGGTTAGTTGATCTAGTTATATTTTAGAATATGAGGAATAAGATTTTTTCCTCAGTTTTGTCATCTTTTTTATTATACTATGCTTATGATATGTTACATTCAGGGAAGTATTTTCCCATTTCATGAAAATCTTATTTTCTTAAACATTGTATTTAATTTATTATTTTTATATTATTAATGTTCCGACTAGTTCTTTCACGGTCAAATTTTTTTACAGGTGATGATTGAACAATTGTAGCAGATATGCAATTCCATTTTGTGAGAATTACTCTGTGTACATTTGGTGTTTGATCAGATTGATTTATAGTATCTCCCAAGGAAGTAATGTTGCTGAAAATAACAGTTAACATTCTATTCATCTCTATGATGATTTAACCATCAGACTTTCTAAAAGTGTCAAATTTTTGTTTGGTAGTAGCATATCTCATCTATTTGATGTTATCTGAAAATTAATATGTGAAAAATACTATTTACCACATCTCATAGATAGTAGGACACTGTTATACATGATTGAACTCATCAAGACCAAGTTCATAGAAAATAGAATTCATTTCTTTTTAATTTATTTAATATTAAGCTTCTTTTTCAGCAGTCCAAGTCTCTGGATATTCAGCAATCACATATGGAGTAATGATCTTTGAATAATCATTGAATCCAATATTCATCGGATAGATAATCATTCAAGATTTACACCTTCCATAATTATCACAATTAATTTATGGATAATGAACCATAGACATTCCTTCTTTTTGATAATTCATTTCCAACTGCTTTTTTATAGGCATTATTCTTTTTAGAATTCTGTAGCTTTATCCCAAAATCTCACCTATGATACCGATTGTTAGGTCAGAATAATACAATGATAACAAAAGAGGCTGGGAGAGGTGAATTGTTTCTTTTCTACAGTCTTCCACTATTCATTATTTTTACTTACATTGTGAATTATGCAGATATTTAGTGTTTTATTTTGTAACGAGTATGAGCAGTGGATAAATAGACAGAAAGAAAACAACAAATTTAAAGTAGTTTAAATCCTAGAGGCCCCCTAGTACACTCCACCAATGCTATCTCTCCGAGCTTTGTGAATTTATCTAACAAGTTCCTATTATCAAAAGAAAACAAATCCAAAATATAGTTCATGTAGTTGACACCTTTACAACAAGGTTAAATAGAGCATTCTGGTTCTTTAATAGGGAACTAATTGTCCACAGATTAGCACAATAAGCTACAACTTCACTAAAATTGAGTTTGAGAAGTTAATACTCTAATAAATCAAAAGAGTGTTATTTGATTATAGTTTTTCGTGAACTTCATAGTTGAAGTAGAAAAAATTAATAGTAGATGGATCATTCTCTTTAAAAATGAAGGTTTTAAGAACAAATAGTTCAGAATGGTTCCTCGTTGCAAATGATCATCAATAATAATAGAAACACACAACATTATAAATCATACAGTAGCATGAGGTTGAAATATTTATATCTCAAATTTATAGCCTCTTCTGCATGTAATAGAATTAATTGATTGTTGTAGGAGATCTTTAAAAGATATTCATAAATATATAGTCATATTTATGAATTAATGGAGCTTTTATAACACATATCATATATATCACACACACCATATTGATTTCAAAAATACTTTGATCATATAAATAGATTTCTTTTGGTTGATTAGATCTATGGTAATCTCCTAAGTGAATGAATAAATTCCAAATCATATTGAGTATCAGAGTCATAACTTCCCTTAAGGGAAAGAGTTATTTTCTCCAATGAATACAATTATTTGAATCAATTGTAATATGTTTTGAATCAATATTAGAGAAGATTCAAATCAACCAATAATTTTTTCAATAATATTTCATGAAACATATATAAAATCGTTAATTTAAAATACCACTATTGAGTATAAAAATGTATGGTTGAACTGTGCAATGTAGGGTTTGTTGGGATAGTGTATGGTCCCTTACAACATGTGGTTCCTTAACCACAATTTCATCTATGTGTAATGTTGGGATAAAATTAATGTAGGGATGATGATCCATACGTTCATCCTTTTTAGGATAAGATTTCATACATAGTAGTTATTAACCATACATTCAATTTCTCGAATGTATGGTATGAATAGTGTTTCCATATTCCAATATATGGTTGATATTCCATGTCCCAACCCATCCCAAAGGGGACCATGATGTGACTACCCCAATCCTACCTCCAATATGCCAGGGGCTGATGAATAGCATCGGGTAGGCAAATCCCACAAATGGGAAGCATTATCCTAAAGTACCTCTACACACACACACACTCACATATAATTCAAAAATGATGCGCTATAAAAAAATTGAATGAATGCATTCATAACACTAAGATCTCTCAACGGAGTATGGCAGTAAAATTATTGGAAAATAATCAAGGCCAAATACAATCCCACCAGAAAGAGTCTATAACACAAGTCCAATATGAAAGTAAAGGTTCTAGATCTGTTTTCTGAAATCCATTAGATAATAGCTCTGTCTTCCCCGTCTCACTAAGTACAACATGGTCCTAGTCCACCTAGGACTCCTTCAAATGGTCGATCGTATGCATAAGACACAACACATGTGGGTAGAGGCCACATATGGGTGAGTATAACAATACAAAGTATGAAAAATCAAAACCATAAACTAATACATCAAAGGAAAGTTTAGTCATCTCTAAACATGTATTTTTCTACAACACATATAACAAGAATATCCTAAAATACTAAATAGAGACACCACATCTTCAGGAAATCAAAACCAACTTCCATCCACATGATTATTCCTTAAGAATGGTTGTTTTAGGAGAACCCACTTTATCCATGATATCATGGGAGACTCCACAGAGAGGTCCATATCATTTAGGCCCCACCCAAAGAGAGCACGATGGTCAAGTAAGACTATGATACACAAAAGTGGGTTATTCCCAGAACTGGATGGGGGACACCATAGATTACACCCAGAACCACTGGGTGATACCACATACCCAATCTGGATCAACCTGTTACATAGGGGATCATTACTAGAATCACTTTGGTATGCCATGGCCCCATCCAATTTATCCTTCTAGATGGAGGATCGGTACACTACTCAAGGGGGTTATGTGATTCCAAAATCTCCACTATGGGTGATATAGGATCACACTATAGTATTAGGGAGGGAAATGATACTCTATTTGAGACTTGACCTCGATAGAGGATTAAAATACATTAATGCGGATGTAATGCTATTATAAACCCTCGAGTAATGGTTTAAGGGAACAATCTCAACCTATACAGGAATAAAAAAACTCACCATTTGTCTCAAAATAACCGTTTCAACGTTATGGTCTCAACACCACAGACGAGTCTTCAATTTGATGTACCATTTAGGAAATATTCTTGATTGAGAGAAACTTACCGAAGGCCTACCAGGGGTGCTGAAGACCTATCACTATGGTTGTTCAATGTACCGTATAGTCACTGCACCCAAGAGCAAACATCACAGTTGGTGCACCCACGAAAAATTGAGATTCTGCGGCCCTGTAGTTTTCCACAATCAGGATCAGCCACAGTTTACCTAGATCCAACCTATGTATGACAAAGGTCTTCCCTGGCCCACTGGCCTAACCCGACGTGTCGCCCTGACCCGACCGATTCACCTGGCCCGGACCACTCTGCGTTCACTTCCATGTCTGCCACTACCATGTTCACCACTTCATCTTATCATCGTGTCCAACACAACATACTATTTCGGCTTCCACCGCCACATCCACTACTACCTCTTGATGTTGTTGTTGTGTCTTTGTTTCACCACTCTGTCTGTCACCGCTGCCCCCATACACTCCACTACCGAATGCCACCACTGACCATCGATCACCCCCACAATGCTGGTGATCCCTTCCATATAATTTTTCACATCCGATGAAGATTAAAAAAACCAAATGGTTGTCGATATGAGATCTTTTGGCCCCTCTCTCCATAGATCTATCATCATCTATGACTTCACCATGAATATGGGTATCTGATCATGTTTGGAACGACCTGAAAATGTCGATTCATCACTCATTGGGTTTCAACAGCAAAATACATGAATAAATGAAGAACAAATTCACATTATAAAAGCTTTATCATCATTGGCCAAGATATTTTGGGTAATGATCAAGATCTTGGGATATAGGTTATAAAACCACATAAAATATATACCGACAACCTGTAAACAAATCCCAACCCAAAAATATGATCAATTTTTGGAATAATCTATTCGTGGTTAAGTTTGAATTCGTCATGGGAATCAATAATGAGGAATTAAACTAATAAATCATATGTCCTATCTCAATTTGGATCGATCATCAATGAAGAATGATTGAATTTCCATCATTGACGAGTTCCATATATTCTATTGGCACAATAATCTATGATCTGATCTTATTATATTTCCATTAACATAAGAGAGTTCTCAGGTGTTTTATCCAATGGTCCTTCGACATCACTGAGGTTATGAGGATAACCCTAGATTTATAACATAACGATAAATTTTAATTAAAAGTCATTCCCAAAAAATTAATTTTTAATAAATAATTTTATTCCGCTTAAATCCCTATAATAATTTTCCAAATATTACCCATGATGACTAATGTTAGGTCATGCATATGGTAAATTTTCTCCAAACTCATCAGTGCCCTTGAATTGTTTATCTGGGCACCCATTTAAGAGTTATTACATTTTTTAGGAAAACCGATTGCACGTGATATTAAATATTATACGATTTTTCAAAAAATTATTCCATGACCACCAGTCTATGGAATCACATGGTTCCTCAGTTACTGGTCTCAAAATCAATCCATATAATATACAAAAATAATACAAATAAAATTGGAGATGTTACAATCTCTCAACCTTGGGTCTTTACGTCCCAAAAAATCCAAAACAATGGCTACTCAAATAGGTAAGGTAACTGGTCACCAATATGAGCCTCCTACTCCCATGTACTCTCTTGGGGATTCATGTGCTTCCACCAGAAACTGAACAAATGAATATAACACCTAGAAAGGACCATCTCTTACCGATCCATGATCACCACTAGGTAATCCGAAGAAGTTTCTCCATCCTCAATGTCCATATTTCTCCAATTGATGCAGTGTGATGGGTTGTGTACGTATCTCCTCACATGTGACACATAGAAGACATCGGGTACCCGATCTAACTGTAGTGGTAGAGCCAAGAGTTACGACACCTCGAAAACTCTTCACAGAATCTATAAAGGGCCGATGAACCAAGGAGATGGCTTACCTATCTAGCCAAATCTTTGAAATCTCCATCTAGGTGAAACCCAAAAGAACATGTTGCCTCTTTCCCTGAAATATGAAGGCCTCCATCACCTATCTGTATAAGAATTTTGTTCACTCTGTGTAGTATTCATCTACTCTGGGATGATCTTCACCTTCTCTATAGTATCTTTCACCTACTCCGGGGTCATGAGTTCCAACTCTCCTGGGTCATCTCTGCAATGTGGTTATACACAAAGTCGCTCATAAAAGGCCTCGAATGGTACCATACCAATGGTGAATTAATAATTTTTTTATGAGAACTCCACTAGTGGTGGGCGATGCTCCCAATTAAGTCCAAAGTCTAACATGGAAGTCTGCAACATGTACTCTAGAACCTAAATGGTCCGCTCGGTCTGGCCATCCGTTTATTGGTGAAATGTTGTGCTCAAGCATAGGTGGACCTCAAACACCTCCCATAATCCCACCATCTATCAGGATGTATAATGATTATTTGGATAAGAAACAATCTTCAATAGAACATCATGGATTTGAACTATCTCCTACACATATTGGCACCCACACTCTATACTGGACTATACTCTCATATAGCTAAGAAGTGGTAAGAATTGGGGATTCAGTCAATGATCACCAATATGGCATCATGCCTCCTAGACGTACATGGTAAATCTGTTGAAAAGTATATCAAAATCACATACGTCTTCCATTCTAATAGTTTAAGGGGTTGAGATAAACCCACTAAAACTTGGTTCTCATCCTCACTTGCTGATAATTAAGGAATCTAGAAATAAACTCTGAAACTACATTCTTTATCTATAGCCACCAAAACTGATGTTAAAGGTCTTGGTATATCTTCACCACACATAGATGTACCACCAAAGGGGATGTATAAAACTCCCTCAAAACCTCCTCCCACAACTCCACTGGTACCACTGTACATCCTCAGAAAAGAATGTCATGCTCCCAACATTTTGATTATCCATCACAAGTATGCACTGTGGACATCTGAGAATGTACAATTTCATAGCTGGTATCACCATATTGTACCTCCATGAATCACTGTAATAGTAGAGGGGTTAAAACCACGACTTTAGGTAATATTTTCTATATCATTCCATAAAGGATAACTGTATTGAGGCCAGCTAATCCAATGCGTCATTCACCAAATGAAAACTAGATCTCCTACTGATAGAATCTGTCACAAAATTCCCCTTCCTAGGAGTATAGTAAAATTCAATTTCGTAGTCCTGTAGGAACTCTATCCAATGACTCTATCTCAAGATCCGATCCTTTTGAGAGATGACACACATGAGACTCCTATGATCATTTTAGATGATAAACTGATCACCTATCTGTTAGTTTTTCTACATCTTCAATGCGAAGACTACAACTACTAACTTGAGATCATGGGTCATGTATTTCTACTCATTTGGTCTCAATTGGAGTGAACCATAGGCAATCACAACTTGCCTTTACATCAGGACATAACCAGTCCCTGTCCCAAATGCATCACAGAACACCAAGTACTTGATTCCTTCCTCTGGTAACTTTAGGATGAGAGTGATCACCAACCTCTACCTCATCTGTTGAAAGCATTGATGGTACTTTTATATCCACATGAATGGATTCCCATTATATTTCAAAAATGTCAAGGTTTATGACACTCTAGAGATGTATGGTAAAAACCTCTAATAGTACCCTTCCAGTCTAAGGAAACTCCAAACCTCGGTAATACTTCGTGTTGGATCCTAAGAAAGAAATGCCTCAAACTTCACTAGATCCACTACAAATGTTTCATCTGAGATGATTTTCCCCAGAAAATGGACCTCTTGAATTCAAAATAGTCACTTTGAGAGCTTCACGTAAAGTTAGTGCTCTGAGAGTGTGTCACGGACCATCCTCAAGTGTTTCATTTTTTCCTCCTCAGACGTTGAATACACTAGGATGTCATCGATGAAGACCACATTAAATCAATCTAGGTAAGGATAAAAGATCCGGTTCATAAGTCCCATGGAAATCGTTGTGGTTTTATTCGCACTATGAAATATCAACAATTAATCAGAGTGACCATAACAAAATTTTAAGTCCATATTTGGTATATCAGCATCTCGTACTTGCAGCTAGTGATATCTGGATCTGAAGTAAATTTTTGATAACCATCTTTCCCATTTCAACTAATCGAAGTGGTCATAAATCCTTGGTAGTGGATACTTGTTCTTCATGGTCACTTAGTTTATAAATTGGTAATCCACACATAACCTCAAGCTCTCGTATTCCATATTTTCAATCAAAACTGGTGCTTCCCCGAGTAAAAGACTGAGTCTTATGAAGCCCTTCCTCTATAAGTACTCCAATTTTACTGTCATATTATAAAGCATTGTAGGAGACCTCTGATATGTAGGTATATATATTATTGTATTATTAGTGTGTAGATCAATCCAAAAGTCTATATCTTTGCTGGGAGGTAGACATGGAACATATTTAAGAAAGACGTTCATGTACTCTGCCATCAGTGCATGAAACTTAGGACTCATATCATCCAGTACACCGATGGTAAGGCTATCCAAATGATGAGTAATCTATTGGAACATATTATGTGTGATTAAATCCTTCACTCCATGTTTTTCCTTTTCGCTAAAAAAGGGAAATATGGATCCATGACTGTGAACTCACCACACTCTTCACCAAAAATAGTCAATCTATGAAAGAACTGCAGATAACCAATCCATATAAAGAATGGAGTTGTAAGGCCTCGACGCTGCTAACAAGATATTCCCACTAAAACTCTTTCCTCCCAGAGTTAGGTCACATTTTCATCACCAATGTGTGATCATCAAGTCTGGTCCAGTGGGAGTATCCAATCATGAGGGTCAACGAAATGGTTCAACTAGAATCTTTGACACCTAGAAAAAGTTTATGGAAAGAAAGGAATGAATTGCACCCGTGTCAGTCAAAAATATAGCTAAGGTAAAAAATACAAGGATCGTACCTCTTATCATAAATAGAGCCTCAGGGTCATAAGACTCCATCACCTATAGCTAGACTCTACCCTACCTAATAGCCCCCTGAGCCTAGCGTGGACCACTAAGGGGTGCTGGTGGTAATAATATGAACATCAAACCACATCTTGATACCCTAGCCACCCATTTTCCACATCTTCCACCATGCGGACCACCCTGTTTCTATTTTATTCACTACCTCGATGGTCCCTCAAACATTTCCCAATTAGCTGTATGATGGGTTAGGAAATCTTTTGACAGATGTCCTAGACCACTGTATGAGTAACACCATATGCCCTTGGGCTGATTCGAACAACCATGGTAGAACTGCACCACTAACTTGGAGTCCTGGGATTACACCATAAGTACCTGATCTAGATGGATCTATGCGAATACCATCAACTACAAGATGAAAATGTCTCTACTACTTGGTGCCCATTGGTTGCTGCCACTAATGGTGTGTTATTTACAAAAAAACTCTCCACTAGCATGGATCACTCAAGTACACTAGCATAGGTAGTAATTCTATGGGATACCACTGATACCCTCATGTCCCAAAATAAGCTTTTCTAAAAGGTCCAAGACCTGAAGAACTAGACTCATACCATATTTAAGGAGTATCATGAAGGATCAGTAACCTTTTATAAATACAACACTAGAGCCATACTGGCCTACTGTTGATTTAGAAGCTCATGTATGCATACCGATCGCAATGTGGCTGGGTAAAAATACTCCTCGAATAGATAATTGATGTCTATCTAGGATAGAGATTTCTTATCATGTGACTGAGTCACCAAGCTCCCCCATCACCCCAAAGACCCCTAAAGAAGATTCAAGACAAGGAATTCCATATGGTCATAAGGAATGCTCATAAGGAAGAAAACACTGGTGAATGCCTCTAGCCAATCATCATCCATCTGAAAGTCAAACAAACCCCAAAACCTACGAGGTCACCTCCTCTGAAACTTGTGTAATGAACTCAGCCTATATTTATCCTCCTTGGGTTGTTATGGTAGTAGATGCTACTCGACAGGTGGTTGTATATCTAGTAAACCACCTACAGGTTTTATCCACAGTACATACCCCTATACCATTGCCTCCCCACTAGGTAGATCATCCTCTTGATCACAAAGTGGAATCATGGATGGCTATATATGTGAATGCATCTTGAAATAAAACTTGATGTATCATTGTCAATAGAATTTATCAAGAGAGTTGACTCATGGAATACATGGGAAACACAACCATTCATATATGGTGAATGTACCATTGTTTTTCCCTAAAACCAGTGTTTTCATGTACCTAGTTAAATATAAGGTATTCAGAGTCCAGTTGTATGGATAAATAGACACCAACAATAGAGTCCCTGTCTAGAAAGCCAATCTTGAAATACTTAAACACTATTTCCCCAAACCAATATCATAGACTTCTAGTCCTAAATTAAAACTGACATGCTCTGAACCACTCTATCACAACCCATCCCAAAGGGTCCTATGCCATGACTACCCCATACCCACTTCCAAAAGGCTAGGGTATAGTGAATATCATAGAGTAGGAATATCCCAGAAATGGGAGGCATTATCCAAATGTACCTTTACACATGAAGACATATCCAAACAACAAATGTTTAAATTTATAACAATTAAAACAATGAATGCATAAATCACTGTTCTCACAATAGAGTATGACAGTAAAAGTATAGGAAAGTAAAGATTTCCAAATAACCCCCCCCCCCACAAATATTATGTAACAAAAGTCAAAACTGAATGTATAGGTACTGGGACTACTATCTAAAATCTAGAGGAACACACCTTGTTCTGTCCAGTCTCACTAAGAACTACCTTGTAAAGACCCAAACTTTCATTAATGGAAATCCCCCTTGATCTAATTAAATGTATCTTTATGTAAAATGTTTATATAAAATTTCAAATTCATTGGTTTTATGTTTTTGTATTTTAAAATACTATTATGAATTGTGACCATTTTTAATATATCTGTTGAACGTTGGTCACATGATTATTATAAATATAGGGCTCTAATAAATCCAATTTACTCAGACAAAGGAAGCAATGGCCTCATCCAGTAGACATGCCCCATATGAAGCCTATTTTTCAGAGATTGGAAAGGATGTGGCATCATTGGGCTTCACTCTTGACCAAGACCAATCTTATCTTGAATATGTTAAGCTCGATTGGGACCGCCTACGAGAGAAATGGATGTTGATAGAGATTACCACCCGAGCAATGTTATCCGAGCCACCCCAAGAGTCTGTCACCATAGCACACCTTACTCTTCAGTCTTATGTGGGTGTTATAAAGGGTTATGTAACAATACATTAGCATTATGGTCTTGTAAATTATTTTTCTATATAATAATGTTTATACCTTCATTTTATTATTGTTACCTTGTAGAAGGTTTTTAAAGCACAAATAGTATTTTTAGTTAATATTCAACTAAGAAATATATTTTGATGAATTAATGGATTTTTGAATTAAATAATATTTTAATAAAATATTATGATTTTTTAAATTAGTTTTTATTAAATATAAATTATTGTATAATTGTATGAATGAAATCGTAATTTTTATTAACGTTTGAAAGCCATTTTTGTCAAAACCCTGAATTTTGATAAATGTAGGTTTTTATTTTAAAAGTTGAAATTAAAATATTTATAAAATTATTTAGATAAAATAATATTATTTCTAGAATCTGTATGTCGAAATTATCCAATGGTGAATTTTTCATAATTTTCTGAGGCAGTCAATTTTTTGGGTAAAAATTAAATAACGTTTAAATATATAATGTGTTTTATTACATCATAATGACCCAATAGTGATGTAATAAAATAATATAAGCTTTATTTTAGGCCAATATATGTTTTACTATTAAAATAATGTGATTTTGGGTTTTTTTGACATATTTTACAAAGCATTAATAGACCCTTCAGGACATATTAAACATCTTGTATTTTTGAATTGTTTTCCTTGGGAGTGTGACTCACCACCCCATAAGAAACCCCATTATATTAAGAAGTCAAGACTTTGGCCCTATAAAATATTTTTTTATAATTCCCTTTTCCAAAAACCATGGGCAAAAACCGTGTTCTGGTTTCTGGTTTGGATTAGTTTAATGTGTGGTGTCCCAAACCTAAATAATAATGAATTCCCTCACCTTTCCTATATAAACCCACCAAGATCCCACTTAATCTTCACTAAAAGCCTTCAGAGATTGTCCAACCTATGCACTAATCTCTATAGAATCCTACCAAGGTTCCCCAAGCTCTATAGAAGCCTTTTTCAATCCTCTCTCAAGCCATTGGAAGAACACTTCCAAGTAAGGGTTTTTTCTTCCTTTCTCATTTTGTCCAATTTTCCTAATGTTGTTATGACCTTTTAATATCTATTATAAATGTTGGGGCAAGGTATTGAACCTCCCCCTATACTGACCTCTATATGTTTTAATGATGGGATACTCCATTCTCTCTCATTAAATGCCTCCCATGTACACCTGTTACTATGCTGAAATTCCAAAAGGAAATTCTCTCTCCTCTTTTACATTCAAGAAATTATTTTGTATCATGAATCTAAATTACATTACAATTTTTGGGAAATGTATCTATATTACCCTATTAATTTCTATTTCATGTACATATTATGAGATACCCCTTTCTCTCTCATCAACCATTTGGATGAATTCTTATGTCCCGCCCTTACGCTGCCGAAATTGCACCAATTTTCCAAGCCAATGTCATTGTGTAGTGAACACCATGCCCATATCTCTATCAAGGGTATTCAACTTTATGAAAATTTACTTATTGATTATAAAGTTTCAAGTATGAATTCCAAATTCCTTTATCAGGGAATAAATGATTATGTTTTATGAATCCATGTTATATGATCCATGTGGCACACTTATGCATGAAATGAAATGTTTAAGAAGGGTGCGCCCTTATAGCGCTCCAATGAATTGGTTAAAGTATAGTATCATAATATTTAATGTGAAATGGGTGTTTACTCATGATAATTCAAGTGCAACGAGGTTTTACTAGTGCTTTATGTGCAATGAGGATTTACTCATGCTCCATGTGCAATGATCCTTGGCTCATGCTAATTCCATGTTAAGTATTGTTGCCACATTCCCATGTTATGATTATCATGATTTATCATGACTTTATGTTTATGATTATCTTGTGCTCTATTGATATTCCTATTGTCTAACATGTATTTTATTCTTCATGTTATTCCATGATTATTCCCTTACTGGGATTTATAGCTTACACCTTTCTTATGCATGTCCTCAGGTTATCCCATGCAATGCTAAGTAAGAGGGAATGTAGTGGTTATGTAAAGGAATTATTCAATAAAGATGTTGTATTTTCATGTTTTAATTTGTTATTTAATGATCCTAATCCCCAAATACACTAGACCACTCCATCATCTATGTTGTATCAAGTGAAATTTATGTAATAAATTATGTTTAATTGTGTAATAAAAGATCATGGTTGTCATAGTTGGTATCAGAGCATAGGTTTAGTTATTTTTGGAATTAGGATTAGAAAACCCTAGTGAAGCATTAGAGACAAGACTAAGTATAATAAAAACATCCCTAAGTTTTGGTGAGTATTGAGTAAGCGGTTTATCAAGAAAATACACCTCTGTCTGGATAAGAGCAGGTAGAGGTGGCTCCGGCATAGATGTATCCTAGGGGTAAAACCCAAAAACACCACTTTGAGCTAGACTCGAATGGGAACTAGTGGTTGACAACGAGCCTTGCTACACTCTTGGTTACAACACTACCAAGGGATAAGATTTGGTAAATTCAAAAGGTTATTATGAACTATTATTAATGGAAATAAGATACTCGTAGAATATATGTTAGAAAGTAGATCATGGATAACATAGACTGAAGCCAATAGTTTCATATGTTACAGAAATAAAATTTATTTATAAGTCATTAGTTTTGTCCCTAGATTAACTTTTATGTCTTTCCCCTAACTTTCCTTTTATTCTAGCCAATGGCTGATAATAGGAGGACTCATGCTAACAACTAATGTGAAGATCAATGTAATGATTGTACTAACGAGATGCCCAATCAATGGTAGTGGGAATCACGGATATTGTCATGATTATCTCCCAGATAACTCATGATTTGAATAGAAACATGGGTCAAGAAGAACGTTCAACACCCCCCCAAGAACGAAGAAGTCACTATCGAGAGCTTCAGGAGACAAAGGTCACTTACTTTTAATGGATCATCTGATCCCTCAATCGCTGAACAATGGATCAACTCCATTGAAAATATTTTCTCCATCCATCAATGTTCTAAAGCATAGAAGGTTATCCTAGATTCTTATCATATGGAGGGTGAAGCTGATCAATGGTGGATGTTGATAAAAAATATGAAGCCTGAGGAGAAGATCGAGGCATTGTAATGTAAGGATTTCCGCAATATGTTTTTCGATAAATATTTTCCGTGCACCATCCGGCTTAAGATGGAAAGGGATTTTCTTTCCCCCAATCAAAAAGACAACGAATCTCTTAGAGATTATGAGGAAAACTTCACAAGGATTGCACGATACGCTTCTGGCTTTGTCATTACCCTCAAATTCAAGGTTGATCGCCTCTTTGGTGGGCTGAAACTTAGCCTGTAGAATGAACTGGAAATCCGTGACTTCGACAGCTATGAGGAAATTGTCTGATGTGCCCTCAAGTTCGAAATGGAGATCAGTGAATTGCAGGGGTATCATGGGTATAAGAAGCGTAAGGTGAAATTCAATGCTGGAAGTCCGATGGATAAATCCAACAGTGCTAAGAAGATCCAGCACCCCACTTGTGAAAGGTGTGGAAATAGGCACCCTGGAAATTCCATAAAGGGTACGAGAAAATGATTTAGGTGTAGACGAGAAGGGCACCTAGTTGTTAATTGTCAGCATGAAAAACCCGCGGTTGCGACATAGGAGAGGAACACTCCGTTAGACTCTCAACACATTGTTAATTGCAACAACTACAATGAACCAGGGTACCTTGAAAATTAGTGCCCTAAGACAAGGGTTTTCAGAGGAAACCAACAAACTCCAAGGTAGCAAGGGATAGCTTTTTCCATCAATACTTCTGAAGTGAACCTCGACAATGAAGTGGTGATAGGTACACTAGTTATTAATTCAAGAATAGTGAAAATATTTTTTGATTCAGGTTCTATGAATTCTTTTATATCTCAAATTTTTATTATATCAGTCCCATCACCACAAAAAATCTTGTAAGTGAAGATGTTGGTGAGTACGGAAAATGGGGAAATCATTGCATCCCCTGAATATAACTCCCCCAATCATAATCTATGGATTGAACTTCCCGGAAAACCTAATCATACTCCCTCTGGTGTAATTTGATTCTATTCGTGGCATGGATTGGCTTTCCTTATATAGAGCCAACATAAATTTCCGTGAGAGGGAAATCACACTCTATGTGGAGAATCGACCCCCGATTATTTACAAGTGCGAGGAGGAAAATGAATCTTTTTAAGCTCCATCATATCAAGTGTGGATATTAATGCCCTATGAGAATTCCTATCTAGATCAGATGATTATTTCTAAGGTGGAAACCATCCTAGAGGACATGCCTATTGTGTAGGAATTCACTGAAGTGTTTCACAAGGAATTGAATGGTCTTCTTCCTAGTAGAGATGTTGAATTCTCAATTGAACTTATGCCTGGGCGTTACCAATCTCCAAGACTCCGTGTATAATTTTTGTTGTGGAGCTTGAGGAGATGAGGAAACAACTATTGGAGAATCTGGATAAAGGGTTTATATGCCCATGTGCTACACCATGGGGTGCACCAGTCCTCTTCTTCAAGAAGAAAGATGGGTCAATGAGCCTTTGCATCGATTATTGTGAGCTGAAAAAAATAACGATAAAGAACAAGTATCCAATCCCACAAATAGATGACTTGTTCGATCAGCTACATGAAGAACAATACTTATACAAGGTTGATTTGCGGTCGGGATATTATTAAGTAAGGGTGAAGAAGGAAGATATCCACAAGATTACTTTTCGTACAAGATAATGGCACTATGAATTCATAGTAATGCCTTTTGGACTCACTAATGCTGTATAAATATTCATTTACTTGATGAATAGAGTCTTTAGAAATTACCTCGACAAATTTCTGGTAGTCATTATAGATGATATTCAGATATAATCCAAAACTAAGGAGGATCATGAGAGGCATCCGAGAACTCTACTGGAGACCTTGCAGAAGGAGAAGCTCTATGAAAATTATAGCAAGTGTGATTTATGGTTGAAGGATGTCTCATTCTTGGGCCATATCATCACAAGCAATGGGATATCTGTGGATCCCTCCAAAATAGATGCAATTGAGGGATGTCCGAGACCAACATCTGTAACAGATATCCATAGCTTCTTGGGGTTAGCTGAATATTATCAATGATTCGTGAGAAATTTATCACGATTGTCCAACCCTCTTACCAAGGTAACTCATAAGGTATTAATGTTTTCTTGGAGTGATGAATGCGAAGAAAGCTTCAAGGAGTTGAAAAGGAGGCTTATCACTGCACCCGTTCTCACTTTACTCACAAGTGGAGAACTTTTTGGGGTATTCAGTGATGCTTCAAAGAAGGGAATGGGATATATGTTGATGCAAAATGAAAAAGTAATTTCCAATTATTCATGGAAATTAAAAGTTCATGAACAGAATAATCCAACACATGACCTCACGTTGGCTGCATTGATCTTTACTTCAAAAATTTTGTGTCAATATCTATTTTGGGAGAAGTGTAAAGTATATACGGACCACAAAAGCCGCAACTATATATTCACAAAGAAAGAGTTGAACATGTGCCAACAAAGATGGTTAGATATGATCAAAGACTTTGACTGCTCAATTCATTACCACCTTGGGAAAGTGAACAAGGTGGCAGATGCCCTAAGCAGAAAGGACCCATCAATTCTATCGTTTATGAGAATTAAAAAGGATCCAATCTTCTTTGATTTGATGAAGATGGACGTGGGAATCATAAAAAAGGGACATCATCAATTTTTTCACAAATTATTGCTCAACTGTCACTTTTGTAAAGGTTAAAAGATGCTCAAAAAGATGATGTGGGAATTGTAGAAAAATTTAAAGCTATCAGAAAAGGGAAATCCTCATAGATTAATGTTAATGAAGAAGGAATTGTGAGATTTGGGAAAGGACTATGTGTTCTATCATGTCTGGATCTGAATAAGGAACTTTGGATGATGCATATAGATTCAATTTCTCTATTCACCCAAGAAACACAAAGATTCATTGAGATATCCAAGAGAATTATTGTTGGGATAATATGAAGAAGGAGATCTCTAAATAAACATCAATGTTCATGGTGTGTTAGAAAGTGAAGGTAGAGAGGCAGAAGTCTAAGGGGATGAGGCAACCTTTTCCCATACCAGAATGGAAATGAGAGAACATCACCATAGACTTTTCCACCGGAATTCCGAAGACATCCAAAGGAAACAATGTAATCTGGGTTGTTGTGAATTGTCTTAAAAAGGCTAAAAAATTAATTTCTATTCAGGAGTATTTCTCATTGGATCAACTAGAACATATATTTATCAGGAAAGTGGTAAGGCTACATGGAGTACCACTATCTGTTGTGTCTGATCGAGTTCCAAGATTCAACTCTCAGTTTTGGAAGAGTCTTTAACATGCTATGAATACTGAACAGAACTTTAGTACGACCTATCATCCTAAAACTGATGGACAATCCGAGAGGACTATCCAATCAATTGAGGACATGTTGAGAACATTCTCAATGGACTTTAAAGGTGGATGGGATCAACATCTTCCACTGGTTGAGTTCTCTTATAATAACAGTTCCCACTCGAGTATCCAAATGGCACCATATGAAGCCATTTATGGGAAAAGGTTCAGAACACCAGCATGTTGGGATGAGGTCAGTGAGCGTAAGCTTCTTGGACCAGAAATGGTCGTAGAGGTGGTGGAGAAAGTGAAAACCATTCAACAGCATATCAAGGTAGCCTAGAGTCGATAGGAGAGTAATGCAGATAATCATCGACGAGAACATGAGATTAATGTTGGAGAAATGGTATTTCTATGCATATCTCTATGGAATAAGGTCATGAGGATTGGAAAGAAAGGGAAGTTAAGTCCAATTTACATTGGTCCCTTCAAGATTCTTGATCGTGTTGGGGCTGTGGCCTATCGACTAGCACTTCCCCCTACCACGGCCAAAGTATATGATGTATTTCATGTATCCCTCCTAAGGAAGTACATACAAGACCCTTGACATGTACTGTCTTCAGAGGTGGTACATTTAGAGAATGATCTTTCTTATGAGGAGCAACTAGTGAAGATCTTAGATCGTAGAGGAAAAGTTATATGAAAAATGACAATGCCCCTCATCAAGGTGTTGTGGAAAAACCACAAGTTTGAAGAAACAATGTGGGAATAATAGGAAATGATTAAGCAGAGTTACCCACATCTATTTTAGTGTGTAAAAAGAAAATTTCTAGGGTAAAATTTCTTAAGGGGGGAAGATTGTAACGACACAAAATTTCATTAATGTAAATCCCTCTTGATCTAATTAAATTTCTATTTAAGTAAAATTTTTATATAAAATTTCAACTTCTCTGATTATATGTTTTTGGATTTTTAAATACTATTAAGAATTTTGACTGTTGCTAATGTAGCAGTTGAATAGCGATCACATGGTTAGTTTTAATATAGGACTTTAACCAATCCAATTTACTCTGAAAAAGGAAGCGATGACCTCATCCAGTAGATGTACCCCATACGAAGCCCATTTTTCCAAGATCAGAAAGGAGGTGGAAGCCTTGGGATTCTCTCTTGACCAATCCCAATATGACCTTGAATATGTTATGCTCGAGCAGGACCACCTACAAGTGAAATTGATGTTGATAGTGATTACCACCTGAGCAATGTTATCTGAGCCACCCCAATAGTCTGTCACCATCGCACACCTTACTCTTAGATCTTATGTAGGTGTTATAAGGGGTTATGTAACAAGACATTATCACTATGGTCATGTACAATATTCTTTTATATAATAATGAATATACCTTCATTTTATTATTGTTACCTTGTAGAGGGTTTTTAAAGCACAAATAGTATTTTTTTGTTAATATTAAACTAAAAAATCTATTTTGATTAATTAATGGATTTTTTAATTAAATAAAATTTTAATAAAATATAATTATTTTTATTAAATTAATTTTTATTAAATATAAATGATCGTATAATTTTATGAATGCAGTCGTAATTTTTATTAAGGTTTGAAAGCCATTTTTGTCAAAACCCATGAATTTTTTATAAATGTCGGTTTTTATTTTAAAAGTGAAAATTAACATATTTAAAAAATTATTTAGATAAAATAAATATTATTTCGGGAATCAGGATGTTGAAATTATCCAACGGTGAATTTTTCATAATTTTTTGAGACAGTAAAAGTTTTGGGTAAAAATTAAATACCGTTTAAATATATAATGTGTTTTATGACATCATAATAACCCAATTGTGTTTTAATAAAATTATATAAGCATTGTGTTCGTCCAAAATATGTTTTACCATTAAAATAAAGTGATTTTTGGGTTTTTTGGCTTATTTTAAAAATCATTAATGGACCCTTTAAGACTTATTATATATCTTTTCTTTTTAAATTGTTTTCCTTTGGAGTGTGACTCACATCCACATAAGTAGCCGAATTATTTTAAGAAGTTTGCACTTTGGCCTTGTAAAATATTTTTTTCCACTTCCCTTTTCCAAAAACTATGGGAAAAAACCATGGGCTGGTTTGTGGTTTGGATTAGTTTAATGTGAGGTGTCCCAAACCTAAAAAATAAATAATTCCACCACCTTTCCTATATAAACCCACCCAAGCTCCCACTTCCTCCTCACTCAAAGCCATTAGAGTTCGTCTAACCTCAGCCATAGTCTCTCTGGAATCCACACAATGTGTCCTAATCTCCCAAGAAGACTCTCTCAAGCCTCTCTCATGCTTTTGGAAGCACACTTCCAAGTAAGGGTTTTTTCTTCCTTTCTCTTTTTTTCCAATTTTCTTCTTGTTGTTATGCCCTTTTAATTTCAATTATAAATGTTGGGTTATGGTTTATAACCTCCCCCATACTTTCCCTTTTATTTTTTAATGACGGGATACCCATTAATATCCCATTAAATTCCTCCCATGTACACCCGTTACAAAGCCAAAATTCCGAAAGGAATTTCTCTCTCCTCTTTTACATTCACGAAAGATTTTTGTATCATGACTCTAAATTCTATTAAAATTGTTGGGACATATATCTCTATGACCCTCTTAAATTATATTTCATGTACATATGATGAGACACCCAATTATCTCTCATCAACCATTCTTATTCATTCTTATGTCACACCATTACGCTGCCGAAAGCGCACCGATTTTCCGAGGCAATGTCATTGTGTAGTGAATACCATGCCCATTTCTCTATCAAGGGTTTTCACATTTATGAACATTTAATTATTGATTATAAAGTTTCATGTATGAATTATACATTCCTTTATCATGGAATAAATGATTATGTTTTATGAATCCTTATTATTTGATCCATGTGGCACACTTATGCATGAAATGAAATGTTTAAGAAGGGTGCGCCCTTATAGCGCTCCAATGCATTGGGTAAAGTATAGTATCATGATAAGTCATGTTAAATGGGTGTTTACTCATGATAATTCAAGTGAAATGAGGTTTTACTCGTGATTCATGTGCAATGAGGATTTAATCATGCTCCATGTGCAATGAGCCTTGGCTCATGCTAATTCCATGTTAAGTGTTGTTTCCACATTTCCTTGTTATGATTATCATGATTTATCATGCCTTTATGTTTATGCTTCTCTTGTGATCTATTGAAAGGCCTATTGTCTAACATGTATTGTATTCCTCATGTTATTCCATGATTATTCCCTTACTGGGATTTATATCTCACCCCTTTCTTATGCATGTCCTCAGGTTATCCCATGAAATGCTAAGTACGAGAGAATGTTGTGGTCATGTAAAGGAAGTTTTCAATAAAGATGTTGTATTTTCATATTTTAAGTTGTTATTTAATAATCATAAGTCCCAAAGACACTAGAAATTTCAATCTTCTATGTTTTATCAAGTGAATTTGATGTAATAAGTTGTGTTTAATTGTGTAATAAAAGATCAGGGTTATCATACACCTGGTCCTGGTCTACCTAGGTTTTCATAAAAAGGTCAATCTTCTTTAGAAGTCATGATAGGTGGAGGAAAATCCAGTGTAGGGGAATGCATAAAAATACCTTATAGGAAACCCAAAAACAAAAAACTAATACAATAAAGGAAATTATAGTTAGATCTAAAAGGGTATATGTCTACAACACATATATCAAGAATATCCATATATACTCATGAGAGACACCACACTATTATGTTGTCACAACCAACTACCATCCCATGGATTCTGCTTGAAGCATGATCTTTATGGGAAAACTCACACCTCAATCCATCTTATCATCAGAGACACTCCACGAAGTGGTCTAGCTCATTTGGGCCCCAACCAAAGAGATCACATTTGTCAAGGAAGACTATGATACATAGAGAGGGGGTCATGTCTAGAACTGACTGGGGGACCCCATGGTTCATGCCCAGAATAGCTGGAGGATAACATTTACCCAATATGGATCAACCCTCTATGTAGGGTGTTATTCCAAGAATCACTAGGGGATGCCACAAAACCTACCAATGCATCCCTCTAGATAGAGGATAAGTATTATTCTCAAGGGGGTTAAATGATTATTCAAAATCCAATAGGGGAAATAGAGGTTTTCACTCCAGTATCGAGGAAGGATACCATACTCAATCTGATACTGGACCTCTAGAAGGGATTATAATCTAGTAATGTGGATGTAATTTCATAATTAACCCCCCTAGTGAAGGACCAAGGTAATGCTCCAAAACTATAATGTTCCAAACTAAAAACTCACCACTTGTCTCAAAATGATCGTCTCAATGTTAGGGTCTCAAAACCATAGATGAATAATTGATTGGATACTCTATTTAAGAGATATGTTTGATTGAGAAAAACTTCCCACAGGATTCCCAAGGGCCTAAGACCATCCACCTTGGTCAACCATTGCAGTTGGTCGACTTATCATGTGTCCCGACGGTGTGGTCACTTCACTAGTGGTAAACCATTGTATTCAGTGAGGCCATGTCAACTTGAGCTTCCACAAACATATGGTCAACAACAATAGGGATCCACCTTGGTTTCCTTGGATCTAACCTGGGTTTGGCATAACCCACATGACTGACCCCGACCCGATGACCCGAACCAGCCCATCTGCTTGACCCAGCCCGCTCCACTTCCATCACCACACATCGCATCCGAACTAGTGGTCCCTTCCACAGAGCACCTACCATCCAACAATTCCTGAAAAACCAAACGGTCCCATATCCAAGGTCCATTGAACCCAATCTACACAAATATGGCCTTAATTGTCAATTCACCTCAATTCCGGGGGTCCAATCATTTTCAGAACCCCCTGAAAATGTAGAGCGAGGAATCACACGATTCCAATGATGAAGAATTTGATGAATGGATGAAAAAATACACATGAGGAAATGTTTATCATTGTTTCCCAAAAAATATTGGCTAACGATTAAGATCAGAGGATTTAGGTTAGAAAACCACATCAAATAAATCACGATAACCAATAAAAAAATCCAATCCCACAAATATATTTTATCTATGAGCTAATATGTTTGTGGATTAGTCAGTGTTCATCATTAGAATTATTAAGGGGGAATTAAACCAATTAATCATATTCCATACCAAAATTTGGATTGATCATTGATGAAGAATGATTTCATTACCATCATTGATGAGTCCCACAAATTCCGTTGGCACAATGATCGGCAATCTGTTCATTCTTTGTAGTCATTTTCCTAAGAGAATTCTCCAGAGTTCTCTCCTATAGTCTTTTGAAATCTCTTGGGTTATGTGGCTAAACCTGTATTTCTAACATAATGAAAAAATGTAAAGAAAAAGTCATTGCATCGAAAACAATTTTTAATAAATAATTTTATTTCTTTTGCATCCCCAATAGATTTTCCACAAACGAACCTTGTCGATTTAAGTTAGGTCACGCCTAGGGTAAATCCGTTGTTCTAAACTCAATGGTCACCTCATATTTTTGATCTGGGAACCCATTTAAGAGTTGTTTCACATTGTAAATAAAATAATGTGTGAATTATATTAAATATATTAAAAAAATTAAAACATTTATTCTGGGCACACTTGGCCTAAAAATCCCACATCGTCTCAGCATCTGGCCTCGAAATCAATCCATATAATATCAAAAAACAATACATAGAAAATCCAAGACATTAAATTTCATACATTATTTGGAACCTAAATGTAGGGTTTCTAATCTATATGCTTAATATCCAACATAGCGTTGCCCCTCCATATGAAAATAGTTCAATTTAGTGTAGGGATGATGAACCATATATTCATTCACCGAATGTAGGGTATGAATAGTGATTTCATAACACATCTTATATATTTTTCTTTCATCAAAGATAAAAATAAAAAATGATATTTATTCCTAAAACATAATTAATTCAACTTTATTAGAGAACAAAATAAGGGTAATTGTGAGCATCAAAATGAACATTTAATATAGAGAATTTTTTATACAATATATTTCAAACATGGTTTTCTCACCCAACAAAGATGACAATAGCTAGGTCTCATAAATCACTAAATTAAAAGGGCTAAAACCAATATTCCAATACATTATACACAAATTATCAATGAATAAATTAATTAGAGTTCACATTTGGTTGGAACAATCAGAATATTGCATATGTTTTCAACTAAATAGACCATTTGGTTAGGTGTAGAGTCTTTATATTTAACCGATGATTAACACAATTATTATAAAGGGTAATGATAACTAAGAAGAAGGTAATAAAGATATATAGAAGGAACTAATTCAACCTAGTTCAAGATTGAAACCGAAATTTGTCCAAATATTCCACTACCCTAATGGAGAAAAATGGAAGATTAGAGGAAAACCAAATCCAAAGACTTACCAGGGGTTGATCAGACAAACAAGACATCTGGAATAGAGGAAATGATTCCAAAATCACCTAGAATTCATTATAAGACATGATGAGGAAGTTTTCATGTAAAAATAGTGAAAATTATATTATCAAGAAATCCTTTAATCCGCTGCTTCTGATAAATAAATGATGTGTAACCCTCTTTCACATATTGTATTTCTCACTTAAGAGTTATGTTGAAAAACCCATCAACTATGGTTAATATTTATCATACACAACTTTAACATGACATGAACAGTTTACATGAAGTGTTACCACTTCACCCCATATACTTGTTCGCAACATGTTTCTGGTGGTAGCTACACATTGCGTAACATGTACACAATGTCTAAATTCCAAGGAGACAATTTTTAGTCCAATTTACAAAAAAGGACCAGAACCATCTCAAAATGCTTCTATATCATGTAAAAACGTCATAAAACAATTTTACACATTTTTAACAAGACTCTGTTAATTTAAAAAAAACATACATCCCTAAACTTTAGGTAATTTTGTCCAATAAAGGCTCTCCATCTCTGACAAAAAATCAACCACCAAGGATTAAATAAAAAGGAAAGCCTAATGAAAAAATTTTAATTGAAAAACTCCAAGAGTGATGTACCTGGAAAAAAATGGTTCTCAAAACCACCACACTATATAATATCTCATCCCCAAGATTCTCTGAGAGAAATTTTGGGGTATTGGAAAACAAATCGAGCCACTATGCTTACATATCAGACTCCCACTCCCACGTATCATTCAGAATATGGCCATGCTACCACAATACAAGAATAATGTAATTTCCCTAACCCAGAGATACATCTCACTATGGTATAAAATCCTCATCGGATGCTCCTAAAAGGATAAATTAACACAAAGCTTAACATCCTACACATCCACCACATGAAATCAGTCAGGATAATATATCTGAATTTGTAACATGTCAAACAAGTCAAGAATGGAACTATTGCATTGTGGAAGGGATAATCAGAATGGAACTAAACCTACCCTATCCACTATATCAAACGACCTAAAAAACCTATGTTCAAGATTTACTTATTTCCTGATATGGTGTTTTCCCAACCTAGGTGACACCCGAAGGAAAACATGATGATTGACTCAATCAATAGGGGTCATCTATGATGGTCCACAAAATTTTTTTTCCATCTATTTGCAGTCATTAACCACCTCCTGATAAACTGAACCTTCTCAGATGTATCTTTCATGATATTAGGCCAAAAAAGAGCAAACTCATCTACCTCTAACTAAAAAAGAGGCAAAAAAAAGGACTTCTAGAGAAGGAATCAAAGGGTTACATTTGGATTGATTCCTAAAACATGTTATTATATAAAAAATACACTAATGTTATATGTTACTACCATGAATAACCAAAATCAAAAACAAAGGCTCACGAAATATCCTACAAAACCTGAATAGTCCTTTCAAATTTACCGTCTATATGAGGATGATAGGCTATGATCAAAAGAACCTATGATCCAAGATCCTTATGAAGACACTTCTAGGACCACGCTGTGAAATTAGGATCTCTTTCAAAAATGATAATCCTTATAACACTATGAATCTGAACTATCTTGTGCATGTAAAAAAACCTATATAATCGATAGCGAGGTCTCCCAAATAACAAAGAAGTGGGATACCTTCCTCAGTTGATCCAATATATACCATAATTCATTATTATTATTGGTTTTCTTAGGTAATCCTATCATAAAATCCATAGTGACATCATCAAATGTGCACTTAGTAATAGTAAAAGGATGCAAAATCCAAGCTAGACTCCTATTCTCACCTTGAAGTTGCTGATAAGTGATAAATCTCCCCATAAATCCTACTAATTATTTCTTCATTCCTAACCAGCAACACTATCAATGGAGATCATGATACATCTTTATCAAACCAAGATTTACCCCCATCTAAAAGAATGAACCTCTCTCAAAAGCTCCTCATGAAAACCCATAGGAACACATACCCGACTATGAAAAAATAGAATTTCCTCTATCAAGATACCATCATGATGTTTTCTCCCTGCCATATAATCAATCTCTATAACTAAGTCCTATGGATCAAATAAACACTCTACCTTAATCTGGTCCAAAAGAATAGGTATAATGGATGTCGATGTCAGAGATACTCTTCTATGAGATTCCTGAACATCTATATACATGTCTGTAAAAAGTTCTATAATCCAACACTCATCTTCAGTCTCCTACACTACATTTTTATGTGTCTTCCAACTTAAAGCATTGACAACAACATTTCCCTTTCATGGTGTATAAGACAACTCCAAGTCAAAACAGTACAGATACTCAACCCACCTCCTATGCCCAAGGTTCAGGTCCCCTTGAGAAAATATGTAACTAAAGCTCTTCTAGTATATGTATTCTAGAAACCTATGACCCATGAGATAATTCCCCCAAAATCATAGGGTGTGTACCACTACTAGTAACTCCAAATCACGAGTAGTGTAATTCCTCTTTTGTGGTATCAGCATTATAATTCCTTAAGAAACCACTTGATCCTCCTACATCAAAACTATTCCAATTCCAACTTTGGTTGTGTCATAGTATATCGTATATTCGTTACCCAACATAGTTAAATCAAGTATAGGATCTGAGGTCATCCTTCCATTCATCTCATGAAAATATCATTTTTAAGAGTCCAACCAATCCAACTTTACTCCCTTCTTGGTCAGACTAGACATTTGTGCATCTAGACATGAGATGTCTTGGATAAAGCACTAATAATAACCAATTAAATCCCAAAAACAATTAATCTTGAATAAATTCTTTGTTCGATCCCAATATTACAATGATGCAACCTTTTAGGGATCCAATCACACTCCAACCTCTTAGATGACATGGCCCATGAAGTGCACATTATCAATCCAAAAACTATATTTGGTTAGCTTGTCATAAAGATGATTCTATATCAATATAATTAGGATGATGTAATGGTGTTTGTAATGAACTTCTACTGACTGGGAGTACACTAACATATCATAAAAAAACCACCACAAACCAATATAGAAAAGGACGATATATCTAATTTATCAAGGCCATAAATATATCTTGTGCATTTCTCTTACCAAATGACATCAACACAAACTCATACAATCCATATATGCTCCTAAAAGTAGTCCGAGGTATATACCATGGTATCACCCTCAATTTATGGAATCCAAATCCCAAATACATATTGGAGAAGATCTAAGAACCTATACCTTGATCTAATATATCACTGATATGCAAAAGGGGATATTTTTTTTTGACTTTCATCTAGTTCAATATCTAATAATCCATGAATAAGATGAAACACCCATAATACTTATTAGATAAGAGAACTAGAGAACCCCATGTAGATGTAAAAGGCCAAATGACACCTTTAGCTTCTAGATATTCCACCGAAATATAAAACTTCTTAATCTCTTCTGGTTATTCTCTATAAAGAGAGATAGAAACTGGCTCTTCTCCTAACACCAACTTCACCATGAACTCAATCTCTCTCTTGGGAAGTAATCCATAGAACTCATCAAGAATGATTTTATGAAATTGGTCTACCATTGGAGGAAAATAATACCATTACACTTCACCTTCATCTATAAAAAGAACACCCATCTGAGCCTCAAGAAAATCCAATTTTCACTGAATTTGTCCACCACAAACAACCTAAACATCCCACTCACCAGGGTGAGAATAAATACCCCCATCTACATATGGAAAGGTAAATATCCTCATGTAATAGTTGATATGATCCTATAATAGAACTAGACAATTCATACCATGAATAAAATCATAGGCATTAATTTCTAGAACAAATGCTTCGGAAAAGAAATGGTAACCAATGATCTCTTGAGAACACTCCTTACATCATTTTATGTTCTATGACTACACTCCCGACAGTGTGTCGATGTTTAAATCATCATAAAAGATTTCAACAACTATGACTAATCCATTTTCATATGCATAAAATAAAAAGGAAGTTGATGATCATATATAAAATAAAAAAAATCAAGGGTATATGATACAATAACCGTACCTATAACGGTAGATGGTAATGCATTTACAATAGCTGGAGTGGACTTTATAGTGTTTAGCTGACTTTTCTTTTTGACATGAGCTCCAGTATGACTCCCTTGTGATATTCTTTCTATTGGGTAATATTTTTCCAACAATGGGGTACCATGTACCCTTCCTTGACCAGAACAACTAGTGGAACTCCATATACTTTAATTTTAAGGATTAGTTGAGTTCTTATCAGATTTCGGTACTTTTCTGAATCCACTCCATACACTATGATACTACATTACCCTATAAAATCTCTATATGGGAATATCCTTCCATAACAATGATAATCAAATGTAGGGTAAAAACACTGAGGTCATTTGTGTACCATCTTTCCACATTTACAGAACTACAACAAAACACGATCTTAGGATGGATGCCTACTGCCCTGACTACTATGACTAATGATTCCATAGACAAACCATCCATTAGGGAACTTCTTTCCACCATAAGAGGAGATCTTAGTTTTCCCTACTGAAAGAGCATGGTCACTCCTCGAGGCCTCTCTCAAATTCCCTTCCATCTTGATTTCCCGATTCATCACATCCTAAAAACAACTCAGATATAAAACATTCACTTGAGTATTGATTTAATATTAAATACCATCATGAAAAAATCTCTCCATGGATATTTCATTAGTAACTAAATATGGTTCAATTTTTTTCAGGTTGGTGAATAATCTAACATAGTCCATTGTCGACATAACCTCATGAGTGTGGTGCATGAACTCATGAGCCTTCTTATCCAATAATGTCTCAAGATAGAGATGGCTTAGGAACTTTATCTCAATGTCCTTCCATGATAACTCCTACTTTCCATCCTTCTCCATAATTTCAAAAAAAGTCTTGGTTGGTCCATGAAGCATACATGCAACAATATTCACACTCTTATTTGTGAGCCTCTCAAGATGCATAAAGATCATCTAGAATTACCAAATAAATAAAATAGCAGCTTGGGGGCCTCCATCCAAAGTGAACATAGGGTGATGTTGAATCTAGAACTCTATTATCATCTTATACATTGATGGAATATTGAAAATAGTATACCTTTCCATTTATCACATAACCATCATGATGATTTTGTGAAGATTAACATTAATATGATACTGAGGATCGGTAGGAAGATCCAATATAGCTATTTTAGGAGTGTTATGATTTCCACTCTCTAGATTCTCAACTCAAATATAATGAGAAGGTTCTTTTCTCTACAATACAGTCACACTCCTTTGAACACTCTATATAATAAGTTTTATCTAAATACGTGATAACAATAATGATCTTGTAACACATGGTTTATATAAAAAAGGATTACAAGAGTTTTAACACGACACATTTGTTTATTTATTTCATTTAACATATATAACATGTATCTCATATCACAGTTCATATATGGAAGTATATAACATGTGAAATAAATATGTTTCTATTATGAAAAACGAATGTCCATATATATATATAACCCTATGTGCCTATTATGATGCATGCATACTTACCATGTATCATTTTGAGCCATGATTATAAATCTAAAGAAAAAAAAACATCATGAAATAAAAACCTCAAACAACATGCGAATCACCCGTGGTGAAATAACCTCAAATTTAATAAGTGTATATTATAAAAAATAATCCCATCTTTTTCCACCCATATTTCCCCCCATACATGGGTTAGATACTCCCATACACAAGCTAATTACCACATCCCGACACATCATTGTCTATTTTCCTCCATTCCAAAATAGTAAGGAAATAGAAATGACGAATTTACACTGATACAAATTTTCAATGACTCCTGATATGGAACTCTCTCACATGGAAAAAAAAATTTGTTCATGAGGCTGCAAGTATGTATCCCTGTATGTTAGAGGCATCCGACTAACAGTAGGGGTGTGATCATTATAGTGGGGAGACTATAACACTAGGTATAGAGTTACATAGTAGTATAAATAAGAAATATAAATAACATAATCATAGTAATAGATAATCGATAACAATATATCCTACCACTATGAAATAAAAGGAGGAAATAATAAGCCAATAGTAATGATTCATGTAATGACATGTTGAGATATAACTAAATATCATGCAGGAAGTAATACTGAATGATAAACTAACGGATTCAAAGAAATACTCAAAAGTCAGTCGTGTCGATCCCCATGTTGGTCCCATCTCCAAAATCTAGCCCATATAGAAAGAAAATAATCAAAAACACGTTTCCTTATCATATTCCAATACGTTATCCTTCTAATCTTCTCAGATAACAAATGGAATCCTGAATAGGATGTGAGTAAAGCTCAGTAGGTCAAAACCACTATGTCTAAAAAAACCACGGTGATAGTAACTTTCTTAAATAAGGTAATAAATATTATTGTTAATTAATAAATTAATATAATATAACAATAAACATTATCTAGTACCATATGAAATTGTCTATGAACATGTAACACAACCATTCCAACCATATCCATATATCCAGATACCATTATTTGGTGCCATATCAGTATATCACTATGAATGTATTACTAACATGAGAACAATATCCATATATCCAATGAAATCACAAAAATATAGTCCAAGCCCACTCTATAAACATTTCAACATGTGTCTCTGGGAATAGCCCTCTATATAAGCATTTCAGTATGTCTGACTAGGAATAACCCACTATATAAGAATTTTAGCATGTGTTAGGGAATATCCTAGTGTATTAGAATTTCATCATGGATTAGGGAATAAAATAGTATATAATCATTTAATTATGTGTCAGGTAATATCCTAGTATTAAATAATTTCAGTATGATAACACAAAAATTCATACTAGAAACGTTATCACAATATCACATCATCATCCACAATGGTTAATTATGAAAATTACTATCTAACCTTCAATTATAAATCCATTTATATCTTAATTTATCTACAAAAATCTGAACAAAAATCCATAAAAAAGGATTATATATAAAAAATAACCTAAAGTCTTATTTCACGATAAACACACATTAATCCATTAGACAATTCAATTTTAATCAAGGATTTTCTCACCCAGCAAGTAGCCAAAATCCAAGCCACACCAAAAATTGAATGCAAAGGGATCCAACCAATATTCCAATCCATGATTCACTATTTATCAATGACTAAATTAATTAGATCTCATATTAGTTCAACATGATCACAATATTTCTTATTCTTACAATTTAATAGTCTATAGGGGAAATTTCAGACTCCCTAACTTTAACGGGAGAATAAGGTAGTGTTATAAAAGGGTAAAAACAATGAGGATGACGGTTATGAAGATCACAAGAATACCCTAAATCAACCCCATTCAAGATCATAGCCTATAGTTTTACAATGATTCCACTATCCTATAGGAGAATAACAAAAGAGGAGGGGAAAAAATATCAAAATACTTATCTTGGATTTATATCACATAAAAGACATCCATAATCAAGGAAAGGTTTTCAAAATTACATGGAATTATCCCTAGATCAAGAGGTGGAAGGTTTCATGAATGAAAAATAAAAATTACATCTATAATAAAACCTTAAATTTTTTATCTCAATAAATAAACGACATGTAACCTTCTTTTATGTCATTCATTTATCACTTAAGAGTTACGTTGAGAAAACCAATCGCCTTGGGTTATTATTTATCCTATTATAATTTTACATGATGTATACTCTTGGAATCATGTGTAACCACTAAAATCCCTATACTGGCATAGAAAATGTTTATGGCAGTAGTTACACATTGTGTAACATATAAACGATGTGTAAATGATATGGAGCCATTTTCAGTCCAGTTTCCACAAAAGGACACAAAACAACTCCAAAGGCTTCTAATGAATGGAAAATAATTGTAAACATGTTTTATAAATTTATACCCACACTCCATTAATTCAAGAAAACATACATCCCTCAAATTTAGTCCATTTTCCCTAATAAAGGATCTTCATCTCTGAACAAGACTCGACCCCAAAGGATTAAAGTCAATGGAAAACCTAATGAATAACATTTAATGCAAAAACATCACAGAGGGAAATACCTGAAAAAAGATGGGATCATTCCAATTTAATCTACATAGACCCAGAGTTTATAATAATCATGATGTATGAGAATATAAAAGAATTAGTCAATGGCCCCATGAATTCAATTCCTTAGACATCAAAGAAATCAAAAAACAAAAATGGTTGTTGTGGAATCTAAGGTCTTTGATAAATATTTCCTTGGAATTGACAAGATTTATATGTCTTTGAGAATTCATGGGAATATTTTAACATGGTAAGAAAGAATAGGAATGATGTTTCAATTTTATACCCTTTCTTTTTGTGATTCATGAAGCTTCCTCAATTCAAAAATATTGTTGCAACAATTCGGTTGGTGACTTTGAGATCCTTCATCATCTCCTTGTTCCTGGAATCTACCCAAAGCCCAAACTCTCCTTTTAAGTGTTCTGGAAATCTCCAATTCTAGGATGGATCAATGTGAACGTTGATGGAGCTTCCAAAGGCAACCTAGGCCCTTCCAGTTATGGTTCTATCTTTAGGGACTCAGCTGGCCAGTGTCAGGGCTTCTTCTTTGTTGGATGTGGTCTGTCCTCATCTCTGGAGGTAGAAATTTTGGGGGTCATTAATGCTGTTGAATTTGCGCTTCAAAGAGGTTGGAGAAAGCTATGGATTGAAAGTGATTCAACCACTATCATTCATGCCATATGGAATAGAAACATCCATCTGGTCTGGACACTTACCACTCATTAGATGAATTGTATGAACCTTCTCAATGGGATCGATTATATAGCTACTCATGCCTACCGTGAAGCGAATGCCATTGTTGATACTCTTTCCAACAAAGAAGTTCATCTGACCTTGAGTTGGCTGGACTCTATTCCTTCTGATTTACTATATCTTTTTGATAGAGATTGTAATAAAATCCCATACTTTCTCCTCTTGTAATCATTTTTTGTTTATCAATAAATTGGTCTTTGGTCTTTGACAAAGAATTACCATAAAAAAACCATTCTCTAGGGAAAAATATCACTTGGGTTTAACAGATGAAATTTCTAGACAACAAACTGTGTGAATCCTATTCAAATGATCTGCTACATTGCTCTCAATTCCTTTCATATCTTGGATCTCTATTTCAAACTAATGATGAAAAAATAAATATAACCAGCCATTATTTTGATTTTTTTTCTTATTCATGAGATATATAATAGAATAATGGTCATTGAAAACAACATCTTTAGACACAAATAGATAGTATTTTAACTTATCAATGGAAACCATTGTGGATAAAAATTATTTTTCTATTATTTTGTATGTTTAATGGGTAGAATTTATAGTCCTAGAAACACAAGTAATGACATGTGATTTCTTTTATACACTCTACATAATAAAAAAATATAAAGAAAATTATGAAGCCCCAGTCAAGAAATGAAATGACATGTTCCAATTAAGATGTTGAACTATTGATGGGAATACTAACTTTTATTTGGGTTCATTAAAGGCTTCCTCATATTTATCTTCAATAGAAAAAAAATATCGTTATATTAAAGTATTGTAAAATAAAAATTAATCCAAATGAAATATTTTATGATACTCTTATAAAACCCAACATGGCTAAGAAAAGATCTAATATCCTTCAAGTATTTGGAAAAGGCAGTGAATAAATATTTTCATCCTTTGACTTGTTCGGATGAATCCCATTTCAGGACACTTAATACCCATGCACAATTCCACTCTCCACCATAAAAAAATTCTTCAAAGTTCAATACATGGTCCATTTTGATACATAATATAAAAAACCCTAAAATTATAAGAAATAACTCAAAATTTGGTAAATTTTGATTCATCGTATAAATTGAATTTTACTATATTAAAAATTAAAAAAGGACATGTTAATGTTGTTTTTACCTTGGTCTTATAGATCTACATGGATTTGAATGTATCCTGAAAAAACCATCTAGGATGAAATAATGGGACTGAATAGGTAGACGTTCAAGGATTTGATCAAGAAAATGAAAGGGAAAGTGGCACATTCTAGTTACTGTGTTCAAACTTCTGTAATAAATTCATACCCTCTACTTATCTTCCATCCTAATAGGCAGTAATTCTCCAAATTCATTTTGGACAAATTGGACCCACACATTTTAGGAAAAATCTAAACTGGACTACCCTTCCTGTTTCTGAAATGGGGTAAATAATACTCACAACTAATAGGTAAGTCGTATCCTATTTAATAACATTGTGAGAGGATACAATATCTTATGGAATTGTCTAATAGGTTTGGAATTGTTTTATAGAAGAGTCATAACAATAAAAACCGATGTAATAATCATTGGAATGACATATAATGACCAATCTATGACTTTCATATTCTTTTTATGGACCACTAAATGTTGGTTCTCTTGATCAGCAGATAAAATAATTTCAATTATAAATGAAATTTTTTTATCTCCAAAGTATTAATATTTGAAACATTTAGAAAATTTTTCATGTTCAAGTTTTGGTGGATTTTCTTCTTTGTACAAAATAGGTTCCATGGGTTATTTTAGTAAAATTTTGGCCTCTAAACTATTCTGTATCATAATAGAAATACAACATTATAGTGTTTTGTTTCATTTAATTTTATTCAATGAATATGTTTCATCTTCAAAAGAAACAAAAAGTTCTATCTCAAAAATATGAGGCAACTCTTAAAGAATATGTGGAATGGTTTCAAAGTTCAATACAGTAGAATCTCATGAAATATTATCAGTGAAATAAAGTCTATCCATAAAATTTTCATGTAAAACATATTCAATTTCAGTTCAAACAATTTAAGGATCAATTTAATCCAAAATATCATATTTTTCAATACTAAAAGGTGTTTCAAGGAGTTCAAAAAAATGCATATTTATTCCTGTATCACTTTCAATAAAAATTTCATAATTTTCATGTTTATAATTTTAGAAATATCATGATGTTTATTCAAAAATAGATTTATTTTTAGATTAATAATTGAATTTTAAAAAAATTTCTATTAAAAAAAACTTCAACAGACAAGGGTTCATTTCCAAATAATTTATTGGTTTGTTATATTTTAATAAAACCGTTAAAAACATTTTTATAAAACCTATAAATCATGCTAACTAGTTGTGCTGAATGGTTTTCCACATGGTGTTTCATTGATTCACAAATGTGAAAATTAACCATATTCCCTCTAGACATTAAAGAAAAAGTCCATTGGTTCACATTAAAAATTTATTTTATAGTTTTCAAGAAGGGTACCCATAAAATCAAGGGTTAATTTGTACTAAATATACCATTCACTATATCTTAAAAATAAAAATAATTATGTAAATTATGTTATTTTACCCTTACCAAAACATCTTCAATGATTCAAGATGGATTTTTTAAACTTGTTTTATCTAGTTGGATGATAATATTATATTTTCTGGGATCTCCAACAACCATATATGAAAATAAAAAATAATGCATAACATATTTAGAGGATCCTAAATAAAACCTAGTATCTTGAAATTGAGGATTTCAAATTACAGAAGGGCTAAAAATTATTCCAGGATACATGCATTATATAGGGAGAGAGTGTTGGATCATGGAGGAAACATTCCTCCATAAGTTGAATTTTTCAACTCACATGAACTTAATTTTTTTGAGATAACATTTACTCATGATATTTATAAAATATAGGGATATATTTAATAGTATCTGACCAAGGTATGTTCTACCATACTGGCCAAAAATATACTAGAACTTGTATTCTTCTTCAGTTTCAACATAGTTTTTAAAAGAAGGACTACCTAAAGGGAAGGAAAATGGAACTCTACATTTTCAAGTCATATTTAGCTTTTTTTAACCTTTTTAATATCCCATCATGTTTCTAAAATAAATATAATTTATCTCAAGATTGATTTCATCTTTTTTATTTTTTTCTTATTCTACAGGTTTGTGGATAACAGGTCCAATAATAGAATTAGTGGGTTCAGAAAATGGGTTTTAGGTATTTTTTTGAATTCTTCAAGTAGTTTTCTGTTTTGTACAATTGTGTGTATATCCATTTTAGGGTACAGTTCATTGATTTTAGAATGTGGGTTTTAAATTTCTATTCAAATTCTCAGAATTATTACACTAACATTCTCTCTTCCACTTAGGTTCACTTCATATTGTGAAGAAAAGCTACCACTTCATTGATTTGTCAAACAAGTAATTTTAGTTTCCATTTGAACCAATTGAGTTACCATGTTTTGTAACAAAACCCAGTATTTTTATGAATTGTATTATTGATTTTAACCATATCATAAATGTGTGAATCATTTCATTTATTTTTTAGATTTATTGATTATTTTATGTCGGGATATCCCCACCAACATGGTTTGTAAATTCATCATTAATGTGCCTAGGCTTTTGGTTAAGGTTTCTGGGTTGGAAATTCTTTTTGGGTTGATTATTAGGCCCAATCATATTATATGCATTGATATTTCAATCATTTATTGAAATTTTATTTTTATTAAAAATGACAAGATTGAATGTTATATTTCAGAAATTGACTATTTAGGTTGTTCTAGAAAGGATTTTTAGGGAATATCTTTTTGAAACAATTAGTTTCTTGATTTAATTAAAGATATTTAGTACCAAAATTATCCGAATATAATAAAATAACACAGTGCATCTAAATGGATAAAACTAGTTTTGGTTGAATTTATGAAGGGTTATAATTAGACAATATCTATCTCATCATGTTGGTAAGATCACATAAATGAATTTTATTTGGGCCACTCTCATAATTGGATGTGGATACTTGCATAGTCAGTTTGATATGGATTAAGACCCTCTTTCCAAATTGATTTGAATTTTGGGCCGTAATGGATATGATATTTATGTCATCTATAGGAGTCTTATCTAAAGATTCTCCTCTAGAAGAAAAAAAATTCTGGATCCTATCGATTAATACTAAACCTTCATAAAAATATTGGGTTAGAATCTAATAGAAAATATGGTGATATAGATAGCTAAAACAATGTTTCTTAAAACTCTCTTTATACTCTTGTTGAGTTTCCCCTTATAACCACCTAATGCTAAATATATCTTTTCTAAGGGAAAAAATCATAGGGTTTGATAAATTAATTTATAGGAAGTTATTATTTAGCTGGTTCCAACTCACTATTTATGTGGATTAAGGGTTGTAGAACTACTCTTTAGCAACACCATCAATATAAAAGGTAAAGGTCATTATCTTTATCTGGTCTTCACTAACCCCTCCTGGTTTTATGGTGATGCAGACCATGTAAAACTCTTGCAATTTCCTGTTTGGGTCCTCACCTGACATCCCATTAAATTTAGGCAAATGATATATCACACCTTATCTATGCTAAAGACATGCGGGTATGATTGGGTAACCTATACTGTTTTTATGGTTTTCAAAATCAGGATCAGTGAGCTCCTACAACATTATTTGATCAACCATTTTTTAAAATTTTGAATTTGTTATGTTTTTATGAAATTTGTTTTGGAATATTCTCTTTTAGATGTTTCAATATTTTTCAATATATTCAATTTCAAAAGCATGATTATTTTTCTATTTTTTTTAATTTTATATTTCTCATTTTATTAGTATTTATGTTTCAATACATTCATGGTTATTATATGATATGGACTAAAATTTCAATTTTGTTAAAAAAACACTAACTACTTACTTTTTTTTGTAAGATTTTTTTTTCTTTTTGAGGGTTTTTAAACTCCATAGTAATATACCAAAAAATTGTAGAAAATAAATCATGATGTGTCAGTGTTGTTTTTAGTCTTCAATTTTTGTTTTTATCCCCTAAAAATGTAGTGCTGTATTTCCCAAGGCTGTCTCCTATGAGGCTGCCACCATAGAATTTCTCTTTCAATTTTTTTTAATATTTAGTAATTTTTATAAATATTTATTGGAAAATTATTTAAAATTTATTTTTATATAATATTGATTATATAAATAGAATTCGAAAAAAATCAACTAAACTCATAGAATTAAGAAATTGTGGTTTGATCTAGAAATTCTCATGGTCCAATATTTCTTCATTTTTTTAAAATAACTTCACAATTATAACATTATAAATGAAAATATTGAAATATCAAATCGTATTTTTAATTCATATTGAAAAATTAAGTTCAATATATAATATCCCATCCATTAGTCTACTTTCCATAAGATTAGATTAATGTATTCAATTATTTCAATGTACAATCAAACAATCAACACTATCTATACTCATAGTACGTGATCGAGGGATAATAAATTAAAATAAAGAGGATCAACTTCAAAACCCTTATATGAATGAATTTTGAAGCCCAATTAAGATATCTAGACACTCAAATTGGAATTGTTCCATTATAAAATTGATGATATGGAGAAATTTAGTGATAGAGGAATTAAAAATTAATCAATGTTCTCATTTCAATGATTATTAATCTGGAGAGAATTATAATTGTGAAATAAAAATATAAAAACCCAGAAAGACATCACTATTTGAATCCATTTGTTTCAACCACTATAAATATAGTAATAAATAATTGATATGTAGTAAAATACATCACTCTTCATCTTTATCAAGGAATACATAAGCTCCCCATTCATCATATCTCCAAAAAACCTGCTCATCTACCACTCAGCTTATGTATCTCCATCGATTTGTACCTACCTATTTTGTGTTCTCCTTTTTAATATTATCCTTCCAATGGCCATGGATCCACATTTATTTTTGTATCAAGAGTCACAGTCTCCCCATTTTTTGAATAAAAATCTTTACAAAACTAACATACATGCACATGAACATTAAATGTATTATTAAATGAATAATTTTTTAGTAATTTTGAATTTAATATTAGAAGAATTTTCTTTTCTTCTCTTCATAGCTACCTAATGGCCACATTTTGGTACCAGATTCATTGAGCCTCTACTATGACCCATTCATCCCCAAATAAACACCTAGACTTGTGAAAACATCATATTCCTCCTCAAATTAGCTTCAGTAAAGATAAACTAAAACAATTTTTAGAACAAGAGAATTTATCAAAACATGCATCATGCATCACAAGGTGAAGCCACAACTAGTGCATTACAGAAATAATGGTCAAATGAAGAATGATAATTTTATGTCATTTTTAAGTCTTACTTCTAGTTTTTATCTACAAAATACTAAATTATAACATTATATATGGTTTTATCCTATGTGGTTTCTAATATGTGGTTTCCCTATCATAATTATTGAAATTTTAAACTTTTTTATTAATCATCGTGTAATTAAATGTAAAACAATTTAAAACTAGTTTTTAACAAAATTTATTATAGAAATAGAATTAAAAAAAAGAAACTAGACTCATTGAAAAAATAAATAGTGTTTAGATCTAGCAATACCCATGGATTGGTATTTCTTCATTATTTTTTAAATAACTTCATAATTATAACTCTATCAATGCATAGATTAAAATATAAAATAAAGAATTTAAATTAGTTAGTAAAATTAAGGTCAATATCTATTATCTTATCCATTGGAATCCATTCCATTCTATTCATTTAATTTACTAAATTATTATCAAGTATAATAGCATGGTCAACTCCCTCTATACTAACACTCTTTTATCAGGTAATGATGAATTTTATAAAATATGATCAACTTAAAACACCAACCTAGATTTAATTTAGAAGCCTCATTAAGATATTAAAACACTCTAATCGATAATATGATTCTCTTAGTATATAAAATAAAGAAAAATTTAGTTATTGAATAATTAAACAACAACCAATGATCGAAATTTAATGTATAATAATCTATTGATAATTACAATTATGAAATAAAATACATTTAAACTTGTAATGTCAGCACAATTTAAATCCCGTAGTTATGACCACTAGAAATATAGAGGGAAATCATTTATATGTAGCTAGAAAATACACTAACTATCTCCTTTGAAGATGTAAACAACTACCCAATCCCTTTCATCTCTAGAAAAACTACCCATCATTGGATTTTCTTAGAATTTCTCCATCAAGTTGTCTCTATTTATCATGTGATATATTTTTTTAATTTTCTCCCTCTAATGTTTAGGGATCAAATTTTACTTTTTTAAACAATGGTCACACTCTGCCACCTCTTTCTATAGAAAGTCACAAGTATGAAATATATTTCGAACCCTGATTCATGGTCCCCACTTCATTAGAAAAAATCTTCAACAAAACATCCATAACTACTCTTACCTTTTAAATTATCAAATGAACTAGTAATTTTTTATGAATTTTTAATTTAATCCTAGAAGAATTTTATTTTTTCCCTTTTCTAGTATCCTAGTGGCCATGTGTGAGTCCAAACTTCATTTAACCTTAGTACAAACCCATTAATCCCTGAGAAACAACCCAAACATCAAAAAACATTATCTTCCTTTTCAAATTGACAGTAGTGATGAAAAACTGAAATGAGTTTCATCACCCATGAATTTTTACAAACATGTAGCATGCATCCAATAGTGAAACCAAAAATAGTGCATTGGGGAACTCAAGGTCTCATATTCCTTCAATCATGCAATCAAACATATCACATCCATTGAACATATTATTCGTCAAAAGAAAGATATCAATTAAATCCATGATTTTAATCAATATAACCAAAATCCTGCATCTAAAGTTTAACCCTTAAATGGGAAAACATATATTGATGCTCATTTTTGCTTCTCAAATGATTCGAAATGGGTTTTTTATCTTCATCCAACCACATATTCATAGTGTTTTTATTATCATTAATAGAGGGGATTCCATGATTTCATCCTTTTCCTGATTTTCTCAATTCGGGGATATAATACTATGTTATTCCTCTAACTCAAATTCATTTGAATTATCGATGAATTGGACTCAATAATCTTCTCACTTAGGGATTTTTAAAACCAAAAACCTTGATTGGTAACATATTCAATACCCTCACCTTATGTTCAATATCTCCTGCTTCAAATACATAATTTGACCGATTCACAACCATGTGTTTATCTAGTTCCAACATGAGCTTCCATCAGTGTTTAATCAGGCTTGAACAATATTTGAAAATCATTTGTTCTGGTAACCACAATGCACATGCTATTATATGCCTTGATCTATCATTTGAATTATACAATAGTGGATTATCTTATTAACAAAAAATAAGCTTCTTATTTTAGTTTTCAAATATATTTTTTATGTCTTGGAGATGGTTCTTCATCATCCTCATCGAATGTCAGTGGGTGGATCACATTGAGTTCATCACTTATTTTCATTTCTATTCCAATGTCAAATGATCATAGATGGATGATGATGCTCATGATTCTTCATTGAAATTTTTTTACAAACTCCTCAACTGATTTGGTCTCAGGTAGAAGAAATTCTCTTTCACAGGGAAAAATTAATTATCTTACGAACCTGAACACTTTCATATATCATACACATAGTAATTGAAATTTATCTTAAGAAAATATTTTCTTAATCTACCTACCCAACTATTCCTCTTATGAACCATTTTCATCATGTGAGATTTGTTCAATTTATATTATGGCCCCAAAGATTTATCTTACAGGAGAGGAAAATATTCTTACATGTCTAGAAAGGAATATTAATCACTCCTTCAAATATTTATCATACACTGCACACTGCCGATTCAAATAAATTTATTTTAACTGGATTCCCAACACATAAAATTTGAGGAATATAAATAGATATAAATTGAAACAAGATAAATTAAAAACAAAATTTTAAATTGAAATTATGAAATAATTTAAACATTTATATTAATCAATTTAAAAATTTAACTAAAATTAAATCATGTCAAAATTAATTGAAACAAAAAAATAAAAAATAAAAAATTAGTTAGTACCTTAAATATATTGAAAAGCATAAAATTAAAATTTTAAATTAATATTCAAAATAAAATATGAAAAATAATTAAAAAATTATTTATCTTAAGATAAAAAATAAGAAAATAATTCTAATATTTAAACATTTAAACAATAAAAAAATAAAATAATGCTCTCAAAAAATAATTCGAATGACTAATAAAAGAGCATCAAATCAACAAATATAAAAAACTTTATTTTTAAAATATTATTAAATAAAATTATAATTTCAAAAAAAATTATTTTATAATAATATACCATTAAAACATTTTCACCCTAAAAACAAATTAGTATATTATAATTTATATGGATATCATTCATCAAATAAGACCACATCATATGAATTTATCTATTTACCCCTATATTAGTGCTATGATTATTATTGGTTTGGTTGTGGATAGTTATGGGGGTCGGTATGAGGTGATCATGTGCTTAGTTATTTGTTTTTAAATGGTTATGGGCTATGTGTCTATGATTAGTGGTCATGGGATGCATTGGGGGTTGGTTTTGAAGTTGTTTCTTAAAGGTGGATAGTCTGTTTTAGTACCTCAAGGAATGTGATGTGTAGGGTTTGATATAATGACTATTTTTTTATATGGGGATGATTTTATGGTTAATTATTAGATATAAAAATTTATTGTTTATGAAAATATTCCAATGGGCGTGGATAGAACTAAATAAACCATAACTGTAATTATAATGGTGGATTCTTGACATGAATGGGTAAATAGTTGATGATAAATATGGGAAATGACTAATAATGATTTTTCATTAAATATAAAAATGCATGGAATAAGGAATGTACATTTATTGGTAAAATGAAAATTTTTAAATGGTATAATTGAATGGAAAAATATGAACATGTCAATATATACTGTGGTTGTTTTGTGTGGGAATGTGGGATGGTTTTGGGGGTGATGACTGTCTGTGGAGGTTGTAGTTTGATGATGTTAGTCGGATGTGATGGCGCTGTATTTCTATGAACCCTTTAAGATGGACCCATTTTTGAGTATTTATATATGATTTATTTTGTTATGATTTCTTTATACACCTCACTAGTGATGGATAACTACACGGATTCCCAAATGTTTTGGGTTCCAGGTCTTTTTCCCAACTTCCCAATTAGTGAAGGAATGAATGGATGGCTACTCCCTCATCCTTTTTTCTCCATTCCACGGGTAGTACATCTATAAAAGGTCAAGAAAGTTATAATAATTTTGTGTATCATTTATCATAATAGAAGAAACACTGGGGGTATTGGTGTGATGTGAACTGTTGGGGGTTGTGCATGATACTAAGGGGCACAAGAATGATTTACTTCATATTCATGATACCCTAATATACTGGATAAGTGACATGAGGATGAGGCATGATATTTGGCAATGGGAATAGGTTTGTGAGGGGGACATGGATATAGAATGTGGTATGGATATTCTAATGGTATGGCTGGACTAATGTTTACATGAGATATAGGACCCCATAAGAGGATGTGATATTTTGGGATGTGGTTAAATCCACATCAGTTGTGATGAGGGGGGCATGGATATATAATGTGGTTAAATCCACATCATATGTGTGGGTCAGCACTGATCGAGCGTAGTGTGGGAACCCTGTAGCAGTTTTTGACGTGAAGAATGAATAGAGATCCTGTGTGGGTCAGCACATAGTGATCCTTTGTGGGTCATCACCGAGCGATCTTGTGTGGGCAGCACCGAGTGATCCTATGTGGGTCAACATCAAGCGATCCTATGTGGGCCAGCACCAAGATATCCTATGTGGGTCAGCACTGAGTGATTCGGTGTTGGTATGACGACGTACTGGTGATGTGCTAGGATCTTGTGTGGGTCTGACGATGTACTAGAGATATACTAGGATCATGTGTGGTTCTAACGACGTACTGGCGATGTACTAGGATCCAGTGTGGGTTGATGATGTACTGACGATGTACTAGGATACAGTGTGGGTTTGATGAATTACTACGATCCTTCGTGGGTTTGCCTCTTAAAAGAGTAAGCTGAATCAGTAGTTACATCTAATCATCTCTACTACTATACTTATGTTATACCTGGTGTGATCTGAGTTTGTACCTATGTGGTACTTTCCTTCGTGGTAATACCTTGATGGTATTCTTCTGTGTGTCATACCTATGTGGTACTTACCTTCGTGGAATTTTTTCCTTTGTGGAAAAGTTGAGCTTTGGGATTTTGGGGTGGACCCTATGTTTCCTCTTGATTTGAGATAGTTATACATGATAAATTAGTTATATGTATGGAAATATACCTAAGTATGGTTGACAGTTGACTTAATTATTTGTGGTTTATCCTTTGTGGATTTTGTGAGACCTTTATGGTCTTGGGGTCCCTTCTGAGTATCATTATACTCAACCCTGCATGGGCTATGCCTGCACCTTGTTGTGTTTTCTTCTGATGATGGAAAACACTGATTTAGAATGAGGGTACTTGGACTAGATGGGGCCCGGTGGTGGACCATATGGCGTGTCGGTATGCAGAGGAGATGAGTGGATATGGAGTTCTGAGGGGGCAATCTATACCTACCTTCTAGGTGGGAACCTCGATGGATGACCCAGTGGCTACTTTCCTTTTTCTTCAGTTTTACTTGTACCTTTACTGTTGGGCTTGTATTCCGGCCCCTTCTTACTTTCAGCACTCTTTTTTCTATACAATTTTACTTGTTTTCTTATCTCATTGTGTGCTTGGTTGCATGTTTTTATAGGTTATAAAGGCAATGCCTTCCCGGTTTTGGGGAATATTCCTTTCGGTGCTAGTTTCTATCCCCTGGCCTATGGAAGGAAGGAATAAGGTAGCCACGACATGGGCCCCAGGGGATGGGTCATGAAAAATTGGTTTCCGAGGAGCCAGTTCTACCATAGAACATACGACTCAGATCATTTTAATGGCAATAATTTTATGCGTAGTGAGTGTGGTTATCAGTTTATGGAGTCCAGTGTTGGTGCGGCGACTGACCTATCCATACACCAGGACCCTGACTTCTGATTTATGACTCAGTGCATGAAAACACTGATTGCGTGTGTGTTTTAAAGAGTTTTCTTTGTGATCTCTTTGGGTCAGCGCACCAGGTATAACTAAATGAACATGGCACCCATGTTTTCTATTAGGATGCCTCTGCGTAGATAGCCAGCTATGATTCCTTAGAGAGTACATGATGACGGCCCGCTGAGCAATGAGTCTCCAGTGCAGGGCCCTATTTTTATGTTGGATCCTTCGGGTGGTGTACCAGCAGTAGCACCACCCATTGGGAAGCATATCCCACTAGCCACACTAGCAGACGGTGATCACCGACTGGGCACGTTGCATGAGTTCCAGCAGAAGAAGCCTCTGAGGTTTCGAGGCGAGACAGATTCCCACATAGCTAAGGGCTAGCTGGAGGCGATTTATAGAGTTTTCCGACTAGTTGAGACACCAATAGAGCAGATGCTGACCTTAGCTACTTGTCTTTTTCACTGAGAGACCATGAGGATGGTCCGCATAGTGATGACGCTTCGGTACATGGACTGTTGCCTAAGATAGTACCTTCGAGTAGTGTGTCAGCTATATCACTGCCCGCTGGTCAGTAGTTACAACCGGCGGTACCGGTAGAGGACACATATAGGCTTAGTGCCTTACGTGTGATTCATCATCATATGCCCCTCAGGTTCCGACGTGAGCCCGATTCACAGGAGGCTGAGGACTTTCTTGAGGAGGTGGCTGAGATTTCTCTAGATCTTCTACAGCTTCTATAGGATGACATGTCGGTAGCTAAGTATTCATCGAGGTGTACCGACCATTCTCAGTGCTCGATTAATACGATACAATCAGTGCTTCAGGGATCGGACTTCTGAGCGAGGTGTGTTTAAGGAATTCTGTGCCAACACTATTCCTCTATGCATTCTTACTTATGTTAGGGTACTAGAGAGAACAATTTTGGTTGAATGTTTTATTAGCTGAGTGGATACAACTAGTGAAAGTTAGTAGTGGTAAAGGAGGAAACTGGTGCCAGTCTCAGAGACTTGGGCATGTAAAATGCTTCGGGAAGAGGATGTAAAATTGACAGATGAATCTGAAGGGCAGCAGACGTGGATTCATATCTAGGAGAGAAGCATGTGGTGGTATACATTTCGACATGTCACAACCACCCCCCTTTTGTGGACCCCACCATGCTCAGGAAGCTAGAGGATATGTGAAGGGAGTAGCTGAATGCAGTCGAGGAGTGTGACCTAAGGGATCTAGGAATGATTTGTGGTACAATATGTGTCTACTACAAGATGCCGTATATATAGACATTGGTACCAATCATTCCTTCTTTCCAAGAATCTCGTTCAAGACCAAGAGTTTTCAGTTAAGCTGTTGATTAGACCCTCACATATGGAGATAACTTTTGGAGGGTACTCGATAATCACACTAACACCGACTATGTGATCAAACACTTGAGGTGAGAGTTTATGTTGGAACCCCTTGGTGGCAGCGTCGAGGCCCTACGACGTTAGTTTGGGTATGGACTAGGAAACCACAGTTCATTCTCAGATTGACTTTATTATGCAGAAAGGTTGTTGTTTCTCTACAACATTGGAATGGGGTTTTCCTTGGTTAGAGAAAAGGAAACCCAGGCAGCACAGGATGGACTCATGCATAGAAGGGTGCATCCGATCACTCATGAGTCTACCAGAATTACCCTTGTGGCAGTAGGAGTCTTGTGTTTTCAGTTCCAAAAAGAAGTGTCAGAGCATGGGGACATCAATTCAATAGATGTTTCTAGAATTACCTCCCTAAATGGAGAGTGACGTCTTCTTTATCTAGGTACAACCGAAGATTTGTACTCGAATTCCTCAAGGTAGTGGCACCCTTGTCAACTTTGATGAAAAAGGGGGAACCCTTCCTGTGGATGGAGAAGTTTCAGCAGAGATTTCAGGAGCTGATACAGAGACTAAAAAGTAGAACTATGCTACCCATGACCTGGAGTTAGCAGCAGTGGTCTTTGCACTAAAGGTGGGGTGGAATTACTTGTTGGGAAACGTTTTATAGTGTACTCTGATCACATGTATCTCAAGTATATTTTCTCTCAGAAGGCCCTAAACCTAATACAATGACAATGTATTGAGTTCCTCTAGGACTATGAATTTGAGATAGTTTATACTCATGGGAAGGGGAACATTTTAGTAGATGAAATCAGTATGAGATCTGGTATACAGCTGCTAGGTGAGGCGACAGAGTAGCTGGTCGAATTGCAGATATCCTTTGTGGATCAGAATGAAGCAGTTTTTCTTCAGTCTCTTACAGTCACTCCCCCACTTCTTCAGCGAGTCAGGGGGGTGTAGCATGGGGACACTGACTGCGAGCCACGGCGTGCTTAGATATCCATTGGACAGACACCTGATGGATTTTCCGAAGGTGTGGAGCATGTCATCCTCTTCAGAGGACATACCATGGTACCAGTGTCACTTTAGGAGGAAGTGTTGAGGGAGTTCTACACTTCCCCTCTAGAGGTACATTTAAAAGTGGCGAAAATGTACCCAGATATTCAACGACAACACTGGTGGTTGGGAATGAAGAAATCAATTAATGATTTTGTCTCTCGAGGCCTCACTTGTCAGCAAGTGAAGGAGGAGCATTAGGTAGCAGCAGGCTTGGTTCAGCCTTTGGAGGCCCCAGAGTGGAAGTGGGATGGGAGATCCATGGACTTTATTGTAGGACGTACATGTAAATACATGGGACATGACTCAATTTGGGTGATATTCGACCGAATCACCAATTCGACCCACTTCCTACCGATCAGAGAGAAGGGTTTAATAGAGAGATTGGTAAGAATCTATGTGCAGGAGATTGTGAGGCTACATGGGGTACCCTTGATGATTGTCTCTGATCATGATGTACATTTTACTTCCCAGCTATGGAAGGGGTTGTAGGAGGATTTCGGGATGCAACTTCATTTGAGCACCACCTTCCATCCTCAGACGGATGGCAAGACTGAGAGGACCATTCAGAACGTCGAGGACATGTTGCGTGTTTACGTCCTCGACTTCGGTCGTAGCTGGGAGGATCACTTGCCTTTGTTAGAGTTTGTATACGACAACATCTATCACTCCACTACTTGGATGACACCTTTTGAGGCATCGTATGGGCAACCTTGCAGATCACCTTTGTGCTGGACTGACCTAGGGGAGTCAGTAATCGTGGGACCAGAGATGGTTTGGGCTACCACATAGAAGGTGCAGACCATCCTGGAGTGGATGAAGACTACACAGAGCAGGCATAAGTTGTATACCGACAAGAGAAGAAGACCTCTAGAGTTTGAGGATGGAGACCACATATTTCTACGAGTTTCACCTCGACAAGGTTTATAGAGATTTGTCCGAGGAAACAAGTAATCTATGAGGTTCATCGGACCCTTCCAGGTCTATAGTAGATTTGGCATGGTGGATTACCATTTATCTCTTCCACCTCAGTTGCACTAGGTGCATGATGTCTTCCATGTATCCCAGCTAAGGAGATATGTGAACGACCCTTCCCATGTCATCGACTATAGAGAGTTGGATGTAAACGATGTGGAAACGTTTATGGAGGTTATAGTTGATATTGAGGATCGATAGGAGCGGGTCCTTTGTGGGTAGTTGATACCTCTAGTGAGGAGGCGTTTGTAGCACGAGAACCTCTAGGAGAGCACATGGGAGCGGGAGGCTCAGATTCGTGCTTAGTACCCCCACATGTTTTCCTAGTTTTGAGTTGTGGCTTACAGGGACATAAAGCCCTGATGTAGGTAGAATGTAAACACCCAAAATTTCCATTTAATTTTTTTTATTAAAAGGGAATTTTACGAGTCCACTAAAATTAATGGCATGTGATTCCAGGTCCTGGAATGAATTTCTAAACTTTTTTTTTTCAGGTACATTCAGTAAACGTACAAGCGGGTTTTGGTAACTTTTGAACTGGTTCACAGAATTGAAATCTGAGGGCGTTGTTGAACTCGCAACACTAGTATTCACTTAAGGGGACCGTCACCTTAATCGTAGTAGGTCGATGATGAAAGATAGAATTTGTGTTTTTCGTGGAAATAGAAATAAAATAAAATAACCTTTTATTTTATTTTTCTTTTTGATGAAACCTCACATGTAGATGGTTTAAAGGTGGGGACCACCTAAACTAAAACACCCCACATGGGTTATGGTGGTGGGGACCACCTGAGACTAAAACCCCATTGAAATCTCCTCTTAAATGTGGGGAAGCCTCTTGACCTACATATTTAATAAGGGAGGTGACATTTAGGTTTACCCAAATCTTATTAAGCCAACATCAATTTAATTATGATGCAAATTTAATTTGTGCCAACAATTAAAATTATGGAAGATATCATTTTGGATACTTTTCATTTTTGGGTGGAATTGGGATAAACAAATATGAGAGGAAATATTTTTGAGGAATTATTCTTCTCCAAAGAAGAGTTTCTCCAATTAAGAATGCCAATGATGAAATTTTCTCCTTCGATGAATATTTCTCCAAACTCTGTCAAAGGATCTAGAATGATGAACGAACCAACGATCGAGGAAACATCATCGTCACTGACTTCATCTTTTTTCCTCTCGTCACTGATGTTGTTAGAGGATACATGCTGTGGGATCAACAAATTCCAAACCATCTTATCCATGGACAAACTTTAACCTAACCATCGAGGTAGGGGTGTGTTTTAATTTGATCGATTTTAATTATCCTCTCACATTGAATCATCCCCATTGAGCCGCTTACTACCACTCTAACACATAGGGTGTGGGACAAACAAAAATGGTATGACCCCTCCATTATTCTTCATTATTGGTGTGTTCTTATCGATTGAAGAAGACATATTTGTTCCAATACGACGAACTGATAGTGGCTAGCCAAACCGGCCGCCGGCGAAGGCGCGACGCATGATCGCACCGTGTGGAGAGGATGGCTGGCCATCAGGCCAGCCATGAAAGACCGTCGCACCGTGGCTACCCTGCTATCTCTAGGCACCAATCACGACCTCCGCGGCCTCGTGACACCTATGACTTTGCTGCACCTGTGGCCTCCGCCACCCCATGGCCTCTGTCGTCCCGCGGCCTGGTGACACCTGCGGCCTCCGTCGCCCCGCAACCTCACGAAGCCCATGGCCTCCACTCGCCACTTGCGGCCCTCATAGCCCCCGCCGCCCCAAAAGCTCGTGGCACCCGCGACATCCGCCGCCCGGAGGCTCCCCACCACCGACGGGCCCCGCACGGCCTCTGCCGCCTTGCGATGCCCTCGAATCTGTGCCGACCTCGCGGCCCTCGCAGCCTCCGTGCTGCCCCGCGGCCACTCCGACCTGCCCTGGCCGAGATACCTAGTGCGGGCCGGACCGCCCAGTGTAGGTCGGGCCGCTCAGCGTGGGTTGGGCTAGGTCAGGCCAGATCGGTCCTGGTCAGTCCGACCGGGTGGGACTGGACCCAGACCCACTTCAACCCATATACGCTCTTTTGGCCATAACATTGGTACCAGGCATCCATTTGACAAACTGTCTGCGGAACCATAATCCTTGGAGCAAGATAGTACCTTTGGTGTACTCCACTAGATTATTTTATAATGTTGGTGTATGGTCAGGTAGGATCGAGCACAAATCCAACCGGGCCCTAGGGACTAAAAGGCTAATAATTCACATATCGGGCATTCGATTGACGCACCGTCTGTTGCGTTGAAACCCCTGTGACATGATAGTCCTTTGAGATACTTCTTCATGAGACTTCATGATAGTTGGAGTAATGTCCAATGGCTTCTGGATTAGACCCTCCCGTAGACAAGAGAGCATAGTGTGGGAACCCAGTAGCTGGCTGTGACGTGAATAATGAATAGAGATCATGTGTGGGTCAGCACCTAGTGATCATATTTGCGTCAGCACCGAGTGATCCTGTGTGAGTCAGCCCTAGGAGATCCTGTATGGGTCAGCACCCATAGATCATGTGTGGGTCAGCACTGAGTGATCCTATGTGGTTTGAACCGAGCGATCCTATGTGGGTCTGACGACGTACTGGAGATGTACTAGGATCCTATGTGGGTCTGACGACATACAGGTAATGTACTAGGATCCTGTGTGGGTATGACGACGTGCTGTAGATATACTAGGATCCTGTGTGGGTCTGACGATGTACTGACGACGTACTAGGATCCTGTGTGGGTCTGTTGATGTACAAAGATCCATCATTGGTCTACCTCTTAACATAGTAAGATGAATTAGTAGTTACATCTAATCATATGTATTACTGTACCTAAGTTATACCTGGTGTGAGATGAGTTCATACTTGTGTGGTACATTCCTTCATGGTAATACCTTGGTGGTATTCTTATGTGTGGCATACTTGTGTGGTAACTACCTTTGTGGTATTCCATCCTTTATCGAATAGTTGTGATTTGGGATTTTGGGTGGGAGCCCATGTTTCCTATTGATTTGAGATGCGTATACTTGATAACTTAGGTATATGTATGGGAATATACCAAAGTAGGGTTGATAGTTGACTTCATGCTTTGTGGTTTATCCTTTGTGGATTTTTTGAGACCTTGAGAGTCTCAGGGTCCCTTCCGAGTATCATTATACTCACCCCTACACAGGTTATGCCTGTACATTGTTGTGTTTGGTGCAGAAGATGAACAGTGCTGATTGAGGATGAGGGTACCAGGACTAGATGGAGCCTGGAGGTGCACCATACGGCGTGTCGGTACGTAGAGGAGACATGTGGACATGGAGTGATGAGGAAGCGATATATACCTACCCTTTAGGTATGAACCTCAGAGGATGACCCAGTAGTTTCTTTCCCTTTTCTTCTGTTGTATTTTTTTTCAGTTGTACTTGTACCTTTATTGTTGGGATTGTATTCTGGCCCCTTCTTACATTCAACACTCTTTTTTCTATACAGTTTTATTTGAGTTCGTATCTCGCTGTGTTCTTGGTTGCATGTGTTTACAGGTTATGATGTTAATGCCTTCCTAGTTTTAGGGAATACTGCTTTTGGTGCTAGTCGCCATCCCCTGGCCTATATAAGGCGGGCCTGTGGTAATCACGACATGGGCCCTGGGGGACGGGTTGTGACATCAGATGTTGGTTTTCTCTATTTCATAGTTTATTAAATTAATAAAAAATGATTTCTTGACTCTTTAATCTTGGTTTTATATTCCTAATAAAATTTTTATATGTGTATATAAATATATTTTAAAGGGAAACCATGTTTCACTTGTTTTCCATTGGATGATATTTTTTTATATGAAATGATTTATTTTAAATTTATTTATCAACTACCATTCCCAACTAATATTTGATAAAATTGTCGAATGAATTTTATTAAATGATTTTAAGACATTAAAATATTTTTTGTTTCTTAAAATAATTTTTAATGGAATTTCATGAATTCTATGGGCATGGATGGATTTTTAAGAACCAATGTTAGGTTAGCTTCAATATAGTGACTTTAGGATGATTGAGTATTTGATATTTAAAATAAAATTTCATAAACAGGTTCTTCAAAGTGTATTTGACTTTATGGTTGGATAATTTCATAAATATTATTAAAATTTAACCACAGACCATGTCTCTTTATATATTTTGGAAATTAAAATTCTATGTCATGTTGTTTTCTCATAAGGGGTTTTTTATATTGATTATTGTTCTTAATGAGAGAGAAGGGGATATTTATGAAATGTTTTATATTGGTGGGGGTGAGATTTTTTGTTGAATGGTTAACTATATTATTTTGTGATAATTGATGTGTGGACACAATTTTATAACACTAGAAGTGATGGATAGCTTTGGAGAAAATTAAGCTGCACATATAAAATGAACTTAAATGTTATAATGAAGTATGAGCATATATAACAACCAAAAACTTATTTGTTTATCATTTTTATCCATCTAATACTTTTTTATCAAAATATAAATATAAATTTACATTCATATTTTTTAATGGGTGCCCTTGGGCTTAGTTAGACCATGGGAAATGGTTTAGAAATTGATAAATGTAGTTAATTGTTCAATGGATTAAACACTACTTAGTTACAACACTAGTGTAGAATACACCTTTATCATTTTCTCCCCTAAAAATAATATCATCTACATATAAAATATCAAAAATTGATACATATTAATCATAATTAATGTAGAGTTTTTTTCTACCCTTCCATCATTAAATATTAATTATTTCATGCATGTATATAACTTTAAATACCATGCTCATGAGTTTTATTCTAACCCGTATAGATTTTTCTTTAATTTTGATTATAAATGTTTAATTAAAAATTTAAAACATTATATTTGAATGTATAGGGAGAATACAATACAATACATGTGGATAAAATTTGGATTAATTTACCCCAAACCACACCTCGACATGCCAAGGGATTGATTGAATTTTCAAATTATGGAATTGAAATCTGATCAATGGATGGTATAATAAAATATCAATGTATTGATTATAAATTCAAGAAATGGTTGAATAGAAACAAAGTATATGATCATTTTATACTGAAATAGTTTCTTTCCCAATATGTGTGTTGGATTTGGTATTGTGAATCAAATTTTAGTGAAATCCAAAAAAATTTAAGATTATATCAATGAAATAAAAAGTTACATGATAAATATTAATTTAGTTTGAAATTTGTTAAATGTAGATTTTGGTTTTTTCTAAATACAATGTCGAAGATTTTAATATATCAATATAAAACTCAGTTGATCCTGAGGAGGTTAATATTTCTCAAAACATCCGTGACAAAAAAATGATTTGTATGAATTAGTTGAAGACAAACAAAAAAACTATATTAAGGGTGTTCCATGTATTTGACATTGTTTTTCACTGAATTTGTATCATGTCATGTGTATTTGTGGAATTACTAATAATGATATGTCCATGATTTTACAGTTTCTGCATGATTCATTTAGGGAATCTATGATCCCTAAATTAATCTATTAGATGAATAAATTCCTAAAAAAACATGGACATGATTATACAAAGATATATGAATCCCCTAATGATTGGATTCTTTACTAGGAAGAAGATTTTGATAAATAATAATGCAAAATATTTCAAACAAGACTATGGAAGTCAAAGAACAACAATATGAGTATAAATCAATGCAACCCTAGGAAGAAACATAAGAAGAAAACTCCTCCAATGGTATTGAATTATTTTCTCCTTAAATCATTCTTGAAAAGATTATTCATGTCATTAAAGAATATATATGACATGAAGTGGAATGCTCATGATAGTAATGATGGATTTATGAGATATCCAAAATATTCCACAGCATGGAAGGTGTTTGATTCACTATATCCATATTTTTCTTGGGATCCTAGGAAGGTAAATTTTGGATTGGATTATGATGGTTTTAACACCTTTTATACTTTAAGTACTAATTATAGAATTTGGCCAGTTGTTTTGATTCCATATAATCTACCTCCATATATGTGTGTGAAGAATACTTCTTTCATTATATCAATGATTATTTCTGGAAGGAAAATACCTAGAAATGAAATTGATGTTTACCTTTAATATATTATTGATTAATTGTGATAATTAAAGGATGATGGACTGGAAACATATGATGATTCATTAAGACAACTATTCAAAATGCATGCTACTTTAATGTGACAATTAGTAACATTCCTTGACTATGAATTTTTTTGTTAGAACACTCATTCTGGTTTGTTTTTTCCTGATTCGAATTTTTATTTTGAACCTGAATGATTACCTAATAGATGAAAATGGTTTTTTATGTGTCATCGTCGATTTATTTATGCTTCTCATAAATTCTGGTTTAACAAGACACAATTCAATGGAGACATATAAATGAGAAATTCATCGATGTTTTTTCTGGTTCATAAATATTTGGATAATTAATGAATGCCAATAAAGAATTTGAAAAATGTAATTAGTTTATATAATTGGGGAAAAGGGTATGAGGTACAATATTTTAAGAATCCATAACACAAAAATGTATGAAAAAGAGCATATTTTTCAAAATTACGTTTTGGGAGTTTAATTTGATACATTATAATCTTGACGTAATACATGTTGAGAAGAATTTCAATGACAATGTAATTTTTATAGTGCTTAATGAGTAGGATAAATCAAAGGATCACCTTAATGATCGTAAGGATTTGGAGGAAATGATTATAAATAATGGTCTATTTGAAAATTATAATGACAATTATCATTTATCTATATTTACAATGAAAATTCATGGGAAATATATATTCCTTATAACTTTAAAGATCATAAATGTTCTAGATGGAAATTCAAGTAACATATCAAGGTGAGTTGACTTAAAACATAAACATTTACATGGATTCAAAAGTCATGAATAACATATTTTGATAGTCCAGTTGTTTTTTATGGCATTGGGTAATACATTACCTAAAAAAGTAACTTGAGTTCTAGTTGAGTTTTCCACCTTTTTTAGATAGAGTTATGGAAAAAATATAAATACACCAATGATTGATAAACTTTACGAAATAATTTTTTTAACACAATTTCATTTGGAGATCTTATTTACCCCTTCATTCTTTATAGTCATGATTTATTTGACTGTTCATTTGGTTAATGAATAAAAACATGGTGGACTGGTACACTATTGATGTTTGTATCCAATAGGGAGGTATACATTTTTTTTTATTTTCATTGAAGAATTCGATTTTATCAAAAAATTGAATTTCTTTTTTTCATATGTTTCTTATTTTGTCATTAGGAACTTAGGTAATTTGAAATCATATGTATGGAATAAAGATCAAACATAAGGCTCTACTATTTAAGGTTATATTGCCAAATTTTTCATGACCTTATATTCTAGGTATTTTGATGGGATTGATACTAGATTCAATCAAGATGGATTTGTTGATGACATATCCACTAATTCTCAATTTTAAAATCAGTCATCATTATTTTTAACTATTTGATGACCAATTGGAATGGGTTCAATTTTAAATTAACATAATTGGAGTAGCTACAAGAATATAGATATATTCTACTCAATAGTATTAATTAAGATCCATTTATTTAATAATTGTGACTAAAAAAAGAGGGGACTAAGGGGTTGAGATCTAAATGAGATGGAATTAACAAGAGCTGTTAATAATTATATTGTCTAATGGTTCACCCATCATGTAATTACATACTTATATTCATGTTACTGATGTGTAGTTATTTTTTTTGTTTAAATTTACAAATTATATCTTTTTTTCCAAATAATGAATGTTGACAATAGAGTTGAAATATAGAATGATTTGATGTTTTTGGAATGAGGTCCTATCTGGCAGGATAAGAGATTATATGCATAATGTATTCATTGATTCAGGTTTAATACATTTTATCATGAAGAAGAGTTAAAAACACAGAATAGTGGTGTATTTACATTTGTAAAGGTGGGCTACTATGTGAAGCTAAATTATGTAATTGAATTAAACTAACATGGCCAGTTTTAAGTTGTTTTATTATAATGCATGTTGTTTAACATTGATAGGGGATAATGAAAGATTTTTTTTATTTTTCTTCTTTCAACTTCTTTCATTTGATAGATACCTGTGAGTGTTCCAAACACAATCCATATATCTTGGCATTATGAGTTAAGATGGTTTATTATGCGGATAATGAAATACATGATGTTGGTAGTGTTGTTTGACACTTAAATCAGAGAGACATATAATATATGGGAGATGAAAATAAATTTGTGGTTTGGGATAGTGAACCTCATCAACCCCAACACATTGAGCTGTTTTTTCCTAAAAATATCAAAAGAGTAGAACTTGTAATAGTGGGTGGAAATGAAAGAGTAGTTGTAATTGAGGTCAATAACAATGAAGATAATGAAGATGAAGATATTTGAATGTCCAACTTGGTAATGAATGAATATTACAATTATTCATTGAAAAGTGTTTCATAAATATATATTGTCCATGGTTTTTTGTATAACATATATTTCAGTGTTTGTAATACATTTTACATTCATTAACAATTTAAAATGATGGAATACTGAGAATAATAACATTTCAAATCATAGCTAAAAAAAACTCAGAGAACACCACCACTACTGTCATCCTATATGTATCTTCGTCATTTTGTTATCCCATGATTACTAGTTAGATACTGATGATGCCATAATATATGGGAAAATTATTATGAGTCTTTCTTGTCTGATGGTGAGATTTCCCATTAAATTTCCCATGTTATTTTTTGTAAAAAATTAACATCCAACTAAATAAAAACTCATCAATAAGTATTCAAAAGACAAAAAATATATAAACTATTGATCAAATAAAAATATTTCATCTAAATTATTATTAACCATGAAATAGATGATGGTTTACTAAACAACCAATAAATAATGTATTGGCAGTTTAAACCGTAGACAGTAGCAAAAATAATTATATAGACCACAATTGTTTTATAGTGAACCACTTGTAATAGCTTCAATAAATATGTTCTTTTGTGTAGAGAATACAGTGTAGGTGTGAGGTAGACTGGGAATGATTTGTGGAATGATTTTAGAGGGCATGGCGATTAGTGTGACTTAATAGGGTGAGAAACAGTGCATCATTGGGAAATGTGTGCTAAAAACGTAATATTATTCGCAATATATTAATTATAAAATTATAATTTTTAAAAGATATTTAATTATTAAAAAATTTATCACTGGAAAAAACTACATATTTAATTTTAAAATATATAAATAGATTCCATGTCAATCCATGTTACGATTTTCCTGTGATGCTTGTAAATATGTTTTTGGTGTTCTAAAACACTAAAATGAATGTTTAACAGTCAAGAAATTAAAAAAAATCTTGTATTTATATGAAATAATGGTTAAACACCATTTCATTATTATTTATTTGAAAGAAAAACAACACGCCAATATGACAAGTGGTGTGGTCGGATTGACTCAGTATCATCTTCTTAAAGGTACAAAAAATGTTAAAAAAAGTGTTAGGGGGTCAAAAATATGAAAGTGATGTTATATTGCAATAAAATTAGGGGAAAATGAATTTATATTAAATTTGAAAATTTAAAAAATGATAGCACTTAATTTTGAATGATGGGTTTCCCATTATGGCCATAACAACATTTCTAGGGTTCTAAAACACTAAAACATGCTTGGAAAGGTCAAAACCCTAGAAAACTGTCCTCAGATGGACATTAAATAAATTGAAAAAAATTTATGAGTAATTTATTATGTGTATCTATATACATCATATCAATCTGATGTGCGATGTGGTCGAAATGGATCAATAAATAATTTTTTATGATACAAAAACCTTTAAGAACAAGTATTGAGGGGATGGGTGGTTAAAACCAGGAAAATGAAAGTTCACTTCCCTAAAATCAATAAAAATGACCATATATTTAATTGTAATATTGGCACTAATTTAACATCATTCTGGAAGAAGGTTTTCCTGTTATGGCCATAAACAGATTTTTAGTGTTTCAAAACATGAAGAATTACCTAGATTAGTCAAAACTATAGAAAAAACAATATATTGATGTGAAATCATTAGAAAATAAAAAATATGTTATTTTGGAAGTGTAAACATAGACAAAACATCCATATGTTGTGCAGTGTGGTCATAATGACTTAGTAACCACCTCTTAAAGGGAAAAAAACAATTAAAAACAAGTGTCGGGGGGTCAGAAGTAGGAAAATGATTTCAGATTTCCTTGAAATTAGGGAAAAAAACTGTATATATAATTTTAAAATGTAGGAAGTTATGGAACATCATTCTGAATGATAGTTTTCTCATTATGGTTGTAATATCATTTTTAGTGGTTTAAAACACTAAAATGTGTGTGGAATGGTCCAAACCACAGAAAATGACCATATATTGATGTCGAATAACTAGAAAACCACCGCTATGTTATTTTTAACATCTATTCACAGACTACACATCAATTTGACATGTAGTCTAGTAAGAATGACTCAGTACAAACCTTATAAATGTACAAAAACCTTTAAAAACAATTTTATGGGGGTCAAAACTGTAGGAGTGATGTTGGATTTCAATAAAATCAGGGGACTCAACCATATATTTAATTGTGAAATATAATAATAGACAATATGTCAATTCTAATGAAGGTTTTCCCATTATGGCTGAAAATGAATTTTTAGTGTTTTAAAACACTAAAACGTGTTTGTAATGATCAAAACCATATAATATGACCACATATTGATGTAAAATCATTAGAAAACCCCAACTATTTTATTTTTGATGTCTATGTGAAGACAATAAGTCAATCCGACATGCAGTGTTGTCAGAATTACATAGTAACTACTTCATAAAGCAATAAAAACAATTTAAATCTAGTGTTAGGGGGTCAAAACCAAAAAAAAACAAAGTCAGATTTCCCTAATATCAGGGGGAAATGACAATATAATTTATTTTAAAATGTAGGAACAAATGACAAATCATTATGAATGACAGTTTTTCTGTTATGGATATAAACATGTTTTTAGTGTTTTAAAACATTAAAATGTGTGTAGAATGGTTTAAACAATATAAATAACCATAAATTGATGTCGACACATTTCAAAACTTCTTTCTTGGTATTTGTGACATGTACACTGAGAAAACACATCAATCTGATCTGTGGTGTGGTTAGAATAAATTAGTAACCACTTCTTTAAGGTGTAAAAACCTTTAATGAAATTATTGTGGGGGTAAAAACCTAGGAAACAAATCATATTTCCCAAAAATCAAGGGAAAAATATATATTTTATTGTGAAGTGTAGAAACCGATGAATAATTATTCTGAATGATAGTTTGACCATTATTGTGGTAAATGTGTTTGTAATGTTTTAAAAAACCAGAACGTGTGTAAAATGGTAAAAAATAGAAAATGACCAAAAAATGAGGTCAAATCATTGGAAAACCACGAATAAGTAATTTTTGAAATATAGCAAATTCTATGATATAAAATTCCTTAATTTTTTCATTAAGTAGAGCTTAAGAACACCGCACATCGCTTTAAAATCAAATTAGAATATTTACTTATCTATTTCCCGTTTCAAGTGTAGAATATTATTTAAAATAGGTATGTTTATTTTTTTAAAGTGTTTTGAATTATATGTTATTTGTTTTATTTTAAAATATCTCTTTTTTGATTAAAAAAATTACAAATTTTATGTGCAGCATTCTAAATATTTTTTATGCTTACTTCTTCACATTTATTTTCTTAAATATTCTGGTTATCATTGTAGGTTGGAGATACCAATAGTTGGTTGGAGATATAAAATTTCTATTTGTGAAATTTTTTAGAAGAAATTTGTAATGGTACTTATTTTATTTGGTGTGTTAAAATTTTATCAATTTTTCTACTATAATTATGATTTATTATGTTTAGTGTAATTTTTTTTCTTTTTTATTATAGATGATGAGATGATGTTATTGGTTTCTATTGATGAGATGCGGTATTGATATAAAAATTTGTTGGAGGTCAATATGGGGATGTATGTTGGTCATGATGTGGAGGTGTTGGAGGTAGACATATGTATTGGTTGACAAGTATATGGGTTTATTAAGATTGAGGTTATGATGAATGTGTATGTTTTTATATTAGTTATCGATGTTTGATGTATGTATAAGGGTTTATCATATATTCATGTTTTATTTTATTTATTGTCAATTTTTTTATGTTCATCATTTTTTATTAAATGTTTTTATTATAAAAAATCCAATTTAGAATCAGTTTCTATAAACCACAGCTAAATACATTAAATAAAACATGTTTAGTGGTGGTTAGTGTTAATCGCTGCTAAACCACAAACCACTTCTTAGAGGGGGTTATTTTCATTTTATAATTATTTATTTGAGATATATTTTTTAAAAAACCTTTTTCTAAATAAAACATTAATCACCGATGAATTCCCATAAAATGAAACATAGTAAAACATCCATCAAATTAATGAAACCACAACTAAATGAACAACAACTTGGCAATACATGGTTGTTTTTGGAACCACCATGATACTAATAGGAAGAAGATTAAAAGTCTTCTAGTCCATATGAAAACTTTCACCACCTATTTTTTTGTAACTTTTACTAATTAACATATAAGATATATTGAATAAATGTGACAATGTGTTGAAAAAATACTATAGATTCACATTGTTGATATAGTTGGGTGTGACTAAATCTATATTTCATTGAAAAAGTGTGGTGATAATTATGGGTTAGGTTCAATATAGTTATAGGGGTTGTCATAGGGTGTTAATGTTGTTGTTTATGTTATTTGACATCTATGGGGAAGTGGGGTTTTGATTCATTAGTATGGGATGTGTTATGGGATTATTTTGTAGTGATTAATTAGTAGTGATTGGGATGTTGTCACGTATAAGGACTTGTGATGCATGGGGATTGATTCAATGGATTTTTATGTTATTTGATGATTATTTTTTAGTTTCCCTATAGCCACATAAAGTGTAGTTAATGAGAATATGGTAAAAAGTGTTTCTAAAACATTAAAAACTATCAGTGTAATTGGAAATTTACATCCTTGAAATGAATGGGTAAATGATTGGGAATAAATTTGGGAAATGGATGATAATGATTTTAAATTAAATATATAATCAAATGGAATAATGAACATAAATTGGTCAGAAAATGGTAAATCTTGAAACATCTTAATGGGATGACATAGTGGGAACATGATAGTGTTTTATGTGGTTATTTAAATTTGAAGAGGGAGTTGTTTTATGATGTTATAGTTGGTATCAATAGTGGTGTTTGGCCATGGTTGTATGATAATGGTTGTGGACTGTGATGTTTTTATATTGATTTAACCCTTTAGGACTGGATCATGTGTGGATATATATATATGGTATATTTTATTTTTATTTATTTATGTACCCCTTCTTTGTTGAACAACCATACCGGCACCCAAATGTTCTAGGTTTTAGTATTTTCCCCAATTTTTTTGTTTGCAAGGGAATTGATGGATGAATAAACCATCCTCAACACTCTCCATTCTAGGTGTAGTATGGTCTATAATTTTTCTAGGTAGGTGTGATCATGTATTATAAAAATTGGTGTACGAGAAAACCCTACATGATTTTGATGTTATGAGATATGGCGGGGGCCATGCATGGTTGGAAGAGGGATTGGGGTTGATATCCTTCTGGTTCTTGACACCCTACTATAAAAGAAATGTGACATTTATATAGGTAACATATGTGGTGGTGGATATAGGTTTATGAGAATTATATGGTTATGGAATGTTATATAGATATGGTTATGGTATGGATGGATTGGTTACAACAAGAGATATTAGACCCCATGGGAGGTTGGGCTAGGTAGTGATACGGTCCAAAACACCTCATATACGATGGGATTTTTATGGTATTTTGTGCTATGACTATGGAAAATATTAGGATAATGAGACATTTGATGTTATAGAATGAGGAAAAAATCTAGTGGGGAAATGGTTCCAAGGAACCCTTTTTATTATATGCATTGAATTATTTTAACATACTTTGATGATATTTTTATTGTGTGTGCATTGGTGAGATAGGAGATAGAGGAACTGGAAGGTTCTTGTTGGTTTATTTATTTGTTTATTGAAACATCAATATGGTTCTTCAACATTTTAACAATAGTTTTCAAATATGATACTAATAACTATACATGTTATAATCACCCATATAAATAAAAACTATTTTTTTTGTGTTTAGGGAATGTTTGAAGATCAATGTGGATGATGTTATCTTAAATCAAGGATCTATTATTTTAGTCACTAACTAGAAGTTTTTCTATGTATTTTATTGGAGACTTGTATTTTTATAACATATCATGCATCATAACTGATTATGAGTTTTGGTTTATTTTTCTTATTACGGTGTTTATTGGTGAATTTTCTGTTATGTAACTAATATACATGAGGGAAATGCATCTCATTAACATGTTATAAACGATCTATACTAGAGCCCAACCAAGGACCTATTGGATGTAGGCCTTAGGTTCACTATAAACATATTTACATGACTATAAGGGTTTCTAATAGTTGTGGGTCACGTTAGAGTGCATTATACCATACCAAAATTCCGACATTATTTGACTTTAAGATCCATCCATAGAGTTTAGCATTGAAGGATGATATCAAAAGAGAAATTTTTAATAGACTCACTAAAAATTTTAACATATTAAATATATATTTTATCTATTTTAGGTCTCACTTTTATCTACCTGACACATGACCATAGTATTATTAATTATCTTAATGTTTTTCAATAAAGGAAACATATATTTTATTTCTAACACATATCATTAATCATTATTTTATTCATCATTTTTTCTTATTATTTTTGAAATAATATCCATATTTTCCACTATTCATAAGGTCAAAATTTTACTAAATTAAAAAATTAGACAAGGGTAAGTGTGAATAATTCATCCATTGGAAATATATTCACTTAATTAATCATCAATGACTGAGAACATTAGATGAAACATCATTTTGAGAAACATAGAAATTTTAATTTTCTCCTTCTTTAATTTGAGTTATGATTAAAATTGATCCTATTTTTTGAGATTATATATATATATATTTATGTTAAAATGGGTTTTACGTATATATTATCATATAAATATTCCTTGGTTTTACTTAAATGTGGACTGTAATGTGAAAAATATGAGATATATTAGGGATAAAATACTATGAAATATATCCAATACTATGTTTGTGTTATGTTGGTGTTTCTTTAATAATCATTTTCTTAAAGTTTTTAATAACCATTTCATTCCATAATGGCGACAAATATATGAAAGTTATGTAAAGAAGAAACATATCTATTTTAGGAACATTACATAAATTTATGAATCTAGATTATATATGGATTGAAAATATTCAAAATGTGGTTTAAGTCATGTTATTGTAATTATTATTATTGGGGAATGAGCATTTATTTCCTTAAATTCTATCTCTAGTGGATTAATTTTTTGTAAAATATTTATATTTGAGATACAAATAACATTAAATCATCATTTAATGATGATTGTATAGATTTTATAGGCTATAAGATAACAATAAATGTTCATTATCATTAACAAATAATTCTTGGATACTTTATTTCTTATATCTCTTCAAAATTTACATTCTTCAAGAAATTAATTTTTTAGAGGTGGAAATAAAATATAATTTAATTTTAATAATAAGTAATTTATTCATAAAATTGGTCTTTAAAATGAAAAACTTTTTAAATAATCTATGAAATTTTTATACATACTATTCAATAAATAAATGGTTTCATTCCTAAAAATTATCAAAATTTAGAAGAAGTAATAAAAAAATTATTGCGTGGATATATTAAGATTAATTTATTTTTTCCTCGATTTATATATGACCCTATTTGTTATGTCTGGTTTCTTTTCTCAGCTAAATTTTAAAGCCTGGGGACATTCATTTTTTGGAGGGCGTACAATAGAAAGATGAATATTAAACATGGTAAAGTTAAACATAAACATGGTCTCAACATGGACAACATTTTTAATGAATCTATAAAATTAAAAAATTTCCCATACCTTAAATGAATGATTCTAAGCATGGAGATTATCAACATATAGAAGAGGTAATAAATAAAACAATTTGGAAAAATAAGTTATGTTTTATTTTATTTTCTCTTTGATATTCATGTGTCTCCTTCTATGATGCATTGATAATATAATTTATTATTTTCAATAATATTGAATATAATATAATTTGAAATTTTAATAAAATTTTTATCAATTTATCTTTCTCTATTTATTTTTTTGTCATAGTAGGTTGATAATTGAGATCAGCTGTCATAAATTCATGATTTGGAGAAAATACCATTCCATAAAAAAGTTCATTATCTTGAAATATGTTATATATTTTTTATTTTAATGTAGTTTTGTAAGATCCATGGATATACCTGGTTTTATTTTTTCTAACCACATCATTTTAATAATATATTGAATATTTTCATTCATGCTAAAGATAGGAATTAAAATGCTTCAATGGTTTTTAACTTAAATATAATAAATTTTATTTAGTTATTAGTTTCACATAAAATATGGCCACTGATATATATTTTACAATATATTATTATGGAGTTTTCATGTTTTAAATTAATTTTTTTTTCACTAAGATTTTTTTTAAAATTTTAAAAACATGGTAATGTTAAAAGTGGATTTATTTTTTTGTTTAATAAAGATGGAAGGACCCTAAAACTAAAAAAATGGTTATCTTAAAATTTTTAGTATATTTTGAATTTTGTAGCATATTTTGTTCAGGGTCTGAATAATAGTACGTGTTATTATTTTTAGTTTGGTATGTTTTTTGGGTGCAACATGCATGTTGATATATATGGTAATGTATATGTATAAATGCATAATTAATAAAAAATGAATTTATTAAATGATTTTTATTTGTTAATGTGAGTGCGTCCTTACTATATTTGATAGGTGAGACAGATTGATATAAGGGAAGAGTGTCTAGATTGGTTGTGTGTGGGTCATCTGAAGGAAGATCCCTCCTACAAATCTATAGTCTAGGAATGTTGGAATAAAATTTGGGTAGCATAGTGTGGTGCCCTAACTATAATTACTAGGTTAGTTTAAGAAATCATAGGGGTATTAACCCTTTTCCTGTCCATTCCACACTCTGATGTTACATAAGAAATGTTGTGTATGGTGTACTAAATCTAGTTGAAATGTATGGTGTGTTTCCTAGGACTAGTTATTCATCTAGATTATTTTTTTAAAAAATATATATACTTAGTATAGAGATTCTAAAAGATATTAAATTTATAAATCTCTCCCTTCCATTAATAAAGGTGGCATAACATGGTTCATTGGGGGTAAATTCAATACCTTTATGGATTTATATGAAAAAATGGTGGATAAATTTACTCGAGGAAAGCGATTTCAGTCTTCAAATTCTACTCATCAAACAAAAATCTAATATAATTGGGAAACATAGGTGAAAAGTTCACGTAGAACAAAAAAAGGGGCATGATCTATATATAAATCCTTCTAGAATTGTTTTTGGTCAATTTAATATGGATATCCTCTTTTCCTTTGTTATATGTGAACTGAAATGATAGATCTCTATTAAAGCACTCTCCACTACTGATCCACATCAAACCACACCTTGGAATAAATAATTATTCACATTCTATAAGATGTTCATACACTAATTTAACTTCATGTATAGATTGTGTGAGTCCTAGAACACCTTCTTACCATCGTATGCATTAACAGAATTTCTTAATTTGTTGCGATGTTTAAAAGATAATTTTTGGTGTAGAATAACAATAAACCATATAATAACTCCAATATGAAGTAATTCCAAGCAAATATTAACTAGATAATAAAAATAACTTCCTGAATGATGGGAATATTACATATATTCCATCCTTGTGAAACAAAATAATCTATTATCTATGAAAATTCTCATGGTAAAGTGGATTTCTAGAGAAACCCATTACCAGGTTATGCATGGGTGGATTTTCATAATCAGTAATGATGTTTAAAATATTACCTTCATGTGTGGAATAACAATATACCCAAAACTCACTCCAATTTCTATGAAATCAATGAAGAGATTAACCAACATGGAGAGATACTCCATGAATGATGTGAGAATGAAACTTATTTCCTCCCTATAAAAAAACATAACATATTTTCTGAGAAAATTATAAAGTTAAAGTTAATTTCGATGGAAAACTATCTATAGTTATGGATAATGGATGGGGATATAATTCTTCCTTCTTCTATGATTTCACTAAGTAATGAATGGTTTTATGTAAATTGAGATTACTCAGAGAAGAAGGTAAATTCATCCGAGACATTAAGGTGTTGGGGAAGATTTCCCATGTTAACTTTAAATATTTATAAGATGAAATAAGGATTGTTGTGAATTTAGGATATCTTAAAGTGAAACTATATGAATCTTTCTTAATCAATATTCCGAGGACATTCAATGGGATCTATAATGAATATATTTTAGTTATACCAAAATAAAATGATGTTAAAGAGGATATTAAAAACACCTTATTTGGATAGTGCACTTGGTCCATATGACTTATACTATTACTTATACATTGAAACATGGTTGGTTGTTATGGGACATGTGATAGGTTCAATATATAACTTCCTTAATGGGAGTAATCCGCCTGGAGTTTCTTATGGATAAACCATGGTAGTAATCCCTATGGTGGTCGGACCAAGAACTCCTAACTAGTACTGGATAATATGAAAGTTTAACTTACCATAAAATGTTCTATATTTTATCCTAAATTTTATACATGAATGTATAATTCCCAAAAATATTTTATAGGATAAGCATGGGTTCATCAATGGTAGGATTATTCAAGGGGATATTGGTCTAACTCACTAAATGATAGAGGATCATATTAATAAATCAGTCGGGCCTAATGTGATGGGGAAAATTGACAGGGATAAGGCCAATGATAGAATGTAATATAATATGATTGTGAGGATCATGTGATATTTTTATTTTAAGTGTACTAAAAGCCTCCAATTTCAGTGTTATTTTTCATCAGGTTTCTCCATGTCTCTGAAAGGAATGATGTTTACATTTTTTAATATGGTCTGTGGTATTTATTAGGGAGATCCACTATCTCATTTCCTTTTCATCATAAAAAAAGTTGTGTTAAGATAGTATATGAAACATTGTACCACCACTTGAACGATATCACCATTCAGATGATGGTTTAGGTTTGTTATGGAGTCATAGCTTGTTTTTACAGATGGTATTATTTTCTTCATAAATGGTCAGAATTACTCAATCCAAGATTTCAATCTGATGATAGAAGATTATATTAGGTGGTGTGGCTAGCGAATTAACAATGAAAAAAATAACATATATATTTTAGAATATTACACCAAACAATAGAACATACTAATTGAGGAACGACTATGAACTAGTAATATGATATTCCCAATGGAGTACATGGGGGCTCCCATGTCCTCAAGTAGGATATGAATTCACCACTATGAAGGCATGATTAATCATATTCAAACATGATTTTATAACTAGGAAATTTTTTTATCTCCATCAATGGTAGGCTAACCTTTGTTAAAAGTATGTTCACCTTCATACGTATTCATATACTCTCTGTGGTTATAGTTTCTACAGATATTATTCAGGAGATTGAATATATTATGAACGTGTTTATTTTGGATACTCATCTAGAAGGAAGTCATAACTTTGATAGTTGGAAAAGAAGGAATAAACCAGTTGAAGAGTGTGGTATCAACATAAGTAATAATAAGAAAACAATGCATGGATTACAAGATAAAATGGAAAGGGGATTTTTTAAAGGGAATTATCTCTGTATTATATTTTTTAAATGAAAATATGAGGATTTCAAAATGATTTTGATGTAGGATAAATGGTTTCTTCAAATTTATGATATTTTATGAAAAGGTACATCCCCTTGGTACAAGATCGATCATGTTGGAACATGTGGTGAGGAGACGTTAACATCTGAATGGATAACTTCCATGTGCATCCTCTATTCATTTTAGGGTTCCCTGTATAAGATATATCCTTCCATCTATCTATAAAATACATGTATTTTCTAATGAAGGTGATAAAAAATGATAATATATCTATATTCAGATCAATTTAGACCTTAAAGGATAATGGCCATTTCATTTTCAATCCCATTGTATTGAGAGATTTTATGTTGCCTATAAATTATAATATCTTTCACAAAAAAGGGTGTTTAAAGGGTTTTCATAATTAGTTTGGTGAAAAGTCATCCATACTAATTATAACTTATTTATTTAGTGGATTAAAAATCATGCAGTTACTATAGATAGTGATTTTTAGAGAATTGACTTCCAACTAGAATCTAAATATACCCATTTTGGTCATCTAAAGGTGGAAAATATTTCCCACACCTTCCCTCAATAGAGAGTCAGTGTGGTTCACTTAGAACATTATTTGAAATTTTCTAGGAATGGAGATTCAAGGGGATTACATGTAAGAGTTCATTCAATCTTGGCCTCAAAGGATTTGGAACTCTATTACCTAAATACAGCTATGTATTATGGTGTTAATATCCAGGTGATGGACTCTATAGGTAGAACCCATTGATTCCAGATAATATGATCAACACTATACCACATACCATCTTGCTGGAAAAATTTATTCTCTCATAATATTCCTTTGTGGTCTTTATCATGTTGAGAAAACAGAATTAATATCTTAGAAATTTAATCCCATAGGATCCCTACACTCTAGATAGATCCATCGGTGCTCCATTAAGATGATGGGTGTACTAGAGATCCTCTTACACAGGTTTGAAAATCAATACTAATGGATCATGAAAATATAGTGTCATGTAGGGATTCAGAATCATTAGGGGCACTTATGGGTCAATGGTGATGTTTTTTAATACATATTAGGGGTATGATAAATATTTCTTTCTTGAAATATGGCAAATATAAAGTGACCAATATTTATAGGTGTTATGAAAAATTGCATTATATATTATTGAAACAAAAAAATAGCAGTGAAAATCATACATGGAATGATTTCTACTCATTGGTCTATTATCAACATTATTTGAGAATATTCAGGTATACACAATGAAAAAATAGTGGTTAATTAGATATAATGTGAAAGGTAAAAGGTATCCAACATACTGGAATCAAAGGGTAATCAAAATGAGAATTTAATTATTTACTCCTCCACTAGAACTGCTCCTTTAGATTGTAATAATATTACCATAGGTGATGCACAAGGGAAATATCATTTTATAACCCCTTAATAACCAGATTGGTAGTTTCCCCCTTATAAAAATATTAAATTTTTAGTGTGCGATGAGGTAATGTAATGATAAAAAATTAAATGGTTATCTATTATATAATTAATAAAAATTACGTTTAAGAGACATGGAATGGTAATTTTACATGTGAAATATATTCAATGGATTGGCATATTAATGCATTAAAATGATATTGAAGATAAAGTTTTTTTCATGATTTTATCAAGCTATTGTTTCTTAATATTTTTTAGGGCTAGAACAACATGCACACTGTCTGTTTCCATGAATTATTAATTTCCAAAGTCGATTGACTTCAATCAATTTCATCAGAAATGAGTACACATTAGTTGAAATAGGATGATGTGATGTTATCTTATCCCTTCATGTAATCCTCCTAGGAGATTATTTCCTTGTACCAGTCCCCTTTATAGATAAGGTCATGTTTTTCTAAATCATTCCTTGTTTCATATCATGGTGGACACTGGTTAACTACACTAATTATTTCTTGAAAGGGTAGTAACCTTCGGTTAGAGTGAGTAGTCACATTGGGAATTTCTCGACATGTTAGGACATTGGGTATATTGGGAACGTATAATGTTAGCCCCTTTGGAGGGAATAACATGTGTGAGGCATCTTAGTTATGGAACCAAACATGTCTTATGTCTTCCATGAGGTAGTTGATGCTAGGGGAATAATTCATCAGAGTCCATTTACCTTAGACAGCCCATGTTTATTGCATGGGGTACTGATTATGGATCAAAGCATGAGTTTAATGTGTTATGGACATACGAATATGGTGAATGTCTTATGGGGACATTAAGGGTGTATGTTTAATGTCTAGACGAGATGGAATAAGTCATGGGATTTTTTTCATACAGGGACATGTGGTGGAGTTTGTCCATAGGAGGGATGATTTAACATTTGGATGATAGAGTGTGTCCCCCCCCGGGGGATAATTTAACACTGGATGACGTTGGGATGGAAACATAGGGTGTTTTACTATTTACCCTTTGTAAGAGTTAGGAATAAAAACCCATGTAGATCAAATCCATCATTTAAGGTTTTGTAATAGGACCGATCCATGCAATTTAATGTCATATTGTAAGGAAGCACATGTTATGAAAGGACCAACGACAGGGGAGGGTATAGGGATTATACATGAATGTTTCCAATGTGATGCTATAGAGAAGTGGTTATTTGAATATGGATTTCTTGGGGGTGCATTTCATGTTCCACTAAGGAGAATAAATTATTGGAATGGGTCCTGCATTCGGGAGATGCTAGAGGTTCTACTAAAAATGGTGATGATGTGTGTGTGACTTACGCATGAGAGATGCCAGGGGTGATACTAAAAGAAGTGATGGTGTGATTGGGGTTTATGTGTGGAGGATTCTTGAAGTGAATCTAGGATTAAAAATATTGTTGTTGGGGCATACACATGGAAGTTTACCGATGCCTGAGGATCACTGAATGAGGGATGGTGTAGGGCTTATACGTGGATTCTACCCAATTCAAGAGGATTACTCTATGACAGGGAAGAGGGTGGTATCCCATGATTGTTATACATAGGGAATCCGATATTTATCACATAGGGTAAGAGGTTTAGTTTCATCCTATGTGAGTCAAACATGGGGAATCATGTGTTCATCTCATGATGTATGGATATAGTTTTACATCTTGGGCTAAGCATGTTATTGTAAAGTTTAACATCGTATGACTAGGATGTGGATTTAGGTTATTTTATGTCATAAAATTTAGATGTGGATGGGGATTACACCCTGAGGGGGGTGGGACCATTTCAAGGTGGGAATATATTTTTCATAATTAATCCCTACTGAGATAGGGGTATAATGACTTTCAAAGATACCACATCTAGGGATTATATAACCACCAGTCATGCACCTATATTTGGGACATGGTGTTGGAACTACTGCGGAGGAGTGATGATCAAGAGGCTTGACATTAGGGTAACTATTATTAAGATCTATAGGAATTAGGGAACCTATTAATAAGGGAAATAGTTAAGATGAAGTCCAAATCCCCACATAGAGAGAAGTGGGTGGACACAGAAGGGGTTGGTACTAATTTAACTTGCATTTTGGTTGTGGGTGAACTAGTATTGGATTTGTATGGGGTCCCTGGGCACTAAAATTTCATGAAAGGGTGTCATCTAAAATGATGAACCATATAGACGCCCAAAGGAGGTGATTTGTGAAGGTTGTAGATCTACATAGGTTAGGTGTTTTGTGAAGGATTATGCTTTGTGAAACAGAGTGTCCCTAGGTAATGACCTGGTTTCCATGGGGTGGGTGTCATGAAAGATATGTTCCTCACAAAACCCCAAGTTCCTTAAGGGGATTGATTCTTACAAAAAGTCATGGACCTTCATGGAACGGAGCTATACCATGGTTTAGATATCTCAAAAACCCATGGGAGGTAGTTTCATGATGTATGGCTACCTTTTTAGGTCAATCTTTTCTTTTCTTCATGGATCCACTGATTATCAGGAGTTAAAATCATTTCTCGAAACCTGAAAGGTGACTTCCCTGTAAAATTCCAACATATAGTGGGGGAGGGGTATTTGTAGGCCCAACAGAGGTTTGGGTGTTGGATGTTTCATGTATATATTATTTTGTGAAATTTTATGATCTTCATGAATGGATACTGTTATGTGAACCTGAGTTATGCTACGCAGAAGTTACCGTCAACCCTTAACATGGATCAGAAATTCCATGAAAGGAGGACCCATGAGTCTAAACTTATGCTAAATGGAGGTTATCACCAAACCTACATGAAAATGGACCTTCAGGAGCTATGATCATTTGTGATGGTGGGATCCTACAAGAATCCAGTCCCTTAAGTTCATTTTGGGACATGTTGGCTTGAATTTTCATTGAATCAGTTGTGAGTTCCTCATCCACTCCCACGACACACATAATTTGGGATAAACAAATCCCTCCTCATAATTGGATCTAAAGAGGGAATGGAGGGTTGGATTCTTATGGAAAATATCCAAAAATTATCAATTTAAAGACCATTTTTCAATGATTATTCCTGAAACCCGTTAGAATATATTCCTACACATAGGGTTAGGGGTCCCTTTGGGGTACCATGGGTTTTTCACAAATGATTGGATAATGAACTCTTTTCATGAAACTGAGGACCTATATGAGAAATGTTTAATTTTTATCCTCACCACTCATTAAACTAAATCCCTCTATGAACATCATTTGATTTGTTTTAAATTCATTGCATTCCTAATTTTTTATCTTCACTTCCCCTCTTATCTTATTAACATGAAAAAAACCACCCATCCCTAATCTGACATGAGTCATATTCTATTTTCGAAATAAGGGAGGGCTATGTGATTGATCATTAATATGAGAGTGTTAAGATAAGTATGAAAACATTGGGTCATAACTTATTTGTTGATCATTGAGAGTGTCCTCACTATGAAAGGATGTGGTTAGAGGATGAGGTTCTTTGAAAAACTAACATTCTTTATCAAGATGAACTGGTTCATTAATGGGGTAATTCTAGGGGTGATGAATTCTACCCAAACAATGGGGGTTATGATTATGAGTCATGATTCCTAATATTTGAACACAATGGGTGTGGTGTAATGATAGAAGATAGCTACTAACCATGTTCAAAACACATTACCTATTAGTTTTTACAAGGATGGTGAAAAAATCAGTATCGATCATTGACCATGCTCAAAACATAGAACCAATATCCTAATTCTATCTAGAACCTTTAGTGGTGTGTTCCCAAGATGTTATGTGAGCCAGTATGTAATGGGACCATGCCATTGAGGGGGCCCAATCTGACATGGAGAAGTATGATGATACAAATAAAGGGACACATTAAGCATGGATATGAAATTATGGAATGTCTCAATGGATTCCAACATTCTTTGAATTACACCGCCATAGATTTGAGAACATTGGGAAGGTTTAATGATCAGGACAAGGTTCAGAATCTTCTTCGATGGGGAGCAACATCTAGAATGTTAAGTGATGATTAAAGAACATGAAAATTGTAGTAGATGAATGTCACTAAAGAGTTAGAGAGTCATCTTAGGTGAGTTTATAAAAAAACTCATAGTTTAACATCATGAATTTAAGAATATGGACACACATTTTAATGTGATATAGTGAGGATGACATATCGCACAATTTAAAATAGTGTGATTGGGACACTGAGCCATAAAATTTAACATATTTTGAAAAGGATGTCAGGATATTAGTTAATTTTTGTAGAGTTTGAACCATGAGATCTTAGATGAAGGTAATATAGTTCATACCATGGGATCTGTGTCTCTTAATGGAATATGGTAAGTATCAAAGGACGTTTACCCAATGTGAAAGGAGCGTTGTTGGAGGACACCCAACAAAAAATGATACATCTTTGAGAAAACCGACACATAGTTTATGTTCGTGATGGTTGGACCTTAGGGTGATAATTCACATAAGATAAATTTAGTGCAGTGGACTAGAAACCTGATGTGAATTTAAGGCCAAGAAGTATAGAAACTGCATAACACATTCCCTTGGATATTTTTACATAGTTTGGATCACTAAAGGGACACATCTCAAAAGAGTGTGCATGGAATGGTAGGGATGTGACTCGATGTGAAAAGAGGGCCCTGGGAGCCCAGAATCAACATAACACATTCCAAAGATGACTTGTATGTAGTTTTAAGTCATGAATCTTGGATTTAAGATCCCTATTTATGGTCGTAGATTTCATACCAATTAAAATAATTTATAGTAATAATCCTTCGATGATAGGCGATTTGTGTCATAATGGAACTTGCAGGGCATCAAAGAAAGATTACCCAATATAAAAGCAGGAGCCTAAGAGGCCACTTAATGCCACACAAAACATACCTGTGAAAACATGAACATATTTTATGGTCATGATGATTGGACCACATGGTAACTAATTCATCTCAACCTTTCTTTATGAAAAATTCCTCCAAACCCTATACATTTATTACCCATGCTCAGTATAAGAAACAGGGAGAGGTATATAGATTCATTTTCTTAAAGTGGAGAACACAACAAGGGGAGAAAGTGAATATTGTATTCCATGGGGGAGATTGTAACTTTGAAGACCTAGATAGTAAAATCGGATAGTAAAAAATCAAGGAATAATCATTGAACATTTTAGGAACATAGGTTCTATACCCACATTAGTTTTATATGGGGAGAAAAAGTACCACATCAAGTTCAAAACATGAGAGATACTATTTGTTACTAAATAACCTTCAATTCATGAGCTCAGGATGTTGTGTGGGCTAGTATGGAATGGGAACATTTCCTTTAGGGATCCCATTTACATCCGGAGGATGCTAACCATCCAAATCAGGGAAAGTGCAAAGCATGAACATGGAAATTGGGAATGTCCTGAAAAGGATATTGGGTTCCCTAATAACTATTACACCATGAATAGAAATGAAATGGATGAATATTTGGATAGGAGAGAATATAAAATGATTCTAGAGGGGTGAAATCTTCTCAGGCGAGGATATCAAATCATCTCATACTATGATGCATTCCAGCATTACATGGGGTAAGGATATAGTTTAGAATGGTGTGTTGAGGACATTGGTTTGTGATCAACCCATATTCACATATGAGGTGTCCCAATTTTATATTGGTTAATTGTTTTGTTCATACCATACATATCATATGTGGTATCCTAGTTTTTTACAGGGTAATTCTTTTTTGGTCATCCCATACTTATCATATGAGACATACCAATTTTATACAAGGTAATTAGTTTTTTGGTCAACCTGTACTTATCATACATGACATCCTTGTTTTATAAAGGTTAATTCGTTTTTGGTCATCCCATATTTATCATATGAGTAATATCAATTTTTTTAGGGTAAGATAGTAGTTTAACCTCATGCAATGAGGATGTTCATCTTTTTAGATTGATGTTGTACAACTTGGACTATGGATACTGCTAGTTTTAGGTTGTGGAGCTTAGACCATAGGGGTATTTTCTTATTTAATGTCATGTATTTTAGACCAATGGGAGGCACAGGTTCCCTGATGAGGTTTGTGTGGCATGAAATAATGATAACCCAATGAGAAAGGTGGGACAATGAGATCCTTTTCCATACAAAACTAGATAAATCATACCTCTGGTTTGACTTCATGTTGCTGGGGAAGAAAGTACCCCACAATGATTAAATGAAGTTGGCTAGGCCCAAGATTATATATTCGGGTATCACTACATATCCCATGAGTATGAGAGTCAATCCACACATAGTTCTTGGAAACAATGTGGTAGTAGAATGACACTATAGGGGGGAAATACTCTCCTCAGAGGTTATCAAATCATATCCTTTTAGGACAAGAGGGATCCTAAATTTATTGGGGGTAAGGCCATAGTTTAACATTGAGTAATGAGGAAATTGGTTGGGTCTTCATTACAAGATACTCGTTCTTTTCTTCCTCATGTCAGGTCGTGAGGGAATCTCGACCCGATAATGGGTTATGGAATATCATTGGGAATTAAATGGAAAGAGGATTCCCATGAGGTAATTTTTGGGTCATAGAACCATGATTAATGGGTTTTTCCATGGTGAATTTTTCATTAGGGATAGAGAAATAAGATATAGGAATCACTATGTATCCCATGAGAATAGGAATAAAGGCACACATAGTTATTTAAAAATATGGGGGTATAGGCATGAGGAAACACTAAGGGGGGATAAAACTAAGAAAATGAGGGGCCAAAGAGGACATATTCACACATTTTAAGCTCATAATTATTGAACTAGGAATCCTTGTTTTAGTTTTATAGTTCTTAGACCACGGGTGTACTTAGATAATTTTTGTGTGGTGTGAATTATTTAAAACCTGATGTGGAAGGAGATAAGGAGGCCATTAACAACATGAAATGACCTTGAAGTTAGTTTGAAATAGTTTAGAGTCATAATACATGCAGTTAAAAAACAACTTTGAGTCATAATTCTTGGATTGGGGATATTATTTTATGGTCATAGAGCTTTGACAAGGAAAAATGGACTTGTTTTTTTCAAGGGTATTTGTGTGAATCAAAATTGGTAAAACCCATCATTAAAGGTGGGAACATAAGACAACATACAACATACATCCACAAAAAAAATATAATTTACTTTTGTAATGATTGGACAAGAAAAAATTAGTATAATATTTTACAGTCATGATTCTTAGACTGGGAAGATGTTCATCTGAAGGATATCTATGTGGTGCGAAATATAGAACAACCAATGTAAAAGGGGGGCACACAGGCCTGCATTCAATGTGAATAACTGAAGAAAAAATTCACATAGTTTAATGTTATAATGATTGGATCTTAAATGGGACCAAGGGGATGAATGGTTGATAAATTTGTGGATAGGATCAGAGAAAGAAGGTCAAGGAATCACTATATATCCAATGAGGATGGTAATCAATTGAAATGTTGTTCTGGAAAGTAGTATCATAGAATATCGACATTGTAAGTAGGATAAATCATATCTGAAGAGGGAATTAAGTCATCCCATATTTTTCATGGGGATATTGTGATTATGAAATGGGGAAAGACTATAGTTTGACATCTTGTACTGAGGAAGTTTTTTTGATTCCTCTTATATCACATAAGGCATCCTAGTTTTATATAGGATATTCTTTTTTATCATCCCATACTTATCATAAGAGGCATCCCAATATTATATGGGGTAAGATATCATTTTAACATCATGTTCTAGGGATGTTAGGTTTGGTTGTGTAATGTCATAAAAATAATACTATGATTGATTATAGTTTAATGTCATAGAGGTCATACTATAGGGGATACAATAAGTTTAGGGTCATAATGATTGACCATGAATCCCAATCTATGGTCATAGAGTTTGGAACAATTTAAAATAGATTAAGTTCATACTACCTACACCTTGGTGAAGCTACTGGTTTAAGGTTTTAGAACTCGGAACTTCTAAAAACTACTTGAGGTAGTACGTCCAAGGCCATGGAACTCCTCATACGATGTAATACTTGATAAAAATTTCATTGTTCAGATCAAAGACAATTCTCTATTGGAATAGACCTTATAGATAACCTAAGGTCCTTCCCACTTGGGCTCCAACATTGGAAGATGTATTCTACATATCATCAGCATTCTTAGATCTACTACCATGTCACCTTAGATGAAGGAGTGGAGGATAACAATCTTATTGAATTCTCTTTTGAATATGATTCATTGCCTCTCTATGCTATGAAATTCTTAAATAATGTTTTCTATAAGGGATTCCAACTCATTTAGATGAACTTATTCAATTATTGCGTAAAGATTATGGACATAGACACCTATTCAATGTGAAAGTATCTAAACCACAAGGGGAATGACTACCTCTATTCAATATACTAGGGAGTACATTTTCTCATATGATGAATTATGAGTCATCACCTGATAGGATCAGAGGTATCTGTAGATCTTGTAGAGTTATGATTTCATGTTTTGGTCCACCATATTATTCAAAATTTTAGATAGGGGTCTTTAACAACTAAATCTACCAATTTGAATATGCATTGTATTGAAAAGTATGGTCGGGACATATGTTGTTTTTGGCTTACGACCACTTTAATTCAGTAGCCCAAAAGTTAGTGTCATTATCCTTGAAAATATCATGATGACCTCTAAATCAATGGATGATGTGGGATATCACAAACTTGATAACATATCGTGTTTTGACTACTTTTAGGGGAATCACATCTACACATTTGTAGAATAATTCTGTTATAGTGAAGATGAATATGCACTGTTAGTTTTTCCATGGCTGGTATGATCCCACAATGTCGATCAACCATGATACAAAGGGAAAAGAATATTTGGTTGTGTGGATAAGATCCTAAGGTTTACAAAAAAAATTTAATGTATCTATCATGAACGAAACATATTGGAGAACTCAATGCACTCAAAGAACATAGTGGTTTAGATGTATCCCGACATCTGAATCTTATGGGAGATCCTCAATACTACTTGATGAGAACCATATGAACCAGAATTAAATTCTTCCATTACCTGAGGGATCTCATATCCTTTTATGTAATGGAGGATAATTCCTTTGAAAACATGTCTATAGATGATTATATATAGGTTAGACCAAATCAAGAAGGGAAGCTAAGCTGTACACTGACAGATTATCTCATGCTTAGCTTGGGCTGATGAGATGATAAAACCCTATAGTTACACAACAAATGGAGTTACCCAATCAGGCATTCCTTATGATATTTTTTGGATTTGAGTTCCCAAACATAGAGGTATCAAAACCCAATTGGTTGACCTAGGAGTTTCTATTATATGAAGTGGAAAGGGAATGACCCTCCAGTGCACCATATAATTGACTTGATCATCCTAACAACGATCTGTGAGGGATGTAGTTATTCTTACCAAATCATCAGCTAAACCATTTTTTAAATTTATAAAATGAGTCACCACTAGTTGGGAAGTAAAATAGGCCATCAACGGATGTGGTATTTTTTTAGGTGCACTAACTCTTTCTTTCTGATGATACAGTCATCCATGATATTTTTGATGACTAACTTGGAGTATCCCTTCATGTTTAAATGGAATACACAACTCTCAAGGTCCAATTTGAGACTATTTATGAGATCTTTATAATTTCCTTGTTATTGGTGAAAACTTCTAACAACAGGACCAAGTTCATAAATACAAACTTTTCTAGGATGATAAAGACGATCCCCAAGCCTACTATATTAAGATTAGGGTTATTGATCATTCTACTAGCCGAGATTTTGGAGGAACCATATAAATGAATCTACCAATATGGTATATCCCGATCCACTAAAATAATAGTTTCATTTAGGAAATCATCATCCGGAGATAGTTCATTAGGGTTTGGGTGTGTGGCCAAAAAGTCTGCCAATGCCTGGCCTCTGAAAGCGTTTTTTAGGAAAAAACTGATATTAAACAACTGGGGGATCACATCCCAATGTTTCAATCATCCCATAATCATGTTTCAATTGATTATATATATTATAAGGTACAATGAGGAGAAAAAGTTGTATCTCATGATGTTTTAAGTAATTTTGCTACATACACACTGTAAAAATTAAAATGAGGAAACTCTTCTCAATCGGGGAGTATCTCGTCTCCAGGTTGAGGTGAATGAAACTAAGACAATATAGAATATTTTCCTTGTAGTCATTGATTTTAGGGTCTAGAAGAGAATGAAGGGAATTTTATTAGATAGTAATTCAGAGGAGCAATGGATTTCCTATGACATGTGGCATCAAAATTAGAGGTTGTAGAATGTACTTATAAATTTCCTTAAAGGTGGTTTGGAACTCCATATCCCATTAGTAAATGGGGTATTTATTTATGAGACTAAAAAAGTCAAAAAACATTCTGATCAGATTCACAACAAATCGGTTTATATAGGCTATGTGGCCTTGGTGGCCCTTTAACTCATAAAGGTTGGTAAGGGGAAGAATTTGATTGATCTCTATGATCATTTCTTGGTTATTCTCAAATACTTTATATCTTACAATGAATGAATGAAATTTCCCTTAGGTAACCCTGAATTCATACTTGAAGGGGTTCATCTTCAAGTGATGGGAGTGGAGGAAGCTGAATAGTTTCACCAGATCCTTGAGATGGACCTAACACTATCAAGATTTTACCACCAAATCAAACTCATAGTATTCAACCAATGTCCTAATAATTGGTTTAAAATGTGTTTCATATATCACTAATAAGTAGTAATTGAATTTTTAATCAAAAAGGCAAAACCTAATAGAAGAGACTACATTTTGGATCCTTGAAGATTGTAGAATCCTCATCATCAAAAGCCATAAGGATCTAGTTGTACCTAGAGTATCCATCCATGAGGGAGAGGTTATGAATCACTACTGAAGCATCAATAAATGAATTTTTCACTAGAAGGGGTAATTAATTATTCAGATAATGGTGATTGGGGTCTTGAAAGTTGATATAGACTCTGATATTACAATTCTTGTTCCTGATTAGGATGATTTTTGTGATCCATGTGGGGTATTGGAATTCCCCGTTGAAGTTGTATTTGATAAACATGTCCACTATGGCATCGAACGTAGAATCATGAGAGGGGTGCATCTTTTTGGGATTCTCTTTGAACCTATAATGAACTACTAGGAGGCCGAGATGATGATTGAATACTTGAGGGTCCTGCTGTGACATCTCATCATAGCTCCTAGTGAATATGGCATGGTGTGGTTTCGATAATGCAACATACTTTTACTGCTATGTTGGTGACAAGGAAACACTGACCAGTATTTTCCTTCGATCTTCCTCAGTTCCATGGTTCAACTAGGTTATCTAATCAAAGGTATTGGAGAAACCCTCTTCAAATGAAGGATGGGTGAGTTTCAAACCCCCTTCATCATTCAATATAGGATGATTAGAGGGAGGAAGTGGATCATCTAAGATAGTTGTTATAATTTGGGCACTAGTGTTTTCTTTGGTGGATGTGGAATCCTCAATGAGGAGTTACTGTTATGAAAATACTGTGGTGATAGAAGCTTTGAAGCCAATCCTAGTTGGTCTTCTAAAATGAGGTCCACCCTTGATATGAAATTAATGGAGATGAGTAGACCTGTATCTCTTCATCCTGACCCTATGGAACAACCGAGAGTTTAATAGATTTGTGGATATGAAAATCTCATAGTACATAAAGGGAGTAGGGGCTTCTAGTATCAGCCATGCTTGTCCAGTGTATGAGTATGAGGTAATCTAGGGATCCCATTTTTCTTAGAGAAACCAAAACCATTTTTCTTGGATACAACAGGAAAACCTATGAGGTTCAACATTGTGGGATGTAGCTGACGAATTAAGATAAAAAAGGTTTCATTCATGTATACTCAAGGATCAAATTTAGTGACTATTTGATCATTGAGGTCATTTATTCCCTCAACCCCATCTCTTTGAATCTTATTCCCTCCCCTTTTTTGTATCGAACATTAAGATAGAGGGATTGAAAAGGGTTTAATGGGGGTTGCATCACCCTGGAGTATCCCTACTTGACCATTAAGGTACTATTTGAGGAACTTTTGGTATGAAGAGTAGACCGAAAAATGAAAATGATGCTAGGGTCTTCCAAATAACATATTATAAGAAACGCCCTATGAGACTACCATGAATTTGGTTCTTGATATCAGACCAATGAACAAAGTCTTTAGCTAAATATTTCCACATATTATTTTCTCAATCTTATCATACACCTGAATCGACAGGCTTGTGGGAGTCAGATAAGATTCAATTATCACTAGATTTAGTCGCATATGGGTTGGGAGGAAATTGATCTCTGAGCTAGTATACTCAAGGAAGTTGCAGATTTACACACCATTTAATTGGAATGTGACGTACATAGGGAATATTTTCCCCTATACGATTAATCCTTTTCCTTCCTTGTAAAACAAGACGATGTCTCTACATTCCTCTTGCTTAAACTCCATTACATAACAGGCCTTATAAGAATCCACATTATCTTATAACATGAGAGATTTTTAAAATATTTTGTATGGGAATCATGCATTTAATTTGATAAGTGGAGTACCTAAAGGAAAAAAAGTCTCATGGGTTTAACAATGAAGAGATTTAGCACATCATACTTTCTTGATATAATAATATTCTTTCGTGATGGGGGTCGTTCTTTAGTAGTGTCATTACAGATTCTGCTGACTAAACTACTAGAGCATAGATAGTACTAGAATTGTTATTCTATGGACTAAATGGTCTTCTTTGAGAATCTACTTTATGATCATTAGTCGACTGAGGTCAGGCTCTTCTTAGACATGGCTTATCATGGAATAGTCGCAACATATATACATGACTAACCAACCTGGTCGACTATATATTAATTCCTCATAGAGAAGTTTGGGAAGAAAGATCTTGCTGATCACTGTGAAAAACATGCTACTTAGTATCAATATCATGAATGTCCTAGTTAGAGGTATTATCCTAAAAATTCTGGTTGTACGTGTGTCCTCTACCTTTCCTTAGATGAAGTCATCTAGAGGTACCTAATGGGTGTACATAGGATTATTTACTATCAAAAATTATTAAGTAGTCCACCATCTCAATTAAATACATAGTAGCATACAAATTCTCATCATCATTGGTATAATCCATGCCAGGGTAGAACTTAGGTACATCTCTTAAATCGGGAGGAATGAAGTCTCCAAAAGTGAAAGATAACATCATCATCGGTGTGGGACTCTGATTTACTTTTCTCATTTGGAATATATAATTATGAGAGTTGAATGGCCATGATGAATATGTATAGGGAATGGTAAGAGGGGGTGAGACATCCATATGAGGTTCAAGAAAACTCATGTGGCCACATATAATACCATGATCACGAGTGAATACCTTGTAGACAAACAATTATTGTTCTTTTGTCTTCCATGATTTAGAGCGTCCTTCCATTCACTAGAATCATCACTATCACTATGTGATTTAGTGGATACATGTGTCACCTATGTTATAACGTCACCCACTTGACTAATCCATGATCCACTTGGTTCTGAACCCAATATTTGAATAAAAATCATTCTTTAATGGTGTGACTATGGAACATGTGGTATAGACAATGATTAGTATTACTAGTGAGTCCAACTTCATAAGGTCACTTGTAGTTAGGAAATTTTGGAATTACAATCTTGAAGGTGCATAAGAAATATCCTAGAGCCTATGAATAATTGTAGGAAAAGTTACTATTCCTTCTAGTTGGAAAAGGAATCCTGTGAGATTAGCCTTGAATAAGGGTGAGAGAAAAATTTTCACATCGAGGAGGCTATGTATAGTGAGGCTATGTCTGTAGGTTATGTTCTGGGTGAGGCTATGCTTGGTAGGGATTTTCTCAATATGGATCATCTAGAAAAGGGGACAATAGGAGTAGTAACACCAAACCTCTTTGTAGATGGTGGTGGTAGTATCTACATTCACAAGTCATCTCATGGGTGTTGGAAGGGGAAATGTGAACAAATTGTTTCAATCCAACTTCAAGGATTATTTTAGACACTAATCCATTTTATATAAATTCTCGAATATACTTGTCTATTTCATGTAGATGAGGATAGTAACCAGTACATTTTTGACATTCTACACACACAAAATGAGATGTTGTTCATGAGACAATGACATGTCAAGAGAGTACATGAGGAAATTCCACCATGAAAAAATTAATTAACTCACTCATCATGACCCTAATTACACTTAAAGAGGTTTTGGATTCTATAATTTCATGTGGTGAAGATGAATTGGTAGAGTAACTATCATCATAGATTAACCCAACCAACAATGGACTTTATGGGCAGCTAATTGTACCCGTCAAAAAATTCCATTCCATTGACTGAACCAAGAATAAAATATTAGAAGACTACTACTATTATTAAGTCCATAATATTGGGACACACCTTTTGGTGAATTGGGATATATTCTATAGAGGATAACCCATTCCATTAAACAGGGTGAATCTAGGGTTACCAAACTCTAGGGTTTCTCAGACACTATCCACCCATGCAGGGAATGGATTTTCATTAGGTGGGATTTTCACCCTTAATTATTATAGGGCCTCGATGCAAGAAATGTGAGAAACTATAAAATCATATTGGAGAGGCTATATATCCACTAATTCATTAATATTCTCATCGAATCATGGATTGAAACAACCTTAATCCCAAGGTTGATAGTCAAACTGCTCAGTTGGGGTGGGAAACTCATATCATGCCCAATTTCCATATCATCTGGCTTCTATCCTGACTGGGTTTGTGGAGACACAATTTTCATGTTGGTTCACATGACCATAGAGGATTGGATGACTTAATGGAATAGAGATGGGGTCCCTGAAGTCATTAGTGGAGTCTGGATGCCGCTAAATAATGATATTAGTAGTGAGCCCTATGTACTCCAAATGATTATAGAGAATGATGACTATTATGATTTCTATCTCTTTTTTTACTGAATCCCTGGATAGATTAGGGGGTTATACATGTACCTTAAACTTTTCCACATAATAAAAAATAGGCAAAAACATCTTGTTGGGGGGAATTTTGAGGCTTGGTGCCTACTAATGCCGATGGGTGAGAAAACTTATTAGGGGTCTTCGTGGTACTGTTTAATCCTTTGATCTGGGTCTTAACTATTGTTCCCTATTATGAAGGCCCTATTATTTTGATCCAAATCTATGTTGGTGATGACTATGATCACCTAAGTGTTATCCTGGGGAAATATTCTCCAACACCACATAGGTTGGACTTTCAATCATGTTGTCGTATCAAGGTCGGTATGAAGTGAAGAGGAGAATAATGTCCCCAAGTATTAGATCTATATGTATAGAAATACCTACCCCGTGACTTGACAAATCACCATGAATCTCATAATGTATGTATTTTGGAGAGTCTAGCGGTATCTATATGACTAAGTGTGTTGAGATACTGGGAGTGATATGATCTGAACCTTTTAGAACTTGTGGTTGATGGAATAGAGGTGTTCATAGCTTCATCTACGGGATAGCTACTGAATGAAGAGGTGGTGATACATCATCTAGATGACCTGCAAGAAACACACTACCCGGTTCTTCGTAAGGGACTTTAGTATATCAAATTCTAAAGATGTAGGTGGGCCAAACCCCAACGATAGCTGGTCGATATCCAAAACTACCACATTCCTTCCTTCATAGAGGAGGGTTCCTTCTCTTTGTAACCTCAAGCCTTGATTGACATGATATGAGTTATGGGTGGAAGAAATAATGTAGACCGACTTTTTGGATACTCTACTAGAAGAGGGATCACCACACAGGTCAAATAACTACTATATGCTGGGACATCTCTGGGATGCGAAGTTAGAATTAAGACGATGTCCATATAGGATGGCGGTGTCAACCAATGTTTCATGTGATAGGGAAGAATAATCCATTTTGTGGATCATAGGAGTGATCAAAATAATTTGAGGGTGTCATCCCATACCTATAAATACATTTATCTTTTTATGTGGAGGTAGAGAGGCATGAAACTGGGGATGATGAATATATTTGTACCATGAGTCCATAAATGGGGATATAATGTCCTCTAGCTACAGGTTCCTACAAAGAGATCTGGGGATCCAATGGACCTTGTCTCCCAGAATGGTAAGACTCAATTCTAGGTTTATTCCGTAGACTTTGGCCATTGGAGTGAAGGTTACATCATTGAGTCATCCTTCACCTCAAAATCTAATATTTCAATGGTGATATGAGGCTTCCCAATGTTCCACCTCGGATGGATGCTATATTACCTCATACATCAGGATTGTTCTTTAGAGGATGGTATGTCTTCGGTAATGGGAGGAGCTCCACCCTGATTGGCGATTGGATAATGGGGATGACCTGCATGATGATTGGAAATGGGAGCATGGGGAGGACCTCCATACTTATTGAAGATGGAGTGAGAATGAACTTCTCATTTATTGGTGGTGACATGTGGAAAACCTCCATGTTTACAGGTGGTGGAAGCACAGTGAGGACCTCCATACTGGATATTTTTGCAGAGGGGGGGGGGGAATTCTCTTTGACGGTTGGGGAATATTGGAAGAACTGCTTATAGAATTGTGGTAGAAGCATTGGGAGGACCTCTCTGTTGATTTATGAGAGAATGGGGAGGAAATCCATTATAGAAAATGGTGGTGTGGTGTGGACCGAAACATTGATTTCCCATCACCATGGAATGGATCGTAATGGTTTTTGGTGGTACTGGAGAATATGAGATTCAACTCAACCTGCCCATGCGTAGACCGAGGTATCAATCCTAAGTGGGAAAATGAAGATCCCTATCCACCTATTTTAGGTATTTGGTAGGTAATAAAAGTAGTGGTAGGGAAAACATGACCTATAAAATATTCAAATTATCTATAACTATTTTTTGGGTTCCACATGAAATTGTCATTGAGTGTTTGGAATTTGATTCAATGGAGAGTGGATGAAATCAACCTGTTCATCGGGTTGTGGGACCAGTCAGTGCTAGTGCTGACGAGGAATGGTGGGATCCCTCCTTGGAAGAACTTGAGTGGTAGTTTCTATTAGATTGGCTCAAAAATCCTCTAACACTTCAGTGTATGTGAGTGATATATCATATAACACTAGTGAGAGGCCCCTCAATTAGTTCTCCATCAGAACTGGGGGTTCACACTGCACGTCACTCGGAAGTGGTAGTGTTAGTGTGGCATTGATTCAATGACATCTAGAATAGCCATATCCCTAGTGGAATGGATCCATTACTACTCATAAAGGTGAACATGGGTGTCGATAAACCTCCTATAGATGATCTCATAGGATAATATGGGGTATCGTAGCTCAAAATATGAATGTATGATGAATTCCGTTGTATGGGTGTAATCATTTTAGATTTCAACATCAATGTTTCCCATTCCCTAATTCCTATTGGAATGATCTCACTGGATTCCGACAGTTTGGGTCCAATAAGGAATATGTATTCATTCATTAGTAAAACTATAATGAATGTGATGCCTAATGCCCCAACATCGTTCTTTATTCCTGAAGCAGGGTAGGATCCACACTAATAATGTTGTATATTGTGGATGCCCAATGTTAACATCCTCTATTTGCAGGTGAGTTTCACACTGGATCCACCATTTTCCATGTGGGACCTCGTTCTAAATATCTGAATATGGTGACATGAAAATTCATTAGTGCCCCAAATGCTACAAGTCTCCATGGTTAAGGAGGATAGATTCCCATATGTTTTACCATTTCTATTCTTTATTCTTTTAAAGGGTCCTCCAATGTGTTTTTCACACTGCCTCTTTCCCAAAATTCTCACTTTCCAATGGATGGAGTATTCCATCACTTTCAGCTGTGACATATTCTCCTTGATCTAAATGGTATTATGGGATATCAGTTCCTCCTTCCATGTATTCCAACTTGGAGCTCATTTTCTAGTCAGGGTATCCCTAATATATTAATTCGTGTTCATAGAACTCATTTTTAGTTCCATCACAAGGTGGAGACTGATAAATTAGGCTTCTTCTTTATCGATAGATTAGCATCCTTTGGTAAAGGTGAGTATTCACATTGGGGACATATGGGAATGTAAGGAAATTGGGTATATTGGGTACTTATAATGTCCTCCTCTTGGGAGGGAATCTCATTTATAAAGCATCATTGGAACATAACACAAGGAATACTATTTTGGTCATTAGGTAGTTGATGCTAGGGGCATAATTCTACTGAGGATTTTTACCTGATACATCTGTTTTTCATTTCATGGTGTAGGGATTTTAAATCAGGGAAGTGTTTAATGACTTGTGGAGATAGGAAATGTATTAATATATTTGTGGGGAAAATATATTCACATCTTAAAAATTTGGAAGAGAGAGAACAAGTCACATGATTTATATCATATGGGAAAAGGTGATGGAGAGTGTCCTTAGGATTGAATCTTTCACACATGTATGGTGGAGTGTGTCCCCCCAAAGTGGTTAATTAGACACTAGATTATTATAGGATTAAACCATAATGATGTTCACTACATAACCTGTAAAAGAGATAAGGATTAAAACCCATGTAGTTTTATGACACAATTTAAGGTCGTGTGATATGTTGGTCCATAAATTTTAACATCATTGGTTAAGGATTACCATGTAGAAAATGGAGAATCAATGAGTATTGGTGTAAGGAAAGTGCATGGAAACAGATCGAGGTGTTTCTATAGAGTAGTGGAGATACGAATATGGATTATGTGTGGGAGCTTCTGAGGTGCCTCTAATGAGAAACTATGATGTGAATAGGGAATATTTGTGGGATCTTCATGGGGTGATTCTTGGAGAAGAAATGATTTTTTTGGGTATTGTTCATGGGAGAATCAAACAGTGCTGCAAAGAGAAGCAAAGGTGTAATTTGGGAGTATGAATAAATATTTAATGGGGGTATACCTAGAGATTTGATGATGAGCTTGGGGATTACATGAGGATGATTCAAGATGTAATAGGATCACTTTTTGGTGGGGAATAGGATGGAATAACTTGATGGACATACATGGGGCAAGCTATAATTGTCGCACAGGTTAAGAGGTGTGGGGTTGAAGAACCATTGCGATGTTTTTGTGTTAAAAATTTTATGGTATTTTCCCCACAAAATATTTTTGTAAAAGAATGATTTTTCATTCAAGATCAATCCCAGTACATCATAATGATATTTGTATGAAAGTTGAAAGTTATTGAATGTTTGAACACAAACATAAAGGGGGAGAAATGTTTTTTCTTTTATGAAAGTTGTTATATAGACTCATAGGATGATACTAAGAAGTATTATATGCAGAGTATCAGACCAAAAAACACTAGATGTAAAGGTGGTAAGAAAATAAAGTTGTTGATTGAATACACCATCAGTCCCAGGTTCATCCATATGAATTTCATGATCTATCAGACTCGGTGTTAGAGAGAAAAAAGTTGAGGATTGATAAAGTTTTATTATTTCTCATGATTTTTTAAATAAGATAATGAAGTTAGATGTTTTAAAGATTTCATACTTTCTAAACTAAATCGAATAAATTGAGAAATCATAATGATTGTATCAGTTCAAGAAATCTAGAAATAGATTCGATATAGAGTTACCAAAATAATAAATTTTTAGAAGTCATAAGGTGTAATGATAATGATTTTTGAGTAATTTAAAAGTTGAAGAATATAAAATTCCATCATAATGATAATTAAATCATAATAAAAATTCAATTGTTATGAGGATTCCACCAAACCGACTTTGATATGGAGATATGACCAAAATGACTCTAATAAGGACAGTCAATAAGAATGACATTGAAGAAGAATGATATATCATAATGAGCTGAGAAAGGAAGGAAGATCATAACTTGCTGAGAAATAATGCCAAATCATTATGAGTAGAGCAAGAAAGCTAGATCATAATGAGCGGAGAAAGAAAGGAAGATTGTAATGATAAGTGGAAGTTGAAGGTGTGGAAGTTTCATCATATTGAATATGAGGAAGATCCATCATATTGATGAAGGGGAAGTTATATCAAATTGAATAAAGTTTAGAAATTATGAGACAGTTGATTATGAACAAGAATCAAAAAGCAGATTCCATAAGTTTTATAAAGAGTTGAAGAGGTCAAACACGAAATTAAATTTTTTCATAAATCTTAGAGAAATATAAGAAGTATTGAAGAATTCAATTCTGAAGTTTAAATATGAGTTTTTTGGGTGTTTTGAAATATGAGGAAGTGGGGAATGTTTTTAGGTTTCGCTCCCTTTATTTTCTGATTGGCCTGTTAATTTTTTCTCAACTCATTCATATGTTTTATCTTTTCATGCGATCAAAAAAGGACGAGTGATGAAGAATTCGAAGTGAAAGTTACTACATGACATAGATCTCCTTAAAAGATCGAACATCTATTTATTCTTCAACCATATTGGCAAACATCATATTGAGGAGATCGTATTGAGTCTATTAGATTGAAGACGATTGAATTGAGTTTCTAAGAAGAGTTTGAGAAGTGAAAATTGAGTAAAGGATAATCATATTGAGTTAATCGGATTGGGAAAATAAGACTCATACAAATCAGAATGTGGATTCAGAATAATAATTTTTTGAATAAAATTGAGTAATTTATTTATTATACTTTTTTTGGCCCTTTTATTTTTATGATATTTTATAAATTTATGGGAGTTAGAATAATCGTTCCATTCCGGAGATCGAATTTGTCTAATTGGAGTCTCTTCAACTTGTAATCACTTATTGATTACAAGGAATTTTCCATAGAACTATGGGACTGGCTATGGAAATGATGTAGCTTCTCATAATGAGGTCAATCTTTGTAAATCTTGCATTCTTTACCTTCTTCCAAACTTTTTTTGTCCATGAATATTTACTAAAAGTTGATAATGTAATAATTAATAATAGGTTACATGGGTTAAATTTATAAATGGTTTGAAACTCATAAAAAGTGAATAACTAGTTCCCCCCATTCTCAGTTATTTTTATATCCTATGGAACATCAATTGGAATTATAGGGAAGGATCCCTTATTGAATCCTTATCATGTATAACCTTAAAATTTTAAATAGTGCACGAATTCATACATTTGATGGAAAAATTGTTAGGGATGCTAAAATAAGACGATTCCTATCCCCTATCTATTAGATTAGAAGTTGTTGATGCTTATACAATTGGTTTTATAAATATTTAGAAATATTATCCCATGATATTTTCTAATAATAGAAATATATAAGTTGAATAAAAAGATAGAAATAATATCCTTACGACTTTTCTGAAAATTTTAATTAGAATGTGATGGGTCTCAAAACATCAAAGATTATGTAGGATAATCTAGAAAGTGTTCTAAAAGGTAATAATAATGTTAGGGAAGAAAATATATAAATATGGCATAGTAATCATGGAGACATCATAATGAAATATGAAGAAACAATTGATGGATTATTCAATAAAGTAAATAATTTTTTTTGAAATATCAGAGGATTTAGATATTTCCTATAGGATTCTACAATTTTGATGAAACTTTTGAGAAAATTTTAGAACGGTTTGATTTTAAAATTTCTTATTTATAAGATAAGGATAAATTATCTCTTGATTAATTGATTAAATTTATTATTTCTTATGAAATTAGAAAAGATCAAATGTTCAAAAAGAAGATGAATGATAAAATGGATTTTGAATCCATGATACAGATGAAAATATTAAATGTTAATGATTTTAGTCCTTTTTTAATTGAAGATAAAGAGGATGATGGGTTGAATAAAAAAATGGCATATCTTATATCCAATAACTATAAATGTGGAAGAGGAAAGTAGGGAAGTTAAATTCCTCTAAAATGTTACGAGTGTGGTGGAATAAAAAAAATTTCTATTAAATTCTGCAAGAATAAAGTTGGTGAATATCGTGATAATTATAATGAAAAACCTTGATGCAAGAAGGGGAAGAAAAGATAAAGAAGAAAATTCATCCACAAAATATAAGAAGTTAGTTGGAAACAATAGAAGTATGTTGAGTAAGAAAGCTTAATCCAACAAAACTAAAAACAATTATCTAGAATATTGAATTTCAGAAAATGTAAGAACATTCATTAAAAATTTATATAATGCTAATGAATCCTAAAATAGTAACGAATAAGAAGTTTAAAAATCTTATATAGAGTATGAAATCAGAATATAACTTCTTACATATCATGAGAAAAAAATCTCTTAATAAAGAAATAACATTAATATATAAAATTTATAAAGAAGTTTCAAAAGAAAAGAAATATTCCATCATGTATTAGGAAGAATACTTTCAGGAGATATTAATTTAATAATTTATAATTGCTGAACAGGGAACGATGATCACAGATCTGAGTAGGAAGATGATATCTAAGGATAAAGAAGTCAACAAGGCTCAATGGGAACATCTTGATTATGAAAATACCCTTAGGAAGATGAATGATAACTTCCACAAAGACATTAAAGTACGAGATGAGAATTCTAAAGTTGATGAGAAATATTAAATCAAGAATTAGGTGAAATTCTCGCACATCAAAAATTGTGTTTCATATGATTTTTATAACATTTTAGTTTCTAGAAAATGTATTAGTAACTATTTGGTGGAAAAGGGTATGAGAAACCTATTTCATTTAAAGAGGATGAAATCCCACTTTGGTGGAATGATGATCCACATCTTAATATTGTTAAGGGAAAAAATAAGTCATCAACCTCAAGAATGTTTCTAAAGATAAACATCTATCATGAGTAGAAAATAATGATTCGATCGCTATTGGTGGAGTTTTGGAATCTATGAGATCAAAGTTTATAATTTTCAGCATTACATATCACTTCACGTAATAAGGATCGAATAAATAGAAAACAATGGTGGAAGAGGGTTGAGAAACATTCCGAACCCATATGAAGTTAGAAAGGAAAACAATCAATATGTTTGAAACCTTCCAACAAAAAATAATTTTTATTGTTTGTATGAAGATTTTGTGATATGTGATTAGGATATTAATCATTCCAAATGATGTATGAAACTCCTTAAGAAAAATTTATCTTAGGGTACAAAATAAACCGAAGATGAAAAAATGAATGTTGAGGAAAGGTCTTTTTCTATTGAGAAAACATTAAATGAAATAAGAATGAATATACTAGGGATAGATGATAGAAATTTTTCATCACGTATGTTAGGTGACAAAAAAATCATTAATCATGTTAAAAATAATGATGGAGGAGCAGCTAACTTTGGTAATTATAGTTATTTAAAAATAAAAGGAATCAGAGTGGTTGAGATTGAAGAAGAAAATTTAAAATCTAAAGAATTCTTATTTGTTGATGGGATAAAACATAAATTACTAAGAATAAGTCAACTTTTTGATTAAGAAAATGAAGTTATTTTTAGAAAAGATTATTATATCATCAGAAATCTGAAAGATGTAAATGTTATCATAAAAGGAGAAAGAACCCGAGGTAATCATTTCGGAATTAGAGAGTTTAATAATTCTTGATACTTGAGTGCTGAACATGAAAAAAATTATGGCCCTAAATACATGGGTACCTTAGAAGAAAAGTGTTAAAAAACTATCTATAGTTGATGTTGCATGAAATAATATATAATTGAAAATAAGAGAAGAATAAGTTTGTATTACTTTTCAAAAAGGGAAGATGATTAACAAAAGTCAAAATGGAGTTGAAAGAAAAAAAATTTGGTGGAAATTAGAAGAAGTATATTAAAAAAATATAAACATCCAATGTTCTATTCGAGAGAATATAGTAGTATTTTTGTATATGTTCAAAATATATCCTTATATGGAATGAAAACCAAATGAACACTTATGAAATGCGGTATAAAAAAAATTTATTTAAATACTTCCAATGTTTTTCAGAAGTCCATGCATACTCAATATAAAAAATATAGATTTGGGATGGTTTTATGAGAATGCTGAGGAAGGAAATTTTATGGGTTATTAACCAAATAGAATAAGTTACAAATGTTCAAACAAACATTTACAAAATCTAATGAAATCATATGTTGTGAAAGTAATTGAAAATTAAAATTCATTAAATTTTTTTTTTAAGAATTACAAGGATGACACACTTGATATTTCCATAAATAGTGAAAGTAAGTCAAAACATCCTATCCAAGTGTTCGAAGAATCATGTGATGTGGAATGGTTAACTGGAAGAGAAACCTTGAAATTTACCACCTTATAAAAGACAGGTTGAGTCCAAAAACATTATTGAAAATTAAAAGTCTCCAATTTAGATCAAAAGGAAGTTGAGATTATAAAAAACCTTTATTATCTAAAAATTTGAACCAGAATTAGTTTCAGAAGCTATTAAACAAAAATAATTGATGGATGATATGAATGAAGAGTTGGATCAGATTGAGAAAAATGTAACATGGGATGTTTATCCATGATGATAAAATAAAAAAGTTGTTTATATGAAGTTGATTTATAGAAATAAGTTGAATGAACATAGAGATGTTTCAAGAAACAAAACCATTCTTGTTTGTAAAGTTTATGTACATGTGAAAAGTGTTGGTTCAGAAGAAAATTTCTCCCTAGTTTCAAGATTAGAAACTATTATAATGTTTCTTTTAGTGGCTTCACGTCGGAGTTATAAATGTTATTTGATGGATTTTCAATTAGATTTCATCAATGTTTAGATTGATGAAGAAGTTTACATTGAACATCATCATTTTTTTCAACATGATAATGATGAAACAAAGGCTTGTAGATTGAATAAAGCATAATATGGGTTGAAACAATCCTCACATTACTTTTATTCTAAACATGATTTTTTTGAGAATATTGAACTTCTCTAAATTTAATGCTGATAACAAATTCTATATGATCGTTTTTTTTATCTGGAACTATAATTGTAATCATTTATGTGTATGACATAATTTGTGCAGGGGATGAATGAATGTTTTTTATTAAATTTTATAAAGAAATGAAGAGGAATTTTGAAATGTCAATATTGAAAGAATTAACTTTATTACATAGCTTAAAATTTCAAAAAAAATAAAAGTACCTTTTCTTATCTCAAGAAAATTATGACCATGAATTGTTAAATTAGTTTGGGATGGAAGAATCCAAATATGTTTTTAATCGTATTTTAGTGAGAAAAAATTAGTGTAAAGATGAACTTGAAATACATGTGAAATTGAGTTTTTTTGGGAATATGGTATGAACTCTTATTTACTATATAACCTCAAGTATTGATATAGTTTAATTTGTTACTTTGGGTTATAGGTATCAAAGTAATCAAAAATAGTCACATTTTTTGGAAGTAATGAGTATTCTAAGGTATGTCAAAATAACATCTTCACATGGGTTATTATATAAATGAAATTTTGATATGAATATTCATGGTTATACTGATGACGATTGTGCCAGATATTGTAATGATAGAAAATCAACCTCAAGAGGAATATTTTTCTTGGTTGAATGTTTTACGAGTTGGTAGAGAAAGAAAAAAAGTTTAGTTGGTTTTTGTATATTGGAATCTAAATATGTTGTTTCTACACAAGCATCTACTTAAATGTAGCAGATTAATGTTTATATCAATGATTTGAAAGAAAATGTTTCTAAACCATTTAAGACACTTCATGATAATCGACGTGTAGTTGACCTTTCTAAAAATATTATCCAAAATTCAATATCAAAATGTATTTATAAAAATATTCACTTTATTAAAGAGAAAGTTTTTTGGGTATACTATGATGGAATACATCTCAACAAAGTATCAAATCAGTTATATATTAAAAAAAATCCATTTCTAGAAAAATATTTTTGGAATTGATGCTGAAACATCATCTTCAGCCTCATCCCATGACTTTTTAATCCTCATATAGAATATCCCCCACCATTCTTTTCATTATAGTGACAAAGGGGGTGATAAATTAGCTGCTTCGTATTGTAATTTTTTCTACTTAGCTTTCATTTATAAATCTAAAGATATGGTTATCACAAAACGTGGGGAAGAAAAAAAAAGTGAGATAGGAGAAGATAAAATTGAGGAATTTTTATGTTTATATGGACACATAAATTTCTTGTCAACAAGGTATGTAATTCATTCAAAATCATTACTTTATCTAGTAGTGTAGTGTTTGGACACTCTGTTTTGAAAAAGGATTTGTTTTGGTAAAATTCAAAAAACATATGTTTTTTACAAAAGATGAGTTGTGAAAAATTTATGAGAGTTGCTAATTTTTTAAAGAGGAATGTTAAAAAATCTAAAGGCAGATATTAAAGAATCTTTGTGAAGTTTTTATATTAAAAAAGTTTTCATATTTTTTTATATAATTTTCTTTAAATAATGTTTTTTATATATAATCAGACTTAGTTCATTGTAGTGACCTTTATATGAAAGTTTAATTTTTCTTAAAGTTTTAACTCAAACATAAAGGGGGAGAAAGGTTTTTTCTTTGAATAAAGATTTTTTCTGGACTCTGAGGATTGGATGGAGAAGTACCAGATATAGAGCATCTAAATGAGCATCACGAGGTGAAAAGGTGGTAAAAAATATGAAGTTGTTAAGAGAATGCACCATCAGTCTCAGTTTTATCATTATGAAATTTAATATCCATCAGATGCAGAGTTTCTTAGAAAGATAGAAGTTACTAAGAAAAGAATTTATATTGTTTATAAAGAGTTTTTAATGAAGATTCTGATGTAAGGAGTTAGAATGTTTTCATACATTCTAATCTAAATCAGATATTGATTTTTTGATCACGGAGTTCTCAAAAATCATGAAAACAGTCATGGTAAAATCTTTTGAATAAATGGAGGAATTGTAATAATTGAATTCGTACCGTAAATCCAGATACATATTAGATACAAAATTTTCCATCTCATATGTTTTTAAAAGTTTTAATTTTTAATGGTGGGGAAGATTAAAAAATATCAAAGTTACAGAGTGGTTAATTCCATCATAACAAGAATTCTATTGTAATGAGGATTCCATTATAATGAGGATTCAATACAACTGACTCTAAGAAGAAAGATGATCAGACTAAATCTAAGAAGGAATTGTAATCAACATAACCCAGAAGAAGAAAGGATGATTGTAATGATATGAGAAAGAAAGTAAAATCATGATGAGCCGAGAAGGAAAGAACGATTGTAATGAGCTGAGAATGAATTCCAGATCATAATGATTTTATAATGAAAGGAAGATCATAATGAAGAAAGGGAGATGACGGTCCGGAAAATCAATCATATTGAAGCTAAGGAAGTTACATCAGACTGAGTAATGTTTATAAATAATAAGAAGGTTTATTATGAAGAAGACTCAAAAAGAATATTCTAGAAGGTTTATAAAGAGTTGAAGATGTTAAACATGAAATTATATTATGAATAAATTTCATAGAAATCTGAGAATTTTTGATGCATTAAAACATTATGTTTAAATGAGAGTGTTATTTATGGTTTATAAATTTGATTTTGGGGGGAAATTTTTCATGTTTCTCACTCCTGATTTTCTTAGTCTCCAATAAATAATTTCTCAAATCATTCATACATTACAACTGTTCAAGAAAGCGAAAAACTGTAGTGAAGAATAATTCGAAGTGAATGTTCCTATAGGATAATAATCTCTTGAGAATATCAAAAATCTATTGATTTTTCAACCATATTGAGAAATATATTATTTAGAAAATTCTATTGAATCAATCGGATTTAAGAATATCATGATGAGTTTTTGAGAAAAGTTTTAGAACTACAAATTGAGTAAGGGAGAATTGTATTGAGTTAATTAGACAGAGAAAATAAGACTCAACCAAATAAAATTGTGGATTCAGATTGATCTTTTGTATGAAAAATTAAACAAATTCGTTATTCTTATTTCTTGGCTCAATTTTTTGGTAAGAAACATTGTAACCTGATAGAATTTAGTATAATCATTCCAATCAGATATAAAAGGTGTCTAATGGGAGATGGCATAAGTTATATTCACTTCCTCATTATTGTGAATTTCTATATACCCACACGAGTTTCTATGGAAAAGATGTAGGTTCTCACACTAAGGTTGAAACATAAAAATATTGTTTTATTTACTTGCATTTATACTTCTTCATGAATGATTATTTAATAAAATCTAATAAGGATGTAAGTCTTAACAGGTTACATGGGTAAAGTTACAAAAATATTTAAAAATCATAGAAAGTGAATAACTGATTCAACCCCCTTGTATCTATTATTTTTCTATCCTATAGAACATTAGGGGTTATACCATGTGAGTCATACATAGGGAATACTTTGTCAATCACAAATAATATGTCTATAGTTTTACATAATGTGTTGAGGAAATTTTCATCAAGTTTAACACTGTATTACTAGGATTTGTTACTAAGTAGTTTTATTTCATACAGCTCAGGCATGGATGGGGATTACACCTCAAGGGGGGAACATGTCAAGGGGAGAATATATTTGTCATTAGGAATCCCCATTGATTCAGGTGATAATTTTACATGAAAAATTCCACCAATAGGGCTTATATGACCACCACTCATACAACTCTGGGTTGGACATCGTGTTGGCAGTGCCATGGAGGAGTGACAATTAGGAGGCCCGATGTTATGGTTCATATGATTAGGAGCTATATGTTATAGATTACAATTATTAGGAGAAATAGGTATGATAAAGTCCCAATACATACTTAAAATTGAGTGGGATGATACAAATGCTTTTGGTACCAGTTTCATAGGAATTTGGGGTGCGGTTGCACTGATCTTTGATCGGTTTGGGGGCCTTGGGAACTCAAAATTCGAGAAAGGTTGTCAGTTGAATGGAGGCACCATAGAGTAGATCTAAGGTGGTTCTTCATTAATGTTGGTGATTTTTGGTGTTAAGGGGTATTGAGAAGTAGTATGCTTCACGAAACATAGAGTGACCCTACCTTGGGTTAAATTTAATGTTCCCATGGGGTTGGATTTAATAAAGATAGGTTCCTCCCAAAACCCCAAGTTCCGTAGGGGGATTTCTTCTAATAAGAACTCCATAGAACATAACATAAAGAATATATACAATGGGTTGTGGATCTCAAAACCCCATTGGAGATAGTTTTTTAAAGGATGACATCATTTGGAGGTCCATCTCTTCTCCTAATTGTATAGACTGTAAGTATCATGAGTTTAGAGCATCTCTCAAAAGCTGAGAGGTCACATATTCAATAAAGTTAAAAATATATGGGTACTCATAGAACAAAGGTAGGAAAGGGAGTTTTTTTGAAAATGATGTAGTCTTTCAAAAAACATTATGAACATCATGAATAGATGGTGCTCTATAAACCTGAGTTATGCTTCATAGAGGTTACCATTGACCGTTCACACAATCCATGAATTTTGTGAAAGGTGGAATCACGAGTCTGGAAATACACTACACATATATTACCATCAACCATCCGTGTGGACATACCTATTCAAACTATGTTCATTCATAATGGTGGGGTCCTATGTGAATCTAGTCCCTTAAGTGGATTTTCAGACTAATTTTTTCCCAGATACACTCCGAATTAGTTCTTGATTCCTCATCCTCTCTTGTGAAACACATACTTAATCATCAATATACATATTATGTAATTTGTTTCGATATAGAATGATAGGTTTATGATATTTTAGTGTCTATATAATGTGTCTTAAATGGGGTATATTTATCTATTAAATATGGGCTATAAATTATGTTTTTATGTCCACATATGTGTTAGGAATTATTGGAATACTTATGATTAATTTCCTTATGTTTGTGTTATTAGAGAGGAATATGTTGTTTTTAAATTTGATGTAAATTTATATGGAAGGTACAAATTGAGGGGGTGTTTTCTACTAATTTTGATATGCTTGATATAGTTTCATGATGTTGGTCACATATAATATTCCTAGGATTGGACTTAAATACGAGACTATATTAGGAAATACACATGTTTTTATTGAAAAATAATTTATGACTAATAAATGGAATAATTCCGTATGTTTAACATATATAAATATAACAAGCCTAGAGTTTAGCTACAAAAAATTTATGATTATAGGAATTGGACGAATCAGGTATGATTTTTTGGTGTCTTGGTTCTTAACTAACTATATATTATATGATAAAAATGATTAATATTAAATCATTTAATATTTTCGTTGATTATATATGAACAAAAATTGACTCCTTGATATGGATAGGGTTATAGTGGTTTCTACTGGTAATTTATTTTTACTCCTTATACATACAAACCTACCGTGCATATTGATCATATTCCCAACTCTGTAGGTAAAGTCTAGGAGCCTCTATAGCATGTGAGTTGATTTCAGGTGATATTGTAGAGTTTTGTATGTTTTTAATGGATTATTTTGGAAGGTATTTTGACAAATTGTACTATTTTTTATATAGTTTTATTATTATTACATTAAAACTTATGTTTTATCTTAGAGTTGTGTTTGTTTGTATGCCACATGTGGGTATAAATTGGATATTGTAGTGACATAATGGATCATTGTTAATCATTTATGCAATAAATTTTCAAAAGTACTATTATCATAGTTATTTTATTATATGAACCATTAGTGAGTAAAACCCTCCCAAATTGATTTTTTTAAACCTTTGGTACAATTCATTATCCTCTGGTGATCTAAGAGAACACTTTAGGCTATGTGACATTTACATACAATGGAATGGTTTTACTGGTGTTGTACACTACAAAATAGTATCATACCAGTTATTCTCCTTATTCTCAATGTTGGAAAGGTTAATAGTAGAGAATAATATATATTATATGTCATAAAAGATGTATATGGTTTTTAGTCCAATAAATATATAATGTAAGTTCGTGTTTTAGGGATATATGGGACAATATTTGTTCATTTTATAAATAATATTTTTGGGTTAATACTCACATAGTTGTGGGAAAGTAGTGGGATATTCATGTAAAATATTTTCATATAGGGACATGGGAAATATGTGAGTGTGTATTTTATTATGGTTAACATGTGATCTGATTGAGCAATTAAATTTGGTCAAATAATTTCATTATTAGTATCCGAATTAGTGTTTTCCCCAATATATTATTAACAATAGGTTTATTAAATAAAAAGATGGATATTTTTATAGTGTGCTGTGAATTATTTTGATTGTTCATTATTCAGTGATAATGTGATATGAATTATTTGTCTAAAATGGACTTTTATGAGCTAATTTTGGAAAACTAATAATGGGATTAACTATTTATTTGATAAATAAACCTGATGGGTAATTTATTATTTCTTGTTTATGTGTATAATTTCTATGAACATAAGTTAAAGGTTACTAAGGAATTATGGAAACAGAATGTTATGATTAAGCGAAGGAAGATGATCTAATGATTTTTTATATTGGTTAAGTGATGGTGTGGGAGAAAGTTCATAAAATGTGTACTTGATTGGTTTCATTATAATGCTATGATTTATTTTCAATGGGGTCAAAATGATGAAAATCCTGAAAAAATATGGATGGGAATGAAATAATTATGAGAACAATCAACATTGAAAATATGTGTGTATTTTGATCTAAATGAAAATTTCTTTCATTCATTTTTTGTCACGTTCAAAATGACATGTTATTTAGTAACTTAAATGTTGATGTGATTATTAAATGATTAAGGTATGATTAAATGGGAAATTGAGTTATAAACATTATTTTTTGATTATTTATAATTGTTTTATATTGGATTTTGATTTCAATATGTTCTTAGAATAGTTATAATGTTAATTGTGTGTATAAATTTCAGCATAATTAGAAATATAAATTGTTTTAAATTATTTTCATAATGATGAGAATTGGTATGAATTTGAGAATAATTAACTAAATGATATGGCTAAAAAAATATGATTTATAGTGAGTTTAAAGTATAGTAAAAAATTTATATAATAGAATGTGTTAAAAGTTTAATTTTTAAGATCTTTCATTTAATTATTGTTTCGATAATGGGGAAAAGGGGGTGTTTGGTTTTGTTAAAGACGTAAAGGAGTTAATTTTTTTGGAAATAGGACTAATGAAATGTTTATTTCAATGATATTATATTCTTTTTACGAATCATTTTGAAAGGAAATGATTAATTTAAATGTGGTAAATTTTATTAAATTCGATTAATTATTATAATGGGAATGTTGTAATGATATTATAGAATGTATTTTAACAAGTTGCTAAGTTACTCATTAATCTTATGATGGGAATGACAGTTAAAATTAAGAGTGTAGTTGATAAGAATAATTAATGTTTATTTAATAGTTTATATGGTTAAATAATTTGTAAATCGTGCGAATAATTGAGACTTGTTTGTTGGATAATGCATAATATATAGATTTCAAAGACTAAGTAAAACTTATTTCTATGGTTTTAATTATATTAATGTTTTTATTTTATGTGTATTGGTGGATTTTTGGTATATTTTTAAAATATATCATTGGTCTGAAATTGTTTTAATTGGGCTAATTTGTTTGAAAAATAAATTATGGTTAAATAAAAAATTTATGTTGTGTCCCCTTTTATCAAGTCTTTTTGGTTATTTTATAGTTGATGGGATGTGAGTAGAATTATATATTTTAATTAATTTATAATTTTTTACTGAAAATTTGTGGATGATTTTCTAATATAAGTGATGGTATAAAGATGATCAGATTTATCTTGAGAGCTTAAATAACACTTTTAAAAGATGCTTTATTGATGGAAAAGTTGTGTTTTGGGATTAAATTTAGGGGTTTGATTCCTATAATTTCTTTTAAGAATATTGAAAACCCCTATGGGTGGCCAAGGGGGTTTTTCTGTTATTTTCTGTGGTTGGGAATGTTAATTCCAAGGTAATGGGTTGTATATAATGAAGACTAAGGGTTGGTTATAAGGGTATTATTTAATGATAAATTGATTAATTATTTAACTCTAGGGAATTAGACATTGAATGGTGTGTTTGGGTATTGGAAACAATATCTATATATATTGGTTGAACTTAATTGTGGGTTAGATTTATATATTATTAAAAATTAGTATTAGAAATTGGGGATAATAATTATTTACTAATAAGATGTGATTTTTTTTGTTGTGAATTGGTTCTGTAGTTATTTCCCATTTCTATTTTATGTAATTATGATGTTGAAATTTATGATTGAAAATGTGATTAATTGTTGATATTAATGTTTGGTAGTAAGTGTATGCATCCTGAAAAATAGGGGTTAATGTAACTGGGTCATGCCCATATTAGGAAAAAGAGGTAACGAATCATAAATTTTAGGTCATATAAATAAGTGATTTATTTTCTAAAATTTTGATATTAAATTTATGATAGGGTGGTCATTTTAATGACCAATAACCCATGTAAATGATAATAATATGTTAGGATGAATGTTATAATGAATAATGAATTTATCTTGAGTTAATATGCTGGATTTGAGTAAATTTTACTGAATGGATTGGGTTCTAATACGTTGATTTTGATATATTAGGAAATAGATGTGGTGGGTTAATAAATTTTTAAAGGTTAATTTAATGATTATGTTAATGATGATAATGAATTTCTATAATGTAAAAAACATTTAATATTCAATTAATTTATTAGAACCATAATATATTTATAAGAACATTGAGTGGTAATGAAATATCTATCCTAATATTATATAATGATGATTTTTTATGTTATGATGTTCTTGGTGATGGAATTACTTTTTAAAGCATGTTTTCTGAGTAATTATTTTTAATTTTAATTATAATATAATTTTCAAACTATTATATGATTTTTATGACATGTAAAATGGTGTTAACTATTTTTGTGCCATTTGATTGGTTTTAATTAATTAGTTTTGTATATGGATCCCACTAATGTGGGGAGTATCTTGTAAGAACCCAAATATTTGTTTCAGGTATCTTTTTCCTATTTCTTGTATTTTTGAGAAAAAATGAAATTTCTGGAAATTTTTGAAGTACACGCCGTGTACATTCGGAGTAGAATCTGTGTACTCTTTTCCCACTCGAAGTCATGTACTGGCCATGTCCAGGCCACACACACGGTGTTTAGGGGGTGATGTGGAGGCCAATTTTGGTGGAGTATGGAAAAATCCACTACATGCCGTGTAATCTAAAAGTACACATCGTGTAATTTATTTTTTCGTTAAACTGACCGGGGTCGCACCCGAACACTATAAACGTATTCTTTTAGGTCCTGTTCATCAGAGAGCACCGGGAATCCGCTGATCTTCAATGAGCCACCGTTCCTCCGTCCGTTCTCCGATTCGAGCACCGTTGATTGTGTTGGAATCGCAACGGTGACTTCTCCCTTCTTCTTTATTATTGATTTCCAATTCTTCTTCTTTATCAAGTTATCATGGTTTGAGAGTTTTGGACGTTTTATAAGATATACGAAGTTCAAGGGAGAATCAGTCGACGTGGTTCAAGTATATCGATATCCTAGGATCTAGGTAGGTGTTTTGTGCCTTACCGTTCATCGTCCTTGAGTTTTACGAGAAAATTTCACCAATACCCATGAACGGGGTATTGCGTGTTTACTGTCTTTCCCTTGTTGTTTTCCTACCATGCTTGTATGCTTGCGTAGAGGTAAATTTATCGTGTTAGAGGATACTTTTTTGTGCTTGGAAGTTTTTCCCATGCTTTGTTCTGTTTACGACCGTTGGGGTCTCGTTTGCCTTTGGATGTTACACCTGTTTTCATGCCTTGTGATTATAGGTTGGAATGAAATTCATGACATGTTTGTTTCCCTATAGATGTTTTATCCAAGTAGCTCTATAGCATTACTTTGTATAGCCAAGTATCTCTATAGGTGTACTTTGGCCTTATAGCATTATTATGCACTGACTGGCACGAGACTAAGAGAACCTGGTGCTATAGACTATAAGGGATTGACCGAGTGAGCTTCCCAGGAAGTATTAGATATTATATACTACAGGAGGGTAGACCGAGAGAGCTTCATCAGAGAGTCCTGGACATTATAGACAATAGGGGATGGACAGAGCATGCTCCCAGAGAGTCTTTGATATTATAGACTGTGGGAGGGTAGACCAAGTGAGCTTCCACAGAGAGTCTTACATTGTTTGAATCTTTTTAAGAACCTTCCCAGGCTAGAGGAGGAATTGACTGAGTGAGCTTCCTCAGAGAGTCTGTGGTATACCTGAGGCTATAGAAGGAATTGTCCGAGATAGATTCCTTAGAGAGTCTCTAGACCTTGGGGCTATGAGGGTTAGACCATGTGATCTTCCTCAGAGATTCCCTGACTACCCTAGACTATAAGGTGAATTTACCTAGTGTTCTTCCCCAGAGAGTCTCATAAATTCGTATGACCAAACTAGAGGGTTTAGGCTGAGTGCACTACCCAGAGGGTTGTGGAATTTCTTGGATAGAACCAGAGGGGATGGCTGCGAGTAATTTCCAGAGGGTTTCCTACTTGTTAGCTGTTTTCTTAACTGTGGTTGTGGTTGTGGATTGATTACTGTTATGTATCATCCTACTTTACCGCTTACTGTTTACTGCCTACTACTTTGATGTTTCTGTTTACTGCTTATTGTACTTTTACCTGCCATATACTCACTGACTATTAGGCACAGATCTTCGAGTGAATTCGTAATGGGATTTAGTCTCACACCCTATTTGGGTCATGCTTTTGGGCCCAAATAGACTATGTTAATGTAGGTATAGACAAGGTCAAGCGCCCTTCATCTTCTGTTACTTGATTACTTTGGAGGAGGAGAGCATGGGACCAAGCTATGGCTTGCGATGCTGAGGACTTTATCTATTTACCTTCCTTTTGTACTTTTGTTTGGTACTATTGTATTTTCCATCATTGTGACTTGTTTGGAATCTTTTCTAGACATATTTATCATGCATCATTTCATATATAAATATATATATATACATTTGTGCTCTAGTTGTTTATTTCTTTATTTTTCCGCTCTTTACTCGTGTATGTATTGTTCTGTTTCCGATGTTTCTTATTGTTTACTTCCATAGTGTAGTCTTCCAATGAAGGCATAGTTTCCCCACTATCACACCCAAGGCCCTTGCTGCTAGTCGACAACCTCTAGCATTTGGGTAAATGTGCTTAAGGCCATGTGACCAGCTGGGTACGGGGCACCTCTTGGTGGCTTCCGGAACCGGGATGTTACAATGTGGTATCAGGGGAGTTCCTTTTCTATTGCTTTACGGTTTGGAGACATTAGAAAGGGATAGGATGGATTCGGTACTTGATAATAAACTATTCCTGGGAGTCGCTAAGCCATGTACAGGGAAAATCCATACTACCTCGTTATTGCAGTTTTTTGGTTTTGATATTTTACAGTTGATATGATTACACCTGGAGTGATTCACATGCTTCGTGCTGTTATTGTTTTGATATTACAGTTATATTTCTATAGCAACCCGATGAGATGAAGGTATTCCATCTCATGCATCATATAGGCACCTGTTATAAATCACATGCCATGCATTCTTGCCATCAAATCTAGGGTGAATTACTGATTGCATGTTGTTGTGATAGACATTGTGTAGATTATGCAGGCTATTGTGACAGATGTTTGATAGAATTTCTACAGTTTGATAGAGAAACTGTTTGATTTATACATTGCTTAAAATGAACGTCAAGTTTTGGTTCTTGAGGTGTTATGAGACCTCTTGAATTGGAAATCAGTTGATCATTGACCTATTTATCCTTATATATGACTGTAGGAGATGGCAAGATTTGATTCATGGGGAGCATGGGCCCTCGCGGGTTGGAATTTGGCACCCCCTTGCCTTGTTTTCTATGTTTTCTGGTCTTCTGTGCAGTTTCTAAGCTACTGCCCAGAAAAACCAAGAATACACTGAATGTGCTTTCTGGGTACACACCGTGTAGTTTTCTGGACATGTCGCTGACCGTGTGGGCAAAAACACGGTGTCCTGAAAAATGACTTCAGGAACACTCCGTGTATGGTAGACACACACCGTGTAGTTTAGAGCTGTGTACCCGTTAGTTTCACTAAAAACACAGGACGGGGAAGCCCGAGTAGAACACGTCGTGTTGGTGAGGAGAACACCGTGTAGTTTTGTCCCAGGTACCTGACCGTGTCATGAACAACATGGGTCGGTGTAATCTTCTCTTATGCACGCCGGGTTAGTTCAGAACACGCCGTGTAAGGGTCAGTCTTCTAGACGGACGTGTAACTAACAAGCCGGGCTACCGAGACTGTGTCTAGTACACACCATGTCCCTAGGGAACACACCGTGTAGTCTGGGGTTAGTTCGAACCATGTGGGTTTTCCATGTATGGAGACTCAGGAAGGGGTTTAGAGTTCAAGTACACGCTGTGTGTGGGGATGACACGTCGTTTAGTTTGGGGTGTTACACGAATAGTAGTGGTAGGAGTACACACCCATGTTAATGGCTTTAACGGACATGCCATGTAGTTTTATACACATCGTGTAGTCATGTTTCGTAAAACTTGAATGTTTCTTCCCCCTGTTCCCATTTTGTACTCCTGTGTTTCTGTCCTTGTTAATTCTAATCTAAGGTGTGCTTTTGATCTTTCAGAGCTATGCCTCTAAAACATCCTCCAGTTATACGTCATTTTCCAGACAGTGATCAGACACCAGACATGGCCAATCAGGGACCTCCTGTAGATCCTCCTGCTATGCCAGCCTTGGCACTAGCAGTTATACCCGTCACAGGAACCGATGCACAGTTCAGGGGGGATTTCCAAAGGATGATGTAGACTTTTCAGGGAGCGCCGCCTCCTGCCCCATCGATGGCTGAGTTGAAAAGGGTTTTTTAGCAGCAACATCCTTCTATTTTCTCAGGGGATGGAGGACCCCAGGCTGCAGAGTCGTGGTTCGAGGCCACCCTGACTATCTTTGTGCACCTAGATATGCCTCAGGAGAAAAGGGTAATGCTGGCTACTTATATGATCTGGGACACTGCCAAGAGGTGGTGGGAGGTGATCTCACAATCTGGGTGCCATCAGGGTATGTAATGTGATGAGTTTCGACGTACTTTCTATGACTACTTCTATCCAGAGACCCTGAGGGCCAATCAAGGCAAGGAGTTTATCAGCCTGCTGCAAGGTACACTTTCTGTCATGAAGAACTCGTCCCGTTTTACTGAGCTGCAACGTTTCACACTGACCCAGCAGGTGATGAGCTGTTTCTTTCTAGGAAGTTCGAGGACGGTCTCAGGAAGTAGATATGTTCCCAGGTGAAAATATTTCAGTTGAATTCTATATCCTCCATCGTCAACCGAGCGCTGATTACTGAGCACAATCTGAGGGATTCTGGAGTAGTGGCATAGGGCAGTTTGATATCCAGAGCTAGTGTTCCTCCAACAGATAGTAGGAAGCGTCGCAGAGAGTCATCTCGAGGAGATCGGGGTTCGCGGGATACGTATTCTTTCAGCTAGGTTGTATGCTACCTGTGAAGTAGAAGTGGGCACACTAGGCCTCAGTGCCAGAGAGATCAGATGGAGTGCCGATCTTGCGGAAATATGGGCCATCTTCAGTGCTTTTTTCACACCGTCTCACCTTCAGCTGGTGGAAGGGGATCCTCTATGACCCCATATTCTGGAGATGCTTTGCCAGTTTCCCACCAGTCTGGGAACTGGAGTTCTTCCGTCCATTTGGGCCGAGGTGGACGTCGCGGCCATGGTGGTCAGTCACCAGGTCATCAGTGACAGCAGAGTGGATCATCTCAAAGAGGTCATCCAGGGGCGTAGGGTCGCGGTGCAGGCCGGTCGTTCATCGTGGAGAAAACCTACCAGGAGAAGGATCTTGACCCTTCTAAATTTCGAGATACGATCTTAGTAGCCTCAGTTTTATCTTCATCTCTGTTGCAATTGTGGAGAGCCTTGGGCTCTGTATCGTTTTGTCTACCGACTTGTAGACTCTTGAAACACCATTGGGAATGAGGAAATCTAGCGTACTCCAGTGCAAAGAGTGCCCTCTTGAGGTTGCGGGGTGTCATTTCTTATCGGAACTCTATGTCCTGGAGATTTCAGGCTATGACATCATTCTCAGTATGGATTGGTTGGTTCCCTTACAGGAAGTCGTCGATTGTTATCATCGTAGTGTGAGTTTTGTATCACCATAGGGCAGATCTTTCCCTCATAGAGGCGAGTGGTATGTCCAGGTGGGTAGAGCTGGATCAGAGCATCAAGGGCTTGGGGAAGTTACAACCCAGATTTCTAGTCTTTATCTCGATGATTAGGGGACTTCACAGTTAGACTTCCCCCCAGTGGTGGATCGTTTTAGGGATTTCTTTCCAGAGTACTTCTCATGTTTTCCTCCAGAGCGTGAGGTTGGATTCTCAATCGATCTCGTACCAGGAGCGGCACCGGTGTCAATTCCCCCTTATAGGATGGATACACCTGAGTTGCAAGAGCTCAAGATGCATTTGGATGAGTTACATGAAAAGGGTTTCATACAACCTAGTAAATCTCCTTGGGGTTATCCTGTCCTATTTGTGAAGATGGAAGATGGTACCCTTTGGCTTTGTGTGGATTATTGGAAGCTGAACCAGTTGATGGTCAAGAACCGATATCCCTTTCCGAAGATAGACGACCTCTTTGATCAGCTTTTAGGAGCCCCGGTGTTCTTGAAGATCGATTTAAGGTCTGGTTATCATCAGTTGCGTGTTAGACCATCAGATATACCTCTTACAACCTTCAGGAGTAGGTATGGTCTATTTGAGTATACAGTCATGTTGTTCGGTCTCACAAACCTTCTAGCAGTTTTCATGGCACTGATGAACCGGGTGTTCCATACCTGCTTGGACTCCTTCGTCATGGTCTTCGTGGATGATATCTTGGTGTACTGTCACACTCGACACGACCATGCCACACATCTTGAGATTGTTCTGAGTACAGTGAGAGAGAATCAGCTGTATGCTAAACTCTTGAAGTGCCACTTTTGGATGGATCAGATTTCCTTCATGGGTGACGTCATCTTAGAGGCTGGAGTATCTCTGGACCCAGATAAATTGAGAGATTTTGTTTCCTGGGAGTAGCCAAATAACGTCTTTGAGGTACGAAGTTTCCTAGGGCTAGAGGGATACTACAGACACTTCATTCTGGACTTCTCGTGCCTAGCAGCACCGTTGAAAGGTCTGACCAAGAAAGGGGTGAAGTTTTTATGGTCAGATTCTTGTGAGTCAGCCTTTTTGGAGCTGAAGGGGAGGTTGACGTCATCACTGATACTAGTTTTTCCAGAGCCGGGCAAGGGCTACATTGTTTACTATGATGCTTTGGGTATCGGGATGGGAGCTGTGCTTATGCAGGGAGATGGAGTCGTTGCGTATGGGTCTTGACAGTTGAGGCCACTTGAGAGGAATTACCCTACGAATGATCTGGAGTTGGCAGCTGTTGTTCATTCCTTACGCTATTGGAGACACTACCTTCTTGGAGAGCACTTTGTGGTTTTCACCGACCACAAGAGTCTCAAGTATATCTTCACTCAGCATGATATGCATATCAGACAGCATAGGTGGGTTGAGTACCTATAGTCCTTTGAATTTGAGCTCACCTATAAACTTGGAAAGGGCAATGCAGTGGAAGATACATTGAGGAGAAAAACTTAGATTCAGGCAGTTCAGGAGGCCAACACTGATTGGAAGCTTATGGATATGTTCTCTAAGATGCACAAGGAAGTTCATGACAGGCAGGGATAGACTGTCCTGTCTTCTGTAACTGTTACCTCTACACTTCTTGATCGGGTACAGATGACGAATCTATCAGATTCGGAGGCCTAAATCCTGCAGGAAAGTGTTTCAAGAGGGGACCCTCTTCCTGGATGGACAGTGGGTGAGGATGAGATCTTGCGTTTCCAGGGACGTGTATGGGTGCCAACAGACATACGCGAGGAGATGATGTGAGATTTTCATTCCTCAGTTTGGGTAGTTCATCCTAGCGTCACCAAGATGTATCGTGATCTACATCGCCAGTACTGGTGGCCAGGTATGAAGAAAGATGTTGCTAGTTTTTTCATGGGATGTTCCACTTGTCACCAATTGAAAGCAGAGCATCAGGGACCAACAAGGCTTTTGTAGCAATTACCCATTCCCGAGTGGAAGTGGAACGATGTCATGATGGACTTCGTGACCGGTTTACCAAGGTCTCCTCGGGGAAACGATGTTGTTTGGGTTTTCATCGACATACTCATGAAGGTCGCACAATTCGTGGCGATCAAGGAGACCTTCAGCTTTGATGATCTGGGATGGTTGTACATCCGAGAGATTGTACGTCTAAATGGAGTTCCACACTCCATTGTTTTAGACAAGGATGCACGCTTTACTTCTCGGCTCTGGAAGGTACTTTAGAAGGCTTTGGGTACACAGGTACTTTTGAGTACAACATACCATTCCCAGATAGATGGCCAGTCCGAGCGCACAATCTAGGTGATTTAGGACATGCTCCGAGCTTGAATTATAGACTTCGACAGTTCTTGGGAGAATAATATTACTCTTGTAAAGTTCGCCTACAACATTAGTTTTCAGGTGACCATTCAGATGGAACCATACAAGGCTCTGTATAGTAGGCCATTCCGATCACCCTTATGCTGGCTGGAGGCAGGAGAGGTAGCTCTGCTGTGACATTGTCTTGTTTAGGAGACCTCAGAACAGATAGAGTTGATTTAGAAGAGGATGGATACTGTAGAATCTCAACAGAAGTATTATGCTGATCAGCAGAGAAAACATTTGGAGTTCGAGGTTGGGGATCAGGTTTTCTTGCATGTCGCACCAAGGTTGGGACACAATAGTATTCGAAGATAGGGTAAACGTTCACCGCAGTACGTCAGGACGTTTGGGGTTGTGGAAAGAGTTGGTCCAGTTGCCTATCAGTTGCAGTTACCTCAAAGGTACCAGGGAATGCATGACATCGTCCACGTCTCTCAGCTCTGATGTTACTTTTCAGACCCGTCACATGTCTTTCAGCCCGAGGAGGATGAGCTCGAAGCGGATGCATTGTTTGAGGAGCATCCCATACGGATTGTCGATCACAATACAAAGGTTCTCTGAGGCCAGTCTATTCCTTTAGTACGAGTGCTTTCGCAGAACAGGAGAGTACATGACGAGACATGGGAGAGGGAGGCCAAGGTTCGATCGCAGTGGCAGGAGATGTTCATGGTTTCTTCTTCTACGCCTTTCTAGGGAAATTAGGGGACGAATTTCTTTAAGGGGGGATATTTGTAAGAACCCAGATCTTTATTTCATGTATTTTTATCCTTTTTCTGGAGTTTTTGAGAAAAAATGAAGTTCCTGGAAATTTTTTAAATACACGCCATGTACTTTCTTAGTACATGCCATGTACTTTTTTCCCACTTGAAGCCATGTACTGGCCATGTCCGGGACACACACACGGTGTGTATGGGTGACGTGGAGGCCAATTTTGGCGAAGTAAGAAAAAACCCACTACCCACCGTGTACTATAAAAGTACACTCCGTATACTTTCTTTTTTCATTAAACGGACCGGGGTCGCTCCCGAATGCCATAAACATCTTCTTCTAGGTCCTGTTCATCCGAGAGCATCGGGAATCCATGTATCTTCGACGAGCCACCGTTCCTCCATCCGTTCTCTGATTAGAGAACCGTCAATTGCGTTGGAATCATAGCGGTGATTTCTACCTTCTTATTATGTCTTTTTTTTCCAATTATTCCTCTTTATCATGTTATCCTGGTTTGAGAATTTTGTACTTTTTATCAGATCTACGATGTTCAAGGGAGAATCCGTCGACGTGGTTCAAGTATATCGATCTCCTAGGATCGAGGTAGGTGGTTTGTGCCTTACCGTTCAAAGTCTTTTAGTTTTATGCGCAACTTTCACCAATACCTGTGAATGGGGTATTGCGTGTTTACTATCTTTCACTTGTTGTTTTCCTTGCCTTGCATGTATGCTTGAATAGAGGTAAATTTATCATGTTAGAGGATACTTTGTTGTGCTTGGATGGTTTTCCCATGTTTTTTTTTGTTTACGACCTTTGGGGTCTCATTTGCCTTTGGCCGTTACACCTGTTTCCATGCCTTGTGATTATAATTTGGAGTGAATTTCAAGACATGTTTGTTTCCCTATATACGTTTTTATCCAAGTAGCTCTATAAGTGTACTTTGGTTAGCGATGTAGCTCTATAGATGTACTTTGGACTTATAGAATTATTATGCACTAACTGGAATGGGACTGGGAGAACCTGGTGCTATAGACTATAAGGGATAGATCGAGTGATCTTCTTATAAAGTCTTATATATTATAGACTACCTGAGGGTAGACCAAGAGAGCTTCCTCAGAGAGTCTTGGACATTATAGACTATAGGGGATGGACCGAGCGAGCTCCCAGAGAGTCTTGGATATTATAGACTACAAAAGGGTAGACCGAGTGAGCTTCCTCAGAGAGTATTACATTGATTGAATCTTTTTATGAACCTTCCTAGGCTAGAGGAGTAATTTAACGAGTGAGCTTCCTCAGATATTATGTGGTATACCTGAGGCTATAGGAGGAATTGACCGAGATAATTTCCTCATAGAGTCTCTAGACCTTTGGGCAATGAGGGTTAGACCACGTGATCTTCCTCAGAGAGTCCCTCACTACCCAAGAATATAAGGGGAATTGACCGAGTGTGCTTCCCTAGAGAGTCTCATAAATTCGTATAACCAAAACAGAAGGGTTAGGCTGAGTGAACTGCCCAGAGGGTTGTGGTACTTCTTGGATATGACCAGAGGGGATGACTGCGAGTACTTCTTAGAGGGTTTCCTGCTTGTTATCTATTTTATTCACTGTTTTTGTGGTTATGGATTGATTACTGTTATGTATCATCCTGCTTTACTGCTTACTGTTTACTGCCTACTGCTTTGATATTGTTGTTTACTACTTATTGTACTTTTACCTGCCATATACTCACTGAGAGTTAGACACAGATCTTTGGGTGAATGCCGACTGGGATTTAGTCTCACACCCTGTTTGGGTCATGCTTTTGGGACCAAAAATAGTATGTTGATGCAGGTATAGGCAAGGGAAAGAGCCCTTCGACTTCTGGTACTTGATTTCTTTGCAGTAGGAGAGCATGGGACCAAGCTATGGCTTGCGATGCTGAAGAGTTTACCTATTTAGCATTCTTTTGTACTTTGGTTTGGTACTATTTTATTTTATAGCATGGTGACTTGTTTGGCAGCTTTCCTATACATATGTATCATGCATTATTTCATATATATATGTGTGCTCCAGTTGTTTATTGCTTTAGTCTTCCATTCTTTACTCGTGTATGGATTGTTATATTTCAACTGTTTCTTATTGTTTACTTCCTCTGTGTACTCTGCCAATGAGGGAATAGTTTCACCACTATCACACCCAAGGCCCTCACTTCTAATCGGCAGCCTCTGCCATTTGGGGAAATGCGCTTGAAGATATGTGAGAAACTGGGTACGGGGCGCCTCTGGGTGGCTTCCAGAACCGGGATGTTACATATCTAGTGTAGTATTTAAATGATAAAATCCCGCGATGTATTTTGGAATATTGATAAGTCTTTTATTTGGGTGTGTAAAAGTTGTTTCCTAATCTAAGGTGCTTCTTGATGATAAAAAACATTATGGTGGAGAGTTTTTAATGACCCAAGACATTGTATTATAATTTTTGGTTTGATTTTTTTAAATCAAAAAATGTGGTTCTATTTAATTATTTAGTAAATTATGATTTTTGTTAGAAATATTAGTTAGAGTATAAATAATAATAACAATAATTATTTTTAATTTGTTCATTAGTTGGGGAGAAAAAATACATGTTCATGGATAATGGAAAATATATGTATATATGAGTAATTAATGGAGAAGTGAACTTATTAAATAATAAAGAGTATCAAAGTGAGTGTGGCTATATCATATTCTAATAAAGAGAAACATCGTATTGTGTAGGTCATGGGGGAAGGAATTATTGAATATCCTAGTATGGTCCGTTAAATGTAAGAGACAACCATTATGTGTATAAATTATGAAATTTGGAAGGTGAGATGAGTATCATGGAAGGGTTTCCCACCCACTATTTCTGGATGATGCTATGTTAGTGGAGGATTATTAACACTTCGACTCACTATGCCATGGTCTGATGTGAGACAAGACAAATTGGTAATAATATGTTTAATCTAGGATAAATGTTGTGTACATCACCAAAAAAGGGATATAATGGTGAAAGTTCATGTATGAGGAATGCCTTTACCTATGCTTTAAATACGATTTTACTATATTATTTATTTCTCTATATAATTAAATGAAATGATTAGTTTCATAGATTAATCTCTATGGAGGTTTTTACTCATACAAATTGTTTGTTTCTTTAAAAATGTAAAAATAGTAAACTCCTCTAAAACTGGGTGTTTGATTAAGAAATAGACTATTTCATTGATTAAATAATTTGTTGTCTATCATAGGATATAATTTTCACAATTTTAAGGTGACATCAAGTTTTTGCTTGGGTGGGGGATGATTATTTTTAATGGTTTACTAATAATGAGTATTAAATAATTTTAACGGATTATCTAAGATCCTTCCATATATATTCATATTTTAGAGAGATATAGGGTTAGTGGGATGTCATAATTCATACGGAAGATAACTATAGTAGGGAGGATCAACACTATAAGCCAAAAAATCATCTAAACGTTATTGGTGTTTAGAGAATCCATTAAAAATTAATTTAATTTTATATCCTCAAAACCTATCTTTTCCATTTATAGTTTAAACCAATAAATTATATTTTTAAGTTACAATTTGTTAATATGATATTCAAGAAGAATAAAATAGGACTTGGTTTCTCTAAATCAGACAAATAGATTTTGAGTAATTATAGAGAGAAGTTTGGATCCTAAAATCTATCTCTAGAATTTAGAGGGGAGAATTTAGGAAATCTAGTGAGATTAAATTACATTAAACTACAAATATAAATGAATATAATAGAACCCATTTTGATATAGTTGGATCTATATTTTTATAAATATCTTTTTTTGATTATTTTTTTATAGACAAATATGATATCTAAAAACATTTAGGTGGAATTAGATCAAAAAACATATACCCAAGTGTAGGTAATTATAATAGGAATATAAAATTATTGTTTTCAGACTAATCATTTGAACTAAATGAAAGTTAACTTATAATGAATTTAGTAAAAATATGAACTTCTCTCTAAATTTATGATTCCCTAATGACTGATACACAAGTTAAATATTATCCTTTTTCTACCCTTATAATAATAATAATATTCTAGTGAAATATTTTAATGATTATAGAATATTTTTCTTGTGGGTTTCACCCATAATGACAACAGAGTAGTAGTGGAACCTCTCATTATATAGTTAAAAACGGGGGTTATCCAATTATAGATCAAACATCACATATCATTCCACATAGTTGTGCACTAAGGGTGGAGGTACACTTTTGAATAACATCCCGTGGTTAATTCTATCTATTTAATCAAACAGCCAAAGAATTCCCACTTGATGATCTATAATGGACTATGTGGATGATCCATAATTATTTGATCTAACTTATCAAACATCTATGACAACGACAAAAAATATGCTATGATAGGTTTTTTGATTGTTAGGGCTTGCTAATTATATAGTGTATAGGCATGAAACATGGTAATATGGGATTTATTTCTTGTGTAGTTCCATGTGGCACCTATAATATGTCTAAATCCTTGAGGCATGTGGGTGTGAATGTTTATAAAGGAAAATTGAAATAGATAGTTTCATTAGACTCCTATCGATTCCTTGAATCCATTTTAACCATGTTGGATCATTTAGTAACCAGATGACTGTTATTTTAATTATTTATTGATAAAATATGGGTGATAATAATTTTTATAAAATAATTATAAACAATAATATTGAAAATAATAGGGGAATGTGTGTTTTGTGCCGACTAGTTATCAGGAACCATTTGATGAGTCAGTTGAGTTTAGTGTACTGTGAATACTTGGTCAATTTTTATATTATTTAATCTGACCTTGAAAAAATATTTTTATTATTGAATTATAAAAATAATATTTTATTAGATATTGTTATTTTAATAAATGGTTTTAGTTTACATCATATATGAGATACATCACCATACGGGGTGTTTATTGGTTGACATTGACAAATTATCGATTTTGATAAGTTATTATAATAGAGTGAAGAATATAATTTGACTCTTTTACGATCCTTATTGTAATGTGTTAATGTCATATCTATATACTATAAAATAAATGATGAATATATGAATTGGTTGAATGCATAAATGTGAAGTGTTGTGATTTTATTTTTTAAATTGAAAGTATGAGGTCCATGTAAGATAGGAAAGTGAATTTCCATTATATCCATAAACATTTTAAGTGATGTATGAGAAATCCCATGAATAGAATTCATAGGTCATATATCATTTTACATAATCTACCATTATTTATCATAAATAAAATACATACATTGATCCTAAAATATTAGTGTCTTTATATATTGACTATATGACCATATTATTACATAATTAATATTTACCATCTCCAAAAATATTCTACACATAAGATTATTTACCTGAAATATTCAAATTTATAATTTCATGGGTAAATGGTATGTATAATAAATAGTTAACTAAAATAATAAATAAGTAAAGAAATATCAATAAATTAGAGATGGATTGATTATAAACATTTTCTAGCATATAAAATGGAAAATTAGGTAAATAACATATTAAAAATAACATGGAATCAAATATAGTGATCATAAAACCTAAAAACGCGTTCATAAATAATTTGATAGGAGCATAATTCCATAAAAGTATCATCATTATATTATAACATATACCATGTCATACAAATGAGAAAATATATTAAAATTATCATGAGCTATGAAACATATAATATGGACGTATCATAATAATAAGTATATAAAATCACAATATATGACATGGATAACCACCAATACATTCATATACTAGTGGAATATGGTATCCAACTATCTTATACCATGGTGTAATTGGGTTCATGACCCATGTCCCATAACATAGCGGAATTTGGTTAACAAATTCTATCCTTTTATAATATTATGACATATAAAGGTTTACAGATTTTATTTTAAGGATATTATTAGACCCAACAATCAAATAAAGATAAAACATAAATATGTGTGATATAGTAAATTTATCATATATCAAATCTTGAGAAAACCATGGAAGGAAAATCATTACATAATATTTTCATGATGTATCAAGAACTGATCCTTTATGAATTGGATACAATGACACGTAAATTTAAATAATCCAAAAGTAGCATAAATTAAGGGACAAAAGATGGTGATAAAAGAATAATAATTCCCTTGATTAGTAATCATTTAGAAATAGATAGGAAAGTATAAGAAAAATCCTAAAAATAGTTTCTATAATGTTATTAATGCGTTGTCATAAAAATGGGATTATACATTATATTATAAATAATTTTTCAATGGGTAAAAAATATACCTTTAATAACAGATTTTTAATGAAAAATTCCCAATAATGGATCCTGGAAAAATACACAATTTTTAATGTATAATATGTATAGAGAGTGATATATAAAATTTATAACTATAGAAGGAAATACCTTTTATGCTATTTTTATTGTCTTAAAGAATCCCACATTCGTAAAAGAATTATGTTTTTTTAATTATAAAGAAGAAAGAGAAATATGTAAGTTATAAAGTGTAATATATATATATATATAATGAAAAATATTAATTAGTCTAATTTTTTAGAAATAAAATGTACATGGAAGAGAAATAATGATAAAAAGTATGGGTATTATTCTTAACAACATTCTAATTTTTCAATGAAGTAAAAATAAATCATTGGAGAATAATTTTCTATGAAAAATATAATTAACCTAGATATATAGAGAAAATAAAACATTATATATGGAATGGGTAGATCATATAAGAATTATAATAATATATTAAAATAAAAATGAATACAACTTAGTGAAATGAATATTTAGTCAACAAAACATATAACTTGGATTATTTCTTCATTGGAAAAGTTATTATTCATTATATAATAAATTTAGGGTTATTATAAACATTTTACAAAATATTATTTATAATTATGCAACTTATTATTATTTATTTATAATTTCTTATTACCCAATTATTTATCATTCAATGAAAAAATTAATCACAATGTGATATTTTTTTTGTATTTTCTTTTCCTACTTTAGTATGATGGTTTTAGTCAAGGATCATTAACCATGTGGTCAAAATATCCTAAATGTTTATGGATATGATATAGGTATACTTAATATAGTTATGGAATCCCTGAATCATTTTTTTGATGTTATTATGATGGTTTGTAAAGAATGGTTTAAAACCTCTTTTTTATGAATTATGAATCAATAATAAGAATTTATTTTGATAATGAAAATAATTATTTATACAACCATTATATGATTAATAAAGAGATTGAAATTCATCATTATTATGAAATATTATCCAAATTTAGGTTTTCTTAATCTTTCATGAATAAAATTGTTTATCCTCATTCATGTAGGTACTGAAACGAACCAAAACAAGAACAATTATTACCAATAAATGTGTAAAAATTTGAATTTAAATTATAATATATTTTTTAAATGAATTATGATTTTAAGAATACATAATGAAAATAGATTATAGGATTTAATGATATTATATATGAGAAAATAAATCGAAATCTTGATGTTGAATTCATTACATTGGGGGAATTTCTCCATCATATGATGTCTTCTTTCATAATGAAGGACTTAATACTTCTTTATATATCTAAAATATACAAAAAATATGATAATAATTTAGGAGACAATATTTGGGTAGGGATTAAAGTTAATAAAAAGGATATTTTTTCGTATTTTGGGTGTTGGGGAGGTCATTATATAATAAACAATGAGGGGTATTTCTTTAGAATATTGAGTTAGGTGAAGGGTAAAAATGAAATCACATGTGAGTTTTGTGACGATTTTTATTGGAATTTTATTATTTAATCCCACACTAATAAAATTAGTCTTATAAGGTCAATTTTTTTAATTAATTATTAAAAAATCACGATATGTAATTTTACACCATTTTACCCTCCATTAATTGAATTAATTGTTTACCAGAATGATTATTTTATTACCAAATTTTAAATATTACCATTATTACCTAATTTTATATTCTAATTACAAATTTGGACAAATTTAATCAATTTATAACTCTATAATGGTGAAATTTATCTTTTAAATGGAAATATATAATATAATTTTTTTGAAAAATAATAATTATAAACACTAAATGATTTAATAAAAATTAATTTTCAATTAATAATAACTAAGTGAAAATTATTTTATTTTATAATATAAAATCATTAAAATTCATTAGAATAATTATACAGAGTTGATCTATTTAATTTATTAAGATTAAGATACCTAATATATGAAAAAATATCATTAAAAAATTCATTAAAAAATATCTCCATTTTTCCTTTAAATGATATTAATAATATTTATTAAAAATATCAATCTACCGTCCATTTATTTAATTGTATCAATCTGTTTGAATAAAAAAAATATTTTTATTCTATAAAAATCATTTTAATAGTAATTAATTTAGTAAAAATGTAAAATGTATAAACATATATTTAATAATAAAAATTTACACAATGTTAAAAAATAATTTATTAGATTAACAGTTAATTTTTTATATTATCCTAATTTATAATTAAAAAATCCATAAAACCCGTAAATAAAAATTAAGGGTGAGTTAATCTATTATGACTATTGAGGGTGTAGATTTAACATGGCTGGATCTCATATTGATTTCTATGAGATTGAAAATTATCTGTAGATAATTACATTCATGCTATACTTATTGAAGTTTATCTTGGGATTTGTAAAGGAAAACCCCTTTTAATTTTATTTACTTTTTATGATTGAACAAACTCTCCTTATAATGAATTATTCTACAACTTTTTCTTTGTTCTTCATTATTTCCATATAAATTCCATAATGTGATTACTTCTATTTATATTTCCAAATTAAACTACAACATTATAATGTACACATTTTTAATATCTTAACATTTGTTTTGATTTATCTATTTTGTCAATATTATATCCAATAATTTTATATTTATAATGAATATATAATCATGGTGGAAATATATACCCATAATCCATATATGCATAAGGACAAAATATTCCAAATGACTATATTCCTCTTCATTCCGTCCTATATATTGAATTATGTGCCTTTATAATTATTCATCACATTCCAATTTTTTACAAGACATTTATCACTTTTCTAACAATTTTCATTACATTTATATTTATCTTTGGTGGCATAATATTGATAGTATATTGAGATAAGAAAAATTTTAGTCTTTATAAATTTTATTTACTTGTGGTTTTAAATAATTTTTAGTTTTCCTAATTTTATTTTATTTATTTATCATATAATATATTATTTTATATTCCATTTTAATATACTACCTTAATGGAATAATATAATATTAATTTTAGTTTGATGTTGTGTGTATAAAAATATATAATATTTATTTAAGATAATCCTATACTAAAAATATGGGATGTTACATTCTCCCACCATTAAAAAAATTAGACATTTTTTTAATTAGATGAATATAGATAGGGATACTTTTGTCACATAATATGTTTAGGTTCTTAGTTAACATCCTGTAACATATTATTTATCTATAAAAATATGATCATGTGTGTGGTATTATTTCACATTAGTTTTTCTCTAAGATCGAAGATCATTGTAGGTTGTTCCTCACAAGAGTGTTCATGATCTAGTTATATAAATTCCGAGTTTAATACATGTTATGGGTCAAGTATATAATCCCTTTAATGTGATAAATAAAATATATCATGTACTTTGGATATGTTTTTTTGGTACACTAATTAATAGTCTATATTCACCAACCGTTCAAGAATCACTAAGGGCCAGATGTATCTTGGGATAATCATTCCTTGATTACTAAATATCTAAACCCACTACTTTACTGACATTCTTGGGAACTCATTCTTGGAAGTTTCTATATAGTTCGAAACTTCCACACATTTGTTGAGAAATATATATTCCTAATTGATTCCACTCTCTAAATTACTCTCAATATAATGTAGATCTATATCAATTCCTATAAAAGCCACATATGGGACTATTTGAATGAATATGTGAAAAAAATTATTTTATTAGAAGTCAAATAGAGTAAGGTTATCATATTATATTCAATTAAAATATTTATAGAAATATCATAACACACTTTCTAATTTCTATATGGTATTACCATCAGTTTTAGAATGATATGTTATGTTGAAATTAAATATGTATCAAATGCATAATGAATATTTATACTGAACATTGAGGTAAACCTTAGATATTACTTAGATATAATTGATATTTTTTTCCACAAATATCCTTAGTAATTTATTTATATATATATTATCTAGTTTATGAATAGATAATTCCTATCAAACTAAAGTGAAGTGTGTCAAATTTTTATGTCAATCCACCACAGCTAAAATATTATTATTTTCTTTAAAGTTCAAGGAAGTAATTTAGAAAATATCTATAGTGATGTTAAACCATTTATATATAGGTTTAGGAAATGGTTTAATCAAGACCATATATTTCTAACATAAAACCTTGATTTTTTTACAGTCTAATCACCAAGATATATATTCCACAATCTCCCTTTCCATGTTTCCCCACAAAAAATTATTATTAGTTCTCTATAAATCTTTTCTCTTCCAAAATTAATAGAGAGTAATTAATTGTGAGTATCATCCAAAAAACCATTAAATCTTCTATTAATAGTAAACTTATTCATTTCCAAAATCATAAAATTCCAATAATTTGATGGTTTATCTTTATAATATTTCTTACCTCCTTTTTCCCTATATCATACTGTTATGACTCATTTATATTTTTATAGATGTGTGGTTGAGAATTATTTTTTGAATTATTTGATTTCATCATTTCATTTATATTTTCATGCCTATCCTTTTAATATCTATAAATATTTGTTATATTTATCAGTAATAATAATCCATGCTCTATTGGGAATAGAACATCAATAACAAAGTATTTTATCAACTTAAACCATCTCATATGGTTCATGTTCCAACCATTCAGTTTGATTATATATTTTTACCACTTATAATAGGTATATATTTCATAATTATCTCAATAGAGATAATATATCCATGATTTTAATAAAAGGCATTGCCAATGTTAACTCTAGATCATGGGTCCGGTAATTTTACACATGGATCATTGATTGACATGGGTCATAATCTATCACCTCATAATTTTTCATAAGGACACATCTAAAACAGTTCTTTGAATCATCTATGTATATCATTAGCCATTCTATACTGTAGGGTAGTTTTAGGATAGGTGTGGTAAAAAAGTGATTCTTAATCCTTGTAAATCAATAATCAAAATTTTTTATCTATAGAAACCTTAATCCCTTCATTTTCAAATTGGTTAGAGTATTTTATAATTATAATAAATTTATAAAATAATGTCAATAGTTTATATCCAATCCAATAAAACTATATAAATTTGTTACATTTTTTTGTCTCATATGTTCTTTAATCATCTCTGTTTTTGATCAATCCATTTTCCCCTCACTTTTGAAAACATGACCAAAGAAGGCTAATTGTTTTTATAAAAGTTTTATTTTCAGAACATTACATACAATTTATCCTTTTAAAATTATTTTTATATAATAATAAAATGTTTATTATATTCTTAATTTCTCTTGGAATATATTAGAATATCATAAATAAAGATTTCCACAAAATTATTTAGGTAGTATATTACGACTCTATTTAAAAAAATTCATGGATATTTCAAGGGAATTTGTGAGTTCAAAAGGTGTGATGATGAATTTATAGTGTTCATACAATTTATAGAAAGATATAATGGGTATATTATCAATAATTAATTTAATTTGATGATATATTCATTTAAAATCCACTTTAAATAAACATTAATCCAACTAAATTTATGAAACATGTCATAAATATGTGGTTGATGATAGTTTTTAGATTGATTTTATTATGCTTATATTAATTAATTTATAGATTCATTTATTCATTTATTCTCCTTCTTCATAACAATATATCAAAGATCACCCCATTGATAATTAATTATGTGTATAAATCCATTTTTTAAATTATATTGAAGTTTCTTCTTTAAAAATTCTAATTCAATGGGTTCTACTATATAAATACTCTTAAAAATTGGTATTGATCAATGTTTGAGTTCAATTATATGGTCAAACTCACCTTTTTATGAAAACCTAGAAACACTGTGACCAATATATAAAAATATTTATATGCAATTATAATATCATTATTAGTGAGTTATTCCCTAATAATTTGGAATAAATATCCTCAATTCTGGGGTATTTAAACCCATATTAAGGAATTAAATTTTAAATGGAGCTCATAATTATTTTTGTAATGATATTTTATCGTGGGATTATATGGGATATGAAAATGTATTTCTATATCTTAATAATTGATACGAGGTCTATGTAGAGAGACCCATTATTTTTCCAATATCACATCAAATTCCACTAAGGGAATAATAATAAATTATAAATAAATATCTCCCCAAAAACTATAATCAGGGGAATAATGATATAATTGGGATACAGTCATCAGTCGACTATGTGTTTTTTACGGATAACCCAATAACAAATATTTAATTTATTTACTGATTAATATTATAAAACTTATATGAGAGGAATGAATTTGATGAACCAAAATCAATTTTTTTTGCAGTTATAAAGTGGATAATGAGTTTATGTTTAACTAATTCAATTCAATTATCCACTTCAGTTGATTTGAATTTATAGAATCTTTCTTTTTTACTTAGTTGTAGGGGGTTTATGATGTTTTTTATCCTTATTAACACTTGGATTAGGTCAAATTTCAGTATAAATCATGAATCCCATACATCTAAAATAATGATCTATTAGATGCACATTATGTCTTAAATTTGTATATAGTATTTTTTCTATAACTTTTTTAGGATCGAAATAATGATGTAGACGATCAATATACAAGAGGGGGGGGGGTTAATTGTATACTTTAAAAATTCCTTTGGAACCTTTAATGTTGGTTACGAATAACTATGTTTTCCTTAGAAAAGGAATGTTATAAGTTTAACAAAGTTAAACTAAAAAAATTCACAACACCTCTAACACTAATTGAAATCTTGGAATAAGGAATGAAGTTATAAAATTCAAGTCCTATGTACTTGCTTAAAACTGGAAAGAGATTCCGAAAGTAGGTTCCAGAAATATGGATCCGAAAATTGAAACTTAACTAAAGATCACAATATGAGATTCTACCTTAAAGCATATAGAATCTAAATTTATCAAAGTACAATTAAAGAAGTATAAGAAAGTTATACTTTCCTTAAAATAAAATATGCAGTGGAAACAAACAAGTAGTAAAACTACAAGTAACAAGATATAAGTCTTTTAACCCAAAGAGACGGGTATCGAACAACCTTGGATAAAGGTCCCTTGATTTATACATTCAAGCAAGTCTGTCTTATCCACACTAGGGTAAGCCCTCGATATGAAGATTGGAATATCTATCTTGTTATCCCCGCAATCCCTCAGCTTCAAGGTAGTTGGAACCTCTGTCTTCCTCAGCAAGGAATCCCTCGAACTGTAAGGTAGTCGGAACCTCTGTCTTCATATCCTTGGAAGTCCTCGAATGTAATCACCAACATTCAGAGTCGCACGAAGAAAAAACTGAACGATCGGTTCAGTACACACAAGGCATGAAGAGCTTTCTCTCTCTAGAAATCAACTTAGGAGCGTGTGGTGTCTAGATCGATCCAAATTAATTGTGTGTTTTGATCTCTTTCAAATGAGCTCTTATTTATAGGCTCGGTCGACCTCCTTTCCAACGGTCATATCTTCCTTAAAAATCAGAGGGACCTGTACAAGTGTCACTTTACCAACGGTTAGTTTATAACAGAATAGAAGACATCGTTTTATAACAAAACAAGTTTAATAGAATGCACAAAATTGTTTTAAGTCTAAATCAAAAGTTTGGAGTGAAGGTTCGGAGTGTAAACAAAATGTCAAAGAGTAGACAAATTAAAAAAGTGTAAGCAAAATGAATGTTCGGATTCTAACCAAAAATAATATTCAGAGTCTAAATAAATTCTGTGTGTATAAAGAAATGATGATCATATTCTGTTTAATAGGTGAATTCGGAATGTGAATTTGGAATGAGAATTCGTCATCAGAATTTGTAATGAGAATTCGTAATCAGGATTCGTCATTAGATTTCGATGTCGAACTTCATGAGAGTTCGTATCCAGAATTCAGAGTATAATTTTATCAGATTTCATATCCAGAATTCAGAGTAGAAATTTATCAGAGTTCATATCCAGAATTCGGAGAAGAAGTTTATCAGAGTTCGTATCCAGAATTTGGAGTAGAACTTTATCAGAGTTCATATCCAGAATTCGGAGCCTAAAACAGAATGCTTCATATCAAAGTTTTAAATGATTCCGAGAATATAGAAATGAAACCGATTGTTATACTTAAGAAATATATGGATATAGACAATTAAAATATGATATGGATAATTTTCCTTATAAAAGTGATTTTCCTTATAAAAGAAATTTTCCTTATAAAAGAAATCTTCCTTAAAAAAGAAATTTTCCTTATAAAAGAAATTTTCCTTATAAAAGCAATTTTCCTTATAAAATAAATTTTCCTTATAAAAGTAATTTTCCTTAAATATATGGTGTTTTTGATTTTCAAAACCAGAAGGAATAAAAAAGTCATAAGGAAAACCTTATTGAATCAACAATCTCCCCCTTTCTAGAAAGCACAAACATCCTTTTGAAAAATAACGACTAAGTAGAAAGAAGGAAAAAATGAAAAAATTAAAGCTTATCTCCCTTTGCTTATGGATGTTGATGAATACGACTAACTCCCCCATAGTCTTTGAAATTCTAAGGATCGTATTCTAGATTTCCGAAATGGTATTCCATTAAGAATAAGAATATCTTCTTTAATGAAAAACTCCCCCTTTGTTAAGGTTCTTTTTCCATAGATAAGGAAAGTTCTAAGTTTAACAATGATAAACTAAGCAAATTCATAGAACCTCTAACACCAATTGAAAACTTGGAATAAGGAATGAAGTTATAAACTTCAAGTCCAATGTACTTTCTTAAAACTGGAAAGAGATTCTGAAAGTAGGTTTAGGAAATATGGATCCGGAAATTGAATCATAACTAAAGATCACAATATGAGATTCTACCTTAAAGCATATAGAATCTAAATTTATCAAATTACATGTAAGGAAGTATAAGAAAGTTATAATTTCCTTAGAATACAATATGCAGCAGAAACAAACAAGTAGTAAAACTAAAAGTAACAAGATATAAGTCTTTTAACCCAAAGAGAAGGGTATCCAACAACCTTGGATAAATGTCCCTTGATTTTTACTTTCAAGCAAGTCTGTATTACCCACACTAGGGTATGCCCTCAATACAAAGATCAGAATCTCTATCTTGCTATCCCTGAAAGCGCTCAACTTCAAGGTAGTTGGAACCTCTGTCTTCCTCAGCAAGGAATCCCTCGAACTTTAATGTAGTCAGCACCTCTGTCTTCCTATCCTCGGAAGTCCTCGAATGTAATCACCAACATTCGGAGTCGCACAAAGCAAAAACTGAACCAGCGGTTCAGTACGCACAAGGCATGAAGAGCTTTCTCTCTCTAGAAATCACCTTAGCAGCGTGTGGTCTCTAGATTGATCCAACATCATTGTGTGTTTTGAGCTCTTTCAAATGAGATCCTATTTATAGGCTCGGTTGACCTCCTTTCCAATGGTCATATCTTCCTTAAAAATTGGAGGGACCTGTACACGTGTCGTTTTACCAATGGTTAGTTTATAACAAAATAGACGACATCGTTTTATAACAAAACAAGTGTAACAGAATGTACGGCATCGTTTTAATTATAACTCAAAAGTTCGGAGTGAAGGTTCGGAGTGTAAACAAAATTTCAAAGAGTAGAAAAATTATAAAAGTGTAAGAAAAATGAATGTTCGGAGTCTAACCAAAAATAATATTTGGAGTCTAAATAAATTCGGAGTGTATAAAGCAAAGATGATCAGAATCTGTTTAATAGGTGAATTCGGAATGCGAATTCGGAATAAGAATTCATCATCATAATTTTTATTGAGAATTCATAATCAGGATTCGTTATTATATTTCGATGTCGAACTTTATGAGAGTTCGTATCCAGAATTCGGAGTAGAATTTTATCAGAGTTCATATCTAGAATTCGGAGTAGAACTTTATTATAGTTCGTATCCATAATTTGGAGTAGAAATTTATCAGAGTTCATATCTAGAATTCGGAGTAGAACATTATCAGAGTTCGTATCTAGAATTCGGAGCCTAAAACAGAATGCTTCATATCAAAGTTTTAAACGATTATGGGAATATAGAAATGAAACTGATTCTTATACATAAGAAATATATGGATATAGATAATGAAAATATGATAAGGATAATTTTCCTTATAAAAGCGATTTTCTTATAAAAGAAATTTTCCTTATAAAAGAAATTTTCCTTAAAAAAGAATTTTCCTCTAAAAACAATTTTCCTTATAAAAGAAATTTTCCTTATAAAAGCAATTTTCCTTATAAAAGCAATTTTCCTTATAAAAGCAATTTTCCTTAAAGATAAGGTGTTTGTGATTTTCAAAACAAGAAGGAATGGAAAATTAATAAGGAAAACCTTATTGACTCAACAAATTTCTTATAATCTGTTTAATATATATGTGTTTTTTGGTTTCATCTTCCATAATTTAATTATATCCCAATCCCTTTCTATAAATTTCATAGGTGTGTTTTCAATCTCTTTTGGTATGTGGATAGATGAAAATTATTTCCTCTACATTCCTTATCATTTGAACTTCCACGAAAATAGACTTTTCATTTAATATCACCAAATCCATGAGAAAAATGAGAGTCTCTGGTTTCCATTTCCTATTTATGTAAACATTGAATAATTTTTTCTTAGCTACCAAAGCCTATTTCTTCAAAATCATTTCAGAGAATTTATTTTTAACCATTAAAAATGATCAATTTTTCTATTAGAACAAACAATAATATTAAAACAATAAATTAAGAGTCTCTAGATGTTTATTTCATATAAAAAATTGATCTATATTCCGTTATATTTAAATAAATTAATTTTCGATCCATTTTGATTTGAATATATCTGGAATTTTTTTTTGAAAAATATTTTTATAAAAGCCTTCCATTCCATAGAGGAAATTTCATATTGTTATTTTTATTATTGATCATCGTCCACCATTATATTATTATTTATTCTAAATGATAAAAAACTAATATTAACTTTTCATGATCCTGTAATTGATGAAATTAAACTATTATTTCAATCGAGTTGATCTATTTCTTAACAATTAGTGAATAAGAAGATCCATTAAAGGATGTCGTTCATTGACTCATGAATAAATTTACAACATGTTTCTCCTTATTTTTTGATTTTGATATATCAACATAGTTTATGCTATTACTCATAACATGATTTAACATAACTATAAATTTTTGAACAATATATCCAATTACATTTGGATTCAAATTGGTAAAATCACTACATTGTCCATTATACTCATTGTTTAATCATTTCTTCTGAGATTCAAAAATTTTCTAAATAAAAAAAGGTTAAAATGATTGAAAATAAATAATATCATAATTGAATCTAAGTAAAAATCATAGTCACACAAAAAATCTGTCCTATAAAATTGTATTTTATGATAGATTCATTTTAATCTATAATTATTTTGATTCAAATTATAAATCTCTTTTGAGTCATCTGAGGCTAATTTAAGTTTAGTTTCTCTTGTAATTCTTATCCTAATCACCCAAAATAGATAAATGCTAAAATAATATAAATAGATATGGAATAATAATTACATACATAGATGTTTCATAATTTAACTAGTTAAACATTACACTAAAAACTAAAAAAAATTCCTAGAACCTAAAGGATCAATGTATTTAGAGATTGGCTATACAACTATATTATTATATAATTATTCATAAAATAGTCCCAAAAAATTATGTAGACATGATTCATTATTAGATAAATTTATTTATATATTTTTCTTAGGGAAATGGTAAACATAAAGAGTGAGCTTAAATGATTACTAAGGGAAAAAACATATCAATGATTCATAGATTATTAAATCCAAAATTTTTTTGACAATATAAACACGTGAGAAATTACAGATTTAAATGAACATGGAATTATAGATAGTGATCATAAATAATGATGAAATATTAATAGATCATATCGTATTAACATAAAACTATACAAGGATCATCATGAAATGAAAATAAATACAATGGAAAAATAATGAGAAACCATAAGAGAAAAGTTATGAGCCTTATAAACCAAGAATATGAATATATAGCAATCACAGTCATAGAAAATTGTAGAATAAATTAAGGCTAAAACCAAGATATTTATATAATTGTAGACTAGGAAAACCACCATTTTCATAACTTAGTTCACTTAAGATATTACATTTGTCCCATAACACTGTGGGAATGGGTTAATCACTCACACCACATCCTATTCTAATTATATATAGAGATTTAAAAAATTAATTAGAGAGATATATTATACCCAACCGTAACATAATTTTAAACCACATATATATATGTTAAACCTTAAATCAATCATACCTCAAATATTCTGTCACCCCTGGAATGAAAATGGGTATATAAAATTTTCATGGAGCATAAAAAAATTTGTATTTACGAATTTTAGAAGATGATAACAAAATTTTAATATAATCAAAGCATCATGGAGTTCATGAACTTGTAGGGTGATAGTTGATGTATAATTACAAGGAAGAGAGATCATTTAGAGAGGGATAGAAAAAAGGAAGAGAACTAATAAAAATAGATTACATCAAATTTTGGAAATGTTTTTTTAATACAAATCATATACATAAATGTATAATCCAAATTCAATGGGTGAAAAATAATCCCTTAAAAACTATTTAAAAATAAAATTACCCAATAATGGTACCATAAAAAATATATAATGATAAATTTATATGGAATAATGAGTGTATGATTTAAAATTTACATAGGTATAAATAAATACCTTTTATGAATTAATTATTATCTTAAAAAACACACAATGTTAATGGAATTTTAGAATTTATTTTTTTATGAAAGATATAGTGAAATATGTAGGTTATAGTAGATAATATATACTTATATTTCAAAATAATAATTATTGGTTTTTGGTAATAAATAATATAAACGTGTAAAAGAAATATGTGGAAAAATAAATGAAAATTTTTTTAATAAGGTTTTTTATGATGTCAAAATCAATAAAAGGAGAAGTTTTAGAAATAAAAACATGATTTCTATATTGATAAAGATAAAACAATGTATCATATATTGAATTATTTTGTCACATCAAACTTATAATAATATAGTTAAGTAAAAATGAAGATGACTTGGTGAAATAAATATTAATTTAAGAAAACATTTATCTTTGATTCACATTCAATTAGATGTTATATAACTACATGTATAATAAATTTACACATCCTTTATAGAAAAATATTTATGTTTATTTTAATTAATATTATTCAATTATAATTTATTATTACCTATTCATTAATCATTCATTAATGAAATTAATCACTGGGTGTTAATTGTTTCATTTGTTTATTTATTACTTTGGTATGAAAGATTTAATATATGTACATTTCTCATGTTTTTATAACCCTAAAATTATTAATATAGTTTAGATAGTTTTTTCATATATTTTTACATTCCCATTATCATTTCAGGGATGTTGTGGTGATGGTTTATAAAGAATGGGAAAACCTCCTTTCAAAATCCGGAATCATTAAGAAGAGTTTATTTTTTAATAAAAATAAATAAATATTACCATTATATAATTTAAACCATTACATGAAATCATCTTCATTACCAAGTATTATTATAATTTATTATTTCTTAATCATTAATTAGAAATGTTATAATTTTATTCATTTAGTTCGTAAAACTAAACCAAAGTATAAAATACTATAATAAATTAATGAGTAAGAATACGAATTTATATTGTTTCAATATAATATTTACATAATAATAAGTATTGTAAAAATACATAATTTTAGTATAGGATAAAATTTAAGAAGACTTTATATGATCAGATAAATATAATAGACAATAAGAAATATTTAATTACATTGGATGAATCACTCCATCATGCAATGACATCCATTAGAATGAAGGACATGTGCCTCCTTGTAATTTAACAGAACCAAAAATGGGAGAACAATTCTAGATTGAAACTTTAGGCACATATTTGTGATAAACATTCATGATATATGTTGTTTGATGTGGTTTGAGTAGATGCCAATTTATATATGAAAATGATGAGTTTTTCTTTGGTAGCTGGAGTTAGTTAATGGGTAAAGATATAATCAAATTGAAGTTAAGTGAGTTAAGTGAGGAATTGTTGGTTAGAAATTTATTATCGACTCACACACCTAAAAGGGGGAGTCAAGTAAGAATAAATATAAAATTAATTATTCCTAATTCATATAATTTTATTTAACAAATTTTTACTATCTTTTACATGATTTAATTATTTACCACAAGGGATATCTTTTAAACCAAAAAATACAATATGTTCCATATAAAATAATTTCAGTATGATTATTCCAAATCTACAAATCAATTTAGTAAAATTAAATTTCTAAAAAATAAAGATGAATTTTTAAATTAGAACACAATGTATATAAAAGAATATTTTTATAAAAATAAATTTTATAATCCTAAATTATTTAATCATTATTTAATAACAATTAATAATCATTAGGCGAAAAAAATTATATGTTAAAATATATATAGAATAAATATTATTATATCAATTATTTTAAAGTGATCTATTTAATTTATTAAAATGTAAATAAATAACATATATAAAATTGATTCTTTGAATTTTTTCCCATTTTTAAACTTAAATTATTTTAATCATATTTATTTTTAATTATTTAAATACATACCATTCATTGGATTTTATCAATATATTTTTACTAATATTAATCTTTTAATTTTATAAAATACATTCTAAATGTTTTTAAAATATTAAAAATTCATGTTCTAAAAAAATATGTGTAATATATTAATTTTTTAAATGATATTTATTAGATTAATAATTAAATATTAATATAATCCAAAAATTTCTTTAAAACCCCCTAAAAACCTTAATATAAGACATATGTGTGAGATAATAAATTATGTCACTCATGGGTGATGATTTATCAAGAATAGATCCCAATGTAATTTATGTGAGCCTGAAATTTTCCCATAGAAAATTTCAATCATTCCATACATATTAATATTTGGCATGGGTTTGGTTATGAAAAAATGATGAAGACTATGCATCCTTTGTATGATCAAACATATGGTCCTCACAACGAATAATTCTATTGATTGATTATATTTTTTTCGACATGAATTCCATAATGCAATTACATCTATTTATATATACTAATTCAATGATTATAATATAATAGTAAAATTTTCATTATTTACACAACCCTTATGAATTATATAACAAATTAAGATTATATATAATTATGATATATTCCCAATATATATATAATACCAATGATTATATATTACCAAAAAATAATATATTCCAAACAACCATATATTACTAGTGACTATATCTTATTTCTTCATTCTGATATATCTCATAACATTCCTATCTATAATTTCATTGTTATTATATTTTTTACCGGTTTTCCCATTGATTTCGCCTTTATTTAATTAAATTTACTTATCATGTAATGTGTTACTATTTTTTTCATTTTAATATACTAGCTTAATAGTATAAGACCCCATTTATTTTTATTTCGGTGTTTTTTGTATGTCAATAAATGATATTAATATAAAATAATTCTATATTAAATTTTTGTAGTGTTACAAATTATTATTGATGTAAGCCAGTATTTAAAATAAAAGGTAACTCTAAGAGATCTGTTGATCAATATGAATTCACTGTTAAAATTAATCATATATCTATAAAAGGTTTTTTTGAGTGTTATAAATATAACTAATTATATCAAAGAATACGATGTCACTTAATTTGATAATAAATGTGAATGAAGTTTCGATGTTATTAAAATACAGAAATGTTTCCCTAAATGAAATCATGTGATAAATGGAATGGGAAAAAAGGGTGATGATATGAATCCTTGGAACTAAGGTGGTTGAATCTTAATGATAAATATATGTTGAAGATAAAAAGTATGTTTGGGGAATCTAGTAGAATTAATTTGAGTTTCTTCTAATGACTAAAGCATAAATTACTAAAAAAGGTAATATATCATGTATTTGGATGAGGAAAGCTATAAAATTCAATAAAAACATTATCCATTATTGAATTATCATTTGTTTCCTTGAATTTGGGAATTGGGGATCTTTTGGGAATGGTACAGTAAATGAATTACTATGTGTGAAATATTACATGACAAGTTAGGGATTCCCTAATTATGTTCAAGTCAGTAATTATATATACTAAGGTCCTCGAGATATGATGTAGATGATGATGGATGTATATCAATATAAATGGTATACTATTTTAGTTATACTTGGATCCCCCTATGACTAATGATAAAGTGAGTAATGCCTAAATTTCCTTTCATAGCTGCTACTCTTAGTAGAGTCGGATGAAGACATATTAATGTATTTTATTCTTCTCACCCATATATCTTGGATGATCTAGATTGGGAACCATGAGAAGATAATTGGAGGAAAATATTTCTTATAAAATCTCTAGTATGGGTAGATGTATATGGTAATTACTTTTGAATTATATATGTATGGATGTAATAGATTGCAATTCATCCAACTAGAGATTCCCCTTATCTCCCAAAACATAGTGATTGGTGGAGGGGGTAATTGATTCTCTATATACTATCTACCCATTTACATATAGCTCTGAAACATAAGAGATACCAAAATATAGATGTATCATCATAGATGTTTATTTCCTAAATTAATATATTATATATATATTATTAATTTTATATGTGTATTTCCTCTAATTTATGAGTATTTATATATTTTTGGATATAGAGAAGTAAATTTTCTCTAACATTGTAGAGATTTTTATTTCTATCAACACTTATGAGAGTGATGAATATGTTTATTTCATATAGTATTTATTTGAGATGTGGAGATGTGTATTTTTTCTTGAATCATTATATCAATATATCTAGAGTGAATTATAGGGTAGAATTATATGAAAGTGATGTGGGTTTTGATTTCCCAGACCCTGATCAATCTTTAGTAAATGAAGCTAGTTTCCACATGGCCTTAAGTGTGCCTCCCTATACACTAGAGGATACCGACTATCAGTGAGGTTTCATGGTGTAATTGTGGAAAGACTATACCCACATGGTAAGAGTGAAGCATAATTGTACAATCATATCAATCAAAAGAGGAAGCATATAAATAATTTAAAGACTATGGAAAAATCATCTGTTATATAAATAAAAGTGTAATCTCATCCAAAAATTTCATATACAATTACGATCATTTATTTCTATAAAAAAATATAGGTAAATACAAGGAAACATTAATCCTATACAATTCATTTATAAAAAGTACCAAAGGACCAAAAATAAACAATCCCTATATAGCATCATGATCTGAAGCTCGGTCATATTATCCACTAGTCCTATATAATAATCAATCAAGAATCCACAAGAAGATTCTTACCCCTATCCCAATGAAAATCTATAAAGTCTTTTTGGGTACCTAATGGTAGCCCAAAAAGTGTGATAGATAACAATCAATAGGACAGCACCAATAATGTCTATAACAAGTCTAATATATGAATATAGGATGAAGTGATGTACATTTAAAAAATTCATACATGAAATAATAAAATAAGTGATGTTATCAAATGTATTCTCATTGGTATTATGAAACTAAATCATAAGGGATATTTTTAAATAATAGAAATTATCAACATCCATCTATTCAACATATACATGCATCAGACCTACATGGTCTAGGGTCTTAGGATTAGAAATTTAAAACGGAACTGCATACACTAAGTAAAGTAAGTAAACATGGTAAAAGAAGTATAAATGTACAAGGAATCCAAAAGAGCAAGGTGTAATGGATATAAATTATTAAGGCATCATAACATGTTATCTAAATTAGTTAAACTATATCCTTGGAGTAGTAATGACCATTGAATCAAAGAATATCTGGTAACCAAGATCCATCGAGTAGAAATTGTTAAGGAATCCTAATAGGTCATTTAATACAGATCCAAGGAGTAGTAATGGTCAAGGCATCCAATTAGGTTTCTTGGATCCAAGAAGTAGAAATTTCTAAGGCATCCTAACATATTAAGTAAATAGGACTTGAGGAGTGGAAATATCAAATCCATCTTAACATGGTCATTAGATTCAAGGAGTAGAATTGTCCATGGAATCCTAGAATATTATCTAAATAAAATAATGGGATCCATGGAGTAGAACTATCCATGGAATCTAGGTATGCTAATTAAGTGGGATCCAAGGAGAAGAAATTTCTAAGGCTTACTAACCAAATTATTTATTTTTCTATTAACCAATCATTTATTCATTTCATCAATCCATTCATTAACATGTAAAAGATATAGGATTAACCATTTCATATCCTTCATCCAAAAATTAAAAGGTGAAAAATGTGCCTATAACATTTAAAAATTATCTTCATCGACATTAAAAAACTCCATTAAAAAAGTTTGGTCATCACACCCCAAGGGTGGAATAATTTGGATAGAAAGGTGGATCCCACCCCATGGGTGGTATGTGTTGAGGTTGAAAAACATTAACCCTTTAAAAATGTTCCATGTAATGTCCTAAGAATGTTTTTATCATTTAAATTACGATTCAATTAATTTATAACAAATTTAAAAGAATATTTGGTGTGTGACATAATAAAAAAAATCTATAATAATGAGTAATTTAGGATAAAGGTATAAACCACATAACTATGCTTGGTAAAGGAACACTCATCCAGTCTGTACCTTTGATTTGATATACATAAAAATAAAATGAAATATTGGATGAAAACCTAGAAAATAGGGTGTAATATCCTACACCAAAATATTTTCATTGATTGCACGGAAAACAAAAAAATATGTGAAAGAAAAATAGAGAAATAATCGATACACATATAACGATATCAGAAATGAAAGAATCAGAGTTCATATTAGGGAGATATAGAAAACCCTATGTTATGTTTCTATGGGAGAGATCCAATAAAACGAATGTGTTTTCCACCACTAGAGGAAAATAATAAATTAGGAGGATGTATAAATATTTAAAGCATTAATGGAAGAATGATCATTTCCCCTCTAAAAATAAGAACTCATGGTTTGGCCACATGGTTGTCCAAACCTTTTGCCAACTGTGCACCCTTAATTATCTCTAAACCCCCTCCCATTGTCATGGAACATGTTGAGTAAAACCATGTGTGAGCATGCATTTTTCATTTGTTAAAAACTCTTTAGCACATGCATTCCCATGAAACCCCATTTGTATAGTTTCATAAATTCATGTAGCCATGGACAGTGGCCTCGAGCACCCTATATGGTTAATCCAAACTGTATGGACTAGACTACACAGTTTCCACTAACCATGAAGCCCAACTGCCACTCACAAAATCGTGGGCACCAAGATCAAAATAATCCCAAGACAACCATGTTCCCTCCATAGAATCAATATAAATTCATGTTATCCCAAAACTAAATAAATAAACCTAAATTAAAAAGTTACAGGACCTGATAGAAATGTCAGGATATTATATTATCCCCCTCCCCTTAAAGAAATTCATCTTTAGATTTCCCTTCCAAGGGGGGTCAAGCATTTTAGGAGAATAACTCTTGCCACTGGGAATATACATTTTCCTCACACTCCCATGTTTTGTCCTATACATAGTAGTGTTAATAAAGAACCCATACCAGAGGAACTGACTAGCCACGTAGAACCTTTATTCCATGATGCACAATACAGATAAGATTCTACTTAATTGATACATTTACCTAAAACTCAATATCATTAGGCTAAATAATATATGATGGATTAGAATGATATCAGTGAAGCTGAGATACGTAAAAGAGGTTGTGTATGACCTGGTTACATTAAGGTAACTGCAACTGATAGGCTACCAAAGTAACTCTCTATAGAATCTCAATGGAATTGAAATAACAAGTTGTTAGATTCTATTGTTTTTGAATACCTATATTCCCTAGTCTAGGTGAAACAATCAATAAATACTAACTTGCCACATTGAACTCTAGTTGTCAATGTTGATGATCGATGTATAATTTCTTTCTTGAACGAGTTTTAACAATCTAATTCCCAATAAGAGGAACATGCTCTGAAGTCACTTGAAAAATATAAACGACCAAGTAGTTCTACCTCTCCTACCTCTAAATAGAATAGGGGTATATGGTGTGTCCTATCATAAAGGGCCTTATATGGAGTCATATGTATCGTTATGTGGAATCTATTTTTAAATAAGGACATAGTGAGAGGTATGTGTTTCTCTAAAAAATCTCCAAAATCATGGTTGTATGCTCAGAGGATTTACTCTAAAACCTGTATCGCATTCTTTGACTGACCATTAGTCTATGTGCTATAAGTTATACCATGTAGTACCTAGAACCTAGTTCCTTCTATAACCCATATCAGAACCATGATGTTAATCAAGAATATCCGTTTGATACATAAGAATGTGGAACCCTGTAGAGTTGTATGATCTCAAAATTTGTAGTTCTTCTCAATCTGATATATTGATAGAGTCTTCTGAATAGGTAGAAAATGGGCCAAAAATTTCAACTTTACTATGATAACCCATACGAAATCACTACACCAAGGTGATCTAGGTAGTCTTGTCATGAAATACATGGTGAAATTTATTATGAATATGTTGATTCAACAATTTCATTAATTTATTTTTGATGTTTATTATCAAAAAATACCCATCATTGTGTTACTAATGTAATTATATTAAGTGAATTTCTAGAAAATAATTTCAAATGAAATATTTATTTTTGGAAATATATTCAAGATAATGATCCATGAGGAACATTTGTTGATGTACTCATAATATTTTTTAACATATTCTATAGTCATTATTCTCAACTCTACATTAGTAAGTGTAGCTTGACGAATTAACCATGCATTCAAAACAACATGTACGGATTATCCACCCTATTTTGTTGAGAAACTGATGTTAATCAACCCTATGTTAGTATGGAACCTGACATTTGAGAAATAATAATGTATAGTTCCTTAACCATACCATTAGAATTAGCACTGTGTTTGAGGAAACAAATATTTTGTACATAAACCCTCCTTTGGTAATCAACTGTACATTTTCAACCCTATGTTTGGTGTTTTTTTATCACATAAAGGAACCATACATTTTACTTTCCAATGGAAGAGTTTTAAATAAAAAATATTATCCAAGATTAATGAAACAATTTCGAAGGAAATAAAGACCAATTAAATGATGTTTTGTGACTTATTCAAAGGCTCATTATGATTTTTTTAAAAGAACAAATTAAATGGAGTACAACATTACTATTCTTAAAGGAAGTTATGTCTCTCTTGAATATTTTTGAATTAAAATATTCATGATTTATTGTGAGATATTTCTAGAGACGATATGACTTAGAGCTATTTTTACTACTATATAAATATGGTGAATTTTTTAATCAGAAATATATATGTAGTATTATGCATATTTAATTATAGAATAAGCTAAGCATTTTTTCCTCCAGAGCTACACTTTGGGGACATACATGTTTATATATATCTGATTTAGTCACTATTGTTTCCATTGATACTAATGAATTTATTTGTTATATATTCTAATAAAATAATGATAAATCATTTGAATGATAAAGTATTTAGAAAATATACATGTTGGAGACATTCATGTTTAAACATCTATCTAGAATTTTATTTGTTTTTTAATTAAATCTTGTGAAAATGAAAAAGATCTAATTTCTGTCATGCCTTTTTGAAGTCCTATTTTTGTATGTCAGTTTCTACAAAAAGCTATGATGTTTAACTCATACAATAAAAAAAATAAAACACTTTTTATTTATTTTAGTTTCATATGGTCGTGCTTAGTTATGGTTAAGTATTAGCTTCTTGTACTATGTTTAGGATATTCAGTTCCTTGTAAAACAACTAGAAGTCTTTAATCATAATTATTTATAGTTGTCAATTTCATGTACTTAGTTGTGGATTTTAATGGTCATAGGATAATATGTCTTAGTGAAAATCACCAATCTTGTGGAGTTGAACATTGGTGGAGAGAATAAAATATATTTGTTCCTGAAAATACTCTACATCGTTGTGTTCATTTCATTTATTTATTTGAACTACTCACTCATAATTGAGATAAAATGAATGGAATGATTCTTACTAAGAGAGATATTCAGAATTTGTTAATGTATTGAAATCCAAAATTCTCCTCCCTCTTGTGTCTTTGTCTTCATTATATCCATCCACGCCTAAAATTTGGTATCAAACTAAGGGATCTACTGGTATATTATTTTTTTACCTATTCAATATCAACATTTATTATATGAAGGTTCTACATGTCGTTTACTATCTCTAACATGCATGAGTTCCTGATTCAGAAAAAGACATTATCAAATGAGTGATTCTAGAGAAGGTATATCAATGATTCATGCTCCCAATTTTGATGGTGATGATTATGGATGCTGGAAATCTATATGTTTACTTATTTTAATAAACATTTAATAAGTGTTTATTTAAATATTATTAAGCCTAATTATATTCCCAAAGAATATTTTGATGTGTGGAGTACTAATCAAGAAAACAAATATGATCTGAATTCAAATGATATTAATTTTATTATGTGTGTTTTAGGAATGAAATAATTCAATCATGTTTCTCAATTTTCTACTTTATATATGATGCGAAAATTGATTACTCATTTCTATGAGGAAACTATCAATATCAAACAATTATGATACAATACTAAAAAAGGTAAATTTAGATACTTTTTCGAATGGATGGTAATGAAACTATAAATAAATTTGATAGAATGTTGAAAGGGATTGTTAATAATGTTTCTGTTTTAGGAGATTCAATTCTACAAATTGATTGAGCAATAAAAGTACTTAAATTAATACCTCCAAAGTAGAATATAATATGTAATAAATATTAAAGTCTAAATTGGTATGGAATTTGACAATCAAGTACTTTGTTACTACTTTTACTATGTATGAAGTCAATATTAAATTTGAATTTGAAATTCATAGAAAACATGAATTAGTATCTCTCATGAAAATAAATGAAGAAACATTTAATTCAATTTGTGCAGATTTAAATAATGATATATTAGATCTTGAAAACATTTTTGGAAAGAATTTTAAAAAGAAAAAGAAAGGCATTGAAGATTATAGATGATGTGAATGTAAGGAAAGAAGTCATACAAGGGATAACTATCCTTTATAAAAATATCAAATGAAATCCAATTAGAAAAAGAATGAAAAAAAGATATAAAAGTTACATGGAGTGCTACTTCATGTTAATATGTTGAATCATCAACAAATTAAGAATATGATAATAACATTATAGGTATATTGAATGATATTGATGAGGTAAAATTATCTTACTCTCAAAACTATAGTTCTAAAAAAAATTGTTATGATGAGTTAAATAAATATTTATTTTTGTTACAAGAAAAATATGAATCATTAAAGAAATGAAAAAAAACCATATAAATATTATTATTCTTTTCTATTATATAGAGATAATTTATCAAAATAGTTTTTAGATATAATATTTAAGGCTTTTAAAATTTATTGTGATTTACATAACATTAAGATTAAATAATTAATGCATGAAGATAATGATTCAATACGAGATTATAGTATGTTAATAAAGGGGGAAAAATATTTAAAACAAATCCTCATAAGAAATAAAATACCAAAAGTAAACTTTGTTATTGGATGTAAAGGTGAGAGATCGAATCTTTTAAAAAATTATTATTTTCCTTATTTAAATAGTAAATAAATTCCTTCTTTTAAATTTTTATATTGTGGTACTAATGGTAATTAATTGAATGATTTCTATTTTATCAAATCACAAATTTCTGGTGTTCAAAGCTCTTATTTCTCAAAAGATTTATAAAATTGAATATTTCCTATGAAAAAACAAGGTTGGATACCTAAAAATTTAATTTCTAAAAATGATAGACCCAAAAGAAAATGGATACTGAAAATAACTTGATTTTGATATTTTTTAGGATTATACCACTAAGATATATCATTAATTATTTACGTGGTTGATCGATGGATATGTTTTAAAATATCCATTCATGGAGTGAACAACTCTAAATAATTTTTTTTATAAAAAATCCTTAAAAATAATGTCCCAAATACACTAAGTATTTAATATAAATACTTGCATATTTATAGTGCATTAATTGTGTTATTCAAAAAAATTAATTTATTTATCAACGATTAATAAAAGATTCTTATTTATATTAATAAATTCTTTATTCGTATTGAATAATAATTTGTTTATTAAGATTGTAAATACAATGTTGATATAAAATGTTTATATTATAGTTTTCAAAAATATTTTATCTTTTCTTGTTAAAATTTTATATAGTTAAAAATTCAGGGAAAAAACATCTTACGTAACATTTGTTTTTGAAATGGATGTTTTATATTTTTCGACTAAAGAAAAAGAAACTATGTTGTTATTTTTTTCATGACCATATGTTTAATCTTCTTCCCAAAATATTTTTTTCTTCTAATGATAAATATATTACTGAAATTACTGTTAAAAACCCGTCATAGAAATATGAAGAGGTTAAGTAATTCTTGTACAGAAGAAAATGTTTCTCATAAATAAAAAAAATGAAATCCTTATCACCCCTTGAAATAACAGTCAGTCTCATTTGTTGAAGATTTTTGTGTAATGTATTCAGAGAAAAATATAGATGTTCATAGTTCTAAGGAACTGTAAGTTTATTTTCATCAAATATAAATTTAAATTATTATATTTAATGTTAGATATTTGAATAATAAAAAAGAGAATCTAAAGGCTGAGTTGGATGCATCCAGATAGTCTTATGTCGATTTTCAAAAATCACCAGTAATAAATGTTTTTTTTGATTCATTGAAAAATGTGTATCAGAATACTAAATTTAGTTTGTTTTCAGAAGAATATTTGGAAGATTTTAAATTGGAAATACTAATTCAAATAGAGATACTCATAAAAGAGAAAATTACAAATATCTATCTTGCTAACATGAAGATATTTCTTGTTGAATAGTGTTCATATTCTTCTTATCAAAGAACACCAGATGTTCAAAATATATTAGAAGAAAATTCAATGACATTGGATGATTTAAGAGGAAAAATTCACATTTTTCATTGTTTTTAGGAATTACATACTCTTTCTTAAAACACTTCATTTTTATTCTTTTCATATAAAATCAATGTTATATAGTGCTATTTAAAAAAATTTATGTAAGAAATATTGTAATTAGTAATTTTAAAATTTAATTTTTTACTATTTATTTTTCCTTTTCAATCATGGACTTAATTTTTTTCATTGCTTATGGAAAAAGTATAATAAAATAATTTATAATTTATGATTTTGGGGGAGAGTTTTTAAAAAATTTCCATTTAATTCTTGAAATCATATTGTTTGAATTTATTTTTATATCCTTTGAAAAAAGAATAAATTAAGGGTAGTTAATTAGTACTCTTATCTCTTTGATGTCACAAAAATAGGGATATGTTTTATGGTGTAATTTTATATGTTTTACCAAGTTAATAATGTCAGAGAAATTAATTATTTATAATATTTTAGTGGTTAATAAAATGGGAAAAGAATATTGTTCCCTAAAGTTTATAGTTCCCTAAAGAGACAAGCCATAAAGTGTAGATGTGTTTATAGTTCCTTAGGATTTTGTTTTTATACTCATTTATAAGAATTGTTTTTCATTCATTTAATATACAGGAATTGTTAATATTTATATTGGGAGAGAACTTTTGTGGAAGAAAACTTATACAAAGAGAAAGGTGGAAAATTAATTTTGGATTTTTACTATAATTGTTTTAAAAAATTTATTTATTTTTATTATGGGTATAATTGGTTTTTTTACCATAAAAATGGGGAATTGTGGATCATACGATGATTCAACAATCTCATTTGTTATTATTAGTTTTTATTCTCACAAACAACCAAATTTGGGTCACTAATGAAATTATTTGATGTGAATATCTAGAAATTAATATTCATTGAAATATTTATTCAAGAAATATATTCATGACATTGATCCATGAGGAATATTCGTTGAATAAATGAGAATGTATTTTAATATATTTTGGAATCACTTTTCTGAAATCTACTTTGGTAATCATTTCATAATGAATAAAACCTATATTCCGAAAAATGTGTAAGGATCATCAACCATATGCTACTCGGAAAGTATGGTAAATTAACCCTACTTGAGTATGGTACCCAAGGATTGAGAATGAGGAATTAATTTTTCATCATCCCTATATTCAGAAGAAGCCCTATTCTTGAGGAAAAAAACATATGGTTCATTAAACCTACATTGGTAATCAACTATATGTTTTGAATCCTACATCCTGTTTTTTTCATAACATGAAGGAACCCTACATTTTACTATTCAACAACAGAGTTTTAAATCCTCCATATTATTCATGATTTATGCAATTGTTTCAACAGAAATAACCATCTTTTAAAAAATGTTCAATAAAAACTGAAATTCTCATTATGTTTATTATAAAGGATCATATTTAATATATTAAAACATTACTATTATTATTAAAATCTATGAAACTCTTGAATTTTTTAAATTAAAATATTCACAATTATTCTGTGATATTTCTATAGCTAGTTTGACATGAAGCTGTTCAATATACTTTATAAAAATGGATATGTTCTTAATAGAAAATATTTATGTATATATATATATATATAATAAGTTGTGTGTTGTTTCTTGTATAGCTACACCTTAAATGCATACAATTTGAGAACTATCTTAGTTACTCACAACTGTTGTAGTTGCTTCTACTGTATTTATTTTTTATATCCTCTTATACGAGAATGAAAATTAATATGAATGAAGATGTATATATTAAAGATTAAATTTGGAGACATTCATGTTTAAACCTATATTTGGTGTTTTCTCTGGTGGTTGAATAAATCCTATGAAAATATCGAAGATCGATTTTCTATCATGCTACATTGAAGACCAGTTTTCTTCTATTAGTTGTAGCTGTATGTTGAGAAATTTAACCCATACCATCAAACATATCAAAATATTTGGATTTATTGGAGTTTTATCTACTAATACCCAGTTGTGGTTATGTTTTAGGTTCTTGTACTAAGCTGTGGTTATTTAGTTTCTTATAAAATAAACATAAGGATTTTATTATCCTTATTAGAAAGTGTCAATTTCATAAAATCAGTTGTATATTTTTAATGATTTATGATAAGAGGAACTAGTGAAAGTAACCAAGAGCATGGAGTTGATCACCGGTTGTGTGGAATATGAGATAATTATGCCCTGAATCAATATACATTTCTATATTCATTTCCATCAATTATTTTCTTTGCTTTCTCATCATTAAGAGAAAATGAAAGGAACTTTTCTTTCCAAGATAGGTGTTCATAAATTTTTAATGTTTTAAAAACCAAAATTCTCCCATCTTGTGTATTTGTCTTCGTTATAGCCATCCTGACCCAAAAAAATCATCCCATTTATCTTCAGTAATAGGTAACTACAATAAATTCCAAGTTGGTCAACATTATTCCACCCTCACATACTGATTGGTGCAACATCGATCAATGAATCCAGTTATCTATCACATCATCCTTGGACACTAGTATTTTCTGTGTAAGTCATGATACATATTGCTAAGAATTGGATAAACATTCCATTTATTGGAATGGGTTCTTGCGTGAACTTCTATTTAATATTATTAGTAAACCAAACACATTTGAGGATATGCAAGATCTCATCCTCATTAGTGATCAAACTAGGTGGTGGATCATCACCTTACATGCTTTCCCATAGGATCAATACCTAATAATATGATAGCTACATCATCTTCACCCTCTCTAAAAGTAAATATGTCACTGATAATGATTCCAGTACATACTATCCCTGATTGTACCAAATATTCATATGCATCTCTGAATATAGGTCAATAAGATGCTACTAGCTATTGCCCTCTTGAACTACCTTCAATTGATTCCTCCCACATAGAGCATTATTAACTAGATTTACCTTCCTAGGAATATAATAAATCATGAATTCCATGTAATTAATACATTAAACCACTTTTCTTTTCCTGAGATTCAAGTCACACTGTGTAAATATGTACTTGAGGATCTTGTGGTTCATGAACACCACAAAATGATCTCCCAGTAATTAATGCCTCCAATAGTGAAAGGAATTTCCAATAATGAATAATTAGAGATTGTTCTTCTGGTTGTTCCACTCATGTGGTATGAAATGACGAGACCCATATGACTTGACTGACTCCTCATACTCTAAAAATACTCCTAGCCTAACACATAATGAGTCACAAAAAGTAGTATTGGTCCTTCCTAGATCTGGAAGAATCAATATCGACATTGAAGACAATATTTATTTCTTCTCATGAAATACTATCATAAGGAATTCTAAACATATAAACTACAAACCATTCCTTCTTATTTCTATAAGAGATATTGTTAAGAATATGAAGAACTGTATGAAGTTCCTATAATAACTTCAAATCCCCTATAATTTTCATATATCAATGAAATTCTTGGGATACACCTTGGAAACTATTGATCTAACCTTATTTGGGTCAACTGATACTCCTATCTATGAGACAATATGACCAAGGAAGTTATTATTAACCATAAAAAAGTGTCATTTCCTAATCTTATGCAATAACTAATGCTCTCTCACTGTATTCAATAATATATCATTGTGTTTGGTATAGTCGTGTTGAGTATGGGAATGCACCATGATATCACCCCTAAATAAAACCACTAAAAATTTAGATATGGATAGAAAACCTGATTCATCAGTTCCGTGAAATATGCTAGTGCATTTGTGAGACTGAAAAACATAACCAGATACTAATATTTCCTATATCTACTATGAAATGTTGTACCAGGTATGTCCGAATGTCAAACATGCACATGATGATGACTAATTCTCATTTCAATATTTAATAAAACCTGAGAATCTCAGAACTGTTGGAAAATATCATCTGTCTTTGGAAATGGATACCTATTCTTAGACATCAACTAGTTCAATTTTCGGTAATCTACACATAAAAAAATTGTTCCATATACTTTATTACCAAAAACATCCAGTAAAATTCATGGATAAGTACAAGGTTTTATAAACCCCTTTGATTCCATGTAATCTTGATACCTATTGAGCTCCTTCAGGTCAGTAATAACCATCCTATAAAGATGAATGGATACCACCCAAACTCTTAGCACTAGCCTCATGGAAAAATCACCCTCTATCTCTAAAGGTAGTGTTAAAATGTCATCCAGGAAAACATCCCTAAAACAATAAAACAATGGAGGGAAGTTTACCTGATGTGTTACTTCGTTATCCAAATATAAGCAATAAATATGGGATGTCATTCTGATGAACCATTGATGGCCGAGTCCAGATAATGTTTCCTGGACATCTCATTTACCCTTTTGAAGAAAAACACCACCCAATATTGATTTGAAGGTCACACATGGGTGATAGTAATCAATATGCCCATGATAGGCAACCAACCAGTCCATCATAAGAATGAAATCATGCCCTCCCTTTATATGGAAAAAGAGGTCCAAAATAAAGTGACACCCACCTACCTTAAGGAGGAATTTTCTGCACTGGAATACACTCTCCAATTGTATTCTCAAGTGTCATCACACAACTAAAAAGTTGAAAATAAATCCCAAGGATCTTAATAATAGGTATTGATATGAAAGAATATGTATCACATGTATCTGAAAGCGTATATAATAATGTAGAGGCTGGAACAATAGTATCTCTCGTGGTAGAAGTTTTGGGACTTTTTTCTTTAGGTACTGGCTATAATGTATACAATTGTCTTGAACCACAACCCTAAGATATATCTTGAATAACCTAAGAAGGTCTGATATACATTTGTTATGAGTATTCTATCTGGTTTACTCAGCCAAGATCACCTCCTCATCCAGATAAGCCGGTTTCATGATATCAATCTTCTTGATAAGAATTTGCTGACCCTACTCTTGAAGTTGGATTCAGTTTATACCCTCTCTCATCGAATATTGGAGGAAAGGTACTACAAAACTATTTTAGATGGACCATACTACTACAATATTAGTACAAGAATTGGTCTCTATCACACAATCAATTAATGCATCTATATCCCCAAAAACGATGATAGAAAATAGATCTTTTAGATCCCACACTCTGTCTAACACACCTCTAACGAGAGACATCAAAATAACTCTTCTAGCCACTTGAAACAGAACCTCTAGGATGAGAAACTGATCTACTCTACTATGAATCCCATCATTCTCCCATGTTATGTTTAGTATTCAACAAATGATTTATTATTTCTATCATGGTAGTTAGCTATAAAATGTTCACCTACTATCAAATTTCATATCTAAGACCAACATATAATCCCCTATATGTTATTACCTTGTCACCTAGAGTTATGGTTTAAAATTGTAGGAGCTCTATAAAATGGGAAGAATAGTCAATTAATGAGAATGAACCCTTCTCTAGATGCATATAATCTTTGGGTTCATCATCCCCAACATTTTTGGAGAGAGATAATAATTGAAGGCTTTGTAGAAATCCATCCAACCCATATCTCGATGACGATCCATCTAAGTAATCACATCCCAACATATCTTGGAGTAATCCATAAGAATATATGTTTTGAGTTTTACTCTGCAGTCAGGAGGGGCCTCAAAATACACGGAGATCAATAGTAGGGCCTTTATCCAAGATTATGCACCCAGTGGTCCTCTATCCCCCATAAATGTGGGTGGCTGATGCTACTGAAACACATGTGTTTTCCGTAGTCAGGTAAGGTGATGGTGATCCCTAAAGAGGCTGTATAAAGTGTAAAAATCCCTCTCAAAATTAGGAATCAACACCAATATCAGGAATAAATATCAGCTCTTTAAGTGACACTACTAGAGGTTCTACTGGTGTCCCACAGACTACCTCCTCCAGGATATGGTCTTCATCACCATCCTAGTGCCTTACAGGGGGCCATCATGGTGGAATATCTCTATAAATGCCAAAAACACACCCTATAAATTATTCTATAATTTCATGATCACAAATATACATGTTTTATAGGCACAATCCTATCTAAACACAATTCAAACCCCTCTTCCTTCTCCTAATACCTAGACTTGGAGATATACAAGTCAAAATAATATATGAGATACTACATACTACCCATTAATAAGGCTAGTTTAGGGTCAATTTCTCTTCTAAATGTCAAGGGTTTTGGTATACAGAGTGCTAACTTCAGGTTATAGAGGAAAATACACTTTAAATTTCAAATTTTCCCCATTTGATGACAAACATTCTATTTTAAAATTTAATTCCTTTTAAATTAATTCTCATTTACATAGAAATTATCTTTAAAGGTTGAACTATATGGATCACCACTTCAAATTTACAAGGATTGATACACCATATATATTGAAGTGTGGTGTAAATTTAATAAAACCCAATTACTTATCAACTCCCTACTAGAAATGTTAACACAATTCTTAGAAACAATAATAAAGGTTCTAAAACATGATATAAGAAATGAATTCAGAAAGTAAACGTGTCACAAAATAATTCATGACATATAAATCATGAAGTGCATATGATGATGAAATATGGAATATTTACCTGATAAACCAGGTGATGGTAAATATATATAATCATAAGGAACATCAAACATCAGTGCATCACCGAATGGTGATGTCAATTCTACTGCAATAGGAATAAAGAATAACATCATATCCCATCCTAGAAAATTTATATTTATCCTATACATGGGTAAGCTACTCCAAGACACATCTCATTAACAAACTCCAATACATTCGTAATATCCTCTCTCATATTACCAAATGATATAAAATTAAATAAGTTCCTCTAATACCACTTTGTGACGTCTTAAACCTAGTCCACTCAGTAGTACCTGATCATGGATGGCCACATGGCCTTAAGTGCGCCTCCCCATATTCCAAAGGCCACCAGCTAGCCATAATATTCCATGGAAGACTTGTGGGAAGACTATACCCTCATGGTTAGTGTGATGCACACTGTTATAATCATAATAATAAATAGAAAAATCATAAAAATAACTGGACAAAGGAGCTATAAACAACCATCACACAAATAACTATGTAATATCATCAAATAGTGTCATATAAAATGATTATCATGGAATTATATACAAATGATAAGAAAATACTATGCAACATGAATCCAATACAATACGTATTTGAAATGAACAATAATAAAAAAACAATCTATCCATATATAACATCATGAGACCAATACTAGTCTTCTACTTCCATGCTATAATGAAATAATCAATCAAGAATAAGTAAGTGGGCACTTTCCCCTATCCCTAAAAACATCCATGAAGTCTGTCCGGGTACTCAAAAAAGGCCAAAATAATGTTTGAGAAAAAAATAAATAGGCTACCACCGTAGGTGTCTATAACTATTTTAGTATGTTCATATATGCATAACTAGTGTATTTATATAATATGTATACAAGTTATAATTGAATAAGTGATGATATACAGTCAATAAAGTCTCTCTATGAGCACAAATAAAAATTACAAGGGATATATATAAAACATAAAAATTATTAACATCAATATATGACAATTAAAGATGTTTTAGGACTACATGGGCCAGGTTCCAAGGATTATAATTGTCCAAGGAAACCATGTATTCTATGTAAATCATATAAACTTGATATAACGAGTATAAATTTCAAAGGAATCCGGATGAGTTGAATCCGAGGAGTAGAAATTTTTATGGAATCTTAGCATGTCAGGTAAATTAGTTAAATGGATCCTTGTAGGAGAAATTTTCATGGAATCCAAGAAATTCATGTAAACCAGATTCATGGAGTTGAAATGTCCAAGGCATCCTAATGAGTTGTGAAACCAGGATTAAATGATTAGTAATGTCCAAGGCTTTTTAATAGTTCAATAGATCCAATGAGTAGAAATTTATAATGAATCTAGACATATCATGTTATTGGGATGTGAGGGCTATAAATTTACAAGGCATTCTATAACAGTCATCAGATCCAAGGAGTATTCCATGGCATCTTAACATATGATATAAACCAAATAATGGGATCTAAGGAGTATAAATTTCCATGAAATCCATGTAATCTAATTAAATTGGATCTTAGCTGTAGAAATATTGAAGGAATCCTAACAAGGTCATTCATATTTTCCTTAACCAATCATTTAATAATTTCATCAATCCCTTAATTAACATGAAAATGAAAAGGCATTAAATATTTCATACTCTAATGGTGGAGTAATTATGATAAAAGGTAGAACACACCCAATGGGTGGTTAGTTTTGAGGTCAAAAAACTATAAAACTAATAAAAAATTTCATGGAATCTATCAAACATTTTCTTATCATTTAAATCATTGTTCAATTAATTTATAAAGTATATCTAAAAATATCTAGTGTTCAGAACAATGACAACATAATATAACAATGAGACATTTAGGGAAAAGGAATATGACACCTACCTCATCTTGGTTTAGGAACACTCATCCAACCTCATCATTTGATCCAATATAGATAAAAAAAATGGAATAATTTAATAATTCCATAAAAATTGGGCATTAAATCCTGCAAAAAAAATATCATTTCCAATTGCATGGAAAATAAAAAAATGTTATAGAGGAAAAGATAAATCACTGTCGCACATCCAATGATACAAATAGTGAAAGAATATGAGTTTGGATTGAGAAGGTATGGAAAATCCTAATATATGATTCCATATGTGAGCTCCAACAAAAAAAGGGATGACCACTGCTGGAGAACATAGGAAAATATGAGTAGTTTCAAAAATTTAAATCATTAAAGGAAAATGATAATTTCCCCTCTAAATACATGTTCCCATGGTCTAGCTACACGGTTGGCCAAACCGTGCACCAACCATGTGTCGTTCTCTATCTCTAAAACACCCTCACAAGGCTATAATGCACTATTTGAAAAAACGTTCCCCAAACATGTGTTTTTCCTCTATTAAAAACTCTACCACACCTTCATAGGCTTGCTTCCCCATATGGATGGTTTTGTCAAACAGTGTGGCCCTCGACAATGGCCTAGACCACCCTATATGATTAATCCAAATTAGGAATTCTGGGATGTATGACATCCACTAACTGTACAGTCTAGCCATCGTTCAAAAAATCATAAGTTCCGGGTTCCTAACAAGCTCCAGACACTCACGTTTCCTCTGTAACCTCACAAGGCATTCACATAATTAAAAACTAAAGAATTAAAATAGATATAAAAAATGTTTCATACCATATTAAAAAGATGGGATTCTGATGTTTCATTCTTATCTGATGAGGGAAGTGAATGTGGTATATGTGTAGATTGAATGTGATTGATTGTAAGTATTTACATCTCTATTGATAATGTTTAGTAATGTTAGTTGATGACTAATTACCTATTTTTGATTCATGATGAGTCTTTATGTTTATGGGGATAGTTCACTACTTAGTACAACCATTCTAGGTGTTTTCATACTCACCCTTCCTTACACACATACATTTTGTTCTCCTTATGTTATTATAGATAAGTTGATATAGAGAATAAATGACCATATATCATGATGATAGTGCTACATTTTTATAAATCATGGAGGTAAGATAATTATATTTTCCACCCTTAGTCTGTTAGAGTTTGGGATATAAACAACCCATCATGTATTAGTTGTGTTCAATTTTTCTGGTTGAACCTTTTGATTATGTTATACCAGTTCATCTTTTACATTTTATAAATTTACTATTAATATTCATATGATGCCATTATTAGTTTTATATATTATATATGTTTATTGGATGTTGATATATTAATTCAGGTGAAATGTTATTTTAGTTGTAACTCCTCCTATGTTATACTGATACCTCACTTTTAGTCACTATCCCTTGGCCTAATGAAGTGATATTGGAGACTTAACCTACTGATAATATGAGATATTATAGATTTATAATAAATAATTTGGATAGAATATTAATTTTTCCATATGTGATGATTAGTTGGGATATGTTGACTATTCCATATTAAGTATATATAGTACATGTATTCATAATAGGGGTATTTTTAAATTATATGACGACTAATGTATTATAGAGAATGACTCTTATTTAAGAAACATGACTTTTGTTTTATGATGTTAACTGGGTGTTTAATAGGGGATCATGAATCAGATAGGTCAATTGGAGGATTTTTTTAATTAATGATTGACATGGATGAATCCTTGGATTATTTATATGGGTTAGAGTGGTGGGTGGCATATTGATATTTTCATCATATTTTATGAGTATGGGGTTATGATTCTATCTTAGAGATTGTGGGTTGGGGTTACTTTGATTGGTATATTAAAATGTTCATTGGTGGTTACAATGATGTGATGAGATCAAGATAACTGATGATACTCTATGGAATAACTCCAAATAAACAATTTCATAGAACTATGAAGAGCTCAAATTGCAGTCTTACTATGTGGTGGTACTAAATCATTACATAATCAAAGATAAATTAGATTATTTTTTCTATATTTCACAATTATAGGTTATGATTTGATTTAAATTTTCAATTTCTTTTTGTATGATATTTGAGACGATATAGACATCTATATAAATTTGAGAGTACTACCACTCATTTTACACTAATTATTGTACCATCAGTGGGTGGTTTTAATATGGCTAAATCTTTTTAATCATATCAACATAGAAGAACTATGGTGTATGTAGACAGATTCTAATACGACTACATGTGCATGTGAGAAATACTTTACATAACAGAAATTATCATGTATAATAAAAATATATATAATTTTTAAAAATGAAGTAATTAATGCATTATTTTTAGTTTTGAGGTGAGGGGACTGCATATGGGGACACACTATGACCCTTACCATTAAGACTAAGGATATATTTTGGTTTAGAATTGTGGAACTATCCTAAATATATTATGATAATTAGTGTGAGGATCATAAGAAGTTTAATTCCATGTAATATAATTAAATTTCTGATGTAAATATTATTTGGTCATGTGTATACATGGGTCTGTACTAAGTATTTTTGTGGAATTTTTATATTTAGATGAGTAAACACAATATATATGGGGTTATGGTTCTTTATAAACAATTATCCATTGTGTCCCATGGTTGGGGATGAAGGGCGTGGATGTGACATTTATTTTTAATGTGGCTACCTCCATGGATTAATAATGAGTTTACTAAAAATTCCTATATGAAGCATGAAAACCCCATGGTCAAAAAATAAATGGTGAATAAATTAAACATAAGTTTAGGTAGGGTGATATGGTATCTAGATCATGGTCATCAAGTGTTGGTGTGATGATAGTGGAAATGAATGGTGGTTATAGTTTTATATTTTTTGAGAATTTTAATATGTGGTGTTGTCATTATACTGAGATGGTATGTTAATATGAGTAGTTGAACTAAATAATATCTTTCAGTATTTAATGCATGAGAATTATGACCTTGTGTAGTTATTAGTGGATTTAAATTATTTATGGGGAGTTGAAATACTCCTAGTGTGTTCATATTTAGATATTTTTATATGTCTCATGGATTAAAGAGAGGGTTTATAATATTTTCTCATTAAATGAAGTGATGAGGACTGCATTGAGGATTTATTCAATAAATGTAATTAGGTAATGGGTAATCATATAAATTATCCATATGTGATTATATTATTAATCATATAAATCTAGATTTGAATTGTTTTTAGGTTGTTTTTTTTGAAAAGTATGTACTAAATAATAGACCATGGTGTAGTGATGGTCACTTTTCTATGATTAGTATTTGGTTGTGGTATATAATAACATGTCTATTTGTATATGATAATGTTATTAAATACTATTCTTACAATTCATCCAATGTTATTATCATTCATTTATGGATTGACACACATCATGAGATAATTTGTAGACATAAACAGAGTATTGAAAGTGTTTGGATTTTAATACTACTCAATGAAGGGAAAAAACAGTTTAGTTGTTTTATAATTATTTGTGAGACTAAATGTCCAATAAGCAATTGAATTAGATGCATGAGTCCCATAAATGATAGTTTTTCCCATTATTGAGGTGATCCTAATGGTTATTAACCTTCCTAAGTCCTTTTAAAACTCAAAATTATCTATATATGTTAGAGGATGTTCTAGTAAACTATTTAGATTAAAAAGGTCTTATAAAAGAGTATAGTGAATCCAATGACAGGTGGATACTATTTTATGTAAGAACTAGATGTTTTTTGTTGAGAAAACATAATAAAACTCACTTCTAATAAAATTCAAATTATGGGACAAGGAGGAATCAATGGATTATCATTTTTTTAGTTATCATATAATTTTATCTTCTTAGGATTATGGGATTGAGTTTCAGTTTTATTCATCTATAATTAGAAACTGATATTTAACATAAATACCATTTTAGGTAATAGTGAAAGTAATATTGATAAATTTATAAGATTGAGATCTTTAATATAGGATCATAAGAGCTTCTTCCAAGAATTCATGAAAGTTTTATCATCAAAACAACAATTTGTTTCATAATATTTATAGATCATGACATATCTATCTTCAAAATAGGCATTCTAGTTCGTATTTTATATTGGCCATAAGTTGAAACCTAGTGGCGTCACAAAAGAACCTATGTGGGGGATGAATTTAGGTGTCATGAAATTTATTATTTTCTTAAGATCAACTAAATATTGTCTTCAAATTAGAGAAGACACCTTGAATCCATTCTAAAATCACAACCACAAGAAACAATATTAAGAAGCATGAACACAAATTTCTCACTTGGTTCACCTATATGTTGTTATAATGAAGTATAATTTATCAATGATGTGTTGATATACTAATTTAACACTACTTCATTATTATGTGATTTAAAGAAATATGAAGAACACACTACTCAACCTATATACCTAGCCTCTTAATCCCATGAACACACTATTTTCATGAGGGATACAAGTTTATTATCATTAAGCATGTGGATCTCAAAAGATTATAGTTAGTAGAATCAGTACTAAATATCAAGTTTTTTCTCCATGTTTCTCTAGTCTCCATATCTAGATATATTGTAACACCATAATATTTTACGGTAAGTTTCTTCTTAAATAATTTCATTTTCTTTGATAATTTATGTTTCATGAAATCTTGATATTTTAAAAGAACACCATGTTTGATATCATATACAATAAAAAAATAATTTTCAATGAATTTTGAAATATTATTTAAATATGACCATTATAACATAACTGTTAAGTTAGTCAGTATGAATAGTATTGACTGTATTATTATTATATATATATATAAAGGATATAATTAGTAAAAATTAATCGATTGATTCATATAAAATAAGTACTTAATTTTCATTAAAGTTATTTTATTCCATAGAAATACATGCTCTTCAAAAATGTTTTTATTGATAAAATATTATAATTAAATTATGAAATGTATATAAATTTTATTTTTATTAGATGAAATTGTATATACATTATGGATACATGTTTTTTAATTTTTTTCATTAATTACTGGATAATGCATTGAGTTTTTTCTCATTTTTTCAAGAATTAAGAATCCTTGACTTAAAATAAAAAATGAAGAAAAAGTTAATAAACCTCCATTACACCCTGTATATTAAATAAACGATGAGTAAACTCCATTCACTGCATTCCTATAGAGTAGCAGAACAACACGTGAAGATTCTTCTTGATGTTAAGATACTAAATTGTTTGTAAATCCATTACATGATGTGTAGATTTCAAGAATTAGATCCCACCAAAAAATAATTTCATACATGACATGTAGAGATTGCATGACGTTCTAGTTTTGATTCCATGCCAAGTAAAAGATACAAAAAGATTCTTTGGGGGGAAAAGTGGATCTGAATTTCATGATATGAAATGAACTTAAATGATGTGCATATGTCAGGACCAATGTCACTTAAGATAATAAACAACATACAAGACTTTCAATCTATGCAATTATTGGGCCTATTTTTATTTGCAGTGCCCTCCATGCAATAGAGAGCTCCATAGTTTATTTTCTCTCTCATTTTATTCCATAATTCCTCATAGTTTTCACCTGTTTATATCAAAAACAAGATTTCATTCCATCCTTACATTATTTTATCGATTATTTGTGAGTTAGTAATACTTATATATCCCTTATTTTTTTTGTTACAATCCCTATTTATTTTTTAATGCTTGTTTCTATCATCGACATCCATTCTTTATTGATGCATTCATCATTCTTCATACATTGTTGATTCACAGTAATTATGAGATTTTTTATTAATTTTTTTATTGCTTATTTCCCATTATTCATTGTTTCATCATGTAAGGTCAGTTCTAGAATAGATTTTAATTGATTCCTATTGTTTTTCATTCATTATTTCTTGTTTAATCATATATTTTCTCTCTTATAATTTTTTTTATTATGCATAACATGATTAGTATTTACTAACCTTTGATCATCACCACTAGGGGGAGTTTGAATGAATGAACCTGACCTAATTAGAGTAGAGGAGGACTATGAACAATAACATATGATGCTTTCTATATACAAGCCAGTGAAATGAACATATGTTTGTAGCTATACCCTGACCATGGGATAGTTTCAACATAGGTAGATCCAATTGGTTTGGCCAAAACCAATTGGTGTCTTTTACAATGCTTCATAGCCTACAACATATCACAATTACAAGTAAAATCATGGAAATCTTTTTTCAAGAGCCATGAGATTTACCCTGCTCCACTGTTTTTTAATCATATGTAAATAACTACATATTTATAGTAAACAAAAAAACTAAAGAGTGAAGGTGAGGAATCCTTCCAAGGGTTTTGTTTGATTGGATGCTGATATTTAGTTGTTTTCATGGGATCGACCGCATACTACCACATTACTACACCATAGTAGTAAGTGTAGTTTAGGGATATAAATTCTAATATGATCTCATCCCATGTGATTTCAAATATGTTCAGAGGTGAGTCAAAATTTTGGGCTATTTCTAGGGTTAAATGTTTCTTAAGAACAATGACCTTCAGTTTGAAACAAGGATTACCACACCCCAAACCAATTATTTTCCTTTTCCTTTTCATTTTTATTTTGCTCTCTCTTTTTATTTTTTGTGTCTTGTGTATGATATAGGGTCCCTTGAATCTCTCCCGAATCCTGGATTACTGAGAGAAAATTACATTCGATACTATGATCAATGGAACAATTACTACATGCCACATATTTTAAATGAATGATTGTAACAATCTTGCGCTGACTCTCCTTAAAGAACCCCAATATGTGATACCTGTAAATTATATTGAGTGACCATTGCTACAAGAGTACACCATTATGAAATGTAGTTTACCATCCAGTAGTGGTGTTGCACCCAACATTGTGTGACCACCTATAAAGGGTCACAACTTCAAGATCAAACCTAGACCCATTCACATGATCCAAAATAAGTGGTAATTCAGTTTGATTCAATGTAATGACCCCCATAAGCACATATCCAATTTATTAGAGGTTTGTAAAACCTTTCTCATCCAAGGTGTGTCTTTAGATGCTATAATTTTAAGAGTATTCCCTTTATACTTATGTGATAGAGCATAGGATTAGATAAAAATTCAAGATCCCTAGTTAATCCTGACCTCAGAAAAAATAGAAATGAAATTTTTATACAAGTAAATCCCTCCAATCTGGACGTGGAATATTTAGAAATAAATACATAATTTTTGTTAAGAATATGTAGAATTAGTATAGGAATCTTGTGATAGATTCAAGGAGCTAACATATAAATACAAAAATTTTATAATATATGTGTGGATTCAATATTAGATGTTCTATTGAGGACTTAATCCTTCTACAAATAGTTTAGTAGATGTCACAACTGGGGGTGAACACATTTTTAAGCCATAGAAATTCTACCAATAATTTATAGATTAATTCTATAATAATTACAGCCTATGGAAAAGTGATCGAGGACCACCTCATTGTGGAATTCATTTTGTTTAAGATTCAACCATCCTTACATCTCAAGTTGAGTCACTTACAATGATGCTAGGATGATTCTAGTTTTCTGTTGCACCACCACCCCCTTCTGATCCTATTTTGGAAATACAGTCTTACTAGATGTGGAGAGGCCCTCGTTTATACCTAGACTATTGGGCTGGTAAGGAAGAACATGGTGATCAATATTGTAATTATGTCAATCATAATTGACAAGGAAAACCATAAAAATATCCACCACAATATCAATAGTATCAAAACCATTAGTAATGCCCAAATAAACCATAGTTGTAAAATTGAGGTTACATTAAATAGTGTATTAGAAAGGTACTTCAAGAAACCCAATGACCACCTAGGTTCAAACCTCAAGGTCTAGCATCTCGCCCTAAAAACAATTATAACAATCTTTTCCCAGATCTCAGTAGTATTAATGAGTCCAATGCTAGTAATATAAATAATCCACACCAAGAGCACACCAAAAAGACACATCTATCTAAACCAATATTGAAAACCAAATTAATACCATCTTATAGGAAGAAAAAAAAGGACTAAAACACAAGGGGAGGAAATAAAAAACTAAAGATAATCCATGTGAGTCCTTAAGAATCAAATAGGTTAAGTTATGAAAGCAATATTAGACTAAATACTATGTAAATTTCCTAATAACTCTATATTTCACCCAAGAGAAGAAGAAAAGTTAGTGGTTCATAGGAGTGGTAAAATAAAATACCTTAAAAACCATGCAAAGAGAAGGGTTAGAAATTAGAGGGACCAAAGAAATAGGCGAATGACATCGGTGAAGTTCAAAATTATAAATCAAAGGAAGCTGTAAAAGAAAAATGTCTAGAGTTAGAAGAAACTGAAAAAAATAATAATAATAGAAAAACCCAAAAAAGAGGTTGACATAGTACCTCCTTTTTAAAAAAATAATTTTACATTTCTAGAAATAATTAGGCAAGACAATACCGAGAAACCAATGAAAATTCTTATAGAAAGGTTTAAGAAATTTCATATCAACATCCCATTTGCTAAATCCATTTCCCAAATGTTGACTTATGAAAAATTTATAAAGGAACATCTCTTCTACAAGAGAAATATGTAATCCATGGGGGATATCTCTCTAAATGAGGAATTCTCAATAGTCATTAATCATCAGTTTCCACCAAATATGTAAGACCCTAGCAGTTTATTAATCCCACACACCATAGAAGCATGAAATTTGGGAATATAAATTTAAGACCTATGCATGAGAATAAATATCAACCCTATAAGAGTTTTCAAAAATCTCTGTCATACATAATTAGAACTGAAATGAGTTTCATTTCAATAACATGACTACTCATTGAAGCACCCTCAAAAACACCTCGATCATATAATAGTTATGGGTGGAATGTTTATCCTCCTAGGAAGTTTACTAGTTTACGATATGGAATCAGAAATATATATTCCCATTATTTTAGGAATATCATTTCTAAAAATGAGAATGGATTTAATAAAAGGTGTCCAAGGGAGACTGATAGTTAGACTTGGGGATGGACACATTAATTTTGACTTAGAAAAGATGTATAAACAAAAAAATGATTCTTTTTACCACCAAGGAATCATTTATAACAGTGAAGGAGATGAGTTTATAGCCATTGAGAATGATAGTGAGAACCTAAACCCTGATGAAGACAAAGAAAGTGATCATAATAATGAAAACTAATATTAACCATTTAAAAGGGAAAATATCCCACCTTTTTAACCTTGTATAATTATGTCACCATCTTTGTAATTAAAACCATTACCGAGAACACTCATGTTATCATTATTTATAATTGATGCAACACTTCCAACCATTAACAGCTCAGGGATAATCTCAAAATAAGAGGAAAAGATTACTAAATTCCTTAAAAAGTAGAAAAATAAATATATTGGGGGAGTGGATGACCTTACGGGGATTATTCCCATAATCATAACACAAATAATTATATTGGAATAATGTGATAAACGCAAATGCTAACCCCATAGGAAACTTACCCCACCAATGAAAGGGGTTCTTAAGAAATAATTACTCATACTTATATATTCTAGATTAATATTTTCAATATCAAATAGCAAATGGGTGAGTCCAAAACATGTCATTCTAAATAAGGGTGGTATAACTATTGTAAAGATCAACAAAATGGGTTGATATTTACCCAAATAGACACTGGATGGAGTGTATTCATAGATTATAGGAATCAAAATTTCGAAACCTAATAAGATCATTTTCTGTAACCTTTTATGGATCAAATGATGAAATGAATTGTATGGAATAAATTAAATTTTTTCTTGGATGGATATTACGAATACCATCAAATTTTAATCAACCGAGAAGACTAAATTAAAACTACATTCACTTGTATCTTCGAAACCTTAACCTATCATTGAATGCCATATTGTGTTTGTAATCCACTGATAAATTTTCAATGGTTCCAGGAACATATATTTAAATATACGGTAGAGTAATTCCTTTTGATCTTGATGGATTATTTTTCAGTGTATGGAAGGTTCTTCTAGGTAAGTCTATGTAACTTGGATTTAGTCTCGTAATGTTTTGAAGAAAAATTCCAGGTATTAAACTTCGAAAAGTTTCACTTCATGGTCCAAGGAGGAATATTCCTTAGATATAAAATCTCAAAAAAAGGTATGGAAGTCAATATAGATAAAATCAATGTGAAAAAATAATTACATGATCATACTATAGTGAAATGGATAAAGAGATTTTTGGACCCTAAGGGATTATATCATTGATTTATTAAAAATAGTATAGAAGTAGCCTTTCTGTTGACAAAATTATTATAAAAAAGTCCATTTTGGAGTTCACAAAATCATGTTAAAAATTATTCCTTAACATAAGTGATAATATGTTGGCTTCTCCGGTAATAATGTAACTAAATTGGGACAAGAATTGTGAATTGATGTGGGACACAAGGGACATTGATGTTTGTGGTACTTAAAGACTATGAGTCAGAAATATCTTTTTTCCCACTTGTTATGTTAATAATATTCTAAGTGATGCTCAATTAAATTATATGACAAATAAAAAGGATCTTCTATCCATCATCATTGTGTTTGATTTTTTTTCTCATACCTAGTACTATCAAAATTAGTGGTCTACACTGAACATACAGCACTTAAATTTATACTAAACAAAAAATATGATTAAACACATACGATACATTGGATTCTTCAGCTTAAATAGTTTTAAATTGTAATAAAGGAAACTAATGGAACCCAGAACATCATCATAAACAATTTATCTATACCTCCTCTTCTCAACATTAAAATATAAATAATCTTGAAATCATGGATGAATTCCCTAGTGAATCCCTTCTCATGATAAATACCAAATCTTGAATATGGTTTTCAGATATTTAAAATTATATCACTATAAGATCATTCGACAAAAACATTAATTTTACAAATAAGAAGATATTTTTATTTGAAGCATCACATTACTAATAGGATGAGATACTACTTTTTAAGCATTGTGTGGATGGCTTAATACTATGCTGCATCCCAGAAGAAAAGAAAAAAAAAGTGTTTTCGAGAAGTGTCATATGTCACAAACAAGAGGGTATCATAGTCCCAAACATACCATGGCTAAAATACAACAAATAAGGCTATTCAGGAACACTCTACATCAAGACACAAAGAAATTTTTTCAAACCTTTGATCGATGATAGAAAATATGGACCACAGAAAATGGAAATAAAATGCACCCAAATCCCATCATGGAAGTTAAAGTCTTCAATGTATAGGGAATTGATTTCATATGACCATTACCTAATTCTCATTTTATGTTTTATATCATAGTTTAAATTGAATATGTGTAAAAATGGGTTGAATTAGAAGTAACTAATCATGAAATATACAAATTGGAAAAAAAAAATTAGAGAACAATGTTTTATCAAAATTTATATGTCTGTTATTATTGATTATTGATCCGGGAAATCATTTCATCAATACCACTGTGATGTGATTTACTAAATGGTATGGCATGTGATATAAAAGCGGTAATCCCTACCTCCCACAAACGGGAAGTCAAGATGAAGTGTAAAAGAAGTAAATTGAATAAATACAAGATAATATGGTGAAAAGTAGTAAATAGGATTGAAGTGTCAAACTGGATGGCGTAATTTAAGAATACTTCACAGCCTACAAAATGGCCATCTATACTACTACATTTTGACTCGTGTATTTGAATCCATGCCACCTAGAAATGCAATTAGAGGACATATTTTTTTGGGATTTGATAAAAATTCATCATGGATAATCAAAAATCTTGAGAGGTTCAAATTCTCTAAATAGATTAGCTAGATGAAATTAAGAAGGATGCATATAAAAATGCTAGAATTTTTTAATGAATAGAAAAAGAAGTGGACTGATAACTAAATCATGTTTCGGATCTTCACAGATGGGGATTAAGTTCTATAATTAAATTCTCGATTAAAATTATTTACTGGACTGATGAAATCCTAATAGATGGGTCCTTACTAAGACATTTCTTTTTTCCCTTATGGATCTATCAGGATTCTGAAAGGTAAACAACCAACATTAGAGGTTAATTGGAAAAGGTTAAAAATATACTTAGAACCCTTCTAAGAAGAGTTCTCCATCTCTCTCAAATTATACTTGGATAGAAATACCTTGGGATTATGATTCCATTTTTAGATCTTTATGGTAGGCAAACCATATTTTTTTAGTTTTATTTTTCAATTTTTACTTAGGTTTTTTTAGTTTGGTTTAATTTTTGTTCATATGACACCCAAAACTACATATTACCCCAATATATCTATGTATTTGAGCTACATGTCCTTAATATTCACAATGTGGATGTACCCATCTCATTACTTTAATATTATTTAAGCATTATGGATGAATGTTTTATATAGTGTATGATTTTTCATTTGACAAAATTATGTATTTATCCTAATTTAAAATCATTATCCACTATGTTTCCCTGTGAAATTTTACTCATCACAGAGAGCTCTAGATTGCCTAAATTCAATTTCAATGCTTCAATTTAATTTTTCATATGATATATATGTGATATATCTCCTATGATTCTTTCTAGGACAGTGTAGAAACTATCTCATTTTATGTTTCAGAGATACTTCCATGAGCCTCAATGTCGATATGCTAAAATGTTTTCTTATTTGAACCTATATAGGATACATTTTCTACTAAATTCACACTTTAATCCTAAAAAATCATTACACCCATTTAAATAAAATACAATGTTAGGTTGTGTGTTTTTGAAATCCATATCTTAACCTTATTTAGATTTTTAGAATGATTGATGAGATTAGTAATTTAATTCAACTCTAAATTTTTTACATTTATTTTGATTGAATTATTACGGAATTTTATAAAATTAATGGTTTATAGTTATTTTTTTTATACTCCCATTCTTGAGATAATTATTTAACAAAAATGTTATTTTATATTCGGAGCATATTTCTTGAGATACACCAAGGGAATGTAAAACCATCAGAACTGGAATTGAGATCTTATTGAGGCTATGAATAAACTAATAAAATTTTAGTATGATTGAGGAAATAATTATTGATCTATTTTTCCTTGAGAACCACCTTACATATATCCTTATTTAAATAATAGTTTCCATTAATAACCTTTTTAGGATGGTACCGTTTCAAGATAATTATCCCTTCCTACAATGCTCTTGCTATTTTCTATGATTATCATTTGATTATGTGTGGATGAATTTTTATCTATTGAAGAAAGGATGTTATTATTGAGGATATTTACTATATAATTTATACCATACTGATATGATATATATTGTTGATTATGATTGAAATTTTATACCTACAATGTTCCTTTTAAAAAATAAATGATAGGAAAAAAAAAAAATATTTTTTGTTGTGTATTAGGAAGGTAAAAAATAACCATTTCAAAATTGATGAATCATCTAATGGATCATATGTGGTTATGTTATAGGTGTGAGATCATTCATGGACATGAATTTTGGAAAAAAAATAATTGAATGGAACAAGGTATATTTTTTATACCTACTTGATATACTCATGGATATAGTTGATATGGTTCGAGCAGGGAAACCTTTTGATCTTACAGGAACCACTTTATTATAATTTTTATGTTTATCATGCATTATAACTTAGATATTACGATCATTTTGAGATTTATTTTCACTTTTACCCACCTTCCCTCGACCTTAGAGTCATTTGAAACATTTTTTCTAAATCCCTCATGATTAATTTAGTATTTTTATTTATTAGGTATAGATGATAGAACCAATGAAATCCTTTGGTTAGAAAAATGTATTCAGGTATGAGGATAAATGCAATTAAATATTTCCTTAAGTGATGAGAGAACAAATTTATTATGTGGTAAATCAAAATATTGGTATATAATTTAATTAATGGTTATTCAATTATAATTAAATGAATAAATAAATATAAAAAAGAACTAAAATACGAGGCATAACTATTTTTCACTACTGGATTGATTCTAGTGGATTGAGTTTTCTGCTTGCACATAGTTTTATTTTCCATGTTGTAATGTATGATTCTTGTTTTTAAAAAATGTTTATTTTAAAATACATACGAATATTCTTTTTCGTGATGAAATGAAATTGTTTGATTTTTTGTAAATTTTATTCGAAGAAATTGAGTATAAATTTAGGATAAATTTTTTTAATGTTTATTCATGAATTATTAAATAATACACAGTGTTTCATCTTTTTTTCACAGGAATTAGGATTTCTCAACATATAATTATAAATTCTATTTAAAAAAAGATATTATATACACTATAAATCACATACATGAAGTTTAAACTCCATTAAAAGAATTCTTACAGAGCCATAGACCAACCCATGAGAATTTAGCAGGATGTGAAGAGAGTAAATGACATTTAAATCCATTATAAGACATACAGATTTCAAAATGTAGATCCTAAAAAAGTGAATTTCATACATGACATGCATAGATTTCATAATGTGAATGTTTTGAGGAATTCTCAGTGATAGATAGAAATATATTATTCAATGGGAAAAGTGTAGTTGATGTACATGGAAAAAAATAGCTTATATGATTTACAGATGTTAAGAATGAAGTCATTTAATCCATTACATTATGTGAAGGAAATTCATGTTGTGTAATTATTGGGATTATTAATATTTTATGAACCATATATGCACTTGAGAGCTCTCAAATTTATTTTCAATCAAGTTTTCAATCACCATTCCTTCTAGTTTTCATCAATTTAAATTCCAAAAAAATTTTATTTCATTTATTTCATTTTTATCAATTCTTTGGGAGTTGTTAATACTTTTACATCTATTACATATCATTACAACCCCACATTCTTTTCCAATGATTTTTTCTATCACAACTCTCCATTATTCATTGACACTTTCATCATTCATCATATATCAACCATTCACAGAATGTTTGTGACTGTTTCTTCTTTTTTTTTATTTCAAATTTCATGTTATATATTTTTTCTTTGTGAAATGATAAATCCAAATTAGATTTCCTTTTCCTCATATTTTTTCACATTTATTCTCACCTATTTAATCTTGGATTATCTCTCTTTTAAAAAAATTATTAATATATGCTAAATCCGTAGTATTTAGTCTCTTTTTATCATCACCACTATGTTCAACTAATCCTCTTTGGGATATGGGTAGAGTGTAGGGGTGTTTACAAAACTCTGGAATATTTATATAAAATATTTTTAACCCTATGACTTGTAATTAGGTTCAAAATAATTGTTCACCCCATTATTTCACACAACCATGACCACAAGAAGTGCAATTGAAGAAACATATCCTAATTAGAGTAGAGTAGAATTATGCCCATTATCCTATGATGATTTCTTCATAGAATCCAAGTGTAATGCACTTAGGTGGTCTATAATACCTTGACCATAGGATAGTTGTAGAAGAGTTAGATACAACTGGTTTGACAAAAAAATGGATAATTTTTTATGACTCCATATTCTATATCATAGGATAATTCCTCGTTAAATATAAGATTATCTTTTGTTGAGAGCCCAAAAATTGACACATATCATTTCTATTTTTAATCTAAAGTAAAAAAACTAAACTATATAGTCATAGTAAACACAAAACATGAAGACTGTAAGTGAGGAATCGTTTAAAGGGTTTTTTTGACTAGCTTCTGACCTTCCAGTAGTCTTATTGGGATTGGCCCTATACTACCACATTACTATATGTTAGTAGTATGTGCAGTTTGGGACTATAAATTCTAATATGATCTAATATAATCTAAATTTAATATTCACAATTGATTAATATTTTTATAAAAATAATAATATTTTTTAAATCATAATAGAAATATTATCTTAGAGTAATTTTTTTATTTTTTTGAAAAGATTTATTTTCTAGTGAATAGTTTAAAATATAAATATTTATAGAAAATTTAATTATTATTTCAGATATTTTCATTGTAATTTTTTAAAATAATTTATAAGTAAATTTAGTTATATATATATATATGTATATATACCTAAAATATGATTCCCTTTTCATGGTACAAAGGAATAAAATATAAAAAAAAATACAAACAAATTATAGAAGTATGAATGAGGAGAATTTATTACAATATTTTTCATGCAAAGGGGTGAGCTCAGGTAGAAGTCACTCAACCCACATGTCTTCGTTGTCCACTAATTTTTTAGAAAGGCCATCTATTACTTTTCTCACCTCTCAATAGACATGGGTGATTATAGGATTTATCTTTGACAGATGTTGTAGGCAGCCGATCCACCTAGCTGTGAGTGTCTATGCAAGATGAAATACTCGATGTCGAAGGGCCTGCACAATAGTAGTGGAATCACATTTGATCCAAAGCAGTCTACTTTTCCTTTGAACGAAAAATAGTTATATTATATTGTAAATAGTGAAATTAAGTATATTAGAATCAATTTCTGGGTCTAATTTAGAATAAAAACATCTTATACTTAAAAATGACATTTATATGGTAAACTATTTTTTCATATCATCTTTCCAGTTTAATTTTATTTTATTTTCTAAAAATTATATTTTTTTTATTTTTGAAAAATAGATACCATATTTGGATTTAAGAGGCCCAAATATATTAAATTGTTCTAATATATTTTTGGCCAATATGAATAGTAATATTAGCAAATATTTAGCCCCTGTAAATGGTAATTCAGGTATTTCAAGTTAAAATATAATGACAAGGACAAAAAAAAGACAATAACAATTTATTTAATATTTTTTGATGAGTAAAATTCATCCATAATCATCCAAAATTATGATGTATGGAATTTTCAATCAATTTAGATGAAATTATGACCATTATATTATTTTATTTCAAGAAAAGTTAAACACGTCAAACTATTGTTTTTAATAAATATAATATTTTTAATTCGGGGTTATCTAAGGGATATGTTTGACTAAAAATAATATTTTTAAAATAAAATATATAATTTAATAATGGTAGTTTTTATTTTAACCTGAATAAATAATTATTTTAAATCCTTACACAACACTAATGTATTAATTATTCAATTAATGGGAAGAACAATCAAACGAAATTTAAAAATTTAAAACAAATTTACGTAGAGAAAAATAATGTTATCCAAAATAATTATAGATGAAGAGTAATTTTATTGATATAATATGATATTTTATTTAAATTTTATGATTTATCTTTATATTATTAAAGTCTAATAAATGAATAGATCAAAAAGGTTGAGATTGAATATATTTAATAATAAATAATATTTTTTTAAATGATATAAAATTGCGAAAAATATTAGATTTAGAAACATTAATGGGATATGGATAATAAAATACACCATAGTCCATTTATGGGTCATTTTTCATTTTATAGTATCATTATTTACCCTTAATGAGTAGAAAACTATAATAGAATGTTAATTGTCAACATGGTTAATAGGTGGGTTAAAAATAAAAGATAAGGGTGAAAGCATTTTGAAAATATGGCCAAATTTTATTTTATTAAATTATATAGGATTATATTAAAATTATCAAACAATATATAAGGTTTTATACATTTGGACTTGTGGAATAAATTATAATAATTTAATATTTTTCTGAAATTCCAAGAATGCCCCTCCCCTCAAATATAAAAGGGAACAAATTACTTCACTCCATTACACCACATTGATCCATCAAGATCAACTAGAAAATAAATACTACTCTTCTAAAAATCATTATAAATATTCTTCAGGTTTTGTACCATCCAAGATAGAAATTCTAGACCCTTAATAAGTGATCTAAAGGGAGTCAACCAAAGAAGGCGTAATCATCATTACCAAATCATTCATTTTTTTTCTACTTCCCGTTCATGTGTCGTAAACATACTAAAATAATAAAAAAATATCACAAACATAGTGAGGTATTATTATGATAATGGGAGACCACTTTCAATCTCATTTTCATTATATAAAATGTAAAAACATTGCTTGTTTTTATGTATGGCTTACCATCTCCATATAGTGGTGTAATTCAATGTTCATCACCTATTTACCAGTGTAGTTATAAAAATTGAACTAATGAATATATATGACATAATAAATATTTTATAATGGTTAATTATTGGTTAAATTTCTTTCATTGCATCCATAGAAAAAAGAAAACAACATTCATGCATACGTACAACCTACCTTCTCCATGGTTGGTGAATATCTATTTTATATCTCCATATTTTATGGATGATAAAAATTATATAAATATTGAATATATATGATATTTATAAAATGAATAATATTATTTATATGATTTAAACATAATAAATTTACATGTACTGGAACTACTGAATCAAAACATACATAAAAAACAAACCAGTTAAAACCAAAATAATGATAATAGGAAAAATTTCCTTAAAAAAGGTAATAAAATGGCCTAAATTGATCAAATATGACATTATATATATATATTTATATTTTTATAATTATTATATATTAATTATATAGGATTTTTAAATATATTATAATTCCATTCAGACCTGAGGTAAGGGTTTCTCGTCTCACTTTTACATCTATGAGAGGTATTCCAAATTCACCACTTTCTTATTTCTTGTGATGTATATACTACATCATTGATTATTATATAATGAATATATTTTTAATAATCATATATAAATTAAAAATTTATGTTATTTCATTCATGGGTCTTAAAATTCAAAATAAACCCAAGTGGTAATGGTTTATTTCAATATTTCACCTTTATTCAAGTTTGTTTGTTTTTATGTCTCAATTGAGGAATATTTTTCTTCCACATACATGTTTTCTAAAAATGTTTTTAAATATATTATTAAAATTATTGAATAACATTTTAATTCATTTATAACATTTTCTTACTTTTTAATAAATATTTTTTAAAGAATATTCCTATCATTTTCCGAAGAAGGTGAATTTAAAATTTTCCTTCAAAAGTATGAAAGGAATTTTTTTTACTAATATAGAACAAGAATAATTTCATGGAATCATGAAACCTAAGGGATTTTATTATTCCTAAACAAGTATACATATTTTTTTCAAATAAAATTATTTCTTTATTATATGGACATTTTTTAGATTTTAAAATCATTTTCAAAGTAAATTGAGTATATTCATCAAGAAATATTTCTTTAATATATTTAATGTATTTTATTCTATGTCAATATACATTTTTGAATATTATATTGAGGATGTTCTCTAATGATACCATTCATATTATTTCTTTGGATGATCTATGATCAGTTTTACTGGATAATGTATTGATATTCCATATGACTAGTTCATCAAATATGGAAAGCTGATGATTTTGTTAAGGAGTGTTGATTTAATTATTTTATTTATTCACATGAGGAAGGAATTGGAATTTTTATGTGATTGGAGTGGATCTCTAAATCCCCTAGATGAATTTCCTGGAAACAAAAGACAAACTACACTAGCTTCTAGCTGAGGCCTTTACATTTTTTTTGTAGATTTCATGGAACAAGGCCATGACAATAATTTTAGGTGTTTTGACAAGGCCTTAATATTATGAATCAGAAGATAAGCATTGTTCATTTCATCATTATGGAATCATTAATTTAAATACATGTTATTAATTTATTAGTTATAATATCAATGGATAAGATTCAAGCTCATGTTATTATTTATGTGGATTATTTGTTCATCCATTATTCCTACCCTATTATATTCAAGTTATTATTTTAATGGTATGTGTTTGAGTTATTTAAATATCTATATTTTTTATTTCTATTTATTCATTATATATTATGTTGTACATATAAACTTACTAAGAATCATATCTAATCCATTTTTTATGTTTCATTATTCCTAGGATACTAGGAAATGATTAGTGATTAATATATAGGGATATGCTACGGAGAATAATGGAATTATCAAAGAAACAAATTTATTTATTTTTTGTTTTTCTAAAATGTAATGTTAATTCCAAATATGTTTCTAGGCTATAGAAATTACTAAACTATTCAATCCTTTGGGTGAAAATTTCATGTATCTAGTAATAATGTAACAAATTAAGTACTTACTCTTGGATACTAGGGTTGACATATTTAAACACATCAATGATATAGAAAACAAAATTGACATCCATGATTGATATTCAATATAACTCAGATTGATGATAGTTTACTAGAAAACAAAATATATCTTCGATTATAGTCATTAATGTCACTGTGATTTATCATCATTAAACATCCACAATATGATTTCCTTCTATGTGATGATTTACTTCATAATAAGAGGATCCCCTATATCCCAAGTATGTTTGAATTACAAATCTAAAATTAAAATTAAAACATATTTCCAGCCTCATTTAATTAAAATATATTCTCTTTTTAATCTTTTATGGAATTTCAAATTTTTAATTTTAAAATTTATTTATTAGCTTCTTAGATTACTACTCAACCATCATAAAAAAGAAACATCATAATTTGAACATTAACACTCTAGAAAATATAAATAATCATATGAATAAATCCTTTATGATGTGACATGTTCGTTCCTACAATTACTTATTTCAACCCCTAGATAGGTGACAACAAGGAATAATGCTTTATGGAAAGCTCTTATATTTTTTATTAATAATTAATATACATCAACGAAATCCTGAACTTATAGTATTTATATGGATGGCAGTAATGGTTCATGATCAAGAAACAAATTATATATATTTTAAATTTTGTTGGACTTTCACAACTATTTTTATTAAAATCAAAATAATTAGATATAATCATGGAATAATGAAAATGTAGAATTAAAATGTCAAAATTATTTAAATATTTATTTTTAGTTTTTCTTATTCATCCCAATAATTAATTAAAAATCTCATCCATTAATTATTATTTATATAAGTTAAATTTTTAATATTTTTTTTATTTTAATTTTTATTATTTTAAATAATCATTGAATTAACTAGGGTAAAGCCTACCCTAAATGGATGTTTTTCCAATTTTTGATGTATGAGGGTAAAAATTAATGAAGGATTAAACATTCACAAGACTCTGTAGAACATGTCTGATTTTTCATGGAGTTCATTAGGCTTCCCAATGGGCGTAAAAGATTATTCACTTCATCAAAACCTGCAAAAGGGGAAATTCATACAAATTCCTGAAAAATTGTAAGTCTCTCTCAATATCACATTCGATTTGAAAATATTTTCTTAGATTTGGATTTTTTGTGCGTATGATTCTCTATATATATAAAAATTCTCAAAAATTTATTTCTTCAGTGAGAATGTATAACAAGGAAAATTTTCCATAAGAATTCTTAGGCCCTTGAAAAATTATAACCCCAAGTATCAAACATTTTATGGAACATTGTAGTTTCCTCAGTCATATAGAATCATTATATGATTTGTATACTTCTTCATAAGTCTTCCTGAAGCATGTACAGATTTTGATCTTTCTAAAATACTGGGGAATGTAAGTAATATATGAAATTCCAAAAATATAAAAGTAATAACATAAATATGTGTTTTTCATTTCCATATTCATTCCAAATTAAGGAAAATTTCTCCAAATAATCCACGTGGGAATCATAGATAAATTTAATTACAGAAAGATTTCGGGAATGAACTTTGAGGATGTGAATGTTTGAGAATATAATGATTGTGGAATCCAGACCCTCTTCAATGAAACATGGAGGGAATCAAAGTAAATGGGATATGGGAATTGAAACATAGGAGTATTCAGATGGGATTTGACTAGATCAAGGAATCAAGAGAGGGACATGCTACTCACATGGGAGAAATAGAATCTCTAAAGTAACCATGATCATTAAAATATTTTTATAAAAGTGATGAGACTCATTATATAGTGATCTTCCAACTGGGGATCAACATATTTATTTACATCAAGATTTTTACATTTTTTAGTAATCCACCTCGAGTGATTGAACACTAGAACCATAGTGGTTGAGTCAAATATAATTCCCCTATTCCATTTAATGAATTATGTTAATTATAATCTTTTTTATTCCTCTCTAAGTTAATGATTGCCTTATATAATAGGAGATATTAAATTTTCATATTCATTTGAATTATTGAAATCCTATTATCATATTTTACACAAATTTCACATATATATTATTTAATACAAATATAATAGAGGTTAGTTGGTAAACTCTAGAGTTATGGATGGATTTTGATCACTATCTGTAGGAAAGGGTGGAGAGTAAATTGGTTATTCCAATTCTATGTTAAATATAAAATTAAATGGTTATGATTATTAAATGAGTTTTTAGTTGATTCATTGGAGTGATTATTATAGTTAAATTGAATCATTATTTGAAAGGTAAGTATGTAAAATATATGAGGTAAGACCACCATTTTAAAAACCAAATTCAACCAAAAAATTAATTTCATTCTTATAAAAATTTAATCATTGTTTTTAGAATACACTGAAATGGACCAATGATAAATAAATCACCAAAATAAATTCCTATTCACCAATGACAACCCAATTCCATTTTTAGTAAATTTTATTAGGTTCAAAATCTATTTGTTTTGAGGACCGTGATAACCACTGTATAAACTTGGTGCCAATATAATAGAGGAATGATAGTGTACATTTATATAATTTGATTTAATTTTTTTGTTTGATATTTTTTTGATACGTGAATATGTCTAGATCTAATGAGTTATATAATTTTTATTCATAGTTTGAAAGAACATTAGTTTCTAGAGTTAAAAAATTAAGAATCATTAGACCAATGTAAATGGTGATTGTCACTATTCCATTGATATATTCTTTATTATATTCCATATATTCTTCTACTAAGGTCACTTGATGATGTATTAACAAGTAAGATAATTGTTCTCAACTAGATATAAAATTATGAGAAATATATACACCATATTTTAATAATAATAATTTATCGATAAAACAGAATAACCAAACAGACTTTGAACACAAAGCATGAATGGACCAATTAGTACATATGTTTCATGGATTTTCAAGATAAGAGTCCAATTGGAATCTGAAGGAATTTGGTAATTTATGAAACAAATTCATATCTAGTGGAGTCCCAAAAGAATAAATTAGTTGGAATTTATTCCCATTCCCCTTATAAGTATTGACCAAGGAGTAAATGTATAATCTACAACCAAGATTTGTCACCACATAGGCTAAACTCTAAAGGTAGTTCCTCTAGAAATTCTTTCATATTTTATGGAGTACCCCACTATTAAATTAAATATATAAAAATAAGTAATAATGTGAAGAAAATATATTTAATTTTTATAAGATATTGAATAAACCAACTGTATCATTCCCACATCAATCACTTTATAACCAAAATTTCATAGTGTTCTTTTCCCAAGTAGTATTGGTTAATGATAGGAACCTTCTATTTTCTTCTTCTCGAGGAGAACAGATATTTAAATCACAAGATAAAAGAAAATCACTAAGAGGGAGTATCTCACAAAACTCCTAACAATTTGGTACATGTGTTTTTTCTAATAGAGTTAACGAGGTAATGAGTTACAACTTTTCTGACTTGAAACTAAAATTAAAGAAATAACTTATTTTATGAGAAAATTATAATTAATAGTGTTTATATATCATCACCACCTACACACCTAATATTTTCTATCATTTCTCTTATTTGGATCACTTCAGAAATGTATTTCTTTATGTGAAAGATGTCAAGAGAAATGATTACACACACTAGAGAAAATAAAAAAAACTACCATGAAACTGTAGATTTCAAGGAATATTTTACCTTTTCATATTAATATTGAAACAAACATCATCTTAGAAAACCTATCTTGTAGACATTTCACCAGTCTTATAAGAAACTTATATTATAGTGGAAAAAATACCAACCCTATAATAGACAGTAATGAGGATAAGATAAATATTCCTCTAGGAATGATATGTTAAGACAAATAGTGGAGTTCCAATGTGACCAACAATATAATCTCGCCACTCGTTAATCCATTATGAAAGAGAAAAACAACCATATTGGTAAAATTATTTCAACTCAAAATAACGTAGTAAACTAAGTCTCATGTAATCTCATTTTATAATTAATTATTAATCTTGTGGGTAATGTATGTTTTATCTCTTTAATAAGTGTAATGGAGGTTAAAATTACTGATGGAACACCCATAGAATCCAAATTTGGTAGTAAATATACTAGGGAGGATGGATAAGATGAGAAGAAAAAAAAATTTAAGGACTTTATGATGATATAATAAGTGAAAAAAATATATAAAAATATAAAATGGATGATATAGCTCTACCCCAACCACACTTTCAACCATGAATGGTATCACCTTAGTAGACTAGTGAAGAGACCTTACAACAAGAAATGATGGGAACATAAAAGAAAGTCGGAATTAAAAAACACATTACTATATTCCATCAACAACATACCATGTTATATAATTTTTCATAAGGTTATGATTATTATGAAAATAAAAATACATATATATGAAAAGGTAAGTCTAGGATGAAATTTGTTTACTCTAATAAACCAATAAGTACTTATAAAATGTCAATACCTAATGTACTATTATTATTTCTGGCACTATAGGAGAGATCACATTTACTAATTCATTATATTACTTAGGAGAATAAATTAATGCTATTAATTACATAGTTTATTCATCTATAGTGGTGAGAGAACTTAATCCAATCAAAGTAGTTGTATAACAATCCAACCAATCCATAGAGTACATTGGTGTGTTTTCGAGGACATTTTATAAAAAGTTAATGGATTAATGTTCCCCACTTAATTTTACATATTTAATATGGAATAAAAAAGAGGTATAATTAATTACCCAATCATATTATAAATAACATATATTTAAAATGATAATAGTATAATAAATGTTCAAGATGGAACAATTTCAACATATTTTAATGAGAAACTACTAATTTTATTATTGGATCAAAATAAAATTACCCCAATAAAAAATATATTTTCAACGATTCTCATTATAAAATATTCAATTACTTTGAGGAATAAATAAAAATATTGGATTAAATAATAAAATTTTGGTATCCCCTAATTCAATAATTGTTTTTGATTAATATTTTTTTAGAAATTTATTAAAATATAGCATCAGATCTATATAGTGAAAAATTTGAGGAGCTAGATTAAGAATACATTCATGATTTTAAAAAAATATTATAAGTCCTATGAGTTTCATATTATAATTATAAGATTGGGAAACACTGAGTAAAAACCATTATTATAACACCAAACTGAACTGGAACTTAAGTTACTGGAATCGAACATTATTTACACATTTTATAAAAAAGATGAAAAACTGCCTATTGTAATTTAAAAAAAAAATTAGAACCTACTAAAGGGAACAAAATGTTCAAAATTGTAAAACAAAATATTACTCCATAGGCCAGTCATTAAAATATATCATATTGATTTCCCACATAATCACAATGAACTAGATTCTCTTTGAAAATGAATCAAAACCTATGAGATAATCCTAATGAAATTAAACCCTAACAAAACATAATTTTTATAATATAAAATTGAAACATTGTTAGGTTATGGATTCGTATACCATCTCTTATAATTCAAGAGGTTGATTCAAATTTATAATTTACCAAAAAATGAATAGAATTATCATTTTATAAAATGAAAACAATTAGAGAGTCCCCAATTTAATTCAAAATAATGGGAGATTCTATATTGACTATAGGAAATTTAACCATGTGACCCAAAAAGACTACGTACTGATCCTTTTATAGATCAAATGTTAAAAATTCTATGTAGAAAGTTATATTATTGATTTATTTATTTATTTTCTAATTATTTTAATATTTTTATAACTCCATAAGACCAAGAGAAGACTATATTTTCCTATACATTTTGTATGTTTCCATAAAAAGGTTTCCTTTTTGACTACTCAAATCCATTCGAACCTTCCAATGCTACATGGTAAGAGTATTTTTAGATATAATTTAAAGAATCCTAGAGGTAATTCATTAAAATTCTGTTGGGTATTAGAATTTATTTGAAAGCGTCCATGAAAACATGGACATTTTTAAAGAAATGCATTGAAAAAATATATGTTTTAAACATAAAAAATGAAATTTAATGGTAGAAAAAGTTAATGTTATAGGAAAAAGCTTTTCTAAATAATTTATTTAAGTATATATGTTCAAAGATAGCATCATTTTCATACTACCTCCCCAAACCACTATTAAAAATATATTACTATTTATAGGAAATTATGGATGTTATAATTGGGTTACAATTGACTTTCAAATACTTCTTCACTACTGAAAAACATTCTCATGAAATATTCTATGTTTGTTTTTGATGAATTCTATAGGTAAATTTTTAATAGGCTTAATGATTTCCTGAGAAAAATTCATATAATAACTCCACTAATATTTGAATTATCCTTTGATGTATTGTGTGATACACCTATTCATGAAGTGGGAGAAGTGCTATCCTAAAAGATCAATGGGCACTCCCATGTAATATATTATACTTCTTGAAATTTGGAATTAAATGAAGTAAAATATGAAAATATCGGGATTGATTTTCTTTCTATTTTTTCATTAGAAAATTTTCATTCATATTTTTTAAGGAGTGAAGTAAAAAATATTCCTTCACCATGTAACTCTTAGATATTGAATAATTAAATATGATTCATATTCACGATTAGTATTATTATTTCTTCTAATTCAAGAAATCAACATGTTAATAATGGATAATAAGGGTTGTGAGAAGAAAGATCCCCACCACATTAGCATATTTCCATATAATTAAATGATAGAATCACCCATAAAGACATACCTGAATGATTCTCTCCCTGATGAGTAGATATATAAACTAATAAAAATAACCTAGTGCACTAAAATAGTGATCTATTTGTCCTCATTAAAGGCCCTATTATTATTTTTGAATAATAAAACTCTTAAAAGAACATTGTGGTAAAAATACTTCATTGGAGAGCATCCTTGTCTATAAAAAATTTATTTTAATCAAGAAAATAGAAGGAGTATACTAGAGGAAGAGTTTATGTTTATTATTACATTTTTCACACCCTTCCATGTTGAGGACATTTTCGACCACAAATGAATACCATAATTATTTTTTAATCTAGTTTATTTTGGAAAATTGTTATATATATATATATATATATATTGTAAATAATCTAAGAAATTATAGTTTATTGGAGGATCATTTAAAATGAATAAAATCACACAAAAAACTTCTTTTATAGATTTTTTGATGTGTGAGGTATATATATCATGAGACCATTCTCTATTTCTTTTAGATTTACCAATATCCAAAGATGTAATTTATGTTTTTAAAAGCATTGAACCCTAAGTCATAAGAACTAATGATTCTATATTTGTTATTGAATTTTTAAGAACACATATTTCTAAATGTTTATAAAAAAATGGAAATAATAAATGAAAAAGACACAAAATTTTTCAAAAAGAACATGAAATCCCTCATAAAGATATATGTAGTGGGATACAAGACCACTATTAATTACCTCCCATTAAAAAAATAGTAGGTTTATATTTTTAACAAAGATATAAGGATACTTATATAGTGAATTGGGAATCTCAACTGAAAAGAGTACATCTAAAATCTATAGGATTTACTCAAGGAAAACAAAACTCCTTCAAAAACCCCTAAGTGTTTCCCCATATAGAATATTTTATTGTAAATTCATTCACTTTCCTATTGAACTATATTTAAAATCATGATAGACTCTAAAAAGTAAATTCTTAAAAATAGCCAGTTTGGAGAACAAATAAAGCACTATATTATAGATCTAGAAGACATGATGAGGGAAATAATTAAGAACTCCCTCAAGAATAAGTAAAATAAAAGAACTACCTTTTTTAGATTCATTATTATAATGTATTTTCAAATATTTGAAAAATTGATACATATCTCCTATATAATGAAACTCATTCTGGGTAACATTCATTCCAAATGGAGTAGATGTTTTATCATGACTATCAAATTTCTATTTAGTTTCATTAAGATCAAGGAAAATAAATTACAAAATCAATTTTATGTTTTTTGGATATCAACTGAAGAAGTTTTATGAATTGTTTTTTAAGGAGCCTATATATGTGTTTAAATTACACAATATTGAATATGAATAAGTACTACCAAATTTCCTATTTCCTACACACTAGTTTAAAATCTCAATTTTTCAAAATGTGTTGTTATATAACAATTTCAAGAAATAATTAATTATAATTTTTATATAATATGAGTGAGGGGGAGTGGGAAAAGAAGTTATTATATAAAAAGATTTAAACTTTTTCTTGGTTTTTATGTTTTTATATGTGGAATTTAAAATAAGAAAAAAAAATTGTTATTGAAAAATAGCATCCCATATAATGAAAGTAATCAATAACCAATAAGTAGTGGGAACTATGGAAACTCTTTACATGGAACTAGGAAAATTAGTGAGATATAAAATTCAACAAAAATTCCCCAAAGGCAGTCTATTTTCCCCATAGGCACATGTTATTACCTCTTTAGATCCCGTCGACATTCCTAAATTGGTGATCAGAGTAATAGATGTCCCCAAAGGAGAACACTTATTCTTTCTAGTGAAATGTTTCTTCACTTCCACACATATAAGGAAACTTCTCAGCAGGTCACCCACCCTATCAATTATTTGAGTCAAATAATATTTTATTATGGAGTTTAAAATAGTTAGGCTATATAAATAAAAGGCGATCCTTGTTGATATTTAATATCATGATGAAAAATCGATGCACCTTGTGGATACCATGTTTCATATCGATATCCTTATTTCTAGTTCTTATCTTTACCAAAATCAGCATATATCCTTCCAACATTGAGTCCAAGTAGGCAATACTAGGGGTTTGCGGTCACTTAGATTGCATAAGATAACTAAAAATGTGAATGTGTGACATTTATTCATATTATACATTTATTTCTATCATGGTATACTCTTGTTATACATGTTCACATTTGTTAACAATGCAATTTTGGTGTTTTAATGGGGTTTATTACTCACACCATTTATTTCAATATTGATGTATGTGCAAAATTCATGTAAAAAAATCCTAGCAAGATAAGGGGTCTTGTGGAATATAATTGAGCCTTAGATCATGAATGTAAGAGAAGTATCAAGACATACATTGAAGTATTAGCATATATTTATGGATTCATACCAATATCACATTTACTATAGTTTGAGTTTCCACTTTAGGATCCCTTTTGTTTATTAAATAAAGGGAACAAAATCTTCATAGTTTCCACATATTAACTTTGGGTATTATATTTTATTATATGATATTATAATATTTGTTTTCTAGGACATGATGTTGATGGTATAGTCTACCCACTGAAGGTCATAGGTTTTCATTACTATTTGAAAGCCACGTTCATATGGGAAGTGATGCATGGGGTGATTTATTACTTTAGTACAAAATCGGTGGTTCGATTTGGGTTGTTATAAAATGGTATAAAAGGAGGGGTTTCTACTTTTTGTTTCAGACTAACATGGGATATAGTGTAAAAGAGGTAGTTATATGGAACTTGAGTAGGGTTGTTTCCTTGTTCATGGAATTATCATCTACAATAGTCCTATGATATTATTTTATTAGGATTTATATTATATTTTTATGATATTTTTGGGTAAATACATGCTTTATGACTAGTAATATTGGATCACATTATATGTATATATATATATATATATATTCCATTTTTGTGTGTTGTATATTAGTTATTTAATTTAATTTCTGGAATTATCTTATCTATTCATGATATAATTTTATTCTCTATTTTGTGGTATAACTATTTCCATTATTTTATGATATTTCTATACTGGCATTAATAATTATAACCTATTCATATTGTTTTGTCTGTTTTTATATTTATATTTGACTGTGACTAATGTTTTGGGATGATGAACTCGTGTTAGTGATATGAGCGTTATACCTTGGGATAAGGATTCCTTATAAAGAAAACTATTGTGTTCTCCCATAGACTTGTGAGTTTTTTATTCAATTATCTAAATGTTTTCCATCATTTAATAGATGCTTCGGCCTCATAGATGACTGATAGGACCACCATCAGACTTGGGTTGGAGTAATTTTTCTATGGACGGTTTCCTTGTTCGTCTTCCTTCTATGCATAATGTTTCTGATAGGCATGATCTCACACCTTCCCTCTTAGCACATGTTGTAGGCCTACAACAATAAATAACTTAGGCAATAAGGTCCATAGTTTATTATGATAGTGGATTTCATATCCATTATATACATATCTTTCTGGGCATTGATAGATAATAGGATGTTGAGGATTGGATATAGATTATTGAGGGAATCCTTTCCCATGTTTAAATAATTGGGGAATATATGTTAGAGATGAAAATTCTCATGATTCTTGATCTTTCTAGGAAGTGGAGGGGTGTTGTCAACCAGATAGGATTATATAATGGTATGACATGGAAAGCATTCAAGGACCTTTCCACGAAGGAGTTTTACACGGTTTCACAGAAGCCAAATCGTGCTCAGGGGTGCCTATTAGTTAAGAATGGAATGGGAGAGGATCTAGTTGTAGTTATTTAATCCATATTTCAGTGGATTTTCTAGTGATTCAATTTTTATGTATAAATATAATGGATGAGGGTTTTTACAAGAGTAGTAACACCAAGGTAGAAAATATAATTTTTTCAAATGAACCTTATATGGGGAAACAAGGTCAAAAAATATTAAGTATGCACATAGTAGGAATTACTATAATATTTGACCAAATCCACATATCACATTCCACCAATGTGTAAAGATGGGGAATCTACAAATATTCTTCTCCATGGCTTTTTTAGGTGATCAAGACTATCATTGTTAGGGAATTTGATATCTAGACATGGTATTAGAGGTAGGCCTAGAAAATGATGAAGTTGTAATATAGCAAGCATAATCACAAATCTAAGGCATTATGGGTGTATGTAGTGGATCAAACTCCAACATATGGTGGTGAATGACTATCTACTATATGATGTCCAATCACGATCCCCTCTACTTTTTCTATTTCATAGTTCAATTGCGAATTTTCTTTTTTCCTTCATATAATGAAATCTTATTCATGTACTTGAATTATCGATCAAGTTGTATTTTTAGTGGGAAAACCATTTTCCATACCCCTTTATCATATGGATCTAGATGAGTTAAAAGAACTCTAGGATCAGCAGGGATTAAAAAAATAGAACACTTCACCATGGGGTACAAATTTTATATTCACCAAGAATAGAGATGGTAGTCCTTGAATCTAGATAGAATAATGAAAGATAAACTTGGTGATGGTGATAAATTTAAAACTATTACCCAAGAACGATGATATTTTTTATTTGTTATAGTATGCATAGTTGTTCTCTATGTTTGATCTTAGATCTGGTTATCATTAGTTTTGAGTTATATCAGAGGACATCCTAAAGATATCATTTCAAAAGAGGTATGTGATATAAAATTACTTATTTATTCCATTCAAACAGACAAATACACCAATAGTGCTCCAATATCTCATGTATAAGATCACCCACCGATATCTAGACTCATTATTTGTGGTGTTTATTGATGATATCCTTATTTATTTAATGAAAACATGGAATCATTCTATAAATTTTAAGACAGTCTTGAGTACACTATAGTACAATTCTATTTATGCCAACTTTTCTAATTTTTCCTATTTGATATATGAGGTGGAAATCATAGGAAATGTGATTTTACAAACTAATATATAGATATACCTAGATAAATTTGATTTAATGTTGTTCTGGATTGGTACAAAATATATGTTTGAGATCAAGAGTTGTGGCACTTGATGAGTTTCTACCCAATTAAAGGATGAATGCTTTGGGGGTCAGGGATCGATGACATGTTCTCAATTGGTGGTCAAATCTTCTATCATAGAATGGATAAAGGATAGATAGGTGAATAAAGTAGAGTGTACTACAATATAGGGAAACTATCTAGATGTGACCTGAGACTCAGGTGGTTATTGATCGATGAAAATGTGATCCTTTTTATGTGGAAGTTGTTATCACTTACTCAAATAGAGAGGATCTATTAAGGTACATCCATAACTCTTGAGGGTCAGTACATCCTAGTTTCAAAAATATGTAACATGATAGTAGGTGTAAGTTCTAGTGGCTATGGATGAAGAGGGACATCACTTGGATTGTTTCCCAATATGTTACCTTCCAGGGGGTAAAGTCTAAGCACCAACATGCTGGTGATTTTCTATAAACACTTCCAATGCTCAGGTGGAAGTGGGAGGTTGTACCACTGGAAATTGTGATGGGGTTACCTAGGACCTCAAGGATTTGTGACATTATCTAGGTTATTATTGATCATATGATAAAATATTCTAATTTCTGTATAATCCATGGTACTCACTCAATAGACAAGATGATAATGCTATATAATTGGGGTAATAAATTTAACTAGAATTACTAGAGCATAATAATCTGTCATAGATGTATGTTTTACATCAATATTTTGGATGGTCTTGTAGAATTACCCGAGGATTGAGTTGTGGTTACACACTATGTTCCATCCTCAGACAGATGGGTAATCCGAGAAGACAATTTACATACGTGAAGATATGCTATGAGCTTGTATTATATCCTTTAGTATAACATGGGATAATAACCTAGTATTGGTGGAGTTCACTTGAAAAAAAAGTTTCTAAGAATATATACTTATGAAATCATTTTAGGATCTCTATGGTTGGTTGTTATAATCAGTACTGTGTTGGAATGAGGTGGTTGAGGATGTAATTACTATGACTAGTATGGTTTAGGATACCTCATAGAGTGTGTGTTTGACCAAGAAGCTATTAGTGACCACTCAAAGTATGTAGTGATCATATGTTGATGGGAGGAGATGAACATTTGAGTTTTTCGTTGGCGAATGGGTTTTCTTGTGACTGTCTAATCAGTTGGGAAATTATTTTTTATTAAAGAAATAGAAATTGTTACCATGGGGTTTCAGAACATTTGAGATCAATGAATAGGTTGGTATAGTGACATGCCATCTATAACTTCTCCCATATTATCAAGTCATGTATGATATATTCATCATTTCATAGTGTTTTAGGTACATGCTTGATCTTGTGAATGTTATATATTTCATGTAAATTGAGTTGGAAATAGATACATCTAAGGGGAGATCCTAGTGTGGATTAATGACCAAGGAAACAACTACCTTTAAGGAAAGACAATACCACTAGTCATGATCCTATGGAAGCATGAACAAATCGAAGAGGAGATATGTATTTGAGATCCTGATAATCAATTTTAATGGCATGAGTTTTTTGTGCTAGATCGTTAGAGATACATCTCAGGTACATGAAGTTTTTATAGGGGTTAATAGTAACAATATCAATTTTTAATTATTATTAAAACCCTATTATGGATATAATTTATAATTATTTTTATGTGATTTTTTAATAAAATTTTCTCTTTCTCATGGTTTTATGGCGTTGCGTAAAGGTAAACCTATATTTATTAGGGTTATGTAATAGTAGGAAGGATTTTAAATGCCTTATGGGAGGGTATTCCAAATATTTCATGATCAATGTAATGGTAACTCATAAATTATATGTGATTCATAAGGGTGCTTCATATTTTTAAGGGTTCTATAAGAGGATGTCCCTAAATTATAAGGCTTTGTAAAGGTATCCTAGTCATTGTGTAAAGTTAAGGTGGAGTTCTATGCATTTTACTAGGGTTTACCCAGCCAAATGTAATGTTAAACACATGTTTCCATAGTTTTTGTAAGGGTAACATAAAAGCTTCATAAGGGTATAAAGGAGTTTCAAAATGTTTTTTAAAGGTGACATAAGCACTTTGAAAAGGATAGTCAATGTTTCCAAAGTGTGCATAAGAGTATGACTACATTGCATTAGGTAAAGTCCTAATTTCCAAGGGTTTCATAAGGTTAACATGATATCCTCACATAACACTTAGGTGCTTCATAAGGGTAAACCAATGTTACCCTTTTCTATCACAATTTTTGAATAATTATTTGAAAAATTGTGTATTTCCATTTCTTATTTATCAGCTCACACCTCTGATGAATTTTGATAATTTTTAATGAAAAAACATGATAATTAATAATTAAAATTGTGTAAATTCATAAATCATATTCAAAGAATAATTTAAAAACAGTTTATTTATGAAATGATTAAAAAATAGTAAATTACGATTTTAAATGGTTGTACTTAATGCCACATACCTTTACACCATATTCCTTTATGAAAATATAAAAAACATACAACCCATTTTTTGAATAATCTATTGATTATATGTAGTCTTAGAATACCATTTTCCAGGATTGGTGAATCCTCCTTCGATCAATATGAACCTTTTTTCAGGTTAACAGATATAACATAACCTTCCCTATCCTCTGTTATTGATAGAAACATTTATCAAGGGGATATTATTCCACGTAAGAATATATTATTTTCTGTTCTCATTATTTAATTAATATATTATGATTTAGTTTTACATGATTTTAGGATATGTAATGAAGAATTTATTAAAATTATAATACCCTATAATTATCAAAGGATAATAATAAATAAATACCACATGTTTATCTCATATTATTCTGGGGTGATTGAAAATTAGAGCATGTGGTTTTATAATTACTCATTGAGGAATAAATTTCGAGCACATGCACTGAAATAGATTGATTATTTGGAAATTATATATGTGAGATAAAATATTATCATATGTGAGGTTCTATTTATTTTGGAAATAAAATAATTCATTTAGTTACCATACTCCTTGGTAATTGGATTGATTTGATGAATATGGGAACTTGATTCAGGGGATTATTCCTTGATGATCCTTTTTTGGATGTCGATGACCATGGGGTTGGATGTACTTTACCATTTAAGGCTCTTGTATAAACATTCATTCATGGTATGGTTGTTGTGTAAATTTGTTTTGTGTTCTCCATTAATGGTGACAACCTTTCGGTGAGTAAAATGTCACGACACCCTTATATGACCCTTGTTTCTAGGAGAATATGCTTGATGTTTATTCACCTAGTGATAAATTGTGATAATATATTTCTCATGATTTCATTTTATGTTTATTTATTATTATATACATTGTTATTTATTATCGTGCCTTTGGCTGCTTACTTCTTGTTATACACGATGGGTGCTCATTATGGTATGATTACCCCTTAGAGAGGAAGTTCACATGATGTGTGATGATGATGAAGGTGGATCATGATATCCTTGTTTCTTAGACATGACCTGACACACATTTTTGATACTATGTAATTTAAAAATACATTATGCACCTTGTAGATATCAACTAATATGGGGAGAAATCTATATACCATCTGGATAATAAGTAATATATCTATAATTAATGCACCTTGTTCATATTGAGTAGGATGTCAAAAAATATATGTATCTTGGGGATAATTATTTTTATATTGACATACTTGGGGACAGTTCCAAAATTTACTGACATATCTATTTATCCTTCTAATATATAGTTAATGTATGGATGACCAATGGTGTGGAGAGGTTTGATTAGCGCATGAACACTCAAAAGATGAATGTGTGAATATTATTCTTTTTATTCATTTATTATTATCATGGAATACACTTGTAATAAATGACCACATTTGGTAAGGATGAATTTTTGGTTTCGTACTTGGTTTTATTTCAGACACCCTACATGGAAATTTTTATTCATGTACATACTTCATGAATAGGTATTCAAGTAAGGGAAAGGGGCTTGTGGTAGATAGGTGGGCCAAGGATCCAAGAGCTGGGAGAAGTACCAGGACAAATATAAGAGGTTTACCAAATTTTTATTTATTATTACCTATGAAATATTTTCTATGGTTTGGCTATCCTCTTTGGGGTCCCTTTTGTTTATTTTATGATGAGTATGAAATCTACATAGTTTCGTCAAATTTACTCTAGTTATTTCATTTTTTTATATTATTTTATATTATTTTTTATCTAGATCATTAAACTGAGGGTAAAATCCCCACACGGATAGACTTAAACACTTTCTTCTAGTTGATAGACTCTTATATAAGGGGCGGTACACTTGCTGTTTAGGTGAACAATAGTTCGGACCGCATGATATGGGTTTTCATGTTATAAAAATAAAAAGTGGAATCTAAATTATTACATGAGGAAACTAAAATTTTGAACAGGAACATAAGCTACTTATAAATTTTGATTTATTAACACCTCAAGGACCACCTATATTAAGTTTGGATAGCTCATATTAATTGGAGTAAAATAAGAAAATAGTAATTTATCAAATTTTGTTCCTATGTCAATAAAAGTATATATGTCTATGATTTATCCATTAAATAAGAGTTTTAATGACTCAAAAGATGACATATAAAGTATTTATTATATTCCCTGATTATTATAATTATTTATATGGGAGATATTTATCTTTTGATAGATTAGTTCCATGTTTTGTTTTATTCATCTAATAAGGGATTTTAACGAAATTCCCTAGGAAAAATCCAATAAGTGATAATTGATCAAGGGGATTAAAATATTTTAGGAATTCTAAAAATATATGAATAAAGGGAGTATGATATATATGAATCACATATAGGATGTATAATAGATGTGTGAAAATGAACATTGGAAATAGGGGCTCATAATAATGGTATTTAGGAAGGGCCAATCTTCTGAAATATTAATTCTTCTATGTCTGATTATGTTTACATACCTAGTCCAAAAAAAATTTCTTGATAGGATGTTGAACCCTGTGATATTGAGTATCAATTTTTATTTATTTGTGGGAGAGTCATAAAGCCACAAATGGTAAAAAAATTATTGTTTTAATGGATTGTCAACTTTTTTTAATGTTGTGGATGGAGCCTCTTTTAATTATGAAAGAAAATACCTATTCATATCTTGGTATAATGATGCCCATAAATAACTTGTAGGCCTTAAAACAAGTGTCCCATGAATATGGATTGAAGGCCAATTGCAGTGTCATTCCTGCATCATCCTACCTATGTGACCATGTTTCAATCATGCCTACATCATAAATCCCCTAAGGGGATTTCATCATGTTGAACCATGGTCTTTTGGATGCATGAATGTGGGGTGTATCACTCTGGTACCACACTAAATACAAATGATTTTCAACTTTATTTTCATTAAATCATTTGAATTGGATATAATCATGGGATAATGTGAATCCATAATTAAAATTTCAAAAAGTCTTAAATATTTTTATTTGTCTTATTTATCTCATTAATTAATTGGAAAATCATGACAGTTATTTTTGAATAATGAAGTTAAATTTTTAATTGGATTTTTATTCTAATTTTCATTGTTTTATATCAATTCATAATTAATTGGGATAAGACTTCCTTGATTAGATTCTTTTATGGGTTTTAGGTTGAAGGATGAAAAAGAAAAAAAGGATGATTTTTTTCGACTCTGTAGTGTGTATGACATTACAATGGTTTTTAAGACTTACAAGTAGCTGCATATGAATCATTTAATAGGAAAAATTCTTCAAAATAAGGAATTTTAGAAGACTCCCCAACAACTTCATAATACACTATTGATATTCCATAATACATATAAATATTTTTTAATACTTGGGTTTATCTATCCATAATAATTTATATTCACGTAATATTGGTTTACTACATCTGACGTTAATGATTATAGATGACTTACAACTCAGTTCTTAATACTTTCATTACCATTTCATAAGACATTATAAGACCATGTTATACTTTTAAAGCCTAAGTGTCAAAAATGTTCTACTGAGTACAACTTTACTTTAGTCATAGAGAAACTTAATAAGATATTTGAGTTGTTACAAAATAATTACACACTCATTCATGACATTTGAATTTTAAAAAATACCATATAGGAGAGGTTAAATAAAAAACTAATAATAATAAAGTCTTGATCTAAAAAAATTAATTTCATTTCGGGATAGTTCCTAAATATTGAAAATTTATTCAAAGATTTCACATGGAAATCGTCAATCATATTGAAAAACGAGAATAATATGGGATAAATCTTCGAGTAATATAGTTTTTTAGAATATACTACTAGTGGAATCATGAACCTCAATAAAGGAATGTTGATGGTATCAGTTGAAATGAAATATGAGAAATAAAAAAAAAAATAGGATTTAAAATTCGTTAAAAAATATCAAGGAATATGGGGAGAACTATGATTCTCATATGGGGGATACTGAATTCTAATAAAAACACTAATTATTATACTATTTATATAAAGGAGATGCAATAAATTATTTATAAAGATTCTTATTGGGGATCTTTCAACATATATTCTATGGGAGTTTAAATTTTCCATTTTCTATAATTCATCTTTAGTGAATGAATAATAGAACTATTGTGGTTGATCTAATTTTATTTTCCCCACCACTATTAATGAATTCTCTAATAAATATTTAATTTTCATATACAGTATTTCTATGTAAGTAATATACTTACATAGAATTTTTTTGGTCTCTATTTTTATTCACATTTAAATTATTTTATATTTTTCTTTATTTTCACACATAGTCCACCAATCTCATCTTTACTACCCATATGATGAAGGTTAGTGGGTAGACATAGAAGTGGTTACATATTTTTGATCACTAAGGAATGTTAAGGGTGGGTAGTGTTGTGATATTTACACCCCGTTTAAGTTCAAATTACCAAGAGAGGATGATTATCTTAGGTTTTAGTTTTTTAGAGAGAGTGAGATAGAGAGTTATGTGGAATCGTGATTTAACAAGTATGCGATGGAAGTATTTGAGGTGAGATAAATATTTAGAATTATAAATTCTAACTAAAAAATTATTTTTTGTATTATACCCAATTATTCACTATTTTTAGGAGATACTAAACCAATAAAATTCAAAATAAAATATTAAAATAACTCCTTATAATGTGGAGAGAAACTGAATCCAAATTTTAATACATTTATAGGGGTAGGAAATGTGTTTACTTCATGGCCAAGAACAACTAAAATTTTAGTGTGGTATCATCTTCTTCATGGTGTAGGATTATATTCATCGAATAATGCTTCAGTATATACTATGATATTGTATATACCTCCCCTAAAAGTTTCTTAAGTCTCCCTCTAGTCATATTATATTTACACAGTGTGAGCTAATTTTAATATATCCACTAAAAAATATATTGAATATTTCTAGGCATGATGTTTTTATTTTGACATGTATCTTGAAACACCAAATATGAGAAATGATATGAACTTCCTAAAACTATGTGATGGAACCTTATAAAATAATTCTCAATGCTTTGGTCTATTTTTCATATTGTGAATCACTCTTACATAGTTTTAATTGATTCTTATGAAACAAATCCTTAGGGTGGGGCACATGGATCTTGTAATGAACTATAAATTTACACTACTTCTAAAAATTACTACAGCTATCAAAATATTCTTCATTTTTTTAAAACAACTTATTTATAAAAAATTTAATATTGAAACCTATGATCAAAATAATCTCCACCTTGTGATTTTGTTATCAGTATGCAGATATTGGTATGTACGATGTGGAATACTGTAACATATAATAATTATCTTCCAATAATCAAATATCATTCACCCAAATATTTTTTTATTTCTCTTTTTGTGTCCCCCCTTTGTCACTCTCCCACACCGAAAAAATTCCAAAGGGTTTTGTTCTCTAGATTTGAATTATTCAAATATTCACTATTCGATACAAAGTAAAGAAAAAAAAATCCATAGGGCTATATCAGTAAATAAATCTTATAGAAACATCATAAAGAGTTAACCACTTATATGTTTTTCAAAATTATGTCATATGACCAATCCTCTGATTTTCTCATAAGACCCCATGAATAGTGTCTCCCCAATCTTCATTCCCAAAAAATAATAATATACTGAATGCACAAACAATATACAAATACAAAATTTGATATAATAAGGAGAGAGTTAATTCTAACATCATTAGTTTGAAGAGATAGGTTGAACTCCATCGTTTAAACAATCACTCTTGAATATGGGATACACTATTAGTTTGGTGAAGATATCTTCCACCAAATTTTAAATTTCTACAAATTCAATTTTAATAATATTATTATCTACCCTTTTTTTTAAAATGATATCAGATATCAATATACACTATTTAAGAGAGATGAAATTAATTTTTATTCAAATCAATAACATTTTTTTGTCTCATAGAATTATCATTTCCAATTACACCACTTCCCCAATGTATTAAAACCACTACATCTTCTATATAAGTTGTGCATATGATTTTTTGATTGATATATAATCTAAATATATTATAAGTAATGAAATAAAATCTTTTTTAATACTGAACCTTCTGAAAAAAAATCCAATGTAAAACGCACCAATATTTTTTTATTTTCAATTCAAAATATCCCCAAACCAATCTATAATGAAAATTTCTATAAATTATAGATTTGTTCAAGACATGAAAAAAAACCATAATTTAGTGTTCTGTAAACCTGTATAATTAATAATTTCACTTCAATGTTTTTTTATTTCCATGTAAAACACTAAAATCATACTACCAAGATCATTGAAAATAAAGTTTCTTCCCTTGTCTCAGTAATCTAGAGTAAAATACCAAAAATATATTCTATATAAATTAGAGTACACTCCTTTTATATCGTCATGATTACAATTTTTATCAATCTTATATTTGAGTTGAAGGTATTTTTCCAATCTTATATTCTAAATTTTATCAAGAATTCCTTCACATATTTGACCTATGATATATATAAACTACCTTATATTATGTATTTTTAGCCTAAAAATAAAGTTAAATCTCAAATCAATGACATCTCACATTATAAACCCATTAATTGAGTAAAAATATTAACTGAATTTTAATTCATTCCTCCAAATATGATGTCATCCATATTCAACATTACCATGAACTATTCTCTATATGAAATCCTAACACAAAGGTTGGGATCAACACATCCTATCTTGAAATCCATCTATATATATAACTTTTCCTTCCTTACACATTAATAATATTACGTGAGTCACCATGATCTCCTTGAATTTTTTCTATAATTTTAAATACATTTTCTTCCAAATACATTGATATATTACAAATTGGGATTCATTCCATGCCACATTTATTATGTATTCTTCTAATCTTGTAGTCTATGTAACAATATATTATGTTTATAAATAGCCACTTGCTTTACTTATTTAGATTAGTGACAAGTGAGGACATATTATATCAAAAGTATTCATTACATGGTGTAAACCATTTGGTTATTTCTTTCCAGTACACCATTCTATTGGGGAGTTCACATCAAATATAATTCATATTTAATAATAATATTTTCACGTTAATTTCTACCCACATAAGATGCAAACTCTATTCCACAATTCGATATCAATATATTCAATGTTCTTCTATTTTAACATTATGTTATTCATCAAGATATTGTTATGTAATCATACACTTCCATATTTGATTATATAAACATGGAACAAATGCATCTAACGATAATAATATTTTTTTAAATACTTATTACTATATGTTTTTCTCAATTAATTCAACCATAAACATCTATTTGGACCAAACTCACAAACCTAAATCTATTTTCTCATTTTGAAAATAATAATTTCATTCCATCTTTCCTCTAAATAAAGATTCAAAAACACTATCTCCATATCTATTCAACTATGAAATATCAACCACAATCATAAATATTGAAAAAAACCACGCTCTACTAGTGAATATCGAAAATTATATAGTTCTATAAACAGTTTGCTTATTCTACATTAATAATATATGAATTATATTTTTTATCAAAAAGATATACATTTCCATTTTTCCTCTATTATTTTATTTGAGAATTATTAGTTATACTTTTGATTTACATAGTTTATGATTGAATTTGAAATTGAAATCAAAATAATAAATTTGAATAACAATCAATAAATAATCACAAATTCCATTAATATAAATTATTTGACTATTATTCAGTTCATCATTATATATCACGGTTTTGAAACAAACATATTTAACAGTACCCCATTTCTGAGATGTATTATTCTATCATCTATGACTTTATATTCATTATCAATTTCATATTACCAATCAATTATGATGAATACACACTATCTAGTATCCATGTGATACTATTCTTTGAATCGTTAAATGATTTTTTTTTCTAAATATTCCATTTTTATTCTTCCTCTCTATCAATGAAATTCCCCAATTATTTGAGACATGTATTGATATCTTCAAATTTTCATCAATACCAGCTATTATAACAAATTATTCTTCCTTAGGTGGATACTTATTTTCAAAGGAACTAAATTTTATTTTCTTAAATTCATTATCCTTTGAATTCCATAACAATATCAACATATTCCCTTTTAGAAATTTATTACATAATGCCTAATGTATTAGTAATTAAAATAGTAATCATACAATGAATTTATATTCAGATAAAAATAATTCATTTTAACCATTTTTTATTTTTAATTTTGTCTCATCTTATATAAATTTCATCATAAACACAACAAGATATAGTGAGGCCACAAAGACCATAAAAATGGGAATTAATAAATGAACATATCCTATTTTTCTATTCCAAGATAAATCATCAACTTTTTAATAACCTATAGAATATTGATAAATTCTTTATAGTTCAAAAACTTATGTCTTCATTAGCCACCATATGTTAATCATATTTACTAAATTTTGTTTGGATGTTTGACTATAAAAACCAGTAGTAGTTTTACTCATATAACATGGTCTTGGAAAAGTTAACATTACATCTAAAATTATATTGCCTCAATTTTCCCTTTTATTCAAAAATTTATATGATAATTTTCCAAAATGAAACATCATCCTATAACAATCACTTTTAATATTTGAATAAATATTATTTATAAATGATACCAATTCCTCCTCAAGTGTTTCAATTTTCAAAACAGTCACTTAAAAAGATATATTCATATCATTAATGATTTTTTTACTTTAATTATCATTTTTAATTCATATTTTCAATATATCTTAGATGTTTTTTCCAACATTCACCCCCTAATTTTTCAATATGATCAACCTCTTCAATTTCATAAATATTTCACAGAAATTCCTCTAAAAAATTTAATTTCGATATTATTATTTATCCATAGATCAAGTTCCTCAAGATCTCCTTCTAATTATACTTTTAGATATATATAAGTTTCTATAGTACATCATTGAATCCTTCAACAATAACCTTGTATTTTTCTACCAATTCCATCATAACATCTTATTTGTTTGAGAATAACACTTTCTCTATGTCTTCTACTAGATCCAATCTAACGTCCTATTTTTATTTTCAAATAAGCACATTTATAGAAAACTTATTAGATCATGAATTATAATAATTGTAATTTTTCTAGGGGGAAGTGTTTTATTTTATTTTTTTGAGAACCTAGATTCACCCCTTATTTATCAATCGTGTTTAGAAATATTACATTGATGTACCCAATTATTAAACAATTAATAAAATATAAAGGTATCTCACCATAATATAAACCCTTAACACCGTCATGATACCTTATAATAAGGGATAATAAAACATTACAGAAATTATATTCTACTTAAAATTATTAAAATACTATTTTATCAACTAATTTGAATTATCTCCCTTTATATGAGTGTTATAAAGATCTCTTCATCATCATCAAAATCACATATGTATAGATCATGCTATATATGTCAAAAGAGAAAACCCTTCATGATTTATTCCTTAATGTGGGGGAAACCATTGGATTATATATTAGTGGAAAACCTTAGTTAAATTTCATTAAATTATCATAATTATTTAACTCATGTCTAATTCTACATATTTCACCAACAACATTATTGATATATTTAAGGAATGTTTCCATAGTTTTACATGAATTAAATTTTATGTTATCAAATCCATTTTAAAAAACCACAATTTTTTTTACTTTTTTATCCCCTTAATTAAAGTCAAAATGTTTATCTTAAACACCTCTAGGTATGGGAAAATCCACCACCTTCATATATATTTGATTTTATTGAGCTCTTAATAATGAATTTCGATCCTTAGTATATTTATTTAAATTTTTTTAATCTTTTTCCCATGTAGATCTTCCAGTGGGATCATAAAATTGAATTACATGTACCATTGTTGAGTACACATCGATCCCAAGGGGACATAGTTGTTATCTCAGACTACTTTTCAAAATTTCATAGTTACACCCCTAAAATAAGGGAATTTCATTTTTAATGATAGTATTCTCCAGGATACTAGCTATCTATGAATAGATTCAAGGAATAAACTATGGATTTGATATTCCAAATTACCACTTATTCACTAGAAAATTATTATATGATTTGGGGAGAACTAAATACTAAAACTATGTCCCCAACCACTTCCTCTATTCCACACTCTACTTTCAAGAGGGATACAAAGTTTATTATCGAGAAATAAGTCAATCTGAAATGATTATTATCTAATTTATAAACACTAAAAAAGGGTGCTCCCCCTATTTCTCTAGTATTTACTTCTATATATATCAATGAAATGAATTGTAGATCAAACATCTAATCCCAAGTTTCAATGATACTATGATTTATCACACATAACTAATAAAACAATTCAATAACCCTCACTGATGTTACAATGATTCCTTATATTTAAACATCCTCTCACAATTTTTTTATATTAAAAAAATTTTATTTTCATAGTAGTATCTTCTATATGAAGATGATATTTTTGTTCAAAAAAATTAAATTCAGACAAATCCAACATTAAAATTAATTGAATTAAATTATATCTATTGAAATACCGTCCAAAAAATCTGTAATGTCCAGACCCTAATGCCACTAAACTATTCCTCTGATCTGGTTTTCTATGAGGCCTGAATTAAGCCTCTCCATATTCTAGAGGCTGGAAAAGAGTAGTAAGGGGATAATGTGTGTCATTTGAGTGAATATTCACTCATATTAGTGTAAAAATATGTGGATTACTATTGGTGTGGAATACAAGTGTAAGAAATAGGTGATCTATGAGAACCAGAAATATTTCTATTCATTTTTCAATTGTTTGGGTCACTCTTTGGCGGTTTTATAAAGGGGATCCCCCACTAATGTGTTGTAGGTTCATCTTCAAGAGCACCATGTTACTCCAATAAGAGAGGATGACTCAAAGGGTAATGCTCCTAAGGTTGGTGTGATGGAAGTTTCAGATCTGGCAGCTTCAGGGTCAAAAGGAAGTGGTTGGGGACCTCCTCTGTCATGTCTTGCGGTAAAGGATCTTCCAGATGGTGTCCAAAAGGTGACTATTGAGGATATTTAGGTTTCTGAACCATCAAGTGCTACAATTAATCAAGTTAAGCCGAAGTTGAAGTGTTCTGTAGGTTGAGGTAGGATTTGGAGGGCCCCTTTAATCTGAATTTTAATAAGGATACCATATTTGTCTATATGGAGGATCCTATAGAGTAGAACATGGATGGGGAGAAGAGAGTTATGGAATAGATGGGGGGCAGCAGAGAAGTCATCTTCAGTTTGGATGTGCCCAATCCAAATAGTGTTGGGGTAGAAAGGGGCTTAGACCCTTCGGCCATGCCCTCTCTAATTTTGAGCAATAGGTTTGAAGGAATTTGTGAGGGCATGTTGGAAGCGGGTTTGAATTTTGATACTGTGGTAGGGGTGATGATTATGGGGACTTCCTAAAAGGGCACAATGTTGGATGTTTGGGCCATGAGAAAGTTTCTATGGTCATGGAAGAGCCTCATAATGTGGTTAGGTGTCATTCGTTGATTGAGAGTAACATGCTAGACCAGAGAAGGGGGAATAATAATGGATGAAAGGATAATGTCTTGAAGAACCTCCTCAACAAAGGGAGGGACCTTTCTGGGGGTGATAAATAAAATGCGAGTGGTCTTTCCAATCATTCCTACAATGACATTGTGCAGAATGTGAATAAAAGGATGACTGACTGTGAAGGATCTTTGTCCACTACACTAAGAAGAAGGAAAATAAAGGACTACTCCTACCTACCGTGACTGGTGAGTACCATATATTCCTTTATGTTGGATAGCAGGTTGATTCTTTCTTTTGAAATCGATAGCTTAGTCAAGCAACCTTATCTAGTGTATCATTCACTGGAATAGCTAAGGAGCCCGAATCAAAGTGATAATCCTTTGAGGTAGCACAAATCAGCTTCTGAATGGGAATCAGCTACTATGGAAGATGACTCATGTGTGGGATGCGGTTATGAGTATGGATATTATGATATGCATTATTGTGATAGTTTGTTTGGATTCTGTTTTGAATTGATGTGCTTGTTTTTTGAATATTGTAAGTCGTGATCCTGTATGGTTTAAGGGTTGTGCAGTTTCTCACATTTCCTAAAAGTGTTTGTAAATAAAAAAAATTATAAATTTATGGATATCGAATACATACAATATTGGTAACCCACTTGGATGACCATATATATAGGAGTACATAAAAGGAAACTAAAATAAAGGTACAAGACTAAAATAGCAACTCTGGTGTAGAAAATATAATTGGTATACAAGACACTTCTGAACTACATAATATCAATCATAAGAATCCACATGATCAGCTCTGCCTAATCATGCAACTCTAGGCCTCATCCCAAATAACCATGAATATGTTCTTAATAGAAAAATCATACATAAGGTGTGCATTCAAACCCAGATGTACGTACAAGGATGAGAAAAAATATTAGTAGGCCACATGGATAATGAATCTAGGCCCTGAAATGTGATTATCATAGCTGAGAGAATTATAAAGACAAATAAATCATATATACATAATATAAAAAACTCCACAACCAATTCTTGGGATAGTGACCCCAATCATTTGGAAAAAACACCATATTATATGAGTACATGTATGAATTGATATATATACATTTACATGTATATATATATGTTCTCATATATATACAGATACATGAAATAAATAAAAGAATAATCAACACAATATCTTTGAGCAAGCTACATCACCATAGGGGGATTCATGTCCTATCCCTAGGTTTACTCATACTCACCTCCAATCACTATAATAGAGGATACCATATACAAATGGATTCTCATGTAATTTTTATTTTGTACAGCCTTCCAAGGCTCACTGTAAATATGAAACCTTATACCCAAGATAATTGTAAAGTAGAAAAACATGCTTGATATTGTCTACTCTAACAACTATAATCAGATACCCATAAAAGGGCTATCTTTAAAGCATGATTTAACATCCAATACGTCCTAAGTTGATTAATCTAGTGGCATACCTAAAGATCTAGATATAAGGTATAAATACCAAGGAATATTTATCTTGTTCGGCCATCAGGGGATGGATCCAAGGTATAAAGTCCAAGGCATCCACTCAAGTCCTAAGAGAATATCCATAAACACTCAATAATAATTTTGGTGGATCACAAGGATCATATCAAAGGAGCATGTCATAGGTTTTACATGAACAACAGAGTATAATAGTCCTTGGAATATAATGTCAAGTACCACATGCTAGATCTTGGTGGTGTCAATGTCCCTAGAATCCAATATAAGACCCAACATGTAGGATCTAGGGAGTAGAAATGTCTTTGAAATCCAATTTTAGACAAAAAAATATTGATCTGGGGAATAAAAATGTCATAGGAATCCAATAACATAAGGATTAACTATTGTATCCAAGGAGTAGAAATATATGATGCATTCAATCAATAAAAGCGAATCATAAAATATAAAAAGCCAAATCCCAAAATCATGCCTGTGAATCATAAATCAGTAAGTACTATAAGCCAATTCCTAGGTATCACATCTAGGAATTTCTAAGATAATTATCACATTTCATTAGTCCCATCATCCAAAAACCAGGAAAATTACTTGGCTATCAGCTCTACATTAGTAGTAAACAATTGAATGCATAAAAAGGAGTGTGGGTGGCCGATCTGACAACCCACCACTACCTCCACAACCTCTCCAAATTACATGTTTGGAAAGAGTTTGAAGGTGAAAACTGCTACCATATCTACCCATGATGTATGTACTAGCTCGGGGTCTCTCCAACATCAAGGAAACCTTTAGGTCCCTCATGTCATAACATAAGAGAGGCATCAAACTCGGGATCCTTAGTAGTGAAGGTAAAAGGTTGAAACCTATACGGTATCCTAGACATTAAGAAAATAGAGGTATACTATAAAAGATCCTAGATGATTGAGATCAAATAGAGGAATCCTATATAGGATCTTCTATGTTTAAATACCAGAATAGGCATCCTACGTGGGATTCTTGAGAATAGTTAATCTCACGACCTATCATGACAGAAGGGAACATATCACCAGGGAGACATAAAAAAGGAATATCTATAAAGCATTGGTCTAGAGAGATAGCTCATGGTTCATCTAAAATCAACTTCTAACGCTCAAGATATAATTGGATTTGATTATTTGATAAAGAACATATTTATTTAAGAAAAACTCAAACACCACATAGGAGTTCTCAAAGAACCTCACGGGTTTCACCGTCGAGATATATGCAGAAATATACTCAAAATGGAATTATTATGTGTCCAATTATAACAATTGGGTGAAAAAATATGCAAAAATAGGAAAAACCAGAAAGAGGGTATAAAAGGAGGAGTACACAATGTGTCATCCCAAGAACATGATGTGTACTTCAGCCAGACGCATGTAAAAGTAAATGTATATTGATTTTACCCTATAGGGGGTACATTCCAATGAAAATTATAAGTAATGTACATGTAATTCACTTGGATGTGTACCCTTACATGGTGTGATATACACATGGGGACTATCCATGTACTTTACAAGGCCATGTTCCCCTGCTTGGGCAATCTGGTTGGGTACCCTGCAACATGACCGAGTCCCAATTCATAGTTTGTATAACCCATAAAAGTGTGCACTTCTAAAAAACCATCTTCCCTAAATACTAAGAACACACAAAAAGTGATCCTGAATCTACACACACTATGACATGGATTTGTGAAAGGGAAATCCCTTAAATTAGTTGAAACCACCATTTCACCCCAAAAATCAACATATCGTCCCATAAGGGGTCATAAGAAGACATAATGGGGGTTCAAAAATAGAAAATGGAGAAGCTATGTGGATATATGGGGAAAATATTAATGATAACCTACCATTGGGTGGAATCTATTGAAGCTTACCCTACTTCCATGCTCCAAAGCTACTTCATGATGATTTGAAACATCCCAAACTTCATAGAGGCACCTCTCTTCCCCTATCCCTCCTTCTCTCTGACTATACCTTCGTATCATGGTTTCGTAACGATGGAGGAACCCACTTTGAGAATATGAAAGAATCCATGTATGGAAATGATTAAACATAAATTAAATCAATAAAAATAAAAAGAAAATAAAAAGGAAAATAAAAGTTTGCGCGACCTGGCCCTAGTTCCCAAACTATGTTTATAACACACTTTGGAAAAACTCCCCATTCGAGAATCAATGGATGAGACAAAATCTAAATCTGACACTCTGTTTAAAAGATATGTCTAAATCAAACTACATGAATAAATAAATTTATAATTAATTATATATTAAATATAAAATATTCATCTAGAACATCAAAAGATCAAAATTTCATAAAAATAATTTCCTAGGGTAAACAACCAATTTTTGGACCAATAGAGTGGCCAAAAAAATATTCAAAGTCATTTGATAGAGGAAAATGACTAGTTTTCTCCGTAAAAGTATATGAATGAAAAAAATTCAAATTTTAGAACAAAATTACTATCTTAAAAAACACAAGTCCTTATAATCTCTCCACCATAAACATTCTCATCTCTAAGAATCCGTGAAGGAAAACCTATAGTAATTATCTCAAACTATGAATATGTACAACAGTGCCATACAGAATATTCGATGACCATTCTTACAGTGTCAATAATTGTCTCTTATATAAAAGACACTTAACTGTGACCAATTTAGTTCTCCCCACCATATTAATACACTTATCCTCATCTAAAAAAAACTCTGAGCTCAAAGACTCATAGAAAACACATAATTTTAACTAAAATGTGGGTCACCAGCCCAAAGTGGCTAGGGGTGAACTCCCTACCATAAGGCCTACCTTATTCCACTCTCGAAGTTAAACCCTAGAAAGATCCTTCATCAAGATAGGAATGATATTTTAAATGAATAGAATCTTGGTGTAGAGCTTCCTCTCTCTCAGTAAATATAAGATGATGTTTAGATAGTTCATTATCCTCCCTAACTAGGAGTAGAATAAGAATCCATCAAATGGTATGTACACCTCTCTATCTCATATCATTGCTCACATAAAAAATGATACACTTTCCTTTTACCCACACCTCAAAACACACCTTTTGAAAATGAGTGTCCAAGTACATACACAAGTCAATTGCATTATGATACCCAATTTACATCCTATGTCCCCTATACAACAAAGAGACATTCATTATTTAACCAAAACTCCATGATAAAACTTTCCCATGTAAATAATTTGAGAACATTGATCCTCATATAGTATATAGCCACTAACTGATCTGTGATTTAAATCATACCATGCATAAAAAGTGTATACCTTTATCACCCAACAAACAATCTAGTGATTCATCCATAAAATTTTTTTTTTATCAGGCGACACATCACATCAGTCTCATTAATCAGGAATCTCGATTGGAACTCATATTCAAAATAGATAACCTAACCTATGTTTATATTTATTCCATGAACACCTATCATCCATCATTGTTCTAGTAATGAGTGTCTACCCATGCTCAAACTACATTAGAAAAGGTAAAAACATTGCTCGACCTGGCATGGAACTTGAGAATTCCTACCCACAAATGCCAGTCTAGATATCAAATCACCCAATGTGGTTTTACAGTAGAGAAAGGAATCAATATGAATATATCAATGAACTCAAGAACCTACCATGTATCAATCTCAAAATGAGTATATAACAATGCTCAATGCCCAAAAGGACATTAATAATCACTAGATAATCCCACTCATATGTTTCCCTTGAAAATAATGAACGTTAACCTACAAGGGTCTAGGTCAAAACTAAGGGCTTCTTTGTCTCCCAACATCTCCTACAGATCAAGTCCCACAGCTGTGTCCTAAGGTCTAACAACATAGCCCAAAAGATCAAAATAATTACCAAGAATCCTCATAAAGAACTACTCGCTTCCATTCATGATACCAACCTAAAAGAGATTCTAAACTGACAGTCACTGAGTGTTTGTATTTTTTAATACACCCTTAAGGAAAAGATCACTAAAGACATATTGGTTCTTATTGACAACATAATTAGTGATCTGACTCAATAACAATAAGTGAAGGTTGGTTAGTTAAAATGTTATTCCAATTTATAAAGTAAAACACTGTATAGGTTGTTACTGAAAATTTAAATAATTGTACATGAGTAACAACACCCTATGAGGGGTTCAAAAAAACGGGAATCATGCTGCCTATCAACTGAATATGTTCATTGCACCTACCATGGATGAGGAATGATCCATTAGCCTCACCATCAAATTTCTCAATGTATATCAACATACTTACCATTAGAATAATATATATATTTGATAGTAGGAACAATTCACTAGAATGACACCAAAAACCTATACGATAAAACAAAATTTATGTTTTTTAACACATTAATCAATTTTACTAGTTTTTAGAAATAATCAAAAACTTGAAAGCCTATTCCATGTGAATTATATGTTCCAAATCTGATGCATGAGAAGCCTATTCTATTTTTCCGACCAATATTCAAAATCACTCATCAGAATCTTGCTAATGGACAATATATTTTAATATATAACAAATCAAAAAATCCATAAACCATGTGTGTCTCTCAAACAAAAAAATCTAATAAAAATGTAACACTTTAGATCAGAACAGAAATCCCATATCCCTAGAAAATATGAATTCTTATCAGAACATGTGTTCTCAAAATACCAGGATAATATCCATCATAGATTCTAACACATTTCTAATACTCATACCTTCTATATACCAAATATTAATATAAAAATAAAATAATCTTCTCTACTACTACTTAGTATTATCCAAAATTGGATTCCACTAAACTAATGCTCGATGATGGTTTATTACAAATACTAATGTAGGCCTCTCCATATACCAGAGGCTATAGACTAGCTGTGATGGACAATGGTGTGTTTAAGGAGAGAATATTCCCTCATATTAGAGTAAACATAGTAGATATAACTAGATATCATCCATGGAATAAAATAAAAAGAGTTCAGAATCACTAAATAAACTGAAATAGAGGGTTCTATAATAATAAATGAAATTCTATAAAATCCCAAACATGCATGTCATACATACAACCTTGGTCACCTATTGGGACACCGTATAAGCAAGAGTACATAAAAGGAAACTAAAATAATATTAAAAGGCCCTACTAACAACTCTAAGACAAAACACATACCCGATATCTGTGACAATATCGAACTGCATTAACATGATCATGTGAATCTACATGAGTGCATCTGCTCAATCATGCAATTATGTGCCTCAACCCTATCCACCAGGCATCTGTGCTCAACCCCAAAAGAAGACACAAGGTCTAAACGGACAATGAGGTTCATGTATAGGGGTGAGAAATAATCATATTAACCCACCCCAATGATGAACCTATAATATACTACTATAATTGAATGCTCATTCAATATGATCATCCTAGTCGAGACATCCAAAAATATAAATAAATGAGATACAAACTATATAAACAATTCCTCAACTGCATCTTGGGATTGTAACCCCAATAATCAGGGAAACATATCGTCTTCTTTGATAACATTTATGAATGGATATATATAAATTCCTATAAATATATATATGAATTTTATCATTAACATACTCATACTAGAATGGGAAAAAGTTATAATAATCTCAATGCCTCTAATAAATCTATATCACCATAGGGGGATACAGGTCATAATCATGAGTTCAACCATAATCAACTTCAATAACTATAATATAGGATACTTAATTTTGACAAATACTTCTATAAATTTGATCTTAACAGGCACACCAAGGATCACTAAAACCCATCAACTGTAAAAATATTCTTACTATAAATCATAAAAAAACATGATAGATACTTTCCAATCTAACAACTATAATCAAATACCCATACCAGGGCTATATTTAAATCAAGATATAACATCCAATATATCCTATGATGAGTAATATAGTGTCATACCCCTTGGTCCTGATCCATGGATGGAAGACTAATTCACCCTTATCGTTTCTGGCATACATGGGCTTGATCCAATGTATAGTAGACAAGGTATCCCAATCGAGTCTTAAGATCATCTCTATAGAAAAATGGTAACAGCTTGGGTGAAGCCAATGGAACATGTACAATGAGCATGTATAAGGTGGTTCAAAAAAGATGGATCCATGTATTTGAAAAGTACATGGCTTCAAATGTTAGACCCCACATGCTAGATCCAGAGAGTAGAAATGTCCCTATAATTCAATTTTATACCAAAAAATCTACATGTAGGGAGTATAAATTTCCTTCGAATCCAATGCTAAACCAAACATGCCATATACAAGGATTTTAAATATATCTAGAAACCAATATTTCAAGGATGAATAGTTGTATAAAAGGATTGGAAATTTAAAAGGTATCTAATCAGTAAATGTCAATCATAAATGCTCAATAGAAGGATATCAAAAGCATATATGGGTATCCCAAATCAATAAAAATCAAAATACAGATCTTAAGTAACACATATTGGAATCACAAAGATAAATGTAAAATCACATCAGTCTCATCAACCAATAACTCAGAAGCAAGTATAGCTATCATCATTGCATCAACAATAAAAAACTGAATGCATAAACATGGAGTGAGGGGGGCCTAATGTCAAACCCACCACTAATAATATATCCTATTATGATTACATGTTTTTCAATTGTTCTAAGGCAACACCCATTCCCATCTATACCCAAACCAAACATACTAGCTAAGAAGATGTCAAACATCATGGCACCCACTATGTCCCTCATGCCATAACCAAAAGGAGGAATTATACTAGGGATCCTCAATATTGAAGGGAAAAAATGGAATCCTACATGGGATCCATGATGGTAATAAGCATGATGTATCATCATACACGAAATTCAAGATAATTGAGATCTGATAGAGGCATATTACATGAGATCCGCATGGCTGAAATAAAATAAAAGGCATCAAATAGGGGATCCTTTGGAATAACTAATCTTATTGCATATTAAGATAGAATGACACATATCACAAGGGAAACATCCACAAAGGAAGACATATGAAGAATGAGTCCAGATTGATAGATCACGGCTCCTCTCAGATCAAATTATCACTCCCATGAGACAACAATCTTCGAATACAAGAGGAATAATCCCTCCATTAATGAAACCCCAAAATGCCACCGAGGAGTTCTAAAATTGCCTTTATGGTTTTCTATTGTGATCTGCATAGAAATATTCTCAAAATGGACTAGTCATGTGTCGAATTATTAATCATGTGAATTAATACACCAAAAAAACTATGAACACCCCTAAAGAGAGTATTAAAGGAAGAGAACATATCCTCTCATCCCTAACCCAAAACATGTACCCTCACAGCGAAACAGGGGTGTGTACTTCAATGAGACATTTAATTTCAATTCCCATGTACATAGTGTCTTTATCATGTACATAGATTTTTTCACTACATTGGGTACCTTTTTTGTACCTCACATGTCTTGGACATGTTATTATCTTTCATGTACACATTTTCATAACATAAAACCCACACAGATTTTTCCTATATACTCTTTACGACCATATTCCCCTACACAGGCTATCTAACTGGCTATTCAACTACATATATTAGTCCTAGTACATATCATGTAAAACCCAAAAATGCCTTTTACTTCTGAAATATCATCCTCTACAATTTGGAATAACACATAACATATGTTATTGAATCTAAAAACATTTTGATTGGTATTTTAAAATGAGAAATAAATCAAAAATCCCAAACCCCTTCCCCCCCCCCACAAATCTGTAGATCGACCCCCAAGTGTTACTAAGAATTCATAATTGGGGTTTAAAACTAGAAAATATAAAATATATCAGGGTATACTAAGAAAAATTAAAAACCCCAACCTTTGGAAATAATCCGCAGAATCTTTGCCTGTTTCTATTCTCCATAGCTATGACACAACGATCTAGTGCATCCCATGATTCGAGACGGTACCTAAATTACCCTATACCTCTTTTTATATCTTTCTCTCACTTTCTATCTTGGTATTTTGATTAAGCACAAACACACTGGGGTCACACACAAGAATAAAATAAAAAAAAAAGAATAAAAAGAGTAAAAAATAATGAAAAAGAAAATCAAAAGGAAGAAAAATAAAAATGAAAAAATGAAAAAATGAAAACGGGACTCAGACTGTCCCTAACACCCAAAATGAGTTTATTCCCCACATAAAAAACACTTCATTTTGAACTAAATGATGAAGATAAAATCTCCATCTAATTATCAGTTCAAAATATATGGTTGAACGAACCTGCACAAATAAATTACTATTTAATTCATTAAATATTATATATAAATTAGTATGCAAAAATTAAGATAGATAAAAATTATACTATAGTCATACACTATGGTAAACACCCTATTCTAGGACTAAAAAAGTGGTTTCAAAAATTATCCAAAGTAATTTGATAGGAGATAAATGACCATTTGTTTCCTTTACAAACATCCTAATTAAAGAATTCAAATTCCTGCTCACAATTCCAATCATAAAAAATATAGAACCTTTCAAAATATCATCCATTTTATTAAAATAATCGGATATTAGATTCTAAAATAACTAACCAACCATCATGAGAAATATATATCATCATTTTTTTCTAAATCCTATAGAAAACAGAAAGCATTTTGTAACCACTTCCCTCAATGTTTAACTTGTTGGTTAATACTAAAACACACTTAAACTTCCTGATAGGCCATCACGTGGGATAATTACTTATGGTTTGTACCTAAATTTAGTTCTAACAATCGGGAAACTTATAAAAATACTGGATTTTTATGAATTACAATGTTAGATGTTGGTCTGTGGTCTCTTCTTATTTGCAGAGTGGAATTTTATTTATGGTGTGATTATTCTATAGAATGTTCGACTAAAATTTACTCCAATATTCCTCTTGGAATAGAATATTTTACATGGTGTGAATTGATTTTAATATATCCACTAAAAAAATAATCAATCAAAATTTATAGAGAAATTTATATGTCACAATGTGTATCTAGAAACACCAAATTTGATAATGAACATGAACCTTCTGGACCTTCATGAAGGAACCTTATGAAAATATCCTCCATGGTGTGATCCCTTTGTCATGGAGTGAGTCACTCTTACAATGTTCCTAATGATCATTAGTAAAATAATCTTCATAGTGTGGTGTATGGATTATTTTGTGAAGTAAAATTTTCAAATAAAATCTATAATTTACTCTTGATATCTTAGGATTCATTAAAAATGATCAAATAAACTTATTACTGATAAATAATACAATATTATACCTAAAAGTTGAAACAACATGACTTAGTAAAGAAGGAATCACTATATTAAGCACCACTTGAAAATCAGGGACAACTAAGTACCATAGGATGATAGTCTATGAAGTGGTTAGATGATTTCTGTATAGTTGTCACACTCCACCATGATGACTTCAACTTCATAATAAAAAATTTAAACCTATATTACAAAATGTATTAGTTTCATTAAAAATATTGTCCAAAATGGTTGTTCCATTGATAGAGCTAACACTTTTATATATTTCATTGATTTTTTTAATGATTTTAATCCCACCTTTTTATCATTTACTAGGTAACTTTAATCTGTTTTTTATAGAATAACATTTTGGATTGACATATAAAAGTGAATTAAAACTCAATTTTCAATTGTTTAATTTGATCTTTTGAATTTTTAGAATAAGGACTATATATTATCTTCATCATTTTAATGATTATTTTGGGGACTGAATGATATTTTAATGAAATCAAAACATATCTTGGAATTATAAAGTACTATAGATGATCAAACATAACTAGAATATTATTTCAATTCCTTGATCAACTACATGTTGAATTTTTTATGTGGTCATCTGTCTACCTTATGGAAGATCGAATTACCAAAAGAACGTATTAATAGAAATAAAATGTTGTCAAAAGACAACATATTGATTTGACTAATTTTTGAACAACTAGTTACTCAATAAACCATGAAATGATCATCTATGTGTGGATATATGATATTTTTAAATACAACCGACCACACAGTCAATCCATAAAGCACCAAAAGAAGTTATTAATTGATTACAATAAGTGATCCAATATACCATGCATCCCCTTGATCAAATGCATGTCTATTCTAATTGACAACACACTATACCTATTTCATGGCCAATTACCTTCCATAAAGTTACTTATATTTCATGTGGTCCCATGAACCACATGGTTCATCCAATGAGTTTGACCTCATGGCCGATCTACAAAATTTCCAAACATTAGTTTGAGAGAGTTCACATGTAGGATTAATGAAACTCACATTCATTGCAAACTGATTCTTTTAGCCTCTATAACATCATTATAATGAGAAATAATATTCTATTTCATAAATATGATCTTGAATAATATTTTTATTATATGTAAAGAAAGAAAATTGGGAATTTCCTAGAATATCATATTAAGATTGGGTTTTGAATATTCTAAAAAGAAGGTGAATTTTTTAATTCCAAATAATGTGATATTAATGGTTTTATAGGTGCAAAATAGAGAGGAATACATATGTATATATATATTGTTATAAGAGTTAATTATATATAAGGTGACTATTTCCTTGGAATAGATCACGTGATGAGTTATATATTTTTTTCTTTTGATTTTCATTTTTTATTTTCTTGTTTTTATTTTGTGTCATAATTTATTTTCCCATTATTTCATTTTAATTTATCCTTGAATAAACGATTAATCTATTATGGGATTGGGTAAGGGAAGGTACCCTTGTAATTCTTGATTCCTTGTGCTTAAAAGTAAAAAAAATATATTATTTTATTTTATTTCAGTTCACAGGGTCTATTTTAATCATTGAATGAAATTGTGTTTTGTGTTTAAAAAAATTTCACTATTATTACATAAATTGATAATTTATAATCTCCCCTCCAAGTATATAATTTTGTAAAGGATAAGGCTATGTCAATATGTGAGTATTTAGATGTTACTGGGACCTATGTGAGTGAATTGAATGAATTTGGGATTGTTTAGGAACACCAACTCCAAATTGGGTTTTTTCCATGTTAATATAGGAGTGGATTACTGAATTTCCAATCATGAAGGATGGGGGGAAAATTATGTATTAATAATTTTTTACTAAATTTTTACAATAAAATTAATCATAAGGTGTTTGATGAATCTATTCGGTAATATTGAAATTATCAAATTACAATAGGAGATATAAATAATTTTAGGGATTGTGATAGCATTTCATATGGAAATAATACCATAAATTAATCACTATTATAATTAAATATTTCTAAAATATAAATTCAATGTATTTCATATTTTCAAAATAAAAAATTCAAAACAAAACCCATATTTTTTAAAATTAAAAAGAAACACAAATTTTTATTCACTCCTATTTATGAGACAACCCTAATACATACTATTTCAATATTTATCCTATGTAATAAATTTATTTTTCCACACGCCATGACATGAATTTAAAAAATTAGGGTACCATGTACACATATGTTGTGATACAAATAATTTTAAATCTAACATTTACTAACAAAAAATTCTAGTGCCATATTATTTAATATTGATCATAAAATATAAATAACTTTAAATAAACTAATTAAATTAAATTTTTAATCAAAATTCAATGAAGGTTTTATTGAAAACCTGAGTAAAACCTCATGTATTCCTTTTGAACCTAATTTCATAGCTGGAAATCACACCTTGATCTCAAGAGACCTGCGCTCATGCCCATTTCATAATCAACAAAAATATATTATTATTTTGTAATTAATAAATGACATCAAATTTAAAATTAATATAATATATTTATTTCACAAGATTCATAATATTCTAGGAAAATAACCCAACTGAAACATACAAGTATTCCAATATTCAACCTATACTCTAAATTCATGAGTATTGGAAGAGGAAGAACTATACTGGAAGTAATTTCCCTTTTTTCTTTATAAAGATGCTAATGAATGGTTGTAAAACCTATAACTAGGTAAAGTTAATGAATAGTATGTCTTATATAGATTATTCAATAAAATATTCTTCCCCACCACTAAGAGAACTAAAATAAGGACGAATATTTATTGCATCAGTATATCACTAAGAGAGACACCTTATGAGTAATAGGTGTGGATGGGAAAGCTCCTTAACATTAGATCAATTCAATAAGTAATATAGAACAACTTCCTTATTTAGTTTTATCAAGGATTTTTCTATATAGATAATGAATCTTGGATACATCATATATATGATACATGATTGATTTTTTACTAGAAAAGAGGATATGTATTCATTTATAAGATTACACAAAACTCAGATAAATTTGGTTCTATAGGTATTTGAAAAAAGAGATATTCCTGAGGTTGGAATTTCAAATTCATTAGATTTACTAGAAACTAATCTTAAATATCTAACTAGTTTAGTGAGATAGATGGTCGTGATGTAGGAAAATAAACAAGAAACACCAGTTAGGGTATTTATTTTATGCTCCTCATCCCACCATTTCATTGTCCAATGTGATAAAGTGTAGGTAATAGAGAGTTATCTAATGGAATTTCATCCAAGAATATTATAATATAACGAACTATGGAGTTATACTAAGGAAATACATTATGGATTTTGGAATCATAATAACTAGGTTAGACCCCATACTAGAACCATTTTCATCAATATCCACCCTTTTAGGAAACTTGTGAGAAATATTACTCTCAACCTACTTTCAATTATCCCTACATTTAAAAAAATAATTCGTTTGAATAGGCTTGACTACTAAAACAAATTATATATAAACAACCAAGATTTAAGGTTTATGAGTTTATGATTATTGTATATAACTTAACAAGTGAGGTAATAACATATTATGTAAATATTATTTATAAATACATGGAAACATATAGTATAAATAATACGTAACCCAAAGAATAATTTGGGCATGATAACAACATGTAGTGGGAAGAACATTCTCTCACCAGACACATCAAAACATAAACCAACCAACCCCAAAATGAAGAAAATAAAATAAAAAATTCAACATAGATTTCATAAAAATAGCCATATGAATAATGAAGGGAAAAAATAAAGAAGACTGAGGAATGAAATAAGATACCTAAAACAAAACTCTAATGGAAGAAAAGGTAGAAAAAGTATATTCACATACAATTCACATTTATAATGATCCAATCATAGAATCTCTATGGGGAATCACTTAAGATATTAATTATAGAAACTCATTAAAATTATTAGATCAATACCTATCCTTTTAATTTATTTTAATAGATTCGAATGTTTAATAAATTTTTTAAGGAACATTCCACCAAGAAGTGGAGGATACAAGGGGATAAAATGGTGAACTTAGGAAGAGTTGTATTATACCTTATCAAATCAAAATTTATATATACCAAATGATATTTTCTATTCCTCACACCATTCCATATCTTGAAGTATCTAATGGTTTATGTGATATAGGTTCTTCTGTTAATGTATCACATCACTCAGTGTATACATTTATATATATGTGATATTTGAAACCCACTAGAGTGATGGTGTATCTTGAAAACAAGTCTATTACTTTTCTGATAGAAATTTTTAATGAGGTATTATTTGTAATTCAGGTAATGACATATACATTTGACTAATTTATTGTTATTAAGTAGGAGGACTCAATACTAGGGCACTAAATAGATGTTTTTGGGAGTGAATTATCGAAGACAACAAGTAAAATAATCTATTCCCTTAAGGGAACAATGCCCAAGGATATTGAAGACAATACATTATATTTAAATATAATTTAATCATTAAGGAATTTCTTAGATAACCATTCACTCCTTAAAATATCCCAAAATGAATATGCTAATCCCATTTAATGATTAGGTATGTTTCATGGAATCTTTCCTGTGGGAGACCACATAATTATTGAATATTCTATGGAGGATAAAGTTTTAAAACATTCTAAATTTTTCCATATTTTAATAAAAGGTAAAATGTCAATACCTTGAGGTATTTGGTTGTTTATTTAATGATGATGAAACTTATATATGTTATTTTTTGTCGAAAATATAATCAATGAAAAAGATAATCCAGAGTCTGTTTCCATCTTTAGTATAACCCCTAAATATGGAAGAAAATTATTACCAATTGATTTGAAGTATGTGTACCTAATAAATGGATAAAAACTATCAATTTTTGTTCCCAAAAATTTTCATATAACCCAATTAAATATATTGATTGTGTTTTAAAATATAATTTGAATGAGATAGGGTGGATTTTATATGGTATTTTTGGAATCAGTCTAAAAATATGCTCATAGAAAATAACGCTTGATTGAGAATATTGGCTTATAAGGTAGCCCCAAATGAGACTAAAACCCACTATAATAAGGGAATTGAAAGAATATATAGAGAATTTCCATCTTCAAAAATCATATACATAATATATAACTCAAAATTGGTTTTCTTAATCAATGTAGTTCCCACAAAAATATGTTTGACCATTGTAAAAAATGACCAAAATTAATTGAACCCCACAAGAATATATAACAGATGGAGAATGTGTGTAGACTATATAATGATAAACCATGTCACTATGAAGTACCACTTCCCCATCCCATTCATTACTCATATGTTAGAGTGTCTAGTAAGGAAAACAAAATATTTCTTTTTATATGGATTTTCATATTAATTTTAGGGGTGTACTACTCCAAAGGGACAATAGAATACAACATTCACATGTCCCTATTGCCCCAATTATTATAAAAGATTGAAATTTAGGTTATGTAACATCAGAGATATATTTCAAAGGTTTATGGTAATTATATTATCCAATCTCATTGAGTACTGCCAACAGGTATTCTAGGATGATTTCACTAATTTTGGTAATTATTTTTGTCATTATTTTATAAATATGGGAAACATTTAGACAAAATGAAATTTAAAAAATATTATGTTTAATTTTTAGAAGTTTTACCTCATTTAAGAAAGTTTAATAGACCTTGGGAATTTAATATCATAAAATAAATAAAGGTAGATAAGTCAAAAATTGATGATAAATTCTTTTCCTTATCTAACATGTGTGAAGCATGTAAGATCTTTTATAGGTTATACAAGGTATTAGAGAATTTTTATCAAGTAAATTAGTAATTTTCTATTATAATCTCTCTATTACTCATGAAAAAAGTTTTTTTTATTTTTTTTAATACATGGTAGAATTTTAGGAAAAAAGAGTAGATTATTCACCCCACTAGTGATGTAAGAACACAACTTTGAGAACCCTTTTGATCTTCTTTATAAGGATTCCAACCATGTTGTTGGATCTGTTCATTCCTAATGAATTTAAGGTACACCATATGTAATTTCTTATTCCAGTAAGACACTGGATGACCCCCATATCAATAATATTATCAATAAATATTAGTTTCTTGTAGTTTTTTTGATTTTGGTAAATTAAGATGGAATTTTCCTTGACCAAAATTGACTATATTTTCCGACTATATTACACGTAGATACTTAATGAAGAAAGAAAAATCCAATGTAAAGATAGTTAGATTAATTACACATTTATAAGAGTTAAAATGTTTAATTAATGAAAATAAATTATCTAGTAATTATGCATCTAATAAACTAAGAATATTTACCAAATTTTTTAATTTTTATATTTGAGATTAGGACCAATTAATTCCAACCTATTAGAAGAAAAATTGTATTTGGTTAATGGAAAAGTACACGGGTATAAGGATAATGTAAATTATATCATAACGTCACAAGTATTATCTCTTCTATATTCCCACAAAATTCAAAAAATTAGATTTCAATATAGATTCTACATTTGAGAAGAACCACCCTTGTAGAAAATTTAAAATGATCAAGTGATAAAAATTTGTTTTTATACAAGTGAAATTGATTCCTTATTTCAATTTTGTTCATACTCTAGAATGTGGAAGAAACATTAGATTTTAAGGAACTATAGGTAATTTCATGTTATTAATAATTTATTAGCACAATTAGTTGAATTATTCATATTTTTTTTATTTTAAAAAATGTATGAAAGGGCAATTTTTTGAAATATTACACAATGATAGAAAATTCACCCAAAATCCATATTCATTATTGAATTTTATGAATTTCAGGGAATAAAATTTAATAGAAACTTTACAATTTATTTTTTGAACCCATGTATTATTCTTGTTTTTTGTTAAGTATCTAAATCAGTAGAGGATAAGGCCACTAAAACTCATGATTCCTAGGTCGATTATGGTCTTAGAAAGTCTAACATATTTTATAGGTTTCAAATACCATGATACATTATCAATGAACAAGGGAATCAATTATAAAATAAATTTATGGATTCTTACTTAAGAAAATATAGATTGAATCACAAAAAATCTACCCATTATCATTTAAAAAAATGATCATGATAACATTAAAAATAGATAAATCAAGGTAATTTTAGTGAAACAATTGAAACCAAATACGAAAGACTAGTTTCAACTATTGGTAGAAAAATCATGGTCTTATAGGATAACCTATAATAATCCCATATGTATGAGTCCCTACTATATGATATTTGTGAAAAATAACCATCTTTATATAGAACTGGAACATAAGGGATATTAGTCTATTAATGAAGTGATTATCAACCTCGATAAAGTTAGAAAAGAGAGGAAATTGTAGCTATAAGAGTTAGATGATAATTACAGAGAATCCTTTAAGAAACAAAAAGTGTAAAAATAAAGAACAAGAGTGGCTCATTAAAGCATAATTCAATAAAAGAAATTCCATCAGGATGACCAATTTATTTTATAAAACTCAATACTAATGCTAATTTTAGGAAAATCACATCTATGATGGGAAAGTCCTTTCATAGTTAATAATGTATCTCCATTTAGTGTTGTATAGGTTGTGGTTTAAGTGAACCAAAACCCATTTACTATTAATAGGTAAAGGATATAAATATGACATGGAAACATTCCCCAAGATTCCATAGAGGAGATCATACTCTTATACGTTGTGGATCAATGAAAAAAAGTTAGGTTGCACCAATACATAATATTTATTTATTATTATGACTCTAATAAAAATCATATTAGATACTAAATTAGTTTGAAATAATTGAGGAGTCTGCATCAATTAAGTGGGGAGAGGGAAACTATTTAGAAAAATAATTTTCAATGTTTAGATTTTTTTAAGAAAAGTTTCCTATTTTAATTTTTTTTGTTTCGTTTTTCAATTTTGGAATATTATTTAAAACAATGAAATTAAATAAATTGAACTTGAAACATTTAATCTATGATAATGTTGATAAATATATTAAACCCCTCATCCCACCAAATATTAATTATGAAATTATATTGTTTTTAAATTCTATGTGAATGCATTTCTTGAAAATCCTACTAGTTTTAAAAACACTTTCCATGATATACTATCCAATATTTTTTTTAAATTACAATAGAGGATTATGAACCAACTATGAAATATTCAACAAAATTCAATTATTTCATAGATAAATAATACATACTTGAGAAAAATTTATCTTTCTAAGTAATCTAGTCAAAATATTAGATCAGTTAACGATATTGTGCTATAAATTATTGAGGAAATATTTTTATTTTATCCTTTTTTCAATGAAACATATATTCAATCCAACCATGAAATTTAATCCTTTTATCCATATATATCCAATAATTTATTTTTTATCTAATGATATTATAAGAAACATTTCTATATATATCTTTAACTAGAAGGTTTTACATGATCAATGTTGAATTAAAGTGTCGGTGAAGGGAGAAAACAACCTAACAATACATGTTTTGAAGAATCATTTTAAACTCAAAATATTTTATGATACAAATTTCCTACAACTATATTTGGGAAAAAATAATGATTTATAAGTATAAAATTTTTCTTTATATCATTGAAGTCATTCCATGAATGATCCGAATTGTTTTTGAAATGAACAATTACCTCTATTTACCTAAAAATTATGATTTTGAATAGAAATTATATGTCTAAATAAGTTGAAATTATGTTACATAAAATGTTTAAAGAGGGAATAAATTGATTCTTGTACTAATCTTCTGGAGGGTATAGACTGACCATGAACATGAGGAGGATGTTTGAAGAATAGTTTGAGCTAAAATTGGCTCAGATTTCTAGAATCATAGAAGTTGTTTTGGGTGAGGTTGTTTGGGAAATAAGTTCTAAATGTAGGAAGTTTTGTGTAGGTCCTAGACACGTGTAGTGAAGGGAAAAGACATCCTATTTTTGGGATATACAAGTACTACACTTACTAAACAAATGTCAAATCCCCTTATTGTCTTTATGATGAAAACCAATGAAAAAAGGAATAAAATGCCTGTGAAACCTACTAGAGAAAAATGAGAGAGTAATTTTTGGTACTAATTAGTTGATAATATGTATGATCTATACATTTAGTATGAAAATAAGTGATGCGGAGTTAGTTTTATAGGAATCTGAGGGGGAATCTATTTTTATATGAAATTGAAAATCATTATTTAGCTTCAGCATATGACTTATCCTCCTCATTTAGAATCAATAGTTTTACATTTTAAATATAATAACCCATAATCCAAAAAAACCTGATTAAACCCTCATCATATACAAGAAAAATTATCATTTTGGAAGGATATGAAGAAATTCATAAATCCGATGGGGAATATTTTATGATTTTGAAATGATAAAAACAATGATTGAAAATCATAATTGGGCATCGAGTGAAATATTCTAGGAAAGTGGGTACAAGTGTATATGAGGGGATTAATTAATTATTAGTTAATTAAATGTACAAAATTATAAACATGAAATCAATATCCTTAAAGAGAAATGATAAAAATTAGGACAATGATATTTAAAAATGAAATCACATTTTTTCAGGTATTCTAATTTTATTTTGGTATAATTTCCGAAATTTAATTATCTAGATTACAAGGTTTAAGTGTGTGTAAATTGATAGATCCAATAATTTAATATAGTTTATTGGGTACTTTCCTGATTAAATCCCACTATTCTATTAATTACAAGGTAATTTTGAATTATTTTAATGGAGGATCATCTTTAATTTTAATATGAAAATGGAATTAAACATGGTTTTTCGTTATTTTATTGGATATTTAGAATTTTTAGAATATGTCCTACATTTAATCATTATGAAATTTAAAATTACTTTAGGTGACTAAAAGAATCTTCTATGAAATGAAATATGATATAGGAATTATTACATTAATGATGATGATTGACTATGACTAATATCTCATAAATTTCTTAATTGATCACATTTTGAATGAACAATGGGGTCACTTGTCTACAATGTCTTCGATCCATCAACTAGAGGAAGTGATGTAATGGAAGAAAATGTTTTTAAATAACCACACATTGATCCGAATGACCTCTTGTCAATAAGGTAGTCAATTTACAATGTAAAAAATAGCCATGTTCGGATCAATTACACATTGGTATTGGTGAAAATTATTTTTTATTGAAAAATAGGAGAATACTCCGAGGGGGACAATTCACGGGGGGCGAAAATAGTGGAGACCAAGTGAATCCTTTCGGATCACATTAACACACTCACACGGGAGGGAATTAAGACTGTCGAAAACTAACAAGGTCTCCTCCGGCCTGCCCCCGCTAGCTAAAACATCTGCCGCAAAGTTGGTTTCCCTTACACCATGATGGATCAGCTTACCCTGATTGGTCTCCATTTTGCATCTTCTGAGAACATACATCAAGTTCCATGGCACGTCACATTTCCCCTTGAGGGACCGAACCAGAATCTCCGAATCGGATTCAACCTCCGTCACTTGCAAACCTCTTCTTCTGCATAAAATGATACCTGAGAGGAGGGCTCTGAACTCCGCACCTAACGAAGTACCCGGTCCGTAGTAAGCGCTAAAAGCAATGTGAACTGAGCCCGAGCTATCCCTGAGGAGACCACCACCTCTCATAAACCCCCTCGAGCAGGATCCATCCACATTCAGTTTTAAACCGCTGGTTGGAGGCTACCACCGAAACCATCTCCCTGGTTGTGGCGCCTGGGCCCGCCGTCCCTCAACCATATTCCCCAGAATACCCGCATGCATTTCCTTATTGAAGAGACCGGCCAGCTCTACTATTAGCAGTTTCATACGGACCTGTAAAGCCAGCAGCGAGCGTCTTCCTCCTAGCCTTACCTGGTTGCGTGCTTCCCACAGAGTCCAGCAAATGGAAATCAGAACAACCAGGCCTGCAGTGCGTTCCTCATCCCTGCTACCCAAGCCGGACAGCCAAACCACAATGTAATCACGAACCGACGGAACCTCCTCCACGGGGACTCTGTAATGGGCGAACTGGGACCATAAAAAAACTGCCCACTGGCCCTGAAAGAACAGGTGTGACGTTGCTTCCTCCGATGGGTTCTCACAACAGAAGCAACGTGAAGCCATGCTGATCCCCCTCTTCTTAATGTTCTCCTCCGTGGGTACCGCTCGGTTTTGCACTCGCCACAGCAGGAAGTTCATCCTCATCGGGATTTTCTTGCACCACGTCCAACCATGATCAGGTTCTCTGTTTGGTGCCCTCTGAGCAATTCTTCTGAAGCCGTTCAAGTTGAACCGGCCCGAACCGGAAGCAGAAAAACAACACCTGTCAGGAACATCACTCATAACCACGCTATTGAAGGAGAGAAGCTGCGCGGTGTTAAGATTCCCATGGATTAACTCATAACTCTCACACGCCTCCCTGAAAGAGATGTAAGGGTAAGGACATCCCTCATAGCCGAGTCTTTCTTCTAACCAAGCATCGTCCCAGAAACTGATATCTCCACGACCAACCACCCACCTGGCGTGGCCATGCAAAACCTCCAGTTGAGAGGCGATGCACCTAGCGAGTGCCGTCGAACGGAACCCGCAGCGATCACCCTGCTCAACATACCTTGCCTTGTAGAATTTGGCCCAGAAGGACTTGCCCACAATCACTTCCCAAGCAAGTTTGGCTTGGAGACCCTGTATCGTTCCATCAATGTCCCGAAGACCAACCCCTCCCTCCTCCACAGGTCGGGCCATCCGCTCCCAGGAAGCCCAGTGACATCTCCCCTCTCTTTTCGCATCCCAGAGAAAACTCGTCAGAATGCGAGCAATCCTCTCCACCGTTCCCTTCGGCAGATTGATGACAGCGAAAACGTGCATGGGGATCGAGAGAAGGACACTGTTGATTAAGGTGATCCTTCCTCCATAGGAGAGTAATCTATTCTTCCAGTTGAAGATCCTTCCCAGTATGCGGTCCACGATGTCGTTGAAGTGAGACTTCCGAATCCTCCCGCACGACAGAGGAACTCCTAGATACAGGATGGGAAGTTGCCGTTGTCCGCATCCCAAGGCTTCTTGAATATTTTTGCACCTCAGATCCGAGCACTTATTTGAGATGAACAGATGACTCTTGGACCTGTTGATATCCTGTCCACTTAGTTCCCCATATTGCGTCATAATTCCTTTGAGAATCTTCAGTGATCTCCTTCCTCCGTTCGTGAATATTAAGATGTCATCCGCAAACATGAGGTGAGAAACATTGAGGGAGCTCCTTCTTCCACGAAACGGCTTCAACCTCCCCTGCAGTGATTCCTTCTTCAGGTTCCTTGAAAGGGCGTCCTGGGCAAGAACAAACAGAGGGGGGGAGAGTGGGTCACCTTGCCGGACCCCCCTCACTGATTTAAAAAAACCGAAACACCTGCCAAGAAGTGAGATAGAGATCCATGGTGAGGCAAAGCACCTGAAGCACAAATCGCAAAAAGACTCCCGAAAGCCGAAGCCCCTCAACACCCGCAGCATGAAGCTCCATTCTAGCTTATCATAAGCTTTGCAGATATCCACCTGCCAGATCATATTAGAACCCACAGATCGTTTGTTCAGATCCTGGACCAAATCACTTGCAATAGCTACGGCCCCCTGAATACTCCTCTCCTGAATGAAGCCATGCTGCTCCTCAGAAACCAGCCTCGGAATCACCTTTGCCAATCTCCTACTTATGATCGTTGCCAAAATCTTATAAGAGACGTTACACAGGCAAATGGGTCTGAACTGACTAAAGAGAGTGGGTTCCTTAACCTTCGGAACCAGAACCACCCTTGAGGAGACAATTCCTCTACACAGAGGAGCTCCCCGAAAGAAATCACAGATGGCCTCAACCACACATGGCCCCACCACATCCCATGCAGCACAGTAGAAGGATGCTGGGAAACCATCTGGACCTGGGGCGCTCTCCTTCGGCATGCTTCCCAGGGCCTCCTTAATTTCCTTCTCATCAGGAGTTCTGGACAGCTGCTCACTCTCAGAGAGAGAAACCAAACAAGGTAGACTTTCCAAGAAAGAAGATGCCCCTAAAGACTCTCTACTAATGACTTGTATTTTATATTCTCACATAAATCACACAATCAATAATTGATCCGACTGACGTCTTGACAATAAGGTAGTCAACTTACAATGTAAAAAATATCCATGTGAGGATCAATTACACATTGGTATTGAGGATACAAAACGTTTGATCTATTATCTATTGGAGGATGTGATCTATTAACCATGAAAATACACACCAAATACGAGAACAGATCGATCGTTCCATCCCTCGATTGACCACTAGAAAATTATAATTGACTATATACAAAATGTAATACATGGTCACTTTTCTCTTATAGAATGAATTGTATTTTATATGATCACATAAATCTAACAATCAATCAACTAAGATTCACATCATATTCAATCCATGATATTTTCAATATTCGATTTACAAAAGGTCACATGTTGGTTTTTTTAAACTAACCTACACTTATATATAAAATGTTGTGATTCCGTGTCAATATTCTTGTGATAAATAACAGTCTACTACATGGATTTAAATATTTATAATATCTTTATCATAAGAAAAATGTACATGCATGAGTTTTCTAGAAGATCGGACCTTGATAAGTATTTAAAGATTTAAAAAGAAGGGTAATAATTTAATTCAAATGGAGGTTGTTTATGAGGATTTTCTAGTGTCTTATATAGAGGAAATTGAACATCTATAAAAGGATAAGATTATTATCTAGATAATATAAACATTTTCCATACACTAATTGACACAATTAGCTAGAATATTTTTGTTGGTTGTTTTATTTTCCCATTTACCTTAGTTTCGTAATTATTTTTCCCTCCCCTGATTCTATATTTCCCTTTTAATGGAGAAATAATATCTTGATTGATTTTTTCTGTTATGTTTCTCTCTTTTGAATCATTAGTCCATGTGATTTAATGAATAAAAATTATCTTTTTTATAACAATTTTCAATGGTTGTTTCAAACATGTAATGGAATTGAGTTCAGGTTTCCAAAATTTTCACTATTAATGCATAAGTTTTTAATTAATATACTCCCCCTCAAAATGTAACATGTATCAAAGGATCTCGTTTTGTGAGGAGGTTAGTGTTAAGACATCCCTAGCATGTGTTTGAGGGCAGTGAAGATGTTTTGGATTTCCCAGGAACACCAACACCCCATTTGGTTTTACCTAGTTAGTTTAAGAGTGTATTATTGACTATTTATAGACATGGGTTGTAAGGCTAACCTATTATTAATCAATATTGGGTAAATATTCATAATACCATTCATCATAATGTGGTTTCATAAATCTATCAGAGAATATTTCAATAATCATAACATAATTTGATAATTAAATCCTTTTAGGGATTAGGACAACATAAAAAGTTGATGCCAAACCATGTACTAATCACCTTTCTTGTTAACTCTTTTAAAGACCTAGCTTGTTTTTTTCTTCTTTTCTAATTCAAAACTTCAAAATGAAACCCTAATTTTCTATAATTAAAATGTAATACAACCTTTTGTTCACTCTCCTCTAAGACATAATCCTATGTTTTACTAATATTACAATTATTCTAAGTAATAAATTTATTTTCAAATACCCCATGACTGGCATGAATCATCTACGTAAAATGGAATAATAAATTTGTTTGGATAACCAAAAATTGATTTCCAAATTGGTTTCAAATATTTCCTAATCAGAGATAAAAAATTACATTCACTATGTCATTGTGTATTCCATTGTGAGTAAAGTTGCAAATAAAATTATTTTAATATCAAAATTCTCAAAATATTTCACTATCATTATCCCAAAGGTCCCATATATAATCCACATGAATCTTAAAAATCACAAAAGTAGTTTTGATAAAGTATAATGCCTAATGCTTTTTGTCATTGATTAAATAATTGAACTATTCATTTACTTATGTAATTTAAATTTTATTATTCATGTATGTTTTAATTATTTATTCTTTCTTATGTGAAATCCATTATAAGAATTGGAGACTGAGATCCGAGAGAATTTTTAAGGGTAAAATGGTCAATTTCTTTGAGATAAACACATTATAAATTTAATGGTTTTATTGAATTTCGAATGTGGTGTTCACCCTAAGGTTATAATTTGATATAATTCTATGTCAACAGGTTATTTATATTATTTTTTATTTATTAAAATAAATAAAAATTATATTATATGGGTTTCAATTTTGATATCTTCTATTCAAATCTCTTTATTAGAATTCAAACTTCATGGTTTGTTCTTAAATGGGGGGCCTTACCATGGAGATTTATGATCTCTATTTGGGTTCCAAGTTAAGGTCAGGACTATTTCATAGGTATTATTTTTTAACTAGTTTGGGTTATTGAAATATCAAAATACTCTCCACTATAACCTTATGATTGTACAAAGGATCCAATTTCCCTATCCTTTAATGAACAAAATCTAGTAGGGGGAGATCAATGGAGAATCCTTTAGGCAGAGATGATCTTATCATATATTAAGATGAAATGATCATGGATTGGGAATCAAATGAACATGCTTGTGAAGAAAATATGATCCACCATGAGGTATGTTTTCTTATTTCTATTGCAACAAGTTTTTATTTTTAAATTGTATATTATTCCCATTTAACATTATTAATCAATATTTTTTTCATTCCTTTAGATTTGGTTAAAATCTTCCATGTTTGGTATAAATGTTTATAGATCCTTGGAATTCTACGTCTAGAAATCATGAAAACATGATCGTTGTTCCCATGAAAAAATCTAGGTAGTTGGTCAGTACATCTTAAGGTTAATACATGATCCACATGATGTGTAGAACAAAAGTACACACTGAGTAAGACCCTAGTTAACATGAATTAGGGCTTATCCATATACAAAAAAGAATTAACATGTCTGGAACATGGTGTGTACTAGTACATGTGATTTAAAGTGAAATTACATGTGTAATGATAGGATACAAGGACATAAACCAATGTATTCCACACCCCATATAATATTAGGATATTATTTTTACTTGGGAAAGACATGTACTGTTAGGATAGAAATTTGGGATCTTTTACTGTGTACCTATAGTACATGTCATGTACCATCCTTTTCTTATGGGGTTGTGATTTAATAACTTAGGAACTAGTTTTAAAAAACTATGTAGTCTATTCCATGTATATATGAATATATAATTTAATTTGGATGTCCTCTTTACTATCATATTTCTTTATAGAGATGATCTCAGTTGGTTGAATATTGTATTAATTTGGTGATGATGATATGATCCAAATGTGGGAGCAGAGTAGGTACAAGTGAGGTATAATATTCTTATAGTATAATAAGACATCATTCATGAAATCCTTTCTTATTTAAGAGATTAATACCCTATCAATTTTATTGGTTTGTTTTTATATATTCGATCATGTGAGGTCATAGACATCAGTGTCCAACTAGGCGTGAGTGGTACCCTCTTCTTTGAAGAGTAGTTTGGAAAGTCGTAGTCTATTTTTGTATATTTTAGAGATATCCTTTTTATTCCTTATGCACTAAGAGTTGGTTTTTGTGATTTATTGTTCATTTTAAGAAAAAAGATAATATACTTTTCTCTATAGATGATATGACCTCCTTGGATAGTATTTTTTAAATAGTATATATATTCCCTCTCAAATTATTTGTCACGATATGTTTTTAAGAGGTAGAGCGGTGTTGTAGAGTGTTATAAATAGTCAATATCGCTAGAACGACATATAGAATTTCTATATAGTAGTTTTATTGTGGAATTTGTATTTAAATACCTTCATCTCTCTCTCTCTCTCACACACACATATATTAGGTAATTAAGTGCGTTTGTTCAATGGTTAGAAGAGTCGGTAACCCACAGAGGGCCTGTGGTTGAGGTCCTTTTTTAAATATTTCGTATGTATGGTTAATTGTTCTTTTACCTCCATCTGATCATATGATCCCATATACAAAAATTCAGAGTTTTTTAGGTTCCCCCATACAGATCATGTAATGATACTCTATTTAAAAGGTGAATCCAGTCAGTATCCCCTTCTTGGTTGGGCGGGGGCCTTCTTGGATAGGAGAAAAATTTCTTGGTGATCTTATCATGATGAAAAAAGAGTTATTTCCAAGATTTTGAGGTTAATATTCTTATATTTTCATACCCTCATGGAATTTCATGAGATAATATATTTAGTTTTAGTGTTGTATTAGTGTTTACAGTAGTTGTTCGATAGACATGGATTGATGTCCAGGACTAGTACCACTCTACTGGGTTACATGTACCTATATTGAATTGGTATCTTACGAATGTTTTTGGATTCATGTCATGGTGATGGTGATTTTTGAAAGTCTTGGATGGTTCATGATTGTAGAATCTCTTGGCGATAAGTGTTCTTGAGCTCATCCCCTCACAGTTTTCATCCAAGGGAGGAGTGAGTTCTCAAATTGGTTACTCTTAGAAGTATATTTTTCCCCCATGAGTGTGTTTGGGAAACTGGGTTCTTATTTTTTTATTGGTTGGATGAGGTGTTATTTTACAACATATTTCTTTTTAAATTATGTACTTCTATTTAATGTTTCATGAGAATTAGGCATTTTTGGTTATTAGATGTGATGAGATATGTGTGGAATGTGGCCTCATTCATAGAATGATGTCATGATAATACATATATTTATTCACTGTATGTATCATTAGTTGTTTTGATGAGGAAAATATGGTTCTTGGTCATGCATACCATAATTGACTTGATATCACATCATATTATCTAGGGTCTGTTGATGCCATTGTAATGTGATTCTACTTTTTAGGTTGTTCATATAGGACTTTTGTGGAATATAAAAGGAAATGAGGTGTCTTACCCAAGGTATGCGACCTATTTGGGATTCCCCTACAGGGAAGATGAGTGATTAGAAGGGTTATCCCTAGTTTACCATATATAATAGGATAATGATCATTCATGGTCGAGTGATGGTTTCAATCTGATATAATGTTCCCTTGGGTTTAAATGGGTGGTTATATGGTTCATATTTTCTTTTGTGATAAAATCTGTACCGGTTCACTATTTTATTTTAGGGAATCCTACTTGGTAGTTTTGTACTAACCCATATATCGGTGTTAGTCCCACAAATGTTGTGTCTATACAAACAACATATAGATTAATGGAATTTTTGATTTTTTACTAAACTGGTGGAGCTTAGTAGGGTCAACAAGATTCATCTACTAGTGTGGTTTGGGTTAGAGATAGTGTGAAGTGTCTTTATTATCCCATTCTGTTGATTCGAACACATTTATATTATACTTTTAGTTTGTTATGTATATTATGTGTGGTTTTTAATCCTCTTTCTGGTATGTTTTTTGTATATAATTCGATGTTGGGTGTTTCAAAAAAGGGATTCCAATTGAGTATTATTCCATCAGTGTACTAATAGCTATCCACATGCCTATTGGAGGTGGGATTGGGGTGCCCCACTCAACTTACCACCAGTCTAGGATGTTCCATGGTGGGTTGGATCATAATTTAATGATATAACATAAGGAATTTCCGATGGACATAATTTAGGGATATGTGTCTCTTGATATTGGTTTTAGACATATGGGGTGAAAATGATCAAGGTGCTTTGGTTTAGTGGTTATAATAAGGAAACACGAAAATGTATAGTGTCCAATTCATTACTAAAAAAGGAATTTTTTTAATATGATTAAAAATCATAATTTTTAATAACATTGGTTTTTGGGTAGAGTTATATAGGTTCATGATTCAGTTAGTGCTATGTTTATATGTTTATATTATGGAGATACATATCTTCATGATTTTGATGCTATGAAATATGGACATTGATTTATCTCTTCCATATTATTTCACTATATGTGTGTGTTGGACCGTTTATGGATTATGAGAGACCATAGACTACTCACAAATGGGTAGGATTCCATGAAAGTACTCTATAAATATTTTGATGGTCGATAACATATTCCGAGAGGGTTAGTATCCTGCTATTTTTTATGTGATTCAAGATATGATATTTGTAGTGTTAGTACCCCCTATCTAAAGAGCTCGAACAGGGTACAAGATCCTGTATCAGAGTTGATACTCCTTCAGTTGAGGTTTCCTCTATTGAGATGTTCTCCGCCATATGATATTATTTGGTTCCTAATCCGACAAAAAATTTAAATGTTATGTTGACCATTATTTATTTATAAATACTTAAATCATGCATGGGGTGGGTACACCAATAAAACATAAAGAGGCATGTTATTCCCATACTATTATGTGGTCAATATTTTTCTATTAGACATGGTGTGAACCTCTCTTTATAGAGACTAATTTTTCTTAAGATACGAGGTTTGGTTGTTTCATCTATGTGAGCCATTACTCCCTCAAGGATACAAGGTCCATGATTAGAATCTAAGATTCATGGGTCCTCCATAAGTGGGGTCAATTTCCTTTTTATGTTTAGGCATGGTGTCCATAATCTATCATTCTATAAGATGTCGGGTCCCCTATAATACAAAGGTGTCAGTATCCCCCATATATAGGGCATGATTCCAGATACATTGGAGTTTTTTGTGGTGTGTACTCTCCACTAGTGTTGTTGTTTTCAACTTTGATGGTTTATAGAAACTTGGTTTGTTGTGGTACCTTCACTAATAACCACTTATAAGTTCATGTTAGGCATGACATTACATTTAGTTTTGATCTCCCGGAAAAGCTCATTGTTTAAGATGATCCATGATTTTGGTTGATGTTTCCTGGCATCAACTTTTTATTGGAGTGATGTGACTATGGTGAGCACAATGATATGATTAGGAACCCAAACTAGAAGGGTGATCCCATAACATGTGTGAGTAACAATTTATACTGATATCTTTCCTCAAGGATAGTATGAATAAAATGGATAACAATCATTATGATGACATAATTGTAGTGAAAGATAATCATGGACAAAACATGTGAGGCCTAATACAATTTATGTATGCTCCCTGGCTTTTTATTGGAAGGATTATGTTATTTATCACAAGTATAATAAATTATTTTGGTGATTAATTATTGATCAATGTTCCATATGTCATTAATGTGACTTTAGACCCACGTAGTGAGGCCAAATGTCTCTTTTGGAGGTGGAATTTCACCATTTTTTCTTTCAATGGTGATAAATAAATTTATTACTGAGTTATGTAGGAATTCCTCTAAACATGGGTAAGATCCTATGGGTTTTTAATTATTTTTGGAAGTCATACTCAGTTGAATTTGGATGGGTTCCCTCATTGTGGGGTGTTAGGAGTTTGAGGGGTTGAATATTGGTATACATAACTAGGATTGGGGATTTTCTGGTGAGAAGGATAGTACCTCATAGGTTATTGTCTATCCCTTATTAAGAAATGTGTTTCATATTTTTTATACTACATTTTTAAAAGGATCATACCTACATCTATAGGAAAATTAATTTCCCCTATCTTGTTAGTGTTGTTCCAAATGTGAACAAGGAATCAATCACCGAGTCCTTAGATACGGCCCACCTCATGGTATTTGAATAAATAAGGTATTTGTAAATATATTATATGATCTTTTATTGGTTACAGAATAGATCCATCTATTCTTGTTTCACATTATTCACCTAATTGATCATTTCAAGGCTTGCACAGAGGTGCTTTGGAACACAAATGTTTTGTATATGGAGGTATTGCGATAACTTTTCGATAGTCATTTTGATATCATTCCCTCATGGGTGGTGTGGAATGTGTTTTTGGTGGAGTTTCCAAGTGGAATCTGTGTATAGAAGGGTTTGGTTGTCAATTTTAAATGAATTGTTTGTGGGTTTTTGTGAGAAATAATAATATGAGCTTGAGTTTTAGTGAAATTTTATTAGTTCAAAAATGATTAAGAAGAACTATATGTGTTTAGTTTTGTATATGTAACTTCTTTGTATCTTATCATGAGGTTAGGATGAGAGGGTTAACATCCCCTTGATACCCTAAAATATTCTATGTTGATGTGTGTGCTTTGATTTTTTTTAACATGAGTGGAGGTGGGATCTCATTGTATAGTGTGGTTCTACTATTTTGGCACCCATGTGTGGGTGTTGGTATGAACACATTGTCTTTAAAATGTATCCTTGGTATTTTTAACTTTTAAAGTGGTGAGTATAGATCCCATGGAAAGTTCCCTAGTTATAAAATTGTATCCAATAGATATGTTTGGTTTGAGGATTTATTATTTGATGTGATCATTAGGAGGACCACCATAGGAAGATTAAGGCTGTTGGTGTGAAGGCTTAGTATGTTATAAAATTTTAGTTACATGTTTTTTGGAATATTTCCCTATGATGGATTGAGGCTCTGTGGGGGATTGGATGAAAGAGAACATTAGATATATTATTCTCCATATAAACATTATAAATGAATTCATTCCCTATTCAGATATTTTTAGTATCCCTATATGCGATGGACCAATGGAGATGGATGATCTCATGTGGTGGTGTGTTTGTTTTTCATATGTGGTTATCTTATAGGCTTCTTAGATATCTACTATGGTAACTACCATTTTAAGGAAAAAGCTTTATGTTGTGGAGAATATAATGATCCAAATCTTCTTATGTGAAATCCATAGTGTGAATTGGATTATCTAAGCCTCAAACCTTCATGAATGATAACACATTAATTTCACCAGGTGAATGACCTTATAAAAATTTTCTAACATTTCCATTGATTCTATAATATGACAATTACAATAGGGCATAAATTTGATGATATTCCATATTAGGAAATTTTTTTGGATTATTTAATATTTTATTAAAATAAATATTAATAGTTTTTCCTAGAATCAAATTTTGATATCTCTTAAAAAATAGATATTGGAATTATAAATTCAGGGTTAATTACAGATACATGGGTTTTACCAAGAAAATATATAATCTCAATTTGGGTTTTGGAATTGGGTCAGGCACAATTTATGGGTCTTCCCTTTTCAATAACGAGGGTTATTAAAATACCATACTAATCTACCTTATATTACAATTAATATATGAAATATATAATTCACATCCCCTTTGAAGAAATAGAGTGAATAAGAAGAAATTGAAGGAGAAACCTTTATCTAGGGATGATATGAATGCATATTGTGATGAAATGAATTTGGATCGAGATTAAAAGTCACTCAATTGTGTAGATACAATGATCCTCTATATGGTAAGTCTAAATGTAAATACTTTACCTCATTTTTATTTGTAAATTGTTCCATATTTTCATTCTTGATTAATAATTTCAAAAGATTTATCTTTCCTTTACGGTTGGTTTGAATCTATGGCGTTTGACATAGGTTTGGGTTGATCACAGGTGTCCCGTGTTTGAAATTTATAACCACATGCTATATATTATCAATAACACACACAATGTAGTTGGTTAGTTTTTATTATGTTAAAAAATGGACTACATGGCCTATGTAATTGATGTAATCATCGAGTAGGACCCAGAGAACACCACTTAGGGTTTGTCCATGGGCATGAAAAGACACTCTTGTGTGGTATGTTTTTTTACAAGTACATTCTTTGTTGGGAAACATGACAGGATTTGTGTTGTGGTGTACATACATATTCAGATGTTGCTCACACCTTAAATAGTATCCAGAAAACCCATGTATTGGGGAAGTATATGTCAGGTTGGACTAGAGTACATTCAAAAGACCATGAATTTGGGATTTTATTCCATGTAACATCAGTAAATTCATTCCACCATCCATTTCATTTGGTATTTCATTTTTATCCCCATGTAATGAGTTTTAGAAAATTTAGTGGTCTAAGCCATGTATCATTCCACATCGAACCTGACGGTGAATTACTCTTCATTAATAGAGGTTTTGGAAAGATGATATAGGATTTTTTGTGTGGATTTTAATGCATTAGTGAGGAAGATCGTATCCTGATATTGGACTATAGAAGCTAAAAGGGATGAAGATTGTTCTCATGGTTCAATTAAATGTGGGTAAAAATAACTACTCTTTCTTTAGAGATAAGTATCCTCTGAGAGCTTCTGGTGGATTTAGGTATCTTAGAGGGTGGAGGGTCATGGATGATTATGTTCATATTTGTGTGAGTGGTTCCATATTCATATAATATTATTTCAGAAATTTTTAGTTTAGTGTGATTCTCACAGAAAAATACATCCTTCTATATAAAAAATTGGGAGTCGGTTTCGATGAATGTGGTTTAAATTATAAGGATAATTAAAATGGAACTTCACTCAATTGATATGATTAGATTCATGGATAATATTTATTTACAATATATATATATATATATATTACCTCTCATTTTTTAAATCAGGTTATGTCTTTGTGAGGTGTAGAAAAATTATAGAGTTTTCTCAAATGTACCTCTCATAAAACCTTAAATATTTTTTCTTATATTATGGAAGATCTATGGAATCATTATTCTGAGACTTTCCCAATACATGTACCTGTTTATGGAGTGATTTGAGCCTATCATTGGTATAGTTTCAATCCCTCTGAAATATTTTTTTTATGATACTCTGTTAACATTCCTAATGAATGGTAAGTTATCTCCTTACCATCATCTAGTAGAATGGTCCCACCCATGGGATAGTAAAAATAGGGTTCGATATCACACAATGTTCCACGGCGTAGTCCAGTATTGTTGAATTGAATTCAGTCAGTATCCCCTAATTGGAAAAAGTGTGGGACCTCTTGGTGAGGTAGTGGCCTTCTTGAAGCCTCTTTCCCATGAGGCATATGATATTATTTTCATGGAATTTGATTACACTAATAATAGATGACATCCCCCATTAAAATGGAATAGGAACATTGACATAGTTATATTGTAGGAATGGTGTTTCTCTTGGATTTTGGGAGATAAATATTGGTTTCCAGGGTCATGAACCCCTCAGATTGGTTGTGTGTACCATAGAGGTATGGGTATCCTGTGATGGTTTCATATTTCATTTCATAGTTAGGATTATTTTTGTCCTCCATGGATTGATCAAGTGTATAATGTCTTGTGGAGTGTGGGTGATTAAGATCTTCCGCTCTCAATTCTCTTCCAAGAGAGGAGTGAGTTATACTTGAAGTTACACTTCAAATATTTTATCATTCCTCCATTGAGTGTGCATGTAATATTGAGTTCTTATCTTGTGCACTGGTTGGTTGAGTAATGCCTATTTAATAGTTTTCTTGAACTATAGATTTATCTTAAATGTGTCATGAACCTTGGAATTTATCATATATGTGATATGGTGATCTTAGTGTGGCATGATTACTTGTTTAGGGAATACCTACATGTCTATAATGGTTATGAAGAATAAAATATGGTTCATGGTCAGACATAAATTCATTGAATATATTTCTCAATAGATTCCCATGTATGGAATAGTAAGGTGTTTCTCCTTTTTATATTGTTTTAGTTGAACATTTACGGGATACATTAGGATGGGAGGTTCCATCCCATAAGGAATGTAACTTGTTTGGGGTTACCTCTATAGTCTGATTGAGTGATCCATTTTATTTTTCATGGTTTCCCCTACAACATTGGAGGGATAACACGCCATGCAGTAATTAAATGTATTATCTTCAAGTCAGTTCTCCCTTTTATTAAATTGGTTTTCCATATTGTTCGGCCTTTCTTGTGTGAGGAACATCATAAATGACTGCCCTTTGTTTTAGGGTTTCTTATTGGATATTTATATGCCCACTCCAAAATTTGCTTCAGACCCACTAATTTTGTGTCTATATAGAAGAAAAGAAAATTGGTGTCCTTTCATACCTAGTATTGTGGTGCTAGATATTAGTGGAGTTGGTGAGATTAAATAAATGATAGGGTTCAGGTTGGAGATGGAATGATGTGGTTGTTTCTTATCCTTATTTCATGAGAGGTATACCAGAATATTTTATTTTTAGATGGTTACACATATCCTAAATGGTAGTGAATACTATTTATGGTTAGTAGTTTATATATATTTTGATGCATGGTATTTAGGAAAATGTCTCCCATGTATCTATTATGCCTTGTTGTTCCATGTTTCCAGCCACAAGACAATTGAAAGTGGTTTGTGGTTGTCACTCGTGGATTATTTCCTATTAAGGTGGGGCCTTAGTGGGTCAGGTTAGGATATATATATATACTATTTATATGATATGAATATTGTATATTTTTATTTAAATTCCTTAATATTCTTGTTAAAAAAATTATAATATCATGATTTATATACTATTTATGACAATAAAAGATATAAAATTTCTAGGATCTTATGTAGAGGGACATTGGGTCAGTCAGCTTTTTGGTCTGGTGGTTTACACCCTCTTTGAAATTTGATGGTGGAAACCATTACTCTATGATTACTCATGTTGTTTTACTGTTTTATGTAATTCTAAACCTATACATTAAATTGTTTTGTGTAACTTATACATGATATTATTTAGTACATTGGTATATATATTTTGATTTTATTTATTGATGAGAAATATAAACTATTTGATGAATAAATAATTACATGTTTATTTATTTTGTAAATATTAATTTGGAGGATGAAATAGAGATTCACTAATACAAAACATGCCTTAAACAATGATAAAATTGACCTTTATCAGTGAAAACAAAATGTGACTACCAGAGAGAAATTAAAATCCATAGTCATTTATCAGCACTAGGAAAGAACTGATAAGGGACCAAATTTATATGATTATTTATTTATCAATAATAACTTCGGTCCTTGATCAGTGCTTCTCAAAGTGCTAATAAAGGGGGATACTGTAATATGCGGATAAATTTACATCACATTACATTATGAGAAATATAAGATCATAAGGAGAATATCATAGGTAAAAATACATATTTTAAAAGAAATAAAATTTTAAAAAAATACCTGAAAAAAATCTATATTATATACATTTTGGAATATTCTTATCCAATTACATGAGTATGTACAAAATATCACATACATTCAATAACATAAATCTTTTTTTGTCTTTGGAACTTTTCCCCAACTCATTATATTTCCAAAAAAAACATTGTATCTTGAGAAAAATAATTAACCCATATAAAAATAATTCTTATGTCCACAATACTATTAAAAAATAAATTATGCTAAATTTTTTAATTTTAAACTAATCTTTCTGTCATACCAGGGGCAGTGTGTATTAGATTATATTTTGGTTGATTCATTCAAATCACACCATTACTTGTTCATATTGAAGAATTACTTATGTTAAACTTAACTAAATAAGTGTAATATATAAATGAAAAGGAAATTAATAAAGTAATATAAGTTAATGTTATGTGAAATTAATATAGGATTATTTTCTTAGTTTTGGAGATGCGATGCACATTTTGAACTAAAATGAAAATTATATATTTAAAAAAACATGTGAAGTTACACTGGTCAAAACATTAAAAGGATTTAAGTTCAACTAATTTCTACAAATCCAAAATCACTTATGTATCATTTTCCTAATGTATACAAAAAATCCAAATCCATTTTTTCAGTTTTGAGTATGTCCCCTATGTTGTTTAATAAAATGAAATTTTAAACTGGAAACAAGTAAATTGTGTGGTAAAATTCAAATAATGTGTAATTTTTATGTGAAAATAATTCTTATACGTCAAAAATAGCTTATGAATCATTTTCCTAAATTATCATGAAAATTTGATCTTGTTTTATTGTTTTTTAGTAAGTGACACATTTTGAACTAAAATTTAAATTTTTAATTAATAATGGACACATTAAGTCATACTTGTCACATCACAAATCATATTTATGCCAGAATGATTCCGAAAAATCAAAAATGAATTTTGGATCACGTTTTGATGTTAAAAAAAGAGATTATATTTTCATGGTTTTGAGTATGTTTATTTTTTTACTAATATTAATGTCAATTATAAATAAAAATACCCACTTGAAGTCATACTCGTTAAAAATTGCATTTGATTTGGGTTCTTATTATTCCTATAGGTCAAAAATGACTTATGGATCATTTTAATAGTGTATCAAAATAATCAAAATTTGTTTTCCTTGTTTTGAATATTTCACATGTGGTTTTTTTACTAAAATGTTATTTTAAGACAGAAACATATACTTTGAGTTATTCCAACCCCATAATGTGTCAGTTTTATGTGAGTAAAATTAAATAATGTAAAAAATGGCATATGAATATTTCCCCAAATTATCAAGGAAATATGATCATGTTTTCATGGTTTTCAGTGAGTAACACGTTTTAATAGAAAATGTCAATTTTAAATTGATAACGGAAACTTTGAGTCATACCATGTGAATCATGTATCATATTTGGGTGATAATTATTCCTACCAATAAAAAATTACATTTGGATAATTTTACTAAGGTATCAACACAATCCCAAAACGTTGTGTTGATTTTGAGTAATATTGTTGTCTTTTTAATAAAATTAATGTCACTTTTGAATAAAAAGATACACTTGGAGACAAACTGGTCAAATCATGAATCATATTGAGGTGTGGATGATTCTTACTTTTCAAAAATGAATTTTATATCATTTTACTATTGTATAAAATAATATGAATGTGTCTCATCATAATTGAGTACGTCACTTATGCTTTTACTAAAATACCATTTTAAACTGAAAACACACACTTTGAGTCATATCAGTCACATAGTGTGTCAGTTTGAGGTGAGACTTATTCATATATATCATAAATTAATTATGAATTTATTTCCTAAATTTTCAATACAATATAAGTTCATTTTCTCAATTTTAATTGATTGACAGTTTTTGAACCAAAATATCAACATTTAAATTGATAAAAGACATCGTGAATCAAACCATAAACATAATATATCTTATTGATATGCTAATGATTATTTCTTGTTATAAATGTTTTATATATCATTTTACAAAAGTATAAAGACAGTATGAATTCATTTACTCATTTTTGAGTATGTAAGTTGTCTGTTTTAGTAAAATTAATGCTAATTTTAAATAAAAAGACACACTTTGAGTTATAACAGTCACACCGTGAATCACATTGAGGTGTTTCTAATTCCAATATGTCCAAACCTAAATAGGGATCATTTTACTAAAGTATCAATACAATGTGAATACATTTTCTCAATTTTGATTATGTCACTTTTTTACTAACATATCACATTGAACTAGAAACACACACTTCCACTGATATCGGCCACATCGTGAGTCAATTTTATGTGATAATAATGTATGCACATAAAAATGACTTATTAATTAATTATAAAAATTACCACTTTAAACCATGCTCAATTTCATATTTTTTTATGAGTGACACTTTTTAAACTAAAATTTCAATTTTAAACAGATAATGGACACTTTGAGTCATAAAAGAAAAATCTTGTATGATATTGATGTGAGGCCAATTCCTATACATAAAAAATTAATTATGGATTATTTTAATAAAATATCAAAACCATCCTAATGTGTTTAATCAATTTTGAGTACGTTAGTTTTCTTTTTTACTAAAACTAATGTCATTTTTAAATAAAAAGAAATAGTTGGAGTCATACAGGTCACACCATGCATTGGATTGAGGTTTGGATAATAAATATATGTCAATAATTACTTATGTATCATTTTGGTAATGTTCCAGAAAAATCCAAAATCATTTTCTTAGTTTTTAGTTTGTCACATGTTTTCTTTCTAAAATGACATTTTAAACAAGAAAAATAGATTTTGAGTGATATCAGTTAGATCATGTGTCATTTTGAAAGAATACTAAACCATAAAAATACAAAATTAGTCATAAATTATTTTTCAAAATTTTTAATAAAATATGAGTATATTTTCCTGGTTTTCATTGAGTGACACTTTTTGGACTAAAATATCAATTGAAAATGGATAATGAATAATTTGAGTCATACCGAGAACATCATATAGCATATCCAGCTGAGGATTATTAATAAAGAAAAAAATTACTTATGGATAATTTTCATATTGTATAAAAACCATAAAAATTTGATTACTGTTTTTGAGTATATAAGTTTTCCTTTTTACTAAATTCAATGTTATTGTTTTTTAAAAATTCAAACATGGAGTCATACTGGCCACACCATGTGTCAGATTGAGGTGCGTATTATTACTACACATCAGAAATTACTCATGGATCATTTTAATAATGTATCAAAACAATAAGAATTAATTTTATTGGGTTTGAGTATATAAATGTTGTTATTTTTTGAAAACATGTCATATTAAACTGGAAACATACAGACACTGATTCATACCAATCACATCGTGTGTCAGTTTGATGTGAGAATGATTCCATGATGCAAAAAATGACTTCTGAATTTTTTTCCAAAATTATCAAGAAAATATATTCATGTTTTATTAGTTTTCAATGATTAACACACTTATTGAGGTAAAATTTTAATTTTAATTCGATAAAAGACATTTTTAGTCATATTGGGAACACCATTTATGAAATTGAGGTGGAGATGATTCTAACACATCAAAAATTCCAAATGGATAAATTTCTTAAAGATTAAAAACAATTAAAATCCATTTTCTTTGTTTTGATTATGTGATTTTCCTTTATTACTGTATATTTTATTTAAAAAGGACACACTTAGAGTCATACCAGCCACACCATGTAATATATCGAGGTATGACTGATTATTACACATAAAAATGACTTATGGATAATTTTAATAATGTAGAAGAATAATTAGAATTCGTTTTAACTTTTTGATTATATCACATGGGTTTTTTTTAATAAAAAGTATTTTTAAACTAGAAACACTCACTATGAATAATAATAGTCCCATCGTGTTTCAGTTTGATGTAAGACCTACTCCTACACATAAAAAATTAATTAAAGAAACATTTTTGTACATTATCAAGACAAATCAAATATAATTTTCTGTGTTTTATGTTGGTAACACATGTTTTGAACAAATATTTCAATTTTAAAATTAAAATGGACACTTTGAGTCAAACCAAGAACACTGTGTATTTGATTGAGGTGATACTTATTACAACACATAAAACTATCTTATGGATCATTTTCATAAGTAATAAATATAATATGAATGTGTTTTATAGGTTTTGAGTATTTCCTTTTTCTTTTTCACTAAATGTAATATCAAAATTAAATTAAAATACACACTTGGAGTCATACCAACCCAAACCTGAAACAGATTTAGGTGTGGATGATTCCTACACATCAAAAATGACTTATATATTTTTTTCATAATGTATCAAAACAATATTAATGTGATTTATCATTTATTATAATGTTATTTTTTTTTTAACAAAAATGTAAATTATATACAAAAAAATACATTCTGTGTCATACCAACTACACTGTGTATCAGATTGAGGTGGCGATGATCGACTATGTGATATGTGTTTTGATTTCAACTATTAAAAATATCAAAAAAAGAGATAACACATTTCATTCTAATGGTATACAAAACCTCATTCTTCTTAAATATCATCATGTTTCAGGACGCATAGGGTTTACTCTTCCATTAAAAATGTTCTACTTTTAATCTTGTTGAAGATAGTTGAATGTAAAAAATATCACATACTTGGTTTCTAATATATCATTAATTAGAGATACTTTGAATAAAAAACCCCAATTCCATAAAAATAATCCACCTATAGAAGAAAACAATTCTTATGTGAGTAATACTATAATGAAATAAATTAAACATAAATATAAAAAATGCATTTCTAACCCCATTGTTTTAAAATGTGATTCAAACAAATAACATTTTCTATTCACCCACTACAGATCTAAATGAGATATTGTAGAATATTAATCCCAACAACATGATATATTTAACCACATTACAAAAACACAACATTCACATATTTAAAAAAATTACCAAAAAAACCTTTATCCATTTGGACTAGTGTAAAAATCATATATAAAAATTTTACTTCTTATTTCCTACAAAAAATGTCATAAAACATTATATATTCCATGATTATACTATAATTAGTGTATACCTTTATTTATTCCTATAAAACATTAACCATTAGTGTAAACATATTAGTGTTCATTGATTGAACTAAAATAAATACTTATTTTGAGTTTTTATGGAATATAATAAAATATATATTTCCCTTTCAACATTATATAGATTACACACGCCATGATAAACTATGTACCTTATTTGAGGGAAGCAAACTACAATATTACCCTTATGTATTTTCATGAGACAGAAAAATCCATTATAAATTATTTACACCTTTTATAGTATTAAACACCAGTATAGGCCTTTATAGCATCCAAATGAAACTAAAATATACTGCATCCATTATGTATTCTTGTATTGTTCTATATAATAGTATATCCTTTTCAATATTATGGGTGATGGTAAACTATAACATAAAATTATCATAATTTTTTCCTCAAAAAGTGAAAATACCTATACATAGGTAAGTTTTAAGGAGAATTATGAGGATTTTTTTATTAATGGGCTTGTGAACACATATAATTTTAAATAATGAATAGGAACCTATATATTAGTGATGAACAAGTGGACACATTTTTAATGGTGATCTGGTGAACATGTTTCTATATTCATAATAAGGATAGGTTAGACACCTCTACTCATGTACTGATTGGGAGAATCAATGTGATATAATTTTAGGATTTTTTAATTTCAGATAATGTGAATTCAAAAGAATCAGTTTCAGTCAATCCATTTAACTAATATAAACTTTATGTATTTCTAGTATGGATTTCACATGAATTTTTGATATTATATCATGCATGTAATGGATGATCAAATATCCTAATTTGTTATACTATCTACAAAAGTGAAACAAAATTATTATTCTTTTATTCTGTAATTTACAACCTTGTATGTTGGAAACCTATAGAGGGAATTAAAAAAACTTTATTCCAAAAATTATATAGAAATTAACTAAATAAATAAGTTAAAATGATGAGAATATTAATTAAAAAATTATTAGGATTTCACCTCTTCATGATGACTATATATTCTAACATTATGTTTTTTTGCACACTTCTAATCAAAATCATTTCCTCCATTATACTTTTCATTGAGAAAAAAATAAAAAACTAACATATAATCATTCTGATACTAATGATTCAAACCCCAAATACATTTCTATTGTCATATACCATACTATATCATAAACATAACAGGTGATCACCTAAATTTATTGTCGGAAAACATTCCCACACCATGTGTCTTACCACTCCTCTCTACGAAAATTTATTTCATCCATTGAGTAATAAGGTTGTTAGTAATATTGGTATTACTAATAAAATATATACAAAAAATTATTAATCAATATTTTTAATTAAATTGTAATAACGTTTCGAAATTACTTGTTTTTGGATTCAAGAATTTACATGATTTATGATCTCTCTCATAAATTTTCAAACATAATACCCACAATCATTTCCATTATCTTTCTTTTGAAACTATAGAAACAATGACCGAAATAATTAATTTCTTCTTGAAATATGTTTCGATAGTTAAATCTTTCAATATATGACTTAATATATTTCCATTTAAAGTAATCCAAAATAATTTTTATGTTCCATCACCAACTTCATGACATGATTTATCCTATATTTAGAAATCACCCAATCATTACAAAATTCAGGTTAAAAAATATAATGAAACATATAATTCAAATTTTTTTAATAAAATTTTGATTTTAGTTTATTATAAATTCACAATACACATCATGTGTTGTCTGTTTATTGGATATATATCTAATAGATGCAAAAAATAAATATTTTAGGTATCTATATTAAGTGCAATTAGAATCTAATGCTTCCTAAAAAACAAAATAAAATAGGTAATGAATAAAAATGAATATATATATTATGGGAATTATTTATATAGATTTACCCTACCATTATAAGTTTCAAGAAGAGTATGTTTTTTGTTATTTTTCTCAAACTCATTGTATAGATCATCTTTCTTCATATCAATTTCTTCCCTCTACAAAAAAAATCTCATAGAAAATATATAGATATTGTTGATTCCAAAATATTCTTCGCACTATTTTCCCTTTATATTTTAGTAATATATATGAATATATAAAATATAAATAATTATTCAATTTAATGAACATATTAGATCACTATTTGGATAGGTGTATTATGAAAATATACCTTATGTATGTATTCACAACTGATGCTACCAACTATTAGATCATGAGAATATTATTTATACTCTTGAGACCAACTATATCTGTAAAAAAAGATCCAAATATTTCTTCTTTATATGGAATGTAATAAATATTTTCATCTTTAAATGTGGTCTATGAATTATGTTACAATGATAATAAATGTAGATGTGTAACTGTTGGGGAGAAGTTACCCCTGATGGGTCCTTTTTATATATTGGTTGATTCACTAGATTTTCTTGATCTATCATTTCATTTCCCTAATGTGTTATCCATCTATAATACCATTACAAAATTTTGGCATATTTTCTTCAAATTTGATAGATTTTTCAAGAGGAAAATAATTTATAAAGGCATACCACATATATATTTATAAGATTAGATCACCATGTTACAAAATTTACAATATAATTATTGATCATTGTAATATCCGTATCATCAAGTGGAAAATGAAACATAGCAGTCTTCTCTTGAGATACCTTAATCCATAATCGCATGTAAACTTTTTTTATATCATTATTGTGTGGCATTAATCCTAGGATATTATACATCATATGACTTGTAATAATGTAATGTTTCACAACACCCTCCCCACAAAGTGTTCCCATCCTAGGTCGGCTATGTGAGAAGAGATATAATGACCCCTGATTTTATCCTCTAGTAGGCCTTGGGTTGGAAACTAGCACTGAGGGTATAATAAACACATGAATTTGAGGAATTACTCTACAAGAGAACACATTTTTGGATTAGGAGGGTACACTTTTTTGGGAGGGGATCATGATAGGTTAGTATGAGAGGGATGGTTGAGGGATATGATAGAGTTTGGAGTTAGGAACATGTGAGGTTGCATGGGTTGGTAGGGAAATAGTGTGAGCTATGTTTTGGAAGAACTGTAAATATAGGAGACCGGATGAGACACGAGTATTTAGGGACACCTATGATCTGATGCACAAACCATTACATTTACAGTGGCAATTAAACCAAGTGATACTTATTACAAGGTAGATACATAGGAAAGGATCATGAAAAATACTTTGTTGTGCCTATGTTTGAATGGGTAGATATTTGGATAGATTAACCTAAAATGAATAAGCAAAAACAGTTAATTAATTAATGTTTATTCTTCCATATACTAGGTTTTGGAGCTCAAACTGCTTGTTGTTTTTTAGATATGGTTCTAGGTCGACGTCCCCATCAGGTTCATACAGAAGATGTTCAGTATGTTATGCCATCCTATCACTGCATAATATTGGTTGACGATGACAAAACATGGAGGAGGACACTATAAGAGTTCTAGTGACAGATTATTCCGAAGTACAAGGGATTAGTTTCATATGGAGTCACAAAAAACTAGTTAGAGGAGGTTGAGATAGATTTCAGTTCAATATGCGCTCAGAAGGAGCACTTGGTGTCATTGGTTTTGATTATGTTTTTTGGGGAAGCGAGGTAGTTGCGGTTATTATTCCTTGGGGATCACTAGGAGTCTTTAGTCCAATGGGAGGATTTCTGAGACTTGTTTAGAGTTGATTTTCACTCTTCAATCTAGAATGTGTCCAGTCCCCAGAAGCAGCTTACACTTTGATTGGGGAGCTCCATTGTGTGAGAATTCAGGATCCATTTTAGTAACCTTCTATGATATGCTTCAGACCTGTTTCCAGATGAGGATGTTAAGGAGAGGCATTTTGAGGAGGCCTTACATCTAGAGATCCACCATAAGGTCATCCCGTTTTGCTAAATACATATCTCGAGGTGTTGGTGAGGGAAGAGGTCAACGAGAGGACATTATTTATAACCTGGTCATCATGAGAGAGGACTCTTCAGGACTCCTCATGAATCAGATATATGTTTTTAGGTTCTTTATTTTCTATGAGGATGAGTGTCCGTTCATCCAGGGTAATTTCCCAACCCTGTTTCTCTCATTTCTAGGGGGGAAGTAGCTCTTAGACCTATGCCAGGGGATCAAGTGCTTCATTGTCATGTAGAGGTATATGTCATCAGTATCATGAGTCCCAGAACTTTTAGAGTGGTTAGCATGTTCCATGTGTTCTACTTCAAGATCCTCTGTTGTAGTAGTTTTAGCCGAGACAACAGTATGCGCTTTCCCCATCATTGGATCAATAGAGAGTATATGGGGCATGTAGAGGATAACCCTGGATGCTCCCCTTCCTTAGCCGGAAGAGCATAGTGATGGTGGTGGTTGTAAGTAGGGTCAAAGAGGCCATGGAGAAGGTCATGGCCAGATTCATTATTTAGCGTTTCCATCTTCGGGCAAGCTAGAGATTATTCTAGGTACCTTTTTCTAGTTTTCTACTTGGTTGTATTCCTTGTTAGATTTAGGAGAAACTCACTACTTCAAAACACCTACCATTGTCCCTGCCTTGGGACTTGAGGTAGAGAGGCATCCAGTTCCCTTGGAATTGAATATGCTAGTTGGAGGTTGAGATGACTTATTTGATATATGTACAGACTGTGAGATTGTGCTAGGACAATACCACAATTTGGGAGATTTTCTATGTTTATGCATACAACCATATAATGTAATCCTCATAATGGACAGGTTGTATTCGGTGAATGCTATCATGGATTACTTCAGTAGGAAGGTGGTATTCTTCAATGCTGATGGAGAGACAGTGGTGTTTGTTGGGGATAGAGACCCTCAGATGGGTCAGAGGTATGTTTTGTCCATGTCATCTTTGATTACTGAGATGATATTGATTTTGAAGGAGGTTTAGAAGTTGTCCTTCTCTAGGGTAATTAATGAGTACACTTATGGATTTCCAGAAGAGGTTGTAGTGCTAAACCATCGATGAGAGATCACGTTTGGGATCGAGCTATAGCCAAGAGCATATCCTATCTCAATGTATCCTTATAGGATAGTGCCTTATGAGTTTTAAGAGCTACATATATAGATCAATGGTCTGTTATAGTGTCATTTTTTTGACTGAGTGTGTCACCGTGGGGTGCACTAGTTTTGTTTGGGAAGAAGGATAGTGGAAGTGTGCGATTGTGTATCAATTATCATTGCTAGAACCATGTGATAGTGAAGAACTACTATCCTATTCCATGGATTGATGATTTATTCAATTAACTGAATGGTGATTGATGGTTCTCGTTTATAAATTTGTAGTTAGGATATCATCAAATGCATGTGAAGTATGAGGTTTTTTCTAAATAATAACTTCTGTTTCCATAATGGGAATTACAGGTTCTTTGCAATGTCATTCGGTCTGACGAATGCTCCAGCTTTGTTCAAGAGGTTGATAAATGTTGTGTTCCATGAGTTCCTGGATATTTTCATTGTGGTTTTCATTGAATAAATCCTAATGTAATCTATGTTTTACGGACGTTCTTTCATAGCATCATCAAATCATTTTGGTAGTTCTTCGTCCATAAAAGTTGTTTGGGAAGTTTTCAAAGTGTGAGTTCTAGGCTCAAGAAGTCAGTTTCATGGGGTATGTTTTATCCCAGAAGGGAGTAGATATAGAACCCCTAAAGATTAAAGAAGTTGTGTTTCATGAACCATATTCATCATGACATAGGAAGGGATAGAAGTGTGCCATGCCCATCCTTCCTCAAGATGAAAACAAGATAATGACCCCTTGAGTTTGGCCTTCAGTAGGCCCCAGGGTGGAAACTAACACATAGGGCCTAAATCTAACATTGTATGGAATACATTAACCATTATTTTTGAAATAAAAATCATGAGAAAGGTTTTAAATCCAAAAAAATATATGCACTTGAGGAAAAAAGGGAAACCAAAATGCAATCCCACCTGCATGATCTATATGAAAACAATACAAAGAACAAGAATACTCTAAAAGTGAGTACCAAAAGAAAAATAAAAGCAGCAACAACAGTTGTCCCTATGCCTGAGCTAGAAAGGACCGACATGATCCTCAAAGTCCTTCTAGAAACCTAAATGTCGTTTTATATATGTAGGGTGAGTATAAAAGTAAACTCAGTAGGTAAACTAATGTCACTCGTGCACAAGTGGGGGAATATACTAATGTCCCTATGAAGAGAGCAGAAACCAATGCACCTATCAAGGAAACTAATCACCCAACCCCACCAAGGCACACTACCCAACTAACACTAGATAGGTAATGTAATAGTAATATATCATTGATATTTGGGTACCCCTCACCACTTTTCCACTGGTTATTAGGACATCCGATGCATCAGTCATCCCACAGAAATCCCACTATAGTCCCACTACCTCCCCCAACAAAAACCATATGGGAAATCCCAACAACACATTTATCTCGCCCACAAACACCTGGGATACCACATCCACACATCCCACTCGCAGACAGGTAGCCCATCACAACCACACATCCTACCCGTAGACACCTGGGAGACCAAAACCACACTTCATGCTCGCAGACCCATGGGCCTCAGCCCAAAGACACCTAGGAAACAACAACTATACCTCTCCATCGAAAACACATTGGTCTCATACCGAAGACACTTGGGAAAAAACTTTCCATCACACACATGATCCAACCCACCACAACACACCCTACCCAGAGTGTCTCGGTCTATAATAATCCTCATGTCGCCACAGCCTGCCCGAATAACTTGGGCTGTCTGGGAGAGGTAGATTAATGAAGCTAATAACTAGCCCCTCATAGGAATTTTGGAATAAACATCCCCATGAAATGGGGTTTTTCGGAACGAAGTGATCAATATAGGTGGTATGCGTATAAGAAACACACGAACAATAATTTATACATATAGTTTTACAAGAACTCATTCCAACCTATGGGTCAGGAAACCAATGACCAGCCCACACCCAACCACTCTTGCTGCTACCCCTACATGCACAAATACACAATAGCCACAACTAGATCACATCCTATTTTTTAAAAAATGATCCCCATTGTACCCATTCACATTATCATGTTCAAGGGATTCCATTTAAATATTCAATTACCATTAGGATACTAATAAGAATAACTAACCAAACATAGTAAGAAAACCAAGTTGTAGTCCCACTATACAGAACCACCAAAACAAGTTGTAGTTACAATGTACAAGTCTGTCGCATGACCATAACATAACCAAGGGCAGTTTCTACTGCCAACAAGTTTATCTTCTCTACAATCATCGAATAAACATGGCTAAAACCACAGTCCCACTGCTCAACCATTCCAAACAAGCCACAAAAATAAAACCATAACACACAGGACATAACTACACCCAAAAATAGGGATAAATTCACATTCATCCAACACTGTATGATAATTTTATTTGGTTAAACAGGGTGATCATAAAAGTGTTATTATTCATCCTATGTCCATTTAATCATCCATGATTATGTGATTAATCATATTCCATGTTACATCGATTTAATAACATGAATATCTAGAAAATAGAGCATCACTAGTGAATAATAAAAGAACCCCAATGGATATGATTTTCAAGAGGCATATAGCCTCAAAAAATAATTAACATAAATAAACATAACATGTAAACAACATGTGTAATATCACCCCTCTCCTACTAGTTATCATAAAATCATGGTTTTCATTGTTATCATCCTTAGTTTTTTACCTCTTTTGTAAATTAATGGAATTTAGCTGTATTCAAATAGAACATTACTAAACCCCACCCCGCATGATACACATAAGAAGTGAAATGATGGATTTACCTACCTTTATGATTAAGGATTGATTTTTTATCCTTATGCCATGAACTGGGGTCGCCTGATAGGAATCTCCAAGAAGAATCGAATATGAGGGATTCCATGTAGGCATGAATCATCTCCGAAAGAGGGAATCCAAGAACCCAAAGGGAAAAAAGAGGAAAAGGAAGAAAATCCCATTGTGATAAAAATGCATGATTATAGAGTTATGATAAATGTGATTTTTAAGTGCTTTAAAATTGGATTGTGGTTTTACCACATGGCTGGGCGGTTTCACAAGTTGTAGTTATTTAATATGTAATAAATACCTCTTAGGGTCCATTGAGACAGACCAACACATGACTAATAGTTGATATGTAACATTTAAAATGAGAAAAATGTATAACATGTGTGTAACTGGAAAACAAGGGAGATTGGAAAATGTGGTAAAGGGTGTGAAACTAATTAAAAAGGCCACACATTTGGGCAAGTCATGGGACTCCCCACTCTTAGGGTATTTAAGATATTCTTTATCGGCCTTAAAATGGTAATAAACCTCTTTATAATAGGTATTAAAACATAAAAGAGATGTTACAGGAGCTAAACTGGATTGAAAACCCAACACCCAATAGTGGAACCATTTGGGTGTGGCACCGATCGGTGGCACAGATAGGTAACACCATAGTGACACCCCACCACCAACTCTGACACCCTCCTGACTCACCGATGGTGACTTGGACACCCCCAAACACCATAATTTTACATAGTAATAGACCATGAAGGTCTGGCCAGTTTCATCAAATGCCTCTCAAACTATTTGCATCCTCTATAATGAATATTGAACCCAAAGAATGATAGGGTCTGAAAAACCACCTCGTAAGATACCTCTTAGGGATAAGCCACCTTGAGTTTCTCAAAATCAGGAATAAAACCTTGAAATCCAAGAATAGATCTTCATATCTATCACCCCAAATAGCCACATGAAACTTAAAGATCACACTGTCCCAACACATAGATTAGGGAGTTCATTCCTCCATGTCCAGATACTATTTCCTTTGGGTGGCACTGGCTCGCTCTCATGGGTTTAATCGCCTCCGCACTAATGTATCTTGATTTGGAATTTGGTACTCCATTTACCACACATTGGGACTTTTCAAATAAATAAATAGAGAAAAAGAAAAAAAATATCATAGTCAATAAGATCAAGTATTACATCAAAGAAAAACAATAATGTAAAAACATCAATGAAAACTCAAAACCACAATTCAAAACAACTTTGTGTATTGGGAATGTATATGTGATTCTCTCTCCCAAGTACTCTCCTTGAATCCAACGTACCTCCATAACACATGATACAAAGGAATAGTCAATCAATGAAGAAACTAATCCTTACGATCCTCGATTCATACCAGTCGCTTCACAGACGTCATGTCGGCCTCAACATCAAAATCTCCCTAGTCAATGTCTTGGGAGTCATTGTGTAGATACGTACAATGCTGATACACATAAAAGATGTTGTTGATCCCCTCTAGCTGGGGTGGCAATGATAGATGATATTCCACCTCACCAACTCTCCCTAACACTTTGAATGTCCTGATGAACATAGGAGAGATCTTTCTCCCCTTACCGAACATTCACTACCCAGATTGAGGGGAAACCTTCAAGAACACATGATCTCTGACCAAAAACTCCAAGGGCCTCATCATATAATAGACATATAACTTCTTCCAGTCAAGAGATACCTTCATCCTCTTATGCACAAGATGAACCATCTCCATTGTTCTTTGCACTACCTCTGATCCAAGAACACCTGCATCCTCAAACTATGTCCAGCACATAGGTGAGTGACATGGTCTTCCATGCAAGGCTTCAACTAGTAACATGCCAATGACAGAGTGATAAATATTATTGTAGGAAAAATATACCAGAGGTAATTTTCATACCTACAATCCTACGAAGTCCAGAACACATGATCCTAGAATATCCTCCAATGACTGGGTGGTCAGCTCTATCTTCCCATTAATGTGAGGATGGAAAATAGTGATAAGGCCTAACTGGGAGCCAAAGGCATGCTAAAATCCCCTCCAGACTCATGAGGTAAACCTTTTATCCTAATACAGGACTATAGACCTTGGAACTCCATACAACCACACTACTTCTCTCACGTACCTCTGCGTCAAGGCATCCACTTCACTTAACTTCTTAACTACAATGAAGTGAAATGATTTCGTTAATCGGTCCACAACTACCCAGATGGAATCACAGCCTTCCTTAGCCCTAGGTAGTCATGTGATGAGATTTATCAAGATATTTCCCCAATTCCACTCAGGAACATCTAAGGGCTTCCACAAACCTCCAAGATCATAGTGTTTAGCCTTCACCTACTGACACACTAAGCACCTTTCCACAAACTCTACCCCTTCCTGCTTTAGCTCGAGCCACCATAACTATTCTCTCATGCCTCAATAAATCTCAGAAACTAATGGGTGTACCACTTGGGCTGAGAAATTGAACTTACAGAGAACTACCCCTTATATCATCTCTATGACAAACAACTTGACGTGGAAAATCATTTGATTCTGACCGTACTCTAACCATCCTTCCAATGCCATTCCCTATTCAATGCAATCATGCATCACTTTAGACGCTGAGTCTCCCCACTGAGACTCCTCCACCTACCGCCTCAGAGTGGAAGTAGCTATCATCTAATATTGACATCCTCTACCACCATCTACCCTTGCATCCATGTGCAAGACAACTAACTCCTCTATCACTCTCTAATCATCTGCAGACTTCTGATATACCAACTATGTTCTTTATTTCCAAATTAAAAATGTTTTATTACATAAAACAAGCCCTTAAGACAACTCTGAGGATTGATAGGACTATAGTCTTTTGAAATTTGTGAAATTACATGACAAAATAATACACAAAACACAACATCTTTATTGAAAACTAATTTTACATGACCACAACATTCCTTCGTGATTAGCATTGCCTGTGATAACCTGAGGACACACATATGAAAAGGGTGAGCTATAAATCCCAGTAAGGGTGTAAAAAAGTCACAAAAAGAATAATATAGTACATTCCAGGGAATATTAATATTAATAGATCATAATAGAAACAAGAACATAAAGGAATTATATAGTAAGATTATCATAACATGGAAATGTGGAAACAAAAATTTAACACAATATTAATAGGAGACAAGAATAATTGCACATGTATCATGATTAAAACATAATTGAAAATTAATTAGAATGTGTAAATCCTCATTTCACTTGATTTATCATGATACTACTCTTTACCCAATGCATTGGAGTTCTATGAGGGTGCACCCTTCTTAATCATTTCATTTCAGGAATATGTGTGCCACATGGATCCTATAACATGGATTTATTATACATAATAATTTATTCCCTGAAAATTTAATTTTGAATTCATAAATTAAACTCTATAATAAATAAGTCATTTCTCATAAAGGTGAATACCCTTAATAGAGAAGTGGGCATGGTATTCACTATATAATGACTTTGGTTTCAAAAATCGTTGTGCCATTTCAGCATCATGACAGTGTGAAATAAGTATTACTAAAAATGGTTGGTGAGATAGAAAGGGATTTCTCATAATATATAAATGAAATGGATAGTAAGGGGGTAATATAGATGCATATCCCAACAAATTTAATGAAATTTGGATTCAAAATACAAAAGAATTTCTTGAATGTAAATGAGAAGAGAGAAATCCTTTACAGAATTTCAGTATGGTAATGGGTGTAAATGGGAGGAATTAATAAGAGATAAAGGGGTATATAATCTTTAAAACATAAGGAGAGAAGTATAGGGGAGGTGATAAATCAAACCCCAACATTTTTAATTGAAAATAAAAGGGTATAGAAATATAATGAAACATGGATAGAAATGAGAGAGGAAGAAATCCCTTACCTGGAAGTACATTCCCAAAGGCTTGGTAGAGGCTTGAGAGAGGCTTCATGGGATATCAGAGAACCATTGAAGAATTATAGAGAGAAGAGGGACGATTAGGGACGTTCTACAAGGGTTTTGAGTGATGAGAAGTGGGAGATTGGGTGGGATTATATAGGAAAAGAGAAGGAATTCTTTATTATTTAGTCTTTGCACACCAAACATTAGACTAATCAAAACCAAAAACCAATACATGGTTTTTAATATGGTTTTTTTCGATTTGGGATTGGAAAATATTATTTTATAAGGCCAATGGACGAACCTATTAAAATATTTGGATTTTGTTTGTTGATGTGAGTCAAAATCTCTAGGAAATCATTTTAAAAAGATAAAATGTTTTATAAGTCTTGGAGGGTCCACTAAGACACCATATAATTAATCAAAAAAATATATAATCACATTGTTTTAAAGGTAAAACATATTTTGACTGAAATATAAATTTTTTTATTACATCACTATTGGATCATTATGCTTTCATAAAAACATTATATATTTAAACAGCATTTAATTTTTACCCAAAAATTTAACAGTCTCAAAAAATTATGAAAAATTAACTATTTTATAATTTCGACATCCTGATTCCAAAAATAATATTCATTTTATCGAAATAATTTTCTAAATATTTGATTTTTTACTTTTAAAATAATAAACTGATATTTATCAAAAATTCATGGGGCTTGATCATAACTTCTTTCAAAACTTAATTAAAATAAAAAATGTATTCAAAAAAATTATATGATCATCTATATATAAAAAAAGTAATTTAGTGATAATATTTTATTAAAATATTTTTTAATTAAAAAATTCATTAATTCCAAAAAATATATTCCTTAATTGAATATTACCTAAAAATAATATCTGTTCTTTAAAAACTATTTACAATGTACCAAGAATAAAATGAATGTATATTTTTTATTCTGTACCAAAATAATGAACATAATAATATTTATGTGGTATTGTTACAAAACACCTTATAACACCCGCATAATACCAAAGGGTAATGTGTGCAATGGTGAAAGAATCTTGGGACAGCTCAGATTACTTCACTCGAGTGATAATCTCTTTTAACTTCAACTTCTCCTGTAGGTGGTTCTGTTCAAACATAATGTGTTGAAGCTCGGTTTGGGCTTGGTCAAAAGAAAATCTCAATGATGCTAACTCATTTATGAGATCTGATAAATGGGCTTCATATGGTGAAATTCTACTGGATGAGGCCATCACATTCTTTGTTAGTGTAAATTGGATTTGTTGAAGCCCTATATTTATAATAATCATGTGATCGTTGTTCTACATCTATATTAGCAATGGTCAAAATTCTTACTGCTATTTTAAAAAAAAAATATAAAACCAATGATGTGCATATTTTTTACATTACAATTTTCCATAATAAGGAATTTAATTAGATCAAGATGAATTTTCATTAATAATATTCTGGGTCATTAAAATATTCCCCCCCTTAAGAAATTTAACCCTTGAAATTTCCTTTTCCCACACTAAAAAAGATGAGGCTAACTCAACATCATCACTTCATCTGATTCCAATGTTGCTTCTTCAAACTTGTGGTTTCTCCCCAACACCTTGATAAGGGGCATTATCATATTTTGTGGAACATTTTCACAATAATCAAACATCTTCACCAAATTCTCTTCATAGGAGAGGTCATTCTCCAATGGTACCACCTCTATATTTAGTACATGTGATGGGTGAGGTATATACATTCTCAATAGTGATACATGGAATACATCTTGTACTTGAGATAGGTTTGGTGGGAGTGCTTGTTTATATGACACTGCTCCAATGCGATCAAGGATCTCAAAAGGGCTGATTTACCATTGACTAAACATTCCCTTATTCAAAAATCTCAAAACACTCTTCCACGGTGATATGCAGAGGAATACCATGTCTCAAACATCAAACACTAGGTATTGTAGATAATTGTCAGCATAACTTTTTCATCAACTCTGAGAAACTTTAATGTACTGCTGGATGGTCTTAACCTTCTCCACCATTTCCTTGACCATTTTTAGACCTTGTACTTTTCACTCCCCTACATTATCCCAAAAAGTCGGTGTTTTGAACGTCTTCTCATAAAAGGATTTATAAGGAACCATTTGGATACTTGAGTGGAAACTGTTATTATAAGAGAACTATACCAGGGGAAAATATTGATCTCATCCTCCTTTAAAGTCTATTTAAAAAGATCTGAACATGTCCTCCAGTGTTTGGATAGTCTGATCGGATTGGCCATCAGTTTGAGGATGATAAGTTGTACTAATGTTCCACTCAATATTCAAAGTATGTTGGAGATTCTTTCAAAATTTAGAGTTAAATCTTGGATCTAAATCATGTACAATCAATAGTGGTACTCCATGAAACCTTACCACTTCTCTGATATATATATTTTCCAGTTGATCCAATGATAAATCCTCTCGAATTATAATGAATTGTGATGTCTTTGTAAGAAAATCCACAATAAAATAGATATCATTGATTCATTTGGATGTATTCATAAGCCTAGTTAGTACATTCATGGTGATGTTTTACTATATCCATGTTGGTATGGGTAATGGTTGCATCATCTCATTAGAATTATTAATCCCGTCCTTCAGTTGCTTAAATAATAGGAACTTTAATATATAATCAGTGATCTTCTTATTCATGTTATCCCAACAATAATTCTTTCTATGATATTGATTCGTCATTGTGTTTACTAGGTGAATAGATATATTTCAACTATGTGAATCATCCAAAAGTTATTTCATTGACTCTAGATTTGATGGAACACATATTATTAATGCAAATCTATCCATTCCTTCATTAACATTGAACTCTATGGATTTCCCCTTTATGATAGTTTCCACATTCTTCTGAATTCCCACATCATCCGTTTGATCATCCCTTAACATTTCTAAAAGAGAAAGTTGAACATTAATTTGTGAAAGGATTGATGATGTTCCCTTCTTTATGATTCTCATGTCCATCATCAAAAAATCTAATAATATTGGATTCTTTTCAATTGTCATCAATGATAAAATCATAGGGTCCTTTCTACTTAGAGCATCTGCTTCTTTGTTCACTCTCCCATAGTGGAAATGGATAGAGCAGTCAAAGTTTTGATCATCTATATCAATATTTTTTATTTCATATTCAACTCTTTCTATGTGAATATATACTTGAGGATTTTGGGATCCATGTATATTTCACACTTATTCTCAAAGAGGCAATGTCCCCAAATTTTTAAAGAAATGATTACTATAGCCATCTCCATATCATTTGTCAGAAATTTTTTCTCATGAACATTTAATTTCCTTGATTAACGGGAAATAAATTTTTTATTTTTCATCAACATATATCCTAGTACTTTCTTTAAATAATCATTAAATACCACAAAAATTTATTCACTTGTGGGTAGTGCGAGTACAAGCATAGTGAAGATCCTTGTTTTCATCTCCTTGAATCTATCTTCACATTCATCACTCCAAGAAACATTGACTCCCTTCTAAGTTAGCTTGTTAAGAGGGTTTGAAAATCCAGAGAAATTTATTACAAATCAGTGATAATATCCAGCTAACCACTGGAAGCTATGGGTATCAGTCACCGATGTTGGCCTTGACCATACATCAATTGTAGTTGTACGGGTGGAATCCATAGATATACCATTGATTGTGATGATATGAACCAATAATGATACATCCCTCAATATGAACTCATAGTTGTTGTACTTTTCATTGATCATCTCCTTTCAATAGGTCTCTAGTAAGGTGCTTAAATACTCCTCATGCTCCTCTTGGTTTTGGAGTATATTAGAATATCTTCTATAAATAATACAACAAATTTGTCGAGGTATTCTCTAAATACTCTATTAATCAAGTCAATGAATATTACAGAAGAATTTCTGATTCTGAAATCCATTACTATGAAATATTAACACCCATACATTGTATGAAAAGCAATCTTGGGGATATCTTCCTTCTTCACCCTTACTTGGTAATATCCCAACTGCAAATCCACCTTGGAGAAGTCTTGGGCTCCACATAGCTGATCAAAAAGGCCATAAATTCATGGAAAAGGATAATTTTTATTTACTGTGATTTTGTTGAGCTCATGACAATCAACACAATGGCACATTGACGCATCGTTCTTCTTAACTAGGAGGATTAGTTCACCCTGTGGTGAGGAACATGGAATATAAACTATTTGTCCATATTATCCCACAGTTCTTTCTTCATTTCCTCAAGATCCAAAATATCCATTCAATAAGGCATCTTGTATATTGGAAACTCCCCAGGTATAAGATCAATATAGAATTCCACATCTCTTCTAGGAGGAAGACAGGGAAATTCCTCGAGAAACACATTAGCGAATTCCCTCCCAATAGGCATGTCTTCATAGATTGTTGATTCCAAAGACTCAATCAACTGAGAAAGATAAAAATTCTCATTGAGAGGTAATATTAATGCTTCAGATGATGTTTCTAAAGAAGATTCATCCTCCTCCTTGTAGTTGTACAGAATCGGAGGGTTGATTCTACATATAGAGAGTTATTTCCCTCTCACGACAATTTTTGTTGGATCTATATAAGGAAATTTAATCCATGCCAATAATTGCATGAAATTTCACCATAGGGAGTATGATGAGGTTTTCTAAGAAGTTAAAACAACAAAATTTGATGGGTTAGGATTTATATTCATGGGTTGTAATGATAACCCCACTTACTATTCTCACCAACAACTTTACTTCCTTGATTTGTGGTGATTTTGGAATTGTTCTGCTAAACGTTTTTATATAAAAGAACGAATAAAACCATAATTAAAAAGTATGTTTTCTATTCTTGAATGATTAACTAACATACCTATCACCAATTAATTTTTGGGCTTCACTTCAGCAGTAGTTATGGAAAAAGATCACGCTTACTGCCTAGGAGTTTGTTGGTTTCTTACAAAAACCCTTGGCTTAGGGAATTGGTTTAAAAAATTCCCTGGTTCCTTGCAGTTGAAGTGGTGAGCATCGAATTGAGTGTCAAATAGAGTACTCCAATCATCTATCACAACTGAGGGTGTTTCATTTTGGCATATAATGGTCATGTACCCATCACTTCTACACCTAAATAATTTCCTCATCCACTTCAAGCAATTTCCAGGGTGATTCTTCTCGCACCTTTGGCAAGTGGGGTGCCAGAATTTCTTAGCACCGTTGGATCTATCCATATATATTCTAGAATTTAATTCCACCTAACATTTATTATACCTATAAAACCCATGATATAACTTGATCTATATTTCGACTTTGAGGGAACTTCAGATAATTTCCTCATAGCTCTCATAGTCACGGATTGCTAGGGATTTCCATAGGCTAGGTTTGATCCCACCAAAGAATAGTTAAATATTTCATTCAGGGGTAACGACAAAGCCGGATGAATATCATACATTCCTTGTGATATTTTCCTCTTACAATCCAATGAATTCATCGCCTTTTTTCATGAGGGAAATGAAGTCCCTTCCTTCTTAAGTCAGATGGTGAAAGGAAAATATTTGTTGAAAACATTTTCCTGAAATCCTTCCACTACAAAGCCTCTATCTCCTCCTCAAGATTCTTATTTCTAATCAATGTCCACCATTTATCATCTACACTCTCCAAAATATAAGCATCTAGAAGTACCTTCTCTTTTTTAGAACATTTATGGATGGAGAAGATCTTCTCAATGGAGTTGACCCATAGTTCGATGATTGAGGGATTTGATGATCCATTAAAAGTAGGAGACCTTTGCCTCCTGAAGCTCTCGATTGAGGCTTCTTCTTTCATTGGGGGTTGAATTTTCTACTTGTCACATATTTATATTCTAAAAATGAGTTAATTTATAGAATATCGTGACAACGTTTTTGATTCCTGCTCCCACCAGATTGATCATCTCATAAGAACCGTCATCACATTGATATTCAAATCGGTTGTTATCCTGAGTCCTCCCATTACTAGCCATTGGCTGGAATAAAAGAAATTATAGGTGTAACACATAAAGGGGAATCCAAAGGAAAAAAGGGATGAATTAAAAATTAAATTTATTTCCATAACTTATGAAATTATATGCTTCAATCTATGTTATCCATGATCTACTTCCCAACATATATTTTGGGAGGATTTTTTTTATTCCCCTAGTAATGGTTCGTACAAAGCTTATGAATTAACAAAGAATATCCCATAGGAGTGTCGTAACCATGAGTGTAGCAAGGCCCGTTTTTGTGAACCAGTTCCCATTCGAGTCTAGCTCAAAGTGGTGTTTTTGAGTTTTACCCCTAGATACATCTATGCCACAGTAGCCTCTACATACTCATATCTAGACATGGATGTAGTTTGTATATTAAAACCATACTCAATAGTCACCAAAATTTAGGGTTGTTTTTATTATACTTAGCCTTATCCCTTAGGCTTTCACTAGGATTTTTCTAATCATAATTCCAAAAATAACTAAACCAATCCTCTGATACCAACTATAACAACCCTTTTCATTATTTAACACATAAAAACAATTTATTACTTAAAATTTTCACTTATTTGAACTCTTATGATCGATAGGTCTAATGTCTGGGGAAATTATGTACATTACAAGACAACTTCAAACATAAAACACAACATCTTTTACATGACCACAAGATTCCTTTGTACTTAGCATTGCATTGGATAACCTGAGGACATGCATAAGACATGGTTGAGATATAAAGCCTATTAAGGGAGTAAAAAAGGAATAACTTGATGAATATAGTACATTATAGGTATTAGAAATATCAATGGAGCATAAGAGGAACATGAACATAAAGGCATGATACAACATGATTATCATAACATGGAAATGTTGCAACAACATTTAACTTGATATTAGATTGAGTCAAAGATAATTTAACATGGATCACGAGTAAACACTCATTTCACATAAATTATATTGAGTATAACCTCATTTCACATGATGTGTCATGATACTATTCTTTACCCAATGCATTAGATGCTATCAGGGTGCACCCTTCTTAATCATTCCATTTTATGCCTAAGTGTGCGACGTGGATCATATAAAAATGATTCATTGAACATCATAATTTATTCCAAGATAATGGAATGTAGAATTAAAACATTAAAATATTTAATAAATAAGTAAATGATCATAAATGTGAATACACATGAAAGAGAAATGGGCATGATATTTACTAAATAATGACTTTGGCATGCAAACTCGAAGTGCAATTTCGGCAGCATGACGGAGTCTTATTAGAATTCATAAAAATGGGAGATGAGATATAAATGGATGTCTCATAAAGTGTACATGAAGTGGACAGTATGGGGTAACATATATATAAGTCCCAACATATTTAATGGAATTTAGATTCATACTACAAAATAATTGATTTAATATAAATGACGAGATTGAAATCCCCTACGGAATTTCAGCGTGGTAAAGTGTGTACATGGGAGAATTAATGAGATATAAAGGGGTCCCTCATCATTAAAACATAAGTAGGGATGTATGGGGGAAGTGAAAAGTCATACCCTAACATTTTTAATTGGAATGAAAAGTGTGAAGCAACATATTGAAACTGGGACAAAAATTAGAGCGGAAGAAATCCCTTTCTAGGAAGTGTGATACCAAAGGCTTGGGAGTGGCTAGATAGAGGATTATTAGGAGCTTGTGGATCCTTGGTATTATTATATAGAGAGGATGAATGAATAGGGATGTGATCCAAGTGTATTGAGTGATGGGAAGTGGGATATTGGGTGGGTTTATATAAGAAAAGGGAGGGAATTCTTTATTATTTAGTATTTGGACACCAGACATTAAACTAATAAAAAACACAAACAAACCCATGGTTTTATCCCAATGTTTTTTCCAAAGGGGAGTGGAAAAAATTATTTTATACGTCCAATGGAATAATTTTTTTAAATATTAGTTTTCTTATGTGATGGGGAGTCACACTCTCAAGGAAATCATTTCAAAAAGATAAAATGATTCATAAGTCCTGGAGGGTCCATCAAGGAACCTTATAATTATTCAAAAAAATATAAAATTAAATTATTTTAAAGTTAAAATATTTATTTTTCTAACAATCCTTTTATAATAATTTATTACATCACTATTGGGTGTTTATGATATCATAAAAACATTATATATTTAAATAGTATTTTATATTTACCAAAGAATTCAACTGTCTCGGAAAATTATGAAAACTTAACCATGGGATAATGTAGAAGTCCTGATTCAAAAAATAATATTCATTTTACCTAAATAATTTTATATATAGGTTAATTTTTTACTTTTAATATAAAAACAAATATTTATTGAAAATTCTGGGGTTTTGAAAAAAAACAACTTCCAAACATTAATAAAAATTAAAATTATATTCATAAATATTATACAATCATTTATAAATAATAAAAATTAATTTAATAATTATATTTTACTAAAATATTATTTAATTAAATAATCCATTAATTCATCAAAATAGATTCCGTAATTGAAAATTAACAAAAAATACTATTTGTTCTTGAAAAAGTATTTATAAGGTAACAATAAAAAAATGAATGTGTATTCATTATTCTATACAAAAATAATTCACATAATCATATTGATAGGGTCGTCTTATATATCCCCTTATAACACCCGAATAATAACTAAGGGTATAGAGTGTGATGGCGACATACTCTTGGGATGGCTCAGATAACATCGCTCGAGTGGTAATCTCTATTAACTTCTAATTCTCCCGTAGGTGGTTCCGTTCATGCTTAACTGGTTGAATCTCGGCTTGGTCTTGGTCAAGAGAAAATCCCAGTAATGCAACATCTTTTCCAAACTCTAATAAATGGGCCTCGTATGGAGAAATTTTACTAGATGAGGCCATCACTTCCTTTGTCTAAGTAAATTGGATTTGATAAAGCCCTATATTTATAATAATCATGGGATCACTGTTCACTGCCTATATTAGAAACAATCACAATTCATAAAGGTATTTAAAATCAAAAAAGAAACATTAAACCAAGGATGAGAATTTGTTTTACAAAATAAGGCATTTAATTAGATCAAGAGGAAATTTCATTAATAAAAGTTTGGGTCGTTACATCCGAACTACTTCCCACTGAAACTTACTGCTCAAAGAATCAATCAAAAAGTTTACCTTTCTTGAGGTGTAGTAGATCTCGAAGTCATAGTCTTTAATAAACTCCATACATCCCGACTTTTATAAGTTTCGGTCTCACTGGAACGATACATACATCATGATCTTGTGATATGTGAAGACCATGAAGCATTCCCCAATGAGGTAATCCGAGCACAACATCAGTGCGAACACCACCTCTGCAAGCTATAGCTCATGGGTGGCATCATTAAATTCGTGAGGATGTAGCTTCCTGGACCTATACCCTATTGCATCATCAACAAACACCCCCATCCTCGAACATAAGCCTCATAGAACACATCGAGTGTGACCCCTTCCTTTGGAATCCTCAACACTAGGGCACTGAACAACATCTATTTTAGATAATTGAATGCTTCTGAGCACTACTCACTCCATAAAAAAGCCCATTTTCTCATGTTCAAATCAATCAATGGAGCTACAAGTCAAGAGTATCTGAGTACGAACCTCCAGTAGTAACCTGCCAAACCATGGAAACTATGAACCTATGCCACATTATAGGGTGTTGCCCCAGAAAAATCTTCTTAGACCTTTGATGGTTCAACTTATATTCTCCATTGGGACACCTTGTGTCCATGAAAGTGCACCTCTCGTGTCAAGAATTTTCACATGGACAACTTCCCCTAGAGTTGGTGGGGCCAGAGGACCTCCAAAACTGTCCTTAGATGCTCATTGTGATCTTTCACTGATCATGAGTTGATCAAGACATCATCGATGAAGACGACGGCAGACCGGTCCAGATACTCCAAAAAAGTGTTATTGAGTAACATGAACATAACTAGTTCATTCTTCATGTCGAATTTAATGAACATGAACTAAAAGTTCCCACACCTACACCTGAAAGAAATATTTAGAATGTCACCCTCCTTCACCCTCAATTGGTGATATCCAGACCGTAGATTGATCTTAGAGAACCAACCTAATCCCTTCAACTGGTAAAAATGGATTTATATCCTTTTTAGGGGGTAAAAATTCTTGACCATCACTGGATTTAGACTCCAGTAGTCTATGAACAACCTGAGACCACCATCGTCCTTCTTCTCGAACAATACTAGAGCATCCCACGGTGACACACTTGGTCAGATTAAACCCTTCTCCCTCAGGTCATCATCCTAAATCATCAACTCCAACAACTCAATATGATCCATCTGATTGTGATCCATCAAAAGAATATGGGGAAATGTTTGTAAGACTATCCTGAACTAAACATCATGTCGAGGGTGTAGAGTCACAATCTTTTCAGGGAAGGCATCCAATGACTCATTGAAAATCCCCGAAACATCCACCATCTCAAAGTCTCATAATTCCAATAACTACTAGACTAAAAAATAATGAAGGGGCTCGACACACTAGTTTCTATCATGGTAACTATGGTCACCAATGAAATCTAAACACTAACCTCCCATATCTGAGAACTTGACCCTTCTTCAGAAGCAGTCGATAAAAGTGTGCAGATAAAATAGCTAGTCAATTCCTCGGATGAAATCGTATGGCTGCATTCATTGTATAAGAAGATCACCACTGGAATAATGTGGCACCAACATCCGTTTACATCATAAAAATCATCTAATAGGCTATTCTGACCTGTAACTAGCATACCCAACACCAGAGGCATATAAAGTCTCTCTACATGTATTCCCAAGGAATGGGATGGATCGGGTGAACAAAGGAGTGAAAAGCACTTGAATGAAGCAAGCTACTAACAAGAGTTATAAAGAGACTAATCGTACCACGAACAAATTATAGCCCCACTAGAACTGCTACCTCTGCAGCCTGTAGCTTCCCACACCTAACTCCCCTACTCCTCGGCTATTGGCCACCACCAAAACCATTCCCAAGTCGAGGTCCCAAAGTTGCACCCCGAGGTTGGCCTCCTCCTAAAATGTCTCATCTCATAAGGTCATGGGCCTACTACTACTATTGAAAAGCTCTGGTCGGAAAATGGTGCATCTAAGGTGGGCACTGAACCAACCCACCTCCACCATACTAGGATCGAACTGGGCACCAACTCTGGATGTGACCTAAACCACCAAAATAAAATCACCATAGTCCTAGAGCATTGGGAAAAGGGAGAGATCTAGATGATTGGAACTAGAACTAATGAGGCATGTTCCCCACTAGTCAAAACCAAGAAGGCCTTGTTACTGGAGATCGACTGCAGACTTCATTTCCCTTCGACGAACTCACATATCCTCCTTCTCACAGCACACCTCCTCGATAGTGAATCCTTTCCACTACCTCATCCTTCTTGGGAACTGCTATGTATTTCGATATATTAACTGGAGTAATAGCATACTGAAGAGAAGGTAGAAGTGCCTCCTCTAAGAATCTCTATTGGGACTCCTCAACAAGAATGAGGTAGGGGAAAAGCGCAGGAGATCCTTGAACTTGAACACAACTACCTTGCTGATGTACTCCCATGCTGGAGGAAGAAAAACTCCAGCCACTTCTCAGATATCATCATGGAATAATGGAATTCCTCCTGGAAAACCTTCTCGAATTCAACCCATGGAACCACAATCTCCATCCTCTCCTTGTGGCAGAGCATCATTTATTGATGTGCTTCTCCCCTAATATAACTATCTACCAACGGATCCCAGTACTCCCTCAGAGAATGTATTAAGATGAAAGTGATCACTAGCTCCACGAGCCATCTCTCTATCTCCATGTCGGAGACACTGTCATCATACTTTCCTAAAATCTTCTACTGGAAGGCCCGAAGCACCTTCTTCCACTAGTTTTCCTCCTCCTCCTGATCAGTCCTTAATTGATCAACAAGATCAAACTACTGGACCTCATATACTCATACCACACGTAGAATATGTCTGAGTTCCATAAATTCTATGTTAAAAAGGAATTCCAAATTCTTATTAGTAAGGAATTTATTTAGGGTCTTCTTTATTATTTATTTCGTTTTTTCCAGGACACCCCATTTCAAGAAATAACACAAGTCATTATGATTCATGTAGCTTTCCTAAGGTATCTACCCTACAATCAATGTGGCCTCACTTGGTTGTTCGGTATACTCAGAGTCCTTTTGTCAGATCATGGGGGGCCCTAAAATCCCATGTACTAGATGATCTTACTTTTCCTATGTCACTCACCAAACTCACCTAACATTGTTTCCCTACCTTCCTATGCAATCCTCACTGTTCCTAACTCTGAACTCAATCCTATCTACCAACCAACCTTTGATACCACTTTTTCAAAAACGTTCTTCAGCAAGATGAGGGAAGGGACAACAGAGTGCCACACCCTTTCTATCTAAAAAAATGAGATAATGGCCCTCTGAGTCCCACCATAAGTAGGCCTCGGGGTGGAAACTAGAACCACGTGCATGATATCTCACATTGTATGGAAGGCATTACCTTATTTTTTGAAAAAATAATAAGGAGATATGGTGGTAAATCCAAACCACTCCAGACACTAAAGGGAAAAGGGAAACCAAAATCAAATCCCATAAGCATTTTCAAATTTGAAAAAAAAAATACATTGAATAAGAAAACATTAAAGGAGATTACCAAAAAAAAAGAAATATAGAAGTGAGAACTACCCTAATTCCCAAGCTAGTAAGGTATGAGATGGTACTCAAAGTCCGCCTAGAAACCTGAAATAAGTTATATATATATAGTTTGAGTATACAAGTACACTCAGTATGGAAACCAGATTCACTTGTGCACAAGTGGAGGAACATACTAATGTCCCTGTGAGGACAACAAAAACCAAGGAACCTATCAAGGAAACTTATCCCCAACCTCACCAAGGCACCCTCACAAAATAACACAAGTAAAGAAAAGTAATTGTAATAGAACATCGATATTTGGGTACGCCATAACACTTTACCACTAGTTATTATGACATCCTACGCATCATACCTGCCCCACAAATCCCACCACAGTCCCACTACTTCCCCCAACAACAACCGTATAGGCCATCCCAACTACATGTTTATCCTGTCCGCAAACACCTGTACCACCACAACAACACATCCCGCTGGAAGACACCTAAGACATCACAACAACAATTCCTACCTGTAGACACCTGGGCTACTACAACAACACTTCCAGCCTGCAAACACTTGGGCCTCATCTCGAAGACTCTTGGGAAACAACAATTGCACCTCTCACCAAAAAACACATGGGACTCATCCTAATGACACTTAAGAAAAAAAATCCTGCATACACCTGGGATAACACACCAAAACACACACTACCCAAAGAGTCATGGACTATAATAAACCTCATTCCATTATAGCCTACTTGAATAACTCGGGATCTCAGGCTGAGGGAGAAAAAATGATCTAATAACTATCTACTCATAGGAATTTTGGGAAAAAACCCTCTCCCATGAAATGAGGGTGTTCATCATGAATTTATCAACATGGGTGTTTTGAATATAAGAAATAGAAGAAAAAAATTTATACATATAGGTAAACAATCACTCATCCCAACCTATGTGTCTTAAAACCAACAACGTTCCCGCACACAACCATTCTTACTGCTACCCCAACAAGAAAAAATACACAACCACCACAACAAGGGCATAAACCATTTTTGGAAAATAGTTCCCCATTGTAACCATTATAGTTATCATGATTAGGTGATTCCATTTATATATTATATAACCATACTGAATATAACAAATATAACCCAACCGACATAGCTTGAAAACCATGTTGATGTCCCACATCACAACACCACCAGAACACATTACAGTCACACAATGAAATTCTATCCCATGACCACCAAACAAAAAATATAAGTATTTACTACCTAAAAGTTCATCTATTCTATAATCATCCCACAAAAATGGCTAAAACTGCAGTCCCACTACTCAGCCATTCCACAGAAGCCCTAAAATCCCAGCAATAACACACATCTCATAACTACACCCACCAAACATGGGTAAATTCCTATTCATCAAATGATGTTCCATAATTCCATTTGGTTAACCAGGTTGATCACAAAAGGGTTATTATTCATTAGATAACCATTTAATCAGACAAGTTTAAATGATTAATCATATTCTATGTTATAACCATTCAATCATAATAATGTACAGAAAATAGAGCATCATTAGTGAACAATCAAAGATAACCAATGACCATGTTTTTTAAGAGGAATACAGTCACATCAATTCATAACCATATAAAAAGATAACAGGTAAACAACATGCGTATTATCACCCCTCTCCTACCAGTTATTGTAAAATCATGGTTTTCATTGTTATCATCTTAAGTTGTTTACCTATTATTTAAATGAAAGGGGTTTAGATGTATTCACATAGAACATTACTACACCCACCCCGCATGATACACATAGGAATAGAAATTATGGAAATACCTACATAGATGATCAAGGATCGATGTTTTCTCCCTATGCTAATAACTGATGTCTCACGATAAGAAACTCCATGAAGAACCGAATAGGAGGTCTCTCATGTCGAAACAACTCATCTCTAGAAGAGGGACTACAAGTGCACCAAGAGGAAAAAAGAAACCAAGGATGATTAAGATCTCAGTGTGATAAAAAGGTTCGATCCTAGAGTTATGGGATATGCAATTTAGATGTTCTTGAAAAAAGGATCCTTGTTTGAACACGTGGATGGGTGGTTTCACATGTTGGAATTATTTATGATTTAATAACTCCCTCTCAGGGGTGGTTGAGATAGACCAACGCATAGGTGGGAGTTGATGGGTTAGCATTAAACTAAGAAAAACACATAATAGAGGTGTAACTAGAAAACATAGGAGACTGGGAAATTTAGTAAAGGGTGTGAAACGAATTGAAAATGACACCTGCATTGGTAGGTCAAGGGTCGGCCCAATCTTAGGGGATTTAAGATATCCATTACCGGCCATAAAAAGGATTTAAACCACATTAAAAGAGGTATTAAAATAGAAAAGAGATGTTAAGGGAGGTAATCTAGAAAGGAATCCTAACACCCCATGATGGAACTAATCAGTTGAGACACTGATCATGGACGATCGATAGAACTAATAGGTTACACCACAGTGACACCCTGAAACCGACACTGACGCCCTCCTGACCACCGATGGTGTTTAGGAAACCCCAAACACTATAATTTTACAATGTAATGGACCAGGAAGGCCAGGGCCATTAAATCATTTCATGGACAGCCCTGAAGATAGTGTTAGAGATGTGATGTTTCCTTGGTCTTGTGGGATACTATAAGTGGTTCTTATCCAATTTATTTTGGTTTGCAACTCCAATAATAGTATTGACTAAGAAGGATGAGGCATTCATGTAGACTAGTTAGTGTTAGGAATATTTCATGTATCTAAAGGACATGTTGGTTTGTGCATAAGTTCTTTTTCTACTAGTAGAAGGATTTCATTTTCAGGTTATCTTTGATTCTTCTCATCTGGGTTAAGACTGTCTTCTATTGTAGTAGATATCGGTCATTTCTTATGGATCTTAGCAATTTCATCCCCATGAACATAACTATTCCAATTAAGGACTCAAGTAGGTCCTAGTGGTGTTTTCCCTAATGTTTTGGAGCCATTACCTCATCAAAGTTCATTTAGTGGTCTTCACCAATCATAACATCCTAATTTATGTTTTATCTCAATGTGACATGAACTTTAGAAAGTGTTAGTGGATGGAGTTCTTACAGTATTACAACTTCAAAATTTCATATACACCATGAAAGTGTAATGTTGTAGAATATGAGTTGAGCAAAAAGTCATGTAATGATATAGTGTGTGAATATCAAGATTCATGGAGAGTGATAGAAGACAATTCAGCATTACATCTCAATATAGGATACATTTGGGGTAGATTTTTTCATTTTCAGATAATGATTAATTCAACTATGGTGTGGTAGATAGAAGATCCCCAATTGGGGGATGTTGAGGTGGAGTTCTAAAGAGACCGAGTTTTTTGTGGAGAGGCCACTGATGGTTGGTATGGGGATGAAAAAAAGAAGTTTTTGTTTTAGGGAAGGATTTTAGTTCCTTTGTCATCGCGTGAGATGGTTCTTAGGGACTTATATAGTTCACTTTTAGTTGTATGTCTTGGTGTGAAAAAATTTACCATGATTTGAGGATTCATTTTTTGTTGACTCAGTTAAAGTATGGAGTTGAAGATTTTATGTCTTAATGTTTGGTCTTCTAGAAGGAAAAGACCGAGCACTGTGTTCCCAATGGGTTGCTCCATCAATTACATGTTCCTCAGTGGAAGTGGTGGGAAAAATCAATTGACCTTTTTACTGGTTTACCTCATACTCAGGGAGGTTATGATTCTATAAGGTTAGTTTTGGAAAATTTAATTAAATCATCCCACTTTATAGCAATTGAGGAGTCAGGATCAGTTGAGGTTCTTTCGAGGTAATATCTAGAGGAGGTGGTGAGAATCCATGGGGTCCCTTGGAAGATCAATTTCGATTGAGATCCTTATTTTACCTATAGGCTGTGGAGAGGTATCCAACATGCTTTTGGTTCTCATATATGTCTTATCACTATTTGAAGTCGTAGATCGTTGGTCAAACAGAGCGGACCATCCAGACACATGAAGACAGGTTGCGATATTATGTCATGGATTTTGGTGGATTATGGTTGAGGCACTAATCTTTGGTATAATTGTCCTAAAATATTTGTTGTCCACTCCACCATTAGTGTGGTTCCATTTGAATCCTTGTATGGATGAACATTCCATTCACTATTGTTCTGTATAGGTGTTGGAGAGTCATCAATTCCTTAGCCCGAACTAATACAAAATATGATATATATTGTTCAAGTGATTTGTGAAAGGATGAAGGAACCACAAGAATATTAGAAATTCTATGATGATCCTAAGAGGAGACCATTCTAGTTTGACTTTGGGGAACACATGTATCTGAAGGTGACTCATCATTGATGGTTGTGAAGTTTTGGTTGTGTGAGTAAGCATTATCCCCATATTGTTTGGGCTTTCGAGTGGTTTTCTTTTGTTAGATCCACTACATATTGGGTAGAACATCCACAATAGATGAGCCCGATACATGATGTTTTTCACATGTTGTAGCTATGTCGTTATCTTCATGATGAATCTCAAATCCTCGTCTGGGGTTAAATGAATGTTGAAGATAATGTGAACATGGAGGAGTGACCAGTGGAGATCCAGGATAGTAAGGAGAATGTGTTATGCAGGTGTGTTATCCTATTTGTACATGTCTTTTGGTGGGATAGTCATGTGGAAGAGATATCTTAGAAATATGAGTCATGGATACACAATCAATACCCTAACCTATTTTATTTTTATCTCAGTTCTTGTAACAATGTTCATTTGGTTGTTGTAGACATTTTATATTTATGAGGTAGTGTTCTCTTTTTTCTCCTTGTGTCTCGATCTCTTTTGAGAGGTATCTACCCCGAGAGAGTGTTTGGGAGTTGGTTTCAGTTGTTACATAGCTTTTCACTTGTTCTTCTAGTGAGATGGTTGAGATACATTGGTGGTGAGATCCTTGAGAGGTATCTCGAAATGGTGGTTGTTTGGACCCCTTTCTCTATTTTCTCTTTTTGTTGGTTTTGAATTCACGAGGATGAGAATGTTTTTATAGGTATCTGCTGTAATGGCTCGGACCTCTCTGGTCCATTCATTTATGAAAACCTGGTGTTGTGTGGTGATATGTGAGGTCAAGGTGGCTTATTTCTAACAAGTTTCTAAATTTCTAGTTCTATGAACCGTTTTTCTTGTTCCGTGAACACTGCCATTGGTGAGACATTTGTGAATAGTGTTGTCGGTGGGACATTTGTGAACAGTGTCTTTGGTGAGACATTTGTGATTAGTGTCGTCAGTGAGACATTTGTGAATAGTTTTTTCAATGATACATTTGTTAATAGTATCTTTAGTGATACATTTCTGAATAGTGTCCTTAGTGAAAAATTTGTGAACAGTGTCATTTGTGAGACATTTGTGAACAGTGTTTCTTGCTTCCTATAGTTTCTCCCCTTTGAAATTTTATCTGACATTAAATTCTTTAAAAGACTTGATTAATTGGATTTATGGCTGATTTAAAGCCCATGTATTCTATCTTAATATTCCCAAGTGTCCATGTGCCTTTAGTTATTCAAACTGTGTAGTCTTGACCAGATTCACGTTTAATGCAAAATCCAAACCATATTTAAAATGCTTCTTCATTTAGATTTTCAAAAGGGATAACACACATTATACCTTATTCTTTATTCTATTTTCTCAAGGTGTCAAGAACAGTGAAAATTTTCTACTGAGGAGTTTTGTGATTGTGCTATCCTTGGATCATTTCTCCTTGGAGTTTTCCTACTGCATGTGTACCAACTGTCTTGGTGAAAACAGGTAGTGTCAATCCTTCTTCAATATAAGCTATTTTATTCCTCCATTCTTCTAGGTTCCTAAAGTTTTCTCTTCATATTATCCATTCCATGTTACGACATGTGATCTCCATGTTTCTAATGGGATTTTCTAGGGTGTAGGTTGATGTGGTTGTGTCATCGCATCCTCAGGGAGGATACAATCGTTGCGGGAGAGGTGATCATGATCAGTTGTGTTGGGTTGTTCTCATGCTAAGAACATCAGAAACATTTTGAGGTAATGGATTCATGGATTCTATATTATTTTACGTGAAGTCATAGATTTATCATGTTCTAGCCATATGATCACAATGAAGTTGACATAATAAATAATTGAACTAGATTCAAGAATGGGTATCAATTTCTTAGAGATGTTAGTGCCTCTTGATTTTCTAGATCATGTGATATGTACTATTTTATTGTTTAGCATGTCGTTCATGATGAATGATGGTAATGAATGTAAAGCCGAGATTAATTATAAATTAATTGGATAAAGATAAAGAAGCATGTTTAATGAATCATTTTGTTATTTTGGACTTTGATGATATAGAAATTGATGCAGATATGCATGTTTAATTGAGTCATGTAATTCATAATCGAATAAAGGACCCGTTGTGTTATAAATATAATTCCATGTGGGGTTCTGAGTTACCTGATTTCTATAAAGTTCAAGAACTTTGTTCTTTAGATATGTGATTTCTCGTTGACTGTGAATGCTAAATTCTTTATTTTGGGCCAGTAGCCCAGTTTCTATGTTGTATGTTTACTACTTCTTGCTTTATGATGTGTGCCTGGGATGGAGAAGCTTGGTGAGATATTGCTATATGTGGGTGAAAAGAGGCCCAATATTTGTGGTAATAGTTTATTCTTAATGTGATGAGAATAATTAATTTATGCATAAGGGTTTCCGGGGGACACTAGAGATGATGGAACGAGTTGAAGTTGGGCTTACTCGTTGATGTGGAAGTTGGATTCTTGTAGATTTTGGTGTTTATTTATCTTCTTTTATTTCACCTTTACATGTGGTTTTCACACCCTTATTCCAAGAGAGGAAAAGACGCACGAGTTATGCCACATGATTTGATTTTTATCTTCTCAAGGAGGGATGGGCCTATGCTCCTACATTAGGTGAAAATGACTCTATTGTAAGTTCATCTACTAATCATGTTAATACCCTTGTGTTCGGTAGCATAGAATTCTTTCTCAGAATAGCTAGGATTATGGAAATGTGATAATGCTATTAATAAATGACTGAATATTTGATGTTGAAAATAAGGGTAGGATCTTCCTGGGATTCATTTCTGAGGTTGTGGTACTACGTAATTGTGGTCTTGGTTTGGTTATGGCCAGAGGGCATGGAAGTTGTTTTTGATTATAATGAAATTTAATTTGGAAGTGATAATGGCTAATTAATGTCAAAATAATTAATTAACATAAATTGAAACTGATTAAAAAGGATAAGATGAAAAAATATATCTCTTTATATTGTTGTGTACTTAGATGATATATAGTCTCAATAGTGGCAGCCGCGAGTCTGAGAGACATTAGATATAGTTGATTTTAAGACTAGGATATGCCCATAGTTTGGTTGTGGGATATATTATGTCATGTGATTTTGTGATTATATTTTATACCCCACCCTATCGGTTAGGGCGAATTACACCCTGGGGACTCTGAGCCCTGGTGGTGTTTTCCCCAACATCCCAGTGGGAGGATGGATAGCTGACAACCCCCTTTGGCCCCGCTCTCTTCTCTGGGTAGTTACTAGTGCTAGTATGCTTGGTGGTTATTTATCCCCATATATGTGTTTATAGGGATATAATGTCTTGTTTGTATTTCACACATATATATTCTAAATATACTTTCTTATGTTCTTCTATAGGTATAATGTGTATTGGATGTGATTGCTTAAGGATCCTTACTTGGTGTATGGGATGTAGTGTCTAAGGTATAATACCCAAAATTTGATAAAATTTATGTGGGATGTGGTGGCTACAAAAAACTACTTGGATAATTTGGGTGATTTGGATGTGGTTTTGGTGTGTTGAACGAGGTGGAGGTTGTGGTGCTTTCCCCAAGTCTATTCAGGACAACCTTTTTAGAGGGAGATGCCCCGAATGTGCCACATTGGGGAAGAGTAGGAAACTGGTGGGGAAGTGTTAGTGGGGTACCTATAATATTAATTATTATATTTTATACTATTTAATGAAATGCTTGGTGAGAGTTTCCATGGTGAGGATAGGACCATAGTATACCTGTTTAGGTGGTGAGTTAGTTTCACTTGTTTTTCATTGTGATTTAGTATGCTTTCTTCTACTTTTGAATGAGAGGATCTAGGGAGGATCTGGATGAGTATACTGTTTTTCTCACCCTATGTCTAATTAAACTAGTTTTTAGCTCACTTTGAGAAGGTTCGATATCAGGATGGTTACTAATTTCTTAGGGTTATAGGATATGTTCGAGCTTCGTGGTCGCATACATTTTAGCTTCTTTTGGTACTTGTAGTTTTCCCTTTCAGTTGTAGTAGTTCTTGCATGACATTTCATATGTGTACTTGGTATTTATTATTTATTTTAGTATGAAAAGGATTTGGTTGGTGTCTCTCTTATATCTATATTTTTCAGGCGTTCTCTAAGAGGGTATGCCTCCCATTTGTGATTATTATGCCCTTAGTGTGAGTCGCCAACCTAGGACCCACTATATGTGGGAATCGGGGGGGGGGGGTCATTATCTCTCTTCTCCCATTGATGTCATAGGAGGGGTACACTTAGTGGGGATGGGGTCGTGAAATAGTGAGAGGGTTTTGATATATAGAAATCACATAGAACTTTATACTGTATAATTTTAATAACATAAAGTTATTATAAGTTGTTTGATTCACATTTTGGAAAAAGTGTAGTGAAAACATTGATTACGTAAAGAAAGGTATGTGGATGAGGGGAATGACTAGCCTCAACGCTAATGGGTTAATTTTGTTCTTCATGTGTGAATATTTTATCCACTACTAGTTCACTTTGATCACTTCTTATACATTGGTCTGCCAAACTAGACTGAAAAATCATATCTTTCAAAGCATCTATTTGTGCCAGTGATCCTTTCATCTTCTTATATTTATATTCTTGTTGTTTTATCTTCTCAAAATATATTTCAGGATAAAGTTATATCCAACTCCACTAACGAGACCATATTGTTCTAGCCTCTTCAAATATACTAAATGTAGTTTTTCTTCTTATACGACCGTTTCCAATTCTTGTCTATAAACTATATAAAAACATATGAAGATAAAAAGATGTTTTTATGTAATACTATTATAAATCAAAATTAATTACTAGTATTTTATACATGCAAAAGTATGATACACTACTTTTGTATATTAATTATCTTGTTTACCCTCCTTATTTACGTGAGCCCCTTCCATAGAACATGACGTGGAATGGAAGTTGAATTGGATTTTGATTCATCAATCTTTATATAAAAAAAGAACATATGAGGTTTGATATCACATTAAGAAATTATATTGTATTTAAAATATATACCATTTTCTTCTATAGTGATGTGTATCCCATCATTGCTTTATTATATGGGTTTATTGGTTTTTATGCACATTCATTATTTTGAGATCTCTTTTCCTATTTCTTAAATAATCAATTTTAAATCGAAGTGCATTAAATCAATAATTCAAAATAATATATTATTGAATAAAATTAACCTAAAATGTTTTCTAATCAAGGATAAAGATTAATTAATTCCGTTTTTTCAGCTCCATAAAGTGTTTATAACTAAATGGTCGGTGGGGCCTTACTTTCACCTCAACAAACCTAAGATGCAACTTGTAAAGAAGAATCCAAAATCTTCTATGGGATTTTCCAGTGTCTATTAAGACATATTTCTTTTGAATGTAATATGAAATACACATAATCTTCAATGAATAATGAAAATTAATTCAACATTTAATTATAGAATCTTTTTTAAATGGGGAAAGTATATCGAAAAATTACCATTATATAATTTGAAATGGTTTCCTTCATTATAGGTTGGATATAGAACCAAAATTCTATATATGTAACATCCCAGGTAAATAAAGAATAAAAATTTTCATATTTATTAATATTTACTAATTAAATATTAATTTTACTTTAAAGGGGTTTCTATGTTCGATAGCGTACCAGATACGCAACAAAGAGTTTCTTTGAAATCTTACGTTGCACACTAGTAATAAAATAATATTATTTTAAATGGTAGTTAACACATAGTCGTTGTATTGGCGGGAATGAATAGAATAACTAGAATATGATTATATATTTTTTTTAAATGTTTTAACATTTATCCAATAAAATATAAAGGCTTAAAATAAGAAACAAAATTCAATTTGAGTCACAGATACTCTAATATTCGCTAAAATGTTGAACTATCGCCTTTTGATGGAAAACCCTCTTTAAATATAGTTTTTGTCACTCTTATAAATTCTATTGGACCAAATTAAACTCTTCTTTAGAATCGGGACATCAAAATTTACTTTGTGTAAATTTTTTGTATTTTTCCGATAAAGTTCTTTTTTTTAATGAATAGTGAAAAATGTTGTATTTTAATTCAAAACCACTTTTTAATCTAATTTATTTATATTATTATATTATATTATTAATTGGTTTTAAAGTAAAATTAGAATATATTTTTACCATTTAATCCAATTGTGGTCATTGGAATTAATTTCACTTTGAAATTGGACTTAAACTAGTGTCAATCTTTTGATACATATTGTTTCAAAAAAACATGCTTTTTGTTTTGACAACGGGAATTAATTATTAAATTAATTAATGCAACTTATATGATTTGAATTTTTAAAATAGACATAATTTTGGAATTCGGAATATCAAATATATTTTCAGGTGAAGTTTTGGTATTTTTCTAAAAAACATCTATTTTTGATGAATAGTGAAACCACTAAGTGGTACTTAAAAACCCGATTTTTCGTTTAAATGAAATTTTACCACCAATGTGTTTTGAATTTAAAAAATCCAACAAACATGGTTGTCATTAGGAAGTAAAATTTTTTTCAATGAGATTAAAAAAAAATTTTGGTGAACAGTAACTTATAATTTTTTAATCGCGATTAGAGGTAATTAGTGTAGTTTAAGGTAAAAATAATGTTTTAATAATATGAAATGACCTTGAAACATGTACTAACTTTATTGGATGTGTCATTTCCGACCAAGAAAATCCATGGGTCATCTTGGGGACCCCATGGAGCCACATTGGTAGGAAAATGACATAAATAACTATTTATTTAAAGTTAAAATAATAATGTCACAAACATGAGTTCTTTTACTAATAAATTTTTTAAAAGGTGTTATACAAGTCATATTTTTTACTATAAATATTAATTAGAAATATAAAAATATTTCCTATATCGTTATATTTTTTTTATAATTTTTAGAAATTAAATAAATTAAATTATTTATGACACCATGATGATGCAACGATTACCTCATTATTTAACGATTTAAATAAAATGAAAAGATAATGTAAAATATAAGACCTACACTTGTAAAAAACCAATTGGATGGGTGTATTTAGAACTCTTATCTTATATAATTATGGGACCTTTAAAAACCGAAACCCATTTTATAATAAAGTAAACTTTTATAACATTCCAAGAGTGCCCCTCCTCTCCTCTTATAAAAGGCCCCCACCTCTACCACCTTACCCACACATCTCAAGCCTTTTTATCGGCCAACCCCTGACCATTTGGTCTCTCAACATCCCTATATTACTCCTAGAAGCCTCACTATGGGTAGAAGTGTTTCCAAGGAAGCCTTTGAGCTCAAATCAAAAAGAGTTACCCGATTTAAAGGCAGTGTCTTCTCTTGTGTTCTTATGTTTTATTTTGCTTCTCCAACACCCCTAAACTCTTTTTATTCCTTTATTTTGTAAAAAAACCAGTATCTTAAATATACTAGGATATTTTTATGAGAAATATTCGAGCTACACTTACACACACCTTCGTCTAATGGTTAAATAACATACTGTTTCTGTGGTTGGCGAATTTTTCCTCACGAAATGATGATTGTCCAATATTATTTTAACACCTTTATTGGTGGACATTAAGATGTCACTATATTTATATATGATATATATTATTTTTATGTTTTCCTTATGCTTCTTTATTTTTTATTTGTGGCATACCTTTATGGTTTCCATTGTGGGTAAACACGATAATTTCATTTTAGGAAGTGCGGACTACCGCCCCTCAAAGTGATTTGATTCGTTAATGCCATATGTGGGACGTATAAAGAATGGAGATAATTTTATTATATATGATGTTATACTAGAATTATAATATACCCTTATATAATTATTATTTCACCCCATTAAATATGAAATATAAATGAAAGTAGCGTTCATGCGTACATATGTATTACTGTCTCCATGAATGGTGCATTTCATTTATTACCTCTAAATGTTATGTACTATTATAAATACATGTATATGCTGGATATATATAATATATATGATATCCAAATCATGAATATCATTCTGGATATAATGAACCTTTGACCACATAAACAAAATGTAATTGTAAGAAGTCCATTTTTGACTTAAGTGATTACATAACGTCTATAACATGGAAATAAGTTATATAAAAGGAATAATAAACTTGAAAAAGGTTCTTAAGAAAGTAGAAATTAACTTTAGTTTATTATTCGGGTGATTAAAGAGCAATCGAGTCACGTCGGACACGAGGTAAGGGACTTCGTGTGAATCTCCCTTCATTGAGGCATATATTGTTCTAATACAAGACTTTGTTTTATACGGTGTATAAACCCCTTTGACTTTTCATTTAAAAAAAATGAATCTTTTTATACGAAGCGTTTCACAAAATGACAAAAAGGAATTTTTCTTTTAACGTACACGGTGACAAAGACCTTTTCCGCTGCCGTGAGTATTATTTGGTCTTTGGATTCCTCAAAAAGCCGTAATTTTTTTTAAATGAAATAAATACTGTAACGACACGAAATTTTGAATAAATCTTGTTTCCTAATTTTATATGTTATTTGATTTTATTTTTATACTCAAAAAAAAATGTTTCATTTGATAACATGAGTATAATTAAAATGATACCATTGGTTTTTTACTGTTATATGACCATTGGTCAATATGACCGCTGGAAATTAAACCTTTTGATTATTGTCTCTAAATACAAGTAATCTTGGTTAATTAATATAGAAAGAAGATTCGATGGCCTCACCCAGTAGTCTTGGACCGATCGAAGCCCATCTAACAGAACTTGGGAAGGAGGTAGCACCACTGGGCTTTTCTTTGGACCAAACCCAAGCTGAACTTCATCGTGTGAAGCTAGAATGGGATCGCCTTCGCGAGAAGTTCAAACTGATAGAAATTACTACTTGTGCGATGTTGGCCGAGCCTCCCTCAGATTCTCTAACCTTAGCACACCTTACACTTAGGTCCTATGCTGGTGTGATAAGGGGCTATGTAAGGAGACCATAACTGCCTTGTGTAATCTTTGTTTTAAATAAAAATTGGGATTTCTTCTTATGATGAAGTTTATGAATTTTCAAATGAATGGATAAATATAGTATGCATATTTTTGATGAATTTTAGAGAAAGGATATTTTAAAAATGTTTATGTAAACCTTAAATAAATAAAAATGTGTAATGATTTTCAAAAAATGGTCTTCTACAAATATGTTCAGTACGGAATTTAGAGTCTAATAAGAGAAACTTAATTTTTGATGAATAGTAAATTATGAATAGTGATTTTATGCTTAGGATTAGTAATGTGACCAAATGGATTAGTAATCTCACTTAAAGAAAGTATTAATATAATCGAGGCACCTTGATCAAGTAATGTGATTCAATAAAATGGTTAGAAAACAGTTTCATAAATTATTATTCAAGTATTAGTTTTTTTCGGGTGAATAGTGTTTTTTAATTAAAAATTAAATTAAAAATATTTAGAAAATTATTTTCATAAAATGGATTTCATTTTTGAACTCAGAGCATCGATATTATGTTAAGGTAATTTTTTGGGATTTTTCTAAAAATAATGAATTTTCGGTGAATAGTGTATTTATTTAAAAAATAAATTAAAAATATTTAGAAAATTATTTTTATAAAATGGTGTTCATTTTTGAAATCAGAGCATTGATATTTGGTTAGGGTGAAATTTTGGGATTTTTCTGAGAAAGTTGAATTTTCAGTGATTAGTAAAAATACAGTTTTAGGGTTTCGGTATGTTTAATGACATCATAACTGTGTCATGATGATGTCATGAGATATTTTAAAGTATGTTCGACTAAAGATGATGAATTATTGTGTGGGGGTCCCTATGTGGCCTAACTTTATGGGAAGTACCATGGGAGGGCCCATGCTTTTGAGAAAACCACTTTTGAGGTGTCCCTTGGCCATTAATGCCTTGTCCCCTCACTTTCCCTATAAATACCAAGCCCTCCTCTCATCGTTTTGACTCAAAAACCATCCTCAACGAAGTTATGGTCTCCGTACCTCCCAAGGAGACCTCCCAAGGTTCCCCCAAGCCCTCAAGGTCCCAAACTTTGAGTTTTAAGAGTTACATTTTAAGGTAAGGGATCTGACCCCTCTCTTTCTTTTCAAGTGATCTCTTTTATGTCATTCCTTTTATGCTCCATGTTCTTATGTTGGAGGATATTATTTTATACTCCTCTTACTGCCCTTTTAATGTTCATATAATGAGATATCCCTTCTTACTCTCATTATTTCGTTTTATGATGTTTTAAGTGGCGTCGTTAGGCTGCCGAATTGTTTATTGGATTCTTTCACCCTTCTCTTTTTCAAAGTTCTACTTTCATGTCAAGTCTTTCATGTTTCTTTTTATTATGTTTGGGTATGATATCTAAATTTATCATACTGATATTTTATGATCATATTATTAGAGACCCCATTTGATCTTTTCAATTCATTATTTTGAAGTTTTAAGTGGTGTCGTTAGGCTGCCAAATGTTTAAGTGGTTCTTCACCATTCTCGTTTTGAAGTTCTACTTTCATGTCAATTCTTTAAAGTTCCTTTATATTATGTTGGGGTATGATCTCTAAATTTATCATACTGATCTTTTATGATCATATAATGAGAGACCCCATTTGATCTCATCAATTCAGTATTTTGAAGTTTTTAGTGGCGCCGTTAGGCTGCCGAATTTTTAAGTGGTTCTTCGCCATTCTCGTTTTGAAGTTATACTTTCATGTCAATTCTTTCAAGTTCCTTTCTATTATGTTGGGGTATGATCTCTATATATATCATACTGGACTCTTATTTTCATATTATGAGAGACCCCATTTGATCTCTTCAATTCAGTATTTTGAAGTTTTAAGTGGCGTCGTTAGGCTGCCGAATTTTTAAGTGGTTCTTCACCATTCTCGTTTTGAAGTTCTACTTTCATGTCAATTATTTCAAGTTCCTTTCTATTATGTTGGGGTATGATATCTATATCTATAATACAGGAATCTTATGTTCATATGATGAGATACCCTATTTGACCTTGTCAATTCAATATTTTTGAAGTTTAAGTGACGCCGTTTGGCTGCCGAATTCTCACAAGAGAAATCTTTTTTTCTTCCTTTCATGTTCTTCATTTCGCATGGTATATTTTCAAATTTCATTAACATGTTCTTAAATCCCTTATATTTTGTCCATCTACTATTTTCTGGGTCAATTATGAATGTTTGACCCCTGTCCCCTCTCTTCTCAATGTTTTCTAAAACCTTGTAACATAGTCATTATGCTGCAGAATTTTCGTCTCAAAATGCCTCTCTCTCTTTTCTAAAAATTATTTTATGTTATAAAGTGAATACTAAAAGCTCTTATTTATACAGGGGTATTCACATATATATCAAAATGTTCTATTTTAAATTCTTGGAATTACATACATGAAACCCTCTTTCCCTTTCCGTGGGTTTAAAGTGACGTAAAGATCATGTCTTTAAAGCAGTTTTTAAAACGTTATGATTATGAAATAAAACCCATTTATTTTATGCTATATAGGTTATTTATGAAATTTTTGATGATGATATATGTGGATCACATGATAATAAAGGAAAATTTAAGGGTGCGCCCTGATAGCGCTCCAATGCATTGGGTAATGATGTAACCACTAGAGATTACAATTTTCACGATACCTTGGTGAATAACCTTGGTAATTTTCAAATGACACCTTGGGGATGGACCTTGGTGATATGTTCAGGATTGTCTATGTTAAATGTTGCAGCCACATCTTCACGTTATGAAAAATGTTATTTTTATTATGATATATCTCATGATTTCTTTCTCATGCCTTAAAGTTCTTTTCACGATCTTATTGATGTATCTCAAGTTCACATGTAAAATGTTTCTCTTGTTTTCCTTACTAGGCCTTCTGCTCACCATTTCTTTTGATGTATATTCCCAGGTTATGAGATGCAGTAATGAACCTAGGATGAACATGAGGAGAAGCCTTTCAAGTGTTTAAGAAGAATGTTTTATGTTTTCATGTTTTAAGTTTCTGGTTTCCAAAACACTAAACCTTAAAGATCCTCGGTTTTGTAAAATGTAATGAATGTTTATGTTGTAAAAATGCGGGATGCTATAGTTGGTATCAAAGGATGGTTTAGTTATTTGTGGAAATTAGGATATGAAAACTCTAGGAAGAACCCTATAGAAAAGTTTAAATATAGGAAATCATCCCGGTATTTTGGCGAGTATTGAGTAAGGGGTTCCAAGCAAATACATCCATGTCTGGATACGAGCAGGTAGAGGTGGCTCTGGCATAGATGTACATAGGGGTAAAACCTGAAAACACCTCTTTGAGATAGACTCGAACGGGAACTGGTACACGACAATGGGTCTTGCTGCACTCTTGGTTAGAAAACTCCCGGGGGATATGCTTTGGTAAATTCATAATCTTAATATGAACCATTGTTAAAGGAACAAAGATAAAACAAAATAAAGGTTCACATAAGAATATATGATCATGGTTAACCTAGATGGGAACCTAGGGGATCACAAGTTAGGGTATACTTTTCAACTAAAAGTTATCCTTATATGCTTTAAGTTTCTTTTCTTGATTATTGGCTAAGTACTTAATCCCCTATTTATAGTTTATTTTCTTAGTTAATGGCGGGAAATGGAAGAACATGTCCCAACAACCAATGTGATAGGAAATTCTACGATTTTCGTATTAATACGACAGAGATGATTAGGAGATTAAAAGATGATTATTATTTTGGAATACGTTCACTATTTTGAGGACCCTATATGATCAAGGTAAATAGATTACTACGGTATTTTCATTGAGGAGTAAGGTTGACTTATATTTTGAAGAATCAATGAACTTAAGGTGGACATATAGTAATTTAGGTTACTTATGGGAATGATTAACCTATCTTGGGTAAAATATTTTTAGGTTAGCTACTTTTGTTATAAGATGTTAGGTGTGGTTGATGTTGTTTGGAGATGAACAATGACGTTTATTTTGGAAGACTATGTTATCAAATCCCTCTTGTATTTGGGTTTCAATCTTAGTTTGGTCTATTTAGAGGAATTTTAAGGACCGTTATTTATGGGATGGTCTATGATGAACTTTGGGTAGTACCATGGAACTTTGAAGATTTAAAAATAGTTTCCCTTCCTATGGGATTCTTTCTTTTTGAAGAGTTGTTTTACCTTACCATTTCTGTTTTTGGGATAATGTTTAAAGATAGAATAAATAGATAGTTAATCTTTTGTGGATTATGTGATTCTCTAGAAGATGATTCTTGTATTTTGATGAGACCAAGTAGTTTTGAATGCTCATCATTTGGGGAAAAGATTAGTTTTGGTAGAAACTTATTAAAGGATGAAACTCTACATGAAGGTAGGTATATTTTCTTATGTTTTTGTTCTATGTAGTAAATGAATTCCTCAAAATTATGAAAAGGAACATATAAAAAAATGTTATTGGTTTACGTTTCCTACTAGGTAATCAATGACCGTTTAAACACATCATAAGTTTGGGATTTTCTTATGGTTAACTTTCTCCTAATCATGTTCTCTTTCACTCTCCCTCAGAACCTGACCCTTTGTTTTTCTTCCATGTCCTTGTTTTCCTACATGGAATCCCAGTGTGGGCTAACTCGGGTGACCTTCGTACTTCACTTTCTTTTAAAGTAATAGTTTTACAGACTCCTTTTCCGATGTGGGACTTTCAATGAAATTTCAAAACCTAATTTTAAAAATTGCGAGGACGCAATTTCTTAAGGGGGGAAGTTTGTAACGACCCGAAATTTTGAATAAATCTTGTTTCCTAATTTTATGTGTTATTTGATTTTATTTTTATACTCAACAAAAATGTTTCATTTGATAACATGAGTATAATTAAAATGATACCATTGGTTTTTGACTGTTATATGACCATTGGTCAATATGACCGCTGGAAACTAAACCTTTTGATTATTGTCTCTAAATACAAGTAATCAGGGTTAATTAATATATAAAGAAGATTCAATGGCCTCACCCAGTAGTCTTGGACCGATCGAAGCCCATATAACAGAACTTGGGAAGGAGGTAGCACCACTGGGATTTGCTCTGGACCAAACCCAAGCTGAACTTCATCGTGTGAAGCTAGAACGGGATCGCCTTCGCAAGAAGTTCAAACTAATAGAAATTACTACTCGTGCGATGTTGGCCGAGCCTCCCTCAAATTCTCTAACCTTAGGACACCTTAAACATAGGTCCTATGCTGGTGTGATAAGGGGCTATGTAAGGAGACCATAACTGCCTTGTGTAATACTTTGTTTTAAATAAAAATTGGGATTTCTTCTTATGATTAAGTTTATGAATTTTCAAATGACTGGATAAATATAGTATACATATTTTTGATGAATTTTAGAGAAAGGATATTTTAAAAATGTTTATGTAAACCTTAAATAAATAATAATGTGTAATGATTTTCAAAAAATGGTCTTCTACAAATATGTTCAGTACGGAATTTAGAGTCTAATAAGATCAACTTAATTTTTGATGAATAATAAATTATGAATAGTGATTTTATGCTTAGGATTAGTAATGTGACCAAATGGATTAGTAATCTCACTTAAAGAAAGTATAAATATAATCTATGCACCTTGATCAAGTAATGTGATTCAATAAAATGGTTAAAAACAGTTTCATAAATTATTATTCAAGTATTAGTTTTTTCGGGTGAATAGTGTTTTTTAATTAAAAATTAAATTAAAAATATTTAGAAAATTATTTTTATAAAATGGATTTCATTTTTGAACTCAGAGCATCGATATTATGTTAAGGTAATTTTTGGGGATTTTTCTAAAAATAATGAATTTTCGGTGAATAGTGTATTTATTTAAAAAACAAATTAAAAATATTTAGAAAATTATTTTTATAAAATGGTGTTCATTTTTGAAATCAGAGCATTGATATTTGGTTAAGGTGAAATTTTGGGATTTTTCTGAGAAAGTTGAATTTTCAGTTATTAGTAAAAATACAGTTTTAGGGTTTCTGTATGTTTAATGAAATCATAACTGTGTCATGATGATGTCATGAGATATTTTAAAGGATGTTTGACTAAAGAGGATAAATTATTGTGTGGGGGTCCCCATGTGTCCTAACTTTATTGGAAGTACCATAAGAGGGCCGATGCTTTTGAGAAAACCACTTTTGAGGTGTCCCTTGGCCATTAGTGCCTTGTCCCCTCACTTTCCCTATAAATATCAAGCCCTCCTCTCATCTTTTCGACTCAAAAACCATCCTCAACGAAGTTCTGGTCTCCGTACCTCCCAAGGAGCCCTCCCAAGGTTCCCCCAAGCCCTCAAGGTCCCAACCTTTGAGTTTTAAGAGTTACATTTTAAGGTAAGGGATCTGACCCCTCTCTTTCTTTTCAAGTGATCTCTTTTATGTCATTCCTTTTATGCTCCATGTTCTTATGTTGGAGGATGTTCTTTTATACTCCTCTTACTTCCCTTTTTATGTTCTTATAATGAGAGATCCCTTCTTACTCTCATTATTTCGTTTTATGAAGTTATAAGTGGCGCCGTTAGGGTGCCGAAATTTTCAAGGGATTCTTTCACCCTTCTCTTTTTCAAATTTCTACTTTCATGTCAAGTCTTTCAAGTTCCTTTTTATTATTTTGGGGTATGATCTCTAAATTTATCATACTGATATTTTATGATCATATTATGAGAGACCCCATTTGATCTCTTCAATTCAGTATTTTGATGTTTTAAGTGGCGTCGTTAGGCTGCCGAATTTTTAAGTGGTTCTTCACCATTCTCGTTTTGAAGTTCTACTTTCATGTCAATTCATTCAAGTTTCTTTATATTATGTTGGGGTATGATCTCTAAATTTATCATACTGATCTTTTATGATCATATGATGAGAGACCCCATTTGATCTCTTCAATTTAGTATTTTGAAGTTTTAAGTGGCGCCGTTAGGCTGCCGAATTTTTAAGTGGTTCTTCACCATTCTCGTTTTGAAGTTCTACTTTCATGTCAATTCTTTCAAGTTCCTTTCTATTATGTTGGGGTATGATCTCTATATCTATCATAATGTACTATTATGTTCATATTATGAGATACCCCATTTGATCTCTTCAATTCAGTATTTTGAAGTTTTAGGTGGCGTCGTTAGGCTGCCGAATTTTTAAGTGGTTCTTCACCATTCTCGTTTTGAAGTTCTACTTTCATGTCAATTATTTCAAGTTCCTTTCTATTATGTTGGGGTATGATATATATATCTATCATACTGGAATCTTATTTTCATATGATGAGAGACCCTATTTGACCTTGTCAATTCAATTTTGTTGAAGTTTAAGTGACGCCGTTTGGCTGCCGAATTCTCACAAGAGAAGTCTTTTTTTTCTTCCTTTCATGTTCTTCATTTCATATGGAATATTTTCAAATTTCATTAACATGTTCTTAAATCCCTTATATTTTGTCCCTCTACTGTTTTCTGGGTCATTTATGAATGTTTGACCCATGTCCCCTCTCTTCTCAATTTTTTCTAAAACCTTGTAACATAACCGGTATGCTGCAGAATTTTCGTCTCAAAATGCCTCTCTCTTTTCTAAAAAATATTTTATGTTATAAAGTGAATACTCAAAGATATTATTTCTACAGGGGTATTCACATATATATCAAAATGTTCTATTTTAAATTCTGGGAATTACATACATGAAACCATGTTTCCCTTTCCGTGGGTTTAATGTGACGTAAAGATCATGTCTTTAAAGAAGTTTTTAAAACGTTATGATTATGAAATAAAACCCATTTATTTTATGCTATATAGGTTATTTATGAAATGTTTGATGATGATATATGTGTCTCACATGATAATAAAGGCAAATTTAAGTGTGCGCCCTGATAGCGCTCCAATGCATTGGGTAATGATGTAACCACTAGATATTACAATTTTCACGATACCTTGGTGAATAACCTTGGTAATTTTCAAATGACACCTTGGGGATGGACCTTGGTGATATGTTCATGATTGTCTATGTTAAATGTTTCAGCCACATCTTCAAGTTATGAAAAATGTTATTTTTATTATGATATATCTCAGGATTTCTTTCTCATGCCTTAAAGTTCTTTTCACGACCTTATTTAGTATCTCAAGTTCACATGTAAAATGTTTCTCTTGTTTTCCTTACTGGGCCTTCTGCTCACCCTTTCTTTTGATGTATATTCCCAGGTTATGAGATGCAGTAATGAACCTAGGATGAACATGAGGATAAGCCTTTCAAGTTTTCAAGAAGAATGTTTTATGTTTTCATGTTTTAAGTTTCTGGTTTCCAAGACACTAAACCTTAAAGATCCTCGGTTTTGTAAAATGTAATGAAAGTTTATGTGATAAAAAGGCGTGATGCTATAAATACCATATGCTATTTAATTTATTTTGGTATTGAAAATTGTTTTTATAATGGTTTTGTAATATAAATATATTTTAGTGATATATTTTGATCGAAATGTGGAAATGTTTTCTTTCCATTATATTTGTTTTATGTCTTATGATTTTATAATGGTACTTGGACATTTGGCGGGTGGTTACGTGATAAACCATATGACAGGTGGTGCCGTGAATACCAAGACGGGTGGTTACATTATAAAATCCAATGCATTGGGTATGGAAGTCGGCCGTATGGCTATTCCATTAAGTGATATGTGTGGAAGTCGACCGTATGGTTATTCTATTTATGTATGTTCATGTCCCAAGATACCTTTATATGTTATGTGTTCTTTATATGGGTTTTATGGTAATCTTTTGGTTACAAAAGGGTAATTAATGAAATTTTATTCCGTGAAGAGTTTTTACTACTTCATAAAGGTGAAAAGTATTACTTTGATAAATTATACATGGTTTACTTTTTGTTTTGAAAAAATAAAAGTTTTCATTCCTTGTGTATCCCTTACTGAGCATTTTATGCTCAACCCAAGTTTTTTTGAAATGTTTTTCACAGGACATAATGTGGAATAGGGTCATAGATGGGATCATGGAAAATTCATGCTATCTAAAACATGGAACTAGACATGTTTATTTTTAAGAGTTTTTATTTTATGGAAACTTAGTAGAAGTGTCTACTTTGTAATCTTTTGATATGTAATAGTTATGTCCAAATTATCTAAAACTCTAAACCTGAAAAGATCCTCAATGTGAATTATTCATTTAATTCAATATTAATTAAGGTTTAAGGCCTGTTCCTTATAATATATATATATATAAAATTCATCCTCGATGTGACCAAAACATAACTAATGAACATTGAATTTATGTCGTTAATAGATTTGCTGCATTGATTCCATCCAATCTCAAATTTTATACCCTTACTTCTTGCCCTGAATATTTTATTTAATGATTTGATATTGCATCATTCTTTTTTCATCAACATATTGTTGATCCTGTAAAAATTATATACTTTTAGCATCAACAAAATTATCTTCCTTCAGATTAGTAACACCATAATGTATATAAGACAATGTATACATGAGTTTTCAAACATTTAATTTATATTATGTTAATACAGTAGAGGGAAAATAATATTATGTGGAAAATCATAATATATTAAAAAATTAAACTTCTTATTAAAATTTATTACATTTTTTAAAGGTTTATGGGATTTGGATCTTCTATATATAATCAAAATCCCCTCTTTTTTATCCCCTCCAATGTACAAGACATTTTCTACATTGGGACCTCCATAAATTGTTTGTGATCTCCAAATGAAAGGGTTATCCTTAAATAAATTTTCATTTGACCCTATAGTTGTTTTAGTCTACAGAAAGAAAATAAACCAATAATTGTTTTATATCTTGAGGCATAAAATACTTTGACTTCTTTGGATTCCATTATGACTCATCCTTTTCCCCTTACATGCTGAAATGAATCCTATTTCATCAACATTCACAACACTCCTATTGTCAACCCATTTTAATGTAAAATCAAAACATGGAATGATGTATAATACATGTCATATATCTATTTGACAATTCAAAAATATGACATATTCACATTAATTGGATTTCTATCCTTCAAACCAGATATGTGAAATGCTTCCATCACAAGAAAAACACTACTATTTTTCATCATACTACAGCCATTGAGTTCTACTTTATATAACATGTTACCATTAACTAGAAAACTAATTCAAGATATATCATTTTCATTTTCTCCCCTGTCTAGAAATTGGATTCATTCATCAATTGAATTCATAGTTTTAGATACATCCTTAATAATTTGATATTGAAATCATCCTATAAACTTTTGATTATACGTAATTGATATAAATCCTTTAGACCCTGATGGATTAAAATCTATAATAATTTCTTTGAGGTATTCAACATATGGATAAAAATAAACAATATAATGTGAAATTTAATAGTGTGCTTACTACTACTTCGTGATGGTAATTGTAATATCATTGTTTCCATAAATCCCTTCGCCCATATCATATCTTCTATGATAAGACTTATGGAGAGCAATGTTGTCAACATCTGTGTAACAACCCGAGATTTTATAAGATATATTCGTTTTAATTTCTTTCATATCTTATGTTGTATGCTACAACAAGATTATCTTGCACTATACGCAACACAGTATTAGCTTGCAGTATACGCAACACTAATCTTGGATCGTGTTACACACAATTTCATGTTTGTTTAATAGTAGTTATAATACGAAACATTGAGTATATATATATATATATATATATATTCAATGTATTTTGTTATAAACATCAACAAAGGATTCGTGCACTACACGCAACCCAGACTTGGCTTGCATTACACGCAATCGAGACCTTCCTCGATAGCGTGTGTTGTACGCAATACGAGGTTTTACTAAACAACGATATGCTATTAAAATATTATTAAAACTAGCTGTTATGAATAGTAATACCCACATTTTGAAATTATGTAATTTTTTTTTCAAAATATACTTCAATTTTGGATTCATAATATCGAAATTAGCTTAGGGTGAAATTTTGGTACTTTTCAGATAACTTTCACATTCTGATGAATAGTGAAAATTACTAAATTTTAATTAAAAACAACTTTTTTAATCGAAATAATTAATAGTGATAAATTATTAATTTGAGTGGTTTTATAGTATTTTTATAATATATTTTTACAATTTAATATAATTTTGGTCATTGGATGTAATTTCACATTTAAACCCGACATAAACAAGTGTCAATCTTTTGATTGTTATTATCTCTTAAGAACACGCTATTTGTTTTGACGATGGGAATTAATATTTAAATTAATTAATGAAACTGATATGTTTTGAATTTGGTAAAATAGAAATCATTTTTTAATTCATAATATCAAATATAGCATAGGCCAAATTTTTGTTATTTTTCTGGAAACTTTCATTTTTTTGATGAATAGTGAAACCACTAACTGGTAGTTAAAAAACTGAATTTTTTATAAAACATAACTTTACCGCTTCTGTGAGTGGAATTTCGAAAATTAGGGAGACACAGTTAATATGACGGACTAAAATGTGGTTCAATGAGATGAAAATAATTTTTGGTGAATAGTAACTTTTTTCCTTTTTTTACCACGGTTAAAAGTAAATAGGTTAATTAAGGGTAAAAATAATAATATTATTACCCTAACACATGTACTAATTCTATTGGATAAGTTTAATTCGACCAAAAAAACCTTAGGAATAAAATATGACCATTTAGGCCCACTTGGATTAGATTAGGACATTTATTATTAATTTATTTAATGAAGGGTTAAAATAGTTAAAATCAAAGTTTAATAACTAAATAATTTTTAATATATGGTTATACATACGATAAATTTGACTATAAATATTCATTAGAAAGATAAAACGAATTCCTACATAATGGTATTTTATTTGTAATTTTTAGACTTAAAATAAGTTAATTTATTTATGACACAATGATGATGCAGTAATTATCTTATTAATGAAATATTGACATAATTGATGTTATAAATACCCAAATAAATTTAATTTGAGACTTTTTATGAATTAAAATAATTTTATAGGTTAATAGGACATGTTAGTATTGATTTAGTTAACTTTGTTAGATATAATAAGTATGTTATGATTTTCACAAAAATCAATTACCAAATAGTGTCAAAATTGACATAAAATAGTTTTTTTTTAAAAAATATATTATTAATTGTTATTATATTCCTAAAAATCTAAGGTTCGGATAAGATACTTATATCATGATAGGTGTATAATAAATGGACCACTTGGGGGGTCTCTTGGATGTATATGGTAGGTTTATTAACTATATAATATAAACATATAAAGTGACATGGTAAATGTCAATCTAATTAACTAAGAGTCAAAACTAAAAGTTATGGTAAATATAATGAACTAAGCTTGTGTAATTCTATTGGATGAGAGGATTTCAACCCATAACCACCTTATCTTTGCAATAAATCAATTTTTATCTATTAAAAACCGAATATTACTTTATAATAAAATAATATTTTTAGTTATTCCAAAGGTGCCCCTCTCCTCCCTTATAAAAGGGCACCTCCTCCCTCTCTTCCTCACATCACTTTCTGGCTTCAAGCTCGGCCAACCCCTACCAATTTATCTTTTCCACTTCCCTAGAAATATCTAGAGGTCCAGGTCTTCTTCAATGACCAATTTTAGTGCCTTTAGAGGAGGTCTCAAAGAGGTGCTTCAAAGAAGAGGAGGTTCGGATACGTACGAAGCATATCAAACCTAAGGTAAGGGATAATTTTGAAAATCTCATTTTCATCTGAGATTGCTTATTCATAAGTACTTACTGTGTTATTTCTATCATCCATGTCCATGTTTTATAAAAGTGTATTCATGTATGTTTAAAGTCCTTTTTACCCATTTTGACTTTTACCCCATGGTATGGAAGGAATCATTCATTTATTTACCCTACAAGGTACTTTTTTACTTTTCCGACAAAAGTACGAGAAGAATGTTTTATAACGTATACGGAAAGAAAGGATTTTTACGGTTTTATATAGCCTTATTTTCATGAAGCTTCCTCCAAAATATTTCATGATTATTTTCAACAAAATCCTTTTCTTTTAAAATGGCATGACATTTTGTGAAAAGAAAATGATTTTGATGAAGAAAGGATATTTTACTCAATAATTCATTTCATGTGTTTTATCAGAACCATTCTCATCTAAGATGACATTATTTCACTTGTGTATGTTTCATGTATCATGTCTCTATGATTTACATGGTTTCACTTTTCTTATTATGAAATGATATCCATTTCTTTTATATGGATTATGTGATGATGGGATGATGTTTATGAAACCCATTTTATTTGTTGGGTTATTATGAATGATGTATGTTTATTTTGTGGCACAAGTAAGAATGATTTCATTATGAGATGGATGGGACCTATATCTACCTACAATTCATTGGGTAATGATTTATATCTCATGAGATAGACATGGCTGGAACACTAAGTTAATCTGGTTCAGTATTACAGGACTGGAACGAGGAGTAAACTCGATTCAGAAAGGGACTTTGTCCACTAAGATGGTCTTGGAAGCAATGCCTTGGCTACTATGGAAATCATTACATGTGTTTAATGGATTCCACAATTACGTGTTTTATTCTCATGCTATGTTATCATGATTTATGTTCCATTATTATCTATGCCTTATGTACTTCCATGTTTTAAGTCGTTGCTCAAGATTTTGATGTTAAAACATTATGTTGATGTTTTTAAGTTCAAATGTATATTGTATGTTTTATTTTATCCATGCTTACCCTTACTGAGCATTTGAGATCATCCTTTTTATGTTTTATTTTCCCCCAGGATTAAAAGAAAGGTTTTAGGTAAGGAAACAAAAAGTGGAAGATCTTTATTGGGGATGTTGAATATCTTTCACCATGATTAGAAGATTACGTTCCATGTTTCCAAAGACACTAAACTATTATGGTCCTTGTGTGTCTATTTTTGTTATGTATTATGTATTCCAAAAAAGTAATGTAATATATATGTACGTCAAGCTTCAGGCCTCTACAGTTGGTATCAGAGCAAAGGTTTAGTCAACCTTTGGAAACTAGGATGAGAGAACTTTAGTGAGATCCCTAGAGATATTTCTAAGGTATGTCTAGGAATGTCCCTAAGGATAAGTATAATTATAGGTTATAGTCCTAGAATTACAGTAACGATCTTAGAATTAAAACTAAGATGTTAGATATTGAAGGTACTCCCCTTTTATTACTTTGTTTTCCCTAGCATTAATTTTGACTCTCACACTATTCTTTTTGGGTTTTAGACGATGGCTGGAACTCGAAGGAACCATGTTGATCAATGAAATGGACAATGAAATGATTTTCCTCCTAAACAAACAAATGTTATGAGAGATGGAGTGAAAAATCTTATTGCTATACTTACACAAGATATAAATCATTCTGGACTTTCAAATGAGCAGAGAAGGGACAGATATTATATTGAGTCCTTCATGAGGCAATGTCCACCTTCTACCAGTTGGTCTTCTGATCCACTTGTTGCTGAACAATGGATCAGTACCACTGAAAAGATATTTTCAGTTCGTCAATGTTCTGAAAATGATAAAGTCATCTAAACAGTATATCATTTGGAAGGTGGAGCTGATCAATGGTGGAATCTTATTAAGAATACGAGGCCAAGAGATGAAATTGAGTCCATGGAATGGGACGAGTTCAAGAACTTATTTTTCAATAAGTAATTCCCTCGTATTCTTCGAACAAAGATGTAGAAGGAGTTTCTTGAACTAAATAAAAAGGATGATGATTCTGTTGGTGTATACGAAGCGAATTTTACAAGGCTTGCAAGGTATGCATCTGGATTTATCATCCAACCTGAAAGTAAAGTTGATCGATTCTTCTGTGGCTTAAAACCAAATCTTCGAAGGGAATTAGCTATAAGAGACTTCAGTAGATATGAATAAATTGTGTGTTGTGCTATCAAGGTATAAATGGAAGTTGGTGTTGCTTATCCATCTCATAGTTTTGACAAGAAACGAAAGATGGAGTTCAAGGAGAAATCTCAAAATAATGGTGAAAAGAAGATGAATGTTTCCTTATGCTCAAAGTGTGGAAAGAAGCATGGTGGAGATTGTCTTAAAGGGACTAGAAAATGTTTTAAGTGTGGAAAAGAAGGACATTGAGCAGCTGAGTGTCGAAGTAATGGAAAAAGGGTTTCTAATGATGTGAATAAAGAAAAGACTGTAGATAATGCACCACTAACACTTCAATGTTTCAAGTGCAAGGAAATGGGGAATTATGCTAATAAATTCCCTAATCCAAGGGTTAGTGATGATCGACATGAGCAACCACATAGGGAAAAGGACAAAGGGAAGTCACATGTGATCACTATTGGCAATCTTGAATATGACAACGATGTGGTGGAATGTTTAAGTGATTATGTAATGGTATTCCAAAATAATGTTGTATATAGTATCGTGGAATATTGGAATATTTATGTATTGGTCTATTGTGGTTTTCAATAATTTTATGGTACCGGTAACCATGGAAAGTGATTGAGATATTTTTGGAAAAAATATGATATGCGCATAATGAAGGGATAAGGAGAAAATGAAATGTTTGACAGTATTCATGAGCTCATGACTGATATAAATGAAATGGTTATATCATGGTTTGAGGTTTTGGTATGTGAAAAGAGTTAACTTTTTACAACACTCATGTTTTCACTAAGATTCAATGGGTATTAATTTTTCAAGAGAATACTTGATTAAGGACTTTGAATGTTTGGAATGTGACCAACAAGACACATCTCATGATATATGGGGATCAATGATGGTATTAAAAAGCTTTTTATATGAACTCTTTGCTAATAGTTTTCACTATAATATGAGATTGGATAGCAGTATTTTGGATAAGAGTAAAGATTGGAATGGATTATGTTGGACATAAGTTAGTATTGTTTAAGGATAGAAGTTTTTTTGATATTATTGATGGGATGTTATAGTAATGTAGTTTTAGAAAAAGAACAACCTGCAGGATGGGCGACAGCCCATCGCGTCGGACAAGGCTGTGGGAATCGAACCCACAACCAAAGTGCGACTGTCCTTTATCGCCTACCACTGGCCTACAAGAAGTCCCTGTTTAGTAGAAACTAGTTTTATTATATTAAGCAGTATGATATATGAAGTATAAGTCCATTTTAGGAACCATATATGATTACTCTCACTATATATAGACTTATGTATTTTTGATAACTTTTATAACCTTTTGTTTGAGACAGATGGAATGACCCATCATTCTATCACATTATCTGCCAATACTTCACGAATGAAAAATTCAACTTCATTTCTTTAAGAGATGAAATGTAAATTGTCCAATGAACGACCAATAGTGAGACTGTACCAAAATCATGAAAGTATTTCTTCTAATTCCAATTTCATCAACTTTAGGGAAATAATCTTGAAAACAAAAAATGTTGTCATAGTGCCCTTATATCCGATAAATCAGATGGTACCTTAGATCATAAAAAATCTATAGCTTTTTGATTGATGGCTTTTTCATAGACATTTTATCTACCACTCTCCATCAAAACTTGATGGTTAGATTTTTCTTCCATATCCATATTTTCACCAATGTTCTTCTATATGGAAACCCAGTGATGAGTTTCTTTGGGTAATCGTTACATTTCATAATTTAGTTTTTAAAATTATGTTTTAGTATTCCTTTTTACGATGTGGGTTTCTATGAATAGTAAATGATTTATAACCCCGACGAATTTCGAGGGCGAAATTCATTTTAAGGGGGGTAGAATGTAACAACCCGAGATTTTATAAGATATATTTGTTTTAATTTCATTCATAACTTCTATTGTATTCTACACCAAGATTATATTGCGCTATACGCAACACCGTATTAGCTTGCAGTATACACAACAATAATCTTGGATCGTGTTACACACAATTTCATGTTTTTTTTGATATTAGTTATTCTACGAAACATTGAGTATATATATATATGTATTCAATGTATTTTTTTATACACAATGTCAAAGGAGCCGTGCACTACACGCAACCCTGACTTGGCTTTCATTACATGCCATCGCGACCTTCCTTGATAGCGTGTGTTGTACGCAATACCGAGTTTTAGTAAACAATGATATGCTATTAAAATATTATTAAAACTAGCCGTTATGGATAGTAATACCCACCTTTTATAATTATGTAAATTTTATTTTTCAAAATGGACTTCTATTTTGGATTCAGAATATCAAAAATAGCTTAGGGTGAAATTTTGGTACTTTTTGGATAACTTTCACATTCTGATGAATAGTGAAAATTACTAAATTTTAATTAAAAACAACCTTTTTAATTGAAATAATTAATAGTGATAAATTATTAATTTGAGTGGTTTTAAATTAAATTTATAATATATTTTTACCATTTTATATAATGTTGGTCATTAGATGTAATTTCACATTTAAACCACACATAAATAAGTGTAAATCTTTTGATAGTTATTATCTCTTAAGAACACACTATTTGTTTTGACGACGAGAATTAATTTTTAAATTAATTAATGCAACTGATATGTTTTGAATTTGGTAAAATAGACATCATTTTTGAATTAATAATATCAAATATATCTTAGGCCAAATTTCTGGTAATTTTCTGGAAACTTTCATTTTTTGATGAATAGTAAATCCACTAAGTGGTAGTTAAAAAAACTGAATTTTTCATAAAACTTAATTTTACCTCTTTTGGGAGTGGAATTTCGAAAATTCGGGAGACACGGTTAATATCGAGGACTAAAATGTGGTTCAATGAGATGAAAATATTTTTTGGTGAATAGTAACTTTTTACCTTTTTTACCACGATTAAAAGTAAATACCGTAATTAAGGGTAAAAATGATATTTTTGTTACCCTAAAACATATACTAATTCTATTGGATAAGTGTAATTCTTCCAAAACAACCTTAGGAATAAAATATGACCATTTAGGCCCACTTGGATTAGATTAGGACATTTATTATTAATTTATTTAAAGAAGGGTTAAAATAGTTAAAATCAATGTTTAATAACTAAATCATTTTTAATATAGGGTTATACATAAGATAAATTCGACTATAAAAATTCATTAGAATTATAAAAAGAATTCCTACATAATTGTATTTTATTTGTAATTTTTAGACTTAAAATAATTTAATTTATTTATGACACAATGATGATGCAGTAATAATCTTATTAATGAAATACTGACATAACTGATGTTATAAATACCCAAATAAATGTAATTTGAGACTTTTCATGAATTACACTACTTTTATAGGTTAATATGACATGTTAGTATTGATTTAGTTAACTTTTTTCGAACTAATCATTCTGTTATGATTTTCAGAAAAATCAATTACCAAATAGTGTCAAAATTGACATAAAATAGTTTTTAAAACAAATATTATATTATTAATTGTTATTATATTCCTAAAAATCTACGGTTCAGCCAAGATACTTATATCATGATAGGTTTATCCTTAATGGACCACTTGGGGTTCGATTGGATGTATATGGTAAGTTTATTAACTGTATAATATACAAATACAAAGTGACATGGTAAATGTCAATCTAATTAACTAAGAGTTAAAACTAAAAGTTATGGTAAATATAATGACCTAAATTTGTCTAACTTCAATTGGATGAGTGGATTTAGACCCATCCCCACCTTAGCTTCAAAATAAATCAATTTGGATCTATTAAAAACCTAATATTACTTTGTAATAAAATAATATTTTTAGTTATTCCAAAGGTGCCCCTCTCCTCCCTTATAAAAGGGAACCTCCTCCCTCTCTTCCTCACACCACTTTGAGCCTTCAAGATCGGCCAAACCCTATCAATTTCTCTTCTACACTTCCCTAGAAACATCCTAGAGGTCCTGGTCCTCTTAAAAGACCAATTTTAGTGCCCAAAGAGGAGGTCTGAAAGAGGCGCTTCAATGAAGAGGAGGTTCGGATACATATGAAGCATATCAGACCTAAAGTACGGGATAATTTTTCAAATCTCATTTTTATCATAGATTGATTATTTGTAAGTATTTACTAGGTTATTTCTATCATACATGTCCATGTTTTATAAAATTTTATTCATGTATGTTTAATGACCTTTTTACCCATTTTGACCTTTACCCCATGGTATGGAAGGAATCTTTCTTTTATTTACCCTACAAGGAACTTTTTGAATTTTCCAAAAAAAGTACGAGAAGAATTTTGTTAAACGTATACGGAATGAAAGGATTTTTACGGTTTTATAAAGACTTATTTTGATGAAGCTTCCTCCAAAATATTTCATGACTATTTTTAACAAAATCGTTTTCTTTTAAAATGGAATGACATTTTGTGAAAAGAAAATGATTTTGAAGAAGAAAGGATATTTTCCTCAAGAATTCATTTCATGTGTTTTATCAAAAGAATTTTACTTTATGATGACATTATTTCACATGTGTATGTTTCAAGTATCATGTCTCTATGATTTACATGGTTTCACTTTTCTTATTATAAAATGATATCCTTTTCTTTTATATGGATTATGTGATGATGGGATGATGTTTATGAAACCCATTTTATTTTTTTGGTTATTATGAATGATGTATGTTTATTTTTTGGCACAAGTAATAATGATTTCATTATGATATGGGTGGGACCTATATCTCCCTCCAATGCATTGGGTAAAGATTTATATCTCATAAGATAGACATGGCATGAACGGTATGTTAAACCGGTTCAGTATTACAGGACTGGAACGAGGATTAAACTCGATTCAGAAAGGGAATTTGTCCTCTAAGATGGTATTGGAAGCAATGCCTTGGCTTCTATGGAAATCATTACAAGTTCTTAATGGATTCCACAATTACATGTTTCATTCCCATGCTATGTTATCATGATTTATGTTCCATTAAGATCTATGCCTTATGTACTTCCATGTTTTAAGTCGTTGCTCAAGATTTTGATGTTTAAACATTATGTTCATGTTTTTAACTTCAAATGTATATAGTATGTTTTATTTTATCCATGCTTACCCTTACTGAGCATTTGAGCTCACCGTTTTTATGTTTTATTTTCCCCCAGTATTAAAAGAAAGGTTTTAGGTAAGGAAACAAAAGGTGGAAGATCTTTATGGGAGATGTTTAAGATCATTCACCATGATTAGAAGATTATGTTCCATGTTTCCAAAGACACTAAACTATTACAGTCCTTATGTGTCTGTTTTTGTTATATATTATGTATTCCACAAAAGTAATGTAATATCTATGTACATCAAGCTTCAGGTCTCTACAATCTGATATATAATCGGTACAAAATAAAACATCTTCTTAAATAATATATCATTCTATAATGTATCCTTATGTTCAACTTCAATTCTTGACATATCCTTTCAAAATCACAATATAGCACTAAATGGGGTACATTCATCTATAATGGAATGGATCACATTGTTTAAAATCTCTAACCAAGTGAACCATTAGGTTAACCATTATATCAAATAATTATGGTGGGAAGAACATCTCTATTTCATGTAATATGACTATAACCTCCATATTCATGTTTGGAAACTTTTCCTGGACTATTACATTACTATATATGGCTTAAAAAATCATATCTTGGTTAATAAATTCCTTAAATTTTATGAAAAAATGCAATGTAATTAAACTATCATCAAATCATTCATCAATACATGATAGTAATTTTATTTTAATCCAAGCAGCATCAAATTATTCATTGACACAACAATCCTATTAATTGATGAATATCCTTAAGGATCTTTTATATTATTATAAAAAAAATAAAATTTTCAATTTTTTCTACATGGATAGTATGTAAACAGTAGGAGGAAACAAATTCCACCATTTACCCTTCAATAATGATGAATCTTCCCTTATCCCCATGTCAATAATATAAACCAATCACCGATTCCATATTTTCTTTCTAAATAACATTAAGTATTGTGATAATAACACAATAATATACATTTATTTCTAAATACATGTCATCCAGAAAATTTATGATGTACAAAAAATTAAAATATGATAATTCAAAGAAAATTTATCACTTTTTACCACTAGATTTTGTACGGGTTTTCGAAAATGGTTTTCCAAAAATAGTTCCTATAAATTTTACTATATCGAAAAATTGATCACTCATTAGTGAAGACATAGTTGTAAATTGTTATATATTCCCATTTAATATAGTTTTCCCATATTGGAAAATATTTCAACAAGGTAAAAAAAATTCTGTCTTAAAAACATATTGTTTAATGAATGTTTCAACCGAATGGATCTTGTGCATTCATCACAAATGGGACACCCTATTTTTCCATTAATGTTGTTGCCTGAAAAATTTACATAAGAGGGAAATTCATTTATTTTTCCACAAAACATAGTCCTCAATGTGAATTATTTATTTCTATGATCATCATACATTTTAACACATGTATTCCACATCAATTTCCCATCAATAATCAATAGATTCAAATAGACATCAACATCATTAATAGGTTAATTTGGTCAAAAAATAAGCAGACGAAGCATAATTTTTTGTCTCTTCATGCACAACCATGAGAGAATGTTATAATTGACCAACATGATTGGAAATGTTTTGTGTGAAATTTTCTATACACTAGAAGATTCTATTCCATCTATAGATAATGCAAGATAAAATCGTCTATGATCATTCCCAAATTCACGATATTTATAATCAATTTTTTCCCACTGAGGATAATGTACTAGATGACATAGGTTCCCATCTTGAAATCTTATATCTGTATTCTATGCCAATTTTCACACAATTTGTTTACATCTATATAGTCTTCTAAACTATGTAATTATTTGAAAGTATCATATGAATACCAATGAATATTATTCATTTTCTTGCATTGATTAATGACACACATAGAGAATTTTATGATTGATTCATGGTCCCTATGAATAATTTTTCCCTCATTTGGATAAGAATGTTTTTTACGCATTATACCCATTGAAAATAAAATTCTTTTATTATCATATTTTCAACATTGAAGATCATTTTCTTCTAGTAGAATGTCATTTTGGAAACCAAATAGTTATTTAAGTCAGGTGTTTCTCCATATTCTACTAGAATTAAAATTATATAAAATCAATATTGCTGAAAATTATGTGAATTTAGTATAACTGGTATACAATAGTCTCATTTACCAACAATTTAACTTCTCAAAACAGAATATACAATAATGAAGGTCATCTTCAATTTCCATTATCATTTCTTATGTGAAATATCCATCATCATTTACATTGTAATTTATATCAAATGATCCATAAAATTTAGTATCTTTCTAATTAGTGTGCACGTACAGTTTTCCATGTGTTTAGTCCAATATTTATATCTTTGATCTATTCTCTAACAAAAAAACATCCTTCAAATTCTTCTGAACTAATTTTTTTTGAAAAACAACAACATAAACATGGAAAAAGGATTTAAGATGTGTTCTATGCATTCTCTATTCAAAACATGAGGAACTCTTTAACTCCATATACATAGTCATTTTTTATGATTAAAATGTATTTTTTTTTATTCATATACATCCTATTAGGTATAGAAAATACTCATTTTGTATAATAAATAAATAAATAAAGATAAGACAATCATTTAAAATATTCAATGTTCGTGATAATTCTAATTTGGGTAAACCAAAATTTTATTGGTTCAAAAACTTTCGCAAGGCTTTAATGTAAATGGTTAATTGACTTTTATAAAATAATTGTGCCATTATGGATGGTATTATCTTATGAATTCATCTCAAATGATTATGGTACCCTATATTGGATGACTACTACTCAGAGTTGTTCTAGAAAATAGGTTCATGTCTAAAAGAGATGGGGGTGAGTCTCAATATAAAAATAAAATAATAATTGTTCAAGAGAATAAGTTGATGAGGATGGAAATTTTCACCTAAATACATTTTAAATTACAACATATTAATTTAAAATTTAAAATATCATGTCAAAACCAATTTCAAAATTCAAAAGGTTTCATTTTTATATTTTATTGCCCTGATTTAAATCCATATTTTTTTTAAATTCCTTAAGAAAATCAAACAATTTATTTTTCAAAACCCTTAATAGTAAACACCCCCCCCTTTTCTATAAAAAATGTTAGCATCAATTTATTTTTTTAAAATATTATTCAAAAACCATTAAAAATAAATAAAATGTTTAAAAATGTTTCAAAGAAAATATGTAAACATTGAAATGTTTAAAACATTAGAGGTTTACTTTGAAACCACATCATGAGTTTTAAAACACTGAATCCATTTTATTTTATTTTAAGGGAAACCTGATATTTCTATTTCAAAACCCTCTTTAAACATTTAAACCATATTTTTTCAAAATGGTAATTTAAAATATTCATGACCATAAAAATTATAAGTAGTCCACCACCCAGTCAAAAGCTTATTTCAAAATTTAAATCGAAACATGATTGTACTTGAATAACTTCTTAATTAACAAGGATCATATAGGATTATTTCAAAATCTAATCAAGGGAATTTTCATTTATAAAAAACTAGTTTCATAAAATATCACATAAGAATCCAAAAATCCAAGATTTCAAAATCCATATAATTTAGTCAAGAATCAACATCAAGAGGGTTTAAAAAATATAAATTACGTTTAAAAATATTTTCCAAATATAATGAGGTATTATAAGAAGTCACTATTTGATATTGGTATTAGATTTTATTTGAGTTTATCTATATGTGAGGTGAACATGAGATGATTTACTACCCAGGGAGAGATAAAGATAAAGGATTTGGTTTTTTTGCATGTAACAATCCTTGAAGTTACAACATGTATTGAGTTTATACATTTTTTTGAATGTTTATAAGATCATGAAATGATTTTGGTAGTTTATGAAATGTGACATAGTCATTATATAGCATGTTGTTAGATACAAGTGAGTATTTTCAATAAATATTTAGTCCTAGGAGGGCCGAATGATTATTTTTAATGTGATTGGGTGTGCTGAGATAGAAACCACATCACATATGTTGTTCACATAATATATTCATTATTGGTTTATTTTTTAATGGTTGTTAAACATGTTCACATGTATGAAATATATTTATTCTATGAAATTAATGTTTTGACCTGTGTTCTTTAATTATTTACATTCTTTAATTAATATATGTTCACGCATAAAAAATTTATAATCTCTAAATCATTTTTAGATCCATAAAATAATTTATCTAACATGGTTTGGGTTATGTTACCTGACATTATTTTGATAATGTAACCTCAATATCAACATGTATTAGACCTTTGTTCAACAAATGAAATTAATATTTGGTACATATTTATTTCATGGTATCTTAAGTACTTTTAGTAAACCTTAATTTAGTTTAAAATAATGCGTATAAATGGTTTGAATATACATAGTTATGTATTCCATTTTATACCCTGAGATCATATCCTTTTAACATATATTTAAAAATAAAATCTATATATTCCCATATGAAAGTGTATGTAGGGTATGAGTTAAACATTCCAACTAAGATTTCACCAAATAGTTAATTAAATTTCACTAATAAAACACTTCATAATAAATTGATTGACCACCATTTAAAAAAAATGTTTCAAAAAAGAAATATATAAATTAGTGAAATATCATACATTGATATCTTTCTGAAATCCTATGGAAACCCCAGTTTGGAAAATATAGTATAGAAATTATTATGATCAATAAATTTATTCCCATCAAGATAAAAAAATGATATTTAAAAGCATTCATTCAAAATCCAATTTTATCCAACCAATGTACATAAGCATACATAAGAAATTGAAATAACATTGAAATATAACATTATAGATTTTTAAAATATATTAAAATCAATTTTATACATCCATAAAAATTCATAAAACACATTTTATAAAAAATCAAAAAAAATGTATAGTCCAAAATAAAATAAAGACTGAATAAGATCAATTGAGATCCATTATAAGAATTATTTATGATAATAGTAAACTATAATAAATTACTGCAACAAGCCCATGAAATGTAAAAAAGGATGAAAACAATGTGTGTAGCAGGGATCTCTAACCTAATATCATCAAATAAAAATTCACAAAGGGAATCTCACTGGATACTAGGGTGTAAAAATAGTATACATATACTAATATAATAAAAACCCCTAGTTTTCCCATCAATAACAACAACATCAAAAAAGAAATAAGTCTATCACATATATAACACTACATGTGATGAAACATTGATATTACACCACTAACATTATGGGATAAGTAATAATGATGCAATGTACAGACACTATGACACACCAATGTCCACTAACAAGGTTACATTGGTTTTCCATCACATAGTAATTGCGAATGTGAGAAAATATAGAAACATGGTTAATTTATAAATCAGTAATAAAATATAATAAACAAATAAAATCTCACCTACAACACCCTCCAAGAAATATCAATCTATCACATCATATAATAATGACATACTAATAGTCAATAAAAATCCTAGAAAAGAAAAATATACTATAGAAAACACTCACCTAAGATTTTCCTAATAAAGGGACAAAATCATAATGAAACTCTTTTAATAAAGTGACAACAATCCTTAAATAACTAGATATATGAAAATAATTTTACAAAACCATACTTGTTATAAAATAAAGAGACCTTTTATTAATTACCAAATGGACTAAAAATAGTAATGTAAAATCATGTTATAAATACCCTTTACAAAATAATAGGCATCAACACATTGAAAACAAATCATTCCTCTAATTAGAGTCAACTAATAACCAAATAATCATTTCGAAAAAAACCTTAACCATTGGTCATATCCATTTGAAGTCAAAACAGGGTCAAAACCATTTTTCATTCAACATATTAATTTAAAATATCCTCTAATAAATTTACAAAAACACTTAAAAATTATAAATTAATAGATTATTAAATAAGGTTAATATCCCCATTGAAACCCCTTATGGCCTACATAGGATGCATCAAATAAAATATATCATCCCATAATGGGTATCAAATAATTATTTACCATCTAGGATCAAATTTAATATATGGGAGGAATACATTGAAAAATGGTGGAAAATGGAGGAATCTATAAAAGATCACTTCTACACAGGTCTTGTGAAATAGGGTGTAGAAGAGAAGTAAACTGAGTTAAATTGAGTGGATAAAATCATCAAGAGGATGTTGAACAATAGAACTAAAAAAGAAGTGAAAACGAAGAAACTCATGAATCACCTGACTACTATAAAATATATAATAAAAAGCACATTACGTGGAACCCAAATAAGTAATCAATGAATGAGGAGGAGGATAAAATAACATAACTTAGATACAAGCATTGATTAATCTGAGAGAATGTAGATATATTGTGGAATCATTGATTTGTTTGTGTCTTGATTCGATCCTTTGATTCATTGGTTCCTTGATTCGATCCTTGTAATTATTAGAGCCTTGATTCTACCATTGGATTCATAAAGGTGGGGCATAGATAGAAGTGGACTTACACAAAAGCCTGAAATACCATGACCGAAATCTATGTGTTAGGGTTCTATAAATAGATCAGGGATAACTTTGTTAGTGCTTCCAAAAATTTATTGATAAAGATGCCTTTTATCAGTGCTAAAATAATAAGTACTGATAAAATATATCTTTATCAGGACTAAAACATTAAGAGTAATAAAAGATTTATAATTATATTTATAGATTAAAAAAATTTTAAATAAATTTATATTATTATATATTTATTTATTATAATAATATAATAATGATTATATTTAATTAATTATTTTTAATTATATAAATATTCATAAAAATGTATTTATTTATTTATAATTATAAATATACAATGTTATAAATATAGTAAATACACATTTATTAATATATATGTAAATACATTTATAATTATTTATTTATAATTATAAATATAAATCAATAATTATATATAAATATATATTTATATATATATTTAATAAATATATATAAATATTAATATGGTAAATAATTTTTTTCATAATTTTATAATTATAATTACATTTATATCACTATATTTATTTATATAATCAAATATGTATAGGTAATTAATAAAAATAAAAATAAAAATCAAAATAGTAAATATATTATTTATTTAAATATATTTATTATAATTTTATAATTTTTAATATATTTTTATCATTATATATATTTATTTAACTATATATATATATTTAATAAATATATATAAATATAAATATAAATATAGTAAATAAATTCATTATTTAAATATATTTATTATGAAATTATAATTATTTATTTATTATTATAATAAAACTTTTTTTAAAATATTTTTGTAAATTCATATCATTATATATGTTTATATAATTATATATGTATTTAATAAATATATATAAATATAAATATAAATATATATATATTAAATATATTCGTTTCTTATATTAATTTATTATAATTTTATAGTTACTTAAATATATATAATTATTTATTTATAATTATATAAATACTTTTTAAAATGTTATATTTATTTTTTTAAAATTATAAATATATAAATTTATGAATATAATAAATATATGTATAAAAATATATTTATTTAAAAGTATTTATTTCCATAAATATTTTTAACATTATTAATGAATTTATAATCTTAAATGCATGAATTTTAAAAATGAGTGAAATTGAATAATTAAAAATGAGTACAATTTTAAAAATATAGGAAAAATAGATATGATTTATTAATTTAATATAAATTATTAAAATAATAAAGTTATTTTTTGTAATAAATATAAATACATATTGAAAATATTAAATCATATTAAATAAATAAATATAAATAAATAATATAAAATAATTAAATTCCAAAAAAAATTGTATTTTAAAAAAAAGTATTGATAATACCAAATTGAAATAATATTACAGATAATTAATAAAATTTATAGATTAATAAAAAATATATTTAATATATCATATTATAATGAAATTCTAAAGTGAATATTAAAATTTGAATAAATTACATAAATATTTGGTGTGTGTATTCCTATATAAGATTCCATTAATTACATAAATATTAGTCTGTGTGTGTGTGTAAAATATAAAAATGCATTAAATACATAGATATTTGTGAATTTAATATAACAAATGTCTGATATTTTTTAAATTCGAAAATCAAAGGACATTCAATTATGTCTATTAAACAGTGCAAGTAGTGTGTATTTCTAATTATAAACCATTGTTCACTAAATATATTATTTATTTTATTTAAGAAAAAATATTTTGTATTATATAAATCATATTTTTTGAAATAATATATTTATTGATATATATATATATATATTGAAACATATATGAATATATTTCTATATTAAATGTACTAAGGAATAATTATCTATAAAAACTATTAAAAATTAATAAGACATTAATATGTTTTTAATTATTACATTTTATTCATTTTATATAACTATATTTAATAGATATGATTTATTACCATTTATAATTAATATATATATATATATATAATTATTAGACTTATTCATTTTAAATTGTGATTATTTCTTTAATAATTGTTTTTTAATAATTGTGTAATTTACTCATTTTTATGTTTTCTTATTGAATTATTACATATTATCCATTTTTTTATAATTATTAAAATTCATTCATTTTAGATATGTATATTTAATATATAATAATTATTAATATTTATAATCTATATATATGCATATTAAATTGATTCATTTTTTCAAATAGTTATTTAATTAAAAATTGGTTAATGTTTTTGATAAATTATTTTTTTATTTTTTATATTATTTACATCATTTTATTCATTTTATTAATTTTACATATCTATAGATTTAATATAGAGTATTTATTAATATTTATAATTTATAAATATTTATATTAAATATAAAAGTTTTTATCAACAATTATTAAATTAAACAAATTAATATTTTTTGTTTGCTATATTTTAATTTTTATTGGATTAATTATTTCTCTTTTGTTTGTGACTTTTATGAGTGGAAATAACACTCTCATAAAGGATACCCTTTAACAATGCTAAAAATAAATCACTTATAATGGGTACCCTTTGACATCACTAAAAATAAATCGCTGAAAAAGGTACCATTTATCAGTAATAAAAATGGTATTGATAAAGGTTTTCATTTATCAGTGCTAAAAATGAACTTATATAGGGTACCTTTTGTACTCTTTTTATCACTAATAAATGGTTCCCTTTTTCAGCATTTTTTGTAGAGTTAATAAAGTTCACCTTTATCTGTTCTTTTTTAGAGCTGATTATGGCTAGCGGTGTTGAAGGCTAACAGTGTAGTAGTGATTCAAAAAAAATGTTAGAATCCATCATAAATATGGGACTCAAATATGAAATAATAACGATTTGATCAGATGTAATTGTTGTAATATTTAATGCAAAGAATGAATTTGAGAATGGTGAGAATAATAACACCACATAAATAATATGATTTATATGAATTCAAATGAAAGCACATTTTGATACCTCAGTCATCTAAATGGGTAATTTTATTCCAAATGAATTAAACTTTTTATTATCTCGTGTAAGGAATGATGAATATGGTGAAACCTAAGTGTAAGGTATAGAAATCCCATTTTGAGCCTCATGTGATACATAACTGGGCAACCTAAAAAATTTAGATACCAATGTAATGTAGTTTAGTTTTATCCACTTGATAGATTGGGTAACATAGTTTTCCAGTCAACTATCAAAGAGTCATGTGTGAAATGATTGACATGATGACCAGTATAAATTTTTATAATTTATGGGGTTCATTCCAATTTTGGGTTATTATATTGTAAAATATTGTTTTTGGAACACTGAAAGTTATGATAAATGATGTCATCATTTTAGTGGGACTATATTCATTAAATATTTATAATGGAAATATATAAATTATGTTTCTAACCCATTAATATTTTATTTTTTTAGATTATTTAATGCATCATGTTTTTCATTTTATGATCTCTTATAAGTATATACTATAATAAAATTGTAGATTGGTATCTAATATTGAGAAATATTCTCAAAGTGAATAATTTAGATTACATGAATGAAAATATTATAAAAATAAATTTTTCTGATTATGACTCATGGTTATTCAACACTCAATGTACATCAAATATTTATTTTGATAAACTTAGATTAAAAAATAACACATAATTGTGGAAAGGTGAAGTAGATATATGTTTAGTAAATGGTTTTATAGATGATGAGTTAGTGCTAACTTCAAATGTCATGCTTGTGATTTTCTCTTAAAGATACAAAATTAGAAATTAAATATTTTATGTATAAATAAATTATAAAAAGATGATATGATATATGAATTGGTAGGAATTTTAATTTATCATTTATTATGATTTATAGATCTGAATCGTGCATAAATTGTTTCAGTAACATTATTGAGAATTTAAAATAATTTTCTATTTATTAAATTTTATGTGTTCAATCTGTTGTGATGAATGAAACGCAAAAATAAATGGAATAATGAATTTTTATAATATATAGTGAAATATATTAGGATATAATTAAATTATACATGACTTTCAAAATAAATTATAATATGTAAAAATTTAATTATTAATAGCTCATTAGAAATGTATTGTTTAAAAATATTATTTTGATTTTATTTTATAAATGTTTTATTTGAAATATAAATATATATATTTTAAAAGTTTAGATTTAAAAAAATTAAATTAAATTTTGAAATCAACTTGTAATATCTTTCTAAGGGTGATTGTTTTATATTTTTTTGGAAAATGACGATTTTTTGTTGAATAGTGGAAAATACCTTTGTTTTTCTAATGATGTAAGTTTTATAACATGATTATGATATAATCATAAATTAAAAATATATGAAACCATTAATATAAAAAAAATAAATGTTTAAGGATTAAAATAAATCTTTTAAAACTTGTATTTTTAATTTTGAAATAGATTCATGACTTTTTTGGAACCAAAATTATATTTTACTATCATAATTTTATTATTATTTACATTTAATGTAGTTTTTATATGATTATATTATATTTTTTGGTTGTTGAAATGTAAAATATCATTCATTCAAATAATAATAATTAATTTAGTTCCTTTCAATCACCCATACATAATAATATTTGGCTTAATAAGTATAAAATCATTTTTGAACATAAAAATAAATTTTTTTTAAAGAATAATTTTAAGAATTTTTATCAAAATTATTTTCAATCACTCCTAGGAAGTGAATATTATAAAATTAATTCCTTATTAATAAATATAATTATAAAAATAAGTTAATATTATAAAGTTAATTTTATTCATAATGAAAAGTTACCATGGTGAAAATATTGTTAACACAATTAGGGTTAATAGTGTTAAAAAAGTGGTTAACCTAAAAGATACGGTTTAAAATAAAAGAAAAAACAACATAAATATAATTGAGTTGTTTTAAATCAATATTAAAATACCTAAATTTTAAAATATCACAATTTTTATCCATATAACCAGAGTGAGACATGTATAATATAATAAATTTTCAAGTATTTACAAATTTTCCACTCACCAAATTTATAAGAGAACATCCTATTCAAACTTTTCCATGTAAATTTAGCACTATAGTAATTAGAATACTTCTTTATTCATTATTAAATTTAATTCCCATCTTATAGATTCCTTGGTATCACTAAATAACTATATTAATTAGGGTTAAGGTTTAAGAATAAAGTAGATACTCAAAGAATAGGTAATTGTCTTTACTAATACATTTCAAGTTTATTTTTACGTTAACCTCATTAAATTATTGTGTAACCAAATTAATTTGAAAATATAAGTATATACACTACAATTAAATATTATTATGTTAATTCCACATCAAATTCAAATATCTATTATAACTAATGGAAAATAATATCTTCGATTATGCGTACATAATGACTAATATCTTTATAAAGTGGGGTATTTTATTTTTTACCACCATGTCCCAAGGATTATGATATATATAGATTAAATGGATATATATTTTTATTTTAAAATAATAATTATTATATATCTATAAAATATTATCCCCCTTCTTACCCTCAAATTTTTAGGAAAATAATATTGATTCTTACGCGTACGTGTTTACTGCCACCTCAACGAAGCGATGTGAGTCATTTTTCATTTATTCTAAGAATGGATTGTAATAATGATATATTTAATGAATAAGAATTATATTTATGATATTATATTAATTATATATATTTATATATTATATGCCTTTATTTTTTCCATTCATAAAAAATAAAAATGTCACTCGAATGCGTGTACGAAATACGGTCTTTAGAATGTTATATAATTCATTTTTCATCACCACTTATATTATTGGTTATAAAATTTTATTAAATTATTAAATAAGATAATTATGAAATGATTAATAATATATGTTTTATGAAACCATGGTCGTGGTTCATGGACCGAAAAAGTCAAAATGAATCTTGTATGAGAAATGGAACAATTGACACCCCAAATATTGGTTTTAATGAATAATTTTTAATTAATGTGTCATTTTAAATTACATTAGAATGATATAGAGTAATATAAGGATGAATATTTTTATATTATAAATTTATAATAAATATTGATTTAATATACATGAGGTTAATTGTTCTTATAAATCAATTTAGGATCTAAGGTAAGGGTTTATGTTGCAATCTCCTTTTTAAAATCATGGATGTTCATGTTTAAATTTCTTTTAGGGAAATTTTAGCCTATATACATATCTGTCTATCCCACTCTTAAACCCCATATATTTTATTCTCCTTTATTTAATAATGTGATATTATATTATTCCATTTATTCTACACTCTTTGATACTAAAAATGATTGACAAAATGATTAAAAAAAATGACCACATTACCACTTTTTGAATGGAATCACTATCTTGCATATCGATATTCCTAAGAATTTTTTATGGATGTTTTTACCATTAATTAATTTTTAGAGGTCATTTTCAATACCATTTAACTTATTTTCAAATGATTAAGAGGAGTAATTTCTTTTTTACACAATACTCACTTTAATCTTCTTAAAAAAGTATGAAAATAATGTTTTCTTTTAACATATATAACATGAAATGATTTTACCAGCATCATGTAATTCCTCTGAGATGATGTTTTCATTATATGTTTTAATGTTTATGAATAGGAAACACTATACCAATTTCATGTAATTTTCATTCTTAAAATTTTCCAAAATAAAAGGGATGTTTTATTCTCATTTTAAAATCACATTTTAAATGATTTTATAAAAATGTTTTTTAATTTATATAAACATCATTTAATGAATTTTATAATTTACTAGGAATATGTTCTTCTTATAAAACCAACATTTTATTACCCAAATGGATTAAAATGATAATATTTTAAGATTGATTTCATGAAACCATTTCTTTCCAACAAGATAATTATTCTATGATTAAATGATGAATGTTTCAGTGATCTTATGGAAAAATTATTTATGATTTTCGATATATGATTAGTGGTCCCAAAATTATATATCCATAAAATGAATTGAGTTATATTTCAATCCCTTGATGTAATATGAATGGGAATGCAGAGTGAACCAAATATAGTAATGAAGTTTCTTTACTATAACAGTATTGATTGTGATCCCTGACTATGGACATGATCAGAATGGAGAACGAACCAATGTAATATAGGAATCTATATACTATGATTATAATAAATGTGAAACTTTAATTAAGAAATGGTTTTATTTTCTTTGGTGTATTCCAAAAGCTTATCTCTTTTTTTTAAGATATGCTCTCGGGACCATGATTGATTGTTAATTATTCAACAATATCCCGACCCAGGTCTTTCAATATGAAAATGTTTTATTCCATGAACCCTGAATTATGATATTTGAATGATTATATATTATTCAAATAATTCATCATCATTTATTCACACCCTTATTATAATATTATTATAAATTATGATCATCGATCTTTATCTATTATGTTTACCCTTACTGAGGTTCTTGATCACCTTTTTATGTATATTTTTTCCTAGGTTTTGATGAAAGGTATTATATAGGGGTGTGTTTAATTAGGGTACTATGTGAGAATAATGTTCTTGGATATGTTTAGGATCTTCCATTATATAAGTTGATTATATACCTAGACTCTAAATATAATAATCCTTTTTGGTTATGTGGTGTGTATTATAATGTGATATATTGAATAATCATATAAAATAATGCATGAATTTTTTATATAATGACTGGGTGGTCATAGTTGGAATTAGAGGTGGGTATTATTATTTTTATATATTAGGTTAAGATGAAAAATATGATATAACTTAAGATAATATACAATGAATTGAAAGATAGATAGGATAACCCAAAAGTGCCATTGGTTGATATAAATTTCTTATAATTTGGGACATAATTAGAATGATTTTTTTGGTTATATGATTTACCACTATGGTTAATAATGAATGAATGTCTCACTATAAATTTTAATTTTAATAAATGGATTACAATAGAAGTAATACTATTAACAAATAATGTGACGGATAATGAAATGAGTTTCCTTATGAGAAGACACATAAAATTGGTGATGAAATGTTAAATATTATTGTTATACTCACACAACTACTTCATGCTATGAATAATATTGAATTTAAAAATGCACAAAGGAAATATAAATGCATAGTTGGGTCATTCATAATGAAGTAACCACATTACTTAAATGGGTTATCTAATCCACTAATTATTTGGAAATGGAATAATACCATAAAAAATATATTTTGTGTTCCCCAGTTCTCTTAAAATGAACATGTTTTGTTGGCTATTTATCATTTTGAAGACTAAGATGATCATTTATGGAAACATATTATGAATATGAGGCAGAGGAACATATTGACACTATAACATGGAAATATTTTAAGAGGGTACTATTTAATACGTACACTACTCAAACTCTATGGACAATAATGTAAAGGTTATTCCATAAGGTAAATAAAATTTATTATGAATCCATCAGTGCATATGGGTAAATTTCAAATGACTTTTGGGGAAATCATGTAGATTTACCCTAAAACATAAAATAAATCTTGACTAATTCATTATTAGATTAAAAATAATTGTTTAAAAGTAAATATTTAGAAATGACTTTAGTAAAAATGAATAAATATGTGGATGTTATATGAAGGTAGAAATGAGGAGAGTAAACTCCCATTATTCTCATGGTTTTGGGGATAAGAAGGGTACAATGGATATTTGGGGACGGTTAAATAAAAAAACCATATAGGAAAGAAAATTATTCATTATTTATACCAAATATGTGGAAATACGTGTGGGTGAATTTATTAAGAGGTAATGGAAATTATTTTAGTTGTAGAAAATAAGGTAATTAAGAAATTGAAATCTAAAGTTATATAAAGAGTCCAACCAATGAAATGAATAGATATAAATGTCAATTAAATGTACCACCCACACACTAATGAAATAATTTTAGTGAATATAAACATAATTCAAATAAATGCACGAATAAAAGGGTTATTTAAAAAAATAGATGTAACGTTCCAATTAATCCGTGTGATATAGGGAATGTTCATGAAATCAGAACTACTGAAGTAGGTCATGAGAACAAAGTGGTGAATGGACTAATCGTCTAATCTAAAACTGAAATTGTCTTATTTTATTTTATTTCTACCATCTATTTTATATTTGGATAATTTTAAAAGGGTTTTATATTAGTAATTCAATTTATAGATTTTAAAATATCTAGGAAAACTCTTAATGTGTTGGTGATTTCATATCAAGTCTATTACTTATATCTGATAATGATCAATGGGAATTTTATTCCAAAAAACCATGTTATTCTCCCCCATGATGAATTTTATTTGATATTGGGAATGGATTTTAACTCTTTTTATAGAACACATATCAATTTAATAAGAAACTAATTCACATTTTATAGTCTAAAAAAACCTATTATTATCTACAGGTGCGAGGATGAAAAAAATTATCTAAAGGATATTACATTTACTCTATGGGTATTACTACTTATTTATGATATGTGTTTAACTTAAATGGTTGGGTAAAATTTCAACATTAAATATATTCCAATTATTTGAAAATATATAAAATTATTTCCCAATGAGTTTTTTTTATTTCCCTGAATCATAAAGATGAATTTTTAATATAACTCATGATTTGGGCTGACCCAATGTCAAAGAATCCTTATAGACTGGCTCCGATTTATTTGTAGATATTTTAGAAACAAGTTAAGGAGAACCTAGAAAAGGGATTAATACTCTTATATGCAACATAATTGGGTGATCTTATTATTTTTCTAAATAATAACTATTCGAAATAAATATATTGATTAATTATCAATAATATATAATCGTCAAAATCAATAAAAAGTATATTTAACCAATATTGATGAGATATTTGATCATATATTTAAATATCAATAATATTAAATGAATGAACATAAAATAGGATATCATCAATTTGGGGTTTAAATAGATGATATACTAATGATATCTTCCCATATGAGGTATGGTAATTTAGAATTTATAGCTCTATAATTGGGACTTATTAATGTCCCACAATATCTTCATGTATCTAATGAATAGAGTCTCTAGAGATTACCTTGATCAGTTTGTGGTAGTATTCATTTATTATATTCTTTTATATTAAATGAGAAAGTAATATCATGATAATTATTTAGTGATTGGTCAAAATACATTGAGTATGGAGAAACTATATTAATAGATTTCAAGTGTGAATTTCAACAGCAGAAAGTGTGGGAAGATAAACATAACATATATAAATATTATATCATTTTAGAAGAATGTTCTATACATATCACATATTTTCCTGATAGAGTGTCTTAAAAGATTAGTTTCCTCAGAGAATAGAAAAATAATAAACTTATTTAATAAATTAACATTTACATATTCCAAAAATATCTTCATATTACTACACTTCTATAAATATAATACTTAGAACATTCCATCAAAACAAGGGAGGGGAAAACATAAAAAGGGTGAGATTAGATGCTCAGTATGGGTAAGTATGATATCTTTAAACCATAGTAGTATACGATGATCATATGTGTATGATGACATAATCATGGGCATGTTCTCAATATTAAATATCCATATCTAGAAAAATATTGTATCTTAATTTCTAAAATCAAGTTATATTCAAAATCGTGATCCATAAGGGTGTTAATCTATCATAATCATTTGAGATTCATAAAAAATGAATGTGGTATCATAATCATAATTAATCATAATTTTCTGAACTTATATAACAAAAATAATAACCAAACATTATATTATAAGCATCGTGAGAAGAAATCATACTCTCAAATCAAAATGTTATCATATCCATTTATAATTATTTATAATAATAATATTATGAATATAGATAGATGAATTCAAACTCATTATTACAAAGTGGACAAATATATTAATAATTTTTGGTTGAAGTGAGTATCTCAAGAGGAGGGGGGTGAATTTAGTGGCCAATAAAAGTTTCTGTCAAAAATAGATTTAAATAAAATCCCAAAATTAATTAAAATAATCTAGTTAATCAAAATAGATGATCGATATAAGTTCTAAAATTTTGAAAGATTTCTCAAATATTTATTATGTCTAATTTAGAATTACAATGAAAACTACTTTAACTTTTGAAAACAATTTACTACGTTATATAAACACTAATTAAGACTAATGATAAAAGTTATGGGTTTTATTATAGATTAAAATAGATTTAGTTTAATGTAATGAAATAAAATAAAACACATAGTAGAATTATTACAATAGTTTTAGTATCAAGATGATACTTAATTCCTCTCCAATTATAAAATCACCTTTTTTTAATAATATTATTTATAATAATAAATGATCCAGAACATAGATCAGGTATAAAAAAACAACCATGATATGCAATCCACATATAGAACTGTACCACAATACTATGGGATCAAAAAAATAGGACATGAAAGGAAATATTCAACAAAATGTGTGAAAAAAGTGTAAGAATAGTTGAGAATATTTCAAGTGTCTTCCAGTTAAGGTATTGGAGATATTGTGTGTGTTAATAACATATAATGAACATGAATTGATCAAAATGTAAAAATATTAAAAAAATGAAAATGTAAAAGAATATAGAAAATGTTGTTTTGCACTTGCCTTGTAATATTTAAAGATTTTAAATCACTAAATTTTGTTTGAATAGCTGCTCAAATCATGTTTCTCAGAATTGAATAGAAATAGATCATCATATGCACCCTTTATTCTAACTTTACAAGATGATCTAAGTGAATGTGGAGCTCCAATCTCTCACATTCAGTGTGTTGAAAACATATAGCATGTAAGATCTATTTTTTATCTATCTATATTTATGTTTATTCATGTACATGTTTCCTTGAATATTTTTTACACATGTGCACATGAAGAGTCTTCTTATTTATTTAATAATTAAATGTAGGCATATCTATTTGAAGAAAAATCATCCACACATCATACTCAGCTGAAATATGTGCATCAATATTCTCATCATGTTTTTATGAAATTTTGAAGTAATAAATTTCATTAAATTCTATAATATGGATGATATAAATATTTATTTCAAAATATTCAGAAATAGTGACACTAACACCTTTTAATGGTGAGACAATCTATGGTGGAAATTCATGCCAATGGTTACTTAAGCTGGCGGTGACACGTCCTAATGGTGAGTCATGAAAATAGTAGGACTCCTTAATGTTGAATGATCTCATAGTTAGGTTATTCCCTTATGTTTCAAAAATTTTACTCCGATGGTAAGTAATCTCAATACTAATCCAATTTATGATGTGCCAATATCTGATGGTGAGTCATCCTCTAGTGGTCGGTCTTTTGGAAACATATCCAATTTTACATCCTGGGAGTGACATATTATTGATGGTAGGTATTTTCCAAACTTTTTATAATTTCAAAGGGTAATCTCCAATGAAAGGTGTTTTAGAAAATTATCCAAATTTCTCATTCTCAATGATGAGTTATATCTAGCGATGATTGTTTTCGAAATTTTTCCAATTTTTCATTTAAATTGTCTGTCTATTTAGTAGTGACTCATCTTCAATGGCGAGTTTGTCTCAGAATTAGAAAATTTATCACAAATCATTATTATATTATAAAATTATTCCATAAAACAAAAATCTCACTAATAAGAAAAGAAACATGATTTTGTGATCATTAAAACATGAGTACCGATAATATCACCCTTTTTGATGATACAAAATTATGAAATTTAATAAAACATAGTATCAAAATACATAGGAATGACAATGATATCCAATACATTTATATAGGAAAGATATATGTACATAAAGGTAATTTTATAATAAAATACAATAATTACCATAAAATAATTTCACCATTTTGGGATTAGTAAAAAGTGAAGATTAGAGATTAAAATAATTGAAATAACGATTAATAACAAGAGATTTCTCATTAATTGAATCCAAAATTGGTATAAAAAATTATACCAAAATATCCCCATCAATGATAAAATTTACCAACTCAATGCTTCTGAGATTGGGTTGAAGTTAAAAATGAGGCTCATCCATTACCTTTTTCAGAAGTTGAGGGATAACCAATTGAGCCCGAGGTTACAATAAGATCAAATATAAGAACAATAATAAGATAAGGATCTTCTCTGATGATTATTGGTTGGAGGTGCTATAATTATTCTATGGGAGAGAGAAAAAATTTTTAATTATTATTAAAAAGTTTTAGGAGGATCTTTAATTACACTTGGGCTGAATGACTATGGAGATGACATTGGAATGGTCAGATGAGCTACAATAGGAATGGCATCCTATACCACCACCATAGTTCCATACACCTAAATAAATGGATTCATAATAGTTATGAAATCCATAATAATATTTACACCCAAATCTATATAACTATATAAATACTTCTTCTATACTATAAAATTATTTAATACTAGAGTCATCACCATAAATTGATTTACTTTCACATAAATGTCTTCACTAACAAGAAAAATCCTATGATTATTATATAGAAACTTTAAATGATCATTGGGATCATTCTTAATATATATCCTTGAATGATAATACAAAATATATTTCATGATTTTCCCTCTATAATCCAACATACCTTTCATGTATTTTGTAACCATCTAATGCTCATGGTCACTAGTATCTCAAACATTCTCAATAATTCCTGAGGGGTGTCAAGAACATCACTTGAAGAAGCTCAAAGCCCTTATCTCACAATAGATATTATCATCTCAATATCAATAGGAGGAGGTAGTGAACATGACGAAGAAGAAACTGAGGTAATATTTTATTAAAATTCCAGCAAAAAATATAGGGTGTGCATGAATGAAGACCTCATCTCACACACTATGGTTCTCATATATTTTATTTCAATTGATAATATTTTATTTTACACCTCTACTTCTATAATATGATTCATCGTCTTGGGATGGATTTGTAGAATCAAAAATGACAAAAAATTATTGCGTCCTTATAACCGATATTCATAACCAAAAGAGGTTGGTCTTTTATCAAAGCACCATATTTTGAAGGAATATTTTCTCTGAAGGATTCATGATCATCCTTGGTGAAAATATAAATAAGAGTATCTAGAAAAAAAAGTGAGGGAAATGAAGAAACATACCTCCTCAGCTCTCTAGTAGGTTCAATCTGATCAACTAAGAATCCCATGGGATCCATCACTTATACACTAATAGTTCCACTATGCCTTAGTGGACTACAATTATAATCTGAATCTATGTAATCTAAACTACCCTAAAATAACTAATAAAATTATTAAACTCCTCATAAATAGGATGAGTCAACCTTCTTGAAGTATCTTCATAAGACTTATCAATAGAAGAGACAACATCTTAAGGTTCACTAAGAATAGGAATCATACTCAACTACTCAACAGATCATTGCACAATAATAAATTTCTCCACAGAAGTAGTCTCAACATCCATATGCTTCGTAGATTACTGATTCACATATGTATTCTCACTATCCTTATGCACATCAACTGAAGAAAAATCATGATCTCCAAAAACAAATGGACCTATTGGATGTCTAGCCATACTTGTGGATTCCTACCCTAAACTGATTCTTCATTTTCTTCTCTATCATCCAGATCGACAACTACATAAAGTCTACTTATTACTTCTAATATAGAGAATTATATATCCAAATAAGGGTAGGGTGAAAAAGGTATTTCTATGTCCCCATCACCAATTCTTCCACAAGGACCATCTGGTTTATAATCTACAACTCTTTCATCTTCACCTCTATCAATATTTTCTTCTCCATTTTCATCACCACATTCATCATCATAATCATCATCTTCTTCATAATCATTTCAATTATCCTTAGAGTATTTTGAGGATGTCTGGAATTTTTCTTTACCAGAAATTTCAGTTTATTCCTCATTATTACCTTCTTTCAAAAGAGTATCTCTGGAAGGGACAGGCCTGGTCAGACTCAGTGAACAATATGAAATGACAAGATAGATTCTTGGAAAGACCAAATCACTTAAATAATCTATATGAAACTCTTTATTTTCATCACAATATTAAAAAGAAATTCTTCCTCATTAGAATATTCAACAACTTCACTAGGCCCCAAGACAGGGTCTAAATGGTCTTTTCATCTAAATTAATGACCATCCAGATTAAATTCATCATAAAACCTCCAACTATCATCATCTTAATACTACTTCCATAGATTATTTTTTACATTCATCCTTTTATAGATCACCCCCATGATACAATAACCTTCACAAATGAATAAAAATTCTTTTCAATCTTTAACCAAAACCCTTGGTCTCAAGCAAGACCAAAATTAATTTGTGGTAAATAATTGAATTTTACCATGAATGTGTCTTACAAATTTCCATAATTTGATTCATCATGTATTTGTAAAGATTAATCATCCCTATTATTTTTTTCACAAAAAACAGATACACATCATGATACCTCATTGTTGAAAAGCCACCCTTCTATGGGAAATGCATATACTAGATAATATTAAAAAGAAATCAGAATTCCACATCAAGTACTATTTCTAAATGCCTTCTCAAAACTCTATCATATATTATATCATCCAAATAATAATAATACATAAAGGTCTAATTAGACTCTAGAATAATGCTTTCGTAATTTTTCAAAACACCCTCGTTAGGATCCTTCAAACTAGTATCCCATTTTTTGGAGGAAAAGTCAAATTTGCAGCAATTAAATCCAATTCTTAAAAAATATTCATTTTACTTGAAACTATACTCAATGACATAGTAAAAATCCTGATGTAACCAAGGATAATAGGGTATCTAATTAGAATATAAATATTATATCCCTATATGGTTTTATAACACTTTCATCCCTGATAACTTTCTTGACATCAACCACTCGACATAAAACTCGATTTTCGGTATTATAACCCTCTTCGCAAGCACAAGATTCACCATCTCAAAAAAAATTGAGTGTCTCAGTAAAACATTATACTTAAAAGAATTATTTTAATAATATATTAATGTCTCTAAATTAAACTTCACTCTAACCATATCGGTCAACTCAGTCATTTCGAGTGAAGGTATGAGAAAGTTGATGGTGTGGAGAAAAAAGGTTGCAACAATGTTGAGAGAAATTCACAAGGAAAATAGTGTGTTGAAATATAGAATGATTTATATTTTTATATCATTTTGGAATTATAGTGATTTGAAAAATTAATACAAAAACAACATTTGCAATGAATTGAAAATTTAATAAAATAAATAATTAGTCAATAAAACATAAATAGAAATTGTGTCTTAAAAATTAACACCATGAAATTGAAAAAATAAAAAATGTTTTATAATAGAATGTAAATATCAATGGTTTGTAAAAACAATTATGGTAAAATCCAGTGGTGAGGAAAGTCTCAAAAGTTGGTAAACTCAATGGTTTTCATAACTCAATAGTGGGTAAAATTAAAAGGTCGGTAAAAATCAATGGTGGGTAAAACAAAGAGGTGGGTAAAACTCATGGTGATTAAAACTCAACAGTGGGTAAAACTCAATGGAGAGTTCTATAAAATAATGATTAAGAAAACCTTATCATACATAATTCTTGTCTAATGTAGTTCATTTTCTAAGAATATAATATCATAGGGTAAATATCAATAAACGTAAGTTATGTACCGATTTATTGAAGAGTTGTATAAACCCTTTTAGTATTGTTCGCTCAAAATCTGATGTATTAAATTATTGTGTTTTGTTCTAGAGTGAGATATAGGGTTCTTATATATATTTATAATAGTTTTTTATCACGATTTAATGGGACATGTCAGAATTTATATCAATAGTCCAATAATTTTTGTTTCATCTAAAAAATGTCAGCACAAAAACTACCTACAACTATGTATTCAGCTTCAGTTGTAGATTATTTGACATAAGTTTTTATCTTACAACACCTAGAAACTAGAGATTTTCCCAAAAATATGACTAGTTCTAAAGGTTCATTTTATATCTAACATACAATCACCAAAATCAGCATCTGAATAACTACCTAATTCAAATGATTTTCCTCTATGGTAAAATAATTCTAAGTTGTTAGTAACCTTAAGGTATTTATAAATTCATTTTTTGAGAAACCATATTTTAATATTTTGGGTTTTCTTGAAAACAAGCACACATACAAAAATTAAACATAATATCTGGTCGACTACTAGATAAGTAGAGAGGACCTCCAGTAATTTATTTATAACTGGGTTGATCCATTAATTTGCTGGCTTCATCATAATTCAATTTATATGTGGTAATTATAGGAGTATCACTACTCTTACTGATATCCAAACTAAAATGTTCTTATAGATATTCTGTATATTTACATTAATATAAAATAACTTCTTCGTTATCTTTGAAAACTTAAAAACCATTAAATAGTTTCATTTCACCCATTAAACTCATTTAATTAATTATCATTTTTTAAATGTTATTACTATAGAAATTTTTATAATATCCTAATACAATATCATCTAAATAAATTTTAACAACTAAAAAATCATCTCAAATTATTTTTATTAGTATGTTAGGATTAGTTATACCTTTTGAATATTTTTTGAAATAATTAAAGAGGTGAGCCTATCATACCATGATCTTGTAGCTTTTTTAATCCATATAATGTTTTTTCATAATTTTAAAACTCGATCCGTAAAATTAGTATTTTGAAATATAGGGGGTTGTTCAAGAAAATCATCCTAAATTACATATAAATTCAAGAAAAAACATTTGAAATATATTTTATATATTTTTAATCAATAAGTTCAACAAAGGATAACTATATTATAATGTCTTCATGTATGACTATAGGGGAAAAGGCCTCATCATTGTCTATACCATCTTCTTGACTATAACATTGGCTAACTAGTCTGGCCTTATTCCTCACTATAGTAAATAATTCATCAACCTTGTTCCTAAAAAACCATTTTGTGCCTAATGTTATGGTGTATTTGGGTATACATATAAGTTTCTAGACATTTTTTCTTTAAAACTAATTTAGTACTTCCAAAAAATAAATGAACTAGAATTCATCATTAATTACATAATTGGTGTTATTAGGTTTTAACTTTTACAAGAATTCTTAATGTTTTACCTGGTTTCTTAGATAGTCTCTAGCTTGTGTACATCTATCAAAGTCTCCAACGAAATCATCTAAATGATTGTATTTAAGAGTATAAAATTTTCTAGAAAAATATGTATACCTAAACTGATGGTCTTCTATAGTTCTAGGTTTAGGACTTTGATGTTCCTCATAACTAGAAACTTTTTATGCTTACTTGACATTATAATTAGTGTGTTTGTAATTTATGTTCAGAGTAGATAAATCATCTTAATGATTTTATAAATGGGTCTTAGGATCATGTGTATATATCTCATAGAATGTTTAATGAAATTACTCTTCCACAGTATTCGTTTTCTTTTTAAATAATCTGTAGGATTTAATATAGGTTGAATAACTATGGAAAATTACTTCATCACTTGTGGATAGAAACTTTTCATGAATATCCTTAGTATTAAGAGTAAAAATTTCACAACCAAAAATTGTAAATTAATTGACCATAGGATTTCTACTGTTCTAAAGTCTATACGGGGTATTATTTATGATAGGTCTTATAAAAACTATATTAGTTATGTAGTAAGATATATTTATACCCACTTCCAAAAATTGGACAAATATTTCATATTCATTAAGAATATTATAAGCTATATTTTGATGTTTTCTGTATATTCATCCAAAAAACCATTCTTTTGAGGGGTCCTATGAGCATAAAAATTATGACTATAGCTATTTTTTTGTGAAAAATGATTGAAAGTATTGATTTCAAGACTCACATACATGGTCAATTATTATGATGTTAATTCTAATTCAACATAGGTTTTCTATATATTTAGAATAGATTGTAAAATAAGAACAATATTTACTTTTGTGATCTAGAGAGAATACCGAAGTATACCTTGAAAAGTCATTTGTAAGTAAAAAAATGTAATGATTCCCATTTAAAATAGAAACTCTAGATGGTCCAAACAATTCAATGTGATACAATTGAATAGTTTGGGATGTTGAAACACATATATTTAATATAAAATAAATCACGTTTTATTTCTATTTTTGATAGGGGTTGCATACATTGTCATTTGAGAACCCAAGTTTGTGTCAATCCCGAACTAACTATTTCCTAGTATGATTTATATGTCAGTGAATGTTATAATGGAATATTCTTCTTTGAGAAAGAAAATATTCATTATGAATTTTACATAAGAAACAAACATTTCTAGAAATCAAAGAATCAATTTTAGAAGCATACAAATTATCATTTCTTGATGTAGTAAATAATTAATCATTTTTTTAAATTAAAAAAATAAAATAATTGTATTAATATTTTACATTAAAACTGTAATAAAATAATTTTTAAAAAATATTAAAATTATATATTGATCTATAAAAAATTAAATTATAAATTAAAACAAAGTTGTTGTTACCAATTCTGATAAGGCCAATGTTCTATTCATTAATATTGTCACCAAAGGTGACATGACCACCATCAACCACAAAATTTTTATTGAAGCTCGAGTAATCTCCTATCATATTTTTGGGAAAACTCTATCCATGTACTATAAATTTGTATAGGAGTTTTTCAGGAATCTTTCCAAAAAAATAATTTTTATACTAGAAATGACTTTGGATCCAAACTATTATTGTTTCTAGATTTTTAAGAGATAAAATCCTTATGAACCCACATTTTATGTATATTTTTCCTTTAGGACGATTTTAAACTCATTGAAATAAGAAAATTATTTTATCCATTTAAAAAATAACAAACAATAGTATAATTGAACTTAAGAAAAACAGGCTCTTAACTACTCTTCTTTATACAAGTTTATAGCCTAGACCAGAAATGTATATAAGAGAAATTTTTTTCCTAAAATTTGAGTAAGTGTTTAATACCCATTTTAAATTTGTCTAAATATTCTATAAGTTTCTCTTTTGACATTTCTAGTTTTTTTCCTTTATAAATTAATAATTTTATTCTATTTTCCACACTAGGATCAGATTTAACTTTTTTAGACAAAGCATGTTGTTTCTTCAAAATTTTATATTTTTATTTAAGTTCACTAATATTATATTAAATATTGTTTTAGAAATAAATCATTTCTTATTTATAGATATCATCATAATTTTCACTTTTAGAGTGATGGGAATCAAGTACTAGAGATACAATAGGTATCTCAAAATCAATTTTCATGATGCACGTGTTAGCTCTGTCTAAATTCTCCCCTGACTAGAATCTAAAACACTTTAGTTATCCTTAGGGGAACTCCATTATTATTTCATGTATTTATTATATTATCCATATTTTACTCATAATTCTTCTTGTATTTAACTTAGGATAGTATTCCATGACATGTCCTATACTATTATTCTCATAAAAAATAATATCATTTGAGTTTTCATCTATTTTCTAATCTATTTTCAATGTTACCTTGTTGTTATACATTCCATTGATTTTGGTTTCCTGAATAACATTAATATTTTATTTAAATTATCAAAACATCTAGCCATATGGGCTATTTCCTCATCACTATATGTCGGTGAAGCTTCATCAGTGGAACTTCCAACTTGTAATATTTAATTGTATTTCTATTTTGGAGAAGTAGTATTAAAATATATAGATTTTATATTTGGTTAGTTATCCTCTTCCTTATTTATCAGTTATATACTGATGTCATATGATCCCCTTATTGACACATATTTCCCTTTTCATCACTCTGAAATACATCTTAGTAATCTCATGATTTGGTCAATTTATGACTTTTGATTTCCAAAGGATTTCCTTATATTAACTATCTCATTAAACAGGTGATACATATCATAAATTACCTCCTTTGTTTTTATGTTAAAAGTATCATATTTAATTATATAAGTGTTGAATGTAATTTTTTTAAAATTATTAGTTCCTTTATGTGAAATATATAAAGCATACTGAATTTCAAAGGTAGTTTTACTAAAAATTATCCAATTTAATTCCTCATTTATAAAGGCATAGTAACGAGTCTTCATAGCATTTCAATTATTATTATAATCAAGAATAGTAAATCATCCAATAACTTTTAGTATTCTTAGGTAACATATACATATCCTTTAAGGAGACCAATTTTAAGAACCCATGGTTTCTATATGTATTTTCATCTTTCTTTTCCATTGAGAATAATTTTTCCCATTAATGAGGGGAGGTCTATATGTAGGACAACCTTCTTTTCTATTATCCATTTAACAAACTAAATTTAGGTATGACAGGAATTCAAGATCATTAAAATAAAACTAATTTCATAGTTGAAAAGTCTTTGAAATACTTTGATGCCAAATGTTCGTCAAAGTGAATATATTAAGAGGGGGGGGGGTGAATTCCATACCAAATATTTTTCTGACCCAAATCGGTTCAAATAACCCCCAATTAATTAAAATTTTCTAGTTAATCTAAATAGAATATTTATGAATGTTATGAACTTTGATAATATCTCAAAAACTTATGATGTCACCATAAGAACAATTATGGAAATCATTATAACATTTGAAATAAATTTAATTAATCATAAAATTATATAAACTCTAGTTAAAAATAACTATAAATTTTCTGGTTTTATTAACATATTCTATGTAAACTAATGAAATAAAAAGTACATAGTGGAATAAATACAAGAGGTTCAGTTTCAGGTAGAGACATAATCCATTCCACTTGGAAATCACTCAATTCCACAAATATTATGTAAAATAATCTATGATCCACAACCTGGATCAGGTATACAATAAAAAACAAGATTATAGTCCACACAAGGGCCACTTAGAAAATTTTTGAAACTAATAAAACAGTCCTAACATGGACCTCTTCCAAAACATGTGAGGAAAAAGAGTAAGAATATTAGATAAGATATCAAGCGTAATTGAGTTATGTTACGTGGGGAAATTTGTTTGTTTATTATATAGATTGAACACGCACTGATCATAATGTAAAAATAATAAACCAAAAGAGCATGTAAAACAATGTATAAAAGAATTCCTTATTCATTTCACATATTATTTGAAGCTTTAGACTCCATTAATGTAATTTTAATAGGTTCCGAAGACATGTTTCTTGAAAAGGAAGTGAAATAGAGTGTCGTATTCTCTCTTTATTCGGATTATATGAGATGATCTAATTGATTGGAAAGCTCTGCCTTATTTATGTCAGTGTGTAATTGGGATGCAGTTTGTATGGTATATTGTTTTTAATTTTATCTATGTAAATCTTTGTGTATCTATTGACATATATACTCATATATTTTTTACACATGTACGCATGAGGGAGTTTGCTTATTTATTTTGAAATAGAACACATACATATTTGTTTGGTGAACAATCATCAAGATCCATGCCTCATACTAAGATCTAACATGCACATTAATGTCTGTTGAATGTCGTTAATAAATTAAAATTAAAATAATCAAATGAATTATATAAGATGATATAACTGTTAGAAATAGTAAATCCAAAATAATGGAAAAAATGATGGCGACTCATTTGAATGGTGATACAATCCCTGGTGATGAGTCACACCAACTGTGACTCAGGCTAGTAGTGGGAAATCCTAATGGCGATTTAGGCTAAGGGAAGTTCACATCAATGGTGGCTCAGCTCGACAATAGTACACTACCGTAATTTTCAAAAAAAATATCACTCTCACGGTCGTTTATCTCATTACTTCTCTAATTTTTTGAGTTCGAAGATCTAATGGTGAGTGATTCTCTGGCAGTAGGTCTTTCCAAAAATTATCAAATTTTTTATCCTAACAGTGACTCATTTCTAACTATAGGTATTTTCCCTACGTTTTAAAATTTCCATGGGTCATCTACGACGGCAAGTGTTTTCAACACTTACCCAAATTTTTGATCCTCAATTGTGAGTCACATTTAGTGACGAGTGTTTCTAACACTTTGAATTTTATTAATTCAAATTGTGAGTCTCTTTGGTGGTGACTTATCTTCAACAAAGAGTCTTTCCCAAACTTAACATAATTATATCTAATCTTTATTATGTTTTAAAATTCTTGCATTAAACATAAATCTCACTAATAACACAAGAAACATTATTTTGTGATAATTAAAAGAAGGGTTCCATTAAAAATAATGTCATTTATTATCATCATTATCTCATCAGATATCTATATTACATTAACCAATGCCTTGGAATCTATAATAGAGACAATCATCACATAATCGTAATCTATTCATTTTCTTTCCATATGGACATGACGATATTTATAATTTCATGATATCTTAACCCATATAAACTAAAACAAGTTTAATTAATATTTAATCATCATAATGAATAAGAATTCATAGAAGAATAAGGATGTTATTTTTCAAACATTTCCCTAGTTATTAATATGTGAAATCAAAAAAATGATTTCCTAGAAGAAAAAACATTTAAAATATCACTGGACAATTTTTAGGAAAATTACCTTTTTATTTTAAAATCACATATTTAAAATATATATTTTTTAAATAATAAAGAAAAAATATTCTTTTAAGTGAACCATGGAATATAGAAAAGTTATTTTATATTAAATATTGGTCGTGATTTTGGGAAAATCCGTTTATTCTGTATATCTTAAAACAACAATTCTGTTCACACTATTGGTGAAAGGTAACCATTTAGAAAATGAAAAAAATATTTTTTTTAAATTTTTATAGGATATAAAATTTGTATAAAAATTAAATTATTTACTCATTTTAGAATATTTAATACACTCTTGAAAAATTTTATATATAAAAAGACATGTGAAAAAATCATTCTTGAGCATAGAGGAAATATTGTCAATTTTTATTAGAAAACTTTTATTGATACTTTTAAGTACCAAAGAGGGTAAATTGGTTCAATTATTTGGAAATTCCATGAATAAACAGATTATATGAATATAGTTTAGTTTCAAAGGAAATGATCTATATTATTTCCCTCAAGGGAAATTTAGCATAGAAAATCCTAAATAGATATAAAAATTTAACATAAATCCCATACCTAAAGTCTTGTCATTGTTCAGGCATTTTTGTGTCTCTATTTTAATAATGATAGATTTATTATAAATTTATTACAAAACCATACTCATATATTTCGTATTACATATGATTTACTTATAACATATTATTTTATGTTTATTAATTACTAGTACACACTCGTGCATATGCACTACATATTGGATTAATATTTTTTAAATGTAAAAAGAATACTATTTGTAAATGTTATCTAATAATATTATTGTATATAAAGTTCAAATAACATTGTATTGGTAGATTATAATGGTAAAAGAGTCTATTTCTTAGGGATACACCAATAAAATACATGAATAACAAAAACAAATATAAAAATTAAATACTAATTTTGGAGGGAGATTTCAAATCATTTTCAAAAAAAATTATTGTCTTGATTATTGGCCATAGTGGGTTAAGAGAATAAACTATACACCATTAGAGGCTTCATCTAACCACATGTGAAAATATGCTCTATAGAAAGGGTACTGCTTGTAGTGTAATTCAAACTGAAAGACATAATCATTGTAGGAGTCATTACCATAATAAAAAATTTGAACTGTACAAAGGATTCATTTTAATACATAATGATAAAAACCAATCTTTTAATTTTGAAATATTTTATTATGTTCATTTTTGTAGAATTATATCAACTAATTGAAGTTACATTGTCTGTAAGAAAAAATTATGGTTTCAATATGTCTTCATCTTCATCATCATTCATGAAATGCATCTTTTAGATGAAAATAAAATTATATAGATTATTAAATAGTAATGAATATTCAATGATGAAAATCTAATCTAACAAGTAAATAAAATATGTTAGTTGTAATTAAAATGAATGTTTTGGAAATGAACAGTCTAGGGATCATAGGATTGGAATATATTGTGTCCTATTTTAATCAATCGAGACGTATTTTGTGACTTGACAATATAAATAACTATAAAAAATACATACATTGTGATGTAATTAAACTGACTATTATGGAAATTTTATACATTTTACAAAGATGCAGTATTTTGGAAGTATAGTAATATGAAACAAAAATTAAAAGAGGTTTTAAATATGGAATGTTTTTTAGTATATGAAATATAGGAAATGTAAAAATAAGAGTTATATATCAGGAAAAAATGTCACATATTTTATATATCCTATCAATGAAACAAAACCATAGAATAGGTAATAGGATCAACATTTCATATATCCTAATAGTTGAACAGAAAATTGGACCAACAAATGAAATATGCTAACAATGAATAAAAATAATATATGTATACTAAAACTGAATATTTTAGTATGAAATACTAACAATTTTTTTTACATGACTCAAACAGGGATAATACATCGAATAAGGTATCAAATAGTTCACTGTTGTACTATATGAAAAATTAGGAATTTAAATTATATAGGTTGTAATCTTGAAATATTCATGTTACAATGGATTCTTCAACGAAAAAGGATATATAAATCATATCAAAAAACAAAAGGATGAGTAGAATAAATTTCTTATCAAGTGTATGTACTGTATCTAATGTAAAAAAAATTCACTATAAATTTTAATTCTAAAAACATTAATGAAAAAAATTTGAGTTTTGAATATGTATGTTTGCTTTGTGTTTTCAGCATCTGATTTCATTATATTTTTCAGTTTTCTAGTTTTAATTTCCCTTCGTTATGATGTGTAATTTAGTAGATTGACTTGTTGTAAAACATTTTCTGGAGATGTCTAGAAATTATCTTTCAAACTATCCTCACTATCCAAATAACATGACATATTTTTCTACATATAGATTATTTTTATAATAATTTAAACCTAGAAACTACAGTGGTTGAAATCATTGAAAATTAGAGTAGTGCATTAATAGTACAATGTTATTTAATAGTACACAAATGTAGTTTGAATGAAATTTATGTTTTTGATATATTTAAAATACCCAATATCCATGTATTTATATCATGTGTTATTATAATAAGGGAAATAATATAGAATTCAGAAAGGATAATAGTTATATACCCAAGTATAAGACATTATTAAGGTTGAATTGTCTAATCCTTTGGCAATATTTAATTTCCTGGCAGAAGACCCAATAGTTTGATGATCCTATCAAAAAATGATAAAAGGAATATATCAGTAAAGTGATATTAATTATTTAGAAAAAAACTGAAAAATTTGAAAGATATTTACCTAGAAATAATGAATGGCACTTCTAAATCATGAAGACCAACTGCTTTGATCATCCAGTTTAGTAACGAAGAAAAATATAATGTTTCCTAATTTGTTGCTTTAAGATAAAATTAGTAATAATTATAGATTTACCAATTTATGTTCTAATATGTCAATAAATATACTAAATTAATTATCATTATCATTGATAAAAACCAATTTGTAGATATTTTGTTCAGATAAACTATGACGGTTCTAAATATTGTATAATTTTACATCAATTTCTAATATAAATTTCCTTGATTTGATGTGGTTCAATTCTTTAGGGAAACTGAACTCTTCATCATCTTAATTACAAAAATATAAGAAAGATTAATTTTAATATTACAATATTATATATTAACATGATTTAAGAAGTTGGATTTACTTGTATCAAAGATGATCTCAGTTGTGTAGCTATTTTATGAATACATTGAATCACTTTTTTTTAAATAAAATCACTAATAATGAGTCCGTTATGTTAGTAACCATTAGCTGAACTCTAAACTTTTTAGAATTAATATTATGACCACACTTTTAATATAATTTGGACTTTTCATCATAAGTAAGGATTTAGAATAGTGATAATAAATAATTTATAAAGTAATGAATATATATTCAGCTTAGAGTAATGAAAGTAGGTGACAAGTTGCAGGACTAGAACCAACTGCTTCTTTCTAAAATATGCACATTCTTTATGAACGAGTGCCATGATTAATTGAACCAGCTATGGGTGCTTTGAATTTCGTGAACTCTATCCATAATTAAGCTCTTTGTAGGATGTAGTAGATTGATTACATATAAATATATAAATTATTATGTGACAGTAGTGAAAAATTAATAACATTACCTAATGACATATAAAAAATAATGATATATTGTTGACCTGTTAACAATTTTTTCACATCTGAAATAGAATTCTTTCTATTCCATTAATGTATTTCTATTGAGAGGTTGGGAGTTGTTAGTGGTGGAGTATGTAAAAGTGACGCTATTATCACCTCAAGCCTAATAAATGCAGAATAACATACATGGAAATAAATGGAAATGAAATGTGGGTAGTCCATTTTTTACATTCAAATATGTAAATAATAATACGACACATGTATGGGTTGTTTCAATGACAGCTTCATATAATGTTTCAACTACTAGAATATCATGGTTGTAAATAATTTTTGTTGGATTAACAGTTGTTGTCACTATAATAGAGGCTGAAAGGAGTTTCAAGTCATTATTAGAGAGTGTACTTTTTAACCAAAATATGAAAATAAAAATGTAGAAATATAGAAAATGTTAAATGTATATCAAAACAATACTGGTCAATATTTTCAACAAGACGAGCAGTAATATCAAAATGGTATATGGGACTTTGTTATTTTCTTTGTAATATAAAATTTCATTTTGAAATTCACCCCATAAACCGCACATAACTTGAATCCCTCTTTAGGGAAAGAAACATAGATAGTGGGAAAATTCTTGTTTACAGTCATGTATTGTAATAAGTCAACATAAATGACATGTCATTTTCTAGAATAATCTGCATCCTGTGGTTGGAATTACCCATATATTGAAGTGGATTTATGTAACATAGAACTAAAATTATTTTTAAAATAGAGTTGAAATATACAAAGTTAATTTGATGAAGATAAGGTTTAATTAATAGAAATTGTATAGATTAATTTAATACAACATGGTAAACATAATAATAACAATGTGGTATTTATCAGATGTACCTAATTGATGTTCTTGTGGAACGTTTTTCTGCTTGATGTCATCAAATGATGTAAAATGATAACAAAAACGTGGTAGTTGTACTTTACATGGATGAAAAAACTTCAAGTTTGTAAAGATAACAAAACATGGGTGTCTAGTTGCTAGAAAACATCCATGGTTTGAATTTAGATGTTTTGTATAAGATATCAAGGTCCTTCACCCAAGAGCTGTTTGTACATGGAGATAAGCAGACCATTCGTAATTGTACATTGAATCTTGGTTACTTGTATATACTATGTTAAAATGTTGGATAATATGTATAGAAAAAAGATAAAAGACAACAATGACAGTATATATATATATATATATATAGATCACAACTTGTACCCAAAATAATATATCAGTAAGGAAATAAAATACAAATAATTTTTTCCCTACATATGTTAATTTAAAATATTCTAATTTTTTCAAAGATTCTTGGACTATTGGATAATAGTTAATGAATATAGATCACAAATTATGTAGACAATATGTATATATACACTATAACAAGTACAATAAATAGTTGATAAGTAAAGGGAAAAACACTCAGAAATTGTTTGATGTAGATAGTATGCTAAAATGTTGGATAATATATGAACAGAATATATATCACATATGATGTAGGTAGTGTATATATATATATGCTCTAATAGGATCAGAGCATAGTTGGGAAACAATGAAAAAAACTAGTCATGAGTTGTTGATGTATCATAATCTCACCAGAATATAACATATTGTGAAATCAACAATGATGACTTCATTGGAGTATTTAGAAGATGAATTGAACCACTTGTTCAAGACACGAACTTGTATAATTTGTGTTTCATCATCATCTAGGGTAATCGCATTCATCAGGGTTATTGAGCATGAAATTTTTGTCACTCTACATATTTAATTAGGGTACAAATAAAACATATTAAGTTGGTAAATAATTCACGATTGTAAACATATTGGGAATCCAATCAATATTTGAATATAAAAAATTCATTATAAATGATACCTAAGATAAATTATCAAATATTTCATTGTAAACAATATTCTAAGTGTAATCATAGGATGTATTATTATTACCAATCAACTACAATTTTCAAACCATTTGCAGATGTGACCGTAGATACTACAACATATAATTGACCCTGAGAGAACACTAGATTGCAAAGATATATCCCAACTGATGACAATGATTGGCCTTGAATTTTATGAATAGTCCTCACATAAGAAACTATCAATTAATATTTCATTCTTTTTAATTTGAATGGTGATCTATAATCAGAGTGAGTCATAGTTAGTCTTAGAATGAACGCAGAATACCCTGAATGGCATCCACTTAAAAGTAGTGCTCCAATGGCATGTTTTTCCCTTTTTGTAACAATCATACGAGTCCCATTACACAAACCAATATATTGATCTACATTTCATAGTAACATAATAAAAATAGAAATATGTATATAAATTTTGTAGGAAGATATCCCAGAGACATTTATACAATTTAACATGTCAGATGTGCAATTATTTTATAGACTCTCTGTATCTTAACTTGCATTGAAAACAAAATCTAAGATAATGTAATATTTGTTTTTAGAGCCTATGAGAGTCAAAATATATTCATTTACTTCTTTAATGACATCATAGGTTGGAGATAAAATTGCACACTCTTTTAGATATGTATGGTCACCAGGTTTGTCACTAAAACCTGAATATGTATGGTAGAAAAATGTATCCAAGGAATTATCAGTGTCGGTAAAAGGATACGATTATGGAATATGAATGATTGATTTACTATTTTTAGGCTCTACAATTCAAACTTCACCATTATCTAATGTCTAGTTAGCAAATTCATGTAATGCAGTTGCATCAGGACTGGATGTAGTACATTGCAATATCATGTTCCTTTTAAGAGATAACACCCGATAGTGTTGCCATAAATACGACGAATTGAAAGTTGGAAATAAAATGCAATTTTTGTTACCTCCTAGTATAATAGGTAGTATTTTCCTAAAATATCCTCCCACAACAACTATTACTCCACATAACTGTAAATTGTTTGAATTATCATTTTTTTAAAAAAATTATGTCCCTTAGAGTATGGTCTAGTGCCTCAATGTAGTACTTATGAATCACAGTTTCCTCATCAGTAATAATGAGCTTTGTCAAGTGTAAAATTATGAAATGGAACACCCTTGCTGAATATAGAAAACTGAATGTTCAGTAATGGAGACATGAATACATAATTTAGAATGTGTTGTTAATCTGTCAAGAAGTAGTAGTGAGGTTATTCCAACCAATGCAACTAAAATTACAATAGTGAACTGTGACTACAATAATGATATTAGTACTCTCTAGATGACTGTTTTGCCTATACCTCCATAACCATTTATGTAGAAAACCCCCCAAATCATTAGATAGTGAAGACAAAATGACATCCATCACCACTTTCTGTTCATCAGAAAGCATAATATGTAAATTGATTTACTCATGTATAATTGATTATTTATTTTAATTTATTTATTCTTCTACAAATTTTTTTTGTTATTGTATCAAAAGAAGAATCTTGAACTAGAAATGGAGGATATAACTGAAGATATCATCCATTTATCTGTAAAATGTGGTCTACTTCTCTCAATCCATATGAATGTATCTACTGATCCGTGAGTTTCAAACCTATAATGTTTGTGAATATTATTACATAGAAGTAAAAAATAACATCAATGCAGTCATTACAACAGTTTAGTGTAATTTAAACATAGAAAATACACTGTAGAATGAACTGAATTGAGAGAACCTAGAAGTAATTATGTTTTTTAGACTGCATTATTAAGAACTATTAACATGATGATAGTTATATTGTGGACAAAGTAGTTATAGTAAGTTGTTGTTTTCTACAAAATAGTGTAATATCATTAGAAAAAGACTATTAATACAAGATAATCTAATGTTTGTTGTGTTTTTGTTCATGTTTTTTAATAAAGAAGTGAAAAATCAATTGAATTTAATAATTAATATGTGAATAGAAATGGTGGGAAATTTTTGTACTGAAGTATAGTAAATATCACAGTAGAATAGTATATTGCAGTAAATCCAAATGATAGTAAGTACGGTGTAGTTTTAAGTGTTATGTGAATAACTAATCTATGAAACTGTGGAATACTTTTAAAGATGATTACATAATAGAATAAATGAATTCATTTAGAATTAACATGTGAATAGAAATAGTGGTACTTTTTTGTACTGAAATACATTCCTTAATGCTACAAGAGAGAAGTATATTGCATTATGTCCAAATGATAGAAAGTATTGTGAATATTGACGTTTTATGTGAATAAATAATCTAGGAATCCATGTAATACTTTTACAGAGGATTACAGAATAAAATAAATGTAGTCTTTTAGTATTAATATGTGAAAAAATGGTCAGAATTTTTTTTACCGCAATATAGTAAATATCACAACAGAGAAATATATTATAGTAAGTCAAAATGATAGAAAGTACAAGGAATAATAGCGTGTTATATGAATAAGTAATCTTTGAAACTGTGCAATACTTTTAAAGGGGATTACAGAATAAAATAAAAGAATTTAGTTAGTATTAATATGTGAACATAAATTGTGGGATTATTTTTTACTGCAATATAGTAAATGGGAGAGAGATTTTTTACTACATTATAGTAAATATCACGATAGATAAATATATTGTAGTAAGTAAAAATGATTTAAAGTATAGTGTAGATTTAATTCTCATGTGAATAAGTGATCTATGAAAATGTGGAATACTTTTACAGAGGATTTCAAAATAAAATAAAAAATTCACTTTAATAATTTACATTAATTAGAATATATTATTTATAGTATAGAATAAAGAAATCAATAGAACCAAGTAGTAAATTCTATGTTAGTTGAATATGTACAACACAGTAAAAAATATTATAAAAAATGTAAAAATCCAGGAGCAATAATAGATTGCATTGAAAAGAGTAAATTTATTCAAAATAAACTTCTGTGAGTTTATTTAATACAATATAGTAAATATCGTATAGAATAAATAAAATTAATCCATTACATAAATGTAGAGTAATGAAGGAGTTATTATAGAAAGTGTGGACCTTGTATTTGTAGGGTGCTTCTTTTGGCATATAAAATGTCTTCAGATAGTATGTCCTTCATTTTATCACTAACAATGTCTAGGTGAGATATGTTATTGGAGATTTACATTCATGCGAACAGCCTGAGAACATGTTATCCCATTCCCCAAGATGAGACATACTTTATAGATTCAATGAACTCTATAGCATCTCTTAGCAGTCCCATATCACAACAGGCCTCCCTAAATGTACCATGAGTGATGTTGTTAGATATCATGACACATTCATTAGAAGTTGCACCTTTGACTTTTTTAGAAGTATCCTCAAGTTGTAGAGCTATCCAGTTGTATGAGTCATGTATTATAGTCAATAAATACAATATCCCAGCTTCTGGGGACACCATTTGTTTCCTTGAGAGTTGAAGACAAATATAGTTGGGTACACTGCCAAATTTAAACCTCTACCTTCTAGGTATATTATATTTTCTGCAAACCAATAGGCCAAAATAATTTCAAAACTATTTTTGTGATTTAATACATCTTCAATGTAATTATTTTCAGACTAGTTTAGAGAATTATATCCTAGTAAATGGAAATGTAACCTCTCAACTGGTGGGTATCTATAATGGATATCAAATGAAAAATATCCTCCATTATTCCTCACAAGGAGATATGTACCGATAGTCATAATATATCATTATCTCATCTACATTATTTTCTAACATGTGTATGTTTTTCCCCTTATAGAGTTATATTGTTACACGATCATTTCCCTCTCTAATTTAATAAAATATATATTTGATTGAAGAAGACATATTGAAAACTTCAATGTTGAGATGAGCATGATACTTTAATAAGAAAAATTGATTGTATGGTACAACAAAGTGATTATGTAAAGGAATGTTATTTTTAAGTGTAGATTTCTTGTCATCCCTTATCTGGTAAAGGACACAACCATCATAATCAACAATAGTATTTTCAACAAAAAATATTGGAAACTATTTTTTACTTTTTTGATTATTCATAAAAGGTGAGGAACGGTTCACCACACTACATGGGTCGTGGATCATAAAACATTTGAGAACCGGATTTTTTCTTGGGGTATGCATCTTTATCTATAATTTCAGCACAAACATATATGTTAATAGTATTTAGAGTGATAACATTATTTTCATGGTAGAGAAATAATAAGATGTGCACATGAGGCAAGCCACATATTTAAAACTCTACAGTTTGAATAACTATATTGGAAGAAAAGGGTTATAGTTAGTAAAAGATAATATAATTTCAAAGAATTTGGTATAGAATATTAGTAGAAAATACATAGATCGATACATTCCCTTGACTTTCCAAAGAAACAACCTTCTCTTAAATATTTCATTAAATGATCAACCTTAATATTGAAAACATGAGATAATATTTTAGGTGAGTCTACTAGACGAATATTCTTATTTCTAAGATACCATGTATTCTCAAGAAATGTAGGGTTACATATAAAGGTTAGAAAAAAACCAAGATACCATTACAAATTAAAAATAGATATTGTGTTTTGATAATTAGGGATCATATTACTTGGACCACCAATAAATGTGAATGGAAAAATGATGTGCTTATTTTATGAATACCCTTCCCGGTCGCCTCTAAGAAATTCACCTTTCCACCCATTGTATAGATCTACCCTCATTCACTTTTTATTGATGAAAATAAATGATAGTATCCGAGACTCAATCATCATATATGGTTAAACAATAAACTGTTGCATTATTCTTCTTGAATGTATAAGATTTGATGAATCATTTTCACAGAATTGAAAGTGAAAAGAGAAGTATTCACTCATTATAACCTTCTTTATTTTGAACATGATGTACAAGGAGTTGGGCGATGAAATATGTTGTCAACACATCCATAATATCCACATGTGAAAATCAAGGGATATTGTAATGGAAGATACAATGGGTGTTACTCATCAATTCCTTGAAGATCCCCATTTTTAGTTTGAAATATTATATTCCACTATTGGTTGAGATCTTCGACATCACCAATAATAAGAATTGAAATCTCAACATTATTTGGTAAGTTATATGTCCTTGGATTTTTTTTTATTATTTTCTGTAGACATGGTTTTATATTTGGCACCTCCTGACGATGAAGAACATCCCTCACCATCTTAATTGTCGAGATAATTCATTAATTTTAGGAAGCATATGTTGCAGTTTCTCGACTATGTTGTTGTAAATATGTGATTGGAAATATTGGTCATATGATCTAAAGGTAGTATTTATGTTAATACAATATTAGGAAAGCTTTGACAATGAAGTCCATAGAAGATGGGTTTAGAGATACCTAAACTCGTGAACCCTATTTTGACATTCATGTGTAGTGTTAGTCATGTATAATTTTTCGAATCTTGGTGGGTTTCCATCATGTGGACATAAAATACCTATGATATGGTAGTTTTCTCTATTCAATCATAATATACATGGATCTCAACCCTTGTTGGAGGACCTATCTATATTCCCATGCATTGAAGTGAAAGAAAACATAATTCTGTAAACATGAATGTATTCATGGAATTTTATTACCTCGTTAGAATTTGGATTGAAGATAAACATTTTTAGGTATTGTGGACACATTGTTATTATGTTCAATGATATTTTTCCAATATCACAACATGTAGAAAAACATGGATTTTTTTTTGTTTCTACATTTCCTGTTTCTCTCATCTAACCACACTAAAGTATGATAGTATAGGAAGAAATTATAGGGGAATCCAATATCTAAATATTCTAAGTGGACATGAAAAAAATGATGAATCTATTATTCAGGAACAAGTGGTAGTAGTTTGTAGTTGTCTCACATTTTTTGTATCATTAATGTTGATTTAGTAAATACACTGACCTGTGTTATCTGCAATTTTTCATTGTAGTGAGTAGCCTATTGTAGACAACTGAATATAAAAAACACATCCATAAATAATATAGAATTAATTGTTGTTATTATTTAAACATCTTCATCAACATACATGTATGGTTTCTTGTATGATATATGACTCCATTTATGCTGTCATGTGTTTCTAAACTCTCAATATTTGATTCTTCTTGATGAAATGATTGATTCCTAGATTCAAGAAGTATTTGTATAAAACCGTATAGTATTTTATATTAAATATATGTATATTAATGTGTGTGTGTGATGATATAGAGTTGTTTTAAATTTGACTTTACACATATACATGTTATAGTACTATTGTCCCCCTGAATAGTTTGAGTAAATATGTACTAGTAGGTAGAGTAAAATGTAAGAAGTGAAACGTTGGTAATGGCCATGAAAATATAAAACTATATGAGTCATGCATACATTATTGAGGAGGAAGGTGATGAATTTGAAATATCATGTTCATTAGTCACGATCAAAACTGAAATTATCAAGGAAACTCTTAGTCGTTGAATAGCTCAGTTGTGGTTTGGATTAGTGGTAAGAACCCCCTAATCCTAGATGAAAAATGGGGGTTCAAAACCCATTGGGTGCAGTATACTATAGTAGTACTGTAGCGGTAATGTAGCATTGGCGACACTGTTCAACAGCGGGTACTGTAGCGGCAACAAGACACTATAGCGGTGGCGATACTGTGCGGTACTGTAGCAGGAGGGTTACTATTCACAGAATGTGAATTGGGCCATATATTTGGGCCTATAGGCTATGTAATGGGCTACAAGACCACTGGGCCTCAAGTCTATGTAATGGTTTTACCTCTACCCGGTTAAAGGAGGTCTTTGAATTGATTTAATAATAAAAATGAGTCTTCTGCCCCAACCTTTTAAAAAAATTCTTAAAGAAAGGAATATGAGGAATCCAGTCTTTTCTTTCCCTTGTATTCTCCTACGATAAATGTTGTCCGAGTAGCAGATTTTTGATGCACTATAGAAAAAGTAGTTAAAATGGAATACCTTATGTTAGTCTATAAAGTAGTAATAATTATAGGGATTTATATATTCAAATGTAAATATAACTAAACATTGATAGAAAATGGTGTTAACGGTGTGTGTGTGACTACATCTCCACAGCCATTTGAATTCAAAAGTTCACTTGTTGGACTAAGATCGAGATTAATAGATGTCATTGATGAATTTCCAATAGATGTTGAAACTGTTAGTGTGATAGTAGTAGGTTATACATTTATTGAAAAATGTAGAAACATAATTTTTTTTGAACTGAACATAATAGTAAACTCACAATTATGTTTTCCCTTTATAACCAGTCTCTTATGAAATATATAATTTCTAGAGGTTGACTGGAAATGCATGTTTGGATTGTATATATTTATATATAAATTTCATGGTGTACAATGAAACCAATTTATGCAAAGTAGACAGTAAAGGAAATGTAGTATATATTGTTAATTCAGACACCAAACTGGATAAAGATGTAATTTCTTAGATTTATATTGCTATTAAAAAGGGATACATAAAATTTTCATGTAGTAAATAGTTGAATCTACAAAAAATAAATAGTGGATGTTATGTACTAAATAAAATTAGAAAGGCACACCGAAGTTTTATGATAAGGTTGGGTATATTATAAAGATGACAGTTTGGTAACTACAAGTACTTATGTAAGCAGTCAGATTAGAGTTCGTTGATGTTGTATGATTAAAAGTAGTGCAAATTTAGTAGCATATATTTGGTAAACTGAAATCACATAACCCGTGATGTGGAATAATTTTTTTTGAAAATATTTTAATAATTGGAGTTAAAAAATTACAATACCTCAATGTTGGAATGGTTTTTCCTTCCAATATAAACGAATGAATAGTTTAGCATGAATTCCATGAGAATTATTTGTTCAAGGTGTGAAGTGAAACCATATAATGTAAAGTGGATAGTAAAAAAAATGTAATATACATTGTCAAGGAAGACACCAAACTGACTAAATATGTAATTTCATATATTTATAATACTGTTAATGGGTTTTATAGGAATGATTCTTATATTAAATAGTAAAAGCTGAAAATATGAAATAGTTGAATTTATATATTGAATAAAATTATATAGGCATACCTGAGATGTATGATAAGATCTGATGTACTAAAAACCCGATTGTGTGGTAGCTGCAAGTAGTTATATAATCAATCATATTAGAGTTCATTGATATCGTATGAGTCAAAATAGTATGAATTTAGTAGCATATATATAGTAACCTAAAATCACATACCTACTAATGATGAATACATTATTCTAAAATAGTTCAATATTAGGAAACCAAAATTATAATACCTCATTGTAGGAATTGGTTTGTCTTCCAATATAATTGAATTTATAGTTGAGTCTGAATTCCATGAGCAGTAGTTGTCCAAGGATGAAGATAATCCCTTGTCAGGAGAATTCACTTGTGCAGATCCTAGTAAATGTAAAATGTAGTGTGAGTTGAATATTGTGGGTTCTAAATTTTTTTTGAGAGTAAAACTAATTTTAACCTTACAGAGAGATGTTATGGAACCAGTATGTACCTGAACATACTTGCAAAGTAATGGAGGATAGTATGTGAGTTTGTATCATTATTCCCCCACCATCATCCACATGAATAATTTAGTGTTTCCGGTTGTTCAAGAGAGAGTTGTAGTAGTTATGTTTTCATTGAGAGGATTTCGAGCATCAACAACAGTGACCTGGAGGAAGTAAAATATTTACAATAAATGACTACAATGTGGAAAATAAACACTTACGATACTCTGTAGAGAAGTTAACGAAATATAAAATCCTTAATTGTCAGACTTACTTGTAAATGGTGGTGGGTCGGAAAATAGTGTTGTGGTGGATCTCCATAGGTGTACAATGCACGATAACTATAGAATTGAAGAGTAGAAGTTGGAGGTCAAATAAGGATGATGAAGACTAGAGGGAAGGAATGAATATAGAAGAATCAAGGATAAGTAATGTCGATAACTGAACCTGGGAGAGAATAAGTGGTTTTTTGAGAAAACTATGGGATGATATGGCTGTTGATTGAGATGGACAATGGAGGGAGAAGATGGATGTAAGGAACCCTAATATTGAAGATCGATCATGGTATGGAAGTGGTGGGAATTTAAATTTTATTGGTCATTGATAGTTAGTAATGTGGTTCATGGTTTCGTGGATCTCCTACGTGGGGACACATAAGGCGGGATACACCCAGGATTAGTATATATAATATATTCGTAATTTAAATCACTATTCTGAGTGACGATTGCTTCATTTTTCAGTCATGTTTGGTTTTGGATGTTCCAGTCCTTGAAAATTTATCATGGTTTAATAATATAAAAAATTTTATTCAATTAATGAATATAATATGTAATCATTATATACACTTCTAAAACTATTCAAATAAATCATTGATTAAAAATGAATTACATCACTTCATGAAGACAATAGTCAATATGTACGCATTAGCATGGTTCCCACTTTTTGATGGATGAATTAATAGAAATGTAAATAATAATTACCCTTTGATGAAAAAAATATCACATATATTTATTAAACCCATTAATATAATCATCAATGTGAAGTCATGATGAAAAATAGAACACATAGCTTCATGGAGGTGATAATCCACACATATGCATGTGCAGTGTTATATTTTCCCTTGGGATGGAAAGTATGTGAATAATGGGTTTCAAATAATAATAATAATAATAATTTATATTAAATATAATTAATTCATTTTTTCTAAATTAATACTATATATTTATAGGAGGTTGAAGAAGAAATAAAATTGATAGTTCTCAGTTTAGATTTATACTCGTTCGTTGGGAAACCACCATTGTCACACAAATTAATCATTGATAAGATGGATTTTTTGGTAAGAAAATATTATTTATGAAGTGGGGATTGAAGATATGATAGTATTATGTAATTTATTATTTGATATATAAGGCTCAATATTTTTTAATATGAGAGAATATGAGGTTCCCTTAAGTGAGGAAAGTGACACACTTGTAAATACATAAAAAGATCAAATAATATATATATATCATAATCATGTTAAGTGGAACCAAGGAACCCCAAATTAAAATATAAGATGTTATAAGGTCGAAATAAACAAAAGAAATTACATTTTGACCTGTTTTGGACACATTTTATGCATTATCATCTATTTATGCCATTTTAAACCCACTTAAAGATTACCCTTGACAACATAACTTTTTTACCATGATAAAATAATTTTATGAAAAAAATAAATTGGAAAATATAACCAAATATGGAAAATATCATATAAAATTTGGAACTAATTTTTTGAGAATCAATATCTATAGGTATAAAAAATTACTTTTAATATGCGAAAAAAATGCATAAAATTTTTTATAGGAAAGTACATGATTTCAGAATATAAATCATTTGACCTTGCAATCAGAAAATTAGTTTATCTCATTTTTTTATTATTTGACAAAAATAATGGTTTCTATACTTTTTTAATCAATAAAAAAGAACATGGAACCTTCAAACGACACAATTAAATGAACTTTCCAGAAAAAGAGTTTTTTATTGAAATAAAATATACCTTGTTTTCATTAAATTCATGATTAGGTTCCAAAATTCAAAATTAAGTTTTAAAAACCCTTATTTAACTCCTAAAAAATATATTTTATTGGAAAAAAATAATCCAATTGTATGAAGGTAATTTTATTGAGATTAAAATTTTTTACCACATAGTTTTAACCCAATTTAACTCGTCCCTTACCAGAAGGACACATATTTAACAGGGTTGCTGTTAAAATTGACTGAAAATTATGTAGAACCTATTTAATTTTATTAATTATGATAATTAAAAATAGAGAATATATTTTATAATATACACTCTATATAACTGGGATAAATTCAATTTCAAATAAGAACACGAAATACATTGAAAACAATTTTTCAATAAATATCATTTTTATGATTAAAAGTGGATTTAATATTATTCAATTCCATTTAAAACCCATTATATGAATAATTTATTTTAAATATAATATTTTAATTTCATTAAAATAATTAAATAAAAAATAATAATTTAATTTTTTAATATAAAAACACATTGTGTGAATAAATACCATTTCTCTGAAAATATATTTTTTCCTTTCAAATGATTTTTTTTATTTTCATTTATATCCAATTGATAACTGATCATTTAATTTTATATATATGTAAAAATTAAATTTTCATAATTTATTTAGTCCTATTCAGACCCACTAATCATACATATAGGAAATAACTATGACATTAAATAATAACATTTTAATAGTATATCCTGGTCTGTTTAAACTCAATGTTTTGTTTACAGAAATCAATGAATGAAATAAAATTTATTGAAAGGTAAATATTTCATAAATATATGGGTGTTAAATTATAAATACTTTAAAATAATTTCTCAGTCAAAATTTCATCACTCTAATATAAAAAATTGATGATATTTCTTCCTCATCATACCATTGGGTTTTAATGTAGCTTCCTCTTATTTATTATTTTCTATAAAACCTAGACTAGGTGAGTGGTTTTGTTTTATAGAACATTATATCTGTGTTATAGAATATCTATATGTTATTAATAATATAAGAGATCATTCTATAATGGTATTAACTCTATGTTCATTACATATAAAAGATCTGACATGTACCTCGTCATGAGGTATACGTACACGTCGTGACTTGAGAGAGATGAAGAGGATGTAACAAACAACAAGATAATATCATGATGTGATCCTTAATATCGAAGGGGTGATATAACTAGCTATCTAAAAACCATTATTTACAAAATATATTAACATTATTCCTTGGTGATATTCGTAGGAATATCTTATCACCAACTTCAAACTCTAGACCACAAAGATGATTGTCAACATAACTTTTCTATTCACTCTGAGCTTCCTTCATGTGATGTTGAATGGATCTAACGCTATATAAAATTTATTTAGAAATATATTATCTAGATATGGTTCTATTACTGACTTCATCCCATTATGATATATTTTATACTTACCACAATAGAGTGCCTCATAAATATCCATATGAATTCTTGAGTTAAAGATATTTTTATCAGAAAACACCACCAAACAAAGGTGTTGAACATTTATTTGTGAAAGATAATATATATCTCATTTCTATAGGATTTCATGTTTTATATTCTAAAAACCTGAAATTATTGTATATCTTTCAATCCATATCTTGGAAAAAAAATCATGACCATTCCTTCTCAGAGCGTCAACCACCTTATTCGACTTCCAATGGTTGTAATATGTTGTGCAGTCAAAATATTATTTCATCTATAGCTATACTAATTGAAACATATTCAAATAATTAATTGTAAATAATTAATTAAATATTTTTTATCCATATATATGTCACATCTTTCACCATAAACATTTTAACTTAATATCTTTAATGAAAAAATTACCACAACCAGCTTCAAATCCCAAGTAGGATAATTTTATCATGTATATTAAATTTGTGAGTGGTATTTTCCATCATTATATCGTTCTACATAATAATAAACCCCACTACCTTAATTTTTTCACAACTATATATCAAAAACCCTTATCCATTATGTTTTAGGGTTGGAATATGTTCATTGGACAATCTTATTTTAATATCACTGAAATTTTCCCCACATTCATTTTTTCCAAATGAACTTTTTTCCCTTAAGTTTCATCATGGTAAGGTGATTTTATATACATGATAAATTTATAAAAAAGAATAAATAGTATTGTACCAACTCAGGAGAATTTTGGATCCCAATCACCATGGTTGTTCTTATCCATTGTTCAATAACATTAAATTTTCTTGGATCAAGTGATATACTATCACATGAAATTACATGACACTAGAATGAGAATTTCTATATAAAAAATTTACAGTTGGTAAAAAAGAAATAAAAATTATAATTCATTTCATAAATTAATAAAATATTATAATTTTTTTCAAGTATTTTTCTCTTCTAAAATATAATTCTATTTTTTATAAACACTACCACAGACTGAATAATGTAATCACTAAATAATATATTCCTTAAATACATGAAGTTAACCAGATTATTATAATGTAAAAATTTAATTACAAAAAATTATTAATGAAAATACCTCGTATGAAAATTTATAATTAGTATATCCTCCTTTTTGACCCTCAGTTGATGATATCATAAATGAATGTCAATTATAAATATGTATTGTGCATTGCACAGTTGATAAAAAAGTCATCAATATGGGACATAATATATTTTTTATTGAAAGTGATATTGTTGAGTTCTCAATAATCAATGAAAATACGTATTTGTTCATATTTATTATTAAAAAATAATAGGTTCACCTCATCATGACATGCTATGTTGTACGAATCCCTTATCAAGATTCTCTAAGAGTTTCATCTTTAATTCAAATATCTAAATTAGGGAAATTATAAATGGAGTGTTTGAAATATTTGTATCCCCAGGTATGAGTTCAATTGAAAACTCAACTACATGATTAAAAGGAAGAATATGAAATTATTTAGTGTATATTTCAAAATAATCCAAAAAATAGTCTTATCATAGATATTATGTTTCTCCCCAACCATTCGAGACAAATATTATTCATGAATAAGTAATAATACCCACAAAATAGAAGTTACTTCCATGGTAAGTTCGTCTTAGTCCTCATATCAAAACATAATCATAGTTTAATTTGGAATATAAAATTTGATTTACCTTACTCATAAGTTAATATGGGATCTATATAGAGAGAGGAAATCCATTCCCAAAATGGAATAAAATCCCACAAGGGGGTGAATCAAAATATTTATAGGATGGAAATTCCCCCAAACTTCCATAAGAGAGGAGGAACAGTCTTTATATGATCGTCTTACCATTAAGAGTTTTTTGTAGTGACTAATAATATAATAATTTATAATATGAATGAACATTCAAAAATATATTTCCTAATATAAAGGAACTCAAATTAATGAAATCAAATTTGATATTTCAATATTTCATCAATCATATCACCACTAATCTTCATTGTTATGTCTTCATTACATTATTAAAAAAATTATTTTCTTGATCATAAAACATCATTGTGAGAAATAATATAGTCCTAAAAATCATTAATTGGATTTATAAATCATGAAACATTAATTTAAATCTATGAAAATTTTGGATTAACATAGGTCATCCATGGTCATTATCTATTCAAAACCTTCTAATAGTTAGTAAGGAAAATGTGAATTAACCCAATCATATCCCTCATGAGTGTCAAAACAGGTGCACAGTAATGTACCATTCAACATGAACCTGAATTATGGTTCATTGACACTTGACCAACTACTTTAGTGATCATTAACACTAGATGCATTAGTTCCAAAACACCCTCCACTTGTAGTATCCAGAAATGGAAGTATTTCTTAGAAAATATTATAATATATACATTACCAAAATCATCATTATGGTATACAATATTTTGGATTATCCCTAGGGTTTTCACTAAATTTAAATAATCATAATATACAAAAATAACTAAATATCACCTCTCATACCTATTGAGGAGACTAAAGAAAAAAACTACATTAATATAACAACATTCTAGTTGAATATTCAATATATATAACATTTTTTTTCACATGAGTACAATATAGTTTTTGTACCTTTAGATACTAGATACATAATCAACATATTTATTAATATATATTTAAAAATCCCACAATTATTTACATATTATAATTATTCTAGACATATCATACATAGAATCTACAAATAAATCATGGTGGAGGAAAACAAATGAAGCGGTGAGATCAAATACTTAGTAAGGGAAAATATGGGAGGCATAAATAATAATAGAATAATATGATCGTAAGGGTATAATAACATAATCATGTGCATGTTATAAATGTAAAATATACATAAAAATCATAGATCATAAAATATAAAATCAAGTCATATCCAAATTTATGGTTAATAATGAAGTCAAAGTAGCATTCATTATTATAGAGTCGCAACATATGAATGTGGCATCATAAGAATAAGAAAAAATAATATCATGAACACATATAATATCACTAATTTCCATGAATAATCCTGTGAGAATATCTATAAGAAATCATAAACACATCAAAATATGAACATAGACATTCACAATCATTTCTATGCATAATCCTGTGGAAATAACTAAAAGAAATCATAACCACACATCAAAAGGTGAAAATATATATTCATAATCTTGTCCATACTTATCATCATCATCTATTGATATATAAATAACAGATTACCCAATGAATTTTATGGATATAACATACCCAACATTCACATAATCATTGTCCATTCATATGTATGTCACAAGGTCATGAAATTATTTATCATTTTTTCATAGAAAAATCCATGTAAAATAAAATGAGTCTCATTAACATTTAGTCATCATAATTAAAAACCATATAGAGAATAATAAGGATGGTATAGTTGGATAATATCATTAGTTAAGAATTAGTAACCTCGGAGGATGTTGTAATAGATGAGAATAAATTTAAAATATAAAAATAATATTTCATGAGCGAAATAACCTTTTAATTTTGAAATCAAATAATTTAAAAACCAAAATATTGAAAATATTAATGAATTTTTTCTTTTAAATAATCTATGGAATCATTTAATGTAAGCCTCAAATAAAAGAGTAGTACTGGTCATGGGAAAATATATTCTGCTAGTATACATTAAAACCATGATTTTTCTAACACTAATAGTGACATGTACCTCATTCAAAAAACTATAAGAATATTTTTTTTATTTTTTTATAGAAAGTGTAATATGGGTAAAAATTACGTTATAAAATCTTGATAAAATAGTAAAACATTGTTTGAATGATTTTAAATAAAATATAAGCATCGAAGAAAAAGATTCCTCACGAATGAGAAAATGAATTATTCTATTATTAATTTTTTTCTTATTATTTTACATACAAAAGTGTGGAAATTAGTATAATTACATTAAAATTCTATGAATTACTACAGGATAAGTAAATATTTTATTTTCAAATGATAAGATCAAAAAACATTCCCTCAATAGAATTTTTTCATAAAAAATATCAAAAATAAATGATCTTCTAACAAAAATCCTTTACCTCATGTCTTATCATTAATCATTTGTATTCAAACATAAAGTATTTTAATTATATATTTATTTTAATTATATTATAGAACAATAATAAACTAAATATCCCTATATTATATTTACATATTGTAAAAACTTGAGTAATGATAGAATATATATTTTTCATATTTATTAATATTTATGAATTCGAGATTAATTAATATATACACTTGGTTCAACAGCCTATACAATAAATCTAGTTTTATGATTAAAAAATTTATTTTTATTAAAATGTATTTTATTTCATTTAAGTGGAAAAGTGATTTTAAAACAAAATTTTATAATTTTTATAAATTCTATTTTATAAATTAAACTTGATTTTTAAATGTGGAATATCATAATTTACTGTGGTTATATTTTTTTCTAATTTGTTTCATTTATTAATGAATAGTAAAACAAATACTATATTTTAATTGAAAATTCTTTTTATAATTTATATATACAATTAGATTATACTTTAGATTGGTTATAATATAAAAATAGTTCAAATATCCATCAATAAATCTAGTGTGGGTCATTGGAATCAATATAACATTGAATCAAGATAAAAAAATTTCAAACTTTTGATTATTTTCACTTTAATAAACAGTTTTTCTTATTATGTCAACATGTTTTATTTTGAAGTAATTTTTGTTCCAATTACATGTTTTTAAATTTTAAAAAAATTATTACACATTCAGAATCATAAGGTCTAAATTTTCTAAGTAGTCCTATTTGTTTTTGAACAATATGAATAGTAAAATTGGAAATTTCTAATACCACGGTTAAAGGTAAATCCGGTAATTAAGGATAAAAATAATGTTACAAATATTATAAAATACACATTTACTAATTTTATTGGATTAATTTCTCACAACCAAATCCATCCTTGGGATGATATTTTTAGATCTTCAAGCCACTTGAACTACTTTATGCTATTTATAGTATTTTAATCATAGAAAATCTTATTTTGTCCAAATTTTGTTTTTAAGAGGTTAAATATTTTTAATATGGGGTTACATATGGGATAAATTTGAATATAAATAGTATTTTGAAATCTAAAATTTTTATCTTACTTTTGGTAATTTATTTTTAATTTTTGGCAAATAAATAATTTCTTTAATTTATTACACAATGACCTTGGTGTAAGTTTTTAATTAAAAGAAATATAAATAAATGGTATTAAAAATACTAAAATAAATAAAATATGATATGATAAATTTCATAAAAAAGAATTTTTAGATTAATTTTACATGTTCTTGATGTTCTATAAGTCTTGGTTAGAATTTATCTTTTTTTTATTTTTATAAAACAAAAAATAATGAATATAGTCATAATTGGATTTAGAAATTTATTAAAATATAAAATTTTGGATTAAATGATATAAAATATAGAAAAATACAAAATTCCTCCAAATTATTGGTATAAGTCTTAAAATTAACTCAATTACTCATTTAATGGTTGAATTTAATTTTATATTTATTATATTAACCATCAATGTCTAAACTACATGGTATCATGGTAATAATTAGGGTGGATAAATATGGGTCAAAACAAAAATATAAAGATTAGAAAATTAATAAAAACATGTATAATTTTAATTATATTAACTTATTTTTACTTCTAATCAATCTATATTCTAAATAAATCAATTTGGAACCATTAATAATAGAAAATATTTTTATAATAATTTAATATCGTGAAGAACTCCATGAGTGAAAATTTTCTCTCTTATCAAAGGGAACATTTTATTTTCTTTTATTGACATGTAAAAACCTATTTTTTAATCAAATATATATGAAAATAGATTCCTTTAATATATAAAAATTTTCTATAGCTCTTAGTTTTTGAATAACAATACCCTTTGTGGTTTGAAGGTGTTATGAAAAGGGGATCGTCTGATGAAGACATATTATTTAAATCACGTATTTTTGTATTTCTTCTTATAATTCCTTAAAATATTTTTTAAACCATGATGAAATAATAAATATATTTTCCTCAATATAATTATATGTTTTTATTTTAATATCATCACTTAAATCCATCTCCACTTTCATCAAATGGTAAATGAATTATTCGTTCATGTGTATGGAGGGCTACCACCTCGTGAAATGATATAATTCCTTTCCCATCACCATATTTCAACACCAGTTATGATTATGGAATTATTGTTCATATATAACATTCATGAAATATTTTTCATTCTTAATGAATAATATATCATTTTTCTTACATTTCCATGCACATAAAATGCTAACATCGTTCGTGTGTACGTGTGAACCATCACCTCCACTGAGCGATGTGATTCATTTTTTATCACAACAGATGGGTAATATATATAAGTATATTTAAATGATTAATATTATATTTATTATATTAATAATATTATTGGAAAATAAAATAATAATTATGTTCATTCAATAATTACCATTGAAATATGGAAATGTTACTCATGCGAACATACAGCCTATCGTCTCCATAATTATAACAGACTAAATTTTTCATAACCATACATAATAGTCTGATTTAAAAGTAAAATTGATGTATAAGTGTGATTATCATGTTAGGAATATTATTATAGATATTATTTAGAAATGACTTCTTTGACTATTGACATCTTACCAAACTCATTTTTTGCTCAAGAACTGAATATCGTCAAAACGTCCGACCCGAACATAAATAATTATATAATTTTAAAAACATTATAATATGTTCTATGAAAGGAATAATAAAATATTAAATGTCTCTCAAAATGTAAATAATTATCCTATATTTTTTATTCATGAAGATAATGATTATACATGATGGCACCAACTCAGGTAAAGGACATTCTTTTGAAATCCTTTTTAAATGTTACTCTTTCTACAATTTTAACAAAATACAAAAGTAATGTTTTTAATGTATACTTCATTAATGTAATTTATATCTTTTATAAATCCTTATTGTTTTTTGATTCCTTTATATGTCTAAAATTTTATTTTCAAATAAATTTTTTTAATTTATTCATGCAAGACTTTGTTAAATTGAAAAGTGATTTCAAAGTTGAAAAGTTATTTTTCTTTTATTGAAGATTTATATATAATACTTATGTTATGGTGAATTGGAAATTTTTATTAGTATATGTGGTTTCATAGAAAATCATGGGTGGTGATCCCCTTAAATATACCAAATATATTCGGTAAATATACAGAGTTAATTGTTAGGGTTTCTCCTAATATATTAGAGAAAAATACTACGGTGGAAATTTCAAACACAACCATGAATGTTACTCCCTATATAGACGTTAGAGATACAATGAATATATGTGTGAGATGGAATTTATTTCCCACATTACCTTTATGATTTCAGTTTTCTAGGGAGTTTTTATATGAAACAAAATATTTTGTGAGGTAAGCTAAAAATCACATGTTTTAATTGTGTAAAATATAATTTTGAGAAAATCATTTCATTGGTTTATAAGTTTTCATGGAATAATAGTTTCATTATTTTTTTTTTACCTTACTCAAATTTTTGTTCTCATCCAATGTTTTAATTTTTTTCATAGGGTATAATGGTGGGTAAGTGAAAGGAGGATTTCAGTTTTAAAGTTTAAATATTTTTTATTAAAAATAAATAATGTTTCATATTAAAATGATTTATATTTCTTAAAAAATGGATACTATTTTATTAGTATTAAATTTTTATGAATGTGGAATTTAATGTATGAATGATGACCTAATTACCTCTAACAATAACTATGAAATGATACTCAATGTGAAATAATGTAAATTATTGAATAAAACTCATGATTTTGTAAAGGTTAAGGTCAAATATATATAGTTGGTATCAATGGTTAATTTAGATATCCAAAGAGGTTAGTGAAATATTAATAAAGTTACCTTTAATTATTTTAAGTTATTGATTGGTTAAAATTTTATAGAATTTTAATATTACCATGTTTATTCATCTAAACTATTTCTGTTCAGAATGTTTTTCTGCAGAGGAAACATGGATGAAGTAGAAGGATAACACTGGGAGTAAAATGTCATTCTAAATCTACTTCCCAAGATGGTAGGAACTATAAATGAGTAGTTTATTACAGTGACAGGTTAGTTTAAATATGAAATAGATGGTGGTGGTTTCAATATAGTAAGGAAACCATATATACTACAATAGAACATGGAAATAGTGAAGAATTTTACAAGATAATATCCCTCCTAATTTATATGATCAACTAACATCATGATAGATGAAGGATAGATTAAATCCCAAAAAAAGATATTCGACATCATGTGTTTTTTGGGTCACCAAAATGAAACTCTTTAAATTTATCATTTTGAAGGTGAAACCTATTAGTGGTGTTCAATGCTTAAAAATATCAGATGTTGGGAAGAGATTGACGCCTTAGAATGGGATGAATTTTAGAATATTTTTCATAAGGAATATTTTCCTAATTCTGATAAACATAGGATTAAAAACAATTAATAGAAATGAAAGAAGTAGAAGAAGATTTGGTGGTTGCATAAGAATAAAATTTAACCCATTTGGAAAGTCACATAACAAATTTTATTTTGGCTCCTGATAGTTAGATAAATCTCTATTAGTCAAGATTAAAGCAAATATATCAAATGGAATTGGATTCATATGAGTTAAAATCTTATGAGAAACTTGTTCAATGTTCTAATAATGTAGAAATGGTGTTTCCAATGATATTGTGTCCAATGAGAATAATAAAAAAGAAGCCCAGTTGGTAGTAAATAGGATTGAATTCATCAAAAAATATTATAGATAAGAAGAAAAAATATACATCTTATTATAACTGTGATAATAATATTCTTAGAAAATGTCTTTAAAAGTATAGAAAGTTATTTTGATGTGGTAAGATTGTCTATACTTCTTGTGACTATAAGGGAGATAATTATGAAATAAAAGAACAACCAAATTTAAGAGGATTTATTTGCAATAAGTTATGGAATTACGCCAATTTTTTCGGAATTTTATTACCCAGGGTGGAAACTATCACGATCGAAAGAAAAATGGTGTGGCATAATCTATTTCTAATACTATAGTTGACGTTGGGTTATCCAATGATGTGGTGGTATTTCAATGGAGCTCAATATTTCTTGATTATTTATTTGAGGTTAGGGTACTATCAGCTAAATGTGAATGAGGTTGAAATTAAAAAGACAACATTTAAATGAGATATGGGAATTATGGGTTTCTAGTTATGCCTATTCGATTATGTAATGCTTCTTTTTTATTATTATTAATATTATTAATTGTGTCTTCTATCAGTTTTTTGATCAGTTTGTGGAAGTTTTTTAATGAGATTTTGGTATATTATAAAAGTAAAGAGGATCATGAAGGGCAACCAAGGGTTTTTTTAAAACAATAAAATAAAAAAACTATATGTAAAATTCCTAAATTTTGAATTTTGGTTGAAACAAATTTGATTCCCTGATGAAATTATTTCTAAATATGATATAAACATTGATGCTGCTAAAAATAAAGTTGATAAACAGTATCCATGACCTACCAATGTAACCTAGATTCATATTTTTATTGGATTATTGGGTTATTACCGATGGCCTATTGAAATATTATCTTTGTTATCTAGACCAATAAATATGTTAGCACGTAAGGGTGAAAAGTTCATCTAGGAAAAATAATATGATGATTTTTTTCATGAATTGGAAGGAAGATTTGTAAATGCACCCATTTTGGACTCCCTTCCTGAAATGGGGAATTTATTATCTACATTGATGATTCATTTAAAGGACATAGTTTGGTTATAATTAAAAATGATAAGGTAATTTTTATTCATCTCGTTAGTTGATACCCCATGAGTTAAAGCACCTTACAAAAGATTAAAATTAGCTGTTATTTTTTTGTATTGAAAATTTTGAGCAACATTTTTATAGAGTAAAGTGTAAAATATATCTGATAAAAAATATTTAAAGTATATATTCACTTTAAAACAATTTAATATTAGACAGAGGAGATCTCTAAATCTAATTAAGGATTATGATTGCATGATTCATTCCCATCCTGAAAAAACAATAAAATTGGTCGATTCTTTGAGTGGAAAATGTAATGCTACCTTAACCACATTTTTTGGAAGATGAACTTTAAGTTAATGATTTGATGAATGTTTGAATAAATGTTTTTGTTTATTGAAATTTCCCTATTTAGTTTCAGGTCACATTTCAATCATCTATGTTATACAGAATTAAGAATGCATCTAAGAAGGACCTTGAGTTATTGAAAAAGTTATAATTGGATTAAAAGGGTATGTATCCTAAATTTCATATTGATAAATATTATGTTTTGATATTTAAGAAGACATTTTGTTTGACCTGTAATTCCCATTTTAGGAATGGTTTATTGAATAAATCTTATAAATCTTCCTTTTCCCTTAATAGTGGTAGTATGATGTTGTATAGAGACCTTCAGTTGTATTGTTGGTGGGATGTAATAAAAAGAGATATTGATGAATTTACCATGAAATGTTGAATTTTCATCAGGTTAATATAGAATGAAAATTTATAAAGGTTATGATTTATCCCATTCTAGTGCCAGTGTTGAAATGGGAAAATATATTTTTGGAATTCGATGTGGGATTTCCAAATACTTTTCATGGTATCAGTGTGATTCAGGTTATTATTGATCGAATAGCTAAATCGCCACATTTTTTCATATTTTAGAAAATATATCTCTAAATCAACTTTATTTGTTCTATTTTAAAGATATAGTTAGGTTACATGGAGTTATTACCTTTTTTTTATTGGATTTCAATCTCAAGTTAACTTATTACTTCTGAAAAGGCATTCCAATGCTATTGGGTACTGAATTAAATATTAGTATAGTTTTTCTCTTCAATCGGATGGGTTGTAAAAATGATCATTTTGGACCTCAGAGGATATGCTACATGTTTTTTAAATAGATTACAACGGTATTTGGAATCAACATATATATTTAGTTGAGATTTTTTTTATAATTATAGTTCTCATTCTAGTATCCAGATGGTACTGTTTTATACATTATATGGAAATTGACATTGAAATCCTGTATTATGGGGTGAAGTTTGTGAAAGGAAGTTAAGGGAAAAGAATTTATAGAGAAAAAATAGAGAATGTTCACTTGATTTAATGAAACATGAGTTTACAACACAAAAGAAAGAAATATTATGCAGATAATTAGAGGAAGGATCTTTCTTTCATGTTCAGAGATCTAGTCTTTCTCACTGTTTCTATATGGAAATGTCTGATAGGTTTTCTTAAGATGTGGAAGCTGGGTATATTGTTTATTGGACTCTATGAAATCCTATTAAAATATAGAGTACTTTCCTCCTATTGTTTCCTCTGAGATTATCCCAGGTACATAACGTTTTTCATGTTTCAATTTTAAGGAAATATATTCCATATTCATCTCATGTTTTGAGTCCAGAAGTTGTTTAGTTGGAATATAATTATTATTATGAGGAACAACCAATTTAGGTTTTTGATCATAGAGGTAAAGTGTTTAAGAATAATGTGATTCTTCTGGGTAATATTTTTTTGAAATATATATGGTTGACTTGGAATCATGGGAATATGAAAATACTGCATGGGAAAGATATCCCAACTCAATTAATATGTGAATAAAATTACAAGGATATAATTTCAAAAATGTGACAACATTAGTAGTGAATGAATAAATATTTTTCATATTTATTAATATTTAATAAATATATGTTAATTAAAATATACAATATGTTCAATATCATATATGATAAATATTGTTATATAGTTAGAAACATTATTTTTTTTAAAAGTAGTTTTATCCCCATTTAATGGAATAATTTTTTAAAAATAAAATTTTCTCAGTTTTAAAAATTTTTTTTGACAAAATAAATTTTATTTTTGGAAGTGGAATGCCTAAATTTACTTTGGATACATTAATAGTTATTTTTTATAAGTTTATATATTGATGAATATTTAAACAAATACAGTATTTTATGTGAAATTTTTTTTTGTCTAATTTATTTATATTGTTATATTATATTTAATGACATATTTAAAGTATAAATAGTAATAATTTATAGCAATAAATCCAAATCAGGTCATTTAAATTAATTTCACATTGAATTTTGATTTAAAAAACATTTCAATCTATGGAATTTTTTCACTTAAAAAACAATTTTTCTCATTTCGTCAATGGGATTAATTATAAATTAATTTTATCCAAATATTTCTCTTTAACTTTAAAAACTGGATTCCATATTTTGAATCATAAGGACCAAATTTAGTAAATATGACCCTTTTACTTTTAGAATTTATCAATAATAACTTTGGTTATTTTTTTTACCTTTGTTAAGGGTAAATCAGGTAATTAAGGGAAAACATAATATTATTAATATTATAATATTACCCAAAAAATGTACTAACATTATTTGATGAGTTATTTTCAGACAAAATATTCTATGGGATTATTTTTGAGCTCTTTGATTCACATCGATGACTTTAATCAATTTATAGTATTTTATTCAATGGAATGTAAATTTTGTCACAATTTTATTTTCATCAAGTTAAATATTTATAATATGGTGATATATAGAGGATATGTTCAATTATAAATAGTATTATGAAAGATAAAATGTTTATATTCATCATGGTAATTTACTGGTAATTTTTAATAGACTAATATATACCTTAATGGCTTACACAATGATGATTTTTTAGTTGTTTAATTAAAGTAACAAAATGATATTAAAAATATTAAAATAACTATTATTTGAGATTATTAATGGTATAAACGAAATTTTTAAATACATTTTACATGATAGTGATGATTTAAGATCATTGGTTCAAATTTATCTATTTTTTTGTAACAGGAAAAATAATGAATAGTGTTAAAATTGACATTTAATGATATGTTAAAATATAAAATATTTTATTAAATGATAAAAAATTTCAAAAATATAAAATTCATCAAAATTAATGGTATGAGGCTTAAAATTTTATAAAGGACTCATTTAATGGTCTTTTTGTCATTTTATTGACATTATATTAACCCTCAATGTGTAAATTACATGTATAACTTTTACAATTAAAAAGGTTAAATAAGGGTTACAAAAAGTACTTAACACATTCCTAATTTAATTTTTATGAATTTATTTTTACCCTTACTCAACATATATTCAAAATAACTCACATTGGATCCATTTTTAATTGAAAATTAATTTTTATTAATTTAATATTTTGAAGAATTCCAAGAGTGACCATGTCCTCTCTTATAAATGGGAACTTATAATTATATATTATTCACACATAAAATCCATTATAGTTTATCCAATATCTTCCCAAATACCTTACTATAATCCCCCCTTATTATATATATCATAGTCCAGGAATAACAATACCATTAGTGGTATTAATGTGTTATGAGAAGGAGATCGTCCAATAAAAAGTATTATTTTAATCAGTTATTTTTGTATTATTTCTTCTTCCACTTCCCCAAAATCTTATTGAACTATGATAATATAATTACAATAGTATAATAAATATACTAAGATGTTATTATGTTAAAATTATCACCTAAATCTATCTCCACTTTTAATAGAATATAAATCAACGATTCATTCATGTATACTAAAAACTACCACCTCGTGAACCAATATAACAAGTTTTCCATCACCATATCTCAAAAATGGATATAATGATGGAATTAATGTTTATATATGATATTAAATACTTCTTTATCAATATTAAATAAAAATAAATCATTTATTTTCTTACCTTTGAATGTACATAAAAAATGATAACATCTTTCGTGCGTACATGTGAAGTATCACCTCCAAAAAACAATGTGATTCGTTTTTCATAACCACTTAATATGGAAGATATATTTATATTTATATTATTAATATGATATTATGATAATTAAATTAATATAAAATAATAATTACCATATTTCAATAATGATCATTGAAAAATTGAAATGTTACTCATGTGTACATATGACCTACCGTGTCCTTGATAATAACATAGTTCATTTTTTTAATACCATATATAATGTTTTGATTTTAAATTAAAATTTCTGTATAAATTTAATTATAAGATCATTATTATTATTATATATATGATTTACTAATTACCACTTTGAATATTGACATCAAATGAAACTCATTTTTAACTTTAGTGCTGGATATCATCAAAACGTATGACATTAACATAAATAATTAAGTAGTTGTTATAACATGATAATAAGTGACATAAAAGTAATAATAATTATTCAGAAGGATATAAAGAAATTAAATAATTAACATTTTCTTATTATTTTGGAACATAAATATTTGTGATGAGCCAGACTCATGGTAACATACATTCTTTTAACAACAGAATTTAATATTTCTCTTTCAACAATTTTTACAAAATCCTAAAGGAATGTTTTTTAAACCTATAAAAAAATAAAATTATTTATATTTAAGGATTCCTTTTTGTTTTTATTTTTCCTTTAAAATATTTAAATTTTATTTTTAAAAAATTACTTTTCATTTATGAGGGTGTGTCTTCGTGAAATTGAAAAGAGATTTTAAAGTGGAAAAGTTATTTTTCAATTATGGTATATTTATATTTAATGACGATGTTATGGTTCTTGGGAATTATTTATGAGAATGGGTGGTTATGAAAAAACCCAATCATGGGTGAGCCTCTTATATTTCTCCATGTAATTGGGTAAAGAGACGGATTTAACCGGTCTGGTCTCTCCTATGATATTATGAAAATATACTACAGTGGGTATTAAAAATTTTACCATGATTGTTAATACCTATATAGACATTAAATATAAAATAAATTTAAGAGTGATTTCAAATTTACACTACATGTTACCTATATGATTTATGTTTTCAATATAGTTTTTTGGAAAAATTTCATTTCATTAGGTATGCTAGAGAGATTATGTTTATGGTTGAAATGTATAACTTTATGATAATGTTTGCATGAGTTAATATGTTTTTAATGAAAAAAAGTTTAATTATTTCTATTTATGTATCATAATATGAATTTTTGGCTCATACCATGTTTTAAAATGTTTTTTCATAGGTTATAAGGATTGGTAAGATATTTGAGGAAGTCATGTTGAAATTTATGAGGATTTTTCATGAAAAATATAGTTTTATTTTAAAATATTGATATGTTGGAAAAAATGAATATTATTTCAGTAGTATCCACTTTATATGAATATTTTATGTTATTTATTAATGAGGAACTAATTTTTTGAAACTCTAGCATACCAATATCTTCAAGGTGAATACAAGTACATTCTTCACTCAAACTCAAGATTATGTAATGCTTAAGTGTTTGAGGAATTTTCCTTATAGTTGGTATCAAATGTACCTTTAGATAACATAGGAGTTTAGGGTAATGTTAATAACATTCCCTTGATATATTTTACCTAATTTTCAAGTTAAAATTGAATACAATTTGAATATCACATTGATGGTTTATCTCTACTATGTCTGTTAAGAATGGTTTTCTATAGAGGAAACAATGAAGCTGTAGTGGGAAATCATCAAGATGAATATGTCTTTATGAATCAATATACCAAGCCATTTTGAATTAGAAATGAGAAATTTTTTATTATGAAGTCTCATTTTACATAGGTTATAAATGGTAGTTGTTTCCATTCATGAGAGAAACTTGATCTACAATAGAGGAACATAATGATAGTATAGCATTTCATGAGACAACATACCCAATAATTCCTATGATCATCTGACCCTGTGATAGTTTAAGGATGGATTAAATCCCTAGAAAAGATATTCTACATCATGGGTTGTTTAGATAACAAACAGGTAACTCCTGAAATTTATCATTTTAAAGGTGAAACCAATCAATGGTGGTTAATGGTTAAAAATATTAGAGGATGTGAAGATATTTATGCTTTGTAATGGGTTTAATTTAATAATACTTTCCTTGTGAAATAATTTCATAAGGTTGTTTGAATTAGAATAGAAAAAATTTCCTAGAATTGAGATAAAAGGAGGATGATTCATTGGATACATATGAAAAAATTCAACCCATTTGGAATGTAATGTTCCAAATTTTATCCAGGATCATGATAGTAAGATAAAATGGTTTTAGTCTGGATTAAAGACAATATATTGAATGTCACTGGCTTCTCATGAGTTGAAATGCAATTATAAACTTCTTTGTTGTGCTGAGAAGGTAGAAATTTATTTTTCAAATTATCTTTTGTCCCATTAGAATAAGAAAAATTAGAGGTTGAGTTGGAAGACAATTTTATTACTTTCATCAGATAATTTTGGAGGTAAGAAAAATAAATATACATGTTGTGAGAAGTGTGGTAAAAATAATCCTATAGATTGTCATTAAATGTCTAGGATGTGATTTCAATTTTGTAATATTGGTCATATGGATGGTGACATCAAGGGATATGATCAGGAAGGAAATGAAAACCCAAAAATAAGTTGTTTTAGAATCATTTTGATAGGGTAATATGGAAATATATGTCCAAAGATGATTATGTAGGGTGGAAACCATCACGATCGAATTAAAAATGGTTTGGAAAAATAATTTTCTACTACTGTAATTTATGATGGTCTATCAAATGAAGTGGTGATAGCTCTAGGGAGATTAATATTTTTTGAAGATTGATTTGAGGATTGAGTACCATCAACTAAAGTTGAAGGATGTTGACATTTCAAAGACATAATTTCAAGAATGATATGGTCAATATGAGGTTTTCATTCTTCCCTTTAGTTTATCTAATGCTACTTCTGTATTTATGAATAATATGAATGGAGTTTTCATGATCAATCCTGGTGTTTCCCATTCCATGACTCTACAATCCCACCTGTAACTGTCCAGGGGATTGTGACATGCACTGAGTATGCATCTCCCTGACATGGTAGCCATTTCATATGAACTTGTACACATGAACACATCTCCAAGCTCACAAAATGCTGAAATTTAAGAACCACCATGTAACTTATGGATGAATACAACCACATCCCCCTAACATACTATAATAGGATGTAAACTCATGTAAATATATCCAGAATACAAGACCACCACAAAGAGTCTATTACCATAAGTACAAACTATAAGAAAAAGTATCAGGACTCCTATCTTTTTCCATAAGAATACACCTCAGACTCTATGATCTCCCAAAGTATCGGCTAGCCTAGATTCACCTAGGGCACCATCAAAAGGTCGATCGTCTTCACAAGACACGACATGTGCGGGAATTCCCTATGCAAGGGTGAGTATAAAAATACTCTATAGGTCACCCAAAACCAAATGGAAATATAACAAAGGAAAGTACAGTCAAATCTATACAGGTATATTTCTAAAACATATACAACAATAATATACTCAAACGTAGACTCACACTCAAGAGGTAAGTCATAGCCACATCATACCAGCACTAGAAATTTAGTTCAATGATTCCATGAAGCATTCATCTAAGAGAGCACACTCTTTAGTCTAATATCACTGATGATGTCTGTTTAAGAGGTACTGCTCGTCGGGAACTATCACTATAAAGATACTCGCTAATAGATATGAATAGGATACGATATATATATGAGTATCACATCCAGAGTCATGGGGTGATACCAACTACTCAATCTAGATTATCCCACTAAGTAGAGGATTGGTGCTTGTGTAATGTTGTTCATGTTGATACCAATAACTCCACAAAAGGCATGAAGTTGAATTGAGGATCCCACTCTAGGTCTCTTGGGGGGGGGGTCTCGAAACTCTATCCAAGAATTCCTGCAGATGGGATTGTGGTCCGAGGAGTAGGAAATGAATCTTAACATCTGTTAGAAAAACAAAAAAGGGAATAAACCATAAAAAACATTCCCAATATACACAAGACAAGAGAAATAGGGCATATAGAAAGGGTGTACGACATGGTGTAGGGGAACATGTCATGTACCGTGACCCGAGGAATTTCCTATCTACAATGGCATGTTTCTTACAAACTGTGTCATGCATAAAAGTAGTACATGGATTTTATAAGAGTTACATGTCATGTCCTTGCATCTGAAGTCTGCCCGTGTACTCCGGTCGTGTTCCAGTTCATGGTGTCCACCCATGTGTCCTTGCCTGTGTACCAGTACACGGGGTAGCCAATGTACCTGGCCTAGTCCATGTCATGTGGCGTTGTACACTCTTTGTATACAACAAGTGTACTCCACCCCATTTTTATGTACCTCTTAAGGTATACACTATTTCCGTCCAAAAGGGGACACATTCCATGTTGTTCGAGACTACACGTCGGGTGGATTGAGTTTCTCTAGAAACCCATCTTCTTCCTCCCACTCATGTGATCGAACTCCCAGATGTCATTCGAGTCTTTGATAAACCTAGAAACTCAAAATCATAGGTTATTTCACCACCCTAACACCGAATTGGCAGGATTTGGGCCTTCAATTGGATCTGAAATGTTATCATAACTATTCTTCATTACCTCCAAGGAACAACAATTTAGCACCCACCATCATTCAATCTTCTACGACACCTATCATCGTACCACTTCTATGTCATCCAAATTCCTGATCTATGGTTTCAAGTCATAGAACCATGAATCGATGGTTCAATGATAAATTATTCACAAAGGGGTTCAATAAACAGGGATGAATGAGGAATTCATGAACCAAGGGAGAAAAGAACAATCTAATCAACTAGCATGAACATTGATCAATGATTGTGTCAATCTTGTTTAGTTTCCATTATAAAAATAAAATAATCCAAAAAATATCAGGTTTAATCTCCCAATAAATACAAAATAAATAATCCCTTCCCACAAATATGATCAAACCGTGGACCAGTCTATTCTTGGATTGGTCAGCGTTTATTATAGGAATCAAGAATGTGGAATAAATTAATTAAAAGAATCAACCTACCTTACTTTGGTTTTTTTCACAAATGAATACCGGTCCTGACATCTTCATCATTGGGGAGCTCTATCAGGATTGGTGTGTGCCGATCACCGAGTCAAGGTCTTGTCATCATTCGTTAGAAGGATCCTTTAGATGTTCTATCTCTAATGTCTCTAGTGAATTCCATGTTCATGAGACTAACCCAATATTTCTAAAAATAGATTTAGGGATAAAAACTCTCGTTTCCCCAACAACTAATATAAAATATTTTTTATTAATTTATTTTATTAACTTAAATATTAATGATGAATTTTACACAACAAACCCATGCAAATGAATTTTATGTAGTGCCATAGAAAAACTTCCTTTCTGAACTCAACAGTTCCCTCGAATTTTCTATTTGAGCATATGTTTAGAAGTTATTCCACATTTTTAGGAAAACCATGCATGTGTGCTATTTAATATTTTAATAAATTTAAAAAATATATTCCTAGAACATCAGCCTCTAAATAACATGTCATCTCAGTTATTTTTCATGAAATTAATCCTTACAATATTTCAATATAATACATAGAAAATTTATGTCATTAAATTTAACCCACCATGGGGATTTACATCCTCAAAAATCCAAATTAAAGTATACTAAAAAAGATGAGGTTATTGTGCATGAATCTCAGCCTCCCACTCCCAAGTGTTATCCTAGATATTCCCATGCTACCACCAGACACGATCGAAGGGAATCAATCACCACAGATGGATCCCCTCTTATCGATCCTCAATATCCATAAACTACTCAACAAAAGTCACTCAATTCTCGATGTCCATCTCACCCCAATTGATGACGCGTTGTGGGTCGTGAACATACTTACTCAGCTTTGACATGTGGAAGACATCATGTATCTGGTATAACTATTCAGGTATAGATAAGTGGTATGACACCTCATCAACTCAACGTAATATCTATAAAGTGATGATAAACCTCAGATATAACTTACTTCCCCAATCAAATGGATGTAATTAATGTTGAGGTGAAACCTATTGGTACACATGGTCTCATTCCCCAAATAACAAAGGACTATATCACCTTTCATCATAAGACTTATAATGGTTATGAAGAATATTCATCTACTCTGGGATGAACTACACCTCCTTTATAGTAGCCCATAGCATCTTCAGGCCCCTGAGTGCCGACTCTCCTAGGTTAATCCGGAAATGTGGTGAATTGTAGGGTTACCTATATAAAGCCTCAAATAGTTCCATACCAATGGAGGAATGGTATATTTTTTATGTAAACTCCACCATTGGAATATTAATCTCCCAAATATGACCAATGTTTAATATAAATGCATGAAACATGTCCTTAAAAACCTAAATGGTCCGCTCAGTATTACTTTCAATTTTTGGGTGAAATGCTATTATAAAGCACAAATAAATGCTGAATGACACCTAAAATCACATCTATATCTTGGATGTAAAGAGGGAATCACCATCTAAAAAAAATTCAATGGTACACCATAGATTTGAACTATCTCTGGAACACAGTCGCATACAAAGATATCCACTAAAGTTTTCTCTTGGGTAGCTAGGAAGTTGGACAACATGGTGAGTCAGTCAATAATCACTCAGATGTCATCATTTCACTTTGAAATATTTGTTAATTAAATACTTATTTTTATAGATATCCCATCCCAATTCCATTCTATCACCTCAGGTAGTTGAGCCACACTCACTGGAACTTAGTGCTCAGCCTTCACTTGCTGATATGGAAGGCATTGAGAGATAAACTCTATAACTCCCTTCTTAAGAACTAGCCACTAAAACAAACATCAAATGTCCTAGAACATCATTTCCTCAAATGGATTTTCCACTAAATGGGATGTATGAAACATCCAATGAACCACCTCCTGTAGCGTCACTTTTACCATCTTGCATTCTCTGAAAAGAACAATGTGCTCCCAATCTTTAGAATATCCCTCAAGAGATTTTCATATAGATATCTGAGCATGTAAGGTATCGTAGTCAGTATCCCAACGGTGTGCCACCCTAACACACTACAATATTCTAGGGGTGAAAACCATAAACTATAGGTATGATAATACATATTCATCTACAAATGATAATTATTACGAGTGCAACAAGTATACACCTCGTTCTGTAAATATGAACTAGATTTACTGCTAGAATCAACTTATACCACTTTTCCCTTCCTAGGAGTATAGAAAATCTCAAAGTCATAGTCCTGGAGGAACACAAGACATTTCCCCTATCTCAAGATAAAATACATCGGAGAGACAATATGCCTGAGACCCCTCTGATCTGAGTATTTGATAAGTCACTTGACCATCTGGTAGTGTCGCAACATATACAAATAGAAGACTACTTCTACTTACTCAAGATCATGGGTCACATATTTATTCTAATTTGGTATCTACTAGAATGAAACATAGATAATTACTTCGTAACTCTACATCAAAACACAACCATTCTCAGTTTCCAATGCCTTGCAGAACACTACGTACTCGAAATCCTCCTTAGGAAATCTGAATATCGGTGTTCTCATCAAACTCTATCTCAACTATGGAAAATACTATTGTAACTTATCTATCCACATGAATGAATTTACATGTCGATTAAATTCTTTTATGGGTTCTGATATTATGGAGAAATCATGTATGAGTTACTAGTAATAGCCTTCCAACCCATGGAATCTCCTCACCTCTGTCACCCTCATAGGTTGTTGTCATTCTAACAATGCCTCGACCTTGGATGGTTTCATAACCTCTCTAACCATGGATATAATATGTCCTAGAATGTGAATATATTGAATCCATAAATGGAACTTAGATAGATTTCTAAAAAGCTAGTTCCGTTGTTGTACGTCCAGAACTATCGTTAATTGTCTCACATGCTCCTCCTCAGATGCCAAGTACACAAGGATATCATTGATGAAGACCAACCCGAACTGGACTACGTAGGGATGAATTATCTTATTCATGGGTCTCATGAACACTGAGGAGGTTTTCATCATGCCAAAGGGTATCACCATGTACTAATAGTTACAATAGTGACATTAGAATTCCTTCTTCTGAATATCCTCAACCCATAGTCCTAACTAGTGATATCCTGATCTGATTTAAAATTTCATGAGCCACCATTCCCCTATCAACTAACCAAAGAGGTCATTGATCCTTGGTAGTTGATACATTTTCTTCACATTCACCTAGTTTAAGCATCATTAGTCCACCCAAAACCTCAATCTCTCATCTCCCTTTTTTGAAAAAAAAACTGGGGCTGCTTGGGGTGAAATACTAGGTCTCACAATGACATTGCTATGTAACTCATCCACCTCTACCATCAGATCATGAAGATCTGTGGGAGCCATCTGATATGATAGTGTAGATATCGGTTCCATTATAAGGTGAAAATAAATTCATATGTTTATCTCATATAGGGGAGGTAAACCTAGAAAATATTCTGCAAATAATTCTGCATACTCCGCCACCACTGTAGGAAATTGGAAACTCAAAAATTTCACTACACTAAGGGACATGATAGAAAACATATGAGTAATCAGATACAATCACTTATGAATGAGACCTTCATATACTACCTAGGATTACTTTTCACCAAAAAAGTAAAAAATCATTCCATCACTTTGGACACAGAACACCCTTTTCATAACATAATAAATTTGGGCATGAACTATAGAAAAAAAATTCATTCCATGAATGACGTCGTAAGGTCTCAACGTCACCACCAAGCGGTTCCAACCGAAACTATGACCTCCAAGGTTTAGTTCACACTATTTTTACCAGTGCATGATCAATGAGTATTCATTATTAGGTGCCTCCGAGTGTAAGGGTCAAGTCAATGGTTCAAAAAGAATCTCTATGTCTCATACAAGATATGTGGTGAGAATAGAATGACTAGAAACTATTTCTATCAATACTTTTTCTAATAGAGAAAAGACATAGATCATACCTTCAATCTTTCCTGTAACCCCTAGGTCATAATCCTACACCACATTAAGATTTCCCTTCCCATGTCCTCTAGCTCCTTGAGCCTTATGTGGGCCACATGGGGGTGGTGGTGATAACAAGTCATAACATATACCACATCCTAATTCTCTCCCAGCACCTATACCATGTCTCCTACATCACATATATACCATATCTTGTGACTTTATCTACCTTGGTGGTCCATCCATAGTCTCCCTATTGGAAGTACAGTGGGTTGAATCTTGATCATGATGTCCCTTGACATCACATGAATAGAACAAAATCTCTCTAGGATTAGTATCATCAATTGTATGTTATTAGAGAAGAAGATTTCAATTACCAAATCCTGCTCAAGAACAATAACATAAGTACGTCTGAACATAGGGATATCACTAGCTCAGTTGTCTCTATGTATATGTTTCTCCAAAGTTTGATCCCTGAAGTACTGATCTCAAACCATATCCATTGTGTACCTAGAAATGTTGTTAACCTTGTTGAAAAATCAACTACTGACATGCTACCCCATGGGAGATTAATAAGCTCCTTAATACACACAATCGTCAATGTAATTGGTGAGAAATCATCACTAAAGAGGCTCTTAAACACAATCCATGATATAGTCACATCGTCATGAGTCTCGGTAGTCAAACTACACCATATTCTTGTGGAGCCACAAAGATGGCTCGCCATAAGGACCACCATATGATATGATGGTGTCCTAACAAACAACTGAATGGAGAAAGAAACTCATGGATCCTCTTCTAGGGTTCCTACATAAAGGGTAGGTACAGATGTCCTCCTCTTCACTCCACATCCGTCAAACTCCACTGTGTACCGAAATCTTGTAAGGTCCTCCTCCAGGTACCATCCAGTCCTAGTGCTCTCAGCCTCCGTCAGCACTGTACGTCATCTACATCCAACACAATGAGGTACGGGCATAGCCCGTGCGGGGGTGAGTATAACAATACTCAGTAGAGACCCCGAGACCCTCAAGGTCTCACAAAATCAAACAATGATAAACCAAAAAGTATGATTTCAACGAATATCCATTACATAGGTATATTTCCATTTATATACCTATGTTATCAAGTAATCCATCTCAATAATGAGGAAAACACAAAGGTCATTGACTCAGCTCAAACCAAGATTTTTATTATCAAAACCACGGATTCCAGAGAACTCATCCTCTATCGAGCACAATAGTCCAGTCGTGACTTCGAGGTGATACTCACTAACTTTAGACTGCTGAGGTACTCCTCCTGTCGAGTACCGCGGGTCTGCCGCCTCACACAGTAGCGCTCCCTTCCATGGGTCTACCGCCTCACACAGAAGCGCTCCCCCTGATAGCTTACAGAGGTAATCCTTCTGTCGAGTACCGCGGGTCTTCCGCCTCACATAGTAGCACTACTCCGCCATGGTTCTACCACCTCACACAGCAGTTCTCCCTGATGGGCTAGTCAAGTCACTCTGAAACCAATTGGACAGGCAATCATCAAGTCTTAGCAAGCTACTAAGTCTTCGTAGTAGGTCATGACAAAAAATAAAGGTTCGCGTTTTTGACATGGGTAGTAAAATTTATCCTTTAAAGTCTCACTTTTTCAGGGGTGTTATATTATCCACCCCTTTAAAGCAAAACACCCTCGTTTTGAACCCCAAGAATCAAACCCAGGAAATGCCTAAGCACTTCTGTCTATTATTGGATCTGATACCACTTTGTCACGAACCAGCCTGGGTACCCTGGTAACCCGATAACTGAGCTGGCCCTGAAATAGACCGAAGGGAATTCCCGATCCCAATGGGTCAGAGACTAGCACCTGGCATCAGACAACATGCATGTGGGAATGATTTTTCCATAAAAATGCAGAAGCAAAAGAAACAAGACAATATCCATAACAAATAGAATCTCCACTGGGAGTAATTTACCAGAATACAAAGAGGCATAAAAAATCCCAAAAGCACTACAACCCAAGTACTAAAAATGGAAACATCGTCCCAAAGTCCCTAAGGACACAACTCACCAATACCAGAGATCAACAACTAGATCCACCTCCAAGAGGTCCCTTCCCACTTCTCAATCCTGGAAGATCAAAATCTACAAACACCCAAAGGAAAAAGTAGGGTGGGAGCATAAGCCCAGTAGGATACCACCAAAGATACCGTAAAAGATTCCAAGAATATATTATCAAAAGAAAAACATTCAATTTTCAAATAAATAGGTTTGGCATTTCAAAAGAATATTTTAACAAAACATGCTATACATTTTTAAATGATGGAAATAAATATTTTAAGCAAAGGATTTACAAATGATGGAATATTTCTAAAACAATGGATTAATAAAAACATTTATATGAAATATTTTACAAAAATTTAGCAAGCATGTAAGGCAGTTCAAAATCATTGGCATACATTTATATATCACATATAAATAAACAAGCGAGCAACCTGGTCATCTTCCAAAACGTATGATAGTATTAACCAGTTATAGGATTCTGCACTCTCTATGTGAACTCGTAATGATGTGTATACACATGTCCCTATGACACTGTCCAATGGAGACTCGTCACCAAATTTTCTGGGATGTGACCCTCAGAAAGTATGTTTTAGAACGTTGTCGTAGTGTAGAGTGTATCCAAAAAACTCACTAACTACCTAAGGCTTTCATGAACTCTTACATGATGGGAGAACTATTTTAAGAAGTCTTAAAATACAATCAATACCATTATTCCATTTCAAAAGTTCCTACTTCATTCTATTTAAAACCATAACAGGTTTTATTAAAAAACATGCCTCTTTCAAAAGATAAAACCAATGGGTTTTTATCAAATCATTTTAAGCCATTTTTATAAGTTTGAAATCCATTCAAAACAAATTCCATCATTACACATTTAATTTCCACAATTAAATTCAAAATATTAATTGAAAAAATTTCTATCAAATACATAATTTAAATTAAACAATTTAAATCGATCAATTTTCCATGAACACGCACAATTCATAGAATTGGGGTTTTCCCAAATTTCTATGCCAAAACAATTTCGAATATCTCAATTCAATGGAATCGAATTTTCATCAATTTAATTGAAAGAAACTTGAGCAATTAAATTTAAATCATCAATTGAAACAAATTAAGAAAATACATTGATAATACATTTGGCAAGTCGGGACGGAACCACCTACCTCGATGGTTTTGAGCAAAACCACAACGGTCGAGAACGCTCAAGAAAAACCGGGTTTCTTTTTCAAGAACCGACCTTAGATCTCTTCTCCTAAAAAGATCAAGGCCAAAACATATCAGAACTGGTACCACACACTTATATCTACCCACAACAGGTGTGGATTCAAGAAACCAAGAGAAGAAGAGAAGTAGATCTAAGAAACAAATCAAGAATGATGAAGAACGATCACATACCTCAAGAATTTGGCTTCGATTCACCAAGAGGAGCCTTTGAATCACCTCTGGAATGATGGGAGAACCTGCTTTGACCTTAGGAGAAGACAAATCCGGAATTACAGCCGCTTAGAAGGACAAACGAAGAACTTAGAGGAAAACCTGAGTGGGATCCACAATTTAAGGATCTGTTTTAAGTGGTTGCACAGTTAGTTCGCAAGGTTTGACAAGTTGTGCACAAGCCATGCATCAATTACTGCCTCAGCCACCTTTCACCCATGGTTTTTCCACATGTTTAGACAAAACGTGTGCCACCTGTGCAGAATCCACTTCCTCAACCTCCCTTCTCGCATGGTTTGGCTACACGGTTTGACAAAATGTGCGCCGCCCGTGCACAACCCAAAGTCCATTAGTTTTCCTTAAAAGTTCACCCAAACGTACCCCAAGTCTTTACTTCAAAACAGAGGTACATAGAAACATCGAAAGATACTTGAAAACGTAACATGCTGTTATATAGAAAACTTGGGTCACCACCTCAAGTCTGTTATCAGCCGCCTGGGGGTTGGGTCACCTCATATCCTTAGAGGTCACTATCACTAAGACTCCAGAAGAATTCTCATCCTTTTCTTGTCATCTGTTGGTATTTTAGGTACCAGGGGCTTCTCAATAGGGGGTGGATTGGATGGTACACCACATAGAGGAAACACTTGGGGGACTGTTCCTTATATGAATGCCTCATCATTGAGGGGATCATCCTTGTGATCAAGCTATTGAATCCAACCTGGTCTGCATCACAGAGGCATCCACTAAGTAAAAAAGTTATACCATGGTCAATGAGTATATCTGGAGAGATGACTCAATAACAACATGGAAATAACAAGCCATTACTATATGATGCATATATATTTATTTTCCCTGAAAATAGTGTTCTAATGTACTGAGCCAAAAAAAGGTTGTTGGAGTCCTAGTGTATGGATAGGTCAGACTCCACACCAACACTAGAGCACCTAAACTAAAATCCAAAGAAGAATCACATAACACTATTTCCCAAAAATAATCTCATATTTCCCTGGTCATAATGTTGAACGGACCAATTTGATACAACTCTATCATTACTTGTGTTGGTGGGGCTAGTTTCTCGACTCCCCAACTCCACCTCTAATAGGCCATGGGCTCATGAATGGCACTGAGTAGGAATTACATTGACATGGGAGGAATTTAATTTGTACCTGTATACATGCAGACAACTCCAAGATCACAAAATGATGAAATATATAAACTATTATGTAACAAATTCATTCATACTACTATATACCACAACAATAGTATGACATGAAGTAATGTAACGTAAGTTGGTCCAAAATACAATCCCACCACAAATATTGTATAACAACAAGTCAAACATGTATGAAAAAGGTACTGGTACTGTTGTCTATAGCTATAGGAACACACCTCAGCATGTCTGTTCTCACAAAGCATCGTCTGGTCCAGGTCTTTCTAGGACTCAATCAAAAGGCTAGTCATTTAACCAAGACCCGACACGTCTATGAAATCACAGTTCTTGGGTGAGTATAATAACCCTAAATAGGACACCTTGAAACAACAAATAAATATAACAATGTAATGTACTAAAATTTCAACATAGGTATACGTCTACAAAAAATATAAAAAGAATATACACGTATACTCAAACCAAGACACAATGTATAGAGTTAATTTACAACCACTACATACCAGCTCTATGAATTAAGATCGAAGATTCTATGAAGTAATCATCTGGGAAAAAACACTACTAAGCCTGATATCACCGATGATGTCCATCTAAGAGTAACTACTCATAGGGAATAGTCTTGAGAGAGATACGCGCTGATATATTTTAAGAGGATATGATACAAAGATTAGGATAAATGTCAGGGCCATGGGGTGATACCAAAAACTCAATCTGTATTAACCTGCAATGCAAAGGATTTCTGACTGCATTGTGTTGGGAAAATAAAAAAAATCAACATAGGGAACAACTATGTATAGAGGATCCCACTCCAGGCCTCTCGAGGGGGGGAGGGGATTCCAATAACTTTATCCAAGATGTCCTGCTGAATGGATCTTGGTTATATCAGTAATAAAGGATTCATACAAACAATCATGTAAATAATAATGGGAATACGTCCTAACAAATATTTCAGAAGATATTAAAGAAAAGAGAAACATGCCATGTTTAAAGGGTTATACCCTATGTAGTAGGGTAACAATAGTGTCCATTGTCCTCGGGTATTGCCTGTGGAAAATGGCCAATTTCTTCCATACCGTGTCATGTAAAAGAGTAATACACAACGTGTAAAAGTGTTACACATTTTTTCCTTGCATTTGTGGTGTGCTAGTGTACATCGACCATGTTCTAGTATACTGCATTAACCTGTGTGTCCCTACCTGTTTATCAGTACATGAGGTAACCAATGTACCTAAACCATGCCAAGTCATGCTGGGGTGAACCTGATGTGTAGGAAATCTATGTACTCCACCCCATGTTGATGTACCTACCAGGGTACACACTATGTTCGCCAAAAAGGGGACATATTCCATGTAGTTAGCGACTACATGCAGTGTCGATATGGTTTTTCCGGAAACCCATATTCTTACTCATACTCATACCGTTGGTCTACCAGATCCTGTTCAGGTGTTCGGATCACTTAGAAAATCCAAATCCATTGTCATTTCACTATACAACCCTAAATCTACTAGATTTATTCCTTCAATTGGAAAATAAAATGTGATAATATCCATTTTTTACATAAGAATGAAAATTTGTCACCCAACATCATTTGATCTGCTATCACACGGAATTTTGCACCTCCTTTGATTCGTAAATATGCCAAATCAATGGGTTGGGATTATTTATCTATGAATAGAAGGGAAAATGATCAATTGTTCACAATGGTGGTTCAATTCTTGTCTATGAATGATGAACGCATGAACTAGTGGAGAGAAGCATAAATCTAGGGATGAGATTTGACCGGTGTTCAATTCGATATTTGTTCATCACTATAACAAAAATAATTGAATCCATAAAATTCTCATGATTAAACTCAAAATAAATCCCACTAAAATAATCCCATCCCAAAAATAAGATCGAACCGTAGATCTTTCTATTTGTGGATTGATTATAGATTATCATACGAATCATGAATGAGGAATAAATAATTAAATCAGAAACCCTACCATGATTTGGATCATTAACTGATGAAGAACGACCACTTAATCATTTTTTTGGTGAGATCTAACAATATCGGTTTGCATCAATCATCGATCTGAGGTATCATTGTCATTCATCAGAAGGATCCTCTAGTTCTTCTCCTTCTAATGCTTCTACAAAATTCCAGGGCTATAAGGTTATCCTTGGATCTCTAAAAAAGGGATTATTTGATGATAATCCATCTTACTATGTCCATTACAGAAATAAAATACTTTATTTTATTCATTTCATTAAATTAAACATATGTGATTACTTTTCAACAACTAACCCACACAGACCAAGGTCAGGTTGTGCCTATGGTAAAACCACCATTTTAACATAACTATACCCTCAGATTTCTTATTTAAGAAACCATTAAGATGTTTCTCCAATTTTTCAGAAAAATCACACATGAGTGTTATTTAATATTTTAATATATTTCAAAAAACATTCAGGGCACACCAGGCCTCATAATAGCTCACTATCTCAGTGAACTGCCTTGTAATTAATCTATATAGTATTTAAAAATAATACTTCTAAAATAAGTTTCATTAAAGATGTCTTCCCTCGGTTTTTTGATAAATTTATGGTTTTCATTATTAATTAAATTTTGGTAGATTCTAAAATTAAATAGAATCATGAAGGGCATATAAGGGTTGTCTTGAAATCCCTAAAAGAAAAAAGAATTGGTAAATTTATCATGTGTGAATTTTGGTTGCAATAAATTTCAATCATTGGTCACATTCTTTCATAAAATAAAATTATTGTTGATCCTTCTAAAAAACTGTTGTTTAAGAGTGGCGAAAACCTACAAATTTCATATAGATTCATAGTTTTCATGGATTATTTGGTCATTACTAATGGTTTATTGAAAACATTGCTTGGTCATTAGCCCAAAAAAAGATAACATGCAAGGAAATGAAGTTCATTTAGACAAAATAATGTGGTGATTTTTTTCAAAAACTAAAAATAATATTATTAAATGCACCTCTTTTGTTCTTATCATCAAGAAATGGTGAATTTTATATCTATAGTGATGCTTCATTTTTATGACTTGGTTGCATCTTAATGAAAAATGATCAAGTAATTTCTTATGCTTCACATCTCTTGAAACCTCATGTTTTAAATTACCCTACACATGATTTGGAGTTTTTGTTTTTTTTTTCATTAAATATTTTGAGGCATCATTTGTATGGTGTAAATTGTGATATATATATATTGATCAAAAAATAATTTTACATAAATTCACTCAAAAATAATGGAACATAAGATGGTGGAAATAACTTAAACCAATCCATGATTAAAATTTTATGATTCATTACCATCCTGGAAAAGACAATAAGGTGGATGTTGATTTTATTTGAAAAATAAATGCTACATTAACCATGTTACATTTTAATCAAGAACATTTAGTTAATGATTTGAATAATTTTTCCATGGAAGTTGATGGTGTTGGAAATTTCGCTGTTTTGTTTTAGGTGTCAATGAAATTGTCTCTATCCAACATAATTATGAAAGCATAAACTGAAGACCATGAGTTGTAAAGAAATGTATAATTGGTTAACAATGGTTTGTTTCATGAACATTAACATTAATAAAGATTCAGTTTTCAGTTTTCAGAATAGATTATATTTTCCATGGGACTCCCGTTTGAGGAATGAGTAGTTAACTGAAGCTCATAGATCTCCATTTTCTATTCATCAAATATACATTGATATCCAAAGATACCATTGAGATTATTTTTGATCGGATTGAATTAAAATGGATATTTTTGACTTCATCATGAATTTATAGACTAGTCAGTAGGTTAATGATGAATGAATTACACTGAAGGTGACGATTCATACATTTATAGTACCATAGAGGAAATGATAAAATATATTTATGGAATTAATAGTCGTATTACCATAGATATATTGAGGTAGAAATGGTATTTGCGATATTATTGAATTATTGACTAAATCATCTAAATTTTGTTCCTATTTGAGAAAATTTTCCTCTACATCTACATTTTCTATTGTATCATACAGAGATAGCTATGTGACATAGAGTTACTCTCTCTATTTTATCTAGTCATGGTCTAAGTTTCACTTATATCTTTTAGAAAGGACTTCATAAGTTGTTGGGAAATGAATTAAATTTCAGTACATCTTTCATCCTAAATCAGTAAGAGAGTTATAATGAATCATTACGACCTTGGAGGATATGATACATTCTTGTTCAATGGATAACCAAGGATGTTGGGATAAAAATATTTCATTAGTTTGGTTTTATTATTATAACAACTTTTATTCCTGTATATAGATGGAACCATTTGATGAATTATATGAGAAGTAGTGTCGAACTCTTAAATTTTGGGCTAAAGTATGTGAAAGGAAGTTGATAAGACCAGAATTGGTAGAGTAAATGGTAGAGAATGTTTAACTAATTCACCAACACTTAGGGACTACTTAGTGCATGAAAAAATTTATGCAGATAATAAAACAAATGATCTTTCTTTTGAAGTTGGAAATCTTGTCTCTCTATAAATCTCTCCAAGTAAAAGTGTGACATATTTTGGTAAGAAGGGGAAGATGAGTCCGTGATTCATTGGACAATTTGAAATTCAGGAGAAAGTTGGATCTGTTTCTTGTTAAGTGGAATTTCATATATGTTTATCCCAGGTACAAAATGTATTTCATGTTTTAATGCTAAGGATAAATGTTCCAGGTTCATATAATGTTTTGAGTCTAAAATTATTTCAATTAGAAGAGAATATTTATTATATAGAATAGCTAGTTTGTGTTCATGACTATAGATAACAAGTGTTGTGGAAAAATATGATACATTAGGTTAACGTTTTAAGAAAAATCCATACTCTTGAAGAGAAAACATGGGAATCTGAAAAGGCTATGAGGGAATGATATCCCCACAAATTTAATAAGTGAATAAAATGGGAGGATGAAAATTCTAAAAGGGGGAAGAATGTAAAGAATCGGGTAATGATAGAATAATTATTTTTCATACTTATTAACATTTATGAATTAGATATTAATTAATAGAAACACTATGTCGAATAGCATATTTAATAAATCTTGTTCTATGGTTAATAATGTTATTTTTTCTAAAAAGCGGTTATATTGCCTTTTATTGGTTCAGTAATTTTAAAACTATTTTTTTCAATTTTATAAATTCTATTTGAATTAATAAACATAATTTTTTGAAGATAAATATCAATATTAAATTTTCTGACTTTTTGGTGTTTTTATGGTAGGTTTCAATTATTGATGAAAAATAAAAAAATACAATATTTTAATTAAAAACATCATTTTATTTTTGGACTACATGAATTATAATTTTGTCATGTATTACCATAGTTAAGGAAAAATCATGTAATGAAGTGAAAAAATAATATAATAAATATTATAAAATTACACTAAAACTTGTAATAATTTTATTGGAAGAGTTATTAGTATAAAAAATCATCCTTGTGCTAATTTTGTGAGCTATTGGAGAAAATTGGATGAATTTAATCCATTTACAGTATTTTATTTAAAGAAAATTCAATTTTGTCACATATTTTTTATCAAGTGAAATATATTTATTATGGTGTCATAAATTTATATGTTCAACTCTGAATATAATTTTAAAAGATAGAATTTTCATCATCATCATGAAAATTTATTATTAATTTTTAAGAGATAAATAATTCCCTTAAAGGCTACAACAATGATGATGTAGTAATTGTCTAATTAAAGGAAATATCAGATAAATGTTTTTAAAAAATAAAAATAAAAATAATATAAACTGATTAATGTCATAAATGAATATTATAAATTAATTTTAGAAGTTAGTGATGTTTTATAAGTCATTATTTGAATTTTTCTTGTTGTATTGATTTTTATAAAAGGCATAATAATGAATCATGTCAAAATTTAAAGTAATTATATTTTAAAATAAAAAAAATTATTAAATGATTTATAATGTTTAAAAATAAAAAATTGAGTAAAAATATTTATATAAGTCCAAAATTTCTATAATTAACACATTTATATTTATTTCTCATTTTATGGTAATTATATTAACCCTCACAATGTAAATTTCATGATATCACAGTAAAAATTAAAGTGTTCAAATAATGGGTAAAACAAAAATTAAAGGATTAATAAAATAATCAAAAATTTTATAATATTATTTTTATAGAGGTATTAAGACACCGAATCATACTATATTTTAAACAAATCACTTTTTTATCTATTTGGAGAAGAAAAATAATTTATATTAATTTAATGTTTTCAATAATTAAGGGAGTCCCCCTCTCCTTTCTTATAAAAGGGAACATCTTATTCTATTTTTATCACACTTAAAAAAATATTTAGATAATTCATGTTCAAAAAACATTCCTTTCTATAATCCATCCCCATATTATAGAGGTATAATTTTAGGCATCAAAACACCCCTTATGGTTCTTCAGGTGTTAAGAAAATGTGATCATCTAAAGAAGAGGTATTGTTTTAATCATGTATTTTTGTTTTATTTACTCTTCCTCTTCCTTAAAATCATCTTCAATAATTGTGAAATAATAAATCCATTATAATAAATATATTGATATTTAATTATTAAAATTTCATCACCTAAATCTATCTCCACTTTCATCAAATGAGAAATTAATTATTTCTTTATATGTACGGTGAACTACCAACTCATGATCCCATATTCTATGATTTACATCACCATCTCTCAAGACATGTTATAATGATTGAATTAATATGTATATATTATATTAATCAAAACATTATAATTATTAAATAACAAAAAATCATTTGATTTCTTTCTTTTTCATGAACATAAAAGTGATAATGTCGTTCAGGTTTACTTGTGAATTATCACCTCCGTGAAGTGATGTGATTTGTTTTCCATAAGAAAATAACACGGGTAATATATATAAGCCTATTTAAATTATTAATATGACATTTATGATATTATTATCATTATGGAATGATAAAATAATTATTACCATACTTCCATAATTATCATTGAAATATAGAAATGTTACTCATGAGTTTGTACGACCTACCATCTCACAGATTATAACGTATTTTATATTTTATAACTATACATAATGGTTTGATTTAGAAGTATAAAGAATTTATAATATTGATTATTATTTTTTGAATATTATTTTTTGATATGGTGGACTAATTACTACTTTTATTATTGACATCAACGAAAATTCATTTCCAACTCAAGTAACAAATATCGTCAAAACATCATATATGAACTAAAATAATTAGTTAATTTTTATAACATGATAATAAGTGATAAAATAGAACCACAAAATTTAATACGGTTATTATGTATGTAAATAATTAACCTATGTTTATTATTTTCAGATGATAATGATTGTACGTGACGAGTTAGACTCAAGGGAAGAGACTTTATTTTAAAAACCTCTTTCATCGTTTCTCTTTCAACAATTTTTTCAAAATATCCAAGGAATGTTCTTAACATATATTACGAGAATTAAATTTCCCTATTTCATTACTTCTTAATGTTTTTATGTATCCTTTATAGTTTTTCAAATTTATTTTCAAACAATTGTTTTCATTTATATGTGTGAAACTTTTTAAAATAGAAATATGACTTCAAAGTGGAAAAGTTATTTTGTATGCAACATTTATGTGTTAGGGTTATGTTATGATTATTTGAATTTTTTATGAGTAATATGGGTTAAATGAAAAACTGATGATGGGTGAGGCTATTATATCTCTCTAATGCATTGGGTAATGAGATAGAGTTTTGTGTTATGGTTTCTCTTAAGTGATTAAGGGAATAAAATATGATGGGTAATCCAAATGTAACCATAATGGTTAATCCCTATGTTTGTTTGAAAGGTATAATAAATTTAAGTGTTATATGGAATTTATACCACAATACACCTTTATGATTTATGTTTTATATGGAGTTTGTATAGGAAACTTATGATTTCTTGAGTAAATCAAAATAGCCTATGTTTTATGGGTGTAAAATATAACTTTGTAAAATTTAATTCATGGGTTTATGTGTATTATTGGAATAGAATTTACTTTATTTCTTTTTTGGTACCTTACTAAAATGTTTGTTCTCATCACATGTTTTACATTATTTTTCATAGGGTATAAGGATAGGTAAGAGATATTATGAAGTCATGTTGAATGTTCTAGATATTATTCAGGAAAATTTTATCTTCTTTTTTACTTTTAATTCTTTTAAATTTTGTAAAAATTGGATACTGTTTTAGTAGTTTCCACTTTGTATAAATGTGGGATGTTGCGTATAGTTGGGGAACTAATTATCTAATACTCTAAACCTAAAAATATAATAAATGTGAAATAAAGTAAAATTTTGACTAAAACTAAATAGTATGCAATGTTAAATGCTATGTCATTATTCTTATAACATCTTATAAACTGTTTATTAATAGTACATAATTAAAACCAATGTTCTGGGTGATAACGACTTCTTTTTTCATGCATGTTTCAGTTAAAAATTTCATGTCCTTACATTTTGATTATGATTACACCATCTCTATATTTTTAATAAAATAACGAATATCAAATTAAATTATTATATAATCTTATATAAATATTCATATAAATTAGTGAAAAAATGAATTACATCACTTCATGGAGAAGGTACCTTGTACTTACAAACAAGTAAAGATTCCTTTTTTAAATGGATATAATGATTTTTTTAATAATAATTCGTAGTCAAAGAACTATACTAATATCATAAATATAATATATATATTCAGTAATTTCATTATTATAACCATCAATGTGAGTTGGTTGTAGAAAAAAATGCCTCAATTAGTGGAGGTGGTAGACCACCTCTACGCATGAGCGATGGTTTATTTTCCAATGGGATGGAATGGAGGAAGATAATAGTTTTTATCTTATCTCAAAAAACAATTAAATATATTTAATATAATGAATTAATTATTTTATAAAGGATACCATTTAATTATAGGATGTTCATGAAGAAATAAATTTGATGGTACTCGATTCAGAATTATACCACTTATTTTAAAAACTCATTTGGATTACATATTAAGAATTGAAAGGATTGTATTTCTAGAATGATAATAATGTACATGAAATTTGGAAGGGAGATATTATTGTTTTATGATATGGATATCCTGATAGGTAAACATCAATCTTTGTGAATGAGGGAGAGGCAATGGTTTACATTTATAAGTGAGGGAAAAGGAACACTTAAAATCACATAATGATTAAATAAAATGTATATATCATAATCTTGTAATGTAGAACCAAGGAACCCTAAAATTAAATTTAAGAGGTTACAAGTTCTAGATAAACAAAAAAATGTCATTTTGAAATGTGTTTTATATATTTTAATCCTTATCTCTTTGTTAAAAACATTAATCCCATTTAACCCTTTACCATTATACATTTAATTCCTTCCATAAAAACATAATTATATAGAAAAAAATAAAAGATTAGTTATAATTTTTTTAAATTTTGATTATAAATTTGGAATAAATTTTATTAGATTCAATTTATAAAGGTATAAAAAATTACATTTCATATAAGACCACAAAATCAATGATGTATAGTTTTTTGGAAAGTACTTGGATTTATTGTGTAAATTATTTTATATTGAAATCAATGAAAAAGTTTATATCTTCAATTTTTTTGTTTATTAAATAAAAATAAATGGTTTTATAATTTTTTATCAATACATAAAAAATTGTAACCTTCCAACAATACCATTAAATAAAAATACCAATTTTTTTTAATTGTAATAAAATATAAACCATCTTCACATAATTCAGGAATGAGTTCCCAAATTAAAAATATTATTTTAAAATAAATTTCATAACTCAATAAAAATTTTCAGTGATAAAAAAATACTCATAAAATAGGATAAAGTAAAATTTTATAGAGATTATAATGTTTTTACTATATTTGTAACCTAATTTTACATGTTTTACCATAACTGTGGTGGACAATAAAGAACATGGTTACTATTTGTAATGAAAAAAAAAATAAGTTAACAGTAACACCCTGAGATTTTATGAAAAATATTACTTTTAATTTCCTTAATGTCTTGTCTTGTATACTACACCAAAAGGAGGTTTCACAACATGTATCCATGACATGCCTTGAATTACACGCAATCGCGACCTTCCTCGATAGCGTGTATGCAATACTGAGTTTCACTAAATGAGATATTATTATAATATTATTATGAACTAGCCCTTATTAATATTAATACCCAATTTTTGAAATTTTATAAATTTTATCTTTCAAAATGGACTTCATTTTTGGATTCTTAATATCGAAATTAGCTTAGGGTGAAATTTTGGTACTTTTCAGATAACTTTCATATTCTCATGAATAGTGAAAATTACTAAATTTTAATTAAAAACTACTTTTTTTAATCGAAATAATTGATAGTGATAAATTAATAATTTGAGTGGTTTTAAGGTATATTTATAATATATTTTTACAATTTAATACAATGTTGGTCATTGGATTTAATTTCACATTTAAACCAGACATAAACAAGTGTCAATCTTTTGATAGTTATTATCTTTTAAAAACACGCTATTTGTTTTGACGACGGGAATTAATTTTTAAATTAGTTAATGTACCTAATATTTTTTTAATTTGGTAAAACAGACATCATTATTGAATTCAAAATATCAAATATATCTTAGGCCTAATTTTTGTAATTTTTCCGGAAACATTAATTTTTTGATGAATAGTGAAACCACTAAGTGGTAGTTAAAAAAACAGAATTTTTCATAAAACTTAATTTTACCGCTTCTGTGAGTGGAATTTTGAAAATACAAGAGACACAGTTAATATCAAGGACTAAAATTTGGTTCAAAGAGATGAAAATAAGTTTTGGTGAATAGTAACTTTTCACTTTTTTTACCACAGTTAAAAGTAAATAGGTTAATTAAGGGTAAGAGTGTTATTATTATTACCCTAACACATGTCCCAATTCTATTGGATAAGTGTAATTTGACCAAAAACAACCTTAGGAATAAAATATGACCATTTAGTCCCACATGTATTAGATTAGAACATTTATTATTAATTTATTTAAAGAAGGGTTAAAATAGTTAAAATAAAAGTTTAATAAGTAAATCATTTTTAACATTGGGTTATACAGAAGATAAATTAAACTATAAATATTCATTAGGAATATAATATGATTTCCTACATAATGGTAATTTAATTATAATTTTGAGACATTAAATAATTTAATTTATTTATGACACAAAGATGATGAAGTAATTATCTTATTAATGAAATATTGACATAATTGATGTTATAAATACCCAAATAAATGTAATCTGAGATATTTTATGAATTCCACTAATTTTTAAGTTAATATGACATGTTAGTATTGATTTAATTAAATATTTTCGAACTAATAATTCTGTTATGATTTTCACAAAAATCAATTACCAAATAGTGTCAAAATTGACATAAAATAGTTTTTAAAACAAATATTATATTATTAATTGTTATTTTATTCCAAAAAATATAAGGTTCAGCCAAATGACATATATAAGGTTATATATAATAATAATAATCAACTTGGAGTTTTTTTGTCTTGTTATAGTAATATTATTAACCATATTGTGTAATAAAACAAGAAGACACCGTAAAAGTAAACTTATTTAACTTAAGGTTAAATCTAAATGATAAGGTTAAAATAGAAATATAAACTTGTATAAATTCTATTGGATGAGAGGATTTCTACCCATCCCCACCATAGCATCGAAATAACTCAATTTGGAGCTATTAAAACCCAAATATTCCTTTATAATAAAATAATATTTTTAGTTTTTCCAAAGGTACCTCTCTCCTAATATATAAAAGGGCACCTCATCTCTCCCTTCCTCACACGACATTGAGACTTCAAGATTGTCCAAACCCTACCCAATTATCTTCCCCACTTCCATAGAATCAGCCTAGTGGTTCTGGTATTCTTCAATGACCAATTTTAGTGCTCTAAGAGGAGGTCTCAAAGAGGTGCTTCAAAGAAGAGGAGGTTCGGATACGTATGAAGAATATCAGACCTAAGGTAAGGGATAATTGTGCATATCTCATTTTTATCCGAGATTTCTTATTCGTAAGTATTTACTGAGTTTATTGCTATCATCCATGTACATGTTTTATAAAAGTGTATTCATGTATGTTTAAATTCCTTTTTACCCATTTTTACTTTTACCCCATGGTATGGAAGGAATCTTTCTTTATTTACCCTATAAGGTACTTTTTGACTTTTCCGAAAAAAGTATGATAAGAATGTTTTTTTAACGTATACGGCATGAAAGGATTTTTAGGGTTTTATAAAGCCTTATTTTAATGAAGCTTCCTCCAAAATATTTCATGAATATTTTCAACAAAACCCTTTTCTTTAAAAATTGTATGACATTTTGTGAAAAGAAAATTATTTTGAAGAGAAAAGGATATTTTCCTCAAGAATTCATTTCAAGTGTTTTATCAAAACAATTTTCATCAAAGATGACATTATTTCACATGTGTATGATTCAAGTATAATGTCTCTATTATTTACAAGGTTTCACTTTTCTTATTATGAAATGATATCCATTTCTTTTATATGGATTATGTGATGATTGGATTATGTTTATGAAACCCATTTTATTCGTTGGGTTATTATGAATGATGTATGTTTATTTTGTGGAAAAAGTAATAATGATTTCATTATGAGATGGGTGGGACCTATATCTCCATCCAATGCATTGGCTATGATTTATATCTCATGAGATAGACATGGCTGGAATGGCCAGTTAATCCGGTTCAGTACTACAGGACTGGAACGAGGAGTGAACTCGATTCAGAAAGGGACTTTGTCCATTAATATGGTCTTGGAAGCAATGCCTTGGCTACTATGTAAATCCTTACATGTGCTTAATGGATTCCACAATTACATGTTTTATTCCCATGTTATGTTATCATGATTTATGTTCCATTATGATCTATGTCTTATTTACTTCCATGTTTTAAGTCATTGCTCAAGATTTTGATGTTTAAACATTATGTTCATGTTTATGAGTTCAAATGTATATGGTATGTTTTATTTTATCCATACATACCCTTACTGAGAATTTGAGCTCACCCTTTTTATGTTTTATTTTCCCCCAGGATTAAATGAATGGTTTTAGGTAAGGAAAAAAAGTCGAAGATCTTTATGGGAGATGTTGAAGATCTTTCACCATGATTAGAAGATTGCTTTCCATGTTTCCAAAGACACTAAACTATTACAGTCCTCGTGTGTATAATTTTTTTATGTATTAAGTATTCCGCAAAAGTAATTTATTTTCCATGCATGTTAAGATTCGGGTCTCTACAGTTGGTATCAAAGGAAAGGTTTAGTCAACCTTTGGAAACTAGGATGCGAAAAATTAGTGAGATCCCTAGAGATATTTCTAAGGTATGTCTAGGGATGTCCCTATGGATAATTATACGTATACGATATAGTCCTAGAACTATGGAAACAATCTTATAATTTAACCTAAGAAGTTAGATATTGAGGGTTCTTCCGATTTACTATGTTGCTTTACATAGCATTATTTTTGCCTCTCACACTATTCTTTTGGGTTTTAGAAAATGGATGGAAACAGGAAGATTCATGATAATAGAGGATATGATGGACAATGGAATGATATTCTTCATGAGAAACCAAATGAAACGGGATTTGGAAGTCCAAACATCCTTATTATGCCTAATTATAAATCCCATCATATGATCAATAATCTCAACATTGGTAAGTTTCCTGACTCAGATAATAAGAGAAAGATGGAGTTTCATGATGATCATAGAGGAAAGAAATTTCAATTTCCCTCATGTAAATAATGTGGGAAGAGGAATTGGGGGGATTATTTCAAAGGATCTGGAAGATGCTTTTGTGTGGAAAAGAAGGACACAAATCCAGTAAGTGAAAAGGAAATGGTTCAGTTAACACCATGGATGAGGATAATGGTATTGCTACGACATCAACAATGGTTAAATGTTTTAAATGTGGAATTTACAGGCATTATGCAAACCAATTCTCTAAGGGAAAGTCTCATGAAGATAATAAATACGGTCATATGGGTAATATTTATGTTGATGATGATGAAGAGACTATAAATGATATGTGAGATGAAAGAATTTTTGAAGCTCGGTTAATCGTTTAAGAAGGTAGTGGAATGATTACATGTTTATCAAGTGTAATGTTGTATAAGTAATCTCATGGTACTATGGAATGAAGAGACATCTAAGGATTGCTACACTCTTGTCTTTACTTAAGTTTTGAAAGTGTGTGATGAATGGTACCAGTATTTTTGGAAAGTAGATGCTATGTGCATAATTAAGGTATAAGGAGAAAATTAAATGTTTGATAGTATTCATGAGCTCATGACTGATATAAGGAGAAGGATATATCATGGTTTGAGTATATAGAATTTTTGGATTTTGGTATGTGGAAAGAGTTAACTTTTGAGAGAATTCATGTTTTCACTAAGGTATAATGGATATTCATTTTTCAATAGAATACATGATTAAGGTATTCACATGATTGGAATGTGACCAACAAGAAATATGGTGGATAAATGATGGTTGGTTGATGACATTTCAAGTAATCATTTTCTTTATAATAATGAGCTTGGACTGAAGTATTTTAGATAATGATTGGAATGGATTATGTTGGACATAAGATAGTATTGTTTAAGGATAGAAATTTTTTCTATATTATTGATGGGATGTTATAGTAATGTAGTTTTTGAAAAAGGACAACCTGTAGGACGGGAGACAGCCCATCGCGTCAGACAAGGCTGTGGGAATCGAAGCCACAACCGAAGTGCGACTAGCCTTTATCCCCTATCACTAGCCAACAAGAAGTCCCTATTTAGTAGAAACTAGATTTATTATATTAAGCAGTATGATATATGAAATATAAGTCAATTTTAGGAACTATATATGATTAATCTCACTATAGATCGACTTATGTATATTTAATAATTTTTGCTAACATTTTGTTTGAGACAGATGGAATGACCCGTCATTCTATCACATGATCTGATAACACTTCACGAATACCAAATTCAACTTCATTTCTTTAAGAGATGAAGTAGAAATTGTTCAAGGCATGAAAAACAGTGATATTGTAACAAAATAAAGTAAGTATTTATTCTAATTCAAATTATTCAACTTTAGGGAAATGATCTTGAAAACCAAAAATGTTGTCCTAGTGCCCTTATATCCGATGAATTACATGGTACCCTAGATCATCAAAAATTTATGGCTTTGTAATTGTTGGCTTTTTCATAGCCATGTTCTCTACCACTCTCCATCAGAACTTGATGGTATGATTTTTCTTCCATATCCATATTTTCACCTATGTTCTCCTACATGAAAACCCAGTGATGAGTTAATTTTGGTAACCGTTACGTTTCATACTTTAGTTTTTAAAGCCATGTTTTGGTATTCCTTTTTAAGATGTGGGTTTCTATTAAAGAAACTTTCGAGTAGTAAACTATTTATAACCCCGATGAATTTCGAGGGTGAAATTCATTTTAAGTGGGGTAGAATGTAACACCCCGAGATTTTATGAAAAATATTATTTTTTAATTCATTAATGGCTTGTGTTGTACGCTAAACCAAAAGTATCTTTCACAACACGCATCGCTGACTTTCCTTGCATTACACGCAATCGTGACCTTCCTCGATAGCGTGTACGCAACACCGAGTTTCACTAAATGAGATATTATTATAATATTATTATGAACTAGCCATTATGAATAGTAGTACCCAATTTTTGAAATTTTATAAATTTTATCTTTCAAAACGGCTTCATTTTTGGATTCGGATTATCGAAATAAGCTTAGGGTGAAATTTTGGTACTTTTCGGATAACTTTCATATTCTGATGAATAGTGAAAACAACTATATTTTAATTAAAAACAACTTTTTTTAATCGAAATAATTGATAGTGATAAATTAATAATTTGAGTGGTTTTAAAGTATATTTAGAGTATATTTTTATAATTTAATACAATTTTGTTCATTGGATGTAATTTCACATTTAAACTACACATATACAAGTGTCAATCTTTTGATAGTTATTATCTCTTAAAAACACGCTATTTGTTTTGACGATGAGAATTAATTTTTAAATTAGTTAATGTACCTGATATGTTTTTAATTTGGTAAAATAGACATCATTTTCTAATTCGTAATATAAAATATATCTTTGGCCTATTTTTTGGTATTTTTCTGGAAACTGTCATTTTTTTATGAATAGTGAAACCACTAAGTGGTAGTTAAAAAAACTGAATTTTTCATAAAACATAATTTTACTGCTTCTGTGAGTGGAATTTTGAAAATCCGAGAGACACAGTTAATATCAAGGAATAAAATCTGGTTTAATGGGATGAAAATAATTTTTGGTGAATAGTAACTTTTTACTCTTTTTACCACGGTTAAAAGTAAATAGGGTAATTAAGGGTAAAAGTGTTATTATTATTACCCTAACACATGTCCTAATTCTATTGGATAAGTGTAATTCGACCAAAAACAACCTTAGGAATAAAATATGACCATTTAGGCCCACATGGATTAGATTTGGACATTTATTATTAATTTATTTAAAGAAGGGTTAAAATAGTTAAAATCAAAGTTTAATAAGTAAATCATTTTTAAAAGAGGGTTATACATAAGATAAATTAGACTATAAATATTTAGTAGAAATATAAAAAGTTTTCCTACATAATGGTAATTTATTTATAATTTTTAGATATTAAATAATTTAATTTATTTATGACACAATGATGATGTAGTAATTATCTTATTAATGGAATATTGACATAATGGATGTTATAAATACCTAAATAAATGTAATACGAGACATTTTATGAATTCGACTAATTTTGTAGGTTAATATGACATGTTAGTATTTATTTAATTATCTTTTTTAGAACTAATAATTCTGTTATTATTTTCACAAAAATCAATTACCAAATAGTGTCAAAATTGACATAAAATAGTTTTTAAAACAAATATTATATTATTAATTGTTATTTTATTGATAAAAATCTATGGTTCGGCCAAATTACTTAGATAAGGATATAAATATTAATAATATACAACTTGTGGTTTGTTTGGCTTGTTATAGTAAGATTATTAACCTTATAGTGTAAGAAAACAAGAAGACGCGGTAAAATTAAACTTATTTATCTTAAAGAAAAATCTAAATGATAAGGTTAAAATAGAAACCTAAACTTGTCTAAATAATATTGGATGAGAGTGTTTCGACCCATCCCCACGTTAGCTTTGAAATAACACAATTTGGAGCTATTAAAAATAGAATATGACTTTATAATAAAATAATATTTTTAGTTTTTCCAAAGGTGCCCCTCTCCTCCCTTATAAAAGCGCACCTCCTCCCTCTCTTCCTCACACCACTTTGAGCCTTCAAGCTCAGCCAGCCCCTGAGAAATTATCTTCTCCACTTAAATAGAAACAGCCTAGAGGTTCTGGTCTTCTTCAAAGACCAATTTTAGTGCCCTAAGAGGAGGTCTCAAAGATTCACTTCAAAGAAGAGGAGGTTCGGATACATACGAAGCATATCGGACCTAAGGTAAGGGATAATTGTGCACATCTCATTTTTATCCGAGGTTACTTATTCGTAAGTATTTACTGAGGTTATTTCTATCATCCATGTACCTGTTTTATAAAAGTGTATTCATTTATGTTTAAAGACCTTTTTACCCATTTTGACTTTTACCCCATGGTATGGAAGGAATCTTTCTTTTATTTACCCTACAAGGTACTTTTTGAATTTTCTAACAAAAGTACGAGAAGAATGTTTTTTTAACGTATACGGCATGAAAGGATTTTTATGGTTTTATAAAGCCTCATTTTCATGAAGCTTCCTCCAAAATATTGCTTGACTATTTTCAACAAAACCCTTTTCTTTTAAAATTGAATGACATTTTGTGAAAAGAAAATGATTTTGAAGAAAAAAGGATACTTTCCTCAAGAATTCATTTCAAGTGTTTGATCAAAACCATTTTCATCTAAGATGAAATTGTTTCCCAGGTGTATGTTTCAAGTATAATTTCTCTATGATTTACAAGGTGTCACTTTTCTTATTATGAAATGTTATCCATTTCTTTTATATAGATTATGTGATGATTAGATTATGTTTATCAAACCCATTTTATTCGTTGGGTTATTATGAATGATGTATGTTTATTTTGTGGCACAATTAAGAATGATTTCATTATGAGATGGGTGGGACCTATATCTCCCTCCAATGCATTGGGTAATGATTTATATCTCATGAGATAGACATGGCTGGAATGGAAAGTTATTCCGGTTCAGTATTATAGGACTAGAACGAGGAGTGTACTCGAATTAGAAAGGGACTTGGTCCATTAAGATGGACTTGTGAGCAATGCCTTGGCTACTATTGAAATCATTACATGTTCTTAATTGATGCCACAATTACATGTTTTATTCCCATGTTATGTTATCATGATTTATGTTCCATTATGATCTATGCCTTATGTACTTCCATGTTTTAAGTCTTTGCTCAAGATTTTTATGTTTAAGCATCATTTTCATGTTTTTACGTTAAAATGTATATGGTATGTTTTATTTTATCCATGCTTACCCTTACTGAGCATTTGAGCTCACCCTTTTTATGTTTTATTTTCCCCCAGGATTGAAAGAAATGTTTTAGGTAAGGAAACAAAAAGTGGAAGATCTTTATCGGAGATGTTGAAGATCATTCACCATGATTAGAAGATTAAGTTCCATGATTCCACAGACACTAAACTATTATGGTCCTCGTGTGTCTATTTTTGTTATGTATTAAGTATTCTGCAAAAGTAATTTATTGTCCATGTACGTCAAGATTCGGGTCTCTACATTAACCCTGTTAAATTTTATTACTTATGATTACTAAAAATTAGTAATCTATTTACCATGTTTAATTTCTATACGCAGTTGAAATTATATTTAAATTAAGCCCAAAAAATGCAACGAAACCTGTTTAAAAAAATGCATTTAGAGCGAAAAACTGGATTTTTTCTTATTATATTCCTATTTAAACCCATTTTATGAATATTAAATATTTTTTTGTATATTTAATCTATAAAATTAATTAAAATAATTCATAAATAGACATTACTGAAATTTATTATGATAAAAATACATTAATGTAACTTATTATGATAGAAATACATTGTGCGAATAAATACCATATTTCATAAAAAAAAATATTTTACACTAAATTATTTATTATTTAAAACCAATTGATAAACAATGATGTAATTTTATACATGTGTAATTCCATTCATAATTTATTTAGTAATTTTCATACTCATAAATCTATGTACAATAAATTTAATCTCATAGTAAATAATAATGTAACAATAGTATATCGTAACCTTTTTAAACCCGACGTCTCGTTTAAAGCATGATATCAATGAAATAATATTTATTTTAAGAAAAAGATAATATAAAAAATAATTTTTTAATATATTATCATTACTAGTTCATATTATCAAAAACAGGTAGATTTATAGATCCTTTTGTGATGGAAGTTACTAAACAATTGCCTATACAATCCAAGATCACTGAAATCAGTAGTTTTATTGGGTTAGCTAGATTCTATGAGTTCTTTTTGATGAATTCCATACAACTATAAATTCCAATAAAAAATTTTATACAAAGTATTCCAAGTTCATTTGTATATATTTAGGTGAATAAAATTTCAAAGAAAATAATGGAAGGTTTGTCTGTGAACCTGTTGTTACACAACCGTGAAGTGGAGAAGGTTTTCTGATTTACAACGATGTGACAATGAAGGTTCTCAAATTTGTTCTCTTTTTGAATAAAATTTTAGTATATTACACCTTATTCCGATTTAATTTTGATGATAAACATTTAATGGATCCTGTTTTTTATATGCATGCATTAATATTTACATTGAATAAATGTAGGAATTATATATATGGTCAAATGTGTGAGATATATAACGATAATAAAATGTTCAATTATATACTCATATATAAAGAGAAATATACACCAAAGTTGATGATATTAGTTGATTAATTAACTTGAAAATCAATACATTTCCAAGATGGGAATATGGCCAAGGTGGATATTGCTCGACGTCGAAAGTACCATACAATTTTTCCCTGATACGGTTTGGAAGGGTACAATGCTTATGGATATATAGATGATTTACCATGATGTAATAATGAAAGGTGAAAGATTCTATATTTTATATATGAATTTTAATCCATGCATTCATTTTTATGATTAAATGAGAGTATAAGGAAGATGCTGAGTTATAAAACAATGATAGTATTTTTCTAGAGTTTAACATTGACCCTGATGGAATGATCAGATTCCAAAAACTGAGTATTTGTCTACGAGATTCCATTATTAAAGAAGGATTTTTGAATAAATAAAAACTATTATCATTCTATATTTATCCTTAAATAAAATGGATATTTGGATAATACAGTGATTAATTATAGTGGGACTACATGAAAAAGAATATTTTTGAGTATCTATCTTGAAGCATGGAATGTTTAAAAGTCAAATATGAATGTCAGAAATCAAATGAGAGGTTATAAAAATTACACATATTGAATTGAAATTGTAATAAATAACCGTGTATTTATTCATAGGGCTCCCCAGGATATATAATTTCCATAAAACCATGTGGTTTATAGTCAATCACCTTATGAGGTCATCTAACGTAATTTCTATTAGGGATGATTTCTCTCATCATCTTAATTCTTGGATTTACATTAATAAAGTGGTAACATTTCTATAGTACCAATTTTTATGATTTATAATCAGTATCTGAGGCGTACAATGAAGTTATAACTAATTCTTGAGAAATATTTGAATTTCGAGTAAATATTTATTAATACATATAACCCGGAGGTAGGTGGTCAATCTAAGAGTAAAATTCACACCCTATAAGATATTTACATATTTTTATATTTTTATTACAAATTTTATTGGGTTACACACATTTTTCTAGTGGAGTTTTGTTACAACAATAGCACTTAATCAAGAATTAACTAGTGCCTTATGAAGCTATATATGGAAAAATGTGAATAATTATTGCATTTGGGGAAAAATTTTGAGAATGAAAGAAATTAAGTCTTGATTAAGATGAGGTAATCTAATCTAATTTTATAACCATTAAATAACACAAAAAATATTCTTAGAGTCGATAAAATAGTTATGGTGATAATCTATTATCAGGTCTAGTGTTTGATGTCAGTGGGAAGGTATTCTTATGGATATATGTTTGGAGGAAAGTTATGTGATTTGGAATGAAAGGGATGTCGAACCCTAGATACATTAGTCACTTATAAATTCTTGATTGAATATAAATGATATCTTATCAATTAGAACTTAAACTGAACCTCTCCCATGTTCATTATGTGCTAAACATATATTTTTTTAAAAAGTAAATAGAATATACCTCACATGAATATAACTCATAGGTCACACCACTAAATCATGATGTATTATATTTGGAAAAACTAGTAGATATTTTAAACAGAATATATTATTTGGTGTAGGAAAAGACAACACACCTGGTAAAGGAATTGAAAAAAATATACATGGTTAAGGAAGATAAATGAGAACTTGAGGATGTGATTTGGTATAATGATCCTTGTTTTATTTCAATTGAGTAATTAACTTTTTGGGGTGAAAATTTCATAAGAGGGGTATAATGTAACACCCCTTGAATTTAGAGTATTTTTCCCTTTAATGAATTCAATGTGTTTGATAGTTTGTGATGAAAAAACAAACAAAATAATGAAAATAATAATTTGTTATAATAAAAAGGTAAAAGATATTATGTTAATATTAAATAGAAACTAATTATGAAAACTAATTATCAGAAATTAATACATTAATTATTATTATATCTTTATAAATGTTTTCTAATGTTGTTTTTATTATATATATATATATATATAAATTTCAATATAAATTTGCAAATTATATCATTTCAGTTTTAAAAATGAATTCAATTTTTGAAATCCTAATATAAAATTTACTCTAGGGTGATTTTTTATATATTTTCTAAAGATGTTTTTGGTTAATATTAAAAAATATTTTTATGAACATTATATCATTAGTGATGTAATTATTATATAATCATAAATTAAAAATATATCAAACGATTATATTAATAAAAAAAAATTAGTGAGTAAAATATAATATTTAAAACTATTATGTTCAATTTAGAAACACATGACCGAATTTTTGGAACCTCTGTTATATTTATTTCTAATAGTTTTTTATTAATTATATATAATATGGTGGGTCTAAGATGATATTCTATTTAACATGGTTTTAAAAGAAAATAAAATTCATGTAATTAATAATAGTTCAATAAGTTCATGGAAGGAATCTTAAGTCAATAATATTTGGCCAATATTAGATTAAATTCGTTTTTACTAAAAAAATTACTTTATTCTAAAAATAGTATTTATACATTTATATTGGAAATATTTTTTGTCACTTATTGGTATTGAAAATTTTAAAATTGTTTCCATGTTTTTAATCAAAATAAATATTATTAGTAAATATGTTTACCTTAATGTATATCCATATTTAATAGTTACCGTATTGAATCTTTGGTTACTATGATAAGGGTTAAAATTGTTAAAGTTGGGTCAAACTAAAGAAAAAAAGTTTAAAATAACCCAAAACCTTACATAAATCTAATTGTTTGGTTATGATTCAATAGTTAAATTATTATATTTGACAATATTATAATTTTGATATAGTTTAATTGAGTAAGGCTTGAATTATATAATAATGTCTTAGGTATTTAATGTTCTTCCTCCCACCATAACTATAAAAGAACTCCTCTTATTAGAAATTATACAAACCAATTTAGCACTCTATTTTTGAAAATACCCACCCATATACTTTCCCAAAATTACTACTCATGTTCAACAGATGTATGCCTCACCAAAATACCATCTCAACAAGGCTTTTGGTGCAATATAGAGGAATTTTCTCGAAGAATAGGTATTTTCATTAACCGATTTATAATGAGTTTCTTTCTTCATAAACCACATCATACTCCTCCCAATACTATATAAACATATCAATATTATTAAATAAGTATGATTAATATACATAAAATTTTTCTTGTTAATTATACAACCATTTTATATCTCCTTTATATCTATTGGAAAAAAACATAGCTAATGTGGACTTACGAACTACCATGTCTATGAAGAAATATATTTTATTTTTCATAAAAATCTCCCATATATAGTTATATATGTGTATTTAATGTATATATATATTTTTATAACATAATTATTATTATGTGAAAATAAATTCGTATCTTCCTTACTATCCTCCCATCCATTGAAAAATAATAACATCACTTGGATATATGTGTGGACTACCACTTCCAAGATGCTATGTGATTCATTTTTTATTTCCCCTAAAAATGGATGACAATAAGGATTGATTTAACTAATTTATATGAAATTCATGAATAATATTATGAAAATTTAAATATATATTATTATTTTCAATTTTTTTTTTCAATTATTTATAAAATAAAAATATCACACTTGTGGATGTACCAACTCCCATCTCTAACAAGTGATGTAATTAAATTTTCTTCAAAAATTTATATGAATGATTTTAAAAGAATATATAATGAATTAATATCATACATATGACTGGATAAATATTTTATATATTATTAAATAATGAACAAGGTTCAAGTAATTGAACCAAAAAATTGATGCTTTTATGGGAAACAGAATAGTTAACACCTCAGATGTTCATTTTAAAGAAGAATTATTAATAAATGTATATTGGGAAATTATAATGGAAAGATATATTGTCTGATAATTGTTAATATGACTGTATTGTATATATATAATAAATCAATTATTTTATTCATGTGGTTTAGAGTGTATTCAATGAATTCTTGTACATGAGGTAAGGGTTTATATTTTAATCTAAATTTTTAATCAAAATTGTTCTTGTTATAAATTTATATTGTGGAATGATATGATTTTTCTCTCTAAAACAACATAATATTTCTTATCTTATTATTATTTTATGATTTTTATTATTCCCTTCCATTTCTATTTCATTGGTATAAAAATAATCAAGAAAATATTTTAATAAAATACTACTTTATTTTCTCTTTTTGGTATGGAATCCTTATATTACATGTCCTTTATCATAAAATTGTTTTATAAATGTTTTTGTATGTGATTAAATGTTTTAAAAATATCATTTTCAATAACATCAACATTATTATAAAATTATTAGAAGGAATTTTCAAAATGTTTTTTCATATAACTCACATTTTACTTTTTAAAAAATTATGAAAGGAATTATCTTATTAAATGTATTGAACATGAATGGATTTTCCTGACGTCATGTAATTCCTTCCACAGAAATATTCCTTTACAATTTTCAACGGTTTTAAAGTGAATATATTATTCTCATTTTCAAGATTATATATTTTTAAAATGTTTTCAAATGAAAATATTTATTTTCTATTTATTTTCAAAGTTTGTTTTTAATGAATTTATAAAAGATATTTCTTATCTGTGCCAAAATTATTTAAGGATTTTCATTATTTAATAGGGATACATTCTTATGAATACACCCACTTTATTTCTAAGTATTTATAAATATGAAGATTTTTTATGCCTGATTCCATTTATAGTTTTACATTACCATGGGTAAATTATTAAATAATGAATGTTTTTATTATTTTGGGGAACCCATATGCCCGATTTACTTTATATGATGGGTGGTATGGAATTATATATCCCATAAAATAATTGGATATTTATTTATGTTTGATAGGAAATATAAATTTCAATTGGGAGTGAACATTATATAGTAAGTGACTATATCCACTATGATTTTCTTGGAAGTGAATGTTGAATAATAAAATAATGGTAATATTGAGTGAACCAAGATTATTATGGGACTATCCACTATTGTAGGATTAATAGTAATGCATGAATAAAATAATAATTTTCTATGATTATGTATATTCAATAATCATAAGTATTATTCTTCATATATGATCTCATGAGTCATGATTAATTATTTATGATTCCTCACTATTATGAAACATGTATTTTAGTGTGGAAAATATATATTTCATGAACCATGATTTATGATCTCTTAAAAATTAGCTATACTTTTCATAAGTTATGATCATGTTATCATACAATTATTATTTTCTTATGATCACTAATGATGATCAATTTATTTCTCTCTTATTTACCATTACCTTTCATTTGATATTCCCCTTTATTATGTTTCTTTTTCCAATGGTTTGGAAGAATTGTATTTAATAGGGTATGTCTAAGAAGGTTACTATGTGTAATGAAATTTATAAGAGATTTTTAAGATCCATTATGAAATAATTTGATTATATATCTTGTAACAAAACACACTAAATCATTACAATTCTTGGGTGTGTATAATTTTGAAATGTATTGAATATTAATATAAAAATATGTAATGATTTTTGTTTTTAATTCTTTGGTTTCCTCACTTTTAATTTAGAAAAACATCAACTAATATATCTTTTTTTTTTGATCCAATGAAAATGAAGGGATATAATTATTATGATGCCATAAAGCATAATGTTTTTATTTCCCATGGTGGTGTTTCCAATAAGATTTATCGCACGAATAAATGAGTTAGTCAGAGAGAGTTAAAATATAGCAATTTTTATTACCTATAAAAAATTGTGTCTAATATATAATTTTAACTAGATCCACATAGGGATATTGAAGAAGATATATAATAGGTTACAAAAGAACCCCAATGTTTTGGTATTATTTTTTAAAACACTATAATACATCTATTTCCTCTTGGAAATAATGATAGGAAAATGTTCATAGATGACAAACCTACTACCTATTGAGTAGAAATAAAAAGTTTGGTTTTTTAGAAGTGGTTAAATTATATGAAATATAAGATGGAATATTTATACATTAACCAAGAATGGACCTTTTTGTATGAAGAATAAGGGTTATTATGGAATGAGTGACATAGGGTTTTATGCAATACAATTGATGTAAATAGTATAGTGTATTCTAATAAAGAATGATTAGTGGAAAAGGGTTATAAAATTCATTATATTGAATATAAAGAAACTTATTGTATAGTTACGATTATAATTTCCTTTAAAATATTGGTTTCTATAAAATATTATTATGATTATGAGACATATCAAATGGATATCCAAATTATTTTACTTAATTTGAATTTAGTCAATGATGTGTTTATGATACAAGTAAAATTTTATTATGTAAAAACAATTCATTATATGGTATTAAAGTTCTAATGATCCTATTTCTGATGCTTTCATAGGGGTTTGAATCCGTATTTTGAGGACGCACTAATGGTTTCCCCGTATTCGCGCTTTCCAAAGGTGGGTCACATCAGTCACTTATTTAGGAACATTTTCTCCTTGATCAAAATTGGATGAAGGTATATCGACCTCTCCTTCTCTGGATTCCTCCTTAGAACTCGTTACATAGTTCGGGTCTCCCTTAATGATTTGAGTCATGTTTCTTGAATCTCATTCCCAGTGCGATATCATTGTGGACACTAGTTAATTACACTACATCCTTCAGGACATTCCATGGGGTCTTAACATGGTAGCAATGTTAATTTGGAGTAGATGAGAACATCAGGAATATTGGGGAATCTCTGGACATGTGGATAATAGAAAACATGTATTCTTCCTCACAAGAGGGCATCTCTAGAGTTCAAAACCCACGAAATTCTACATCGAATACATGGAATTTTATTCCATGGGCATGTCTCTGAGTTTTTCCTCATCTTCCCATGTTTAACACAAAGTATGCCGCTAGTTTAACTTCTAGAGGACACAGTTAAGACAAAGTAATGTCTTTCAAGGATTTATTTAGGTATATCATGTTTAACAAGAGGTAATCCATGAGTTTAATGTCTTTCATAGATTAAATTATAGTTATTAGAATATCCCCTACAGACAGATCCAATGGGTATATCCCTATGAGGGAACACCTTGATAGGTTACCAGATTGATGGATCAGAACGCCCAATGAGGACAGATCTGAGGTGGTGTGTCCCATAGACAGAAGATATCACATCGTGAAGGATGATCTAGACACCATTAAGGTCCGATCAGAATGAGTGCACCCAGAATGGGGAACACTAAGGTTTACCATTGGCTAGGATTGAAATTCATGGAAGTTTTTTACATACCCTATGCAGATGATAGGGATCAAAAAACACATAGTTCAAAGGGGTGATGAATTAGGGTGTACACAAAGGACAACAAACCAAATACATGCTAGGTCTTACACATATATGGAGGCCCATATTAAGAGGCAAAATATTGGTTGACTGATGATTGATTATGTGGGGCATAAACACGGTTAGCTACACGAGGGAATGGTGTGATCCCATCAGGATGTGGCTGCCTAGGTAAGAATCCGTATGGATGACAGAGAGTTGAATAAAGTGGAGGGGGAATGTGATGGAACCATTGTGACGGTGATGGTAGTGTTGGTCTCGAACATTAGAGAGGCTTCCTACATATCACCATGGATGGAAATAAAAGTCCATGTAGTTCGGTAAGGTGATGGGACACTTGAGGAGGTAGACCATTAGAATGAATGTGTGGGTGAGGATAGAGAATTAGGGTGTGATCAAGGGACAATGACCCAATGGCATGCTGGGGCTTAAGCATGGTTAGTAGCCCAGGTTGGTCTGACTTTGAGGGGAAGACTAGAGTTGTGGGTCCCAACAGGGGACAACAACAGCTAACCACTGGTTGGGTGAAATAGATTACCATTGATTGGGGCTGACAATTCCTTACCTCTGAATAGGTTCAGAACGACTTATAGCTGATCGCAGAACACAAGACCTTACTATTGATAGGGGACACAATGACTTATCGCTGATCGAGGAAGACAACAACATACTATTGAATGGGGAACACAATGTCTTATAGCTGATCAGAGAACGAAATTCTTACCATTGAATGGGGTTGGACTCAGGGAGGCTTCCTACGTACCCTGTTTGGGAGACAAGGATCAAATCCCACGTGGTTCAAATGGGTACAGTTTAACATCTTGTAGAATGATAAGGGGCATGCAGTTTAACATTATATAGGAAGACGATGGACCAGCATGAAGTGGTCAAGACTGATGGGTGTTGGGCTTGATCTTCAAGGAGGCTTCCTATGTACCTTTCCTTAGAAAGGAACAAAGTCCCCGTAGTTCATATGGGATGTTGGTAAACCAACATTAAGGGGTTCCGGACCTATAGGTTTTGGGATTGAACCTCAGGGAAGCCTTCTACGTACCTTTCCTTGGCAAGGATCAATGTCTTTGTAGTTCCGAATGGTGTGGTGAACCGACGTGAATGGGGTCAGGAACAATAGGTGTTTGGATTAAACCTCAGGGAGGCTACCTACATACCTTCCATTGGGAAGAATCCATGTCCACGTAGATTAGGATGGTGTAGGTGATTACATGATATTTTGGCCCAGGTAGGATTCCATAGTCAATGCATACTACTCTACTCCCACGTGAGTCATGCTCGATGTGAGAAACAAAAGGCAACAAGGACCCGATGATCATTGCGCAAAGCTGCTTCCATGACGGGTGGTGAATGGTGATTATAGAAGGAAGATGTCCGGTGCTACTATGGAGTGACAATAGTGAATGGAGGTTACATAAAGAAGCTTCCTAGGTTCCATTATCAATCAACAATGTTGAATGGGGATTATTCAAGGATGTTTCTCGGGTGCTGCTATGGTGTAACAATGGCGAAGGGGGATTACTCTAGGAAGATACCTGGGTGACGCTATGGAGCGACAATGGTGTATGGGGCTTATGCATGGAATATTCATGAGTGCCACTATGGAGCAGCAATGGAGAATGGGGATTTTGCATGGAAGCTTTCCGTGTGCCACAATTGAGCGGAAATGGGGATTGATGCATACACATGGAAGCTTGTTGGGTGCCGCTATGGAGAGACAATGGTGAATGGGGACTACACAATGAAGTATCCCATAATGTCTTCTCCATATCAGGTCGTGAGGGCATCCCAAGTCACTGGTATGTTGAGGCACATAATAGAAACCTACACGTATGATCTAGTGCACAAGATGAAAATTCCATGGGTGTTAGAATCTATCTTAATAAAGGCAGTTGAAAAGTGTGAATCACCTTCTCAACATTCAGAATGTAGTGAGGGTGTCATGAAGATGGAGGATAACTGTTGACCATTTTTGAAAAACAACATCCATATCACATTATCCTGAAACGAGGACAAACAAATGATGGTTGAATGTTGACTCTGTTCGAAACACAGGACCAAACTCGAAGTGTCTCCCAAATTCTTCTGAGATGTTGGCCCAGAATGGTAGGTGAGCCGAGGCGGCATGGGACCAGGATGTTAGGGGTCCTTTCAGACATGGAAGAGTATCAAGATTCTAGTGAAGGACATGAAAAGTATGAGGTGGAGTGATGGAATGCTTGAATGGATTCCAATGCTCTTAATGTTATGCCACTGTAATCATGGAATAAGTTGTATTATTCTTGTAACATAATCCATCTATAATTTGGAACAAGAGGCATCCAATTAATGAATGATAGGGAACACTGTAGTTTAAATTCATTTAGTAAGGGCTATTGGAATCTTATGCTTGGAACATAAGGAATCTCTTATTTAGAGCAAGAGGCAACCTAAATTTTTTATATAAGGTGTAATATAGTTTATAGTCAAGTAGAGAGGATTGTTAGGCATAAAGCGCCTAGAAATGGTTGGTGCTGGTGCATACACATGGGTGGCCTTTTCTATTGGATCACGACATAGGAGTCAGTTGATAGTGTTTGGATGAGTTGCTTGAGGAATGGTTCGACTCAAGGTACATGGGGAATTGATGATGAGAATCTAAAATCCCAACATGTGAAAGGGACCAAGATGAATATGTATTCTAAAGGTATTTCATGGAGTTCAGAAGAGTATCTCAGATCACAGTATTCCATAGGTGGAAGGTGGTTGCGCATAAGGGAGAAATGGAAAATTCTGACATCCCGGCATGAAAATTTCATGGTGCGGCTCTTTATTTTTCATGGGGGTTAGTGACAGATGTGAAGGGACCGTCCTAGAGGTGTGGGACCATAGACAAGCAGTGATCCTGAGTTGGGGTGCAGGGTCAAAACCCCCCACAGAATGGACAGGATGGAGCCAAGGTAAGAGCTTCACAAAGGATAGGTCCTTGCGAAGTAGTATCACAGAGGAAATCTGCTCACAGATCATGGGGTCTCGGGAAGCAAAGGGTCTCACGAGGAAATGGGACTCATAGAGAAAAGCGAATCATGGAGAAAAAGCTCTCACAAAGTAGAGAGGATCGCAGAGTAAAGGCACTCGTGGGGAAAAGAGGCTAGTGGAGCAAAGGGACTCGCAGAGAGAAGCATATCAAAGAGAAAAGGATCTCGTGGAGCCTCGAGAAACCTGAAGTAGCTCCCTCATTTTCAAAGGGAGGAGTCATTTACAAAGGGCATCACTACGCAGAGCTTTAGAGATCAGCAAAATGAGAGATCATCCACTAAAGGGGCTACGTGACTGTGCTTATGAAGGGGGTGATCCTGGTATTTATAAGCAATGGAGGTTGGCAGAGCACACCGCAGAGCAGAAATTCATGTCACGAAGAGAAAATGATGTTGCGATGGATGTTGTTCTCCATGACTAGGGGGAGTTCTCTCAAGTTTCACATAATCATAGAGTCGGCCATCATCGGCCTTCACAATGCTCATGCAGCCTCCTGTCATGTTCTCTCAAGTATGTTGTAATCGTAAAGGCTACCATCATAGGCTTCTCGACCATCGTGGAGGCTCTAGTCAAGTTCCCTCTACTCCATGATCATGGAGGGAGCTTCGTGAATGGGCTCCAGGAACCATTTTTCCAGCCCAACTTCGAATGTCCCTAACTCTTAAATGGTAACTCTATTCGGGCTCTACGACTAATAAAATTGAAGCATGAAAAATGTAATACCATCTTGGATCATGTATGGTAGTATTTGGAATATCTTGGGGACACGTTTTCTAGTTTTAAAAAATGAGTCCCTAAGAACGATGTCTAGTAAGGATGAGGAGGGTGAGGCCGACCGCGTTTTTAAGAAACAACTGAGGAAAATGCGTACCATATGGTCCAATGTATCTAAATAGTATTGAGGAAACAATGGACTAAATCTATAAGCCTACATGAGACATATTTGGTGCATGAAAAAAGAGATAATAGAAGGTCATTCACTTATATGAGAGTTCTAAATAGCTAAATATGTGATGGGTTTGGAATAGGACATCAATCAGCGGTTGGAGTATCCTAATTGATGGAGGGGTCACTGCTGGAGAACATGGCTCTCTTGAAAACAAACTTGCTTCTCCCACCATTCAATGGTGCATGAGTGGGGTAATGTCAGGGGCGTCGGAATGAATCTGAATAGAGGGGAGTGGAAAGTGGGAATCACGATATCCAAAATTCATAACACTATAAGTATGGAGTGAAAATTAAGGATAAATATTGACCATGTTCCAAACAAAGTATCCTTATTGCGTTATCCCGAAAAGGGGATAACCAGTGGGGGCTGACCACTGACCATGTTTGGAACATGGGTCCTCACTCAAAATATCATCCTTTAGTCTTCCGGAATGTTATCTCGGGATAGTAGGCATGCCATAGGCCTAGCAACAATAATATTAAGGTGTTCCTGTAGACTTGAATGGGGAAGAGGGTCCAAATAAAGGGCATGAAAATCGTGGAGGGTGGAGTGATGGGTTGTTCGAATGGAGTCCAACACTCTTGAAATTGCGCCACCGTGATGAAAACACGTTAGGTGGGTGCATTAGTTTGATCAGTGATCATTATTATTTCCAAACCAAAACTCTCTAGTGAGCACCTAGAATTCCTTGCACATTTACATCATATAGATGCATACGTTGAATGGAACAGTTTATCTTCATATGACCAGGATGTTGCACCTAGGTTTAAGGTCATACTGCCTGTACCATGGAAAATAGTTTAATGTCATGTTGTACAGACTATAGGCTCATAGTTTAAGGTCATAGAGACTAGACTGTAATCCGGGAAGAGGGTCCCAAAGGGTTAATTACCCAAGGTCTTTGCCTAAGGCGAAATGCATAGGCGTCACTACGTATCCCATAAGGAATAGAATCAAGAAAAACATAGTTCCTTGACACAACATGGTTAGAGACCAATGCTGGTAGGGGGAATCCACAGTAGATATGAAGCTGACGCATCACATAATTATCATGGGGCATCTAGAACTTGTTTAGAGTAGGGACCACCATTTAAAGTCAAGCGTCGAGGACATGGCTTCCCAAAAAGGAAAATTGTGGTGTGGTACATACCCTGACATGAATTTGGACCATAAGAGTCCACACTACATAGTGCAATATCTGGGGAAATCATAGGTCATAGTACAGCTAGTGGTGAAATTTTGGTTGGGCCCATGAAGGCATTTTGGGTGTTCTTACTTATCCAATGAGGATGGAATCAAGCCATACGTAGTTTTGAGAGTTCATTTTAACATCATGAAAGATTAAGGGAATGGGTGGTAAGACTATGTAGCATAGTTTTTCATCCAGAGATGGATGATGAGACCAAGAAGAACATTTCTGGAGGACATGATGTATGCTTGCATCCTAGTTTTTGGTCGTAGTTCGGAAAATCACCAACCCCTGGTGGAGTTTACATAGAACAACAAATACAATTCCATTGTTGCTATGACATCGTTTGAGGCCTTGTATCAAAGATCTTATAGTTCACCACTTTTCTTGATGGACCCCAGAGAGTCCACACTCATGGGACCATAGTTTTTGAAGGTGACTATAGAGAAGGTGAAGGTCATCCTGGAGTGGATGAAAACTATTAAGAGCTGTCATAAATCATATGATGACTGGTGATAGAGGTTTTTTGTGTTCTTCAAGGGAGACCATGTGATCCTTCAGGTATCTCTTCAAAAAAGGATATAATGATTTGGACGAGGAGGAAATATATCTCCGAGGTTCATCGACCCCTTCCAGATACTAGGAAGAGTTTGTGAGGTGGAATACCTCTTAGCTTTACCTGCAAAGTTAGAGTAATTGCATGATGTCTTCCATGTGTTACATCTGAGGAGATACGTGCATGATCCATCAGACTTCATTAACTGGGAGAGATTTCTATTGATGATGGGATGACATTTGCAGAGTACCTGGTGGAGATCGAGGATCGATGGGAGAAGATCCTTTTTGGGTGGTCTATTCCTTTGGTGCACGTTTGGTGGTAGCATGAGAATATCTAGGAGAGAACATGGGATAGGTATGCTCAGATTCATGCACAATAACCTCATTTGTTTATTTAACCTTTTGTTTTGGATTTTAGGGATGTAAATCTCTAAGGTGGGGAGAATGCAACATCTCAAAATTTATTATATATTATTTTTATATATTATAAGGAAATTTTACGAGAGTAGGAACTTGGATAGAATATGATTTCAAGGAATGGTGTTCCTGATACAATTTATTGAATAATATTAAAATATTAAATAGCACACATTCATTGTTTTCCTGAAAGAGTGGAATAACATCTAAATAGGTGCTCGGATCAAAAATCCGAGGGAAATGTTGCATTCATAGCAGTAACATTTATGTAGGAGGGTTCTATCATCGACCGCCGCAGGTTGACTGTGGAAAATATTTTTTTGATGTTTAAATAAATAAAATAAATGATGTTTTATTTTATTTAACTTTACATGATGACACATCAATGATTTTATTTTTAATAAACATTTTTAGAGAATTCAGGGTTATTATTATAACCCCATAATTACTCTAAAAGGTGGATAAGTATCTCTTGGAAAAAAATGACAGAAGATAGAGGATCAACAATGACGCAACCCCTATTCTTCATCAACAAAAGAATCCAAGCTCTAGGTAAGGAGTTTGTATCATTTCAATTTCCCCATTCCTAATTTCTATGGGGAACATAGACTAATCCACAAATATATTATCTCACTGATCGATTATATTTTGTAGGAGGAATTTTTTGCAGGTTAGCAGGATTTGATTTAATCTGTTTTCTGACCCAAATCCCCAGGATATTGATCGTTGACCAAGAAAAGTTGGCCAATGATGTGAAACCTTTTCTATGTGAATCTATCCCCCCATTCTTTGTTTTATTCACTGTTGGATCCATGCGGTTACCGACACAACATTACCAGGTGGTTCCAAGATTGATTAGACCCCTGTATTTAAGGATAACTAATAGAAATGGCCACAAAAGGGTAGATAATGTCAAAAGGAACCTAGATCAATGATTGAACCAGATTTTGGGCATCAAAGGGTCCCCAATGGTCCACAGAAGGGACCATCGGTGCAGGTCTCGCACAATGGTCCGACGAGGCACGATTGTGGAACTAGTGAAGTGAGGAGATAATAGATAGAGCGACATGTGAAAGTGGATGGAGGAAGTGGCATGTAGTGGTCAGTATAGGATGAGTAGAAAACAACATGTAGACTACGTGGGAGATTTGTGGATGCCACAGGATGTAAATGTCGGAGTGGACCAGAGCCATGGGTGGTGACCACATAGCCTGTAGGAGTTGGGTACAAAAATGGTGGTGATCACATGGTGTTCATATTCAAGAGGGGTGTGGCGCAACGTGGAGGGGTTGTGGGACCATGAGGAAAATGGTTGGGTTGGACCACATGTTGTAGACTAGACTGACCAACGTGTGTGTTGACCTGACCAGAGGAGTCGAGCCACTCCAGCAGACCAAGGGGCTGCAGTCTAGTAGCCCCAATTGGATAAGACCAGCAGATAGGGTCGGGGCAGGTCATCCTGTAGGTCGAGCCGGGTCTGATTGATTAGATCAGACCTGGGTGGAATATTTTTATCAAAAATAGCCATAACATTCAAACTGTGTGTTCGTTTGGTGGGCTATTTCTGGAATTGGGACCCTTGTGATGGGGTAGTAAATTTTAGATACTATATGTGAGTTTTTATGAAATTGTGCACACAACCTAAAGGATTGAGGAGTAGGATGACTCAGATCAAGTGTGCTACGAGTGGAATCCTATGGCTAGATGTGACTTTAAGAATATTTGATTTTTTGATACCACATGACTTACCAAGATTAAGCGTCTTACCAATAATTCGTGTCTTATGAAGACTATGTGTCTTATCATTATCAAGTGTCTCATTGATGATAAATGTCTTATCAATGCTGGGTGTTTTGTGGATTATGTTTATGATCCTATTTTTCATACTATAGACCTATATATGTGCGAGATGACTATATATCTTCTTTTGGGTATACTATGTGTATTTATATGTGGTATACTTCATGTATTTTTTCATGGTATACATTGTGTATTTATTTTTGGTATACTTCACGTATTTCTTTGCGATATACTTTTATGTATTTTTTTTGGTATTCCATTATGGTTTCATGGTGTACTACTGAGTATTTTTTTACTCACCCTTTCATGGGCTTTTCTCATATGTGTTATGTCTTGTGTAGATAATCAATGATTTGAAGGACTCCTAAGTGGACCAGGACCATGTGGTGGTTAGAGAGACCGGACAGTTGAGGTGTTCACTGACTTCTTCAATCAGCTATCCAATACCTTTCCCTTCTGGTAGGGGATTCTTCTGATGAGTTTTAGGAACTTGTACATTCACATTTACAGACACCTTTTTTGGTGGAATAGTAGTCTGACCCAGTTTACATTCTAGTTTTCTACTATTGTACTCTGTTTTAGGTATCTTAGTGGTATGAATTCTTGTTTACATAGTGTTTTACATATCATAATTTTGGGATTGGAGATGCGTGTGTCTATATAGGTTCATTGGAAAACACCTACCATTTGTGGGATATTCTTACTTAGTGCTAGTCGCTATCCCCTGGACTATTAGAGACAGGCTTGGCATAGTCACAACATTAGATCCTTTGGGATAGGTCATGAAAAAATAGGTGGCTTTGTTGTTGGGAAAGATTAAATTTATGTGTGAAAGAAGAAGAAAGCTTTGTATGGGTTAAAAAATATCTGAGATCATGGTATTCAAAATTTGATACTTTCCAAAGGAAATGAGATTCAAGAAAGGAAGAGTTGATAGAAATGTTTAAATCAAATAAATTCAAGCATTTTCCCACATTGAAATTGTTTATGTTGATGAAATTATCTTTTTTGGGAATGATTAAATAACTTGTGAAAGATTTGTTCAAGAAATTATAAAATTGTTTGAGATGTCCCCGCAAGGAGAAATGAAATAATTTCATGGGTTATAAATTTTATGAAAGAAGAAATAATTTTTATTTCTCAAGAAATTTATGCTAAGGAAATTATTAAGAATTTTTTCATGGAATATTCGAAACAAGTTTCCACACCTATTTCAGTGAGAATGAATTTTCTAAAAATTGAGAAGGTAAGAAATTTGATCAAAATTTGATTGGATGTTTTTTATATTTGACTGCCTTAAAACCCAAGTTTTTTTATGTTGTTACCTTCTGTCCAAGATTTCATAGTGATCCTAAATAATCACATTTAATTGTGAGAAAAAAAATACTCAGATATATCAGAGGAACACCAAATTTCAAAATTAGGTATGATATCTCAAAACGTATTTAATTTTTTTTTGTTTAGATACTAATTGGGATGGAAATGTGAATGATTGAAGATCCATATCTAGTGGAGCTTTCTATTTCAGGGAATGTTTTGTAATTTGAAATAAAAAGAAACCAAATTCAGTAACTCTAAACATGATTGAATATGAGTATGTGGCCACCATTGAAGATGCTACCCAACTTATGTGGATGAAAACAAAGTTGTAAGACTTACTTATTGAAGTAATGTTACCCTTTGTCTTAAGATCTTATAATCAATGTACAATCAATTTTACATGGAACCCGATACAAAATTATTAGTAAAAAAATATTGACATAAATTAAAACTACATCAAAGAGTATATGGAGAAGAATAAATTGAAGTTGGAGTATGTTCCTATATTGGAACAAGTTGTTATAGTATTCAAAAAGACTTTAGCAAATGAACCTTTTTATAAATTGAGGTTGAAGATGGGTATTCAAACTATTTCTCATCATGTTTGAGGTATGTTTTCCCCCTCTCTAATATTACCTATGGATAGTGTTATACTGGGGATAATTTTTTCATAAATCTATCCTTCTAGAATCATGAAAAATGGGGGATTTGTGGGTAATTTGTTATTTTAGAATGTATGTGTGGGAACTATTAAAACAATTTGTTGGAGTGGTTGTAAGAATTTTTCATTCCAAGGAATTTGAAGAATTGGATAAATTTGATGATGAAAGATGATGAAGAAATATAGGGAAGAAATTTGAAGAAGTTTTTCCAGAGTCACTACCTATGGACATCATGGTTTTTCTGTTAATGATTCTTGTTTCCTAAAATGGGTTAGTTCATGTAAGATTTGAATTACGGATAAGTAGTCCATTTATTAAGGTCACAATGTTTATAGATTTATAATCCTTGGATGAAAATATAATTCAAAGGGGGAGATTTTGGGACCAAGTTGATTGGGAAGGTTTTTGTAGGTAAGAAAAAGTTTTTTTACAAGTGTGTGGCCTTTTATATGGTCAAAGAGGGTAAATCAATTCACTTTTTAAAAGTTCTGAAAAATAGGATGGAGCATTATATTGACGAAATCAGTATCATAGTGATTAAGAATATTCATTATATTTGGAAGAACAATTCTTAAATAAAAGGCACATCGAGATCACCATGGGTTTAGATTGAGTTTCTGACCATAATGAGGAAGGGAATCAAATTCAAAAAGGATACGATAGAAATATGAAGATGATTTTATGATTTTTATTACACAAATAACATAAATTGTTATGATTTTTTTACTATCTTTGTAAAAAAAGTCAAAAAGAAGTTCTAATAATCATATAGAATATTTTATTGGAAAAAAAGATGTATCCAATCATATTCAGGACAATCGCATTCATGTGGTTGGAAAGAAATATGATTCTAGATGAATGGGAAGTTATAATACATTCCATTATAATTAAGATGATTACAAAGAAAATATTCCTCGTAATTAAATTCATAGAGTAATTCTTTCTTACAAGAAAAAAATTGTGGACGAAGTAAGCGACTGAATTAAAATATTTTTCATCTCAAATCATTGAATTTATATTTTTTTGATGGCTAGGAAGGTTTTCCTCTTTGTAATGAGAGAAGTTAAAGTTGCAGGTTTTTAGTAAGAGAAAAAGTAAAAAGACTTAAATCTTCAATGAATGAACATGATATGTATCATAATCAAAAAAGAGAAATAATTTTAGTGACAATATATCTTTGGTGTCATATTCAAAAAATAATAAGAAGTGGTTGAAAAAGTCTAAAATAAAGAATATGATGTATCCCTCATAATGAAGAAATCAGAATGGGAGTTAGTTTTGATAATCATAATAAGTAGACATATGTTATCCTTAAATGCATTTGGTGTATATAAATATAATGAATTGAGTGTTTTTAAACATATGCTTCTATTGTAATTGGGAAATTAGATTGTGTAGAAAGTCTTTTAGGTGGTGAAGAGCAATGTAATAAAATATTTTCAGTTCTGATTTGTTCTCATGTGGGTCAAAAAAATAAGACTGAATAAAATCCTTTATCATAATGAAGAAATCATATTTGGAAATCATATTTGGAATCATATTCATAATAATGTTTGTTAAGAAGTATTCAATTCTAGATTTACAAGTGTGTCATGAAATCGTGATGACCGTCATAATGGGTCATCATAATGGGAAAATCGAAATAAAAAATCAAAAAATTATTGAATATTTATAATATTGACTATAGGGATATGAAATCAAGAGAATATCCATAATTAAAGGATGGTTGATTAATTAATAGAAAGATCTTAATTTGAAGGGGAATTGAATGAGACAAAGAAAGATATGAGATTGAAGGAAGATTGATGATTAAATAGTTTTGGTAATACCATAAAACCTTTGCAAGATCCTAATTAAATCATTCTTGTGAGTCTATAAATATGAGGTGAGTAATTCATGAATTCTGTGACTTGTATCACTCATGAAATAAGAGAGAGAATCTCCCCAATTATATAAATAAGAAGTTTCAAGATTTTATTTTCTTAAATAATCATACCATATAGAAGAAATAAATAAGAATCTATAATATCATATTCATATGGTTATCCTATTGGGAAGGATAATCAGATCAAGAAAGTCGTATTTAGACTTCTGGACAGGGGATGAAGAATTTTAAGATTGGTTTATTGGTATGATAATAGAGTATTATTTTTATAAAGAGCGATCAGACTTGGGAATTAAACTGGGAAATCAGACTAAGTATCATTAGAAAGTCTTGGAAGTTCTTACCAGCTTCTGGGTCAGAAAGTGAATAATTATTTTGAAATATAATATTTGGGAATATTGATCAAGAAGCATCAGAACATGTTTGTTAAAAAAAATTATTATATCATTTCATGCTACTTTAATCACATGAATTAATGTATTGAACATAGTGTTACATGAGTGTAAGGGAATATACTACTCATTGTATTTGATACAAAAGGATTGTTTTGTAGGGGATTGTGTGTTATTATATTATTTTTTAACCATACTAAAGTCTATATACTCTTTTTTTGTATGAAACTTATAAATTCATGTATTCCTATGGTTATATGTTTTATTTATTTTCATTAGTGAAATAAATATTTAACAAGAGGTGAAGGTTTTTTCATAATAAAGGAATCATAAAATAAAATGATATCACATATTCACCCCATCCACTCTCAAGTGATGAATTACATCTTCTTTGACTTCTAAGTCCATGAATAGATGATCTAATCCTGAACTAGAGAACCATTTTCAGTGCTTTCTTCATTGATATTCTACTCCTTTCGATGTCTTGTGTTTGAAATTGTTATTCATATATTTCATGTACACTCTATTTTCCATTTATTCTTTTTTATATAAAATAATATCATCACATCTTCCTCAATTTTTGACTATCGTATTATAAATCCTTGACCATTCGGTTTGTGACTCTTATAGTATTAAGATAGTGTTGTAATTGGGATGTGAATCCCTATACAATTTTTTTTGTTTTAGTGGTTAGCTCCCCACTTTGTAGAAAATGAATATGTAATCAGGTTATGATTCTGCTTTAAAAATCATATTTGTGGACATGTATCTATCACTGAGTATAGAGATATAAGAGCATAAGAGGCCCAATTTGTAGTGAAGTATTATACAAAAATCATTGTGTTCATTATTTTAATTGACTTCTAATTAACTAGAATAATTTACTTTCATAATTAATTTATATAAATAATATGATTATTTAAAATTATTGATGTGGTCTATTCACCCCCTCTCTACTATATTCTATTATCACTTTAGGACCTAACAATTGGTATAAAAAATTATTCATTTTGGAGTTTATCCAATACATCTAAATAGTAAATTGTTTATATCTTATTTTGATAACCTAGTCCTATAATTCAGAGTCTAAGGAAAATATATTTAAGATGTTATGAATGAATATAGATGATGTTTTGTTTCCTCAGAAGCCACCTCAATTTGATAGAAATTATTAGGGCTACTAAATATCCAGAATGTAGGAATACCTCAAATAGTAATGCATAGATCATTGGTCGACCACAGAAAAATAGTACAAACTACCAAAAGATGACACGAATACTCTTATAAGAAACAATTCTACATCATTTGTTTCAAATTGAAAAGTTATTAATATTTTATATTATGCAGTTAAAAAAAGTGTTTTTAGTCACCTGTTTACATGTAATATAGCTCATGATATTAGGAATATTTTACAAGTAACTCACCTTGGTTTAGACAAATTAATTCGAACAAAACATGGAATGCTTTGAGCAGAGTATTTGGACTTCAAGATGGTTTAATATGAAATGTTAAATCAAATATTCCACCATTTTCACAAGCATTGTGAATTGAATGAATTCCATTAGAGAATATTTTTAAAACCTAGTACTTATTGAACAAGTCCTAATAGAACTACCAAAAAATGGCATACAAATAATGTTTCCATTGATGAAAGTAAAGACTTCAAATAATACAATCTCAAATAGTTGATTATATTAATACATCAGTGTAATCTAGAATGGAGGAACATAGTTAAAGAGGAGACAAAAAATATGTAGTGTTTAAATATGTGAATTTTTTTCTAATAATTCATTTGATTCTAATATAAAGGTTAGCGATAAAGAAGACAAGGCTTTTATTGTGACTGGAGGATCAAAATAAATGAAAGAGAATGAATTTAAGAACTTATTTAGGATAAAATCTCAAAATAAACAATTCAAGGGATATATGAAAAGAAGAAATAATTATAATTCTTCAGATGTTACTTATTTTGAGTATATAAAGAAAGGTAATATCATGACTAATAACAAAAAACTAAAGAATAAAGGAAAGTAAAAAAAGTACAAATAGGCTTTGAAAACTTGTTAGAGTTGTACTGTTGATTCTGATTCTAGTAAAAAATATTGAAATGAGAAATAATTTACTAACACGTGATTTATGATATCTCATAATGAGATTAGTGATTCTAGAATTTATTCTAGATGTTCTAATTCTGACTATGATTCTATGAATATGAATGTTTCTATGTTAAATAATGAAATTGGAAGGATAAGAAAAGATGTCTTCAAATACGATTATTTATATAATAAGATTAACAAAAATAATGAAAAACCTGTTTTTAATATAAAATACATTTACAAGATAATTAAAAATTAAGGAATACTACTTCTTCTTATCATTCTACAGTTTATGGTAATTTGGAATATAATAAAGATATGAATGAAAAATTGATATTGGATGTTGAAAGTATTAAGAAAATTATTTATTCTCTTATTCTAGGTCATGAGAAAGATCATATAATGATGTATTTCATTAAAAAAATAAAAATATGAATGTTATTTTATATTATATAATATTACTCCAAATTTATAGAAATCATTTTATTAAAAGTAAAAATTATTCTACCTCTACAGTTATATTCTTAAATGTGTAATTAAAGGTTTCTATAATAAGAATTTTTCTCTTAGATTCAATCAATATTTTTGATTTACAAATAATTTTATTTCAATATCCATTTTATCTAGATTACCATATAATACATGTTGCAAGTATGTGTGCATACTTAAAAATTTTATTACTAATCTAATTGGACCCAAAGATGCTTGGGTACCAAAACATTCAAGTAATTGATTTTTGTATGAAAAATGTATTTCACATCTAAAGAAATACATATAGAACATGGATAATGGATGGTCTAGGAATATGAACAGAGACCCATAAAATTTAATCACATACAAAACATGTGATGGAGGCACTATTACACTTGAATTCAATTCCCAAGTCCAAGTAAAAGGTTTTCATAATGTCATTATTTGAAATTATATTTTTATTTATAAGGTTTTATTTATTGAAGGATTAAAACATAATTTAATCAGTATATATCAATTATGAAATGACAGAATAGAATTTAATTTTGAAAATGATAAATGTTTATTTTTAATGGTGATTATTTATTATTCCATGCTAATTGAAATGAAAATATATATACTATTAGTTTTGGAGAAATAATTGTTAAATATGTAAAGTGTTTAAATACTGTATAGAGTGATAGAATCAATTTTCATTGATTATTAGTTCATGTTAATTTCAAAATGTTACATAATATCTCTAAACATGAGAATTACTTATAATTACCTTCCTTGAAGAAAGAACAACTTCATGTTTTTGATTCTTTCATGAAATTTAAACAATTTCATGTTTCTTTCAGACCTATCAATCATATATGTTCTAATAGACCTTTACAATTATTAAATATTGATTTAATTTTTCATACTAAAATTTACATCCATGGTGGAAAGAAAAATTGATTAATTTTTATTTATTATAATATTATATTTACAACGGTTTTATTTCATTCTAAAAAATGATACTTTATCTAGATTTTTTTAATTTAGATCAAAATGAAAAAGTTATATGATTGTTTCTATTTGTAGTGATAAATGAGATGAATTTAAAATTTTATAATTTGAAAAAATTTGTAAAAATAATGGTTATTTTCATAGTCTTTATTCTATTAGAACACCACACCAAAATAGTATTTTCGAATAGAAAAATATAACTCTTAATGAAATGGTCGAAACTATGTTAAGTGAATGTAATTTTCATAGGTATTTTTGTGCGGAAACCATTTTTTCTTCTTGTAATATCTATCATATAATTCTTATTATAAATCCACTAAATTGAAATTATTATGAATTTTCTAAAGGTAAAAACCTAATTTTTATTATTTTAATGGTTTTCATTATAATGGTTTTAATTTAATTTCAATGGATAATTTTGATAAATTTGATTCAAAATTTGATGAATGCATTTTTCGTGGTTATACTAATAATAGTAATGCTTATATAGTTTATAATATAATAATTATGGTTGTTGAAGAATTGTTTTATGTTATGTATGATGAAAATAATGTGAAATTATATTATGATTTAATACTTTTAATGATGATTTTAGAGATTTATTTTTTGGTGAACAAAAACTCCATGATAAGGGTGAATAAATTGAGGTGGGGAATAACCCTTCTTGATATGATCTATGATCATGGAATATTTATAAATATCACCTTGTTTGAATTTTTAATGGAAATATTGATTCTATTATTGAAACTAGAAATTCTGTTTTAAATTTTTGTGCCAATTAAGATTTTATTTATGATTTTATTAATAATAATTTTAATAATTCTATAAATAATTCTAACTGTATAGTTTATATAAAAGATGAGATTAATCAGTTTGGTTGAAATAATTTTTGGTCTTTATTGTAATTTATCAAGGATAAGAAGGTAATTGTAACTAAAAAGATACTTAGAAACAAGACGGATGAATGTGGACATATTGTCAACAATATATCCAGATTGTCTACTGAAGGGTACTCTCAAAAATAATGTATAGGTTTTTATGATTCATTTGAATCTGTTTCTAGGTTAGATGACATTAGAATCTTACTAGATTTTTCTTATTTTCATGGTTTCAAACTATTTCAAATGGATGTAAAAAAGTTACTATTAAATGGTTTTATTACATAATAAGTTTTTGTTTCTCATCCCCTCGGTTTTGAAAAAGAAAGAGTTCCTAATAATGTTTTTAAATTATATAAATCTTTCTATGGTTTTAAAAAATCACCTCATTCTTAGTATGAATGGATTTAATTTTTCTATTAAATAATGGTTTCAATAAAGGAAATTTTGATCCTAAAAAATTTATTAAAATATTTTCTAATGATATTTTAGTTTTGAAAATTAATTTTGGTGATATATTTTTTCTACTTTGATATCATATGATTTTGAAATAAGATTAATGTGAGAATTAAATTTATTTCTTGGACTTCAAATATATCAAAGAAAATGTGTAATTTATCTTACTCAATCTATGTATATATACGATTTGGTTAAAAGGTGGGGTCTCAATTATTATAAAAATAAGAAAAATCATATGAGTACTAGTTATAAAATAGATGTTGATGAATCAAGTAAATTTTTTTGTTATTAAATTTTATATAGTAATGATAAGTATCTTTCTTTATTTAGTTTTATCTAAACTTGTTATAATTTTTAGTGTTTTTCTATTTAAAATCATTCAACCTAACACAAAAGTGATTCATATTAAAGCTGTGAAAATAATAATTAATTACATTGAAGGAACTATTAAAAAAATTATTATAAATGTAATTATTTTTATTTAATATCCTATTTTAAATCTGATTTTTTAGGTTATAGAATTGACAGAAAAAAACACATCAAATATGTGAGATTTTATTGGAAAAAAATTAATTTTTTGTTTTTCTATAAATCGATTTTTTTTCTCTATCAACTATTGAGGATTGGTATATCTCTACAACTAGTTAATGTGCGAGAATATTTTGGATTAAGAAAACATTATCTATTTTTGTTATTTATCTCGATAAAGTTTCAATTTATTTTGACAACACATATATAATTTCTATTTATAAAAATCCTTTATAGTATTCTAGAAAAAAACATATCTATATTAGATTTCATTTTATTAGAGATCATGTGAATAAGGGAGATAATGTATTGGAATTTATCCATACTTAAATTCCCCTTGAATAAATATTTACTAATCCTTTAAACTCTCCTCAATTTGGAATAATTAAATTTTAACTTGGGTTGTTGAAAGCAAAATCTTTTTTATTTTTATATATATAGGGGTTTTATTTTTTTCTTTTCTTATTTACAAATGGGGGGGGGGATAAAATTTTCTTAGTAATATTTAGTTTTTTAATAAATAATTGGGGCATTTTTTTATTTTAATCCATTTATTTATGTTTTGTTTCATTAAATGTAGTTAGTTTGTTTTTTTAATAGTCCAAAACCTCTTATTATTTTTTTTGAAAATTAGGTATAACTATCTCTTTATTTTTTTTTAACATGGTTTGTACTAATAATAATTTTATAATGACTATTAAAAATTAAATATAAGAAGTTTTTATAACTTTTATTCAATTAAAAATATTCTAAATCAATCTCTAGAATGTTTTGAATTTTTTCTAAATATACAACATTTTTTGGGATGAAAAATATTTTTCAATTTTTTGTATTTTAAAGTATATTTATCTATTTTATTATAAATTAAGTTATATAGATCATATTCTCATGAAAAATATTCTATTGGATAGCCAATATATTTATCTGAATTTCATTAAACTAAATAGTTGTTTTAATTTGTTTTTTTAAGCGATCTCAAAATCATAAATTTGATGAATCATTTTTGGAATTCTGTAATTTCCATAATTCATAATATTTTTTTATTTAAATAACATCTCTTTCTATATGATTTGAAACCATACAATTTTTTATGATTCAAAAATATTATAAATTTTTTCTAAATTTCATTGAAATACATGGGAATATAAAAATTCAATTAAAATTCCTTAAAAATGGAAAAAATTATGAATAAGTTCAATTACTTTTTTTGAAGTGAGAATTTATATTTCATTGTTTCTTTATGATATCTCTAGATATAAATGTAAATTTTATATAATTATTAATCCATTAGAAATATATTTAAATTATATTCATTTATGTATTCTAGAACTTTTTCTAATTATGTCCTTTCAATGGACTAAAAAATAACAAAAGATTATGCCTCAAGTTTTGGCATGAAGCGATGCACAATTCATCATCTCCTACATATGGATGATTCCTTTATTCCATTGAAGAAATATTCAGAAATAATTCTTAGATTTTATTACAACTACAACCATGCATCATCCTCTACTTTAAGGTTCCTCAATTGTAGCTATGTTTTCAAAAATGAAAAAATATTTTACATCCTCTTGATGGTTGTTCATCTCATATTGGTTTCAGTTCTTTCTCCATAGTAGTAGCAGTTTCCTTCCCAAAGGTAGGACGACCCTTCTCAATAATGATAAGACCAATTTTTATATCAACGGTATTTTATTCATTTTGTCATGTAATCAATTTTCTGATGGAAACTTGTTCAAAAAAATCTTCTTTTCTATCTAACGGTAGCATCCTATAGATGCAACGATAAAGTTGCAATAGTGTATCTGCCTCTTAATGGTAGTTTTTCCACCACTCACCTCTATGATAGTAGATTCATAGGGGTAGAATTTTTCCATCCTTTATTGGTATATTTTAAATGTTAGATTCTAAATGGTATATTCTTGATGGTTTCACCCTCACTCGTCCCTCGTAGTAGTCCCTTCCAAATTTTCTACGCATGCACTGTTTTTCTCGATTTTTTACACATTGATGAATAGTATGCTTATCTTAATTATATTAAACATTTTATTGTTTTATAAACTAAATATATATTATATATTATATTTTAAAAGTGTTTTCAAAATATTTTAAATTTTTTAGGAATACTTAATAATTTACCCTTTATTCAGGATCAACCTTACATCATATTTTTGGATGATTTATGTTCTTATATTGGGAGTTAATTTCATTGAATTATGATCTTATAAATTAATTTTTAATGAAATTAAATTTATTCAAACATTTTTTATAGTATTTAATGGAATATAATTTAGGTTATTATTATGTGTTGCATTATTTTTTTTTAATTTAAAAGGTAAACTTATCTTACGATATTTAGGGAATTAATTGATTTAATTTTAACTGTTTATTTTAAATTATGTTTGACCAATTATTATGGAGGATAATTGAATTATTTAAAGAGTAATTCAAATTGGTTTGAATTGGTGTTTAATATTTCAATTCAAAAAGTTATTGTTATGATTATTATGTGTAATGACCTAACCCATTGGGGATCTCCTGGCCAAAAAAAATTCTCGGCCTCCATAACCTCTAGCCTGCCTCCAACAGCCAAGGGATGTTGAAAATCATTGAAGAAGTAAAAACATCAATGGGAGGCATTTACCTAGAGTACTTATATTCATGCACCCAACCATCTCCACACAGCTATACAAAAGAATAATATTAAGGGTTTCCACATCTTGAATAAAACCACACATGAAAAACCTCAAGGGAATAAAATCAGTGTATGATAGAAAAAAACAAAAGTGTAAAGGGTAAAAATACATTCCCAACTAGAAATTAAGTCTCAACATGAGAAAAATGGAATAGAAAATATCTAAGAGAGATCTTCTCCTAACCTCCCAGCAAGACCACCATATGCGGTCTCTACACCTGATTATCCCAAGGATCCTTTAAAATCACCACCAATCTATCTATCATTTACATAATACATGAAATGTGTTGGAAAGTCCCATTCATGGATAACTATATACATACCCAATAATATTCCACAAAAACGAAAGAGAAATAAATAGAAGACATGATAGAAGTAGTTAGCCAAACCCAATGAATGTGGGAAAATAAACCCAACAATCTATATACATATGATCATAAAACAGACCCAGAAGTGAGAGAAAGGGGATCTAAATATCATAGACCATCCCAGGATTATGATTGTGTAGATAGCTCTAAATTCCCATCATCGATATCCAGTATCTTACAAGTCTTTCTAAATAGTCATGAGGAAGAATCACACCTCACCATTGTCCCATATCCTGTAGGGAACAAACATTAATAGAAATAGGAACGTCACTATAGTATGATATGGGGATTCCACTCATATGAATTATAGAGGACCCACACACTCGTATGATTGGGGCACTCTAGTCAAAGTATTGAGGAGCCACACCCTAGCACGATATGGGTGCCACTTGATAGGTATTAGTAGAGAACATCCACCCTTGTGAATCATGGGGGATCTACTCAATGGATAGAGGATACATTCCCTAGTATGATATGTGCGCCACTCAGTATGTATAAATAAAGGACCCATGCCCCAATACGATAGGGAGATGCCACTATATACATGGATGACCTATTCCCAAGTGGGAAAGGGTTTCCACTCAGTGGGTAGAGTACCCAAATCCTATTTCCATAGGAGGGTTCAACTCAATCTAGTGAAAGGAGTATGGGGGACTCATTTCCAGATATAATAGGTGGGGTTCCTACATCGACCTCTCTTTAATGATCCCACCTGATCACAATCATCGTCATGGATCAGCTAAATAAGCATCACACTCTGAAAATACCACACCATATCTTAAAATCCATTAAAAATACAACCATCACATTATACATGAAAAAATACCAAGGACAGGCTACTCAGGGAACAAATCAAAGTCCAAGTGACAAAGATATGAAAGGTGAAAGTTTCTCAAAAAATGGGATACATGGTGTATATGGGGTCTACATGGAATGTGGTCCTACTACACTATCTAGTTGTATTCTCATATGGACACAGATCAAATTCCATGTCACCATAAACAATGTGTATAGGGCCCATGAAACATGTCTCATCCACCTAGGGAATCTTTGAATGCTCACTTTCATGCTCATGTTTGCCAGGTCATGTCTGTGTACTTGGCTATATACCTGGTAGTGTCGAGTATTGGCCCGTACCCATGTACTTACAGAGATAAAATCATGTCCTCCAACATTGGGTCCTTGGAATCTTCCAGCAAGCACATAGCTTGGCAACCTAGGGAGGGTTATATGGAATTTGGGTATATCCATACATCATGTGATCCTTAAATTGAGGGAAAACCACATTCACTATGGAAAGGATGTACACGACATGTGTTCTTATGAACTACATGGCATGTATTATGTTTTTTCATAGAAACACCAAAATAATAAAATATATTTCTAGTTCATTATCACTGTCTAAAATAAAAATGAAATACCACCCAAAATTGTTGGGATCTACCTTGAGTCATGGATTTTGGCCATCAAGTGGCTAGAAATTGGGAACCAATCATTCACACGAAGCATGAATTCCACCTACCACTTGATCTCATAGATGATCCAGATCCTGGACCCACAGAGCATCAACCAAAACCTATGATCCATCCTGGTCCATCTAGAAATCATTATTAGGATCTTCGTTCACCAATCCATCATAAATTATGGGGTTCGATCGCACTCAAACCCACCATGGTAATGTCTAACGGTGACCTAGTAGGAAGAATATGAAGAACAGTGGGGAGACATAAATATAAACAAAGGTACAAGTAATTTTTTCTAATAACTCTTGTCCAAGGATCACAAGATTGAGTAAACCATGGGTTTTAGCTAGGCCAAAGAAAAATAAATTTATTAAACAATTTAATTTATTCAATCGAGATCATGTGACGGGTATTAAATCACAAATCATAAAATAAATGATTAAAATTCATGCTCAAACATTTAACAATGGGTGGAAAACAAAATTTATAACATCTACCTTGATTATGGATCAATATATGGTAAATAATATTCTCTACCAAGATAAATAAGACCTATTGTGTTTGCCACCCATCGATCTACTATGATGTGATCATCGTTCATCATTCGATGTCTATACACCAATGAAGAAATATCTCCTCCTATCATATATAGAATGTTTTATTCAGATAACCCAGGTAAAAGCATTATAATTGGTTATTTATTGAGATTTTTTTGTTGATGGTATTAAATTAATTAATTTAATTAATTAATCAATCAACTTAACCTACCCTCCAACGTCTGCGTCATCCAAACATTAGGCATTAACAAACTGTAGGTTATTCCTAGAGTAAAACCACATTCTAGATTCAGGAATGGTATTATATTTATGATATGGGACTCCAATAAGTAAATATCTCAAAAATTATGAAAAACTATGTACATGTGATATTGATAATTAATATTTTATAATATCAATTTCAGGCTCATCGGACCTTGAAATCTGACATTGTGTCAACACCTAGCAGTGAAAATATTTCTTTATATATTTCAATGTACTATATAGAAAAAGGGTCACCAAATTATTCCCCCATTAAGGATTTACATCCCTAAAAATAACAAGATAAAAAAATGGTGGGTTTAATAAGATGGTATCTGGATCTCATATTCAAAGGAGATCTCTTTCATTCTCCCATGCTACCATAGTACACAAAACAAGGGAATGGTCCATCCTTTTATTATCCTCTACTACCAATACTCAATCTCCACTAGGTACTTCAGGAAGGTGGATCCATCCTTTATGTACAACTCTTCCTAGTTAATTATGTGTGTAGGATCAGACATGTATCTCCTCAAATTTGATACATGGAAGATGTTACACACCCGCTCCAATTGTGGGCATAAGGATAAATGTTAAGAAACATTAGAAACCCTCTTTAATATCTTGAATGACCTAATGACCCAAAAGGATATATTACTTCCACATCCAAAACATAAGAATCCACTTCATGGCGAGATTATTAGTAAAACACAATATCCCTTCTTGAACACCAATGGCCAACATGTTGATCTATGTAATATTTCTATTTTCTCTAGGCTTTCCTCATATGCTCATGGGTCACCTAAACATTCTCTATGATTGACTACACCATCTCTCTACCATCTAGATATGCCTCACCAATATTAGTCCAACACAAGGGTGACCTACCAGGTCTCTCATACAAGGCCATGAATAGTGGCATGCCAATCATAGAGTGATTTTTATTATTATAATAAAACTCTAAAAAAAGAAATTAATCCTCCCAATTCTAGAAAAATTCCAAAAGGAAATCCCTAAATATATCCTCCAACACACAGATAGTTCACTCAATCTTCCCATCAATATTGGGGTGAAACACCATTCTCATCTACAATTGGGTCTTGAATTCTACATGTAGTCCTCTCCAAAAATGTGACATATACCACCCATAATGGTTGGCGAAAATCTTCAAGGGAACCCCATGGATTTAGATGATATCCCATACATATATCTATCTCTATCACGACACCAAAATGTACCCCCCGATGGAATGAAAATGTGTCCACTTCATAAACTGGTCAAATATCACCTAGATGGCATCATGACCACATGATATCCAAAGAATCCTAGTCACAAATTTCATAGATATTCCGTCTAATTTACAATTTGGGATCCTAATAGGCTATGTTAAACAAACAAAAACCTAGTGCTCAACCTTCATCTGCTAACATGTGAGGCATCAAGATATTAACTCAGTAGCACTCAACCACATATCATCCCACCAAAATTTCCACTGAATGTATCTTTATATTTTTCCTACACTATGATGTACAACCATAGAAGAAGTGTGAAACTTGTGCATTACCTTCTCTCACATCGTGACCAGAGCCACCATCTATCCTTGAAAAAGTATGGCATGTTTCCCTTCTTCAGAAAACCCATATGGCGAATTTGCTGAAGATATTTGTTCATGGAGAACTGAATAGTCAATGTATTTGAACTAAGCCTCCCTTGAACACTATATAAGTGGAGGAATCAACACCATTGATTGAAGATAATTTTCACCTCTATCCTCCACCAATTTCATCTATAAAGACATCAACTATTCAGACACATCCTCCACCAAAGGGGAATGAGAATTCCTAGTAGGGTCATATACCACCACATTTCTCTTCCATGGATTATAGATTATCTTAAATTAATAGTTATATAAGAACTCCAAATAGTGCCTATGTCTTGGGTTCATACCTCTCTACGGGAAGACAAACTATAGACTCTGATGGTCAGAGTAAACAATAAAGCACACTTTGAGAGGATAATCCATCCATATCCTCTGAGAGAAGACAGCCTCTACTAACTCCAGTCCATGAGATTACTATTTATTGTCATTGGGTATCAGTTACCTCAACAAATATGTGATCATTTACTTCCTCTGCATTAATACATATCTGAGCCCATCTCTAAAATCATCAAAATACACCACATACTCCATGCCCTCTTATAGTAGTGTAAAAATAGGATCACTAGTCACCCTCAAGCTCAACTACTCTAAGGCTCTCTATCACTGGTCACTCTTGTTAAATGACTAACATTTCCATGTGATTATGATCAAAGAGGATGAAATAATATATATTTATTCCATGAACCTGCTGTAGTACCCTATGAAGCCAAGACTGCACACCTAACTAGACACTCCAGAGGGATATTCTTCTGAAATTCGCATGCTCTTTACGAACCATTTGGAGGGTTTGAATATATTTAGTTTAGAGAACCAAATATGGAATGACTATGGATTTCATATATTGAAACTTATTGATTCATAAGTTAGGTATGAAAGACATTTATGAATCACGTCTTTAATTTTTATAATTTCTTTTTATGAAATTATTAATTTTGTCAGCAATCAACATTCCATTATTTAAGTAATGTTATGAGGAAGGAGAATACAATTTAGTAATGTATGTGGTGAGAAATACTCTGATTATTAAATTGGGAAACTAAAAGAGGTAGGATATATAATGATGAATGTTATGATTATTCCAAACTAGCTATCATGAATTATAATTAAAAACATAAAATGTTTTGAAATCTAAAACACACCAAAGAAAAGAAGGATAGATATTCATATAATTTTGAGTGATAGAGATGATGAATGAAAGAATATTAAATTTCTTACCTGTACAGATTATAGTAATACAGAATCAAAGAAATGTCTTTAAAGAACTAGAAGTTGTTTTATGTATGTAAAATGAGGACATAGTGAAACTAAATTCCAAGTGAAAACTAAAATTTGAGTTAACATGATGATGGGAACCTATTAATTATCTAATTCAATTCCTAAAACCAAGGGACGAAAAGTATAATACACCTATTTATTCTCCTAGACCATGGGAACAAGGTGGATCCTTTATAATAACAACCATTAAAGTGGATTGTGATAATTATGGTACACTTATATTTCATTATATAGTAGTTCATGTCTTATTAGAGTTTTATTACAGGCACACTAGTATATCTAGGAAATTTTATATGTGTATTAAATAACCATATCAATGATTTTGTAATAAAACATATGATAAAACTTCTAGTTATATGATTATAATTTACTAATTTGTTGTTTTTTGGGATGTAACTCAAAAAATACTTATTCTTCCTCTGGATAAATTTGACATGTTTTTTAAAATTAATTAGTTATGATTGTATGGATTAAACATTTATTATCTAAATAAATAAATCATATTTCATATCAACCTATCATATTCAATTAATGTAAGTACAATTTGGAACTCAATTTTGAAGAAAATTAAATAATATGGGTCTTGATATTGAATAATAAGGGAATCATTGATAAAATGGTTATAAGGAAACTCAATATTGGGGATATTCCTATCACTAAGAAATATATGAGTTTCCTAGTATTACCTAAGCTAGTGAGACATATATCTGATTAGAAATTATTTATTATGTATTTATTATCTTATGGATACCCTATTCTATTTTTATTTATAATTAAAAATTTAAATTATAAGGATTAAATTTATTTAGGGTCGGGATGGGGGAATGTAACACTTCAAGATTTAAATATTTAATTATAATTTAAATAGATACCAAGTTGAATAGATTATTTAACATGAAACACCAAAATAAAAAAATCATGATACGTTTTATGAAGATAATGTTACAATTATTAAATATTACCATTAAAACGTATCTATTGTGTATGATGATATTAATAGAACTAGCAACATTTTTAAATGTATTTTGAAAAAATAAAAGGATATTATTTTAATAATTCAATGATATATTAAATTAGTATAGATAAATATTTAGTAAGATAATTTTGAAATTAAAACTATTTTCTTCTAAAAAATTTGTTTTTTAAGTGCTATGAAATTGTATTGTAAGAAACATAGTATATTTTTATTTAATGTTGATAACATACCATCCCAACCCAGATGCCTATAAAATGGTACTCCAATTCGATGGGTTATGTGGCCTCAAGTTCACCTCCCCAAATTCCAGATGCTGCCGAATAGTAGCGAGAACTTAGGGTGTGATAGTTTGGAGACTATTGCCTTATATTAGAGTAATAAAAAATAAGGAATAACTATGTATCAAAAATAATATAAAAAAATTAGAGTGAATAAGTAATAAATAAACTCAAATAAAACATGTTTTAATAATAAATGAAATATATAAAATATCCCTAATAGTCATTCCATATAATCCAACAATGGTCACTCATTGGGTAAACCATACATATACAAAAATACCAAATAAAATGAAATAAAAGGAAAGAAATTTACTATAAACTCTAATTCATACCACATACCCAGTCTAAAAACTCTATCAAACTACACCATCATGAGAAGGAGGACCCACATGAGTAGCTCTGCTTTATCATGAAACTCTGGGCTTTAGCCTTATCCACCATGAAACTATGCTCAACCTGAGAAGCATATGTATGGTCTACATATACATCGAGGTTCATGTGTAGGTGTGAGAAATAATCTCAGTAGGTCACCCCAACAAGTAACCTATAAATATGTTTTTATAAGTGTATGCAAAAGAAATGGTGCTCAGCCTAGCTGAGACAAAACTAAAAAGATAAGTAAAACCAATAAACATGGAACCATAGTCGAACCTTGTGTTTGTAATCCCGAAAAACTAGGAATGTTCCACCATGGATGTCAATATCTATATACGTATAAATTTATAATACCATACCTATACATATATACACAATTTTGAATATTCATGATTAAGTGAATGAAATAACATAAAACCAATCTACAATTAGTCCTTGGGTCCGTAATCCTTATCGGCTAGACATACACTATAATGGAATTGATTTGGATGTCATTCCACTCAACTCATGTATCATTGAGTCTATCATTGGGTATATAATCCCAATCATCATATACCTTATTTGGACACCACCGTAAATATCTCTGAGCAGGCTACGTCAACACAGTGGGATACTTTTCCAACACCTAGCATCACATGTACTCGCCTCTAATCACTGTAAAGTAGGATACCCTGTACCGATGGCCAATCCTGAAAAAGGTCACCATAAATAACTATGGCCTGTGCGGAGTAATCACATGTCATACCCCATGGAACAATTCAATGGTATAAAGACCAAGGTATCCTCATCAGCCTACACTGTGTAACCACATGTACAATATCCATCATGACCACATTGTATAATCATGTTTGAAACCACAAAGGGTTAGATCCAGGGTATATAAGGCCCAAGAATCCTCATCGAGTCCCATGAGCATATTTATGGAAACTTAGTAAATAATTGGGTGGGGTCCAAGGATTAGGTCAATACACCATATCCAAAGTGATCCCAAACAAGCTGGATCTAAGGTGTAGCATGGCCCAAGGAATCCAACAAAATCAAGTCCTAAAGAGAAAACTCATCCAAGCCATTCACTACTGTAATCAAGATCAATGAGAGAAGCATCCATGGAATATAATGGAATCAGGATCCAAGGAGATCATCTATGGAATCCAATACCATAATCAACAAGCCTTTGATTCTATCCAAGACATTCCTACAACATGGAATCCCCCATGTATCACTCAAAGAATATAAGTCATTAGGCCAATGAGTCCATCCTAGGAATTTCTAAAATGGGAATCTAAGTATCACCCAAGTAATATAAATTCATTAGGATCCAAGGAGCTAGAAATATCCAAGGAATCCTATATACATCATGTAAGGATCAATATCTAGATTCCAGGAAACCCCTTTGGAAATCCAAAGCAGTATAACAATAAAATATATGACTCAACAGCCTTGCCCTAGGTAATACCTTTAGGTATACTAGTAAATATAAAATAAAACATTTCACAGAAGTTGGATCCCAAGAAATTTTGTCTGGAAATCCCAAAAAGTAATACAGATCCAAGGATGTACATCCAGGAATCCAAAAATAAGGAAACATGCATTGCATTAGGCTTAATTTCAACTAACCAGGATGCACATCTCGCTAAAATCATTTCATCAGTAATAAACAAGTGAAAACATAAAAAGGTAATTTGGGTTCCCAAACACCTAAACCCAACAATATATGTAACATTCCATGTCATCCTAGTTTTTTACATTGTTATTTTTTTGGTGTTCAAGGTGTTAAGAGGATGTTATATGAGTTTTCATAGGAGCTAGGGGTTCAACAAAGCTGCTACAAGAGTTACACATCATGTAACATAATTACATGTTGTGAAAGTTTGTTTCATGAATTTTTAAGGATGGTTCACAATATGAAATGTTTCAGGGTATAAAAAAAATAAATAGAATGGTTAATATTTTTTAGGTGGAACCTGACCGCGGGAAATTACATGGAATGAAAGGGTATTACACACCGTGTAATACCCCACTGCTGTAACTTTCATTTGTTTTTTCATCCAATCTAGTTTTCAAAACCTATGGCTACAGTGAACCTTCCTCGATCCCAGGTGAACCGGTGACCCATATTTAGTGTATTGAGGATTCATATACTAGTGATTTATTACTAGCTTCCCTCCTTGGATCCATAACATTCCATCATTGATCTAAGGTGTGTTCTTCCTCTATTTTTGCAGTTTCTTCTGGTGTGGTCTCTTTCCCCTCCCATTTATTCTTTCAATGTGATTGTGTAAAATATCCCATGGTTATAAATGGGATTCTCTTCGGTTTTTGTACATTCATTGGTGCTGAAATATCCTTGGATGGATGTAGATCTTGTGTTAGTGGTGATCAGAAATCAGTTGTGTGGCCCGTTCTTGTGTGAGGATCGTTGACTCTCTTTCATGGAAGGATTTAAATTATTTCTCTCCATCTGTGAATCATGTGGGAGGAGTCTAATTTTTTTACCTATGGATTATGGTTGTTCTCAGCTAATCAAAGATAAGAGCCAGTTAAATGAAATCGAAAGGGGTTGGAGGATTTTATTTTCATGCCTTTGTAGTTTTGATATTATGATTGTGATTTTGTGAGTTATAGAGGATTCATTCCTAACTGAAAATTGTGGCTATTAGGGGACCTTGTTTTCATAATAAATGGGTTTCATGTTGTTTTGTTAATATTGAACACTTACTTATAGTAATTGGTTAATATCATAAATCTGACTATTGAATGGATGACCCTAGATTTGGTTTGTTTGATGACGCCCTTAAATAATGAAGTGGAATTGGATATGTGTCCCATTTTCTAAATATAAAATTGTGATTAATTCATGGTCTATGATATGATGTGTGGAATGGTTATGGTTGTGTGCGTGGGTCTAATGTAATGAGATTTATCTATGTTGTGATGTGTGGGGTTTCTCTGGTTTGTGTTTTTGTATGTATGTGAGAATAGATGTGTTTTGTGGGTTGGCCTGGGTGGTGTTATGGATTGTCATGTAGATGATACATCATCCTAGCTATGTAATGGGATATCTGGTTGAGATATTGATTGATTATAGAATGGATGAAGAAGTGTTGTGTGGTTGGGATACGTGACTAGTTGTGTGGTTGGGATACGTGACTAGTTGTGCGGTAATATGTTATCATTTGGGGTAGTCAGTTGGGGTTGGTTCCGTTGGTATGTGTCCTAAGAGGGATGAGATTTAAGGAGGTAAGTAGTGATTTGTATGGGTAATTATCATGGAGTTTCTCCACTAATAACATATAAAAATCTTCACCCCACATTTAAGAGATCTATATTTGATATTCAATGAATGGGTATTAAACATGGAGAATGATGGATGATGTGTCTTTAATGTGGATCCTCCATAATTTAGAAGGCTCTTCGCCTTGTAAGATGATTTTTTTATGATTACTATGGGGTATAGGGCTTAGTGGATGCCCATGTAGTGATAGAATAAATAAATAAATGATTAATAAATCCTGTAATGGCTTGGGTTCATTTGGATAATAGGATGGAAATGGTTAAATAAATTGTTTGGGAATATGAATTCGGATTCCTGACATGTTGTGTGGTATCGGGCTGTTATAGGTAGAAACAATGTTGGCAGTGTTGTTTGTTGGTTGTTCATATAAGAAACCATATGTTGAGATTCAGTGTTTCATATCATATATGTATATACTTTTATTTTCATTTTTATTTATATTTTCACCCAACACAAGTTGAGAACTATGTGTTGAAGACCCCCATCATTACGGGGGAGGGTATTTTTCTCAAAAATAATGGTGAGAGGATGGGTGAATAGCCACTCAATATTTCCTACTCCCTCTTCCAGGTAGTTATAGCGCATTATTCTTCGGGCAGGTTGTGGTTTGTGTAGCCCAATTGTGTTTTGGAACCATGCGATTTCCCAGGTGACTTAGGGTTGAGGTGTGCTGTGTTTCTCCCAGTGTCTTTTGTATGATATGTCTTGTACATTCACAAGTTTCTTTGGGATGTGATGTGGCTTTTGGACTAGGTGTCCACAAGAGGGATGTGATGTGTTTTTTGGCCCATGTGTTTATAGGCAGGATGTGATGTGGTTTCTAGACCAGGTGTGTGTGGGCGGGTCATGAAATGGTATTTTTGGAAGATGTGGTTAAATAAATTGGTTGGGAATATGAATTCAGATTCCTGACATGATGTGTGGTATTGTGCTGTTATAGGTATAAACAAAGTTTGTAGTGTTGTGAGTTGGTTGTTTGTCTAAGAACCCATATTTTGAGATTCAGTGTTTCATATCATATATTTATATACTTTCATTTTAATTGTTATTTTTATTTTCAACAAATCCAAGTTGAGCACTATGTGCTGAAGACCCCCATCATTATGAGGGAGGGTGTTTATCTCAAACATCATGGTGGGAGGATGGGTGACTACCCACTCAATCTTTCTGACTCCCTCTTTCAGGCGGTTATAGCCCACGATTCTTCGGGAAGGTTGTGGTTTGTATATCCCAAGTGTGTTTGGGAGCCATGTGATTTCCCAGGAGTCTTAGGGGTGAGGCATGTTTTATTTTTTCCAGTGTCTTTGGGATGATATGTGTTATACATTCACATGTTTCTTTGTGATGTGATGTGGTTTGTGGACTGTGTGTCTACAGGAGAAATGTGATTTGTTTTTTGGCCCATGTGTCTGCAGGAAGGATGTCATGTGGTTTCTAGACCAGGTGTGTGTGGGCAGGTCATGAAATGGTACTTTTGGAATATGTGTGAGTGTGAGGATGTTCACTATTAGGCAAGATCATATAATTTGTGGTAAGTGGCATGGGTTACTGTAACAACTGGGTCCTGATGACATCAAAGACATCCCACCCTAACATGGACATCGGGTCCTGGCCTGCTAGGTACCACAAGTTTCCCACAGACACGTGGTCCCCACCCTGGGGCCCACCCACATGCCCGAACTGGTCATCTGACTAATGATTTTCCCCATAAGCTGCAGGCAGAATGTGATGTAGGTTTTGTCCCAGCTGTGTGTGGGCGGGTCATGAAATGGTACTTTTGGAAGATATGGGTGTGAGGGGATACTCACCATAGGAAAGATCATCTAATTAGTGGTAAGTGGTGTGGGTTACTGTGACAACTAGGTCCTAGTGATAGCACATACACCCCTCCCTAACATTACCGTTGGGTCCAGGCTTGCTAGGTACCACCAGCTGCCATGTAGTCCCATGGTCCCCACCATGGGGCCCACCCACGTGCCCGAACGGGTCATCTGACTAATGATTTTCCCCACATGCCAACACATGTCCTTTATAGTGTGCTTTGTCCTCACTCGCACACACCCTAGGAAACTTCCCCGAATGTCACCCATCCAAATCACTACTTCAGGCCAAGCACACTTAACTGTGGAGTTCTAACCAGGTAGGCTCTCGAAAAGGAAGGTGCACCTTGTTGACATAAATCATATCATTCATTCATTTAACCCTTTATCATTCAGGGGTGTTACAATCAACCCCCCCCCCCCCCTTTAGAACACAACGTCCTCGTTGTGGGCCCTACATCTCAACCCATGAAGTGCACGACACTTAAGGATGGGTACCACATCTGATAAAAAATGTGACAACTGGATCCCAGTGACAACATAGAGACCCCACCCTAACATGGTCTTCGGGTTCAGGCCCTCCAGGTAGCACCATTTGCCCCGTAGACACGTGGTCCCCTCCCTGGGGCCCACCCACATGCTTGAACGGGTCATCTGAATAATGAAAATGCATGTCCTTTCTAGTGTTCATTTTCCTCACTCGCACACACCTTGGGAAACATCCTAGAAGGTCACCCATACTGATCACTACTCCAGGATGAGCACTCTTAACTTTGGAGTTCCAACCAGATAGGCTCCCGAAAAGGAAGGATCACCTTATTGGCATGAGTCATATCATTTAGTCATTTAAACATTTTTCATTTGGGGGTGTTACAGTTTCCATAACATCACTGTTCATTTTATTACATTACTTGACTTGAGTAATTTGGTGAGTGTGCCTTTGTGATGTTGGGATGGTTAGTATACATGTTAGGTGTTGTTTGGTTCTGCTATTTTCTCACTGGGGAATTTGTATGCTTCTTTGACATGTGCATGAGAGACTTTGGTTTTCCAATTGAGTACACCTACTTGCTCACCCTATTTATATAAAACTATTTTTAGGTTTCTAGGTGGATTTCATAAATCATGTCAGACCATACTAGCTTGGACATCGATAGTTGTTATGTAGCTACTTAGCTTTACTTTCGGTATTTACTTTGGATACTTTTATCGTTGTAATTGTTATGCTTTATGCATGCATGTGGGATGCTTTTTATATTTATTTCATATATAGACCTTGGAGTTTTTTTTGACATAAACAATCTTATCTTCTATTTTTATTTCATTTAAAGGGTAATGCCTCCCATTTTGTGAGATTTGAAAACCATTGGTGCTAGTCTCCTACCTGGGGCCTACTGGAGGCGGGACTCGGGGGAAAATTATCCCATTGTCTTCAATACCAGCCCATGAGGTGAAACTTTTGAGTGAGGGGGTCATGAAGGAATGGTATTGAAGGATATGATTGAGATATAGGATGGAGTTTTGGGTTAGTCATAGTGAGGATTTCATGGGATGGTAAGGAAATAGTGTTAGGTGATCTTGGTTCATTACATAGTATAAGGAAGACTAGCTAGGAAATTGGATTTTAGGATCCCTTTTGATCCAATGAAATGACTTTGGGCCAAAAAAATGACCATGTGAGGCTATACCATTTGGAGGGTAAAGGCCCTAAGAAATTTATATTCATAATAATTAATTTTGTTCTTGTTTGGATTAGGTTGGTTTGGGAAGTTTTAAATAAATAACAAAATGAGTTAAATGAGTTAAAATGAATCATAAATAAAAATTTCATACTACTCAATATTAAGATATATTTGACTACTTTATAGTTATGGATCCTAGTCACCATATGAATGTGGCATGGGAAGTTGAGGCTCAGTATGGTGAATCAGTTGATCAATGGATGGTTGATCAAGTTGGAGAGGATGACCAGTGGAAGATGACATTACATGCCTTACGACAATAGGGTTTGAGAAAGTATGAGGGTAGGGCTTTAGACATGGATATAGAAAGCTTGATCAAGGAGCTTGAGATCACTTTTAGTTTGATCCAATCCCGGACAGAGTGTTGGGTTCTTTTAGTAGTCAGTAAGAGGCGAGGATTAGCGTGTTAGTGGGGGACACTTTATCTAGGGGAGAGGAAAAAGCATATGTTTTGTGGGACGGTGCTGAGAATGAATTCTAAGAAAATATCCTTTCATCAACCATGAAGTTTCAGAAGAGGTAGGTGATACTATCACATTAGCAGGGGAGTATGTTAGTGAGATATCTTGGGATCATGTTCAAGGACCTCCTTCATTTTTCATCAGATTTCTTTTCAGATGAGGACTCATGTGGGAGATGTCTTGAAGAGGATCTTTGTCCTTCAATCCATTATGTACTTACTCATTTTAATTTTCCAATGTTATTCTAGGTTCAAAAGAAGGGATAATTGATTGAGAGGATTCACTTGGTAATAGGTATACCATGGTAGGGGATCCAATAGAATTATTCAAGAGATAGGGTTACTAGTGGTAGGTCTGAGGCACTGGGACCATCCAGGTTTCGACTTGGAGGTATTCGACCTCAACAACCTACATTATAGTATCCTGGTGCCAGTGGTTCCCATTCTCTTCATGTGGACTTGGAGCGGAGGTGTTTCTTATGTGGAGTTCACAACCATCTTCAAAACCAGTTTCCAACAGCTGTTTGAGCTTAGTATAGTGGATTTGGGTAGGTTCAACACTAGCCTCAATAAATGTTTTTGGTCAGACAATTTCAGTACTATTGGAAGTATTTTTTTATCCACTTATTGGATATGGGGAAGGTAGAGGATGACTTCAGGATGTTCCATGAGTTCATGGGACCTATCCCAAGCATGGTCAAGGATGTGTTTTTTAGTATACAGGTAGAGGAGTTTGGTGTGGTCAGTTGCACGCAGTAGAGGTGGAAGTTCTATATGGTCCATAGATCATCAGAGGTACTACCAGTTTGTTTCGTACCCTTTATTTTGATTTGTTTTATTAAAGATAATTTCACTAATATTTTGAACATGATCTAGTCCATTACCTAGGACTCTATATAGATACTCTTCCCATTCCCCTGGTGTTGAGTACACAAGTCGGAGGCCAGACCATCTTTTTTGATGTGTACTGGGGATGTACACTAATGATGAGACTGCATCAGTCCTGTGGGGATCTTTTCTTACTATAAATTCTTCCATAAAATTTCATTCTCAACATCAACTAGTTGTTTTCCATACATTCCATTATCAGCTATTGTTTAGGAGAGTTGTGTTTTCAAATGGTTGATGACAAGTGTCTCATTTTCATTGGAGAGTGGATTAGTCATATATGAAGTCATCATGTGGTTCTCCTTCTCTCCTTGTTGGCTGAGCTATCAGTGGAATCAATAGATATTGGGATGGTTGAGGTTCCCCGGGTCGTTGGGGGAGTTCCTTTATGTTTTCCCTGATGAGGTTTTGATGCTACCCCCTCAATGTGATGTTGACTATGGGATAAAATTACATCTCGTTGCATTTTCGATTTCAATAGCCCCATATCAGATGAAACCTTTTGAACCATAGGATATGAGGATTCAAATATATGATCTGATTAAGAAAGGTTTTATATGGCCTGATGTTTCAATGTGGGGTGCTTCAGTGTTGTTCACCCAGAAAGAAAATAGTAGTCTTAGGCTGTGTATAGACTAATAGAGGTTGAATCATGTGAAAGTTAAGAACCATTATCATCTTCCAAAGATTTATGATCTTTTTGAAGAGTTGAGAGGGGAAGTTAGTTTTCTAAGATCTATCTATAGGCTGGATATCACCAGTTAAGGGTGAAAGAGAGTGATATCCCGACGACTTCTTTAAAATGAAGATATGGGAACTTTGAGTTTGTGGTCATGCCATTTAGTGTTATGAACACAACATGTGTATTAATGGGGATTATGAACTTTATTTATTTGTGATTTCCTAGACCGGTTCTTCATCATTTTCATCAATGATATATTAATCTACTCAAAGTCATTGGAGGAGCACACCGAGAATCTCAGAACTATCTTAAAGGTTCTTCAACGCCATAATCATTATCAGATGTTGTCCATGTTTATGTTCTATACATGAGAGGTTCATTTCTTTGGGCATGTGGTGTGTAAGAATGGTGTTAATTTAGTCCCACCAAAGGTTGAATCAATTTTTTCTTGGACAACACTAAATAATTTGACATAAGCTAAAAATTTTCTTGGTCTTGCAGGCTATTATTGGAGGTTTATACCTGATTCCTCTCAAGTTGTAGCCCCATTAAATGATTTGACCAGGAAGGACCATGTTTTTTTTTTAGTGACAAATTTTAGGCAAAATTAACTTATATTAAAGGGAGGTTGGTTAATACTCCAGTGCTCTGGTTTCCTGAGGAAGGGTAATATTTGAGATGTTCTATGATGCTTCTCATCTACTCTTGGGATGGATCTTGATGCAGCACTGAGAAGTGATATCATATGGGTCTAAGAATTTATATACCCATGAGTGTACAAATTCCACCCATGATCTGGATTTTGTAGTGGTGGTTATCATGATGAAGTTATGATAACATTTCCTCAGTGGGGAGAACTTTTTGGTCTTCAAAGATAACAAAAGTTTGAGGTATATATTTTCCCATTGAGATTTTAACTTGTGATAGTGGATGTGGATAGAGTTTCATCGGGAATATGATTTTCATATCTCATAATCCTCGGGAATGGGGAATGTCAAAGTCGATGCTTTTAGAAGAATGTTTTATAAGGAGGTTGTTTAAGAATTTTTATATGCTTGGAGTGCGATGGTGGAGTTTTAATCCTTTCACATAGATGAGGGAGTTGATAGTGGTATAGGTTGTATATTTCAAATGATGGAACAATATTCTATGATGTAGCAGGTGGAGGAGTCTCAGTGGGGATACTCAAAGGTAGTGGTGATGTATGATCGTGTTGGCCATGGTGATGCCCTAATGGGATGGTCGAAGGATGGTCAAAACCATATTTTGTTCTGCGGGAAGTTGTTTTTTCCAGTGGCGATGTGAGAGGGAGTCCATGAATTTCATATCTCACCATTATTAGAACACCCATGAGTTTCTATGATTTATCCTAGCTTGAGGATGTAGTTTTGGTGGCCCATGATGAAGTGGGAAGTAGTAGAGTTTTCGACAAGATGCTTCGTCTTCCAGCAGGTAAAAGTAGAGCATCATGTTCTTGGTAGTTTGTTACAGATCAAAGATGTTCTATAGTGGAATTGTAATGACATATCGATGGATTTCTTCATAGGGATACCCAAAGATCAAGTAGGTTTTGATGCTATATCGGTAGTAGTGAATTGACTGAGGAAATCAGCTCACTTGATACCCATCATGGAGTCGGGTGTAGTGGATTCCATGGAAAAAAATGTCTTTGGATGAGGTGGTGTGGATATATGGAGTTACAAAACCCATTATCTTAGATTAGTACTCAAAGATTACCTCACGATTATAGAGGGGATTGTGCCATGATTTTGGCACCCAATTACACCTCATCATAGCATTCCACCTTTATTAAGATGGGAAGATAGAACATACCATCCATACATTGGAGTATATATTGAGATCATGCATCATGTACTTTATCACATATTGGGTGAGACACCTTCCCTTGTTATAGTTTTATTATAATAGTATCTATCACTCTTCCACTGGCATGGATCCATTTGAAGAATTTTATGGAATACCGTGTCGTTCAGTGTTGTGTTGGAAAAAATTTGGGGAGACAACTTATCTTGGTCCTGAGGTAGTGTAGAGCACAACAGAGAAGCTTTAACTCATTTGTGAGAAGATGAAATCAGCACGAGACCAGTGAAAGTGTTATGATGATCATAGGAGGAGGCCCTTGGTGTTCAAGGTTGGAGACCACATGTTCTTGAAGGTATCCCCTGGACGTGCACAGTGGTGGTTTGTATGAGGGATTAAGCTTTCTCCCAAGACCGTTGGACCCTTTTAGGTGTTGGGGTGAGTTGGCAATGAGGAATACTAGTTAGCGTGGCCACCATAGTTAGGTAGAATCCATGATGTCTTAAACATCTCTCAACTTCATCGATACCTTCACAATGACTCCCATTTCTTCTACTGTAGAGATTTGGATATCAAGGATGACATGACATTCATGGAGATGCCAGTCGAGATCCAAGATCCTCGAGAGAAGTCACTTCATGGGAAGTCTGTTACTTTAGTTCATGTGTTTTGTATGCATGGTGGCATGGAGTAGAGTACTTGGGAATGGGAAGGGCATATGCATGCCTAGTACCTAGAGTTATTATGAGTTTTATTTTTCTATTTTGACTAGTAATGAGATATTTGGATCCCTTTATTTTAGGAAATGAGACGTTCCCTTCATTTATGTTTGTGTGTTGTGTGATGTGGGATGGATTCCTAAAATTTGGAAAGGGGAGGAACTCATTCCTAATTGAGACACATTAATTGCGATGTGATTAAACCCATGTGGTCGAGTCAATTCCACCCAGAGAAGATAATATCCTAACATGGAAGACAGAATTCCATGATTCGTTTGTTTGGGACAATATCATTCATGGACTGTAGAAATTTTTGGTTTAGGCTATGTATAGGGTGATATAGTTTCATGGTGGTTATGTAACGTGTGGTTTGGGTCATTTGTGTTGACATGCTTGGCAGGTGGTAGTGCATTAGGAGTGGTGAGACTCTTGAGAGGTATCTTATAGGGTTTTTGTTCAGACTACTTCTTCCTTATAGGCTTGTATTTCATTTCTTGTGGACGATAATAGTTTCATAGGTTTTTAATGTAATGGTCTGTGTCCTCTTGTTCCATTACTTTGTCATTTTCGGTTGTTGAAGGTGTTCAGAACAGTTTCCAGCACTACAAAAAAATGGCTTATACCCAAAAAAATTTATCGACAGATAATATATTTGTTATTAAAAATGAGAAATTACAACATATATTAGGTTTTATTACTATTTATTTTGAGTACCAACACTTGTTTTTACTCATGCCTTCCGTGAATTGAATGTTGTTGCTGATGCCCTTACCAACAAAGGTGTTCACCAGAACGTGACTTGACTAAATGCCCGTCCAGCTGATTTATTTCATTTTTTTGATAGATATATTAAGAAAATCCCATCTTTTTTTCTTTTTTAACTTTTTTGCTTTATTATTCAATAAATTGTGCTTTGTTCTTCGACCAAGGCACCACCTTCTTTAAAAAAACTGACAACTATATCTGTTGGGATTGATCGTTTAAAACCAACAAATCTTTTACCAACAATTAAATCTATTTCTTTATCACATAAATACTAATGTTTTTTACTAACACATGGATAAATTAATAACAAAAACTATTACCAACAAATATTTTGTCATCAATAATGTTTTTTAAAATTCATTATTTGATGATTATTACCAATTTAAAAAAACCAAATTTTTTGTATGGATTATTATTTTTATGACTAAATTCAATACTCACTTTTAGTGGGTATTTTAAAAACTTCTCATTAATTGATTTTAATTTTCAATTTTATCTAAAGTATCAATAGTACTTATATTTTATACATATTTTAATTTTATAGTCATTTAAATAAATTAAATAAAAATTTAAATCATTAGAATATTTGAATTTGATAAACATATTAAATAAAAACATAATAATAAAAAAAATAAACATAATTGAAATATAATTAATTAATAATTGATATTCAAATATTTTATTTTTTTATTATAAAACCAAAATATAAAATTTTTATAGAATTTAATATTTATTATATACAATTAATTAATTAATAAGTAATGGAAATTTACATATTGAAATTATATTTATTTTTTATATTTTTTTAGATATTGAATTTTTATATATAATATATTTATTATATATTTTATTTATTTAATTTTAAAAATTAATAATTTTTTAATTTGGAATTTTTTTTATATTATATTTTTTTCATCCTCATTCTCATTTTCTTTCCCTCCCTCCCAACTTGTTCCTCCCCACCTCCCCAATCACCACCTCCCCACCTTGTTTCCTCCTCTAAGCTCCGTTTTATCCTTACTTCATCCTCCTATCCACCGCATACCATCCCATATCTCCCCTCCTCTCCCTATCATTGCACTTACACATCCTCCTTTGACCTTGTTGACACTGTATACCTGAGAATCCCACTACATGGAATGTAACTTCATCGCACCTCTCTCCATCTCACTCTAATCCAACTCCCTAATTCATCCTATACTAATTACATCCCCTCCCCCTGGAATCGCCTTGTACTTCTGATTTGATGTACCTTCTGATGATTTCCTGATTCTATCATATTTTAGTGGTTGAAATTCCTGAAGATAATGCTGATTCGACTGCAAATAACACATCTTCTATGCTTGAAAATTTTAGATTTCTTTCATACCCATTTTAGTTTGATGCACATAGACTTTAAATTTCTTGGGTTCTATCTGTTCCCAACCACTACACCCTTCCTCGACCTTTACTTATTTGCTTGCAGTATCTCCAAAATTTTTGTATTACTTATACTGTCTATAGGTAAATGTCTCTTTGTTCCCTTATTTAGTATATTCAATATTAAATGATTCCATTACATATAGAAATTTGTAAATATTTTTCCCTTAATGAGTTATGTTCCCTTAAAATTCTGTCTTCACTTTCAATGTAACTCACTCCCATAATAACATACTTTTAGTTTAAAGAGATTTCAATGTATATACATGTCCAATAAACTTTTACTTTATGTTTCAAGTTATACAAATTTCAATTTCTTTTATGTAAATCAAAATGAATTTTATTTCAACATATCTAAAAAATGCATTGGCTTTCAGTTTTATGCACTTCCAAACATATTTTTTCTTTTAGTTTAATGAAATTTCTTAATAATGTAGTGTCCTCTTAATTTTTAATATGTATTTTGAAATTTTATAACCTTTATTGACAATACTAACTTTTCTATTCAAGTATACTACATTTTATTCAGATATAATCTTTTTTATTTTTTAAAATTAGTGTTTTATGAATATTATACAATCACATATTTTTTTCTATACCTTTGTACGGAATTTAATTTCATATTCATTATCATCATTTCTCTAATTCCAATTATCCACATATGAATTAATTTTTTGGTTATGGACCATAGGAGGATGATGAGGAGTCTACTCAGTGAGGACTATACTAGATCAGGTAGAATAAATTGAAGGGATATACAATATTCTCTCCTTGTATCACTAGAAATTATAAATTAAAATTTACAATATATTTTTTACTCTGCATTTTTACTGTTGGAATTTTCTTAAATTTTTTAATTTATGAATTTCCTTTAAATTTTTAATATCTATATTGTGATGCTTCTAAAAACTATTTATAGGCTGAATTACAATCATTATTTTAATGATTTTAAAATTCAATTATAACTCACATCCCTTTAAAATCATATATTAGTGGCATTTTTTCACCCTCTATTTACTTTTTTTGTTCTTTCAAGACAGATTCTGGAATTCCAATATCATTGCATCCAAATAATTTATTACCTTAGTTATTACGATCTTTGATATCATGTTCTGTGATCTTATTTTTCTATTGTTCTTCCATATTCTCTCATCCACTTATGAATGTGTCAATTCTTGTAGAGTTGATATTTCTTTATTGGTCCAAAATGGTCCCACTAACTATAGAGGTAACCATTAATGAATATAATGGAACTTACCTATAGGAAATATTGATTTTCATTACTCATATAATGTGCATAAATATTATTACTGTATTTCCATTATTTATAAAAGGGTAATACATTACACACATATTATACATTAATTATGTCATTGAATGTTATTTGAATTGTTATAATTGATCCTTTTTTAAATGATTAATTCACTCTACAAATACATGTTAGATAAAGACAATGCAACATTGGATTCTTGTGGAATAAGTTTTTGTTTCCATCATAGATGTTTCTGGTAATTCATATGCTAATGATCAGTTTTTTGACAATCTCTATTTTTATTTGAAAGCTAAAAATTAGCTTAATTTCATTTTTTCAATTAAAGAAAAAAAGATTGTTATCATATCATTAATTTGATTTATTCTCTACAATGCAGAATCAATGAAAAAAGTATTGTAAAGGGCTTAGTGATGTGACTTGGAAGATAGTTGGGTGGTTGAATTTATTGAATAGGTGTGTAGTTCAATCATTTCAAAATCTCCAATTTCTTTTTATTACATTTGTTCCCCTCATAGACATCAAAATTATCTTTGATTCATTCACTAAATTCTGCATTATAATTCCATTTGAAATTATTAAATTTATGAAATCTATAACTTTGAAGTTCAATTCTTAAAATTATTCAGTTATACACATTAATTAAAGTGTAATTCATCAAATTATACATAAAAGTAACATCATAATCAGTATTCACATTAATTAACTATATATTATAATTTATCCATATTTTTATTTTATTCTCTAATTTCATGTTATATTTTATAATATTACCCTAATTTATGATTTTAATGACAATCCTAATGCGTGTTTTGGACTCTTACATAACTCATATTTACATGTGTAGTCACTTCTGGAAGTATTTTACTAATATACAATGACTTCTAGAATATTTTACTATTCTTAAGTCAAAAAAATATATTTTTGATATATCACTTCCATTCAACCAATGTGAAACCTCTTCTGTGAGTTCAAAAAAATATATCTTTTCGAGTGAAGTGATTACACAGTTTATGATAATGTGTAATCACTTCAGTGGTATACCACTTCTAGTAATTTATGTCAATATAGTAGTTTATTCTAATGGAAATATATTTCTAATATATCAATTCCAGCTATATTTACTAATGTGAAATCACTTCTGTTATTAATCACTTTCTCTGTTGTAGAAAGTGATTCCACCATATTTTAAAATATATATTTTTGAAATATCACTTCCAGAAGTTATTGAAACTGATGAATTGTAAAATATTTTTTCAACTCATATTTATATGTTGTAGTAAAATTTCAAAAATATAGTTAGTTTCTTTTTTTACAATCACTTTATTTTTTTATTAATTATACCATTCACTCTCATTTTATACAATCAATTTCAACTTACTGAATTTCTTTCATTTCTTATTTTTTCATGTAAATATGAGTTTTTAACTCATGAAATATATATGTAATGAATTTTAATATTCATAAAATATGAATGATTGTATATTCTAAATATTCTTACAATAAAAATATTTAATATTCATACAATATCAGCAAGGATGATGTTGTGATATATGTGTAGTAGCAAGGTTGGATCACTGACCCATCTTCTCAATTTCTCACTATGAAGAAGTGGACAAGCAGTAGGCAATAGAAGCTAGATCATGGTAAGTAGAAGCTGAATCAAATGGTAAGTTACAGAACATGAATGAGTGTGTTTTCCATCTCTATAATCGATATGACCATTTCCTTTTTCCTTTTTTTTCAACAAACTGAATTTCTTTTTTCCACTAATTTTTAAAACAATATTGATAGAAATTTGGTGATATGAAATTATTTTCTGGATAATTGGAATGATGAATGAAAAATTCCCATTCCATGCAGATCATTTTTTATATTTTTATTTAGTTTTATTTTGATATCAATTCATGAAAAATATTTGGCATTTATTTTTAGATATGATCCTTGGTAATGTGTGGTGTAGATCATGGAGCGGAAGGGTTGGGGTTTCGTACTGGTATTGGAGGTGACTTGATTTGTTGAGATGTCAATATGAAAGATAAATGTAAATTTACAATTCTATGTAGATCAATTTTTATTCTTTTAATTTTTTAGTTTCAATTCAGGCAGTTATTATGCACTAATTTATGGGTATGTTTTTTGGTTGTGTGTGGTGTAGATATTGGAGATGAAGGGTGTGACACAAGAACAATGTGATGTTTCTCACTGGTACTGGAGTTTACTTGGTTTGTTTATTCTAAAGGCCTACATGGGGGTGATTAAAAATCTTTTGAGGAACTATTATTCAACCATGATGGGTGCAGGAGGATTTCAACCAAGAGACAATGTGAACTTTTATAATTTTTTGTGGGGTGGGTGGGTAGGGGGTGACAGTGCTGCATATATGGATCCTGGTTTTTTGTGTTTTTAGGATCTTTATAGGTGTTAATCAACTACAACTATGTACTAATTCATTTTTATATGAAATTCCCTTATTAATGTAATTATTATTTTCCTAATTTTGAACATGTTTGAAGAACATATTGTAACACCCCAAGATTTTATGAAAAATATTATTTTTAATTTCATTAATGTCTTATGTTGTACGCTACACTAAAAGGAGATTTTACAACACACATCCTTGACTTGCCTTGCATTACACGCAATCGTGACCTTCCTCGATAGCGTGTGTAGTACACAATAACGAGTTTCACTAAACAAAGATATGCTATTAAAATATTAATAAAACTAGCCGTTATGAATAGTAATAACCGCTTTTTAAAATGTTTAAAATTTTATTTTTCAAAATGGACTTCATTTTTGGATTCGGAATATCAAAATTAGCTTATGGTGAAATTTTGGTACTTTTCGGATAACTTTCATTTTCTAATGAATAGTGAAAATTACTAAATTTTAATTAAAAACAACCTTTTTCATCAAAATAATTAATAGTGATAAATTATTAATTTGATGGGTTTTAAATTATATTTAGAATATATTTTTACAATTTAATACAATGTTGGTCATTGGATGTAATTTCACATTTAAACCAGACATAGACAAGTGTCAATCTTTTGATAGTTATTATCTCTTAAGAACACGCTATTTGTTTTGACGATGAGAATTAATTTTTAAATTAAGTAATGCGACTGATATGTTTTGAATTTGATAAAATAGACATAATTTTTAAGTTCATAATATCAAATATAGCTTAGGCCTAATTTTTGGTATTTATCTGGAAACATTCATTTTTTTGATGAATAGTGAAACCACTAAGTGGTAGTTAAAAAAATGAATTTTTCATAAAACTTAAATTTACCGCTTCTGTTAGTGGAATTTCAAAAATACGAGAGACACGGTTGATGTCAGTAAGTAAAATGTGATTCAATGAGATGAAAATAATTTTTGGTGAATAGTAACTTTTTATTTTTTTTACCACGGTTAAAAGTAAATAGGGTAATTAAGGATAAAAATGATATTATTATTACCCTAAATCATGTCCTAATTCTATTGGATAATTTTAATTCGACCAAAAACAACCTTAGGAATAAAATATGACCATTTAGGCCCACTTGGATTAGATTAGGACTTTTATTATTAATTTATTTAAAGAAGGGTTAAAATAGTTAAAATCAAAGTTTAATAAGTATATGATTTTTAATATAGGGTTATACATAAGATAAATACGACTATAAATATTAATTATAAATTTAAGAAGATTTCATACATAATGGTATTTTATTTTTAATTTTTAGACATTAAATAATTTAATTTATTTATGACACAAAGATGATGGAGAAATTTTCTTATTGATAAAATATTGACATAATTGATGTTATAAATACCAAAATAAATGTAATTTGAGGATTTTTATGAATTTAACTAATTTTATATTTCAATATGACATGTTAGTATTGATATAATTAACTGTTTTAGAACTAATCAGTTTGTTATAATTTTCACAAAAATCAATTACTAAATAGTGTCAAATTTGACATAAAATAGTTTTTAAAACAAATATTATATTATTAATTGTTATTTTGTTCCTAAAAATATAACGGTCGTCCAAATGACTTATATAAGGTTATATATATTAATAATAAACAAATTGGGGTTCTTTTGGCTTCTTATAGTAAGTTTATTAACCATATAGTGTAAGAACACAAAAAGACCCGGTAAAAGTAAAATTATCTAACTTAATGTTAAATCTAAATGATATGGTTAAAATAGGAACCTAAACTTGTTTAAATTATATTGGATGAGAGGATTGCGACCCAGCCCCACCTTAGCTTCTAAATAAATCAATTTGGAGATATTTAAAACCTAATTTGGCTTTATAATAAAATAATATTTTCAGTTTTTCTAAAAGAGCCCCTCTCCTCCCTTATAAAAGGGCACCTCCTCCTTCTCTTCATCACACCAATTTGAGCCTTCATGCTGGGCCAACCCCTACCAAATTATCTTCTCAACTTCCCTAGAAACATCCTAGAGGTCCTGGTCGTTTTCAAAGACCAATTTTAGTGCTCTAAGAGGAGGACTCAAAGAGGGGATTCAAAGAAGAGGTAATGTTCGTTACCGATTCTTTCAACTTTATTTCTTCTTCCACGTCTTCTTCTTAGGTTGTTTCATTATGAAGTGATAACATAAGTTTCACTCATATACTGATATGTTATTATAAGTATTAAACAACCCTATTTCACCATCAATCCGTCCTACGGAAAACAAATTCACTGCGCGTGCGTACGTACGGAATACTGTCTCCACGCCGTGGTGTAATCTATTTTCCACCACCACCTTACTTGGATGGGTATAATGGTGTACATAATAACTATATATGATTATTTTAAAGTGATATTGATTATGAAATAGTATACATACACTCTAATAAAATTCCACAATCATGAGAACGATATCATCGCTCATGCGTACGTACGGACTACCGTCTCCACGACGCGATTAGATTCATTCTCCACATTAACCATTCATGAATGATTATAAAGTATATATAATAAGTAATCATGAAATATATGACATAATAATGATACTAGATTTATGTGTATATATATGTATGTCGTCTACTTAATTCCATTCAACTTAATAAGGAAATGAAAAAAGCGTTCATGCGTAGGTACGACCTACCGTCTCCATGAATGGTGTATTTATTTCCATTTACTGATCTATTATATATATATATATATTCTGAATATATATTATATATAAATCATGTTTTATATTATGGAATTAATTAATCATGTCTAAGTAATCATATGAATAATTACAAGTCAAAACACGGACGACAAATGAAATGATTTTACCCAAAACGCTCTTTAACATGGAATTTACAAAAGAACGGGTAATATAAAGTCATAAGTGAACCATATATGATATCATAACAATGCGTATGATTCTGGAATAAGTCAATGACATTATTTAAATCATTATACAGGAGGTTCGAACACTTACGAAGCAAATCGGACCTTAGGTAAGGGAAATATCACAATCTCATTTTTATCCGAGATTGTTTATACTTTGGTATTTAATGGGGTGTATTTTATTATCCAAATCCATGTTTCCTCAATATGTAATATTTATATCCTTATAAAATAGTTTATATCCAATTTTATCCTTCAGTGAGTTTTTTATTAAAAGATATGAAAGGAATCTTTTGTCGCTTTTTGTATGAGGTACTTTTTGACTTTTCCAACAAATGTACGAGAAGAATTTCTTTTAACTTATACGGAATGAATGGATTTTTAAAAAATTATTTCCAAGAAGCTTCCTTTAAAAGTTTTCAAGTTTATTTTTAATCAACTTCTTTTAGTTTAAAATTGTATGACATGTTAAGAATGGAAAATTGTTTTTTTGAAGTAGAAAGGATATTTTCCTCAAGAATGGAGTTCAAGTGTTTTATCAAAATTATTTTCCATATAAGTGAATATAGGGTTCTGTTTCAATCCCTATTATTACATTGATTTGATTATGTTGTGATGGAATTATTTTCATGAATTACTTTATCTTATATGAATTGTTTTATGATGTCACGATGTTTAAGATTCCCATTTTTATTACATGGGTTATGCAATGATGTATGATTTATGATTTTGTGGCACACATAAGAATGGTATCATTATGATATGGGTGGGACCTATATCTACCTCCAATGCATTGGGTAAAGATTTATATCTCATGATATAGACATGGCCGGAACGGAAAGTTAAACTAGTTCAGTAATACAGGACTGGAACGAGGAGTGAACTCGATTCAGAAAGGGACTTTGTCCACTATGATGGTCTTGGAAGCAATGCCTTGGCTACTATGGGAATCATATCATGTGCTTAATGGTTGCCACAGTTACATGTTTTATTACCATGCTATTTTATCATTATTAATGTTTCTTTATGATCTATTCCTTACATACTTCTATATTTTGTGTCATTTCTCAAGATTTTGATGTTTAAACATTATGTTCATGTTTTTAAGTTCAAATGTATATGGTATGTTTTATTTTATCCATGATTACCTTACTAAGAATTTGAGCTCACCCTTTTTATGTTTTCTTTTCCCCAAGATATAAAGAAAGGTTTTAGGTAAGAAAAAAAGGGAAGATCTTTATGGGAGATGTTGAAGATCATTCACCACGATTAGAAGATTACGTTCCAAGTTTCCAAAGACACTAAACTATTATGGTCCTTGTGTGTCTGTTTTTGTTATATATTAATTATTCCGCTAAAGTAATGTAATGTCCATGTATGTCAAGCGTTGGGTCTCTACAGTTGGTATCAGAGGAAAGGTTTAGTCATCCATTGGAAACTAGGATGCGAAAACATTAGTGAGATCCCTAGAGATATTTCTAAGGTATGTCTAGGGATGTGTCTAAGGTTAATTATAAGTATAGGGTACAGTCCTAGAATTGCGCTAACGATCATAGAATTTAACCTAAGATGTTAGATATTGAGGGTACTCCCCCTTTACTATGTTGTTTTCCCTAGCATGATTTTTGCCTCTCATACTATTATTTTTGGGTTTTAGAAAATGGCTGGAAATAGGAAGATTCATGATAATGGAGGATATGACAGACAATGGAATGATATTCTTCATGAGAAACCAAATGAAACGGGATTTGGAAGTCCAAACATCGTTATTATTCCTAATCAGAAATCTCATAATATGATCTATAATCTCAACTTTGGTAATTTTCCCGACTCAGATAATAAGAGAAATATTGAGTTTCATGATGATCATAGAGGAAAGAAAGTTCAATTTACCTCATTTAAATCATGTGGGAAGAGGCATCGAGGAGATTGTTTCAAGGGAACTGGAAGATGCTTTGGGTGTTGAAAAGAAGAACACAAATCCAGTAAGTTCAAAGGAAAAGGTTCAGTTAACACCATGTATGAGGATAATGGTATTGCTATGACATCAACAATGGTTAAATGTTTTAAATGTGGAATGTACGGACATTATGCAAACCAATTCCCTAAGGGAAAATCCCATTAAGAGAATCAGTACAGCCGTATGGGTAGTATTTATGTTGATGATAATGAAGAGACTAGAAATGATATGTGACATGAAAGAATTGTTGAAGCTCGGTCAATGGTTTAAGAAGGTAGTGGAATGATTACATGTTTATCAAGTGTAATGTTGTATAAGTAATCTCATGGTACAATGGAATAAAGAGACATCTAAGGATTGTTACACTGTTGTCTTTCCTTGAGTTTTGAAAGTGTATGATTAATGGTACTGGTATCCATTAAAGGTTATTCAAATATTTTTGGAATTTAGATGATATGCGCATAATGAAGGGATAAGGAGAAAATTAAATGTTTGATAGTATTCATGAGCTCATGACTGATATAAGGATAAGGTTATATCATGGTTTGAGTATATAGAATTTTTGGATTTTGGTATGTGGAAAGAGTTAACTTTTGACCGCATTTATGTTTTCACTAAGGTTTATTGGGTATTCATTTTTCATGATAATACATGATTAAGGTATTCCCATGATTGGAATGTGACCAACAAGATATATGGGGGATAAATGATGGTATTCACATGCTTGGTTGATGACATTTCAAGTAACCGTTTTCTTTATACTATGAGCTTGGACCGAAGTATTTTAGATAAGCCTAAAGATTGGAATGGGTTATGTTGGACATAAGTTAGTATTGTTTAATGATATAACTTTTTTTTGATATTATTTATGGGATGTTATAGTAATGTTGTTTTAGAAAAAGGACAACCTACAGGACGGGCGACAACCCATCACGTCAGACAAGGGTGTGGGAATGGAACCCACAACCGAAGTGCGACTGGCCTTTATCGCCTACCACTGGCATACAGGAAGTCCCTATTTAGTAGAAACTAGTTTTATTATATTAAGAAGTATGATATATGAAGTATAAGCCCATTTTAGGAACCATATATGATTAATCTCACTATAGATGGACTTATGTAAGTTTTGATAAATTTTCTAACCATTTGTTTGAGATAGATGGAATGACCCATCATTCTATCACATGATCTGCTAACACATCATGAATGACAAATTCAACTTCATTTAATTAAGAGATGAAGTGGAAATTGTCCAAAGAACGACCAATGGTGAGACTATACCAAAATCACGAAAGTATTTCTTCTAATTCCAATTTCATCAACTTTAGGGAAATGATCTTGAAAACCAAAAATATTGTCCTAGTGATCTTATATCTGATGAATCATATGGTACCTTATATCGTCAAAAATTTATGGCTTTGTGATTTGTGGCTTTTCCATAGCCATGTTCTCTACCACCCTCCATCAGAACATGATGGCTAGATTTCTCTTCCATATCCGTATTTTCACCTATGTGGAAACCCAGTGATTAGTTTATTTAGGTAACCGTTACATTTCATACTTTTGTTTTTGAAGATTTTTTTTGGTATTCCTTTTTATGATGTGGGTTTCTATTAATGAAACTTTCGAGTAGTAAACCATTTATATCCCCGGAGAATTTCGAGGGCGAAATTCATTTTAAAGGGGGTAGAATGTAACACCCCGAGATTTTATAAAAAATATTATTTTTAACTTCATTAATGTCTTGTGTTGAACACTACACTAAAAGGAGCTTGCACAACACACATCCTTGACTTGCCTTGAATTACACGAAATCGTGACCTTCCTCGATTGCGTGTGTAGTACGCAATAACGAGTTTCACTAAACAACGATATGCTATTAAAATATTATTAAAACTAGCCATTATGAATAGTTATAACCACTTTTTGAAATTTTGTAAATTTTATTTTTAAAAATGGACTTCATTTTTGGATTTGGAATATCGAAATTAGCTTAGGGTGAAATTTTGGTACTTTTCGGATAAATTTCATTTTCTGATGAATAGTGAAAATTACTAAATTTTAATTAAAAACAACCTTTTTAATTGAAATAATTAATTGTGATAAATTATTAATTTGAGTGGTTTTAATGTATATTTAGAATATATTTTTACAATTTAATACAATGTTGGTCATTGGATGTAATTTCTCATTTAAACCAGACATAAACAAGTGTCAATCTTTTGATAGTTATTATCTCTTAAGAACACGCTATTTGTTTTGACGACGAGAATTAATTTTTAAATTAAGTAATGAAACTGATATGTTTTGAATTTGGTAAAATAGACATCATTTTTCAGTTCATAATATCAAATATATCTTAGGCCTAATTTTTGGTATTTTTATGGAAACTTTCATTTTTTTGATGAATAGTGAAACCACTAAGTGGTAGTTAAAAAAAATGAATTTTTCATAAAACATAAATTTACCACTTCTGTTTGTGGAATTTCAACAATCCGAGAGACACGGTTGATGTCAATAAGTAAAATTTGGTTCAATGAGATGAAAATAATTTTTGGTGAATAGTAAATTTTTACTTTTTTTACCACGGTTAAAAGTAAATGGGGTAATTAAGGGTAAAAATGATATTATTATTACCCTAAAACATGTAATAATTCTATTGGATAAGTGTAATTTGACCAAAAACAATCTTAGGAATAAAATATGACCATTTAGGCCCACTTGGATTAGATTAGGACATTTATTATTAATTTATTTAAAGAAGGGTTAAAATAGTTAAAATCGAAGTTTAATAAGTATATCATTTTTAATATAGGATTATACATAAGATAAATTAGACTATAAATATTCATTATAAATATAAAAATATTTCCTACATAATCGTATTTTATTTGTAATTTTTAGATATTAAATAATTTAATTTATTTATGACACAAAGATGATGCAGTCATTATCTTATTAATGAAATAATGACATAATTGATGTTATAAATACCAAAATAAATGTAATTTGAGACTTTTTAAGAATTCCACTAATTTTCTAGGTTAATATGACATGTTATTATTGATATAATTAACGTTTTTCGAATTAATCAGTCTGTTATGATTTTCACAAATATCAATTACTAAATACTGTCAAAAATAACATAAAATAGTTTTTAAAACAAATATTATATTATTAATTGTTATTTTATTCCAAAAAATATAAGGTTCGGAAAAATGAGTTATATAAGGTTATATATATTAATAATGAACAACTTGGGGTTCGTTTGGCTTCTTATAGTATGTTTATTAACCTTATAGTGTAAGAACACAAAAAGACACGGTAAAAGTAAAATTATCTAACTTAATGTTAAATATAAATGATAAGGTTAAATTAGGAACCTAAACTTGTCTAAATTCTATTGTATTAGAGTATTTAGACCCATCCCCACCTTAGATTCTAAATAAATCAATTTGGAGCTATTTGAAACCGAATTTGGATTTATAATAAAATAATATTTTTAGTTTTTCCAAAAGAGCCCCTCTCCTCCCTTATAAAAGGGAACCTCCTCCCTCTCTTCCTCACACCAATTTGAGCCTTCAACCTTGGACAACCCCTGCCAAATTATATTTTCAACTTCCCTAGAAACATCCTATAGGTCCTGGTCTTCTTCAAAGACCAATTTTAGTGTCCTAAGATGAGGACTCAAAGAGGCACTTCAAAGAAGAGGTAATGTCTGTTACCGAGTCGTTCAACTTTATTTCTTCTTCCACTTCTTCTTATTAGGTTGTTTCATTATGAATTAATAACATAAGTATCAATAATATACTGATATGTTATTATAAGTATGAAACAACCCTATTTCACCATCTATCCATCATACGGAAAACGAAATCATCGCGCGTGCGTACGTACGGAATACCGTCTCCACGCCGTGGTGTAATCTATTTTCCACCACCAACTTTCTTGGATGGGTATAATGGTGAACATAATAACTATATATGATTATTGTAAAGTGATATTGATTCTTATATAGTATACATACACTCCAATACAATTCGACGATCATGAGAACGATATCATCGCTCGTGTGTACGTACGGACTACCGTCTCCACGACGCGATGAGATTCATTCTCCACATTACCCATTCATGAATGATTATAAAGTATATATAATAAGTAATCATGAAATATATGACATTATAATGATACTGGATTTATGTGTATATATATGTATGTCATCTACTAAATTCCATTCAACTCAATAAGGAAACGAAAACAGCGTTCATGCGTACGTACGACCTACCGTCTCCATGAACGGTGTATTTCATTCCATTTACTGATCTATTATATATATATATATATTATGAATATATATTATATATAAATCATGTTTTATATTTTTTAATTAAGTAATCATGATCTATGTAATCATATGAATAATTACAAGTCAAAACACGAATGACAAATGAAACGATTTTACCCAAAATGCTCTTTAACATGGAATTTACAAAAGAACGGGTAATATAAAGTCATAAGTGAACCATATATGATATCATAACAATGAGTATGATTCTGGAATAAGTCAATGACATTATTTAAATCATTATACAGGAGGTTCGGACACTTACGAAGCAAATCGGACCTAAGGTAAGGGAAATATCACAATCTCATTTTTATCCGAGATTGTTTATACTTTGGTGTTTACTGGGGTGTATTTTATCATCCACATCCATGTTTCCTCAATATGTAATATTTATATCCTTCTAAAATATTTTTTATCCAATTTTACCCTTCGATGAGTTTTTGAGTAAAAGATATGAAAGGAAAATTTTTTCGTTTTTCGTATGAGGTACTTTTTGACTTTTCCGAAAAAAGTTCGAGAAGAATATATTTTTAACTTATATGGCATGAATGGATTTTTAAAACATTATTTCCAAGAATCTTCCTTTACAAGTTTTCATGTTTATTTTTAATTAACTTCTTATAGTTTAAAATTCTATGACATGTTAAGAAAGGAAAAATGGTTTTTTGAAGTAGAAAGGATATTTTCCTCAAGAATGGAGTTCAAGTGTTTTATCAAAATTATTTTCCATCTAAGATAATATAGGGTTCTGCTTCTATCCCTATTATTACATTGAATTGATTAGGTTTTGATGGAATTATTTTTATGAATTCCTTTATCTTATATGAATTGTTTTATGATGTCACGATGTTTAAGATTCCCATTTTTATTACATGGGTTATGCAATGATGTATGATTTATGATTTTTTAGCATACATAAGAATGGTATCATTATGAGATGGGTGGGACCTATATATCCCTCCAATGAATTGGGTAAATATTTATATCTCATTAGATAGACATGGCTGGAACGGAAAGTTAAACCGGTTTAGTAATACAGGACTAGAACGAGGAGTGAACTCGATTCAGAAAGGGACTTTGTCCACTAAGATAGTCTTGGCAGCAATGCCTTGGCTACTATGGAAATCATATCATTTTTTTAATGGTTTCCACAATTACATGTTTTTCCCATTATATTTTATCATTCTTAATGTTTCTTTATGATCTATGCCTTACGTACTTCCATGTTTTGTGTCATTCCTCAGGATTTTGATGTTTAAACATTATGTTCATGTTTTTAAGTTCAAATGTATATGGTATGTTTTATTTTATCCATGCTTACCCTTACTGAGAATTTGAGCTCACACTTTTTATGTTTTCTTTTCCCCAGGATATAAAGAAATGTTTTAGGTAAGAAAAAAAGGGAAGATCATTATGGGAGATGTTGAAGATCTTTCACCACGATTAGAAGATTACATTCCATGTTTCCAAAGACACTAAACTATTACGGTCCTTGTGTGTCTGTTTTTGTTATATATTAAGTATTACGCTAATGTAATGTAATTTCCATGTACTTCAAGATTTGGGTCTCTACACACATTCAGTTTTTTAATTAAATTCGGTGTATTATTATGATAAATTAATAAATATAATATTAAATTTGACCATTAATAAAAATTTATAAATTTTATTTAAATGTGATTTATAATGAAATATTATATGTTGGTAAAATTATTACTAACCTATATATTTGTCATATAAATATGTTGATAAAATTTTGATCATCATATATATTATCTGTTAGTGTTATTATAATTGTAACAGAACTATTTTATATGTCGTAATAACATTTAGCGACAGAGTTTTTACCAACTGTTTTGTGATAGGACAATTTTTTTGGTAAAATGCTTTACCAACAGAAATTAAACTTTCAACAATAGATATATCCATGTTAGAAAAGTATAATTATTTTGTAGTGTAGGAGTTTTTTCATGATCTAAGGGTCCAAAAAATTGGCTGCAGGAGTTACACATCATGTAACTGTATTACACAATATGAAAGTTGGTTTCATGACTTCTCTAAGAATGGTTCACAATATGAAATGTTTCAATGTATAAAAAATAAAGTAAATCAAAAGGTGAAGGGTTTTTAGGGGAATTTGACTGTGGGGCATTACAAAGTGTGAAATTTATCACACATCGTATAATACCCCACTTCATTAACTTTTACGTGTTTTTATAGTAACTCGTGTTTTCAAAACTTATGGCTGAAACAACCCTTCTTCAACCCTAGGAAACCCAGTGAATCTTGTTCAGTGTTTTGAGAATTCCTATGCCAAGTATTTATTCTTAAATTCTCACCTTTGATTCATAATGGTCCATATTCTTTCTAATGTGTGTTCTTCCTCAGTTCTTGTAGTTTCTGTAAGGCTATTCAATTTATCATACCATTTATTTTTTCCATGTGATGGAGTATAATCTACAATATTTCTAAATGGTATTATATTTTTGTTGTTGTTGTAGTGGTGCTTCAGAATCCTCCGAGGGATGCAGATATTATGGGAGATGTGATCTAAAATCTGTTGTCTAGACCATTATTGTGCGATGATCATTGGCACCATTTCAAGGTAGGATTTCCTTTATTTCTCTCCATTTGTGAATAATGTGTGATGTATCTATTTATTTTTACCAATGGGTCATGGTTTTTAATGTATAATAAAAGATAATAATTGGTTAAATGAAATGGAAATGGGTAGGGATATTCGATTATCATGCTTTTTTTAGTTTTTATATTATGATTGTGATATTGTGAATTATACGAGTTTGATGCCATGTTGAATATTAGCACACTAAATGGGTTTCATGTTGTTTAGTTCATTTTGAACACTTACGTATGAAAATTGGTTAATCATGTAAATCCAACTAATGAATGGATTCCCTGGGATTTAGTTTGTGAGATAACACCCTCAAATAACGAAGTGGAATTGGATAAGATTCCCCTTTTCAAAATTTGAAAATGTGATTAAATCGTGGTCTGTGATGTGATGTGTGGAATGGTTGTGGCTACGTAAATGAGACTGATGTAATGTGAAGTGAATCTATGTTGATGTGAAAGTTGTCTCTAGTTTGTGGTGTGGTATGTTTATGAGCATGGTTTTGTGATATGGGTTATCCTAGGATGTGTTATGGATGAACTTGTAGAAAATACAGCAAACTGGATATATAATGGAATCTTAGGATGAGAGATTTATGGATAGTGAAATGGATGAGATGTGTTCAACAAAATGGATATGAGACTAGTTGTATTATAACGTATTATTGGTTGGATATGTGAGTTGGGAATTGGTTCTGTTGGTATGTGGGCAAAACTTGTATATACTATGAATGTTTATTAAACTTGGAGAACATGAAAATAAGTGTCTTTACTGTGGAGCTTCCTTAATTTATCTGTCTATTCACCTTCTGAAATGAATATTTATGTGTTCCATATTGTATGTTGTGCTTAGTGGTTTCCCGTGTAGTGATGTAATAAATAAATAATTTGTTAATAAATCCTATAATTTCTTGGTTTATTTTGGATAACATGATATAAATGGTTAATTAAATAGGTTAGAAATTTAAATTGGGTTTTATGGCTTGTTGTGTGGTATTGTGCATTTAGAGGTAGCCACAAAGTTGGAAGTGTTGTGAGCTGGTGGTTAGTCTTAGAACCCATAGGTTGGTCTTGAGTGTTTGGTATCATATATGTATATAGTTGTATTTTCCTTTTGATTTCTATATTCACCCATGCTAGCTGAGTCCTATGTACTGAACACCCCCATCATCGTGGGGGAGGGTTTCTTTCTCAAACATCCTAGTGGGAGGATGGATGACTGGGAACCCTCTATTTCCTACTCCCTATACTATGTGGGGATAGCCCAAGATTATTCGGAGATGTTGTGGTTTGTGAGGCCCAGGCGTGTGATGGAATGTTGTACTTTCCCAAGTCTCTTCAGTATGAGATGTGTTTTGCATTCCTAGGTTTCCTTGGGATGAGATATGTTGTACTTTACCTAGTGTCTTTGAGATTTTATATGCTTTGTGGCCCATGTGTATATGGGAGGGATGTGAGGTGGTTTTTGGCCCAGGTGTGTGTGGTCTGGATGCGACATGGTACTTTCAGAAGAGTTGGGAGTGCGAGGACATTTGTCATCAGGTAAGAGAGGATAATCAGTGGGGAGTGGTGCATGATACCCTATCATTGATATACATTATATTACATTACTTGACTTGAATTATTTGGTTAGTGTGCCTTTGTGAGGATGATATTATTAGTATACTTTTAAAGTGATGTGTGGTTCTACTGATTTCTCATAGGGGAATTAGTATGCTTCTTTCACATGTGTATGATAGATTTTTGTTTTCCTACCGTGTATACCAGTACTCTCACCATACGTATATAAAACTATTTTCAGGTTTCCAGGAGGATTTCACGGGTAATGATGGACTCTACTAGGTTGAACCTTGATAGTTTTTGTATCACTTCTTAGCTTTACGTTTTGTATTTACATTGTAGAGTTTTGTACGTGTAAGAGTTCCACTTTATACATTCATGTGGGGTGGTTTTTGTATTTCTTTCATATATAGACCTTGGATTTGTTTTTGGGATAAACCATATTATCTTTTCCCAATAATGGGAAATTCTTTCCAATTTGTGAGATTTGAATACCCTTATTGCTAGTAACCAACCTAGGGCCTATGGGAGGCAGGATTCAGTGGGTCATTATATCCCTTTATTTATTTTAGGTATTGGATGTGAATATTTGGAGGGAGGGGGTCATGAAATTACAATCACAACCCCATGGGCTTACAAGTCCTTCATGGGTTCTTAGTTGACACGTGCTACCATCTTTACCCAAACCCGATGTAATAACTAAGGGTTTGTAAAACAACAGGTCACCCTATGAGTCCCTCAAGTAAAAACACTTAAATTTTTTACTAATTTGGATCCATGATGTCTAAACACAAGAAATTGTTTCATACATGGTTTCCTTAGCTGAAATGGTAAAGGATTAAGTCTATTAGGGATCATTAAATGATAAGAAAGATAGAGAAATCCTAATTGGGATCCCCAGAACCAAACAAAGGAGAAGGAAACCTATAGGGGAAAATCCATGAAGGAATAACTAAAGACTGATAGCTCATGGATCATCTCATATCAGATCTCAGTCTCTGAAGACACTAGGTACACTTTCTAGAGGAAGAACCTCTCCATCCATGAATGGCCTAAAATACTTATAAGGCTTTCTAAAAACACCTCATAGGTTATACCATTATGATCTATGTGAAAATATACACAGAAAGGACTACTCATGGGTTCCAATTCTGACTCATTGTTAAAATATATGAAAAACTTCAAAGGGTTATAAAGGGGAAGTACACAACATGACACCCTGTGTACACAACGTGTACTCCCGAAGCCTTACATGGGTATGTACTCCCACCAATCTAGAAATGTAAATTCCCCAGGTACATGATATGTTAAATGGGTACACATCATAAACCTGATATGGGAAACATACTTGTGTCCCTCTACTATCCTAGCTATTTACCTGGCCGGGATGTGTACTTCTACACACTCTGTGGCCCACAAAGGGTCTGGCAGTGTACTCTACACGACCATGTAACCATACATGGAAAAACATAGATAGGTACTTGGATACACAACAGAGACCCTGAACAAGGTTTTCACACCCTAGTACATGTTTTGTACTTATAAAACTCTATCTTCCCCTAACAGGAAGAACAAATGGCATGTTACCTTGAACTACACACCGTGTATCATGGTTTTCCAGAACAGAAACCTTCGTATCACTTGAAACCCCAATTTTCACCTCCAAATAAATATATATGGATACAAGTGTACATTAAAAAGAATAATAGGGACAAAACATAGAAAATTAAAAATCAATAGAGATTTACATTCCAACCTTATAGTACAAACCGGCGAATCTTTTCTCAAATTTGTTGTCCATGGTTGCTGCACGTCGATCCAGCGTGTCGAGAGATCCATTATGGTATCCTATTCCCTAACTCTCTCTATTTATCTGTCCTTATCCATTTATATCTTATTTTAAGGATTATGAGTATCCATTGGAGGGTAATTCATGAGAAGCTAGAGGAAAAAAAAATAATGTAAAAGAAGAAAAAGGAAAAGGGGTCCGGGCTGGCCCTGATTCCCAATTTGAGTTTATGAATTCACTAAGAAAAACATATCATTATAAAATCAATGGAGAACGAAAAACCTCAGTATAATTCCCTATTCAAAAGTTCTGGTAGAACAAACCCCCTCAAATAAGTTAATATTTAATTATTAAATATTAAATATTAATTATTCTACTAAAAATTGAATGCCTCGAAAATCTACCAAACTCTTATAATAGGGTAAAAACCCTATTCCAAGACCAACATAGTGGATATAAAAACTATCAAAGATCATATAATCATGGAAAATACTACTTTAACCCTTACAAGATTCTTAAATAAAAATATCAAATTTCCACACAAAACTACCATCTGAAAAAACTGGGTCCTTAAAAACTTCCTACCATAAAAATTATCATCCCTAAGAAGCCTAGAGGTAAGACTAACAACCATGCTCTCAACCCAAGAATCTAAAAAACCAATATTTTTGGACCATCCAACAACTACCCTTATAGAATCACAATTTTTTCCTACATGGATGATGTTTAACTATGCATGATATGGTACTCCCCACCATAGTAATACCATTATCATTATCTCAAAACAAAACTTCAAGCTCAAAAACCCTTGGAAAAAACTCTGAAGTTCAACTAAAACTGAGGGACACCACCCTCAAATGGACAACAGTGCAATACCGACTATACGACCTACCATAAACAACTCCTTGATTGCAACCTCGACAAGGATTATTCCTCAACTAGGGAAGAACATTTAGAAATAAAAGAATCTCAATGTTAGGATGATTCTCTCACTGCATAATCAAGATGATGTCAAGACAGATCATGATCATCTCTATTAGGATTACACTAAGATTCTACCATAGAGTGTGTATATCTCCCTCTAAGATACACACACAAAAAAACATGCTAAATCACCATTAACAACACCTGACACCACATCTCCTGAAAAAGTGTGTCTAGGTCCAGCCACTGGTCAACTATCTTATGGTACCCGGTCATTCTCAATGTCACCTCTACCATGGAAGGATAATTTTCACCTATACACAACTCCTACTCAAACAAACCCTTGATGAGTCTTGAAACCATTGGTCATGAGGTTCCCCTAGACACCCACCTACTTAAAATTTGAAAGATACCACACGCAACCAGTTTGTACCTTTATCACCCAACTAACACTCATTATAAGGATAAGATGACTATGGTACATGGAGAATTAGACTCATTAATCCATAATATCCCTTGTAACTCCTATTAAAAATCAAGAACCTCACCTATGGCATGATTCATTCCATGACATCCCACAACCCGACATTGTTCCGGTCACAACCGTCTACTTGTGCTCTGAATACATTAGAAAGAGTGAAAACAATGGACGGTTGGGCCATGAAATCGAATATTAATTCCCATAAACGACATCCGTGATGCCAAAACAGCCTAGGTTCTTATAAAAATTATAAGGAATCAACACTCTTATAATGCTACCCAAGAACTTAAAGTGCCTCAATAAAAAACGCAAAAAACCAAGCTCACTGCCTAGAAATACTTCGGGAAACATGGTCCAACCCCTCATGCAGGATTACCTCAAACAAACATAATGTCAACATATTAGGGTCCATGTAAAAACTAAGGGCCTATAGGTATCCAAGCTAACCCTATATAACATGTCTTAAGACTGGGTCGCATGGTCCAACCACGATGCCCAAAAGATCAAACCACTAAATATAAGGTAAGAACACAACAACCAAGATGGTTCATAACTGAAAATATGGACTACAAGGGTCTGATCCGCACCAAGAATCCTCATAAGGAACTACTCCCTAGAGGTCACGTTACCAACATATAAGAGAAGGCCAAACTGACAACCATCATGAATTTTTATATAGTAATACCCCTTCGTGGTCCAGTTCACAAGAAAACACTGGTACCTATCAACATCATACTTAGTGATCTGAATGGATAACCACGACCAAAGGAACAACACCCTACAAGGTGTACAAAGGAATGAATCATGTTCCATGTCGACCAACTAGGGTCATTGTAACTCCCATGCAAGAGGAATAAGTCATCAGCCTCGAAAATAATTCTTCAATATAGATCCACATAACAATCCATTAGAATGAAATATATATATATATATATATGTAAGTAACCCCAAATAAATAGGCTTCATTAATATGAAAAATCACACACTAGCGGGACAATATTATGTGGATCCTATATGTAAAATATGATCCATGAGATACTTCTTTTCTTTACCATCCAAGAGTCAAAATGCATCTATAGACATTGGCCAATGGCCCAGATCCATATATCTATAGTAAATTAGGACATCCAAACAACATGTGAGTTTCTCAAAGTGAAAATAAAATACAAATATAACCTCATAGATCAAAAAAGTAATCATAAACCCTAGAAACTAGGGCTTTCTTCCAAAACAATTGTTCTAGATGCACCTGTTTGATATCCATCTCAGGTTCTGACACATTCCTAATATTCATCTCTACAATATCAAAAATAGTAAATACCATGAAAATAATGGCTCTAATACCACTTTTTAATATCCAACTCAGATTCCACTAAATCGATTCAATGAGTCGGTGGGTTACGAGGCCTCAAGTGAACCTCTACATATTCCATAGGCTACCGACTAGCAGGGAAGGCCTAGGGTGTGATAGTGGGGTGACTATTCCCTCATATTAGAGTAAGAACACCTCAAAAATACCTATGTATAATAAATAAGAATAAAAAATAGAGTGCAAAACCACTAAATAAAATATAATAGAACATGCTGTAATAATAAATGAAAAATATATAAATCCCTGAACATCTATTCCAAACAATACAACTTTGATCACCCAATAGGCCGACCATACATATATAGAAAGAAAAAAGAAAATGAAATAAACATAAAAGTATCTACTACTAACTCTGAGCCATACCATGAACCCAGTCTCTAAACACTGTCAAACTACACTATCCAGATCAAGAGAACCCACATGAGAATCTTTGCCTGATCATTTAACTCAGGGCCTCATTCCTATCAACCATGGAATTTTCCCCGACCTAAAAAGTATATACCTTATCTACACGTACACTAGGGTGCATGTGTAGTGGTGATAAATAAGCTCAGTAGGATGCCCCGATAAGAAACCTATAAATACACTGCTATTAGTGTATAAAAACCAAAAATATATCATCATAATTGAGTTAAAACTAAAAAGATAAGTAAAACCAATAAATGGGAAACCACAGTTGAACCTCAGGTCCGTAATCCCAATAAAATTGGAAAGTTCCAACATGGATGTCTATATCTATATACTTATACCTGTATAGTCTCGTACCTATACATATATACATAAATATGAATATTTCTGAGTAAGTGAATGAAATAACATAAATCCAAACAACAGTTGATCCTTGGGTTCATAATCCCTATCGCTTGGACATCCTATGCAAGGATATTGAGATGGATGTTGTACCACTCAATTCATGTATCATTATGTTGATATCGGGGTTTATAATTCTAATAAAAAAATATATGATTTGTCCAATGTTCTAAATATCACTGTGTAAGCTATTTCACCAGAGGGGGATACTTTTCTTACACCTGTGTTCACCCATAATCACTTCCAATCACTATAAATAAGGATATAATGCACCAATGGTCAATCCTGAAAAAGGACACTATAACCAGCTATGTCTTATGCCATGTAAAAACATCATAGACCCCAAGGACCATATCCATGGTATAAAGACCATGTAATATTCATCAGTCTATACCATTTAACCACATGTATAACATGCATCACGAAATTCACATATAATCATGTGTTAGGACAGAAAGGGCCAGATGAAAGTTATAGAAGACCAACTCATCCCCGTCGAGTCTGAGGATAACCTCAACAAATAATCATTAAAAACATGGGTGTGTTCCAATGACCATGTCAGCATACCTTTTACAAAGTGATTCTAAACAAGGTGGATGCAAGGGGTAGTAATGCCCAAGGAATCCTATAGAATCAATACCGAAGGAGAAAAGTCATCCAAGGCTTCCACTACCATAATCATGATCCATGGGTGAAACGTACATGGAATCTATGGGAATCAGGATCCATGGAGCCCATCAAATTCATACACCACCATAATCAACTAGACTATGATTCCATCCATGTAATTCCTAAAATGTGGAATCCAAGTATCACTCAAGGAATACAGGTTATTAGGCTTATGAATCCATCCAAGGCATTTGAACAATTGGAATCCAATTATCAACCAAGGAGTAAAAATTCATTATGATATAAGGATATTAGAATGATCAAGGAACCCGATATAAATCCTTTAAGGCTCAACATTCAGATTCTAGGAAACACCTATGTCGATCGAAAACAATATAATAATAACATATATGGTTCAACATCCATGCCCTAGGTAGTAACAATTGGTATACTAGTAAGTATAATAAATAACATGGCTTAGAAGCTAGTTCCCAAGAAAAAGTTATTGGGCATCACAACAAGTAAGAAACATCCTAGGAAGCACATCAATATATCCAAAAAAGAAATAAATAATCCTCAAGTCAGGCTCAAAAACCACCATCTAGGTAACACCTTTTGCTAACATCACTACATCATCAATAAACATGTGAATGAATAAACGAGGAGTGAGGGTGGATGAATGCTGAAATCCAACACTATAGCCATATCCCCATGGGATCACAAGATCATCATGGGTTCTAAGGTGATACCTACTACTACCTCAACCCAAACCCAACGTACTAAATCTGGGTTGGTCAAACAATAGGTCAGCTACTGGGTCCCTAAAGTGAAAAAACTGAAAAGGAATCCAACACGGGATCCATGTAGTCTAAAAGCATGAAAAAAAACATCCTACGTGGTATCCTTAGATTAATAGGTAAAGAAAATATTCTTCATAGGATCCTCAAACAGTAAGTAAGATAGAGGCATCCTACTTGGGATCCTCCAAACAACATAAAGGAGAAGGTTTCCTATATGGGAAAAGCCATAGATTAATTAGTCATGAGTGATAGCTCATTTCCCATCTCAGATCATGTCTCAATCTCAAAGGACACTAGATACACATTATGAAGAAAGAATCTATCCATTAATGAATGTAATGAAAAACCTCTAATGAGTTTTCAAAACAGCTCACAAGTCATAGCATTACAATCTGCATGAAAATACACTCAGAATGGACTACTCATGGATCCAATTCTGACTCCTGGATGAATATATTTAAAAAACCTAAAAGGGTTACTGGGGGGAAGTACCCGATGTGTCACCCTATATACACGAAATGTACTCCTGAATCCTTAATTGGTAATGAACTCCCACCAACCACAGCATGTAAAATCCCTAAGGATACAATGTGTTAAATGGGCACACAACATGTACCCAACATGGGGTACCTGCCCATGTCCCTCAACCTGCCTGACCATTTACCTAGCATGGGTGTGTACTTTTAAACAATGTGTGACCCACTTGGGTTTTGGGAATGTAATCTACATGGTCCTGTTCCCATACTCAAGAAACCTTGGTTTGATACTTGGATACATGTTCAAGACCCATGTATATGATGTGTACTTATAAAACATCATCTTTTCCAAACGAGATGAACAAACGATGTGTTACCCTGAACCACATGATGTGTAGCCTAAACCCCCATTTTCACCCCCAAATAAATATATTTGGCCAAAAGGGGTCATAAGAAAGAAAATATTATTTTAAATTTATAAAATAGAAAATCTATTGGGATCAACAATGAAGACATAAAAGGCCTACATTAGGGTAGAAACTGTCAATGTTTCGCTCAAATATGTGGTCCACATTTTCCACACATCGATCTACTGTTTGAAGATATCCATGATGGTAAACTATTCTCCAAAAAATTATATTTATCTCTCCCTTTCCCTTTCTATATTGGGTCAAAAAAATGGAAGATTCGAAATAGGGGACTGAGTGAGTAGTAGAAGGAAGGGAGAGAAATGATAAGGAAAAGAATGAAAAAAAGAAAAAAGAAAAAGAAAAGAAAGTGGGGTCCGACCCAACCCCATTTACCAAATAAAGATTATACATCACCTTGGAAAGACACATCGTTCTAGACACAATAGAGAATATGGAATCTCAATCCAACACTCTGTCTAAAATTTATGGCCGAACGAACATGCACAAAAAAATTAATATATATTAATTAAATAATAATTATTAATTATTCTTCTAAAATTTGACTGGATATGAAATATTAAAAACTCCTATCCTAGGGTAAACACCCTATAATAGGACTAGAATATTGTTCAGAAAATTTATATGTGATCATCTTTTAGGTGAAAGTACCACTTTACCCCTTACAAGCATCTGAAAGAAAAAGTTCAGCTTTTAGATCAAAACTGCAGTTCAGAAAAACATGAGTCCTGACAGATCACATATATTATTGATATCAGTAATATATTATCACTAATTTAATTATTAATTTGTATGAAATATGAATAAGAATAAAAAAAATTTATATCGAAAAAGTCATTTTCGCATTAAAAACTGTTTTCACTATATTGTATATTTCCATTTAAAAGTTAAATTACTAAATATTATAATTTTTATTTTAAAAAATTAACTTCATTTTTGGATTAAATATTTGAAAAATAGTTCAGGGTTAATTTTTTTGTATTTTTCTGAAATTGTTGATTTTTCGCTAAATAGTGAAAATATAGTGTTTACAAATAACCTAGCGTTTATGACTATATAATGAAATAAATATGACTTAAAATATTATAAATAAATTTTCATGGAAAAAAAATTAAGGATTAAAATAATTACTTTTAAAAGAACTATTTTTAATTTAGAAAAAACATGTTCAACTTTTTGAATGTTATGTAATATTTATTTAAAAAACTATTTTTAGACTATTTATTTTAACTAAGTATCTAAAAGGTGGAATTTGTTTTTGGATTATTTTTAAAGACACATAAATATTATTTTTTATTAATAAATAAATAAATTTAATATAAATAAATAACACTAATAATTTTATCTTAATCGAAATTAACAAGCATAAAAATACACCTTTTCAAAAAATAGGTTTTATGCATTACGAGAACTAATATTGAAATTAAATTTAATCCACCATAGAAATATTATATGAAAAAATATTAATATTTTTATCATTATTTAAAAATTATTTTAAGAGGACCGTTTTATTTTTACTCATTAAAATTAAATTACATTGGATAGAATTTCTTACCACGGTAAAAACTAAAAATGGTAAAAGTGATGAATCTAATAGTAAAAGACTTAAAACATGTTGAAAACATGTATTCAAATGTATGTATAAGGATCTATTTAATGTAAACCCCACCCAAAATCCATTATTATCCATTATTGGATCCATTTCACCCTTGAATAGTGACTTGTTCTTTTATATAATCACAATGATTCCACTCCCTCCACTTACAAAAGGAACCTCCCCCACCCCACTTCTCCTCTCACTAAAATCCACATATTTTGACAAAAACATTGAATATTTTCCTCCCAAAAATTCCTGTCCACATGCCATTGGTTCTGGACTTCTAAAAATCCCACCATTCAATGCCATAGTACATTATTACAAAGAAAGATTCTTAAGGAGTATGGTAAAAATTTATAATTACTAATTTTTTATTTCAATTTTTATAATTATTATTCCATATACTTATGAAATATTCCATCCATTATATTACAATTAAATAATAATTATTAATATAATTTTTTTTATGATTATGGAATAATCATTAATTACCCTTTCCCATTTACATAGAAAAACAAAAGCGTCCTCATTTGTACATGCAGACTACCACCTCCATGAATGACGTGTTTGATTTTTCATCACTGCCTTAAATGGATGGTTCATAAAGGGTATTTAATATTTTAATATTATATTTATTATCTTCTTAATATTCTTTAATTTCAAACCATTCTCTATCCTCCTACCATTCCATGGAAAATGAATGTGTCACCCATGCGTACGTGCAAACAACTACCTCCAAGAAAGTGACATATTTTATTTTTTCATGTAGTCACTCATTATTTATCAAGATATCATAAGATATGAATTTAAAACATAATTGTTTTAAAATTATATCATTTTTATTCTATAATAATGATATCATTCCAAAATAATCACTTTCTTAACCATACTCACACATCGATTATAGCTTATTCTTGTTGGGGTCGGTTTAACCACCTATATAAACAGTGCTATAAATTTCTATCATTGATGAGTATGGAAACATAAATAATGATTTTATTTGAAATAAATTAGAAAATAATGTCTCTTTTATTTTTTTATAAATTTTATATTAATATTTAACTTTTTATTAATGAACTACCCTTTCTCTCTTTAAAATTTACTTAAACAAACTTGTCATCGACTTTGTAATCACAAATCATAAATAAAGTACATATGAAATGAAATTATAAAATTATAAATAATTATAAAACATCTATTAAAGTTCCTATAATTACCTTTTAATGATAAAATTTTAATATATTAATAATAATTAAAACCACTATTTTGAAACTATTACTAAATAAACAATTGAATCTAATTACACCCGATGATGAAAAAAATATAACTAATTTATTTATAAAAAATATAACTAATATATCTATAAAAAATATTATAAAATGAATATTATAAAAGGATATATATAGGAATAATTTTCTGAAATATGATATTAAAGTATTCATTTTTGTTATTCAAGAGGTTACATCACTTTTTAAAAAGTATGATTAGAGGTAAAGAATTTTCAATCCCAAATTTTCTTTAATGAGATATGATTCATATTCACCAATTTTATCTTTTTTGTGGTCTATATATTGAAAATTGAATTATTTTTATCAAATATTTCATGAAATACAAATCCATCACATTTTCTACCTTACATGGTTTTTTTTGACTCGAGATATCACAATGTTCTATGGTTTATAGTCTCAATTTCAAATTATTCAGAAAAGTTTAGTCTTGTGAACATATCTTCTTTTATAGTGTGTATATAATAAATCTCTAATATTTTATTTAATTATTACCTTTATATTAAGGATATATTATAATTTATTTAATGATTTATCTTTCAATATCATTCGATTCATTTTTTACCCAAGCCGTAAGGGTTTTTCATAACTCAATTTATTTTATTTGAGTTATAATGATTATTATTGAACCCAAAATCTATTATGTTAAATTATTTTATCCTATGAATGTATAAAACTGTATTAAAAATATCAAACATCATTTATTTGGGTTATAATGTTAGTTATTGAACTTCATTTTGTTATGTCACATATATTCTCCAATTTCAAATTTCATATGATATCCCCCATTATACCCTGGGTGAATGTGACATTTGTAATTCCAAAAACCTTCCCTAGTAAATTCCTTTATCATAAAAGTATAACATTATTATGAATTATTCTCATTCTTTATAAATATTCTTTCTCTTCCATTTCTATATTTCATCTTCCTTCCAATATTTTCCTTTATATATGGAAATATAATTATATGTTTTCTCATGTGACCTTTATTTTCCCACATTCCTATTTTCTAAACAAATATTAATTATCCATTTTATGATCTGGGTTTAAAAAAGGTATTTTTAAAATATTAAAAATGACATTGTCATTAATGTACATATTTTTTATTTCACTCCAAATTTCCTAAAGATAACCCTTATATCTTTTTCAAGGATATATTATTGAATATTTTTTAAAAAATTAAATGTTTTAAAAGTTCACAACCTATATTTAGGTGTGTTCTATTTTTGAGACATGGGTTAACTATTTATGGGTTCAGGGTGTATTTATTAGTGCAAGTGGTTTTTTAAAAGGGTGTTTGGTTTCTCCCTTGGAAACAAATCTAGAGCACCCCATGGTAGAATCCATCTTATCCCTGGGTAGTACCTTTGTTCCATAGGTAGTGACACTTTTCCTAGTGCCAAGAATGGTGTTGTTTGTGGCACCTAGGTGGTAACCGTACATTCAATGGCCAAAAGGCCTCACTGTGGCCACAGTGGAGGCATGTAAGGTCCAAACGACATACTTTTTGAGGACAAGGTGTGTTCAATGTATTTTTGGGGATCTTAGTGAGGTTGTACCAATACCACAATTAACATGGTGAACCTTCATCATGTAATGGTGTTGTCAGGTTTGAAATATAGAATGGTTGAATCATACACCAATTTTTTAAGAAGGCATTACAACCATTGAGGGAAACTCATAATATCATTAAAAAGGGGTTTTAATGCATCTTAACATGAATTTATCCTATATTAAGAATCTTGTTTCCATTGAATTACTAGGTTTCCATTATATATAATTCATGAGGATGGATTTTAATGATCATTTTTTGTTCCAAATTTTATCATAGGTGTTTTGGTTTCTCTCAGCTCAGTTATTGTTCCTCCTTACATAGATATCAATGTACATGAGATAATGGTTATCTTCCCTTGATCATTGTGTGGGAATAATTATGGTTTATAATTTCCTTCTTCTCATTTGATCTCGAGGATTTTAAATTCTAGTTTGGGGATAAGAAATCCTTGTGTTTGGACCTCTTCTTACTGCTATTAGATCCTTCATTATTATTGGTTATAGTTTTCGTTGTTTTTGTCATGCTAAACTAAGTGTGAGGTTGGTGGTTTCGTCGCTACTGTATATTTGGTGTAAAAAAATACTAAGGTTTCTTATGTTTTTATCTAACATATTAATGACATAATCATGAAATTTTTTATTTTCATGCATAAATATTTTTTTATAAGAGTTATTTATCCCTTGTTTTGGTAAAATAAATATGCTTTAAAGCACTACGAAATGGTTTATGAAATTGGTCTTCAATGAAATATTTTGACGGGAAAATGGTGGTTTAGAATTTTTTTTCTAAATTTTCATCATCTATAGGAAACATGTTGACATACGTAGCACATGGGAGCCTTGGGTACCTTAGAGGGGGTTCTAGTATCAATCCATATCACTATTTCCATGGGAGTTTTACTCATGGGGGGTCATATGTTCCCTATTAACATTTGTTCTAGGAAATTTATTCTCTAACACCATATATAGTTCACTCATGGTGTGTTCATATATTCTTTAGGACCTATTCTTCTAGGGACCTGTTTCAGGTACTATGTATTTACTTGATTACTGAGGTATGAGTGATGTATTTATCTTAGCCTTCTGTTATTATAAGGGGTGATCTCCATTATTTTTTTATTTGTTTGGATTTGGTTTTGATAGGGATATATGATGAATTATTTTATAAATCTTTTATTTTAAAATATTTATTAACCAATTTGTTATGGAATTAATTTTATAACTGGGAAAATAGAAATATTTTTTTGACAATTACTTAGATATAAATTTGAAAAATGTTTAATTATTAAATTTTTTCATATATTGAGAATATTGGGATTATTTTACCAAAAATTGATATAGAGAGATTAGGTGGGGTCATACTAGGCCTGTTTTACTAACACCATACACACTCAATCATGGGTGTGTTGACCTTGTTTAATTCGATGTGGGAATGGGATACAAGCCACTGTGAGGCAGTGGAGTTTCATGACATTTGGGCATAAGTAGCCAGTGAAGAGATGGTGGGGTTTCCATGGATCATGTGTATTAGATTTCAGTAGTTTGAGTTTCATTGGACTTTTTTCTTGAACATGTACCATTATTTTGTCTCTCTACTTTAGTTATATCGCAACAGTTGTTGGTTTTTAGTTATTGAATATTCCATTTACTATTATATTTCTCCATATTCATAGCATGTTTGGTTTTAATTTTTGTAAAATCATTACCTTTGGTTATTATTAGATGCCTGGGGGTTGTCTCCAGCCTGTAGGGATTGAGAATGACCTTCGAGTATTGTCATGGTCAGGTTTGGAGCCTAGTTTAAATACTTTTTTGGGTCAGATGGTGATAATTTGACATCATAGGAGGTTTTTCTTAGAGTCTTCCAATATTTAGAAGTTTTTATACATGATATAGGATATTTCTAACTTAAGGGGTATGTTATGATCTAGTTATAGACTAAATATCACATTAATGAGCCTTAAGTTACCATGATATATTGGTTTATTTGTCTCATGTGTTGGGTTTTGATCTTGATCTCAATTTCTATTTGTGTTATTTAGGTTTATCCAAAGATCCTTTCATTATCTAATAATCTATATCTTTTTTTGTTATGTACACTACTATTAATTCAGTTATTTGCAATGGTTCATTTGTGACGAGAAGACGACTCATCAGAAATAGTTTCTTTCATGTCATTATTTTTATGGAATTAATATACCCTCTCAATAATGATTTATTAGAATGAAATAAATAATATGTAAAAAATTGATTTTGTGGGCATTCCTGCCACCCATCACCAAAATCAAGACGAGAATTTGTGATGGATACCAAAATCCTTCTCCAATTATCATCAGGTCAAGATTATTTACAACATAAATTAGTGTTCATTGTATATAATTTTGATGAAAAAACTATTTTCAATGGAATTAATTTCGTAAAAACTCTCATCAATTTTACACTCGTGTGACTCTCCTTTCTTCCTTCTCTCGTTTCTCCTCCCTATCCGGAACGCTACTACGAATGCTACCCTCAAAACCCGCTTCATGCAGCTCTGTGAAACTCTGTGCTTCCAAAAAAAAATTTGATTTCAACTCAGATCTTCAAGGTATGGACTCTATTTATGTTCTTCATTAATTTGGTTTTTCATATTTTGGTTCAATGTTAAATATACTGGTTCATTTAAACACTAGGATAAGAAATTTTCATAATTCGGTCGAGCCAGGCCGCGCCCGGGTCGGACCGGACCGGGTCCAGCCGGGTAGGACCGGGTCGGGTCGACCCGGTTCGGCCGACCCGGGGGGGGGGGGGGGGGTCGGCCCGGGTCGGCCCGGGCACGGACCCGTCTTCAGAACGTTTTCGGTCAAATGCCCGTAACTTGAGCTACGGGACTCCAAACGACTCGCCGTCAGTGGAAACGCGATCCATGGATCGAGACGGTCGTTTCGGTATATCGCACTCAAGGTTTCAGAATACTTTGGGTTCGGCCGGGTTGGTTCGTACACGAAACCAACCGGGTCCTCGGAGCGGAAACGCTCATATCTTGAGCTACGGACATCCGATTGACGTGCCGTCAGCTTTGGTGGATTCCTCAAAGTGAGACGGATCTTTTGGCTCACTCCGCCCGAGGTTTGGATGCAGGTGGAGTATGGTCGGGTTGGTTTTGCCTTAAAAACCAACCGGGCCCCTGGGATGAAAAAGCCAATAACTATCAGACCGGGCGTCCGATTGACGCGCCGTCTGCGACGTTGAGTTCCTATTGACGATACAGAACTTTTGGATACATCAACATCGGACTTTGTGTCAATTGATGTATCAGACTCTCGGCTCGTGGAGCAGACCCTCCAGAACGAGCTTGCTGTGTGCGGGAACCCTAGAGCTGGCTGCGACTGCTACTTCGACAACGACGACTGTACAGAGATCCTCAGTGGACTGCGACGATGACTGTGCAGAGATCCTCAGTGGACTGCGACGACTACTTCACTCAGCGATCCTACGTGGATCAGTGCTACAAGTCTTGTGTGGGCCCAATCCTGTGTGGGTCTGATCCTGTGTGGGTCAGCGCTCAATGGTTCTGTGTGAGCTAGCGCCTACAGGTCCTGTGTGGGCCCGATCTTGTGTGGGTCATTGCGGGGGTTAGTACCTTTCGATCCTTTGTGGGTCCGACGACTTAGATGGATCAGTGATCATCTTTATCGTCATCCGAAGAAGTATACCTGTGTGAGCTGAATCATGTGTTACTCTCCTTTGTGGATTGTGTTGAGCTATCCTATGTGGATTTACTGTTTACTCTCCTTTGTGGATTGTGTTGAGCTATCCTATGTGGATTACTGTTTACTCTCCTTTGTTGATTGTGTTGTGCTATCCTGTGTGGGTATACTTTTGCTTTCCTGTGTGGACTGGGTTGTGCTTGGGCTCGAACGTTGGAGCCGAACGGGAATTGATGACTTAGGTATATGTATGGGCATATATCTAAGCAGTGTCGGTTGTTACTTCGTGATTGTATCTTTCCTTTTTGGATTATCCTTGGTGGATTTCGGGAGACCTTCGGGGGTCTTGGGGTCCCTAATGAGTAGCTAATACTCACCCCTGCAAGGGCTTTGCCTGCACTACGTTGTGTTGGTTGCAGACGACGGACAACGCTGGTTGTGGTGGAGGCGTGCAGAGCAGGACGGTACCTGGAGGTGGACCACTGGGTGGGACGTATTCGGAGCGGTCAGGTGGACCCGAGGAGCAGTGGAGGCTATCTGTACCCACCCTTCAGGTGGGACTTCCAGAGGACGGCTCGGCACTGCGACTTTTCCTTTCAGTTGCTGTTTTTCCCTTTCAGTTGTACTTTAAAGTTGGGCTTGTATTTCCGGCCCCTTTACTTTCAGCACAACTTGTTACAGTTTTTACTTAGTGTTTACTTTTCCTCTTGCTTACTATGTGGTGCTTTTTTACTTTTCAAAGGCAATTCCTTCCCTCTTTCCGGGATTTACTCCTTGGTGCTAGTCGCCAGCCCCTGGCCTATGGAAGGCGGGCTTGGGGTAGTCACGGAACGGGCCCCGAGGACGGGTTGTGACAAAGATATTTTAGATTTTCACAATTGTATTAATGTTTATTTAGATTTTAATCTGGTTTGTGTAATTTAATTTTATTGATTTTTAGGTATTCTACTAATCTGTTTCATGTAACCTTTAATCTTGTTTGTGTAATTTTTTTAATCTCGTTCATCTAATTTTTTTAGGTTTAGAAATTTACCGGAATTTCATGTTAATTTTTTTATCTGGTTAATGTAATATATATATCTATATAAATGATTTTGAAAATTTGTTTATGGTTTTTGATAACTATAAATACATATATTTATGTTTCTATGTATATTTATATATATGTATATATATATTTGATATGTATATCTGTTTAAAAAAATTTCCAAACTATATTTGATATATTTATATTAATTAATAAATATTTTAATATAAATAAAAATAAATAATAAATTATGATTAATTAATAAATTATTTAATATAAATATATGTAAGCAAAACATTCTGAGTATACATATATAAACATTTGAAAGAACATGCTATTTTTCTAATATATATATATATATATATATATGAATATTAACATGTGAATATATATATATATATACATATATAATTTTCAAAAAAAATTTAATTTTATTAATATATATATATACAGACATTAAAATATATAAGCATTAAAAACATATACGATTTTTAATATATATATATATATATATATGTAAGTATGCATGTATATATTTTTCTGATATATATATATTTTTTAAAGAAACATATAAAAATATATTTGATTATGAAATTGTGTAATATATATATATATATATATATATATGATATGTATATCTATTTAAGAAAGTGTCATAATATATTTTATGGATTTAAATTTTTTATGAAATCATAATATATAATAATTATTAAAAATTTAATAATAATTTAAATAATTAATAATAATCAATACATAATATATAATAATTACTAATTAATTAATAAATATTATTAATAAATATTAAATATTTATTTATATATATATATAAATTAAATATGTATATTGGATTAAGAAAAATTATTAGATTTTTTGATATATCTATATTAATTAATTAATATTTTAATATAAATATATATAAATAATTATTTACTTAATATTAATAATAAATAGTAAATAATAGTGTTAATTAAAAAATATTATTAATAATTTAAAAAATTGAAAAAAACTATGAAAAATTTTGTGTGTGCGTGTATGTATATATATAGATTTGATTTGTTAATTTGTGTGAAAAACATGTAAAAATTAATTTGATGTAAATATATTTGACTATGTGTCATATATATAGATATAATGTTTGAAATAAATATAAATAGGTGTTTTTTAGGAAATTTTTCACTGCTGAATTAGGTTTCAATGAGAGGGCTTGGATACATGTGACTTCATAGGGTGTCGATAAAGGTCACGTGATTGGTATTGGTTCTCAACTGACACCTATGAACTATTATGGTACTTCTATTATGGCATTAGTGAGTGAGATGGGAGGTCATGGAGAGTCATCATTGATTTCATCATCCACATCAATGTATGTACAAGGCCCCAGCCTTAAACATTAAATAATCTTGAGTTATTACAAGATTACACCTTGAGGATCTTTTCAGGTTTAGAGTTTTAGAGAATTAGATCATAAAACATGCATCACATTCCACATTTAAACAAAGTGGTTACATAAAAGATAGTATTCATTTTTCCCATCAACAGAAACATATTTAATACAAAACATGGATTCTTTCTTGACACTTTCTTGACACTATCATCATATCATGTACCTTTCCCTTGACCTGTGAAAAACATTTCAAAAACATGGGATGAGCATAAAAAGTTCAGTAAGGGATATAAAAATATGGAAAGGAAACATGAGTACATGTATACATAAGAATGAAATCATACTTTACCCATAAAACATTAGCACTTTAACATAACTCATCAAATCATGAATAAATCATAGAAATCATACGACATAAAGGTAACTTGAGGCATTCATAACATTCTTATGTAGGGAGTAACCCTCTTGGTTACGTTTGGAATACCCATCACATTATATTCCCTAAATCTCTTCAGAGAAACCTTAACGTTTAACTCCTTTGCATTGCCCAATGCATTGGAGATCTATATCGGGCTCACCCGCCCTTAGTTTATCACGGAACCACCCGTCTTCATAACAATGCCCAAGAACCATAACATAATCGTATCACATAAAACATGCATAAAGGAAACATAACATTTCCACATTTCGATCACAAGATATCAATACAACACATTGATATAATAAAAACATTATGAAAACCATTTTCAATACCAAAATAAAAGAAATGTAAAACATGGTATTTATTTTTCATTTAAAAAAGGTATGGCTTGTAGAGGAAGCCGAAACTCAAATAATGATCACGGTGGCAGAGAAGTCGTTGTCGCCGCATACGTACGACCAAAAAACATCCCTTTTGTCATTTAGTAAAACACTTCGTATATATAAAAAAATATTACTTTTGAATAAGCATAAAAGTCAAAGGGTTTTATACACCGTATAAAAGAAGGTTGTGTATAAAACAAAGTATGCCTGAATGAATGGAGATTGAGACGAAGTCCCTTACCTCGTATCTGACATGAATTGATCATTCTTTAATCTCCTGAATAATAAACTTGAGTTAATTTATAATTTCTTAAGAACCTTTTTCAAGTTCATTATTCCTTTTATATCATATATTACCATGTCATGAACACTATGTTATTATTTAAGTTTATAACAGTCGTTTTAACGATCGTTGGTACTTGAGTCAAAAATGAACTTCCTATATTTAAAAGTTGTTCACATAGTCAAATATCCATTATCTCAAGAATTATATTCATAATTTATATTCCACATATATCATATATATCCAGTATATAAATTCATTTATAATATTAAAAAATCATTTAGAGGGAAGAAATGAAATGCACCGTTCATGGAGACGGTAAGCCGTACGTACGCATGAACGCTACTTTCATTTCTCTATCATATTAATGGAATTAAATCTAAATGAGAGATATGTATATTTTAATTCCAGAATTATATTCATCATTTAGATGTAACATAAATCATATATATCCATTATATATATGTACTTATAATAGTACATTACATTTGGGGATACGAAATGAAATGCATCGTTCATGGAGACGGTAAGCCGTACGTACGCATGAACGCTACTTTCATTTCTATGTCATACTTTAATGGAATTAAAACATAATGATACATAATAGTATTATAATTCCAGTATAGTATCATATATAATATCATTAAATCTATCTTTTATACGTACCACATATGGTATTAACGAATCAAATCACTTTGAGGGGGCGGTAGTCTGCACTTCCTAAAATGAAGATATCGCGTTTACCCATAATGGAAACCATAAAGGTATGCCATAAATGAAAAATACAGAAGCTTAAGTAAAACATAAACATATTATATATCATATATAAATATAGTGACATATTAATTGCCACCTTTGAAGGTGTTATATGAGTGTAGAACAATCATCGTTTTGTGAGGCAGAAATTCATCATCCACAGAAATAGTATGTTCTTTAACAATTAGATGTAGGTGTGTGTAAGTGTAGCTCGAACCATTATTATAACAATATACTAGTATATTTAAGATACTGGTGTTGTTACAAAAGAAACTAATAAAAAGAGTTTACGGGGATGGAGAAGCAAAATAACACATAAGAACTCCAGTGAAGACATTACCTTAAAATCAGGCAACTCCCTTTGGTTTGAGCTCAAAGGCTTCCTTGGGAAGACTTCTACCCAAAGTGAGGCTTCTAAAAGCTATAGATAGATGTGGAGAGATAGAATGGGTAGGGTTTGGCTGAGCAAAAGGCTTTGTAAGTGTGGGTAAGGAGGTAGAGGTGGGGGCCTTTTATAAGAGGAGAGGAGGGGCACTCATGGAAAGTAAAGAAATGTTACTTTATTTTAAAATGAGTTTCATATTTAAAAGGTCCCACATTGATATAATTCGAGGATAAGGATATAGGGGTTCGAAATATACCCAACCAATATGTTTTTGACAAGTGTAGGTCTTAGATATTACATTATATTTTCATTTTATTTAAATCGTTAAATAATGAGTTAATCGCTGCATCATCATGGTCTCATAAATAATTTAATTTATTTAGTGTCTAAAAATTATAAAAAAAATATCATGATTTAGGAAATATTTTTCTATTTCTAATTAATATTTATAGTAAAAAATATTACTTGTATATTCCCATTTAAAAATTGTTTTAGTAAAACAACTCATGTTTGTGTCTTTTTTACTTTTACATTAAATAAAAGGCATTAATATCTTTATCTTACCCAAGTGGCTCCGTGAGGTCCCAAAAATAGACCCATCGGTTGTATTGGTCGGCCATGACACATCTAATAAGGGTATCACATGTGTCTAGGTCATTTCATATTATTAAAACATTATTCTTACCTTAAATTACACTAATTACCTCTAACCGCGATAAAAAACTTAAAAGTTACTATTCACCAAAAAATTATTTTAATCCCATTAAACAACATTTTTCTTATTAATGAAAACCATGTATGTTGGATTTTTGAAATTCAAAACATAGAGGTGGTAAAATTTCTTTTAAACGAAAAATCAGTTTTTTAAGTACCACTTAGTGGTTTCACTATTCATAAAAAATTGAAGTTTTTCAGAAAAATACCAAAACGTCACCCTAAGATATATTTGATATTCAGAATTCAAAAATGATGTCTATTTTAAAAAATTCATAACATATAAGTTGCATTAATTAATTTAATAATTAATTCCCGCTGTCAGAGCAAATAGCATGTTTTTTATGAAACAATAAGTATCAAAAGATTGATACTAGTTTAAGTCCAATTTCAAAGTGAAATTAATCCTAATGACCACCATTGGATTAAATGGTAAAAATATATTCAAATTAAACTTTAATACCAATGAAAAAGATAATCTAACCATATAATTAAATTAGATGAAAAAGTAGTTTTGATGTAAAATGCAGTATTTTTTCACTATTCATTAAAAAATGAACATTGTCAGAAAAATACCAAAAAAATTTCCAATGTAAATTTCAATGTCCCAATAATAGATAATAAGTTTATTTTGACAAATAGGGATTATATAATTTTCAAAAAGTGATTTAAAAATGGTTTTCCATAAAAAAGGCAGTAAAACAATCTTTTAAAAATACTAGTGTATTCCATGCTTATGATTTGATTTATTCTCATTTTAAGCCTCTAAAACACTATCTAATTAATTAGTAGACATAGATAAAAATATATATTGTTCATTACTTACTTGGGATGTTACATCCTTCCCCCCTTTATAAAATTGTGTCCCCGCAATTTATTTACTTATCGAATAAGTGCAGGTATTTAGCCCTCATTGTATTTTCAGATTCTCATGTTGCCTCTTCAATCATGTGATTTTTTCACAAAACCTTTACCTGATGAATAACCTTATTTCGTAACACTTTCTCCCTATGGTCAAGAATCTGGATCGGTTGTTCCTCATAAGATAGGTTCTCTTCCAGCTGAACTACCTCTAGACTCAAAACATGAGATGGATCTGGCATATACTTTCTCAACATCGAAACATGAAAAACATTGTGTACCTGAGATAAACATGGAGGTAAATCCACTCGATAAGAAACTGATCCAACTCTCTCTAGAATTTCATATGGTCCAATGAACCTTGGACTCATCTTTCCTTTCATACCAAATCGCATCACACTTTTCCATGGTGAGACTTTGAGAAAAACATGATCACCTACCTCAAAAGAGAGATCCTTCCTCCTGTTGTCCACATAACTCTTCTGCCTGCTCTGAGCTGTTCTCATGTGTTTCTGCATGAGTTTAACTTATTTTTCCAACTCTTCTACCAATTCTGGTCCCATCAGCTTCCTTTCACCCACTTCATCCCAAAAAGTTGGAGTTCGACACCGCTTCCCATATAATGCCTCAAATGGTGCCATCTATATACTGGAATGAAAACTGTTATTATATGAAAACTCATCCAAAGAAAGATGTTGGTCCCAACATCCCTGATAATCCATCGAACAAGCATGTAGAATATCTTCCAAAGTCTGGATCGTTCGTTCTGATTTCCCATGTGATTGAGGATGAAAAGTTGCACTAAAATTTAATTCGGTACCCAACGACTTATGAAGGCCTTTCGAAAAGTTAGAAGTGAACCTGAGATCACGATCGGATACAATGGAGAGAGGAACTCCATGTAACCTGACTCTCTCTTTAAGATAAAAACGGGAAAGTTGATCTAGGAAAAATGTATCCCGTATAGCAAGGAAATGAGATGATTTAGTCAAGCGATCAACAATAACCCAGATTTCATTATTACCTTGAGGGGTCTTCGGCAATCCCACAACGAAGTCCATGGATATATTTTCCCACTTCCACTCTGGCACTGGTAAAGGCTGAAGCATCCCTTTAGGTAACTGTCACTCTGCTTTAACCTTTTGACAAGTCAAACACTTCACAGTAAAATCAGCAATATCCCTTTTCATTCTGTCCCACCAGTAATACTCCCGAAGATCTCTATACATCATAGTACTGCCAGTATGAACTGAAAACGGATAATTATGAGCTTCACATAACAACTCTCTCTTCAAATGTGAATCAAAAGGCACACAAAATCTCTTCCCAAATCTCAAAACACAATCATTATCAATGTTGAATTCAGGCAACTTATCTTTCTGAACTAGCTCTACCTTTTTCTGCAACTCACTGTCTTGCTTCTGTGCTTCCTTGATTCTGTCTGATAGAGAAGATTTCAGTGATACCTGAAACAAAATAGAAGGACATCCTGCACCATCAACTTCTACGCCAAATTTCATCAAATCCTTAACCAGAGGATCACGTTCCAAACACAACATTGTTAATGAAGCATTACTTTTTCGACTCAAAGCATCAGCCACTTTATTTTCTTTTCCCGGATGGTAATTAATTTTACAATCATAATCCTTGATTAATTCCATCCATCTACTCTGTATCATGTTCAATTCTTTCTGAGTGAATATATACTTTAAACTTTTATGATCGGTATATATTTCACACTTGAATCCATACAAATGATGCCTCCAAATTTTTAAATAGAAAACAACAGCAGCCAATTCTGAATCATGTGTAGGGTAATTTACCTCATGAGTTTTAAACTGTCGTGAATCAGAAGCAATTAACTGATCATTCTGCATTAGGACACAACCAAGTCATTTCAATGAAGCATCACTATAGATAACAAACTCATCATTCTTGGAAGGTAATGCCAAAACTGGATCATTCACAAATCTTCTTTTCATTTCCTGAAAACAATCATCACATTCTTTTGTCCAGATAAACTTAACACCCTTCCGAGTTAGCTTCATCATTGGACTAGATAACCGTGAAACATTTCTAACAAACCTTCGGTAATAGCCGGTCAAACCAAGGAATCTACGAATCTTAGTTACATTTATGGGTCTTGACCATTATTCAACAACTTTTGTTTTAGCAGGATCAACAGTTATGCCATTTTTTGAAACAATGTGACCGAGGAAAGAAATTTATTGTAACCAAAACTCACACTTGCTGAATTTTCCGAACAATTTCTTTTGTTTTAAGGTTTTAAAAATAACCCTTAAATGTCTTACATGCTCCCCTTTACATTTACATAACACCAAAATAACTTCAATAAACACAACCACCATTTATTACCTGATTCAACTGAGCCATCAGTGCAGTAAACTGCCCAATTCTGATTCTGACTATCTCTGGTTGCTGATTCAAAAGGTCATTATACTCTGTATGCCTTCATAGAAAATCTGCTCTGTTTCCTCTATAGAAAACCATTCTTAACACAAAAATATCTTAGGAGAAGCAACATGGTAATCTTCAAATGCTATATCATTTCAATTTGACCATAAAAAAATTATTTTTGGATAATCAATTAATAGAATTCTAACTCCTGAAGTTATCTAAACCGACCTCTGATACCAACTATAAGGCCCCAGCCTTAAACATTACTTAATCTTGAGTTATTAAATGATTACACCTTGAGGATCTTTTTAGGTTTAGTGTTTTAGAGAATTAGATCATAAAACATTCATTACGTTCCACATTTAAACAATGTGGTTACATAAAAGATAGTATTCATTTTTCCCATCAATGAAAACATATTTAAAATAAAACATGGATTCTTTCTTGACACTTACTTGACACTATCATCATATCATGTACCTTTCCCTTGACCTGTGAAAAACATTTCAAAAACTTGGGATGAGCATAAAAAGCTCAGTAAGGGATATAAAAATATGGAAAGGAAACATGAGTACATGTATACATAAGAAGGAAATCATACTTTACCCATAAAAAATAAGCACTTTAACATACCTCATCAAATCCTGAATAAATCATAGAAATCATAAGACATAAAGGTAACATGAGGCATTCATAACATTCTTACGTAGGGAGTAACCCTCTTGGTTACGTTTGGAATACCCATCACAGTATATTCCCTAAATATCTTCAGAGAAACATTAACGTTTAACTCCTTCACTTTACCTAATGCATTGGAGAGCTATATCGGGCTCACCCTCCCTTAGTTTATCACATAACTAACTGTCTTCATAACAATTCCCAAGAACCATAACATAATCGTATCACATAAAACATGCATAAAGGAAACATAACATTTCCACATTTCAATAACAAGATATCAATACAACACATTGATATAATAAAAACATTATGAAAACCATTTTCAATACCAAAATAAAAGAACAGTAAAACATGGTATTTATTTTTCATTTAAAAAAAGGTATGGCTTGTAGAGGAAGCCGAAACTCAAATAATGGTCACGGCGGAGGAGAAGTTGTTTTCGCCGCATACGTGCGAAAAAAACATTCCTTTTTTCGTTTAGTAAAACGCTTCGTATATATTAAAACAATATTCCTCTTGAATAAGCATAAAAGTCAAAGGTGTTTATAAACCGTATAAAAGAAGGTTCTGTATAAAACAAAGTATGCCTCAATGAATGGATATTGAGACGAAGTCCCTTACCTCGTATCTGACTTGACTTGATCATTCTTTAATCTCCTAAATAATAAACTTGAGTTAATTTATACTTGCTTAAGAACCTTTTTCAAGTTAACTATTCCTTTTATATCATTTGTTACCATTTTATGAACACTATGTTATTATTTATGTTTATAACGGTCATTTTAACGATCATTGGTACTTGAGTCAAAAATGAACTTCTTATATTTACAAGTTGTTCACGTAGTCAAATATCCATTATCTCAAAAATTATATTCATAATGTATATTCCATATATATCATATATATTTAGTATATAAATTAATTTATAATATTACATAATCATTTAGAGGTGAGAAATGAAATGCACAGTTCATGGAGACGGTAAGCCATACGTACGCATGAACGCTACTTTAATTTCTATGTCATATTAATGGAATTAAAACTAAATGAGAGATAGGTATATTTTAATTCCAGAATTATATTCATCATTTAGATGTAACATAAATCATATATATCCATTATATATATGTACTTATAATAGTTCATTACATTTGGGGATATGAAATGAAATGCACAGTTCATGGAGACGGTAAGCCGTACGGACGCATGAACACTACTTTCATTTCTATCTCATACTTCAATGGAATTAAAACATAATGATACATAATAGTATTATAATTCCAATATTTTATCATATATAATATCATTAAATCTATCCTTTATACGTACCACATATGGTATTAACGAATCAAATCACTTTGAGGGGTGGTAGTCCGCACTTCATAAAATGAAGATATCGCGTTTACCCATAATGGAAATCAAAAAGGTATGCCATAAATGAAAAATACAGAATCTTAAGTAAAATATAAACATATTATATATCATATATAAATGTAGTGACATCTTAATGGCCACCTTTTAAGGTGTTATATGAGTGTAGAACAATCATTTCGTGAGGCAGAAATTCGCCATCCACAGAAACAGTATGTTATTTAACCATTAGATGTAGGTATGTGTAATTTTAGTTATAATCCTTATTATAAAAACATCCTATTATATTTAAGATACTGGTGTTGTTACAAATGAAAAAAAATAAAAAGAGTTTAGGGGGTTGGAGAAGCAAAATAAAACATAAGAACTCAAGTGAAGACGTTACCTTAAAATCATGTAACTCCCTTTGGTTTGAGCTCAAAAGATTCCTTGGGAAGACTTCTGCCCAAAGTGACACTTCTAAGAGATAGAGAGGGATGTGGAGAGAAACAATGGACATGGTTTGTCTGAGACAAAGGCTTTGTAAGTGTGGGTAAGGAGGTAGAGGTGGGGGCCTTTTATAAGAGGAGAGGAGGGGCACTCTTGGAAAGTAAAGAAATGTTACTTTATTTTAAAATGCGTTTCGGATTTAAAAGGTCCCACATTGATATAATTCATGTATAAGGTGATAATGGTTTTAAATATACCCAACCAATAGGTTTTTGACAAGTTTAGGTCTTAGATTTTACATTATATTTTAATTTTATTTAAATCGTTAAATAATGAGGTAATCGCTGCATCATCATGTTGTCATAAATAAATTAATGTATTTAGTGTCTAAAAATTATAAAAAAATATATCATGATGTAGGAAATCTTTTTATATTTCTAATGAATATTTATTGTCAAAAATACGACTTGTATAACCCTATTTAAAAATTGTTTTAGTAAAAAAAACTCGTTTTTTTGTCATTATTACTTTTACATTAAATAAAAGGCATTAATGTCTTTATCTTACCCAAGTGGTTCCATGGGATCCCACAAATCTACCCATGGGTTTTCTTGGTCGTCCATGACACATCAAATAAGGGTAGGACATGTTTCTAGGTTATTTCATATTATTAAAACATTATTCTTACCTTAAATTGCACTAATTACCTCTAATCGCGATTAAAAACTTAAAAGTTTCTATTCACCAAAAAATTATTTTAATCCCATTGAACCACATTTTTCTTCTTAATGGAAACCATGTATGTCAGATATTTGAAATTCAAAACACAGAGGTGGTAAAATTTCATTTAAACAAAAAATCAGATTTTAAGTACCACTTAGTGGTTTCACTATTCATCAAAAATTGAAGTTTTTCAGAAAAATACCAAAACTTCACCCTAAGCTATATTTTATATTATGAATTAATAAATGATGTCTATTTTACCAAATTCAAAACATATAAGTTGCATTAATTAGTTTAATAATTAATTCTCGCTGTCAGAGCAAATAGCGTGTTTTTTATGAAACAATAAGTATCAAAAGATTGATACTAGTTTAATTCCAATTTCAAAGTGAAATTAATCCTAATGACCACCATTGGATTAAATGGTGAAAATATATTCAAATTACACTTTAAGGCCAATGAAAAAGATAATCTAACCATATAATTAAATTAGATGAAAAATCAGTTTTGATGTAAAATGCAGTATTTTTTCACTATTCATTAAAAAATGAACATTGTCAGAAAAATACCAAAAATTTATCCAATGTAGATTTAAATGTCCAAATCATACAAAATAAGATTATTTTGATAAATATAGCTTATAAAATTGTCAAAAGTTTATTTAAAAATGGTTTTCCACCAAAAAGGCAGTAAAACAATATTTTAAAAATACTAGTGTATTCCATGCTTAAGATTAGATTTATTCTCATTTTAAGCCTCTAAAACACTATCTAATTCGTTAGTAGTCATAGATAAAAATATCTATTATTCATTACTTACTTGGGTTGTTACAGTATGGGGAGGTTGAGAGCTCTGGATGATATGATACAACGGATGCAGAAAGCGAGGGGGGGGGGAGTGTGAGCAGAAGTATCTGAGAGAGGAGAATATGATGGTGTATATGCTGGTACTTGCGCATGGTGTTGATATGGAGTTTCCTCCCCTAGTCCTTCGAGTGATCCTCCTCCACTAGGCAATAGTTGATGATTTATGAAGTTTTTATGACTTTCTTTGTAATTTGGTATAATAGAAATGTTATTTAGTAACTGATGTATTACTTTTATGTTTGTTTTAATTTGTTTAATTTTTTTAATGTTTTTTATATATTTTTAAATTTATTAATTTTTTAATGTTTTTATCATATTTTAATCAATATTTGGATTTTAATTAATTCATAAATATATATATTTTTTGTTATTTTCTATATAGTTAATATGTTAATTAATTTCACAAATTTAAATTATATTAAATTTTTTAAGTATATTTATTCTGTATATTGATTTTATTTATTATAATATTTACATTAAAAAATATATATATTTTATTTTTTTTTAATTTTTTATATATATATTTTTATATTTTTTATATTTTGTTTTTTTTTTTGAAAAATTTAATATATATGATGGATGGTTTTATCCGACATAAATAACCTTTTGGACGGTCTATATTTTGTGAAAGATTGTGGAAAAGGGGTTATTTAAAACACTTACGTGAACCTTTTGCAATTGATCCTTTATCTGTCATAAATAATTGTTATTTGTGATGATCCATTAAAAAAATCCCATTTACGACGCCACAATAGGCGATGGGGTTTTTGCGACAGATTACCATTGCAAATAGTCATTAACGACGAGCATCCGTCGAAAATACCACATCACAATTACCTTAAATTCCTACTATGGTAGAATCATGCCTATGAGATTCCTTCTAGGGATTCTTAGGGTGTGTTCAGTGATAAATGATCCCCATGTGGACCCTATAATTGATGAAAATATCATCGATGTAGTCGTACATGTAATTTTTATCATTGATCATAATGTGCTACTCATTCAAAACCAAGCTAAATAGGCACAACATAGAGTTGGAGGATACACAGATAAAGTGAAAGAGTTCCTTTACTAGAATACCCCTTCTTTTAAGGGTGGTAATAAACCATATGAGGTGGAGGAATGGTTGGAGAAATTTTATCAGGTCTTTAACTTCATCGAGAAACCTAAATTTGTTATGTTTAAGTGCATGACTATTAATCTCAAGGGTCCTAGAAATAGGTGGTGAGAATATATGGTATAGGTGAATCAATATGTGGGATTAGAATGTAAGGTCTTAAAGACAATTTTTTTAAACATTTATACCATGAATACTAAATGATATCAAAATCTATGGGGTCCCTATTATTTTAGTACAGAGATTATTCAGTGATGGAGTACACTAACTATTATTCTGAGTTGGTATGTTTTTACCCTAAGGTGGGGATGAATGATAAAATGAAAGCTCAAAAATGCCTACACATATTGAAGTATTATATCTAATTTTCGGTGTATGTTTTGAATATCACCACCTACATAGAAATGGCCAACATTATTATGATAACATCGATTGAATTGGAGGTAAATACAAGCTTTTTTGGGTTTCCCTTTCCACCTAGTGGAATTTTCAGTAGCACATAAGGGAATAAGAGGATGTGGCATGATAATAAAGAATGTGGTGGAGGTATCTCTTAGAAACGAGCTATTTCTACTCAATAAGAAGTGTCTAAAAGCATTTCCTTGACATCCTACCAGTGTGGTAAGGTAGGGAACATCCAAACACCATTCCCCACACCTTTGAGGACTTATAGGGCAAGTAGTTTTTGAGTTATCTAGAAGAGATTAATATGGGATCTATCTAAGCCTTGATATGTTCATGTATTTTCATCACCAAAGGGAACTTCAGCATAGTTAGAAGCTTCAAAGTGAACATGTATAAATCCATAAGACTATGGGGTGAAGTAATTTTATATAGTGGAGGATCTATCAGTGGAATTTGATGTGGGTCTATCTATAGTGACAGGTTCAATAATTTTTGTATTTTTTATTTAATTTGAAATTTTTGAAACTTTTACCTCACAATATTTTATATTTTTTCATTTTTTAAATGTTTTGAAAATTCAAAAGGAGATCATGTTCTATGTTATTTAACTAGTGACACCTTTTGGAAAGAGGTGGGAGAAGAGGTTTCATCATCCTTTATGTTATATTTCAATAGATTATGTTGATTTAGTGTAGTAATTACTGGGTCTTGATCTATATCATTTCAATTTCATCATTGTGATGGATTGGATGGTTTCTCACTAGGCTTATATTTATTATTATCATCAGCGTGTTTCATTCTTTCTTGTCGATGGTAGCTCTCATGGTGCATCATGAATAGTGGGATCCAAGTTCTAGTTATGAAGGACCTTCTAACCTAGAGGTTAAGGATTTTTTGTACTAATGTGGTTTATACTGATGATATATCTTCCAACACTATTCTTCCCTTTGTTGTCTGGGATATTACTGAGGTTTTCCCAGAGGAATTCTCTAGTCTTCCACTAGAAGGGGAGGTAGAGTTATTCAATGATTGGGTGCCAAGTACATGGCCAATTTCTATACCCTTTTATCATATTGCACCTGAAGAGTTGAAATAACTTTTTATTTCATTGTAATACCTATTAGATAAGGGAATTATTTATCCTACTATTTTGTAGTGGGTGACCCCTGTTCACTTTTCCATGATGGTTGATTGTTCTCTTCATCTTTTCATAGATTATAAGAAGTGGAATTGTGTAATAGTTACAAATAAATATCTTTTTACTAGAGTGGAATAATTGTTTGATTGTTTATTGAGATAAAAGTGTTTTATGAAAATTAATTTTTTATCGTGTTATCATCAACTAAAAGTTCACTACTCTAATGTCCCAAATAAAACATTCAGGAAATAATATGTCCACTATGAATATCTCTTGATGTCAAGTGCTCTAGATAACACTCTTATTTTGTTCATGGATATGATTAATCGAATATTCTAGTAGTATATTAATATATTTATATTGTTATTCATGGATGATAATATTGTCTATTCAAGAACTAATAAAGGGTATGAGTACCATCTAAATTCAGTTTTTTGAATCTTGAGGAGCCATTTCCATTATGAAAATTTATCAAAATATTATTTTTGGAATTGAGAGTTGATGTTCCTGGGATACATGATTTCAAAACATGGCCTCTCAGTTGATCCTAAAAATGTGAAGGATGTATTATCCTAGTAATAATCACATAATTTCGTTGAGATATGTTTCTTCCTAGGCTTATTTGGGTATTATCTATGGTTCATAGAATATTCCTCAAATCTGACATCACCATTTTCTAAAATTACCATAAAAGGGGTGAAATTCTTATGGGATGTTAAGGGTCAGACCACTATTGATGATTTGAAATTTAATCTATCATAATATCATATTATGATATTATTGGAACCCATTAATGGAAATTTAGTTTACTATGATTCTTTTAGTGCTTGACCATGATGAAAACTTATGTAGGACATTGATGTAATGGTATAATATTATTTTCATCATTGACTACATGAGAAGAATTATCTTACTCTTGAATTTGAATTCACCATTATTATGTGTGATCTCAAGTGTTAGGGACAAAATCAATTTAGGAATTGGTTCAAAGTATATTATGACCAAAATAACATTAGTTATATATTATCTAAAAAGGACTTAATCCTCAAGTAGAATAGTTGGGTGGAGTACTTACATATGTTTGAATTTGAAATCGCCAGCAACCCTGGGAAGGGGAAAATTATTACTGACACTCCCACCAAGAAATTTCCTTCTTATGAAATCATATAAGATAAATAGGAGTTGAATATTATGGGATTTATATTAGTTTCATCTGTATGTATAGGAGGATAATTCTGGTATAGTTTTGAACTATGTTCAATTTTCATCATCTATCCTTCAATCAATTCTACATTATCAACAACAAGATGATTAGTTTAAATGAATCAAGGAATCCTTATATTGTTGGGATACCACTCTTGGTTTGTCTCACCCCTCCAATGTAATTCTTCAATTTAGGTGTCAGTTTTTCATCCCTTTGTCTAAAAAAATTGGTGATGTATGATTATCATAGTTCTTTAATCACTATTCATCCTAACACTTGAATGATTTATTATAACATGTGATAGAATTTATTGTGACCATGTATGAAGTTATAGAATGCTAATTATGTGTCTCATTATTACACCTTCCAAAAGATTAAGGTAGATCACCTGACATCGAATGGTTTTCATTAACCTATTCTAGTGTTAGTATGGAAATGGGATGAGGTATCCATTGACTTAATAATGGTATTACCAAGAACTCTCCAAGGAAATAATGATACATTTTTTTGATTGAAAAGTTAAAAAAATCAGCTCATTGCATTCAACTTAGGGACACCACCAAGGATGAAGATCTATGTATGGTGTATATGAAATAAATTATGCAGTTATTTGGGGTTTCCTCTAACCTTGTATCTAATATGGATACAAGGTTTATTTCATGGATTAGGAAATTTATTTAAGAGGTAATGTGGACTAGGGTTAGGTTAATTATATGTTATCATCCCCCGATGGATGACTAGCTAGAGTGTCCTATTCATATTTTGGAGTACATTCTCTATGCACATGTCTTAGATTTTATAGTATATTGGGATAATGATCGAGTAATCATTTTGTTTTCTTATAATAATTTTTACTAGTAATTTATCAGAATGGATCCTTTTGAAGATTTTTATGGTTGCCTTTGTAGGTCACCTATTTTTTGTAATGGGTAATTGAGGCCTCTCTCATGGTACTAAGTATTACTCAGGAGACATCAACAAGGATTCATGATATAAAACAATGATTGGTTATATCTCCGAGTTGGAATAAATATTATACATATCATTGATGTTGTCCTTTGTAGTTTTATATTAGTGACTGGGTATTCTTTAATGTTTCCCCTCATTTATATTACCAAAGGGTGGGGAGGTGGAGGAAGTTGGGTTTGAGATTTGTTGGACCTTTTGAGATCACTAAGTGGATTGGGTAGGTATCTTATTGGTTGGTGTTACTAGATTAGCTTATAGGTTTCCATTATGTATTCCATATATCTTTGATCAATAAGTATCATCCCAACAGTTCCCATTTTCTAAATTCATATGACGTTGTGTTTGATACAGATGTTTTTGTTGTAGAATAACTCATGGAGATTGTTCAATCTTAGAAAAAATTTCTTCAAGGGATGATATTCCATTTCTCAAAGTATTATGATGGAACAAAGTGGATTATCAAGTGACTTGGGGGTGGTAATCGTTGGTCAGAGAGCAATGTTCTTATCTCTTTTTGTATCTTCCTTCTTCTATATAATTTTTTTGGGGATAGAAAGTTCTTTGGTGGGAAGTTATCACATATTGGATTAAGGTATCTTCTATTTTTGAGCATTGTGATGGTTCATTATAGGTTTGGGATGTGTTATTTAGTGGCATTGTAATTTGAAAATGGTTTTTGGATTCCCTATATGCAAAATAGACTGGACCATCTCATGGTCCAATCCATTGTTTTCCTGGGTAGTTCCAGTGTTTCATGGGAAGAGATACCACACCCACTATAGGGTGTGGTCTCAATTGTGGATCACTGGTGGATTCACTATTGACCATGAAAAACAATGCCTCACCATGATTGAGGCAAAATCTTTGGCTGGTCTAAGAGACCGGTTTTGTGGATATGGCATATTCAATGGTCATGTAGAATCGATTGTAATTGTTAAACTAATATGACTACAACCATTGTGTGTAAGGACCCCAATTTTTCTAGATTGGAATTTTTAGCATAAATTTTCTATCAGATTCTTATAAGGAGTAAAATTCTAGTTTACTAATATAATCTGATATTGGATAATTTTCTTACCACATAATTTGTGTCCAAATATGGTGTTAATCCTTGTATAGACGTTTTGTGGAATTTTAAACAATTCAAATTTTCATGGAATAATTAGTATTTAATATTTAATATTTTATTATTATTTTTTAATTTTCAAACCTTTGATTGAAGATAAATTTCAATCAGATAATAATATTGCGATTTTGTATCCTCCATTTAGTTTGGAATATGGAGTTTTAACTAGGTGGGGCATAAACTCGGGTTGGGTTTCGGGGCTTGGCTCGTGCCCCCTTTTACTTTTTCTTTTCTTTTCTTTGTTTTATTTATCATTTTTCTTTTATTATTCCTCCAAAAGATTATCACAAAGTCACTTCCATGGATTTATATTGTCTCTACCAAGAGATTAGTGGGAGAGGGAGGGAGGGAAATAGGGTCATGGGAAGAGAGGTTCCACAACAAATCTCAAGAGAAGTTGGGCCATCATGCAGTGGTTCTGGGTCATGAAAATGGGAGAATATTTGGCGGATTCTGCTCAAAGGCAGTCTATTTTTAGGTTTTTCCATAAATCCTCATATATTTACTATTTTAAATTTTTAATACATTGTTATCACTTCTTAGGATCCAGAGTAGGTTGATCAATACCTTTGGAGGAGAAAACATGGTTTCATGTAGATTTGAAGGGTTTCCCATTCCAAAATCCAAATCACATGACATGTATTTCTGGAACACACATCATGTGTTCTTCCAGTTCATGGAAGATTACCTTTTTATAAGTATACTTTGTTTGTGGGGTATACATGTTGTGTTCTAGGGCTTTGTCATGTAGCTGAGTACCCGGTCATACAACCCATGTAGGGGAACATTGTTGGGTATAGTACATGGCCAGAACCCTTGTGGGTTGCACGCTGTATAGAGGTACACTTCTTAGATATATACATAGCCAAGACATGTGAGGTACATGGGAAGGTACCCCATGTAGGGTACATGTTGTGTACATGATCAACACATCATGTAATTGATATTTTATAAGCCAATTCTAATTGGAGCATGCACCCAAGTGGGGTTTTGGGAGTACACATCATGTACTGAGTATACACGTTGTGTAATTCCCCCTTGCTACCATTTTAGGGGTTTCCTTATTTTTACACTTGGAATCGGAATTGGATACATTAGTTGTCCATTTTGAGTATCCTTCTATATAGATCAAAATAGTGAAACCCTTCACGTGATTTGATGAATACTAGAAGTAATTTCAAGTGTTTTCATAAATGGATATGTTCTTCCGACGATAATCAAATTCTGATATCTCTTGAGAGTGGGGCCATTGATTTGAGGTGTTCCATATGAAATCTTTCTATACTAGTATATATATATGTTCTGTTCTAGTTCATGAAATTGTTTTATCTTTCGACAGAGAGGATCCCATGTAGGTTGTCTCTTCAATTTCAAGGATCCTATATAGGATTCCTCCCCCTTAAGACATTTTTATTGAGGGTATCATGTAGGAAAAACTTTTTATATGTACCATTTTGAGGATCCTGAGTAGGATGACTTCCCTATGTGTTTACTTGAGGGACCCAGGGGCTAGACTAATGTTTTATTGGCCCTGAGCTAGTGTTTTGTGTTTGGGAAGAGATAGTAGTAGGTGCCACCTTAGAAACCATATTGAACATGTATGTTGATGAGTCTATTACAATAGTAATGGATTTAGGTGTTCATCCAGCCTAACTCATTAATTTATGCATTCACGTTGTTATTGATGATGGATTTGTGATAGCCATGAGTGCTTCATGGTTTGTGGCTGATGTTCCAAATCATATGAATTTTCCTTACTAATATTTCTAGATATATTTCATTGGATCCAACATATAATCCCTTCATTTTAATATTAGGATGCCCAAATTTATTCCTAGGGATCCATATTTTTATCTTATATTTATGATATTTGGTCATGATGTCCCAATGTTTGTGATTTTTGGGAATTCCATCCCTATGTCATGATATTCGGGCATGGCATTCCATGATATTGATATTCATGCATAGTGTCTCCAATTTTTAATATTCGGGCATAGATTCCCTTTATTATGATATATGGGAATGTTTTCCCTAGTGGTGGATACTCAACCATGATTATGTTATCCTAACTAGCGGGGATAATTATAATGTCCCTGATCAATTACATGATCACGGTGGTGGAAATGGTTCTCCTCACCATTTATGTGGAATATACTCAATGGATGATTACACTCTCCTCGAATGACACCTTGGATTATCCCTAGGGTCCGGTGGATGAACCATTACAATATCACATAAATATACATCCTAGGTATGGTTCTATTGAGTCATTAATATAAATGGATGTCGACCATGTACTTGGATTTCGAAAGCATTCCATTTTCAGATCACTTATGGGTCATCCCCTTAGGGATTATCAGAGTCTCAAGGTTGTGACCACCTACAGATTGGGACCTAGGTCTTACATATCGAACTGTGATTACATGGAATGAGTGGAATGACATCCAACTTAGTGGCCATTTACAAGATTGTTTTTCGGTATACAACAATCTTCATTATAGTGATTATAGGTGAGTACGGGTGAACCCAAGGTTAGTACACGTATCCACTTATTGTGACATAGCTTGATCAAATAAATATCTATTTCTATAAAAAGTAGGTATTTATTAATGGGATTGCGGACCTAGAGATCGACTTAATTATACCCATCTTGAGTGGTACAACCCCTTGCTCAATTATCTTTTTACAAGATGTCCTTATGATCGGTATTATAGACCCAAGGATATATTATTGTTTATTTATTTTATTTCTTAGAATAATAATGTATATACACATATATAAATACATATTTTTCCGAATATATATATAAACCAATATAAACATATATAAACATAATGACACATTTCCCAGTTTAGCAGGATCAAGACCCTAGGGAACAACTATGGGTTCACATTATTATTTTCTCTACCATTTCAGTTATGTCTCTTCTCGGATGAATATATTTCTATAGAGTGCTCTTATGATAGCATATTTATAGGTTAGTCACTGGGGTGACCTATTGAGATTATTTATCACCCCTATATGTGCACCTTGATGTTCATGAATACCTTATGTCTTCTTTTCAGGTTGAACACAAAATCATTGTGGATAGATATGGGGTCGAGAGTTGCATGATCAGGTGGAGCCACTAATTTGGATTCTTATGATCAAGCTAGAGCAGCTAGAAAAAGTCTTGGTGACCAAGTATGCGGTCTAGTTTGGATTTAGAAGTAGAGAATTGTAATTTTATTTTAGTTTCATTTTTATACATCTCTATGTATAATCAACCTAATTATGTATCGGGGTTGTATGTATGAAATAGTTTTTATTGATTTTCTATAATTTCATTTGTTATTGTGGGGTGTTATAATTTAGTTTATTTACTTCTTATACACTCTATTAATTTACTAATTTGGATTATATCTAGTTATTTTTGATGATTTTTTACTCTGATATGAGGGAATAGTCACTCCACAAAGAAAACCTAGACCCTCACTTCCAGTCAACAACCTCTGGCGTATGGGGAGGTGTGATTGGGGCCTTGTTTAAAACCCACTCAGGTCACTGGTATACTGTCATTTGGGTCATGTTTTTACAAATTTGTATCAGAGGTGTTTCTTTCCTTTTTAATTTCTATTTGAGATGTGTTAGATAATAGTTTTAGGTATGTATTAGAATTTGCGAGGGATATTTGAATAGTGTATCGAGAACTCCTATTTCAATGAGATGTCATGGATTCCATTGATGTGGGATTTTTGTTCTGATATACGATTTTATCATTGTATATGATTTTCTTTATGAGTGATTCCTAAATTGTGTGGATATTATAATTTATTATGGATTTTTGGCTCTTGGACCATTGGAATGATGTTGGTGATGGATTTTGACTCTTATCCCGCAAAGGAAGTTTCTCATACATCATATTTAGAACATAGTATTCACATGTTATAGGCATACACGTGTTTTATTTTACTGATAATAGAGGAAAATTGTTCAAAATTTCATGAAAAACCTAAATGGTGTTTTCCCATATAGGTTTTTGGTGGAATCATACTCAATTGAACTAGAATTCATATATATTTCATTTTTATGGAAGGTTGTGTAAATCTATATTGGGATGTTTGATGGTGAGATTGATGAATTAGTCATTGTTCACTAGAGGTGCAGGGACACAAGTAGGTAGTTTGGGCATATGATTACCATATTTTGTTCCCCTTTAGGGGTGTTTGTTTTTTAAGGTTTCGTGATTTAATTTTTTAGTGATAAGATAGAAACAATTTTCCTACAAAACATGTAATGTAATTCTACTTAACTTTCCTTTTTTGTGGTGATCTAGTCAGGTCACTCAATATGTTTTTGATAAGTACCTATATATTTCTATTGAACTAGAAATAGAGGGGGTATTATCATATATGGATTCCTAGTGAGTGTTAGTTTAGTATCTATTTATCATTATATAATATCCTACATGGATTAGTTCCTTGTGAGGATGCTCAGAGGGGATCATAGCCCTGATTGTTCGATGTTGAACATTTTGAACATCATAGTTCGTTGTTATATTTACCTCCCATGGAGTGTTTTGAATATGATACTTCATCATTAGAGGTAGGTGGGATATTTAGAGACCCTTAGTTTTGAATTTAACCAAGGTTATTCAATGTTTCATTTTGATCAAGGGGAAACTCAAAGTGAGGTTATCTTGGGTTTATATATGCCTTTTTAGGTAGTGAGATTAGTTATTTGATCATGTGGGAATGATGCACAATTTATGCTCGAATTTTTCAGATATGGGAATGTTGATGCCTTCTATTTTTGAAGAAGCACCTTTGGTGCTGTTTTTTTCGAATTTGGATTTATTAGATAGGCCTATTCGGGTGCTTGGACTTGTTGAACAATGTATTCCACTATTGATAATGTAGTCGGAGCATAGGTAGATGCTTGTCAAAGGAATAACTTTAATTCATGGGAGGTTATGGAATGAATTGTGCAATGGGTAAGGTGCTTAATTTTGAAGAGTAGTTACAAGGGAGTATCTAGATTGATTAGATTGACGTGTCATGTAGCATATATATCATGGTTTTAATTGAAGAAAAATCACTAATGTATGAGTTGGGTGGTAAAGGTACTAGATTCTGGCATGTGTTACTATTTTAATATTAGATCAGTCAGTAGGCATGTGCTGGCTAAAAAATGAATTTTTTCAAATAATGTCAATTGGAATGGTTGACTATGAGTTTGGGTTAAATGATGAATGTCCCTCCATGGTAGTGGATACGTTGAGAATGAATCTAGTGTCATGAGATGGTTGACCAGTGGATAGACTTAGATACACATTATCAGGAGACATGGTTTTAGGTTTTGGTTAAAGGAAAGCATAGATAGTTTTGATGTGACCATGTATTTGGATATCTATACATTCCTTCTTATGAAATATCAATGTTCTTTTAGTTAGATATGATCATGATCTATATTGACATTGACTTGATTACTGTGATAGTGCAATAACTCTAAACCATGATTATTTTATTTTAAATGTATTTCTTGGTCAGCGATGGAATCTATTGAGGTTGTGCTTCAGGAGTGGTATAAGGTAAACCATATGTTGGGGAGTGCACCATTGTCCATTTCAGGGTGGTGACCCTCATTTTTAGTTGAAAGAAAACATTTTCCATGGGATGTTGAACATTATGTTTGGTTTTTTAGATGATGATAAGTGTATTCCTATGGTGGGGAGTACTGGATCGGTCATAGTTAGACATATTTTATATAGGATACATTTGAAGACACTATGAAACTGGTGGTTGGACAATCAGGAATGCATTTTTTATGTAGCCTCTTGGGTTTAGATCATGGTTGAATTTGACCACCAGGGCTTCTGAAAGATGATATGTTTATGTTGGGGAGATTGTTAGGACTTGTGTTTTTTCAGACTTTAATTTTGACCATAAATTTGAATTTTCTCTATCAGATGCTTGTAAGGGTTAAAATAGTGATTTTCCTTTAGAATATGATCTCAAATGATTTTTATGATCACTTTGTTTGTCCCATAATATTTTTTTACCATAGGGTAATATTTTTGTTGAATTTACAACCGTTCAAATTTTCATGGAATAATTAATAATTATTTAATTAAATATTAATTTCTTTTCACACATTTATCTGGATATGTCTTTTTAATGGAGCATAATATTTATATTCTATCTTCCATAATTTATTCAAGACTAGGATTTTTTCTTAGGCGTGGAATAAACTCTGGCCAGGCACTAGGGCCAGGCCTAGGGCCCTTTTTTCTTTAATTTTTATTCCATTTGTTTTTCCTTTTTATTTTCTTCTTTCTCCTCTGGATTATCATGAATTCCCCTACATGGGTTTCTTTAATCATGTAAAATATATGATAGGGATGTGTAGATATTGAAAGTGGGATATGGGAAGAGTGGTACTGCTTGGAGCTCTAGAGGAGCCATGTCATCATGCAGTGGTTGTGGGTTGTGGAAATGTGTGGAGCTTCCACATATTCACCCCAAAGGTAGTATATTTTTAATATTTACTATAAATAACCTTATAATTTCAATTTTAATGTTTTAACACTTTATTATAACTAATTTTGAACCCTAATTGGTCTATCTATACCTTTTGATGAGAACACGGGTTCTTCTGGTAGATTTGAGGGGTTTCCCCTTCCGAAATTCGGATCACATGACTTGTAGTTCAGGAACACATTTCATGTGTTATTAATATATAGGGAAGATAGTTATTTTATAAGTACACTCCATGTATGGGGTATGTACACCATTTACTAAGACACTTGCATGTAGATGAGTACCCATCCAGAAAACCCGTGTAGGGGAACATGGTTGAGTAGAGTACACGGTCAGCCCCATGTAGGTTTCCCACCATGTAGAAGTACATGTACATGATATATAAATGGACTTGACATGTGAGGAACATAGTGAAGTACCCCTTGTATTATACAAGCCATTTACATGATCAATACTCCGTATACTTGGGCATCTACATGCCATGTCTAGATGGAGTACATGTCGAGGTGGGGTTTTGGGAGTACACACCATGTATGGAGTATACATTTCATGTAATGGCCCCTTTCTACCCTTTTGAAGGTATCAATTATATTTTCACCTTTAGTCATGATTGAACACATTATTATTCCATATTGAGTATCTTTCCATGTATATTTTGACAGCGAAACCCTTAAGGTGATTTGAGGACCCCTAGGAGGTGTTTTGGGAATTTTCATAAATAGAGAGGTTCTACCTATAGTAATCATATTTATAAATATACTGAGAGTAAGACCATTGGTCAGAGGTGGGCCATGAGCCATCTGTCTACACTAGTATTTAGGTATGTTACCTTTTATACTAATATATTTTCTTGTCTTTTGATCTATAGGATCTCGTGTTGCATTCCTCTACCATTCCAAGGATCCCATATATGATTTCTCAACCTTCAGATACTATTATTGAATGTCCCATTTATGGTTATTTTTTATTATATTCTATTCAAAGTATCCAAATTAGGATGCCTCCCATACATGTTAACTTGAGGGACCCAGAGGGTTCCCCAATGTTTGATAGCCTTGAGCTAGAATTTTAGGTTTGGGTAAAGATGGTAGTGGTTCTCACCTTTGAACAATTACAAAACTTGAATTCCCAAAAGGATATAGTAGTAACGGTGGGTTTGGGAATTCAGTCACCATCAATCTTTTATTTATGAATTCAAATAGTTACAAATGATGAATCTGTGATAGAAAAATTTGGTTTATAGTTTGTGGATGATGTTCCTGACGTGATGCATTTGACTTATTAGGATGCCCATATATATTTTCTAGGATTTGGCTTTTGAGACCTTCCATTTTTATATTGGGATTAACAAACATATTCCCTAGGACCAGTATTTTTAGCCTATGTTTATGATATTTGGGAATTACATCCCTATGTTTGTGATGTGGAACATAACGTCTCTATGTTATGATATTCAATCATGGAATCCATTGATTATGATATTATGGTATCACTTCCCTTGATTATTTTATTGATGCATGGTCTCCCTAGATTATAATATTCGGGAAATTCATCCCTTGATTATGATATATGGGCATGGGGTCTCTATTGGTATATAATCATGGTTGATTTTTCTCTATCATGTGAAGGGGATGTTTATGCTCTCCCTAATAGATAACTAGAGCAGGGTGGTGGACAAGGCGCTCCTCACTATTGTTGTGACATATACTCAATGGACGATTATTCCCTCATCAAGAGATGACTAGGATTATATATTGGTTTAGTTGGATTAAACATTACTATATCTCCAAGATGTAATTCTTAGTTATGGAGCTACTGGGCCATTTAAATGAATGGATATTGATCATGTACTTGGATCTGGAGAGCATTACATTTTATGATTTCCTAAGGGTTATCCCCATAGATAATATCCAAGTCACATTTTCATGAATGCCAATAGGCCTAGATCTAGGGATTATTCATCAGACTATATTTACATAGAAAGAGTGGAAGGATGTTCAGATAAGTGACCATTTTTTGTATTTTCCATCGGTATTTGACAACCTTCATTATTGTGATTGTACGCGAGTACGGGTGAACCCAAGGTTAGGACATGTATTCCCCAATGGTGATGTAGCTTGTTTAAAGACATTTTATAGTGATGGATGAAGAAGGTATTGTCGATTTAGATTATAGACCCATAGATCAACTTAATAATACATTGATTTAGTGGTATGACATCCAACTCAATTGCCGTTTTTTGGATTTCCCGAAAATCCTTATTACAGAACCAAGGATCGACTAATATCAAATTATGTTATTTTCCATATTACAAATTAATATAAATATATATTTATATATATATATATTTGGTAGTATAAAAATGAAAATATAAACATATATATACATGAAGACACATTTCCATGTTGACTGAGATCACAGAACCAGGGATGGAATGTGGTTTCACATTATTATATTATCTATCATTTTAGCTGTGTCTTGGCTAGGCTGATTATATTTCATGAACTTTCACTTATGATAGTATAATTATAAGTATGTCATTGGGGTGGCCAATTGATATTATTTATCACCTCATTGTGCTCACCTCATTGTGTGTGAATACCTTATGTCCACTTTTTAGGTTGAAAAGAGATACATGGTGGATAGGGTTGGGACCCAGAGTTGCATGATCGAGAAAAGAAACTCCTTTCAATTATTATGATCAATTTATAGCGGCATGAAAGTGTATTGGATATCAGTTTTGTGGCCTAGATTAGAGTAAGTAGTAAAGAATTTATATTTTATTTCATTTTCATTTTTGTAGTCCTTCATATATGTTCATCTCATCGAGCGATCACTGTTGAATGTATGACATGGTTGTTTGAGGTTTTATAAAATTTATTTTATTTTTGAAGCATGTTATGTTAAGTTTATTTACCTCTTAGAAACTATATTTATTTAAAAATTTAGATGATATTTGGTTATTTCCATTTTTTTACTCTAATATGAGGGAATATTCGCCCCATATACACACCCAAAGACCTCATTGCTAGTTGAAATACTCTTTAGTAAAGAGAGGCGCACTTGAGGCCATGTGTTGAACCGAATCAGAGAACCAGTTTAGTGGAATTTAGGTCAAGACGTTACATGGTGAACCACAACCACATTTTGTTTTCATCAATCTTAGAAATTTGAAATTCTAAATCAACCACCAATTTTTGAAGAAGGAATTGTGACTATAAATGGAAAATTATAGGATCCTTATAAAGGGGGTTTTTAATGTGTCTTACATAAAATATTTCCCCTATTGAGAATATTATTTTCATTATATTTATTTGGTTTACATTTTAGCTAATTCAATAGGAGGGATTTGGATTATCCTTTTGTGTTTTAACTTCTATAATAGGTTCTTTGGTTCCTCTTTGATCAGTTCTTATTCCTCCATTCTTGGAAATATATGTATAAGGGATATATTTTTTATTCCCTTCATCATTACATGCCAATATTTGTGGTGGGTAATTTAATTTTTCTCCTTTGTTTTTTGGGATGTTAAATTCTAGTTTGGGGATAAGAAATCCTCGGTTTAAGACAAATTCATATTATTGATAGATCCCTCATCCTTGTGGGATATGGATTTCATTATTGTTATAATGTGAACCCAATTGTGTGGTAGGTTTTTCCATATCTAGTTTATATTTGGTGAACCACACATACTATGGTTTTCTAACTTCTTTTATAAAATATGATTCACATGATCCATAATATTCATGATGTGTGGGAATAAATGGTTTTTGATAAAATGATTTTCACCTTATTTAAGTAAAAGAAATAGTTTTTCAAAGTACTGTGAAATGTTTTATGGAATTCTTTTTAAAAGAATTATTTTGATAGAAAATGTTTTCTTGGAAATTATTTTATGAAATGTTATGATCCATTTGAAACATTTTGACATACGCAACACATGAAAGCCTTAGTTACCTATGAGGGGGTTTTAGTATTAGGTCATGTCTTTGTTACAATAGGGGTTTCACTAATGGGGTTCTCATTTTTTCCCTAGTAAAAGTTATTCTAGGGACCTGATTCTTTGAAACTATATGGGGTTCACTCATGGGGTGTTTCTCTATTATCATGGACCTATTGTTCAATGGACTTGTTTAGTGTACAAAGTGTTGACTTGATTACTCATGTATGAGTGACCTAACTAGAAAAGACCTATTTTATCCTTTGTGTGGTCTCCATCATTTTTTGTATTGTTTGAATTTGGTCTTGATATGGTTATATTATGCATTATTTGATAAATATTTTTTTTGAAAATGTGCTTTGACCTGTGTCTTATGGAATTTGTGTTAGAACTTTGAAAGGGTGAATGTTTTTTAACAATATTTTGAAATTAATATGAAATTTGTTTTATCATATTGTGTTTTTCATATATTGATCAATTTTTTGATAATTTGATAGTGACTTGTTATATAAAATTTAGGTGGAATCATACAAGTATTATTCTCCTCACACCCTGTAAACCCTCTCAAGGTTGTGTAGACCTTGTTTTATCTGATTCAAAAAAGGGAAAGGCATCATAGTGAGGTGGTCAGATTTCATGTTAGCTAGAAATGGGTAGATAGTGTTGAGATAGAGAGATATTTCCCATTGATAAAACAAATATATGTTAGTAGTTCATGTTGTTGTTTTTTTTATCTTGTACATGCACCTTGTTTTTGTCTTGTTGCCTTAGTAACATTGCTATCATTGTTAGTTTTTATTTGTGGTATATTCCCTTTATTATTGTCATTATATCTATGTGTTCCATGATGGGTTTTCATGTTGGGAAAATCATTCACTTTGGTTTTTCTGGATGAAGAAATTACAGTTGTGTAACACCTAGATATTTTAAAAGAAAAATATATTCGATATCATATACAACTCGCAACACCAATCCAAAAAAACCACAAAATATTATTATTTTAATGTTATAGTTAGAACACAATGGTTGAATTGGTTGGTTTGAATGAGATTAACCACATTATGGACAATATATATGAGGTCATACTCAATTAAAATTTATAAATTATTTCTTAGGAAATGTGTTCTCAATTTTTAGTAGTCATTTTATTATTCAAAAGTACGGCTTCATAACAAATAAATTTTATTTCATTTTGTGAGTGAGTATTATAATTAATTTATGTAACTTATAGAAATTATAATTGTAAAAATAATTTCATTTTTGAAATAATAATTTCAATATTATCTTAGGGTGAATTTGTTTCAGTGTATTCCAAAATGATTGATTTTTAAATGAATAGTGAAAAATAATGATTTTTTCTGTAAAACTATCATTATGATTCATTGAAATATAAAAATAATATTTTTAATTTGACCCAAAATTAATATAAGTATTCTTTGTATAAAAATAATTTAATTAATTAAATAGGAATAAAAATTAGAGAAGAAATTTGTATAAAAATAACTTTAGGCTTAAAAATGCATTTTTTTCTTCAAAATACTGTTTTTCATCACAATTTGTGGGATTATTATAAAATATATTTATGTATTTTATAGAGATTTAATTTTATAAAATATATTCCATATTTTTAATCTATATGATTAATATTATTTATGTATGGAAACATAATTTTTCACCATAATGAATAGTGAAAACAAGAATTTTATTTAACTCTGGTAAAAAGGTTTTATTGGGTCATCCAAGGTTAAAATTAAGTGATAAGGCCATAGATTTTCATCATAAATATTATTGGATGAACTTATTTATAAACGTATCACCTATTCCACTATATTGATATGATTATGAGACACTTTTCATTGAAACTGACCTATATAGTATTTTAGGAAATAAAAAAGACAAAAAACTCACTCTCTTGCTTTTAAATTTATATTATATGTTCACAAAGGGATAAAAATAAGTTGTGAATTAATATTTAAGGTTATTTTTAGAATAAATGAATTTTTTTATTATGAAAATTTATTTATAATTTTTAGTGATTAAATAATTACCTTAAATGCTTACGCAATGTCGAAAGATTATTTCTTAAATTAATAGGAAAATGAAATTAATGATTTTAAAACTTTTAGATGTAATATTTTTAAGGGAGTAACAATGACCCACGATATATATATATATATATTATATTTGAGGTTTTTTAAAATTCTATATTCAAATGTTCAATTTATCGTGACGTATTTAATGTCAAATTAAATGAATTGTGTCAAAAATGAAATTAATGTTTTTCTATAATAAATTATATTTTATTAAATGAATTAAAATTCATAAAAAATAAATATTCATACAAGGGATTGGTATATATTTATAAATATCATATATGGTCCATTTATAGACGATTTTTCCTATTTTAGAAACTATCTTGACCCATAAATAGTAAAAATATCATTGTCATTGTAATTTTTAAAAAGGGTTAATGTAGGTTAAAATAAATAAATAAGGATAAAAACCTAATATAAACCTATAAAAATTTTATTCAATGATATGATTTATAACCACACTAATACTATCTTCCAATTATATTATCTTTCATCTTTTTCTTATAAAATTAATTTATATTATTTTAATATTTTATGTAATTACAAGAGTGCCCCTCCCCTCACTTATAAAAAGGAATCCACTATTGGATGTTATCAAAACATCAAAAGACATTTAATTTGGAAAATACGTACCAAAATACATTCTTAACATACCTTAACACATTATAGAGTTCTTATTTTGGGCATAATACAAACATAAAGGGGCTTAAGGTGTAATGAAGGGGAGGTTGTCCGAAGAATAGGTATAGCTTTAAATCAAATATTTTAGTTTTATTTATTATTATATCCCCATAAAATATTATACAAACATTATAAAATAATGAAAAATATATTCAGTACACTTATATGTTTTTAGGTAAATGTAATACCCCATATCCATCTCCTCTTCCATAAAATGGGGAACAAAACTGCTGTTTATGTGTACAAAAAACTATTGCATTGCGAAATGATGTAATTTGTTTTCCATCACCAAATAACATGATTGGTTTTAATGATGAATTTAATGTTTATATATTATTTTAATGGATATTTTATCATTATGAAAAAGTAATATATCATATAATTTCTGACTATTCCATCCATTGAAAAATGGTAATGTAATTCGTGCGTATGTGCGAACTACCACCTCTATGAAGCAATGTAATTATTTTTTCATCACCACATCACATGGATGGTATATATAATTATATTTAAATAAATAAAATTATATTTAAGATATAATTATTAATTTATATAGTTAAAATAATACTTACTTTTTTTCCATCATTATCATGGAAAAATGAAAACATTACTTAAACGTACGTACAACTGACCATCTCTATGATTGTAACATTGTTTATTTTTAATAAACATATTTCATGGTTGGATTAAAATGATTAATTTATTTATAAAAATTATAATTATTTCATTTTTATTCTTTTAGAGTTTATGTTAAAATAACTTCTTTTACCTTATTCAACCTTTCAAAGTCCTTCTGGATATATTAACTAAACATCATCGAAATGTCCGATGTGAACATAATTGATTATATAAATAAATAAAACATTGTAATAGATAAAATAAAAGAAATAATAAAATTATAATAATTTATTTATCAAGAAATTAGTTAACATAAGTTTATTATTCAAGAAGATAAAAATGTTCATGATGATTCAAACCTAATGTATGTTATTTCACCACAATTTCCTTTCGTTGACGAAAAATTTATAGTTATAAACATAATTTATTATATATTGTGTGAATGATTCACTATTAAAATTTTATTTCCTAAATCCTTCATACATAATGGTATTTTTTGTTTCAAATAAAATTATTTCACCCATTGAGATTTTACATAATGTTTCCATGTGTTAAGTGTCTTATAAATCAATTTTATTTTATTGGGATATATGAATTATTCATGTTATATCATGAAACCTCATGCTCAACTAAATTTTCACTATCATCCCATGATTCAGAAATGTTGATTGTAATTCTTATTATTTGAAAATGATGACATCATTAGTTCAAGATTTGGCCTCTTCATTAGGCCATGGTATGAAGGGATTCAAAATCAGCTCTTGGAGCATTTGAACATCTGAGATCCTCAAATTTCTTTTTCTCATTTTCTAAATCTTTTCTCAGTGACACATTTTGGATCACTAAATGCATTCAATTTCAAATCAAAACATCAAAATATGATACAGAAGTATTTTGAGTGATATTTCTTAAAGGATTTCCACCCTCTACCATATCCAAATTTGTCACACCATGAATTTGATATATGTCTCTCAATATAAATCCTTGGGTAGAAATAGAATTCGGGGTAATGAGTGAATGGTTTTTATGGCCATGTACATCTTCTCAGTGATGATTTTCTCTATGATCCTTTTAGTCAAAATTCTCATTCACATGAGCCTCATACTTAAATACATTTCCAATATTATCCAAAGCTTTAGGAATGTTGATTCTAATTCTTCATTTTTGAACAAGATGACCCTCTTCAGGTTTAGATTTAGCCTCTTCACCAGGTCTTGGTCAGATAAAACCAACAGATGGAATCATCCTATACTCCCCTTAAAAATCCTCCATCATCTTCTATCATTGTTTATATCCAATAGGTAAAATACTATTGTGGGCGTTTCTCCAAACATATTATAATTTTTTCATAGTACCAATATTTATAATGTTAGTGTAATGACATCTTTATCTTAGAGTAATATTTAGGATTCTTTATTTTATGAGAAACAAAAAAAGAAATTATTCTTATATAAGGATCGTATCATATCTTTTGTCCATTGTGACAAAAATTACATATATACCTTATCATAAAATATGGGAAATTGAACTAAATTTGGTTCAAATAATGAAAGAAAACATACATGTCTAGGTACAGAACATTCCATAGCTTAACTATTCTCGAAAAAATTCCAGTTTTGAATAAACTTCATAATACATTTCAAATCTAGAGTATGTTCATTGGTCATCACATTCATGATGGTTCTTGTTAAAAAAAAGACAACATAAGGTCCATTAACTTAAATCATTTGTCACCAATATTTCTCATGTCAAAATGAAAATCCTCCTCTTAAAGATATTGCTAAAATTTAGCTATATCCACTGAAGAAAGAGAAAATTCATTATCGTGAATCATGGAGACTATAGAATCTACACCAATTCCAAAACTGGACTCGGAATTTCTACATAACTCTTTTACTTATATTTCAAACATCATATGAGTGTTCCCATATTTTAAAGAAGAATATAGTCCTTAAAATCTAATTTCTTCCTTAAATAGAATATTTGTTTCATTTTAATACTCAAAATCTATCACCTTACCGTTTAAAACATTGTGATACATCACTAAATGGTAAAAAAAATACAACCAAATCAATATCTTCAGGTATTTATCTTCTTTCCATTTCTAGAGTTTTTGAAATTGATTGATTAATAGTTTAGAGTTCTGGAAAACTAGAATGAAAAATGCTCTTAAAATAGAAGGTATATGATAGAGAAGAGCAGGAGAAGGCAGATAGTTTTCTCATGCTGATTCATAATTTACCCATTACTTTTAAATTAGAAAATATGAAAAAAAGTCAAAATGAAGTTTGTTTTAAATCTAATCAATACGTTACTAATAAAAATAAAGGGAAATACATAATTAAATACAACATATATAGAATACATAATATAAAAACAGAGTGATTAAGAATAAAATAAATTTCAAAATATTCATTTAAAATTATATAAACCTAAATCCCAATTAATAAACTAAAAACTTGCACTGGGAATTTGTTTAAGGAAAATATCAGCTAATTGTTATTCGGTATTAAAAAATTCTATGAATATATCCTTATTATATACATGATCTCTCAAAAAATGATTTCTTATATCAATATTCTTAGTCCTAATATGACTTAAATGATATTTTTAAAAATATATAGAGCACTAGTATTGTCACATAAAATAATTATATTATTAAAATTTTGTTCAAATCCTAGTAGTGTGTTTCCATCCACAATACATGTGCATCACAACTGCCAGAAAAAACATATTCTACATCATTTATTGACAGGGAAACTGAGTATTTTTTCTTACTCGACCATGACAGTAAATATTTTCATAAAAAGTGATAGGTTCTTAAGGAACTTTTTCTATCTAACCGACAGCCTCCAAAGTGATCATCTAAATATGAAAATAAATTAAAATTAAATGTTTTGGGGTATATAAGATATTGAAAATGGTTCCTTTTTAAATATCAAAAAATTATTTTCCCAGTATTAAGATGGGATTATTTTGGATATGATGAAAATATAACACATAAACAAATAGAAAACATAATGCCTGGTATATGAGTAGTAAGATATAAAATACTACCAATCATACCTATACATAACTAGTTTTTAACTGGTTTTCTTGCTTCATCCAAATCATGTTTTATATTGGTACACATAGGAGTTCTGTAAGACTTATTTTTTTCGAGTCCAAACTTCTTGAATAAATTAAAAATATATTTTCGTTGATTTAAAAATTTTCCACGAAAGTTTTGATAAATATGAAATTATAATAATATATTCAGTTCTCCCATAATATTCATTTTAAATTCCTTTTGCATTAGTTTTGAAAAAACAATACAATGTTTTTTATTTTTTGAACAAAACAATAACATCATCAACATAAATTTTAACTAATAAAATATTAGAACAAACCATGTTTAGAAAAAGTGATTGATCTTCAAATCCAAAAAAAATCCATTTTTGAAAAGAAAATAACATAATATTTCATAGAAAGTACAAGTGATAGAGAAAATATTTTCAATTAATTTATATTGAATATCATTGTTTTAAACTCACAAAAGTGTTCCTTTAAGATGAATTGTTTCATTTTTATGATTTTGGTGTTATTTTGAGCGGAATAGTAAAAATTGGCCATTTTGGATTTTTAACAGTTTTAACTTATTTCTGTATTTTGGCCATAAAATTATGTACATTGATCCAAATTGCAAAATTCTTTCTTTTCCAGATTCTAAAATTTCAGGACTTAATTTTCTATTTTTGGACTAAAAGCTGAATCGGCCATATGGATGCCTAAAAGAAGCTCATAATTTGGCTCAAGAAAACTGTTTCGAGTTCTGCCTAGTGTTGGTGTGGGATCCATAACTCCTCCATTGTGGGCCCAAAGCTTGTTAAATTCGGTGGGAGGAAGCGCAAGGAGTTTTGGATCATCTCTTATTAAGGAATCACGGAGGGATAATGCTGTTTGAGGGTCCATTAAAGCTTCCTAATCGGGGGTTTGTCGTTTTGGAGATTCTGACTGGACAGAATAAATGATCAGAGTAAAAGGGTCATAACTCTCGGAATACCAGTCAAAATCCGCTCATATTTTGAGGGGAAACGGCCAATACAATTATGAACAACATTGAAGAAGGGCTCAATGCGTTAAGAGGTCATTTATTGGGTCCGAAACGCGACAAAATTCGGAGGACAGAAATCTGGCTATAAAAGGAGGAGAGCTCCTCCTCCTCAACACATCTCATTCTCCATCCCATTCCTTCTGGGACACCATGGAGAAGAACTTTGTAGATTTTTCTTTTATTTATTTTATTTTAAAATGTCTCTTCTTTCCCGCATTATCTCTCTTACCCCATCCATGGAGGGGTAGTTTCATTTGGGTGATCGGAAAGAGGGGAGGCTGGACCTATGTGTTGTGCTTGAGTTTTTGTTCTTGAAATGAATAAAATTTGTTCTTCTTCATTCTTCTGGTTCCAATTCATAATTTAGTATTAAATCCCAAATACGGTTTTGTTAAGGTTTTTATTCGGAAATTATAAATTTCTTTCGTCGATGATCACATCTCCCTCCACCCAATTCTAATCTATATACGGTGGAACATGATTAGGGTTGGGTGGTGATTGTTCGACGGTTGTCAAGCACGTGTGTATGATTGTATGTTGAAATCTTGGTTTATTAGGGAACAAAAATTCTAGGTATGGAATTACTATAATTAATCAAAAGACCTTCTATAACCCTAAACACATTGGAAGGAGGATAGACCAATCTAATGTTTTAGAAAGGAAAATTCTCATCACATCTCTCTTAGTAGTTTAAGGAAGAAGAAGAGATAAAAATTGGAAACCATGATGGGAAAACACTAAGTCTAGCCGAACCCAATCCGATCACTGTCTTTATAATTTGTTAAAATCAATCAATTTATGTTGTTTGTTTCCCTCATTGTCATTCAAATTAATTAAAACCAATCTTTTTACGAAAACCAACAAAAAGTGACAACCTTGTTTTGTGTGCACTCCTCTTCAGTAGACTACCTAGGATCAACTACTATACTATACTTAGGTAAATAAAATATTGTTTTTCCATGCCCCACGATAGGTGTGTGTCATACTTGGAATCGTTTCTGGGGAGGCAGTGCCTCAAAGCATTAAAAAAATCTCTTTTGAATGACCCGTAGTTCAAATATAAATTTATTAGAATTCGATCCAGAAATTGAGTGCACAATAACCAAATTGAAAAATCAAAATCTTCCCAAAGATTTTGAAGAAATCAATCTCACCGATTCAAGTGATACCTTGAGTGAAGACTTGAATCTTTAATAATTGCTGTAAATCCCAACCGAACCCTACGTGACATCTGTGCACCTCAATTTGTCAATCAAAATTATCAAATTGCAATTCCTGCCTTAGAAAATGATTTTGAATTGCGAATTAACATGATCCAAGTGCTTCTTAAATTTCATGGTCTTGCAGGTGAAGAACTGAATCGACATATTCTAGAATTTACCTATGTCGCTTCAAACCTCGAGCAGTCGCGGAAGAGCATGTGAAGTGGAGGGCTTTCCCCTTCTCACTAGAGGGAGGAACAAAGGAATGGTTGTACAATCTAAAACCGGGGGAGATCAGTGACTGGGAGGATCTAAAAAAATGCTTTCTACAAAGATTCTTCCCAACATCTAGGAGCACTGCAATAAAGAAGGAGATTTATGTCATCCATCAATCAACTGGAGAAACACTCTACGAATACTTGAAATGTTTCAAGAAGATTTGTGCAAGTTGTCCACACCAAGAAATAGAAGAGGACCAATTCCTTGTGTGCTTCTACCAAGGATTGCTTGAAAATGATAGGAATCTACTAGATGCCTCGTCAGGAGGATCCCTCATTGATAAATCACCTGCAGATATACGAATTACTATTGAAAAGATTTCACAAAATTCACAGCATTTTGGCACTCGAGTTATGATCACCATAGGAATCCATGAGGTAAGAACATCTGATTTAGTAGATTTAATTAGGAATGAAATGGGTGAACTCACCAGGTCAGTGCGAGAAATAACTGTGAACCATGTGAAGGAACAACAAGGACTGAATCAGGTATGTGGTTTATGCTCTTCTAATTCTCATTACACTGATCAATGTCCAGAAGTGCAGGGGACAGAAAGTTGTTCTGCAGCCTATCAACAAAGGCAATACCAACCGCAAACCCAACCAGGGTATGGGTTTCAACAGAACCAAGCTAGAGCACCTTTTCCATAGCAATATCAGAACCTGATAGCATTCCAAAAACCTTATCAGAAGCCCTTACAACAACAACAAACTTTTCAACCACCAGCTTTCCAACAGAAGAATTATGAGCAACCATCCACAAGTGCACCGACAAATGAATACCAACAACTGAAGACATGAGTTGCAGGAATAGAAGATAAGATGGACAAGCTAGCTGATCAATTTGCAAGCATTATGGATGCTCTCACCAAGAACAAAGGTAAGCTTCCCACAAAAACAATTCCCAATCCAAAAGATAATGTTAGTGCAATCACAACCCAAAGCGGGAAAGAGCTCAAACCACCAGAACAATATGAGGAGGATAAATCTAGGGAACCTGCTGAAGCTCGTCCTGTCCAACCAAAAGATGGAGTCAACAACAAAGTAGAAATAACAAGGTTCAATAAAGAAAGACTAGAAACATTATTGCAGAAACAACAAAGGGAGAAAAAGGATATTCCAGCACCATTCCCATCAGCATTGGTTGAGTCAAAGAAGGGAGAAGAAGAATGAATTCAATGGAAAATTCCGGAAACATTCCTAAAAATTGAGATTAACATTCCACTACTAGATGCAATTAGGAAAATACCAAAATATGCCAAATTTCTGAAGGATCTATGTACTAAAAGAAAGAGGCTGGATGGAAATGAAAGAATCAACTTAGGTAGAAGCATCTCAGCATTGACCACACCACCGATACCACAAAAATGTCAAGATCCAGGGTCTTTCTCTATTCCCTGCACTATCGGTTCATTAAATTTTACTGATGCACTATGTGATCTTAGAGATTCGATAAATGTGATGCCTCACTCTGTGTTTTTATCTTTGCAGATCGGAGAACTAAAATCAACTCGGCTGGTGGTACAATTAGCAAAACGATCCACCGTTTTCCCAGCTGGAGTCGTTGAAGATGTACTTGTAGGAGTGAGAGGATTAATCATTCCAGTAGACTTTTATGTCCTTACCATGGAGGAAGACCGAGAACCATCCCAATATCCCATCATCCTAGGGAGACCATTCATGAAAACAACAAGGACAATCATCAATGTGGATGAAGGAACACTCACCATGGAGCTCGGAGATAGTACGGTACACTTCAATATTCTTGATACGATGAAACACCCATCCAGCAATCACTCACTTTATTAAATCAACCATGATGAAGGTATAGAACCAATTGAAGACTCAGGTATGCTTCATGAATTTTTATCTATGGGAGAACACTCTTCATTTTAATTTTATAACTCCAAGGAACCTGAAAATTCTGATATCATGTTGGAGGATGAGGTAAAATCTGATTTTTTCGATGATTTGTTAAAAGTAAGTAAGATTATTCCCGAGAATTCAACATTAGATGTAGGAAACCTAAATGTAATATCATCCCTTGAAAAACCCCCATGTTTAGAGCTGAAGCCTTTTCCATGTGACTTGAAGTATGCTTACCTAATGGAAGGAGAGAAATTGCCAGTAATCATTGCCAATAACCTATCCCATTCACAAGAACAAACATTGATTGACCTTCTCAAAAGGAATGTAAAAGCTGTAGGATGGAGTTTAGGTGATATTCCTGGAATCAACCCTAAGGTATGCTCTCACAAAATATTTTTAGAAAGTGAATCTCGACCAGTTAGACAACCTCAAAGAAGACTCAATCCCACAATCATGGAGGTCATTAAGAAAGAGATTGAGAAATTGTTAGTAGCTGATATCATTTACCCAATCTCTGATTCTCAATGGGTTAGCCCAATTCATGTAGCCCCCAAGAAAACTGGCCTGACCACTGTTACAAATGAAAGAAATGAACTGATCCTCATGAGAATAGAAAACAGCTAGAGAGTGTGTATAGATTACAGGAAGCTAAATCAAGTTACAAGAGTAGATCACTTTCCTATTCCATTCATTGATCAGATTATTGAAAGGTTAGCTGGAAATACTCATTACTGTTTTTTAGATGGATTCTCAGGATATTTTCAGGTACCAATTGCACTAGAAGATCAGGAGAAGACAACCTTCACCTGCCCTTTTGGAACATTCGGCTACAAAATGATGCCTTTCAGGCTATGCAATGCCCCAGGTAAATTTCAATGGTTTAGGGTGAGTATTTTCTCAGACCACATTGAGGATTGCTTTGAGGTGTTTCTTGATGATTTCACAGTTTTTGGAAATTCATTTGATCATTGCTTGGGAAATTTGGAAAATGTTTTGAAAACATGTATTGAAAAGAACCTTGTCTTAAATTTCGAAAAATGTCATTTCATGGTTGAAAAAGGGATAGTGTTGGGGCACATAATTTCACAAAATGGGATTGAGGTTGATAAATCAAAAGTTGATGTAATAAATTCCTTGCCATATCCAACTTGTGTCAAACATGTTAGATCCTTTTTAGGGCATGCAGGATTTTACAGAAGATTCATCAAGGATTTCAGTAAGATTTACCTCCCTCTATCAAGATTAATTTTAAAGGATGCTAACTTTAATTTTGATTGTGAATATAGGGAATCATTTGATGAATTAAAGGAAAGGCTTATAAAACCACCAATAATGCAGCCACCCAATTGGGATTACCCTTTCGAGATACTTTGTGATGCATCCAACCAAGTATTGGGAGCCGCTCTATCACATAGAATTGACAGAAAGCCTCAAGTCATCTCTTACGCATCAAGGACCTTGGATGAAACACAAATAAATTACACAACCACAGAGAAAGAGTTCCTTGCAGTCGTTTTTTCACTAGATAAATTATGATCATATCTTCGGGGCACTAAATTTGTTGTTTTTTCTGATCATACAGCTCTTAGGTACTTAATGAAAAAGGAGGATGCTAAACCACAGTTGGTGAGATGGATGCTACTCTTACAAGAGTTCAATTTGGGAATCAAAGATAATAAGGGGACTGAAAATCAAGTGGCTGATCATCTGAGTCGACTACCCCACACTGCTGAAACAGAAATGCCAAAGCAGAACCAACTTAATGATGAGATTTCTGGAGAACAACTCTACATAATCAATAGTGAAGTACCATGGTATACCAACATTGTCAACTATTTGGTAACATCTCAGTTACCCTCTCATCTAAGCTCTCATCAACAACATAAGCTTAAATCTGAATCAAGATTTTACATTTGGGAAGATCCGTTTCTATTGAAAATTTGTAATGATCAAATCATAAGAAGATGCTTGCCAAGAATTGAAATTGAACCAGTGTTTGAATTTTGTCATAAATTATCATGTGGAGGCCACTTTGGACCTCATAGGACTGCCCGAAAAGTTTTAGAATCTAGACTATACTGGCCCACCTTATTCAAGGATGCATATGAATTTTGTAAAAGATGTGAAAAATGCCAATTTTCTGGTAACATATCTAAATGACATGAAATGCCACAAAAACCAATAACCTTTTGTGAAATTTTTGAAGTTTGGGGCATAGATTTCATGGGACCATTCCCAATGTCATTTGGAAATTCATATATTCTTTTGGCTGTAGACTATATTTCAAAATGGGTGGAAGCAAAAGAAACCAGAACTAATGATGCAAAAGTTGTTTGTGATTTTGTTAGGGCTAACATTTTCTATAGGTTTGGTGTGCCACGAGAAATCATCAGTGATTAGGGAACTCATTTCTGCAACAGGACAATGGATGTATTGCTGAAGAAGTATGGGGTGCATCATAGAACATCTACCCTATACCATCACCAAACAAATGGTCAATCAGAAGTCTCTAATAGAGAAATCAAAGCCATTCTGGAGAATACTGTTAAAACCAACCAGAAGGACTGGAGCCAAAATTTAGATGATACATTATGGGCATACAGAACGGCCTACAAAACACAGATAGGGATGATTCCCTATAGATTGATCTATGGAAAGAGTTGCCACCTTCCTGTGGAGTTGAAGCATAGAGCCTACTGGGCGGTCAGGGAGATGAATCTGGACCTTGAGAAAGCTGGGAAAGAAATAAGATTGCAGTTGAAGGAGTTTGAAGAAATTAGAGGGGAATATTTGGAAAACTCAGTGATCTATAAAGAGAGAACAAGGATGGCCCATGACAAGATAATTCAACCAAGAACCTTCAACCCTGGAGATCACATGTTACTCTTCAAATCTAGACTTAAGCTTATGCCAGGTAAACTTCGTTCCAGATGGGAAGGCCCCGTAACTGTTATTCATGTATATCCCTTTGGTGCTGTGTAGATTCAAAAGGAAGGAGGAGGAAACCCATTCACTATAAATGGGCAGAGGCTGAAGAAGTTCCATGGGACTGTACCTCAAGAACCAGTGGAGGAGATCACAGTCCTTCACCCTGAATACAAATGAACACCTACCAGGTTGCATCATTCCTTTACACTTGATTAAATGCAGTAACTCCATATTTTTGAAATATACATAAAAAAATCCATTTACATGCATTGAGGACACTGCATCAGTTAAGTGTGGGGGAGGGAGTCTTGTAGTCCAGGAGATTTTTCAAAAAATTTAATTGTTTTTTTGTTTTGTTTTTTCGAGCCAACGACATTAAACAAAGGCACTACTGAGAGGCAACCCGCATTTTCCCCCATTTTCCACTTGTCTTCATAGTCATTTATCAGCATGGTTGAACAGGCCTGCATTATCAATTGTTTTCATTTTTTTTCAGGTCCATTAATGAAGAGGTTGTAGTGGGATTATATGTTGTTAAGAGAAGGATCCATTTGATAGGGGAGTAAGAGTTTTAATTCTATATTATCCAAATTTATTCCCTACATTTTTAGTCTTTTAATGAATTAATAAAAAATGCATTCCCACGCATGAATTCATGTTTTACTTGACTTATCTAGGAGACATGAGTTTCATATAAATCCAGTGATTCTATGTTTTAGATTTCAATGTTAATGATATTTAATGATTAAAATTGATAATTGGATGATTAAAGTGAAGCAAGGATATTGAAATAAGGACTCATGATTTGAGGGAATTAATTGATTCATGTAAATGAAATTTCCCTTCCATTTTTGATTATTTGAATTTTTGAAATTCATGTGAATTAATTTGTTATTATTAATCATGCCATGAGTGATTGTCCAATATCATATTCTCATTCCTGAGAGGATTTCTAGAGCAAATATTTCCTATTTTATCTTGAGAATATTTCTTGAGTGATCTTAGGATGTTCCACCTGCTATAACTTGTATTGAAACTTGTCAAAGCTATAAATGTACAAAACCTAATTTAAAATGATTGAGGCATCTCTTTGGCTAGCCACATTTTATCCTAATACCCACCTTTACCTTTATCCTTCGTAAGCCCTTATATTCCATGAATTTCCTTACAGGTTTAAGCCACATTACAATCCAATTTTTCCTTACCTACCGGCACTTTTAGTATTTTTGCAAGGTTTTTTCAAGTTTGAGTGTGGGGGAAGGGCCTTTCCTGTGCGTTCCTTGGGATATGTATCATTTTTTGGTGGTGTAATGTGTGCTTCATCATTTTGGGAAATGTATTATTAGAAAATTGGGCATGAGTCATCATTTCATTATGCTTCTTTCATTTCATCCGGTTCTCCAATAAAAAAGAAAAAAAAAGAAAAAAATCAAAATAAAGTTGTGCCTTTCTGGAGATTTACAAAAAAAGAAAATAATGTTGTGCCTTTCTGGAGCTATACAAAAAAATAGGGAGAACTTGGATGATATCATTCTTTGTAATCATTTATTGACTCATGACCCATGTCATTGAAAGGGGAGTGGTGTTGTGAGTTACATTTCAAGGGGATTTGAGTGAGGTTCATCTTGTGTTTTCACTTGATTAATCTTGAATTGTACTTAAGAGTCAAACCTCCTACTTCTGGCCTTAAATTATTTCAATCATCTACCCACTAACCCTAAGCCACAGAGTCATTTGAACCGTTATTGCAAGTCCTCATGATTTTATGTGTGTTTTGTCTTTACAAAGTGGAGAAAGTAGTTACTTTACAAGCCTATGGGTAAGGAGCATGTTCTCATGATATGAGCATAACGACACTATTAATTGTATCATGAGTGATGAGAGAAAAGATTCTAAAGTGAGGTAGGTCATGATTTGGCATGTTTAGTAATAATAAATTGAGAATCTTGAATGAATGAAAGGAGAAGCTTCATTATTTTTCAAAGGGGAAAAGTAAAATGAATGAATTGATTGTTTATTTGAAAAATAAGAAATTAAATTTTTATTTTTTTGTGGAACTGGACAATTTGATTGGACATTGATAATCATTTGATTTTATTCCATTTTAAATTTAAATATTGGTGACTTTGGTGCCCTTTGAATTCTATGTTGAGATTTTATGCTTGAGGACAAGCATAGTTTAAGTGTGGGGGAATTGATAGAGAAAATATTTTCAATTAATTTATATTGAATATAATTGTTTTAAACTCAAAAAAGAGTTCCTCTAGGATTAATTGTTTCATTTTTATGATTTTGGTGTTATTTTGAGCTGAATAGTAAAAATTGGCCATTTTGGATTTTTAACAGTTTTAACTTATTTTTGTATTTTGACCATAAAATTATCTACATTGATCCAAATTGAAAAATAATTTCTTTTCCGGATTCTACGAATCTAGGTCTTAATATCCTATTTTTGGACAAAAAGCTGAATCGGCCATATGGAAGCTCAAAAGAAGCTCACAAGTTGGCTCAAGAAAACTGTTTCCAGTTCTGCCTGGTTTTGGTGTGGGATCCATAAATCATCCATTGTGGGCCCAATGCTTGTCATATTCGGTGGGTGGAAGAGAAAGGAGTTTTAGAGAATCTTTTATTAAGGAATCACTGCAGGATTCGGCCGTTTGAGGGTCCATTAAAGCTTCCTAATCTGGGGTTTGGTGTTTTGGAGATTTTGACTAGACAGAATAAATGATCAGAGTAAAAGGGACATAACACTCGGGATACCTGTACAAATCTGCTGAGATTTTGAGGGGACACGTCCAAGACAATTAAGAACAGCATTGAAGAAGGGCACAACTCGTGAAGAGGTCATTTATTTGGTCCAAAACGCGACAACATTCGGAGGACAGAAATCTGGCTATAAGAGGAGGAGAGATCCTCCTCAACACATCTCATTCTCCATCCCATTCCTTCTGGGACACCAAGGAGAAGAACATCTCAGATTTTTCTTTTATTTCTTTTATTTTAAAATGTCTCGCCTCTCCCACATTATCTCTCTTACCCCATCCATGGAGGGGTAGTTTAATTTGAGTGATCAAAAAGAGGGGAGGTTGGACCTATGTGTTGTGCTTGAGTTTTTGTGCTTGAAATGAAAACAATTTGTTCTTCTTTCTTCTTCTGGTTCTAATTCTTAATTTAGTATTAAATTCCAAATGCCGTTGTGTTACAGTTCTTATTCTGAAATTATAAATTTATTTGGTCGATGATCACATCTCCCTCCACCCAATTCTAATCTGTATACGGTGGAACATGATTAGGGTTGGGTGGTGATTGTTCGACGGTTGTCAAGCACGTCTGTATGATTGTATGTTGAAATCTTGGTTTATTAGGGAACAACAGTTCCAGGTATGGGATTGATCTAATTATTCAAGATACCTTCTACAACCCTAAACACATTGGAAGGAGGATAGACAAATCTAAGGTTTTAGAAAAGAAAATTCTCATCACATCTCTCTTACCAGTTTAAGGAAGAAGAATAGATAAAAATTGGAAACCATGATGGCACAACACTAAGTCTAGTCGAACCCAATCCGATCACCGTATTTATCATTTGTTAAAATCAATCAATTTCTGTTGTTTGTTTCTCTCATAGTCATTAAAATTAATTAAAACCAATCTTCTTACGAAAACCAACAAAAAGTGACAACCTTGTTTTGTGTGCACTCTTTTTCGGGAGACTACCTAGGATCAACTGATATACTATACATAGGTAAATAAAATATTGTTTTGCCATGCCCCATGACAGGTGTGAGTCAACAAGGTTCTTGTTTGAGGACATAAAGAGATTTAGTAAGTTTGAAAACAGAATTATGATTATGAGGATTTTTAAAACTTGGAGGTTGTTCAACATAATCTTCCTCCATTAAATATCTGTTTAAAAAGGTAGATTTCACATCCATATAATATAATATAAAATTAATATGAGATTCATAAGATAAAATTATTCTATTGGATTCTAATCTAGGTACAGGGGAAAAGGTTTCATCATAATCTATTATTTCTTATTTATTATATCCTATAGATACTAATCTAGATATTTTTCTTGTTATGATCACTTGATTATCCTATTTATTTCTAAAGACCAACTTATTTTCTATTACTGGATAATTTGATGGTCCTTATACTAATTCCCAAACATCATTTCTTTTTAATTTGTTTAATTATTCTTGTATTAATAACATCCAACACTTATATTATAATGATTCTTCAAAAGACACTGGTTTTAACTAAGATAGAAAGAAAAAAAATTAGCTCGGTTTTATATATGTTTTCAAGATTAAATTTTTGTGTCTTGGTCACGTATGATAGTTTCTAAAGGAAGGTTATTTAATGTTTTAGACTATTTCAGGAAGTCCTTTTCATGATCATCAGTTTCATGTTCTTCTAAATTAGACTAAATTTTATTTATATCATTTTCAAAATCAATTTTATAGGTTTCAAGTATCATGTTATCAAACGAGTCAGTAACTTCATCTGTTTGATCTTTATCTTTAATAAAATGGGTAGTTTCATCAAAAATCACATGAAATGATTCTTTAAGAATACTTTACTTTTTATTTAACACTCAATAGGACTTAGAGGAAGCCGAATATCACAAAATAAAAAGTATCCCTACCTCAGATTTTGGATCAAACTTACCAAGGTTGTCCTTAGTATTCAAGAAATATACCTTTCATCCAAATACATTAAGTAATTTACATTATATTTACTTTTATTTAAAAAATTATAAGGATTTATTTTAAAAATAGGCATTATTAAAACTCTATTCATGATAAAGTAGGATGTACTTAAAAATTCTTTCCAAAAATAGGTAGGAAGACTTATTCATTTAGAATAGTTATGTCCATTTCATGAATAGTTCTATTTCTTCTTTCAAAAATTCAATTATTAGGTGTTATTTGTGTAGAGAAGGTGTGTTTAATACCAATATTTGACAAAATATAATTAAATTCTTAATTCTCAAATTCTCCACCATGAAAAATTCTCAATGAAATTATTTTAATAAATTTTTCATTTTGTACATTTTTGAAAAAGATTTCAAAAATAGTTAAAATTCACTTTTTTATTAGAAAATATAAGTAATTAAATTGAGAATAATCATCAACTATAGCACATGAATATAATTTTTATCCAACCTTTATACTCTGTATGATTAAAAAAATTTACATGGATAAGTTCTAAAGGTATAGTTATAACAATTTTGTTAATATATTTTAATGAGGGTTTGTGCTATTTTCAAATTTGGAAAGCATCATAGAATATATCATATTCAAAAATAAGACTAGGAAAATCAAAAACTAACTATTTATTATAAAATTTAGATAATGTATATATATTACAGTGTCGAAGTCTTCAATTCCAAATTCATGAATCATTTTTCTTAGTAGTTAAATGATTCACATTTTTTACACAAGGAATTTAAATCCAATGTATAAACATTTTCAGTTCTAGGTGCTCTAAATTTAAGCAACATACCCTTAAATACATAGTAGGAATTACTATAAAAATTAACTTAGAAACCATCTTTACAAAGTTGATAGATACTTATCAGGTTCTATTTTAACCCTCGTACATACAGTACATTGTTGATTGAGGTAGTCATTTGATCTCCAATAGTTCCAACTCCCAATATATTTTCTTTTGTATTTTCACTAAAAGGGACTAGTCTTCCATTCATTTGGGTTAGTGTATGGAATTATGATGAGTCTCCAATCATGTGTTTGTAACAGCTACTATCTATATACCATGTATCATTCGTGTTCTTGTGGCCCTTTTCCTGCAAAACAATATAAACATTTTTTTTTTGTTTTGGTACCCATATTTTCTTGTCCCCAACAATACAATTGAGCAATGATTTGGGAATCCAGATCTGCCCTATCATGCCATAATTTATATCTCATTCTAGAGAGATATTTTTAGGAATAAAATCCTTTTTAATACCATCTATTTTTGGATTTATCAAGTAATATTTATTAGTGAAATGTCATTTTATTCCACAATTATCACAGGTACTATTTTTTAAATTGGTCCCAAAATAATTTTGATATAATTTAGATTTTTTACCCTTTATTCCAATTCAAAATCATTATCTTTTAATAAAACTATTTCTAATAATATCATTTAATTCATTTTATTCATTTTTAAAAATAAGAGCGGTAATTTTATAAGATTATAGTTCATCCTAAAATTCTTTGATTATTTTATCATGATTAATACTAATTGTTATAGGAGAATTGAATTTATCAACTAGTTCTTGATGTTTTTTAGCATGGTATATCTTTCACCTAATATATAATTGTGAATATTTTCAATGATTTATGAATCTTTATTGTAGAATCATATTTCTCTTCTATCATTGAATAATAAGAAGATAATTTATCATTTGAGCAACTATCCATTTTGGAATCAAATACGTAATAAGTTTCTACATATTCTTTATGACCCATGCAAAACATGTTTTCTTTGAGATTTGATTGATCCTTCTATGAATCCGATTTTTATGAATTGCTGGAGTATTCAAATACACTCCACATATCTTTAATTGATGTTTTTTCCTTTATAGTCATAGTCAACATTTTATTGATATTTCTTTTCTGATATTTTTCTTTCACCTTTCAATTGAGGGAAATCAGGTCTGATGCTACCTAATTTTTTGTATTCACATAATCAAACTTCTCAGGGTTCTTTATAACCATTATAAGAGTATTTTATGAAGCCTCTTTTATTCTTGTAGAAATTTCTAATCTTCCTGGTTAGATGATCTAGTTATATTTTAGAATATGAGGAATACGATTTTTTTCTCGGTTTTGTCATCTTTTTTATTATACTATGCTTATGAGATGTTACATTCAGGGAAGTATTTTCCCATTTCATGAAAATCTTATTATCTTCAACATTGTCTTCAATTTATTATTTTTATATTATTAATGTTCCGACTAGTACTTTCACTGTCAATTTTTTTACAGGTGATGATTGAACAATTGTAGGAGATATGCAATTCCATTTTGAGAGCATTACTCTATGTACATTTGGTGTTTGATCAGATTGATTTATAGTATCTCCCAAGGAAGTAATGTTGCTGAAAAGAACAGTTAACATTCTATTCATCTCTATGATGATATAACCATCAAACTTTCTAAAAGTGTCAAATTTTTGTTTCGTAGTATCATATCTCATCTATTTGATGTTATCTGAAAATTAATATGTGAAAAATACTATTTTCCACATCTCGTAGATAGTAGGACATTGTTATACATGATTGAACTCATCAAGAACAAGTTCATAGATAATAGAATTCATTCCTTTTAAATTTATTTAATATTAATCTACTTTTTCAGCAGTCCAAGTCTCTGGATATTCAGCAATCACATATGGAGTAATGATCTTTGAATAATCATTGAATACAATATTCATTGGATAGATAATCATTCAATATTTACACCTTCCATAATTATCACAATTAATGTATGGATAATGAACCATAGACATTCCTTCTTTTTGATAATTCTTTTCCAACTGCTTTTTTATAGGCATTATTCTTTTTAGCATTCCGTAGCTTTATCCCAAAATCTCACCTATGATACCGATTGTTAGGTCAGAATAATACAATGATAACAAAAGAGGCTGGGAGAGGTGAATTGTTTCTTTTCTACAGTCTTCCACTATTCATTCTTTTGACTTACATTGTGAATTATGCAGATATTTAGTGTTTTATTTTGTAACGATTATGAGCAGTGGATAAATAGACAGAAAGAAAACAACAAATTTAAAGTAGTTTAAATCCTAGAGGCCCCCTAGTACACTCCACCAATGCTATCTCTCTGAGCTTTGTGAATTTCTCTAACAAGTTCCTATTATCAAAAGAAAACAAATCCAAAATATAGTTCATGTAGTTGACACATTTACAACAAGGTTAAATAGAGCATTCTGGTTCTTTAATTGGGAACCGATTGTCCACAGCTTAGCACAATAAGCTACAACTTCACTAAAATTGAGTTTGAGAAGTTAATACTCTAATAAATCAAAAGAGTGTGATTTGATTATAGTTTTTTGTAAACTTCATAGTTGAAGTAGAAAAAATTAATAGTAGATGGATCATTCTCTTTAAAAATGAAAGTTTTAAGAACAAATAGTTCGGAAGTGATCCTTGTTGCAAATGATCATCAATAATAATAGAAACACACAACATTATAAATCATACAGTAGCATGAGGTTGAAATATTTATATCTCAAATTTATAGCGTCTTCTTCCTGTAATAGAATTAATTGTTTGTTGTATGAGATCTTTAAAAGATATTCATAAATATATAGTCATATTTATGAATGAATGGATCTTTTATAACACATATCATATATATCACACACACCATATTGATTTCAAAAATACTTTGATCATATAAATAGATTTCTTTTGGTTAATTAGATCTATGGAAATCTCCTAAGTGAATGAATAAATTCCAAATCATATTGAGTAGCAGAGTCATAACTTCCCTTAAAGGAAAGAGTAATTTTCTCCAATGAATACAATTATTTGAATCAATTGTAATATGTTTTGAATCAATATTAGAGAAGATTCAAATCAACCAATAATTTTTTCAATACTATTTCATGAAACATATATAAAATCGTTAATTTAAAATACCACTATTGAGTATAAAAATGTATGGTTGAACTGTGCAATGTAGGGTTTGTTTGGATAGTGTATGGTCCCTTACAACATATGGTTCCTTAACTATAATTTCATCTATGTGTAATGTTGGGATAAAATTAATGTAGGGATGATGATCCATACGTTCATCCTTTTTAGGATAAGATTTCATACATAGTAGTTATTAACCATACGTTCAATTTCTCGAATGTATGGTATGAATAGTGTTTCCATATTCCAATATATGGTTGATATTCCATGTCCCAACCCATCCCAAAGGGGACCATGATGTGACTACCCCAATCCTACCTCCAATATTCCAGGGGCTGATGAATAGCACCGGGTAGGCAAATCCCACAAATGGGAAGCATTATCCTAAAGTACCTCTACACACACACATGCTCACATATAATTCAAAAATGATGCGCTATAAAAAAATTGAATGAATGCATGCATAACACTAAGATCTCTCAATGGAGTATGGAAGTAAAATTGTTGGAAAATAATCAAGGCCAAATACAATCCCACCAGAAAGAGTCTATAACACAAGTCCAATATCAAAGTAAAGGTTCTAGCTCTCTTGTTTGAAATCCATTAGAAAATAGCTTTGTCTTCCTTGTCTCACTAAGTAAAACATGGTCCTAGTCCACCTAGGACTCCTTCAAATGGTCGATCGTATGCATAAGACACAACACATGTGGGTAGAGGCCACATATGGGTGAGTATAACAATACAAAGTATGAAAACTCAAAACCATAAACTAATACATCAAAGGAAAGTTTAGTCATCTCTAAACATGTATTTTTCTACAACACATATAACAAGAATATCCTAAAATACTAAATAGAGACACCACATCTTCAGGAAATCACAACCAACTTCCATCCACATGATTATTCCTTAAGAATGGTTGTTTTAGGAGAACCCACTTTATCCATGATATCATGAGAGACTCCACAGAGAGGTCCATATCATATAGGCCCCACCTAAAGAGAACACGATGGTCAAGGAAGACTATGATACACAAAGAGTGGGTTATTCCCAGAACTGGATGGGGGACACCATAGATTACACCCAGAACCACTGGGTGATACCACATACCCAATCTGGATCAACCTGCTACATAGGGGATCATTACTAGAATCACTTGGGTATGCCATGGCCCCATCCAATGTATCCTTCTAGATGGAGGATCAGTACACTACTCAAGGGGGTTATGTGATTCCAAAATCTCCACTATGGGTGATAGAGGATCACACTATAGTATTAGGGAGGGAAATGATACTCTATTTGAGACCTGACCTCGATAGAGGATTAAAATACATTAATGTGTATGTAATTCTATTATAAAACCTCGAGTAATGTTTTAAGGGAAGAATCTCAACCTATATAAGAATAAAAAAACTCACCATTTGTCTCAAAATAACCGTTTCAATGTTATGGTATCAACACCACAGAGGAGTCTTCAATTTGATGTACCATTTAGGAAATATTCTTGATTGAGAGAAACATACCGAAGGCCTACCAGGGGTGCTGAAGACCTATCACTGTGGTTGTTCAATGTACCATATAGTCACTGCACCCAGGAGCAAACATCACAGTTGGTGCACCCACGAAAAATTGAGATTCTACGGCCCTGTAGTTGTCCACAATCAGGATCAGCCACAGTTTACCTAGATCCAACCTATGTATGACAAAGGTCTTCCCTGGCCCACTGGCCTAACCCGAACTGTCGCCCTGACCCGACCAATTCACCTGGCCCAGACCACTCTGTGTTCACTGCCATGTCTGCCACTACCATGTTCACCACTTCATCCTATCATCGTTTCCAACACAACATACTATTTCAGCTTCTACAGCCACATCCACTACTACCTCATGATGTTGTTGTTGTGTCTTTGTTTCACCACTCTGTCTGTCACCGCTACCCCCATACACTCCACTACCGCATGCCACCACTGACCATCGATCACCCCCACAATGCTGGTGATCCCTTCCATATAATTTTTCACATCCAATGATGATTCAAAAAACCAAACGGTTGTCGATATGAGATCTTTTGGTCCCTCTATCCATAGATCTATCATCATCTATGACTTCACCATGAATATGGGTATCTGATCATGTTTGGAATGACCTGAAAATGTCGATTCATCAATCGTTGGGTTCCAACAGCAAAATACATGAATAAATGAAGAACAAATGCACATTATAAAAGCTTTATCATCATTGGCCAAGATATTTTGGGTAATGATCAAGATCTTGGGATATAGGTTATAAAACCACATAAAATATATACCGACAACCTGTAAACAAATCCCAACCCAAAAATACGATCAATTTTTGTAATAATCTATTCGTGGTTAAATTTGAATTCGTCATGGGAATCAAGAATGAGGAATTAAACTAATAAATCATATGTCCTATCTCAATTTGGATCGATCATCAACGAAGAATGATTGAATTTCCATCATTGATGAGTTCCATATATTCTATTGGCACAATAATCTATGATTTGATCTTTTTATATTTCCATTAACATAAGAGAGTTCTCAGGTGTTTTATCCAATGGTCCTTCGACATCACTGAGGTTATGAGGATAACCCTAGATTTCCAACATAACGATAAATTTTAATTAAAAGTCATTCCCAAAGAATTAATTTTTAATAAATAATTTTATTCCTCTTACATCCCTATAATAATTTTCCAAATATTAACCATGATGACTAATGTTAGTTCATTCATATGGTAAATTTTCTCCAAACTCATTATTGCCCTTGAATTTTTGATCTAGGAACCCATTTAAGAGTTATTACATTTTTTAGGAAAACCGATTGTACGTGATATTAAATATTATACGATTTTTTAAAAAATTATTCCATGACCACCAGTCTATGGAATCACATGGTTCCTCAGTTACTGGTCTCAAAATCAATCAATATAATATACAAAAATAATACAAATAAAATTGGAGAAGTTACAATCTCTCAACCTTGGGTCTTTACGTCCAAAAAAATCCAAAACAATGGCTACTCAAATAGGTGAGGTAACTGGTCACCAATATGAGCCTCCTACTCCCATGTACTATCCTGAGGATTCATGTTCTTCCACTAGAAACTGAACAAATGAATATAACACCTAGAAAGGACCATCTCTTACCGATCCATGATCACCACTAGGTAATCCGAAGAAGTTTCTCCATCCTCAATGTCCATATTTGTCCAATTGATGCAGTGTGATGGGTTGTGTACGTATCTCTTCACATATGACACATAGAAGCCATCGGGTACCCGATCTAACTGCAGTGGTAGATCCAAGAGGTACGACACCTCGAAAACTCTTCACAGAATCTATAAAGGGCCGATGAACCAAGGAGATGTCTTACCTATCTGGCCAAATCTCTAAAATCTCCATCTAGGTGAAACCCAAAAGAACATGTTGCCTCTTTCCCTGAAATATGAAGGCCTCCATCACCTATTTGTATAAGAATTTTTTTCACTCTATGCAGTATTCATCTACTCTGGGATGATCTTCACCTTCTATATATTATCTTTCACCTACTCCGGGGTCATGAGTTCCAACTCTCCTGGGTCATCTCTGCAATGTGTTTACCCGCAAATTCACTCATAAAAGGCCTTGAATGGTACCATACCAATGGTGAATTGATAATTTTTTTTTATGATAACTCCACTAGTGGTGGGTGATTCTCCCAATTAAGTCCAAAGTCTAACATGGAAGTTTGCAACATGTACTCTAGAACCTAAATGGTCCGCTCAGTCTGGCCATCCGTTTATTGGTGAAATGTTGTGCTCAAGCATAGGTGGACCTCAAACACCTCCCATAATCCCACCATCTATCAGGATGTATAATTATTATTTGGATAAGAAACAATCTTCAATAGAACATCATGGATTTGAACTATCTCCTACACATATTGGCACCCACACTCTATACTGGACTCTACTCTCATATAGCTAAGAAGTGGTAAGAATTGGGGATTCAGTCAATGATCACCAATATGGCATCATTCCTCCTAGAAGTACATGGTAGATATGTTGAAAAGTATATCGAAATCACATACGTCTTCCATTATAATAGTTTAATGGGTTGAGATAAACCCACTAAAACTTGGTTCTCATCCTCACTTGCTGATAATTAAGGAATCTGGAAATAAACTCTGAAACTACATTTTTTATCTCTAGCCACCAAAACTGATGTTAAAGGTCTTGGTATATCTTCACCACACAAAGATGTACCACTAAAGGGGATGTATAAAACTCCCTCAAAACCTCCTCCCACAACTCCACGGGTACAACTGTACATCCTCCGAAAAGAATTCCATGCTCCCAACATTTTGAATATCCATCACAAGTATGCCCTGTGGACATCTGAGCATGTACAATTTCATAGATGGTATCACCATATTGTACCTCCATGAATCACTGTAATAGTAGAGGGGTTAAAACCATGACTTTAGGTAATATTTTCTATATCATCCCATAAAGGATAACTGTATTGAGGCCAACTACTCCAATGCGTCATTCACCAAATGAAAACTATATCTCCTACTGAGAGAATCTGTCACAAAATTCCCCTTCCTAGGAGTATAGTAAAATTCAATTTCGTAGTCCTGTATGAACTCTATCCAATGACTCTATCTCAAGATCCGATCCTTTTGAGAGATGACACACATGAGACTCCTATGATCATTGTAGTTGATAAACCGATCACCTATCTGTTAGTTTTTCTACATCTTCAATGCGAAGACTACAACTACTAACTTGAGATCATGGGTCATGTATTTCTACTCATTTGGTCTCAATTGGAGTGAACCATAGGCAATCAAAACTTTCCTTTACATCAGGACATAACCAGTCCCTGTCCCTAATGCATCATAGAACACCAAGTACTTGATTCCTTCCTCTAGTAACTTTAGGATGAGAGTGATCACCAACCTCTACCTCATCTCTTGAAAGCATTGATGGTACTTTTATATCCACATGAATGGCTTCCCATTATATTTCAAATATTTCAAGGTTTATGACACTCTAGAGATGTATGGTAAAAACCTCTAATAGTACCCTTCCAGTCTAAGGAAACTCCAAACCTCGGTAATACTTCGTGTTGGATCCTAAGAAAGAAATGCCTCAAACTTCACTAGATCCATTACAAATGCTTCATCTGAGATGATTTTCCCCAGAAAATGGACCTCTTGAATTCAAAATAGTCACTTTGAGAGCATCATGTAAAGTTAGTGCTCTGAGAGTGTGTCACGGACCATCCTCAAGTGTTTCATTTTTTCCTCCTCAGACGTTGAATACACTAGGATGTCATCGATGAAGACCACATTAAATCGATCTAGGTAAGGATAAAAGATCAGGTTCATAAGTCCCATGGAAAGTGCTGTGGTTTTATTCACACTATGAAATATCAACAATTAATCAGAGTGACCATAACAAAATTGTCAGTCCGTATTTGGTATATCAGTATCCCGTACTTGCAGCTAGTGATATCTGGATTTGACGTAAATTTTTGATAACCATCTTGCCCATTTCAACTAATCGAAGTGGTCGTAAATCCTTGGTAGTGGATACTTGTTCTTCATGGTCACTTAGTTTATAAATTGGTAATCCACACATAACCTCAAGCTCTCGTATTCCATATTTTCAATCAAAACGGGTGCTTCCCTGAGTAAAAGACTGAGTCTTATGAAGCCCTTCCTCTATAAGTACTCCAATTTTACACTCATATTATAAAGCATTGTAGGAGCCCTCTGATATGTAGGTATATATATTATTATATTATTAGTCTGTAGATAAATCCAAAAGTCTATATCTTTGCTAGGAGGTAGACATGGAACATATTTAAGAAATACGTTCATGTACTCTTCCATCAGTGCATGAAACTTAGGACTCATATCATCCAGTAAACTGATGGTAAGGCTATCCAAATGATGATTAATCTATTGGACCCTATTATGTGTGATTAAATCCTTCACTCCATGTTTTTCCTTTTCACTAAAAAAGGGAAATATGGTTCCATGACTGTGAACTCACCACACTCTTCACCTAAAATAGTCAATCTAAGAAAGAAATACAGATAAACAATCCATATCAAGAATGTAGTTGTAAGGCCTCGACGCTGCTAACAAGATATTCCCACCAAAACTCTTTCCTCCCAAAGTTAGGTCACATTGTCATCACCAATGTGTGATCATCAATTCTCCTCCAGTGGGAGTATCCAATCACGAGGGTCAACGAAATGGTTCAACTAGAATCTTTGACACCTAGAAAAAGTTTATGGAAAGAAATGAATGAATTGCACCTGTGTCAGTCAAAAATATAGATAAGGTAAAAAATACAAGGATCATACCTCTTATCATAAATAGAGCCTCAGGGTCATAAGCCTCCATCACCTATAGCTAGAATCTACCCTACCTAATAACCCCCTGAGCCTAGCGTGGACCACCAAAGGGTGCTGGTGGTAATAATGTGAACCTCTAACCACATCTTGATACCCTAGCCACCCCTTTTCCACATCTTCCACCATGCGGACCACCCTGTTGCTATTTTATTCACTACCTCGATGGTACCTCAAACGTTTCCCAATTAGTTGTATGATGGGTTAGGAAATCTTGTGTCAGATGTCCTAGACCACTGTATGAGTAACACCATATGCCCTTGGGCTGATTCGAACAACCATGGTAGACCTGCACCACTAACTTGGAGTCCTGGGATTACACCATAAGCACTTGATCTAGATGGATCTATGCGAATACCATCAACTACAAGCTGCAAATGTCTCTACTACTTGGTTCCCATTGGTTGCTGCCACTAATGGTGTGTTATTTGCAAAAAAAACTCTCCACTAGCATGGATCACTCAAGTACACTAGCATAGGTAGTAATTCTATGGGATACCACTGAAACCCTCATGTCCCAAAATAAGATTTTCTCAAAGGTCCAAGACCTGAAGAACTAGCCTCATACCATATTTAAGGAGTATCATGAAGGATCAGTAACCTTTTATAAATACAACACTAGAGCCATACTGACCTACTGTTGATTTAGAAGCTCATGTATGCATACCGATCGCAATGTGGCTGGGTAAAAATACTCCTCGAATAGATAATTGAAGTCTATCTAGGATAGATATTTCTTATCATGTGACTGAGTCACAAAGATCCACCATCACCCCAAAGACCCCTAAATAAGATTCAAGACAAGGAATTCCATATGGTCATAAGGAATCCTCATAAGGAAGAAAACACTAGTGAATGCCTCTAGCCAATCATCATCCATCTTGGAGTCAAACAAACCCCAAAACCTATGAGGTCACCACCTATGAAACTTGTGTAATGAACTCAGCCTGTATTTATCCTCTGTGGGTTGTTATGGTAGTAGATGCTACTCGACAGGTGGTTGTATATCTAGTAAACCACCTAGAGGTTCTATCCATAGTATATACCCCTATACCATTGCCTCCCCACTAGGTAGATCATCCTCTTGATCACACAGTGGAATCATGGATGGCTATATATGTGAATGCATCTTGAAAAAAAACATGATGTATCATTGTCAATAGAATTTATCTAGAGAGTTGACTCATGAAATACATGCGAAACACAACCATTCATATATGATGAATGTACCATTGTTTTTCCCTAAGACCAGTGTTTTCATGTACCTAGTTAAATATAAGGTATTCAGAGTCCTGTTGTATGGATAAATACACTCCAACAATAGAGTCCATGTCTAGAAAGCCAAACTTGAAATACTTAAACACTATTTCCCCAAACCAATCTCATAGACTTCTAGTCCTAAATTAAAACTGACATGCTCTGATACCACTCTATCACAACCCATCCCAAAGGGTCCTATGCCATGACTACCCCATACCCACTTCCAATAGGCTAGGGTATAGTGAATATCATAGAGTAGGAATATCCTAGAAATCGGAGGCATTATCCAAATGTACCTATACACATGAAGACATATCCAAACCACAAATGTTTACATTTATAACAATTAAAAAAATGAATTCATAAATCACTATTCTCACAATAGAGTATGACAGTAAAAGTATAGGAAAGTAAAGATGTCCAAATAACCCCCCCCACAAATATTATGTAACAAAAGTCAAAACTGAAAGTATAGGTATTGGGACTACTATCTAAAATATAGAGGAACACACCTTTTTCTGTCCAGTCTCACTAAGAACTACCTTGTAATGACCCAAACTATCATTAATGGAAATCCCACTTGATATAATTAAATATATCTTTATGTAAAATGTTTATATAAAATTTCAAATTCTTTGGTTTTATGTTTTTTTATTTTAAAATACTATTATGAATTGTGACCATTTTTAATATATCTGTTGAACATTGGTCACATGATTAGTATAAATATAGGGCTCTAATAAATCCAATTTACTCAGAAAAAGGAAGCAGTGGCCTCATCCAGTAGACGTGCCCCATATGAAGCCTGTTTTTCATAGATTGGGAAGGATGTGGAATCATTGGTCTTCACACTTGACCAAGCCCAATCTTATCTTGAATATGTTAAGCTCTATTGGGACCGCCTACGAGAGAAATGGATGTTGATAGAGATTACCACCCGAGCAATGTTATCCGAGCCACCCCAAGAGTCTGTCACCATAGCACACCTTACTCTTCAGTCTTATGTGGGTGTTATAAAGGGTTATGTAACAATAAATTATCATTATGGTCTTGTAAATTATTTTTCTATATAATAATGTTTATACCTTCATTTAATTATTGTTACCTTGTAGAAGGTTTTTAAAGCACAAATATTATTTTTAGTTAATATTCAACTAAGAAATATATTTTGATGAATTAATGGATTTTTGAATTAAATAATATTTTAATAAAATATTATGAATTTTTTTTAAATTAGTTTTTATTAAATATAAATGATTGTATAATTTTATGAATGCAATCGTAATTTTTATTAACGTTTGAAAGCCATTTTTGTCAAAACCCTGAATTTTGATAAATGTAGGTTTTTATTTTAAAAGTTGAAATTAAAATATTTATAAAATTATTTAGATAAAATAATATTATTTCTAGAATCTGTATGTCGAAATTATCCAATGGTGAATTTTTTATAATTTTCTGAGGCAGTCAATTTTTTGGGTAAAAATTAAATACCGTTTAAATATATAATGTGTTTTATTACATCATAATGACCCAATAGTGATGTAATAAAATAATATAAGCTTTATTTTAGGCCAATATATGTTTTAATATTAAATAATGTGATTTTGGGTTTTTTTGACTTATTTTAAAAAGCATTAATAGACCCTTCAGGACATATTAAACATCTTGTCTTTTTAAATTGTTTTCCTTAGGAGTGTGACTCACCACCCCATATGAAACCCCATTATATTAAGAAGTTAAGACTTTGGCCCCATAAAATATTTTTTTATAATTCCCTTTTCCAAAAACTGTGGGCAAAAACAATGTTCTGGTTTGTGGTTTGGATTAGTTTAATGTGTGGTGTCCCAAACCTAAATAATAATGAATTCCCTCACCTTTCCTATATAAACCCACCAAGATCCCTCTTAATATTCACTAAAAGCCTTCATAGATTGTCCAACCTATGCACTAATCTCTATAGAATCCTACCAAGGTTCCCCAAGCTCTATAGAAGCCTCTCTCAAGCCTCTCTCAAGAATTTGGAAGAACACTTCCAAGTAAGGGTTTTTTCTTCCTTTCTCATTTTTCCAATTTTCCTAATGTTTTTACGACCTTTCAATATCTATTATAAATGTTGGGGCAAGTTTTTGAACCTCCCCTCATACAGCTCTCTATATGGTTTAATGATGGGATACTCCATTCTCTCTCATTAAATTCCTCCCATGTACACCCATTACTATACTGAAATTCCAAAAGGAAATTCTCTCTCCTCTTTTACATTCAAGAAATTCATTTGTATCATGAATCTAAATTACATTACAATTTTTGGGAAATGTATCTATATTACCCTATTAATTTCTATTTCATGTACATATGATTAGACACCCCTTTCTCTCTCATCAACCATTTGGATGAATTCTTATGTCCCGCCCTTACGCTGCTGAAATTGCACCAATTTTCCAAGCCAATGTCATTGTGTAGTGAACACCATGCCCATATCTCTATCAAGGGTATTCAACTTTATGAACATTTATTTATTTATTATAAAGTTTCAAGTATGAATTCCAAATTCCTTTATCAGGGAATAAATGATTATGTTTTATGAATCCATGTTATATGATCCATGTGGCACACTTATGCATGAAATGAAATGTTTAAGAAGGGTGCGCCCTTATAGCGCTCCAATGCATTGGTTAAAGTATAGTATCATAATATTTCATGTGAAATGGGTGTTTACTCATGATAATTCAAGTGCAACGAGGTTTTACTAGTGCTTTATGTGCAATGAGGATTTACTCATGCTCCATGTGCAATGATCCTTGGCTCATGCTAATTCTATGTTAAGTATTGTTGCCACATTTCCATGTTATGATTATCATGATTTATCATGACTTTATGTTTATGCTTATCTTGTGCTCTATTGATATTCCTATTGTCTAACATGTATTGTATTCTTCATGTTATTCCATGATTATTCCCTTACTGGGATTTATAGCATACACCTTTCTTATGCATGTCCTCAGGTTATCCCATGCAATGCTAAGTACGAGGGAATGTAGTGGTCATGTAAAGGAATTATTCAATAAAGATGTTGTATTTTCATGTTTTAATTTGTTATTTAATTATCCCAATCCCCAAATATACTAGACCACTCTATCATCTATGTTATATCAAGTGAAATTTAAGTAATAAATTACGTTTAATTGTGTAATAAAAGATCAGGGTTGTCATAGTTGGTATCAGAGGATAGGTTTAGTTAATTTTGGAATTAGGATTAGAAAACCCTAGTGAAGCATTAGAGACAAGAATAAGTATAATAAAAACATCCCTATGTTTTGGTGAGTATTGAGTAAGCGGTTTATCAAGAAAATACATCCCTGTTTGGATAAGAGCAGGTAGAGGTGGCTCCGGCATAGATGTATCCTAGGGGTAAAACCCAAAAAAACCCCTTTGAGCTAGACTCGAATGGGAACTAGTGGTTGACAACGAGCCTTGCAACACTCTTGGTTACGACACTACCAAGGGATATGATTTGGTAAATTCAAAAGGTTATTATGAACTATTATTAATGGAAAAAAGATACTCGAAGAATATATGTTAGAAAGTAGATCATGGATAAAATAGACTGAAGCCAATAGTTTCATATGTTACAGAAATAAAATTTATATATTAGTCATTAGTTTTGTCCCTAGATTAACTTTTATGTCTTGCCCCTAACTCTCCTTTTATTCTAGCCAATGGCTGATAATAGGAGGACTCATGCTAACAACTGATGTGAAGATCAATGTAATGATTGTACTAACGAGATGCCCAATCCAATGGTAGTGGGAATCACAGATATTGTCATGATTATCTCTCAGATAACTCATGATTTGAATAGAAACATGGGTCAAGAAGAACGTTCAACCCCCCCTAAGAATGTAGAAGTCACTATCGAGAGCTTTAGGAGACAAAGGTCACCTACTTTTAATGGATCATCTGATCCCTCAATCGCTGAACAATGGATCAACTCCGTTGAAAATATTTTCTCCGTCCTTCAATGTTCTAAAGAATAGAAGGTTATCCTAGATGTTTATCATATGGAGGGTGAAGCTTATCAATGGTGGATGTTGATAAAAAATATGAAGCCTGAGGAGCAGATCGAGGCATTGGAATGTAAGGATTTCCGCAATATGTTTTTCGATAAATATTTTCCGCGCACCATCCGGCTTAAGATGGAAAGGGATTTTCTTTCCCTCAATCAAAAAGACAACGAATCTATTGGAGATTATGAGGAAAAATTCACAAGGCTTGCACGGTATGCTTCTGGCATTGTCATTACCCCCGAATTCAAGGTTGATCACCTCTTTGGTGGGCTGAAACCTATCCTGTAGAATGAACTGGAAATCCGTGACCTCGACAGCTATGAGGAAATTGTCTGATGTGCCCTCAAGTTCGAAATGGAGATTAGTGAATTGTAGGGGTATCTCGGGTATAAGAAGTGTAAGGTGGAATTCAATGCTGGCAGTCCGATGGATAAATCCAATGGTGCTAAGAAGATCCAGCACCCCACTTGTGAAAGGTGTGGAAATATGCACCCTGGAAATTCCCTGAAGGGTACGGGAAAATGATTTAGGTGTATAAGAGAAGGGCACCTAGTTGTTAATTGTCAGCATGAAAATCCCGTGGTTGCGACATTGGAGAGGAACACTCCGTTAGACACTCAACACATTGTTAATTGCAACAATTACAAAGAACCATAGTACCTTGAAAATCAGTGCCCTAAGACAAGGGTTTTCAGAGGAAACCAACAAAATCCAAGGTAGCAAGGGAGAGCTTTTTCCATCAATACTTCTGTAGTGAACCTCGACAATGAAGTGGTGACAAGTACACTAGTTATTAATTCAAGAATAGTGAATTTTTTTTTTGATTCAGGTTCTATGAATTCTTTTATATCTCAAATTTTTATTAGATCAATCCCATCACCACAAAAAATCTTGTAAGTGAAGATGTTGGTGAGTACGGAAAATGGGGAAATCATTGCATCCCCTGAATATAACTCCCCCAATCATAATCTATGGATTTCACTTCCTAGAAAACCTCATCATACTCCCTCTGGTGTAATTTGATTCTATTTGTGGCATGGATTGGCTTTCCTTATATAGAGCCAACATAAATTTCTGTGAGAGGGAAATCACACTCTATGTGGAGAATCGACCCCCGATTATTTACGAGTGCAAGGAGGAAAATGAATCTTTTTAAGCTCCATTATATCAAGTGTGGATATTAATGACCTATGAGAATTCCTATCGAGATCAGATGATTATTTCTAAGGTGGAAACCATCCTAGAGGACATGCCTATTGTGTAGGAATTCGCTGAAGTGTTTCATGAGGAATTGACTGGTCTTCTTCCTAGTAGAGATGTTGAATTCTCAATTGAACTTATGCCTGGGGTGTTACCAATCTCCAAGACTCCGTATATAATCTTTGTTGTGGAGCTTGAGGAGATGAGGAAACAACTATTGGAGAATCTGGATAAAGGGTTTATATACCCAAGTGCTACACCATGGGGCGCACCAGTCCTCTTCGTCAAGAAGAAAGATGGGTCAATGAGCCTTTGCATCGATTATCATGAGCTTAACAAAATAACGATAAAGAACAAGTATCTAATCCCACAAATACATGACTTGTTCGATCAGCTACATGAAGAACAATACTTATACAAGGTGGATTTGTGGTCGGGATATTATTAAGTAAGGGTGAAGAAGGAAGATATCCACAAGACTACTTTTCGTACAAGATAATGGCACTATGAATTCATAGTAATGCCTTTAGGACTCACTAATTCTCTATAAATATTCATTTACTTGATGAATAGAGTCTTTAGAAATTACCTCAACAAATTTATGGTAGTCATTATAGATGATATTCAGATATAATCCAAAACTAAGGAGGATCATGAGAGGCATCCGAGAACTCTACTGGAGACCTTACAGAAGGAGAAGCTCTATGAAAATTATAGAAAGTGTGATTTATGGTTGAAGGATGTCTCATTCTTGGGTCATATCATCAAAAAAAATGGGATATCTATGGATCCCTCCAAAATAGATTCAATTGAGGGATGTCCGAGACCAACATCGGTAACAGATATCCATAGCTTCTTGGGGTTAGCTGAATATTATCAATGATTCGTGAGAAATTTATCACGATTGTCCAACCCTCTTACCAAGGTAACTCGTAAGGTATTAAAGTTTTCTTGGCGTGATGAATGTGAAGAAAGCTTCAAGGAGTTGAAAAGGAGGCTTATCACTGCACCCATTCTCACTTTACTCACAAGTGGAGAACTTTTTGGGGGTATTCAGTGATTATTAAAAGAAGGGAATGGGATGTATGTTGATGCAAAATGAAAAAGTCATTTCCAATTATTCATGGAAATTAAAAGTTCATGAACAGAATAATCCAACACATGACCGCAAGGTGGCTGCATTGATCTTTACATCGAAAATTTTGCAGCATTAACTATTTGGGGAGAAGTGTAAAATATATACAGACCACAAAAGCCGCAACTATATATTCACAAAGAAAGAGTTGAACATGTGCCAACAAATATGGTTTGAGATGATCAAAGACTTTGACTGCTCAATTCATTACCACCCTGGGAAAGTGAACAAGGTGGCAGATGCCCTAAGTAGAAAGGACCCATCGATTCTATCATTGATGAGAATTGAAAAGGATCCAATCTTCTTTGATTTGATGAAGATGGACGTGGGAATCAAAAAAAGGGACATCATCAATTTTTTCACAAATTATTTCTCAACTGTCACTTTTGTAAAGGTTAAAAGATGCTCAAAAAGATGATGTAGGAATTCTAGAAAAATTTGAAGCTATCAGAAAAGGGAAATCCTCAGAGATTAATGTTAATGATGAAGGAATTGTGAGATTTGGGAAAGGACTATGTATTCTATCATGTCTGGAGCTGAATAAGGAACTTTGGATGATGCACATAGTTTCAATTTCTCTATTCACCCAAGAAACAAAAAGATGCATTGAGATATCCAAGAGCATTATTGTTGGGATAATATGAAGAAGGAGATCGCTAAATATACATCAAAGTTCATGGTGTGTTAGAAAGTGAAGGCAGAGAGGCAGAAGTCTAAGGGGATGAGGAAACCTTTGCCCATACCAGAATGGAAATAAGAGAACATCACCATAGACTTTTCCACCGGAATTCTGAAGACATCCAAAGGAAACAATGTAATATGGGTTGTTGTGAATCATCTTAAAATGGCTACAAAATTCATTTCTATTCAGGAGGATTTCTCATTGGATCAACTAGAACATATATATATCAGGAAAGTGGTAAGGCTACATGGAGTACCACTATCTATTGTGTCTGATCATGTTCCAAGATTCAACTCTCAGTTTTGGAAGAGTTTTTAACATGCTATGAATACCGAACTGAACTTTAGTATGACCTATCATCCTAAAACTGATGGACAATCTGAGAGGACTATCCAATCAATTGAGGACATGTTGAGAGTATGCTCAATGGACTTTAAAGGAAGATGGGATCAACATCTTCCACTGGTTGAGTTCTCTTATAATAACAGTTTCCACTCGAGCATCCAAATAGAACCATATGAAGCCATTTATGGGAAAAGGGTCAGAACACCAGCATGTTGGGATGAGGTCAGTGAGTGTAAGCTTCTTGGACCAGAAATGGTCGTAGAGGTGGTGGAGAAGGTGAAAACCATTCAGCAGCATATCAAGGTAGCCCAGAGTCGATAGAAGATTAATGCAGATAATAGTCGATGAGAACATGAGTTTAATGTTGGAGAAATGGTATTTCTATGCATATCTATATGGAATAAGGTCATGAGGTTTGGAAAGAAAGGGAAGTTAAGTCCAATGTACATCGGTCCCTTCGAGATTCTTGATCGTGTTGGGTCTGTGGCCTATCGACTAGCACTTCTCCCTACCACGGCCAAAGTACATGATGTCTTTCATGTATCCCTCCTAAGGAAGTACATACAAGACCCTTGAAATGTACTCTCTTAAGAGGTGGTACATTAAGAGAATGATATTTCTTATGAGGAGAAAGTAGTGAAGATCTTAGATCGAAGAGGAAAAGTTCTATGAAAAATGACAATGCCCCTCATCAAGGTGTTGTGGAAAAACCACAAGTTTGAAGATACAATGTGGGAATAATAGGAAATGATGAAGCAGAGTTACCCACATCTATTTTAGTGCGGAAAAAGAAAATTTCTAGGGTGAAATTTCTTAAGGGTGGAAGATTGTAACGACACAAAATTTAATTAATGTAAATCCCTCTTGATCTAATTAAATTTCTATTTAAGTAAAATGTTTATATAAAATTTCAACTGCTCTGATTAAATGTTTTTGGATTTTTAAATACTGTTAAGAATTTTGACCGTTGCTAATGTAGCAGTTGAATAGCGATCACATGGTTAGTTTTAATATAGGGATTTAACTAATCCAATTTACTCTGAAAAAGGAAGCGATGACCTCATCCAGTAGATGTACCCCATATGAAGCCCATTTTTCCAAGATCAGAACGGAGGTGGCAGCCTTGGCATTCTCTCTTGACCAATCCCAATATGACCTTGAATATGTTATTCTCGAGCAGGACCACCTACAAGTGAAATTGATGTTGATAGTGATTACCACCTGAGCAATGTTATCTGAGCCACCCCAATAGTCTGTCACCATCACACACCTTACTCTTCGATCTTATGTAGGTGTTATAAGGGGTTATGTAACAAGGCATTATCACTATGGTCATGTACAATATTCTTGTATATAATAATGAATATACCTTCATTTTATTATTGTTACCTTGTAGAGGGTTTTTAAAGCACAAATAGTATTTTTTTTGTTAATACTAAACTAGTAAATCTATTTTGATTAATTAATGGATTTTATAATTAAATAATATTTTAATAAAATATTATTATTTTTATTAAATTAATTTTTATTAAATATAAATGATCGTATAATTTTACGAATGCAGTCGTAATTTTTATTAAGGTTTGAAAGCCACTTTTGTCAAAACCCATGAATTTTTTATAAATGTTGGTTTTTATTTTAAAAGTGAAAATTAAAATATTTAGAAAATTATTTAGATAAAATAAATATTATTTAGGGAATCAGGATGTTGAAATTATCCAACGGTGAATTTTTCATAATTTTTTGAGACAGGAAAAGTTTTGGGTAAAAATTAAATACCGTTTAAATATATAATGTGTTTTATGACATCATAATAACCCAATTGTGTTTTAATAAAATTACATAAGCATTGTGTTCGGCCAAAATATGCTTTACCATTAAAATAAAGTGATTTTGGGTTTGTTTGTATTATTTTACATATCATCAATGGACCCTTTAAGACTTATTATACATCTTGTCTTTTTAAATTGTTTTCCTTGGGAGTGTAACTCACATCCACATAAGCAGCCGAATTATTTTAAGAAGTTCACACTTTGGCCTTGTAAAATATTTTTTTCCACTTCCTTTTTCCAAAAACTATGGGCAAAAACCATGGGCTGGTTTGTGGTTTGGATTATTTTAATGTGAGGTGTCCCAAACCTAAAAAATAAATAATTCCCCCACCTTTCCTATATAAACCCACCCAAGATCCCACTTCCTCCTCACTCAAAGCCATTGGAGTTCATCTAAACTTAGCCATAGTCTCTCTGGAATCCACCCAACGTGTCCTAATCTCCCAAGAAGACTCTCCCAAGCCTCTCTCATGCTTTTGGAAGCACACTTCCAAGTAAGGGTTTTGTCTTCCTTTCTCATTTTTTCCAATTTTCTTATTGTTGTTATACCCTTTTAATTTCAATTATAAATGTTGGGTTATGGTTTATAAACTACCCCATACATTACCTTTTATTTTTTAATGATGGGATACACATTTATCTCCCATTAAATTCCTCCCATGTACACCCGTTACAAAGCCAAAATTCCGAAAGGAATTTCTCTCTCCTCTTTTACATTCACGAATGATTTTTGTATCATGACTCTAAATTCTATTAAAATTGTTGGGACATGTATCTCTATGACCCTCTTAAATTATATTTCATGTACATATTATGAGACACCCAATTATCTCTCATCAACCATTCTTATTCATTCTTATGTCTAACCGTTACGCTGCCAAAAGCGCACCAATTTTCCAAGGCAATGTCATTGTGTAGTGAATACCATGCCCATTTCTCTATCAAGGGTATTCACATTTATGAACATTTAATTATCGATTATAAAGTTTCATGTATTAATTATACATTCCTTTATCATGGAATAAATTATTATGTTTTATGAATCCTTATTATATGATCCATGTGGCACACTTATGCATGAAATGAAATGTTTAAGAAGGGTGCGCCCTTATAGCACTCCAATGCATTGGGAAAGTATAGTATCATGATAAGTCATGTGAAATGGGTGTTTACTCATGATAATTCAAGTGCAATGAGGTTTTACTCGTGATTCATGTGCAATGAGGATTTACTCATGCTCCATGTGCAATGAGCCTTGGCTCATGCTAATTCCATGTTAAGTGTTGTTTCCACATTTCCTTGTTATGATTATCATGATTTATCATGACTTTATGTTTATGCTTCTCTTGTGCTCTATTTAAAAGCCTATTGTCTAACATGTATTGTATTCCTCATGTTATTCCATGATTATTCCCTTACTGGGATTTATATCTCACCCCTTTCTTATGCATGTACTCAGGTTATCCCATGAAATGCTAAGTATGAGAGAATGTTGTGGTCATGTAAAGGAAGTTTTCAATAAAGATGTTGTATTTTCATATTTTAAGTTGTTATTTAATAATCCTAAGTCCCAAAGACACTATAAATGTCAATCTTCTATGTTTTATCAAGTGAATTTGATGTAATAAGTTGTGTTTAATTGTGTAATAAAAGATCAGGGTTATCATACACCTGGTCCTGGTCTACCTAGGTTTTCATCAAAAGGTCAATCTTCTTTAGAAGTCATGATAGCTGGAGGAAAATCCAGTGTAGGGGAATGCATAAAAATACCTTATAGGAAACCCAAAAACAAAAAACTAATACAATAAAGGAAATTATAGTTCGCTCTAAAAGGGTATATGTCTACAACACATATATCAAGAATATCCATATATACTCATGAGAGACACCACACTATTATGTTGTCACTAACAACTACCATCCCATGGATTCTGCTTGAAGCATGATCTTTATGGGAAAACTCACACCACAATCCATGTTATCATCAGAGACACTCCACGAAGTGGTCTAGCTCATTTGGGCCCCAACCAAAGAGATCACATCTGTCAAGGAAGACTATGATACATAGAGAGGGGGTCATGTCTAGAACTGACTGGGGGACCCCATGGATCATGCCCAGAATAGCTGGAGGATAACATTTACCCAATATGGATCAACCCTCTATGTAGGGTGTCATTCCAAGAATCACTAGGGGATGCCACAAAACCTACCAATGCATCCCTCTAGATAGAGGATAAATATTATTCTCAAGGGGGTTAAATGATTATTCAAAATCCAATAGGGGAAATAGAGGTTTTCACTCCAGTATCGAGGAAGGATACCATACTCAATCTGATACTGGACCTCTAGAAAGGATTATAATCTAGTAATGTGGATGTAATTTCATACTTAACCCCCTAGTGAAGGACCAAGGTAATGCTCCAAAACTATAATGTTCCAAACTAAAAACTCACCACATGTCTCAAAATGATCGTCTCAATGTTAGGGTCTCAAAAGCATAGATGAATAATTGATTGGATGCTCTATTTAAGAGATATGTTTGATTGAGAAGAACTTCCCATAGGATTTCCAAGGGCCTAAGACCATCCAACTTGGTCAACCATTGCAGTTGGTCGACTTATCATGTGTCCTGACGGTGTGGTCACTTCACTAGTGGTAAACCATTGTATTCAGTGAGCCCATGTCAACTTGAGCTTCCACAGAAATATGGTCAACAACAATAGGGATCCACCTTGGTTTCCTTGGATCTGACCTGGGTTTGGCATAACCCACATGACTGACCCCGACCCGATGACCCGAACCAGCCCATCTGCTTGACCCAGCCCGCTCCGCTTCCATCACCACACGTCACATCCGAACTAGTGGTCCCTTCCACAGAGCACCTCCCATCCAACAATTCCTAAAAAACCAAACAGTCCCATATCCATGGTACATTGAACCCAATCTACACAAATATGGCCTTAATTGTCAATTCACCTCAATTCCGGGGGTCCAATCATTTTCAGAACCCCCTGCAAATGTAGATCATGGAATCACACGATTCCAATGATGAAGAATTTGATAAATGGAGGAAAAAATACCCATGAGGAAAGGTTTATCATTGTTTCCCAAAAAATATTGGCTAACGATTAAGATCAGAGGATTTAGGTTAGAAAACCACATCAAATAAATCTCGATAACCCATAAAAAAATCCAATCCCACAAATATATTTTATCTATGAGCTAATATGTTTGTGGATTAGTCAGTGTTCATCATTGGAATTATTAAGGGGGAATTAAACCAATTAATCATATTCCATACCACAATTTGGATTGATCATTGATGAAGAATGATTTCATTACCATCATTGATGATTCCCACAAATTCTGTTGGCACAATGATCGGAAATCTGTTCATTATTTGTTGTCATTTTCCTAAGATAATTCTCCAGAGTTCTCTCCTATAGTCTTTCGAAATATCTTGGGTTATGTGGCTAAACCTGTATTTCTAACATAATGAAAAAAATGTAAAGAAAAATTCATTGCATCGAAAACAATTTTTAATAAATAATTTTATTTCTTTTTCATCCCCAACAGATTTTCCACAAACGACCCTTGTCAATTTAAGTTAGGTCACGCCTAGGGTAAATCCGTTGTTCTAAACTCAATGGTCACCTCTTATTTTTTATCTGGGAACCGATTTAAGAGTTGTTTCACTTTGTAAATAAAACAATGTGTGAATTATATTAAATATATTAAAAAAATTCAAACATTTATTCTGGGCACACTTGTCCTAAAAATCCCACATCGTCTCAGCGTCTGGCCTCGAAATCAATCCATATAATATCAAAAAACAATACATAGAAAATCCAAGACATTAAATTGCATACATTATTGGGAACCTAAATGTAGGGTTTCTAATCTATATGCTTAATATCCAACATAGCGTTTCCCCTCCATATGCAAATAGTTCAATTTAGCATAGGGATGATGAACCATATATTCATTCACCGAATGTAGGGTATGAATAGTGATTTCATAACACATCTTATAGATTTTTCTTTCATCACAGATAAAAAAAATGATATTTATTCCTAAAACATAATTAATTCAACTTTATTAGAGAAAAAAATAAGGGTAATTGTGAGCATCAAAATGAACATTTAATATAGAGAATTTTTTAGACAATATATTCCAAACATGGTTTTCTCACCCAACAAAGATGACAATAGATAGGTCTCATAAATCACTAAATTAAAAGGGATCAAACCAATATTCAAATACATTATACACAAATTATCAATGAATAAATTAATTAGAGTTCACATTTGGTTGGAACAATCAGAATATTGCATATGTTTTCAACTAAATAGTCCATTTGGTTAGGTTTAGAGTCTTTATATTTAACCGATGATTAAAAAAATGATTATAAAGGGTAATGATAACTAATAAGAAGGTAATAAAGATATATAGAAGGAATTAATTCAACCTAGTTCATGATTGAAACCGAAATTTGTCCAAATATTCCACTACCCTAATGGAGAAAAATGGAAGATTAGAGGAAATCCAAATCCAAAGACTTACCAGGGATTGATCAGACAAACAAGACATCTGGAATAGAGTAAATGATTCCAAAATCACCTAGAATTCATTATAAGACATGATGAGGAAGTTTTCATGTAAAAATAGTGAAAATTCTATTATCAAGAAATCCTTTAATCCGCTGCTTCTGATAAATACATGATGTGTAACCCTGTTTCACATATTGTATTTCTCACTTAAGAGTTATGTTGAAAAACCCATCAACTAGGGTTAATATTTATCATACACAACTTTAACATGACATGAACAGTTTACATGAAGTGTTACCACTTCACTCCATATACTAGTTCACAACATGTTTCTGGTGGTAACTACACATTTCATAACATGTACACAATGTCTAAATTCCAAGGAGACAATTTTTAGTCCAATTTCAAAAAAAAGGACAAGAACCATCTCAAAATGCTTCTATATCATGTAAAAACGTCATAAAACAATTTTACACATTTTTAACAAGACTCTGTTAATTTAAAAAAACATACATCCCTAAACTTTAGGTAATTTTGTCCAATAAAGGCTCTCCAACTCTGACAAAAAATCAACCACCAAGGATTAAATAAAAAGGAAATCCTAATGAAAAAATTTTAATTGAAAAACTCCAAGAGTGATGTACCTAGAAAAAAATGGTTCTCAAAACCACCACACTATATAATATCTCTTCCCCAAGATTCTTTGAGAAAAATTTTGGGGTATTGGAAAACAATTCTATCCATTATGCTTACATATCAGACTCCCACTCCCACGTATCATTCAGAATATGGCCATGCTACCACAATACAAGAATAATGTAATTTCCCTAACCCAGAGATACATCTCATTATGGTATAAAATCCTCATCGGTAGCTCCTAAAAGGATACATTAACACAAATCTTAACATCCTACACATCCACCACATGAAATCAGTCAGGATAATATATCTGAATTTGTAACATGTCAAACAAGTCAAGAATGGAACTATTGCATTGTGGAAGGGATAATCAGAATGGAACTAAACCTACCCTATCCACTATATCAAACGACCTGAAAAACCTATGTGCAAGATTTACTTATTTCCTGATATGGTGTTTTCCCAACCTAGGTGACACCCGAAGGAAAACATGATGATTGACTCAATCAATAGGGGTCATCTATGATGGTCCACACAATTTTTTTTCCATCTATTTGCAGTCATTAACCACCTCCTGATAAACTGAACCTTCTCACATGTATCTTTCATGATATTAGGCCAAAAAAGTGCTAACTCAGCTACCTCTAACTAATAAATAGGCAAATAAAATGGCCTTCTAGAGAAGGAATCAAAGGGTTACATTTGGATTGACTCCTAAAACCTGTTATTATATAAAAAATCCACTAATGTTATATGTTACTCCCATGAATAACCAAAATAAAAAACAAAGGCTCATGAAATATCCTACAAAACCTGAATAGTCCGTTCAAATTTACCGTCTATATGAGGATGAGAGGCTATGATCAAAAGAACCTATGATCCAAGATCCTTATGAAGACACTTCTAGGACCATGCTGTGAAATTAGGATCTCTTTCAAAAATGATAATCCTTATAACACTATACATCTGAACTATCTTGTGCATGTAAAAAAACCTATATAATCGATGGCGAGGTCTCACTAATAAGAAAGAAGTGGGATACCTTCATCAGTTGATCCAATATCAACCATAATTCATTATTATTATTGGTTTTCTTAGGTAATCCTATCATAAAATCCATAGTGACATCATCAAATGTGAACTTAGTAATAGTAAAAGGCTGCAAAATCCAAGCTAGACTCCTATTCTCACCTTTATGTTGCCGATAAGTGATAAATATCCCCACAAATCCTACTAATTATTTCTTCATTCCTAACAAGCAACACTATCAATGGAGATCATGATACATCTTTATCAAACCAGGATTTACCCCCATCTAAAAGCATGAACCTCTCTCAAAAGCTCCTCATGAAAAACCATAGGAACACATACCCGACTATGAAAAAATAGAATTTCCTCTATCAAGATACCATCCTGATGTTGTCTCCCCGCCATATAATCAATCTCTATAACTAAGTCCTTTGGATCAAATAAACACTCTACCTTAATCTGGTCCAAAAGAATAGGTATAATGGATGTCGAAGTCAGAGATACTCTTCCATGAGATTCCTGAACATCTATGTACATGTCTGTAAAAAGTTCTATAATCCAACACTCATCTTTAGTCTCCTACACTACATTTTTATGTGTCTTCCAACTCAAAGCATTGACAACAACATTTCCCTTTCATGGTGTATAAGACAACTCCAAGTCAAAACAGTGCAGATACTCAACCCACCTCCTATGCCCAAGGTTCAGGTCCCCTTGAGAAAATATGTAACTAAAGCTCTTCTAGTATATGTATTCTAGAAACCTATCACCCATGAGATAATTCCCCCAAAATCATAGGGTGTGTACCACTACTAGTAACTCCAAATCACGAGTAGTGTAATTCCTCTTTTGTGGTATCAGCATTATAATTCCTTATGAAACCACTTGATCCTCCTACATCAAAACTATTCTAATTACAACTTTTTTTGTGTCATAGTATATGGTATATTCTTTACCCAACATAGTTAAATCAAGTATAGGATCTGAGGTCATCCTTCCATTCTTCTCATGAAAATATCATTTTTAAGAGTCCAACCAATCCAACTTTACTCCCTTCTTGGCCAGACTAGACATTTGTGCATCTAGACATGAGATGTCTTGGATAAAGCACTAATAATAACCAATTAAATCCCAAAAACAATTAATCTTGAATAAATTCTTTGGTCGATCCCAAAATTACAATGCTGCAACCTTTTATGGCTCCAATCACACTCCAACCTCTTAGATGACATGGCCCATGAAGTGCACATTATCAATCCAAAAACTATATTTGGTTAGCTTGTCATAAAGTTGATTCTATATCAATATAATTAGGATGATGTAATGGTGTTTGTAATGAACTTCTACTGACTGGGAGTACACTAACATATCATCAAAAAAACCACCACAAACCAATATAGAGAAGGATGATATATCTATTTTATCAAGGCCATAAATATATCTTGTGCATTGCTCTTACCATATGACATCAACACAAACTCATACAATCCATATATGCTCCTAAAAGTAGTCCGAGGTATATACCATGGTATCACCCTCAATTTATGGAATCCAAATCCCAAATACATATTGGAGAAGATCTAAGAACCTATACCTTGATCTAATATATCACTGATATGCAAAAGGGGATATTTTTTTTGACTTTCATCTAGTTCAATCTCCAATAATCCATGAATAAGAAGAAACACCCATAATACTTATTAGATAAGAGAACTAGAGAACCCCATGTAGATGTAAAAGGCCAAATGACACCTTTAGCTTCTAGATATTCCACCGAAATATAAAACTTGTTATGCTCTTCTGGTTCTTCTCTATAAAGAGAGATAGAAACTGGCTCTTATCCTAACACCAACTTGACCATGAACTCAATCTCTCACTTGGGAAGTAATCCATAGAACTCATCAATAATGTTTTTATGAAATTGGTCTACCATTGGAGGAAAATAATACCATTACACTTCACCATCATCTATAAAAAGAACACCCATCTGAGCCTCAAGAAAATCCAATTTGCACTGAATTGGTCCACCACAAACAACCTAAAGATCCCACTCACCAGGGTGAGAATAAATACCCCCAACTACATATGGAAAGGTAAATATCCTCATGTAATAGTTGATATGATCCTAGAATAGAACTAGACAATTCATACCATGAATAAAATCATAGGCATTAATTTCTAGAACAAATGCTTCGGAAAAGAAATGGTAACCAATGATCTCTTGAGAACACTCCTTACATCCTTTTATGTTCTATGACTACACTCCCGACAGTGTGTCGATGTTTAAATCATCATACAAGGTTTCAAAAACTAGGAATAATCCATTTTCATATGCATAAAATAAAAAGGAAGATGATGATCATATATAAAATAAAAAAAATCAAGGGTATATGATACAATAACCATACCTATAACGGTAGATGGTAATGCATTTACAATAGCTAGAGTGGACTTCACAGTGTTTAGCTAACTTTTCTTTTTGACATGAGCTCCAGTATGACTCCGTTGTGATATTCATTCTATTGGGTAATGTTGTTCTGACAATGGGGTACCATGTACGCTTCCTTGACCAGAAAAAATAGTTGAACTCCATATACTTTACTTTTAAGTATTAGTTGAGTTCTTATCAGATTTCGGTACTTTTCTGAATCCACTCCCTACACTATGATACTACATTACCCTATAAAATCTCTATAGGGGGGGAATATCCTTCCATAAGAATGATACTCCAATGTAGGGTACAAACACTGAGGTCGTTTGTGTACCATCTTTCCACATTTACAGAACTACAACAAAACACGATCCTAGGATGGATGCCTACTGCCCTGACTACTATGACTAATGATTCCTTAGGCAAAACATCCATTAGGGCACTTCTTTCCACCATAAGAAGAGATCTTAGTTTTTCCTACTGAAAGAGCATGGTCACTCCTCGAGGCCTCTCTCAAATTCCCTTCCATCTTGATTTCTCGATTCATCACATCCTAAAAACAACTCAGATATTAAACATTCACTTGAGTATTGATTTAATATTAAATACCATCATGAAAAAATATCTCCATGGATATTTCATTAGTAACTAAATATGGTTCAATTTTTTGCAGGTTGGTGAATAATCTAACGTAGTCCATCATCGACATAACCTCCTGAGTGTGGTGCATGAACTCATGATCCTTATTATCCAATAATGTCTCCGGATAGAGATGGCTTAGGAACTTTATCTCAATGTCCTTCCAAGATAACTCCTACTTTCCATCCTTCTCCATAATTTCAAAAACAGTCTCGGTTGGTCCATGAAGCATACATGCATCAAGATTCACACTCTTATTTGTGAGCCTCTCAAGATTCTTAAAGATCATCTAGAATTACCAAATAAATAACATAGCAGCTTGGGGGCCTCCATCCAAAGTTAACATAGGGTGATGTTGAATATAAAACTCTATTATCATCTTATACATTGATGGAATAGTGAAAATAGTATCCCTTTCCATTTATCAGATAACCATCATGAAGATTTTGTGAATATTAACATTAATATGATACTGAGGATTGATAGGAAGATCCAATATAGATATTTTAGGAGTGTTATGATTTCCACTCTCTAGATTCTCAACTCAAATATAATGAGAAGGTTCTTTTCTCTACAAGACAATCACACTCATTTGAACACTCTATATAATAAGTTTTATCTAAATACGTGATAATAATAATGATCTTGTAACACATGGTTTATATAAAAAAGGATTACAAGAGTTTTAACACGACACATTTGTTTATTTATTTCATTTATCATATATAACATGTATCTCATATCACAGTTCATATATGCAAGTATATAACATGTGAAATAAATATGTTTCTATTATGAAAAATGAATGTCCATATATATATATAACCCTATGTGCCTATTATGATGCATGGATACTTACCTTGTATCATTTTGAGCCATGATTATAAATCTAAAGAACAAAAAACATCATGAAATAAAAACCTCAAACAACATGCGAATCACCCGTGGTGAAATAACCTCAAATTTAAAAAGTGTATATTATAAAAAATAATCCCATCATTTTCCACCCATATTTCCCCCCATACATGGGTTAGATACTCCCATACACAAGCTAATTACCACATCCCGACACATCATTGTCTCCTTTCCACCATTCCAAAATAGTAAGGAAATAGAAATGATGAATTTACACTAATACAAATTTTCAATGACTCCTGATATGGAACTCTCTCACATGGAAAATTTTTTTTGTTCATGAGAATGCAAGTATGTATCCCTGTATGTTAGAGGCATCCGACTAACAGCAGGGGTGTGATCATTACAGTGGGGAGACTATAACACTAGGTATAGAGTTACATAGTAGTGTAAATAAGAAATATAAAAAACATAATCATAGTAATAGATAATCGAAAACAATATATCCTACCACTATGAAATAAAAGGAGGAAATAATAAACCAATAGTACGGATTCATGTAATGACATGTTGAGATATAACTAAATATCATACAGGAAGTAATACTGAATGATAAACTAACGGATTCAAAGAAATACTCAAAAGTCAGTCGTGTCAATCCCCATGTTGGTCCCATCTCCAAAATGTAGCCCATATAGAAAGAAAATAATCAAAAACATGTTTCCTTATCATATTCCAATACGTTATCCTTCTAATATTCTCATATACCAAATGGAATCCTGAATAGGATGTGAGTAAAGCTCAGTAGGTCAAAACCACTATGTCTTAAAAAACCACGTTGATAGTAACTTTCTTAAATAAGGTAATAAATATTATTGTTAATTAATAAATTAATAAAATATAACTGAAGTGCAATGTGTTGCATTTGTTGTCAATGAGGCATGTTGTTGTCTTAGAATGAATGGATGTCAAGGAATGTAAAGATGTGAATGACAAAGTTTGTGATGGTGTAGGTGGTGAAGGAGAATGGCCATGGTACTAAGATGCATGTCACTTAGGAGATTCACTAAGTGACATAGGATGTTGTGGTTGAAACATTCTCTATGAACATCTGACGATTGTTGAACTGATCTTAAGTTCCAAGACCTTGTATCAAGATGATACAATGTCACAACAATATCAGAAGACCATGCATTTTCTTAACAATGCATGAGGAGATGAGGAGAACCATCCATAAGTTCTAAGTGGATGAAGTGGATTAAAGAAGTCCATGCACTATCACTTAGTGCATGTGAATCAGAAGAATATCCAATTGATCTCTGATTAGATCAATGAAGAATGTTGAAGAACATGTGTGATTTATGAGATTCAGTTGAAGAAGTCCCTCCTAAGTATTGATCACATATGGAAGAGGAGATGAAGAAGATTAAGAAGAAACCTTAAGAATTCCATATCCTAAGTAGAGATAATATGAGAAGAGAAATGATGGAATTCTTAAGAAGAAGAAGGAAGATGGCTTAGAGAAGTGGCACTTGGCAATTAGCATGTTTTATATGGAGGAGCACTTTGTTTTTAACAAAGTATTAATATTTGCCTTAGCCAAAAATATGGCCACCAAGGCGGCCAGCCGAGGGATCACCCAAGGCACATATGGGCCTAAGGCGCCACGCCCATGGGGAAACCTCAAGGCCGAGGCGCTCCCTGAGGCAGAAGGGAGGGGCCGTGTATAAGCACCGAGCTACGCAGTGATGAAGCCCGTGCAGCGTGAGTGCGAGGAGCGCGCGCCCGAAGGTGCATAGTGGGCGCCAGTGGCGCGCCCGTAGGGAGCAGAGTGGGCGCAGAGCGCGCCCGCAGAGAGAACCCGGTGCGGGGCGGCACCGGGAGGGGAGAAGTTCAACTGAGCGCTTCTCGGCAGCGCTTAGTTGATAAGCCGTGAGAAAACCGGGTGAGGATTCGATGTGGGATGCGGAATTTTTCCGCGGGAGCGATCCTGGCCGCACGATTGATCGCGCGCCAGATCTCGACCGCACATCTGATCCGCGGCGAGGCGATCTGATCCAGGCCGTCCGATGTGTTTCATTCGCCCGATCCAACGGCTCCCGGTCCATCTCCTACCTCGAGCTCGGCCGAGGCACCCGCGAAGCCGCCGATGAACCAGAGGCTACCCGACGTCGGTTTTTGAGTTCCCGGACACCTCCGAGCAAACCGAGACCTCCATGGAGCTCGTCTGGACCTACTGAACAGATCCATGCCTAAAAAATTGGCTTTCATGCAATGAGAGGAGAATTCGATGATCGGCCAAAGCAAACCGAAGGTGCGAGGCCATTCGGTGTTGATGTTCTGCATGGTTTGGACCGAAGGAAGGTCGTGCATGCGTTCTAAGTCGCATGCACGTGAAGAGGAGAAAAGGGAGAACCCGCGTGAAATAAAAAGAAAAACAAGATTCACAAAATCATGAATACCCGAAAACTTCGGGAATTCAAGAGGAAGATAAGGCATTCCTTTTCCTATAAAAAGAGAGCCCGAGCCCTTGAGGCTTGCTTGCTGATCCGCTGAAAAACTTGGAAGTCCCGTGAGAGCACCTTTGCCTCGCGAAGAAGAGTCTGCGCGCACACTTGCGCGGCAGTACATCCCAGAGCTTCCCTAGCTCTGTTTGGTTCCTTTTGTGCACTCCTTGCGCAAAAGAAGAAAGGGAGTCCCCTGCGCGCTAATCCTTTGCGCAGTAGGAAGACCTCGTGGCCGCAACACCTTGCGCGCCCGAGGCTTGTTCCCTCTCTGCCCGCACCCTTGCGCGGCAAGAGGAAGACCCCGCGGGTGTTGCACTTGCGCGCCCCGCGGCAGGAGGAGCTTGCGCGCCCGCGACTGCCCTGCACCCGAGGCTTGCGCGGTTGTTGAAGTGAAGGAAGTTCGAGCCCCTTTCATCCTTCAGTGTGTGCTAAGTGCAAAGAATACCCGAGGCACTGTGTGTGCACGGAGAACCCAAGACTTGGCAGTGTGTGTGCATAAGGAGGAAGACCACACTATTTGTGTGTGTGAAAAGTGGACAAGAACACCTACAGGCCAAGTGTGTGCCAAGTGGAGAAGAGGACCCGAGGCATAGCCTTGTGTGTGCACCAAGTGAAGACCACACCTTTTGTGTGTAAAAAACAAGAAGAGGACCTACGGGTTAAGTGTGTGCAAGAAAAAGAGTGAAGGCCAAATATACACTCATTGTGTGTGTGGAAATCAAAGAACAAGTTGTGTGTGCAAAACAACAAAGTGGCCGAACCTTAGTGTGTGTGAAAAATAAAGTGTACACACTAAGAAGAAAGAGTAGAGGACTCTCACACTATTGTAGAACACACAATCTAAGTGTGTAGACAAAAGGAATTAAACGTGTGAAGGAAAATAAGGAACAAGGTGTGTGTGCTAAAAGTATTTACACCCATTGTGGGTTTATCACACCAAGGAGAAAAAGAGGAGTGCATGCATGCATGCATGCACGTGCACACGTGAACAAAGCTAAATCAGGCTGTGTGCATCTGAGTTGTCCAAGACCAGAAGATCTTGAAGAATTTGAGAAGGCCATGCAGTCAGTGCATGAGGATTCAGAGTTTCCATGCATTCAATGCATGAAGTTGTTTTGAAGTGAGACTGGACCAGACTGAAGTTAAAGATATCAGTTGTCTGAGTATTCAGTAGTTGGAGAGAAGCCAGGTCATCCTGAGAAGAAGGAGATAAATCCTGAGCAAGACGAGAAGACCTGATCAACTCAAGTGATCAGAGGTACAGAGCAAGGCCAGCATCCTTTATCCCAGGCTGCTGAAGATACTTGAAGAACTTAAAGTGAAGAAGAGCTACTCGTGCGACTCGAGGAGCCAAGAGAAGACCCTGTGGGACTCAGGGAGAAGAAGTCTTCAGTGGGATTCTGGAGCAGGCCAGTGGGACTCTGGTAACACTGTGTGACGCAGTATAAAGACCCTCCTGTGGGACTCAGGAGAGATACAGTGGGACTCTGTATCGACCATTGTAATTTTAACAGGTTATAATGGAGAATCCATGCTGGGAGAGCATGGCAAGAGTGTAGGCCTTTGGTGCCGAACCTTGTAAATCCTTGTGTCATGTGCCTTTTCATTACTGCATTATCCGAGAAAGGTTGAGAGACATAAGAAGAGTGGGTCGAGGCCTTAACAATCCATAGAGGTTTAATTGATTAAGAATCAATTAGTAAAAAGTTTTAAAGGATCACTGATTCACCCCCTCCCCCTCTCAGTGATTCACACTGATCTGGGAACTTCAATTGGTATCAGAGGGGAGGTTACCTCTAAAAGATCCAAGAGAGTCTATATGGAGTGCAGATTTGAGGAAATGAAAGACCAGCCTCAAATGGAGATATCTGCCAAGACTCTGAAAAACAGAATGAAGAAAAAGGCAAAGAAGATGAAGAAGAAGGCTGGTGCAATCAGAGAAATTCCTTCTATGGAAAGAAATGTGAAAGTCACATCAGATGAAAATTCCTTTTATCATTCTTTTGATGAATCCTGCTCTAGCTGTGATGAAGATGGAAGAAACAATGATCTTCTAAATGCAATCAAATATCTTCAGAAGACAGTCCCCAAGGAAGTGGCAATGTGTATAGCTACAGGCCTCCTTGATCTTCAAGAAGAAAAATTACAGCTAGAAGATGAAGCCAATTCTCTGGAAGTCCAATTGGCTAAAAGGGTTGGCATAACCAACACTCTCAGAAAGCTGGTGAAGGCTAAAGATGAAACAGTATCGCTTTGCAATGAAAGATATGAAGACACTACTGAAGAATTGCAAAGAAGCCTTTATGAGAAATAATTATTTATGATATTGGTCAAAGATGTTTTCCATGCACTGGAAAAGAGGCATAAAGTGTCAATGGATGTCAGAGATGCTCAACTTGAAGACAAAATAAATAGGGTGAAGGAGCTTGACAACTCATTGCAAGAATTGAAAAATGTGCATGATGACCAGATGAAAGAGCTGAAAGAAAATTGGGAAGGAAGGCTAAGATTGGTTGATGATGATAAGAACTCCCTCAATATGAAATGCTTAGAACTGGAGGTGATATTGAAAAATCAGCAATCACCCAAAGCCAAAGCCTCCCTGTCAGCTGAAAGGAGAAATGTTGCTACTCAAGTATGCTTTGAGAAGGATGATTCTAAAAGAAAGACATCCTCAAATGAAAGGGAAACATATTCTAGAAAGAAGGTACCATCCATCCCATCTTGTACTGATGCTTCTAAATGTGCTTCCACAAAAAGTGCAGGATGGAAAAATAATTCCAAACAAGTATGGATGAAGAAAATGAAGAAGTAGAGCTCTCCTGAAACAACACAGCAAGTCAAGAAAAGTACCCAACAATCAGAAGGACTGAAGAGGTCAAGATTTGTGGGTCAGTGTTGGTGTTGTAATAAGTATGGGCACTGTGCAAAGGATTGTTGGTACAATCCACTAAATGTCAAAGCACAAAGGAAGCCCATGCCAAGGGGGAGCAAGCCAGAAGGAAATAAGCAACATCCACGGGTCCAGAGACATCTGTTTACTGCTAACAGATTTGGATTTCTTGACAACATCTGGGATGGATGCAAAAGTGGTCAAAAGAATGATACATTTCAATCTCCAACTGTATCCAAAGCTGGAATGAAGAGAAGATCACTGAACCTGGATAAAAGAGATTCCTTGGGAAGCAAGCAGAAGAAAGTGGAAGATGCTCCCAAGAATAGTTTGAATAATGAAGAGAAGTCCTTGGAATTCAAATCCAAGAAGGGTGATGCATCCAGAAGGACCACCAAGAAATGCTTCTACTGTGGGAAGAAAAGACATATCATGGATCTTTGTAAAGAAGCCATGAAATTAAATAGAAGCAGACTGGACTCAAAAAGACAATCAATCCAGAAGAAGAAGAAGGGATTGATTGAAAACAAGTTGCCTAATAAAGGTAGCTTGACAGCATCTAAGGAACCATGTGGAACTTCCAAAACTGAGGCCACTCTTCCAAATGATTTACTAGTCATATGGCCAAATCAGTTGCAACTTGCCAAAGATCTGCAAAAAGATGAAGATGAAGCTCTGGCAATTGCTAAAGCAAAAGGGAAGAAGAAGGTTTCACATGAAGATGTTTTGAGAACCACACCAGCACAATCATCAATGAAGATCAAATGTGCAAGTGTGAAGACTGGTGAAAATGGGGCATCTCGGTTGAGAGAATCTTCTCAACCTTGTTGTTCACATTGATGAACCAAGGAGGTCCCATCTTATTCCCTTATACACTTGTATTTACATGTGCTAACATTGAAGGGAATTGAAGATGATGATCATTCTCAGCTGGAGGATGGTTTGGACAGAATGGAGTGCACCCCTTGAGGGGGAGCAAATATGAAGAAGATGATGTTCTGAGATTAATATCATCTTAAGAAAATGGGTAAATGGGGGAGCTTTATCTTTGAACTGAACTTTCTAATGAGTTTTGTGAAGCATGTGCAGGATTTAGCAATTCATTGAATATCTGAAAATTTCAAACCCCTGAAGCATGATCTCACATGTACAGTGAATGATGGATAGCATTGAGTTCCTTAGTCATATCACTCTTGTTTTCTACACCCGGTTAGCCCAAGTAGACTTAGAGTTGATTTACTAAAGGTTCTTTACTAAAGAGAACATGTGACATCATCCCTCTCTCAGTGTTTTTCAAAGAAAATACTTTTCAAAGGGAGGAAGAGATTGTTGAAAGAGACCACACCACACCTTTGCATTTGATTCCCAATAAGGGGGAGAAAATATTGGCACACATATTGACCCATTCATATGTGCTGAAGTTGTGTATTGACAACAAATACAAAGGGGGAGATTGAAGTGCAATGTGTTGCATTTGTTGTCAATGAGGCATGTTGTTGTCTTAGAATGAATGGATGTCAAGGAATGTCAAGATGTGAATGAAAAAGGTTGTGATGGTGTAGGTGGTGAAGGAGAATGGCCATGGTACTAAGATGCATGTCACTTAGGAGATTCACTAAGTGACATAGGATGTTGTGGTTGAAACATTCTCTATGAACATCTGACGATTGTTGAACTGATCTTAAGTTCCAAGACCTTGTATCAAGATGATACAATGTCACAACAATATCAGAAGACCATGCATTGTCTTAACAATGCATGAGGAGATGAGGAGAACCATCCATAAGTTCTAAGTGGATGAAGTGGATTAAAGAAGTCCATGAACTATCACTTAGTGCATGTGAATCAGAAGAAGATCCAATTGATCTCTGATTAGATCAATGAAGAATGTTGAAGAACATGTGTGATTTATGAGATTCAGTTGAAGAAGTCCCTCCTAAGTATTGAACACATATGGAAGAGGAGATGAAGAAGATTAAGAAGAAACCTTAAGAATTCCATACCCTAAGTAGAGATCATATGAGAGGAGAAATGATGGAATTCTTAAGAAGAAGAAGGAAGATGGCTTAGAGAAGTGGCACTTGGCAATTGGCATGTTTTATATGGAGTAGCACTTTGTTTTTAACAAAGTCTTAATATTTTCCTTAGCCAAAAATATGGCCACCATGTAGGCCAGCCGAGGGATCACCCAAGGCACATATGGGCCTAAGGTGCCACGCCCATGGGGAACCCTCAAGGCCAAGGCGCTCCCTGAGGCAGAAGGGCGGGGCCGTGTATAAGCCCCGAGCTACGCAGTGATGAAGCCCGCGCAGCGTGAGCGCGAGGAGCGCACACCCGAAGGTGCATAGTGGGTGCCAGTGGCGCGCCTGCAGGGAGCAGAGTGGGCGCAGAGCGCGCCCGCAGAGAGAACCCGGTGCGGGGCGGCACCGGGAGGGGAGAAGTTCAACTGAGCGCTTCTCGGCAGCGCTTAGTTGATAAGCCGCGAGAAAACCGGGTGAGGATTCGATGTGGGATGCGGAATTTTTCCGCGGGAGCGATCATGGCCGCACGATTGATCATGCGCCAAATCTCGGCCGCACATCTGATCCCCGGCGAGGCGATCTGATCCAGGCCGTCCGATGTGTTTCATTCGCCCGATCCAACGGCTCCCGGTCCATCTCCTACCTCGAGCTCGGCCGAGGCACCCGTGAAGCCGCCGATGAACCAGAGGCTACCCGACGTCGGTTTTTGAGTTCCCGGCCACCTCCGAGAAAACCGAGACCTCCATGGAGCTCGTCTGGACCTACTGAACAGATCCATGCCTAAAAAATTGGCTTGCATGCAATGAGAGGAGAATTCGATGATCGGCCGAAGCAAACCGAAGGTGCGAGGCCATTCAGTGTTGATGTTATGCATGGTTTGGACCGAAGGAAGGCCGTGCATGCGTTCTAATTCGCATTCACGTGAAGAGGAGAAAAGAGAGAACCCGCGTGAAATAAAAATAAAAACAAGATTCACAGAATCTTGAATATCCGAAAACTTCGGGAATTCAAGCGGAAGATAAGGCATTCCTTTGCCTATAAAAATAGAGCCCGAGCCCTTGAGGCTTGCTTGCTGATCCGCTGAAAAACTTGGAAGTCCCGTGAGAGCACCTTTGCCTCGCGAAGAAGAGTCTGCGCGCACACTTGCGCGGAAGTACAGCCCAGAGCTTCCCTAGCTCTGTTTGGTTCCTTTTGTGCACTCCTTGCGCAAAAGAAGAAAGGGAGTCCCCTGCGCGCTAATCCTTTGCGCAGCAGGAAGACCTCGTGGACGCAACACCTTGCGCGCCCGAGGCTTGTTCCCTCTCTTCCCGCACCCTTGCGCAGCAAGAGGAAGACCCCATGGGTGTTGCACTTGTGCGCCCTGCGGCAGGAGGAGCTTGCACGCCCGCGACTGCCCTGCACCTGAGGCTTGCGCGGTTGTTGAAGTGAAGGAAGGTCGAGCCCGTTTCATCCTTCAGTGTGTGCTAAGTGCAAAGAATACCCGAGGCACTGTGTGTGCAAGGAGAACCCAAGACTTGGCAGTGTGTGTGCATAAGGAGGAAGACCACACTATTTGTGTGTGTGCAAAGTGGACAAGAACACCTACGGGCCAAGTGTGTGCCAAGTGGAGAAGAGGACCCGAGGCATAGCCTTGTGTGTGCACCAAGTGAAGACCACACCTTTTGTGTGTGCAAAACAAGAAGAGGACCTACGGGTTAAGTGTGTGCAAGAAAAAGAGTGAAGGCCAAATATACACTCATTGTGTGTGTGCAAATCAAAGAACAAGTTGTGTGTGCAAAACAACAAAGTGGCCGAACATTAGTGTGTGTGAAAAATAAAGTGTACACACTAAGAAGAAAGAGTAGAGGACTCTCACACTATTGTAGAACACACAATCTAAATGTGTAGAAAAATGGAATTAAACGTGTGAAGGAAAAGAAAGAACAAGGTGTGTGTGCTAAAAGTATTTACACCCATTGATGGTTTATCACACCAAGGAGAAAAGGGGGAGTGCATGCATGCATGCATGCACGTGCACACGTGAACAAAGCTAAATCAGGCTGTGTGCATCTGAGTTGTCCAAGACCAGAAGATCTTGAAGAATTTGAGAAGGTCATGCAGTAAGTGCATGAGGATTCAGAGTTTCCATGCATTCAGTGCATGAAGTTGTTTTGAAGTGAGACTGGACCAGACTGAAGTTAATAATATCAGTTGTCTGAGTATTCAGTAGTTGGAGAGAAGCCAGGTCATCCTGAGAAGAAGGAGATAAATCCTGAGCAAGACGAGAAGACCTGATCAACTCAAGTGATCAGAGGTACAGAGCAAGGCCAGCAGCCTTTATCCCAGGCTGCTGAAGATACTTGAAGAACTTAAAGTGAAGAAGAGCTACTCGTGCGGCTCGAGGAGCCAAGAGAAGACCCTATGGGACTCAGGGAGAAGAAGTCTTCAGTGGGATTCTGGAGCAGGCCAGTGGGACTCTGGTAACACTGTGTGACGCAGTATAAAGACCCTCCTGTGGGACTCGGGAGAGATACAGTGGGACTCTGTATCGACCATTGTAATTTTAACAGGTTATAATGGAGAATCCATGCTGGGAGAGCATGGCAAGGATGTAGGCCTTTGGTGCCGAACCTTGTAAATCCTTGTGTCCTGTGCCTTTTCATTACTGCATTATCCGGGAAAGGTTGAGAGACATAAGAAGAGTGGATCGAGGACTTAACAAGCCATAGAGGTTTAATTGATTAATAATCAATTAGTAAAAAGTTTTAAAGGATCACTGATTCACCCCCTCCCCCTCTCAGTGATTCACACTGATCTGGGCACTTCAATAACAATCAACATGCTCTAGTACCATATGAAATTTTCTATGAACATGTAACAAAACCATTCCAACCATATCCATATATCCAGATACCATTATTTGGTGCCATATCAGTATATCACTGTGCATGTATTTCTACCATGATAACAATATCCATATATCCAATGAAATCACAAAAATATAGTCCAAGCCCACTCTATAAACATTTCAACATGTGTCACTGTGAATAGCCCTCTATATAAGCATTTCAGTATGTCTAACTAGGAATAACCCAATATATAATAATTTTAGCATGTGTTAGGGAATATCCTAGTATCTTAGCATTTCATCATGTATTAGGGAATAAAATAGTATATAATCATTTAATTATGTGTCAGGTAATATCCTAGTATTAAATAATTTCAGTATGATAACACAAAAATTCATACTAGAAACGATATCACAATATCACATCATCAGCCAAAATGGTTAATTATGAAAATTACTATCTAACCTTCAATTATAAATCCATTTATATCTTAATTTATCTACAATAATCTGAACACAAATCCATAAAAAAGGATTATATATCAAAAAATAACCTAAAGTCTTATTTCATGATAAACACACATTAATCCATTAGACAATTCAATTTTAATCAAGGATTTTCTCACCCAGAAAGTAGCCAAAATCCAAGCCACACCAAAAATTGAATGCAAAGGGATCCAACCAATATTCCAATCCATGATTCACTATTTATCAATGACTAAATTAATTAGATCTCATATTAGTTCAACATGATCACAATATTTCTTATTCTTACAATTTAATAGTCTATAGGGGGAATTTCAGACTCCCTAACTTTAACGGGAGAATAAGGTAGTGTTACAAAAGGGTAAAACCAATGAGGATGACGGTTCTAAGGATCACAAGAATAACCTAAATCAACCCCAGTAAAGATAATATTCTATAGTTTTACAATGATTCCACCATCCTATCGGAGAATAACAGAAGAGGAGGGGAAAAAATATCGAAATACTTATCTAGGATTTATATCACATAAAAGACATCCATAATCAAGGAAAGGTTTTCAAAATCACATGGAATTATCCTTAGATCAAGAGGTGGAAGGTTTCATGAATGAAAAATAAAAATTACATTTATAATAAAACCTTAAAATTTTTATCTCAATAAATAAACGACATGTATCCTTCTTTTATGTCATTCATTTATCACTTAAGAGTTACGTTGAGAAAACCAATCGCCTTGGGTTATTATTTATCCTATTATAATTTTACATGATGTAAACTCTTGGAATCATGTGTAACCACTACACTCCCTGTACTGGCATAGAAAATGTTTATGGTAGTAGTTACACATTGCGTAACATATAAACGATGTGTAAATGCTATGGAGCCATTTTCAGTCCAGTTTCCACAAAAGGACACAAAACAACTCCAAAGGCTTCTAATGAATGGAAAATACTTGTAAACATGTTTTATAAATTTATACCCACACTCCATTAATTCAAGAAAACATACATCCCTCAAATTTAGTCTATTTTCCCTAATAAAGGATCTTCATCTCTGAACAAGACTCGACCCCCAAGGATTAAAGACAATGGAAAACCTAATGAATAACATTTAATGCAAAAACATTAAAGAGGGAAATACCTGAAAAAAAGATGGGATCATTCCAATTTAATCTACATAGACCCAGAGTTTATAATAATCATGATGTATGATAATATAAAATAATTAGTCAATGGCCCCATGAATTCAATTCCTTAGACATCAAAGGAATCAAAAAACAAAAATGGTTGTTGTGGAATATAAGGTCTTTGATAAATGTTTCCTTGGAATTGACAAGATTTATATGTCTTTGAGAATTCATGGGAATATTTTAAGATGGTAAGAAAGAATAGGAATGATGTTTCAATTTTATACCCTTTCTTTTTTTGATTCATGAAGCTTCCTCAATTCAAAAATATTGTTGCATCAATTCGGTTGGTGACTTTGAGATCCTTCATCATCTCCTTATTCTTGGAATCTACCCAAAGCCCAAACGCTCCTTTTAAGTGTTCTGGAAATCTCCAATTCTAGGGTGGATCAATGTGAATGTTGATGGCGGTTCCAAAGGCAACCTAGGCCCTTCCAGTTATGGTTCTATCTTCAGGGACTCAGCTGGCCAGTGTCAGGGCTTCTTTTTTGTTGGATGTGGTCTTTCCTCCTCTCTAGAGGTAGAAATTTTGGGGGTCATTAATGCTGTTGAATTTGCGCTTCAAAGAGGTTGGAGAAAGCTATGGATTGAAAGTGATTCAACCACTATCATTCATGCCATATGGAATAAAAACATCCATCTGATCTGGACACTTACCACTCATTAGATGAATTGTATGAACTTGCTCCATGGGATCGATTATATAGCTACTCATGCCTACCGTGAAGCGAATGCCATTGTTGATCCTCTTTCCAACAAAGGAGTTCATCTGAGCATGAGTTGGCTGGACTCTATTCCTTCTGATTTACTATATATTTTTGATAGAGATTGTAATAAAATCCCATACTTTCTCCTCTTGTAATCATTTTTGTTTATCAATAAATTGGGCTTTGGTCTTTGACCAAAGAATTACAATAAAAAAACCATTCTCTAGGGAAAAATATCACTTGGGTTTAACAGATGAAATTTCAAGACAACAAACTGTGTGAATCCAATTCAAATGATCTGCTACATTGCTCTTAATTCCTTTCATATCTTGGATCTCTATTTCAAATTAATGATGAAAAAATAAATATAACCAGCCATTATTTTGATTTTTTTCCTTATTCATGAGATATATAATAGAATAATGGTCATTGAAAACAACATCTTTAGACACAAATAGATAGTATTTTAACTTATCAATGGAAACCATTGTGGATAAAAATTATTTTTCTATTATTTTGTATGTTTAATGGGTAGAATTTATAGTCCTAGAAACACAAGTAATGACATGTGATTTCTTTTATACACTCTACATAATAAAAAAATATAAAGAAAATTATGAAGCCCCAGTCAAGAAATGAAATGACATGTTCCAATTAAGATGTTGAACTATTGATGGGAATACTAACTTTTATTTGGGTTCATTAAAGGCTTCCTCATATTTATCTTCAATGGAAAAAAAGAATATCTTTATATTAAAGTATTGTAAATTAAAAATTAATCCAAATGAAATATTTTATGATACTCTTATGAAACCCAACATGGCTAAGAAAAGATCTAATATCCTTCAAGTATTTGGAAAAGGTAGTGAATAAATAGTTTCATCCTTTGACTTGTTCGGATGAATCCCATTTCAGGACACTTAATACCCATGCACAATTCCACTCTCCACCATAAAAAAATTCTTCAAAGTTCAATACATGGTCCATTTTGATACATAATATAAAAAACTCTAAAATTATAATAAATAACTCAAAATTTGGTAAATTTTGATTCATAGTAAAAATTGAATTTTACTATACCAAAAAGTAAAAAAGGACATGTTAATTTTGTTTTTACCTTGGTCCTATAGATCTACATGGATTTGAATGTATCCCGAAAAAACCATCTAGGTTGAAATAATGGGACTGAATAGGTAGACGTTCAAGGATTTGATCAAGAAAATGAAAGGGAAAGTGGGACATTCTAGTTACTGTGTTAAAAATTCTATAATAAATTCATACCCTCTACTTATCTTCAATCCTAATAGGCAGTAATTCTCCAAATTCATTTTGGACAAATTGGACCCACACATTTTAAGAAAAATCTAAATTGGACTACCATTCCTGTTTCTGAAATGGGGTAAATAATACTCACAACTAATAGGTAAGTCGTATCCTTTATAATAACATTGTGAAAGGAAGGATCCAATATCTTATGGAATTGTCTAATAGGTTTGGAATTGTTTTATAGAAGAGTCATAACCATAAAAACCGACGTAATAATCATTGGAATGACATATAATGACCAATATATGACATTCATATTCTTTTTATGGACCATTAAATTTTGGTTCTCTTGATCAGAAGATAACATAATTTCAATTATAACTGAAATTTTTTTATCTCCAAAGTAATAATATTTGAAACATTTAGACAATTTGTCATGTTCAAGTTTTGGTGGATTTTCTTCTTTGTACAAAATAGGTTCCATGGTTCTTTTAGTACAATTTTGGCCTCTAAACTATTCTGTATCATAATATAAATACAACATTATAGTGTTTTGGTTCATTTAATTTTATTCAATGAATATGTTTCATCTTCAAAAGAAACAAAAAGTTCTATCTCAAAAATATGAGGCAACTCTTAAAGAATATGTGGAATGGTTTGAAAGTTCAATACAGTAGAATCTCATGAAATATTATCAGTGAAATAAAGTCTGTCCATAAAATTTTCATGTAAAACATATTCAATTTCAGTTTAAACAATTTAACGATCAATTTAATCCAAAATATCATATTTTTCAATACTAAAATGTGTTTCAAGGAGTTCAAAAAATTCCATATTTATTCCTGTATCACATTCAATAAAAATTTCATAATTTTCATGTTTATAATTTTAGAAATATCATGATGTTTTTTCAAAAATAGATTTATTTTAAGATTAATAATTGAATTTTTAAAAAAATTCTATTACAAAAAAAACTTCAACAGACAAGGGTTCATTTCCAAATAATTTATAGGTTTGTTATATTTTAATAAAACCGTTAAAAACATTCTTATAAAACCGATAAATCATGCTAACTAGTTGTGCTGAATGGTTTTCCACATGGTGTTTCATTGATTCAAAAATGTGAAAATTAACCATATTCCCTCTAGACATTAAAGACAAAGTCCATTTGTTCACATTAAAAATTTATTTTATAGTTTTCAAGAAGGGTACCCACAAAATCAAGGGTTAATTTGTACTAAATATACCATTCACTATATCTTAAAAATAAAAATAATTATGTAAATTATATTATTTTACCCTTACCAAAACATCTTAAATGATTCGAGATGGATTTTTTAAACTTCTGTTATCTAGTTGGATGATAATATTATATTTTCTGGGATCTCCAACAAACATATATGAAAATAAAAAATAATGCATAACATATTTAGAGGATCCTAAATAAAACCTAGTATCTTCAAATTGAGGATTTCAAATTACACAAGGGCAAAATATTATTCCAGGATACATGCATTCTATAGGGAGAGAGTGTTGGATCATGGAGGAAACATTCCTCCATAAGTTGAATTTTTCAACTCACATGAACTTAATTTTTTTGAGATAACATTTACTCATGATATTTATAAAATATAGGGATATATTTCATAGTATCTAACCAAGGTATGTTCTCCCATACTTTCCAAAAATATACTAGAACTTGTATTCTTCTTCAGTTTCAACATAGTTTTTAAAAGAAGGACTACCTAAAGGGAAGGAAAATGACACTCTATACATTTTCAAGTCATATTTGGCTTTTTTTAACCTTTTTAATATCCCATCATGTTTCTAAAATAAATATAATTTATCTCAAGCTTGATTTCATCTTTTTTATTTTTTTCTTATTCTACAGGTTTGTGGATAACAGGTCCAATAATAGAATTAGTGGGTTCAGAAAATGGGTTTTAGGTATTTTTTGAATTCTTCAAGTGGTTTTCTATTTTGTACAATTGTGTGTATATCCATTTTATGTTATAGTTCATTGATTTTAGATTGTGGGTTTTAAATTTCTGTTCGAATTCTCAGAATTATTACACTAACATTCTCTCTTCCACTTAGGTTCACTTCATATTGTGAAGAAAAGCTACCACTTCATTGATTTTTCAAACAAGTAATTTTAGTTTCCATTTGAACCAATTGAGTTACCATGTTTTGTAACAAAACCCAATATTTTTATGAATTGTATTATTGATTTTAACCATATCATAAATGTGTGAATCATTTCATTTATTTTTTAGATTTATTGATTATTTTATGTCGGGATATCCCCACCAACATGGTTTGTAAATTCATCATTACTGTACCTAGGCTTTTGGTTAAGGTTTCTGGGTTGGAAATTCTTTTTGGGTTGATTATTAGGCCCAATAATATTATATTCATTGATATTTCAATCATTTATTGAAATTTTAGTTTTATTAAAAATGACAAGATTGAATGTTATATTTCAGAAATTGAATATTTAGGTTGTTCTAGAAAGGATTTTTAGGGAATATCTTTTTGAAACAATTAGTTTCTTGATATAATTAAAGATATTTAGTACCAAAATTATCCGAATATAATGAAATTAAAAAGTGCATCTAAATGGATAAAACCAGTTTTGGTTGAATTTATGAAGGGTTATAATTAGTCCATATCTATCTCATCATGTTGGTAAGATCACGTAAATGAATTTTATTTGGGCCACTCTCATAATTGGATGTGGATACTTGCATAGTCAGTTTGATATGGATTAAGACCCTCTTTCCAAATTGATTTGAATTTTGGGCCATAATGGATATTATATTTATGTCATCTATGGGAGTCTTATCTAAAAATTCTCCTCTAGAAGAAAAAACATTCTGGATCCTATCGATTAATACTAAACCGTCATAAAAATTTTGGGTTAGAATCTAATAGAAAATATGGTGATATAGAGAGCTAAAACAAAGTTTCTTAAACATCTCTTTATACTCTTGTTGAGGTTCCCCTTATAACCACCTAATTCTAAACATATCTTTTCTAAGGGAAAAAATCATAGGCTTTGATAAATTAATTTATATGAAGTTATTATTTAGCTGGTTCCAACTCACTATTTATGTGGATTAAGGGTTGTAGAACTACTCCTTAGCCACACCATCAATATAAAAGGTAAAGGTCATTATCTTTATCTGGTCTTCACTAACCCCTCCTGGTTTTATGGTGATGTAGACCATGTAAAACTCTTGCAATTTCCTGTTTGGGTCCTCACCTGACCTCCCATTAAATTTAGGCAAATGATATGTCACACCTTATCTATGCTAAAGACATGCGGGTATGCTTGGGTAACCTATACTGTTTTTATGGTTTTCAAAATCAGGATCAGTGAGCTCCTACAACATTATTTGATCAACCATTTTTTTAAATTTTGAATTTGTTATGTTTTTATGAAATTTGTTTTTGAATATTCTCTTTTAGATGTTTCAATATTTTTCAATATATTCAATTTCAAAAGAATGATTATTTTTATATTTTTTTTTAATTTTATATTTCTCATTTTATTAGTATTTATGTTTCAATACATTTATGGTTATTATATGATATGGACTAAAATTTCAATTTTGTTAAAAAAACATTAACTACTTACTTTTTTTGTAAGATTTTTTTCTTTTTGAGGGTTTTTAAACTCCATAGTAATCTACCAAAAAATTGTAGAAAATAAAGCATGATGTTTCAGTGTTGTTTTTAGTCATCAATTTTTGTTTTTATCCCCTAAAAATGTAGTGCTGTATTTCCCAAGGCTGTCTCCTATGAGGCTGCCACTATAGAATTTCTTTTTCAATTTTTTATAATATTTAGTAATTTTTATAAATATTTATTGGAAAATTATTTGAAATTTATTTTTATATAATATTGATTATAGAAACAGAATTCGAAAAAAATCAACTAAACTCATAGAATTAAGAAATTGTGGTTTGATCTATAAATTCCCATGGTCCAATATTTCTTCATTTTTTTTAAATAACTTCACAATTATAACATTATAAATGAAAATATTGAAATATCAAATCGTATATTTAATTCATATTGAAAAATTAAGTTCATTATATAATATCCCATCCATTAGTCTCCTTTCCATAAGATTATATTAATGTATTAAATTATTTCAATGTACAATGAAACAATCAACACTATCTATACTCATAGTACGTGATCGAGGGATAATAAATTAAAATAAAGAGGATCAACTTCGAAACCCTAATATGAATGAATTTTGAAGCCCAATTAAGATATCTAGACACTCAAATTGGAAATGTTCCATTATAAAATTGATGATATGGAGAAATTTAGTGATAGAGGAATTAAACATTAATCAATGTTCTCATTTCAATGATTATTAATCTGGAGAGAATTATAATTGTGAAATAAAAATATAAAAACCCATAAAGACATCACCATTTGAATCCATTTGTTTCAACCACTATAAATTTAGTAATAAATAATTGATATGTAGTAAAAAACATCACTCTTCATCTTTATCAAGGAATACAGAAGCTCCCCATTCATCATATCTCCAAAAAACATGCTAATCTACCAATCTGCTTATGTATCTCCATCGATTTGTACCTACCTATTTTGTGTTCTCCTTTTTAATATTATCCCTCCAATGGCCATGGATCCACATTTATTTTTGTATCAAGAGTCACAGTCTCCCCATTTTTTGAATAAAAATCTATACAAAACTAACATACATGCACATGAACATTAAATTTCCTAGTAAATGAATAATTTTTTAGTAATTTTGAATTTAATATTAGAAGAATTTTCTTTTCTTCTCTTCATAGCTACCTAATGACCACATTTCAGTACCAGATTCATTTAGCCTCTACTATGACCCATTCATCCCCAAATAAACACCTAGACTTTTGAAAACATCATATTCCTCCTCAAATTAGCTTCAGTAAAGATAAACTAAAACAATTTTTAGAACAAGAGAATTTATCAAAACATGCATCATGCATCACAAGGTGACGCCACAACTTGTGCATTACAGAAATAATGGTCAAATGAAGAATGATAATTTTATGACATTTTTAAGTCTTACTTCTAGTTTTTATCTACTAAATACTAAATTATAACATTATATATGGTTGTATCCTATGTGGTTTCTAATATGTGGTTTCCCTATCACAATTATTGAAATTTTAAACTTTTTTATTAATCATCGTGTAATTAAATGTAAAACAATTTAAAACTAGTTTTTAACACAATTTATTATAGAAATAGAATTAAAAAAAAGAAACTAGACTCCTTGAAAAAATAAATAGTGTTTAGATCTAGCAATACCCATGGATTGGTATTTCTTCATTATTTTTTAAATAACTTCATAATTATAACTCTATCAATGCATAGATTAAAATATAAAATAAAGAATTAAAATTAGTTAGTAAAATTAAGGTCAATATTTATTATCTTATCCATTGGAATCCATTCCATTGGATTCATTTAATATACTAAATTATTATCAAGTATAATATCATGGTCAACTCCCTCTATACTAACACTCTTTTATCAGGGAATGATGAATTTTATAAAATATGATCAACTTTAAACTCCAACCTAGATTTAATTTTGAAGCCTCATTAAGATATTAAAACACTCTAATCGATAATATGATACTATTAGTATATAAAACAAAGAAAAATTTAGTTATTGAATAATTAAACAACAATCAATGATCTAAATTTAATGTTTAAAAATCTAGAGATAATTACAATTATGAAATAAAAGACATTTAAACTTGTAATGTCAGCACAATTTAAATCCCGTAGTTATGACCACTAGAAATATAGAGGGAAATCATTTATATGTAGCTAGAAAATACACTAACTATCTCCTTTGAAGATGTAAACAACTACCCAATCCCTTTAATCTCTAGAAAAACGACCCATCATTGGATTTTCTTTGAATTTCTCCATCAAGTTGTCTCTATTTATCTTGTGATATATTTTTTTAATTTTCTCCCTCCAATGTTTAGGGATCCAATTTTACATTTTTAAACAATGGTCACACTCTACCACCTATTTCTATATAATGTCACAAGTATGAAATAGATTTCGAACCTTGATTCATGGTCCCCACTTCTTTGGAAAAAATCTTCAACAAAACATCCATAACTACACTTACCTTTTAAATTATCAAATGAACTAGTAATTTTTTATTAATTTTTAATTTAATCCTAGAAGAATTTTATTTTTTCCCTTTTCTAGTATCCTACTGGCCATGTGTGAGTCCAAACTTCATTTAACCTTAGTACAAACCCATTAACCCCTGAGAAAACACCCAAACATCAAAAAACATTATCTTCCTTTTCAAATTGACACTAGTGATGAAAGACTGAAATGAGTTTCATCACCCATGAATTTTTACAAACATGTAGCATGCATCCAATAGTGAAACCAAAAATAGTGCGTTGGGGAACTCAAGGTCTCATATTACTTCAATCATGCAATCAAACATATCACATCCATTGAACATATTATGCGTCAAAATAAAGATCTCAATTAAATCCATGATTTTAATCAATATATCCAAAATCCTCCATCTAAAGTTTAACCCTTAAATGGGAAAACATATATTGATGCTCATTTTTTCTTCTCAAATGATTCGAAATGGGTTATTTATCTTCATCCAACCACATATTCATAGTGTGTTTATTATCCTTAATAGAGGGGATTCCATGATTTCATCTTTTTCCTGATTTTCTCAATTCGGGGATATAATACTATGTTATTCCTCTAACTCAAATTCATTTGAATTGTCGATGAATTGGACTCAATAATCTTCTAACTTAGGGATTTTTAAAACCAAAAACCTTGATTGGTAACATATTCAATACCCTCACCTTATGTTCAATATCTCCTTCTTCAAATACATAATTTGACCGATTCACAACCATGTGTTTATCTAGTTCCAACATGAGCTTCTATCAGTGTTTAATCAGGCTTGAACAATATTTGAAAATCATTTGTTCGAGTAACCACAATGCACATGCTATTATATGCCTTGATCTATCATTTGAATTATAAAATAGTGGATTATCTTATTAAAAAAAATAAGCTTCTTATTTTAGTTTTCAAATATATTTTTATGTCTTGGAGATGGTTCTTCATCATCCTCATCGAATGTCAGTGGGTGGATCACATTGAGTTCATCACTTCTTCTCATTTCTATTCCAATGTCAAATGATCATAGATGTATGATGATGCTCATGATTCTTCATTGAATTTTTTTTACAAACTCCTCAACTGATTTGGTCTCAGGTAGAAGAAATTCTCTTTCACAGGGAAAAATTAATTATCTTACGAACCTGAACACTTTCATATATCATACAGATAGTAATTGAAATTTATCTTAGGAAGATATTTTCTTAATCTACCTACCCAACTATTCCTCTTACGAACCATTTTTATCACATGAGATTTGTTCAATTTATATTATGGCCCCCAAGATTTATCTTACATGAGAGGAAAAACTACTTACATGTCTAGAAAGAAATATTAATCACTCCTTCATATATTTATCATACACTGCACACTGCCGATTCAAATAAATTTATTTTAACTGGATTCCCAACACATAAAATTTGAGGAATATAAAATGATATAAATTGAAACAAGATAAATTAAAAACAAAATTTTAAATTGAAATTATGAAATAATTTAAACATTTATACTAATCAATTTAAAAATTTAACTAAAATTAAATCATGTCAAAATTAATTGAAACATAAAAATAAAAAATAAAAAATTAGTTAGTACCTTAAATATATTGAAAAGCATAAAATTAAAATTTTAAATTAATATTGAAAATAAAATATGAAAAATAATTAAAAAATTATTTATATTAAGATAAAAAATAAGAAAATAAATCTAATATTTAAACATTTAAACAATAAAAAAACAAAATAATGCTCTCAAAAATTAATTTGAATGACTAATAAAAGAGCATCAAATCAACAAATATAAAAAAACTTTATTTTTAAAATATTATTAAATAAAATTATAATTTCAAAAAAATTATTTTATAATAATATACCATTAAAACATTTTCACCCTAAAAACACATTAATATATTCTAATTTATATGGATATCATTCATCAAATAAGACCACATCATATGAATGTATCTATTTACCCCTGTATTAGTGCTATGATTATTATTGGTTTGGTTGTGGATAGTTATGGGGGTCGGTATGAGGTGATCTTGTGCTTAGTAATTTTTTTTAAATGGTTATGGGCTATGTGTCTATGATTAGTGGTCATGGGATGCATTGGGGGTTGGTTTTGAAGTGGTTTGTTAAAGGTGGACAGTCTGTTTTAGTACCTCAAGGAATGTGATGTGTAGGGTTTGATATAATGACTATTTTTTGATATGGGGATGATTTTATGGTTAATTATTAGATATAAAAATTTATTGTTTATGAAAATATTCCTATGGGTGTGGATAGAACTAAATAAACCATAATTGTAATTATAATGGTGGATTCTTGACATGAATGGGTAAATAGTTGATGATAAATATGGGAAATGACTAATAATGATTTTTCATTAAATATAAAAATGTATGGAATCAGGAATGTACATTTATTGGTATGTTGAAAATTTTTAAATGGTCCAATTGAATGGAAAAATATGAACATGTCAATATATACTGTGGTTGTTTTGTGTTAGAATGTGGGATGGTTTTGGGGGTGATGACTGTCTATGGAGGTTGTAGTTTGATGATGTTAGTCGGAAGTGATGGCACTGTATTTCTGTGAACCCTTTAGGATGGACCCATTTTTGAGTATTTATATATGATTTATTTTGTTATGATTTCTTTATACACCTCACTAGTGATGGATAACTATACGGATTCCCAAATGTTTTGGGTTCCAGGTCTTTTTCCCAACTTCCCAATTAGTGAAGGAATGAATGGATGGCTACTCCCTCATCCTTTTTTCTCCATTCCACGGGTAGTACATCTATAAAAGGTCAAGAAAGTTATACTAATTTTGTGTATCATGTGGCATAATAGAAGAAACACTGGGGGTATTGGTGTGATGTGAACTGTTGGGGGTCGTGCATGATACGAAGGGGCACAAGAATGATTTACTTCATATTCATGATACACTAATATACTGGATAAGTGACCGGAGGATGCGGCATGATATTTGGAAGTGGGTATAGGTTTGTGAGGGGGACATGGATATAGAATGTGGTATGGATATTCTAATGGTATGGCTGGACTAATGTTGACATGAGATATAGGACCCCATAGGAGGATGTGATATGTTGGGATGTGGTTAAAGCCACATCAGATGTGATGAGGGGGACATGGATATATAATGTGGTTAAATCAACATCATATGTGTGGGTCAGCACCGATCGAGCGTAGTGCGGGAACCCTGTAGCAGTTTTTGACGTGAAGAATGAATAGAGATCGTGTGTGGGTCAGCACATAGTGATCCTTTGTGGGTCATCACCGAGCGATCTTGTGTGGGCAACACCGAGTGATCCTATGTGGGTCAACATCAAGCGATCTTATGTGGGCCAGCACCAAGAGATCCTATGTGGGTCAGCACCGAGTGATTCGGTGTTGGTATGACGACGTACTGGTGATGTGCTAGGATCTTGTGCGGGTCTGACGATGTACTAGAGATGTACTAGGATCCTGTGTGGTTCTGACGACGTACTGGAGATGTACAAGGATCCAGTGTGGGTTAACGATGTACTGACGATGTACTAGGATACGGTGTGGGTTTGATGAAGTACTACGATCCTTCATGGGTTTTCCTCTTAACAGAGTAAGCTGAATCAGTAGTTACATCTAATCATCTCTACTACTATACTTAAGTTATACCTGGTGTGATCTGAGTTTGTACCTATGTGGTACTTTCCTTCATGGTAATACCTTGATGGTATTCTTCTGTGTGGCATACCTATGTGGTACTTACCTTTGTGGAATTTTTTACTTCGTGGAAAAGTTGAGCTTTGGGATTTTGGGGTGGACCCTATGTTTCCTCTTGATTTGAGATAGGTATACATGATAAATTAGTTATATGTATGGGAATATACCTAATTATGGTTGACAGTTGACTTAATTATTTGTGGTTTATCTTTTGTGGATTTTGTGGGACCTTTATGGTCTTGGGGTCCCTACTGAGTATCATTATACTCATCCCTGCATGGGCTATGCCCGCACCTTGTTGTGTTTTCTTCAGATGATGGAAAACACTGATTTAGGATGAGCGTACTTGGACTAGATGGGGCCCCATGGTGGACTATATGGCGTGTCGGTATGCCGAGGAGATGAGTGGATATGGAGTTCTGAGGGGGCAATCTGTACCTACCTTCCAGTTGGGAACCTCGATGGATGACCCAGTGGCTACTTTCCTTTTTCTTCAGTTGTACTTGTACCTTTACTGTTGGGCTTGTATTCCGGCCCCTTCTTACTTTCAGCACTCTTTTTTCTATACAATTGTACTTGTTTTATTATCTTATTGTGTGCTTGGTTTCATGTTTTTATAGGTTATAAAGGCAATTCCTTCCCGGTTTTGGGGAATATTCCTTTTGCTGCTAGTTTCTAGCCCCTAGCCTATGGAAGGAAGGCATGAGGTAGTCAAGGCATGAGCCCCAGGGGACGGGTCATGACAAATTGGTTTCCGAGGAGCCAGTTCTACCATAGAACATATGACTCGGATCATTTTAATGGAAATAATGTTAAGCGTAGTGAGTGTGGTTATCAGTTTATGGAATCCAGTGTTGGTGCGGCGACTGACCAATCCATACACCAGGACCCTGACTTCTGATTTATGACTCAGTGCATGAAAACACTGATTGCGTGTGTGTTTTAAAGAGTTTTCTTTGTGATCTCTTTGGGTCAGCGCACCAGGTATAACTAAATGAACATGGCACCCGTGTTTTTATTAGGATGCCTCTGCGTAGACAGCCAGCTATGATTCATGAGAGAGTACATGATGACGGCCCGCTGAGCAATGAGTCTCCAGTATAGGGCCCTATTTCTATGTTGGATCCTTCGGGTGGTGTACCAGCAGTAGCACCACCCATTGGGAATCATATCCCACTAGCCACACTAGCAGACGGTGCTCACCGACTGGGCGCGTTGCATGAGTTCCAGCAGCAGAAGCCTCCAAGGTTTCGAGGCGAGACAGATTCCCACATAGCTAAGGGCTGGCTGCAGGCGATTTATAGAGTTTTCCGACTAGTTGAGACACCAGTAGAGCAGATGCTGACCTTAGCTACTTGTCTTTTTCACTGAGAGACCATGAGGATGGTCTGTATAGTGATGAGGCTTCGGTACATGGACTGTTGCCTAAGATAGTACCTTCAAGTTGTGTGTCAGCTATATCACTGCCCGTTGGTCAGTAGTTACAACCGGCGGTACCGGTAGAGGACACATATAGGTTTAGTGCCTTACGTTTGATTCATCATCATATGCCCCTCAGGTTCCGAGGTGAGCCCGATTCACAGGAGGCTGAGGACTTTCTTTAGGAGGTGGCTGATAGTTCTCTAGATCTTCTACAACTTCTATAGGATGACATGTCGGTAGCTAAGTATTCATCGAGGTGTACCGACCATTCTCGGTGCTCGATTAATACGATACAATCAGTGCTTCAGGGATCAGACATCTGAGAGAGGTGTGTTTAAGGAATTCTGTTCCAACACTATTCCTCTATGCATTCTTACTTATGTTAGGGTGCTAGAGAGAACCATTTTGGTTGAATGTTTTATTAGCTGAGTGGATACAACTAGTGAAAGTTAGTAGTGGTAAAGGAGGAAACTGGTGCCAGTCTCAGAGACTTGGGCATGTAAAATGCTTCGGGAAGAGGATGTAAAATTGATAGATGAATCTGAAGGGCAGAATACGTGGAATCATAGCTAGGAGAGAAGCATGTGGTGGTGTACATTTCGACATGTCACAACCACCCCGCTTTTTTTGGACCCCACCATGCTCAGGAAGCTAGAGGATATGGGAACAGAGTATCTACATGCAGTCGAGGAGTGTGACCCAAGGGATCTAGGAATGATTTGAGGTACAATATGTGTCTACTACTAGATGCCGTATATATAGGCATAGGTACCAATCATTCCTTCTTTCCAAGAATCCCGTTCAAGACCAAGAGTTTTCGGTTAAGCTGTTGATTAGACCCTCACATCTGGAGATAACTTTTGCAGGGGACTCGATAATCACACTAACGCCAACTATGTGATCAGACACTTGAGGTGAGAGTTTATGTTGGAACCCCTTGGTGGCAGCGTCGAGGCCCTACAACGTTAGTTTGGGTATGGACTAAGAAACCACATTTCATACTCAGATTGACTTTATTATGAAGAAAGGTTGTTGTTTCTCTACAACATTGGAATGGGGTTTTCCTTGGTTAGAGAAAAGGAAACCTAGGAAGCATAGTATGGACTCATTCATAGAAGGGTGCATCCGATCACTCATGAGTCTACCAGAATTACCCTTGTGGCAGTAGGAGTCTTGTGTTTTCAGTTCCAAACAGAAGTGGCAGAGCATGGGGACATCAATTCAATAGATGTTTCTAGGATTGCCTCCCTAAATGGAGAGTGACGTCTTCTTTGTCTAGGTACAACCGAAGATTTGTACTCGAATTCCTCAAGGTAGTGGCACCCTTGTCAAGTTTGATGAAAAAGGGGGAACCCTTCCTATGGGTGGAGAAGTTTCAGCAGAGCTTTCCAGAGCTGAGACAGAGACTAAAAAGTATAACTATGCTACCCATGACCTGGAGTTAGGAGCAGTGGTCTTTGCACTGACGGTGGGGTGGAATTACTTGTTGGGTGAACGTTTTACAGTGTACTCTGATCACATGTATCTCAAGTATATTTTCTCTCAGAAGGCCCTAAACCTTATACAATGACAATGTATTGAGTTCCTCTAGGACTATGACTTTGAGATAGTTTATACTCCTGGGAAGGGGAACATTTTAGAAGATGAAATCTGTAGGAGATCTGGTATACAGCTGCTAGGTGAGGCGACGAAGTAGCTGGTCGAATTGCAGATATCCTTTGTGGATCAGAATGAAGCAGTTTTTCTTCAGTCTCTTACAGTCACTCCCCCACATCTTCAGTGAGTCAGGGGGGTGTAGCATGGGGACACTGACTGCGAGCCACGACGTGCTTAGATATCCATTGGACAGACACCTGATAGATTTTACGAAGGTGTGGATCATGTCATCCTCTTCAAAGGACATACCATGGTACCAGTGTCAATTTAGGAGGAAGTGTTGAGGAAGTTCTACACTTCCCCTCTAGAGGTACATTTAAAAGTGGCGAAAATGTACCAGGATATTCAACGACACAACTGGTGGTTGGGAATGAAGAAATCAATCAATGATTTTGTCTCTCGAGGCCTCACTTGTCAGCAAGTGAAGGAGGAGCATTAGGTAGCAGCAGGCTTGGTTCATCCATTGGAGGCCCCAGAGTGGAAGTGGGATGGGAGATCCATGGACTTTATTGTAGGACGTACATGTAAATATAGGGGAAATGACTCAGTTTGGGTGATCTTCGACCGAATCACCAATTCGAACCACTTCATACCGATCAGAGAGAAGGGTTTAATAGAGTGATTAGTAAGAATCTATGTGCAGGAGATTGTGAGGCTACATGGGGTACCCTTGATGATTGTCTCTGATCATGATGTACATTTTACTTCCCAGCTATGGAAGGGGTTGTAGGAGGATTTCGGGATGCAACTTTATTTGAGCACCACCTTCCATCCTCAGACGGATGGCCAGACTGAGAGGACCATTCAGAACGTCGAGGACATGTTGCGTGTTTACGTCCTCGACTTCGGTCGTTGCTAGGAGGATCACTTGCCTTGGTTAGATTTTGTATACAACAACATCTATCACTCCACTATTTGGATGACACCTTTTGAGGAATCGTATGGGCAACCTTTCAGATCACCTTTGTGCTGGACAGACCTAGGGGAGTCAGTAATCATGGGACCAGAGATGGTTTGGGCTACCACATAGAAGGTGCAGATCATCCTGGAGTGGATGAAGACTACACAGAGCAGGCATAAGTTGTATACCGACAAGATAAGAAGACCTCTAGAGTTTGAGGATGGAGACCACATATTTCTATGAGTTTCACCTCGACAAGGTTTATAGAGATTTGTCCGAGGCAACAAGTAATCTCTGAGGTTCATCGGACCCTTCCAGGTCCATAGTAGATTTGGCGTGGTGGATTACTGCTTATCTCTTCCACCTCAGTTGCACTAGGTTCATGACGTCTTCCATGTATCCCAGCTAAGGAGATATGTGAATGACCCTTCCCATGTCATCGACCATAGAGAGTTGGATGTAAACGATGTGGAATCGTTTATGGAGGTTAGTGTTGATATTGAGGATCGATAGGAGCGGGTCCTTTGTGGGTAGTTGATACCTCTAGTGAGCAGGCGTTTGCAGCACGAGAACCTCTAGGAGAGCACATGGGAGTGGTAGGCTCAGATTCGTGCTCAGTACCCCCACATGTTTTCCTTGTTTTGAGTTGTGGCTTACAGGGACATAAATCCCTAATGTAGGGAGAATGTAAAGACCCAAAATTTCCATTTAATTTTTTTTATTAAAATGGAATTTTACGAGTCCACTAAAATTAACGTCATGTGATTCCATGTCCTGGAATGAATTTCTAAACTTTTTTTTCAGGTACATTCAGTAAACATACAAGCGGGTTTTGGTAACTTTTGAACTGGTTCACAGAATTGAAATCTGAGGGCGTTGTTGAACTCACAGCACTAGTATTCACTAAAGGGGACAATCACCTTAATCGTAGTAGGTCGAGGATGAAAGATAGAATTTGTGTTTTTCGTGGAAATAGAAATAAAATAAAATAAACTTTTATTTTATTTTTCTTTTTGATGAAACCTCACATGTAGATGGTTTAAAGGTGGGGACCACCAAAACTAAACCTCCCACATGGGTTATGGTGGTGGGGACCACCTGAGACTAAAACCCCATTGAACTCTCCTCTTAAATGTGGGGAAGCCTTTTGACCTACATATTTAATAAGGGAGGTGACATTTAGGTTTCCACAAATCTTATTAAGCCAACATCAATTTAATTATGATGCAAATTTAATTTGTGCCAACAATTAAAATTATGGAAGATATCATTTTGGATACTTTTCATTTTTGGGTGGAATTGGGATAAAAAAATAGAAGAGGAGATATTTTTGTGGAATTATTCTTCTCCAAAGATGAGTTTCTCCAATTAAGAATGACAATGATGAAATTTTCTCCTTTGATGAATATTTCTCCAAACTCTGTCAAAGGATCTAGAATGATGAACGAACCAACGATCGAGGAAACATCATCATCACCGACTTCATCTTTTTCCTCTCCTCACTGATGTTGTTAGAGGAGACTTGTTGTGGGATCGACAAATTCAAAACCGTCTTATCCATGGACAAACATTAACCTAACCATCGAGGTAGGGGTGTGTTTTAATTTGATTGATTTTAATTATCCTCTCACATTGAATAATCCCCATTGAGCCGCTTGCTACCACTCTAACACATAGGGTGTGGGCCAAACAAACCGGTCGCCGGCGAAGGCGCGACGCATGATCGCACTGTGTGGAGAGGATGGCTGGCCATCAGGCTAGCCACGACGGACTGCCGCACCGTGGCTACCCTGCTGTCTCTAGGCACCAATCACGACCCCCGTGGATTAGCGACACCTACGACCTTGCGGCACCTATGGAATCCGCCAACCCATGGCCTCAGTCGTCCCGCGGCCTCGTGACACCCGCGGCCTCCGTTGCCCCGCGACCTCGCGAAGCCCATGGTCTCCACTCATCACTCGCAGCCCTCATAGCCCCCGCCGCCCCGCAGGCTCGTGGCACCCACGGAATCCACCGCCCGGTGGCTCCCCACCACCGACGGGTCCCCCACGGCCTCCGCCGCCGTGCGATGCCCTCGACTCGGTGCCGACCTCGTGGCCCTCGCAGCCTTCGTGCTGCCCCGCGACCACTCCGACCTACCCCGGCCGGGCTACCCAGTGCGGGCCGGACCGCCCAGTGTAGGTCGGGCCGCTCAGCGTGGGTCGGGCTAGGTCAGGCCAGATCGGTCCTGGTCAGTCCGACCGGGTGGGACTGGACCCAGACCCACTTCAACCCATATACGCTCTTTTTGCCATAACATTGGTACCGGGCATCCGTTTGACAAACTGTCTGTGGAACTAGAAACCTTGGAGCAAGACAGTCCCTTTGGTGTACTCCGCTAGATTATTGTATAATGTTGGTGTATGGTCAGGTAGGATCGAGCACGAATCCAACTGGGCCCTAGGGACTAAAAGGCTAATAATTCACATATCGGGCATTCGATTGACGCACCGTCTGTTGCGTTGAGACCCCTGTGACATGACAGTCCTTTAAGATACTTCATAATGAGACTTCATGATAGTTGGAGTAATGTCCAAAGGATTGTGGATTGGACCCTCCCGTAGACAAGAGAGCATACTGTGGGAACCCAGTAGCTGGATGTGACGTGAATAATGAATAGAGATCATGTGTGGGTCAGAACGTAGTGATCCTATTTGCGTCCGCACCGAGCGATCCTCTGTGAGTCAGCCCTAGGAGATCCTGTATGGGTCAGTACCCATAGATCATGTGTGGTTCAGCACTGAGTGATCCTATGTGGTTAGAACCGAGCGATCCTATGTGGGTCTGAAGATGTACTGGAGATGTACTAGGATCCTATGTGGGTCTGACGACATACAGGTAATGTACTAGGATCCTGTGTGGGTATGACGACGTACTGGAGATATACTAGGATCCTGTGTGGGTCTGACGATGTACTAACAACGTACTAGGATCCTGTGTGGGTCTGATGATGTACTGTGTTCCATCATGGGTCTACCTCTTAACATAGTAAGATGAATTAGTAGTTACATCTAATCATCTGTATTACTGTACCTAAGTTATACCTGGTGTGAGCTGAGTTCATACCAGTGTGGTACATTCCTTCATGGTAATACCTTGGTGGTATTCTTATGTGTGGCATACCTGTGTGGTAATTACCGTTGTGGTATTCCATCCTTTATCGAATAGTTGTGATTTGGGATTTTGGGTGGGACCCCATGAATCCTATTGATTTGAGATGCGTATACTTGATAACTTAGGTATATGTATGGGAATATACCAAAGTAGGGTTGATAGTTGACTTCATGCTTTGTGGTTTTTCCTTTGTGGATTTTTTGAGACCTTGAGAGTCTCAGGGTCCCTTCTAAGTATCATTATACTCACCCTTGCACATGTTATGCCTGTACATTGTTGAGTTTGGTGCAGAAGACGAACAGTGCTGATTGAGGTTGAGGGTACTAGGACTAGATGGAGCTCGGAGGTGGACCATACGGCGTGTCGGTACGTAGAGGAGACAAGTGGACATGGAGTGATTAGGAAGCGATATATACCTACCCTTTAGGTATGAACCTCAGAGGATGACACAGTAGTTGATTTCCCTTTTCTTCTGTTGTATTTTGTTTCAGTTGTACTTGTACCTTTATTGTTGGGATTGTATTCTGGCCCCTTCTTAAATTCCACACTCTTTTTTCTATATAGTTTTATTTGAGTTCATATCTCGCTGTGTGCTTGGTTGCGTGTGTTTACAAGTTATGAAGTTAATGCCTTCCTAGTTTTAGGGAATACACCCTTTGGTGCTAGTCGCCAGCCCCTGGCCTATGGAAGGTGGGCCTGTGGTAATCACGACATGGGCCCTGGGGGACGGGTTGTGACATCAGATGTTGGTTTTCTCTATTTCATAGTTTATTAAATTAATAAAAATGATTTCTTGCCTCTGTAATCTTGGTTTTATATTCCTAATGAAATTATTATATGTGTATCTAAATATATTTTAAAGGGAAACCATGTTTCACTTGTTTTCCATTGGATTTGATTTTTTATATGAAATGATTTATTTTAAATTTATTTATCAACTACCATTCCCAACTAATATTTGATAAAATTGTTGAATGAATTTTATTAAATGATTTTAAGACATTAAAATATTTTTTGTTTCTTAAAATAATTTTTAATGGAATTTCATGAATTCTATGGGCATGGATGGATTTTTAAGAACCAATGTTAGGTTAGCTTCAATATAGTGACTTTAGGATGATTGAGTATTTGATATTTAAAATAAAATTTTATAAACAGGTTCTTCAAAGTGTATTTGACTTTATGGTTGGATAATTTCAAAAATATTATTAAAATTTAACCACAGACCATGTCTCTTTATATATTTTGGAAATTAAAATTCTATGTCATGTTGTTTTCTCATAAGGGGTTTTTTATATTGATTATTGTTCTTAATGAGAGAGAAGGGGATATTTCTGAAATGTTTTATATTGGTGGGGGTGAGATTTTTTGTTGAATGGTTAACTATATTATTTTGTGATAATTGATGTGTGGCCACAATTTTATAACACTGGAAGTGATGGATAGATTTGGAGAAAATTTAGCTGGACATATAAAATGAACTTAAATGTTATAATGATGTATGAGCATATATAACAACCAAAAACTTATTTGTTTATCAGTTTTAGCCAGCTAATAGTTTTTTATCAAAATATAAATTTTAATTTACATTCATATTTTTTAATGGGTGCCCTTGGGCTTAGTTAGACCATGGGAAATGGTTTGGAAATTGATAAATGTAGTTAATTGTTCAATGGAATAAACCCTACTTAGTTACAACACTAGTGTAGAATACACCATAATCATTTTATCCCCTAAAAATAATATCATCTACATATAAAATATCAAAAATTGATACATATTAATCATAATTAATGTAGAGTTTTTTTTCTACCCTTCCATCATTAAATATTAATTATTTGATGCATGTATATATCTTTAAATACCATGCTCTTGAGTTTTATTCTAACCCGTATAGATTGTTCTTTAATTTTGATTATAAATGTTTAATTAAAAATTTAAAACTTTATATTTGAATGTATAGGGAGAATACAAACAATATATGTGGATAAAATTTTGATTAATTTACCCCAAAACACACCTCGACATGCCAAGGGATTGAATGATTTTTCAAATTATGGAATTGAAATCTGATCAATGGATGGTATAATAAAATGTCTGTGTATTGATTATAAATTCAAGAAATGGTTGAATAGAAACAAAGTATATGATCATTTTATACTGAAATAGTTTCTTTCCCAATAAGTGTGTTGGATTTGGTATTGTGAATCAAATTTTAGTGAAATCAAAAAAAATGAAAATTATATCAATGAAATAAAAAGTTACATGATAAAGATTAATTTAGTTTGAAATTTGTTAAATGTAGATTTTGGTTTTTCTAAATACAATGTCGAAGATTTTAATATATCAATATACAACTCAGTTGATCCTGAGGAGGTTAATATTTCTCAAAACATCCGTGACAAAAAATGATTTGTATAAATTAGTTGAAGACAAACAAAAAAACTATATTAAGGGTGTTCCATGTATTTGACATTGTTTTTCACTGAATTTGTATCATATCATGTGTATTTGTGGAATTACTAATAATGATATGTCCATGATTTTACAGTTTCTTCATGATTCATTTAGGGAATCTATGATCCCTAAATTAATCTATTAGATGAATAAATTCCTTAAAAAACATGGAAATGATTATACAAAGATATATGAATTCCCTAATGATTTCATTCTTTACTAGGAAGAAGAGTTTGATAAATAATAATGAAAAATATTTCAAACAAGAATATGGAAGTCAAAGAACAACAATATGAGTATAAATCAATGCAACCCTAGGAAGAAACATAAGAAGAAAATTCCTCCAATGGTATTGAATTATTTTCTCCTTAAATCATGCTTGAAAAGATTATTCATGTCATTAAATAATATATATGACATGAAGTGGATTTCTCATGATAGTAATGATGGATTTATGAGATATCCAAAATATTCCTCATCATGGAAGGTGTTTGATTCACTATATCCATATTTTTCTTTGGATCCTAGGAAGGTACATTTTGGATTGGATTATGATGGTTTTAACACCTTTTATACTTTAAGTACTGATTATAGAATTTGGCCAGTTGTTTTGATTCCATATAATCTACCTCCATATATGTGTGTGAAGAATACTTCTTTCATTATATCAATGATTATTTCTGGATGGAAAATACCTAGAAATGAAATTGCTGTTTACCTTTAATATATTATTGATTAATTGTGAGAATTAAAGGATGATGGACTGGAAACATATGATGATTCATTAAGACAACTATTCAAAATGCATGCTACTTTAATGTGACAATTAGTAACATTCCTTGACTATGAATTTTTTTGTTAGAACACTCATACTGGTTTGTTTTTTCATGATTAGAATTTTTTTTTGAACCTGAATGATTACCTAATAGATGAAAATGGTTTTTTATGTGTCATCGTCGATTTCTTTATGCTTCTCATAAATTCTGGTTTAACAAGACACAATTCAATGGAGACATATAAATGAGAAAGTCATCGATGGTTTTTCTGGTTCATAAATATTTGGATAATTAATGAATGCCAATAAAGAATTTAAAAAATTTCATTAGTTTATATAAGGGGGGAAAAGGGTAAGAGGTACAATATTTTAAGAATCCAGAACACAAAAATGTATGAAAAAGAGCATATTTTTCAAAATTACGTTTTGGGAGTTTAATTTGATACATTATAATCTTGACGTAATACATGTTGAGAAGAATTTCTATGACAATGTAATTTTTATAGTGCTTAATGAGTAGGATAAATCAAAGGATCACTTTAATGATCATAAGGATTTGGAGGAAATGAATATAAATAATGGTCTATTTGAAAATAATAATGACAAGTATCATTTAGCTATATTTAAAATGAAAATTCATGGGAAATATATATTCCTTATAACTTTAAGGATCGTAAATGTTCTAGATGGAAATTCAAGTAATATATCAAGGTGAGTTGACTTAAAACATAAACATTTACACGGATTCAAAAGTCATGAATAACATATTTTGATAGTCCAGTTGTTTTTTATGGCATTGGGTAATACATTACCTAAAAAAGTAAATTGAGTTCTAGTTGAGTTTTCCACCTTTTTTAGATAGAGTTATGGAAAAAATATAAATACACCAATGATTGATAAACTTTACGAAATAATGTTTTTAACACTATGTCATTTGGATATCTTATTTACCCCTTCATTCTTTATAGTCATGATTTATTTGACTGTTCATTTGGTTAATGAATAAAAACATGGTGGACTGGTACACTATTGATGGTTTTATCCAATAAAGAGGTATACATTTATATTTTTTTATTTTCATTGAAGATTTCGATTTTATCAAAAAATTGAATTTCTTTTTTTCATATGTTTCTTATTTTTTCATTAGGAACTTAGGTAATTTGAAATCATATGTATGGAATAAAGATCAAACATAAGGCTCTAATATTGAAGGTTATATTTCCAAATTTTTCATGACCATCTATTCTAGGTATTTGGATGGGATTGATACTAGATTCAATAAAGATGGATTTGTTGATGACATGTCCACTAATTCTCAATTTAAAAATCAGTCATCATTATTTTTAACTATTTGATGACCAATTGGAATGGGTTCAATTTTAAATTAACATAATTAGAGTATCTACAAGAATATATAAATATTCTACTCAATAGTATTAATGAAGATCCATTTATTTAATAATTGTGACTAAAAAAAGAGGGGACTAAGGGGTTGAGATCTAAATGAGATGGAATTAACAAGAGCTGTTAATAAGTATATTATCTAATGGTTCACCCATCATGTAATTATATACTTATAATCATGTTACTGATGTGTAGTTATTTTTTTTGTTTAAATTTACAAATTATATCTTTTTTTCCAGATAATGAATGTTGGCAATAGAGTTGAAATATAGAATGATTTGAAGTTTTTGGAATGAGGTCCTATCTGGCAGGCTAAGAGATTATATGCATAAAGTATTCATTGATTCAGGTTTAATACATTTTATCATGAAGAAGAGTTGAAAACACAGAATAGTGGTGTATTTACATTTGTAAAGGTGGGATACTATGTGAAGCTAAATTATGTAATTGAATTAAACTAACATGTCTAGTTTTAAGTTGTTTTATTATAATGCATGTTGGTCAACATTGATAGGGGATAATGAAAGATTTGTTTTATTTTTCTTCTTTAAACTTCTTTCATTTGATAGATACCTGTGAGTGTTCCGAACACAATCCATATATCTTGTCTTTATGAGTTAAGATGGTTTATTATGCGGATAATGAAATACATGATGTTGGTAGTGTTGTTTGACACTTAAATTAGAGAGACATATAATATATGGGAGAGGAAAATAAATTTGTTGTTTGGGATAGTGAACCTCATCAACCCCAACACATTGAGCTGTTTTTTCCTAAAAATATCAAAAGAGTAGAACTTGTAATAGTGTGTGGAAATGAAAGAGTAGTTGTAATTGAGGTCAATAACAATGAAGATAATAAAGATGAAGATATTTGAATGTCCAACTTGGTAATGAATGCATATTACAATTATTCATTGAAAAGTGTTTCATAAATATATATTGTCCATGGTTTTTTTGTATAACATATATTTCAGTATTTGTAATACATTTAACATTCATTAACAATTTGAAATGATGGAATACTGAGAATAATAAAATTTCAAATCATATCTAATAAACAACTCAGAGAACACCACCACTACTGTCATCCTATATATATCCTCATCATTTTGTTATACCCAATATTACTAGTTAGATAGTGATGATGCCATAATCTATGGGAAAATTTTTAGGAGTCTTTCTTGTGTGATGGTGAGATTTCCCATTAACTTTCCCATGTTATTTTTCGTAAAAAATTAACATCTAACTAAATAAAAACACGTCAATAAGTATTCAAAAGACAAAAAATATATAAACTATTGATCAAATAAAAATATTTCCGCTAAATTATTATTAACCATGAAATAGATTATGGTTTACTAAACAACCAATAAATAATGTATTGGCAGTTTTAACCATAGACAGTAGCAAAAAAAAATTATATAGACCACATTTGTTTTATAGTGAACCACTTGTAATAGCTTCAATAAATATGTTCCTTTGTGTAGAGAATACAGTCTAGGTGTGAGGTAGACTGGGAATGATTTGTGGCAAGATTTTAGAGGGAATGACGATTAGTGTGACTCAATAGGGTGAGAAACAGTGCATCATTGGGAAATGTGTGCTAAAAACGTAATATTATTAGCAATATATTAATTATAAAATTATAATTTTTAAAAGATATTTAATTATTAAAAAAATTATCATTGGGAAACAACTACATATTTAATTTTACAATATAGAAATAGATTCCTTGTCAATCCATGTTACGGTTTTCATGTGATGCTCGTAAATATGTTTTTGGTGTTCTAAAACACTAAAATGAATGTTTAACAATCAAGAAATAAAAAAATCTTGTATTTATATGAAATAATGGGTAAAAACCATTTCATTATTCTTTATTTGAATGAAAAACAACACGCCAATATGACAAGTGGTGTGGTCGGATTGACTCAGTATCATCTTCTTAAAGGTACAAAAAATGTTAAAAAAAGTGCTAGGGGCTCAAAAATATGAAAATGAAGTTATATTGCAATAAAATTAGGGAAAAATGAATTTATATTAAATTTTAAAATTTAAAAAATGATAGCACTTAATTCTGAATGATGGGTTTCCCATTATGGCCATAACAACATTTCTAGGGTTCTAAAACACTAAAACATGCTTGGAAAGGTCAAAACCATAGAAAACTGTCCTCACATGGACATTAAATAATTTGAAAAAAACATATGAGTAATTTATTATGTGTATCTATATACATCATATCAATCTGATGTGCGATGTGGTCGAAATGGATCAGTAAATAATTTTTTATGATACAAAAACCATTAAGAACAAGTATTTAGGGGATGGGTGGTTAAAAACATGAAAATGAAAGTTCATTTCCCTAAAATCAATAAAAATGACCATATATTTAATTTTAATATTGGCACTAATTGAACATCATTCTGGAAGAAGGTTTTCCCGTTATGGCCATAAACGGATTTTTAGTGTTTCAAAACATGAAGAATTACCTAGATTAGTAAAAACTATAGAAAAAACAATATATTGATGTGAAATCATTAGAAAAAAAAAATATGTTATTTTGGAAGTGTAAACATAGACAACACATCCATATGTTGTGCAGTGTGGTCATAATGACTTAGTAACCACCTCTTAAAGGAACAAAAACAATTAAAAACAAGTGTCGGGGGGTCAGAAGTAGGAAAATGATTTCAGATTTCCTTGAAATTAGGGGAAAAACTGTATATATAATTTTAAAATGTAGGAAGTTATGGAACATCATTCTGAATGATAGTTTTCTCATTATGGTTGAAATATCATTTTTAGTGGTTTAAAACACTAAAATGTGTGTGGAATGGTCAAAACCACAGAAAATGACCATATATTGATGTCGAATAACTGGAAAACCACCTCTATGTTATTTTTAACATCTATTCACAGACTAAACATCAATTTGACATGTAGTCTAGTAAGAATGACTCAGTACAAACCTTATAAATGTACAAAAACCTTTAAAAACAATTGTAGGGGGGTAAAAACTGTGGGAGTGATGTTGGATTTCAATAAAATCAGGGGAGTCAACCATATATTTAATTGTGAAATATAACAATAGACAATACGTCAATTCTAATGAAGGTTTTCCCATTATGGATGAAAATGAATTTTTAGTGTTATAAAACACTAAAACGAGTTTGGAATGATCAAAACCATATAATATGACCACATATTGATGTAAAATCATTATAAAACCCCAACTATTTTATTTTTTATGTCTAAGTGAAGACAATAAGTCAATCTGACATGTGGTGTTGTCAGAATTACATAGTAACTACTTCTTAAAGCAATAAAAACCATTTAAAACTAGTGTAGGGGGTCAAAACAAAAAAAAACAAAGTCGGATTTCCCTAATATTAGGGGGAAACGACAATATAATTTATTTTAAAATGTAGGAACAAATGACAAATCATTATGAATGACAGTTTTTCGGTTATGTATATAAACATGTTTTTAGTGTTTTAAAACATTAAAATGTGTGTAGAATGGTTTAAATAATATAAATAACCATAAATTGATGTCGACACATTTCAAAACTTCTTTCGTGGTATTTGTGACATGTACACTGAGAAAACACATCAATCTGATGTGTGGTGTGGTTAGAATAAATTAGTTACCACTTCTTAAAGGTGTAAAAACCTTTAAAGAAATTATTGGGGGGGGGGTAAAAACCTAGGAAACAAATCATATTTCCCAAAAATCAAGGGAAAAATATATATTTTATTGTGAAGTGTAGAAACAGATGAATAATTATTCTGAATGATAGTTTGACCATTATTGTGGTAAATGTGTTTTTAATGTTTTAAAAAACCAGAACATGTGTGAAATGGTAAAAAATAGAAAATAACCAAAAAAATCAGGTCAAATCATTGGAAAACCACAAATAAGTAATTTCTGAAATATAGGAAATTCTATGATATAAAATTCCTTAATTTTTTCATTAAGTAGAGCTTAAGAACACCGCACATCGCTTTAAAATCAAATTAGAATATTTACTTATCTATTTCCCATTTTAAGTGTAGAATATTATTTAATATAGGTATGTTTATTTTTTTAAAGTGTTTTGAATTATATGTTATTTGTTTTATTTTAAAATATCTCTTTTTTGATTAAAAAAATTACAAATTTTATGTGCAGCATTCTAAATATTTTTTTTATGCTTACTTCTTCAAATTTATTTTCTTAATTATCCTGGTTATCATTGTAGGTTGGAGATACCAATAGTTGGTTGGAGATATAACATTACTATTTGTGAAATTTTTCAGAAGAAATTTGTAATGGTACTTATTTTATTTGGTGTGTTAAAATTTTATCAATTTTTCTACTATAATTTTGATTTATTATGTTTAGTGTAATTTTTTTTCTTTTTTATTATAGTTTATGAGATGATGTTGTTGGTTTCTATTGATGAGATGCGGTATTAATATAAAAATTTGTTGTAGGTCAATATGGTGATGTATTTTGGTCATGATGTGGATGCGTTGGAGGTAGAAATATGTATTGGTTGACAATTATATGGGTTTATTAAGATTGAGGTTATGATGAATGTGGATGTTTTTATATTAGTTATCTATGTTTGATGTATGTATAAGGGTTTATCATATATTCATGTTTTATTTTATTTATTGTCAATTTTTTTGTGTTTATCATTTTTTATTAAAAGTTTTTATTATAAAAAATCCAATTTAGAATCAGTTTCTATAAACCACAGCCAAATACATTAAATAAAACATGTTTAGTGGTGGTTAGTGTTAATCGCTGCTAAAACACAAACCACTTCTCATAGGGGGTTATTTTCATTTTATAATTATTTATTTGAGATATATTTTTTTTAAAAACTTTTTCTAAGTAAAACATTAATCACCGATGAATACCCATAAAATGACACATAGTAAAACTTCCATGAAATTAATGAAACCACCACTAAATGACCAACAACTTGGCAATACATGGTTGTTTTTGGAACCATCATGATATTAATAGGAAGAAGATTAAATGTCTTCTAGTCCATATGAAAACTTTCACCACCTATTTTTGTAACTTTTACTAATGAACATGTAAGATATATTGAATAAATGTGACAATGTGTTGAAAAAATACTATAGATGCACATTTTTGATATAGTTGGGTGTGACTACATCTATATTTCATTGAAAAAGTGTGGTGATAATTATGGTTTAGGTTCAATATAGTTATAGGGGTTGTCATAGGGTGTTAATGTTGTTGGTTATGTTATTTGACATCTATGGGGAAGTGGGGTTGTGATTCATTAGTATGGGATGCGTTATGGGATTATTTTGTAGTGATTAATTAGTAGTGATTGAGATGTTGTCACGTATAAGGACTTGTGATGCATGGGGATTGATTCAATGGATTTTTATGTTATTTGATGATGATTTTGTAGTTTCCCTTTAGCCACATAAACTATAGTTAATGAGAATATGGTAAAAAGAGTTTCTAAAACATTAAAAACTATCAGTGTAATTGGAAATGTACATGCTTGAAATGAATGGGTAAATGATTGGGAATAAATTTGGGAAATGGATGATAATGATTTTAAATTAAATATATAATCAAATGGAATAATGAACATAAATTGGTCGGAAAATGGTAAATCTTGAAACATCTTAATGGGATGACATAGTGGGAACATGATAGTGTTTTATGTGGTTATTTAAATTTGAAGAGGGAGTTATTTTATGATGTTATAGTTGGAAACAATAGTTGTGTGTGGCCATGGTTGTATGATAATGGTTGTGGACTGTGATGTTTTTATATTGATTTAACCCTTTAGGACTGGATCATGTGTGGATATATATATATATATATGATATATTTTATTTTTATTTATTTATGTACCCCTTCTTAGTTGAACAACCATACCGGCACCCAAACGTTCTAGGTTTTAGTATTTTCCCCAATATTTTTGTTTGCAATGGAATTGATGGATGAATACACCATCCTCAACACTCTCCATTCTAGGTGTAGTATGGTCTATAATTTTTCTAGGTAGGTGTGATCATGTATTATAACATTTGGTGTACGAGAAAACCCTACTTGATTTTGAAATTATGAGATATGGTGGGGGCCATATATGGTTGGAAGAGGGATTGGGGTTGATGTCCTTCTGGTTCTTGACACCCTACTATAAAAGAAATGTGACGTTTATATAGGTAACATATGTGGTGGTGGATATAGGTTTATGAGAATTATATGGTTATGGAATGTTATATAGATATGGTTATGGTATGGATTGATTGGTTACATCAAGAGATATTAGACCCCATGGGAGGTTGGGCTAGGTAGTGATACGGTCCAAACAACCTCATATACAATGGGATATTTATGGTATTTTGTGCTATGACTATGGAAAATATTAGGATAATGAGACGTTTGATGTTATAGAATGAGGAAAAAATCTAGTGGGGAAGTGGTTCCAAGGAACCCTTTTTATTATATGCTTTGAATTATTTTAACATACTTTGATGATATTTTTGTTGTGTGTGCATTGGTGAGATAGGAGATAGAGGAACTGAAAGGTTCTTGTTGGTTTATTTATTTGTTTATTGAAACATCAATATGGTTCTTCAACATTTTAACAATAGTTTTCAAATATGATCCTAATAACTATACATGTTATAATCACCCATATAAATAAAAACTATTTTTTTTGTGTTTAGGGAATGTTTGAAGATCAATGTGGATGATGTTATCTTAAATCAAGGATCTATTATTTTAGTCACTAACTAGAAGTTTTTCTATGTATTTTGTTGGAGACTTGTATTTTTATAACATATCATGCATCATAACTGATTATGAGTTTTGGTTTATTTTTCTTATTACGGTGTTTATTGGTGAATTTTCTGTTATGTAACTAATATATATGAGGGAAATGCATCTCATTAACATGTTATAAACGATCTATACTAGATCCCAACCAAGGACCTATTGGATGTAGGCCTTAGGTTCACTATAAACATATTTACATGACTATAAGGGTTTCTAATAGTTGTGGGTCACGTTAGAGTGCATTATACCATATCAAAATTCCGACATTATTTGACTTTAAGATCCATCCATAGAGTTTACCGTTGAAGGATGATATCAAAAGAGAAATTTTTAATAGACCCACTAAATATTTTAACATATTAAATATATATTTAATCTATTTTAGGTGTCACTTTTATCTACCTGACACATGACCATAGTATTATTCATTATCTTAATGTTTTTCAATAAAGGAAACATATATTTTATTTCTAACACATATCATTAATCATTATTTTATTCATGATTTTTTCTTATTATTTTTGAAATAATATCCATATTTTCCACTATTCATAAGGTCAAAATTTTACTAAATTAAAAAATTAGACAAGGGTAAGTGTGAATAATTCATCCATTGGAAATATATTCACTTAATTAATCATCATTGACTAAGAACATTAAATGAAACATCATTTTGAGAAACATAGAAATTTTAATTTTCTTCTTCTTTAATTTGACTTATAATTTAAATTGATCCTATTTTTTTGAGATTATATATATATTTTTATGTTAAAATGGGTTTTATGTATATATTATCATATAAATATTCCTTGGTTTTACTTAAATGTGCACTGTAATGTGAAAAATATGAGATATATTAGGGATAAAATACTATGAAATATATCCAATACTATGTTTGTGTTATGTTGGTGTTTCTTTAATAATCATTTTCTTAAAGTTTTAATAACCATTTCATTCCATAATGGCGACAAATATATGAAAGTTAAGTAAAGAAAAAACATATCTATTTTAGGAACATTACATAAATTTATGAAGCTAGATTATATATGGATTGAAAATATTCAAAATGTGGTTTAAGTCATGTTATTGTAATTATTATTATTGGGGAATGAACATTTATTTCATTAAATGCTATCTCTAGTGGATTAATTTTTTTTAAAATATTTATATTTGAGATAAAAATAACATTAAATCATCATTTAATGATGATTGTATAGATTTTATAAGCTATAAGATAACAATAAATGTTCATTATCATTACCAAATAATTCTTGGATACTTTATTTCTTAGATCTCTTCAAAATTTACATTCTTTAAGAAATTAATTTTTTAGAGGTGGAAATAAAATATAATTTAATTTTAATAATCAGTAGTTTATTCATAAAATTGGTCTTTAAAAGGAAAAACTTTTTAAAGAATCTATAAAATTTTTATACATACTATTCAATAAAAAAATGGTTGCATTCCTAAAAATTATCAAAATTTAGAAGAAGTAATAAAAAAATTATTGCGTGGATATATTAAGATTAATTTATTTTTTCCTCAATTTATATATGACCCTATTTGTTATGTCTGGTTTCTTTTCTCAGCTAAATTTTAAAGCCTGGGGACATTCATTTTTTGGAGGGCGTACAATAGAAAGATGAATATTAAACATGGTAAAGTTAAACATAAACATGGTCTCAACATGGACAACATTTTCAATGAATCTATAAAATTAAAAAATTTCCCATACCTTAAATGAATGATTCTAAGCATGGAGATTATCAACATATAGAAGAGGTAATAAATAAAAAACATTTGGAAAAATAAGTTATGTTTTATTTTATTTTCTCTTTGATATTCATGTGTCTCCTTCTATGATGCATTGATAATATAATTTATTCTTTTCAATAATATTGAATATAATATAATTTGAAATTTTAATAACATATTTATCAATTTATCTTTCTCTATTTATTTGTTTGTCATAGTAGGTTGAAAATTGAGATCAGCTGTCATAAATTCATGATTTGGAGAAAATACCATTCCATAAAAAAGTTCATTGTCTTGAAATATGTTATATATTTTGTATTTTAATGTAGTTTGGTAAGATCCATGGATATACCTAGTTTTATTTTTTCTAACCACATCATTTTAAAAATATATTTAATATTTTCATTCATGCTAAAGATAGGAATTAAAATGCTTCAATGGTTTTTAACTTAAATATAATAAATTTCATTTAGTTATTAGTTTCACATAAAATATGGCCACTGATATATATTTTACAATATATTATTATGGAGTTTTCATGTTTTAAATTATTATTTTTTCACTAAGATTTTTTTTAAAATTTTAAAAACATGGTAATGTTAAAAGTGGATTTATTTTTTTGTTTAATAAAGATGGAATGACCCTAAAACTAAAAAAATGGTTATCTTAAAATTTTTAGTATATTTTTAATTTTGTAGCATATTTTGTTCAGGGTCTGAATAATAGTACGTGTTATTATTTTTAGTTTGGTATGTTTTTTTGGTGCAACATGAATGTGGATATATATGGTAATGTATATGTATAAATTCATAATTAATAAAAAATTATTTTATTAAATGATTTTTATTTGTTAATGTGAGTGTGTCCATACCATAGTTGATAGGTGAGATAGATTGATGTAAGGGAAGAGTGTCTAGATTGGTTGTGTGTGGGTCATCTGAAGGAAGATCCCTCCTACAAATCTATAGTCTAGGAATGTTGTAATAAAATTTGGGTAGCATAGTGTGGTGCCCTAACTATAATTACTAGGTTAGTTTAAGAAATCATATGGGTATTAACCCTTTTCCTGTCCATTCCACACTCTAATGTTACATAAGAAATGTTGTGTATGGTGTACTAAATCTAGTTGAAATGTATGGTGTGTTTCCTAGGACTAGTTATTCATCTAGATTATTTTTAAAAAAAATATATATACTTAGTATAGAGATTCTAAAAGATATTAAATTTATAAATCTCTCCCTTCCATCAATAACGGTGGCATAACATGGTTCATTAGGGGTAAATTCAATACCTTTATGGATTTATATGAAAAAATAGTGGATAAATTTACTCGAGGAAAGTGATTTCAGTCTTCAAATTCTACTCATCAAACAAAAATCTAATATAATTGGGAAACATAGGTGAAAAGTTCATGTAGAACAAAAAAAGGGGCAGGATCTATATATAAATCCTTCTAGAATTGTTTTTAGTCAATTTAATAGGGATATCCTCTTTTCCTCTGTTATATGTGAACTGAAATGATAGATCTCTATTCAAGCACTCTCCACTACTGATCCACATCAAACCATGCATTGGAATAAATAATTCTTTACATTCTATAAGATGTTCATACACTAATTTAACTTCATGTATAGATTGTGTGAGTCCTAGAACACCTTCTTACGATCGTATGCATTAGCAGAATTTCTTAATTTGTTGTGATGTTTAAAAGATGATTTTTGGTGTAGAATAACAATAAACCATATAATAACTCCAATATAAAGTAATTCCAAGCAAATATTAACTAGATAATAAAAATAACTTCCTGAATGATGGGGATATTACATATATTCCATCCTTGTGAAACAAAATAATCTATTATCTATGAAAATTCTCAGGGTAAAGTGGATTTCTAGAGCAACCCATTACCAGGTTATGCATGGGTGGATTTTCATAATCATTAAATATGTTTAAAATATTACCTTCATGTGTGGAATAACAATATACCCAAAACTCACTCTAATTTCTAGGAAATCAATGAAGAGATTAACCAACATGGAGAGATACTCCATGAATGATGTGAGGATGAAACTTATTTCCTCACTATAAAAAAACATAACATCTTTTATGAGAAAATTATAAATTTAAAGTTAATTTCTATGGAAAACTATCTATAGTTATGGATAATGGATGGGGATATAATTCTTCCTTCTTCTATGATTTCACTAAGTAATGAATGGTTTTATGGAAATTGAGCTTACTCCGAGAAGAAGGTAAATTCATCCAAGACATTAAGGTGTTGGGGAAGATTTCCCATGTTAACTTTAAATATTTATAAGATGAAATAAGGATTGTTGTGAATTTGGGATATCTTAAAGTGAAACTATATGAATCTTTCTTAATCAATATTCTGAGGACATTCAATGGGATCTATAATGAATATATTTTAGTTATACCAAAATAAAATGATGTTAAAGTGGATATTAAAAACACCTTATTTGGATAGTGAACATGGTCCATATGACTTATACTATTACTTATACATTGAAACATGGTTGGTTGTTATGGGACATGTGATAGGTTCTATATATAACTTCCTTAATGGGAGTAATCCACCTGGAGTTTCTTACGGATAAACCATGGTAGTAATCCCTATGGTGGTCGGACCGAGAACTCCTAACTAGTACTGGATAATATGAAAGTTTAACTTACCATAAAATGTTCTATATTTTATCCTAAATTGTATACATGAATGTATAATTCCCAAAAATATTTTATAGGATAAGCATGGGTTCATCAATGGTAGAATTATTCAAGGGGATATTGGTCTAACTCACTAAATGATAGAGGATCATATTAATAAATCAGCCGGGCCTAATGTGATGGGGAAAATTGACAGGGATAAGGCCAATGATATAATGTAATAGAATATGATTATGAGGATCATGTGATATTTTTATTTTAAGTGTACTAAAAGCTTCCAATTTCAGTGTTATTTTTCACCAGGTTTCTCCATGTCTCTCAAAGGAATGATGTTTACATTTTTTTTAATATGGTCTGTGGTATTTATTAGGGAGATCCACTATCTCATTTCCTTTTCATCATAAACAAAGTTGTGTTAAGATAGTATATGAACCATTGTACCACCACCTGAATGATATCACCATTCAGATGAAGGTTTAGGTTTGTTATGGAGTCATAGCTTGTTTTTACAGATGGTATTATTTTCATCATAAATGGTCAAAATTACTCAATCCAAGATTTCAATCTGATGATAGAAGATTATAGTAGGTGGTGTGGCTAGCGAATTAACAATGAAAAAAATAACATATATATTTTAGAATATTACACCAAACAATAGAACATACTAATTGAGGAAGGACTATGAATTAGTAATATGATATTCCCAATGGAGTACATGGGGGCTCCCATATCTTCAAGTAGGATATGAATTCACCACTATGAAGGAATGATTAATCATATTCAAACATGATTGTATAACTAGGAAATTTTTTATCTCCATCAATGGTAGGCTAACCTTTGTTAAAAGTATGTTCACCTTTATACGTATTCATATACTCTCTGTGGTTATCGTTCCTACAGATATTATTAGGGAGATTGAATATATTATGAACGTGTTTATTTTGGATACTCATCTGGAAGGAAGTCATCACTTTGATAGTTGGAAAAGAAGGAATAAACTAGTTGAAGAGTGTGGTATCAACATAAGTAATAATAAGAAAACAATGCATGGATTACAAGATAAAATGGAAAGGGAATTTTTTAAAGGGAATTATCTCTGTATTATATTTTTTAAATGAAAATATGAGGATTTCAAAATGATTTTGATGTAGGATAAATGGTTTCTTCAAATTTATGATATTTTATGAAAAGGTACATCCCCTTGGTACACGATATATCGTGTTGGAACATGTGGTGAGGAGACATTAACATCTGAAGGGATAACTTCCATGTGCATCCTCTATTCATTTTAGGGTTCCCTGTATAGGATATATCCTTCCATCTATCTATAAAATACATGTATTTTCTAATGAAGGTGACAAAAAATGATAATATATCTATATTCAGATCAATTTAGACCTTAAAGGATAATGGCCATTTCATTTTCACTCCCATTGGATTGAGATATTTTATGTTGCCTATAAATTATAATATCTTCCACAAAAAGGTGTTTAAAGGGTTTTCATTATTAGTTTGGTGCAAAGTCATCCATACTAATTATAACTTATTTATTTAGTGGATTAAAAATCATGCAGTTACTATAGATAGTGATTTTTAGAGAATTGACTTCCAACTAGCATCTAAATATACCCATTTTGGTCATCTAAAGGTGGAAAATATTTCCCACACCTTCCCTAAATAGAGAGTCAGTGTGGTTCACTTAGAATATTATTTGAAATTTTCTAGGAATGGAGATTCAAGGGGATTACATGTAAGAGTTCTTTCAATCTTGGCCTCAAAGGATTTGGAACTCTATTACATAAATACAGCTATGTATTATGGTGTTAATATCCAGGTGATGGACTATATAGGTAGAACCCATTGATTCCAGATAATATGATCAACACTATACCACATACCATCTTGCTGGAAAAATTTATTCTCTCATAATATTCATTGGTGGTCTTTATCATGTTGAGAAAACAGAATTAATATCTTAGAAATTTAATCCCGTAGGATCCCTACACTCTAGATAGATCCATCGGTGCTCCATTAAGATGATGGGTGTACTAGAGATCCTCTTACACAGGTTTGAAAATAAATACCAATGGATCATGAAAATATAGTGTCATGTAGGGATTCAGAATCATTAGGGACACTTATGGGTGAATGGTGATGTTTTTTAATACATATTAGGGGTATGATAATTATTTCTTTCTTGAAATATGGCAAATAAAAAGTGACCAATATTTATAGGTGTTATGAAAACTTGCATTATATTTTATTGAAACAAAAAAATAGCAGTGAAAATCATACATGGAATGATTTCTACTCATTGGTCTATTATCAACATTATTTGATAATAATTAGGACTTCACAATGAAAAAATAGTGGTTAATTAGATATAATGTGAAAGGTAAAAGGTATCCAACATACCGGAATCGAAGGGTAATCAAAATGAGAATTTAATTATTTACTCCTCCACTAGAACTGCTCCTTTAGATTGTAATTATATCACCATAGGTGATGCATAAGGGAAATATCATTTTATAACCCCTTAATAACCAGATTGGTAGTTTCCCCCTTATAAAAATATTAATTTTTTAGTGTGCGATGAGGTAATGTAATGATAAAAAAATAAACGGTTATCTATTATATAATTAATAAAAATTACATTTAAGAGACATGGAATGATAATTTTACATGTGAAATATATTCAACGGATTGGAATATTAATGCATTAAAATGATATTGAAGATAAGGTTTTTTTCATGATTTTATCAAGCTATTGTTTCCTAATATTTTTTAGGGCTAGAACAACATGCACACTGTCTGTTTCCATGAATTCTTAATTTCCAAAGTCGATTGACTTCAATCAATTTCATCAGAAATGAGTACACATTAGTTGAAATAGAATGATGTGATGTTAGCTTCTCTCTTCATGTAATCCTCCTAGGAGATTATTTCCTTGTTCCAGTCCCCTTTATAGATTAGGTCATGTTTTTCGAAATCATTCCTTGTTTCATATCATGGTGGACACTGGTTAACTACACTAATTATTTCTTGAAAGGGTAGTAACCTTCGGTTAGAGTGAGTAGTCACATTGAGAATTTCTCGACATGTTAGGACATTGGGTATATTGGGAACGTATAATGTTAGCCCCTTTGGAGGGAATAACATGTGTGAGGAATCTTAGGCATGGAACCAAACATGTCTTATGTCTTCCATGAGGTAGTTGATGCTAGGGGAATAATTTATCAGAGTCCATTTACCTTAGACATCCCATGTTTGTTGCATGGGGTAGTGATTATGTATCAAAGCATCAGTTTAATGTGTTATGGACATATGAATATGGTGAATGTCCTGTGGGGACATTAAGGGTGTATGTTTAATGTCTAGAGGAGATGGAATAAGTCATGGGATTTTTTTCATACAGTGACATGTGGTGGAGTTTGTCCATAGGAGGGATGATTTAACATTTGGATGATAGAGTGTGTCCCCCCCGGGGGATAATTTTACACTGGATGACGTTGGGATGGAAACTTAGGGTGTTTTACTATTTAACCTTTGTAAGAGTTAGGAATAAAAACCCATGTAGATCGAATCCATCATTTAAGGTTTTGTAATAGGACCGATCCATGCAATTTAATGTCATATAGTAAGGAAGCACATGTTATGAAAGGACCAACGACGAGGGAGGGTATAGGGATTATACATGAATGTTTCCAATTTGATGCTATAGAGAAGTGGTTATTTGAATATGGATTTCATTGGGGTGCATTTCATGTTCCACTAAGGAGAATAAATTATTGGAATGGGTCCTGCATGCGGGAGATGCTAGAGGTTCTACTAAAAATGGTGATGATGTGTGTGTGACTTACGCATGAGAGATGCCAGGGGTGATACTATAAGAAGTGATGGTGTGATTGGGGTTTATGTGTGGAGGATGATTGAAGTGAATCTAGGATTAAAAATATTGTTGTTGGGGCATACACATGGAAGTTTACCGATGCATGAGGATCACTGAATGGGGGATGGTGTAGGGCTTATACGTGGATTCTACCCAATTCAAGAGGATTACTCTATGACAGGGAAGAGGGTGGTATCCCATGATTGTTATACATAGGGAATCCGATATTTATCACACAGGGTAAGAGGTTTAGTTTCATCCTATGTGAGTCAAACATGGGGAATCATGTGTTCATCTCATGATGTATGGATAAAGTTTTACATCTTGGGCTAAGCATGTTATTGTAATGTTTAACATCGTATGACTAGGATGTGGATTTAGGTTATTTTACGTCATAAAATTTATATGTGGATGGGGATTACACACTGAGGGGGGGACCATTTCAAGGTGGGAATATATTTTTCATAATTAATCCCTACTGAAATAGGTGTATGATGACTTTCAAAGATACCACATCTAGAGATTATATAACCACCAGTCATGCACCTATATTTGGGACATGGTGTTGGAACTACTACGGAGGAGTGATCATCAAGAGGATTGACATTAGGGTAACTATTATTAATATCTATAGGAATTAGGGAACCTATTCATAAGGGAAATAGTTATAATGAAGTCCAAATCCCCACATAGAGAGAAGTGGGTGGACACAGAAGGGGTTGGTACTAATTTAACATGCATTTTGGTTGTGGGTGAACTAGTATTGGATTTGTATGGGGTCCCTGGGCCCTCAAATTTCATGAAAGGGTGTCATCTAAAATGAGGAACCATATAGATGCCCAAAGGATGTGATTTGTTAAGGTTTTAGATCTACATAGGTTAGGTGTTTTGTGAAGGATTATGTTTTTCGAAACAGAGTGTCCCTAGGTAATGTCCTTGTTTCCATGCGGTGGGTGTCATGAAAGATATGTTCCTCACAAAACCCCAAGTTCCTTAAGGGGATTGCTTCTTACAAAAAGTCATGGACCTTCATGGAACGGAGCTATACCATGGTTTAGATATCTCAAAAACCCATGGGAGGTAGTTTCATGATGTATGGCTACCTTTTTAGGTCAATCTATTCTTTTCTTCATGGATCCACTGATTATCATGAGTAAAAATCCTTTCTCGAAACCTGAAAGGTGACTTCCCTGTAAAATTCCAACATATAGTGGGGGGAGGGGTATTTGTAGTCCCAACAGAGGTTGGGTGTTGGATGTTTCATGTATATATTATTTTGTGAAATTTTATGATCTTCATGAATGGATGCTGCTATGTGGACCTGAGTTATGCTACGTAGAGGTTACCGTCAACCCTTCACATGGATCAGAAATTCCATGACAGGAGGACCCATGAGTATAAACTTATGCTAAATGGAGGTTATCACAAAACCTACATGAAAATGGACCTTCAGGAGCTATGATCATTTGCGATGGTGGGATCCTACAAGAATCCAGTCCCTTAAGTACATTTTGGGACATGTTGGCTTAAATTTTCATTGAATCAGTTATGAGTTCCTCATCCACTCCCACGACACACATAATTTGGGATAAACAAATCCCTCCTCATAATTGGATCTAAAGATGGAATGGAGGGTTGGATTCTTATGGAAAATATCCAAAAAATTATCAATGTAAAGCCCATTTTTCAATGATTGTTCCTGAAACCCGTTAGAATATATTCCTACAAATAGGGTTAGGGGTCCCTTTGGGGTACCATGGGTTTTTGAAAAATGATTGGATAATGAACTCTTTTCATGAAACTGAGGACCTATATGAGAAATGTTTAATTTTTATCCTCACCACTCATTAAACTAAATCCCTCTATGAACATCATTTGATTTGTTTTAAATTCATTGCATTCCTAATTTTTTATCTTCACTTCTCCTCTTATCTTATTAACATGAAAAAAAACCACCCATCCCTAATCTGACATGAGTCATATTCTATTTTGGAAACAAGGGAGGGCTATGCGATTGATCATTAATATGAGAGTGTTAAGGTAAGTGTGAAAACATTGGGTCATAACTTATTTGTTGATCATTAATAGTGTCCTCACTATGAAAGGATGTGGTTAGAAGATGAGGTTCTTTGAACAACTAACATTCTTTATCAAGATAAACTAGTTCATTAATGGGGTAATTCTAGGGGCGATGAATTCTACCCAAACAAAGGGGGTGAAGATTATGAGTCATGATTCCTAATATTTGAACACAATGGGTGTGGTGTAATGATAGAAGATAGCTACTAACCATGTTCAAAACACATTACCTTTTAGTTATTACAAGGATGGTGAAAAAATGAGTATCGATCATTGACCATGCTCAAAACATAGAACCTATATCCTAATTCTATCTAGATCCTTTAGTGGTGTGTTCCCAAGATGGTATGTGAGCCAGTATGTAATGGGACCATGCCATTGAGGGGGCCCAATCTGACATGGAGGAGGATGATGATCCTAATAAAGGGACACATTAAGCATGGATATGAAATTACGAAATGTCTCAATGGATTCCAACATTCTTTGAATTACACCGCCACAGATTTGAGAACATTGCGAAGGTTTAATGATCAGAAAAATGTTCAGAATCTTCTTCGATGGGGAGCATCATCTTGAATGTTAAGTGACGATTAAAGAACATTAAAATTGTAGTAGATGAATGTCACTAAAGAGTTAGAGAGTCATCTTAGGTGAGTTTATAGAAAAACTCATAGTTTAACATCATGAATTTAAGAATATGGACACACATTTTAATGTCATATAGTGAGGATGACATATCGCACAATTTAAAATAGTGTGATTGGGACACTGAGCCATAAAATTTAACATATTTTGAAAAGGATGTCAGGATATTAGTTAATTTTTGTAGAGTTTGAACCATGTGATATTAGATGAAGGTAATATAGTTCATACCATGGGATCTGTGTCTCTTAAAGGAATATTGGAAGTATCAAAGGAGGATTACCCAATGTGAAAGGAGCGTTGTTGGAGGACACCCAAAAAAAATGATACATCTTTGAGAAAACCGACACATAGTTTATGTTCGTGATGGTTGGACCGTAGGGTGATAATTCACATAAGATAAATTTAGTGTAGTGGACTAGAAACCTGATGTGAATTTAAGGCCAAGATGTATAGAAACTACATAACACATTCCCTTGGATATATTTACATATTTTGGATCACTAAAGGGACACATCTCAAAATAGTGTGCATGGAATGGTAGGGATGTGACTCGATGTGAAAGGAGGGCCCTGGGAGCCTAGAATCAACATGAATCATTCCAAAGATGACTTGTATGTAGTTTTAAGTCATGAATCTTGGACTTAAGATCCCTATTTATGGTCGTAGATTTTATACAAATTAAAATAATTTATGGTAATAATCCTTCGATGATAGGCGATTTGTGTTATAATGGAACTTGCAGGGCATCAAAGAAAGATTACCCAATATAAAAGGAGGAGCCTAAGAGGCCACTTAATTCCACACACAACATACCTGTGAAAACATGAACATATTTTATGGTCATGATGCTTTGACCACATGGTAACTAATTCATCTCAACCTTTCTTTATGAAAAATTCCTCCAAACCCTATTCATTTATTACCCATGCTCAGTATAAGAAATAGGGAGAGGTATATAGATTCATTTTCTTAAAGTGGAGAACACAACAAGGGGAGAAAGTCAATATTGTATTCCATGGGGGAGATTGTAACTTTGAAGACCTAGATAGTAAAATGGGATAGTAAAAAATCAAGGAATAATCATTGAACATTTTAGGAACATAGGTTCTATACCCACATTAGTTTTAGATGGGGAGAAAAAGTACCACATCAAGTTCAAAACATGGGAGATACTATTTTTTACTAAAGAACCTTCAATTCATGAGCTCATGATTATGTGTGGGCTAGTATGGAATGGGACCATTTCCTTTAGGGATCCCATTTACATCCGGAGGATGCTAACAATCCAAATCAGGGAAAGTGCAAAGCATGAACATGGAAATTGGGAATGTCCTGAAGAGGATATTGGGTTCCCTAATAACTATTACACCATGAATAGAAATGAAATGGATGAATATTTGGATAGGAGATAATATAAAATGATTCTAGAGGGGTGAAATCTTCTCAGGTGAGGATATCAAATCATCTCATACTATGATGCATTCCAGCATTACATGGGGTAAGGATATAATTTAGAATGGTGTGTTGAGGACATTGGTTTGTGATCAACCCATATTCACATATGAGGTGTCCCAATTTTATATTGGTTAATTTTTTTGTTCATACCATACATATCATATGTGGCATCCTAGTTTTTTACAGGGTAATTCTTTTTTGGTCATCCCATACTTATCATATGAGAAATACCAATTTTATACAAGGTAATTAGTTTTTGGTCAACCTGTACTTATCATACATGACATCCTTGTTTTATAAAGGTTAATTCGTTTTTGGTCATCCCATATTTATCATATGAGTAATATCAATTTTATATAGGGTAATATAGTAGTTTAACCTCATGCACTGAGGATTTTCATCTTTTTAGATTGATGTTGTACAACTTGGACTATGGATACTGCTAGTTTTAGGTTGTGGAGCTTAGACCATAGGGGTATTTTCTTATTTAATGTCATGTATTTTAGACCAATGGGAGGCACAGGTTCCCTGATGAGGTTTGTGTGGCATGAAATAGTGATAACCCATTGAGAAAGGTGGGACAATGAGATCCTTTTCCATACAAAACTAGATAAATCATACCTCTGGTTTGACTTCATGTTGCTGGGGAAGAAAGTACCCCACAATGAGTAAATTAAGTTGTCTAGGCCCAAGATTATATATTCGGGTATCACTACATATCCCATGAGGATGAGAGTCAATCCAAATATAGTTCTTGGAAACAATGTGGTAGAAGAATGACACTATAGGGGGGAAATCCTCTCCTCAGAGGTTATCAAATCATATCCTTTTAGGACAAGAGGGACCCTAAATTTATTGGGGGTAAGGCCATAGATTAACATTGAGTAATGAGGAAATTGGTTGGGTCTTCATTTTGAGATACTCGTTCTTTTCTTCTTCATGTCAGGTCGTGAGGGAATCTCGACCCGATAATGGGTTATGGAATATCATTGGGAATTAAATGGAAAGAGGATTCTAATGAGGTAATTTTTGGGTCATAGAACCATGATTAATGGGTTGTTCCATGGTGAATTTTTCATTAGGGATAGAGAAATAAGATATAGGAATCACTATGTATCCCATGAGAATAGGAATAAAGCCACACATAGTTCTTTAAAAAGATGGGGGCATAGGCTTGAGGAAACACTAAGGGGGGATAAAACTAAGAAAATGAGGGGCTAAAGAGGACATATGCACACATTTTAAGCTCATAATTATTGGACTAGGAATCCTTGTTTTAGTTTTATAGTTCTTAGACCACGGGTGTACATAGATAATTTTTGTGTGGTGTGAATTATTTAAAACCTGATGTGGAAGGAGATAAGGAGGCCATTAACAACATGAAATGACCTTGAAGTTAGTTTGAAATAGTTTAGAGTCATAATACATGCAGTTAAAAAACAACTTTGAGTCATAATTCTTGGATTGGGGATATTATTTTATGGTCATAGAGCTTTGAAAAGGAATAATGGACTTGTTTTTTTCAAGGGTATTTGTGTGGAAAAAAATTGGTAAAACCCATCATTAAAGGAGGGAACATAAGAAAACATACAACATACATCCACAAAATAATATAATTTATTTTTGTATTGATTGGACAAGAAAAAATTAGTATAATAGTTTACAGTCACGATTGTTAGACTGGGAAGATGTTCATCTGAAGGATATCTATGTGGTGCGAAATATAGAACAACCAATGTAAAAGGGGGGAACACAGGCCTGCATTCAATGTGAATAACTGAAGAAAAAATTCACATAGTTTAATGTTATAATGATTGGATCTTAAATGGGACCAAGGGGATGAATGGTTGACAAATTTGTGGATAGGATCAGAGAAAGAATGTCAAGGAATCACTATATATCCAATGAGGATGGGAATCAATTGAAATGTTGTTCTGGAAAGTAGTATCATAGAATATTGACATTGTAAGTAGGATAAATCATATCTGAAGAGGGAATTAAGTCATCCCATATTTTTCATGGGGATATCGGGATTATGAAATGGGGTAAGACTATAGTTTGACATCTTGTACTGAGGAAGTTTGTTTCATTCCTCTTATATCACATAAGTCATCCTAGTTTTATATAGGATATTCTTTTTTATCATCCCATACTTATCATAAGAGGCATCCCAATATTATATGGGGTAAGATATCATTTTAACATCATGTTCTGGGGATGTTAGGTTTGGTTGTGTAATGTCATAAAAATAATACTATGATTGCTTATAGTTTAATGTCATAGAGGTCATACTATAGGGGATACAATAAGTTTAGGGTCATAATGATTGAACCATGAATCCTAATCTATGGTCATAGAGTTTGGAACAATTTAAAATAGATTAAGTTCATACTACCTACACCTTGGTGAAGCTACTGGTTTAAGGTTGTAGAACTCATAACTTCTACAAACTATTTGAGGTAGTACTTCCTAGGCCATGGAACTCCTCATACGATGTAATACTTGATAAAAATGTCATTGTTCAGATCAAAGATAATTATCTATTGGAATAGACCTTATAGATAACCTAAGGTCCTTCCCACTTGGGCTCCAACATTGGAAGATGTATTATAGGTATCACCAGCATTCTTAGAGCTACTACCATGTCACCTTAGATGAAGGAGTGGAGGAGAACAATCTTATTGAATTCTCTTTTGAACATGTTTCATTGCCTCTCTATGCTATGAAATTCTTAAATAATGTTTTTTATAAGGGATTCCAACTCATTTAGATGAACTTATTCAATTATTTCTTAAAGATTATGGACATAGACACCTATTCAATGTGAAAGTATCTAAACCACAAGGGGAATGACTACCTCTATTCAATATAATAGGGAGTAAATTTTCTCATATGATGAATTATGAGTCATCACTTGATAGGACCAGTGGTATCTATAGAGCTTGTCGAGTTATGATTTCATGTTTTGGTCCACCATATTATTCAAAATTTTAGATAGGGGTATTTAAAAACTCAATCTACCAATTTGAATATGCATTGTATTGAAAAGTATGGTCGTGACAGATGTTGTTTTTGGCTTATGACCACTTCAATTCAGTAGCCCAAAAGTTAGTGTCATTATCCTTGAGAATAACATGATGACCTCTAAATCAATGGATGATGTGGGATATCAAAAACTTGATAACATATCGTGTTTTGACTACTTTTAGGGGAATCAAATCTACACCTTTGTAGAATAATTCTGTTATAGTGAATATGAATATGCACTGTTAGTTTTTCCATGGCTGGTATGATCCCACAATGTGGATCAACCATGATAAAAAGGGAAAATAATATTTGGTTGTATGGATAAGATCCTATGGTTTATAAAAAAAATTTAATGTATCTAACATGAACGAAACATATTGGAGAACTCAATGAACTCAAAGAACATAGTGGTTTAGATGTATCCCGTCATCTGAATCTTATGGGAGATCCTCAATACTACTTGATGAGCACCATATGAACTAGAATTAAATTATTCCATAACCTGAGGGATCTCATATCCTTTTATGTAATAGAGGATAATTCCTTTGAAAACATGTCTATAGATGATTATATATAGGTTAGACCAAATCAAGAAGGGAAGCTAAGCTGTACACTAACAGATTATCTCATGCTGAGCTTGGGCTGATGAGATGATAAAACCCTATAGTTACACAACAAATGGAGTTACCCAATCAGGCATTCCTTATGATATTTTGTGGATTTGAGTTCCCAAACATAGAGGTATCAAAACCCAATTGGTTGACCTAAGAGTTTCTGTTATATGAAGTGGCCAGGGAATGACCCTCCAGTGCACCATCTAATTGACTAGATCATCCTAACAACGATCTGTGAGGGATGTAGTTATTCTTAACAAATCATCAGCTAAACCATTTTGTAAATTTATAAAATGAGTCACCACTAGTTGGGAAGGAAAATAGGCCATCAACGGATGTGGTATTTTTTTAGGTGAACTAACTCTTTCTTTCTGATGATATAGTCATCCATGATCTTTTTGATGACTAACTTGGAGTATCCCTTCATGTTTAAATGGAATACATAACTCTCAAAGACCAATTTGAGACTATTTATGAGATCTTTATAATTTCCGTGTAATTGGTGAAAACTTCTAACAACAGGACCATGTTCATAAATACAAACTTTTCTAGGGTGATAAAGACGATCCCCAAGCCTACTATATTAAGATTAGGGTTGTTGATCATTCTACTAGCTGAGATTTTGGAGGAACCATATAAATGAATCTACCAATATGGTATATCCCGATCCACTAAAATAATAGTTTCATTTAGGAAATCATCATCTGGAGATAGTTCATTAGCGTTTGGGTGTGTGGCCAAAAAGTCTGCCAATGCCTGGCCTCTGAAAGCGTTTTTTAGGAAAAAAATGATATTAAATAACTGGGGGATCACTTCCCAAAGATTCAATCATCCCATCATCATGTTTCAATTGAGTATATGTATTATAAGGTACACTGAGGACAAAAAGTTGTATCTCATGATGTTTTAAGTAATTTTGCTACATACACACTGTAAAAATTAAAATGAGGTAACTCTTCTCAATCGGGGAGTATCTCGTCTCCAGGTTGAGGTGCATGAAACTAAGACAATATAGAATATTTTCCTTGTAGTCATTGATTTTAGGGTATAGAAGAGAATGAAGGGAATTTTATGAGATAGTAATTCAGAGGAGAAATGGATTTCTTATGACAGTGGCATCAAAATTAGAGGTTGTAGAATGTACTTATAAACATCCTCAAAGTTGGTTTCGAACTCCATATCCCATTAGTAAATGGGGTATTTATTTATGATACTAAAAAATTAAAAAAACTTTCTGATCAGATTCACAACAAATCGGTTTATATAGGATATGTGGCCTTGGTGTCCCTTTAACTCATAAAGGTTGGTAAGGGGAAGAATTTGATTGATCTCTATGATAATCTCTTGGTTATTCTCAATTACTTTATATCTTACAATGAATGAATGAAATTTCCCTTAGGTAACCCTGAATTCATACTTGAAGGGGTTCATCTTCAAGTGATGGGAGTGGAGGAAGCTGAATAGTTTCACCAGATCCTTGAGATGGACCTAACACTATCAAGATTTTACCACCAAATCATACTCATAGAATTCAAACAATGTCCTAATAATTGGTTTAAGATGTGTTTCATATATGACTAATAAGTAGTAATTTAATTTTTAATCAAAAAGGCAAAACCTAATAGAAGAGACTACATTTTGGATCCTTGAAGATGGTAGAATCCTCATCATCAAAAGCCATAAGGATCTAGTTGTACCTAGAGTATCCATCCATGTGGGTGTGGTTATGAATCACTACTGAAGCATCAATAAATGAATTTGTCACTGGAAGTGGTAAATCATTATTCAGATAATGGTGATTGGGGTCTTGAATGTTGATATAGACTCTGATATTACAATTCTTGTTCCTAATTAGGATGATTTTTGTGATCCATGTGGGGTATTGGAATTCCCTGTTGAAGTTGTATTTGATAAACATGTCCACTATGGCATCGAACATAGAATCATGAGAGGGGTTCATCTTTTTGGGATGCTCTTTGAACCTATAATGAACTACTAGGAGGCCAAGATGATGATTGAATACTTGAGGGTCCTGCTGTGACATCTCATCATAGCTCCTAGTGAATATGGAATGGTGTGGTTTCGATAAGGCAACATACATTTACTGCTATGTTGGTGACAAGGAAACACTGACCAGTATTTTCATTCGATCTTCCTCAGTTCCATGCTTCAACTAGGTTATCTAATCAAATGTATTGGAGAAACCCTCTTCAAATGAAGGATGGGTGAGTTTCAAACCCCCTTCATCATTCAATATAGGATGATTAGAGGGAGGAAGTGGATTTTCTAAGATAGTTGTTCTAATGTGGGAACTAGTGTTTTCTTTGGTGGATGTGGAATCCTCAATGAGGAGTTACTGTTATGAAAATACTGTGGTGATAGAAGCTTTGAAGCCAATCCTAGCTGGTCTTCTAAAATGAGGTCCACCCTTGATATGAAATTAATAGAGATGATTAGACCTGTATCTCTTCATCCTGACCCTATGGAACAACCGAGAGTTTAATAGATTTGTGGATATGAAAATCTCATAGTACATAAAGGGAGAAGGGGCTTCTAGTATCATCCATGCTTGTCCAGTGTATGAGTATGAGGTAATCCATGGGATCCCATTTTTCTTAGAGAAACCAAAACCATTTTTCTTGGATACAACAGGAAAACCTATGAGGTTCAACATTGTGGGATGTAGCTAATGAATGAAGATAAAAGAGGTTTCATTCATGTATACTCAAGGATCAAATTTAGTGACTATTTGATCATTGAGGTCATTTATTCCCTCAACCCCATCGTTTTGAATCTTATTCCCTCCCCTTTTTTGTATCGAACATTAAGATAGAGGGATTGAAAAGGGTTTAATGGGGGTTGCATAACCCTGGAGTACCCCTACTTGACCATTAAGGTACTATTTGAGGAACTTTTGGTATGAATAGTTGGCTGAAAAATGAAAATGATGCTAGGGTCTTCCAAATAACATATTATAAGAAACACCCTATGAGACTACCATGAATTTGGTTCTTGATATCAGACCAATGAACAATGTCTTTAGCTAAATCATTCCACATATTCTTTTCTCAATCTTATCATACACCTGAATCGACAGGCTTGTGGGAGTCAGATAAGATTCAATTATCACTAGATTTAGTCGCATATGGGTTGGGAGGAAATTGATCTCCAAGCTAGTATACTCAAGGAAGTGGCATATTTACACACCATTTAATTGGAATGTGACGTCCATAGGGAATATGTTCCCCTATACGATTAATCCCTTTCCTTCCTTGGAAAACAAGATGATGTCTCTACATTCCTCTTGCTTAAACTCCATTACATAACAAGCCTTATAAGAATCCACATTATCTTATAACTTGAGAGATTTTTAAAAGATTTTGTATGGGAATCATGCATTTAATTTGATAAGTGGAATACCTCAAGGAACAAAAGTCTCATGGGTTTAACAATGAAGAGATTTAGCACATCATACTTTCTTGATATAATAATATTCTTCCGTGATGGGGGTCGTTCTTTAGTAGTGTCATTACGGATTCTGCTGACTAAACTACTAGAGCATAGATAGTACTAGAATTGTTATTCTATGGACTAAATGGTCTTCTTTGAGAATCTAATTTATGATCATTAGTCGATTGAGGTCAGGCTCTTCTTAGACATGGCTTATCATGGAATAGTCGCAACATATATACATGACTAACCAACCTGGTTGACTATATATTAATTCCTCATAGAGAAGTTTTGAAAGAAATATCTTGTTGATCACTGTGAAAAACATGCTACTTAGTATCAATATCATGAATTTCCTAGTTAGAGGTATTATCCTAAAAATTCTGGTTGTACGTGTGTCCTCTACCTTTCCTTAGACGAAGTCATCTAGAGGTACCTAATGGGTGTACATAGGATTATTTACTATCAAGAATTATTAAGTTGTCCACCATCTCAATGAAATACATAGTAGAATACAAATTCTCATCATCATTGGTATAATCCATGCCAGGGTAGAACTTAGGTAAGTCTCTTAAATAGGGAGGAATGAAGTCTCCAAAAGTGAAAGATAACATCATCATCAGTGTGGGACTCTGATTTACTTTGCTCATTTGGAATATATAATTATGAGAGTTGAATGGACATGATGAATATGTATAGGCAATGGTAAGAGGGGGTGAGACATCCATATGAGGTTCAAGAAAACTCATGTGGCCACATATAATACCATGATCACGAGTGAATACCTTGTAGACAAACAATTATTGTTCTTTTGTGTTACATGATTTAGAGCGTGCTTCCATTCACTAGATTCATCACTATCACTATGTGATTTAGTGGATACATGTGTCACCTATGTTATAACGTCACCCACTTGACTAAGCCATGATCCACTTGGTTCTGAACCCAATGTTTGAATAAAAATCATTCTTTAATGGTGTGACTATGGAACATGTGGTATGGACAATGATTAATATTACTAGTGAGTCCAACATCATAAGGTCACTTGTAGTTAGGAAATTTGGGAATTACAATCTTGAAGGTGGATAAGAAATATCCTAGATCCTATGAATAATTGTAGGAAAAGTTACTATTCCTTCTAGTTGGAAAAGGAATCCTGTGAGATTAGCCTTGAATAAGGGTGAGAGAAAAATTTTCACATCGAGGAGGCTATGTATAGTGAGGCTATGTCTGTAGGTTATGTTCTGGGTGAGGCTCTGCTTGGTAGGGATTTTCTCAATATGGATCATCTAGAAAAGGGGCCAATAAGAGTAGTAACCCCAAACCTCTTTGTGGATGGTGGTGGTAGTATCTACATTCACATGTCATCTCATGGGTGTTGGAAGGGGAAATGTGAACAAATTGTTTCTATCCAACTTCAAGGATTATTTTAGAGACTAATCCATTTTATATAAATTCTCGAATATACTTGTCTATTTCATGTAGATGAGGATAGTAACCAGTACATTTTTGACATTCTACACACACAAAATGAGAAGTTGTTCATGAGACAATGACATGTCAAGAGAGTACATGAGGAAATTCCACCATGAAAAAATTAATTAACTCACTCATCATGACCCTAATTACACTTAAAGAGGTTTTGGATGCCATAATTTCATGTGGTTAAGATGAATTGGTAGAGTAACTATCATCGTAGATTAACCCAACCAATAATGGACTTTATGGGCAGCTAACTGTACCAGTCAAAAAATTCCATTCCATTGACTGAACCAAGAATAAAATATTAGAAGACTACTACTATTATTAAGACCATAATATTGGGACACACCTTTTGGTGAAGTGGGATATATTCTATAGAGGATAACCCATTCCATTAAACAGGGTGAAGTTAGGGTTACCAAACTCTAGGGTTTCTCAGACACTATCCACCCATGCCGGGTATGGATTTTCATCAGGTGGGATTTGCACCCTGAATTATTATAGGGCCTCGACTCAAGAAATGTGAGAAACTATAAAATCATATTGGAGAGGATATATATCCACTAATTCATTAATATTATCATCGAATCATGGATTGAAACAACCCTAATCCCAAGGCTGATAGTCAAACTGCTCATTTAGGGTGGGAAACTCATATCATGCCCAATTCCCATATCATCTGGCTTCTATCCCGACTAGGTTTGTGGAGACACAATTTTCATGTTTGTTCACATGACCATATAGGATTGGATGACTTAATGGAATAGAGATGGGGTCCCTGAAGTCATTATTGGAGTATGGATGTCGCTAAATAATGATATTAGTAGTGAGACCTATGTACTCCAAATGATTATAGAGAATGATGACTATTATGATTTCTATCTCTTTTTTTACTGAATCCCTGGATAGATTAGGGGGTTATACATGTACGTTAAACTTTTCCACATAATAAAAAATAGGCAAAAACATCTTGTTGGGGGGAATTTTGAGGCTTAGTGCCTACTAATGCTGATGGGTGAGAAAACTTGTTAGGGGTCTTTGTGGTACTGTGTAATCCTTTGATCTGGGTCTTAACTATTGATCCCTATTATGGAGGCCCTATTATTTTGATCCAAATCTATGTTGGTGATGACTATGATCACCTAAGTGTTATCCTGGGGAAATATTCGCCAACACCACATAGGTTGGACTTTCAATCATGTTGTCGTATCAAGGTCGGTATGAAGTGAAGAGGAGAATAATGTCCCCAAGTATTAGATCTATATGTATAGAAATACCTACCCTGTGACTTGACAAATCACCATGAGTCTCATAATGTATGTATTTTGGAGAGTCTAGCGGTATCTATATGACTAAGGGTGTTGAGATACTGGGAGTGATATGATCTGAACCTTTTAGAACTGGTGGTTGATGGAATAGAGGTATTCATAGCTTCATCTACAGGAAAGCTACTGAATTAAGAGGTGGTGATACATCATCTAGATGACCTGGAAGAAACACACTACCCGGTTCTTCGTAAGGGACTTCAGTATATCAAATTCTAAATATGTAGGTGGCCCAAACCCCGACGATAGCTGGTCGATATCCAAAACTACCACATTCCTTCTTTCATAGAGGAGGGTTCCTTCTCTTTGTAACCCCAAGCCTTTATTGACATGATATGAGATATGGGTGGAATAACTAATGTAGACCGTCTTTTTGGATACTCTACAAGAAGAGGGATCACCACAGAGGTCAAATAACTACTATATGTTGGGACGTCTCTGGGATGCGAAGTTAGAATTAAGACGATGTCCATATAGGTTGGTGGTGTCAACCAATGTTTCATGTGATAGGGAAGAATAATCCATTTTGTGGATCATAGGAGTGATCAACATCATTTGAGGGTGTCATCCCATACCTATAAATACATTTATCTTTTTATGTGGAGGTAGAGAGGCATGAAACTGTGGATGATGAAGATATTTGTACCATGAGTCCATAAATGGGGATAGAATGTCCTCCACCTACAGGTTCCTACAGAGCGATCTAGGGATCCAATGGAACTTGTCTCCCAGAATGGTAAGACTCAATTCTAGGCTTATTCCGTTGACTTTGGCCATTGGAGTGAAGGTTCCATCATTGAGGCATCCTTCACCTCAAAATCTAATATTTCAATGGTGATGTGAGGATTCCCAATGTTCCGCCTCGGATGGAAGCTATATTACCTCATACATTAGGATAGTTCTTTAGAGGATGGTATGTCTTCGGTAATGGGAGGAGCTCCACCCTGATTGGCGATTGGATAATGGGGATGACCTGCATGATGATTGGAAATGGGAGCATGGGGAGGACCTCCATACTGATTGAAGATAGAGTGAGAAGGAACTTCTCATTTATTGGTGGTGACATGTGGAAAACCTCCATGTTTACAGGTGGTGGAAGCACAGTGAGGACCTCCATACTGGATATTTTTGCAGAGGGGGGAGGAATTCTCTTTGATGGATGGGGAATATTGGAAGAACTGCTTATAGAATTGTGGTAGAAGCATTGGGAGGACCTCTCTGTTGATTTATGGGAGAATGGGGAGGAAATCCATAATAGAAAATGGTGGTGTGGTGAGGACCGAAACATTGATTTCCCTCATCATGGAATGGATCGTAATGGTTTTTGGTGGTACTGGAGAATATGAGATTCAACTCAACCTGCCTATGCGTAGACTGAGGTATCAATCCTAAGTGGGAAAAGGAAGATCCCTATCCACCTATTTTAGGTATTTGGTAGGTTATAAAAGTAGTGGTAGGGAAAACATGACTTATAAAAGATTCAAATTATCTATAACTATTTTTGGGTTCCACATGAAATTGTCATTGAGTGTTTGGAATTGGATTCGATGGAGAGTGGATGAAATCAACCTGTTCATCGGGTTGTGGGACCAGTCAGTGCTAGTGCTGATGAGGAATGGTGGGAGCCCTCCTTGGAATAACTTCAGTGGTAGTTTCTATTATACTGGCTAAAAAATCCTCTAACACTTCAGTGTATGTGAGTGATCTATCATATAACACTAGTGAGAGCCCCCTCAATTAGTTCTCCATCAGAACTGGGGGTTCACACTGCACGTCACTCGGAAGTGGTAGTGTTAGTGTGGCATTGATTCCATGACATCTAGAATATCCATATCCCTAGTGGAATGGATCCCTTACTACTCATAAAGGTGAACGAGGGTGTCGATAAACCTCCTCTAGAAGATCTCAGAGGGTAAGATGGGGTATCATAGCTCAAAATATGAATGTATGATGAATTCTGTTGTATGGGTGTAATCATTTTAGATTTCAACATCAATGTTTCCCATTCCCTAATTCCTATTGGAATGATCTCACTGGATTTGTACAGTTTGGGTCCAATAAGGAATATGTATTCATTCATTAGTAAAACTATAATGAATTTGATGCCTAATGCCCCAACATCGTTCTTTATTCCTGAAGCAGGGTAGGATCCACACTAATAATGTTGTATATTGTGGATGCCCAATGTTAACATCCTCTATTTGCAGGTGAGTTTCACACTGGATCCACCATTTTCCATGTGGGACCTGGTTCTAAATATCTGAATATGGTGACATGAAAATTCATTAGTGCCCCAAATGCTACTAGTCCCCATGGTTAAGGAGGATAGATTCCCATATGTTTTACCATTTCTATTCTTGATGCTTTTAAAGGGTCCTCCAATGTGTTTTTCACACTGCCTCTTTCCCAAAATTCTCACTTTCCAATGGATGGAGTATTACATCACTTTCATCCATGAAATATTCTCCTTGATCTAAATGGTATTATGGGATATCAATTCCTCCTTCCATGTATTCCAACTTGGAGCTCATTTTCTAGTCAGGGTATCCCTAATATATTAATTCATGTTCATGGAACTCATTTTTAGTTTCATCACAAGGGGGAGACTGGTAAATTAGGCTTCTTCTATATAGATAGATTAGCATCCTTTGGTAAAGGTGAGTATTCTTATTCGGGACATATGGGAATGTAAGGAAATTGGGTATATTGGGTACTTATAATGTCCTCCTCTTGGGAGGGAATCTCATTTGTAAAGCATCATTGGAACATAACACAAGGAATACTATTTTGGTCATTAGGTAGTTGATGCTAGGGGCATAATTCTACTGAGGATTTTTACCTGATACATCTGTTTTTCATTTCATGGTGTAGGGATTTTAAATCAGGTAAGTGTTTAATGACTTGTGGAGATAGGAAATGTATTAATATATTTGTGGGGAAAATATATTCACATCTTAAAAATTCAGAAGAGATAGAACAAGTAACATGATTTATATCATATGGGGAAAAGTGATGGACAGTGTCCTTAGGATTGAATCTTTCACACATGTATGGTGGGGTGTGTCCCCCCAAAGTGGTTAATTAGAAACTAGATTATTATAGGATTAAACCATAATGATGTTCACTACATAACCTGTAAAAGAGATAAGGATTAAAACCCATGTAGTTTTATGCCACAATTTAAGGTCGTGTGATATGTTGGTCCATAAATTTTAACATCATTGGTTAAGGATTACCATGTACAAAATGGAGAATTAGTGAGTATTGGTGTAAGGAAAGTGCATGAAAATAGATCGAGGTGTTTCTATAGAGTAGTGGAGATACGAATATGGATTATGTGTGGGAGATTCTAAGGTGCCTCTAATGAGAAACTACGATGTGAATAGGGCATATTTGTGGGATCATCCTGGGGTCATACTTGGAGAAGAAATGATTTTTTTGGGTATTGTTCATGGGAGAATCAAACAGTGCTGCAAAGAGAAGCAAAGGTGTAATTTGGGAGTATGAATCAATATTTAATGGGGTTATACATAGTGATTTGATGATGAGCTTGGGGATTACATGAGGATGATTCAAGATGTAATAGGATCACTTTTTGGTGGGGAATAGGATGGAATACCTTGATGGACATACATGGGGCATTCTATAATTGTCGCACAGGTTAAGAGGTGTGGGGTTGAAGAAGCATTGCGATGTTATTGTGTTAAAAATTTTATGGTATTTTCCCCACAAACTATTTTTGTAAAAGAATGACTTTTCATTCAAGATCAATCCCAGTCCATCATAATGATCTTTGTATGAAAGTTGAAAGTTACTAAATGTTTGAACACAAACATAAAGGTGGAGAAATGTTTTTTCTTTTATGAAAGTTGTTATATAGACTCATAGGCTGATACTAAGAAGTATTATATGCAGATTATCAGACCAAAAAACAATAGATGTAACGGTGGTAAGAAAATAAAGTTTTTGATTGAATACACCATCAGTCCCAGGTTCATCCGTATGAATTTCATGATCTATCAGACTCAGTGTTAGAAAGAAAAAAGTTGAGGATTGATAAAGTTTTATTATTTCTTATGATTTTTTAAATAAGATAATGAAGCTATAAGTTTGAAAGATTTCATACTTTCTAAACTAAATCGAATAAATTGAGAAATCATAATTATGGTATCAGTTCAAGAAATCTAGAAATAGATTCGATATAGAGTTACCAAAATAATAAGTTTTTATAATTCATAAGGTGTAATGATAATGATGTTTGAGTAATTTAAAAGTTGAAGAATATAAAATTCCATCATAATGATAATTAAATCATAATCAAAATTCAATTGTTATGAGGATTCCACCAAACCGACTTTGATATGGAGAAATGACCAAAATGACTCTAATAAGGATAGTCAATAAGAATGACACTGAAGAAGAATGATATATCATAATGAGCTGAGAAAGTAAAGAAGATCATAACTTGCTGAGAAATAATGCCAAATCATTATGAGTAGAGAAAGAAAGCCAGATCATAATGAGTGGAGAAAGAAAGGCATATTGTAATGATAAGTGGAAGTTAAAGGTGTGGAAGTTTCATCATATTGAATATGAGGAAGATCCATCATATTGATGAAGGGGAAGTTATATCAGATTGAATAAAGTTTATAAATTATGAGACAGTTGATTATGAACAAGAATCAAAAAGAAGATTCCATATGTTTTATAAAGAGTTGAAGAGGTCAAACATGAAATTATTATGTTTTTACTCGGAAAGCTTAGGGCAGAGCCCTATTTATTAAAAGAAAAGAAAAAAAGCCCTTTTTAATGGGACAAGGTAACCCCATTACATGCCTCAAGGTCAGAGTCAAACATGAAATTAAATTTTTTCATAAATCTCAGAGAAATATAAGAAGTATTGAAGAATTCAATTTTGATGTTTAAATATGTGTTTTTTGGGTGTATCGAAATATGAGGAAGTGGGGAAAGTTTTCAGGTTTCGCTCCCTTTATTTTCTGATTGGCCTGTTAATTTTTTCTCAACTCATTCATATGTTTTATATTTTCATGCGATCAAAAAAGGATGAGTGATGAAGAATTCGAAGTGAAAGTTACTACATGACATAGATCTCCTTAAAAGATCGAACATCTATTTATTCTTCTACCATATTGGCAAACATCATATTGAGGAGATCATATTGAGTCTATTAGATTGAAGATGATTGAATTGAGTTTCTAAGAAGAGTTTGAGAAGTGAAAATTGAGTAAAGGATAATCATATTGAGTTAATCGGATTGGGAAAATAAGACTCATACAAATCAGAATGTGGATTCAAAATAATAATTTTTTGAATAAAATTGAGTAATGTATTTATTATACTTTTTTTGGCCCCTTTATTTTTAAGATATTTTATAAATTTAAGGGAGTTAGTATAATCTTTCCATTCTGGAGATCGAATTTGTCTAATTGGAGTCTCTTCAACTTTTATTCACTTATTTATTACAAGGAATTTTCCATAGACCTATGGGGCTGGCTATGGAAATGATGTAGGTTCTCATAATCAGGTCAATCTTTGTAAATCTTGCATTATTTACCTTCTTCCAAACTTTTTTTTCCATGAATATTTACTAAAAGTTGATATTGTAATAATTAATAATAGGTTACATGGGTTAAATTTATAAATTGTTTGAAACTCATAAAAAGTGAATAACTAGTTCCCCCCATTCTCAGTTATTTTTAGATCCTACGGAACATCAATTGGAATTATAGGGAAGGATCCCTTATTGAATCCTTATCATGTATAACCTTAAAATTTTCAATAGTGCACGAATTCATATATTTGATAGAAAAATTGTTAGGGATGCTAAAATAAGACGATTCCTATCCCCTATCTATTATATTAGAAGTTGTTGATGCTTATACAATTGGTTTTATAAATATTTAGAAATATTATCCCATGATATTTTCTAATAATAGAACTATATAAGTTGAATAAAAAGATAGAAATAATATCCTTATGACTTTTCTGAAAATTTTAATCAGAATGTGATGGGTCTCAAAACATCAAAGATTATGTAGGATAATCTAGAAAGTGTTCTAAAAGGTACTAATAATGTTAGGGAAGAAAATATATAAATATGGCATAGTAATCATGGAGACATCATAATGAAATATGAAGAAACTATTGATGGATTATTCAATAAAGTAAATAATTTTTTTTCAATATCAGAGGATTTAGAGATTTCCTGTAGGATTCTACAATTTTGATGAAACGTTTGAGAAAATTTTAGAATGGTTTGATTTTAAAATTTCTTATTTATAAGATAAGGATAAATTATCTCTTGATGAATTGATTAAATTTATTATTTCTTATGAAATTAGAAAAGATCCAATGTTCAAAAATAAGATGAATGATAAAATGGATTTTGAATCCATGATACAGATGAAAATATTAAATGTTAATGATTTTAGTCCTTTTGGAATTGAAGATAAAGAGGATGATGGGTTGAATAAAAAAATGACATATCTTATATCCAATAACTATAAATGTGGAAGAGGAAAGTATGGAAGGTAAATTCCTCTAAAATATTTTGAGTGTGGTGGAATAAAAAAAATTTCTATTAAATTCCGCAAGAATAAAGTTGGTGAATATCGTGATAATTATAATGAAAAACTTGATGCAAGAAGGGGAACAAAAAGATAAAGAAGAAAATTCATCCACCAAATATAAAAAGTTAGTTGGAAACAATAGAATTATGTTGAGTAAGAAATCTTAATCCAACAAAACTGAAAACAATTATCTAGAATATTGAATTCAGAAAATGTAAGAACATTCATTAAAAATTTATATAATGCTAATGACTCCTAAAATAGTAACGAAGAAGGAGTTTAAAAATATTATATGGAGTATCAAATCTGAATATAACTTCTTACATATCATGAGAAAAAATCTCTTAATAAAGAAATAACATTAATATATAAAATTTGTGAAGAAGTTTCAAAAGAAAAGAAATATTCCATCATGTATTAGGAAGAATACATTCAAGAGATATTAATTTAATAATTTATAATTGCTGAACAGGGAACGATTATCACATATCTGAGTACGAAGATGATATCAAAGGATAAAGAAGTCAACAAGGCTCAATGGGAAGATCTTGATTATGAAAATACCCTTAGGAAGATGAATGATAACTTCCACAAAGACATTAAAGTACGAGATGAGAATTCTAATGTTGATGAGAAATATTAAATCAAGAATTAGGTGAAATTCTCGCCCATCAAAAATAGTGTTTCATCTGCTTTTTATAACATTTTAGTTTCCAGAAAATGTATTAGTAACTATTTGGTGGAAAAGGGTATGTGAAACCTATTTCATTTAAAGAGGATGAAATCCCACTTAGGTGGAATGATGATCCACATCTTAATATTGTTTAGGGAAAAAATAAGTCATCAACCTCAATAATGTTTCTAAAGATAAACATCTATCATGAGTAGAAAATAATGATTCGATCGCTATTGGTGGAGTTTTGGAATCTATGAGATCAAAGTTTATAATTTTCAGCATTACATATCACTTCATGTAATAAGGATCTAATAAATAGAAAACAATGGTGGAAGAGGGTTGAGAAACATTCCTAACCCAAATGAAGTTAGAAAGGAAAACAATCAATATGTTTGAAACCTTCCAACAAAAAATAATTTTGATTGTTTGTATAAAGATTTTGTGAGATGTGATTAGGATATTAATCATTCCAAAAGATGTATGAAACTCCTTATGAAAAATTTATCTTAGGGTAGAAAATAAATGGAAGATGAAAAAATGAATGTTGAGGAAAGGCCTTTTTCTATTGAGACAAAATTAAATGAAATAAGAAGGAATATACCAGGGATAGATGATAGAAATTTTTCATCACGTATGTCAGGTGACAAAAAAATCATTAATCATGTTAAAAATAATGATGGAGGAGCAGCCAACTTTGGTAATTATAGTTCTTTAAAAATAAAAGGAATCAGAGAGGTTGAGATTGAAGAAGAAAAGTTAAAATCTAAAGAATTCTTATTTGTTGATGGGATAAAACATAAATTACTAAGAATAAGTCAACTTATTGATTATGAAAATGAAGTTATTTTTAGAAAAGATTATTGTATCATCAGAAATCTGAAAGATGTAAATGTTATCATAAAAGGAGAAAGAACCCTAGGTAATCATTTCGGAATTAGAGAGTTTAATAATTCTTGATACTTGAGTGCTGAACATGGAAAAAATTAATGCCCTAAATACATGGGTACCTTAGAAGAAAAGTGTTAACAAACTATCTATAGTTGATGTTGCATTAAATAATAAAAAATTGAAAATAAGAGAAGAATATGATTGTATTACTTTTCAAAAAGGGAAGATGATTAACAAAAGTAAAAATGGCGTAGAAAGAACAAATGTTTTGTGGAAATTATAAGAAGTATATTAACAAAATATAAACATCCAATGTTTTATTTGAGAGAATATATTAGTATTTCTGTATATGTTCAAAATATATCCTTATTTGGAATGAAAACCAAATGAACACTTATGAAATGCGGTATAAAAAAACCTTCATTTAAATACTTCCAATGTTTTTCAGAAGTCTATGCTTACTAAATATAAAAAATTTAGATTTTGGATGGTTTTATGAGAATGCTGAGGAAGGAGATTTTATGGGTTATTAACCAAATAGAATAAGTTACAAATGTTCAAACAAACATTTACAAAATCTAATGATATCATATGTTGTGAAAGTAATTGAAAATTAAAATTCATTAAATTTTTTTTTAAGAATTAAAAGGATAACACACTGGATATTTCCATAAATAGTGAAAGTAAGTCGAAACATCCTATCCAAGTGTTCGAAGAATCATGTGATGTGGAATGGTTAGCTGGAAGAGAAACCTTGAAATTTACCACCTTATAAAAGATAGGTTGAGTCCAAAAACATTATTGAAAATCAAAAGTCTCCAATTTAGACCAAAAGGAAGTTGATATTATAAAAAACTTTAATTATCTAAAAATTTGAACCAGAATTAGTTTCAAAAGCTATTAAACAAAAATAATAGATGGATGATATGAATGAAGAGTTGGATCAGATTGAGAAAAATGTAACATGGGATGTTTATCCATTATGATTAAATAAAAAAGTTATTTATATGAAGTTGATTTATAGAAACAAGTTGAATGAACATGGAGATGTTTCAAGAAACAAAACCATTATTGTTTGTAAAGTCTATGTACATGTGAAAAGTGTTGGTTTGGAAGAAAAGTTTTCCCTAGTTTCAAGATTAGAAACTAGTATAATGTTTCTTTTAGTGGCTTCACGTCGGAGTTATAAATGTTATTTGATGGATGTTCAATTAGCTTTCATAAATGTTTAGATTGATGAAGTAGTTTACATTGAACATCCTCATTTTTTTCAACATGATAATGATGAAACAAAGGCTTGTAGATTGAATAAAGCATAATATGGGTTGAAAGAAGCCTCACATTACATGTATTCAAAACAAGATTTTTTTTGATAATATTGAACTTCTCAAAATTTAAAGCTGATAAAAAATTCTTTATGATCGATTTTTTTCTCTGGAACTATAATTGTAATCATTTATGTGGATGACATAATTTGTGCAGGGGATGAATGAATTTTTTTATTAAATTTTATGATGAAATGAAGTGGAATTTTGAAATGTCAATATTGAAAGAATTAACTTTATTACATAGCTTAAAATTTCAACAAAAATAAAAGTACCTTTTCTTATCTCAAGAAAATTATGACCAGGAATTGTTAAATTAGTTTGGGATGGAAGAATCCAAATATGTTTTCAATCGTATTTTAGTGAGAAAAAATTAGTGTAAAGATGAACTTGAAATACATGTGAAATTGAATTTTTTTGGAATCTGGTAAGAACTCTTATTTACTATATAACCTCAAGTATTGATATAGTTTAAGTTGTTACTTTGGGTTATAGGTATCAAAGTAATAAAAAATAGTCACATTTTTTGGAAGTAAAGAGTATTCTAAGGTATGTCAAAATAACATCTTCACGTCGGTTATTATATAAATGAAATTTTGATATGAATATTCATGGTTATACTGATGAATATTGTGCTAGATATTGTAATGATAGAAAATCAACCTCAAGAGGAATATTTTTCTTGGTTGAATGTTTTACGAGTTGGAAGAGAAAGAAAAAATGTTTAATTGGTTTTTGTATATTGGAATCTAAATATTTTGTTTCAACAAAATCATCTACTCAAATGTAGCAGATGAATGTTTATATCAATGATTTGAAATAAAATGTTTCTAAACCATTTAAGACACTTCACGATAATCAATGTGTAGTTGACCTTTCTAAAAATATTATCCAAAATTCAATATCAAAATATATTTATAAAAATATTCACTTTATTAATGAGAATGTTTTTTGGGTATATTATGATGGAATACATCTCAACAAAGTATCAAATCAGTTATATATTAAAAAAAAATCCATTTCTAGAAAAATATTTTCGGAATTGATGCTGAAACATCATCTTCAGCCTCATCCCATGACTTTTTAATCCTCATATAGAATATCCCCCACCATTATTTTCATTATAGTGACAAAGGGGGAGATAAAATAGCTGCTTCGTATTGTAATTTTTTCTACTTAGCTTTCATTTATAAATTTGATGATGTGGTTATCACAAAACGTGGGGAAGGAAAAAAAATTGAGATAGGAGAAGATAAAATTGAGGAATTTTTATGTTTATATGGACACATAAATTTCTTGTCAACAAGGTATGTAATTCATTCAAAATCATTACTTTATCTAGCAGTGTAGTGTTTGGACACTCTGTTTTGAAAAGGTATTTGTTTTGGTAAAATTCAAAAAACATATGTTTTTTACAAAAGTTGAGTTGTGAATAATTTATGAGAGTTGCTAATTTTTTAAAGAGGAATGTTAAAAAATCTAAAGGCAGATATTAAAGAATCTTTGTGATGTTTTTATATTAAAAATGTTTTCATATTTTTTTATTTAATTTTCTTTAAATAATGTTTTTGTTATATATAATCAGACTTAGTTCATTGTAGTGACCTTTATAAGAAAGTTGAATTTTTTTGAAAGTTTTAACTCAAACATAAAGGGGGAGAAAGGTTTTTTCTTTGAATAAAGATTTTTTCTGGACTCTGAGGATTGGATGGAGAAGTACCAGATATAGATCATCTAAACGAGCATCACGAGGTGAAAAGGTGGTAAAAAAGATGAAGTTGTTAAGAGAATGCACCATCAGTCTCAGTTTTATCATTATGAAATTTAATATCCATAAGATGCAGAGTTTCTTAGAAAGATAGAAGTTACTAAGAGAAGAAGTCATATTATTTATAAAGAGTTTTTAATGAAGATTGTGATGTAAGGAGTTACAATGTTTGCATACATTCTAATCTAAATCAGATATTTATTTTTTGATCATGGAGTTCTCAAAAATCATGAAAACAGTCATGATAAAATCTTTTGAATAAATGGAGGAATTTTAATAATTGAATTCGTACCATAAATCCAGATACATATTAGATAAAAAATTATCCATCTCATATGTTTTTAAAAGTTATAATGTTTAAAGATGGGGAAGATTAAAAAATATCAAAGTTACAGAGTGGTTAATTCTATCATAACGAGAATTCTATTGTAATGAGGATTCCATTGTAATGAGGATTCAATACAACTGACTCTAAGAAGAAATATGATCAGACTAAATCTAAGAAGGAATTGTAATCAACCTAACTCAGAATAAGAAATGATGATTGTAATGATATGAGAAAGAAAGTAAAATCATAATGAGCCGAGAAGGAAAGAACGATTGTAATGAGCTGAGAATGAATTCCAGATCATAATGATTTTATAATGAAAGGCAAATCATAATGAAGAAATGGAGATGACGGTCCAGAAAATCAATCATATTGATGCTAAGGAAGTTACATCAGACTGAGTAATGTTTATAAAGAATGAGAAGGTTTATTATGAATAAGACTCAAAAAGAATATTCTAGAAGGTTTATAAAGTGTTGAAGATGTTAAACATGAAATTATATTATGAATAAATTTCATAGAAATCTGAGAATTTTTGAAGAATTAAAACATTATGTTTAAATGAGAGTGTTTTTATGGTTTATAAATTTGATTTTGGGGGGAAATTTTTCATGTTTCCCACTCTTGATTTTCTTAGTCTCCAATAAATAATTTCTAAAATCATTCATACATTACAACTGTTCAAGAAAGCGAAAAACTGAAGTGGAGAATAATTCGAAGTGAATGTTCCTATAGGACAATAATCTCTTTAGAATATCAAAATTCTATTGATTTTTCAACCATATTGAGAAACATATTATTTAGAAATTTCTATTGAATCAATCGGATTTAAGAATATCATGATGAGTTTTTGAGAAAAGTTTTAGAAGTACAAATTGAGTAAGGGAGAATTTTACTGAGTTAATTAGACAGAGAAAATCAGACTCAACCAAATAAAATTGTGGATTCAGATTGATCTTTTGTATGAAAAATTAAACAAATTCGTTATTCTTATTTCTTGGCTCAATTTTTTGGTAAGAAACATTTGTAACCTGATAGGATTTTGTATAATCATTACAATCAGATATAAAAGGTGTCTAATGGGAGATGGCATAAGTTGTATTCACTTCCTCATTATTTTGAATTTCTATATACCCACAAGAGTTTCTATGGAAATGATGTAGGTTCTCACACTAAGGTTGAAACATAAAAATATAGTTTTATTTAATTTCATTTATACTTCTTCATGAATGAATATTTAATAAAATCTAATAAGGATGTATGTCTTAACAGGTTACATGGGTAAAGTTACAAAAATATTTAAAAATCATAGAAAGTGAATAACTGATTCAACCCCCTTGTATCTATTATTTTTCTATCCTATAGAACATTAGGGGTTATACCATGTGAGTCATACATAGGGAATACTTTGTCGATCACAAATAATATGTCTATAGTTTTACATAATGGGTTGAGGAAATTTTCATTAAGTTTAACACTGTATTACTAGGATTTTTTACTAAGTAGTTTTATTTCATACAGCTCAGGCATCGAGGGGGATTACACCTCAAGGGGGGAACATGTCAAGGGGAGAAGATATTTGTCATTAGGAATCCCCATTGATTCAGGTGATCATTTTACATGAAACATTCCACCAATAGGGCTTATATGACCACCACTCATACAACTCTGGGTTGGACATCGTGTTGGCAGTGCCATAGAGGAGTGACAATTAGGAGGCCCAATGTTATGGTTCATATGATTCAGAGCTATATGTTATAGATTACTATTATTAAGAGAAATAGGTAGGATAAAGTACCAATACATAATTATAATTTAGTGGGATGATACAAATGCTTTTGGTACCAGTTTCATAGGAATTTGGGGTGCGGTTGCACTGATCTTTGATCGGTTTGGGGGCCTTGGGAACTCAACATTCGTGAAAGGTTGTCAGTTGAATGGAGGCACCATAGAGTGGATCTAAGGTGGTTCTTCATTAATGTTGGTGATTTTTGGTGTTAAGGGGTATTGAGAAGTAGTATGCTTCACGAAACATAGAGTGACCCTACATTGGGTTAAATTTAATGTTCCCATGGGGTTAGATTTAACAATGATATGTTCCTCCCAAAACCCCAACTGTCGTAGGGGGATTTCTTCTAATAAGAACTCCATAGAACATAACATAAGGAATATATACAACGGGTTGTGGATCTCAAACCCCCATTGGAGATAGTTTTGTAAAGGATGACATCATTTGGAGGTCCATCTCTTCTCCTAATTGTATAGACTGTAAGTATCATTAGTTTAGAGCATCTCTCAAAAGCTGAGAGGTCACATATTCAAGAATGTTAAAAATATATGGGTACTCCTAGAACAAAGGGAGGCAAGGGAGTTTTTTTTGAAAATGATGTATTCTTTCAAAAATAATTATGAACATCATGAATAGATGGTTCTCTGTAATCCCGAGTTATGCTTCATAGAGGTTACCATTGACCGTTCACACAATCCATGAATTCCGTGAAAGGTGGAATCACGAGTCTGGACATACACTACACATATATTACCATCAACCATCCATGTTTCCATACCTATTCAAACTATGGTCATTCATAATGGTGGGGTCCTATGTGAATTTAGTCCCTTAAGTGGATTGTCGGACTAATTGTTTCCCAGATACACTCCGAATTGGTTCTTGATTCCTCATCCTCTCTTGTGAAACACATACTTAATCATCAATATACATATTATGTAATTTGTTTTCGATATAGAATGATAGGTTTATGATATTTTAGTGTCTATATAATGTGTCTTAAATGGGGTATTTTTATCTATTAAATATGGGCTATAAATTATGTTTTTATGTCCACATATGGGTTAGGAATTATTGGAATACTTATGATTAATTTCCTTATGTTTGTGTTATTAGAGTGGAATATGTTGTTTTTAAATTTGATGTACATTTATATGGAAGGTACAAATTGAGGGGGTGGTTTCTACTAATTTTGATATGCTTGATATAGTTTCATGATGTTGGTCACATATAATATGCATAGGATAAGACTTATATATGAGACTATATTAGGAAATACACAAGTTTTTATTGAAAAATAATTTATGACTAATAAATGGAATAATTCCGTATGTTTAACATATATAAATATAACAATCCTAGAGTTTAGCTACAAAAAATTTATGATTATAGGAATTGGACGAATCAGGTATGATTTTTTGGTGTCTTGGTTCTTAACTAATTATATATTATATGATAAAAATGATTAATATTAAATCATTTAATATTTTCGTTGATTATATATGAACAAAAATTGACTCCTTTATATGGATAGGGTTACAGTGGTTTCTACTGGTAATTTATTTTTACTCCATATACATACAAACCTACAGTGCATATTGATCATATTCCCAACTCTGTAGGTAAAGTCTAGGAGCCTCTATAGCATGCGAGTTGATTTCAGGTGATATCGTAGAGTTTTGTATGTTTTTAATGGATTCTTTTGGAAGGTATTTTGACAAATTGTACTATTTTTAATATAGTTTTATTATTATTACATTAAAATTTATGTTTTATATTAGAGTTGTGTTTGTTTGTATGCCACATGTGGGTATAAATTGGATATTGTAGTGACATAATGGATCATTATTAATCATTTATGTAATAAATTTTCAATAGTATTATTATCATAGTTATTTTATTATATGAACCATTAGTGAGTAAAACCCTCCCAAAGTGATTTTTTAAACCTTTGGTACAAGTCATTATCCTCTGGTGATCTAAGAGAACACTTTAGGCTATGTGACATTTACATACAATGGAATGGTTTTACTGGTGTTGTACACTACAAAATAGTATCATACTAGTTATTCTCCATATTTTCAATGTTTGAAAGGTTAATAGTAGAGAATAATATATCTTATATGTCATAAAAGATGTATATGGGTTTTAGTCCAATAAATATATAATGTAAGTTCGTGTTTTAGGGATACATGGGACAATATTTTTTCATTTTATAAATAATATTTTTGGGTTAATACTCACATAGTTATGGGAAAGTAGTGGGATATTCAGGTAAAATATTTTCATATAGGGACATGGGAAATATGTTAGTGTGTATTTTATTATGGTTAACATGTGATCTGATTGAGCAATTAAATTTGGTCAAATAATTTCATTATTAGTATCCTAATTAGTGTCTTCCCCAATAGATTATTAACAATAGGTTTATTAAATAAAATAATGGATATTTTTTTAGTGTGGAGTGATTTATTCTGATTGTTCATTATTCAGTGATAATGTGATATGAATTATTTGTCCGAAATGGACTTTTATGAGCTAATTTTGGAAAACTAATAATGGGATTAACTATTTCTTTGATAAATAAACCTGATGGGTAATTTATGATTTCTTGTTTATGTGTATAATTTCTATGAACATAAGTTAAAGGTTACTGAGGAATTATGGAAACAGAATGTTATGATTAAGCGAAGGAAGATGATCTAATGATTTTTTATATTGGTTAAGTGATGGTGTGGGAGAAAGTTCCTAAAATGTGTACTTGATTGGTTTCATTATAATGCTATGATTTATTTTCAATGGGGTCAAAATGATGAAAATCCTGAAAAAATATGGATGGGAATGAAATAATTATGAGAACAATCAACATTGAAAATATGTGTGTATTTTGATCTAAATGAAAATTTCTTTCATTCATTTTTTTTCATGTTCAAAATGACATGTTATTTAGTAACTTAAATGTTGATGTGATTATTAAATGATTAAGGTATGATTAAATGGGAAATTGAGTTATAAAAATGATTTTTTGATTATTTATAATTGTTTTATATTGGATTTTTATTTCAATATGTTCTTAGAATAGTGATAATGTTAATTGTGTGTATAAATTTCAGCATAAATAGAAATATAAATTGTTTTAAATTATTTTCATAACGATGTGAATTGGTATGAATTTTAGAATAATTAACTAAATGATATGGCTAAAAAAATATGATTTATAGTGAGTTTAACGTATAGTAAAAAATTTATATTATAGAATGTGTTAAAAGTTTAATTTTTAAGATCTTTCATTTAATTATTGTTTCGATAATGGGGAAAAGGGGGTGTTTGTTTTTGTTAAAGACGTAAAGGAGTTAATTTTTTTGGAAATTGAAATAAAGAAATGTTTATTTCAATGATATTATATTCTTTTTAAGAATCATTTTGAAAGGAAATGATTAATTTAAATGTGGTAAATTTTATTAAATTTGATTAATTATTATAATGGGAAGGTTTTAATGATATTATAGAATGTATTTTAACAAGTTGTTATGTTACTCATTAATCTTATGATGGGAATGACAGTTAAAATTAAGAGTGTAGTTGATAAGAATAATTAATGTTTATTTAATAGTTTATATGGTTAAGTAAATTTTAAATCGTGCGAATAATTGAGACTTGTTTGTTGGATAATGCATAATATAGAGATTTCAAAGACTAAGTAAAACTTATTTCGATGGTTTTAATTATATTAATGTTTTTATTTTATGTGTATTGGTGGATTTTTGGTATATTTTTAAAATATTTCATTGGTCTGAAATTGTTTTAATTGGGCTAATTTGTGTGAAAAATAAACTATGGTTAAATAAAAATTTTATGTTGTGTCCCCTTTTATCAAGTCTTTTTAGTTATTTTATAGTTGATGGGATGTGAGTAGAATTATATATTTTAATTAATTTATAATTTTTTACTGAAAATTTGTGGATGATTTTCTAATATAAGTGATGGTATAAAAATGATCAGATTTATCTCGAGAGCTTAAATAACACTTTTAAAAGAGTCTTTATTGATGTAAAAGTTGTGTTTTGGGATTAAATTTAGGTGTTTGATTCCTATAATTTCTTTTAAGAATATTGAAAACCCCTATGGGTGGCCAAGGGGGTTTGTCTGTTATTTTCTGTCGTTGGGAATGTTAATTCCAAGGTAATGGGTTGTATATAATGAAGACTAAGGGTTGGTTATAAGGGTATTATTTAATGATAAATTGATTAATTATTTAACTCCAGGGAATTAGACATTGAATGGTGTGTTTGGGTATTGGAAACAATATCTATATATATTGGTTGAACTTAATTGTGGGTTAGATTTATATATTATTAAAAATTAGTATTAGAAATTGGGGATAATAATTATTTACTAATAAGATGTGAAATATTTTTTTTTGTTGTGAATTGGTTCTGTAGTTATTTCCCATTTCTATTTTATGAAATTATGATATTGAAAATTTTTGATTGAAAATGTGATTAATTGTTGATATTAAAGTTTGGTAATAAGTGTATGCATCCTGAAAAATAGGGGTTAATGTAACTGTGTCATGCCCATATTAGGAAAAAGAGGTAACGAATCATAAATTTTAGGTCATATAAATAAGTGATTTATTTTCTAAAATTTTGATATTAAATTTATGATAGGGTGGTCATTTTAATGAACAATAACCCTTGTAAATGATAATAATATGTTAGGATGAATGTTATAATGAATAATGAATTTATCTTGAGTTAATATGTTGGATTTGAGTAAATTTAACTGAATTGATTGGGTTCTAATACGTTGATTTTGATATATTAGGAAATAGATGTGGTCGGTTAATAAATATTTAAAGGTTAATTTAATGATTATGTTAATGATGATAATGAATTTCTATAATGTAAAAAACATTTAATATTCAATTAATTTATTAGAACCATAATATATTTATAAGAACATTGAGTGTTAATGAAATATCTATCCTAATATTATATAATGATGATTTTTTATGTTATGATGTTCTTGGTGATGGAATTACTTTTTAAAGCATGTTTTCTGAGTAATTATTTTTAATTTTAATTATAATATAATTTTCAAACTATTATATGATTTTTATGACATGTAAAATGGTGTTAACTGTTTTTGTGCCATTTGATTGGTTTTAATTATTTAGTATTGTATATGGATCCCACTAATGTTGGGAGTATCTTGTAAGAACCCAAATCTTTGCTTCAGGTTTCTTTTTCCTATTTTTTGTATTTTTGAGAAAAAATGAAATTTCGGGAAATTTTTGAAGTACACGCCGTGTACATTCGGAGTAGAATCTGTGTACTCTTTTCCCACTCGAAGTCATGTACTGGCCATGTCCAGGCCACACACACGATGTTTAGGGGGTGATGTGGAGGCTAATTTTGGCGGAGTATGGAAAAATCCACTACATGCCGTGTAATCTAAAAGTACACATCGTGTAATTTATTTTTTCATTAAACCGACCGGGGTCGCGCCCGAACACTATAAACGTCTTCTTTTAGGTCATGTTCATTAGAGAGCACCGGGAATCCGCTGATCTTCAACGAGCCACCGTTCCTCCGTCCGTTCTCCGATTTGAGCACCGTTGATTGCATTGGAATCGCAGCGGTGAGTTCTCCCTACTTCTTGATTATTGTTTCCCAATTCTTCTTCTTTATCAAGTTATCATGGTTTGAGAGTTTTGGAAGTTTTATAAGATCTATGAAGTTCAAGGGAGAATCAGTCGACGTGGTTCAAGTATATCGATATCCTAGGATCTAGGTAGGTGGTTTGTGCCTTACCGTTCATCGTCCTTGAGTTTTACGCGCAAATTTCACCAATACCCATGAACAGGGTATTGCGTGTTTACTGTCTTGCCCTTGTGGTTTTCCTACCATGTTTGTATGCTTGCGTAGAGGTAAATTTATCATGTTAGAGGATACTTTTTTATGCTTGGAAGTTTTTCCCATGCATTGTTCTGATTACGACCTTTGGGGTCTCGTTTGCCTTTGGCTATTACACCTGTTTCCATGCCTTGTGATTATAGGTTGGATTGAAATTCATGACATGTTTGTTTCCCTATAGGCGTTTTATCCAAGTAGCTCTATAGCAGTACTTTGTATAGCCAAGTATCTCTATAGGTGTACTTTGGCCTTATAGAATTTTATGCACTGACTGGCACGATACTAAGAGAACCTGGTGCTATAGACTATAAGGGATTGACCGAGTGAGCTTCCCATGAAGTCTTAGATATTATATACTACAGGAGGGTAGACCGAGAGAGCTTCATCAGAGAGTCTTGGACATTATAGACAATATGGGATGGACAGAGCATGCTCCTAGAGAGTCTTTGATATTATAGACTATAGGAGGGTAGACCAAGTGATCTTCCACAGAGAGTCTAACTTTGTTTGAATCTTTTTAAGAACCTTCCCAGGCTAGAGGAGGAATTGACCGAGTGAGCTTCCTCAGAGAGTATGTGGTATACCTGAGACTATAGAAGGAATTGTCCGAGATAGATTCCTCAGAGAGTCTCTAGACCTTGGGGCTAAGAGGGTTAGACCATGTGATCTTCCTCAGAGATTCCTTGACTACCCTAGACTATAAGGGGAATTTACCTAGTGTGCTTCCCCAGAGAGTCTCATAAATTCGTATGACCAAACTAGAGGGTTTAGGCTGAGTGCACTACCCAGAGGGTTGTGGTATTTCTTGGATAGAACCAGAGGGGATGGCTGCGAGTAATTTCCAGAGGGTTTCCTACTTGTTAGCTGTTTGCTTCATTGCGGTTGTGGTTGTGGATTGATTACTGTTATGTATCATCCTACTTTGCCGCTTACTGTTTACTGCCTACTACTTTGATGTTTCTGTTTACTGCTTATTGTACTTTTACCTGCCATATACTCACTGACTATTAGGCACAGATCATCGGGTGAATTCATAATGGGATTTAGTCTCACACCCTATTTGGGTCATGCTTTTGGGCCCAAATAGACTATGTTAATGTAGGTATAGACAAGGGCAAGCACCCTTCATCTTCTGGTACATGATTACTTTGGAGGAGGAGAGCATGGGACCAAGCTATGGCTTGCGATGCTGAGGACTTTATCTGTTTACCTTTCTTTTGTACTTTGGTTTGGTACTATTGTATTTTCCATCATTGTGACTTGTTTGGAAGCTTTTCTAGACATATTTATCATGCATCATTTCATATATACATATATATATATATATATATATATTTGTGCTCTAGTTGTTTATTTCTTTATTCTTCTGCTCTTTACTCGTGTATTTATTGTTCTGTTTCCGCTGTTTCTTATTGTTTACTTCCATAGTGTAGTATGCCAATGAAGGCATAGTTTCCCCACTATCACACCCAAGACCCTCGCTTCTAGTCGACAGCCTCTAGCATTTGGCTAAATGCGCTTAAGGCCATGTGACCAACTTGGTACGGGGAACCTCTTGGTGGCTTCCAGAACCGGGATGTTACAATGTGGTATCAAGGGAGTTCCTTTTCTATTACTTTACGGTTTGGAGACTTTAGCCAGGGATAGGATGGATTCGGTACTTGATAATAAACTATGCCTGGGAGTAGCTAACCCATGTACATGGAAAATCCATACTACCTCGTTATTGAAGTTTTTTGGTTTTGATATTTTACAGTTGATATTATTGCACCTGGAGTGATTCACATGCTTCGTGCTGTTATTGTTTTGATATTACAGTTATATTTCTGTAGCAACCCGATGAGATGAGGGTATTACATCTCATGCATCATATAGGCACCTGTTATAAATCACATGCCATGCATTCTTGCCATGAAATCTAGGGTGAATTAGTGTTTGCATGTTGTTGTGATAGACATTGTGTAGATTATGCAGGCTATTGTGACAGATGTTTGATAGAATTTCTACAGTTTGATAGAGAAACTATTTGATTTATGCATTTCGTAAAATAAATGCCAAGTTTTCATTCTTGGGGTGTTATGGGCCCTCCTGAATTGGAAATCAGTTGATCATTGACCTGTTTATCCTTATATATGACTGTAGGAGATGCCAAGATTTGATTCATGGGGAGCATGGGCCCTCGCGGGTTGGAATTTGGAACCCCCTTGCCTTGTTTTCTATGTTTTCTGGGATTCTGTGCAGTTTCTAAGATACTGCCCAGAAAAACCAAGAATACACTGAATGTGCTTTCTGGGTACACACCGTGTAGTTTTCTGGCCGTTTCGCTGACCGTGTGGGAAAAAACACGGTGTCCCGAAAAATGACTTCAGGAATAAGCCGTGTATGGTAGGCACACACCGTGTAGTTTAGATCCGTGTACCTGATAGTTTCACTAAAAACACAGGACGGGGAAGCCCGAGTAGAACACGTCGTGTTGGTGAGGAGAACACCGTGTAGTTTTGTCCCAGGTACCTGACCGTGTCATGAACAACATGGGTCGGTGTAATCTTCTATTATGCATGCCGTGTTAGTTCGGAACACACCGTGTAAGGGTCAGTCTTCTAGATGGACGTGTAACTAACCACACGGGCTACCGAGACTGTGTCTAGTACACGCCGTGTCCCTAGGGAACACACCGTGTAGTCTGTGGTTAGTTCGAACCATGTGGTTTTTCCATGTAAGGAGACTCAGGAAAGGGTTTAGAGTTCAAGTACACGCCGTCTGTGGGGATGAAACGTCGTGTAGTTTGGGGTGTTACACGAATAGTAGTGGTAGGAGTACACACCCATGTTAATGGCTTTAACGGACACGCAATGTAGTTTTATACACGTCGTGTAGTCATGTTTCGTAAAACTTGAATGTTTCTTCCCCCTGTTCCAATTTTGTAATCCTGTGTTTCTGTCCTTGTTAATTCAGATCTAAGGTGTGCTTTTGATCTTTCAGAGCTATTCCTCTAAGACGTCCTCCAGTTATACGTCATTTTCCAGACAGTGATCAGACACCAGACATGGCCGATCAGGGACCTCCTGTAGATCCTCCTGCTATCCTAGCCTTGGCACTAGCAGTTATACCCATCACATGCACCGATGTACAGTTCAGGGAGGATTTCCTAAGGATGATGTAGACTTTTCAGGGAGTGCCGCCTCCTGCCCCATCGATGGCTGAGTTGACAAGGGTTTTTCAGCAGCAACATCCTTCTATTTTCTCAGGGGATGGAGGACCCCAGGCTGCAGAGTCATGGTTTGAGGCCACCATGACTATCTTTGAGCACCTAGATATGCCTCGGGAGAAAAGGGTAATGCTGGCTACTTATATGCTCCGGGACACTTCCAAGAGGTGGTGGGAGGTGATCTCACAATCCGGGTGCCATCAGGGTATGTAATGTGATGAGTTTCGACGTACTTTCTATGACTACTTCTATCCAGAGACCCTGAGGGCCAATCAAGCCCAGGAGTTTATCAGCCTGCTGCACGGTACACTTTCTGTCATGAAGAACTCATCCCGTTTTACTGAGTTGCAACGTTTCACACTGATCCTAGCAGGTGATGAGATGTTTCTTTCTACGATGTTCGAGGACGGTCTCAGGAAGTAGTTATGTTCCCAGGTGAAAATCTTCCAGTTGAATTCTATATCCTCCATCATCAACAAAGTGCTGATTACTGAGCACAATCTGAGGGATTCTGGAGTAGTGGCATAGGGCAGTTTGATATCCAGAGCTGGCGTTCCTCCAACGGAGAGTAGGAAGCGTCGTAGAGAGTCATCTCGAGGAGATCGGGGTTCGCAGGATATGTTTTCTTGCAGCCAGGTTGTATGCTACCTGTGAAGTAGAAGTGGGCACACTAGGCGTTAGTTCCAGAGAGATCAGATAGAGTGCCGATCATGCGGAAAGATGGGCCATCTTCAGTGCTTTTTTCACACCTTCTCACCTTCAGCTGGTGGTAGAGGATCCTCTATGACCCCGTATTCTGGAGATGCTTTGCTAGTTTCCCACCAGTCTAGGAATTGGAGTTCTTCCATCCATTTGGGACGAGGTGGACGTCGCGGCCATGGTGGTCTGTCACCAGGTCATCAGTGAAAGTAGTGTGGATCAGCTCAAAGCGGTCATCCAGGGGCGTAGGGTGGCACTGCAGGCCGGTCGTTCATCGTGGAGCAGACCTACCAGGACCAGGATCTTGACCCTTTTAAATTTCGAGGTACGATCGTGGTAGCCTCATTTTTATTTTCAGCTCTGTTTCTATTGTGGAGAGCCTTGGGCTCTGTATTTTTTTTCTACCGACTTGTAGACTCTTGACACACCTTTGGGAATGAGGAAATCTACCGTACGCCAGTGCAAAGAGTGCCCTCTTGAGGTTGCGAGGTGTCATTTCATATCGGAACTCTATGTCCTAGAGATTTCATGCTATGACATCATTCTCAGTATGGATTGGTTGGTTCCCTTACAAGCAGTCGTCGATTGTTATCGTCGTAGTGTGAGTTTTGTATCACCATAGGGCAGATCTTTCCCTCATAGAGGCGAGTGGTATGTCCAGGTGGGTAGAGCTGGACCAGAGCATCAAGGGCTTGGGGAAGTTACAACCCAGATTTATAGTCTTTATCTGGATGATTAGGGGACTTCACAGTTAGACTTTCCCCCCAGTGGTGGATCGTTTAGGGATTTCTTTCTAGAGTACTTCTCAGGTTTTCCTCCAGAGAGTGAGGTAGGCTTCTCGATCGATCTCGTGCCAGGAGCGGCACTGGTGTCCATTCCCCCTTATAGGATGGCTACACCTGAGTTGAAAGAGCTCAAGATGCATTTAGAGGATTTACATGAAAAGGGTTTCATCCAACCTAGTAAATCTCCTTGGGGTTATCCTGTCCTATTTGTGAAGATGGAAGATGGTACCCTTTGGCTTTGTGTGGATTATTGGAAGTTGAACCAGTTGATGGTCAAGAACCGATATCCCTTTCCAAGGATAGATGACCTCTTTTATCAGCTTTGAGGAGCCCGGGTGTTCTCGAAGATCAATTTAAGGCTTGGTTATCATCAGTTGCGTGTTAGACCATCAGATGTAGCTCTTACAGCTTTCAGGAGTAGGTATGGTCTATTTGAGTATACAGTCATGCTGTTCGGTCTCACAAACCTTCTAGAAGTTTTCATGGCACTGATGAACTGGGTGTTCCATACATTCTTGGACTCCTTCGTCATGGTCTTCGTGGATGATATCTTGGTGTACTGTCACACTCGAAACGACCATGCCAGACATCTTGAGATTGTTCTGAGTACAGTGAGAGAGCATCAGCTGTTTGCTAAACTCTCGAAGTGCTACTTTTGGATGGATCATATTTCCTTCATGGGTGACGTCATCTTATAGGCTGGAGTATCTCTGGACCCAGATAAAGTGAGAGCTTTTGTTTCCTGGTAGTAGCCAAAGAACATCTTTGAGGTACGGAGTTTCCTAGGGCTAGAGGGACACTACAGACACTTCATTCAGGACTTCTCGTGCCTAGCAGCACTGTTGACAGATCTGGCCAGGAAAGGGGTGAAGTTTTTATGGTCAGATTCTTGTGAGTCAGCCTTTTTGGAGCTGAAGGGGAGGTTGACGTCATCACTGATACTAGTCTTTCCAGAGCCGGGCAAGGGCTACACTGTTTACTGTGATGCTTTGGGTATCGGGCTGGGAGATGTGCTTATGCAGGGAGATGGAGTGGTTGCGTATGGGTCTTGACAGTTGAGGCCACATGAGAGGAATTACCCTACGAACGATCTGGAGTTGGCAGCTGTTGTTCATGCCTTACGCTATTGGAGACACTACCTTCTGGGAGAGCACTTTGTGTTTTTCACTGACCACAAGAGTCTCAAGTATATCTTCACTCAGCATGATCTGCATCTCAGACAGCATAGGTGGGTTGAGTACCTGCAGTCCTTTGACTTTGAGCTCGCCTATACACTGGGAAAGGGAAATGCAGTGGAAGATGCATTGAGGAGACAAACTCAGATTCAGTCAGTTCAGGAGGCCAACACTGATTGGAAGCTTATGGCTGTGTTATCTAAGATGCACTTGGAAGTGCATGACAAGCAGGGATAGACTGTCCTGTCTTCTGTAACTGTTACCTCTACACTTCTTGATCGGGTACGGATGAGGCAGCTATCAGATTCGGAGGCCTAAATCCTGCAGGAAAGTGTGTCAAGAGGGGACCCTCTTCCTGGATGGACAATGGGTGAGGATGAGATCTTGCGTTTCTAGGGACGTGTATGGGTTCCAACAAACATACGCGAGCAGATGATGTGAGATTTTCATTCATTAGATTGGGAAGTTCATCCTAGTGTCACCAAGATGTATCGTGATCTACACCGCCAGTACTGGTGTCTAGGTATGAAGAAAGATGTTGCTAGTTTTTTCATGGGATGTTCCACTTTTCCACAAGTGAAAGCAGAGCATCAGGGACCAACAGGGATTTTGTAGCAATTACCCATTCCCGAGTGGAAGTGGAACGATGTCATGATGGGCTTCTTGACTGGTTTACCAAGGTTTCCTCGGGAAAACGATGCTGTTTGGGTTTTCATCGACATACTCATGAAGGTCGCACACTTAGTGCCGATCAAGGAGACCTTCAGCTTTGATGATCTGGGACGGTTGTACATCCGAGAGATTGTACGTCTAAATGGAGTTCCACACTCCATTGTTTTAGACAAGGATGCACTCTTTACTTCTCGGTTTTGGAAGGTACTTTAGAAGGCTTTGGGTACACAGGTACTTTTGAGTACAACATACCATTCCCAGACAGATGGTTAGTCCTAGCGCACAATCTAGGTGATTTAGGACATGCTCCGAGCTTGAATTCTAGACTTCGGCAGTTCTTGGGAGAAGCATATTCCTCTTGTGGAGTTCGCCTACAACATTAGTTTTTAGGCGACCATTCAGATGGCACCATACAAGGATCTGTACTGTAGGCCATGCCGATAACCCTTATGCTGGCTGGAGGCAGGAGAGGTAGCTCTGCTGCGACCTCGTCTTGTTTAGGAGACCTCAGAACAGATAGAGTTGATTCAGAAGAGGATGGATACTGTAGAATCTCGACAGAAGTCTTATGCTGATCAGTGGAGACAACCTTTGGAGTTCGAGGTTGGGGATCAGGTTTTCTTGCATGTCGCACCGAGGTTGGGACACAAGAGTATTCGAAGATAGGGTAAATGTTCACCGCAGTACGTCAGGACGTTTGAGGTTGTGGAAAGAGTTGGTCCAGTTGCCTATCAGTTGCAGTTACCTCAAAGGTACCGGGCTATGCATGACATAGTCCACGTCTCTCAGCTCTGATGTTACTTTTCAGACCCGTCACATGTCTTTCAGCCCGAGGAGGATAAGCTTGAAGCAGATGCATCGTTTGAGGAGCATCGCATCCGGATTGTCGATCACAATACAAAGGTTCTCCGAGGCCAGTCTATTCCTTTAGTACGAGTGCTTTGGCAGCACGGGAGAGTACATGACGATACATGGGAGAGGGAGGCCAAGGTTCGATCGCAGTGGCCGGAGATGATCAGGGTTTCTTCTTCTACGCCTTTCTAGGGAAATTAGGGGACAAATTTCTTTAAGGGGGATATTTGTAAGAACCCAGATCTTTATTTCAGGTATTTTTATCCTTTTTCTGGAGTTTTTGAGAAAAAATGAAGTTTCTGGAAATTTTTTAAGTACACGCCATGTACTTTATTAGTACATGCCATGTACTCTTTTCCCACTTGAAGCCATGTACTGGCCATGTCTGGGCCACACACACGGTGTGTATGGGTGACGTGGAGGCCGATTTTGGCGAAGTAAGAAAAAACCCACTACCCACCGTGTACTTTAAAAGTACACTCTGTATACTTTCTTTTTCCATTAAATGGACCGGGGTCGCTCCCGAACGCCATAAACATCTTCTTCTAGGTCCTGTTCATCCGAGAGCATCGGGAATCCATGTATCTTTGACGAGCCACCGTTCCTCCGTCCGTTCTCCGATTCGAGAACCGTCAATTGTGTTCGAATCACAGTGGCGATTTCTACCTTCTTATTATGTCTTGTTTTCCAATTATTCCTCTTTATCAAGTTATCCTGGTTTGAGAATTTTGGACTTTTTATCAGATCTACGACGTTCAAGGGAGAATCCGTCAACGTGGTTCAAGTATATCGATCTCCTAGGATCGAGGTAGGTCGTTTGTGCCTTACCGTTCAAAGTCTTTTAGTTTTATCCACAACTTTCACCAATACCTGTGAATGGGGTATTGCGTGTTTACTATCTTTCACTTGTTGTTTTCCTTCCTTGCATGTATGCTTGAATATAGGTAAATTTATCATGTTAGAGGATACTTTGTTGTGCTTGGATGCTTTTCCCATGTTTTGTTTTGTTTACGACCTTTGGGGTCTCATTTTCCTTTGGCTGTTACACCTGTTTCCATGCCTTGTGATTATAATTTGGAGTCAATTTCATGACATGTTTGTTTCCCTATATATGTTTTGTCCAAGTAGCTCTATAAGTGTACTTTGGTTAGCGAAGTAGCTCTAGAGGTGTACTTTGGACTTATAGAATTTTTATGCACTGACTGGAATGGGACTGGGAGAACCTGGTGCTATAGACTATAAGGGATAGACCGAGTGATCTTCCTAGAAAGTCTTATATATTATAGACTACCCGAGGGTAGACCAAGAGAGCTTCATCAGAGAGTCTTGGACATTATAGACTATAGGGGATGGACCGAGCGAGCTCCCAGATAGTCTTGGATATTATAGACTACATAAGGGTAGACCGAGTGAGCTTCCTCGGAGAGTATTACATTGATTGAATCTTTTTATGAACCATCCCAGGCTAGAGGAGTAATTGACCGAGTGAGCTTCCTCAGATATTATGTGGTATACCTGAGGCTATAGGAGGAATTGACCGTGATAATTTCCTCATAGAGTATCTAGACCTTGGGGCTATGAGGGTTAGACCATGTGATCTTCCTCAGAGAGTCCCTGACTACCCTAGAATATAAGGGGAATTGACTGAGTGTGCTTCCCTAGAGAGTCTCATAAATTCGTATGACCAAACCAGAGGGGTTAAGCTGAGTGCACTACCCAGAGGGTTGTGGTACTTCTTGGATAGGACCAGAGGGGATGACTGCGAGTACTTCCTAGAGGGTTTCCTTCTTGTTAGCTATTTTATTCACTATTTTTGTGGTTATGGATTGATTACTATTATGTATCATCCTTCTTTACCGCTTACTGTTTACTGCCTACTGCTTTGATATTGTTGTTTACTACTTATTGTACTTTTACCTGCTATATACTCACTGAGAGTTAGAGACAGATCTTTGGGTGAATGCCGACTGGGATTTAGTCTCACACCCTGTTTGGGTCATGCTTTTGGGACCAAAAATACTATTTTGTTGCAGGTATAGGCAAGGGAAAGCGCCCTTCGACTTCTGGTACATGATTTCTTTGCAGTAGGAGAGCATGGGACCAAGCTATGTCTTGCGATGCTGAAGAGTTTATCTGTTTACCATTCTTTTGTACTTTGGTTTGGTACTATATTATTTTATAGAATTGTGACTTGTTTGGAAGCTTTCCTATACATATGTATCATGCATCATTTCATATATATATGTGTGCTCCAGTTGTTTATTGCTTTAGTCTTCCGTTTTTTACTCGTGTATGGATTGTTATATTTCAACTGTTTCTTATTTCTTACTTCCTCTGTGTACTCTGCCAATGAGAGAATAGTTTCCCCACTATCACACCCAAGTCCCTCACTTCTAATCGGCAGCCTCTGCCATTTGGGGAAATGCGCTTGAGGATATGTGAGCAACTGGGTATGGGGCGCCTCTGGGTGGCTTCCAGAATCGGGATGTTACATATCTAGTGTAGTATTTAAATGATAAAATCCCGCGATGTATTTTGGAATATTGATAAGTCTTTTATTTGGGTGTGTAAAAGTTGTTTCCTAATCTAAGGTGCTTCTTGATGATAAAAAACATTATGGTGGAGAGTTTTTAATGACCCAAGACATTGTATTATAATTTTTGGTTTGATTTTTTTAAATAAAAAAATGTGGTTCAATTTAATTATTTAGTAAATTATGATTTTTGTTTGAAATATTAGTTAGAGTATAAATAATAATAACAATAATTATTTTTAATTTTTTCATTAGTTTGGGCGAAAAAATACATGTTCATGGATAATGGAAAATATATGTATATATGAGTAATTAATGGAGAAGTGAACTTATTAAATAATAAAGAGTATCAAAGTGAGTGTGGCTATATCATATTCTAATAAAGAGAAACATCGTATTGTGTAGGTCATGGGGGAAGGAATTATTGAATATCCTAGTATGGTCTGTTAAATGTAAGAGACAACCATTATGTGTATAAATTATGAAATTTGGAAGTTGAGATGAGTATCATGGAAGGGTTTCCCACCCACTATTTCTGGATGATGCTATGTTAGTGGAGGATTATTAACACTTCGACTCACTATGCCATGGTCTGATGTGAGACAAGACAAATTGGTAATAATATGTTGAATCTAGGATAAATGTTGTGTACATCACCAAAAAAGGGATATAATGGTGAATGTTCATGTATGAGGAATGCCTTTACCTATGCTTTAAATACAATTTTACTATATTATTTATTTCTCTATATAATTAAATGAAATGATTAGTTTCATAGATTAATCTCTATGGAGGTTTTTACTCATACAAATTGTTTGTTTCTTTAAAAATGTAAAAATAGTAAACTCCTCTAAAACATGGTGTTTGATTAAGAAATAGACTATTTTATTGATTAAATAATTTGTTGTCTATCATAGGATATAATTTTCACAATTTTAATGTGAAATCAAGTTTTTTCATGGGCGGGGGATGATTATTTTTAATGGTTTACTAATAATGAGTATTAAATCATTTTAACGGATTATCGAAGATCCATACATATATATTCATATTTTAGAGAGATATAGGGTTAGCAGGATGTCATAATTCCTATGGAAGATAACTATAGTAGGGAGGATCAACACTATAAGCCAAAAAATCATCTAAACGTTATTGTTTTTTAGAGAATCCATTAAAAATTAATTTAATTTTATATCCTCAAAACCTATCTTTTCCATTTATAGTTTAAACCAATAAATTATATTTTTAAGTTACAATTTGTTAATATGATATTCAAGAAGAATAAAATAGGACTTGGTTTCTCTAAATCAGACAAATAGATTTTGAGTAATTATAGAGAGAAGTTTGGATCCTAAAATTTATCTCTAGAATTTAGAGGGGAGAATGTAGGAAATCTAGTGAGATTAAATTATATTAAACTACACATCTAAATGAATATAATAGAACCCATTTTGATATAGTTGTATCTATATTTTTGTAAATATCTTTGTAATATTATTTATTTATTTTTTAGACAAATATGATATCTAAAAACATTTAGGTGGAATTAGATCAAAAAACATATACCCAAGTGTAGGTAATTATAATAGGAATATACAATTACTGGGTTCAGATTAATCATTTGAACTGAATTAAAGTTAACTTATAATGAATTTAGTAAAAATATGAACTTCTCTCTAAAATTATGATTCCCTAATGATTGATAAACAAGTTAAATATTATCCTTTTTCTACCATAATAATAATAATAATAATATTCTAGTGAACTTTTTTAATGATTACAAGATATTTTTCTTGAGGGTTTCACCCATAATGACAACAGAGTAGTAGTGGAACCTCTCATTATATAGTTAAAAATGGGGGTTATCCAATTATAGATCAAACATCACATATCATTCCACATAGTTGTGCACTAAGGGTGGAGGTACACTTTTGAATAACATCCTGTGGGTAATTCTATCTATTTAATCAAACAGCCAAAGAATTCCCACTTGATTATCTATAATGGACTATGTGGATGATCCATAATTATTTGATCTAACTTATCAAACATCTATGACAACGATAAAAAATATTCTCTGAGAGGTTTTTTGATTGTTAGGGCTTGATAATTATATAGTGTATAGGCATGAAACATGGTAATTGGGGATTTATTTCATGTGCAGTTCCTTGTGGCACCTATTATATGTCTAAATCCTTGAGGCATGTGTGTGTGAATATTTATAAAGGAAAATTTAAATAGATAGTTTCATTAGACTCCAATCGATTCCTTGAAACCATTTTAACCATGTTGGATCATTTAGTAACCACATGACTGTTATTTTAATTATTTATTGATCAAATATGGGTGATAATAATTTTTATAAAATAATTATAAACAATAATATTGAAAATAATAGGGGAATGTGTGTTTTGTGCCGACTAGTTATCAGGAACCATTTGATGAGTCAGTTGAGTTTAGTGTACTGTGAATACTTGGTCGGTTTTTATATTATTTAATCTGACCTTGAAAAAATATTTTTATTATTGAATTATAAAAATAATATTTTATTAGATATTGTTATTTTAATAAAGGGTTTTAGTTTACATCATTGATGAGATACATCACCATACGAGGTGTTTATTGTTTGACATTGACGGCTTATCGATTTTGATAAGTTATTATAATAGAGTGAAGAATATAATTTGACTCTTTTATGATCCTTATTGTAATGTGTTAATGTCATATCTAGATACTATAAAATAAATGATGAATATATGAATTGGTTGAATGCATAAATGTGAAGTGTTATGATTTGATTTATTAAATTGAAAGTATGAGGTCCATTTAAGATAGGAAAGTGAATTTCCATTAGATCAATAAACATTTTAAGTGATGTATGAGAAATCCCATGAATAGAATTCATAGGTCATATATCATTTTACATAATCAACCATTATTTATCATAAATAAAATATATACATTGAGCCTAAAATATTAGTGTCTTTATATATTGACTATATGACCATATTATTACATAATTAATATTTACCATCTCCAAAAATATTCTACACATAAGATTATTTAGCTGAAATATTCAAATTTATAATTTCATGGGTAAATGGTATGTATAATAAATAGTTAACTACCATAATAAATAAGTAATGAAATATCAATAAATTAGAGATGGATTGATTATAAACATTTTGTAGCATATAAAAATGGGAAATTAGGTAAATAACATATTAAAAATAACATGGAATGAAATATAGTGATCATAAAACCTAAAAACGTGTTCATAAATAATTTGATAGGAACATAATTCCATAAAAGTATCATCATTATATTATAACATATACCATGTCATACAAATGAGAAAATATATTAAAATTATCATGAACTATGAAACATATAATATGGCCGTATCATAATCATAAGTATATAAAATCACAATATATGACATGGATAACCACCAATACATTCATATCCTAGTAGAATATGGTATCCAACTATCTTATACCATGGTGTAATTGGGTTCATGACCCATGTCCCATAACATAGTAGAATTTGGTTAACGACTTCTATCCTTTTATAATATTATGAGATATAAAGGTTTACAGATTTTATTTTAAGGATTTTATTAGACCCAACAATCAAATAAAGATAAAACATAAATATGTGTGATACAATAAATTGATCATATATCAAATCTTGAGAAAACCATGGAAGGAAAATCTTTACATAATATTTTCATGATGTATCAAGAACTGATCCTTTATGAATTGGATACAATGACACGTAAATTTAAATAATCCAAAAGTAGAATAAATTAATGGAAAAAAGATGTTGATAAAAGAATAATGATTCCCTTCATTAGTAATCATTTAGAAATAGATAGGAAAATATAAGCAAAATCATAAAAATAGTTTCTATAATGTTATTAATGCGTTGTCATAAAAATGCGATTATACATTACATTATAAATAATTTTTCAATGGGTAAAAAAGATACCTTTAATAACAGATTTTTAATGAAAAATTCCCAATAATGGATCCTGGAAAAATACACAATTTTTAATGTATAATAAGTATAGAGAGTGATATATAAAATTTATAACTATAGAAGGAAATACCTTTTATGCTATTTTTATTGTCTTAAAGAATCCCACATTTGTAAAAGAATTATGATTTTTTTAATTATAAAGAAGAAAGAGAAATATGTAAGTTATAAAGTGTAATATATATATATAATGAAAAATATTAAATAATCTAATTTTTTAGTAATAAAATGTACATGGAAGAGAAATAATGATAAAAAGTATGGGTATCATTCTTAACAACATTCTAATTTTTCAATGAAGTAAAAATAAATCATTAGAGAATACTTTTCTATGAAAAATATAATTAACCCAGATATATAGAGAAAATAAAACATTATATATGTAATGGGTAGATCATATAAGAATTATAATAATTTATTAAAATAAAAATTAATACAACTTAGTGAAATGAATATTTAGTCAACAAAACATATACCTTGGATTATTTCTTCATTGGAAAAGTTATTATTCATTATATAATAAATTTAGGGTTATTATACACATTTTATAAAATATTATTTATAATTATGCAACTTATTAGTATTTATTTATAATTTCATATTACCTAATTATTTATCATTCAATGATAAAATTAATCAAAATGTGATATTTTTTTTGTCTTTTCCTTTCCTAATTTAGTATGAAGGTTTTAGTCAATGATCATTAACCATGTGTTCAAAATATCCTAAATGTTTTTGGATATGATATAGGTATACTTAATATAGTCATGGAATCCCTGAATCATTTTTTTTGATGTTATTATGATGGTTTGTAAAGAATGGTTTAAAACCTATATTTTGATGAATTATGAATCAATAATAAGAATTTATTTTGATTATGAAAATAATTATTTATACAACCATTATATGATTAATAAAGACATTTAAATTCATCATTATTATGAAATATTATCCAAATTTAGGTTTTCTTAATCTTTCAGGAATAAAATTGTTTATCCTCATTCATGTAGGTACTGAAACAAACCAAAAGAAGAACAATTATTACCAATAAATGAGTAAAAATTTGAATTTAAATTATAATATATTTTTTAAATGAATTATTATTTTAAGAATAAATAATGAAAATAGATTATAGGATTTAATGATATTATATATGAGAAAATAAATCGAAATCTTGATGTTGAATTCATTACATTAGGGGAATTGCTCCATCATATGATGTATTCTTTCATAATGAAGGACTTAATCCTTCTTTATATACCTAAAAGATACAAAAAATATGATAATAATTTAGGAGACAATATTTGGGTAGGGATTCAAGTTAATAAAAAAGGATATTTTTTTTCGTATTTTGGGTGTAGGGGAGGTCATTATATAATAAACAATGAGGGGTATTTCTTTAGAATATTGAGTTAGGTGAAGTGTAAAAATGAAATCACCTGTGAGTTTTGTGAAGATTTTTATTGGAATTTTATTATTTAATCCCACACTAATATAATTAGTCTTATAAGGTCAAATTTTTTAATTAATTATTAAAAAATCACAATATGTAATTTTACACCATTTTACCATCCATTAATTGAATTAATTGTTTACCAGAATGATTATTTTATTACCAAATTTTAAATATTACCATTATTACCTAATTTTATATTCTAATTACAAATTTGGACAAATTTAATCAATTTATAACTCTATAATGGTGAAATTTAACTTTTAAATAGAAATATATAATATAATTTTTTTTGAAAAATAATAATTATAAACACTAAATTATTTAATAAAAATTAATTTTTAATTAATAATAACTAAGTGAAAATTATTTTTATTTATAATATAAAATCATTAAAATTAATTAGAATAATTATACATAGTTGATCTATTTAATTTATTAAGATTAAGATACCTAATATATGAATAAAATTCATTAAAAAATATCTCTATTTTACCTTTAAATGATATTATTAATATTTATTAAAAATATCAATCTACCGTCCATTTATTTAATTATATCAATCTGTTTGAATTAAAAACAATATTTTGATTCTATAAAAATCATTTTAGTAGTAATTAATTTAGTAAAAATGTAAAATGTATAAACATACATTTAATAATAAAAATTTACACAATGTTAAAAAATAATTTATTAGATTAACAGTTACTTTTTTATATTATCCTAATTTATAATTAAAAAAATCCATAATACCCGTAAATAAGAATTAAGGGTGAGTTAATCTATTATGACTATTGAGGGTGTAGATTTAACATGGCTGGATCTCATATTGATTTCTATGAGATTGAAAATTTTCTGTAGATAATTACATTCATGCTATACTTATTGAAGTTTATCTTGGGATTTGTAAAGGAAAACCCCTTTTAATTTTATTTACTTTTTATGATTGAACAAACACTCCTTATAAGGAATTATTCTACAACTTTTTGTTTGTTCTTCATTATTTCCATATAAATTCCATAATGTGATTACTTCTATTTATATTTCCAAATTAAACTACAACATTATAATGTACACATTTTTAATATCTTAACATTTGTTTTGATTTATCTGTTTTGTCAATTTTATATCCAATAATTTTATATTTATAATGAATATATAATCATGGTGGAATTATATACCCACAATCCATATATGCATAAGGACATAATATTCCAAATGACAATATTCCTCTTCATTCTGTCCTATATATTGAATTATGTGCCTTTATAATTATTCATCACATTCCAATTTTTTACAAGACATTTATCACTTTTCTAACAATTTTCATTACATTTATATTTATCTTTAGTGTCATAATATTGATAGTATATTGAGATAAGAAAACTTTTAGTCTTTATAAATTTTATTTACTTGTGGTTTTAATTAATTTTTAGTTTTCCAAATTTTATTTTATTTATTTATCATATAATATATTATTTTATATTCCATTTTAATATACTACCTTAATGGAATAATATAATATTAATTTTAGTTTGATGTTGTGTGTATGAAAAGACGTAATATTTATTTAAGATAATCCTATACTAAAAATATGGGATGTTACATTCTCCCACCATTAAAAAAATTAGACATTTTTTTTTACTTAGATGAAAATAGATAAGGATACTTTTGTCACATAATATGTTTAGGTTATTAGTTAACATCCTGTAACATATTATTTATCTATAAAAATATGATCTTGTGTGTGGTATTATTTCACATTAGTTTTTCTCTAAGATCGAAGATCATTATAGGTTGTTCCTCACAAGAGTGTTCATGATCAAGTTATATAAATTCCGAGTTTAGTACATGTTATGGGTCAAGTATATACTCCCTTTAATGTGATAAATAAAATATATCATGTACTTGGGATACGTTTTTTTGGTACACTAATTAATAATCTATATTCACCAAGCGTTCAAGAATCACTAAGGGCCCGATGTATCCAGGGATAATCATTCCTTGATTCCTAAATATCTAAACCCACTACTTTAGTGACATTCTTGGGAACTCATTCTTGGAAGTTTCTATATTGTTTGAAACTTCCACACATTTGTTGAGAAATATATATTCCTAATTGATTCCACTCTCTAAATTACTCTCAATATAATGTAGATCTATATCAATTCCTATAAAAGCCACATATGGGACTATTTGAATGAATAAGTGAAAAAAATTATTTTATTAGATGTCAAATAGAGTAAGGTTATCATATTATATTCAATTAAAATATTTATAGAAATATCATAACACACTTTCTAATTTCTATATGGTATTACCATCAGTTTTAGAATGATATGTTATGTTGAAAATTAAATATGTATTAAATGAATAATGAATATTTATACTGAACATTGAGGTAAACCTTAGATATTACTTAGATATAATTGATATTGGTTCCGCAAATATCCTTAGTAATTTATTTATATATATATTATCTAGTTTATGAATAGATAATTCCTATCGAATTAAATTGAAGTGTGTCAAATTTTTATGTCAATCCACCACAGCTAAAATATTATTATTTTCTTGAAAGTTCAAGGAAGTAATTTAGAAAATATCTATAGTTATGTTATACCATTTATATATAGGTTTAGGAAATGGTTTAATCAAGACCATATATTTCTAACATAAAACCTTGATTTTTTTTACAGTCCAATCACCAAGATATATATTCCACAATCTCCCTTTCCATGTTTCCCCACAAAAAATTATTATTAGTTCTCTATAAATCTTTTCTCTTCCAAAATTAATAGAGAGTAATTAATTGTGATTATCATCCAAAAAACCATTAATTATTCTATTAATGGTAAACTTATTCATTTCCAAAATCATAAAATTCCAATAATTTGATGGTTTATCTTTATAATATTTCATACCTCCTTTTTCCCTATATCATACGGTTACGACTCATTTATATTTTTATAGATGTGTGGTTGAGAATTATTTTTTGAATTATTTGATTTCATCATTTTCATTTATATTTTCATGCCTATCCTTTTCATATCTATAAATATTTGGTATATTTATCAGTAATAATAATCTATGCTCCATTGGAAATAGAACATCAATAACAAAGTATTTTATCAACTTAAACCATCTCATATGGTTCATGTTCCAACCATTCAGTTTGAATATATATTTTTACCACTTATAATATGTATATATTTCACAATTATCTCAATAGAGATAATATATCCATGATTTTAATAAAAGGCATTACCAATGTTAACTCTAGATCATGGGTCCGGTAATTTTACACATGGATCATTGATTGACATGGGTCATAATCTATCACCTCATAATTTTTCATAAGGACACATCTAAAACAGTTCTTTGAATCATCAATATATATCATTAACCCTTCTATACTATAAGGTAGTTTTAGAATAGGTGTGGTAAAAAAGTGATTCTTAATCCTTGTAAATCAATAATCAAAATTTTTTATCTATAGAAACCTTAATCCCATCATTTTCAAATTTTTTAGATTATTTTATAATTATAATAAATTTATAAAATAATGTCAATATTTTATAGCCAATCCAATAAAACTATATAAATTTGTTACATATTTTTGTCTCATATGTTCTTTAATCATATCTATTTTTGATCAATCCATTTTCCCCTCACTTTTGAAAACATGACCAAAGAAGGCTAATTGTTTTTATAAAAGTTTTATTTTCAAAAAATTATATACAATTTATCCTTTTAAAATTATTTTTATATAATAATAAAATGTTTATTACATTCTTACTTTCTCTTGGAATATATTATAATATCATAAATAAAGATTTCCACAAAATTATTTAGGTAGTATATTAAGACTCTATTTAAAACAATTCATGGATATTTCAAGGTAATTTGTGAGTTCAAAAGGTGTGATTATGAATTTATAGTGTTCATACCATTTATAGAAGGATATAATGGGTATATTATCAACAATTAGTTTAATTTGATGATATATTCATTTAAAATCCACTTTAAATAAACATTAATCCAACTAAGTTTATGAAACATGTCATAAATATGTGGTTGTTGATAGTTTTTAGATTGATTTTATTATGCTTATAATAATTAATTTATAGATTCATTTATTCATTTATTCTTCTTCTTCATAACAATATATCCAAGATCACCCCATGGATAATTAATTATGTGTATAAATCCCTTTTTTAAATTCTATTGAAGTTTCTTCTTTAAAAATTCTAATTCAATGGGTTCCACTATATAAATACTCTTAAAAATTGGTATTGATCCATGTTTGAGTTCAATTATATAGTCAAACTCACCTTTTTAGGAAAACCTAGAAACACTGTGACCAATATATAAAAATATTTATTTGCAATTATAATATCATTATTACTGAGTCATTCTCTAATAATTTGGAATAAATATCCTCAATTCTGGGGTATTTAAACCCATATTAAGGAATTACATTCTAAATGGAGCTCATAATTATTTTTGTAATGATATTTTATCGTGGGATTATATGGGATATGAAAATAGATTTCTATATCTTAATAATTGATACGAGGTCTATGTAGAGAGACCCATTATTTTTCCAATATCACATCAAATTCCACTAAGGGAACAATAATAAATTATAAATAAATATCTCCCCAAAAACTATAATCAGGGGAATAATGATATAATTGGGATATAGTCATCAGTCGACTATGTTTTTTACTGATAACCCAATAACAAATATTTAAATTATTTACTCATTAATATTATAAAACATATATGAGAGGAATGAATTTGATGAACCAAAATCAAGTTTTTTTTGCAGTTATAAAGTGGATAATGAGTTTATGTTTAACTAATTCAATTCAATTATCCACTTTAGTCGATTTTAATTTAGAGAATATTTCTTTTTTACTTAGTTGTAGGGGGTTTATGATGTTTTTTTATCCTTATTAACACTTGGATTAGTTCAAATTTTATTATAAATCACGAATCCCATACATCTAAAATAATGATCTATTAGATGCACATTATGGCTAAAATTTTTATATATTATTTTTTCTATAACTTTTCTAGGATCGAAATAATGATGTAGACGCTCAATATACAAGAGGGGGGGGGGTGAATTGTATACTTTAAAAATTCCTTTTGAACCTTTAATGTTGGTTACGAATAACTATGTTTTCCTTAGATAAGGAATGTTCTATGTTTAACAATGTTAAACTAAAAAAATTCACAACACCTCTGACACTAATTGAAATCTTGGAATAAGGAATGAAGTTATAAACTTCAAGTCCTATGTACTTGCTTAAAACTGGAAAGAGATTCCGAAAGTAGGTTCCGGAAATATGGATCCGAAAATTGAAACTTAACTAAAGATCACAATATGAGATTCTACCTTAAAGCATATAAAATATTAATTTATCAAAGTACAAGTAAGGAAGTATAAGAAAGTTATACTTTCCTTACAATACAATATGCAGCGGAAACAAACAAGTAGTAAAACTACAAGTAACAAGATATAAGTCTTTTAACCCAAATAGAAGGGTATCGAACAACCTTGGATAAAGGTCCCTTGATTTATACTTTCAAGAAAATCTGTCTTACCCACACCGGGGTAAGCCCTCGATACAAAGATTGGAATATCTACCTTGTTATCCCCGCAAACCCTCATATTCATGGTAGTTGGAACCTCTATCTTCCTCAGCAAGGAAGCCCTCGAACTTTAAGGTAGTCGGAACCTCTGTCTTCATATCCTTGGAAGTCCTCGAATGTAATCACCAACATTCGGAGTCGCACGAAGAAAAAACTGAACGAGTGGTTCAGTACACAAAAGGCATGAAGAGATTTCTCTCTCTAGAAATCAACTTAGCACCGTGTGGTGTCTAGATCGATCCAAATTAATTGTGTGTTTTGAGCTCTTATTTATAGGCTCGGTCGACCTCCTTTCCAACGGTCATATCTCCCTTAAAAATCCGAGGGACCTGTACACGTGTCACTTAACCAACGATTAGTTTATAACAGAATAGACGACATCGTTTTATAACAAAACAAGTTTAATAGAATGCACAAAATTGTTTTAAGTCTAACTCAAAAGTTTGGAGTGAAGGTTCGGAGTGTAAAAAAAATGTCAAAGAGTAGACAAATTATAAAAGTGTAAGAAAAATTAAAGTTTGGAGTCTAACCAAAAATAATATTCGGAGTCTAAATAAATTTAGTGTGTATAAAGAAATGATGATCATATTCTGTTTAATAGGTGAATTCGGAATGCGAATTTGGAATGGGAATTCGTCATCAGAATTTGTAATGAGAATTCGTAATCAGGATTCGTCATTAGATTTCAATGTCAAACTTCATGAGACTTCGTATCCAGAATTCAGAGTATAATTTTATCAGAGTTCATATCTAGAATTCGGAGTAGAAATTTATCAGAGTTCATAAACAGAATTTGGAGTAGAAGTTTATCAGAGTTCGTATCCAGAATTTGGAGTACAACTTTATCAGAGTTCATATCCAGAATTCGGAGCCTAAAACAGAATGCTTCATATCAAAGTTTTAAATGATTCCGAGAATATAGCAATGAAACTGATAGTTATACTTAAGAAATATATGGATATAGATAATGAAAATATGATATGGATAATTTTCCTTATAAAAGTGATTTTCCTTATAAAAGCAATTTTCCTTATAAAAGCAATTTTCCTTAAAAAAGCAATTTTCCTTATAAAAGAAATTTTCCTTATAAAAGAAATTTTCCTTATAAAATAAATTTTCCTTATAAAAGTAATTTTCCTTAAATATAAGGTGTTTGTGATTTTCAAAACAATAAGGAATGAAAAATTCATAAGGAAAACCTTATTGAATCAACAATCTCCCCCTTTCTAGAAAGCACAAACATCCTTTCAAAAAATAAAGACTAAGTAGAAAGAAGGAAAAAAATGAAAAAATTAAAGCTTATCTCCCTTTGCTTATGGATGTTGATGAATACGACTAACTCCCCCATAGGCTTTGAAATTCTAAGGATCGTATTCTAGATTTCCGGAATGGTCTTCCATTAAGAATAAGAATATCTTCTTTAATGAAAAACTCCCCCTTTGTTAAGGTTCTTTTTCCTTAGATAAGGAAAGTTCTAAGTTTAACAAAGATAAACTAAGAAAATTCACAACACCTCTAACACAAATTGAAAACTCGGAATAAGGAATGAATTTATAAACTTCAAGTCCTATGTAATTTCTTAAAACTGGAAAGAGATTCTGAAAGTAGGTTCCTGAAATATGGATCCGGAAAATGAATCTTAACTAAAGATCACAATATGAGATTCTACCTTAAAGCGTATAGAATCTAAATTTATCAAATTACAAGTAAGGAAGTATAAGAAAGTTATACTTTCCTTACAATACAATATGCAGCAGAAACAAACAAGTAGTAAAACTACAAGTAACAAGATATAAGTCTTTTAACCCAAAGAGAAGGGTATCCAACAACCTTGGATAAATGTCCCTTGATTTATACTTTCAAGCAAGTCTGTATTACCCACACTAGGGTATTCCCTCAATACGAAGATCAGAATCTCTATCTTACTATCCCTGCAAGCACTCAACTTCAATGTAGTTGGAACCTCTATCTTCCTCAGCAAGGAAGCCCTTGAATCGACACCTCTGTCTTCTTAACCTCAGAAGTCCTCGAATGTAATCACCAACATTCGGAGTCGCACAAAGCAAAAACTGAACCAGCGGTTCAGTACGCACAAGTCATGGAGAGCTTTCTCTCTCTAGAAATCACCTTAGCAGCGTGTGGTCTCTAGATTGATCCAACTTCATTGAGTGTTTTGAGCTCTTTCAAATGAGATCCTATTTATAGGCTCGGTCGACCTCCTTTCCAATGGTCATATCTTCCTTAAAAATTGGAGGGACCTGTACACGTGTCGCTTTACCAATGGTTAGTTTATAACAGAATAGACGACATCATTTTATAACAAAACAAGTGTAACAGAATGTACGACATCGTTTTAAGACTTACTCAAAAGTTCGGGGTGAAGGTTCGGAGTGTAAACAAAATTTCAAAGAGTAGAAAAATTAAAAAAGTGTAAAAAAATGAATGTTCAGAGTCTAACCAAAAATAATATTTGGAGTCTAAATAAATTCGGAGTGTATAAAGCAAAGATGATCAGAATCTGTTTAATAGGTGAATTCGGAATGCGAATTCGGAATAAGAATTCATCATCATAATTTGTAATGAGAATTCGTAATCAGGATTCGTTATTATATTTCGATGTCGAACTTCATGAGAGTTCATATCCAGAATTCAGAGTAGAATTTTATCAGAGTTCATATCTAGAATTTGGAGTAGAACATTATCAGAGTTCGTATCCAGAATTCGGAGTAGAAATTTATCACAGTTCATATCTAGAATTCGAAGTAGAACTTTATCAGAGTTCGTATCTAGAATTCGGAGCCTAAAATAGAATGCATCATATCAAAGTTTTAAATGATTCTGAGAATATAGAAATGAAACTGATTCTTATTCTTAAGAAATATATGGATATAGATAATGAAAATATGATAAGGATAATTTTCCTTATAAAAGCGATTTTTCTTATAAAAGAAATTTTCCTTATAAAAGGAATTTTCCTTAAAAAAGAATTTTCCTCTAAAAACAATTTTCCTTATAAAAGCAATTTTCCTTATAAAAGAAATTTTCCTTATAAAAGAAATTTTCCTTATAAAAGAAATTTTCCTTAAATATAAGGTGTTTGTGATTTTCAAAACAAGAAGGAATGGAAAATTCATAAGGAAAACCTTATTGACTCAAAAAATTTCTTATAATCTGTTTAATATACATCTGGTTTTTGGTTTCATCTTCCATAATTTAATTATATCCCAATCCCTTTGTATAAATTTCATAGGTGTGTTTTCGATCTCTTTTGGCATGTGGATAGATGAAAATTATTTCCTCTATATTCCTTATCATTTGAAATTCCATGAAAATAGACTTTTCTTTTAATATCACCAAATCCATGAGAAAAATGAGAGTCTCTAGTTTCCATTTCCTATTTATGTAAACATTGAATAATTTTTTCTTAGCTACCAAAGCCTATTTCTTCAAAATAATTTCAGAGAATTTATTTTTAACCATTAAAATGATCATTTTTTCTATTAGAACAAGTAATAATATTAAAACAATAAATTAAGAGTCTTTATATGTTTATTTCATATAAAAAATTGATCTATCTTCCTTTATATTTAAATAAATTAATTTTTGATCCATTTTGATTTGAATATATCTGGAATTTTTTTTGAAAAATATTTTTATAAAAGCCTTCCATTCGATAGAGTAAATTTCATATTGTTATTTTTATTATTGATCATCGTCCACCATTATATTATTATTTATTCTAAATGATAAAAAACTAATATTAACTTTTCATGATCCTATAATTGAAGAAAATAAAATATTATATCAATCGAGTTGATCTATTTCTTAACAATTAGTGAATAACAAGATCCATTAAAGGATGGCGGTCATTGATTCATGAATAAATTTACAACATGTTTCTCCTTATTTTGTGATTTTGATATATCAATATAGATTGTGCTATTACTCATAACATGAATTAACATAACTATAAATTTTTGAACAATATATCCAATTACATTTGGATTCAAATTGGTAAAATCACTGCATTATCCATTGTACTCATTGTTTAATCATTTCTTCTGAGATTCAAAAATTTTCTAAATCAAAAAAGGTAAACAAGATTGAAAATAAATAATATCATAATTGAATCTAATTAAAAATCATAGTCACACAAAATATCTATCCTATAAAATTGTATTTTATGATAAATTCATTTTAATCTATAATTATTTTGATTCAAATTATAAATCTCTATTGAGTCATTTAGAGGCTAATTTAAGTTTAGTTTCTCTTGTAATTCTTATCCTAATCACCCAAAATAGATAAATGTTACATTAATATAAATAGATATGGAATAATAATTACATACATAGATGATTCATAATTTAACTAGTTAAACATTACAATAAAAACTAAAAATCATTCCTAGAACCCAAAGGATCAATGTATTTAGAGATTGGCTATACAACTATATTATTATATAATTATTCATAAAATAGTCCCATAAAATTATGTAGACATGATTCATTATTAGATAAATTTATTTATATATTTTTCTTAGGGAAATGGTAAACATAAAGAGTGAGATTAAATGATTACTAAGGGAAAAAACATATCAATGATTCATAGATTATTAAATCCAAAACATTTGTGACAATATAAACACGTGAGAAATTACAGATTTAAATGAACATGGAATTATAGATAGTGATCATAAACAATGATGAAATATTAATAGATCATATCATATTAACATCAAACTGTACAAGGATCATCATGAAATCAAAATAAATACAATGGAAAAAGAATGAGAAACCATAAGACAAAAGTTATGAGCCTTATAAACCAAGAATATGAATATATAGCAATCACAGTCATAGAAAATTGTAGAATAAATTACGGCTAAAACCAAGATATTTATATATTTGTAGACTAGGAAAACCACCATTGTCATAACTTAGTTCACTTAAGATATCACATTTATCCCATAACACTATGGGAATGGGTTAATCACTCACACCACATACTATTCTAATTATATATAAAGATTTAACAAATTAATTAGAGAGATATATTATACCAAACCGTAACATAATTTTAAACCACATATATATATGTGAGACCTTAAATCAATCATACCTCAAATATTCTGTCACCCCCGGAATGAAAATGGGTATATAAAATTTTCATGGAGCATAAAAAAATATGTATTTAAGAATTTGAGAAGTTGATAACCAAATTTTAATATACTCAAAGCATCATGGAGTTCATGAACTTGTAGGGTGATAGTTGATGTATAATTACAAGGAAGAGCAATCATTTAGAGAGGGATAGAAAAAAGGAAGAGAACTAATAAAAATAGATTACATCAAATTTTGGAAATGTTTTTTTAATACAAAGAATATACATAAATGTATAATCCAAATTCAATGGGTGAAAAAATAATCCCTTAAAAACTATTTAAAAATAAAATGACCCAATAATGGTACCATAAAAAATACATAATGATAAATGTATATGGAATAATGAGTGTATGATTTAAAATTTACATAGGTATAAATAAATACCTTTTATGAATTAATTATTATCTTAAAAAACACACAATGTTAATGGAATTTAAGAATTTATTTTTTTATGAAATATATAGAGAAATATGGAAGTTATAGTAGATAATATATACTTATATTTCAAAATAATAATTATTGGTTTTTGGTAATAAATAATATAAACGTGTAAAAGAAATATGTGAAAAAATAAATGAGATTTTTTAATAAGGTTTTTTATGATGTCAAAATCAATAAAAGGAGAAGTTTTAGAAATAAAAACATGATTTCTATATTGATAAAGATAAAACAATGTATCAGATATTGAATTATTTTGTCACATCAAACTTATGATAATATAGTTAATTAAAAATGAAGATGACTTGGTGAAATAAATATTAATTTAAGAAATCCTTTATCTTTGATTCACACTCAATTAGATGTTATATAACTACATGTATAATAAATTTACACATCCTTTATAGAAAAATATTTATGTTTATTTTAATTAATATTATTCAATTATAATTTATTATTAACTATTCATTAATCATTCATTACTAAAATTAATCACTAGGTGTTAATTGTTTCATTTGTTTATTTCTTACTTTGGTATGGAAGATTTAATATATGTACATTTCTCATGTATTTATAACCCTAAAATTATTAATGTAGTTTAGATAGTTTTTTCATATAGTTTTACATTCCCATTATCATTTCATGGATGTTATGGTGATGGTTTATAAAGAATGGGAAAACCTCCTTTCAAAATCCGGAATCATTAAGAAGAGTTTATTTTTTTAATAAAAATAAATAAATATTACCATTATATAATTTAAACCATTACATGAAATCATCTTCATTACCAAATATTATCATAATTTATTATTTCCTAATCATTAATTATAAATTTTATAATTTTATTCATTTAGGTCGTAAAACTAAACCAAAGTATAAAATACTATAACAAATAAATTAGTAAGAATACGAATTTATATTGTTTCAATATAATTTTTACATAATAATAAGTATTGTAAAAATACATAATTTTAGTATAGGATAAAATTTAAGAAGACATTATATGATCAGTTAAATATAATAGACAATAAGAAATATTTAATTACATTGGATGAATCACTCCATCATGCAATGACATCCATTAGAATGAAGGACATGTGCCTCCTTGTAATTTAACAGAACCAAAAATGGGAGAACAATTCTAGATTGAAACTTTTGGCACATATTTGTGATAAACATTCATGATATATGTTCTTTGATGTGGTTTGTGTAGATGCCAATTTATATATGAAAATGATGAGTTTTTCTTTGGTAGCTCGAGTTAGTTAATGGGTAAAGATATAATCACATTGAAGTTAAGTGAGTTAAGTGAGGAATTGTTGGTTAGAAATTTATTATCAACTCACACACCTAAAAGGGGGAGTCATGTAAGAATAAATATAAAATTAATTATTCCTAATTCATATAATTTTATTTAACTAATCTTTACTATCTTTTACATGATTTAATTATTTACGACAAGGGATATCTTTTAAACCAAAAAATACAATATGTTCCATATAAAATAATTTCAGTATGATTATTCCAAATCTATAAATCAATTTAGTAAAATTAAATTTCTAAAAAATAAAGATGAACTTTTAAATTAGAACACAATATATATAAAAGAATATTTTTGATAAAAATAAATTTTATAATCCTAAATTATTTAATCATTATTTCATACCAAATAATAATCATTAGATGAAAAAATTATATGTTAACATATATATAGAATAAATATTATTATATCAATTATTTTAAAGTGATCTATTTAATTTATTAAAATGTAAACAAATAACATATATAAAATCGATTCTTTGAATTTTTTCCCATTTTTAAACTTAAATTATTTTAATCATATATATTTTTGATTATTTAAATACTGACCATTCATTGGATTTGATCAATATATTTTTACTAATATTAAACTTTTAATTTTATAAAATACATTCTAAATGTTTTTAAAATTTTAAAAATTCATGTTCTAAAAAAATATGTGTAATATATTAATTTTTTAAATGATATTTATTAGATTAATAATTAAATATTAATATAATCCAAAAATTTCTTTAAAACCCCCTAAAAACCTTAATATAAGACATATGTGTGAGATAATAAATTATGTCACTCATGGGTGATGATTTATCAAGAATAGATCCCACTGTAATTTATGTGAGCCTGAAATTTTCCCATAGAAAATTTCAATCATTCCATACATATTAATATTTGGCATGGGTTGGGTTATGAAAAAATGATGAAGACTATGCATCCTTTGTATGATCAAACATATGGTCCTCACAATGAATAAATCTATTGATTGATTATATTTTTTTCGACATGAATTCCATAATGCAATTACATCTATTTATATATACTAATTCAATGATTATAATATAATAGTCAAATTTTCATTATTTACACAACCCTTATGAATTATATAACAAATTAAGCTTATATATAATTATGATATATTCCCAATATATATATAATACCAATGATTATATATTACCAAAAATAATATATTCCAAACAACCATATATTACTAGTGACTATATCTTATTTCTTCATTCTGATATATCTCATTACATTCCTATCTATAATTTCATTGTTATTATATTTTTTACCGGTTTTCCCATTGATTTCCCCTTTATTTAATTAAATTTACTTATCATGTAATGTGTTACTATTTTTTTCATTGTAATATACTAGCTTAATAGTATAAGACCCCATTTATTTTTATTTCGGTGTTTTTTGTATGTCAATAAATGAGATTAATATAAAATAATTCTATATTAAATTTTTGTAGTGTTACAAATTATTATTGATGTAAGCCAATATTTAAAATAAAAGGTAACTCTAAGAGATCTGTTGATCAATATGAATTCACTGTTAAAATTAATCATATATCTATAAAAGGGTTTTTGAGTGTTATAAATATAACTAATTATATCAAAGAATACGATGTCACTTAATTTGATAATAAATGTGAATGAAGTGTCGATGTTATTAAAATACAGAAATGTTTCCCTAAATGAAATCATGTGATTAATGGAATGGGAAAAAAGGGTGATGATATGAATCCTTGGAACTAAGGTGGTTTAATCTTAATGATAAATATATGTTGAATATAAAAAGTAAGTTTGGGGAATCTAATAGAATTAATTTGAGTTTCTTCTAATGACTAAAGCATAAATTACTACAAAAGGTAATATATCATGTATTTGGATGAGGAAAGCTTTAATATTCAATAAAAACATTATCCATTATTTAATTATCATTGGTTTCCTTGAATTTGGGAATTAGGGATCTTTTGGGAATGGTACAGTAAATGAATTACTATGTGTGAAATATTACATGACAAGTTAGGGATTCCCTAATTATGTTCAAGTCAGTAATTATATATACTAAGGTCCTCGAGATATGATGTAGATGATGATGGATGGATATCAATCTAAATGGTATACTATTGTAGTTATACTTGGATCCCCCTATGACTAATGATAAAGTGAGTAATGCTTAAATTTCCTTTCATAGCTGCTACTCTTAGTAGAGTCGGATGAAGACATATTAATGTATTTTATTATTCTCCCCCATATATCTTGGATGATCTAGATTGGGAACCTTGAGAAGATAATTGGAGGAAAATAAATCTTATAAAATCTCTAGCATGGGTAGATGTATATGGTAATTACTTTTGAATTATATATGTATGGATGTAATAGATTGCAGTTCATCCAACTAGAGATTCCCCTTATCTCCCAAAACATAGTGATTGGTGGAGGGGGTAATTGATTCTCTATATACTATCTATCCATTTACATATAGCTCTAAAACATAAGAGATACCAAAATAAAGATGTATCATCATAGAGGTGTATTTCCAAAATTAATATATTATATATATATTATTAATTTTATATGTGTATTTCCTCTAATTTATGAGTATTTATATATTTTTGGATATAGAGAAGTAAATTTTCTCTAACATTTTAGAGATTTTTATTTCTATCAACACTTATGAGAGTGATGAATATGTTTATTTCATCTAGTACTTCTTTGAGAGGTGGAGATGTGTATTTTTTCTTGAATCATTATATCAATATATCTAGAGTGAATTATAGGGTAGAATTATATGAAAGTGATGTGGGTTTTGATTTCCCAGACCCTGATCACTCTTTTGTAAATGAAGCTAGTTTCCACGTGGCCTTAAGTGTGCCTCCCTATACACTAGAGGATACCGACTACCAGTGAGGTTTCATGGTGATATTGTGGAAAGACTATACCCACATGGTAAGAGTGAAGCATAATGGTACAATAATATCAATCAAAAGAGGAAGCATATAAATAATTTAAAGACTATGGAAAATCATCTGTTATATAAATAAAAGTGTAATCTCATCCAAAAATTTCATATACAATTACGATCATTTATTTCTATAAAAAATATAAGTAAATACAACGAAACATTAATACTATACAATTCATTTATAAAAAGTACCAAAGGACCAAAAATAAACAATCCCTATATAGCATCATGATCTAAATCTCGGTCATATTATCCACTACTCCTATACAATAATCAATCAAGAATCCACAAGAAGATTCTTACCCCTATCCCAATGAAAATCTATAAAGTCTTTTTGGGTACCTAATGGTAGCCCAAAAAGTGTGATAGATAAAAATGAATAGGACAACACCAATAATGTCTATAACAAGTCTAATATATGAATATAGGATGAAGTGATGTACATTTAAAAAATGTATACATGAAATAATAATATAAGTGATGTTATCAAATGTATTCTCATTGGGATTATGAAACTAAATCATATGGGATATTTTTAAATAATAAAAATTATCATCATCCATCTATTAAACATATACATGCATCAGACCTACATGGTCTAGGGTCTTAGGAGTAGAAATTTAAAACGGAACTGCATACACTAAGTAAAGTAAGTAAACATGGTAAAAGAAGTATAAATGTACAAGGAATCCAAAAGAGAAAGGTGTAATGGGTATAAATTATTAAGGCATCATAACATGTTATCTAAATTAGTTAAACTATATCCTTGGAGTAGTAATGACCATGGAATCAAAGAATGTCTGGTAACCAAGATTCATCGAGTAGAAATGGTCAAGGAATTCTAATAGGCCATTCAATACAGATCCAAGGAGTAGTAATGGTCAAGGCATCCTATTAGGTTTCTTGGATCCACGAAGTAGAAATTTCTAAGGCATCCTAACATATTAAATAAATAGGACTTGAGGAGTGGAAATATCAAATCCATCTTAACATGGTCATTAGATTCAAGGAGTAGAATTGTCCATGGAATCCTAGAATATTATCTAAATAAAATAATGGGATCCAAGGAGTAGAACTATCCATGGAATCTAGGTAAGATAATTAAGTGGGATCTAAGGAGAAGAAATTTCTAAGGCATCCTAACCAAATTATTTATTTTTCTATTAACCAATAATTTATTCATTTCATCAATCCTTTCATTAACATGTAAAAGATATAGGATTAACCATTTCATAGCCTTCATCCACAAATTAAAAGGTGAAAAACGTGCCTATAACATTTAAAAATTATCTTCATCAACATTAAAAAACTCAATTAAAAAAGGTTGGTCATCAGACCCCAAGGGTGGAATAATTTGGATAGAAAGGTGGATCCCACCCCATGGGTGGTATGTGTTGAGGTTGAAAAACATTAACCCTTTAAAAATGATCCATGTAATGTCCTAAGAATGTTTTTATCATTTAAATTATGATTCAATTAATTTATAACAAATTTAAAAGAATATTTGGTGTGCGACACAATAAAAAAAATCTATAATAATGAGTAATTCAGGAAAAAGGTATAAACCACATAACTAAGCTTGGTAAAGGGACACTCATCCAGTCTGTACCTCTGATTTGATATACATAAAAATAAAATGAAATATTGGATGAAAACCTAGAAAAAAGGGTGTAATATCCTACACCAAAATAGTTTCATTGATTTCACGGAAAACAAAAAAATATGTGAAAGAAAAATAGAGAAATAATCGATACACATTTAACGATATCAGAAATGAAAGAATCAGAGTTCATATTAGGGAGATATAGAAAACCCTATGTTATGTTTCTATGGGAGAGATCCAATAAAACGAATGTGTTTTCCACCACTAGAGGTAAATAATAAATTAGGAGGATGTATAAATATTTAATTCATTAATGGAAGAATGATCATTTACCCTCTAAAAATAAGATCTCATGGTTTGGCTGTATGGTTTTCCAAACCTTTTGCCAACTGTGCACCCTTAATTATCTCTAAACCCCCTCCCATTGTCATGGAAAATGTTGAGGAAAACCATGTGTTAGCATGCATTTTTCATTTGTTAAAAACTCTTCAACACATGCATTGTCATGAAACCCCGTTTGTATAGTTTCATAAATTCATGTATCCATGGAAAGTGGCCTCGAGCACCCTATATGGTTAATCCAAACTGTATGGACTATACAACACAGTTTCCACTAACCATGCAGCCCAACTACCATTCACAAAATCGTGGGCACCAAGATCAAAATAATCCCAAGACAACCATGTTCCCTCCATAGAATCAACATAAATTCATATTATACCAAAACTAAATAAATAAACCTGAATTAAAAAGTTACAGGACCTCATCGAAAAGTCAGGATCTTATAATATCCCTCTCCCCTTAAAGAAATTAATCTTGAGATTTCCCTTCCAAGGGGGGTCAAGCATTTTAGGAGAATAACTCTAGACACTAGGAATATACATTTCCCTCACACTCCCATGTTTCATCCTATACATAGTAGTGTTAATAAAGAACCCATACCAGAGGAACTGACTAGCCTCGTAGAACCTTTATTCCATGATGCACAATACAGATAAGATGCTACTTAATTGATACATTTACCTAAAACTCAATATCATTAGGCTAAATAATATATGATGGATTAGAATGATATCAGTGAAGCTGAGATACGTAAAAGACGTTGTGTATGACCTGGTTACATTAAGGTAACTGCAACTGATAGGCTACCAAACTAACTCTCTATAGAATCTCAATGGAATTGACATAATAAGTTTTTAGATTCTATTGTTTGTGAATACTTATATTCCCTAGTCTAGGTGAAACAATCAATAAATACTAACTCGCCACATTGAACTCTAGTTGTCAATGTTGACGATCGATGTATAATTTCTTTCTTGAACGAGTTTTAACAATCTAATTCCCAATAAGAGGAACATGCTCTGAAGTCACTTGAAAAATATAAACGACCAAGTAGTTCTACCTCTCTTACCTCTAAATAGAATAGGGGTATATGGTGTGTGATATCATAAAGGGCCTTATATGGAGTCATATGTATCATTATGTGGAATATATTTTTAAATAAGGACATAGTGAGAGGTATGTGTTTCTCTAAATAATCTCCAAAATCATGGTTGTATGCTCGGAGGATTTACTCTAAAACCTGTATCGCATTCCTTGACTGACCATCAGTCTACGTGCGATAAGTTATACCATGTAGTACCTAGAACCTAGTTCCTTCTATAACCCATACCAGAACCATGATGTTAATCAAGAATATCCATTCGATACATAAGAATGTGGAACCCTGTAGAGTTGTATGATCTCAAAATTTGCAGTTCTTCTCAATCTGATATATTGATAGAGTCTTCTGAATAGGTAGAAAATGGGCCAAAAATTTCAACTTTACTATGATAACGCATACGAAATCACTACACCAAGGTGATCTAGGTATTCTTTTCATGAAATACATGGTGAAATTTATTAAGAATATGTTGATTCAACAATTTCATTAATTTATTTTTGATGTTTATTATCAAAAAATTCCCGTCATTGTGTTACTAATGTAATTATATTAAGTGAATTTCTAGAAAATAATATCAAATGAAATATTTATTTTTTGGAAATATATTCAAGATAATGATCCATGAGGAACATTTGTTGATGTACTCATAATATGTTTTAACATATTCTATAGTCATTATTATCAACTATACATTAGTAAGTGTAGATTGAAGAATTAACCATGCATTCAAAACAACATGTACGGATTATCCACCCTATTTTGTTGAGAAACTGATGTTAATCAACCCTATGTTAGTATGGAACCTGACATTTGAGAAATCATAATGTATAGTTCCTTAACCATACCATTAGAATTAGCTCTATGTTTGAGGAAACAAATATTTTGTACATAAACCCTCCTCTGGTAATCAACTGTACATTTTCAACCCTATGTTTGGTGTTTTATTATCACATAAAGGAACCATATATTTTACTTTTCAATGGAAGAGTTTTAAATAAAAAATATTATCCAAGATTAATGAAACAATTTCGAAGGAAATAAAGACCAATTAAATTATGTTTTGTGACTTATTCAAAGTCTCATTATGATTTTTTAAAAGAACAAATTAAATGGAGTACAACATTACTATTCTTAAAGGAAGTTACGTCTCTCTTGAATTTTTTTGAATTAAAATATTCATGATTTATTTTGAGATATTTCTAGAGAAGATATGACTTAGAGCTATTTTTACTACTATATAAATATAGAGAATTTTGTAATCAGAAATATATATGTAGTATTATTCATATTTAATTATAGAATAAGCTAAACATTTTTTCCTCTAGAGCTACACTTTGGGGACATACATGTTTATATATATCTGATTTACTCACTATTGTTTCCATTTATACTAATGAATTTATTTGTTATATATTATAATAAAATAATGATAAATCATTTGAATGATAAAGTATTTATAAAATATACATGTTGGAGACATTCATGTTTAAACATCTATCTAGAATTTTATTTGTTTGTTAATTAAATCTTGTGAAAATGCAAAAGATCTAATTTCTGTCATGCTTTTTTGAAGGCCTATTTTTGTATGTAAGTTTCTACAGAAAGCTATGATGTTTAACTCATAGCATAAAACAAATAAAACACTTTTTATTTATTTTAGTTTTGTATGCTCGTGCTCAGTTATGTTTAAGTATTATCTTCTTGTACTAAGTTTAGGATATTCAGTTCCTTGTAAAATAACTAGAAGTCTTTAATCATAATTATTTATAGTTGTCAATTTCTTGTACTTAGTTGTGGATTTTAATGGTCATAGGATAATATGTCTTAGTGAAAATCACCAATCTTGTGGAGTTGAACATTGGTGGAGAGAATAAAATATATTTGTTCCCGAAAATACTCTACATCGTTGTGTTCATTTCCTTTATTTATTTGAACTACTCACTCATAATTGAGATAAAATGAATGGAATGATTCTTACTAAGAGAGATATTTAGAATTTGTTAAAGTATTGAAAGCCAAAATTCTCCTCCCCCTTGTGTCTTTGTCTTCATTATAGCCATCCACGCCTAAAATTTGGTATCAAACTAAGGGATCTACTCGTATATTATTATTTTACCTATTCAATATCAACATTTATTATATGAAGGTTCTACATATCGTTTACTATCTCTAACATGCATGAGTTCCTAATTCAGAAAACGACATTATCAAATGAGTGATTCTAGAGAAGGTTTATCAATGATTCATGCTCCCAATTTTGATGGTGATGATTATGGATGCTGGAAAGCTATATGTTTACTTATTTTAATAAACATTGAATAAGTGTTTATTTAAATATTATTAAGCCTAATTATATTCCCAAATAATATTTTGATGTGTGGAGTACTAATCAAGAAAACAAATATGATCTGAATTGAAATGATATTAATTTTATTATGTGTGTTTTAGGAATGAAATAATTCAATCATGTTTCTCAATTTTCTACATTAGATATGATGTGAAAATTGATTACTCATTCCTATGAGGAAACTATCAATATCAAACAATTATGATATAGTGCTAAAAAAGGTAAATTTCGATACTTTTTCGAATGGATGGTAATGAAACTATAAATCAATTTGATAGAAGGTTGAAAGGGATTGTTAATAATGTTTCTGTTTTAGGGGATTCAATTTTACAAATTGATTGAGGATTAAAAGTACTTAAATTAATACCTCCAAAGTGGAATATAATATCAAAAGAAATATTAAAGTCTAAATTGGTAAGGAATTTGACAATGAAGTACTTTGTTACTAATTTTACTATGTATGAAGTCGATATTAAATTTGAAGTTGAAATTCATAGAAAACATGAATAAGTATCTCTCATGAAAATAAATGAAGAAACATTTAATTAAATTTTTACAGATTTAAATAATGATCTATTAGATCTTGAAAACATTTTTGGAAATCATTTTAAACAGAAAAAGAAAGGCATTGAAGATGATAGATGATGTGAATGTAAGGAAAGAAGTAATAAAAGGGATAACTATCCTTTACAAAAATATCAAATTAAATCCAATTATAAAAATAATGAAAAAAAGATTTAAATGTTACATGGAGTGCTACTTCATGTTAATATGTTGAATCTTCAACAAATTCAGAATATGATAATAACATTATAGGTATATTGGGTGATATTGATGAGGTAAAATTCTCTTACTCTCAAAACTATAGTTCTAAAAAAAATTGTTATGATGAGTGAAATAAATATTTATTTTTGTTACAAGAAAAATATGAATCATTAAAGAAATGATAAAAAACCAAATAAATATTATGATTCTTTTCTATTATATATAGATAATTTATCAAAATAGTTTTTAGATATAAAATTTAAGGCTTTTAAAATTTATTGTGATTTACATAACATTAAGATTAAATAATTAATGCATGAAGATGATGATTTAATACGAGATTATAGTATGTTAATAAAGGAGGAAAAATATTTAAAACAAATCCTCATAAGAAATAAAATACCAAAAGTAAACTTTGTTATAGGATGTAAAGGTGAAAGATCGAATCTTTTAAAAAATTATTATTTTCCTTATTTAAATAGTAAATAAATTCCTTCTTTTAAATTTTTATATTGTGGTACTAATGGTAATTAATTGAATGATTTCTATTTTATTAAATCACAAATTTCTGGTGTTCAAAGCTCTTATTTCTCAAAATATTTATAAAATTGAATAGTTCCTATGAAAAAACATGGTTGGATACCTAAAAATTTAATTTCAAAAAATGATAGACCCAAAAAAAATGGATACCAAAAATAACTTGATTTTGATATTTTTTAGGATTATACCACTAAGATATATCATTAATAATTTACGTGGTCGATCTATGGATATGTTTTAAAATATCCATTCATGGAGTGAACAACTCTAAATAATTTTTTTTATAAAAAATCCTTAATACTAATGTCCCAAATACACTAAGTATTTAATATAAATACTTGTATATTTATAGTTCATTAATTGTGTTATTCAAAAAAATTAATTTATTTATCAAAGATTAATAAAAGGTTCTTATTTATATTAATAAATTCTTTATTCGTATTTAATAATAATTTGTTTATTAAGATTGTAAATACAATGTTGATATAAAATGTTTATATTGTAGTTTTCAAAAATATTTTATCTTTTCTTGTTAAAATTTTATATGGTTAAAAATTCAGGGAAAAAACATCTTACATAACAATTTTTTTTGAAATGGATGTTCTATATTTTTCGACTAAAGAAAAAGAAACTATGTTTGTATTTTTTTCATGACCATATGTTTAATCTTATTCCCAAAATATTTTTTTCTTCTAATGATAAATATATTACTGAAATTACTGTTAAAAACCCGTTATAGAAATATGAAGAGGTTAAGTAATTCTTGTACAGAAGAAAATGTTTCTCATAAATGAAAAAAATGAAATCCATATCACCCCTTGAAATAATAGTCAGTCTCATTTGTTGAAGATTTTTGTGTAATGTATTCAGAGAAAAATATAGATGTTCATAGTTCTAAGGAACTGTAAGTTTATTTTCATCAAATATAAATTTAAATTATTATATTTAATGTTAGATATTTGAATAATAAAAAAGAGAAGCTAAAGGCTGAGTTGGATGCATCCAGATAGTCTTATATCGATTTTCAAAAATCATCAGTAATAAATGTTTTTTTGATTCATTGCAAAATGTGTATCAGAATACTAAATTTAGATTGTTTTCAAAAGAATATTTGGAAGATTTTAATGTGGAAATACTAATTCAAATAGAGCTACTCATAAAAGGGAAAATTACAAATATCTATCTTGCTAACATGAAGATATTTCTTATTGAATAGTGTTCATATTCTTCTTATCAATGAACACCAGATGTTCCAAATATATTAGAAGAAAATTCAATGACATTGGATGATTTAAGAGGAAAAATTCACATTTTTCATTATTTATAGGAATTGTATACTCTTTCTTAAAACACTTCATTTTTATTCTGTTCATATAAAATCAATGTTATATAGTGTTATTTAAAAAAATTTATGTAAGAAATATTATAATTAGTAATTTTAAAATTTAATTTTTTTCTATTTATTTTTCCTTTTCAATCATGGACTTAATTTTTTTCATTGATTATGGAAAAATTTTAATAAAATAATTTATAATTGATGATTTAGGGGGAGAGTTTTTAAAAACATACCATTTAATTCTTGAAATCATATTGTTTGAATTTATTTTTATATCCTTTGAAAAAAGAATAAATTAAGGGTAGTTAATTAGTACTCTTATCTCCTTTATGTCACAAAAATAGGGATATGTTTTATGGTGTAATTTTATATGTTTTTCCAAGTTAATAATGTCAGAGAAATTAATTATTTATAATATTTTAGTGGATAATAAAATGGGAAAAGAATATTGTTCTCTAATGTTTATAGTTCCCTAAAGAGACAATCCATAAAGGGTAGATGTGTTTATAGTTCCTTAGGATTTTTCTTTTATCCTCATTTATAAGAATTGTTTTTCATTCATTTAATATACAGGAATTTCTAATCTTTATATTGGGAGAGAACTTTTGTGGAAGAAAACTTATACAAAGAGAAAGGTGGAAAATTAATTTTGGATTTTTACTATAATTGTTTTAAAAATTTTATTTATTTTTATTATGGGTATAATTGGTTTTTTTACCATAAAAAGGGGGAATTGTGGATCATACGATGATTCAACAATCTCATTAGTTTTTATTAGTTTTTATTCTCACAAATAACCAAATTTGGTTCACTAATGAAATTATTTGATCTGAATTTCTAGAAATTAATATTCATTGAAATATTTATTCTAGAAATATATTCATGACATTGATCCATGAGGAATATTCGTTGAAGAAATGAGAATGTATTTTAATATATTTTGGAATCACTTTTCTGAAATCTAAATTGGTAATCATTTCATAAGGAATAAAACCTATATTCAGAAAAATGTGTAAGGATCATCAACCATATGCTACTCGGAAAGTATGGTAAATTAACCCTACTTGAGTATGGTACCCAAGGATTGAGAATAGGGAATTAATTTTTCATCATCCCTATATTTAGAAGAAGACCTATTCTTGAGGAAAAAACATATGGTTAATTAAACCTACATTGGTAATCAACTATATGTTTTGAATCCTACGTCCTGTTTTTTTTTCATAACATGAAGGAACCCTACATTTTACTATTCAACGATAGAGTTTTAAATCCTCCATATTATTCATGATTTATGCAATTGTTTCAACAGAAATAACGATCTTTTAAAAAATGTTCAATAAAAACTGAAATTCTCATTATGTTTATTATAAAGGATCATATTTAATATATTAAAACATTACTATTATTATTAAAAGCTATGAAAATCTTGAAATTTTTAAATTAAAATATTCATAATTATTCTGTTATATTTCTAGAGCTAATTTGACATGGAGCTGTTCAATATACTTTAAAAAAATGGATATGTTCTTAATAGAAAATATTTATGTATTTATATATATATATATAATAATTTGTGTGTTGTTTCTTGTATAGCTACACCTTAAAGGTATACAATTTGAGAACTATCTTAGTTACTCACAACTGTTGTAGTTGCTTCTACTTTATTTATTTTTTATATCCTCTTATACGAGAATGAAAATTAATATGAATGAAGATGTATATATTAAAGATTAAATTTGGAGACATTCATGTTTAAACCTATATTTGGTGTTTTCTTTGGTGGTTGAATAAATCCTATGAAAATATCGAAGATCGATTTTCTATCATGCTACGTTGAAGACCAGTTTTCTTCTATTAGTTTTAGCTGTAAGTTGAGAAATTTAACCCATACCATCAAACGTATAAAAATATTTGGATTTATTGGAGTTTTATCTACTCATACCCAGTTGTGGTTATGTTTTAGGTTCTTGTACTAAGCTGTGGTTATTTATTTTCTTATAAAATAAACATAAGGATTTATTTATCCTTATTAGAAAGTGTCCATTGCATAAAATAAGTTGTATATTTTTAATGATTTATGATAAGAGGAACTAGTGAATGTAACCAAGAACATGGAGTTGATCACTGGTGGTGAGGACTATGAGATCGTTATGCCCTGAATCAATATACATTTCTATGTTCATTTCCATCAATTATTTTCTTTTCTTGCTAATCATTAAGAGAAATGAAAGGAACATTTCTTTCCAGGATAGGTGTTCATAAATTTTTAATGTTTTAAAAACCAAAATTCTCCCATCTTGTGTATTTCTCTTCGTTATAGCCATCCTGACCCAAACAATCATCCCATTTATCTTCAGTAATAGGTAACTACAATAAATTCCATGTTGGTCAACATTATTCCACCCTCACATGCTGATTGGTGCAACATCGATCAATGAATCCAGTTATCTATCACATCATCCATGGACGCTAGTATTTTCTATGTAAGTCGTGATACATCTTGCTAAGAATTGAATAAACATTCCATTTAGTGGAATGGGTTCTTGCGTGAACTTCTATTTAATATTATTAGTAAACCAAACACATTTGGGGATATGCAAGATCTCATCCTCATCAGTGATCAAACTAGGTGGTGGATCATCAGCTTACACGCTTTCCCATAGGATCAATACCTAATAATATGATAGCTACCTCATATTCACTCTCTCTAAAAGTAAATATGTCACTGATAATGATTCCAGTACATACTATCCCTGATGGTACCAAATATTCATATGCATCTCTGAATATAGGTCAATAAGATGCTTCTAGTAATTTCCCTCTTGAACTACCTTCAATTGATTCCTCCCACATAGAGCATTATTAACTACATTTACCTTCCTAGGAATATAATAAATCATGATTTCCATGTAATTAATAGATTAAACCACTTTTCTTTTCCCGAGATTCAAGTCAAACTGTGTAAATATGTACTTGAGGATCTTGTTGTTCATGAACACCACAAAATGCTCTCCCAGTAATTAATGCCTCCAATAGTGAAAGGAATTTCCAATAATGAATAATTATAGATTGTTCTTCTGGTTGTTCCACTCATGTGGTATCAAATGACGAGAACCATATGACTTGACAGACTCCTCATACTCTAAAAATACTCCTAGCCTAACACATAATGAGTCACAAAAAGTAGTATAGGTCCTTCCTAGATCTGGAAGAATCTATATCGACATTGAAGACAATATCTATTTCTTCTCATGAAATACTATCATAAGGAATTCTAAACATATAAACTACAAACCATTCCATCTTATTTCTATAAGAGATATTGTTAAGAATATGAAGAACTGTATGAAGTTCCTATAATAACTTCAAATCCCCTATAATCATCACATATCAATGAAATTCTTGGGATACACCTTGGAAACTATTGATCTAACCTTCTTTGGGTCAACTAATACTCCTATCTATGAGACAATATGACCAAGGAAGTGATTATTAACCATAAAAAGTGTCATTTCCTGATCTTATGCAATAACTAATTCTCTCTCACTGTATCCAATAATATATCATTGTGTTTGGTATAGTCGCGTTTAGTATGGGAATGCACCATGATATAACCCCTAAATAAACCACTAAAAATCTAGATATGGATAGAAAACCTGATTCATCAGTTCCGTGAAATATGCTAGTGCATTTGTGAGACTGAAAAACATAACCAGATACTAATATTTCCTATATCTACTATGAAATGTTGTACCAGGTATGTCTGAATGTCAAACATGCACATGATGATGACTAATTCTCATTTCAATATTTAATAAAACCTGAGAATCTCAGAACTGTTGGAAAATATCATCTGTCTTTGGAAATGGATACCTATTCTTAGACATCAACTAGTTCAATTTTCGGTAATCTACACATAAAAAAATTGTTCCATATACTTTATTACAAAAAACATCTAGTAAAATTCATGGATAAGTACATGGTTTTATAAACCCCTTTGATTCCAAGTAATCTTGATACCTATTGAGCTCTTTCAGGTCAGTAATAACCATCCTATAAAGATGAATGGATACCAGCCGAACTCTTAGCACTAGCCTCATGGAAAAATCACCCTCTATCTCTAAAGGTGGTGTTAAAATGTCATCCAGGAAAACATCCCTAAAACAATAAAACAACGGAGGGAAGTTTACCTGATCTGTTACTTCGTCATTAAAATATAATCAATAAATATGGGATGTCATTCTGATGAACCAATGATGTCCGAGTCCAGATAATCTTTCCTGGACATCTCATTCACCCTTTTGAATAAAAACACCACCCAATACTGATTTAAGGGTCACACATGGGTGATAGTAATCAATATGCGCATGATAGGCAACCAACCAGTCTATCGTAAGAATGAAATCATGCCCTCCCTTTATATGGAAAAAGAGGTCCAAAATAAAGTGACACCCACCTACCTTAAGGGGGAATTTTCTGCACTAGTATACACTCTCCATTTGTATTCTCAAGTGTCATCACACAACTGGAAAGTTGAAAATAAATCCTAAGGATCTTAATAATAGGTATTGATATGAAAGAATATGAAGCCCATGTATCTGAAAGCGTATATAATAATGTAGAGGCTGGAACAATAGTATCCCTCATGGTAGAAGTTTTTGGACTTTTCTCTTTAGGTACCGGCTATAATGTATACAATTGTCTTGAACCATGACCCTAAGATATATCTTGAATACCCTAAGAAGGTCTGATATACATTTGTTATGAGTATTCTGTCTGGTTGCCTCAGCCAAGATCACCTCCTCATCCAGATAAGCCGGTTTCACGATATCAATCTTCTTGATAAGAATTTGCTGACCCTACTCTTGAAGTTGGATTCTGTTTATACCATCTCTCATCGAATATTGGAGGAAAGATAATACAAAACTATTGTAGATGGCCCATACTACTACAATATTAGTACAAGAATTGGTCTCTATCACATAATCAATTAATGTATCTCTATCCCCAAAAATGATGATAGAAAATAGATCTTTTAAATCCCACACTCTGTCTAACACACCTCTAACGAGAGACCTCAAAATGACTCTTCTAGCCACTTGAAACAGAACCCATAGGATGAGAAACTGATCTACTCTACTTTGAATCCCATCATTCGCCAATGTTATGTTTAGTAATCAACGAATGATTTATTATTTCTATCATGGTAGTTAGCTATAAAATGTTCACCTACTATCAAATTTCATATCTAAGACCAACATATAATCCCCTATATGTTATTACCTTTTCACCTAGAGTTATGGTTTAAAATTGTAGGAGATCTATAAAATGGGAAGAATAGTCAATTAATGAGAATGAACCCTTCTCTAGATGCATAAAATCTTTGGGTTCATCATCCCTAACATTTTTGGAGAGAGATAATAATTGAAGGCTTTATAGAAATCCATCCAACCCATATCTCGATGACAATCCATCTAATTAATCACATCCCAACATCTCTTAGAGTAATCCATAAGAATATATGTTTTGAGTTTTACTCTACACTCATGAGGGGTCTCAAAATACACGGAGATCAATAGTAGGGCCTTTATCCAAGATTATGTACCCAGTGGTCCTCTATCCCCCATAAATGTGGGTGGTTGACGCTACTGAAACACTTGTGTTTTCCATAGTCAGGGAAGGTGATGGTGATCCCTAAAGAGGTTGTATAAAGTGTAAAAATCCCTCTCAAAATTAGGAATCAACACCAATATCAGGAATAAATATCATCTCTTTAAGTGACACTACTAAAGGTTCTACTGGTGTCCCACAGACTACCTCCTCCAGGATATGATCTTCATCACCATCCTAGTGCATGACAGGGGGCCATCATGGTGGCATATCTCTATAAATTCCAAAAACACACCCTATAAATTATTCTATAATTTCATGATCACAAATATACATGTTTTATAGGCACAATCCTTTCTAAACACAATTCAAACCCCTCTTCCTTCTCCTAATACCTAGACTTGGAGATATACAAGTTAAAATAATATATGAGATACTACATACTACCCATTACTAATGATGGTTTAGGGTCAATTTCTCTTCTAAATGTCAAGGGTTGTGGTATACAGAGGGATAACTTCATGTTATAGAGGAAAATACACTTTAAATTTCAAATTTTCCCAATTTGATGACAACCATTCTATTTTGAAATTTAATTCCTTTTAAATTAATTCTCATTTACATAGAAATTATCTTTAAAGGTTGAACTATATGGATCACCACTTAAAATTTACAAGGGTTGATACACCATATATATTGAAGTGTGGTGTAAATTTAATAAAACCCAATAACTTATCAACTCCCTACTGGAAATGTTAACACAATTCTTAGAAACAATAATAAAGGTTCTAAAACATGATATATGAAATGAATGCAGTAAGTAAACGTGTCACAAAATAATTCATGACATATAAATCATGAAGTACATATGATGATGAAATATGGAATATTTCTCTGATAAACCAGGTGATGGTAAATATATATAATCATAAACAACATCAAACATCAGTGCATCCCTGAATGGTGATGTCAATTCTACTGCAATAGGCATAAAGAATAACATCATATCCCATCCTAGAAAATTTATATTTATCCTATACATGGGTAAGATACTCCAAGACACATCTCATTAACAAACTCCAATACATTCGTAATATCCTCTCTAATATTACCAAATGATATAAAATTAAATAAGTTCCTCTAATACCACTTTGTGGCATCTTAAACCTAGTCCACTCAGTAGTACCTTATCATGGATGGCCACATGGCCTTAAGTGCGCCTCCCCATATTCCAGAGGCCACCAACCAGCCATAAGATTCCATGGAAGACTTGTGGGAAGACTATACCCTCATGGTTAGTTTGATGCACACTGTTATAATCATAATAATAAATAGAAAAATCATAAAAATAACTGGAAAAAGGAGCTATAAACAGCCATCATACAAATAACTATGTAATATCATCAAATAGTGTCATATAAAATGATTATCATGGAATTATATACAAATGATAGGAAAATACTAAGCAACATGAATCCAATACAATACGTATTTCAAATGAACAATAATAAAAAAACAATCTATCCATATATAACATCACGAGACCAATACTAGTCTTCTACTTCCATGATATAATGAAATAATCAATCAACCATAAGTAAGTGGGCACTTTCCCATATCCCTACCAACATCCATGAAGTCTGTCCGGCTACTCAACAAAGGCCAAAATAATGTTTGAGAAAAAAATAAATAGGCTACCACCAAAGGTGTCTATAACTATTTTAGTATGTTCATATATGCATAACTAGTGTATTTATATAATATGTATACAAGTTATAATAGAATAAGTGATGATATATGGTCAATAAGGTCTCTCTATGAGAACAAATAAAAATTATTAGGGATATATATAAAACATAAAAATTATTAACATCAATATATGACAATTAAAGATGTTTTAGGACTACATGGGTCAGGTTCCAAGGATTAGAATTGTCCAAGGAAACCATGTATGCTATGTAAATCATATAAACATGATATAATGAGTATAAATTTCAAAGGAATCCTGATGAGTTGAATCCGAGGAGTATAAATTTTTATGGAATCTTAGCATGTCAGGTAAATTAGTTAAATGGATCCTTGTAGGAGAAATTTTCATGGCTTCCAAGAAATTCATGTAAACCAGATTCATGGAGTTGAAATGTCCAAGGCATCTTAATGAGTTGTGAAACCAGGATTCAATGATTAGTAATGTCCAAGGCTTCTTAATAGTTCAATAGATCCAATGAGTAGAAATTTATAATGAATCTAGACATATCATGTTATTGGGATGTAAGGGCTATAAATTTCCAAGGCATTCTATAACAGTCGTCAGATCCAAGGAGTATTCCATAGCATCTTAACAAATGATATAAACTAAATAATGGGATCTAAGGAGTATAAATTTCCATGAAATCCATGTAATCTAATTAAATTGGATCTTAGCTGTAGAAATATTGAACGAATCCTAACAAGGTCATTCATATTTTCCTTAACAAATGATTTAATAATTTCATCAATCCCTTAATTAACATGAAAATGAAAAGGGATTAAATATTTCATACTCCAATGGTGGAGTAATTATGATAAAAGGTAGAACACACCCAATGGGTGGTTAGTTTTGAGGTCAAAAAACTATAAAACTAATAAACAGTTTCATGGAATCTATCAATCATTTTCTTATCATTTAAATCATTGTTCAATTAATTTATAAAGTATATCTCAAAATATATAGTGTTCAGAACAATGACAACATGATATAACAATGAGACATTTAGGGAAATGGAATATGAAACCTACCTCATCTTGGTTTAGGAACACTCATCCAACCTCATCATTTGATCCAATATAGATCAAAAAAAGTAATAATTTAATAATTCCATAAAAATTGTTCATTAAATACTACAAAAAAAATATCATTTCCAATAGCATGGAAAATGAAAAAACGTTAAAGAGTAACAGATAAATCACTGTCGCACATCCAATGATACAAATCCAGAAAGAATATGAGTTTTGATTGAGAAGGTATGGAAAATACTAATATATGATTCCATAGGTGAGCTCCAACAAAAAAAGGGATGACCACTGCTGGAGAACATAGGAAAATATGAGTAGTTTCAAAAATTTAAATAATTAAAGGAAAATGATAATTTCCCCTCTAAAAACATGTTCCCATGGTCTAGCTACACGGTTGGCCAAACCGTGCACCAACCATGTGTCGTTCTCTATCTCTAAAACCCCCTCGCAAGGCTATGATGCACTATTTGAAAAAATGTTCCCCAAACATGTGTTTTTCCTCTGTTAAAAACTCTACCACACTTTCATAGGCTTGCTTCCCCATATGGATGGGTTTGTCAAACAGTGTGGCCCTCGACAGTGGCCTAGACCACCCTATATGATTAATCCAAATTAGGAATTCTGGGATGTATGACTTCCACTAACTGTACAGTCTAGCCATCGTTCAAAAAACCATAAGTTCCGGGTTCCTAACAAGCTCCAGACACTCACGATTCCTCTGTTACCTCACAATGAATTCACATAATTAAAAACTAAAGAATTAAACTAGAAATAAAAAATGTTTCATACCATATTAAAAAGATGGGATTCTGATGTTTCATTCATATCTGATGAGTGAAGTGAATGTGGTATATGTGTAGATTGAATGTGATTGATTTTAAGTATTTACATCTCTATTGATAATGTTTAGTGATGTCATTTGATGACTAATTACCTATTTTTTATTCATGATGAGTCTCTATGTTTATGGGGATAGTTCACTACATAGTATAACCATTCTAGGTGTTTTCATACTCACCCTTCCTTACACACATACATTTTGTTCTCCTTAAGTTATTATAGATAAGTTGATATAGAGAATAAATGACCATAGATCATGATTATAGTTCTACATTTATATAAATCATGAAGTTAAGATAATTATATATTCCACCCTTAGTCTGTTAGATTTTGGGATATAAACAACCCATCATGTATTAGTTGTGTTCAATTTTTCTGGTTGAACCTTTTGATTATGTTATACCAGTTTATCTTTAACATTTTATAAATTTATTATATATATTCATATGATGCCATTATTAGTTTTATATATTATATATGTTTATTGGATGTTGATATATTAATTCAGGTGAAATGTTATTTTAGTTGTAACTCCTCCTATGTTATACTGATACCTCACTTTTAGTCACTATCCCTTGGCCTAATGAAGTGATATTGGAGACTTAACCTACTGATAATATGAGATATTATATATTTATAATAAATAATTTGGATAGAATATTAATTTTTCCACATGTGATGATTAGTTGGGATATGTTGACTATTCCATATTAAGTATATATAGTACATGTATTCATAATTGGGGTATTTTTAAATGATACGATGACTAATGTATTATAGATCATGAATCTTATTTAAGAAACATGAATTTTGTTTTATGATGTTAACTGGGGGTTTAATAGGGGATCATGAATCAGATAGGTCAATTGGAGGATTTTTTGAATTAATGATTGACATGGATGAATCCTTGGATTATTTATATGGGTTAGATTGGTGGGTGGCATATTGATATTTTCATCATATTTTATGAGTATGGGATCATGATTCTATCTTAGAGATAGTGGGTTGGGGTTACTTTGATTGTTATATTAAAATGTTCATTGGTGGTTACAATGATGTGATGAGAACAAGATAACTGATGATACTCTATGGAATAACTCCAAATAAATAATTTCATTGAACTATTTAGAGCTCAAATAGCAGTCTTACTATGTGGTGGTACTAAATCATTACATAATCAAAGATAAATTAGATTATTTTTTCTATATTTCTCAATTAAAGGTTATGATTTGATTTAAATTTTCAATTTCATTTTGTATGATATTTGAGATGATATAGACATCTATATAAATTTGAGAGTACTACCACTCGTTTTACACTAATTATTGTACCATCAGTGGGTGGTTTTAATATGGCTAAATATTTTTAATCATATCAACATAGAAGAACTGTGTTGTATGTAGAAAGATTCTAATATGATTACATGTGCATGTGAGAAATACTTTACATAACAGAAATTATCATGTACAATAAAAATATATATAATTTTTAAAAATGAAGTAATTAATGCATTATTTTTAGTTTTGAGGTGAGGGGACTGCATATGGGGACACACTATGACCCTTCCCATTAAGACTAAGGATATATTTTGGTTTGAAATTGTGGAACTATCCTAAATATATTATTATAATTAGTGTGAGGATCATAAGAAGTTTAATTCCATGTAATATAATGAAATTTCTGATGTAAATATTATTTGGTCATGTGTATACATGGGTCTGTACTATGTATTTTGGTGAAATTTGTATATTTAGATGATTAAACACAATATATATGGGGTTATGGTTCTTTATAAACAATTACCCATTGTGTCCCGTGGTTGGGGATGAAGGGAGTGGATGTGACATTTATTTTTAATGTGGATACCTCCATGGATTAATAATGAGTCTACTAAAAATTCCTATATGAAGCATGAAAACCCCATGGTTTAAAAATAAATGGTGAATAAATTAAACATAAGTTTAGGTAGGGTGATATGGTATCTAGATCATGGTCATCAAAAGTTGGTGTGATGATAGTGGAAATGATTGGTTGTTATAGTTTTACATTTTGTGAGAATTTTAATATGTGGTGTTGTCATTATACTGAGATGGTATGTTAATATGAGTAGTTGAACTAAATAATATCTTTTAGTATTTAATGCATGAGAATTATGACCTTGTGTAGTTATTAGTGGATTTAAATTATTTATTGGGAGTTGAAATACTCCTAGTGTGTTCATATTTAGATATTTTTATATGTCTCATGGATAAAAGAGAGGGTTTATAATATTTTCTCATTAAATGAAGTGATGAGGACTGCATTGAGGATTTATTCAATAAATTTAAAGAGGAAATGGGTAATCATATAAATTATCTATATGTGATTATATTATTAATCATATAAATCTATATTTGAATTGTTTTTATTGAAAAGTATGCACTAAATAATAGACCATGGTGTAGTGATGGTCACTTTTCTCTGATTAGTATTTGGTTGTGGTATATAATAACATGTCTATTTGTATATGATAATGGTATTAAATACTATTCTTACAATTAATCCAATGTTATTATCATTCATTTGTGGATTGACACACATCATGAGATAATGTGTAGACATAAACAGAGTATTTAAAGTGTTTGGATTTTAATACTACTCAATGAAGGGAAAAAACAGTTTAGTTGTTTTATAATTATTTGTGAAACTAAATGTCCAATAGGCAATTGAATTAGATGCATTAGTCCCATAAATGATAGTTTTTCCCATTATTGAGGTGAGCCCAATGGTTATTAACCTTCCTAAATCTCTTTAAAAATATAAATTCTCTATATATGTTAGAGGATGTTCTAGTAAACAATTTAGAAAAAAAATGTCTTATCAAAGAGTATAGTGAATCCAATGGCAGTTGGATACTATTTTATGTAAGAACTAGATGTTTTTTGTTGAGAAAACATAATAAAACTCACTTCTAATAAAAATCAAATTATGGGACAACGAGGAATCAATGGATTATCATTTTTTTTAGTTATTATATAATTTTATCTTCTTAGGATTATGGGATTGAGTTTCAGTTTTATTCATCTATAATTAGAAACTGATATTTAACATAAATACCATTTTAGGTAATAGAGAAAGTAATATTGATAAATTTATAAGATTGAGATCCTTAATATAGGCTCATAAGAGCTTCTTCCAAGAATTCGTGAATGTTTTATCATCAAAACAACAATTTGTTTCATAATATTTAAAGATCATGACATATCTATCTTCAAAATAGGCATTCTAGTTCGTATTTTATATTGGCCATAAGTTGAAACCTAGTGGCCTCACAAAAGAACCTATGAGGGGGATGAATTAGGGTGTCATGAAATTTATTATTTTCTTAAGATCAACTAAATATTGTCTTCAAATATAGAAGACACCTTGAATCCATTCTAAAATCACAACCACAAGAAAGAATATTAAGAAGCGTGAACACAAATTTCTCACTTGGTTCACCTATAACTGGATATAATGAAGGATAATTTATCAATGATGTGTTGATATACTATTTTAACAATACTTCATTATTATGTGATTAAAAGAAATATGAAGAACACACTACTCAACCTATATACCTAGACTCTTAATCCCATGCACACACTATTTTCATGAGGGATACACGTTTATTATTAATAAGCATGTGGATCTCCAAAGATTATAGTTAGTAGAATCAATACTAAATATCAAGTTTTTTCTCCATGTTTCTCTAGTCTCCATCTCTATATATATTGTAACTCCATAATATTTTACGGTATGTTTCTTCTTAAATAATTTCATTTTCTTTGATAATTTATGTTTCATGAAATCTTGATATTTTAAAAGAACACCATGTTTGATATCATATACAATAAAAAAAATAATTTTCAATGAATTTTGAAATATTATTTAAATATGACAATTATAACCAAACTGTTTAGTTAGTCAGTATAAATAGTATTGACTAAATTATTATTATTATTATTATATATATGTAAAGGATATAATTAGTAAAAATTAATCGATTGATTCATATAAAATAAGTACTTAATTTTCATTAAAGTTATTTTATTCCATAGAAATACATGCTCTTCAAAAGTGTTTTTATTGATCAAATATTATAACTAAATTATATAATGTATATAAATTTTATTTTGATTAACTGAAATTGTATATACATTTTGGATACATGTTTTTTAATTTTTTTCATTAATTACTTGAGAATGCATTGGGTTTTTTCTCATTTTTTCTCATTTTTTCATGAATTAAGAATCCTTTACTTAAAATAAAAAATGACGAAAAAGTTAATAAACCTCCATTACACCCTGTATATTAAATAAACGATGAGTAAAATCCATTCACTGCATTCCTATAGAGTTGAAGACCAACACGTGAAGATTCTTCTTGATGTTAAGATAATAAATTGTTTGTAAATCCTTGACATGATGTGTAGATTTCAAAAATTAGATCCCACCAAAAATTAATTTCATACATGACAAGTAGAGATTGCACGACGTTCTAGTTTTGATTCCATGCCAAGTCAAAGATACAAAAAGATTCATTGGGGGGAAAAGTGGATCTGAATTTCATGATATGAAACGAACTTAAATGATGTGCATATGTCAGGACCAATGTCACTTAAGATAATAAACAACATACAAGACTTTCAATCTATGCAATTATTGGGCCTATTTTTATTTGCAGTTTTCTCCATGCAATAGAGAGCTCCATACTTTATTTTCTCTCTCATTTTATTCCATAATTCTTCATAGTTTTCACCTATTTATATCAAAAACAAGATTTCATTTCATCCTTCCATTATTTTATCGATTATTTGTGAGTTGGTAATACTTTTATATCATTTATTTTTTTTGTTACAATCCCTTTTTATTTTTTAATGATTGTTTCTATCATCAACTTCCATTCTTTATTGATGCATGCATCATTCTTCATACATTGTTTATTCATAGTAATTATGTGATTTTTTATTAATCGTTTTATTGCATATTTCCCATTATTCATTGTTTCATCATGTAAGGTCAGTTCTAGAATAGATTTTAATTGATTGCTATTGTTTTTCATTCATTCTTTCTTGATTAATCATATATATATTTTCTATCTTATAAACATTTTTTTATTATGCATAACATGATTAGTATTTACTAACCTTTGATCATCACCACTAGGGGGTGTTTGAATGAATGAACCAGACCTAATTAGAGTAGTGGAGGACTATGAACAATAACATATGATGCTTTCTATATACAAGCCAGTGAAATGAACATAGGTTTGTAGCTATACCCTGACCGTGGGATAGTTTCAACATAGGTAGATCCAATTGGTTTGGCCAAAACCAATTGGTGTCTTTTACAATGCTTCATAGCCTACAACATATCACAATTACAAGTAAAATCATGGAAATCATTTTTCAAGAGCCATGAGATTTACCCTGCTCCGCTGTTTTTTAATCATAAGCAAATAAATACATATTTATAGTAAACAAAAAACCTAAAGAGTGAAGGTGAGGAATCCTTCCAAGGGTTTTGTTTGATTGGATGCTGATATTTAGTTGTTTTCATGGGATCGACCCCATACTACCACATTACTACACCATAGTAGTATGTGTAGTTTAGGGATATAAATTCCAATATGATCTCATCCCATGTGATTTCAAATATGTGCAGAGGTGAGTCAAAATTTTGGGCTATTTCTAGGGTTAAATGTTTCTTAAGAACAATGAACTTCAGTTTGAAACAAGGATTACCACACCCCATACCAATTATCTTCCTTTTCCTTTTCATTTTTCTTTCGCTCTCTCTTTCTATTTTTTGTGTCTTGTGTATGATCTAGGGTCCCTTGAATCTCTCCTGAATCCTGGATTACTGAGAGAAAATTACATTCGATACAACGATCGATGGAACAATTACTACATGCCACATCTTTTAAATGAATGATTTTAACAATCTTGCACTGACTCGTCTTAAATTCCCCCAATATGTGATACCTGTAAATTATATTGAGTGACCATTGCTACAAGAGTACACCATTATGAAATGTAGTTTACCATCCAGTAGTGGTGTTGCACCCAACATTGTGTGACCACCTATAAAGGGTCACAACATCAAGATCAAACCTAGACCCATTCACATGATCCAAAATAAGTGGTAATTCAGTTTGATTCAATGTAATGACCCCATAAGCACATATCAAATTTATTAGTGGTTTTTGAAACCTTTCTCATCCAAGGTGTGTCTTTAGATGCTATAATTTTAAGAGTATTCCCTTTATACTTACGTGATAGAGAATAGGATTAGATAAAAATTCAAGATCCCTAGTTACTACTGACCTCAGAAAAAATAGAAATGAAATTATTATACAAGTAAATCCCTTCAATATGGACGTGGAATCTTTAGAAATAAACACATAATTTTTGTTAAGAATATGTAGAATTAGTATAGGAATCTTGTGATAGATTCAAGGAGCTAACATATAAATACAAAAATTTTATAATATATGTGTGGATTCAATATTAGATGTTCTATTGAGGACTTAATCCTTCTACAAATATTTTAATAGATGTCACAACTGGGGGTGGACACATTCTTAATCCATAGAAAGGCTACTAATAAATTATAGATTAATTCTATAACAATTACAGCATATTGAAAAGTGATCGAGGACCACCTCATTGTGGAATTCATTTTGTTTAAGATTCAACCATCCTTACATCTCAAGTTGAGTCACTTACAATGATGCTAGGATGATTCTAGTTTGCTGTTGCACCACCACCCCTTCTGATCCTATTTTGGAGATACAATCCTACTAGATGTGGAGAGGCCCTCGTTTATACCTAGACTATTGGGTTGGTAAGGAAGAACATGGTGATCAATATTGTAATTATGTCAATTATAATAGAACAGGAAAACCATAAAAATATCCACCACAATATCAATAGTATCAAAACCATTAGTAATGCCCAAATAAACCATAGTTGTAAAATTGAGGTTACATTAAATAGTGTATTAGAAAGGTACTTCAAGAAACCCAAAGACCAACTAGGTTCTAACCTCAAGGTCTATAATATCACCCTAAACAAAAATTATAACAATCTTTTCCCAGATCTCAGTAGTATTAATGAGTCCAATGCCAGTAATATAAATAATCCACACCAAGAGCACACAAAAAAGACACATCGCTCTAAACCAATATTGAAAACCAAATTAATACCATCTTATAGGAAGGAAAACAAAGGACTAAAACACAGGAGGAGGAAATAAAAAACTAAAGAGAATCCATGTGAGTCCTTAAGAATCAAATAGGTTAAGTTATGAAAACAATATTAGACTAAATACTAGGTAAATTTCCTAATAACTCTATATTTCACCCGAGAGAAGAAGAAAAGTTAGTGGTTCATAGGAGTGGTAAAATAAAATACCTTAAAAACCATGCAATGAGAAGGGTTAGAAATTAGAGGGACCAAAGAAATAGGCGAATGACTTCGGTGAAGTTCAAAATTATAAATCAAAGGAAGCTGTAAAAGAAAATTGTCTAGAGTTAGAAGAAACTGAAAAAATAATAATAGAAAAACCCAAAAAAGAGGTTGACATAGTACCTCCTTTTTAAAAAAAGAATTTTACATTTCTAGAAATAATTAGGCAAGACAATACCGAGAAACCAATGAAAATTCTTATATAAAGGTTTAAGAAATTTCATATCAACATCCCATTTGCTAAATCCATTTCCCAAATGTTGACGTATGAAAAATTTATAAAGTAACATCTCTTCTAAAAGAGGAATATGTAAGGCATGGGGGATATCTCTCTAAATGAGGAATTCTCAATAGTCATTCATCATCAGTTTCCACCAAATATGTAAGACCCTGGTAGTTTCTTAATCCCACACACCATAGAAGCATGAAATTTGGGAATATAAATTTAAGACCTATGCATGAGAATAAATATAAACCTTATAAGAGTTTTCAAAAATCTCCGTCATACATAATTAAAACTGAAATGAGTTTCATTTCAATAACATGACTACTCATTCAAGCACCCTCAAAAACACCTCGATCATATAATAGTTATGGGTGGAATGTTTATCCTCCTTGGAAGTTTACTAGTTTTCGATATGGAATAAGAAATATATATTCCCATTATTTTAGGAATACCATTTCTAAAAATGAGAATGGATTTAATAAAAGGTGTCCAAGGGAGACTGATAGTTAGACTTGGGGATGGACACATTAATTTTGACTTAGAAAAGATGTATAAACAAAAAAATGATTCTTTTGAACACCAAGGAATCATTTATAACAGTGAAGGAGATGAGTTTATAGCCATTGAGAATGATAGTAAGAACCTAAACCCTGATGAAGACAAAGAAAGTGATCATAATAATGAAAACTGATATTAACTATCTAAAATGGAAAATATCCCACCTTTTTAACCTTCTATAATTATGTCACCATCTTTGTAATTAAAACCATTACCGAGAACACTCATGTTATCATTATTTATAATTGATGCAACACTTCCAACCATTAACAGCTCATGGATAATCTCAAAATAAGAGGAAAAGATGTCTAAATTCCTTAAAAAGTATAAAAATCAATATATTGGGGGAGTGGTTGACCTTATGGGGCTTATTCCCATAATCATAACATAAACAATTATATAGGAATAACATGCTAAACCCAAATGATAACCCCATAGGAAACTCATCCCACCAATGAAAGGGGTTCTTAAGAAATAATTACTCATACTTATATATTCTAGATTAATATTTTCAATATCAAATAGCAAATGGGTGAGTCCACAACATGTCATTCTAAATAAGGGTGGTATAAATATTGTAAAGAACAACAAAATGGGTTGATATTTACCCATATAGACACTGGATGGAGTGTATTCATAGATTATAGGAATCAAAATATCGAAACCTAATAAGATCATTTTCCATAACCTTTTATGGATCAAATTATGAAATGAATTGTATGGAATAAATTACATTTTTTCTTTGATGGATATTACGAATACCATCAAATTTTAATCAACCGAGAAGACTAAATTAAAACTACATTCACTTGTATCTTCGAAACCTTAACCTATCATTGAATGCCATATTGTGTTTGTAATCCACTGATAAATTTTTAATGGTTCCAGGAACATATATTTAAATATACGGTAGATTAATTCCTTTTGATCTTCATGGATTATTTTTCAGTGTATGGATGGTCCTTCTAGGTAAGTCTACATAACTTGGATTTAGTATCATAATGTTTTGAAGAAAAATTACAGGTATTAAACAGCGAAAAGTTTCACTTCATGGTCCAAGGAGGAATATTCCTTAGATATAAAATCTCAAAAAAAGGTATGGAATTCAATCTAGCTAAACTCAATGTGAAAAAATAATTACATGATCATACTATAGTGAAATGGATAAAGCGATTTTTGGACCCTAAGGGATTATATCATTGATTTATTAAAAATAGTATAGAAGTAGCCTTCCTGTTGACACAATTATTATAAAAAAGTCCATTTTTGAGTTCACAAAATCATGTTAAAAATTATTCCTTAACATAAGTGATAATATGTTGGCTACTCTGGTAACAATGTAAATAAATTGGGACAATAATTGTGAATTGATGTGGGACACAAGGGACTTTGATGTTTGTGGTACTTAAAGACTATGAGTCAGAAATATCTTCTTTCCCACTTATTATGTTAATAATATTCTAAATGATGCTCAATTAAATTATATGACAACTAAAAATGATCTTTTATCCATCATCATTGTGTTTGTTTTTTTTCTCATACCTAGTACTATCAAAATTAGTGGTCTACACTGAACATGCTGCACTTAAATTTCTACTAAACAAAAAATATGATTAAACACATACGATACAATGGATTCTTCAGCTTAAATAGTTTTACATCGTAATACAGGAAACTAATGGAACCCAGAACATCATCATAAAAAATTTATCTATACCTCCTCTTGTCAACATTAAAATATAAATATTCTTGAAATCGTGGATGAATTCCCTAGTGAACCCCTTCTCATGATAAATACCAAATCTTGACTATGGTTTTTAGATATTTAAAATTATATCACTATAGGATCATTCGACAAAAACATTAATTTTACAAATAAGAAGATATTTTTATTTGAAGCAACACATTACTAATAGGATGAGATACTACTTTTTAAGCGTTGTGTGGATGGCTTAATACTATTCTGCATCCCAGATGAAAAGAAAAAAAAGTGTTTTTGAGAAGTGTCATATGTCACAAACAAGAGGCTATCATAGACCCAAACATACCATGGCTAAAATACAACAAATAAGGCTATTCAGGAACACTCTACATCAAGACACAAAGAAATGTTTTCAAACCTGTGATCGATGATAGAAAATATGGACCACAGAAAATGGAATTAAAATGCACCCAAATCCCATCATGGAAGTTAAAGTCTTCAATGTATAGGGAATTGATTTCATATGACCATTACCTAATTCTCATTTTAGGTTTTATATCATAGTTTAAATTGAATATGTTTAAAAATGGGTTGAATTAGAAGTAACTAATCATGAAATATACAAATTGGAAAAAAATTTAGAGAACAATGTTTTATCAAAATTTATATTTCTGTTATTACTGATTATTGATCGGGGAAATCATTTCATCAATACCACTGTGATGGGATTTACTAAATGGTATGGCATGTGATATAAAAGTGGTAATCCCTACCTCCCACAAACGAGAAGTCAAGATAAAGTGTCAAAGAAGTAAATTGAATAAATACAAGATAAGATGGTGAAAAGTAGTAAATAGGATTGAAGTTTCAAACTGGATGGCGAAATTTAAGAATACTTCACAACCTACAAAATGGCCATCTATACTACTACATTTTGACTCATGTATTTGAATCCATGCCACCTAGAAATGGAATTAGAGGAGATATTTTTTTGGGATTTGATAAAAATTCATCATTGATAATCAAAAATCTTGAGAGGTTCGAATTCTCTAAATAGATTAGATAGATAAATTTAGGAAGGATGCATATAAAAATGCTAGAATTTTTTAATGAAAAGAAAAAGAAGTGTCCTGATAACTAAATCATGTTTCGGATCTTCACAGATGGGGATTAAGTTCTATAATTAAATACTCGATTAAAATTATTTACTGGAATGATGAAATCGTAATAGATGGGTCCTTACTAAGACATTTCTTTTTTCCCTTATGGATCTATCAGGATTGTGAAAGGTAAACAACCAACATTAGAGGTTAATTGGAAAAGGTTAAAAATATACTTAGAACCCTTCTAAGAAGAGTTCTCCATATCTCTCAAATTATACTTGGATAGAAATACCTTGGGATTATGATTCCATTTTTAGATCTTTATGGTAGGAAAACCATATTTTTTTAGTTTTATTTTTCAATTTTTACTTAGGTTTTTTTAGTTTGGTTTAATTTTTGTTCATATGACACCCAAAACTACATATTACCCCAATATATCTATGTATTTGAGCTACATGTCCTTACTATTCACAATGTGGACGTACCCATCTCATTACTTTAATATTATTTAAGCATTATGGAAGAATGTTTTATATAGTGTAGGATTTTTCATTTGAGAAAATTATGTATTTATCCTAATTTAAAATCATTATCCACTATGTTTCCCTGTGAAATTTCACTCATCACAGAGAGCTCTAGATTGCCTAAATTCAATTTCAATGCTTCAATTTAATTTTTCATATGATATATATGTGATATATCTCCTATGATGCTTTCTTGGACAGTGTAGAAACTATCTCATTTTAAGTGTTAGAGAGACTTCCATGAGCCTCAATGTCGATATGCTAAAATGTTTTCTTATTTGAACCTATATAGGATACATTTTCTACTAAATTCACACTTTAATCCTAAAAAATCATTACACCCATTTAAATAAAATACAATGTTAGGTTGTATGTTTCTGAAATCCATATCTTAACCTTATTTAGATTTTTAGAATGATTGATGAGATTAGTAATTTAATTCAACTCTAAATTTTTTACATTTATTTTGATTTAAGTATTACGGAATTTTATAAAATTAATGATTTATAGTTAATTTTTATACTCCCATTCTTGAGATAATTATTTAACAAAAGTTTTATATTATATTCGGATCATATTTCTTGAGATACATCAAGGGAATGTAAAACCATCAGAACTGGAAATGAGATCTTATTGAGGATATGAATAAACTAATAAAATTTTAGTATGATTGAGGAAATAATTATTGATCTATTTTTCCTTGAGAACCACCTTACATATTTCCTTATTTAAATAATAGTTTCCATTAATAACCTTTTTAGGATGGTACCGTTTCGAGATAATTATCCCTTCCTATAATGCTCTTCCTATTTTCTATGATTATAATTTGATTATGTGTGGATGAATTTTTATCTATTGAAGATAGGATGTTATTATTGAGGATATTTACTATATAATTTATACCATACTGATATGATATATATTGTTGATTATGATTGAAATTTTATACCTACAATGTTCCTTTTAAAAAATAAATGATAGGAAAATGAAAAAATATATTTTTTGTTGTGTATTAGGAAGGTAAAAAATAACCATTTCAAAATTTATGAATCATCTAATGGATCATATGTGGTTATGGAATAGGTGTGAGATCATTCATGGACAAGAATTTTGGAAAAAAAAAATTGAATGGAACAAGGTATATTTTTTATACCTACTTGATATACTCATGGATATAGTTGATATGGTTCGAGCAGGGAAACCTTTTGATCTTACAGGAACCACTTTATTATAATTTTTATGTTTATCATGCATTATAACTTAGATATTACCCTCATTTTGAGATTTATTTTCACTTTTAACCACCTTCCCTCAACCATAGAGTCATTTGAAACATTTTTTCTAAATCCCTCATGATTAATTTAGTATTTTTATTTATTAGGTATAGATGATAGAACCAATAAAATCCTTTGGTTAGAAAAATGTATTCTGGTATGAGGATAAATGCAATTAAATATTTCCTTAAGTGATGAGAGAAAAAATTTATTATGTGGTAAATCAAAATATTGGTATGTAATTTAATTAATGGTTATTCAATTATAATTAAATGAATAAATAAATATAAAAAAAGAACTAAAATATGAGGCATAACTAATTTTCACTACTGGATTGATTCTAGTGGATTGAGTTTTCTGCTTGCACATAGTTTTATTTTCCATGTTGTAATGTATGATTTTTGTTTTAAAAAAAAAATTATTTTAAAATCCATACTAATATTCTTTTTCGTGATGAAATGAAATTGTTCAATTTTTTGTAAATGTTATTCGAAGAAATTGAATATAAATTTAGGATAAATTTTTTTAATGTTTATTCATGAATTATTAAATAATACACAGTGTTTCATCTTTTTTTCACAGGAATTAGGATTTCTCAACATAAAAGTATAAATTCTATTTAAAAAAAGATATTATATACACTATAAATCACATACATGAATTTTAGACTCCATTCAAAGAATTCTTACAGAGCCATAGACCAACCCATGAGAATTCAGCAGGATGTGAAGAGAGTAAATGACATTTAAATCCATTATAAGACCTACAGATTTCAAAATGTAGATCTAAAAAAGTGAATTTCATACATGACATGCATAGATTTCATAATGTGAATGTTTTGAGGAATTCATAGTCAGAGATAAAAATATATTATTTAATGGGAAAAGTGTAGTTGATGTACATGGAAAAAATAGCTTATATGATTTGCAGATGTTAAGAATGAAGTCATTTAATCCATTACATTATGTGAAAGAAATTCATGTTGTGTAATTATTGGGATTATTAATATTTGAAGAACCATCTATGCACTAGAGAGCTCTCAAATTTATTTTCAATCAAATTTTCAATCACCATTCCTTCTAGTTTTCTTCAATTTAAATTCCAAAAATGTTTTATTTCATTTATTTCATTTTTATCAATTCTTTGGGAGTTGTTAATACTTTTACATCTATTACATATCATTACAACCCCACATTCTTTTCCAATGATAGTTTCTATCACAACTCTCCATTATTCATTGACACTTTCATCATTCATCATATATTCACCATTCACATAATGTTTGTGACTGTATCTTCTTTTTTTTATTTCAAATTTCATGTCATATATTTTTTCTTTGTGAAATGAGAAATCCAAATTAGATTTCCTTTTCTTCAAATTTTTTCACATTTATTCTCACCGATTTAATCTGGGATTATCTCTCTTTCAAAAAAATTATTATTATATGCTAAATCCGTAGTATTTAGTCTTTTTTGATCATCACCACTATGTTCAACTAATCCTCTTTGGGATAGGGGTAGAGTGTAGGGGTGTTTACAAAACTCTGGAATATTTATATAAAATATTTTTTACCCTATGACTAGTAATTAGGTTCAAAATAATTGTTCACCCCATTATTTCACACAACCATGACCACAAGAAGTGCAATTGAAGAAACGTATCCTAATTAGAGTAGAGTAGAATTATGCCCATTATCCTATGATTCTTTCTTCATAGAATCCAAGTGTAATGCACTTAGGTGGTCTATAATACCTTGACCATAGGATAGTTGTAGAAGAGTTAGATACAACTGGTTTGAAAAAAATGGATAATTTTTTATGACTCCATATTCTATATCATAGGATAATTCCTAGTTAAATATAAGATTATCTTTTGTTGAGAGCCCGAAAATTGACACATATCATTTCTATTTTTAATCTAAAGTAAAAAAACTAAACTATATATTCATAGTAAACACAAAACATGAAGACTGAAAGTGAGGAATCGTTTAAAGGGTTTTTTGACTAGTTTCTGACCTTCCAGTAGTCTTATTGGGATTGGCCCTATACTACCACATTACTATACGTTAGTAGTATGTGCAGTTTGAGACTATAAATTCTAATATGATCTAATATCATCTGAATTTAATATGCGCAATTGATTAATATTTTTATAAAAATAATAATATTTTTAAATCATAATAGAAAAATTATCTTAGAGTAATTTTTTTATTTTTATAAAAAGATTTATTTTCTAGTGAATAGTTGAAAATATAAATATTTATAGAAAATTTAATTATTATTTCAGCTATTTTCATTGTAATTTTTTAAAATAATTTATATGTAAATTTAGTTATATATATATATGTATATATACCTAAAATATGATTCCCTTTTCATGGTACCAAGGAATAAAATATAAAAATAAAATAAAAACAAATTATAGAATTCTGAATGAGGAGAATTTATTACAATATTTTTCATGCAAAGGGGTGAGCTCAGGTAGAAGTCACTCAACCCACGTGTCTTCGTTGTCCACTAATTTTTTGGAAAGGCCATCTATGACTTTTCTCACCTCTCAATAGCCATGGGTGATTATAGGATTTATCTTTGACAGATGTTGTAGGCAGCCGATCCACCTAGCTTTGAGTGTCCATGAAAGATGAAATACTCGATGTCGAAGGGCCTTCATAATAGTAGTTGAATCAGATTTGATCCAAACCAGTATACTTTCCCTTTGAACGAAAAATAGTTATATTATATTGTGAATAGTGAAATTAAGTATATTAGAATCAATTTCTGGGTTGAATTTAGAATAAAAACATCTTATACTTAAAAATTACATTTATATGGTAAACTATTTTTTCATATCATCTTTCCAGTTTAATTTTATTTTTTTTCTAAAAATTATATTTTTTTTATTTTTGAAAAATAGATACCATATTTGGATTTAAGAGGCCCAAATATATTAAATTGTTCTATTATATTTTTGGCCAATATGAATAGTAATATTAGCAAATATTTAGCCCCTATAAATGGTAATTCAGGTATTTCATGTTAAAATATAAGGACAATGACAAAAAAAAGACAATATTAATTTATTTAATATTTTTTGATGAGTAAAATTCATCCATAATCATCCAAAATTCAGATATATGGAATTTTCAATCAATTTAGATGAAATTATGTCCATTATATTATTTTATTTCAAGAAAAGTTAAACATGTCAAACTATTATTTTTAATAAATATAATATTTTTAATTTGGGGTTATCTAAGGGATATGTTTGACTAAAAATAATATTTTTAAAATAAAATATATAATTTAATAATGGTAGTTTTTATTTTTACCTGAATAAATAATTAATTTAAATCCTTACACAACACTAATGTATTAATTATTCAATTTATGGGAAAAAAAATCAAACGAAATTTAAAATTTTAAAACAAATTTACGTAGAGATAAATAATGTTATCCAAACAAATTATAGATGAGGAGTAATTTTATTGATATAATATGATATTTCATTTAAATTTTATGATTTATCTTTATATTATTAAAGTCTAATAAATGAATAGATCAAAAATGATGAGATTGAAGATATTTAATAATAAATAACATTTTTTTAAATGATATAAAATTGAGAAAAATATTAGATTTAGAAACATTAATGGGATATGGCTAATTAAATACACCATAGTCCATTTATGGGTCATTTTTCATTTTATAGTATCATTATTTACCATTAATGAGTAGAAAACTATAATAGTATGGTAATTGTCAACACGGTTAATAGGTGGGTTAAAAATAAAAGATAAGGGTGAAAGCATTTTGAAAATATGACCAAATTTTATTTTATTAAATTATATAGGATTATATTAAAATTATCAAACAATATATAAGGTTTTATACATTTGGACTTGTGGAATAAATTATAATAATTTAATATTTTTCTGAAATTCCAAGAATGCCCCTCCCCTCATATATAAAAGGGAAAAAATTACTTCACTCAAATACACCACATTGATCCATCAAGATCAACTAGAAAATAAATACTACTCTTCTAAAAATCATTATACATATTCTTGAGGTTTTGTACCATCCAAGATAGAAATTCTAGACCCTTAATAAGTGATCTAATGGGAGTTAACCAAAGAAGGCGTAATCATCATTACCAAATCTTTCATTTTTTTTTCTACTTCCCGTTCATGTGTTGTAAACATAATTAAATAATAAAAAAATATCACAAACATAGTGAGGTATTATTATGATAATGGGAGACCACGTTCAATCTCATTTCCATTATATAAAATGTAAAAACATTGCTCATTTTTATGTATGGCTTACCATCTCCATATAGTGGTGTAATTCAATGTTCATCACCTATTTACCAGTGTAGTTATAAAATTGAACTAATGAATATATATTACATAATAAATATTTTATAATGGTTAATTATTGGTTAAATTTATTTCATTTCATCCATAGAAAAATGAAAACAACATTCCTGCATACGTACAACATACCTTCTCCATGGATGGTGAATATCTATTTTATATCTCCATATTTTATGGATGATAAAAATTATCCAAATATTGAATATATATGATATTTATAAAATGAATAATATTATTTATATTATTTAAACATAATAAATTTACATGTACTGGAACTACTGAATCAAAACATACTTAAAAAACAAACCAGTTAACAACCAAAATAATGATAATAGTAAAAAATTTCTTAAAAAAAGGTAATAAAATGGCCTAAATTGATCAAATATGACATTATATATATATTTCTATTTTTATAATTATTATATATTAATTATATAGGATTCTTAAATATATTATAATTCCATTCAGACCTGAGGTAAGGGTTTCTCGTCTCACTTTTACTTCTATGAGAGGTATTCCAAATTCACCACTTTCTTATTTCTTGTGATGTATATACAACATCATTGATTATTATATAATGAATATGTTTTTAATAATCGTATATAAATTAAAAATTTATGTTATGTCAATCATGGGTCTTAAAATTCAAAATAAACCCAAGTGGTAATGGTTTATTTCAATATTTCACCGTTATTCAAGTTTGTTTGTTTTTATGTCTCAACTGAGGAATATTTTTCTTCCACATACATGTTTTCTAAAAATGTTTTTAAATATATTATTAAAATTATTGAATAACATTTTTATTCATTTATACCATTTTCTTAATTTTTCATAAATATTTTTTAAAGAATATTCCTATCATTTTCCGAAGAAGGTGAATTTAAAATTTTCCTTCAAAAGTATGAAAGGATTTTTTTTACTAATATAGAACAAGTAAAATTTCATGGAATCATGAAACCTAATGGATATTATTATTCCTAAACAAGTATACATATTTTTTTCAAATAAAATTATTTCTTTATTATATGGACATTTTTTAGATTCTAAAATTATTTTCAAAGTAAATTGAGTATTTTCATCAAGAAATATTTCTGTAATATATTTAATGTATTTTATTCTATGTCAATATAAATTTTTGAATATTATATTGAGGATGTACTCTAATGATACCATTCATATTATTTCTTTGGATGATCTATGATCAGTTTTACTGGTTAATGTATTGATATTCCATATGACTAGTTCATCAAATATGGAAAGCTGATGATTTTTTTAATGCGTGTTGATTTAATTATTTTATTTATTCACATGAGGAAGGAATTGGAATTTTTATGTGATTGGAGTGGATCTCTAAATCCCCTAGATGAATTTCCTGGTAACAAAAGACAAACTACATTAGCTTCTAGCTGAGGCCTTTACATTTTTTTGTAGATTTCATGGAACAAGGCCTTGACTATAATTTTAGGTGTTTTGACAAGGCCTTAATATTATGAATCAGAAGATAAGCATTGTTCATTTCATCATTATGGAATCATTAATTGAAATACATGTTATTATTTTATTAGTTATAATATCAATGGATAAGATTCAAGCTCATGTGATTGTTTATGTGGATTATTTGTTCATCCATTATTCCTACCCTATTATATTCAAGTTATTATTTTAATGGTATGTGTTTGAGTTATTTAAATTTATATATTTTTTATTTCTTTTTATTCCTTATATATTATGTTGTACATATAACCTTACTAAGAATCATATCTAATCCATTTTTTATGTTTCATTATTCCCAGGGTACCAGGAAATGATTAGTGATTAATATATAGGGATATGCTAAGGAGCATAATGGAATTATCAAAGAAACAAATTTATTTATTTTTTGTTTTTCTAAAATGTAATTTTAATTCCAAATATGTTTCTAGGCTATAGAAATTAATAAACTATTCAATCCTTTGGGTGAAAATTTCTTGTATCTAGTAATAATGTGACAAATTAAGTACTTACTCTTGGATACTAGGGTTGACATATTTAAACACATCAATGATATAGAAAAAAAATAGACATCCATGATTAATATTAAATATAACTCAGATTGATGATAGTTTACTAGAAAAGAAAATATATCTTCGATTACTGTCACTAATTTCACTGTGATTTCTCATCATTAAACATCCACAATATGTTTCCTTCTATGTGATGATTTACTTCATAATAAGAGGTTCCCCTATATCCCAATATGTTTGAATTACAAATCTAAAATTAAAATTAAAACATATTTCCAGCCTCATTTAATTAAAATATATTCTCGTTTTAATCTTCTATGGAATTTCAAATTTTTAATTTTAAAATTTATTTATTAGCTTCTTAGATTACTACTCAACCATCATAAAAAAGAAACATCATAATTTGAAAATTAACACTCTAGAAAATATAAATAATCATATGAATAAATCCTTTAGGATGTGATATGTTCATTCCTACAATTACTTATTTCAACCCCTAGATAGGTGACAACAAGGAATAATGCTTTATAGCAAGCTCTTATATTTATTATTAATAATTAATATACATCAAAAAATCCTGAACTTATAGTATTTATATGGATGGAAATAATGGTTCATGATCAAGAAACAAATTATATATATTTTAAATTTTGTTGGACTTTCACATCTATTTTTCTTAAAATCAAAATAAATAGATATAATCATGGAATAATGAAAATGTTGAATTAAAATGTCAAAATTATTTAAATATTTATTTTTAGTTTTTCTTATTCATCCCAATAATTAATTAAAAATCTCATCCATTAATTCTTGTTTATAGATGTTAAATTTTTAATATTTGTTTTATTTTAATTTTTATTATTTTAAATAATCATTGAATTAACTAGGGTCAAGCCTACCCTAAATGGATGTTTTTCCAATTTTTGATGTATGAGGGTAAAAATTAATGAAGGATTAAACTTTAACAAGACTTTGTAGAACATGTCTGATTTTTCATGGAGTTCATCAGGCTTCCCAATGGGTGTAAAAGATTATTCACTTCATCAAAACCTAAAAAAGGGGAAATTCATACAAATTCCTGAAAAATTGTAAGTCTCTCTCAATATCACATTCGATTTGAAAATATTTTCTTAGATTTGGATTTTTTGTGCGTATGATTCTCTATATACATAAAAATTCTCAAAAATTTATTTCGTCAGTGAGCATGTATAACAAGGACATTTTTCTATAAGAATTCTTAGGCCCTTGAAAAATTATAACCCCAAGTATCAAACATTTGATAGAACATTTTAGTTTCCTCAGTCATATAGAATCATTATATGATTTCTATACTTCTTCATAAGTCTTCCTGAAGCATGTACAGATTTTGATCTTTCTAAAATACTAGGGAATGGAACTAATATATGAAATTCCAAAAATATAAAAGTAATAACATAAATATGTGTTTATCATTTCCTTATTCATTCCAAATTAGGGAACATTTCTACAAATAATCCACATGGGAATCATAGATAAATTTAATTATAGAAAGATTTCGGGAATGAACTTTGAGGATGTGAATGTTTGAGAATATAATGATTGTGGAATCCAGACCCTCTTCAATGACACATGGAGGGAATCAAAGTAAATGGGATATGGGAATTGAAACATAGGAGTATTCAGATGGGATTTGACTAGATCATGGAATCAAGATAGGGACATGGTACTCACATGGGAGAAATAGAATCTCTAAAGTAACCATGATCATTAAAATATTTTTATAAAAGTGATGAGACTCATTATATAGTGATCTTCCAACTGGGGATCAACATATTTATTTACATCAAGAGTTTTACATTTTTTAGTAATCCACCTCGAGTGATTGAACACTAGAACCATAGTGGTTGAGTCAAATATAATTCCCCTATTCCATTTAATGAATTATGTTAATTATCATCTTTTTTATTCCTCTCGAAGTTAATGATTGCCTTATATAATAGGAGATATTCAATTTTCATATTCATTTGAATTCTTGAAATCCTATTATCATATTTTAAACAAATTTCACATATATATTATTTACTACAAATATAATAGAGGTTAGTGGGTAAAATCTAGAGTTATGGATGGATTTTGATTACTATCTGTAGGAAAGGGTGGAGAGTAAATTGGTTATTCTAATTCTATGTTAAATATAAAATTAAATGGTTATGATTATTAAATGAGTTTTTAGTTGATTCATTATAGTGATTATTATAGTTAAATTGAATCATTATTTGACAGGTAAGTATGTAAAATATATGAGGTAAGACCACCATTTTAAAAACCAAATTCAACCAAAAAATTAATTTCATTCTTATAAAAATTTAATCATTGTTTTTAGAATACACTGAAATGGACCAATGATAAATAAATCACAAAAATAAATTACTATTCACCAAAGACAACCCAATTCCATGTTTTAGTAAATTTTATTAGGTTCAAAATCTATTTGTTTTGAGGACCGTGATAACCACTGTATAAACCTGGTGCCAATAGAATAGAGGAATGATAGTGTACATTTATATCATTTGATTTATTTTTTTTGTTTGATATTTTTTTGATACGTGAATATGTCTAGATCTAATCAGTTATATAATTTTTATTCATAGTTTGAAAGAACATTAGTTTCTAGAGTTAAAAAATTAAGAATCATTAGACAAATGTAAATGGTGATTGTCACTATTCCATTGATATATTCTTTATTATATTCCACATATTCTTCTACTAAGGTCACTTGATGATGTATTAACAAGTAAGATAATTGTTCTCAAATAGATATAAAATTAAGAGAAATATATACACCATATTTTAATAATAATAATCTATCGATAAAACATAATAACCAAACAGACTTTGAACACAAAGCTTGAATGGTTCAATTAGTACATATGTTTCATGGATTTTGAAGATAAGAATCCAATTGGAATCTGAAGGAATTTGGTAATTTATGAAACAAATTCATATCTAGTGGAGTCCCAAAAGAATAAATTAGTTGGAATTTATTCCCAGTCCCCTTATAAGTATTGACCAAGGAGTTAATGTATAATCTACAACCAAGATTTGTCACCACATAGGCTACACTCTAAAGGTAGTTCCTTTAGAAATTCTTTCATATTTGTTGGAGTACCCCACTATTAAATTAAATATATAAAAATAAGTAATAATGTGAAGAAAATATATTTAATTTTTATAAGATATTTAATAAACCAACTGTATCATTCCCACATCAATCATTTTATAACCAACATTTCATAGTGTTCTTTTCCCAAGTACTATTGGTTAATGATAGGAACCTTCTATTTTCTTCTTCTCAAGGAGAACTGATATTTAAATCACAATATAAAAGAAAATAACTAAGAGGGAGTATCGCACAAAACTCCTAAAAATTTGGTACATGTGTTTTTTCTAATAGAGTTAACGAGGTAATGAGTTACCACTTTCCTGACTTGAAACTAAAATTAAAGAACTAACTTATTTTATGAGACAATTATAATTAATAGTGTTTATATATCATCACCACCTACACACCTAATATTTTCTATCATTTCTATTATTTGGATCACTTCAGAAATGTATTTATTTATGTTAAATATGTCAAGAGCAATGATTACAAACACTAGAGAAAATAAAAACAACTACCATGAAACTGTAGATTTCAAGGAATATTATACCTTTTCATATTAATATTGAAACAAACATCATCTTAGAAAACCTATTTTGTAGACATTTCAGCAGTCTTATAAGAAACTTATATTATAGTGGAAAAAATACCAACCCTATAATAGACAGTAATGAGGATAAGATAAATATTCCTATAGGAATGATATGTTAAGACAAATAGTGGAGTCCCAATGTGACCAACAATATAATCTCACCACTCATTAACCCATTATGAAATAGAAAAACAACCATATTGGTAAAATTATTTCAACTCAAAATAACGTAGTAAACTAAGTCTCATGTAATCTCATTTTATAATTAATTATTAATCTTGTGGGTAATGTATGTTTTATCTCTTTAATAAGTGTAATGGAGGTTAAAATTACTGATGGAACACCCATAGAAGCCAAATTTGGTAGTAAATATACTAGGGAGGGTGGATAAGCTGAGAAGAAACAAAAATTTAAGGACTTTATGATGATATAATAAGTGAAAAAAATATATAAAAATATAAAATGGATGATATAGCTCTACCCCAACCACACTTTCAACCATGAATGGTATCACCTTAGTAGACTAGTGAAGAGACCTTACAACAAGAAATGATGGGAACATAAAAGAAAGTCGGAATTAAAAAACACATTACTATATTCCATCAACAACATACCATGTTATATAATTTTTCAGAAGGTTATGATTTTTATAAAAATAAAAATACATATATATGAAAAGGTAAGTCTAGGAAGAAATTTGTTTACTCTAATAAACCAATAAGTACTTATAAAATGTAAATACCTAATGTACTATTATTATTTCTAGCACTATAGGAGAGATCACATTTAATAATTAATTATATTACTTAGGAGAATAAATTAATGCTATTAATTACTTAGTTTATTCATCCATAGTGGTGAGAGAACTTAATCCAATCAAAGTAGTTGTATAACAATCCAACCAATCCATAGAGTACATTGGTGTGTTTTCGATGACGTTTTATAAAAAGTTAATGGATTAATGTTCCCCACTTAATTTTACATATTTAATATGGAATACAAAAGTGGTATAATTAATTACCCTATCATATTATAAATAACATATATTTAAAATGATAATAGTATAATAAATGTTCAAGAAGGAACAATTTCAACATATTTTAATGAGAAACTACTAATTTTATTATTGGATCAAATTAAAATTACCACAATAAAAAATATATTTTCAACGATTCTCATTATAAAATATTCAATTACTTTGAGGAATAAATAAAAATATTGGATTAAATAATAAAATTTTTGAATCCCCTAATTCAATAATTTTTTGTATTAATATTTTTTTAGAAATTTATCAAAATATTGAATCAGATCTATATAGTGAACAATTTGTGGAGCTAGATTAAGAATACATTCATGATTTTCAAAATAATATTATAAGTCCTATGATTTTCATATTATAATTAAATGATTGGGAAACACTGAGTAAAAACCATTATTATAACACCAAACTGAACTGGAACATAAGTTACTGGCATCGAACATTATTTACACATTTCATAAAAAAGATGAAAAACTGCCTATTGTAATTTTAAAAAAAAATTAGAACCTACTAAAGAGAACAAAATGTTCAAAATTGTAAAACAAAATATTACTCCATAGGCCAGTCATTAAAATATATCATACTGATTTCCAACATAATCACAATGAACTAGATTCTCTTTGAAAATGAATCAAAACCTATGAGATAAGCCTAATGAAATTAAACCCTAACAAAACTTAATTTTTATAATATAAAATTGAAACATTGTTAGGTTATGGATTCTTATACCATATCTTATAATTCTAGAGGTTGATTCACATTTATAATTTACCAAAAATGAATAGAATTATCATTTTATAAAATTAAAACAATGAGAGAGTCCCCAATTTAATTCAATATAATGGGAGATTCTATATTGACTATAGGAAATTTAACCATGTGACCCAAAAAGACTATGTACTGATCCTTTTATAGATCAAATGTTAAAAATTCTATGTAGAAAGTTACATTATTGATTTATTTATTTATTTTCTAGTTATTTTAATATTTTTATAACACCATAAGACCAAGATAAGACTATATTTACCTATAAATTTTGTATGTTTCCATAAAAAGGTTTCATTTTTGACTACTCAAATCCATTCGAAACTTCCAATGATACATGGTAAGAGTCTTTTTAGATATAATTTAAAGAATCCTGGTGGTAATTCTTGAAAATTCTATTGGGTATCAGAATTTATTTGAAAGCGTCCATGAAAACATATACATTTTTAAAGAAATGCATTGAAAAAATATATGTTTTAAACATCAAAAATGAAATTTAATGGTAGAAAAAGTTAATGTTATAGGAAAAATCATTTCTAAATAATTTATTTATGTATATATGTTCAAGGATAGCATCATTTTCATACTACCTCCCCAAACAACTATTAAAAATATAATACTATTTCTAGGAAATTATGGATGTTATAATTGGGTTACAATTGACTTTCAAATACTTCTTCACTACTAAAAAACATTCTCATGAAATATCTTATGTTTGTTTTTGATGAATTCTATAGGTAAATTTTTAATAGGCTTAATGATTTCCTGAGAAAAATCCATATAATAACTCCACTAATATTTGAATTATCCTTTGATGTATTGTGTGATACACCTATTCATGAAGTGGGAGAAGTGCTATCCTAAAAGATCAATGGGCACTACCATGTGATATATTATACTTCTTAAAATTTGGAATTAAATGAAGTAAAATATAAAAATATCAAGATTGATTTTCTTTCTATTTTTTCATTAGAAAATTTTCAATCATATTTTTTAAGGAGTGAAGTAAAAAATATTCTTTCACCATGTAACTCTTAGATATCGAATAATTAAATATGATTCATATCCACGATTAGTATTATTATTTCTTCTAATTCAAGAAATCAACATGTTAATAATGGATAATAAGGGTTGTGAGAAGAAAGATCCCCACCACATTAGCATATTTCCATATAATTAAATGATAGAATCACCCATAAAGACATCCCTGAATGATTCTCTCCCTGATGAGTAGATATATAAACTAATAAAATTACCCTAGTGCACTGAAATGGTGATCTATTTGTCCTCATTAAAGGCCCCATTATTATTTTTGAATAATAAAACTCTTAAAATAAAATTGTGGTAAAAATACTTCATTGGATAGCATCCTTATCTATAGAAAATTTATTATAATCAAGAAAATAGAAGGAGTATACCAGAGGAAGAGTTTATGTTTATTCTTACATTTTTCACACCCTTCCATGTTGAGGACATTTTAGAACACAAATTAATATCATAATTATTTTTTAATATAGTTTATTTTGGAAAATTGTTTTAAATATATATATATATATATATATATTGTAAATAATCTAAAAAATTATAATTTATTGGAGGATCATTTAAAATGAATAAAATCACACAAAAAACTTCATTTATAGATTTTTTGATGTGTGAGGTATATATATCATGAGACCATTCTCTATTTCTTTTAGATTTAGCAATATCCAAAGATGTAATTTATGTTTTTAAAAGCATTGCACCCTATGTCATAAGAACTAATGATTCTATATTTGTTATTGAATTTTTAAGAACACATATTTCTAAATGTTTATAAAAAAATGGAAATAATAAATGAAAAAGACACAAAATTTTTCAAAAAGAACATGAAATACCTCATAAAGATATATGTAGTGGGATACAAGACCACTGTTAATTACCTCCCATTAAAATAATAGTCAGTTTATATTTTTAACAAAGATATAAGGATAATTATATAGTGAATTGGGAATCTCAACTGAAAAGAGTACATCTAAAATCTAGAGGATTTACTCAAGGAAGACAAAACTCCTTCAAAAACCCCTAAGTGTTTTCCCATATAGAATATTTTATTGTAAATTCATTCACTTTCCTATTGAACTATATTAAAAATCATGATAGACTCTAAAAAGTAAATTCTTAAAAATAGCCAGTTTGGAGAACAAATAAAGCACTATATTATAGATCTAGAAGAAATGATGAGGGAAATAATTCAGAACTCCCTCAAGAATAAGTAAAATAAAAGAACTACCTTTTTTAGATTCATTATGATAATGTATTTTTATATATTTGAAAAATTGATACATATCTCCTATATAATGAAACTCATTCTGGGTAACATTCATTCCAAATGGAGTATATGCTTTATGATGACTATCAAATTTCTATTTAGTTTCATTAAGATCAAGGAAAATAAATTACAAAATCAATTTTATGTGTTTTGGATATCAACTGAATAAGTTTTATGAATTATTTTGTAAGGAGCCTATATATGTGTTTAAATTACACAATATTGAATATGAATAAGTACTACCTAATTTCCTATTTCCTACACACTAGTTTAAAATCTAAATTTTTCAAAATGTTTTGTTATAAAACAATTTCAAGAAATAATTAATTATAATTTTTATATAATATGAGTGAAGGGGAGTGGGAAAAGAAGTTATTATATAAAAAGATTTAAACTATTTCTTGGATTTTATGTTTTTATATGTGGAATTTAAAATAAGAAAAAAAATTTATTGAAAAATAACATCCCATATAATGAAAGTAATCAATAACCAATACGTAGTGGGAACTATGGAAACTCTTTACATGGAACTAGGAAAATTAGTGAGATATAAAATTCAACAAAAATTCCCCAAAGGTAGTCTATTTTCCCCATAGGCACATGTTATTACCTCTTTAGATCCCTTCGACATTCCTAAATTGGTCATCAGAGTAATAGATGTCCCCAAAGGAGAACACTTATTCTTTCTAGTGAAATGTTTCTTCACTTCCACACATATAAGAAAACTTCTCAGCAGGTCACCCACCCTATCAATTATTTGAGTCAAATAATATTTTATGATGGAGTTTAAAATTGTTAGGCTATATAAATGAAAGGCGATCCTTGTTGCTATTTAATATCATGATGAAAAATCGATGCACCTTGTGGATACCATGTTTCATATCGATATCCTTATTTCTAGTTCTTATCTTTACCAAAATCAGCATATATCCTTCCAACATTCAGTCCAAGTAGGCAATACTAGGGGTTTGTGGTCACATAGATTGCATAAGATAACTAAAAATGTGAATGTGTGACATTTATTATTATTATAAATTTATTTCTATCATGATATACTCTTGTTATACATGTTTACATTTGTTAACAATGCAATTTTGGTGTTTTAATGGGGTTTATTACTCACACCATTTAATTCAATATTGATGTATGTGCAAAATTCATGTAAACAAATCCTAGCAAGATAAGGGGTCTTGTGGAAGATAATTGAGCCTTAGAGCATGAATGTAAGAGAAGTATCAAGACATACATTGATGTATTCACATATTTTTATGGATTCATACCAATATCACATTTACTATAGTTTGAGTTTCCACTTTAGGATCCCTTTTGTTTATTATATGAAGGGAACAAAATCTACATAGTTTCCACATATTAACTTTGGTTATTATATTTTATTATAAGATATTATAATATTTGTTTTCCAGGACATGATGTTGAGGGTATAGTCTCCCCACGGAAGGACATAGGCTGTCATTACTATTTGAAAGCCTCATTCATATGGGAAGTGATGCATGGGGTGATTTGTTACTTTAGTACAAAATTGGTGGTTCGATTTGGGTTGTTATAAAATGGTATAAAAGGAGGGGTTTCAACTTTTTGTTTCAGACTAACATGGGATATAGTGTAAAATAGGTAGTTATATGGCACTTGAGTTGGGTTGTTTCCATGTTCATGGAATTATCATCTACAATAGTCCTATGATATTCTTTTATTAGGATTTCTATTATATTTTTATGATATTTTTGGTTAAATGCATGCTTTATGACTAGTAATATTGGATCACATTATATGTATATATATATTCCATTTTTGTGTGTTGTATATTAGTTATTTAATTTAATTTCTGGAATTATGTTATCTATTCATGATATAATTTTATTCTCTATTTTATGGTATAACTATTTCCATTCTGTTATGATATTTCTATATTGGCATTAATAATTATAACATATTCATGTTTTTTTGTCTGTTTTTATATATATATTTCACTGTGACTAATGTTTTGGGATGAAGAACTTGTGTTAGTGATATGAGGGTTATACCTTGGGATAAGGATTCCTTATAAAGAAAACTATTGTGTTCTCCCATAGACTTGTGAGTTTTTTATTCAATTATCTAAAAGTTTTCCTTCATTTAATAGATGCTTCGGCCTCATAGATGACTGATAGGACCACCATCAGACTTGGGTTGGAGTAATTTTTCTATGGAGGGTTTCCTTGTTCGTCTTCCTTCTATGAATAATGTTTCTGATAGGCATGATCTCACACTTTCCCTCTTATCACATGCTGTGGGCCTACAACAATAAGTAACTTAGGCAATAAGGTCCATGGTTTATTATGATAGTGGATTTCATCTCCATTATATACATATCTTTCTAGGCATTGATAGATAATAGGATGTGGAGGATTGGATATAGATTATTGAGGGAATTCTTTCCCATGTTTAAATAATTGGGGAATATATGTTAGAGTTGAAATTTTTCATGATTCTGGATCTTTCTAGGAAGTGGAGTGGTGTTGTGAACCAGATAGGATTATATAATGGTATGACATGGAAAGCATTCAAGGACCTTTCCATGAAGGAGTTCTACACAGTTTCACAGAAGCCAAATCGTGCTCAGGGGTGCCTATTAGTTAAGAATGGAATGGGAGAGGATCTAGTTGTAGTTATTTAATCCATATTTCAGTGGATTTTCTAGTGATTCAATTTTGATGTATAAATATAATGGATGAGGTTTTTTACAAGATTAGTAACACCAAGGTAGAAAATATAATTTTTTCAAATGAACCTTATATGGGCAAACAAGGTCAAAAAATATTAAGTATTCACAGAGTAGGAATTACTATAATATTTGACCAAATCCACATATCACATTCCACCAATGTGTAAAGATGGGGAATCTACAAATATTCTTCTACATGGCTTTTTAGGTGATCAAGACTAGCATTGTTAAGGAATTTGGTATCTAGACATGGTATTAGAGGTAGGCCTAGAAAATGATGAAGTTGTAATATAGAAAGCATAATCACAAATCTAAGGCATGATGGGTGTATGTAGTGGATCAAACTCCAACATATGGCGGTGAATGACTATCTACTATTTGATGTCCAATCATGATACCCTCTACTTTTTCTATTTCATAGTTCAATAGCGAATTTTCTTTTTCCTTCATATAATGACATCTTATTCATGTACTTGAATTATCGATCAAGTTGTATTTTTAGTGGGAAAACCATTTTCCATACCCCTTTATCATATGGATATAGATGAGTTAAAAGAACTCTAGGATCAGCAGGGATTAAAATAGTAGAACACTTCACCATGGGGTACAAGTTTTATATTTACCAAGAATAGAGACGGTAGTCTTTGAATCTATAAAGAATAATGAAATATGAACTTGGTGATGGTGATAAATTTAAAACTATTACCCAAGAACGATGATATTTTTTATTTGTTATAGTATGCATAGTTGTTCTCTATGTTTGATCTTAGATCTGGTTATCATTAGTTTTGAGTTATATCAAAGGACATCATAAAGATATCATTTCAAAAGAGGTATGTGATATAAAATTACTTATTTATTCCATTCAAACAGACAAATACACCAATAGTGCTCCAAAATCTCATGCATAAGATCACCCACCGATATCTAGACTCATTATTTGTGGTGTTTATTGATGATATCCTTATTTATTTAATGAAAACATGGAATCATTCTATAAATTTTAAGACAGTCTTGAGTACACTATTGTACAATTCTATTTATGCCAACTTTTCTAATTTTTCCTATTTGATATATGAGGTAGAAATCATAGGAAATGTGATTTTATATACTAATATATAGATATACCTAGATAAATTTGATTTAATGTTGTTCTGGACTGGTACAAAATATATGTTTGAGATCAAGAGTTGTGGCACTTGATGAGTTTCTACCCAATTAAAGGATGAATGCTTTGGTGGTCAGGGATCGATGACATGTTCTCTATTGGTGGTCAAATCTTCTCTCATAGAATGGCTAAAGGATAGATAGGTGAATAAAGTAGAGTGTACTACAATATAGGGAAACTATCTAGATGTGACCTAAGACTCAGGTGGTTATTGATCGATGACAATGTGATCCTTTTTATGTGGAAGTTGTTACCACATACTCAAATAGAGAGGATCTATTAAGGTACTTCCATAACTCTTGAGGGTCAGTACATCCTAGTTTCAGAAATATGTAACATGACAGTAGGTTTATGTTCTAGTGGCTATGGATGAAGAGGGACATCACTTGGATTGTTTCCCAATATGTTACATGCCAGGGGGTAATGTCTAAGCACCAACATACAGGTGATTTTCTATAAACACTTCCAATGCTCATGTGGTAGTGGGAGGTTGTACCACTGGAAATTGTGATGGGGTTACCTAGTACCTCAAGGATTTGTGACATTATCTAGGTTATTATTGATCATATGATAAAATATTCTAATTTCTGAATAATCCATGGTACTCACTCAATAGACAAGATGAGAATGCTATATAAGTGGGGTAAAAAATTTAACTTGAATTACTAGAGCATAATAATCTGTCACAGATGTATGTTTTACATCAATATTTTGGATGGTCTTGTAGAATTACCCGAGGATTGAGTTGTGGTTAGACACTATGTTCCATCCTCAGACAGATGGGTAATCCGAGAAGACATTTTACCTACATGAAGATATGCTATGAGCTTGTATTATATCCTTTAGTATAACATGGGATAATCACCTAGTGTTGGTGGAGTTCACTTTAAAAAACGTTTCTATGAATATAGACTTATGAAATCATTTTAGGATTTCTATGGTTGGTTGTTATAATCACTACTGTGTTGGAATGAGGTGGTTGAGGATGTAATTACTACGACTAGTATGGTTTAGGATACCTCATAGAGTGTGTGTTTGACCAAGAAGCTATTAGGGACCACTCAAAGTAAGTAGTGATCATATATTGATGGTAGGAGATGAACATTTGAGTTTTTTGTTGGAGAATGGGTTTTCTTGTGACTGTCAAATTAGTTGGGAAATTATTTTTTATTAAAGAAATAGAAATTGTTACCATGGGGTTTCGGAACATTCGAGATCAATGAATAGGTTGGTATAGTGACATACCATCTATACCGTCTCCTATATTATCAAGTCATGTATGATATATTAATCATTTCATAGTGTTTTAGGTACATGCTTGATCTTGTGAATGTTATATATTTCAAGGAAATTGAGTTGGAAATAGATACATCTAAGGGGAGATCCTAGTGTGGATTAATGACCAAGGAAACAACTACCTTTAAGGAAAGACAATACCACTAGTCATGATCCTATGGAAGCATGGACAAATCCAAGAGGAGATATGTATTTGAGATCCTGAAAATAAATTTTAATGGCATGAGTTTTTTGTGATAGATCCTTAGAGATACATCTCAGGGACATGAAGTTTTTATAGGGGGTTAATAGTAACAATATCAATTTTTAATTATTATTAAAACCCTATTATGGAAATAATTTATTATTATTTTTAGGTGATTTTTTAATAAAATTTTCTCTTTCTCATGGTTTTATGGCGTTGCGTAAAGCTAAAACTATATTTATTAGGGTTATATAATAGTAGGAAGGATTTTAAATGCCTTATGGGAGGGTATTCCAAATATTTCATGATCAATGTAATGGTAACTCATAAATTATATGTGATTCATAAGGGCGCTTCATATTTTTAAGGGTTCTATAAAAGCATGTCCCTAAATTATAAGGCTTTGTAAAGGTATCCTAGGAATTGTGTAAAGTTAAGGTGGAGTTCTATACATTTTACTAGGGTTTACCCAGCCAAATGTAATGTTAAACACATGTTTCCATAGTTTTTGTAAGGGTAACATAAAATCTACATAAGGGTATAAAGGAGTTTCAAAAAGTTTTGTAAAGGTGACATAATCACTTTGAAAAGGATAGTCAATGATTCCAAAGTGTGCATAAGAGTATGACTACATTGCATTAGGTAAAGTCCTAATTTCAAAGGGTTTCATAAGGTTAACATGATATCCTCACATAACACTTATGAGCTTCATAAGGGTAAACCAATGTTACCCTTTTCTATCACCATTTTTGAATAATTATTTGAAAAATTGTGTATTTTCATTTCTTATTTATCAGCTCACACCTCTGATGCATTTTGATAAATTTTAATGAAAAAACATGATAATTAATAATTAAACTTGTGTAAATTCATAAATCATATTCAAAGAATAATTTAAAAACACTTTATTTATGAAATGATTAAAAAATAGTAAAGTACGATTATAAATGCTTGTACTTAATGCCACATACCTTTACACCATATTCCTTTATGAAAATATTAAAACCATACAACCCATTTTTTGAATAATCTATTGATTATATGTAGTCTTAGAATACCCTTTTCCAGGATTGGTGAATCCTCCTTCGATCAATATGAACCTTTCTTCAGGTTAACAGATATAACATAAACTTCCCTATCCTCTGTTATTGATAGAAACATTTATCAAGGGGATATTATTCCACGTAAGAATATATTATTTTCTGTTCTCCTAATTTAATTAATATATTATGATTTAGTTTTACATGATTTTAGGATATGTAATGAAGAATTTATTAAAATGATAATACCCTATAATTATCAAAGGATAATAATAAATAAATACCACATGTTTATCTCATATTATTCTGGGGTGATTGAAAATTAGCGCATGTGGTTTTATAATTACTCATTGAGGAATAAATTTTGAGCACATGCACTGAAATAGATTGATTATTTGGAAATTTTATATGTGAGATAAAATATTATCATATGTGAGGTTCTATTTCTTTTGGAAATAAAATAATTCATTTAGTTATCAGACTCCTTGGTAATTGGATTGATTTGATGAATATGGGAACTTCATTCAGGTGATTATTCCTTGATGATCTTTTTTTGGATGTCAATGACCATGGGGTAGGATGTACTTTACCATTTAAGGCTCTTGTATAAACATTCATTCATGTATGGTTGTTGTGTTAAATTTTTTTGTGTTCTCCATTAATGGTGACAACCTTTCGGTGAGTAAAATGTCACGACACCCTTATATGACCCTTGTTTCTTGGAGAATATGCTTGATGTTTATTCACCTACTGATAAATTGTGATAATATATTTCTCATGATGTCATTTTATGTTTATTTATTATTATATACATTGTTATTTATTATCGTGCCTTTGGCTGCTTACTTCTTGTTATACATGACGGGTGCTCATTATGGTATGATTACCCCTTAGAGAGGAAGTTCACATGATGTGTGATGATGATGATGGTGGATCATGATATCCTTGTTTCTTAGACGTGACCTGACACACATTTTTGATACTATGTAATTTAAAAATACATTATGCACCTTGTAGATATCAACTAATATGGGGAGAAATCTATATACCTTCTAGATAATAAGTAATATATCTATAATTAATGCACCTTGTTCATATTGAGTAGCATGTCAAAAAATATATGTATCTTGGGGGTAATTGTTTTTATATTGACAAACTTGGGGACAGTTCCAAAATTTTCTGACATATCTTTTTATCCTTCTAATATATAGTTAATGTAGGGATGACCAATGGTGTGGAGAGGTTTGATTAGCGCATGACCACTCAAAAGATGAATGTGTGAATATTATTCTTTTTATTAATTTATTATTATCATGGAATACACTTGTAATAAATGACCACATTTGGTAAGGATGAATTTGTGGTTTCGTACTTGGTTTTATTACAGACACTCTACATGGAAATTTTAATGCATGTACATACTTCATGAATAGGTATTCAAGTAAGGGAAAGGGGCTTGTGGTAGATAGGTGGGCCAAGGATCCAGGAGCTGGGAGCAGTACCAGGACAAATATAAGAGGTTTACCAAATTTTTATTTACTATTACCTATGAAATATTTTCTATGGTTTGGCTATCCTCTTTGGGATCCCTTTTGTTTATTTTATGATGAGTATGAAATCTACATAGTTTCCTCAAATTTACTCTGGTTATTTCATTTTGATATATTTTTTTATATTATTTTGTATCTAGATAATTAAACTGAGGGTAAAATCCCCACACGGATAGACTTAAACACTTTTTTCTAGTTGATAGACTCTTATATAAGGGGCTGTACACTTGCGGTTTAGGTGAACAATAGTTCGGACCGCATGACATGGGTTTTCATGTTATAAAAAAAACTGGATTCTAAATTATTACATGAGGAAACTAAAATTTTGAATAGGAACATAAGCTACCTAGAAATTTTGATTTATTAACACCTCAAGGACCACCTATATTAAGTTTGGATAGCTCATATTAATTGGAGTAAAATAATAAAATAGTAATTTATCAAATTTTGATCCCAAGTCAATAAAAGTATATATGTCTATGATTTATCCAGTTTCAATGACTCGAAAGATGACTTATAAAGTATTTATTATATTCTCTGATTATTATAATTATTTATAGGGGAGATATTTATCTTTTGATAGATTATTTCCATGTTTTGTTTTATTCATCTAATAAGTGATTTTAACGAAATTCCCTAGGAAAAATCCAATAAGTGATAATTGATAAAGGGGATTAAAATATTTGAGGAATTCTAAAAATATATGAATAATGGGAGTATGATATATATGAATCACATATAGGATGTATAATAGATGTGTGAAAATGAACATTGGAATTAGGGGTTCATAATAATGGTATTTAGGAAGGGCCAATCTTCTGAAATATTAATTCTACTAAGTCTGATTATGTTTACATACCTAGTCCAAAAAAAATTTCTTGATAGGATGTTGAACCCTGTGATATTGAGTATCAATTTTTATTTATTTGTGGGAGAGTCATAAAGCCACAAATGGTAAAAAAAATTATTGTTTTAAAGGATTGTCAACTTTTTTTAATGTTGTGGATGGAGCCTCTTTTAATTATGAATGAAAAGACCTATTTATATCTTGGTATAATGATGCCCATAAATAACTTGTAGGCCTTAAAACAAGTGTCCCATGAATATGGATTGAAGGCCAATTTCACTATCATTCCTGCATCATCCTACCTATGTGACCGGGTTTGAATCATGCCTACATCATAAATCCCCTATGGGGATTTTAGCATGTTGAACCATGGTCTTTTGGATGCATGAATGTGGGGTGTATCACTCCGGTGCCACACTAACTACAAATGATTTTCAACTTTATTTTCATTAAATCATTTGAATTGGATATAATAATGGGATAATGTGAATCCATAACTAAAATTTCAAAAAGACTTAAATATTTTTATTTTTCTTATTTATCTCATTAATTAATTGGAAAATCTTGACAGTTATTTTTTAATAATGATTTTAAATTTTTAATTGGATTTTTATTCTAATTTTCGTTGTTTTATATCAATTCAAAATTAATTGGGATAAGACTGCCTTGATTAGATTATTTTATGGGTTTTAGGTTAAAGGATGAAAAAGAAAAAAAGGATGATTTTTTTTGGACTCAGTAGTGTGTATGACATTACAATGGTTTTTAAGACTTACAAGTAGCTGCATATGAATCATTTAATAGAAAAAATTCTAATAAAAACACTAATTATTATACTATTTATATAAAGGAGATGCAATAAATTATTTATGAAGATTCTTATTGGGGATCTTTCAACATAAATTCTATGGGAGTTTAAATTTTCCATTTTCTATAATTCATCTTTAGTGAATGAATAATATAACTATTGTGGTTGATCTAATTTTATTTTCCCCACCACTATTAATGAATTGTCTAATAAATATTTAATTTTCATATACATTATTTCTATGGAAGTAATATACTTACATAAAAAATTTTTGGTCTCTATTTTTATTCACATTTAAATTATATTATATTTTTCTTTATTTTCACACATAGTCCACCAATCTCATCTTTACTACCCATATAATGAAGGTTAGTGGGTAGAAATAGAAGTGATTACATATTTTTGATCACTAAGGAATGTTAAGGGTGGGTACTGTTGTGATAATTACACCCCGTTCAAGTTCAAATTACCAAGAGAGGATGATTAGCTTAGGTTTTAGTTTTTTAGAGAGAGTGAGATAGAGAGTTATGTGGAATCGTGATTTAACAAGTATGTGATGGAAGTATTTGAGGTGAGATAAATATTTAAAAATATAAATTCTAACAAAAAAATTATTTTTTGTATTATACCCAATTATTCACTATTTTTAGGAGATACTAAACCAATAAAATTCAAAATAAAATATAAAAATAACTCTTTATAATGTGGAGAGAAACTGAATCCAAATTTTAATACATTTATAGGGGTAGGAAATGTGTTTACTTCATGGACAAGAACAACTACAATTTTAGAGTGGTATCATCTTCTTCATTGTGTAGGATTGTATTCATGGAATGTTGCTTCAGTATATACTATGATATTGTATATAACTCCCCTAAAATTTTCTTAAGTATCCCTCTAGTCATATTATATTTACATAGTGTGAGATAATTTTAATATATCCACTAAAAAATATCTTGAATATTTCTAGGCATGATGTTTTTATTTTGACATGTATCTTGAAACACCAAATATGAGAAATGATATGAACTTCCTAAAACTATGTGATGGAACCTTATAAAATAATTCTGAATGCTTGGGTCTATTTTTCATATTGTGAATCACTCTTACATAGTTTTAATTGATTCTTATGAAACAAATCCTTAGGGTGGGGCACATGGATCTTGTAATGAACTATAAATTTACACTACTTCGAAAAATTACTATAGATATCAAAATATTCTTCATTTTTTTAAAACAACTTATTTATAAAAATTTAATATTGCAACCTATGATCAAAATAATCTCCACCTTGGGATTTTGTTATCAGTATGCAGATATTGGTATGTACGATGTGGAATACTGTAACATATAATAATTATCCTCCAATAATCAAATATCATTCACCCAAATATTTTTTTATTTCTCTTTTTGTGTCCCCCCTTTGTCACTCTCCCACACCAAAAAAATTCCAAAGGGTTTTGTTCTCTAGATTTGAATTATTCAAATATTCACTATTCGATACAAAGTAAAGACAAAAAAATCCATAGGGCTATATGAGTAAATAAATCTTATAGAAACATCAGAAAGAGTTAACCACTTATATGTTTTTCAAAATTATATCATATGACCAAACCTCTGATTTTCTCCTAAGACCCCACGAATAGTGTCTCCCCAATCTTCATTCCCAAAAAATAATAATATACTGCATGCACAAACAATATACAAATACAAAATTTGATACAATAAGGAGAGGGTTAATTCTAACATCATTAGTTTGAAGAGATAGGTTGAAATCCATCGTTTAAACAATCACTCTTGAATATAGGATACACTATTAGTTTGGTGAAGATATCTTCCACCAAATTTTAAATTTCTACAAATTCAATTTTAATAATATTATTATCTACCCTTTTTTTATAAAATGATATCAGATATCAATATACACTATTTAAGAAAGATGAAATTAATTTTTATTCAAATCAATAATACTTTTTTGTCTCATAGAATTATCATTTCCAATTACACCACTTCCCCAATGTATTAAAACCACTACATCTTCTATATAAGTTGTGTATATGATTTTTTGATTGATATATAATCTAAATATATTATAAGTAATTAAATAAAATCTTTTTTAATACTGAACCTTCTGAAAAAAAATTCCAATGTAAAACGCACCAATATTTTTGTATTTTCAATTCAAAATTTCCCCAAACCAATCTATAACGAAAATTTCTATAAATTCTAGATTTGTTCAAGACATGAAAAAAACCATAATTTAGTGTTCTGTAAACCTTTATAATTAATAATTTCACTTCAATTTTTTTTTATTTCTATGTAAAACACTAAAATCATACTACCAAGATCATTGAAAATAAAATTTCTTCCCTTGTCTCAGTAATCTAGAGTAAAATACCAAAAATATATTCTCTATAAATTAGAGTACACTCCTTTTATATCCTGATGATTACAATTTTTTTCAATCTTATATTTGAGTTGAAGGTATTTTTTCAATCTTATATTCTAAATTTTATCAAGAATTCCTTCACATATTTGACCTATGATATATATAAACTACCTTGTATGATGTATTTTTAGCGTAAAAATAATGTTAAATCTCAAATCAATGACATCTCAGATTATAAACCCATTAATTGAGTAAAAATATAAACTGAATTTTAATTCATTCCTCCAAATATGATGTCATCCATATTCACCATTACCATGAACTATTCTCTATATGAAATCCTAACACAGAGGTTGTGATCAACACATCCTATCTTGAAATCCATCTATATATATAACTTTTCCATACTTACACATTAATAATATTACGCGAGTCACCATGATCTCCTTGAATTTTTTCTATAATTTTAAAGACATTTTCTTCCAAATACATTGATATATTACAAATTGGGATTCATTCCATGCCACATTTATTATGTATTCTTCTAATCTTGTAGTCTATGTAACAATATATTATGTTTATAAATAGCCACTTTCTTTACTTATTTAGATTAGTGACAAGTGAGGAAATATTATATCACAATTATTCATTCCATGGTGTAAACCATTTGGTTTTTTCTTTCCAACACACCATTCTGTTGGGGACTTCACATCAAATATAATTCATATTTAATAATAATATTTTCATGTTAATTTCTACCCACATAGGATGCAAACTCTATCCCACAATTCGATATCAATATATTCAAAGTTATTATATTTTAACAATATGTTATTCATCAAGATATTGTTATGTAATCATACACTTCCATATTTGATTATATAAACATGGAAAAAATGCATCTAATGATAATAATATTTTTTTAAATACTTATTACTATATGTTTTTCTCAATTAATTCAACCATAAACATCTATTTGGTCCAAACTCACAAACCTGAATCTATTTTCTTATTTGGAAAATAATAATTTCATTCCATCTTTCCTCTAAATAACGATTCAAAAACACTATCTCAATATCTATTCAACTATGAAATATCAACCACAAACATAAATATTGAAAAAAACCACGCTCTACTAGTGAATATTGAAAATTATATAGTTCTATAAACAGTTTTCTTATTCTACTTTAATAATATATGAATTAGATTTTTCATCGACAAGATATACATTTCCATTTTTCCTCTAGTATTTTATTTGAGAATTATTAGTTATACTTTTGATTTACATAGTTTATGATTGAATTTGAAATTGAAATCAAAATAATAAATTTGAATAACAATCAATAAATAATCACAAAGCCCATTAATATAAATTATTTGACTATTATTCAGTTCATCATTATATATCACGGTTTTGAAAAAAACATATTTAACAGTACCCCATTTCTGAGATGTATTATTCTATCATCTATGACCTTTATATTCATTATCAATTTCATATTACCAATCACGTATGATGAATACACACTGTCTAGTATCCATGTGATACTATTCTTTGAATCTTTAAAAGAATTTTTTTCTAAATATTCCATTTTTTATTCTTCCTCTCTATCAATGAAATTCCCCTATGATTTGAGACATGTATTGATATCTTCAAATTTTCATCAATACCAGCTATTATAAAAAATTATTCTTCCTTAGGTGGATACTTATTTTCAAAGGAACTAAATTTGATTGTCTTAAATTCATTATCCATTTAATTCCATAACAATATCAACATATTCCCTTCTAGAAATTTATTACATAATGCCTAATGTATTAGTAATTAAAATAGTAATCATACAATGAATTTATATTCAGATAAAAATAATTCATTTTAACCCTTTTTTAATTTTAATTTCATCTCATCTTATATAAATATCATCATAAACACAACAAGATATAGTGAGGCCACAAAGACTATAAAAATGGGAATTAATAAAAGAACATATCCTATTTTTCTATTCCAAGATAAATCATCAAATGTTTAATAACCTATAGAATATTGATAAATTCTTTATAGTTCAAAAACTTATGTCTTCATTAGCCACCATATGTTAATCATATTTACTAATTTTTTTTGGATGTTTGACTATAAAAACTAGTAGTAGTTTTACTCATATAACATGGTCTTGGAGAAGTTAACATTACATCTAAAATTATATTGCCTCAATTTTCCCTTTTATTCAAAAATTTATATGATAATTTTCCAAAATGAAACATTATCCTATAACAATCACTTTTAATATTTGATTCAATATTATTTATAAATGATACCAATTCCTCCTCAAGTGTTTCTATTTTCAAAACAGTCACTTAAAAAGATATATTCATATCATTAATGATTTTTTTACTTTAATTATCATTTTTTAATTCATATTTTCCATATATCTTAGATTTTTTTCCAATATTCACCACCTAATTTTTCAATATGATCAACCTCTTCAATTTCATAAATATTTCACAGAAATTACTCTAAAAAAATTAATTTTCATATTATTATTTATCCATAGATCAAGTTCCTCAAGAGCTCCTTCTAATTATACTTTTAGATATATATAAGTCTCTATAGTACATCATTGAATCCTTCAACAATAACCTTGTATTTTTCTACCAATTCCATCATAACATCTTATATGTTTGAGAAAAACTCATTCTCTATGTCTTCTACTGGATCCAATCTAACGTCCTATTTTTATTTTCAAATAAGCACATTTATAGAAAACTTATTAGATCATGAAATATAATAAATGTAATTTTTCTAGGGGGAAGTGTTTTCTTTTATTTTTGTAAGAACATAGATTCACCCCTTATTTATCAATCGTGTTTAGAAATATTACATTGATGTACCAAACTCTTAAACAATTAATAAAATATAATGGTATCTCACCATAATATATACCCTTAACACCGTCATGATACCTTATAATAAGGGATAATAAAACATTATAGAAATTATATTCTACTTAAAATTATTAAAATACTATTTTATCAACTAATTTGAATTATCTCACTTTATATGAGTGTTCTAAAGATCTCTTCATCATCATCAAAATCACATATGTATAGATCATGCTATATATGTCAAAAGAGAAAACCCTTCATGATTTATTCCTTAATGTGGGGGAAACCATTGGATTATATATTAGTGGAAAACCTTAGTTAAATTTCATTAAATTATCATAATTATTTAACTCATGTGTAATTCTACATATTTCACCAACAACATTATTGATATATTTAAGGAAAGATTCCATAGTTTTATATGAATTAAATTTTAGGTTATCAAATCCATTTTAAAAAACCATAATTTTTTTTACTTTTTATCCCCTTAATTAAAGTCAAAATGTTTATCTTAAACACCACTAGGTATGGGAAAATCCACCACCTTCATATATATTTTATTTTATTGAGCTCTTAGTAATGAATTTTGATCCTTAGTATATTTATTTAAAATTTTTTAATCTTTTTCCCATGTAGATCTTCCAGTGGGATCATAAAATTGAATTTCATGTACCATTGTTGAGTACACATCGATCCCAAGGGGACATAGTTGTTATCTCAGACTACTTTTCAAAATTTCATAGTTACACCCCTAAAATAAGGGAATTTCATTTTTAATGATAGTATTCTCCAGGATACTAGCTATCTATGAATAGATTCAAGGAATAAACTATGGATTTGATATACCAAATTACCACTTATTCAATAGAAAATTATTTTAAGATTTGGGGAGAACTAAATACTCAAACTAGGTCACCAACCTCTTCCTCTATTCTACACTCTACTTTCAAGAGGGATACAAAGTTTATTATCGAGAAATAAGTCAATCTGAAATGATTGTTATCTAATTTATAAACACTAAAAAAAAGGGTGATCCCCCTATTTCTCTAGTATTTACTTCTATATATATCAATGAAATGAATTGTAGATCAAAAATATAATCCCAAGTTTCAATGATAATATGATTGATCACACATCACTAATAATACAATTCAATAACCCTCACTGATGTTATAATGATTCTTTATATTTAAACATCCTCTCACAATTTTTTTATATTAAAAAATTTTATTTTCATAGTAGTATCTTCTATATGAAAATGTTATTTTTGTTCAAAAAATTAAATTCAGATAAATCCAACATTAAAATTAATTTAATTAAATTATATCTATTGAAATACCCTCCAAAAAATCTGTAATGTCCAGACCCTAATGCCACTAAATTATTCCTCTGATCTGGTTTTCCATGAGGCCTGAATTTAGCCTCTCCATATTCTAGAGGCTGGAAAATAGTAGTAAGGGGATAATGTGTGTCATTTGAGCGAATATTCACTCATATTAGTGTAAAAATATGTGGATTACTATTGGTGTGGAATACAAGTGTAAGAAATTGGTGATATATGAGAACCAAAAAGATTTCTATTCATTTTTCAATTGTTTGGGTCACTCTTTGGCGGTTTTATAAAGGGGATCCCCCACTAATGCGTTGGAGGTTCATCTTCAAGAGAACCATGTTACTCCAATAAGAGAGGATGATTCAAAGGGTAATGATCCTAAGGTTGGTGTGATGGAAGTTTCAGATCTGGCGGCTTTGGGGTCAAAAGGAAGTGGTTGGGGACCACCTCTGTCATGTCTTGCGGTAAAGGGTCTTCCAGATGGTGTCCAAAAGGTGACTATTGAGGATATATAGGTTTCTGAACCATCAAGTGCTACAATTAATCAAGTTAATCCGAAGTTGAAGTGTTCTGTAGGTTGAGGTAGGATTTGGAGGGGCCCTTTAATCTCAATTTTAATAAAGATACCATATTGGTCTATATGGAGGATCCTATAGAGTAGAACATGGATGGGGAGAAGAGAGTTATGGAATAGATGGGGGGAGACAGAAGAGTAATCTTCAGTTTGGATGTGCCCAATCCAAATAGTGTTGGGGTAGCAAGGGGCTTAGACCCTTCGGTCATGCCCTCTCTAATTTTGAGCAATAGGTTTGAAGGCATTTGTGAAGGCATGTTGGAAGCAGGTTTGAATGTTGATACTGTGGTAGGGGTGATGATTATGGGTACTTCCTGAAAGGGCACAATGTTGGATGTTTGGGCCATGAGAAAGTTTCTATGGCCATGGAAGAGCCTCATAATGTGGTTAGGTGTCATTCGTTGATTAAGAGTAACATGATAGACCAGAGAAGGGGGAATAATAATGGATGAAAGGATAATGTCTTGAAGAACCTCCTCAACAAAGGGAGGGACCTTTCTGGGGGTGATTAAGAAAATGCGAGTGGTCTTGCCAATCATTCCTACAATGACATTGTGCATAATGTGAATAAAAGGATGACTGAGTGTGAAGGATCTTTGTCCACTACACTAAGAAGAAGAAAAATAAAGGACTACTCCTACCTACCATGACTGGTGAGTACCATATATTCCTTTATGTTGGATAGCAGGTTGATTCATTCTTTTAAAATCGATAGCTTAGTCAAGCAACCTTATCTAGTGTATCATTCACTGGACTAGCTGAGGATCCCGAATCAAAGTTATAATCCTTTGAGGTAGCACAAATCAGCTTCTGAATGGGAATCAGCTACTATGGAAGATGACTCATGTGTGGGATGTGGTTATGAGTATGGATATTATGATATGCAGTATTGTTCTAGTTTGTTTGGATTCTGTTTTGAATTGATGTGTTTGTTTTTTGAATATTGTAAGTCATGATCCTGTATGGTTTAAGGGTTGTGCAGTTTCTCACATTTCCTAAAAGTGTTTGTAAATAAAAAAATTTATAAATTTATGGATATCGAATACATACAATATTGGTAACCCACTTGGATGACCATATATATAGGAGTACATAAAAGGAAACTAAAATAAATTTACAAGACTAAAATAGAAACTCTGGTGTAGAAAATATAATTGGTATCCAAGACACTTCTGAACTACATAATATCAATCATAAGAATCCACATGATCAGCTCTTCCCAATCATTAAACTCTAGGCCTCATCCCAAATAACCATGAATATGTTCTTAACAGAAAAAGAATACATAAGGTGTGCATTCAAACCCAGCTGTACGTACAGGGGTGAGAAAAAATATTAGTAGGCCACATGGATAATGAATCTAGGCCCTAAAATGTGATTATCATACCTGAGAGAAATATAAAGACAAATAAATCATATATACATAATATAAAAAACTCCACAACCAATTCTTGGGATAGTGACCCCAATCATTTGGAAAAAACACCACATTATATGAGTACATGTATGAATTGATATATATACATTTACATGTATATATATGTATATTCTCATACATATACACATACATGAAATAAATAAAAGAATAATCAACACAATATCTTTGAGCAAGCTACATCACCATAGGGGGATTCATGTCCTATCCCTAGGTCTACTCATACTCGCCTCCAATCACTATAATAGAGGATACCATATACAAATGGATACTCATGTAGTTTTTATTTTGTACAGCCTTCCAAGGCTCACTGTAAATATGAAACCTTATACCCAAGATAACTATAAAGTAGAAAAACATGCTTGATATTGTCTTCTCTAACAACTATAATCTGATACCCATAAAAGGGCTATCTTTAATGCATGATTTAACATCCAATACGTCCTAAGTTGATTAATCTAGTGGCATACCTAAAGATCTAGATATAATGTATAAATACCAAGGAATATTTATCTTGTTCGGCCATCAGGGGATGGATCCAAGGTATAAAGTCCAAGGCATCCACTCAAGTCCTAAGAGAATATCCATAAACACTCAATAATAATTTTGGTGGATCACAAGGAGCATATCAAAGGAGCATGTCATAGGTTTTACATGAACAACAGAGTATAATAGTCCTTGGAATACAATGTGAAGTACCACAGGCTAGATCCTGGTGGTGTCAATGTCCCTAGAATCCAATATAAGACCCAACATGTAGGATCTAGGGAGTAGAAATGTCCTTGGAATCCAATTTTAGACAAAAAAATTTTGATATGGTGAATAAAAATGTCACAGGAATCCAATAACATAATGATTAACGATTGGATCCAAGGAGTAGAAATATATGATGCATTCAATCAATAAAAGGGAATCATAAAATATCAATAGCCAAATCCCAAAATCATTCCTATGAATCATAAATCAGTAAGTACTATAAGCCAATTCCTAGGTAGCACATCTTGGAATTTCTAAGAAAATTATCACATTTCATTGGACCCAACATCCAAAAACTAGGAAAATTATTTGGCTATCAGCTCTACATTAGCAGTAAACAATTGAATGCATAAAAAGGAGTGTGGGTGGCCGATCTGACAACCCATCACTACCTCCACAACCTCTCCAAATTACATGTTTGGAAAGAGTTTGAAGGTGAAAACTGCTACCATATCTACCCAAGAAGTATGTACTAGCTCGGGGTCTCTCCAACATCAAGGAAACCTTTAGGTCCCTCATGTCATAACATAAGAGAGGCATCAAACTCGGGATCCTTAGTAGTGAAGGTAAAAGGTTGAAACCTATACGGTATCCTAGACAGAAAGAAAATAGAGGCATACTATAAAAGATCCTAGATGATTGAAATCAAATAGAGGAATCCTATATAGGATCTTCTATGTTTAAATACCAGAATAGGCATCCAACGTGGGATTCTTGAGAATAGTTAATCTCATGACCTATCATGAAAGAAGTGAACATATCACCAGGGAGACATAAAAAAGGAATATCTATAAAGCATCGGTCTAGAGAGATAGCTCATGGATCATCGAAAATCAAATTCTCACTCTCAAGATATAATTGGATTTGATTATTTGATAAAGAACATATTTATTTAAGAAAAACTGAAACACCACATAGGAGTTATCAAAGAACCTCATGGGTTTCACCGTCGAGATATATGTAGAAATATACTCAAAATTGAATTATTATGTGTCCAATTATAAAAATTGGGTGAAACAATATTCAAATATAGGAAAAACCAGAAAGAGGGTAGAAAAGGAGGAGTACACAATGTGTCATCCCAAGAACATGATGTGTACTTCAGCCAGACGCATGTAAAAGTCAATGTATATTGATTATACCCTATATGTAACACCCCAGGTAAATAATGAATATGAAATTTTCATATTTATCCATATTTGTGAATAAAATATTAATATGACTTTAAAAGGGACGCTATGCTCGATGGCGTACCCAACACGCAACAACGAGTTTCTTAGGAATCTTACGTTGCACTCTAATAATAAAATAATATTATTTCAAATGGTAGTTAACATGTAGCCGTTGTATTGGAGGGAATGGATACAAATAACTAAAATATGATTATATATGTTTTTTAAATGTTTTTACATTTATCCAATAAAATCTAAAAGGCTTAAAATACGGAAAGAATTCAATTTTAGGCGTATATGCCCTAGCTTTCGCTAAAGGTTCACTTATCGCCTTTTAATGGAGAACTGTCATTAAATATAGTTTTGTTCACTCTTAAACATTCTTTTGGACCAAATAAAAATCTTACTAAGAATCGGGACATCAAATTTTACTTTGTGTAATTTTTTGGTATTTTTCCGATAAAGTTCATTTTTTAATGAATTGTGTAAAATGTTGTATTTTAATTCAAAACCACTTTTTAATATAATTTATTTATATGATTAGATTATATTTTGAATTGGTTTTAAAGTGAAATTAGAAAATATTTTTACCATTAAATCCAATAGTGGTCGTTGGAATCAATTTCACTTTGAAATCAGACTTAAACTAGTGTCAATCTTTTGATACTTATTGTTTCATAAAACACGCTATTTGTCATGACAGCGGGAATTAATTATTAAATTAAATAATGTGACTTATATGTTTTTAATTTTGTAAAACGGACTTCATTTTTGAATTCACAATATCAAATATAGCTTAGGGTGAATTTTTGGGATTTTTCTGAAAAACTTCAATTTTTGATGAATAGTGAAACCACTAAGTGGTACTTATAAAAACTGATTTTCCGTTTAAATGAAATTTTTCCATCATTGTGTTTTTATTTTCAAAAATCCGACATACATGGTTGTCATTAAGAAGTAAAATGTGGTTCAATGAGATTAAAATAATTTTTTGTGAATAGTAACTTATTAAGTTTTTAATCGCGATTAGTGGTAATTAGTGTAGTTTAAGGTAAAAATAATACTTTAATAAAATGAGATGAGCTTGAAACATGTCTTACCCTAATGTTTTGTATCATGGCCGACCAAGACAAGCCATGGGTCAACTTGGGGACCCCATGGATCCACTTTGGTTGGGAAATGACATAAATAACATTTTATTTAATGTAAAAGTAAAATTGACACAAACATGATATGTTTTACTAAAACAATTGTTAATTGGGGTTATACAAGCCATATTTTTGATTATAAATATTAATTGGAAAGATAAAAAGATTTTCTACATCATATTATTTTTTTATAATTTTTAGACATTAAATAAATTAAATTATTTATGACATAATAATGATGCAGCGATGACATCATTATTTGACGATTTAAATAAAATGGAAAGATAATGTAAAATCTATGAACTACACATGTCCAAAACATATTGTATGAGTTGATTTAGAAGACTTATCACCTTATCCACTAATTATATCAATGTGGGACCTTTTGAAACCGAAACACATTTTCAAATAAAGTAATATTTCTTTACTTTCCAAAAGTGCCCCTCCTCTCCTCTTATAAAAGGCCCCCACCTCTACCTCATTTAACACACTCCTCAAGCCTTTGGCTCGGCCAAACCCTGCCCATTTACTCTCTACACATCTCTCTCCTCATCCTAGATGATTCCCATTGGGCATAATCCTTTCAAAGGAATCCTTTAGGCTCAAATCAAAAGGAGTTACACTTTTAAAGGTAAATCATTCTCTCATGTTCATTTGTTTTATTTTGCTTCTACAACCCCCTAAACTCTTTTTATTTACTTATTTTGTAACAACACCAGTATCTTCAATATACTAGGATGTTGTTATAAGATTTATTCGAGCTACACTCTCACACAACTACATCAAATGGTTAAAGAACATACGGTTTCCGTGGATGGTGAAATTCTGCCTCCCGAAATGATGATTGTTCAATACTCATTTAACACCTTCAAAGGTGGCCATTATGATGTAACTATTTTTATATATGATATATAATATGTTTATGTTTTATTTATGCTTCTGTATTTTTCATTTTTGTCTCACCTTTATGGCTTCCATTATGGGTATACGCGATATCTTCATTTAAGGAAGTGCGGACTACCACCCCGTCAAAGTGATTTGATTCGTTAAATACCATATGTGGGATGTATAAAGGATGGAAATATGATATTATATATGATATTATACTGGAATTATAATATACCTTTATATCATTATTATTCCATTCTATAAAATACGAAATAGAAATGAAAGTAGCATTCATGCGTACGTACGGCTTACCGTCTCCATGAACGGTGCATTTCATTTCTTACCTCTAAATGATTATGTAATTTTATAAATGCATGAATGTACTTGATATATATGACATAAATGATATCTACATAATGAATACAATTCTGGATATAATAAACATTTGGCCACACGAACAACATGTAATTGTAAGAAGTCCACTTTCGACTTAAGAACCAAATATCAGCAAAACAAATATTATTAACTTAAATGATTACATAATGTTTATGACATGGTAATAAGTGGTATAAAAGTAATAATGAACTTGAAAAAGTTTCTTAAGGAATTAGAAATTAACTCAAGTTTATTATTCAGGAGATTAAAGAACGATCGGGTCAAGTCGGACCCGAGGTAAGGGATCCTACACCTCTCTTTCTTTTTAAGTACACTCTTTTATGTCATTCCTTTTAAAGCTCGTCTTTCTTATTATTGGGATGATATTTTATATGAAATTTACTGTAATTTTTATGTTCATGTGATGAGAGACCCTATTCTCTCTCATAAATCCATTTTGGACGTTTTGAGTGGCACCGTTAGGCTGCCGAACTTTCGTAAGAGATCTAACCTCTCTCTTTCTTTTTAAGTACTCTCCTTTATGTCACTTCTTTTAAACTCCTCCTTGCAATGTTGGGGGATTTTCTTTTATATTACACTTTCTGTAAATTCTATTGTAATATGATGGGATAATATATTTGATCTCATCAATCCATATTCGAAAGTTATATGTGGCGCCGTTAGGCTGCCGAGTTTTCGTAAGGGATTTTTCATCTCACTTTTATTCCCGTGAGATTTATGCTACATTCGCCACAAATTTCATTGAGTGGTGTATGTAGTGACCATTATTCTACTATTTGTGTAATATACTTTCATTTATGAGTATTTACATCAATGATCTATTGTCCTTCTTTCATGGGATGTATGTTTTGAAAGATACCCAAGTCAGTAAGGGAACCTTTCACCCTCCTTTTTTTTAAAAGACTTCTTTTGTTGGGTCTTTTAATTTACATATTTTTATGTTGGGATATGTTCTCATATATCCTTATTGATGTAAATTTTATGTCCAAGTGATGAGATACTCTTTTTATCTCTCATCAACTCTTTTTGATGTGATGCCGTTAGGCTGTTAAGGGAACTTTTTAACCCAATTTCGATTTCTTTGGGTTCAACATGTAGTCATTGAATATGTCGTCCATTGAATATGTGTGAATGACCTTTTATTGTTTTACACTTAATATCCACTTATATTGGGTGTATTTATATTTGTCACACATATTTTTGAGATTGATTTGTCCTTAATTTAAGGACACCTTCTTTATAAGGGATTTCATCACATTTGACATTTCTATTGAGGGTTCATTGTTGTTATGCACCAATTCACTCTTATATGGTGTATATACTGTCCTTTAGAGTATTATATCATGCATCCATTTATTCTCATGATATTATAAAGTTTTGACTAAATTGTTTTCCTCAACTATTGTATTCAAGTGTCTCTAATTTTGGTAAAACCCCTTTAACCAAAATATCGTTTTAAATGTTTTAATTATTTGTTCTTATTAATATCCATGTTTTCAAAATGGTTTTAAGGATTTATTTATATGGATATTAATGGATTAAAATTTCAAGCTTCAAGGTGGTATGGGACACTTTGATTCAAAAATCTCTTTATTAAATGTTTTAAATGGTTTTGGAAATGGTTTCTTTTTGAATGGATTCAATATTTCAATATACTAAAATGTTATATTGTGATTGAAATGTGGAAATGTTATGTTTCCTTTATGCATGTTTTATGTGACACATTTATGTTATGGTTCTTGGGCATTGTTATGAAAATGGGTGGTTCCGTGATAAACTAAGGGCGGGTGAGCCCGTTATAGCTCCCCAATGCATTGGGTAACGCGAAGGAGTGAAACGTTAAGGTTTCTCCGAAGAGATTTAGGGAATATATTGTGATGGGTATTCCAAACGTAACCAAGAGGGTTACTCCCTACGTAAGAATGTTATGAATGCCTCAAGTTACCTTTATGTATTATGTTTTCTATGATTTATTCATGATTTGATATGCCTATGTTTTATGGGTAAAGTGTGATTTCATTCTAATGTATATATGAACTCATGTTTCCTTTCCATATTTTTATAACTCTTACTGAGCTTTTTATGCTCATCCCAAGTTTTTGAAATGTTTTTCACAGGTCAAGGGAAAGGTACATGATGTGATGATAGTGTCAAGGATGTTTCAAGAAAGAACCCATGTTTTATTTTAAATATGTTTCCGTTGATGGGAAGAATGAATACTGTCTTTTATGTAGCCACTTTGTTTAAATGTGGAACGTAATGCAAGTTTCATGATCTAATTCTCTAAAACTCTAAACCTGAAAAGATCCTCAATGTGTAATCTTGTAATAACTCAAGATTAAGTAAGGTTTAAGGCTGGGGCCTTATAGTTGGTATCAGAGGTCGGTTTAGATAACTTTAGAGGTTAGGTTATTCTTTAAGCATAAGTGACATTACCATAATGGTTAGGATTTCAGAAAGAGTCCTAGTTTTAGATAAAGTGAATGAGTAAGTGTATCTTAGTGTTTACCTTCCTCATTAGTACATGATGGTTTTGTTGATATACTCACACTGACATTTTTATTTTTAGTGAATGGATGGATCTAGAAGGCACCAAAGAGACAACAGGATTGAAGGAAACTGTGGTGGTTCTCTGATTAAGATACTAGATAAAATGGAGGATTCAATGAGGAAACTCGTGGTTGTTCTAAACCAAATATCAAGGAGTCATGATCAACCACTTCAACCGTGGTGAGTTCTCTAATGCATTATGTACGAGATGGCCAACCCGATGTGGAAATTCAGGTAATAATTATTAAGGTAACCATTAGGGTTTATATGATACTTAATTTTTAGGTAATTATGGGTTACTCTATGATATGATGGAAAATGAAAGGAATGAGATAAACTTGAGGTTAAAATATGTTATGTTTATTTTTGAAGATTTTATCTCATTTTGGGGAATGTTTTAAGAATTATATAGTTTTGGAAAAAAGGACAACACGTAGACCGTGTGACATCCCGTCGCGTCGGACAAAGCTGTGGGAATCAAACCCACAACCAATGTGCGACTGGTATTTATCGTCTACCACTGGACTACATGAAGTCCCTGGTTAGTTTGACTGATTCTTTTTAGTTATATGATTTTATGAATTAAGAGTAAGTTGATTTTGGGTTATTTATGAAAATGATTAACCTATCATGGAGGATATGTGATTAGGATAATTACTTTTCAATATGAGACTTTAGGAGCAACTGATGTTGTTTGGAGATAAATGTTATGATTTAACTTGGAAGACTATCTGACTAAATCTTTCAAATATTTGGGTTTCAATCTTAGATTGGTTTACTTTGAAGAATTTTATGGACAAATTGATTATAGAATGGTTCTCGTTGATCTTTGGGTTTTGTTGGGCAAATTTTGGAGATTAAGAATAGATTTTCTTTTTATAAAGGGTTATCCTTTTCTGGATTATCTAATCTTGTACTAGCCTTTTTGGTTTTGGTTTTGGTTAAAGTATAAAGACATGGGAAGTATATAGTTCTATTTTGTGGATTAGGTGATTCTCTAGATGTTTATTATAGTACTCTTAATGTGAACAAGTCTTCCTAAATACTCATCTTTTGGAGAAAATATGAGTTTGTGTAAGGAATCTAATAAAAGTTGAAAGTCAATATGATAAGTGATTATGTTTCCTTATGAATAAATTCATCAATAAAAAGTAACTTTAAACAAAAATGTTGTCTATTAACTTTTCCTACTGGGAATCGAATACCGTTTAACCCATCACAAGTTTTTGATTTTCTCGTGGTTAACTTTCTCCTAAACATGTTTTCTATCACTCTCCATCAGAACATGACCCTTTGTTTTTTCCTCCATGTCCATATTTTCATACTTGGAATCCTATTATGGGTTAACTCGGGTGACCTTTGTACTTATCTTTCTTTTTTTTAAGAGTTTTTTTTACCGACTTTTGTTCCGATGTGGGACTTTCAAGGATGTTTCCAAGCGCAATTTTAAAATTGCGAGGACGCAATTTCCAAAAGGGGGGAAGGATGTAACACCCCAGGTAAATAATGAATATGAAATTTTCATATTTATCCATATTTGTGAATAAAATATTAATATGACTTTAAAGGGGACGCTATGCTCGATGGTGTACCCAACACGCAACAACGAGTTTCTTGGGAATCTTACATTGCACTCTAATAAAAAAATAATATTATTTCAAATGGTAGTTAACATGTAGCCATTGTATTGGCGGGAATGGATAGAAATAACTAAAATATGATTATATATGTTTTTTAAATGTTTTTACATTTATCCAATAAAAGCTAAAAGGCTTAAAATACGGAAAGAATTCAATTTTAGGCGTATATGCCATAGTTTTCGCTAAAGGTTCACTTATCGCCTTTTAATTGAGAACTGTCATTAAATATAGTTTTGTTCACTCATAAAAATTCTTTTGGACCAAATAAAACTCTTATTAAGAATCGGGACATCAAATTTTACTTTGTGTAATTTTTTGGTATTTTTCCGATAAAGTTCATTTTTTAATGAATAGTGTAAAATGTTATATTTTAATTCAAAAACACTTTTTAATCTAATTTATTTATATTATTAGATTATATTTTGAATTGGTTTTAAATTGAAATTAGAAAATATTTTTACCATTAAATCCAATAGTGGTCGTTGGAATCAATTTCACTTTGAAATCTGACTTAAACTAGTGTCGATCTTTTGATACTTATTGTTTCATAAAACACGCTATTTGTCATGACATCGGGAATTAATTATTAAATTAATTAATGTGACTTATATGTTTTGAATTTTTTAAAACGGACTTCTTTTTTGAATTCAGAATATCAAATATAGCTTAGGGTGAATATTTGGGATTTTTCTGAAAAACTTCAATTTTTGATGAATAGTGAAACCACTAAGTGGTACTTATAAAAACTAATTTTCCGTTTAAATGAAATTTTGCCATCATTGTGTTTTGATTTTCAAAAATCCGACATACATGGTTGTCATTAAGAAGTAAAATGTGGTTCAATGAGATTAAAATAATTTTTTGGTGAATAGTAACTTATTAAGTTTTTAATCATGATTAGTGGTAATTATTGTAGTTTAAGGTAAAAATAATACTTTAATAAAATTAGATGAGCTTGACACATGTCTTAACCTCATTGGTTGTATCATGGCCGACCAAGACAAGCCATGGGTCAACTTGGGGACCCCATGGATCCACTTTGGTTGGGAAATGACATAAATAACATTTTATTTAATGTAAAAGTAAAATTGACACAAACATGATATGTTTTACTAAAAAAAATTTTAAGTAGGGTTATACAAGTCATATTTTTGATTATAAATATTCATTGGAAATATAAAAATATTTCCTACATCATAGTAATTTTTTTATAATTTTTAGACATTAAATAAATTAAATTATTTATGACATAATAATGATGCAGCGATGACATCATTATTTGATGATTTAAATAAAATGGAAAGATAATGTAAAATATATGAACTACACATGTCCAAAACTTATTGGATGAGTGGATTTAGAAGCCTTATCACCTTATCCACGAAGTATATCAATGTGGGACCTTTTGAAACCGAAACACATTTTCAAATAAAGTAATATTTCATTACTTTCCAAAAGTGCCCCTCCTCTCCTCTTATAAAAGGCCCCCACCTCTACCTCATTTAACACACTCCTCAAGCCTTTGGCTCGGCCAACCCCTGCCCATTTACTCTCTCCACATCCCTCTACTCATCCTAGAGGATTTTCATTGGGAAGAATCCTTTAAAAGGAAGCCTTTAGGCTCAAATCAAAAGTAGTTACCCTTTTAAAGGTAATTCATTCTCTCATGTTCATTTGTTTTATTTTGCTTCTCCAACCCCCTAAACTCTTTTTATTTACTTCTTTTGTAACAAAACCAGTATCTTCAATATACTAGGATGTTGTTATAATATTTATTCGAGCTGAACTCTCACACAACTACATCAAATGGTTAAAGAACATACGGTTTCCGTGGATGGTGAAATTCTGCCTCCCGAAATGATGATTGTTCAATACTCATTTAACACCTTCAAAGGTGGCCATTATGATGTCACTATTTTTATATATTATATATAATATGTTTATGTTTTATTTATGCTTATGTATTTTTCATTTTTTCTTACCTTTATGGATTCCATTATGGGTATACGCGATATCTTCATTTAAGGAAGTGCGGACTACCGCCCCCTCAAATTGATTTGATTCGTTAAATACCATATGTGGGATGTATAAAGGATGGAAATATGATATTATATATGATATTATACAGGAATTATAATATACCTTTATATCATTATTATTCCATTCTATAAAATACGAAATAGAAATGAAAGTAGCGTTCATGTGTACGTACGGCTTACCGTCTCCATGAACAGTGCATTTCATTTCTTACCTCTAAATGATTATGTAATGTTATAAATGCATGAATGTACTGGATATATATGACATATATGATATCTAAATAATGAATACAATTCTGGATATAATAAACATTTGGTCACACGAACAACATGTAATTGTAAGAAGTCCACTTTCGACTTAAGAACCAAATATCGGCAAAACAAATATTATTAACTTAAATGATTACATAATGTTTATGCCATGGTAATAAGTGGTATAAAAGTAATAATGAACTTGAAAAAGTTTCTTAAGGAATTAGAAATTAACTCAAGTTTATTATTCATGAGATTAAAGAACGATCGAGTCAAGTCGGACCCGAGGTAAGGGATCCTACACCTCTCTTTCTTTTTAAGTACACTCTTTTATGTCATTCCTTTTAAAGCTCATCTTTCTTGTTATTGGGATGATATTTTACATTAAATTTACTGTAATTTTTATGTTCATGTGATGAGAGACCATATTCTCTCTCATCAATCCATTTTGGAAGTTTTGAGTGGCACCGTTAGGCTGCCGAACTTTCGTAAGAGATCTAACCACTCTCTTTCTTTTTAAGTACTCTCCTTTATGTCACTTCTTTTAAACTCCTCCTTGCAATGTTGGGGGATTTTCTTTTATATTCCACTTTCTGTAAATTCTATTGTAATATGATGGGATACTCTATTTGATCTCATCAATCCATATTCGGAAGTTATATGTGGCGCCGTTAGGCTGCCGAGTTTTCGTAAGGGATTTTTCATCTCACTTTTATTCCCGTGAGATTTATGCTACATTCACCACAAATTCCATTTAGTGGTGTATGTAGTGACCATTATTCTACTATTTGTGTAATATACTTTCATTTTTGAGTATTTACATCAATTATCTATTGTCCTTCTTTCATGGGGTGTATGTTTTGAAAGATACCCAAGTCCGTAAGGGAACCTTTCACCCTCCTATTTTTTAAAAGACTTCTTTTGTTGGGTCTTTTAATTTACATATTGTTATGTTGGGATATGTTCTCATATATCCTTATTGATGTAAATTTTATGTCCAAGTGATGAGATACTCTTTTTATCTCTCATCAACTCTTTTTGATGTGATGCCGTTAGGCTGTCAAGGGAACTTTTTAACCCAATTTCGATTTCTTTGGGTTCAACATGTAGTCATTGAATATGTCGTCCATTGAATATGTGTGAATGTCCTTTTATTGTTTTACACTTAATATCCACTTATATTGGGTGTATTTATATTTTTCACACATATTTTTGAGATTGATTTGTCCTTAATTTAAGGATACCTTCTTTATAAGGGATTTCATCACATTTGACATTTCTATTGAGGGTTCATTGTTGTTATGCACCAATTCACTCTTATATGGTGTACATACTGTCCTTTGGAGTATTATATCATGAATCCATTTATTCTCATGATATTATAAAGTATTGACTAAATGTTATTCCTCAACTATTGTATTCAAGTGTCTCTAATTTTGGTAAAACCCCTTTAACCAAAATATCGTTTTAAATGTTTTAATTATTTGTTCTTATTAATATCCATGTTTTAAAAATGGTTTTAAGGATTTATTTATATGGATATTAATGGTTTAAAATTTTAAGCTTCAAGGTGGTATGGGACACTTTGATTCAAAAATCTCTGTATTAATTGTTTTAAATGGTTTTGGAAATGGTTTCTTTTTGAATGGATTCAATATTTCAATATACTAAAATGTTATATTGTGATTGAAATGTGGAAATGTTATGTTTCCTTTATGCATGTTTTATGTGACACATATATGTTATGGTTCTTGGGCATTGTTATGAAAACAGGTGGTTTCGTGATAAACTAAGGGTGGGTGAGCACGTTATAGCTCTCCAATGCATTGGGTAACGCGAAGGAGTGAAACGTTAAGGTTTCTCCGATGAGATTTAGGGAATATACTGTGATGGGTATTCCAAACGTAACCAAGAGGGTTACTCCCTACGTAAGAATGTTATGAATGCCTCAAGTTACCTTTATGTCTTATGTTTTCTATGATTTATTCATGATTTGATATGCCTATGTTTTATGGGTAAAGTGTGATTTCATTCTAATGTATATATGAACTCATGTTTCCTTTCCATATTTTTATAACTCTTACTGAGCTTTTTATGCTCATCCCAAGTTTTTGAAATGTTTTTCATAGGTCAGGGGAATGGTACATGATGTGATGATAGTGTCAAGGATGTGTCAAGAAAGAACCCATGTTTTATTTTAAATATGTTTCCGTTGATGGGAAGAATGAATACTGTCTTTTATGTAGCCACTTTGTTTAAATGTGGAACGTAATGCAAGTTTCATGATCTAATTCTCTAAAACTCTAAACCTGAAAAGATCCTCAATGTGTAATCTTGTAATAACTCAAGATTAAGTAAGGTTTAAGGCTGGGGCCTTATACTATAGGGGGTACATTCTAATGTAACTTACAAGTAATGGACATGTAATTCACTTGGATGTGTACCCTTACATGGTGTGATATACACATCGGGACTATCCATGTACTTTACAAGGCCATGTTCCCCTGCATGGGAAATCTGGTTGGGTACCCTGCAACATGACTGAGTACAAATTCATAGTTCGTATAACCCATAAAAGTGCGCACTTCTAAAAAACCATCTTCCCTAAATACTAAGAACACAGAAAAAGTGTTCCTGAATCAACACACACTATTATAGGGATTTATGAAATGGAAATCCCTTAAATTAGTTGAAACCACCATTTCCCCCCAAAAATCAACATATCGTCCCATAAGGGGTCATAAGAAGACATAATGGGGGTTCAAAAATAGAAAATGGAGAAGCTATGTGGATATATGGGGAAAATATTAATGATAACCTACCATTGGGTGGAATCTATTGAATCTTCCCCTACTTCCATGATCCAAAGCTACTTCATGATAATTTGAAACATCCCAAACTTCATAGTGGCACCTCTCTTCCCTTATCCCTCCTTCTCTCTGCCTATACCTTCGTATCATGGTTTCGTAACGATGGAGGAACCCACTTTGAGAATATGAAAGAATCCATGTAAGGAAATGATTAAACATAAATTAAATCAATAAAAAATTAAAGAAAATAAAAAGGAAAAGAAAAGTGGGCTCGACCTGGCCCTAGTGCCCAATCTATGTTTATAACGCACTTTGGAAAAACTCCCCATTCGAGAATCAATGGACAAGACAAAATCTAAATCTGACACTATGTTTAAAAGATATGTCTAAATCCAACTACATGAATAAATAAATTTATAATTAATTATATATTAAATATTAAATATTCATCTAGAACTTCAAAGGATCAAAATTTCATCAAAATAATTTCCTAGGGTAAACAACCAATTTTTGGACCAATAGAGTGGCCAAAAAAATATTCAAAGTCATTTGATAGTGGAAAATGACTAGTTTTCTCCGTAAAAGTATATGAATGAAAAAAATTCAAATTTTAGAACGAAATTACTATCTTAAAAAACACAAGTCCTTATAATCTCTCCACCATAAACATTCTCATCTCTAAGAATCCGTGAAGGAAAACCTATAGTAATTATCTCAAACTATGAATATGTACAACAATGCCATCCAGACTGTTCAATGACCATTCTTAGAGTGTCAATAGTTGTCTCTTATATAAAAGACACTTAACTGTGACCAATTTAGTTCTCCCCACCATATGAATACACTTATCCTCATCTAAAAAAAACTATGAGCTCAAATACTCATAGAAAACACATAATTTTAACTAAAATGTGGGTCACCAGCCCAAAGTGGCTATGGGTGAACTCCCTACTATAAGGCCTACCTTATTCCACTCTCGGAGTTAAACCCCAGAAAGATCCTTCATCAAGATAGGAATGATATTTTAAATGAATAGAATCTTGGTGTAGACCTTCCACTCTCTCAGTAAATATAAGATGATGTTTAGATAGAGCATCATCCTCCCTAACTAGGAGTAGAATAAGAATCCATCAAATGGTATGTACACCTCTCTATCTCATATCATTTCTCACATAAAAAATGATACACTTTCCTTTTACCAACAACTCAAAACACACATTTTGAAAATGAGTATCCAAGTACATACACAAGTCAATTACATTATGATACCCAATTTACAACCGATGTCCCCTATACAACAAAGAGACATTCATTAATTAACCAAAACTCCATAATAAAACTTTCCCATGTAAATAATTTGAAAACATTGATCCTCATATAGCATATAGCCACTAACTGATCTGCGATTTAAATCATACCATGCATAACCAGTGTATACCTTTATCACCCAACACACACTCTAGTGATTCATCCATAAAAATTTATTTTTATCAGGCGACACATCACATCAGTCTCATTAATCAGGAATCTCGATTAAAACTCATATTCAAAATAGAGAACCTAACCTATGTTTATATTTATTCTATGAACACCTATCATCCATCATTGTTCTAGTCATGAGTGTCTACCCATACTCAAACTACATTAGAAAAGGTAAAAACATTGCTCGAACTGGAATGGAACTTGAGAATTCCTACCCACAAATGCCAGTCTTGATATCAAATCACCCAATGTGGTTTTACAATAGAGAAAGGAATAAATATGAATATATCAATGAAATCAAGAACCTACCATGTATCAATTTCAAAATGAGTATATAACCATGCTCAATGCCCAAAAGGACATTAATAATCACTAGATAATCCCACTGATATGTTTCCCTTGAAAACAATGAACGTTAACCTACAAGGGTCTAGGTCAAAACTAAGGGCTTCTTTGTCTCCCAACATGTCCTACAGATCAAGTCCCACAGCTTTGTCCTATGGTCTAACAACATAGCCCAAAAGATCAAACTAATCACTAAGAATCTTCATAAAGAACTACTCGCTTCCATTCATGATACCAACCTAAAAGAGATTCTAAACTGACACTCACTGAGTGTTTGTATTTTTTAATACACCCTTAAGGACAAGATCACTAAAGACATATTGGTTCCTGTTGACAACATAATTAGTGATCTGGCTCAATAACAATAAGTCAAGGTTGGTTAGTTAAAACGTTATTCCAATTTATAAAGTAAAACACTGTATAGGTTGTTACTGAAAATTTAAATAATTGTACATGAGTAACAACACCCTATGAGGGGTTCAAAAAAACAGGAATCATGTTGCCTATCAACTGAATAGGTTCATTGCACCTACCATGGATGAGGAATGATCCATTAGCCTCACCATCAAATTTCTAAATGGAGATCAACATACTTACCATTAAAATAATATATATATTTGATAGTAGGAACAATTCACTAGAATGACACCAAAAACCTATATGATAAAACAAAATTTCTGTTTTTTTAACACATTAATCAATTTTACTAGTTTTTAGAAATAATCAAAAACATGAAAGCCTATTCCATGTGAATTATATGTTCCAAATATGATGCATGAGAAGCCTATTCTATTTTTCTGACCAATATTCAAAATCACTCATCAGAATATTGCTAATGGACAATATATTTTAATATATAATAAATCAAAAAATCCAAAAACCAAGTGTGTCTCTCAAACTAAAAAATCTAATAAAAATGTAACACTTTAGATCAGAACAGAAATCCCATATCCCTAGAAAATATGAATTCTTATCAGAACATGTGTTCTTAAAATATCAGGCTAATATCCATCATAGATTCTAACACATTTATAATTATCATACCTTCTATATACCAAATATTAATATAAAAATAAAATAATCTTCTCTACTACTACTTAGTATTATCCAAAATTGGATTCCACTAAACTAATGCTCGATGATGGTTTATTACAAAGCCTAATGCAGGCCTCTCCATATACCAGAGGCTATAGACTAGCTGTGATGGCCAATGGTGTGATTAAGGAGAGAATATTCCCTCATATTAGAGTAAACATAGTAGATATATCTAGATATCATCCATGGAATAAATTAAAAAGAGTTCAGAATCATTAACTAAACTGAAATAGAGGTTTCTATAATAATAAATTAAATTCAATAAAATCCCAAACATGCATGTCATAAATACAACCTTGGTCACCTATTGGGACACCGTATAAGCAAGAGTACATAAAAGGAAACTAAAGTAATATTAAAAGGCCCTACTACCAACTCTAAGACAAAACACATACCCGATATCTATGACAATATCGAACTACATTAACATGATCATGTGAATCTACATGAGTGCATCTGCTCAATCATGCAACTATGTGCCTCAACCCTAACCACCAGGTATATGTGTTCAACCCCAAAAGAAGAAACAAGGTCTAAACGGAAACTGAGGTTCATGTATAGGGGTGAGAAATAATCATATTAACCCACCCCAATGATGAACCTATAATATACTACTATAATTGAATGCTCATTCAATATTCTCATCCTATTCGAGACATCCAAAAATATAAATAAATGAGATACAAACTATATAAACAATTACTCAACTGCATCTTGGGATTGTAACCCCAATAATCGGGGAAACATATCGTCTTCTATGATAACATTTATGAATGGATATATATAAATTCCTATAAATATATATATGAAGGTTATCATAAACATACTCATACTAGAATGGGAAAAATTTATAATAATCTCAATGCCTCTAAGAAATCTATGTCACCATAGGGGGATACAGGTCATAATCATTAGTTCAACCATAATAAAATCCAATAACTATAATATAGGATACTTAATTTTGACAAATACTTCTATAAATTTGATCTTAATAGGCACACCAAGGATCACTAAAACCCAGCAATTGTAAAATTAGTCTTACTATAAATCATAAAAAAACATGATAGATACTTTCCAATCGAAAAACTATAATCAAATACCCATACCAGGGCTATATTTCAATCAAGATATAACATCCACTATATCCTATGATGAGTAATATAGTGTCATACCCCTTGGTCCTGATCCATGGATGGAAGACTAATTCACCCTTATCGTGTCTAGCATACATGGGCTTGATCCAATGTATAGTAGACAAGGTATCCCAATCGAGTCTTAAGATCATCTCTGTAGAAAAATGGTAACAGCTTGGGTGGAGCCAATGGAACATGTACAATGAGCATGTATAAGGTGGTTCAAAAAATATGGATCCATGTATTTGAAAAGTACATGGCTTCAAATGTTAGACCCCACATGCTAGATCCAGAGAGTAGAAATGTCCATAAAATCCAATTTTAGACCCAAAAATCTACATGTAGGGAGTATAAATTTCCTTCAAATCCAATGTTAAACCAAACATGCCATATACAGGGATTTTAAATATCTCTAGAAACCAATTTTACAAGGATGAATAGTTGTATAAAAGTATTAGAAATGTAAAAGGTATATAATCAGTAAATGTCAATCATAAATGCTCAATAGAAGGATCTCAAAAGCATATATGGGTATCCCAAATCAATAAAAATCAAAATACAGATCTTAAGTAACACATATTTGAATCACAAAGATAAATGTAAAATCACATCAGTCTCATCAACCAATAACTCAGAAGCAATTATAGCTATCATCATTGCATCAACAATAAAAAACTGAATGCATAAACATGGAGTGAGGGGGGCCTAATGTCAAACCCGCCACTACTAACATATCCTATTATGATTACATGTTTTTCAATTGTTCTAAGGAAACACCCATTCCCATCTATACCCAAACCAAACATACTAGTTAAGAAGATGTCAAACATCATGGCACCCACTATGTCCCTCATGCCATAACAAAAAGCATGCATTCTACTAGGGATCCTCAATAGTAAAAGGAAAAAATGGAATCCTACATGGGATCCATGATGGTAATAAGCATGATGTAGCATCATACACGAAATTCAAGATAATTGAGATCTGATAGAGGCATATTACATGAGATCCGCATGGTTGAAATAAAATAAAAGGCATCAAATAGGGGATCCTTTGGAATAACTAATCTTATTGCATATTAAGATAGAATGACACATATCACAAGGGAAACATTCACAAAGGAAGATATATGAAGAATGAGTCCAGATTGAAAGCTCATGGCTCCTCTCAGAACAAATTATCACTCCCATGAGACAACCATCTTCGAATACAAGAGGAATAATCCCTCCATTAATGAAACCCCAAAATGCCACCTAGGAGTTCTAAAATTGCCTTTATGATTTTCTGTTGTGATCTACATAGAAAGATTCTCTAAATGGACTAGTCATGTGTCGAATTCTTAATCTTGTGAATAAATACACCAAAAAAACTATGAACACCCCTAAAGAGAGTATTAATGGAAGAGAACATATCCTCTCATCCCTAACCCAAAACATGTACCCTCACAGCGAGACATGGGTTTGTACTTCAATGAGGCATTTAATTTCAATGCCCATGTACATAGTGACTTTATCATGTACATAGATTTTTTCACTACATTGGGTACCTTTTTTGTACCTCACATGTCTTGGACATGTTATTATCTTTCATGTACACATTTTCATAACATAAAACCCACACAGAGTTTTCCTATATACTCTTTACGACCATATTCCCCTACACAGGCTATCTAACTGGGTATTCAACTACATATATTAGTCCTAGTACATATCATGTGAAACCCAAAAATGCCTTTTACTTCTAAAATATCATCCTCTACAATTTGGAATAACACATAACATATGTTATTGAATCTAAAAACATTTTGATTGGTATTTTAAAATGAGAAATAAATCAAAAAGCCCAAACCCCTTCCCCCCCCACAAATCTGTAGATCGACCCCCAAGTGTTACTAAGAAGTCATAATTGGGGTTTAAAACTAGAAAATATAAAATATATCAGGATATACTAAAAAAACTGAAAAACCCCAAACTTTGGATATAATCTGCAGAATCTTTTCCAATTTCTATTCTCTATAGCTATGACATAATGATCCAGTGCATCCCATGATTCGAGACGGTACCTAAATTACCCTCTACCTCTTTCTATATCTTTCTCTCACTTTCTATCTTGGTATTTTGATTAAGCACAAACACACTGGGGTCACACACAAGAATAAAATGAAAAAAAAAGAATAAAAAGGGTAAAAAATGATGAAAAAGAAAATCAAAAGGAAGAAAAATAAAAAGGAAAAAAAGAAAAAATGAAAACGGGACTCAGACTGTCCCTAACACCCAAAATGAGTTTATTCCCCACATAAAAAACATTTCATTTTGAACTAAATGATGAAGATACAATCTCCATCTAATTATCAGTTCAAAATATATGGTTGAACGAACCTGCACAAATAAATTACTATTTAATTCATTAAATATTATATATAAATTTGTATGCAAAAATTAAGATAGATAAAAATTATACTATAGTCATATAATATGGTAAACACCCTATTCTAGGACTAAAAAAGTGGTTTAAAAAATTATCCAAAGTAATTTGATAGGAGATAAATGACCATTTGTTTCCCTTACAAACATCCTAATTAAAGAATTCAAATTCCTGCTCACAATTCCAATCATAAAAAATATAGAACCTTTCAAAATATCATCCATTTTATTAAAATAATCAGATATTAGATTCTAAAATAACTAACCAACCATCATGAGAAATATATATCATCATTTTTTTCTAAATCCTATAGAAAACAGAAAGCATTTTGTAACCACTTCCCTCAATGTTTAACTAGTTGGTTAACACTAAAACACACTTAAACTTCCAGATAGGTCATCACGTGGGATGATTACTTATGGTTTGTACCTAAATTCAGTTCTAACAATCGGGAAACTTATAAAAATACTGGATTTTTATGAATTACAGTGTTAGATGTTGGTCTGTGGTCTCTTCTTATTTGCAGAGTGGAATTTTATTAATGGTGTGATTATTCTATAGAATGTTCGACTAAAATTTACTCCAATATTCCTCTTGGAATAGAATATTTTACATGGTGTGAGTTGATTTTATTATATCCACTAAAAAAATAATCAATCAGAATTTATAGAGAAATTTATATGTCACAATGTGTATCTAGAAACACCACATTTGATAATGAACATGAACCTTCTGGACCTTCATGAAGGAACCTTATGAAAATATCCTCCATGGTGTGATCCCTTTGTCATGGAGTGAGTCACTCTTACAATGTTCCAAATGATCATTAGTAAAATAATCTTCATAGTGTGGTGTATGGATTATTGTGTGAAGTAAAATTTTCAAATAACTTCTATAATTTACTCTTGATATCTTAGGCTTCATTAAAAATGATCAAATAAACTTATTACTGATAAATAAGACAATATTATACCTAACAGTTGAAACAACAAGACTTAGTAAACATGGAATCACTATATTAAGCACCAATTGAAAATCAGGGACAACTAAGTACCATAGGATGATAGTCTATGAAGTGGTTAGATGATTTCTGTATAGCTGTCACACTCCACCATGATGACTTCAACTTCATAATAAAAAATTAAAACCTATATTACAAAATGCATTAGTTTCATTAAAAATATTGTCCAAAATGGTTGTTCTATTGATAGACCTAACACTTTTATATATTTCATTGATTTTTTAATGATTTTAATCCCACCTTTTTATCATTTACTAGGTAACTTTAATCTATTTTTTATAGAAGAACATTTTGGATTGACATATAAAAGTGAATTAAAACTCAATTTTCAATTGTTTCATTTGATCTTTTGAATTTTTAGAATAAGGACTATATATTATCTTCATCATTTTGATGATTTTTTTGGGGACTGAATGATATTTTAATGAAATCAAAACATATCTTGGAATTATAAAGTACAATAGATGATCAAACATAACTAGAATATTTTTTAAATTCCTTGATCAACTAAATGTTGAATTTTTTATGTGGTCATCTGTCTACCTTATGGAAGATCTAATTACCAAAAAACGTATTAATAGAAATAAAATGTTGTCAAAAGACAACATATTGATTTGACTAATTTTTGAACAACTAGTTACTCAATAAACCATGCAATTATCATTTGTGTGTGGATATATGACATTTTTAAATACAACCGACCACACTATCAATCCATAAAGCACCAAAAGAAGTTATTAATTGATTACAATAAGTGATCCAATATACCATGCACCCCCTTGATCAAATGCATGTCTATTCTAATTGAAAACACACTATACCTATTTCATGGCCAATTACCTTCCATAAAGTTACTTATATTTCATGTGGTCCCCTGATCCACATGGTTCATCCAATGAGTTTGACCTCATAGCCGATCTACAAAATTTCCAAACATTAGATTGAGAGAGGTCACATGTAGGATTAATGAAACTCACATTCACTGCCAACAGATTCTTTTAGCCTCTATAACATCATTATAATGAGAAATAATATTCTATTTCATAAATATGATCTTGAATAATATTTTTATTATATGTAATGAAAGAAAATTGTGAATTTCCAAGAATATCATCTTAAGATTGGGTTTTGAATATTCTAAAAAGAAGGTGGATTTTTTAATTCCAAATAATGTGATATGAATGGTTTTATAGGTGTAAAATAGAGAGGAATCCATATATATATATATATTGTTATAAGAGTGAATTATATACATGGTGACTAATTCCTTGGAATAGATCACGTGATGAGTTATATATTTTTTTCTTTTGATTTTCATTTCTTATTTTCTTGTTTTTATTTTGTGTCATAATTTATTTTCCTATTATTTCATTTTAATTTATCCTTGAATAAACGGTTAATCTATTATGTGATTGGGTAAGGGAAGGTACTCTTTTAATTCTTGATTCCTTGTGCTTAAAAGTAAAAAAAATAATATTTTATTTTATTTCAGTTCACAGTGTCTATTTTAATCATTGAATGAAATTGTGTTTTGTGTTTAAAAAAATTTCACTATTATTACATAAATTGATAATTTATAATCTCCCCTCCAAGTATATAATTTTGTAAAGGATAAGGCTATGTAAATATGTGAGTATTTAGATGTTACTGGGACCTATGTGAGTGAATTGAATGAATTTGGGATTTTTTAGGAACACCAACTCCAAATTGGGTTTTTCCATGTTAATATAAAAGTGGATTACTGAATTTCCAATCATGAAGGATGGGGGGGAAAATTATGTATTAATAATTTTTTACTAAATTTTTACAATACAATTAATCATAATGTGTTTGATGAATCTATTCGGTAATATTGAAATTATCAAATTACAATAGGAGATATAAATAATTTTAGGGATTGTGATAGAATTTCATATGGAAATAAGACCATAAATTAATAACTATTATAATTAAATATTTCTAAAATATAAATTCAATGTATTTCATATTTTCAAAATAAAAAATTCAAATCAAAACCCATATTTTTTAAAATTAAAAAGAAACACAAATTTTTATTCACTCCTATTTAGGAGACAACCCTAATACATACTATTTCAATATTTATCCTATGTAATAAATTTATTTTTCCACACACCATGACATGAATTTAAAAAATTAGGGTACCATGTACACATATTTTGTGATACAAATAATTTTAAATCTAACATTTCCTAACAAAAAATTATAGTTACATATTGTTTAATATTGATCATAAAATATAAATAACTTTAAATAAACTAATAAAATTAAATTTTTAATAAAAATTCAATGAAGGTTTTATTGCAAACCTGAGTAAAATCTCATGTATTCCTTTTGAACCTAATTTCATAGCTGGAAATCACACCTTGATCTCTAGAGACCTGCGCTCATGCCCATTTCATAATCAACAAAAATATATTGTTATTTTGTAATTAATAAATGACATCAAATATAAAATTAATATAATATATTTATTTCACAAGATTCATAATATTCTAGGAAAATAACCCAACTGAAACATACAAGTATTCCAATATTCAACCTATACTCTAAATTCATGAGTATTGGAAGAGTAAAAACTATACTGGAAGTAATTTCCCTTTTCGCTTCATAAAGCTACTAATGAATGGTTGTAAAACCTATAACTAGGTAAAGTTAATGAATAGTATGTCTTATATAGATTATTCAATAAAATATTCTTCCCCACCACTAAGAGAACTAAAATAAGGATGAATATTTATTCCATCAGTATATCACTAAGAGAGACACTTTATGAGTAATAGGTGTGGATGGGAAAGCTCCTTAACATTAGATCAATTCAATAAGTAATATAGAACAACATCCTTATTTAGTTTTATCAAGTATTTTTTATATAGATAATAAATCATGGATACATCATATATATGATACATGATTTATTTTTTACTAGACAAGAGGATATGTATTCATTTATAAGATTACATAAAACTCAGATAAATTTGGTTTTATAGGTATTTGAAAAAAGAGATATTCCTGAGGTTGGAATTTCAAATTCATTAGATTTACTATAAACTAATCTTAAAGATATAACTAGTTTAGTGAGATAGATGGTTGTGATGTAGGAAAATAAACAAGAAACACCAGTTAGGGTATGTATTTTATGCTCCTCATCCCACCATTTCATTGTCCAATGTGATAAAGTGTAGATAATAGAGAGTTATCTAATGGAATTTAATCCAAGAATATTATAATATAACAAACTATGGAGTTATACTAAGGAAATACATTATGGATTTTTGAATCATAATAACTAGGTTAGACCCCATATGAGAACCATTTTCATCAATATCCACCCTTTTAGAAAACATGTGAGAAATATTACTCTCAACCTACTTTTAATTATCCCTACATTTAGAAAAATAATTGGTTTGAATAGCCTTAACTACTAAAAAACAAATTATATATAAACAACCAAGATTTAAGGTTTATGAGTTTATGATTATTGTAGATAACTTAACAAGTGAGGTAATAACATATTATGTAAATATTGTTTATAAATACATGGAAACATATAGTATAAATAATACGTAACCCAACGAATAATTTGGGCATGATAACAACATGTAGTGGGAAGAACATTCTCTCACCAGACACATCAAAACATAAACCAAACCAACCCAAAAATGAAGAAAATAAAATAAAAAATTCAACATAGATTTCAAAAAAACAACCATATGAAGAATGAAGGGAAAAAATAAAGAAGACTGAGGAATGAAATAAGATACCTATAACAAAACTCCAATGGAAGAAAATGTAGAAAAAGTATATTCACATACAATTCCCATTTTTAATGATCTAATCATAGAATCTCTATGGGGAATCACTTTAGATATTAATTATAGAAACTCATTAAAATTATTAGATCAATACATATCCTTTTAATGTCTTTTAATAGATTCGAATGTTTAATAAATGTTTTATGGAACATTCCACCAAGAAGTAGACGATACAAGGGGATAAAATGGTGAACTTAGGAAGAGTTGTATTATACCTTATCAAATAAAAATTTATATATACCAAATGATATTTTCTATTCCTCACACAATTCCATATCTTGAAGTATCTAATGGTTTATGTGATATAGGTTCTTCTTTTAATGTATCACCTCACTCAGTGTATAAATTTATATATATGTGATATTTGAAACCCACTAGAGTGATGGTGTATCTTGAAAACAAGTCAATTACTTTTCTAATAGAATTTTTTAATGAGGTATTATTTGTAATTCAGGTAATGACATATACATTTGACTAATGTATTATTATTAAGTAGGAGGACTCAGTACTAGGGCACTAAATAGATGTTTTTGGGAGTGAATAATAGAAGACAACAGGTAAAATAATCTATTCCCTTAAGGTAACAATGACCAAGGATATTGAATACAATACATTATATTTAAATATAATTTAATAATTAAGGAATTTCTTAGATAACCATTCACTCCTTAAACTATCCCAAAATAAATATACTAATCCCATTTAATGGTTAGGTATGTTTCATGGAATCTTGCCTGTGGGAGACCACATAATTATTGAATATTCTATGGAGGATAAAGTTATAAAACATTCTAAATTTTTTCATATTTTAATAAAAGGTAAAACGTCAATACCTTGAGGGATTTGATTGTTTATTTAATGATTATGAAACTTATATATGTTATTTTTTGTTGAAAATATAATCAATGAAAAAGATAATCCAGAGTCTGTTTCCATCTTTAGTATAACCCCTAAATATGGAAGAAAATTATGAACAATTGATTTGAAGTATGTGTACCTAATGAATGTATAACAACTATCAATTTTTATTCCCAAAAATATTTATATAACCCAATTAAATATATTGATTGTGTTTTAAAATAGAATTTTAATGAGATAGGGTGGATTTTATATGGTATTTTTGGAATCAGTCTAAAAATATGCTCATAGAAAATAACGCTTGATTGAGAATATTGGATTATAAGGTAGCCCCAAATGAGACTAAACCCCACTATAATAAGGGAATTGAAAGAATATATAGAGAATTTCCATCTTCAAAAATCATATACATAATATATAACTCAAAGTTGATCTTTTTAATCAATGTAGTTCCCAGAAAAATATGTTTGACCATTGTAAAAAATGACCAAAATGAATTGAACCCCACAAGAATATATAACAGATGGAGAATGTGTGTAGACTATATAATGATAAACCATGTCACTATGAAGTACCACTTCCCCATCCCATTCATTATTCATATGTTTGAGTGTCTAGTAAGGAAAACAAAATATTTCTTTTTATATGGATTTTCATATTAATTTTAGGGGTGTACTACTCTAAAGGGAAAATAGAATACAACATTCACATGTCCCTATTTCCCCAATTATTATAAAAGATTGAAATTTGGGTTATGTAACATCAGAGATATATTTCAAAGTTTTATGGTAATTGTATTATCCAATCTCATTGAGTACTTCCAACATGTATTCTAGGATGATTTCACTAATTTTGGTAATTATTTTTGTCATTATTTTATAAATATGGGAAACATTTAGACAAAATGAAATTTAAAAAATATTATGTTTAATTTTTAGAAGTTTTACCTCATTTAACAAAGTTTAATAGACCTTGTGAATTTAATATCATAAAATAAATAAAGGTAGATAAGTCAAAAATTGACGTGATAAATTCTTTTCCTTATCTAACATGTGTGAAGCATGTAAGATCTTTTATAGGTTATACAAGGTATTAGAGAATTTTTATCAAGTAAATTAGTAATTTTCTATTCTAATCTCTCTATTACTCATGAAAAAAGTTTTTTTTATTTTTTTTAATACATGGTAGATTTTTAGGAAAAAAAGAGTAGATTAATCACCCCACTAGTGATGTAAGAACACAAATTTGAGAACCCTTTAAATCTTATTTATAAGGATTACAACCATGTTGTTGGATCTATTCATTCCTAATGAATTTAAGGTACACCATATGTAATTTCTTATTCCACTAAGACACTAGATGATTCCCATATCAACAATATTATCACTAAATATTAGTTTCTTGTAGTTTTTTTGATTTTGGTAAATTAAGATTGAATTTTCATTGACCAAAATTCACTATATTTTCTGACTATATTACACGTAGATACTTAATGAAGAAAGACAAATCCAATGTAAAGATAGTTAGATTAATTACACATTTATAAGAGTTAAAATGTTTAACTAATGAAAATAAATTATCTAGTAATTATACACCTAATAAACTAAGAATATTTACCAAATTTTTTAATTTTTATATTTGAGATTAGGACCAATTAATTCCAACCTATTAGAAGAAAAATTGTATTTGGTTAATGGAAAAGTACATGGGTATAAGGATAATGTAAATTATATCATAACGTCACAAGTATTATCTCTTCTATATTCCCACAAAATTCAAAAAATTAGATTTCAATATAAATTCTACATTTGAGAAGAACCACCCTTGTAGAAAATTTAAAATGATCAAGTGATAAAAATGTGTTTTCATACAACTGAAATTGATTCCTTATTTCAATTTTGTTCATACTCTAGAATGTGGAAGAAAGATTAGATTTTAAGGAACTATAAGTAATTTCATGTTATTAATAATTTATTATCACAATTAGTTGAATTATTCAGATTTTTGTATTTTAAAAAATGTATGAAAGGGAAATTTTTTGAAATATTAAACAATGATAGAAAATTCACCCAAAATCCATATTCTTTATTGAATTTTATGAATTTCAGGTAATAACATTTATTATAAAATTTACAATGTATTTTTTGAAACCTTGTATTATTCTTGTTTTTTGTTATGTATCTAAATCAGTAGAGGATAAGGCCACTAAAACTCATAATTCCTAGGTCGATTATTGTCTCAGAAAGTCTAACAGATTTTATAGGTTTCAAATACCATGATACATTATCAATGAACAAGGGAATCAATTATTAAATAAATGTATGGATTCTTACTTAATAAAATATAGATTAAATCACAAGAAATCTACCCCTTATCATTTAAAAATGATCATTATAACATTACAAATAGATAAATAAAGGTAATTTTAGTGAAAAAATTGAAACCAAATACGAAAGGCTAGTTTCAAATATTGGTAGAAAAATCATGGTCATATAGGATAACCTATAATAATCCCATATGTATGAGTCCCTACTATATGATCTTTGTGAAAAATAACCATCTTTATATAGAACTGGAACATAGGGATATTAGTTTATTAATGAAGTGATTATCAACCTCGATAAAGATAGAAAAGAGATGAAATTGTAGCTATAAGAGTTAGATGATAATTACAGAGAATCCTTTAAGAAATAAAAAGTGTAAAAATAAAGAACACGAGTGGCTCATTAAAGCATCATTCAATAAAAGAAATTCCATCAGGATGACCAATTTATTTTATAAAACTCAATACTAATGCTAATTTTAGGAAAATCACATCTATGATGGGAAAGTCCTTTCATAGTTCATAATGTATCTCTATTTAGTGTTGTGTAGGTTGTGGTTGAAGTGAACCAAAACCCATTTACTATTAATTGGTAAAGGATATAAATATGACATTGAAACTTTCACCATGATTCCATAGAGGAGATCATACTCTTATACATTGTCGATCATTGAAAAAAGTTAGGTTGTACAAATCCATAATATTTATTTATTATTATGACTCTAATAAAAATCATATTAGATACTAAATTAGTTTGAAATAATTAAGGAGTCTGCATCAATTAAGTGGGGAGAGGGAAACTATTTAGTAAAATAATTTTCAATGTTTAGATTTTTTTAAGAAAAGTTTCCTATTTTAATTTTTTTTTTTCTTTTTTCAATTTTGGAATATTATTTAAACCTGTGCAATTAAATAAATTGAACTTAAAACATTTAATCTATGATAATGTTGAAAAATATGTTAAACCCCTCATCCCACCAAATATTAATCATGAAATTATATTGTTTTGAAATTCTATGTGAATACATTTCTTGAAAATCCTACTAGTTTTAAAAACACTTTCCATGATATACTATCCAATATTTTTTAAAAATTACAATAGAGGATTATGAACCAACTATGAAATATTCAAAAAAATTCACTTTTTTCATAGAAAACTAATATATACTTGAGAAAAATTTATCTTTCTAAGTAATCTAGTCAAAATATTAGATCAGTTAACGATATTGTGCTATAAATTATTGAGGAAATATTTTTATTTTCTCCTTTTTTCAATGAAACATATATTCAATCCAACCATGAAATTTAATCCTTTTATCCATATATATGCAAGAATATATTTTTTATCTAATGATATTATAAGAAACATTTCTATATATATCTTTAACTAGAAGGTTTTACATGATCAATGTTGAATTAATGTGTCTGTGAAGGGAGAAAACAACCTAACAATACATGTTTTGAAGAATCATTTTGAACTCAAAATATTTTATAATACAAATTTTCTACAACTATATTTGGGGAAAAATTATGATTTATAAGTATAAAATTTTTCTTCATATCATTGAAGTCATTCCATGAAAGATCCGAATTGTTTTTGAAATGAACAATTACCTCTATTTACCTAAAAATTAGGATTCTGAATAGAAATTATATGTCTAAATAAGTTGAAATTACGTTACATAAAAGGTTTAAAGAGGGAATAAATTGATTCTTGTACTAATCTTCTGGAGGGTATAGACCGACCATGAACACAAGGACGATGTTTGAAGAATAGTTTGAGCTAAAATTGGCTTAGATTTCTAGAATCATAGAAGTTGTTTTGGGTGAGGTTGTTTGGGAAATAAGTTCTGAATGTAAGAAGTTTTGTGTAGGTCCTAGACACGTCTAGTGATGGGAAAAGACATCCTATTTTTGGGATATTCAAGTACTACACTTACTAAACAAATGTCAAATCCCCTTATTGTCTATATGATGAAAACCAATGAAAAAAGGAATAAAATGCCTGTGAAACCTACTAAAGAAAAAAGAAGAGTAATTTTTGGTACTAATAAATTTATAATATGTATGATCTATACATTTAGTATGAAAATATGTGATGCGAAGTTAGTTGTATAGGAATCTGAGTGGGAATCTATTTTTATATGAAATTGAAAATCATTATTTAGCTTCAGCATATGACTTATCCTCCTCATTTAGAATCAATAGTTTTACATTTTAAATATAATAACCCATAATCCAAAAAACCCTGATTAAACCCTCATCATATACAAGAAAAAGTATCATATTGGAAGGATATTAAGAAATTCATAAAGCCGATGGGGAATATTTTATGATTTTGAAATGATAAAAACAATGATTGAAAATCATAATTGGGCGTCGAGTGAAATATTCTAGGAAGGTGGGTACAAGTATATATGAGGGGATTAATTAATTATTAGTTAATTAAATGTACAAAATTATGAACATGAAATCAATATCCTTAAATAGAAATTATAAAAATTAGGACAATGATATTTAACAATGAAATCACATTTTTTCAGGTATTCTAATTTTATTTTGGTATAATTTCCGAAATTTAATTATCTAGATTACAAGGTTTAAGTGTGTGTAAATTGATAGATCCAATAATTTAATATAGTTTATTGGGTAGTTTCCTGATTAAATCCCACTATTCTATTATTTACAAGGTAATTTTGAATTATTTTAATGGAGGATCATCATTAATTTTAATATGAAAATGGAATTAAACATGGTTTTTCGTTATTTTATTGGATATTTAGAATTTTTAGAATATGTCCTACATTTAATCATTATGAAATTTATAATTACTTTACGTGACTAAAAGAATATTCTATGAAATTAAATATGATATAGGAATTATTAAATTAATGATGATGATTGACTATGACTAATATCTCATAAATTTCTTAATTGATCACATTTTGAATGAACAATGGGGTCACTTGTCTACAATGTCTTTGATCCATCAACTAGAGGAAGTGATGTAATGGAAGGAAATGTTTTTCAATAACCACACATTGATCTGACTGACCTCTTGTCAATAAGGTAGTCAATTTACAATGTAAAAAATAGCCATGTTCGGATCAATTACACATTGGTATTGATGATACAAAACGTTTGATCTATTATCTATTGGAGGATAGGATCTGTTAACCATGACAAGAAACACCAAATATGAGAACAGATCGATCGTACCATCCCTCGATTGATCACTAGACAATTATAATTGACAATTTACAAAATGTAATACATGGTCACTTTTATATGATATAATGACATGTATTTTATATTCTCAGATAAATCACACAATCAATAATTGATCCGACTGACGTCTTGACAATAAGGTAGTCGACTTACAATGTAAAAAATATCCATGTGAGGATCAATTACACATTGGTATTGAGGATACAAAACGTTTGATCTATTATCTATTGGAGGATGTGATCTATTAACCATGAAATGACACACCAAATACGAGAACAGATCGATCGTACCATCCCTCGATTGACCACTAGAAAATTATAATTGACTATATACAAAACGTAATACTTGGTCACTTTTCTCTTATAGAATGAATTGTATTTTATATGATCACATAAATCTAACAATCAATCAACTAAGATTCACATCACATTCAATCCATGATATTTTCAATAATCGATTTACAAAAGGTCACATGTTTTTTTTAAACTAACCTACACTTATATATAAAATGTTGTGATTCCATGTCAATATTCTTGTGATAAATAACAGTCTACTACATGGATTTAAATATTTATAATATCTTTATCATAAGAAAATTTTACATTAATGAGTTTTCTAGAAGATCAGACCTTGATAAGTATTTAAAGATTTAAAAATAAGGGTAATAATTTAATTCAAATGGAGGTTGTTTATGAGGTTTTTCTAGTGTCTTATATAGAGTAAATTGAACATCTATAAAAGGATAAGATTATTATCTAGATAATATAAAAATTTTCCATACACTAATTGACACAATCAGCTAGAATATTTTTGTTGGTTGTTTTATTTTCCCATTTACCTTAGTTTCGTAATTATTTTTCCCTCCCCTGATTCTATATTTCCCTTTTAATGGAGAAATAATATCCTGATTGATTTTTTCTGTTATGTTTCTCTCTTTTGAATCATTAGTCCATGTGATTTAATGAATAAAAATTATCTTTTTTATAACAATTTTCAATGGTTGTTTCGAACATTGAATGGAATTGAGTTTAGGTTTCCAAAATTTTCACAATTAATTCATAAGTTTTTAATTAATGACCTCCCCCTCAAAACGTAACATGTATCAAAGGATCTGGTTTTGTGAGGAGGTTAGAGTTAAGACATCCATGGCATGTGTTTGAGGGCAGTGAAGATGTTTTGGATTTCCCAGGAACACCAACACCCCATTTGGTTTTACCTAGTTAGTTTAAGAGTGTATTATTGGCTTTTATAGACATGGGTTGTAAGGCTAACCTATTATTAATCACTATTGGGTAAATATTCATAATATTATTCATCATAATGTGGTTTCATAAATCTATCAGATAATATTTCAATAATCATAACATAATTTGATAATTAAATAATTTTAGGGATTAGGACAACATAAAAGGTTGAAGCCAAACCATGTACTAATCACCTTTCTTGTTAACTCTTTTAAAGACCTAGCTTGTTTTTTTCTTCTTTTCTAATTCAAAAATTCAAAATGAAACCCTAATTTTCTATAATTAAAAAGTAAGACAACCTTTTGTGCACTCTCCTCCAAGACATAATCCTATGTTTTACTATTATTACAATTATTCTAAGTAATAAATTTATTTTTCAAATACCCCATGACTGGCATGAATCATCTACGTAAAATGGAATAATAAATTTGTTTGGATAACCAAAAATTGATTTCCAAATTGGTTTCAAATATTTCCTAATCAGAGATAAAAAATTACATTCACTATGTCATTTTTTATTCCATTGTGAGTAAAGTTGCAAATAAAATTATTTTAATATCAAAATTCTCAAAATATTTTACTATCATTATCCCAAAGTTCCCATATATAATCCACATGAATCATAAAAATCACAAAAGTAGTTTTGATAAAGTATAATGCCTAATTCTTTTTGTCTTTGATTAAATAATTGAACTATTCATTTACTTATGTTATTTAAATTTTATTATTAATGTATGTTTTAATTATTTATTCTTTTTTATGTGAAATCCGTTATAAGAATTGGAGACTCAGATCCGAGAGAATTTTTGAAGGGTAAAATGGTCAATTTCTTTGAGAAAAATACATTATAAATGTAATGGTTTTATTGAATTTCGAATGTGGTGTTCACCCTAAGGTTATAATTTGATATAATTCTATGTCAACAAGTTATTTATATTATTTTTTATTTATTAAAATAAATAAAAATTATATTATATGGGTTTCAATTTTGGTATCTTCTATTCAAATCTCTTTATTAGAATTCAAACTTCATGGTTTGTTCTTAAATGGGGGGGCCTTACCATGGAGATTTATGATCTCTATTTGGGTTCCAAGTTGAGGTCAGGACTATTTCATAGGTATTATTTTTTAACTAGTTTGGGTTATTGAAATATCAAAATACTCTCCACTATAACCTTATGATTGTACAAAGGATCCAATTTCCCTATCCTTTAATGAACAAAAGCTAGTAGGGGGAGATCAATGGAGAATCCTTTAGGCGGAGATGATCTTATCATATATTAAGATGAAATGATCATGGATTAGGAATCAAATGAACATGCTTGTGAAGAAAATATGATCCACCATGAGGTATGTGTTCTTATTTCTATTGCAACAAGTTTTTATTTTTAAATTGTATATTATTCCCATTTAACATTATTAATCAATATTTTTTGTCATTCCTTTATAGTTGGTCAAAATCTTCCATGTTTGGTATAAATGTTTATAGATCCCTGGAATTCTACGTCTAGAAATCATGAAAACATGATAGTTGTTCCCATGAAAAAATCTATGTAGTTGGTCAGTACATCTTAAGGTTAATACATGATCCACATGATGTGTAGAACAAAAGTACACAATGAGTAAGACCCTAGTTAACATGAATTAGGGCTTATCCATATACAAAAAAGAACTAACATGTCTGGAACATGGTGTGTACTAGTAAATGTGATTTAAAGTGGAATTACATGTGTAATGATAGGATACAAGGACATAAACCAATGTATTCCACACCCCATATAATATTAGGATATTATTTTTACTTGGGAAATACTTGTACTGTTAGGATAGAAATTTGGGATCTTTTACTGTGTACCTATAATACATGTCATGTACCATCCTTTTCTTATGGGGTTGTGATTTAATAACTTAGGAACTAGTTTCAAAAATCTATGTAGTCTATTCCATGTATATATGAATATATAATTTAATTTGGATGTCCTCATTACTATCATATTTCTCTATAGAGATGATCTCAGTTGGTTGAATATTGTATTAATTTGGTGATGATGATATGATCCAAATGTGGGAGTAGAGTAGGTACAAGTGAGGTATAATATTCTTATAGTGTAATAAGACATCATTCATGAAATCCTTTCTTATTTAAGAGATTAATACCCTATCAATTTTATTGGTTTGTTTTTATATATTGGATCATGTGAGGTCATAGACATCAGTGTCCAACTAGGTGTGAGTGGTACCCTCTTCTTTGAAGAGTAGTTTGGAAAGTCGTAGTGTATTTTTGTATATTATAGAGATATCCTTTTTATTCCTTATGCACTAAGAGTTGGTTTTAGTTTATTTATTGTTAATTTTAAGAAAAAATGATAATATATTTTTCTCTATAGATGATATGACCTCCTTTGATAGTATTTTATAAATAGTATATATCTTCCCACTCAAATTATTTGTCACAATATGTTTTTAAGAGGTAGAGCGGTGTTGTAGAGTGTTATAAATAGTCAATATCGCTTGAACGACATATAGAATTTCTATATAGTAGTTTTATCGTGGAATTTGTATTTAAATACCTTCATCTCTCTCTCTATCTAACACACACACATATTAGGTAATTAAGTGCGTTTGTTCAATGGTTAGAACAGTCGGTAACCCACAGAGGGCCTGTGGTTGAGGTCCTTTTTTAAATATTTCGTATGTATGGTTAATTGTACTTTTACCTCCATCTGATCTTATGATCCCATATAAAAAAATTCAGAGTTTTTTAGGTTCCCCCATATAGATCATGTCATGATACTCTATTTAAAAGGTGAATCCAGTAAGTATCCCATTCTTGGTTGGGTGTGGGCCTTCTTGGATAAGAGAAAAATTTCATGGTGATCTTATCATGATGAAAAAATAGTTATTTCCAAGATTTTGAGGTTAATATTCTTATATTTTCATACCCTCATGGAATTTCATGAGATAATATATGTAGTTTTAGTGTTGTATTATTGTTTACATTAGTAGTTCGATAGACATGGATTGATGTCCAGGACTAGTACCCCTCCACCGGGTTACATGTACCTATATAGAATTGGTATCTTACAAATGTTTTTTGATTAATGTCATGGTGATGGTAATTTTTTAAAGTCTTGGATGGTTCATGATTGTAGAATCTCTTGGGGATAAGTGTTCTTGAGCTCATCCCCTCATAGTTTTCATCCAAGGGAGGAGTGAGTTCTCATATTGGTTACTCTTAGATGTATATTTTTCCCCCATGAGTGTGTTTGGGAAACTAGGTTCTTATTTTTTTCATTGGTTGGATGAGGTGTTATTTTACAACATATTTATTTTTAAATTATGTACTTCTATTTAATGTTTCATGAGAATTAGGCATTTTTGGTTATTAGATGTGATGAGATACATGTGGAATGTGGCCTCACTCATAGAATGATTTCATGATAATACATATATTTATTCACCTTATGTATCATTAGTTGTTTTGATGAGGAAAATATGGTTCTTGGTCATGCATACCATAATTGACTTGATATCACATCATATTATCTAGGGTCTGTTGATGCCACTGTAATGTGATTCTACTTTTTAGGTTGTTCATATAGAACTTTTGTGGAATATAAAAGGAAATGAGGTGTCTTACCCAAGGTATGTGACCTATTTGGGATTCCCCTATAGGGAAGATGAGTGATTAGAAGGGTTATCCCTAGTTTCCCATATATAATAGGATAATGATCATTCATGGTCGAGTGATGGTTTCAATTTGATATAATGTTCCCTTGGGTTTAAATGGGTGGTTATATGGTTCATATTTTCTTTTGTGATTAAATCTGTACCGGTTCACTATTTTATTTTAGGGAATCCTACTAGGTAGTTTTGTACTAACCCATATATCGGTGTTAGTCCCACAAATGTTGTGTCTATACAAACAACATATAGATTAATGGAATTTTTTATTTTTTACTAAACTGGTGGAGCTTAGTAGGGTCAACAAGATTCATCTACTAGTGTGGTTTGGGTTGGAGATAGTGTGATGTGTTGTTATTATCCCATTTTGTTGATTCGAACACATTCATATTATACTTTTAGTTGGTTATGTATATTATGTGTGGTTTTTAATCCTATTTCTGGTATGTTTTTTGTATATAATTCGATGTTGGGTGTTTCAAAAAAGGAATTCCAATTGAGTATTATTCCATCATTATACTAATAGCTAACCACAAGCCTATTGGAGGTGGGATTGGGGTGCCCCACTCAACTTACCACCAGTCTAGGATGTTCCATGGTGGGTTGGATCGTAATTGAATGATATAACATAAGGAATTTCTGATGGACATAATTTAGGTATATGTGTATCTTGATATTGGTTTTAGACATATGGGGTGAAAATGATCAAGGTGATTTTGTTTAGTGGTTATAATAAGGAAACACGACAATGTATAGTGTCCAATTCATTACTAAAAAAGGAATTTTCTAATATGTTTAAAAATCATAATTTTTAATAACATTGGTTTTTGGGTAGAGTTATATAGGTTCATGATTCAGTTAGTGCTATGTTTATATGTTTATATTATGGAGATACATATCTTCATGATTTTTATGGTATGAAATATGGATATTGATTTATCTCTTCCATATTATTTCACTATATGTGTGTGTTGGACCGTTTATGGATTATGATAGACCATAGACTACTCACAAATGGGTGGGATTCCATGAAAGTACTCTATAAATATTTTGATGGTCGATAACATATTCCGAGAGGGTTATTATCCCGCTATTTTTTATGTGATTCAAGATATGATATTTGTAGAGTCAGTACCCCCTATCTAAAGAGCTTGAACAGGGTACAAGATCCTGTATCAGAGTTGATACTCCTTCAGTTGAGGTTTCCTCTATTGAGATGTTCTCCGCCAAATGATATTATTTGGTTCCTAATCCGACAAAAAATATAAATGTTATGTTGACCATTATTTATTTATAAATCCTTGAATCATGCATGGGGTGGGTAAACTAATAAAGCATAAAGAGGCTTGGGATTCCCATACTATTATGTGGTCAATATTTTTCTATTAGACATGGTGTGAACCTCTCTTTATAGAGACTAATTTTTCTTAGGATACGGGGTTTGGTTGTTTCATCTATGTGAGCCATTACTCCCTCAAGGATACAAGGTCCATGATTAGAATCTAAGATTCATGGGTCCTCCATAAGTGGGGTCAGTTTCCTTTTTATGTTTAGGCATGGTGTCTATAATCTATCAGTCTATAAGATGTCAGGTCCGCTATAATACAAAGGTGTCAGTATCCCCCATATATAGGGCATGATTCCTCATACATTGGTTTTTTTGTGGTGTGTACTCTCCACTAGTGTTGTTGTTTTCAACTTGGATGGTTTATAGAATCTTGGTTTGTTGTGGGAACTTCAGTAATAACCACTTATAAGTTCATGTTAGGAATGAAATTACATTTAGTTTTGATCTCCTAGAAAAGATCATTGTTTAAGATGATCCATGATTTTGGTTTATGTTTCCTGGAATCAACTTTTTATTGGAGTGATGTGACTATGGTGAGCACAATGATATGATTAGGAACCCAAACTAGAAGGGTGATCCCATAACATGTGTGAGTAACCATTTATACTGATATATTTCCTCAAGGATAGTATGAATAAGATGGATAACAATCATTATGATGAAATACCTTTAGTGAAATATAATCATGGACCAAACATGTGAGGCCTAATACAATTTATGTATGCTCCCTGGCCTTTTATTTGAAGGATTATGTTATATATCACAAGTATAATAAATTATTTTGGTGATTAATTATTGATCAAGGTTCCATATGTCATTAATGTGACTTTAGATCCATGTAGTGAGGCCAAATGTCTCTTTTGGAGGTGTAATTTCACCATTTTTTCTTTCAATGGTGAGAAATAAATTTATTAGTGAGTTATGTAGGAATTCCTCTAAACACGAGTAAGATCCTATGGTGTTTTAATTATTTTTGGAAGTCATACTCTGTTGAATTTGGATGGGTTCCCTCATTGTGGGGTGTTAGGAGTTTTAGGGGTTGAATATTGGTATACTTAACTAGGATTGGGGATTTTCTGGTGAGAAGGATAATACCTCATAGGTTATTGTCTAACCCTTATTAAGAAATTTGTTTCATATTTTTTATACTACATTTTTAAAAGGATCATACCTACATCTATAGGAAAATTAATTTCCCCAATCATGTTATTGTTGTTCCAAATTTGAACAAGTAATCAATCATCGAGTCCTTAGATACGGCCCACCTCATGGTATTTGAATAAATAAGGTATTTGTAAATATATTATATGATATTTCATTGGTTACAGAATAGATCCATCTATTCTTGTTTCACATTCTTCACCTAATTGATCATTTCAAGGCTTGCACAGAGCTGCTTTGGAACACAAATGTTTTGTATATGGAGGTATTGCGATAATTTATCGATAGTCATTTTGATATCATTCCCTCATGGGTGGTGTGGAATGTGTTTTTGGTGGAGTTTCCAAGTGTAATCTATGTATAGAAGGGTTTGGATGTCAATTTTAAATGAATTGTTTGTGGGTTTTTGTGGGAAATAATAATATGAGCTTGAGTTTTAGTGAAATTTTATTAGTTCAACAATGATTAAAGAAGAACTATATGTGGTTAGTTTTGTATATGTAACTTCTTTGTATCTTATCATGAGGTTAGGATGATAGGGTTAACATCCCCTTGATACCCTAAAATATTCTGTGTTGATGTGTGTGCTTTGATTTTGTTTAACATGAGTGGAGGTTGGATTTCATTGTATAGTGTGGTTATACTATTTAGTCACCCATGTGTGGGTGTTCGTATGACCACATTGTCTTTAAAATGTATCCTTGGGGTTTTTACCTTTTAAAGTGGTGAGTATAGAGCCCATGGAAAGTTCCCTAGTTATAAAATTGTATCTAATAGATATGTTTGTTTTGAGGATTTATTATTTTATGGGATCATTAGGACGCCCACCATAGGAAGATTAAGGTTGTTGGTGTGAAGGCTTAATGTGTTACAAAATTTTAGTTACATGTTTTTTGGAGGATTTCCCTATGATGGATTGAGGCTCTATGGGGGATTGGATGAAAGAGAACATTAGATATATTATTCCCCATCTAAACATTATAAAGGAATTCATTCCCTATTCAGATATTTTTAGTATCCCTATATGCGATGGACCAATGGAGATGGATGATCTCATGTGGTGGTGTGTTTGTTTTTCATATGTGTTTATCTTATACGCTTCTTAGATATCTACTATGGTAACTACCATTTTAAGGAAAAAGATTTATGTTGTGGAGAATATAATGATCCAAATCTTCTTATGTGAAATCCATAGTGTGAATTGGATTATCTAAGCCTCAAACCTTCATGAATGGTAACACATTAATTTCACCAGGTGAATGACCTTATAAAATTTTTCTAACATTTCCATTGATTCTATAATATGACAATTACAATAGGGCATACATTTGATGATATTCCATATTAGGAATTTTTTTGGATTATTTAATATTTTATTAAAATAAATATTAATTGTTTTTCCTAGAATCAAATTTTGATAGCTCTTAAAAAATAGATATTGGAATTATAAATTCAGGGTTAATTACAGATACATGGGTTTTACCAAGAAAATATATAATCTCAATTTGGGTCAGGAACAATTTATGGGTCTTCCCTTTTCAATAACTAGGGTTATTAAAATACCATACTAATCTACCTTATATTACAATTAATATATGAAATATATAATTCACATCCCCTTTGAAGAAATAGACTGAATAAGAAGAAATTGAAGGATAAACCTTTATCTAGGGATGATATGAATGCATATTGTGATGAAATGAATTTGGATCGAGATTAAAAGTCACTCAATTGTGTAGATACAATGATCTTCTATATGGTAAGTCTAAATGTAAATATTTTACCTCATTTTTATTTGTAAATTGTTCCATATTTTCATTCTTGATTAATAATTTCAAAAGATTTATCTTTCTTTTAGGGTTGGTTTGAATCTATGGCGTTTGACATAGGTTTGGGTTGATCACAGGTGTCCCGTGTTTGAAATTTATAACCACATGCTATATATTATCAATAACACACACCATGTAGTTGGTTAGTTTTTATTATGTTAAAAAATGGACTACATGACCTATGTAATTGAAGTAATCATCGAGTAGGACCCAGAGAACACAAATCAGGGTTTTTCCATGGGCATGAAAAGACACTCTTATGTGGTATGTTTTTTTACAAGTACATTCTTTGTTGGGAAACATGACAGGATTTGTGTTGTGGTGTACATACATGTTCTGATGTTCCTCACACCTTAAATAGTATCCAGAAAACCAATGTATCGGGGAAGTTTATGTCAGGTTGGACTAGAGTACATTCAAAAGACCATGAACTTGGGATTTTATTCCATGTAACATCAGTAAATTCATTCCACCATCCATTTCATTTGGTATTTCAATTTTATCCTCATGTAATGTGTTTTGGAAAATTTAGTGGTCTAAGCCATGTATCATTCCACATCGAACCTGACGGTGAATTACTCTTCATTAATAGAGATTTTGGAAAGATGATATAAGATTTTTTGTGTGGATTTTAATGCATTAGTGAGTTAGATCGTATCCTGATATTGGACTATAGAAGCTGAAAGGGATGAAGATTATTCTCATGGTTCAATTAAATGTGGGTAAAAATAACTACTCTTTCTTTAGAGATAAGTATCCTCTGAGAGCTTCTGGTGGATTTAGGTATCTTAGAGGGTGGAGGGTCATTGATGATTATGTTCATATTTGTGTGAGTGGTTCCATATTAATATAATATTATTTCAGAAATTTTTAGTATAGTGTGATTCTCACAGAAAAATACATCCTTCTACATAAAAAATTGGGGGTCGGTTTCGACGAATGTGGTTTAAATTATAAGGATAATTAAAATGGAACTTCACTCAATTGATATGATTAAATTCATGGATAATATTTATTTACAATATATATATATATATATTACCTCTCATTTTTTAAATCAAGTTATGTCTTTGTGAGGTGTAGAAAAATTATAGAGTGTTCTCAAATGTACCTCTCATAAAACCTTAAAAAGTTTTGCTTGTATTATGGAATATGTATGGAATCATTATTTTGAGACTTTCCCAATACATGTACCTGTTTATGGAGTGATTTGAGCCTATCATTGGTATAGTTTAAATCCCTCTGAAATATTTTTTTCATGACACTCTATTAACATTCCCAATGAATGGTAAGTTATCTCCTTACCATCATCTAGTAGAATGGTCCCACCCATGGGATAGTAAAAATAGGGTTCGATATCACACAATGTTCCATGGCGTAGTCCCCTATTGTTGAATAGAATTCAATCAGTATCCCCTAATTGGGAAAAGTGTGGGACCTCTTGGTGAGGTAGTGGCCTTCTTGAAGCCACTTCCAATGAGGCATATTATATTATTTTCATGGAATTTGATTACACTAATACTAGATGATATCCCCATTTAAAATGGAATAGGAACATTGACATAGTTGTATTGTAGGAATGGTGTTTCTCTTGGATTTTGGGAGATAAATATTGGTTTCCAGGGTCATGAACCCCTCAGATTGGTTGTGTGTACCATAGAGGTATGAGTATCCTATGATGGTCTCATATTTCATTTCATAGTTACGATTATTTTTGTCCTCCATGGATTGATCAAGTGCATAAAGTCTTGTGGAGTGTTGGTGATTAAGATCATCTAATCTCAATTCTCTTCCAAGAGAGGAGTGAGTTATACTTGAAGTTACACTTCAAATATTTTATCATTCCTCTATTGAGTGTGCATGTAATATTGAGTTCTTAACATGTGCACTGGTTGGTTGAGGAATTCCAATTTAATAGTTTTCTTGAACTATAGATTTATCTTAAATGTGTCATGAGCCTTGGAATTTGTCATATATGTGACATGGTGATCTTAGTGTGGCATGATTCCTTGTTTAGGGAATACCTACATGTCTATAGTGGTTATGAATAATAAAATATGGATCATGTTCAGACATAAATTCATTGATTATATTTCTCAATAGATTCCCATGTATGGAATAGTAAGGTGTTTCTCCTTTTTAGATTGTTTTAGTTGAACATTTATGGGATACACTAGGATGGGAGGTTCCATCCCATAAGGAATGTAACTTGTTTGGGGTTACCTCTATAGTCTGAATGAGTGATCCATTATATTTTCCATGGTTTCCCCTACAACATTGGAGGGATATCATGCCATGTAGTAATTAAATGTATTATCTTCAAGTCTGTTCTCCCTTTTATTAAATTGGTTTTCCATATTGTTCGGCCTTTCTTGTGTGAGGAACATAATAAATGACTGCCCTTTGTTTTAGGGTTTCTTATTGAATATTTCTATGCCCACTCCAAAATTTGCTTCAGACCCACTAATTTTGTGTCTATATAGAAGAAATGAAAATTGGTGTCCTTTCATACCTAGTATTGTGGTGCTAGATATTAGTGGAGTTGGTGAGATTAAATAACTGAAAGGTTCAGGTTTGAGATGGCATGATGTGGTTGTTTCTTATCCTTATTTCTTGAGAGGTATACCAGAATATTTTATTTTTAGATGGTTACACATATCCTAAATGGTAGTGAATACTATTTATGGTTAGTAGTTTATATATATTTTGATGCATGGTATTTAGGAAAATGTCTCCCATATATCTATTATGCCTTGTTGTTCCATGTTTCCAGCCACTAGACAATTGAAAGTGGTTTTTGGTTGTAACTCTTGGATTATTTCCTATTAAGGTGGGGCCTTAGTGGGTCAGGTTAGGATATATATATACTATTTATATGATATGAATATTGTATATTTTTATTTAAATTCCTTAAACTTCTTGTTAAAAAAATTTTAATATCATGATTTATATACTATTTATGACAATACAAGATATAAAATTTCTAGGATCTTATGTAGAGGGATATTGGGTCAGTCAGATTTTTGGTCTGGTGGTTTACACCCTCTCTGAAATTTGATGGTGGAAACCATTACTCTATGATTACTCATGTTGTTTTACTGTTTTATGTAATTCTAAACCTTTAAATTAAATTGTTTTTTGTAACTTATACATGAGATTATTTAGTACATTGGTATATATATTTTTATTTTATTTATTGATGAGAAATATAAAATATTTGATGAATAAATAATTACATGTTTATTTATTTTGGAAATATTAATTTGGAGGATGAAATAGAGATTCACTACTACAAAACATGCCTTAAACAATGATAAAATTGACCTTTATCAGTGCAAAAAAATATGATGACTACGAGAGAGAAATTAAAATCCATAGTCATTTATCAGCACTAGGAAAGAACTGATAAGGGACCAAATTTATATGATTATTTATTTATCAATAATAACTTCGGTCCTTGATCAGTGCTTCTCAAAGTGCTAATAAAGGGGGATACTGTAATATGCGGCTAAATTTACATCACATTACATTATGAGAAATATAAGATCATAAATAGAATATCATAGGTAAAAATACATATTTTAAAAGAAATAAAATTTTAAAAAAATACCTGAAAAAAATCTATATTATATACATTTTGGAATATTTTTATCCAATTACATGAGTAAGTACAAAATATCACATACATTCAACAACATAAATCATTCTTTGTCTTTGGAACTTTTCCCCAACTCATTATATTTCCAAAAAAACATTGTATCTTGAGAAAAATAATTAACCCATATAAAAATAATTCTTATGTCCCCAATACTATTAAAAAATAAATTATGCTAAATTTTTTAATTTTAAACTAATCTTTCTGTCATACCAGGGGAAGTGTGTATTAGATTATATTTTGGTTGATTCAATCAAATCACACCATTACTTGTTCATATTGAAGAATTACTTATGTTAAACTTAACTAAATAAGTGTAATATATAAATGAAAAGGAAATTAATAATGTAATATTAGTTAATGTTATGTGAAATTAATATAGGATTATTTTCTTAGTTTTGGAGATGCGATGCACATTTTGAACTAAAATGAAAATTATATATTTAAAAAAAAATGTGAAGTTATACTGGTCAAAACATGAAAAGGATTTAAGTTCAACTAATTTCTACAAATCCAAAATCACTTATGTATCATTTTCCTAATGTATACAAAAAATCCAAATCCATTTTTTCAGTTTTGAGTATGTCCCCTATGTTGTTTAATAAAATGAAATTTTAAACTGGAAACAAGTAAATTGAGTGGTAAAATTCAAATAATGTGTAATTTTTATGTGAAAATAATTCTTATACGTCAAAAATAACTTATGAATCATTTTCCTAAATTATCATGAAAATTTGAGCTTGTTTTATTGTTTTTTAGTAAGTGACACATTTTGAACTAAAATTTAAATTTTTAATTAATAATGGACACATTAAGTCATACTTGTCACATCACAAATCATATTTATGCCAGAATGATTCCTAAAAATCAAAAATGAATTTTGGATCACTTTTTGAAGTTAAAAAAAGAGATTATGTTTTCATGGTTTTGAGTATGTTTATTTTTTTACTAATATTAATGTCAATTATAAATAAAAAGACCCACTTGATGTCATACTCGTTAAAAATTTCATTTGATTTGGGTTCTTATTATTCCTATAGGTAAAAAATGACATATGGATCATTTTAATAGTGTATCAAAATAATCCAAATTTGTTTTCCTTGTTTTGAATATTTCACAAGTGGTTTTTTTACTGAAATGTTATTTTAAGATAGAAACATATACTTTGAGTTATTTCAACCCCATAATGTGTCAGTTTGATGTGAGTAAAATTAAATAATGTGAAAAATGGCATATGAATATTTCCCCAAATTATCAAGGAAATATGATCATGTTTTCATAGTTTTCAGTGAGTAACACGTTTTAATAGAAAATGTCAATTTTAAATTGATAACGGAAAATTTGATTCATACCATGTGAATCATGTATCATATTTGGGTGATAATTATTCCTACCAATAAAAAATTACATTTGGATAATTTTACTAAGGTATCAACACAATCCCAAAACGTTTTGTTGATTTTGAGTAATATTGTTGTCTTTTTAATAAAATTAATGTCACTTTTGAATAAAAAGATACACTTGGAGACAAACTGGTCAAATCATGAATCATATTGAGGTGTGGATGATTCTTACTTTTCAAAAATGAATTTTATATCATTTTACTATTGTATAAAATAATATGAATGTGTCTCATCATAATTGAGTACGTCACTTATGCTTTTACTAAAATACCATTTTAAACTGAAAATACACACTTTGAGACATATCAGTAACATAGTGTGTCAGTTTGAGGTGAGACTTATTCATACATATCTTAAATTAATTATGAATTTATTTCCTAAATTTTCAATACAATATAAGTTCATTTTCTCAATTTTCATTGATTGACAGTTTTTGAAACAAAATATCAACTTTTAAATTGATAAAAGACATCGTGAATCAAACCATAAACATAATATATCTTATTGATATGCTAATGATTATTTCTTGTTAGAAATGTTTTATATATCATTTTACAAAAGTATAAAAACAGTATGAATGCATTTACTCATTTATGAGTATGTAAGTTGTCTGTTTTAGTAAAATTAATGCTAATTTTAAATAAAAAGACACACTTTGAGTTATTAGAGTCACACCATGAATCACATTGAGGTGTGTCTAATTCCAATATGTCCAAACCGACATATGGATCATTATACTAAAGTATCAATACAATGTGAATACATTTCTCAATTTTGATTATGTCACTTTTTTACTAACATATCACTTTGAACTAGAAACACACACTTCCACTGATATCGGCCACATCGTGAGTCAATTTTATGTGATAATAATGTATGCACATAAAAATGACTTATTAATAGATTATAAAAATTACCAATTCAAACCATGATCAATTTCATATTTTTTTATGAGTGACACTTTTTAAACTAAAATTTCAATTTTAAACAGATAATGGACACTTTGAGTCATAAAAGAAAAATCTTGTATGATATTGATGTGAGGCCAATTCCTATAAATAAAAATTTTATTATGGATTATTTTAATAAAATATCAAAACCATCCTAATGTGTTTTATCAATTTTGAGTACGTTAGCTTTCTTTTTTACTAAAATTAATGTCAATTTTAAATAAAAAGAAATAGTTGGAGTCATACAGGTCACACCATGCATTGGATTGAGGTTTGGGTAATAAATATATGTCAATAATTACTTATGTATCATGTTGATAATGTTCTAGAAAAATCCAAAATCATTTTCTTAGTTTTTAGTTTGTCACATGTTTTCTTTCAAAAATGTCATTTTAAACAAGAAAAAAAGATTTTGAGTGATATCATTTAGATCATGTGTCATTTTGAATGAATACTAAACCCTAAAAATACAAAATTAGTCATGAATTATTTTTCAATATTTTTAATAAAATATTTGTATATTTTCCTGGTTTTCATTGAGTGACACTTTTTGGACTAAAATATCAATTGAAAATGGATAATGAATAATTTGAGTCATACCGAGAACATCATATAGGATATCCAGATGAGGATTATTACTAAAGGAAAAAATGACTTATGGATAATTTTCATATTGTATAAAAACCATAAAAACTTGATTACTGGTTTTGAGTATATAAGTTTTCCTTTTTACTAAATTCAATGTTAATTTTTTTTTAAATATTCAAACATGGAGTCATACTGGCCACACCATGTGTCATATTGAGGTGCGTATTATTACTACAATTCAAAAATTACTCATGGATCTTTTTAATAATGTATCAAAACAATAAGAATTAATTTTATTGGGTTTGAGTATATAATTTTTTTTTAAAACATGTCATATTAAACTGGAAACACACAGACACTGATTCATATCAATCACATCGTGTGTTAGTTTGATGTGAGAATGATTCCTAGATGAAAAAATGACTTCTGAATTTATTTCCAAAATTATCAAGAAAATATATTCATGTTTTATTAGTTTTCAATGATTAACACACTTATTGAGGTAAAATTTCAATTTTAATTCGATAAAAGACATTTTTAGTCATATTGGGAACACCATTTATAAAATTGAGGTGAAGATGATTCTAACACATAAAAAATTCCAAATGGATAAATTTCTTAAATATTCAAAACAATTAAAATCCATTTTATTTGTTTTTATTATGTGATTTTCCTTTATTACTAAAATTAATTCTAAATTTTATTTAAAAAGGACACACTTAGAGTCATACCAGCCACACCATGTGATATATCGAGGTATGACAGATTATTACACATCAAAAATGACTTATGGATAATTTTAATAATGTATAAGAATAATTAGAGTTAGTTTTAACTTTTTGATTATGTCACATGGGTTTTTTTAATAAAAATTCATTTTAAACTAGAAACACTCACTATGAATAATAATAGTCCCATCGTGTTTCAGTTTGATATAAGACCTATTCCTACACATCAAAAATAAATTAAAGAAACATTTTTGTACATTATCAAGACAAATCAAATATAATTTTCTAAGTTTTATGTTGGTAACACATGTTTTGAACAAATATTTCAATTTTAAAATTAAAATGGACACTTTGAGTCACACCAAGAACACTGTGTATTTGATTGAGGTGAGACTTATTACAACACATAAAACTATCTTATGGATCATTTTCATAAGTAATAAATATAATATGAATGTGTTTTATAGGTTTTGAGTATTTCCTTTTTCTTTTTCACTAAATGTAATATCAAAATTAAATTAAAATACACACTTGGAGTCATACCAACCCAAACCTGAAACAGATTTAGGTGTGGATGATTCCTACACATCAAAAATGACTTATATTTTTTTTCATAATGTATCAAAACAATATTAATGTGATTTATCATTTATTATAATGTTATTTGTTTTTTTAACAAAAATGTAAATTATATACTAAAACATACATTCTGTGTCATACCAACTACACTGTGTATCAGATTGAGGTGGAGATGATCGACTATGTGATATGTGTTTTGATTTTGACTATTAAAAATATCAAAAAAAGAGATAACACATTTCATTATAATGGTATACAAAACCTCATTCATCTTAAATATCTTCATGTTTCAGGACGCATAGGGTTTACTCTTCCATTAAAAATGTTCTACTTTTAATCTTGTTGAAGATAGTTGAATGTAAAAAATATCACATACTTGGTTTCTAATATATCATTAATTAGAGATACTTTGAATAAAAAACCAAAATTCCATAAAAATAATCCACCTATAGAAGAAAACAATTCTTATGTAAGTAATAATATAATGAAATAAATTAAACATAAATAAAAAAAATGCATTTCTAATCCCATTGTTTTAAAATGTGATTCAAACAAATAACATTTTCTATTCACCCACTACAGATCTAAATGATATATTGTTGAATATTAATCCCAACAACATGATATATTTAACCACATTACAAAAACATAACTTTCACATATTTAAACAAATTACCACAAAAACCTTTATCCATTTGGACTAGTGTAAAAATCACATATAAACATTTTCCTTCTTATATCCTACAAAAAATGGCATAAAACATTATATATTCCATGATTATACTATAATTAGTGTATACCTTTATTTATTCCTATAAAAAATTAACCATTAGTGTAAACATATTAGTGTTCATTGATTTAACTAAAATAAATACTTAATTTTGAGTTTTTATGGAAAATAATAAAATATATATTTCCCTTTCAACATTATATAGATTACACATGCCATGATAAACTATGTACCTTATTTGAGGGAAGCAAACTACAATATTACCCTTATGTATTTTCATGAGACACAAAAATCCATTATAAATTATTTACCCCTTTTATAGTATGAAACACCAGTATAGGCCTTTATAGCATCCAAATGAAACTAAAATATAGTGCATCCATTATGTATTCTTGTATTGTTCTATATAATAGTATATCATTTTCAATATTATTGGTGATGGTAAACTATAACATAAAATCATCATTATTTTTTCCTCAAAAAGTGAAAATCCCTATACATAGGTAAGTTTTAAGGAGAATTATGAGGATTTTTTTTATTAATGGGCTTGTGAACACGGGTAATTTTAAATAATGAATAGGAACCTATATATTAGTGATGAACAAGTGGACACATTTTTAATGGTGATCTGGTGAACATGTTTCTATATTCATAATATGGATAGGTTAGACACCTCTACTCATGTACTGATTGGGAGAATCAATGTGATATAATTTTAGGATTTTTTAATTTCAGATAATGTGAATTCAAAAGAATCAGTTTCAGTTAGTCCATTTAACTAATATAAACTTTATGTATTTATAGTATTGATTTCACATGAATTTTTGATATTATATCATGCATGTAATGGATGATCAAATATTATAATTTGTTACACCATCTACAAAAGTGAAACCAAATTATTATTATTTTATTCTATAATTTACAACCTTGTATGTTGGAAACCTATAGAGGGAATTAAAAAACATTTATTCCAAAAATTATATAGAAATTAACTAAATAAATAAGTTAAAATGATGAGAATATTAATTAAAAATGTATTAGGATTTCACCTCTTAATGATGACTATATATTCTAACATTATGTTTTTTTCACACTTCTAATCAAAATCATTTCCTCCATTATACTTTTCATTGAGAAAAAAATACAAAATAACATATAATCATTTTGATACTAATGATTCAAACCCCAAATACATTTCTATTGTCATATACCATACTATATCATAAACATAACAAGTGATCACCTAAATTTATTTTCGGAAAACATTCCCACACCATGTGTCTTACCACTCCTCTCTACGAAAATTTATTTCATCCATTGAGTAATAAGGTTGTTAGAAATATTGGTATTACTAATAAAATATATATAAAAAATTATTAATAAATATTTTTAAATAAATTGTAATAACCTTTTGAAATTACTTGTTTTTGGATTCAATAATTTCCATGATTTATGATCTCTCTCATAAATTTTCAAACATAATACCCATAATCATTTCCATTATCATTCTTTTGAAACTATAGAAACAATGAACGAAATAATTAATTTCTTCTTGAAATATGTTTCGATAGTTAAATCTTTCAATATATGACTTAATATATTTCCATTTGAAGTAATCCAAAATAATTTTTATGTTCCATCACCAACTTCATGACATGATTTATCCTATATTTATCAATCACCCAATAATTACAAAATTCAGGTTAAAAAATATAATGAAACATATAATTCAAATTTTATTAATAAAATGTTGATTTTAGTTTATTATAAATTCACAATACACATCATGTGTTGTCTGTTTATTGGATATATATGTAATAGATGCAAAAAATAACTATTTTAGGTATTCATATTAAGTGCAATTAGAATCTAATGCTTCCTAAAAAAAAATAAAATAGGTAATGAATAAAAATGAAGATATATATTATGGGAATTATTTATAGAGATTTACCCTATCATTATAAGTTTCAAGAAGAGTATGTTTTTTGTTATTTTTCTCAAACACATCGTATAGATCATCTTTCTTCATATCAATTTCTTCCCTCTACAAAAAAAATCTCGTAGAAAAGATATAGGTATTGTTGATTCCAAAATATCCTTCGCACTATTTTCCCTTTATATTTTAGTAATATATATGAATATATAAAATATAAATAATTATTCAATTTAATGAACATATTAGATCACTATTTAAATAGGTGTATTATGAAAATATACATTATGTATGTATTCAAAACTGATGCTACCAACTATTCGATCATGAGAATATTATTTATACTCTTTAGACCAACTATATCTGTAAAAAAAGATCCAAATATTTCTTCTTTATATGGAATGTAATACATATTTTCATCTTTAAATGTGGTCTATGAATTATGTTACAATGATAATAAATGTAGATGTGGAACTGTTGGGGAGAAGTTACCCCTGATGGGTCCCTTTTATATCTTGGTTGATTCACTAGATTTTCTTGATATATCATTTCATTTCCCTAATGCGTTATCCATCTATAATACCATTAAAAAATTTTGGCATATTTTGGTCAAATTTGATAGATTTTTCAAGAGGAAAATAATTTATAAAGGAATACCACATATATATTTATAAGATTAGATCACCATGTTACAAAATTTACAATATAATTATTGATCATTGTAATATCCGTATCATCAAGTGGAAAATGAAACATAGAAGTCTTCTCTTGAGATACCTTAATCCATAATCTCATGTAAACTTTTTTTATATCATTATTGTGTGGCATTAATCCTAGGATATTATACATCATATGACTTGTAATAATGTAATGTTTCACAACACCCTCCCCACAAAGTGTTCCCATCCTAGGTCGGATATGTGAGAAGAGATATAATGTCCCCTGATTTTATCCTCTAGTAGGCCTTGGGATGGAAACTAGTACTAAGGGTATAATAAACACATGAATTTGAGGAATTACTCTACAAGAGACCACATTTTTGGATTAGGAGGGTACACTTTATGGGGAGGGGATCAGGATAGGGTAGTATGAGAGGGATGATTGAGGGATATGATAGAGTTTGGAGTTAGGCACATGTGAGGTTGCATGGGTTGGTAGGGAAATAGTGTGAGCTATGTTTTGGAAGAACTGTAAATATAGGAGACCGGATGAGACACGAGTATTTAGGGACACCTATGATCTGATGCACAAACCATTACATTTACAGTGGCAATTAAACCAAGTGATACTTATTACAAGGTAGATACATATGAAAGGATCATGAAAAATACTTTGTTGTGCATATGTTTGAATGGGTAGATATTTGGATAGATTAACCTAAAATGAATAAACAAAAACAGTTAATTAATTAATGTTTATTCTTCCACATACTATGTTTTGGAGCTCAAAATGCTGGTTGTTTTTTAGGTATGGTTCTAGGTCGACGTCCCCATCAGGTTCATACAGAAGATGTTCAGTAGGCTATGCCATCCTATCACTTCATAGTATAGGTTGACGATGACAAAACATGGAGGAGGACACTATAAGAGTTTTAGTGACAGAGTTTTCCGAAGTACAAGGGATTAGTTTCAGATGGAGTCATAAAATACTAGTTAGAGGAGGTTGAGATAGATTTCCATTCAATATGCGCTCAGAAGGAGAACTAGGTTTCATTGGTTTTGATGATGTTTTTTGGGGCAGCGAGGTAGTTGCGGTTATTATTCCTTGGGGATCACTAGGAGTCTTTAGTCCCATGGGAGGATTTCAGAGACGTGTTTAGAGTTGATTTTCACTCTTCAACCGAGAAGGTGTCCAGTCCCCAGAAGCAGCTTACCCTTTGATTGGGGAGCTCCATTGTGTGAGAATTCAGGATCCATTTTAGTAACCTTCTATGATATGCTTCAGACCTGTTTCCAGATGAGGATGTTAGAGAGAGGCATTTTGAGGAGGCCTTACATCTAGAGATCCACCATAAGGTCATCCCGTTTTGATAAATACATATCTCGAGGTGTTGGTTAGGGAAGAGGTCAACGAGAGGACATTATTTATAACCTGGTCATCATGAGAGGGGACTCTTCAAGACTCCTCATGAATCAGATATATGTTTTAGGGTTCCTTATTTTCGTTGAGGATTAGTGTCTGTTCATCTAGGGTAATTTCCCAACCCTGTTTCTCTCATTTCTAGGGGGAAGTAGCTCTTAGACCTATGCCAGGGGATCAAGTGCTTCATTTTCATGTAGAGGTATATTTCATCAGTAGCAAGAGTCCCTGAACTTTTAGAGTGGTTAGCATGTGCCATGTGTTCTACTTCAAGATCCTCTGTTGTAGTAGTTTTAGCCGAGACAACAGTATGCGCTTTCCCCATCATTGGATCAATAGAGAGTATATGGGGCATGTAGAGGATAACCCTGGATGCTCCCCTTCCTTAGCCGGAAGAGCATAGTGATGGTGGTGGTTGTAAGTAGGGTCAAAGAGGCCATGGATCAGGTCATGGCTAGCTTCATTATTTAGCGTTTCCAGCTTCGGGCGAGCTAGAGATTGTTCTAGGTACCTTTTTCTAGTTTTCTACTTAGGTGTATTCCTTGTTAGATTTAGGAGAAACTCACTACTTCAAAACACCTACCATTGTCCCTGCCTTAGGACTTGAGGTAGAGAGGCATCCAGTTCCCTTGGAATTGAATATACCAGTTGGAGGTTTAGATGACTTATTTGATATATGTACAGACTGTGAGATAGTGCTAGGACAATACCACAATTTGGGAGATTTTCTATGTTTATACATATAACCATATAATTTAATCCTCATAATGGAAAGGTTTTATTCGGTGAATGCTATCATGGATTACTTCAGTAGGAAGGTGGTATTCTTCGATGCTGATGGAGAGACAGTGGTGTTTGTTGGGGAGAGAGACCCTCAGATGGGTCAGAGGTATGTTTTGTCCATGTCATCTTTGATTACTGAGATGATATTGATTTTGAATGAGGTTTAGAAGTTGGCCTTCTCCAGGGTAATTAAAGAGTACCCTGATGGATTTCCAGAAGAGGTTGTAGTGCTACACCATCGATGAGAGATCACGTTTGGGATCGAGCTATAGACAAGAGCATATCCTATCTCAATGTATCCTTATAGGATAGTGCCTTATGAGTTTTAAGAGCTACATATATAGATAAATGGTCTGTTATAGTGTCATTTTTTTTGAATGAATGTGTCACCGTGGGGTGCACTGGTTTTGTTTGGGATGAAGGATAGTGGAAGTGTGCGATTGTGTATCAATTATCATTGCTAGAACCATGTGATAGTGAAGAACTACTATCCTATTCCATGGATTGATGATTTATTCAATTAACTGAATGGTGATTGATGGTTATCGTATATAAATTTGTAGTTAGGATATCATCCAATGCATGTGAAGTATGAGGATTTTTCTAAATAATAACTTCTGTTTCCATAATGGGAATTACTTGTTCTTTGCGATGTCATTTGGTCTGACGAATGCTCCACCTTTGTTCAAGAGGTTGATGAATGTTGTGTTCCATGAGTTCTTGGATATTTTCATTGTGGTTTTCATTGAATAAATCCTAATGTACTCTATGTTTAAGGACGTTATTTCATAGCATCATCAAATCATTTTGGGAGTTCTTTGACCATAAAAGTTGTTTGGGATGTTTTCAAAGTGTGAGTTCTAGGCTCAAGAAGTCAGTTTCATGGGGTATGTTGTATCGCAGAAGGGAGTAGCTATAGAACCCCTAAAGATTAAAGAAGTTGTGTTTCATGAACCATATTCATCATGACATAGGAATGGATAGAAGTGTGCCATGCCCATCCTTCCCCAAGATGAAAACAAGATAATGACCCCTTGAGTTTGGCCTTTAGTAGGCCCCAGGGTGGAAACTAACACATAGGGCCTAAATGTAACATTGTATGGAATATATTAACAATTATTTTTGAAATAAAAATCATGAGAAAGTTTTTAAATCCAAAAAAATATATGCACTTAAGGAAAAAAGGGAAACCAATATGCAATCCCACATGCATGATCTATATGAAAACAATACAAAGAACAAGAATACCCTAAAAGTGAGTACCAAAAGAAAAATAAAAGCAGCAACAATAGTTGTCCCTATGCCTGAGCTAGAAAGGACCGACATGATCCTCAAAGTCCTTCTAGAAACCTAAATGTCGTTTTATATATGTAGGGTGAGTATAAAAGTAAAATCAGTAGGTAAACTAATGTCACTCGTGCACAAGTGGGGGAATATACTAATGTCCCTATGAAGAGAGCAGAAACCAATGCACCTATCAAGGAAACTAATCACCCAACCCCACCAAGGCACACTACCCAACTAACACAAGATAGGTAAAGTAATAGTAATATATCATTGACATTTGGGTATCCCTCACCACTTTTCCACTGGTTATTAGGATATCCGATGCATCAGTCATCCAACAGAAATCCCACTATAGTCCCACTACCTCCCCCAACAAAAACCATATGGGAAATCCCAACAACACATTTATCTATCCCACAAACACCTGGGATACCACAGCCACACATCCCACTCGCAGACAGGTAGGCCATCACAACCACAATTCCTACCCGTAGACACCTGGGCGACCAAAACCACACTTCATGCTCGCAGACCCATGGGCCTCAGCCCAAAGACACCTGGGAAACAACAAATATACCTCTCCATCGAAAACAAATGGGTCTCATACCGAAGACACTTGGGAAAAAACTTTCCATCACACACTTGATCCAACCCACCACAACACTCCCTACCCAGAGTGTCTTGGGCTATAATAATCCTCATGTCGCCACAGCCTTCCCGAATAACTTGGGCTGTCTGGGAGAGGTAGATTAATGAAGATAATAAATATCCCCTCATAGGAATTTTGGAATAAACATCCCCATGAAATGGGGTTTTTCGGAACAAAGTGATCAATATAGGTGGGGTGCGTATAAGAAACACACGAACAATAATTTATACATATAGTTTTAGAAGAACTCATTCCAACCTATGGGTCAGGAAACCAATGACCAGCCCACACCCAACCACTCTTGCTGCTACCCCTACATGCACAAATACACAATAGCCACAACTAGATCACATACCATTTTTCAAAAATGATCCCCATTGTACCCATTCACATTATCATGTTCAAGGGATTCCATTTAAATATTCAATTAAAATTAGGATACTAATAAGAATAACCAACCAAACATAGTAAGAAAACCAAGTTGTAGTCCCACTATACAGAACCACCAAAACAAGTTGTAGTTACAATGTACAAGTCTGTCGCATGACCATAACATAACCAAGGGCAGTTTCTACTGCCAACAAGTTTATCTTCTCTAAAATCATCCAATAAACATGGCTAAAACCAAAGTCCCACTTCTCAACCATTCTACACAAGCAAAAAAAATAAAACCAAAACACACAGGACATAACTACACCCAAAGATAGGGATAAATTCATATTCATCCAACACTGTTTGATAATTTTATTTGGTTAAATAGGGTGATCATAAAGGGTTATTATTCATCCTATGTCCATTTAATCATCCATGTTTATGTGATTAATCATATTCCATGTTACATCCATTTAATAACACGAATATCTAGAAAATAGAGCATCACTAGTGCATAAGAAAAGACCCCCAATGGATATGATTTTCAAGAGGCATATATCCTCAAAAAATAATTAACGTAAATAAACATAACATGTAAACAACATGTGTAATATCACCCCTCTCCTACTAGTTATCATAAAATCATGGTTTTCATTGTTATCATCCTTAGTTGTTTACCTCTTTTGTAAATTAATGGAATTTAGCTATATTCGAATAGAACATTACTAAACCCCACCCCGCATGATACACATAAGAAGCGAAAAGATGTATTTACCTACCTTTATGATTAAGGGTTGATTTTTTATCCTTATGCCATGAACTGGGGTCGCCTGATAGAAAACTCAAAGAAGAATAGAACATGAGGGATTCCGTGTAGGCATAAATCATTTCCGAAAGAGGGAATCCAAGAACCCAAAGGGAAAAAAAGAGGAAAAGGAAAAAAAATCCCATTGTGATAAAAATCCATGATTCTAGAGTTATGATAAATGTGATTTTTAAGTGCTTTAAAATTGGATTGTGGTTTTACCACATGGCTGGGCGGTTTCACAAGTTGTAGTTATTTAATATGTAATAAATCCCTCTTAGGGGCCATTGAGACAGACCAATACATGACTAATAGTTGATAGGTAACATTTAAAATGAGAAAAATGTATAACATGTGTGTAACTGGAAAACAAGGGACATTGGAAAATGTGGTAAAGGGTGTGAAACTAATTAAGAAGGCCACACATTTGGGTAAGTCATGGGCCTCCCCACTCTTAGGGTATTTAAGATATTCTTTATCGGCCTTAAAATTGTAATAAACCTCTTTATAATAGGTATTAAAACATAAAAGAGATGTTACAGGAGGTAAACTGGAATGCAAACCCGACACCCAACAGTGGCACCATTTGGGTGTGGCACCGATCGGTGGCACAGATAGGTAACACCATAGTGACACCCCACCACCAACTCTGACACCCTCCTGACTCACCGATGGTGACTTGGACACCCCCAAACACCATAATTTGATATAGTAATAGACCAAGAAGGTCTGGCCAATTACATCAGATGCCTCTCAAACTATTCGCATCCTCTATAATGATTATTGAACCCAAAGAATGATAGGGTCTGAAAAACCACCTCATAAGATACCTCTCAGGGATAATCCACCTTGAGTTTCTCAAAATCAGGAATAAAACCTTGAAATACAAGAATAGATCTTCATAGATATCACCCCAAATAGCCACATGAAACTTAAAGATCACACTGTCCCAACACATAGATTAGGGAGTTCGTTTCTCCATGTCCAGATACTATTTGCTTTGGGTGGCACTGGCTTGCTCTCATGGGTTTAATCGCCTCCGCACTAATGTATCATGATTTGGAATTTGGTACTCCATTTACCACACATTGGGACTTTTCAAATAAATATATAGAGAAAAAGAAAAAAACACATATCATAGTCAATAAGGTCAAGTATTACATCAAAGAAAAGCAGTAATGTAAAAACATCAATGAAAACTCAAAACCACAATTCAAAACAACTTTGTGTACTGGGAACGTATATGTGATTCTCTCTCCCAAGTACTCTCCCTGAATCCAACGTGCCTCCATAACACATGATACAAAGGAATAGTCAATCAATGAAGCAACTAATCCTTACGATCCTCGATTCTTACCAGTCGCTCCACAGACGTCATGTCGGCCTCAATATCAAAATCTCCCTAGTTAATGTCTTGGGAGTCATTGTGTAGATACCTACAATGCTGATACACATGAAAGATGTTGGTGATCCCCTCTAGTTGGGTTGTCAATGATAGATGATATTCCACCTCACCAAATCTCCCTAACACTTTGAATGTCCTGATGAACCTAGGAGAGATCTTTCTCCCCTTACCGAACCTTCACAACCCAGATTGAGGGGAAACCTTTAAGAACACATGATCTCTGGCCAAAAACTCCAAGGGCCTCATCATATAATGTACATATAACTTCTTCCAGTCGAGAGATACCTTCATCCTCTTATGCACAAGATGAACCATATCCATTGTTCTTTGCACTACCTCTGATCCAAGAACACTTGCATCCCCAAACTATGTCCAGCACATAGGTGAGTGACATGGTCTTCCATGCAAGGATTCAACTAGTAACATGCCAATGACAGAGTGATAAATATTATTGTAGGAAAAATATACCAGAGGTAATTTTCATACCTACGATCCTACGAAGTCCAGAACACATGATCCTAGAATATCCTCCAATGACTGGGTGGTCTCCTCTATCTTCCCATTAATGTGAGGATGGAAAATAGTGATAATGCCTAGCTGGGAGCCAAAGGAATGATAAAATCCCCTCCAGAATCATGAGGTAAACCTTTTATCATAATCCAGGACTATAGACCTTGGAACTCCATACAACCACACTACTTCTCTCACGTACCTATGTGTTAAGGCATCCACTGCACTTGACTTCTTAACTACTATGAAGTGAAATGATTTCGTTAATCGGTCCACCACTACCCAGATGGAATCACAGCCTTCCTTAGCCCTAGGTAGTCATGCGATGAGACTTATCAAGATATTTCCCCAATTCCACTCAGGAACATCTAAGGGATTCCACAAACCTCCAAGATCATAGTGTTTAGCCGTCACCTACTGACACACTAAGCACCATTCCACAAACTCTACCACATCATACTTTAGCTCGAGCCACCATAACTATTCTCTCATGCCTCAATAAATCTCAGAAACTAATGGGTGTACCACTTGGGCTGAGAAATTGAACTTACAGAGAACTCCCCCTTATATCATCTCTATGACAAACAACTTGACTTGGAAAAGCATTTGATTCTAACCGTACTCTAACCATCCTTCCAATGCCTTTCTCTATTCAATGCAATCATGCATCACTTTAGACTCTGAGTCTCACCACTGAGACTCCTCCACCTACCGCCTCAGAGTGGACGTCACTATCATCTGATATTGACATCCTCTACCACCATCTACCCTTTCATCCAAGTGAAAGACAACTAACTCCTATATCACTCTCTAATCATCTGTAGACTTCTGATATACCAACTATGCTCTTTATTTCCAAATTAAAAATGATTTATTACATAAAACAAGCCCTTAAGACAACTTTGATGATCGATAGGACAATAGCCTTTTGAAATTTGGGAAATTACATGACAAAATAATACACAAAACACAACATCTTTATTGAAAACTAATTTTACATGACCACAACATTCCTTCGTGCTTAGCATTGCCTGTGATAACCTGAGGACACACATATGAAAAGGGTGAGCTATAAATCCCAGTAAGGGTGTAAAAAAGTCACAACAAGAATAATATAGTAAATTCTAGGGAATATTAATATTAATAGATCATAATAGAAACAAGAACATAAAGGAATTATATAGTAAGATTATCATAACATGGAAATGTGGAAACAAAAATTTAACAAAATATTAACAGGAGACAAGAATAATTGCACATGTAGCATGATTAAACCATAATTGAACATGAATTAGAATGTGTAAATCCTCATTTAACATGATTTATCATGATACTAGTCTTTACCCAATGCATTGGAGTTCTATGAGGGTGCACCCTTCTTAATCATTTCATTTCAGGCATATGTGTGACACATGGATCCTATAACATGGATTTATTATACATAATAATTCATTCCCTGAAAATTTAATTTTGAATTCATAAATTAAACTCTATAATAAATAAGTCATTTTTCATAAAGGTGAATACCCTTAATAGAGGAGTGGGCATGGTATTCACTATATAATGACTTTGGTTTCAAAAATCGCTGTGCCATTTCAGCATCATGACAGTGTGAAATATGTATTCCTAAAAATGGTTGGTGAGATAGAAAGGGGTTTCTCATAATATATAAATGAAATGGATAGTAAGGGGGTAATATAGATGCATATCCCAACAATTGTAATGGAATTTAGATTCAAAATACAAAAGAATTTCTTGAATGTAAATGAGAAGAGAGAAATACTTTATAGAATTTCGGTATGGTAATGGGTGTAAATGGGAGGAATTAATAAGAGATAAAGGTGTATATAATCTTTAAAACATAAGTAGGGAAGTATAGGGGAGGTGATAAATCAAACCCCAACATTTTTAATTGAAAATAAACGGGTATAGAAATATAATGATACATGGATAGAAATGAGAGAGGAAGAAATCCCTTACCTGGAAGTACATTCCCAAAGGCTTTCTAGAGGCTTGAGAGAGGCTTCATGGGATATCAGAGAACCATTTAAGAATTATAGAGAGAAGAGGGAAGATTAGGGACGTTCTACAAGGGTTTTGAGTGATGAGAAGTGGGAGATTGGGTGGGATTATATAGGAAAAGAGAAGGAATTCTTTATTATTTAGTCTTTTCACACCACACATTAGACTAATCAAAACCAAAAACCAATACATGGTTTTTAATATGGTTTTTTTCCATTTGGGATTGTAAAAAATTATTTTATAAGGCCAATGGACGAACCTATTAAAATATTAGACTTTTTTTTTGTTGATGTGAGACAAAATCTCTACAAAATCATTTTAAAAAGATAAAATGTTTTATAAGTCTTGGAGGGTCCACTAAGACACCATAGAATTAATCAAAAAAATATATAATCACATTTTTTTAAAGGTAAAACATATTTTGACTGAACAATAAATTTTTTTATTACATCACTATTGGATCATTATGCTTTCATAAAAACTTTATATATTTAAACAGTATTTAATTTTTACCCAAAAATTTAACAGTCTCAAAAAATTATGAAAAATTCACTATTTGATAATTTCGACATCCTGATTCCAAAAATAATATTCATTTTATCGAAATAATTTTCTAAATATTTGAATGTTTACTTTTAAAATAATAAACTGATATTTATCAAAAATTCATGGGGCTTGATAATAACTTCTTTGAAAACTTAATTAAAATAAAAAATGTATTCAAAAAAATTATATGATCATCTATATATAAAAAAAGTAATTTAGTGATAATATTTTATTAAAATATTTTTTAATTAAAAAATTCATTAATTCCAAAAAATATATTCCTTAATTGAATATTACCTAAAAATACTATCTGTTCTTTAAAAACTATTTACAATGTACCAAGAATAAAATGAATGTATATTTTTATTCTGTACCAAAATAATGAACATAATAATATTTATGTGGTATTGTTACAAAACACATTATAACACCCACATAATACCAAAGGGTAATGTGTACAATGGTGAAAGAATCTTGGGACAGCTCAGATTACTTCACTCGAGTGATAATATCTTTTAACTTCAACTTCTCCTGTAGGTGGTTCGGTTCAAACATAATGTGTTGAAGCTCGGTTTGGGCTTGGTCAAAAGAAAATCTCAATGATGCTAACTCATTTATGAGATCTGATAAATGGGCTTCATATGGTGAAATTCTACTGGATGAGGCCATCACATTCTTTGTTAGTGTAAATTGGATTTTTTAAAGCCCTATATTTATAATAATCATGTGATCATTGTTCTACATCTATAATAGCAATGGTCAAAATTCGTACTTCTATTTTAAAATAAAAAAACATAAAACCAATGATGTGCATATTTTTTACATTACAATTTTCCATAATAAGGAATTTAATTAGATCAAGATGAATTTTCATTAATAAAATTCTGGGTCATTAAAATCTTCCCCCCCTTAAGAAATTTCACCCTTGAAATTTCCTTTTCCCACACTAAAAAAGATGAGGCTAACTCTACATCATCACATCATCTGATTCCAATGTTTCTTCTTCAAACTTGTGGTTTCTCCCCAACACCTTGACGAGGGGCATTATCATATTTTGTGGAACATTTTCACAATAATCAAAGATCTTCACCAAATTCTCTTCATAGGAGAGGTCATTCTCCAATGGTACCACCTCTAGATTTAGTACATGTGATGGATGAGGTATATATATTATCAAGAGTGATACATGGAATACATCTTGTACTTGAGATAGGTTTGGTGGGAGTGCTTGTTTATATGACACTGCTCCAATGCGATCAAGGATCTCAAAAGGGCTGATGTACCATTGACTAAACATTCCCTTATTCAAAAATCTCAAAACACTCTTCCACGGTGATATGCAGAGGAATACCATGTCTCAAACATCAAACACTAGGTATTGTAGATAATTGTCAGCATAAATTTTTCTTCAACTCTGAGCAGCTTTAATGTGCTGCTGGATGGTCTTAACCTTCTCTACCATTTCCTTGACCATTTTTAGACCTTGTACTTTTCACTCCCCTACATTATCCCAACAAGTCTGTGTTTTGAACGTCTTCCCATAAAAGGATTTATAAGGAACCATTTGGATACTTGAGTGGAAACTGTTATTATAAGAGAACTCTACCAGGGGAAAATATTGATATCATCCTCCTTTAAAGTCCATTTAAAAAGCTCTGAACATGTCCTCCAGTGTTTGGATAGTCTGATCGGATTGGCCATCAGTTTAAGGATGATAAGTTGTACTAATGTTCCACTCAATATTCAAAGTATGTAGGAGATTCTTTCAAAACGTAGAGTTAAATCTTGGATCTCAATCATGTACAATCAATAGTGGTACTCCATGAAACCTTAACACTTCTCTGATATATATTTTCCAGTTTATCCAATGATAAATCCTCTCGAATTGTAATGAATTGTGATGTCTTTGTAAGACAATCCACAATAAAATAGATATCATTGATTCATTTTGATGTATTCATAAGCCGAGTTATTACATTCATGGTGATGATTTACCATTTCCATGTTGGTATGGGTAATGGTTGCATCATCTCGTTAGAATTATTAATCCCATCCTTCAATTGCTTAAATACTAGGAACTTTAATATATAATCAGTGATCTCCTTCTTCATGTTATCCCAACAATAATTATTTCTATGATCTTGATTCATCATTGTGTTTACTAGGTGAATAGATATATTTCAACTATGTGAATCATCCAAAAGTTATTTCATTGACTCTAGATTTGATTGAACACATATTATTAATGCAAATCTATCCATTCCTTCATTAACATTGAACTCTAAGGATTTCCCATTTATGATAGTTTCCACATTCGTCTGAATTCCCACATCATCCTTTTGATCATCCCTTAACATTTCTAAAAGGGAAAGTTGAACATTAATTTGTGAAAGGATTGATGATGTTCCGTTATTTATGATTCTCATGGCCATCATCAAAAAATCTAATAATATTGGATTCTTTTCAATTGTCATCATTGATAAAATCATAGGGTCCTTTCTACTTAGAGCATCTGCTACTTTGTTCACTCTCCCATAGTGGAAATGGATAGACTAGTCAACGTTTTGATCATCTATATCAATATTTTTTATTTCATATTCAACTCTTTCTATGTGAATATATACTTGAGGCTTTTGGGATCCATGTATATTTCACACTTATTCTCAAATATGCAATGTCCCAAAATTTTTAAATAAATGATTACTATATCCATCTCCATATCATTTGTCAGAAATTTTTTCTCATGAACATTTAATTTCCTTGATTAACGGGAAATAAATTTTTTATTTTTCATAAACACATATCCTAGTACTTTCTTCAAATAATCATTAAATACCACAAAAATTTATTCACTTGTGGGTAGTGTGAGTACAAGAATAGTGAAGATCCTTGTTTTAATCTCCTTGAATCTATCTTCACATTCATCGCTCCAAGAAAAATTGACTCCCTTCTAAATTAGCTTGTTAAGAGGGTTTGAAAATCCAGAGAAATTTATTACAAATCAGTGATAATATCCAGCTATCCACTAGAAGATATGGGTATCAGTCACTGATGTTGGCCTTGACCATCCATCAATTGTAGTTGTATGGGTGGACTCCTTAGATATACCATTGATTGTGATGATATGAACCAATAATGAGACATCCCTCAATATGAACTCATAGTTGTTTTAATTTTCATTGATCATCTCCTTTCAATAGGTCTCTAGTAAGGTGCTTAGATACTCCTCATGCTCCTCATGGTTTTGGAGTATATTAGAATATCTTCTATAAATAAAACAAAAAATTTGTCAAGGTATTCTCTAAATACTCTATTAATCAAGTAAATGATTATTACAGAAGAATTTTTTATTCTTAAATCCATTACTATGAAATATTAACACCCATACATTGTATGAAAATCAATCTTGGGGATATCCTCCTTCTTAACCCTTACTTGGTAATATCCCAACCACAAATCCACCTTGGAGAAGTATTGTGCTCCACATAGCTGATCGAAAAGGCCATAAATTCATGGAAAAGGATAATTTTTCTTTAATGTGATTTTGTTGAGCTCATGACAATCAACACAATGGCACATTGACGCTTCGTTCTTCTTCACTAGGAGGATTAGTTCACCTTGTGGTGAGGCACATGGCATATAAACCGTTTGTCCATATTATCCCACAGTTCATTCTTCATTTCCTCAAGATCCAAAATATCCATTCAATAAGGCATCTTGTATATTGGAAACTCCCCAGGTATAAGATCAATCTAGAATTCCACATCTCTTCTAAGAGGAAGACAAGGAAATTCCTCAAGAAACACATCAGCGAATTCCCTCCCAATAGGCATGTCTTCATGGATTGTTGATTCCAAAGGCTCAATCAACTGAGAAAGATAAAAATTCTCATTGAGAGGTAATATTAATTCTTGTGATGATGTTTCTAAAGAAGATTCATCCTCCTCCTTGTAGTTGTACAGATTCTGGGGTTTATTCTACATATAGAGAGTTATTTCCCTCTCACGACAATTTTTGTTGGATCTATATAAGGAAATATAATCCATGGAAATAATTGCAAGAAATTTCACCATAGGGAGTATGATGAGGTTTTCTAAGAAGTTAAAACAACATAATTTGATAGGTGAGGATTTATATTCATGGTTTGTAATGATAACCCCACTTACTTTTCTCACCAACAACTTTACTTCCTTGATTTGTAGTGATTTTTGGAATTGTTCTGCAAAACGTTTTGTATATAAAAGAATGAATAGAACCATAATTAAAAAGTATGTTTTCTATTGTTGAATGATTAACTAACATAACTATCACCAATTAATTTTTGGGCTTCACTTCAGAAATAGTTATGGAAAAAGATCACGCTTACTGCCTAGGAGGTTGTTGGTTTCCTACAAAAACCCTTGGCTTAGGGAATTGGTTTAAAAAATTCCATGGTTCCTTGCAATTGAAGTGGTGAGCATCGCATTGAGTGTCGAATAGAGTACTCCAATCCTCTATCACAACTGAGGGTGTTTCATTTTGGCATTTAATGGCCATGTACCCATCACTTCTACACCGAAATAATTTCCTCATCCACTTCAAGCAATTTCAAGGGTGATTCTTATTGCACCTTTGGCAAGTGGGGTTCCGGAATTTCTTAGCACCATTGGATCTATCCATATATCTTCTAGAATTTAATTCCACCAAACATTTATTATCCCTATCAAACCCATGATATACCTTGATATATATTTCGACTTTGAGGGAACATCAGATAATTTCCTCATAGCTCTCATAGTCACGTATTGCTAGGGATTTCCATATGCTAGGTTTGATCCCACAATAGAATAGTTCAATCTTTCATTCAGGGGTAACGACAAATCCAGAGGAATATCATACAATCCTTGTGATATTTTACTCTTACACTCTAATGAATTCATCGCCTTTTTTCATGAGGGAAATGAAGTCCCTTCCTTCTTAAGTCAGATGGTGAAAGGAAAATATTTGTTGAAAACATTTTCCTGAAATCCTTCCACTACAAAGCCTCTATCTCCTCCTCAGGATTCTTATTTCTAATCAATGTCCACCATTTATCATCTACACTATCCAAAATATAAGCATCTAGAAGTACCTTCTCTTGTTTATAACATTTATGGATGGAGAAGATCTTCTCAATGGAGTTGACCCATTGTTCAATGATTGAGGGATTTGATGATCCATTAAAAGTAGGAGGCCTTTGTCTCGTGAAGCTCTCGATTGAGGCTTCTTCTTTCATTGGGGGTTGAATTTTCTTCTTGTCACATATTTATATTCTAAAAATGAGTTAATTTAGAGAATATCATGACAACGTTTTTGATTCCTGCTCCCACCAGATTGATCATCTCATAAGAACCGTCATCACATTGATATTCAAATCGGTTGTTAGCCTAAGTCCTCCTATTACTAGCCATTGGCTGGAATAAAAGAAATTATAGGTGTAACACATAAAGGGGAATCCAAAGGAAAAAAGGGGTGAATTAAAAATTGAATTTATTTCCTTAACTTATAAATTTATATGCTTCAATCTATGTTATCCATGATCTACTTCCCAACATATATTTTGGGAGGATTTTTTTTATTCCCCTAGTAATGGTTCGTACAAATCTTATGAATTAACAAATAATATCCCATAGGAGTGTCGTAACCATGAGTGCAGCAAGGCCCGTTTTTGTGAACCAGTTCCCATTCGAGTCTATCTCAAAGTGGTGTTTTCGAGTTTTAACCCTAGATACATATATGCCACAGTAGCCTCTACATACTCATATCTAGGCATGGATTTATTTTATATATTAAAACGATACTCAATAGTCACCAAAATTTAGGGTTGTTTTTATTATACTTAGCCTTATCCCTAAGGCTTTCACTAGGATTTTTCAAATCATAATTCCAAAAATAACTAAACCAATCCTCTGATACCAACTATAACAACCCTTCTCATTATTTAAGACATAAAAACAATTTATTACTTAAAATTTTCACTTATTTGAACTCTGAGGATCGATAGGTCTAATGTCTGGGGAAATTATGTACATTACAAGTCAACTTCAATCATAAAACACAACATCTTTTACAAGACCACAAGATTCCTTTGTACTTAGCATTGCATTGGATAACCTGAGGACATGCATAAGAAATGGGTGAGATATAAAGACTATTAAGGGAGTAAACAAGGAATAAATTGATGAATATTGTACATTGTAGGTAGTAGAAATATCAATGGAGAATAAGAGGAACATGAACATAAAGGCATGATACAACATGATTATCATAACATGGAAATGTTGCAACAACATTTAACTTGATATTAGAATGAGTCAAGGATAATTTAACATGGATCACGAGTAAAAAATCATTTCACATAAATTATAATGAGTATAACCTCCTTTCACTTGATGTGTCATGATACTATTCTTTACCCAATGCATTAGACGCTATCAGGGTGAACCCTTCTTAATCATTTCATTTTATGCCTAAGTGTGCGATGTGGATCATATAAAAATGATTCATTGAACATCATAATTTATTCCAAGATAAAGGAATGTGGAATTAAAACATTAAAATATTTAATAAATAAGTAAATGATCATAAATGTGAATACACTTGAAAGAGAAATGGGCATGATATTTACTAAATAATGACTTTGGCATGGAAACTCGCAGTGCAATTTTGGCAGCATGACGAAGTCTTATTAGAGTTCATAAAAATGGGAGATGAGATATAAATGGATGTCTCATAAAGTGTACATGAAATGGACAGTATGGGGTAACATATATATAAGTCCCAACATATTTAATGGAATTTAGATTCATAACACAAAATAATTGATTGAATATAAATGACGAGATTGAAATCCACTACGAAATTTCAGCACGGTAATGTGTGTACATGGGAGAATTAATGCGAGATAAAGGGGTACCTCATCATTAAAACATAAGTAGGGATGTATGGGGGAAGTGAAAAGTCATACCCTAACATTTTTAATTGGAATGAAAAGGGTGAAGCAACATATTGAAACTGGGACAAAAATTAGAGCGGATGAAATCCCTTTCTAGGAAGTGTGATACCAAAGGCTTGGGAGTGGCTAGATAGAGGATTATTGGGAGCTTGTGGATCCTTGGTATTATTATATAGAGAGGATGAATGAATATGGATGTGATCCAAGTGTATTGAGTGATGGGATGTGGGATATTGGGTGGGTTTATATAAGAAAAGGGAGGGAATTCTTTATTATTTAGGATTTGGACACCAGACATTAAACTATTCAAAAACACAAACAATCCCATGGTTTTATCCCAATGTTTTTTCCAAAGGGGAGTGGAAAAAATTATTTTATACGTCCAATGGAATAATTTTTTTAAATATTAGTTTTCTTATGTCATGGGGAGTCACACTCTCAAGGAAATCATTTCAAAAAGATAAAATGATTCATAAGTCCTGGAGGGTCCAACAATGAACCATATAATTATTCAATAAAATATAAAATTAAATTATTTTGAAGTTAAAATATTTATTTTTCTAACATTCCTTTTATAATAATTTATTACATCACTATTGGTTCTTTATGATATCATAAAAACATTATATATTTAAATAGTATTTTATATTTACCAAAGAATTCAACTGTCTCGGAAAATTATGAAAACATAACCATGGGATAATGTAGAAGTCCTTATTCAAAAAATAATATTCATTTTACCTAAATAATTTTCTATATAGGTGAATTTTTTACTTTTAATATAAAAACAAATATTTATTGAAAATTCTGGGGTTTTGACAAAAACAACTTTCAAACATTAATAAAAATTAAACTTATATTCATAAATATTATACAATCATTTATAAATAATAAAAATTAATTTAATAATTATATTTTACTAAAATATTATTTAATTAAATAATCCATTAATTCATCAAAATAGATTTTGTAATTGAAAATTAACAAAAAATACAATTTGTTCTTGAAAAAGTATTTATAAGGTAACAATAACAAAATGAATGTATATTTATTATTCTATACAAAAATAATTCACATAATCATATTGATACGGTCGTCTTATATATCCCCTTATAACACCCGAATAAGAACTAAGGGTATAGAGTGTGACGGTGACATACTCTTGGGATGGGTCAGATAACATCGCTCGAGTGGTAATCTCTATTAACTTCTAATTCTCCCGTAGGTGGTTCCGTTCATGCTTAACTGGTTGAATCTCGCCTTGGTCTTGGTCAAGAGAAAATCCCAGTAATGCAACATCTTTTCCAAACTCTAATAAATGGGCTTCGTATGGAGAAATTTTACTAGATGAGGCCATCACTTCCTTTGTCTAAGTAAATTGGATTTGATAAAGCCCTATATTTATAATAATCATGGGATCACTGTTCACTGCCTATATTAGAAACAATTACAATTCGTAAAGGTATTTAAAATCAAAAAAATAACATAAAACCAAGGATGTGAATTTGTTTTAAAAAAATAATGCATTTAATTAGTTCAAGAGGAAATTCCATTAATAAAAGTTTCGGTCGTTACATCCGAACTACTTCCCACTGAAACTTACTACTCAAAGAATCAATCAAAAAGTTTACCTTTCTTGAGGTGTAGTAGATCTCGAAGTCATAGTCTTGAATAAACTCCATACATCCTGACTTTTATAAGTTTCGGTCTCACTGGAAGGATACATACATCAAGATCTTGTGATATGTGAAGACCATGAAGCATTCCCCAATGAGGTAATCCCAGCACAACATTAGTGCGAACACCACCTCTGCAAGCTATAGCTCATGGGTGGCATCATAAAATTCGTGAGGATGTAGCTTCCTGGACCTATAAGAGATCACTCCCTATTTCATCATCAACAAACACCCCAATCCTCGAACATAAGCATCACAGAACACATCGAGTGTGACCCCTTACTTTGGAAACCTCAACACTAGGGCACTGAACAACATCTATTTTAGATAATTGAATGCTTTCGAGCACTACTCACTCCATAAAAAAGCCCATTTTCTCATGTTCAAATCAATCAATGGAGTTACAACTCAAGAGTATCTGAGTACGAACCTCCAGTATTAACCTGCCAAACTATGGAAACTATGAACCACTGCCACATTATAGGGTGTTGCCCCAGAAAAATCTTCTTAGACCTTTGATGGTTCAACTTATATTCTCCATTGGGACACCTTGTGTCCATGAAAGTGCACCTCTCATGTCAAGAATTTGCACATGGACAACTTCCGTTAGAGTTGGTGGGGCCAGAGGACCTCTAAAACTTTCCTTAGATGCTCATTGTGATCTTTCACTGATCATGAGTTGATCAAGACATCATCGATGAAGACGACGACAGACCGGTCCAGATACTCCAGAAAGTGTTATTGAGTAACATGAACATAACTAGTTCATTCTTTATGTCGAATGTAATGAACATGAACTAAAAGTTCCCACACCTGAACCTGAAAGAAATCTTTAGAATGTCACCCTCCTTCATCCTCAATTGGTGATATCCAGACCGTAGGTTGATCTTAGAGAACCAACCTAATCCCTTCAACTAGTAAAAATGGATTTATATCCTTTTGAGGGGGTAAAAATTCAGGACCATCACCAGATTTAGACTCCATTAGTCTATGAACAACCTGAGACCACCATCGTTCTTCTTCTCGAACAATACTGAAGCAGCCCACGGTGACACACTTGGTCAGATTAAACCCTTCTCCCTCAGTTCATCATCATAAATCATCAACTCCTACAACTCAATATGAGCCATCTGATTGTGATCCATCAAAAGAAGACGGGGAAAGGTTTGTAAGACTATCCTGAACTAAACATCATGTCGAGGGTGTAGAGTCACAATCTTTTCAGGGAAGGCATCCCAGGACTCATTGAAAATCCCCGAAACATCCACCATGTCAAAGTCTCATAATTCCAATAACTCCTAGACTAAAAAAGAATGAAGGGGATCGACACACTAGTTTCCATCATGGTAACTATGGTCACCAATAAAATCTAAACACCGACCACCCATATCTGAGAACATGACCCTTCTTCAGAAGCTGTCGCTAAAAGTGTGAACATAAAATAGCTAGTCGATTCCTTGGATGAAATCGTATGGCTGCATTCATTGTATAAGAAGATCACCACTGGAATAATGTGGCACCAACATCCGTTTACATCATAAAAATCATCTAATAGGCAATTCTGACCTGTAACTAGCATACCCAACACCAGAGGCATATAAAGTCTCTCTAAATGTATGCCCAAGGATTGGGATGGATCGGGTGCAACAAAGGAGTGAAAAGCACGTGAATGAAACAAGATTCTAACAAGAGTTCTAAAAAGACTAATCATACCACGAACAAATTATAGCCCCACTAGAACTGCTACCTCTGCAACCTGTAACTTCCCACACCTAACTCCCCTACTCCTTGGCTATTGGCCACCACCAAAACCATTCCCAAGTCGAGGTCCCGAAGTTTCACCCTGATGTTGGCCTCCTCCTAAAATGTCTCCTCACATAAGGTCATGGGCCTACTACTACTGTTGAAAAGGTCTGGTCGGAAAATGGTGCAGCTGAGGTGGGCACTGAACCAACCCACCTCCACCATACTATGATCGAACTGGGCACCAACTCTGGATTTGAGCTAAACCACCAAAATAAAAACACCATAGTCCTAGAGCATTGGGAAAAGGGAGAGATCCAGATGGTTGGAACTAGAACTACTGAGGCATGTTCCCCACTAGTCAAAACCAAGAAGGCCTTGTTACTGGAGATTGACTGCAGACTTCATTTCCCTTCAACTAACTCACCTATCCTCATTCTCACAGCACACCTCCTCGATAGTGAATTGTTTCCACTACCTCATCCTTTTTGGGAACTGCTATGTATTTCGATATATTAACTGGAGTAATAGCATACTGAAGAGAAGGTAGAAGTTCTTCCTCTATGAATCTCTATAGGGACTCCTCAACAAGAATGAGGTAGGGGAAAAGCGCAAGAGATCCTTGAACTTGAACAGAACTACCTTGCTGACATACTCCCATGCTGGAGGAAGAAAAACTCCAGCCACTTCTCGGATATCATCATGGAATAAAGGAATTCCTCCTGTAACACCTTCTCGAATTCAACCCATGGAACCACAATCTCCATCCTCTCCTCGTGGTTGAGCATAATTTATTGATGTGCTTCTCCCCTAATATAACAATCTACCAACGGATCCCAGTACTCCCTCAGAGAATGTATTAAGATGAAAGTGATCACTAGCTCCACGAGCCATCTCTCTATCTCCATGTCGGAGACACTGTCATCATACTTTCCTAAAATATTCTGCTGGAAGGCCCGAAGCACCTTCTTCCACTGGTTTTCCTCCTCCTCCTGATCAGTCCTTAACTGATCAACAAGATCAAACTACTGGACCTCATATACTCATACCACACATAGAATATGTCTGAGTTCCATAATTTCTATGTAAAAAAGGAATTCCAAATTTTTATTAGTAAGGAATTTATTTAGGGTATTCTTTATTATTTATTTCTTTTTTTCCAGGACACCCCATTTCAAGAAAGAACACAAGTCATTATGATTCATGTAGCTTTCCTAAGGTATCTACCCTACAATCAATGTGGCCTCACTTGGTTGTTCGGTATGCTCAGAGTCCTTTTTTCAGATCATGGGGGGCCTTAAAATCCCATGTACTAGATGATCTTACTTTTGCTATGTCACTCACCAAACTCACCTAACATTGTTTCACTACATTCCCATGCAATCCTCACTGTTCCTAACTCTAAACTCAATCCTATATACCAACCAACCATTGATACCACTTTTTCAAAAACCATCTTCAGCAAGATGAGGGAAGGGACAACAGAGTTCCACACCCTTTATATCTAAAAAATGAGATAATGGCCCCCTGAGTCCCACCATAAGTAGGCCTTGGGGTGGAAACTAGAACTGCGTGCATGATATCTCACATTGTATGGAAGGCATTACCATATTTTTTAAAAAAATAATAAGGAGATATGGTGGTAAATCCAAACCACTCCAGACACTAAAGAAAAAAGGGAAACCAAAATCAAATCCCATAAGCACGTTCAAATTTGAAAAAAATACATTGAATAAGAAAACATTAAAGGAGAGTACAAAAAAAAGAAATATAGCAGTGAGAACTACCCTGATTCCCGAGCTAGTAAGGTATGACATGGTACTCAAATTCCTCCTAGAAACCTGAAATAAGTTATATATATATAGTTTGAGTATTCAAGTACACTCAGTATGGAAACCATATTCACTTGTGCACAAGTGGAGGAACATACTAATGTCCCTATGAGGACAACAAAAACCAAGGAACCTATCAAGGAAACTTATCCCCAACCTCACCAAGGCACCCTCACAAAATAACGCAAGTAAAGAAAAGTAATAGTAATAGAACATCGATATTTCGGTATGCCACAACACTTTACCACTAGTTATTAAGACATATTACGCATCATACCTCCCCCACAAATACCACCACAGTCCCACTACTTCCCCCAACATCAACCGTATAGGCCATCCCAACTACATGTTTATCCTGTCCGCAAACACCTGTGCCACCACAACCACACATCCCACTGGAAGACACCTAAGAAATCACAACCACAATTCCAACCTGTAGACACCTGGGCTACTACAACAACACTTCCAGCCTGCAAACACTTGGGCCTCATCTCGAAGACTCTTGGGAAACAAAAATTGCACCTCTCACCAAAAAACACATGGGCCTCATCCTAATGACAATTAAGAAAAAAAATACTACATACACCTGGGCTAACACACCAAAACACACACTACCCAAAGAGTCATGGACTATAATAAACCTCATTCCATTACAGCCTACCTGAATAACTCGGGATCTCAGGATGGGGGAGAAAAAATGAGCTAATAACTATCTACTCATTGGAATTTTGGGAAAAACCCTCACCCATGAAATGAGGGTGTTCATCATGAATTTATCAACATGGGTGTTGTGAATATAAGAAATAGAAGAACAAAAATTTATACATATAGGTAAACAATCACTCATCCCAACCTATGTGTCTTAAAACCAACAACGTTCCCGTACACAACCATTCTTACTGCTACCCCAACAAGAAAAAATACACAACCACCACAACAAGGGCATAAACCATTTTTGGAAAATAGTTCCCCATTGTAACCATTATAGTTATCATGATTAGGTGATTCCATTTATATATTCTATAACCATACTGAATATAACAAGAATAACCAAACCGACATAGCTTGAAAACCAAGTTGTTGTCCCACATCACAACACCACCAGAACACATTACAGTCACACAATGAAATTCTATCCCATGACCACCAAACAACAAACATAAGTATTTAATACCTAAAAGTTCATCTATTCTATAATCATCCCACAACAATGGCTAAAATTGCAGTCCAACTACTCAGCCATTCCACAAAAGCCCTGAAATCCCAACAATAACACGCATCTCATAACTACACCCACCAAACATGGGTAAATTCCTATTCATCCATTGATGTTCCATAATTCCATTTGGTTAACCAGGATGATCAAAAAAGGGTTATTATTCATCAGATAACCATTTAATTAGACAAGTTTAAATGATTAATCAGATTCCATGTTATAACCATTCAATCATAAGAATGTACAGAAAATAGAACATCATTAGTGAACAATCAAAGATAACCAATGACCATAATTTTCAAGAGGAATATAGTCACATCAATTCATAACCATATACAAAGATAATAGGTAAACAACATGTGTATTTTCACCCCTCTCCTACCAGTTATTGTAAAATCATGGTTTTCATTGTTATCATCTTAAGTTGTTTACCTATTATTTAAATAGAAGGGGTTTAGATGTATTCAGATAGAACATTACTAAAACCACCCCGCATGATACACATAGGAATAGAAATTATGGAAATACCTACATAGATGATCAAGGATCGATGTTTTCTCCCTATGCTAAGAACTGATGTCGCACGACAAGAAACTCCATGAAGAACCGAATAGGAGGTCTCTCATGTCGAAAGAACTCATCTCTAGAAGACGGACTACAAGTGCACCAAGGGGAAAAAGAAACCAAGGATGATTAAGATCTCAGTGTGATAAAAATGATCGATCCTAGAGTTATGGGATATGAAATTTAGATGTTCTTGAAAAAAGGATCCTTGTTTGAACACGTGGATGGGTGGTTTCACATGTTGGAATTATTTAAGATTTAATAACTCCCTCTCAGGGGTGGTTGATATAGACCAACGCATAGGTAGGAGTTGATGGGTTAGCTTTAAACTGAGAAAAACACATAATAGAGGTGTAACTAGAAAACATAGGAGACTGGGAAATGTAGTAAAGTGTGTGAAACGAATTGAAAATGACACATGCATTGGTAGGTCAAGGGTCGGCCCAATTTTAGGGGATTTAAGATATCCATTACCGGCCATAAAAAGGTTTTAAACCACATTAAAAGAGGTGTTAAAATAGAAAATAGATGTTAAGGGAGGTAATATGGAAAGGAATCATAACACCCCATGGTGGCACTAATCAGTTGAGACACTGATCATGGCCGATCGATAGAACTAATATGTTACACCACAGTGACACCCCGAAACCGACACTGACGCCCTCCTGACCACCGATGGTGTTTAGGACACCCCAAACACTATAATTTTACAATGTAATGGACCAGGAAGGCCAGGGCGATTAAATCATTTCTTGGACAGCCCTGAAGATAGTGTTAGAGATGTGATGTTTCCTTGGTCTTGTGGGATACTATAAGAGGTTCTTATCCAATTTATTTTGGTTTTCAACTCCGATAATAGTATTGACTAAGAAGGATGAGGCATTCATGTAGAATAATTAGTGTTAGGAATATTTCATGTATCTAAAGGACATGTTGGTCTGTGCATAAGTTCTTTGTCTACTAGTATAAGGATTTCATTTTCAGGTTATCTTTGATTCTTCTCATCTGGGCTAAGACTGTGTTCTATTGTAGTAGATATCGGTCATTTCTTATAGATCTTAGCAATTGCATCCCCATGAACATAACTATTCCAATTAAGGACTCAAGTAGGTCCTAGTGGTGTTTTCCCTAATGTTTTGGAGCCATTACCTCATCAAAGTGTATTTAGTGGTCTTCACCAATCATAACATCCTAATTTATGTTTTATCTCAACGTGACATGAACTTTTGAAAGTGTCAGTGGATGGAGTTCTTACAGTATTACAACTTCATAATTTCATATACACTATGAATGTGTAATGTTGTAGAATATGCGTTGAGAAAAAAGTCATGTAATGATATAGTGTGTGAATCTCAAGATTCATGTAGAGTGATAGAAGAAAATTCAGCATTACATCTCAATATAGGATACGTTTGGGGTAGATTTTTTCTTTTTCAGATAATGATTAATTCAACTATGGTGTGGTAGATAGAAGATCCCCAATTGGGGGATCTTGAGGTGGAGTTCTAAAGAGACCGAGTTTTTTGTGGAGAGGCCACTGATGGTTGGTATGGGGATGAAAAAAAAGCAGTTTTTGTTTGAGGGAAGGATTTTAGTTCCTTTGGTGTCGCGTGAGATGGTTCTTAGGGACTTATATAGTTCAATTTTAGTTGTATGTATTGGTGGGAAAAAATGTACCATGATTTGAGGATTCATTTTTTGTTGACTCAGTTAAAGTATAGAGTTGAAGATTTTATGTCTTAATTTTTGGTCTTCTAGAAGGAAAAGACCGAGCAATGTGTTCCCAATGGGTTGCTCCATCAATTAGATGTTCCTCAGTAGAAGTGGTGGGACAAATAAATTGACCTTTTTACTAGTTTACCTCATGCTCAGGGAGGTTATGATTCTATAAGGTTAGTTTTGGAAAATATAATGAAATCATCCCACTGTATAGCAATTTAGGAGTCAGGATCAGTTGAGGTTCTTTCGAGGTAATATCTAGAGGAGGTGGTGAGAATCCATGGGGTCCCTTGGAAGATCAATTCCGATCGAGATCCTTATTTTACCTATAAGCTGTGGAGAGGTATCAAACATGCTTTTGGTTCTCATATATGTCTTATCACTCTTTGAAGTCGTAGATGGTTGGTCAAACAGAGTGGACCATCCAGACACATGAAGACAGGTTGTGATATTATGTCATGGATTTTGGTGGATTATGGTTGAGGCACTAACCTTTGGTATAATTTTCCAAAAATATTTGTTGTCCACTCCACCATTAGTGTGGTTCCATTTTATGCCTTGTATGGATGAACATTCCATTCACTATTGTTCTGGATAGGTGTTGGAGAGTCATCAATTCTTTAGCCCAAACTAATACAGAATATGATATATATTGTTCAAGTGATTTGTGAAAGGATGAAGGAACCACAAGAATATCAGAAATTCTATGCTGATCCTAAGAGGAGACCATTCTAGTTTGACATTGGGGAACACATGTATCTGAAGGTGACTCCTAATTGTTGGTTGTGATGTTTTGGTTGTGTGAGTAAGCATTATCCCCGGATTGTTTGGGCTTTCGAGTGGTTGTCTTTTGTTAGATCCACTACATATTGGGTAGAACTTCCCCCATAGATGAGCCTGATACATGATGTTTTTCACATGTTGTAGCTCTGTCGTTATCTTCATGATGAATCTCAAATCATCGTTTGGGTTTATATGAATGTTGAAGATAATGTGAACATGGAGGAGTGACCAGTGGAGATCCAGGATAGTATGGAGAATGTGTTATGCAGGTGTGTTATCCTATTTGTACATGTCTTTTGGCGGGATAGTCATGTGGAAGTGATATCATAGAAATATGAGTCATGGATACACAATCAATACACTAACCTATTTTATTTTTATCTCAGTTCTTGTAACAATGTTCATTTGGTTGTTGTAGACATTTTATATTTATGAGGTAGTTTTCTCTTGTTTCTCCTTGTGTCTCAATCTCTTTTGAGAGGTATTTACCCTTAGAGAGTGTTTGGGAGTTGGATTCAGTTTTTACATAGCTTTTCACTTGTTCTTCTAGTGAGATGGTTGAGATACATTGGTGGTGAGATCCTTGAGAGGTATCTCGAAATGGTGGTTGTTTGGACCCCTTTCTCTATTTTCTCTTTTTGTTGGTTTTGAATTCAAGAGGATGTGAATGTTTTGATAGGTATCTGATGTAATGGCTCAGACCTCTCTGGTCCATTCATTTATTAAAACCTGGTGTTGTGTGGTGATATGTGAGGTCAAGGTGACTTATTTCTAACAGGTTTCTAAATTTCTAGTTCTATGAACTGTTTTTCTTGTTCCGTGAACACTGCCATTGGTGAGACATTTGTGAATAGTGTTGTCGGTGGGACATTTTTGAACAGTGTCTTTGGTGAGACATTTGTGATTAGTGTCACCGGTGAGACATTTGGGAATAGTTTTGTCAGTGATACATTTGTTAATAGTATCCTTAGTTATACATTTTTGAATAGTGTCCTTAGTGAAAAATTTGTGAACAATGTCATTTGTGAGACATTTGTGAACATTGTTTCTTCCTTCCTATAGTTTCTCCCCTTTGAAATTTTATCTGACATTAAATTCTTTAAAAGAATTGTTTAATTGGATTTATGGCTGATTTAAAGCCCATTTATTCTATCTTAATATTCCCAAGTGTCCATGTGCCTTTAGTTATTCAAACTGTGTAGTCTTGACCAGATTCACGTTTAATGCAAAATCCAAACCATATTTAAAATGCTTCTTCGTTTAGATTTTCAAAAGGGATAACACACATTCTACCTTATTCTTTATTCTATTTTCTCAAGGTTTCATGAATAGTGAAAATTTTCTACTGAGGAGTTTTGTGATTGTGCTATCCTTGGATCATTTCTCCTTGGAGTTTTCTTACTACATGTGTACCGCCTGTCTTGGTGAAAACAAGTAGTGTCAATCCTTTTTCAATATAAGCTATTTTATTCCTCCATTCTTCTAGGTTCCTCAAGTTTTCTCTTCATATTATCCATTCCATGTTACGACATGTGATCTCCATGTTTCTAATGGGATTTTCTAGGGTGTTGGTTGATGTGGTTGTGTCATCGCATCCTCAGGGAGGATACAATTTTTGCCAGAGAGGTGATCATGATCCGTTGTGTTGGGTTGTTCTCATGCAAAGAACATCAGAAACATTTTGAGGTAATGGATTCATGGATTCTATATTCTTTTACGTGAAGTCATAGATTTATCATGTTCTATCCATATGATCACAATGAAGCTGACATAATAAATAATTGAACTAGTTTCATGAATGGGTATCAATTTCTTAGAGATGTTAGTGCCTCCTGATTTGCAAGATCATGTGATATGTACTATTTTATTGTTTAGAATGTCATTCATGATGAATGATGGTAATGAATGTAAAGCCGAGATTAATTATAAATTAATTGGATAAAGATAAAGAATCATGTTTAATGAATCATTTTGTTATTTTGGACTTTGATGATACAGAAATTGATGCAGATATGCATGTTTAATTGAGTCATTTTAATTCAAAATGGAATAAAGGACCTGTTGTGTTATAAATATAATTCCATGTGGGGTTCTGAGTTACCTGATTTCTGTAAATTTTTAGCACTTTGTTCTTTAGATATGTGATTTCTCGTTGACTGTGAATGCTAAATTCCTTATTTTGGGCCAGTAGCCCAGTTTCTATGTTGTATGTTTACTACTTCTTGCATTATGATGTGTTCCTGGGATGGAGAAGCGTGGTGAGATATTGCTATATGTGGGTGCAGAGAGGCCCAATATTTGTGGAAATAGTTAATTCTTAATGTGATGAGAATAATTAATTTATGCAAAAGGGTTTCCGGGGGACACTAGAGATGATGGAACGAGTTGAAGTTGGGCTTACTCGTTGTTGTGGAAGTTGGATTCTTGTAGATTTTGGTGTTTATTTATCATCTTTTATTTCACCTTTACATGTGGTTTTCATACCCATATTTGAAGAGAGTCAAAGACGCACGAGTTATGCCACATGAATTTATTTTTATCTTCTCAAGGATGGATGGGCCTATGCTCCTACATTAGGTGGAAAAGACTCTATTTGAAGTTCATCTACTAATCATGTTAATACCCTAGTGTTTGGTAGCATAGAATTCTTTCTCAGAATAGCTAGGATTATGGAAATGTGATAATGATATTAATAAATGACTGAATATTTGATGTTGACAATAATGGTAGGATCTTCCTGGGATTCATTTCTGAGGTTGTGGTACTACAGAATTGTGGCCTTGGTTTGGTTATGGCCAGAGGGCATGGAAGTTGTTTTTGATTATAATGAAATTTAATTTGGAAGTGATAATGGATAATTAATGGCAAAATAATTAAATAACATAAATTGAAACTGATTAAAAATGATAAGATGACAAAATGTAGCTCTTTATATTGTTGGGTACTTAGATGATATATAGTCTCAGTAGTGGCAGCCGCGAGTCTGAGAGATATTAGCTATAGTTGATTTTAAGACTAGGATATGCCCATAGTTTGGTTGTGAGATATATTATGTCATGTGATTTTGTGATTATATTTTATACCCCACCCTATCGGTTAGGGTGAATTACACCCTGGGGACTCTGAGCCCTGGTGGTGTTTTCCCCAACATCCCAATGGGTGGATGGATAACTGACAACCCCCTTTGGCCCCGCTCTCTTCTCTGGGTAGTTACTAGTGCTAGTATGCTTGGTGGTTATTTATCCCCATATATTTGTGTATAGGGATATAATGTCTTGTTTGTATTTCACACATATATATTCTGGATATACTTTCTTATGTTCTTCTATAGGTATAATGTGTATAGGATGTGATTTCTTAAGGATCCTTACTTAGTGTATGGGCTGTAGTGTCTAAGGTATAATACCAAAAATTTGAAAAACATTATGTGGTATGTGGTGGCTACAAAAAACTACTTGGATAATTTGGGTTATTTGGATGTGGTTTTGGTGTGTTGAACGAGGTGGAGGTTGTGGTGCTTTCCCCAAGTCTATTTAGGACAACCTTTTTAGAGGGAGATGCCCCGGATGTGCCACATTGGGGAAGAGTAGGAAACTGGTGGGGAAGTGTTAGTGGGGTACCTATAATATTAATTATTATATTTTATAATATTTAATGAAATGCTTGGTGAGAGTATCCATGGTGAGGATAGGACCATAGTATACCTGTTTAGGTGGTGAGTTAGTTTCACTTGTTTTTCATTGTGATTTAGTATGCTTTCTTCTACTTTTGAATGAGAGGCTCTAGGGAGGATCTGGATGAGTATACTGTTTTGCTCACCCTATGTCTAATTAAACTAGTTTTTAGGTCACTTTGATAAGGTTCGATATCAGGATGGTTACTAATTTCTTAGGGTTATAGGATATGTTCAAGCTTCGTGGTCGCATACATTTTAGCTTCTTTTGGTACTTGTAGTTTTCCCTTTCAGTTGTAGTAGTTCTTTAATGACATTTCATACGTGTACTTGGTATTTATTATTTATTGTAGTATGAAAAGGATTTTGTTGGTGTCTCTCTTATCTCTATATTTTTCAGGCGTTCTCTAAGAGGGTATGCCTCCCATTTGTGATTATTATGCCCTTACTGTGAGTCGCCAACCTAGGACCCACTATGTGTGGGACTCGGGGGGGGGGGGTCATTATCTCTCTTATCACATTGATGTCATAGGAAGGGTACACTTAGTGGGGATGGGGTCGTGAAATAGTGATAGTGTTTTCATATATAGAAATCACATAGAACTTTATACTGTATAATTTTAATAACATAAAGTTATTATAAGTTGTTTGACTCACATTTTGGAAAAAGTGTAGTGAAAACATTGATTACGTAAAGAAAGGTATGTGGCCGAGGGGAATGACTAGCCTCAATGCTAATGGGTTAATTTTATTCTTCATGTGAGAATATTTTATCCACTACTAGTTCACTTTGATCACTTCTTATACATTGGTCTGCCAAACTAGACTGAAAAATAATATCTTTCAAAGCATCTATTTGTGCCAATGATCCTTTCATCTTCTTATATTTATATTCTTGTGGTTTTATCTTCTCAAAATATATTTCAGGATAAAGTTATATCCAACTCCACTAACGAGACCATATTGTTCTAGCCTCTTAAAATATACTAAATGTAGTTTTTCTTCTTATACGGTCATTTCCTATTCTTGTCTATAAACTATATAAAAACATATGAAGATAAATAGATGTTTTTATGTAATACTATTATAAATCAAAATGAATTACTAGTATTTTATACATACAAAAGTACGATACACTACTTTTGTATATTAATTATCTTGTTTACCCTCCTTATTTACGTGAGCCCCTTCCATAGAACATGACGTGGAATGGAAGATGAATTGGATTTTGATTCATCAATCTTTATATAAAAAATTACATATGAGGTTTGATATCACATTAAGAAATTATATTGTATTTAAAATATATACCATTTTCTTCTATAGTGATGTGTATCCCACCATTGCTTTATTATATGGGTTCATTGGTTTTTATGCACATTCATTATTTTGAGATCTCTTTTCCTATTTCTTAAATAATCAATTTTAAATCGAACTGCATTAAATCAATAATTCCAAATAAAATATTATTGAATAAAATTCACCTAAAATGTTTTCTAATCAAGGCTAAAGATTAATTAATTCCGTGTTTTCAGCTCCATAAAGTGTTTATAACTAAATGGTCGGTGGGGCCTTACTTTCACCTCACCAAACCTAAGATGCAACTTGTTAAGAAGAATCCAAAATCTTCTATGGGATTTTCCAGAGTCCATTAAGACATATTTCTTATGAATATAATCTGAAATACACATAATCTTCAATGAATAATGAAAATTAATTCAACATTTAATTATAGAATCTTTTTTAAATGGGGAAAGTATATCGTAAAATTACCATTATATAATTTGAAATGGTTTCCTTCATTATAGGTTGGATATAGAACCAAAATTCTATATATGTAACATCCCAGGTAAATAAAGAATAAATCATTTTCATATTTATTAATATTTACGAATTAAATATTAATTTTACTTTAAAGGGGTTTCTATGTTCGATAGCGTACCAGATATTCAACAAAGAGTTTCTTTGAAATCTTACGTTGCACACTAGTAATAAAATAATATTATTTTAAATGGTATTTAACACGTAGCCGTTGTATTGGCGGGAAGGAATAGAATAACTAGAATATGATTATATATGTTTTTTAAATGTTTTAACATTTATCCAATAAAAGATAAAGGCTTAAAATAATAAACAAAATTCAATTTGAGTCACAAATACTCTTATATTCGCTAAAAGGTCGAACTATCGCCTTTTGATGGAAAACCCTCTTTAAATATAGTTTTTTCCACTCTTATACATTCTATTGGACCAAATTGAACACTTATTTAGAATCATGACATCAATATTTACTTTGTGTAAATTTTTGGTATTTTTCCGATAAAGTTCATTTTTTTAATGAATAGTGAAAAATGTTGTATTTTAATTCAAAACCACTTTTTAATCTAATTTATTTATATGATTAGATTATATTTTTAATTGGTTTTAAAGTAAAATTAGAATATATTTTTACGATTTAATCCAATTGTGGTCATTGGAATTAATTTCACTTTGAAATTGGACTTAAACTAGTGTCAATCTTTTGATACATATTGTTTCATAAAAACATTCTTTTTGTTTTGACAACAGGAATTAATTATTAAATTAATTAATGCAACTTATATGTTTTGAATTTTTTAAAATAGACATCATTTTTGAATTCGGAATATCAAATATATTTTCGGGTGATGTTTTCATATTTTTCTAAAAAACATCTATTTTTGATGAATATTGAAACCACTAAATGGTACTTAAAAACCTGATTTTTCGTTTAAATGAAATTTTACCACCAATGTGTTTTGAATTTCAAAAATCTGAAAAACATGGTTGTAATTAGGAAGTAAAATTTGGTTCAATGGGATTAAAATAATTTTTTGGGTGAACAGTAACTTATAAGTTTTTAATCGCGATTAGAGGTAATTAGTGTAGTTTAAGGTAAAAATAATGTTTTAATAATATGAAATGACCTTGAATCATGTCCTAACTTTATTTGATGTGTCATTTCCGACCAAGAAAATCCATGGGTCATCATGGGTACCCCATGGAGCCACATTGGTAGGAAAATTACATAAATAACTATTTATTTAAAGTTAAAATAATAATGTCACAAACATGAGTTCTTTTACTAATAAAATTTTTAAAAGGGGTTATACAAGTCAAACGTTTTCCTATAAATATTAATTATAAATATAAAAAGATTTCCTATATCGTTATATATTTTTTTAATTATTAGAAATTAAATAAATTAAATTATTTATGACACCATGATGATGCAACGATTACCTCATTATTTAACGATTTCAATAAAATGAAAAGATAATGTAAAATATAAGACCTACACTTGTAAAAAACCAATTGTATGGGTTTATTTCAAACTCTTATCTTATATAATTATTGGACCTTTAAAAACCAAAACCCATTTTATAATAAAGTAAACTTTTATAACATTCCAAGAGTGCCCCTCCTCTCCTCTTATAAAAGGCCCCCACCTCTACCACCTTACCCACACATCTCTAGCCTTTTTATCGGCCAACCCCTGACCATTTGGTCTCTCCACATCCCTATATTACTCCTAGAAGCATCAATTTGGGTAGAAGTATTTTCAAGGATGCCTTTGAGCTCAAATCAAAAAGAGTTACCCGATTTAAAGGCAGTGTCTTCTCTTGTGTTCTTATGTTTTATTATACTTCTCCAACCCCCCTAAACTCTTTTTATTCCTTTCTTTTGTAACAAAACCAGTATATTAAATATACTAGGATGTTTTTATGAGAAATATTCGAGCTACACTTACACACACCTCCGTCTAATGGTTAAAGAACATACTGTTTCTGTGGTTGGCGAATTTTTCCTCACGAAATGATGATTGTTCAATATTCTTTTAACACCTTTATTGGTGGCTATTAAGATGTCACTATATATATATATGATATATATTATTTTTATGTTTTCCTTATGCTTCTTTATTTTTTATTTGTGTCATACCTTTATGGTTTCCATTGTGGGAAAACACGATAATTTCATTTTAGGAAGTGCGGACTACCGCCCCTCAAAGTGATTTGATTCGTTAATGCCATATGTGGGACATATAAAGGATGGAGATAATTTTATTATATATGATGTTATACTGGAATTATAATATACCCTTATATAATTATTATTTCACCCCATTAAATATGAAATATAAATGAAAGTAGCGTTCATGTGTACATATGTATTACTGTCTCCATGAACGGTGCATTTCATTTATTACCTCTAAATGTTATGTACTATTATAAATACATGTATATGCTGGATATATATAATATATATGATATCCAAATCATGAATATCATTCTAGATATAATGAACCTTTGACCACATAAACAACATGTAATTGTAAGAAGTCTATTTTTGACTTATGTGATTACATAACGTTTATAACATGGAAATAAGTTATATAAAAGGAATAATAAACTTGAAAAATGTTCTTAAGAAAGTGGAAATTAACTTTAGTTTATTATTCGGGAGATTAGAGAGCAATCGAGTCACGTCGGACATGAGGTAAGGGACTTCGTCTCAATCTCCTTTCATTGAGTCATATATTTTTCTAATACAAGACTTTGTTTTATACGGTGTATAAACCCCTTTGACTTTTCATTTAATACAAAAGGAATCTTTTTATACGAAGCGTTTTACAAAACGACAAAAAGGAATTTTTCTCATAACGTACACGGTGACAAAGACCTTTTCCGCTGCCGTGAGTATTATTTGGTCTTTGGCTTCCTCAACAAGCCGTAATTTTTTTTAAATGAAATAAATATCATATGCTCTTTAATTTATTTTGGTATTGAAAATTGTTTTTATAATGGTTTTGTAATATAAATATATTTTAGTGATATATTTTGATCGAAATGTGGAAATTTTTTCTTTCCATTATATTTGTTTTATGTCTTATGATTTTATAATGGTACATGGACATTTGACGGGTGGTTACGTGATAAACCATATGACAGGTGGTGCCGTGAACACCAAGACGGGTGGTTACATTATAAAATCCAATGCATTGGGTATGGAAGTCGGCCGTATGGCTATTCCATTAAGTGATATGTGTGGAAGTCGACTGTATGGTTATTCCATTTAAGTATGTTCATGTCCCAAGATACCTTTATATGTTATGTGTTCTTTATATGGGTTTTATGGTAATCTTTTGGTTACAAAAGGGTAAGTAATGATATTTTATTCCGTGAAGAGTTTTTACTAATTCATAAAGGTGAAAAGTACTACTTTGATAAATTATACATGGTTTACTTTTTGTTTTGAAAAACTAAAAGTTTTCTTTCTTTGTGTATCCCTTACTGAGCATTTTATGCTCACCCCAAGTTTTTTTGAAATGTTTTTCACAGGACATAATGTGGAATAGGGTCATAGATGGGATCAAGGAAAATTCATGCTATCTAAAACACGGAACTAGACATGTTTATTTTTAAGAGTTTTTATTTTATGGAATCTTAGTAGAAGTGTCTACTTTGTAATCTTTTGAGATGTAATAGTTATGTCCAAATTATCTAAAACTCTAAACCTGAAAAGATCCTCAATGTGAATCATTCATTTAATTCAATATTAATTAAGGTTTAAGGTCGGGGCCTTATAATATATATATATAAAAGTCATCCTCGATGTGACCAAAACATAACTAATGAACATTTAATTGATGTTGTTAATAGATTTGCTGCATTGATTCCATCCAATCTCAAATTTTATACCCTTACTTCTTTCCCTGAATATTTTATTTAATGATTTGATATTGCATCATTCTTTTTTCATCAACATATTGTTGATCCCGTAAAAATTCTACAGTTTTAGCATCAACGAAATGTTCTTCCTTGAGATTAGTAACACCATAATGTATATAAGACAATGTATACATGAGTTGTCAAACATTTAATTTATATTATGTTAATACAGTAGAGGAAAAATAATATTATGTGGAAAATCATAATATATTAAAAAATTAAACTTCATATTAAAATTTATTACATTTTTTAAAGGTTTATGGGATTTGGATCTTCTATATATAATCAAAATCCCCTCTTTTTGATCCCCTCCAATGTACAAGACATTTTCTACATTGGGACCTCCATAAACTGTTTGTGATCTACAAATGAAATGGTTATCCTTAGATAAATTTTCATTTGACCCTATAGTTGTTTTAGTCTATAGAAAGAAAATAATCCAATAATTGTTTTATATCTTGAGGCATAAAATACTTGGACTTCTTCGGATTCCATTATGAGCAGCTCATCCTTTTCCCCTTACATGCTGAAATGAATCCTATTTCATCAACATTCACGACACTCCTATTGTCAACCCATTTTAATGTAAAATCAAAACATGGAATGTTGTATAATACATGTCATATACCTATTTGACAATTCAAAAATATGACATATTCACAGTAATTGGATTTCTATCCTTCGAACCAGATATGTGAAATGCTTCCATCACAAGAAAAACACTACTATTTTTCATCATACTACTGCCATTGAGTTCTACTTTATATAACATGTTACCATTAATTAGAAAACTAATTCAAGATATATCATTTTCATTTTCTCCCCTGTCTAGAAATTGGATTCATTCATCAATTGAATTCATAGTTTTAGATACATCCTTAATAATTTGATCTTGAAATCATCCTATAAACTTTTGATTATATGTAATTGATATAAATCCTTTAGACCCTGATGGATTAAAATCTATAATAATTTCTTTGAGGTATTCAACATATGGATAAAAATAAACAATATAATGTGAAATTTAATAGTGTGCTTACTACTACTTCGTGCTGGTAATTGTAATATCATTGTTTCCATAAATCCCTTCGCCCATATCGTATCTACTATGATAAGACTTATGGAGAGCAATGTTGTCAACATCTATGTAACAACCTGAGATTTTATAAGATATATTTGTTTTAATTTATTTCATATCTTCTGTTGTATGCTACACCAAGATTATCATGCACTATACGGAACATAGTATTAGCTTGCAGTATACACAACACTAATCTTGGATCGTGTTACACACAATGTCATGTTTGTTTAATAGTAGTTATAATACGAAACATTGAGTATATATATATATATATTCAATGTATTTTGTTATAAACAACAACAAAGGAGTCGTGAACTACACACAACCCAGACTTGGCTTGCATTACACGCAATCGAGACCTTCCTCGATAGCGTGTGTTGTACGCAATATGAGGTTTTACCAAACAACGATATGCTATTAAAATATTATTAAAACTAACTGTTATGAATAGTAATACCCACCTTTTGAAATTATGTAAATTTTATTTTTCAAAATAGACTTCAATTTTGGATTCAAAATATCGAAATTAGCATAGGGTGAAAATTTGTTACTTTTCGGATAACTTTCACATTCTGATGAATAGTGAAAATTACTAAATTTTAATTAAAAACAACTTTTTTAATCGAAATAATTAATAGTGATAAATTATTAATTTGAGTGGTTTTATAGTATTTTTATAATATATTTTTACAATTTAAAATAATGTTGGTCATTGGATGTAATTTCACATTTAAACCAGACATAAACAAGTGTCAATCTTTTGATAGTTATTATCTCTTAAGAACACGCTATTTGTTTTGACGACGGGAATTAATTTTTAAATTAATTAATGCAACTGATATGTTTTGAATTTGGTAAAATAGAAATCATTTTTGAATTCATAATATCAAATTTAGCATAGGCCATATTTTTGTTATTTTTCTGGAAACTTTCATTTTTTGATGAATAGTGAAACCACTAACTGGTAGTTAAAAAACTGAATTTCTTATAAAACTTAATTTTACCGCTTCTATGAGTGGAATTTCGAAAATTCAGGAGACACAGTTAATATGAAGGACTAAAATGTGGTTGAATGAGATGAGAATAATTTTTGGTGAATAGTAACTTTTTACCTTTTTTACCACGGTTAAAAGTAAATAGGTTAATTAAGGGTAAAAATAATAATATTATTACCCTAACACATGTCCTAATTCTATTGGATAAGTTTAATTCGGCCAAAAAAACCTTAGGAATAAAATATGACCATTTAGGCCCACTTGGATTAGAATAGGACATTTATTATTAATTTATTTAATGAATGGTTAAAATAGTTAAAATCAAAGTTTAATAACTATATCATTTTTAATATATGGTTATACATACGATAAATTCGACTATAAATATTCATTCGAAAGATAAAATGAATTCCTACATAATGGTATTTTATTTGTAATTTTTAGACTTAAAATAATGTAATTTATTTATGACACAATGATGATGCAGTAATTATCTTATTAATGAAATATTGACATAATTGATGTTATAAATACCCAAATAAATTTAATTTGAGACTTTTTATGAATTAAATAATTTTATTGGTTAATAGGACATGTTAGTATTGATTTAGTTAACTTTTTTCGAACTAATCAGTCTGTTATGAGTTTCACAAAAATCAATTACCAAATAGTGTCAAAATTGACATAAAATTGTTTTTTTAAAAAATTTATATTATTAATTGTTATTATATTCCTAAAAATCTAAGGATCGGATAAGATACTTATATAATGATAGGTTTATAATTAATGGACCACTTGGGGGGTCTCTTGGATGTATATGGTATGTTTATTAACTATATAATATAAAAATACAAAGTGACATGGTAAATGTCAATCTAATTAACTAAGAGTCAAAACTAAAAGTTATGGTAAATATAATGACCTAAGCTTGACTAAATTCTATTGGATGAGAGGATTTCAACCCATACCCACCTTATCTTTGAAATAAATCAATTTTTATCTATTAAAAACCGAATATTACTTTATAATAAAATAATATTTTTAGTTATTCCAAAGGTGCCCCTCTCCTCCCTTATAAAAGGGCACCTCCTCCCTCTCTTCCTCACACCACTTTGTGGCTTCAAGCTCGGCCAACCCCTGCCAATTTCTCTTTTCCACTTCCCTAGAAACATCCTAGAGGTCCAGGTCTTCTTCAAAGACCAATTTTAGTTCCCTTAGAGGAGGTCTCAAAGAGGGGCTTCAAAGAAGAGGATGTTCAGATATGAACGAAGCATATCGAACCTAATGCAAGGGATAATTTTGAAAATCTCATTTGTATCTGAGATTTCTTATTCGTAAGTACTTACTGTGTTATTTCTATCATCCATGTCCATGTTTTATAAAAGTGTATTCATGTATGTTTAAAGTCCTTTTTACCCATTTTGACTTTTACCCCATGGTATGGAAGGAATCTTTCTTTTATTTACCCTACAAGGTACTTTTTTACTTTTCCGACAAAAGTATGAGAAGAATGTTTTTTTAACGTATACGGAAAGAAAGGATTTTTACGGTTTTATATAGCCTTATTTTCATGAAGATTCCTCCAAAATATTTCATAACTATTTTCAACAATATCCTTTTTCTTTTAAACTGGCATGACATTTTGTGAAAAGAAAATGATTTTGAAGAAGAAATGATATTTTACTCAAGAATTCATTTCATGTGTTTTATCAGAACCATTCTCATCTAATATGGCATTATTTCACTTGTGTATGCTTCATGTATCATGTCTCTATGATTTACATGGTTTCACTTTTCTTATTATGAAATGATATCCATTTCTTTTATATGGATTATGTGATGATGGGATGATGTTTATGAAACCCATTTTATTTGTTGGGTTATTATGAATGATGTATGTTTATTTTGTGGCACAAGTAAGAATGATTTCATTATGAGATGGGTGGGACCTATATCTACCTACAATTCATTGGGTAATGATTTATATCTCCTGAGATAGACATGGATAGAACAGTAAGTTAATATGGTTCAGTATTACAGGACTGGAACGAGGAGTAAACTCGATTCAGAAAGGGACTTTGTCCACTATGATGGTCTTGGCAGCAATTCCTTGGCTACTATGTAAATCATTACATGTGTTTAATGGATTCCACAATTACATGTTTTATTCCCATTCTATGTTATCATTATTTATGTTCCATTATGATCTATGCCTTATGTACTTCCAAGTTTTAAGTCTTTGCTCACGAGTTTGATGTTTAAACATTATGTTCATGTTTTTAAGTTCAAATGTATATGGTATGTTTTATTTTATCCATGCTTACCCTTACTGAGAATTTGAGATCATCCTTTTTATGTGTTATTTTCCCCCAGGATTAAAAGAAAGGTTTTAGGTAAGGAAACAAAAAGTGGAAGATCTTTATGGGAGATGTTGAAGATCTTTCACAATGATTAGAAGATTACGTTCCATGTTTCCAAAGACACTAAACTATTACGGTCCTTGTGTGTCTATTTTTGTTATGTATTATGTATTCCACAAAAGTAATGTAATATATATGTACGTCAAGCTTCAGTTCTCTACAGTTGGTATCAGAGCAAAGGTTTAGTCAACCTTTGGAAACTAGGATGAGAGAACTTTAGTGAGATCCCTAGAGATATTTCTAAGGTATGTCTAGGGATGTCCCTAAGGTGAAGTATAAGTATAGGTTATAGTCCTAGAATTACGGTAACAATCTTAGAATTAAACCTAAGATGTTAGATATTGAATGTACTCCCCATTTATTACTTTTTTCCCCTATCATGACTTTTGACTCTCACACTATTCTTTTTGGGTTTTAGACGATGGCTTGAACCCGAAGGAACCATGTTGATCAATTAAATGGACAATGAAATTATTGTCCTCCTAAACAAACAAATGTTATGGGAGATAGAGTGAAAAATCTTATTGCTATACTAACACAAGCTATAAATCATTCTGGACTTCCAAATTAGTAGAGAAGGGACAAATATTATATTGAGTCCTTCATGAGGCAATGTCCACCTTCTATCAGTTGGTCGTATAATCCACTTGTTGCTGAACAATGGATCAGTACCACTGAAAAGATATTTTCAGTTGTTCAATGTTCTGAAAATGATAAAGTCATCTTAGTAGTATATCGTTTGGAAGGTGAAGCTCATTAATGGTGGAATCTTATTAAGAATATGAGGACAAGAGATGAAATTTAGTCCATAGACTGGGACGAGTTAAAGAACTTATTTTTCAATAAGTAATTCCCTTGTATTCTTAGAACAAAGATGGAGAAGGTGTTTCTTGAACTAAATAAAAAGGATGATGAATCTGTTGGTGTATACGAAGTGAATTTTACAAGGCTTGCAAGGTATGCATCTGGATTTATCATCCAACCTGAAAGTAAAGTTGATCGATTCTTCTATGGATTAAAACCAAATCTTCGAAGGGAATTAGCTATAAGAGACTTCAGTAGATATGAATAAATTGTGTGTTGTGCTATCAAGGTATAAATGGAAGTTGGTGTTACTTATCCATCTCATAGTTTTGACAATAAACGAAAGATGGAGTTCAAGGAGAAATCTCAGAATAATGGTTAAAAGAAGATGAATGTTTCCTTATTCTCAAAGTGTGGAAAGAAGCATGATGGAGATTGTCTTAAAGGGACTAGAAAATGTTTTAAGTGTGGAAAATAAGGACATTGAGAAGCTGAGTGTCGAAGTAATGGAAAAAGGGTTTCTAATGATGTGAATAACGAAAAGACTGTAGATAATGCACCACCAACACTTCAATGTTTCTAGTGCAAGGAAATGGGGCATTATGCTAATAAATTCCCTAATCCACGGGTTAGTGATGATCGACATGAGAAACCACTTAGGGAAAAGGACAAAGGGAAGTCACATGCGATCACTATTGGAAATCTAGAATATGACAACGATGTGGTGGAATGTTTAAGTGATTATGTAATGTGATTCCAAAATAATATTGTATATAGTATCATGTAATATTGGAATATTTATGTATTGGTCTATTGTGGTTTTCAATAATTTTGTGGTACCGGTAACCATGGAAAGTGATTGAGATATTTTTGGAAAAAAGTTGATATGTGTATAATGAAGTGATAAGGAGAAAATGAAATGTTTGACAATATTCATGAGCTCATGACTGATATAATGAAATAGTTATATCATGGTTTGAGGTTTTGGCATGTGAAAAGAGTTAACTTTTTACAACACTCATGTTTTCACTAAGATTCAATGGGTATTCATTTTTCAAGAGAATACATGATTAAGTCCTTTGAATGTTTGTAATTTGACCAACAAGACACATCTCATGAAATATGGGGATCAATGATGGTATTAACAAGCTTTTTATACGAACTCTTGGGTAATCGTTTTCACTATAATATGAGATTGGATAGTAGTATTTTGGATAAGCATAAAGATTGGAATGGGTTATGTTGGACATAAGTTAGTATTGTTTAAGGATAGAAGTTTTTTTGATATTATTGATGGTATGATATAGTAATGTAGTTTTAGAAAAAAGGCAACCTGCAGGATGGGCGACAGCCCATCGCGTCGGACAAGGCTGTGGGAATCGAACCCACAACCAAAGTGCGACTGGCCTTTATCGCCTACCACTGGCCTACAGGAAGTCCCTGTTTAGTAGAAACTAGTTTTATTATATTAAGAAGTATGATATATGAAGTATAAGTCCATTTTAGGAACCATATATCATTACTCTCACTATATATGGACTTATGTATTTTTGATAACTTTTATAACCTTTCATTTGAGACAGATGGAATGACCCATCATTCTATCACATGATCTGCCAATACTTCACGAATGAAAAATTCAACTTCATTTCTTTAAGAGATGAAATGTAAATTGTCCAAAGAATGACCAACAGTGAGACTGTACCAAAATCATGAAAGTATTTCATCTAATTCCAATTTCATCAACATTAGGGAAATAATCTTGAAAACCAAAAATGTTGTCATAGTGCCCTTATATCCGATAAATCAGATGGTACATTAGATCATACAAAATCTATGGCTTTTTGATTGATGGATTTTTGATAGCCATGTTCTCTACCACTCTCCATCAAAACTTGATGGTTAGATTTTTCTTCCATATCCATATTTTCACCTATTTTCTTCTATATGGAAACCCAGTGATGAGTTTCTTTGGGTAATCGTTACATTTCATAATTTAGTTTTTAAAATTATTTTTTAGAATTCCTTTTTACGATGTGGGTTTCTATGAATGGTAAATGATTTATAACCCCGACGAATTTCGAGGGCGAAATTCATTTTAAGGGGGGTAGAATGTAACAACCCGAGATTTTATAAGATATATTTGTTTTAATTTCTTTTATATCTTCTGTTGTATGCTACACCAAGATTATCTTTTGCTATACGCAACACCGTATTAGCTTGCAGTATACACAACACTAATCTTGGATCGTGTTTCACACAATTTCATGTTTATTTGATAGTAGTTATTCTACGAAACATTGAGTATATATATATATATATTCAATGTATTTTGTTATACACAACGACAAATGAGTCGTGTACTACACGCAACCCTGACTTGGCTTTCATTACATGCCATCGCGACCTTCCTCGATAGCGTGTGTTGTACATAATACCGAGTTTTACTAAACAAGGATATGCTATTAAAATATTATTAAAACTAGCCGTTATGAATAGTAATACCCACCTTTTATAATTATGTAAATTTTATTTTTCAAAACGGACTTCTATTTTGGATTCAGAATATCGAAAATAGCTTAGGGTGAAATTTTGGTACTTTTCGGATAACTTTCACATTCTGATGAATAGTTAAAATTACTAAATTTTAATTAAAAACAACCTAATTAATTGAAATAATTAATATTGATAAATTATTAATTTGAGTGGTTTTAAAGTAAATTTATAATATATTTTTACCATTTAATATAATGTTGGTCATTAGATGTAATTTCACATTTAAACCAGACATAAACAAGTGTAAATCTTTTGATAGTTATTATCTATTAAGAACACACTATTTGTTTTGACGACGGGAATTAATTTTTAAATTAATTAATGCAACTGATATGTTTTGAATTTGGTAAAATAGACATCATTTTTTAATTAATAATATCAAATATATCTTAGGCCAAATTTCTGGTAATTTTCTGGAAACTTTCATTTTTTGATGAATAGTAAATCCACTAAGTGGTAGTTAAAAAACTGAATTTTTCATAAAACTAAATTTTACCGCTTTTGGGAGTGGAATTTCGAAAATTCGGGAGACACAGTTAATATCAAGGACTAAAATTTGGTTCAATGAGATGAAAATATTTTTTTGGTGAATAGTAACATTTTACCTTTTTTTACCACTATTAAAAGTAAATAGGGTAATTAAGGGTAAAAATGATATTTTTGTTACCCTATCACAATACCTAATTCTATTGGATAAGTGTAATTATTCCAAAACAACCTTAGGAATAAAATATGACCATTTAGGCCCACTTGGATTAGATTAGGTCATTTATTATTAATTTATTTAAAGAAGGGTTAAAATAGTTAAAATCAATGTTTAATAACTAAATCATTTTTAATTTAGGGTTATACATGAGATAAATTCGACTATAAATATTCAATAGAATTATAAAAATAATTCCTACATAATTGTATTTTATTTGTAATTTTTATACTTAAAATAATTTAATTTATTTATGACACAATGATGATGCAGTAATTATCTTATTAATGAAATACTGACATAACTGATGTTATAAATACCCAAATAAATGTAATCTGATACTTTTTATGAATTCCACTACTTTTATAGGTTAATATGACATGTTACTATTGATTTTCTTAACTTTTTTCGAACTAATCATTCTGTTATGATTTTTATAAAAATCAATTACCAAATAGTGTCAAAATTGACATAAAATAGTTTTTAAAAGAAATATTATATTATTAATTGTTATTATATTCCTAAAAATCAACGGTTCGGCCAAGATACTTATATCATGATAGGTGTATCCTTAATGGACCACTTGGGGTTCTCTTGGATGTATATGGTAAGTTTATTAGCTGTATAATATAAAAATACAAAGTGACATGGTAAATGTCAATCTAATTAACTAAGAGTTAAAACAAAAAGTTATGGTTAATATAATGACCTAAATTTGTCTAAATTATATTTGATGAGTTGATTTAGACCCATCTCCACCTTAGCTTCAAAATAAATCAATTTGGATCTATTAAATACTGAATATTACTTTATAATAAAATAATATTTTTAGTTATTCCAAAGGTGGCCCTCTCCTCCATTATAAAAGGGCACCTCCTCCCTCTCTTCCTCACACCACATTGAGCCTTCAAGCTTGGACAACCCCTGCCAATTTCTCTTCTCCACTTCCCTAGAAACATCCTAGAGGTCCTGGTCCTCTTCAAAGACCAATTTTATTGCCCAAAGATGAGGTCTGAAAGAGGCGCTTCAATGAAGAGGAGGTTCGGATACATATGAAGCATATCAGACCTAAAGTAAGGGATAATTTTGCAAATCTCATTTTTATCAGAGATTGCATATTTGTAAGTATTTACTAGGTTATTGATATCATACATGTCCATGTTTTATAAAATTGTATTCATGTATGTTTAAATTCCTTTTTACCCATTATGACTTTTACCCCATGGTATGGAAGGAATCTTTCTTTTATTTACCCGACAAGGTACTTTTTGACTTTTCCAACAAAAGTACGAGAAGAATTTTTTTTAATGTATATGGAATGAAAGTATTTTTACGGTTTTATAAAGCCTTATTTTTATGAAGCTTCCTACAAAATATTTCATGACTATTTTTAACAAAATCATTTTCTTTTAAAATGGAATGACATTTTGTGAAAAGAAAATGATTTTGAAGAAGAAAGGATATTTTCCTCAAGAATTCATTTCATGTGTTTTATAAAAAGCATTTTCCTTTATGATGAAATTATTTCACATGTGTATGTTTCAAGTATCATGTCTCTATGATTTACATGGTTTCACTTTTCTTATTATGAAATGATATCTGTTTCTTTTATATGGATTATGTGATGATGGGATGATGTTTATGAAACCCATATTATTTTTTTGGTTATTATGAATGATGTATGTTTATTTTTTGGCACAAGTAAGAATGATTTAATTATGATATGGGTGGGACCTATATCTCCCTCCAATGCATTGGGTAAAGATTTATATCTCATAAGATAGACATGTCTTGAACGGTAAGTTAAACCGGTTCAGTATTACAGGACTGGAACGAGGATTAAACTCGATTCAGAAAGGGACTTTATCCTCTAAGATGGTATTAGAAGCAATGCCTTGGATTCTATGGAAATCATTACATGTGCTTAATGGATTCCACAATTACATGTTTCATTCCCATGATATGTTATCATGATTTATGTTCCATTATGATCTATGCCTTATGTACTTCCATGTTTTAAGTCGTTGCTCAAGATTTTTCTGTTTAAACATTATGTTCATGTTTTTATATTCAAATGTATATGGTATGTAATATTTTATCCATGCTTACCCTTACTGAGAATTTGAGCTCACTATTTTTATGTTTTATTTTCCCCCAGTATTAAAAGAAAGGTTTTTGGTAAGGAAACAAAAAGTGGAAGATCTTTATGGGAGATGTTGAAGATCATTCACCATGATTAGAAGATTACATTCCATGTTTCCAAAGACACTAAAATATTAAGGTCCTTATGTGTCTGTTTTTGTTATATATTATGTATTCCACAAAAGTAATGTAATATCTATGTACGTCAAGCTTCAGGTCTCTACAATCTGATATATAATCAGTACAAAATAAAACATCTTCTTAAATAATATATCATTCTATAATGTATCCTTATGTTCAACTTCAATTCTTGACATAACCTTTCAAAATCACAATATAGCATTAAATGGGGTACATTCATCTATAATGGAATGGATCACATTGTTTAAACTCTGTAACCAAGTGAACCATTAGATGAACCATTATATCAAATAATTATGGTGGGAAGAACATCTCAATTTCATGTAATATGACCAGAACCTCCATATTCATGTTTGGAAACTTTTCCTGGGCTATTACATTACTATATATGGCTTAAAAAATCATAGCATGGTTAATAAATTCCTTACATTTTATGGAAAAATGCAATGTAAATAAACTATCATCAAATCGTTCATTAATACATGATAGTAATTTTATTTTAATCCAAGCAGCATCAAATTATTCATTGACACAACAATCCTAATAATTGATGAATATCCCTAAGGATCTTTTATATTATTATAAAAAAATAAAATTTTCAAAGTTTTCTACATGGATAGTGTGTAAACAGTAGGAGGAAAAAAATTCCACCATTTACCCTTCAATAATGATGAATCTTCCCTTATCGCCATGTTAATAATATAGAACCTATCATCGATTCCATATTTTCATTCTAAATAACATTAAGTATTGTGATAATAACACAATAATATACATTTATTTCTAAATACATGTCATCCAGAAAATTTATGATGTACACAACATTAAAATATGGTAATTAAAAGAAAATTTATCACTTTTTACCACTAGATTTTGTACGGGTTTTCGAAAACGGTTTTCCAAAAATAGTTCCTATAAATTTTACTATATCTAAAAATTGATCACTCATTAGTGCAGACATAGTTCTAAATTGTTCTATATGGACATTGAATATAGTTGTCCCATATTGGAAATTATGTCAACAAGGAAAAAAAATTTGATGTCTTAAAAACATATTGTTTAATGAATGTTTCAACCGAATAGAGCTTGTGCATTCTTCACAAATGGGACACCCTATTTTTCCAATAATGCTGTTGCCTGACAAATTTACATAAGAGGGAAATTCATTTATTTTTCCACAAAACATAGTCCTCAATGTGAATTCTTTATTTCTATGATCATCATACATTTTAACACATGTATGCCACATCAATTTCCCATCAATAATCAATAGATCCAAATAGACATCAACATCATTAATAGGTTAATTTGGTCAAAAAATAAGCAGATGAAGAATAATTTTTTGTCTCTTCATGCACAACCATGAAAGCGTGTTATAATTGACCAACATGATTGGAAATGTTTTATGTGTAATTCTCTATACACTAGAAGATACTATTCCATCTATAGATAATGCAAGATAAAATCGTCTATGATCATTCCCAAATTCACGATATTTATAATCAATTTTTTCCCACTGAGGAGAATGTACTAGATGACATAGGTTCCCATCTTGAAATCTTATATCTGTATTCTATGCCAATTTTCACGCAATTTTTTTACATCTATATAGTATTCTAAACTATGTAATTATTTTAAAGTATCATACGAATACCAATGAATATTATTCATTTTCTTTCATTGATTAATGACCCACATAGGGAATTTTATGATTGATTCATGGTCCCTATGAATCATTTTTCACTCATTTGGATAAGAATTTTTTTTACGCATTATACCCATTGAAAATAAAATTCTTTTATTATCATATTTTCAACATTGAAGATCATTTTCTTCTAGTAGAATGTCATTTCTGAAACCAAATAGTTATTTAAATTAGGTGTTTCTCCATCCGCTACTAGAATTAAAATTATATAACATCAATATTGCTGAAAATTATGTGTATTTAGTATAACCGGTATACAATAGTCTCATTGACCAACAATTTAACTTCTCAAAACAGAATATACAATAATGAAGGTCATCTTCAATTTCCATTATCATTTCTTATGTGAAATATCCATCATCATTTACATTGTAATTTATATCAAATGATCCATAACATTTAGTATCATTATAATTAGTGTGCATGTATAGTTTTCCATGTGTTTAGTCCAATATTTATATCTTTGATCTATTCTCTAACAAAAAAAATTCCTTCAAATTCTTCTGAACTAATTTTTTTTGAAATACCACATCATAAACATGGAAAAGGGATTTAAGATGTGTTCTATGCATTCTCTATTCAAAACATGAGGAACTATTTATCTCCATATACATAGTCATTTTTTTATGATTAAAATGAATTTTTTTGATTCATATACATCCTATTAGGTATAGAAAATACTCATTTTGTATAATAAATAAATAAATAAAGATAAGATAATCATTTAAAATATTCAATGTTCGTGATAATTCTAAGTAGGGTAAACCAAAATTTTATTGGTTCAAAAACTTTCACAAGGCTTTAATGTAAATGGTTAATTGAATTTTATAAAATAATTGTGCCATTATGGTTGGTATTATCTTATGAATTCATCTCAAATGATCATGGTACCCTGTATTGGATGACTACTACTCAGAGTAGTTCTAGAAAATAGGTTCATGTCTAAAAGATATGGGGGTGAGTCTCAATATAAAAATAAAATAATAATTGTTCAAGAGAAGAAGTTGATGAGGATGGAAATTCTCACCTAAATACATTTTAAATTACAACATATTAATTTAAAATTTAACATATCATGTCAAAACCAATTTCAAAATTCAAAAGGATTCATTTTTATATTTTAATGCCCTGATTGAAATCCATATATTTTTTAAATTCCATAATAAAATCAAACAATTTATTTTTCAGAACCCTTAATAGTAAACACCCCCCCTTTTCTATAAAAATTGTTAGCATCATGTTATTTTTTTAAAATATTATTCAAAAACCATTAAGAATAAATAAATTTTTTAAAAATGTTTCAAAGAAAATATGTAAACATTGAAATGTTTAAAACATTAGAGGTTTACTTTGAAACCACATCATGAGTTTTAAAACACTGAATCCATTTTAGTTTATTTTAAGGGATACCTGATATTTCTATTTCAAAACCCTCTTTAAACATTTAAACCATATTTTTTCAAAATGGTAATTTAAAATATTCATGACCATAAAAATTATAACTAGTCCACCACCCAGTCAAAAGCTTATTTCAAAATTTAAATCGAAACATGATTGTACTTGAATAACTTCTTAATTAACAAGGATCATATATTATTATTTCAAAATATAATCATGGGACTATTCATTTATCAAAAACTAGTTTCATAAAATATCACATAAGAATCCAAAAATCCAAGATTTCAAAAGCCATATAATTTAGTCAAGAATCAACATCAAGAGGGTTTAACAAATATAAATTACGTTTAAAAATATTTTCCAAATATAATGAGGTATTATATGAAGTCACTATGTGATATTGGAATTAGTTTTGATTTGAGTTTATCTATATGTGAGGTGAACTTGAGATGATTTACTACCCAGGGCGAGATAAAGATAAAGGATTTTCTTTTTTTGCATGTAACAAACCTTGATGTTACAACATGTATTGAGTTTATACATTTTTTTTGAATGTTTATAAGATCATGAAATGATTTGGGTAGTTTATGAAATGTGACACAGTCATTATATAGAACGTTGTTAGATACAAGTGAGTATTTTCAATAAATATTTAGTCATAGGAGGGCCGAATGATGATTTTTAATGTGATTGGGTGTGCTGAGATAGAAACCACATCACATATGTTGTTCACATAATATATTCATTATTGGTTTATTTTTTAATGGTTGTTAAACATGTTAACATGTATGAAATATATTTATTCTATGAAATTAATGTTTTGACCGGTGTTCTTTAATTATTTACATTATTTAATTAATATATGTTCACGCATAAGAAATTTATAATCTCTAAATCATTTTTAGATCCATAAAATAATTTATCTAACATGGTTTGGGTTATGTTACCTGACATTATTTTGATAAAGTAACCTCAATATCAACATGTATTAGACCTTTGTTCAACAAATGAAATTACTATTTGGTACATATTTATTTCATGGTATCTTGAGTACTTTTAGTAAACCTTAATTTAGTTTAAAATAATGCGTATAAATGGTTTGAATATACATAGTTAAGTATTCCATTTTATACCCTGAGATCATATCCTTTTAACATATATTTAAAAATAAAATATATATATTCCCATATGAAAGTGTATGTAGGGTATGAGTTAAACATTCCAACTAAGATTTCACCAAATAGTTAATTAAATTTCATTAATAAAACACTTCATAATAAATTGTTTGAACACCATTTAAAAAATGTTTCAAAAAAGAAATATATAAATTAGTGAAATATCATACATTGATATCTTTCTGAAATCCTATGGAAACCCCAGTTTGGAAAATATAGTATAGCAATTATTATGATCAATAAATTTATTCCCATCAAGATAAAAAAATGATATTTAAAATCATTCATTCAAAATCCAATTTTATCCAACCAAAGTACATAATCATACATAAGAAATTGAAATAACATTGAAATATAACATTATAGATTTTAAAAATATATTAAAATTAATTTTATACATCCATAAAAATTCATAAAACACATTTTATAAAAAAAATGTATAGTCCAAAATAAAATAAAGACTGAATAAGATCAACTGAGATCCATTATAAGAATTATTTATGATAATAGTAAACAATAATATATTACTGCAACAAGCCCATGAAATGTAAAAAAGGATGAAAACAATGTGTGTAGCAGGGATATCTAACCTAATATCATCAAATAATAATTCACAAAGGGAATCTCACTGGATACTAGGGTGTAAAAATAGTATACATGTACTAGTATAATAAAAACCCCTAGTTTTCCCATCAATAACAACAACATCATTAAAGAAATAAGTCTATCACATATATAACACTATATGTGAAGAAACATTGATATTACATCACTAACGTTATGGGATAAGTAATAATGATGCAATGTACAGACACTATGACGCACCAAAGTCCACTAACAAGGTTACATTGGATTTCCATCACATAGTAATTGCGAATGTGAGAAAATATAGAAACATGGTTAATTTATAAATCAGTAAAAAAATATAATAAACAAATCTAATCTCACCTACAACACCCTCTCAAGAAATATCAATCTATCACATCATATAATAATGAAATACTAATAGTCAATATAAATCCTAGAAAAGAAAAATATACTATATAAAACACTCACCTAAGAGTTTCCTAATAAAGGGAAAAAATCATAATGAAACTCTTTTAATAAAGTGACAAAAATCCTTAAATAACTAGATATATGAAAATAATTTTACTAAACCATACTTGTTATAAAATAAGGAGACCTTTTATCAATTACCAAAAGGACTAAAAATAGTCATGTAAAATCATGTTATAAATACCCTTTAAAAAATAATAGGCATCAACACATTGAAAACAAATAATTCCTCTAATTAGAGTCAACTAATAACCAAAAAATCATTTTAAAAAAAACCTTAACCACTGGTTATATCCATTGGAAGTCAAAACAGAGTCAAAACCATTTTTCATTCAACATATTCATTTAAAATATCCTCTAATAAATTTACAAAAACACTTAAAAATTATAAATTAATTGTTTATTAAATAAGGTTAATATCCCCATTGAAACCCCTTATGGCCTATATGGGATGCATCAAATAAAATATATCATCCCATAATGGGTATCAAATAAGTATTTACCATCTAGGATCAAATTTAATATATGGGAGGAATACATTGAAAGATGGTGGAAAATGGAGGAAGCTATAAAAGATCACTTCTACATTGGTCTTGTGAAATAGGGTGTAGAAGAGAAGCAAACTGAGTTAAATTGAGTGGGTAAAATCATCAAGAGGATGTTGAACAATAGAACTAAAAAAGAAGTGAAAACGAAGAAACTCATGAATCACCTGACTACTATAAAATATATAAGAAAAAGCACATTACGTGGAACCCAAACAAGTAACCAATGAATGAGGAGGAGGATAAAATAACATAACTTAGATACAAGCATTAATTAATCTGAGAGAATGTAGATATATTGTGGAATCATGGATTTGTCTGTGTCTTGATTCGATCCTTTGATTCATTGGTTCCTTGATTCGATCCTTGTAATTATTAGAGCCTTGATTCTACCATTGGATTCATAAAGGTGGAGCATAGATAGAAGTGAACTTAAACAAAAGCCTGAAATACCATGACCGAAATCTGTGTGTTAGGGTTCTTTAAATAGATCAGAGATATCTTTGTTAGTGCTTCCAAAAATTTGTTGATAAAGATGCCTTTTATCAGTGCTAAAATAATAAGTACTGATAAAATATATCTTTATCAGGACTAAAACATTAAGAGTGATACACGATTTATAATTATATTTATAGATTAAAAAATTTGTAAATAATTTTATATTATTATATATTTATTTATTAAAATAATATAGTAATGTTTATATTTAATTAATTATTTTTAATTATATAAATATTTATAAAAATGTATTTATTTATTTATAATTATAAATATACAATGTTATAAATATAGTAAATACACATTTATTAATATATATGTAAATACATTTATAATTAATTATTTACAATTATAAATATAAATCAATAATTATATATAAATATATATTTATATATATATTTAATAAATATATATAAATATTAATATGGTAAATAAAATTTTTCATAATTTTATAATTATAATTACATTTATATCATTATATTTATTTATATAATCAAATATGTATAGGTAATAAATAAAAATAAAAATAAAAATAAATATAGTAAATATATTATTTATTTAAATATATTTATTATAATTTTATAAGTTTTAATATATTTTTATCATTATATATATTTATTTAAATATATATATATATATATTTAATAAATATATATAAATATAAATATAAATATAGCAAATATATTCATTATTTAAATATATTTATTATGAAATTATAATTATTTATTTTTAATTATAATAAAAGTTTTTTTAAAATATTTTTGTAAATTCATATCATTATATATGTTTATATAATTATATATGTATTTAATAAATACATATAAATATAAATATAAATATAAATATATTAAATATATTCGTTTCTTATATTAATTTATTATAATTTTATAGTTACTTAAATATATATAATTATTTATTTATAATTATATAAATACTTTTTAAAATGTTATATTTATTTTTTTATAATTATAAATATATAAATTTATGAATATAATAAATATACGTATAAAAATATATTTATTTAAAAAAAATTATTTCCATAAATATTTTTAACATTATTAATGAATTTATAATCTTAAATGCATGAATTTTAAAAATGAGTGAAATTGAATAATTAAAAATGAGTACAATTTTAAAAATATTGGAAAAATAGATATGATTTATTAATTAAATATAAATTATTAAAATAATAAAGTTATATTTTGAAATAAATATGAATACATATTGAAAATATTAAAATATATTTAATAAATAAATATAAATAAATAATATAAAATAATTAAATTCCAAAAAAAATTGTATTTTAAAAAAAATATTGATAATACCAAATTGAAATAATATTAAAGATAATTAATAAAATTTATAGATTAATAAAAAATATATTAAATATATCATATTATAATGAAATTCTAAAGTGAATATTAAAATTTGAATAAATTACATAAATATTTGGTGTGTGTATTCCTATATAAGATTCCATTAATTACATAAATATTAGTCTGTGTGTGTGTGTAAAATATAAAAATGCATTAAATACATAGATATTTGTGAATTTAATATAACAAATGTTTACTATTTGTTAAATTCGAAAATCAAAGGACATTCAATTATGTCTATTACACAGTGCAAGTAGTGTGTATTTCTAATTATAAACCATTGTTCACTAAATATATTATTTATTTTTTTTAAGAAAAAATATTTTGTATTATATAAATCATATTTTTTGAAATAATATATTTATTGATATATATATATATATTGAAACATATATGAATATATTCCTATATTAAATGTACTAATGAATAATTATCTATAAAAACTATTGAAAATTAATAAGACATTAATATGTTTTTAATTATTACATTTTATTCATTTTATATAACTATATTTAATAGATATGATTTATTACCATTTATAATTAATATATATATATATATATAATTATTAGACTTATTCATTTTAAATTGTGATTGTTTCTTTAATAATTGTTTTTTAATAATTGTGTAATTTACTCATTTTTATGTTTTATTATTTAATTATTACAAATTATCCATTTTTTGTATAATTATTAAAATTCATTCATTTTAGATATGTATATTAAATATATAATAATTATTAATATTTATAATACATATATATATGCATATTAAATTGATTCATTTTTACCAATAGTTATTTAATTAAAAATTGGTTAATGTTTTTGATAAATTATTTTTTTATTTTTTTATATTATTTACTTCATTTTATTCATTTTATTAATTTTACATATATATAGATTTAATATATTGTATTTATTAATATTTATAATTTATAAATATTTATATTAAATATAAAAGTTTTTATCAACATTTATTTAAATTAAACAAATTAATATATTTTGTTTGCTATATTTTAATTTTTATTGGATTAATTATTTATTTTTTGTTTGTGACTTTTATGAGTGGAAATAACACTCTCATAAAGGATACCCTTTAACAATTCTAAAAATAAATCACTTATAATGGGTACCCTTTGACATCACTAAAAATAAATCGCTGAAAAAGTTACCATTTATCAGTAATAAAAATGGTATTGATAAAGGTTTTCATTTATCAGTGCTAAAATGAACCAATAAAGGTTACCTTTTGTACTCTTTTTATCACTAATAAATGGTGCCCCTTATCAACATTTTTTGTAGCATTGATAAAGTTCACCTTTATCAGTTCTTTTTTAGAGCTGATTATGGCTAGCGGTGTTGAAGGCTAAAAGTGTAGTAGTGATTCAAAAAAATTGTTAGAATCCAGCATACATATGGGACTCAAATATGAAATAAAAACGATTTGATCAGATGTAATTTTTGTAATATTTAATGCAAAGAATGAATTTGAGAATGGTGAGAATAATAACACCACATAAATAATATGATTTATATGAATTCAAAAGAAAGCACATTTTGATACCTCGGTCATCTAAATGGGTAATTTTATTCCAAATGAATTCAACTTTTGATTATCTCGTGTAAGGAATGATGAATATGGTGGAACCTAAGTGTAAGGTATAGAAATCCCATTGCGAGCCTCATGTGATACATAACTGTGCAACCCAAAAAATTTAGATACCAATGTAATGTAGTTTAGTTTTATCCACTTGATAGATTGGGTAACATAGTTGTCCACTCAACTATCAAAGAGTCATGTGTGACATGATGACCAGTATAAATTTTTATAATTTATGGGGTTCATTCCAATTTTGGGTTATTATATTGTAAAATATTGATTTTGGAACACTAAAAGTTATGATAAATGATGTCATCATTTTAGTGGGACTATATTCATTAAATATTTATAATGGAAATATATAAATTATGTTTCTAACACATTAATATTTTATTTTTTTAGATTATGTAATGCATCATGTTTGTCATTTTAAGATCTCTTATAAGTATAATATATAATAAAATTATAGATTGGTATCTAATATTGAGAAATATTCTCAAAGTGAATAATTTAGATTAAATGAATGAAAATAGTATAAAAATAAATTTTTCTGATTATGACTCATGGTTATTCAACACTCAATGTACATAACATATTTATTTTGATAAACATAGATTAAAAAATAACACATAATTGAGGAAAGGGGAAGTAGATATATGTTTAGTAAATGGTTTTATAGATGATGAGTCAGTGATAACTTCAAATGTCATTCTTGTGATTTTCTCTTGAAGAAACTAAATTAGAAATTAAATATGTTATGAATAAATAAATTATAAAAAGATGATATGATATATGAATTGGTAGGAATTTTAATATATCATTTATTATGATTTATAGATCTGAATCGTGCATAAATTGTTTCAGTAACATTATTGAGAATTTAAAATAATTTTCTATTTATTAAATTTTATGTGTTCAATCTATTGTGATGAATGAAACGCCAAAATAATGGGAATAATGACTTTTTATAATATATAGTGAAATATATTAGGATATAATTAAATTAAACATGACTTTTAAAATAAATTATCATATTTAAAAATTTAATTATTCATAGCTCAATAGAAATGTATTGTTTAAAAATATTATTTTGATTTTATTTTATAAATTTTTTATTTGAAATATAAATATATATATTTTAAAAGTTGAGATTTAAAAAAATTAAATTAAATTTTGAAATCAACTTGTAATATCTTTCTTAGGGTGATTGTTTAATATTTTTTTGGAAAATGATGATTTTTTGTTGAATAGTGGAAAATACATTTGTTTTTCTAATGCTGTAAGTCTGATAACATGATTATGATATAATCATAAATTAAAAATATATGAAACCATTAAGATAAAAAAAATAAATGTTTAAGGATTAAAATAAATCTTTTAAAACTTGTATTTTTAATTTTGAAATAGATTCAAGACTTTTTTGGAACCTAAATTATATTTTACTATCATAATTTTATTATTATTTACATTTAATGTAGTTTTTATATGATTATATTATATTTTTTGGTTGTTGAAATGTAAAATATCATTCATTCAAATAATAATAACGAATTTAGTTCCTGTAAATCACCCATACATAATAATATTTGTCTTAATAAGTATAAAATCATTTTTTCACATAAAAACAAATTTTTCTTTTAAAGAATAGTTTTAAGAATTTTTATCAAAATTATTTTCAATCACTCCTAGGAAGTGAATATTATAAAATTAATTCCTTATTAATAAAAATAATTATAAAAATAAGGTAATATTATTAAGTTAATTTTATTCATAATGAAAAGTTACCATGGTGAAAATATTGTTAACACAATTAGGGTTAAAAGTGTTAAAAAAGTGGTTAACCTAAAAGATAAGGTTTAAAATAAAATAAAAAACAATATAAATATAATTGAGTTGTTTTAAATAAATATTAAACTACTTAAATTTTAAAATATCACAATTTTTATCCATATAACCAGAGTGAGACATTTATAATATAATAAATTTTCAAGTATTTACAAATTTTCCACTCACCAAATTTATAAGAGAACATCCTATTCAAACTTTTCCATGTAAATTTAGCACTATAGTAATTCCAATACTTCTTTATTCATTATTAAATTTACTACCCATATTATAGATTCCTTGGTATCACTAAATAACTATATTAATTTGGGTTAAGGTGTAAGAAAAAAGTAGATACTCAAAGAATAGGTAATTGTCTTTACTAATACATTTCAAGTTTATTTTTACGTTAACCTCATTAAATTATTGTGTAACCAAATTAATTTGAAAATATAATTATATACACTACAATTAAATATTATTATGTCAATTCCACATCAAATTGAAATATCTATTATAACTAATGGAAAATAATATCTTCGATTATGCGTACATAATGACTAATATCTTTATAAAGTGGGGTATTTTATTTTTTACCACCATCTCCAAAGGATTATTATATATATAGATTAAATGGATATATATTTTTATTTTAAAATAATTATTATTATATAACTATAAAATATTATCCCCCTTCTTACCCTCAGATTTTTAGGAAAATAATATTGATTCTTACGCGTACGTGTTTACTGCCACCTCAATGAAGCGATGTGATTCATTTTTCATTTATTCTAAGAATGGATTTTAATAATGATATATTTAATGAATAAGCATTATATTTATGATATTATATTAATTATATATATTTATATATTATATGCCTTTATTTTTTACATTCATAAAAAATAAAAATGTCACTCGAATGCATGTACGAAATACGGTCTTTAGAATGTTATATAATTCATTTTTCATCACCACTTATATTACTGGTTATAAAATTATATTAAATTATTAAATAAGATAATTATGAAATGATTAATAATATTTGTTTTATGAAACCATGGTCGTGGTTCATGGACCGAAATAGTCAAAATGAATCTTGTATGAGAAATGGAACAATTGACACCCCAAATATTGGTTTTAATGAATAATTTTTAATAAATGTGTCATTTCAAATTACATTAGAATGATATAGAGTAATATAAGGATAAATATTGTTATATTATAAATTTATAATAAATATTGATTTAATATACATGAGGTTAATTGTTCTTATAAATCAATTTAGGATCTAAGGTAAGGGTTTATGTTGCAATCTCCTTTTTAAAATCACGGATGTTCATGTTTAAATTTCTTTTAGGTAAATTTTAGCCTATATACATATATGTATATCCCTCTCTTAAACCCCATATATTTTATTCTCCTTTATTTAATAATGTGATATTATATTATTCACTTATTCTAGACTCTTTTATACTAAAAATGATTGACAAAATGATTAAAAAAATGACCACATTACCACTTTTTGAATGGAATCACTATCTTCCATATCGATATTCCTAAGAATTTTTTATGGATGTTTTTACCATTAATTAATTTTTAGAGGTCATTTTGAATACCATTTAACTTATTTTCAATTGATTAAGAGGAGTAATTTCTTTTTTACACAATACTCAGTTTCAACTTCTTAAAAAAGTATGAAAATAATGTTTTCTTTTATCATATATAACATGAATAGATTTTAACAACATCATGTAATTCCTCTGAGATTATGTTCCCATTATATGTTTTAATGTTTATGAATAGTTAACACTATACCCATTTCATGTAATTTTTATTCTTGAAATTTTCCAAAATAAAAGGGATGTTTTATTCTAATTTTAAAATAAAATTTTAAACGACTTTATAAAAATGTTTTTTAATTTATATAAACATATTTTAATGAATTTTATAATTTACTAGGAATATGTTCTTCTTATAAAACCAACATTTAATTACCCAAATGGATTAAAATGATAATATTTTAAGATTGATTTCATGAAACAATTTCTTTCCAACAAGATAATTATTCTATGATTAAATGATGAATATTTCAGTGATCTTATCGAAAAAGTATTTATGATTTTCGATATATGATTGGTGGTCCCAAAATTATATATCCATAAAATGAATTGAGTTATATTTCAATCCCTTGAAGTAATATGAATGGGAATGCAGAGTGAACCAAATATAGTAATAATGTTTCTTTACTATAACAATATTGATTGTAATCCCTAACTATGGACATGATCAGAATGGAGAACGAACCAATGTACTATGGGAATCTATATACTATGATGATAATAAATGTGAAACTTTAATTATGAAATGGTTTTATTTTATTTGGTGTATTCCAAAAGGTTATCTCTTTTTCTTAAGATATGCTCTCTAGACCATGATTGATTGTTAATTATTCAACAATATATCGACCCAGGTCTTTCAATATGAAAATGTTTTATTCCATGAACCCTGAATTATGATATTTGAATGATTAGATATTATTCAAATAATTCATCATCATTTTTTCACACCCTTATTATAATATTATCATAAATTATGATCGTCGATCTTTATCTATTATGTTTACCCTTACTGAGGTTCTTGATCACCTTTTTATGTATATTTTTTCCTAGGTTTTGATGAAAGGTATTATATAGGGGTGTGTTTAATTAGGGTACCATGTGAGAAGAATGTTCTTGGATATGTTTAGGATCTTCCATTATATAAGTTGATTATATACCTAGACTCTAAATATAATAATCCTTTTTGGTTATGTGGTGTGTATTATAATGTGATATATTGAATAATCATATAAAATAATGCATCAATTTTTTATATAATGACTGGGTGGTCATAGTTAGAATTAGAGGTGGGTATTATTATTTTTATAGATTAGGTTAAGATGAAAAATATGATAGAACTTAAGATAATATACAATGAATTTAAAGATAGATAGGATAACCCAAAAGTACCATTGGTTGATATAAATTTCTTATAATTTGGGACATAATTAGAATGATTTTTTTGGTTATATGATTTACCACTATGATTATTAATGAATGAATGTCTCACTATACATTTTAATTTTAATAAATGGATTACAATAGAAGTAATACTACTAACAAATAATGTGACGGATAATGAAATGAATTTCCTTATGAGAAAACACATAAAATTGGTGATGAAATGTTAAATATTATAGTTATACTCACACAACTACTTCATGATATGAATAATATTGAATTTAAAAATGAACAAAGGAAATATAAATTCATAGTTGGGTCATTCATAATGAAGTAACCACATTACTTAAATGGGTTATCTAATCCACTAATTATTTGGAAATGGAATAATACCATAAAAAATATATTTTGTGTTCCCCAGTTCTCTTAAAATGAACATGTTTTGTTGGCTATTTATCATTTTGAATACGAAGATGATCATTTATGGAAACATATTATGAATATGAGGCAGAGGAACATATTGACACTATAACATGGAAATATTTTAAGAGGGTACTATTTAATACGTATATTACTCAAACTATATGGACAATAATGTAAAGGTTATTCCATAAGGTAAATAAAATTTATTATGAATCCACCAGTGCATATGGGTAAATTTCAATAGACTTTTGGGGAACTCATGTAGATTTACCCTAAAACATAAAATAAATCTTGATTAATTCATTAGTAGATTAGAAATAATTGTTTAAAAGTAAATATTTAGAAAAGACTTTAGTAAAAATGAATAAATATGTGGATGTTATATGAAGGTAGAAATGAGGAGAGTAAACTCCCATTATTCTCATGGTTTTGGGGATAAGAAGGGTACAATGGATATTTGAGGACGGTTAAATAAAAAAACCATATAGGAAAGAAAATTATTCATTATTTATACCAAATACGTGGAAATACGTGTGGGTGAATTTATTAAGAGGTAATGGAAATTATTTTAGTTGTTGAAAATAAGGTAATTAAGAAATTGAAATCTAAAGTTATATAAAGAGTCCAACCAATGAAATGAATAGATATAAATGTCAATTAAAAGTACCACCCACACACCAATGAAATAATTTCAGGGAATATAAACAAAATTCCAATAAATGCACGAATAGAAGGGTTATTTAAAAAAATGGATGTAATGTACCAATTAATCCGTGTGATATAGGGAATGTTCATGAAATCAGAACTACTGAAGTAGGTCATGAGAACAAAGTGGTGAATGGACTAATCGTCTACTCTAAAACTGAAATTGTCTTATTTTATTTTATTTCTACCATCTATTTTATATTTGGATAATTTTAAAAGGGTTTTATATTAGTACTTCAATGGATAGATTTTAAAATATCTAGGAAAACTCTTAATGTGTTGGTGATTGCATATCAATTCTATTACTTATATCTAATAATGATCAATAGGAATTTGATCCCAAAAAACCATGTTATTCTCCCCCATGATGAATTTTATTTGATATTGTGAATGGATTTTAACTCTTTTTATAGAACACATATCAATTTAATAAGAAACTAGTTCACATTTTATAGTTTAAAAAAACCTATTATTATCTACAGGTGCGAGGATGAACAATATTATCTGAAGGATATTACATTTACTCTATGGGTCTTACTACTTATTTATGAGAGGTGTTTAACTTAAATGGTTGGGTAAAATGTCAACATTAAATATATTCCAATTATTTGAAAATATATAAAATTATTTCCCAATGAGTTTATTTTATTTCCCCGAATCATAAAGATGAATTTTTAATATAACTCATGATTTGGGCTGACCCAATGTCAAAGAATCCTTATAGACTGGCTCTGATTTATTTGTAGATATTTTAGAAACATGTTAAGGAGAACCCAGAAAAGGGATTAATACTCTTATATGCAACATAATTGGGTGATCTTATTATTTTTCTAAATAATAACTATTCGAAATAAATATATTGATTAATTATCAAGAACATAGTATCGTCAAAATCAATAAAAAGTATATTTAACCAATATTGATGAGATATTTGATCATCTATTTAAATCTCAATAATATTAAATGAATGAACATAAAATAGGATATCATCAATTTGGGGTTTAAATATATGATATACTAATGATATCTTTCCATATGAGGTATGGTAATTTAGAATTTATAGCTCTATAATTGGGACTTTTTAATTCCCCACAATATCTTCATGGATCTAATGAATAGAGTCTCTAGAGATTACCTTGATCAGTTTGTGGTAGTATTTATTTATTATATTCTTTTATATTAAATGAGAAAGTAATATCATGATTATTATTTAGTGATTGTTCAAAATACATTGAGTATGGAGAAACTATATGAATAGATTTCAAGTGTGAATTTCAATAGCAGAAAGTGAGGGAAGATAAGCATAACATATATAAATATTATATCATTTTAGAAGAATGTTCTATACATATCACAGATTTTCCTGATAGAGTGTCTTAAAAGATTAGTTTCCTCAGAGAATAGAAAAATAATAAACTTATTTAATAAATTAACATTGACATATTCCAAAAATATCATCATATTACTACCCTTCTATAAATATAATACTTAGAACATTCCATAAAAACAAGGGAGGGGAAAACATAAAAAGGGTGAGATTAGATGCTCAGTATGGGTAAGTATGATATCTTTCAACCATAGTAGTATATGATGATCATAAGTGTATGATGACATAATCATGTGAATATTCTCAATATTAAAAATCCATATCTAGAAAAATATTGTATCTTAATTTCTAAAATCAAGTTATATTCAAAATCGTGATCTATAATGGTGTTAATCTATCATAATCATTTGAGATTAATAAAAAATTAATGTGGTATCATAATCATAATTAATCATAATGTTCTGAACTTATATAACAAAAATCATCACCACACATTATATTATAAGCATCGTGATAAGAAATCATAATCTCAAATCAAAATGTTATCATATCCATTTATAATTATTTATATTAATAATATTATGAATATAGATAGATGAATTCAAACTCATTATTACAAAGTGGACAAATATAATAATAATTATTGGATGAAGTGAGTATCTCAAGAGGAGGGGGGGTGAATTTAGTGGCCAATAAAAGTTTCTGTCAAAAATAGATTTAAATAAAATCCCAAAATTAATTAAAATAATCCAGTTAATCAAAATAGATGATCGGTATAAGTTCTAAAATTTTGAAAGATTTCTCAAATATTTATTAAGTCTAATTTAGAATTACAATGAAAACTACTTTAACTTTTGAAAACAATTTACTACGTTATATAAACACTAATTAAGACTAATGATCAAAGTTATGGGTTTTATTATAGTTTAAAATAGATTTAGTTTAATGTAATAAAATAAAATAAAACACATAGTTGAATTATTACAATAGTTTTAGTATCAAGATGATACTTAATTCCTCTCCCCTTATAAAATCACCTTTTATTTAATAATATTATTTAGAATAATCAATGATCCACAACATAGATCAGGAATAAAAAAACAACCATGATATGCAAGCCACATATAGAACTCTACCAAAATACTATGGGATCAAAAAAATAGGACATGAAAGGAACCCTTCAACAAAATGTGTGAAAAAAGTGTAAGAATAGTTGAGAATATTTCAAGTGTCTTCGAGTTAAGGTATTGGAGATATTGTGTGTGTTAATAATATATAATGAACATGCACTGATCAAAATGTAAAAATATTAGAAAAATGAAAATGTAAAAGAATATAGAAAATGTTGTTTTGCACTTGCCTTGCAATATTTGAAGATTTTAAATCACTAAATTTTGTTTTAATAGCTGCTCAAATCATGTTTCTAAGAATGGAATAGAAATAGATCATCATATTCACCCTTTATTCTAACTTTACGAGATGATCTAAGTGAATGTGGAGCTCCAATCTCTCACATTCAGTGTGTTGAAAACATATAGCATGTAAGATCTATTTTTTATCTATCTATATTTATGTTTATTCAGGTACATGTTTCCTTGAATAATTTTTACACATGTGCACATGAAGAGTCTTCTTTTTTATTTAATAATTAAATGTAGAAATATCTATTTGAAGAAAAATCATCCACACATCAAACTCATCTCCAATATGTGCATCAATGTTCTCATCATGTTTTTATGAAATTTTGAAGTAATAAATTTCATTAAATTCTTATAATATGGATGATATAAATATTTATATCAAAATATTCAGAAATAGTGACACTAACACCTTTTAATGGTGAGACAATCTTTGGTGGAAATTCATGACAATGGTTACTTAAGCTGGCGGTGAAACGTTCTAATGGTGAGTCATGAATATAGTAGGACTCCTTAATGTTGAATGATCTCATCTGTAGGTTATTCCCTTATGTTTCAAAAATTTTACTCCGATGGTAGGTAATCTCAAAACTAATCCAATTTATGATGTCCCAATATCTGATGGTGAGTCATCCTCTAGTGGTCGGTCTTTTGGAAACATATCCAATTTTACATCCTGGGAGTGACATATTATTGATGGTAGGTATTTTCCAAACTTTTTAAAATTTCAAAGGGTAATCTCCAATGGAAGGTGTTTTAGAAAATTATCCAAATTTCTCATTCTCAATGATTAGTTATATCTAGCGATGAGTGTTTTCGAAATTTTTTCAATTTTTCTTTTAAATGGTGTGTCTATTTAGTAGTGACTCATCTTCAAAGGAGAGTTTTTCTCAGAATTAGAAAAATTTTCACAAATCATTATTATATTATAAAATTATTCCATAAAACAAAAATCTCACTAATAAGAAAAGAAACCTGATTTTGTGATCATTAAAACATGGGTACCGATAATATCACCCTTTTTGATGATACAAAATTATGAAATTTAGTAAAACATAGTATCAAAATACATAGGAATGACAATGATATCCAATACATTTATATAGGGAAGATATATTTACATAAAGGTAATTCTATAATAAATTAAAATAATTACCATAAAATAATTTCACCATTTTGGGATTAGTAAAAAGTGATGATTAGAGATTAAAATAATTGGAAAAACGATTAATAACAAGAGATTTCTCATTAAGTGAATCCAAAATTGGTACAAAAAATTATACCAAAATATCCCCATTAATGATAAAAGTTACCAACTCAATGCTTCTGAGATTGGGTTGAAGGTAAAAATGAGGCTCATCCATTACCTTTTTCAGAAGTTGAGGGATAACCAATTGAGCCTGAGGTTACAATAAGATCAAATATAAGAACAATAATAAGATAAGGATCCTATCTGATGATTATTGGTTGGAGGTGCTATAATTATTCTATGGGAGAGAGAGAAAATTTTGTAATTATTATTAAAAAGTTTTAGGAGGATCCTTAATTACACTTGGGCTGAATGACCATGGATATGACATTGGAATGGTCAGATGAGCTACAATAGGAAAGGCATCCTATACCACCACCATAGTTCCATATACCTAAATAAATGCCTTCATAATAGTTATGAAATCCATAATAATATTTACACCCAAATCTATATAACTATATAAATACTTCTTCTATACTATAAAATTGTTTAATATTGGAGTCATCAGCATAACTTGATTTACTTTCACATCAATGGATTCACTAACAAGAAAAATCCTATGATTATTAGATAGAAACTTTAAATGATCATTGGGATCATTCTTAATATATATCCTTGAATGATAATACAAAATATATTTCATGATTTTCCCTCTATAATCCATCAAACCTTTCATGTATTTTGTAACCATCTAATGCTCATGGTCACGAGTATCTCAAACATTCTCAATAATTCCTAAGAGATGTCAACAACATCACTTGAAGAAGCTCAAAGCCCTTATCTCACAATAGATATTATCATCTCCATATCAATAGGAGGAGGTAGTGAACATGACGAAGAAGAAACTGAGGTAATATTTTATTAACATTCCAGCAAATAATATAGGGTGTGCATGAATGAAGACCTCATCTCAAACACTATGGTTCTCATAGATTTTATTTCAATTGATAATATTTTATTTTACACCTCTACTTATATAATATGATGCATTGTCTTGGGATGAATTTGTAGAATCAAAAAAGACAAAAAATTCTTGCGTCCTAATAACCGATATTCATAACCAAAAGAGGTTGGTCTTTTATCAAAGCACCAAATTTTGAAGGAATATTTTCTCTGAGGGATTCATGATCATCCTTGGTGACAATATAAATAAGAGTATCTAGAAACAAAAGTGAGGGAAATGACGAAACATACCTCCTCAGCTCTCCAGTAGGTTCAATCTGATCAACTAAGAATCCCATGGGATCCATCACTTATCCACTAATAGTTCCACTATGCCTTGGCAGACTACCATTATAATCTGAATCTATGTAATCTAAACTACCCTAAAATAACTAATAAAATTATTAAACTCCTCATAAATAGGATGAATCAACCTTCTTTAAGTATCTTCATAAGACTTATCAATAGAAGAGACAACATCTTAAGGTTCACTAAGAATAGGAATCATACCCAACTACTCAACAGATCATTTCACAAGAATAAATTTCTCCACAGAAGTAGTCTCAACAACCATATGCTCCGTAGATTACTTATTCACATATGTATTCTCACTATCCTTATGCACATAAACTGAAGACAAATCATGATCTCCAAAAACAAATGGACCTATTGGATGACTAGCCATACTTGGGGATTCCTACCCCTAAACTGATTCTTTATTTTCTTCTCTATCATCCAGATCGACAACTACATCAATTCGTGTTATTACTTCTAATATAGAGAATTATATATCCAAATAAGGGTAGAGTGAAAAAGGTATTTCTATGTCCCCATCACCAATTCTTCCAAAAGGACCATCTGGTTTAGAATCTACAACTCTTTCATCTTCACCTATATCAATATTTTCTTCTCCATTTTCATCACCACATTCATCATCATAATCATCTTCTTCTTCATAATCATTTCAATTATCCTTAGAGCATTTTGAGGATGTCTGGAATTTTTCTTTACCAGAAATTTCAGTTTATTCCTCATTATTACCTTCTTTCAAAAGAGTATCTCTGGAAGGGACAGACCTGGTCAGACTCAGTGAACAATATGAAATGACAAGATAGATTCTTGGAAAGACCAAATCACTTACATAATCGATATGAAAATCTTTATTTTCATCACAATAGGAAAAAGAAATTCTTCCTCATTAGAATATTCAACAACTCCACTAGGCCCCAAGACAGGGTCTGAAGGGTCTATTCATCTAAATTAATGACCATCCAGATTAAATTCATCATAAAACCTCTAACTATCATCATCTTAATACTACTTCCATAGATTATTTTTTACATTAATCCTTTTATAGATCACCCCCATGATACAATAACCTTCACAACTCAATAAAAATTCTTTTCAATCTTTAAACAAAACCCTTGGTCTGAAGTAAGACCAAAATTAATTTGTGGTAAATAATTGAATTTTACCATGAATGTGTCTTACAAATTTCCATAATTTGATTCATAATGTATTTGTAAAGATTAATCTTCCCTATTATTTTTTTTCACAAAAAACAGATACACATCATGATACCTCATTGTTGAAAATCCACCCTTCTATGGGAAATGCATATACTAGATAATATTAAAAAGATATCAGAATTCTACATCAAGAACTATTTCTAAATGCCTTCTCAAAACTCTATCATATATTATCTCATCCAAATAATAATAATACATAAAGGTCTAATTATACTCTAGAATAATCCTTTCATAATTTTTCAAAACACCCTCATTAGGATCCTTCAAAATAGTATCCCATTTTTTGGAGGAAAAGTCAAATTTGCAGCAATTAATTCCAATTCATAAAAAATATTCATTTTCCTTGAAACTATACTCAATGACCTAGTAAAAATCCTGATGTAACCAAGGATAATAGGGTATCTAATTAGAATATAAATATTATATCCCTGTATGTTTTTTGTAACACTTTCATCCCTGATAACTTGCTTGACATCAACCACTCGACATAAAACTCGATTTTCGGTATTATAACCAGCTTCGCAAGCACAAGATTCACCATCTAAAAAAAATTTGAGTGTCTCAGTAAAAAATTATACTTAAAATAATTATTTTATTAATATATTAATGTCTCTAAATTAAACTTCACTCTAACCATATCGGTCAACTCAGTCATTTCGAGTGAAGGTATGAGAAAGTTGACGGTGTGGAGAAAGAAGGTTTCTACAATGTTGAGAGAAATTCACAAGGAAAATAGTGTGTTGAAATATAGAATGATTTATAATTTTATATCATTTTGGAAATATAGTGATTTGAAAAATTAATACAAAAACAACATTTGTAATGAATTGAAAATTTAATGAAATAAATAATTAGTCAATAAAACATAAATAGAAATTGTGTCTTAAAAATTAACACCATGAAATTGAAAAAATAAAAAATGTTTTATAATAGAATGTAAATATCAATGGTTTGTAAAAATAATTATGGTAAAATCCAGTGGTGAGGAAAATCTCAAAAGATGGTATACTCAATGGTTTTCATAACTCAATAGTGGGTAAAATTAAAAGGTCGGTAAAAATCAATGGTGGGTAAAACAAAGAGGTGGGTAAAACTCATGGTGATTAAAACTCAATAGTGGGTAAAACTCATTGGAGAGTCCTATAAAATAATGATTAAGAAAACCTTATCATACATAATTCTTGTCTAATGTAGTTCATTTTCTAAGAATTTAATATCATAGGGTAAATATCAATAAACATAAGTTATGTACCGATTTATTGAAGAGTTGTATAAACCCTTTTAGTATTGTTCTCTCAAAATTTGATGTATTAAATTATTGTGTTTTGTTCTAGAGTGAGATATAGAGTTATTATATATATTTATAATAGTTTTGTTATCACGATTTAATGGGACATGTTAGAATTTATATCAATAGTCCAGTAATTTTTGTTTCATCTAAAAAATGTCAGCACAAAAAATACCTACAACTATGTATTCAGCTTCAGTTGTAGATAATTTGACATAAGTTTTTATCTTACAACTCCTAGAAACTAGAGATTTTCCCAAAAATATGACTAATTCTAGAGGTTCATTTTATATCTAACATACAATCACCAAAATCAGCATCTGAATAACTAACTAATTCAAATGATTTTCCTCTATGGTAAAATAATTCTAAGTTGTTAGTACCCTTAAAGTATTTATAAATTCATTTTTTGAGAAACCATATTTTAATATTTTGGGTTTTCTTGAAAACAAGCACACATACAAAAATTAAACGTAATATCTGGTCGACTAGTAGATAAGTAGAGAGGACCTCCAGTAATTTATTTATAACTGGATTGATCCATCAATTTGCTGGCTTCATCATAATTCAATTTATATGTGGTAATTATAGGAGTATCACTACTCTTACTGATATCTAAACTAAAATGTTCTGATAGATAATCTTTATATTTACATTAATATAAAATAACTTCTTCTTTATCTTTGAAAACATAAAAACCATTAAATAGTTTCATTTGACCCATTAAACTCATTTAATTATTTATCATTTTTGAAATGTTATTACTAAAGAAATTTTTATAAGATCCTAATAAAATATCATCTAAATAAATTTTAACAACTAAAAAACCCTCTCAAATTATTTTTATTATTATGTTAGGATTAGTTATACCTTTTGAATATTTTTTGAAATAATTAAAGAGGTGAGCCTATCATACCATGATCTTGTAGCTTTTTTAATCCATATAATGTTTTTTCATAATTTTAAAACTCAATTCGTAAAATTAGTATTTTGAAATATATGGGGTTGTTCAAGAAAATCATCCTAAATTACATAGAAATTAATGAAAAAACATTTGAAATATATTTTATATATTTTTAATCAAGAATTTCAACAAAGGATAACTATATTATAATGTATTCATGTATGGCTACAGGTGAAAAAGCCTCATCATTGTCTATACCATCTTCTTGACTATAACATTGGGTAACTAGTCCGGCCTTATTCCTCACTATAGTAAATAATTCATCAACCTTGTTCCTAAAAAACCATTTTGTGCCTAATGTTATGGTGTATTTGGGTCTACATATAAGTTTCTAGACATTTTTTCTTTAAAACTAATTTAGTACTTCCAAAAAATAAATCAACTAGAATTCATCATTAATTACATAATTGGTGTTATTAGGTTTTAACTTTTACAAGAATTCTTAATGTTTTACCTGGTTTCTTAGATAGGCTCTAGCTTGTGTACATCTATCAAAGTCTCCAACGAAATCATCTAAATGATGGAATTTAAGAGTATAAAATTTTCTAGAAAAATATGTATACCTAAACTCATGGTCTTCTATAGTTCTAGGTTTAGGCCTTTGATGTTCCTCGTAACTAGAACATTTTTATGCTTACTTGACATTACAATTAGTGTGTTTAGAATTTATGTTCAGAGTAGATAAATCATCTTAATGATTTTATAAATGTGTCTCAGGATCATGTTTATATATCTCATAGAATGTTTAATGAATTTACTCTTCCACAGTATTGGTTTTCTTTTTAAATAATCTGTAGGATTTAATATAGGTTGAATAACTATGGAAAATTACTTCATCACTTGTGGATGGAAACTTTTCATGATTATCCTTAGTATTAATGGTAAAAATTTCACAACCAAAAATTGTAAATGAATTGACCATAGGATTTTTACTGTTCTAAAGTCTATACGGGGTATTCTTTATGATAGGTCTTATAAAAACTATATTAATTATATAGTATGATATATTTATACCCACTTCCAAAAATTGGACAAATATTTCATATTCATTAATAATATTATAAGCTATATTTTGATGTTTTCTGTATATTCATCCAAAAAAACTATTCTTTTGAGGGGTCCTATGAGCATAAAAATTATGAATATAGCTATTTTTTGTGAAAAATGATTGAAAGTATTGATTTCAAGACTCACATTCATGGTCAATTATTATGATGTTAATTCTAATTCAACATAGGTTTTCTATATATTTAGAATAGATTATAAAATAAGAACAATATTTACTTTTGTGATCTAGAGAGAATACCGAAGTATACATTGAAAAGTCATTTGTAAGTAAAAAAATGTAATGATTCCCATTTAAAATAGAAACTCTAGATGGTCCAAACAACTCAATGTGATACAATTGAATAGTTTGGATGTTGAAACATATATATTTAATATAAAATAAATCACGTTTTATTTCTATTTTTGATAGGGGTTGCATACATTGTCATTTGAGAACCCAAGTTTTAGTCAATCCCGAACTAACTATTTCATAATATTATTTATATGTCAGTGAATGTTATAATGGAATATTCTTCTTTGAGAAAGAAAATATTCATTATGAATTTTACAGAAGAAAGAAACATTTTTAGAAATTAAAGAATCAATTTTAGAAGTATACAAATTATTATTTCTCGATGTAGTAAATAATTAATAATTTTTTTAAATTAAAAAAATTAAATAATTGTATTACTATTTTACATTAAAACCGTAATAAAATAATTTTTAAAAAATATTAAAATTATATATTAATCTATAAAAAATTAATTTATAAATTAGAACAAAGTTGTTGTTACCAATTCTGATAAGGCCAATGTTCTATTCATTAACATTGTCACCAAAGGTGACATGACCACCATCAACCACAAACTTTTTATTGAAGATTGAGTAATCTCCTATCATATTTTTGGGAATACTCTTTCCATGTACTATAAATTTTTATAGGAGTATTTCAGGAATCTTACCAAAAAAATAATTTTTATACTAGAAATGACTTTGGATCCAACCTATTATTATTTCTAGATTTGTAAGAGATAAAATCCTTATGAACCCACATTTTATGTATATTTTTCCTTTAAGAGGATTTTAAACTCATTTAAATAAGCAAATTATTTTATCCATTTAAAAAATAACAAACAATAGTAGAATTGAACTTATGAAAAACAGGCTCTCAACTACTCTTCTTTATACAAGTTTATAGCCTAGACCAAAAATGTTTATAAGAGAAATTTTTTTCCTAAAATTTGAGTAAGTGTTTAATACCCATTTTAAATTTGTCTAAATATTCTATAAGTTTCTCATTTGACATTTCTAGTTTTTTTCCTTTATCAATTAAGAATTTTATTCTATTTTCCACACTAGGATCAGATTTAACTTTTTTAGACAAAGCATGTTGTTTCTTCAAAATTTTATATTTTTATTTAAGTTCACTAATATTATATTAAATATTGTTTTAGAAATAAACCATTTCTTATTTATATATATCATCATAATTTTCACTTTTAGAGTGATGGGAATCAAGTACTAGAGATACAATAGGTATCTCAAAATCAATTTTCATGATGCACGTGTTAGCTCTGTCTAAATTCTCCCCTGACTAGAATATAAAACACTTTAGTTATCCTTAGGGGAACTCCATGTTTATTTCATGGATTTATTATATTATCCATATTTTACTCATAATTCTTCTTGTATTTAACTTAGGATAGTATTCCATGACATGTCCTTTACTATTATTCTCATAAAAAATAATATCATTTTAGTTTTCATCTATTTTCTAATCTATTTTCAATGTTACCTTGTTTTATACATTCCATTGATTTTGGTTTCCTGAATAACATTAATATTTTATTTAAATTATCAAAACATCTAGCCATATGGGCTATTTCCTCATCACTATATGTCAGTGAATCTTCATCAGTGGAACTTCCAACTTGTAATATTTAATTGTATTTCTATTTTGGAGAAGTAGTATTAAAATATATAGATTTTATATTTGGTTAGTTATCCTCTTCCTTATTTATTAGTTATATACTGATGTCACATGATCCCCTTATTGACACATATTTCCATTTTCATCACTCTGAAATACATCTTAGTAATCTCATGATTTGGTCATTTTATGACTTTGGATTTCCAAAGGATTTCCTTATATTAACTATCTCATTAAAAAGGTTATACATATCATAAATTACCTCCTTTTTTTATATTAAAAGTATCATATTTATTTATATAAGTGTTGAATGTCATTTTTTTTAAAATTATTAGTTCCTTTATGTGAAATATATAAAGCATATTGAATTTCAAAGGTAGTTTTACTAAAAATTATCCAATTTAATTCCTCATTTATAAAGGCATAGTAAAGAGTATTCATAGCATTTCAATTATTATTATAATAAAGAATAGTAAATCATCCAATAACTTTTAGTAGTCTTAGGTAACATATATTTATCCTTTAAGGAGACCAATTTTAAGAACCCATGGTTTCTATATGTATTTTCATCTTTCTTTTCCATTGAGAATAATGTTTCCCATTAATGAGGGGAGGTCTATATGTAGGATAAACTTCTTTTCTATTATCCATTTAACAAACTAAATTTAGGTATGACAGGAATTTAAGATCATTAAAATAAAACTAAAATCATAGTTCAAAAGTCTTTGAAATCCTTTGATGCCAAATGTTCGTCAAAGTGAATATATTAAGAGGGGGGGTGAATTCCATACCAAATATTTTTCTGACCCAAATCGGTTCAAATAACCCCCAATTAATTAAAATTTTCTAGTTAATCAAAATATAATATTGATAAATGTTATGAACTTTTATAATATCTCAAAAACTGATGATGTCACCATAAGAACAATTATGGAAATCATTATAACATTTGAAATAAATTTAATTAATCATAAAATTATATAAACTCTAGTTAAAAATAACTATAAATTTTCTGGTTTTGTTAACATATTCTATGTAAACTAATAAAATAAAATGAAAATAGTGGAATAAATACAAGAGGTTCAGTTTCAGGTAGAGACATAATCCATTCCACTTGGAAATCACTCAATTCCAAAAATATTATGTAAAATAATCTATGATCCACAACCTGGATCAGGTATACAATAAAAACCACGATTATAGTCCACAGAAGGGCCACTTAGAAATTTTTTGAAACTAATAAAACAGTCCTAACATGGACCTCTTCCAAAACATGTGAGGAAAAAGAGTAAGAATATTAGATAAGATATCAAGAGTAACTGAGTTATGTTACGTGGGGAAATTTGTTTGTTTATTATATAGATTGAATATGCACTGATCATAATGTAAAAATAATAAACCAAAAGAGCATGTAAAATAATGTATAAAAGAATTCCTTATTCATTTCACATATTATTTGAAGCTTTAGACTCCATTAATGTAATTTTAATAGGTTCTGAAGACATGTTTCTCGAAAAGGAAGTGATATAGAGTGTCGTATTCTCTCTTTATTCGGATTGTATGAGATGATCTGATTGATTGGAAAGCTCTGCCTTATCACTGTCAGTGTAATTGGGATGCAGTTTGTATGGTATATTGTTTTTATTTTTATCTATGTAAATATTTGTGTATCTATTGACATATATACTCATATATTTGTTACACATGTACGCATGAGGGAGTTTGCTTATTTATTTAGAAATAGAACACATACATTTTTGTTTGGTGAACAATCATCAAGATCCATGCCTCATACTAAGATCTAACATGCACATTAATGTCTGTTGAATGTCGTTAATAAATTAAAATTAAAATAATCAAATTAATTATATAAGATGATATAACTGTTAGAAATAGTAAATCCAAAATAATGGAAAAAATGATGGCGACTCATTTGAATGGTGAGACAATCCCTGGTGATGAGTCACACCAGCTGTGACTCAAACTGGTAGTGGGAAATCCTAATGGCGGGTTAGGCTAATGGAAGTTCACCTCAATGGTGGCTCATCTCGACAATAGTACACTATAGTAATTTTCAAAAAAATATCACTCTCACGGTCGTTTATCTCATTACTTCTCTAATTTTTTGAGTTCGAAGATCTAATGGTGAGTGATTCTCTGGCAGTAGGTCTTTCCAAAAATTATCAAATTTTTTATCCTAACAGTGACTCATTTCTAACTATAGGTATTTTCTCTACGTTTTAAAATTTCCATGGGTCATCTACGACGGCATGTGTTTTCAACACTTACCCAAATTTTTGATCCTCAATTGTGAGTCACATTTAGTGACGAGTGTTTCTAACACTTTGAAATTTTTTAATTCAAATTGTGAGTCTCTTTGGTGGTTACTTATCTTCAACAAAGAGTCTTTCCCAAACTTAACATAATTATCTCTAATCTTTATTATGTTTTAAAATTCTTCCATTAAACATAAATCTCACTAATAACACAAGAAACATTATTTTGTGATAATTAAAAGAAGGGTTCCATTAAAAATAATGTCATTTATTATCATAATTATCTCATCAGATATCTATATTACATTAACCAATGCCTTGGAATCTATAATAGAGACAATCATCACACAATCGTAATCTATTCATTTCCTTTCCATATGGACAGGACGATATTTATAATTTCATGATATCTTAACCCATATAAAATAAAACAAGTTCAATGAATATTTAATCATCATAATGAATAAGAATTCATAGAAGAATAAGGATGTTATTTTTCAAACATTTCCATAGTTATTAATATGTGAAATCAAAAAAATGCTTTCCTAGATGAAAAAACATTTAAAATATCACTGGACAATTTTTAGGAAAATTACCTTTTTATTTTAAAATCACATATTTAAAATATTTAATTTTTAATAATAAAGAAAAAATATTCTTTTAAGTGAACCATGGAATATAGAAAAGTTATTTTAAATTAAATATTGGTCATGATTTTGGGAAAATCCATTCATTCTGTATATCTTAAAACAACAATTTTGTTCACACTATTGGTGAAAGGTAACCATTTAGAAAATGAAAAAAATATTTTTTTTAAAATTTTTATAGGATAGAAAATTTCTATAAAATTTAAATTATTAACTCATTTTAGAATATTTAAAACACTTTTGAAATCATTTTAAATATAAAAAGACATGTGAAAAAATGATTCTTGAGCATAGAGGAAATATTATCAATTTTTATTAAAAAACATTTATTGATCCTTTTAAGTACAAAAGTGGGTAAATTGGTTCAATTATTTGGAAATTCCATGAATAAACAGATTATATGAATATAGTTGAGTTTCAAAGGAAATGATCTATATTATTTCCCTCAAGGGAAATTGAGCATAGAAAATCATAAATAGATATAAAAATGTAACATAAATCCCATACCTAAAGTCTTGTCAATGTTCAGGCATTTGTGTGCCTCTATTTTAATAATGATATATTTATTATAAATTTATTACAAAACCATACTCATATATTTCTTATTACATATGATTTACTTATAACATATTATTTTATGTTTATTAATTACTAGTACACACTCGTGCATATGCACTACATATTGGATTAATATTTTTCAAATGTAAAAAAGAATACTATTTGTAAATGTTATCTAATAATATTATTGTTTATAAAGTTCAAATAACAATGTATTGGTAGATTATAATGGTAAAAGAGTCTATTTCTTAGAGATACACCGATAAAATACATGAATAACAAAAACAAATATAAAAATTAAATACTAATTTTGGAGGGAGATTTCAAATCATTTTCAAAAAAATTATTGTCTTCATTATTGGCCATAGTGGGTTGAAAGAATAAACTAAACACCATTAGAGGCTTCATCTAACCACATGTGAAAATATGCTCTATAGAAAGGGTACTGCTTGTAGTGTAATTCAAACTGAAAGACATAATCATTGTAGGAGTCATTACCATAAAAAAAAATTGAACTGTACAAAGGATTCATTTTAATACATAATGATAAAAACCAATCTTTTAATTTTGAAATATTTTATTATGTTCATTTTTGTAGAATTATATCAACTAATTGAAGTTACATTGTCTGTAAGAAAAAATTACAGTTTCAATATGTCTTCATCTTCATCATCATTCATGAAATGCATCTTTTAGATGAAAATAAAATTATATAGATTAATAAATAGTAATGAATATTCAATGATGAAAATCTAATCTAACAAGTAAATAAAATATGTTAGTTGTAATTAAAATGAATTTTTTGGAAATGCACGGTCTAGGGATCATAGGATTGGAATATATTGTGTCCTATTTTAATCAATCGAGACGTATTTTGTGACATGAAAATATAAATAACTATAAAAAATACATACATTGTGATGTAATTAAACTGACTATTATGGAAATTTTATACATTTTACAAAGATGCAGTATTCTGGAAGTATAGTAATATGAAACAAAAATGAAAATAGGTTTTAAATATGGAATGTTTTTTACTATATGAAATATAGGAAATGTAAAAATAAGAGTTATATATCAGGAAAAAAATGTCACATATTTTATATATCCTATCAATGAAACAAAACCATAGAATAGGTAATAGGAACAACATTTCATATATCCTAATAGTTGAGCAGAAAATTGGACCAACAAATGAAATATGCTAACAATGAATGACAATAATATATGTATACTAAAACTGAATATTTTAGTATGAAATACTAACAATTTTTTTACATGACTCAAACAAGAATAATACATCGAATGAGGTATCAAATAGTTCACCGTTGTACTGTATAAAAAATTAGGAATTTAAATTATATAGGTTGAAAACTATAAATATTCATGTTACAATGGATTCTTCAACGAAAAAGTATATATAAATCATATCAAAAAACAAAAGGATAAGCAGAATAAATTTCTTATCAAGTGTATGTTCTGTATCTAATGTAAAAAAAATTTCACTATAAATTTTATTTCAAAAAACATTAATGAAAACAATTTGAGTTTTGAATATGTATGTTTGCTTTGTGTTTTCAGCATCTGATTTCATTATATTTTTCAGTTTTCTAGTTTTAATTTCCCTTCGTTATGGTGTGTAATTTAGTAGATTGACTTGTTGTAAAACATTTTCTGGATACGTCTAGAAATTATCTTTCAAACTATCCTCACTATCCAAATAACACGACATATTTTTCTACATATAGATTATTTTTATAATAATTTAAACCTAGAAACTACAGTGGTTGAAATCATTGAAAATTAGAGTAGTGCATTAATAGTACAATGTTATTTAATAGTACACAAATGTAGTTTGAATGAAATTTATGTTTTTGATATATTTAAAATACCGAATATCCATGTATTTATATCATGTGTTATTATAATAAGGGAAATAATATAGAATTCAGAAAGGATAATAGTTATATACCCAAGTAGAAGACATTATTAAGGTTGAATTATCAAATCCTTTGGCAATATTTAATGTCCCGGAAGAAGACCCAATAGTTTGATGATCCTATCAAAAAATGATAAACGTAATATATCAGTAATGTGATATTAATTTTTTAGAAAAAAACTGAAAAATTTGAAAGATATTTACCTAGAAATAATGAATGGAACTTCTAAATCATGAAGACCAACTGCTTTGATCATCCTTATTAGTAACGAAGAAAAATATAATGTTTCCTAATTTGTTGGTTTAAGATAAAATTAGTAATAATTACAGATTTACCAATTTATGTTCTAATATGTCAATAAATATAATGAATTAATTATCATTATCATTGATAAAAACCACTTTGTAGATATTTTGTTCAGATGAACTATGACGGTTCTAAATATTGTATAATTTTACATCAATTTCTAATATAAATTTCCTTGATTTGATGCGGTTCAATTCTTTAGGGAAAATGAACTCTTCATCATATTAATTACAAAAATATAAGAAATATTAATTTTAATATTACAATATTATATATTAACATGATTTAAGAAGTTGGATTTACTTGTATCAAAGTTGTTCTCAGTTGTGTAGCTATTTTATGAATACATTGAATCACTTTTTTTTCCAAATAAAATCACTAATAATGAGTCTGTTATGTTAGTAACAATTAGCTGAACTCTAAACTTGTTAGAATTAATATTATGACCACACTTTTAATATAATTTGGTCTTTTCATCATAAGTAAGGGTTTAGTATAGTGATAATAAATAAGTTATAAAGTAATGAATATATATTCAGCTTAGAGTAATAAAAGTAGGAGACAAGTTGCAGGACTAGAACCAACTGCTTCTTTCTAAAATCTACACATTCTTTATGAACGAGTGACATGATTAATTGAACCAGCTATGGGTGCTTTAAATTTCTTGAACTGTATCCATAATTAAGCTCCTTGTAGGATGTAGTAGATTGATTACATATAAATATATAAATTTTTACGTGACAGTAGTGAAAAATTAATAACATTACATAATGACATATAAAAAAGAATGATATATGGTTGACCTGTTAACAATTTTTTCACATCTGAAATAGAATTCTTTCTATTCCATTATAGTATTTCTATTGAGAGGTTAGGATTTGTTGGTGGTGGAGTATGTAAAAGTGACGCTATTATCACCTCAAGCCTAATAAATGCAGAATAACATACATGGAAATAAATGGAAATGAAATGTGGGTAGTCCATTTTTTACATTCAAATATGTAAATAATAATACTACACATGTATGGGTTGTTTCAATGACATCTTCTTATAATGTTTTCAACTACTGGAATATCATGGTTGTAAATAATTTTTGTTGGATTAACAATTGTTGTCACTATAATAGAGGCTGAACAGTGTTTCAAGTCATTATTAGAGAGTGTACTTTTTAACCAAAATATTAAAATAAAAATGTATAAATATAGAAAATGTTAAATGTATATCAAAACAATACTAGTCAATATTTTCAACAAGACGAGCAGTAATATCAAAATGGTATATGGGACTTTGTTATTTTCTTTGTAATATAAAATTTCATTTCGAAATTCACCCCATAAACCGCACATAACTTGAATCCCTCTTTAGGGAAAGAAACATAGACAGTGGGAAAATTCTTGTTTACAGTCATGTATTGTAATAAGTCAACATAAATGACATGTCATTTTCTAGAATAATATGCATCCTGTGGTTGTAATTACCCATATATTGAAGTGGATTTGTGTAACATAGAACTAAAATCATTTTTAAAATAGAGTTTAAATATACAAAGTTAATTTGATGAAGATAAGGTTTAATTAATAGAAATTGTATAGATTAATTTAATACAACATGGTATACATAATAATAACTATGTGGTATTTATCAGATGTACCTAATTGATGTTATTGTGGAACGTTTTTCTGCTTGATGTCATCAAATGATGTAAAATGATAACAAAAACGTGGCATTTGTACTTCACATGGATGAACAAACTTCATGTTTGTGAAGATAATAAAACATGGGTGTCTAGTTGCTAGAAAACATCCATGATTCGAATTTAGATGTTTTGTATAAGATATCAAGGTCCTTCACCCAAGAGTTGTTTGTACTTTGAGATAAGCAGACCATTCGTAATTTTACATTGAATCTTGGTTACTTGTATATAGTATGTTAAAATGTTGGATAATATGTATAGAAAAAATATGAAAGACAACAATGAAAGTATATATATATATATATGACAACTTGTACCCAACATAATATATCAGTAAGGAAATAAAATACAAATAATTTTTTCCCTACATATGTTAATTTAAAATATTCTAATTTTTTCAAAGAGTCTTGGACTGTTGGATAATAGTTAAGGAATATAGATCACAAATTATGTAGACAATATGTATATATACACTATAACAAGTATAATAAATAGTTGATAAGTAAAGGGAAAAACACTCAGAAATTGTTTGATTTAGATAGTATGCTAAAATGTTGGATAATATATGAACAGAACATATCACATATGATGTAGGTAGTGTATATATATATATGCTCTAACAGGATTAGAGCATAGTTGGGAAACAATGAAAAAAACTAGTCATGAGTTGTTGTTGTATCATAATCTCACCAGAATATCACATATTGTGAGATCAACAATGATGAATTCATTGGAGTATTTATAAGATCAATTGAACCACTTGTTCAAGACACGAACTTGTATCATTTGTGTTTCATCATCGTCTAGGGTAATCTCATTCATCAGGGTTATTGAGCATGAAATTTTTGTCACTCTACATATTTAATTAGTGTACAAATAAAACATATTAAGTAGGTAAATAATTCACGATTGTAAACATATTGGGAATCCAATAAATATTTGAATATAAAAAATTCATTTTAAATGATACCTAAGATAAATTATCAAATATTTCATTCTACACAATATTGTAAGTGTAATCATAGGATGTATTATTATTACCATCAACTACAATTTTCAAACCATTTGCAGATGTGACCCTAGATACTACAACATATAATTGACCATGAGAGAACACTAGTTTGCAAAGATATATCCCAACTGATGACAATGATTGGCCTTGAATTTTATGAATAGTCCTCACATAAGAAACTATCAATTAATATTTCATTATTTTTAATTTGAATGGTGATCTATAATCAGAGTGAGTCATAGTTAGTATTAGAATGAACACAGAATACCCTGAATGGCATCCACTTAAAAGTAGTGCTCCAATGGCATGTTTTCCCCTTTGTGTAACAATCATAAAAGTCCCATTACACAAACCAATATATTGATCTACATTTCATAGTAAAATAATAAAAATAGAAATATGTATATAAATTTTGTTGGAAGATAGCCCAGAGACATTTATACAATTTAACATGTCAGATGTGCAATTATTTTATAGACTCTCTGTATCTTAACTTGCATTGAAAACAAAATCTATGATAATGTAATATTTGTTTTTAGAGCCTATGAGAGTCAAAATATATTAATTTACTTCTTGAATGACATCATAGGTTGGAGATAAAATTGCACACTCTTTTAGATATGTATGGTCACCATGTTTGTCACTAAAACCTGAATAAGTATGGTAGACAAATGTATCCAAGGAATTATCAGTGTTGGTAAAAAGATACAGTTATGGAATATGAATGAATGATTTACCATTTTTAGGCTCTCCAATTCAAACTTCACCATTATCTAATGTCTAGTTATCAAATTCATGTAATGCAGTTGCATCATGACTGGATGTAGTACAATGCAATATCATGTTCCTTGTAAGAGATAACACCCGATAGTGTTGCCATAAATATGACTAATTGACAGTTGGAAATAAAATGCAATTTTTGTTACCTCATAGTATAATAGGTAGTATTTTATTAAAATATCCTCCCCCGACAACTATTACTCCACCTAACTGTAAATTGTTAGAATTATCATTTTTGAAAAACAATTATGTCCCTTAGAGTATGGTCTAGTGCCTCAATGTAGTACTTATGAATCACAGTTTCCTCATCAGTAATAATGAGCTTTGTCAAGTGTAAAATTCTGAAATGGAACACCCTTTCTGAATATAGAAAACTGAATGTTCAGTAATGGAGATATGAATACATAATTTAGAATGTGTTGTTAATCTGTCAGGAAGTAGTAGTGAGGTTATTCCACCCAATGCAACTAAAAGTACAATAGTGATATGTGACTATAATAATGATATTAGTACTCTCTAGATGATTGTTTTTCCTATACCTCCATAACCATTAATGTAGAAAACCCCCCGAATCAGCAGATAGTGAAGACAAAATGACATCCATCACCACTTTCTGTTCATCCGAAAGCATAATATGTAAATTGATTTACTCATGTATAATTGATTATTTATTTTAATTTATTTATTCTTCTACTAAAAAATTTGTTATTGTATAAAAAGCAGAATCTTGAACTAGAAATAGAGGATATAACTGAAGATATCATCCATTTCTCTGTAAAATGTGGTCTACTTCTCTCAATGCATATGTATGTATCTACTGATCTGTGAGTGTCAAACCTATAATGTTGGTGAATAATATTACATAGAAGTAAAAAATAACATCAATGCAGTCATTACAACAGTTTAGTGTAATTTAAACATAGAAAATACACTGTAGAATGAACTGAATTGAGAGAACCTAGTAGTAATTATGTTTTTTAGACTGCATTATTAAGAACTATTAACATGATGATAGTTCTATTGTGGACAAAGTAGTTATAGTAAGTGGTTGTTTTATACAAAATAGTGTAATATCATTACGAAAAGAATATTAATACAAGATAATATAATGTTTGTTGTGTTTTTGTTCATGTTTTTTAATAAAGAAGTGAAAAATCAATTGAATTTATTATTAATATGTGAATATAAATGGTGGGACATTTTTGTACTGAAGTATTGTAAATATCACAGTAGATTAGTATATTGCAGTAAATCCAAATGATAGTAAGTACGGTGTAGATTGAAGTGTTATGTGAATAACTAATCTATGAAACTGTGGAATACTTTTAAAGATGATTACATAATAGAATAAATGAATTCATTTAGAATTAACATGTGAATAGAAATGGTGGTACTTTTTTGTACTGAAATATAGTCCGTAATGCTACAAGAGAGAAGTATATTGAATTATGTACAAATGATAGAAAGTATTATAAAGATTGACGTTTTATGTGAATAAATAATCTAGGAATCCATGTAATACTTTTACAGAGGATTACAGAATAAAATAAATGTAGTCTTTTAGTATTAATATGTGAAAAAAATGGTCAGAATTTTTTTTACCACAATATAGTAAATATCACAACAGAGAAATATATTATAGAAAGTCAAAATGATAGAAAGTACAAGGAATAATAATGTGTTATATGAATAAGTAATCTTTGAAACTGTGCAATACTTTTAAAGGGGATTACAGAATAAAATAAAAGAATTCAGTTAGTATTAATATGTGAACATAAATTGTGGGATTATTTTTTACTGCAAAATAGTAAATGGGAGGGAGATTTTTTACTACATTATAGTAAATATCACGATAGAAAAATATATTGTAGTAAGTAAAAATGATTTAAAGTATAGTGTAGAATGATGTCTCATGTGAATAAGTGATCTATGAAAATGTGGAATACTTTTACAGAGGATTTCAAAATAAAATAAAAAATTCACTTTAATAATTTACATTAATTAGAATATATTATTTATAGTATAGAATAAAGAAATCAATAGAACCAAGTAGTAAATTCTATGTTAGTTGAATATGTACAACACAGTAAAAAACATTATAAAAAATGTAAAAATCCAGGAGCAATAATAGATTACATTGAAAATGCTAAATTTATTCAAAATAAACTTCTGTGAGTTTATTTAATACAATATAGTAAATATCACATAGAATAAATAAAATGAAGCCATTACATAAATGTAGAGTAATAAAGTAGTTATTAGAGAAAGTGTGGACCTTGTATTTGTAGGGTTCTTCTTTTGGAATATAAAATGTCTTCAGATAGTATGTCCTTCGTTTTAGCACTAACAATGTCTAGGTGAGATATGTTATTGGAGATTTACATTCATGCGAACAGCCTGGGAACATGTCATCCCATTCCCCAAGGTGAGACATACTTTATAGATTCAATGAACTCTATAGCATCTCTCAGCAGTCCCATAGCACAACAGGCCTCCCTAAATGTACCATGAGTGATGTTGTTAGATATCCTAACACATTCATTAGAAGTTGCACCTTTGACTTTTTTAGAAGTATCCTAAAGTTGTAGAGCTATCCAGTTGTATGAGTCATGTATTATAGTCAATAAATACAATATCCCAGCTTCTGGGGACACCATTTGTTTCCTTGAGAGTTGAAGACAAATCTAGTTGGGTACACTGCCAAAGTTAAACCTCTACCTTCTAGGTATATTATATTTTCTTCAAACCAATAGGCCAAAATTATTTCAAAACTATTTTTGTGATTTAATACATCATCAATGTAATTATTTTCAAACTAATTTAGAGATTTATATCCAAGTAAATGGAAATGTAACCTCTCAACTGGTGGGTATCTATAATGGATATCAAATGAAAAATATCCTCCATTATTCCTCACAAGGAGATATGTACCGATAGTCATAATATATCATTATCTCATCTACATTATTTTCTAACATGTTTATGTTTTTCCCTTATAGAGTTATATTGTTACACGATCATTTACCTCACTAATTTAATTAAATATATATTTGATTGAAGAAGACTTATTGAAAACTTCAATGTTGAGATGAGCATGATACTTTAATAAGAAAATTTGATTGTATGGTACAACAAAGTGATTATGTAAAGGAACGTTATTTTTAAGTGTAGGTTTGTTGTCATCCCTTATCTAGTAAAGGACATAACCATCAAAATCAACAATAGTATTTTCAACAAAAAATTTTGGAAACTATTTTTTACTTTTTCGATTATTCCTAAAAGGTGAAGAACGGTTCACCACACTACAAGGGTCGTGGATCATAAAACATTTGAGAATCATATGTTTTCTTGTGGTATGCATCTTTATCTATAATTTCATCACAAACATATATGTTAATAGTATTTAGAGTGATAACTTTATTTTAATGGTAGAGATATAATAAGATGTGCACATGAGGCAAGCCACATATTTAAAACTCTACAGTTTGAATAACTATATTGGAAGAAAAGGGTTATAGTTAGTAAAAGATAATATAATTTCAAAGAATTTGGTATACAATATTAGTAGAAAATATATAGATCGATACATGCCCTTGACTTTCCAAAGAAACAACCTTCTCTTAAATATTTCATTAAATGATCAACCTTAATTTTGAAAACATGAGATAATATTTGATGGGAGTCTACTAGACAAATATTCTTATTTCTAAGATACCATGTATTCTCAAGAAATGTAGGGTTACATATAAAGGTTAGAAAAAAACCTAGATACCATTACAAATTAAAAATAGATATTGTGTTTTGATAATTAGGGATCATATTACTTGGACCACCAATAAATGTGAATGGAAAAATGATGTGCTTATTTTATGAATACCCTTATCGGTCCCCTCTAAGAAATTCACCTTTACACCCATTGTATAGATCTACCCTCATTCACTTTTTATTGAAGAAAATAAATGATTGTATCTGAGACTCAATCATCATATATGGTTAAACAATAAACTGTTGCATTATTCTTCTTTAATGTATAAGATTTGATTAATCATTTTCACAGAATTGAAAGTGAAAAGAGAAGTATTCTCTCATTATAACCTTCTTTAGATTGAACATGATGTACAAGGAGTTGGGTGATGAAATATGTTGTCAAAACATCCATAATATCCACATGTGAAAATCACGGGATATTGTAATGGAAGATACAATGGGTGTTACTCATCAATTCCTTAAAGATCCCCATTTTTAGTTTGAAATATTATTTTCCACTCTTGGTTGAGATCTTCGACATCACTAACAATAAGCATTGAAATCTCAAAATTATTTGGTATGTTATATGTCCTTGGATTTGTTTTTATTATTTTCTGTAGACATGGTTTTATATTTGGCACCTCCGGACGATGAAGAACATCCCTCAACATCTTAATTATCGAGATAATTCATTGTTTTTAGGAATCATATGTTGTAGTTTCTCGACTATGTTGTTGTAAATATGTGATTGGAAATATTGGTCATATGATCTAAAGGTATTATTTATTTTAATACAATATTAGGAAAGCTTTGACAATGAAGACCGTAACAGATGGTTTTAGAGATACCTAAACTCGCGAACCCTATTTTGACATTCATGTGTAATGTCAGTCATGTATAATTTTTCGAATCTTGGTGGGTTTCCATCATGTGGACATAAAATACCTATGATATGGTTTTTTTCTCTATTCAATAATAATATAAATGGATCTCAACCCTTGTTGAAGGACCTATCTATATTCCCACGCATTGAAGTGAAAGAAAACATAGTTATATAAACATGCATGTATTCATGGAATGTTATTACCTCGGTAGAATTTGGATTGAAGAGAAACATTTTTAGGTATTGTGGACACATTGTTATTATGTTCAATGATATTTTTCCAATATCACAACATGTAGAAAAACATGGATTTTTTTGGTTGCTACATTTCCTGTTTCTCTCATCTAACCACACTAAAGTATGATAGTATAAGAAGGCATTATAGGGGAATCCAATATCTAAATATTCTAAGTGGACATGAAAAAAATGATGAATCTATTATTCATGAACAAGTGGTATTAGTTTGTAGTTGTCTCACATTTTTTGTATCATTAATGCTGATTTAGTAAATACACCGACCTGTGTTATCTGTAATTTTTCATTGTAGTGAGTATCCTATTGTAGACAACTGAATATTAAAAACACATCCATAAATAATATGGAAGTAATTGTTGTTAGTAGTTAAACATCTTCATCAACATACATGTATGGTTTCTTGTATGATATATGACTCCATTTATGCAGTCATGTGTTTCTAAACTCTCAAAATTTGATTCTTCTTGATGAAATTGTTGATGCCTAGATTCAAGAATTATTTGTATACAACAGTATAGTATTTTATATTAAACATATGTATATTAATGTGTGTGTGTGATGATATAGAGTTGTTTTAAATTTTATTTTACACATATACATGTTATAGTACTATTGTCCCCCTGAATAGTTTGAGTAAATATGTACTAGTAGGTAGAGTAAAATGTAACAAGTGAAACTTTGGTAATGGCCATGAAAATATCAAACTATATGAGTCGTGTATACATTATTGAGGAGGAAGGTGATGAATATGAAATATCATTTTCATTAGTCACGATCAAAACTGAAAGTATCAAGGAAACTCTTAGTCGTTGAATAGCTCAGTTGTGGTTTGGATTAGTGGTAAGAACCCCGTAATCCTAGATGAAAAATGGGGGTTCAAAATCCATTGGGTGCAGTATACTATAGCAGTACTGTAGCGGTAATGTAGCATTGGCGACACTGTTCATCAGCGGGTACTGTAGCGGCAACAGGACACTATAGCGGCGGCGATACTGTGTGGTACTATAGTAGGAGGGTTACTATTCACAGAATGTGAATTGTGCCATATATTTGGGCCTACAGGCTATGTAATGGGCTACAAGCCCACTGGGCCTTCAGTCTATGTAATGGTTTTACCACTACCCAGTTAAAGGAGGTCTTTGATTTGATTTAATAATAAAAATGAGTCTTCTGCCCCAACCGTTTAAAAAAAATTCTTAAAGAAAGGAATATGAGGAATCCGGTCTGTTCTTTCCCTTGTATTATCCTACGATAAATGTTGTCTGAGTAGAAGATTTTTGATGCACTATAGAAAAAGTAGTTAAAATGGAATACCTTATGTTAGTCTATAAAGTAGTAATAATTATAGGGATTTATATATTCAAATGTAAATATAACTAAACATTGATACAAAATGGTGTTAACAGTGTGTGTGTGACTACATCTCCACCGCCATTTGAATTCAAAAGTTCACTTGTTGGACTAAGATCGAGATTAATAGATGTCATTGATGAATTTACAATAGATGTTGAAACTGTTAGTGTGACAGTAGTAGGTTATACATTTATTGAAAAATGTAGAAACATAATTTTTTTTGAACTGAACATAATAGTAAGCTCACAATTATGTTTTCCCTTTATAACCAGTCTCTTATGAAATATATAGCTTCTAGACGTTGACTGGAAATGCATGTTTGGATTGTATATATTTATATATAAATTTCATGGTGTACAATGAAACAAATTTATGAAAAGTAGAAAGTAAAGAAAATGTAGTATATATTGTTAATTCAGACACCAAACTGGATAAAGATATAATTTCTTAGATTTATATTCTTATTAGAAAGGGATAAATAAAATTTTCATGTAGTAAATAGTTGAAGCTACAACAAATAAATAGTGTATGTTATGTACTAAATAAAATTAGAAAGGAACACCTAATTTTTAAGATAAGGTCGGGTATATTAGAAAGATGACAGTTTGGTAACTACAAGTACTTATGTAAGTAGTCAGATTAGAGTTCGTTGATGTTGTATGATTAAAAGTAGTGCAAATTTAGTAGCATATATTTGGTAAACTGAAATCACATAACTCATGATGTTGAATAATTTTTTTTGAAAATAGTTTAATAATTGGAGTTAAAAAATTACAATACCTCAATGTTGGAATGGTTTTTCTTTCCAATATAAACGAATGAATAGTTTAGCATGAATTCCATGAGAATTATTTGTTCAAGGTGTGAAGTGAAACCATATAATGTAAAGTGGATAGTAAAAAAAATGTAATATACATTGTCAAGGAAGACACCAAACTGACTAAATATTTAATTTCATATATTTATAACACTGTTAATGAGTTTTATAGGAAAGATTCTTATATTAAATAGTAGAAGCAGAAAATATGAAATAGTTGAATTTATATATTGAATAAAATTATATGCATACTTGAGATGTATGATAAGATTTGATGTACTAAAAACCCAACTGTGCGGTAGCTGCAAGTAGTTATATAAGCAATCATATTAGAGTTCATTGATATCGTATGAGTCAAAATAGTATGAATTTAGTAGCATATATATAGTAACCTGAAATCACATACCTACTAATGATGAATACATTTTTCTAAAATAGTTCAATATTAGGAAACCAAAATTATAATACCTCAATGTAGGAATTGGTTTGTCTTCCAATATAATTGAATTTATAGTTGAGTCTGAATTCCATGAGCAGTAGTTGTCCAAGGATGAAGATAATCCCTTGTCAGGAGATTTCACTTGTGCAAATCATAGTAAATGTAAAATGTAGAGTAAGTTGAATATTGTGGGTTCTAATTTTTTTTTGAGAGTAAAACAAATTTTAACCTTATGGAGAGATGTTATGGCACCAGTATGTACCTGAACATACTTGAAAAGTAATGGAGGATAGTATGTGAGTTTGTATCATTATTCCACCACCATCAACCACATAAATAATTTAGTGTTTCTGGTTGTTCAAGTGAGAGTTGTAGTAGTTAGGGTTTCTTCGAGAGGATTTCGAGCATCGACCACAGTGACCTGGAGGAAGTAAAATATTTACAATAAATGTCTACACTGTGGAAAATAAAAACTTACGATACTCTACAGAGAATTTAATGAAATAGAAAATCCTTAATTTTCAGACTTACTTGTAAATGGTGGTGGGTCGGAAAATAGTGTTGTGGTGAATCTCCATAGGTGTACAATGAACGATAACTATATAATTGTACAGTAGAAGTTGGAGGTCAAAGAAAGATGATGAAGACTAGAGGGAAGGAATGAATATAGAAGAATCAAGGATAAGTAATGTCGATAACTGAACCTGTAAGAGAATAAGTGGTTTTTTGAGAAAACTATGGGTTGATATGGCTGTTGATTGAGATGGACAATGGAGGGAGAAGATGGATGTAAGGAACCCTAATATTGAAGATCGTTCATGGTATGGAAGTGGTGGGAATTGAAATTTTATGGGTCATTGATAGTTAGTAATGCGGTTCATGGTTTCGTGGATCTCTTACGTGGGGACACGTAAGTCCGGATACACCCAGGATTAGTATATATAATATATTCGTAATTTAAATCATTGTTCTGAGTGACAATTGCTTCATTTTTCAGTCATGTTTTGGTTTGGAAGTTCCAGTCCTTGAAAATTTATCATGGTTACATAATATAAATAATTTTATTCTATTAATGAATATAATATGTGATCATTATATACACTTATAAAACTATTCAAATAAATCATTGATTAAAAATGAATTGCATCACTTCATGAAGACAATAGTCAATATGTACGCATTAGTGTGGTTCCCACTTTTTGATGGATGAATTAAAATAAATGTAAATAATAATTACCCTTTGATGAAAAAAATATCACATATATTTATTAAATCCATCAATATAATCATCAATGTGAAGTCATGATGAAAAATAGAACACATAGCTTCATGGAGGTGATAATCCACACATATGCATGTGCAGTGTTATCTTTTCCCTTGTGATGGAAAGTTTGTGAATAATGGGTTTCAAATAATAATAATAATAATAATAATAATAATTTATATTAAATATAATTAATTCATTATTTCTAAATTAATACCATATATTTATAGGAGGATGAAGAAGAAATAAAATTGATAGTTCTCAGTTTAGATTTATACTCGTTCGTTGGGAAACCTCCATTGTCACACAAATTAATCATTGATAAGATGGATTTTTTTGTAAGAAAATATTATTTATGAAGTGGGGATTGAAGATATGATAGTATTATGTAAAGTATTAATTGATATATAAGGCTCAATATTTTTTAATATGAGAGAATATGAGGTTCCCTTAAGTGAGGAAAGTGACACACTTGTAAATACATAAAAAGATCAAATAATATATATATATCATAATCATGTTAAGTGGAACCAAGGAACCCCAAATTAAAATATAAGATGTTATAGGGTCGAAATAAACAAAAGAAATTACATTTTGACCTATTTTGGACACATTTTATGCATTATCATATATTTATGCCATTTTTAACCCACTTAAACATTACCCATGACAACATAACTTTTTTACCATGATAAAATAATTTTATGAAAAAAATAAATTGGAAAATATAACCAAATATGGAAAATATTATATAAAATTTGGAACTAATTTTTTGAGAATCAATTTCTATAGGTATAAAAAATTACTTTTAAAATGCGAAAACAAAATGCATATAATTTTTTATAGGAAAGTACATGATTTCAGAATATAAATCATTTGACCTTGCAATCAGAAAATTAGTTTGTCTCATTTTTTTATTATTTGACAAAAATAATGGTTTCTATACTTTTTTTATCAATAAAAAAGAACATGGAACCTTCAAACGACACAATTAAATGAACTTTCCAGAAAAAGAGTTTTTATTGAAATAAAATATACCTTATTTTCATTAAATTCATGATTAGGTTCCCAAATTCAAAATTAAGTTTTAAAAACCATTATTTTACTCCTAAAAAAATATTTTATTGGAAAAAAACAATCCAATTGTATAAAGGGAATTTTATTGAGATTAAATTTTTTTACCACATAGTTTTCACCCAATTTAACTCGTCCCATACCAGAAGGACACATCTTTAACAGGGTTGCTGTTAAAAATGACTGAAAATTATGTTGAACCTATTTAATTTTATTAATTATTATAATTAAAAATAGGGAATATATATTATAATATACACTCTATATAACTGGGATAAATTCAATTTCAAATAAGAACACGAAATACATTGAAAACAATTTTTAAAAAAATATCATTTTTATGATTAAAAGTGGATTTAATATTATTCAATGCCATTTAAAACCCATTATATGAATAATTTATTTTAAATATAATATTTTAATTTCATTAAAATAATTAAATAAAAAAAATTTAATTTAATTTTTTAATATAAAAACACATTGTGTGAATAAATACCATTTTTATGAAAATATATTTTTTCCTTTCAAATGATTTTTTTATTTTCATTTATATCCAATTTATAACTGATCATTTAATTTTATATATATGTAAAAATTACATTTTCATAATTTATTTAGTCCTATTCCGACCCAATAATCATACATATAGGAAATAACTATGACATTAAATAATAACATTTTAATAGTATATCCTGGTCTGTTTAAACTCAATGTTTTGTTTACAGAAATCAATGAATGAAATAAAATATATTGAAAGGTAAATATTTCATATATATACGGGTGTTAAATTATAAATACTGTAAAATAATTTCTCAGTCAAAATTTCATCACTCTAATATAAAAAATTGATCATATTTCTTCCTCATCATACCATTGGGTTTTAATGTAGCTTCCTCTTATTTATTGTTTTCTATAAAACCTAGACTAGGTGAGTGGTTTTGTTTTATAGAACATTATATCTATGTTATAGAATATCTATATGTTATTAATAATATAAGAGATCATTCTATAATGGTATTAACTCTATGTTCATTACATATAAAAGATCAGACATGTACCTCGTCATGAGGTATACGTACACGTCGTGACTTGAGAGAGATTAAGATGGTGTAACAAACAAAAAGATACTATCATGATGTGATCCTTAATATCGAAGGGGTGATATAACTAGCTATCTACAAACCATTATTTCCAAAATATCTTAACATTATTCCTTGGTGATATTCGTAGGAATATCTTATCACCAACTTCAAACTCTAGACCACAAATATGATTGTCAACATAACTTTTCTATTGACTCTGAGCTGCCTTCATGTGATGTTGAATAGTTCTAACGCTATATAAAATTTATTTAGAAATATATTATCTAGATATGGTTCTATTACTGACTTCATCCCATTATGTTATATTTTATACTTACCACAATAGAGTGCCTCATAAATATCCATATGAATTCTTGAGTTAAAGCTATTTTTATTAGAAAACACCACCAAACAAAGGTGTTGAACATTTATATGTGAAAGATAATATATATCTCATTTCTATAGGACTTCAAGTTTTATATTCTAAAAACCTGTAATTATTGTATATCTTTCAATCCATATCTTGGAAAAAAAATCATGACCATTCCTTCTCAGAGCATCAACCACCTTATTCGACTTCCAATGGTTGTAATATATTGTGCAGTCATAATATTATGTCATCTATAGCTATACTAATTGAAACATATTCAAATATTTAATTGTAAATAATTAATTAAATATTTTTTATCCATATATATGTCACATCTTTCACCATAAACATTATAACTTAATATCCTTAATGAAAAAATTACCACAACCAGCTTCAAATCCCAAGTAGGATAATTTTATCATGTATATTAAATTAGGGAGCAGTATTTTCCATCATTATATCATTCTACATAATAATAAACCCCACTACCTTAATTTTTTCACAACTATATATCAAAAACCCTTATCCATTATGTTTTAGGGTTGGAATATGTTCATTGGACAATCTTATTTTAATATCACTGAAATTTTCCCCACATTCATTTTTTCCTAATGAACTTTTTCCCCTTAAGTTTCATCATGGTAAGGTGATTTTTTATACATGATAAATTTATAAAAAAGAATAAATAGTATTGTACCAACTCAGGAGAATTATGGATCCCAATCACCATGGTTGTTCTTATCCATTGTTCAATAACATTAAATTTTCTTGGATCAAGTGATATACCATCACATGAAATTACATGACACCAGAATGAGAATTTCTATATAAAAAATTAACAGTTGGTAAAAAAGAAATAAATATTATAATTTATTAAATAAATTAATAAAATATTATAATTTTTTTCAAGTAGTTTTCTCTTCTAAAATATCATTCTATTTTTTATAAACACTATCACAGACTGAATAATATAATCACTAAATAATATACTCCTTAAATACATGAAGTTAACCAGATTATTAAAATGTAAAAATTTAATTACAAAAAATTCTTAATGGAAATACCTCATATGAAAATTTATCATTAGTATATCCCCCTTTTTGACCCTCAGTTGATGATATCCTAAATGAATTTCAATTATAAATATGTATTGTGCATTGCACAGTTGATAAAAAAGTCATCAATATGGGACATAATATATTTTTTATTGAAAGTGATATTGTTGAGTTCTCAATAATCAATGGAAATATGAATTTGTTCATCTTTATTATTAAAAAATAATAGGTTCACCCCATCATGGCATGCTATGTTGTATGAATCCCTTATCAAGATTCTCTAAGAGTTTCATCTTCAATTCAAATATCTAAATTAGGGAAATTATAAATGGGGTGTTTGAAATATTTGTATCCCCAGGTATGAGTTCAATTGAAAACTCAGCTACATGATTAAAAGGAAGAATATGAAATTATTTAGTGTATATTTCAACATAATCCAAAAAATAGTCTTATCATAGATATTATGTTTCTCTGCAACTATTTGAGACAAATATTATTCATGAATAAGTAATAATACCCACAAAATAGAAGTTACTTCCATGGTAAGTTCGTCTTAGTCCTCATATCAAAACATAATCATAGTTTAATTTGGAATATAAAATTTGATTTACCTTCATCATAAGTTAATATTGGATCTATATAGAGAGAGGCAATCCATTCCCAAAATGGAATAAAATCCCACAAGGGGGTGAATCAAAATATTTATAGGATGGAAATTCCCCCAAACTTCCACAAGAGAGGAGGAACAGTCTTTATATGATAATCTTACCATTAAGAGTTTTTTGTAGTAACTGATAATATAATAATTTATAATATGAATGAACATTCAAAAATATATTTCCTAATAAAAAGGAACTCACATTAATGAACTCAAATGGGATATTTCAATATTTCATCAATCATATCACCACTAATCTTCATTGTTATGTCTTCATTACATTATTAAAAAAATTATTTTCTTGACTAGAAAACATCATTGTGAGAAATAATATAGTCCTAAAAAATCATTAATTGGATTTATAAATCATGAAACATTAATTTAAATCTATGAAAATTTTGGATTAACATAGGTCATCCATGGTCATTATCTATTCAAAACCTTCTAATAGTTAGTAAGGAAAATGTGAATTAACCCAATCATATCCCTCATGAGTGTCAAAACAGGTGCGCGTTAAGGTACCATTCAACATGAACTTGAATTATGGTTCATAGACACTTGACCAACTACTTTAATGATCATTGACCCTAGATTCATTAGTTCCAAAACACCCTCCACTTGTAGTATCCATAAATGGAAGTATTTCTTAGAAAATAATATAATATATACATTACCAAAATCATCATTATGGTATAAAATATTTTGGATTATCCCTAGGGTTTTCAGTAAATTTAAATAATCATAATATACAAAAATAACTAAATATCACCTCTCATACCTATTGAGGAGACTAAAGAAAAAAACTACATTAATATAACAACATTCTAGTTCTATATTCAATACATATAAAAAAATTTTGCACATGAGGACAATATAGTTTTTGTACCTTTAGATACTAGATACATAATCAACATATTTATTAATATATATTTAAAAATCCGACAATTATTTACATATTATAATTATTCTAGACATATCATACTTAGAATCTACAAATAAAACATGGTGGAGGAAAACAAATGAAGCGGTGAGATCAAATAAATAGTAAGGGAAAATATGGGAGGCATAAATAATAATAGAATAATATGATCGTAAGGGTATAATAACATAATCATGTGCATGTTATAAATGTAAAATATCCATAAAAATCATAGATCATAAAATATAAAATCAAGTCATATCCAAATTTATGGATAATAATGGAGTCAAAGTAGCATTCATTATTATAGAGTCGCAACATAGGAATGTGGCATCATAAGAATAAGAAAAAATAATATCATGAACACATATAATATCACTAATTTCCATGAATAATCTTGTGAGAATATCTATAAGAAATCATAAACACATCAAAATATGAACTTAGCCATTCACAATCATTTCTATGCATAATCCTGTTGAAATAACTAAAAGAAATCATACCCACACATCAAAAGGTGAAAATATATATTCATAATCATGTCCATTCTTATCATCATCATCTATTGATATATAAATAACAGATTACCCAATTAATTTTATGGATATAACATACCCAACATTCACATAATCATTTTCCATTCATATGTATGTCACAAGGTCATGAAATTATTTATCATTTTTTCATAGAAAAATCCATGTAAAATAAAATGAGTCTCATTAACATTTAGTCATCATAATAAAAAACCATATAGAGAATAATAAGGATGGTATAGTTGGATAATATCATTAGTTAAGAAATATTAACCTCTGAGGATGTTGTAATAGACGAGAATATATTGAAAATATAAAAATAATATTTCATGAGCGAAATACCCTTTTAATTTTGAAATCAAATAATTTAAAAACCAAAATATTGAAAATATTAATGATTTTTTTCTTTTAAATAATCTATGGAATCATTTAATGTAAGCCTTAAATAAAAGATTAGTCCTGGTCATGGGAAAATATATTCCGCTAGTATACATTAAAACCGTGATTTTTCTAACACTAATAGTGACATGTACCTCATTCAAAAAACTATAAGAATATTTTTTTTATTTTTTTATAGAAAGTGTAAAATGGGTAAAAATTATGTTATAAAATCTTGATAAAATAGTAAAACATTCTTTGAATGATTTTAAATAAAATATAAGCATCGAAGAAAAAGATTCCTCACCAATGAGAAAATGAATTTTTCTATTATTAATTTTTTTCTTATTATTTTACATACCAAAGTGTGGAAATTAGTATAATTACAATAAAATTCTATGAATTACTAGAGGATAAGTAATTATTTTATTTTCAAATGATAAGATCAAAAAACATTCCCTAAATAGAATTTTTTCATAAAAAATATCAAAAATAAATGATATTCTAACAAAAATCATTTACCTCATGTCTTATCATTAATCATTTATATTCAAACATAAAGTATTTTAATTATATATTTATATTAATTATATTATAGAACCATAATCAACTAAATATCCCTAAATTATATTTACCTATTGTAAAAACTTGAGTAATGATAGAATATATATTTTTCATATTTATTAATATTTACGAATTCGAGATTAATTAATATATACACTTGGTTCAACAGCCTATACAATAAATCTAGTTTTATGATTAAAAAAATTATTTTTATTAAAATGTATTTTATTTCCTTTAAGTGGACAAGTGATTTTAAAACAAAATTTTATAATTTTTGTAAATTCTATTTTATAAAGTAAACTTGATTCTTAAAAGTGGAATATCATAATTTACTATGGTTATATTTTTTGTTTTTTTCTGATTTGTTTCATTTATTAATGAATAGTAAAACAAATACTATATTTTAATTGAAAATTCTTTTTTTAATTTATATATACAATTTAATTATACTTTATATTGGTTATAATCTAAAAATATTTCAAATATCCATCAATACATCCAGTGTGGGTCATTGGAATCAATATAACATTGAATCAAGATAAAAAAATTTCAAACTTTTGATTATTTTCACTTTAATAACCAGTTTTTCTCATTATGTCAACAAGTTTTATTTTGAAGTAATTTTTGTTCCAATTACATGTTTTTAAATTTTAAAAAATCTATTACATATTTAGAATCATAAGGTATAAATTTTCTAAGTAGTCCTATTTATTTTTGAACAATATGAATAGTAAAATTGGAAATTTCTAATTCCACGGTTAAAGGTAAATCCGGTAATTAAGGATAAAAATAATTTTACAAATATTATAAAATACACATTTACTAATTTTATTGGATTAATTTCTCTCAACCAAATCCATCCTTGGGATGATATTTTTAGATCTTCGAGCCACTTGAACGACTTTATGCCATTTATAGTATGTTAATCATAGAAAAGCTTATTTTGTCCAACTTTTGTTTTTAAGAGGTTAAATATTTTTAATATGGGGTTACATATGGGATAAATTTGAATATAAATAGAATTTTGAAATCTAAAATTTTTATCTTAATTTTGGTAATTTATTTTTAATTTTTGGAAAATAAATAATTTCTTTAATTTATTACACAATGACCTTGGTGTAAGTTTTTAATTAAAATAAATATAAATAAATGGTATTAAAAATACTAAAATAAATAAAATATGATATGATAAATTTCATAAAAAAGAATTTTTAGATTAATTTTACATGTTCTTGATGTTCTATAAGTCTTGGTTAGAATTTATCTTTTTTTTATTTTTATAAAACCAAAAATAATGAATATAGTCAAAATTGGATTTATAAATTTATTAAAGTATAAAATTTTGGATTAAATGATATAAAATATAGAAAAATACAAAATTCCTCCAAATTATTGGTATACGTCTTAAAATTAAATCAATTACTCATTTAGTGGTTGAATTTAATTTTATATTTATTATATTAACCATCAATGTGTAAACTACATGATATCATGGTAATAATTAGGGTGGGTAAATATGGGTCAAAACAAAAATATAAAGATTAGAAAATTAATAAAAACATGTATAATTTAAATTATATTAACTTATTTTTACTTATAATCAATCTATATTCTAAATAAATCAATTTGGAACCATTAATAGTAGAAAATATTTTTATATTAATTTAATATTGTGAAGAACTCCATGAGTGAACATGTTCTCTCTTATCAAAGGGAACATTTTATTTTCATTTATTGACATGTAAAAACCTATTTTTTTAATCAAATATATATGAAAATAGCTTCCTTGAATATATAAAAAGTTTCTATAGCTCTTAGTTTTTGAATAACAATACCCTTTGTGGTTTGAAGGTGTTATGAAAAGGGGATCGTCTGAAGAAGACATATTATTTTAATCAAGTATTTTTGTATTTATTCTTATAATTCCTTCTAATATTTTTTAAACCATGATGAAATAATAAATATATTTTACTCAATATAATTATATTTTATTATTTTAATATCATCACTTAAATCCATCTCCACTTTCATCAAATGGGAAATGAATTATTCGTTCATGTGTATGGAGGGCTACCACCTCGTGAAATGATATAATTCCTTTCCCATCACCATATTTCAACACCAGTTATGATTATGGAATTATTGTTTATATATAACATTCATGAAATATTTTTCATTATTAATGAATAATATATCATTTTTCGTATATTTCCATGCACATAAAATGCTAACATTGTTCGTGTGTACGTGTGAACCATCACCTCCACTGAGCGATGTGATTCATTTTTTATCACAACACAAGGGTAATATATATAAGTATATTTAAATGATTAATATTATATTTATTATATTATTAATATTATTGGAATATAAAATAATAATTATGTTCATTCAATAATTACCATTGAAATATGGAAATGTTACTCATGCGAACATACAGTCTATCGTCTCCATAATTATAACAGACTAAATTTTTCATAAACATACATAATCGTCTGATTTAAAAGTAAAATTGATGTATAAGTGTGATTATCATGTTAGGAATATTTTTATAGATATTATTTAGAAATTACATCTTTGACTATTGACATCTTACCAAACTCATTTTTTGCTCATGAACTGAATATCGTCAAAACGTCCGACCCGAACATAAATAATTATGTAATTTTCAAAACATTATAATATGTTCTATGAAAGGAATAATAAAATATTAAATGTCTCTCAAAATGTAAATAATTATCCTATATTTTTTATTCATGAAGATAATGATTATACATGATGGAACCAACTCAGGTAAAGGACATTATTTTGAAATCATTTTTAAATGTTACTCTTTCTACAATTTTTACAAAATACAAAAGTAATGTTTTTAATTTATACTTCATTAATGTAATTTATATCTTTTATAAATCCTTATTGTTTTTTGATTCCTTTATATGTCTAAAATATTATTTTCAAATAAATTGTTTTAATTTATTAGTGGAAGACTTTGTTAAATTGAAAAGTGATTTCAAAGTTGAAAAGTTATTTTTATTTTATCGAAGATTTATATATAATTCTTATGTTATGGTGCCTTGGAAATTTTTATTAGTATATGTGGTTTCATATAAAATCATGGGTGGTGATCCCATTAAAGATACCAAATACATTCAGTAAATATATAGAGTTAATTGTTAGGGTTTCTCCTAATATATTAGAGAAATATACTACGGTGGAAATTTAAAACACAACCATGAATGTTACTCCCCATATAGACATTAGAGATATAATGAATATATGTGTGAGATGGAATTTATTTCCCACATTACCTTTATAATTTCAGTTTTCTAGGGAGTTTTTATATGAAACAAATGATTTTGTGAGGTAAGCTAAAAATCACATGTTTTAATTGTGTAAAATATAATTTTGAGAAAATAATTTCATTGGTTTATAAGTTTTCATGGAATAATAGTTTCATTATTTTATTTGCACCTTACTCAAATTTTTGTTCTCATCCAATTTTTTAATTTTTTTCATAGGGTATAATGGTGGGTAAGTGAAAGGAGGATTTCAGTTTTAAAGTTTAAATATTTTTTATTAAAAATAAATAATGTTTCATATTAAAATGATTTATATATCTTAAAAAAATTGATACTATTTTATTAGTATTAAATTTTTATGAATGTGGAATTTAATGTATTAATGATGACCTAATTACCTCTAACACTAACTATGAAATGATACTCAAAGTGAAATAATGTAAATTATTGAATAAAACTCATGATTTTGTAAAGGTTAAGGTCAAATATATATAGTTGGTATCAAAGGTTAATTTAGATATCCAAAGATGTTAGTGAAATATTAATAACGTTACCTTTAATGATTTTAAGTTATTGATTGGTTAAAATTTTATATAATTTTAATATTACCATGTTTATTCATATAAACTATTTCTGTTCAGAATTTTTTTTCTGCAGAGGAAACATGGATGAAGTATAAGGATAACACTGGGAGTAAAATGTCATTCTAAATCAACATCCCAAGATGGTAGGAACTATAAATGAGTAGTTTATTACAGTGACAAGTTAGTTTATATATGAAATAGATGGTGGTGGTTTCAATATAGTAAGGAAACCATATATACTACAATAGAACATGGAAATAGTGAAGAATTTTACAAGACAATATCTCTCATAATTTATATGATCAACTAACATCATGATAGATGAAGGATAGATTAAATCCCAAAAAAAGATATTCGACATCATGTGTTTTTTGGGTCACCAAAATGAAACTCTTTAAATTTATCATTTTGAAGGTGAAACCTATTAGTGGTGTTCATTGCATAAAAATATCAGATGTTGGGAAGAGATTGACGCCTTAGAATGGGATGAATTTTAGAATATTTTTCATAAGGAATATTTTCCTAATTCTGTTAAACATAGGATTAAAAACAATTAATAGAAATGAAAGAAGTAGATGAATATTTGTTGGTTGCATAAGAATAAAATTTAACTCATTTGTAAAGTCACATACCAAATTATATTTTGGCTCTTAATAGTTATATAATTCTCTATTACTCAAGATTAAAGGAAATATATCGAATGGAATTGGATTCATATGAGTGAAAATCTTATGAGAAACTTGTTCAATGTTCTAATAATGTATAAATGGTGTTTTCCAATGATATTTTGTCCGATGAGAATAATAAAAAAGAAGCCCAGTTGGTAGTAAATAGGATTTAATTCATCAAAAATGATTGTAGATAAGAAGAAAAAATATACATCTTATTATAACTGTGATAAAAATATTATTAGAAAATGTCTTTAAAAGTATGGAATGTTATTTTGATGTGGTAATATTGTCTATACTTCTTGTGACTATAAGGGAGATAATTATTAAAGGAAATAACAACCAAATGTAAGAGGATTTAGTTGCAATAAGTTATGGAATTATGCCAATTTTTGTCCGAAGTTTATTACCTAGTGTGGAAACTATCACGATCGAAAGAAAAATGGTGTGGCATAATATTTTTCTAATACTATAGTTGACGTTGGGCTATCCAATGATGTGGTGATATTTCCATGGAGCTCAATATTTCTTGATTATTTATTTGAGGTTAGGGTACTATCAGCTAAAGTTGAATGAGGTTGAAATTAAAAAGACAACATTTAAATGAGATATGGGAATTACGGGTTTCTAGTTATGCCTATTCGATTATGTAATGCTTCTTTTTTATTATTATTAATATTATTAATTGTGTCTTCTATCAGTATTTTGATCAGTTTTTGGATGTTTTTTTATTCAGATTTTGGTATATTATAAAAGTAAAGAGGATCATGAAGGACAACCAAGGGTTTTTTTAAAACAATCAAAGAAAAAAACTATATGTAAAATTCATAAATTTTGAATTTTTTTTGAAACAAATTTGATTCCCTGATGAAATTATTTAAAAGTATGATATAAACATTGATGCTGCTAAAAATAAAGTTGATAAACAGTATCAATGACCTACCAATGTAACATAGATTCATAGTTTTATTGGATTATTGGGTTATTACCGATGGCCTATTGAAAAATTTTATTTGTTATCTAGACCAATAAATATGTTAGCACGTAAGGGAGAAAAGTTCATCTAGGAAAAATAATATGATGATTTTTTTCATGAATTGGAAGGAAGATTTGTAAATGCACCAATTTTGAACTCCCTTCCTAAAATGGGGAATTTATTATCTACAGTGATGATTCATTTAAATGACATAGTTTGGTTGTAATTAAAAATGATAAGGTAATTTTTATTCATCTCGTTAGTTGATACCCCATGAGTTAAAGCACCATACAAAAGATTAAAATTAGCTGTTATTTTTTTGTATTGAAAATTTTGAGGCAACATTTTTATAGAGTAAAATGTAAAATATATGCTGATAAAAAATATTTAATGTATATATTCACTTTAAAATAATTTAAAATTAGATAGAGGAGATATCTGAATATAATTAAGGATTATTATTGCATGATTCATTCCCATCCTGAAAAAACAATAAAATTGGTCGATGCTTCGAGTGGAAAATGTAATGCTACCTTAACCACATTTTTTGGAAGATGAACATTAAGTTAACGATTTGATGAATGTTTGAATAAATTTTTTTGTTTATTGAAATTTCTCTATTTAGTTTCAGGTCACATTGCAATCATCTAGGTTACACAGAATTAAGAATGCATCTAAGAAGGACCTTGAGTTATTGAAAAAGGTAGAATTGGATTAAAAGGGTATGTTTCCTAAATTTCATATTGATAAATATTATGTTTTGATATTTATGAAGACATTTTTTTGACCTGTAATTCCCATTTTAGGTATGGTTTATTGAATAAATCTTATAAATATTCCTTTTCCCTTAATAGCGGTAGTATGATGTTGTATAGAGACCTTCAGATGTATTGTTTGTGGGATGTAATAAAAAGAGATATTGATGAATTTACAATGAAATGATGAATTTTCATCAGGTTAATGTTGAATGAAAATTTATAAAGGTTATGATTTATCCCATTCTAGTGCTAGTGTTGAAAAGGAAAAATATATTTATGGAATTCGATGTGGGATTTCCAAATACTTTTCATGGTATCAGTGTGATTCAGGTTATTATTGATCGAATAACTAAATCGGAACATTTTTTCATATTTTAGAAAATATATCTCTAAATCAACATTATTTGTTCTATTTTAAAGATATAGTTAGGTTACATGGAGTTATTACCTTTCTTTTATTGGATTTCAATCCCAAGTTAACTTATTACTTCTGAAAAGGCATTCCGATGCTATTGGGTACTGAATTAAATATTAGTATAGTTTTTCATCTTCAATCAGATGGGTTGTAAAAATGATCATTTTGGACCTTAGAGGATATGATACATGTTTTTTAAATAGATTACAACAGTATTTGGAATCAACATCTATATTTAGTTGAGGTTTTTTATAATTATAGTTCTCATTCCAGTATCCAAATGGCACTGTTTTATACATTATATGGAAATTGACATTGAAATCATGTATTATGGGGTGATGTATGTGAAAGGAAGTTAAGGGAAAAGAATTTATGGAGAAAAAATAGAGAATGTTCACTTGATTTAATGAAACATGAGTTTATATCACAAAATAAAGAAATATTATGCAGATAATTAGTGGAAGGATCTTTCTTTCATGTTCAGAGATCTAGTCTTTCTCAATGTTTCTATATGGAAATGTCTGATAGGTTTTCTTAAGACGTGGAAGCTGGGTATATTGTTTATTGGACTCTATTAAATCCTATTAAAATATGGAGTACTTTCCTCCCATTGTTTCCTCTGAGATTATCCCAGGTACATAACATTTTTCATGTTTCAATTTTAAGGAAATATATTCCATATTCATCTCATGTTTTGAGTCCAGAAGATGTTTAGTTGGAATATAATTATTCTTATGAGGAACAACCAATTTAGGTTTTTGTTCATAGAGGTAAAGTGTTTAAGAATAATTTGATTCATCTGGGAAATATTTTTTGGAAATATATATGGTTGACTTGAAATCATGGGAATATGAAAATACTTCATGGGAAAGATATCCCAACTCAATTAATATGTGAATAAAATTACAGGGATATAATTTCAAAAATGTGACAACATTAGTAGTGAATGAATAAATATTTTTCATATTTATTAATATTTAATAAATATATATTAATTAAAAGATACAATATGTTCAATATCATATATGATAAATATTTTTTTATAGTTAGAAACATTTTTTTTAAAAGTAGTTTTATCACCATTTAATGGAATAATTTTTTGAAAATAAAATTTTCTCAGTTTTAAAAAATTTATTTGACAAAATAAATTTTATTTTTGGAAGTGTATTGCCAAAATTTACTTTGGTTACATTAACAGTTATTTTTTATAAGTTTATATATTGATGAATATTGAAACAAATACAGTATTTTATGTGAAATATTTTTTTGTCTAATTTATTTATATTGTTATATTATATTTAATAACATATTTAAAGTATAAATAGTAATAATTTATAGCAATAAATCCAAATCAGGTCATTTAAATTAATTTCACATTGAATTTTTATTTAAAAAACATTTCAATCTATGGAATTTTTTCACTTAAAAACATTTTTTCTCATTTCTTCAATGGGATTAATTATAAATTAATTTTATCCAAATATTTCTCTTTAACTTTAAAAACTGGATTCCATATTTTGAATCTTAAGGTACAAATTTAGTAAATATGACCCTTTTACTTTTAGAATATATCAATAGTAACTTTGGTTATTTTTATTACCTTTGTTAAGGGTAAATCAGGTAATTAAGGGAAAAAATAATATTATTAATATTATAATATTACCCAAAAAATGTACTAACATTATTTGATGAGTTATTTTCAGACAAAATATTCTATGGGATTATTTTTGAGCTCTTTGATTCACATCGATGACTTTAAGCAATTTATAGTATTTTATTCAATGGAAAGTAAATTTTGTCACAATTTTATTTTCATCAAGTGAAATATTTATAATATGGTGCTATATAGAGGATATGTTCAATTATAAATAGTATTATGAAATATAAAATGTTTATATTCATCATGGTAATTTACTGGTAATTTTTAATAGAGTAATATATACCTTAAAGGCTTACACAATGATGATTTATTAGTTGTTTAATTAAAGTAAATATAAAAAAAATGATATTAAAAATATTAAAATAACTATAATTTGAGATTATTAATGGTATAAACGAAATTTTTAAATACATTTTACATTTTAGTGATGTTTTAAGAGCATTGGTTCAAATTTATCTATTTTTTTGTAAAAGGAAAAATAATGAATAGTGTTAAAATTGACATTTAATGATATGTTAAAATATAAAATATTTTATTAAATGATAAAAAATTTCAAAAATATAAAATTCATCAAAATTATTGGTATGAGGCTTAAATTTTTATAAAGGACTCATTTAATGGTCTTTTTTTCATTTTATTGACATTATATTAACCCTCAATGTGTAAATTACATGTATAACTTTTACAATTAAAAAGGTTAAATAAGGGTTACAAAAAATACTTAACACATTCCTAATTTAATTTTTATGAATTTAGTTTTACCCTTACTCAACATATATTCAAAATAACTCACATTGGATCCATTTTTAATTGAAAATTAATTTTTATTAATTTAATATTTTGAAGAATTCCAAGAGTGACCTTGTCCTCTCTTATAAATGGGAACTTATAATTATATATTATTCACACATAAAATCCATTATAGTTTATCCAATATCTTCCCAAATACCTTACTATAATCCCCCCTTATTATATATATAATAGTCCAGGAATAACAATACCATTAGTGGTATTAATGTGTTATGAGAAGGAGATCGTCCAATAAAAAGTATTATTTTAATCAGTTATTTTTGTATTATTTCTTCTTCCACTTCCCCAAAATCTTATTGAACTATGATAAAATAATTAAAATATTATAATAAATATACTAAGATGTTATTATGTTAAAATTATCACCTAAATCTATCTCCACTTTTAATAAAATATAAATCAACGATTCATTCATGTATACTAAAAACTACCACCTCGTGAACCAATATAACATGTTTTCCATCACCATATCTCAAAAATGGATATAATTATGGAATTAATGTTTATATATGATATTAAAGACTTATTTACCATTATTAAATAAAAATAAATCATTTATTTTCTTACCTTTGAATGTACATAAAAAACGATAACATCTTTCGTGCGTACATGTGAAGTATCACCTCCAAAAAACGATGTGATTCGTTTTTCATAACCACATAATATAGAAGATATATTTATATTTATATTATTAATATGATATTATGATAATAAAATTAATATAAAATAATAATTACCATATTTCAATAATGATCATTGAAAAATTGAAATGTTACTCATGTGTACGTATGACCTACCGTGTCCTTGATAATAACATAGTTCATTTTTTTAATACCATATATAATGTTTTGATTTTAAATTATAATTTCTGTATAAATTTAATTATTAGATCATTATTATTATTATAGATATGATTTACTAATTACCACTTTGAATATTGACATCAAATGAAACTAATTTTTAACTTTAGTGCTGAATATCATCAAAACGTCTGACATTAACATAAATAATTAAGTAGTTGTTATAACATGATAATAAGTGACATAAAAGTAATAATAATTATTCACAAGGATATAATGAAATTAATTAATTAACCTTTTCTTATTATTTTGGAACATAAAAATTTAATGTGATGAGCCAGAATCATGGTAACATACATTCTTTTAACAACAACATTTAATATTTCTCTTTCAACAATTTTTAAAAAATCCTAAAGGAATGTTTTTTAAAAATATAAAAAATGAAAATTATTTATATTTAAGGATTCCTTTTTGTTTTTATTTTTCCTTTAAAATATTTAAATTTTATTTTTAAAAAATTACTTTTCATTTATGAGGGTGTGTCTTCGTGAAATTGAAAAGAGATTTTAAAGTGGAAAAGTTATTTTTCAATTATGGTATATATATATTTAATGACTATGTTATGGTTCTTGGGAATTATTTATGAGAATGGGTGGTTATGAAAAAACCCAATCATGGGTGAGCCTCTTATATTTCTCCATGTAATTGGGTAAAGAGACGGATTTAACCGGTCTGGTCTCTCCTATGATTTTATGAAAATATACTACAGTGGGTATTAAAAATGTTACCATGATTGTTAATACCTATATAGACATTAAATATAAAATAAAATTAAGAGTGATTTCAAATTTACACTACATGTTACCTCTATGATTTATGTTTTCAATATAGTTTTTTGGAAACATTTCATTTCATTCGGTATGCTAGAGAGATTATGTTTATGGTTGAAATGTATAACTTTATGATAATGTTTTCATGAGTTAATATGTTTTGATGGAAAAAAAGTTTAATTATTTATATTTATGATTCATACTAAGAATTTTGGGCTCATACCATGTTTTAAAATGTTTTTTCATAGGGTATAAGGATTGGTCAGATATTTGAGGAAGTCATGTTGAAATTTATGAGGATTTTTCATGAAAAATAGAGTTTTATTTTAAAATATTTATATGTGGAAAAAATGAATACTATTTCAGTAGTATCCACTTTATATGAATATTTTATGTTATTTATTAATGAGGAACTAATTGTTTGAAACATTAGCACACCAATATCTTCAAGGTGAATAAAAGTAAATTCTTCACTCAAACTCAAGATTATGTAATGCTTAAGTGTTTGAGGAATTTTCCTTATAGTTGGTATCAAATGTACCTTTAGATAACGTAGGAGTTTAGGGTAATGTTAATAACATTCCCGTGATATATTTTACCTAATTTTCAAGTTAAAATTGAATAAAATTTGAATATCACATTGATGGTTTATCTCTACTATGTCTGTTAACAGTGGTTTTCTATAGAGGAAACAATGAAGCTGTAGTGGGAAATCATCAAGATGAATATGTCTTTATGAATCAATATACCAAGCCATTTTGAATTAGAAATGAGAAATTTTTTATTATGATGTCTCATTTTACATAGGTTATAAATGGTAGTGGTTTCCATTCATGCAAGAAACTTGATCTACAATAGAGGAACATAATGATAGTAGATCATTTCATGAGACAACATACCCAATAATTCCTATGATCATCTAACCCTGTGATAGTTTAAGGATGGATTAAATCCCTAGAAAAGATATTCTACATCATGGGTTGTTTAGATAACAAACAGGTAACTCCTGAAATTTATCATTTTAAAGGTGAAACCAATCAATGGTGGTTAATGGTTAAAAATATTAGAGGATGTGAAGATATTTATGCCTTGTAATGGGTTTAATTTAATAATACTTTCCTTGTGAAATAATTTCATAAGGTTGTTTGAATTAGAATAGAAAATATTTCCTAGAATTGAGATAAAAGGAGATGATTCATTGGATACATATGAAGAAAATTCAACCCATTTGGAATGTAATGTTCCAAATTTTATCCAGGATCATGATAGTAAGATAAAATGGTTTTAGTCTGGATTAAAGCCAATATATTGAATGTCACTAGCTTCTCATGAGTTGAAATGCAATTATAAACTTGTTTGATGTGCTGAGAAGGTAGAAATTTATTTTTCAAATTATATTTTGTCCCATTAGAATAAGAAAAACAAGAGGTTGAGTTGGGAGGCAATTTTATTACTTTCATCAGATAATTTTGGAGGTAAGAAAAATAAATATCCATGTTGTGAGAAGTGTGGTAAAAAATAATCCTATAGATTGTTTTTAAATGTCTAGGATGTGATTTCAATTTTGTAATATTGGTCATATGGATGGTGACTTTATGGGATATGATCAGGAAGGAAATGAAAACCCAAAAATAAGTTGTTTTAGAATCATTTTGATAGGGTAATATGGAAATATATGTCCAAAGATGATTATGTAAGGTGGAAACCATCACGATCGAATTAAAAATGGTTTGGAAAAATAATTTTCTACTACTGTAGTTTATGATGGTCTATCAAATGATGTGGTGATAGCTCTAGGGAGATTAATATTTTTCGAAGATTGATTTGAGGCTTGAGTACCATCAACTAAATTTGAAGGATGTTGACATTTCAAAGACATAATTTCAAGAATGATATGGTCAATATGAGGTTTTCATTCTTCCCATTAGTTTATCTAATGCAACTTCTGTATTTATGAATAATATGAATGGAGTTTTCATGATAAATCCTAGTTTTTCTCATTCCATGACTCTACAATCCCACCTGTAACTGTCCAGGGGATTGTGACATGCACTGAGTATGCATATCCCAGACATGGTAGCCATTTCATATGAACTTGTACACATGAACACATCTCCAAGCTCACAAAATGCTGAAATTTAAGAACCACCATGTAACTTATGGATGAATAGAACCACATCCCCCAAATATACTATAATAGGATGTAACCTCATGTAAATATATCTAGAATACAAGACCACCACATAGAGTCTATTACCATAAGTACAAAATATAAGAAAAAGTATCAGGACTCCTATCTTTTTCCATAAGAATACACCTCAGACTCTATGATCTCCCAATGTATCGGCTAGTCTAGATTCACCTAGGGCACCATCAAAAGTTCGATCGTCTTCACAAGACACGACATGTGCGGGAATTCCCTATACAAGGGTGAGTATAAAAATACTCTATAGGTCACCCAAAACAAAATGGAAATATAACAAAGGAAAGTACAGTCAAATCTATACAGGTATATTTCTAAAACATATACAACAATAATATACTCAAACGTAGACTCACAATCAAGAGGTAAGTCATAGCCACAACATACCAGCACTAGAAATTTAGTTCAATGATTCCATGAATCATTCATCTAAGAGAGCACACTCTTTAGTCTAATATCACTGATGATGTCTGTTTAAGAGGTACTGCTCGTTGGTAACTATCACTATAAAGATACTCGCTACTAGATATGAATAGGATATGATATATATATGAGGATCACATCCAGAGTCATGGGGTGATACCAACTACTCAATCTAGATTATCCCACTAAGTAGAGGATTGGTGCTTGTGTAATGTTGTTCATGTGGATACCAATAACACCACAGAAGGCATGAAGTTGAATTGAGGATCCCACTCTAGGTCTCCTGGGGGGGGTCTCGAAACTCTATCCAAGAATTCCTGCAGATGGGATTGTGGTCCGAGGAGTAGGAAATGAATCTTAACATCTGTTAGAAAAACAAAAAAGGGAATAAACCATAAAAAACATTCCCAATATACACAAGACAAGAGAAACGTTCCATATAGAAAGGGAGTACGACATGGTGTAGGGGAACATGTCATGTACCGTGACCCGAGGAATTTCCTATCTACATTGGCATGTTTCCTACAAACTGTGTCATGAATAAAAGTAGTACATGGATTTTATAAGAGTTACATGTCATGTCCTTGCATCTGAAGTCTTCCCGTGTACTCCGGTCGTGTTCCAGTTCATGGTGTCCACCCATGTGTCCTTGCATGTGTACCAGTACACGGGGTAGCCAATGTACCTGGCCTAGTCCATGTCATGTGGTGTTGTACACTCTGTGTATACAACAAGTGTACTCCACCCCATTTTTATGTACCTCTAAAGGTATACACTATTTCTGTCCAAAAGGGTACACATTCCATGTTGTTCGGGACTACACGTCGGGTGGATTGAGTTTCTCTAGAAACCCATCTTCTTCCTCCCACTCATGTGATTGATCTCCCAGAAGTCATTCGATCTTTGATAAACCTCAAAACTCAAAATCATATGTTATTTCACCACCCTAACACCGAATTGGCAGGATTTGGGCCTTCAATTGGATCTGAAATATTATCATAACTATTCTTCATTACCTCCAAGGAACATCAATTTAGCACCCACCATCATTCAATCTTCTACTACACCTATCATCGTACCACTTCTAAGTCATCCAAATGCCTGATCTATGGTTTCAAGTCATAGAACCATGAATCGATGGTTCAATGATCAATTATTCACAAAGGGGTTCAATAAATAGGGATGAATGAGGAATTCATGAACCAAGGGAGAAAAGAACAATCTAATCAACTAGCATGAACCTTGATCAATGATTTTGTCAATCTTGTTTAGTTTCCATTATAAAAATAAAATAATCCAAAAAAATATCAGGTTTAATAACCCAATAAATACAAAATAAATAATCCCTTCCCACAAATATGATCAAACCGTGGACCAGTCTATTCTTGGATTGGTCAGCGTTTATTATAGGAATCAAGAATGTGGAATAAATTAATTAAAAGAATCAACCTACCTCACTTTGGTTTTTTTCACAAATGAATACTGGTCCTGACATCGTCATCATTGGGGAGCTCTATCAGGATTGGTGTGCGCTGATCACCGAGGCGAGGTCTTGTCATCATTCGTTAGAAGGATCCTCTAGATGTTCTATCTCTAATGTCTCTAGTGAATTCCATGTTCATGAGACTAACCCAATATTTCTAAAAATAGATTTAGGGATAAAACCTCTCGTTTCCCCAACAACTAATATAAAATATTTTATATTAATTTATTTTATTAATTTAAATATTAATGATGAATTTTACACAACAAACCCATGCCAATGAATTTTTTGTAGTGCCATAGAAAAACTTCCTTTCTGAACTCAACGGTTCCCTCGAATTTTCTATTTGAGCATACATTTAGAAGTTATTCCACATTTTTAGGAAAACCATGCATGTGTGCTATTTAATATTTTAATAAATTTAAAAAATATATTCCTAGAACATCAGCCTCTAAATAACATGTCATCTTAGTGATTTTTCATGAAATTAATCCTTACAATATTTCAATATAATACATAGAAAATCTATGTCATTAAATTTAACCCACCTTGGGGATTTACATCCTCAAAAATCCAAATTAAAGTATACTAAAAAAGATGAGGGTATTGTGCATGAATCTGAGCCTCCCACTCCCAAGTGTTATCCTAGATATTCCCATGCTACCACCAGACATGATCGAAGGGTATCAATCACCACAGATGGATTCCCTCTTATCGATCCTCAATATCCATAAACTACTCAACAAAAGTCACTCAATTCTCGATGTCCATCTCACCCCAATTGATGATGCGCTGTGGGTCGTGAACATACTTACTCAGCTGTGACATGTGGAAGACATCGTGTATCTGGTATAACTATTCAGGTATAGCTATGTGGTATGACACCTCATCAACTCAACGTAATATCTATAAAGTGATGATAAACCTTAGTTATAACTTACTTCCCCAATCAAATGGATGTAATTAATGTTGAGGTTAAACCAGTTGGTACACATGGTCTCATTCCCCAAATAACAAAGGTCTCTATCACCTTTCAGCATAAGACTTATAATGGTTATGAAGATTATTCATCTACTCTGGGATGAACTACACCTCCTTTTTAGTAGCCCATAGAATCTTCAGGCCCCTGAGTGCCGACTCTCCGAGGTTAATCTAGAAATGTGGTGAATTGTAGGGTTACCTATATAAATCCTCAAATAGTTCCATACCAATGGAGGAATGGTATATTTTTTATGTAAACTTCACCATTGGAATATGAATCTCCTAAATATGACCAATGTTTAATATAAATGCATGAAACATGTCCTTCAAAACCTAAATGGTCCGCTCAGTATTACTTTCAATTTGTGGGTGAAATGCTTTTCTAAAGCGCAATTCAATCCTGAATGATACCTAAAATCACATATATATCTAGGATGTAAAGAGGGAATCACCATATAAAAAAATTCAATGGTACACCATAGAGTTGAACTATCTATGGAACACAGTGGCATACAAAGATATCTACTAAAGTTTTCTCTTGGGTAGCTAGGAAGTTGGACAACATGGTGATTCAGTCAATAATCACTCAGATGTCATCATGTCACTTTGAAATATTTGTTAATTAAATCATTATTTTTATATATATCCCATCCCAATTCCATTCTATCACCTCAGGTAGTTGAGCCACACTCACTGGAACTTAGTGCTCAGCCTTCACCTGCTGATATGGAAGGCATTGAGAGATAAACTCTATAACTCCCTTCCTAAGAACTAGCCACTAAAACAAACATCAAATGTCCTAGAACATCATTTCCTCAAATGGATTTTCCACTAAATGGGATGTATGAAACTACCAATGAACCACCTCCTGTAGCGTCACTTTTACCATCTTGCATTCTCTGAAAAGAACAATGTGCTCCCAATCTTTAGAATATCCCTCAAGAGATTTTCATATAGATATCTGAGCACGTAAGGTATCATAGTCAGTATCCCAACGGTGTGCCTCCCTAACCCACTACAATATTCTAGGGGTGAAAACCATAAACTATAGGTAAGATAATCCATATTCATCTACAAATGATAATTATAACGAGTGCAACAAGTATACACCTCGTTCTGTAAATATCAACAAGATTTACTACTAGAATCAACTTATACCACTTTTCCCTTCCTAGGAGTATAGAAAATCTCAAAGTCATAGTCCTGGAGGAACACAAGACATTTCCTCTATCTCAAGATAAAATACATCGGAGAGACAATATGCCTGAGACCCCTCTGATCTGAGTATTTGATAAGTCACTTGACCATCTGGTAGTGTCGCAACATATTCAAATAGATGACTACTTCTACTTACTCAAGATAATGGGTCACATATTTATTCTAATTTGGTATCTACTAGAATGAAACATATATAATTACTTCTTAACTCTACATCAGAACACAACCATTCTCAGTTTCCAATGCCTTGCAGAACACTACGTACTCGAAATCCTCCTTAGGAAATCTGAATATCGGTGTTCTCATCAAACTCTATCTCAACTATGGAAAATACTATTGTAACTTATCTATCCACATGAATAAATTTCCATGTAGATTAAATTCTTTTATGGGTTCTGATATTATGGAGAAATCATGTATGAGTTACTAGTAATAGCCTTCCAACCCATGGAAACTCCTCACCTCTGTCACCCTCATAGGTTGTTGTCATTCTAACACTGCCTCGACCTTGGATGGGTCTATAACCTCTCTAACCATGGAGATAATATGTCCTAGAATGTGAATATCTTGAATCCATAAATGGAACATAGATATATTTTTAAAAAGCTAGTTCCCTTGTTGTACGTCCAGAGCTATACTTAATTGTCTCACATGCTCCTCCTCAGATGCCAAGTACACAAGGATATCATTGATGAAGACCACCCCAAACTAGACTATGTAGGGATGAATTATCTTATTCATGGGTCTCATGAACACTGAGGAGGTGTTCATCATGCCAAAGGGTATCACCATGTACTCATAGTTACCATAGTGACATTGGAATGCCTTCTTCTGAATATCCTCAACCCATAGTCCTAACTAGTGATATCCTGATCTGATTTCAAATTTCATGAGCTACCATTCCCCTATCAACTAACCAATGAGGTCAATGATCCTTCGTAGTTGATACATTTTCTTCACTTTCACCTAGTTTAAGCATTATTAGTCCACACAAAACCTCAATCTCTCATCTCCCTTTTTTGAAAACAAAACTGGGGCTGCATAGGGTGAAATACTAGGTCTCAAAATGCCATTGCTATGTAACTCATCCACCTCTACCATCAGATCATGAAGCTCTGTGGGAGACATCTGATATGATGGTGTAGATATCGGTTCCATTATAAGGTGAAAATAAATTCATATGTTTATCTCATATAGGGGAGGTAAACCTAGAAAATATTCTGCAAATAATTCTGCATACTCCGCCACCACTGTAGGAAATTGGAAACTCAAAAAATTCACTACACTAAGGGACATGATAGAAAACATATGAGTAATCAGCTACACTCACTTATGAATGAGACCTTCATATACTACCTAGGATTACTTTTCAGCAAAAAAGTAAAAAATCATTCCATCACTTTGGACAGACAACACCCTTTTCATAACATAATAAATTTGGGCATGAACTATAGACAAAAAATTCATTCCATGAATGACGTCGTAAGGTCTCAACGTCACCACCAAGAGGTTCCAACCGAAAATATGACCTCCAAGGTTTAGTTCACACTATTTTTACCAGTGCATGATCAATGAGTATTCATCATTAGGTGCCTCCGAGTGTAAGGGTCAAGTCAATGGTTCAAAAAGAATCTCTATGTCTCATACAAGATATGTGGTGAGAATAGAATGACTAGAAACTATTTCTATCAATAATTTTTCCAATAGAGAAAAGACACAGATCTTACCTTGAATCTTTCCTGTAACCCCTAGGTCATAATCCTACACCACATTAACATTTCCCTTCCCATGTCCTCTAGCTCCTTGAGCCTTATGTGGGCCACATGGTGGAGGTGGTGATAACAAGTCATAACATATACCACATCCTAATTCTCTCCCAGCACCTATACCACATCTCCTACCTCACATATATACCATATCTTGTGACTTTATCTACCTTGGTGGTCCATCCATAGTCTCCCTATTGGAAGTACAGTGGGTTGAAAAATCATGATCATGATGTCCCTTGACATCACATGAATAGAACAACATCTCTCTAGGATTAGTATCATTAATTGTATGTTATTAGCGAAGAAGATTTCAATTACCAAATCCTGCTCAAGAACAATAACATAAGTACGTCTAAACATAGGGATATCACTAGCTCAGATGTCTCTATGTAGATGTTTCTCCAATGTTTGATCCCTGAAGTACTGATCACAAACCATATCCATTGTGTACCTAGAAAAGTTGTTAACCTTGTTGAAAAATCAACTACTGACATGCTACCCCATGGGAGATTAATAAGCTCTGGAATACACTCAAACCTCAATTTAATTGGTGATAAATCATCTCTAAAGAGGCTATTAAACACAATCCATGATATAGTCACATCGTCATGAGTCTCGGTAGTCAAACTACACCACATTCTTGTGGAGCCACAAAGATGGCTCGCCATAAGGACCACCATATGATATGATGGTGTCCTAACAAACAATTGAAAGGAGAAAGAAACTCCTGGATCGTCTTCTAGGGTTCCTACCTAAAGGGTAGGTACAGATGTACTCCTCTTCACTCCACATCCGTCAAACTCCACTATGTACCGAAATGTTGTAAGGTCCTCATTCGGGTACCATCCAGTACTAGTGCTCTCGGCCTCCGTCAGTAATGTACGTCATCTACATCCAACAAAATGAGGTGCGGGCATAGCCCGTGCGGGGGTGAGTATAACGATACTCAGTAGAGACCCCGAGACCTTCAAGGTCACAAAAAATCAAACAATGATAAACCACAAAGTATGATTTCAATGAATATCCATTACTTAGGTATATTCCCATTTATATACCTATGTTATCAAGAAACCCATCTCAATCATGAGGAAAACACAAAGGTCATTGACTCAGCTCAAACCATGATTTTAATTATCAAAACCACAGATTCTAGAGAACTCATCCTCTATCGAGCACAATAGTCCGGTCGTGACTTCGAGGTGCTACTCACTAACCTTAGACTGCTGAGGTACTCCTCCTGTCGAGTACCGCGTGTCTGACGCCTCACACAGTAGCGCTCCCTACCATGGGTCTGCCGCCTCACACAGTAGTGCTCCCCCTAATAGCTTACAGAGGTAATCCTTCTGTCGAGTACCGCAGGTCTTCCGCCTCACATACTAGCGCTACTCCTCTATGGTTCTACCACCTCACACAGCAGTTCTCCCTGCTGGGCTAGTCAAGTCACTCTGAAACCAATTGGACAGGTAGTCATCAGGTCTCACCAAGCTACTAGGTCTCCATAGTAGGTCATGACAAAAAATAAAGGTTCACCTTTTTGACATGGGTAGTAAAATTTAGCCTTTAAAGTCTCACTTTTTTAGGGGTGTTACATTATCCACCCTTTAAAGAAAAACACCCTCGTTTTAACCCCAAGCATCAAACCCAGGCAATGCCTAAGCACTTCTGTCTATAATTGGATCTGATACCACTTTGTCACGAACCATCCTGGGTACCCTGGTAACCCGATAACCGAGCTGGCCCTGACATAGACCGAAGGGCATTCCCGATCCCCATGGGTCAGATACTAGCACCTCGCATCAGACAACATGCATGTGGGAATGATTTTTCTATAAAAATGCGGAAGCAAAAGAAATAAGACAATATCCAAAACAAATATAATCTCCACTAGGAGTAATTTACCAGAATACAAAGAGGCATAAAAAAGCCCAAAAGCACTACAACCCAAGTACTGAAAATGGAAACATCATCCAAAAGTCCCTAAGGACACAACTCACCAATACCAGAGATCAACAACTAGATCCACCTCCAAGAGGTCCCTTCCCACTTCTCGATCTTGGAAGATCAAAATCTACAAACACCCAAAGGAAAAAGTAGGGTGGGAGCTTAAGCCCAGTAGGATACCACCAAAGATACCGTAAAAGATTCCAAGTATATATTATCAAAATAAAAACATTCAATTTTCAAATAAATAGGTTTGGAATTTCAAAAGAATATTTTAACAAAACATGCTATACATTTTCAAATGATGGAAATAAATATTTTAAGAAAAGGATTTACAAATGATGGAATATTTCTAAAACAATGGATCAAGAAAAACATTTATATGAAATATTTTACAAAAATTTATCAAGCATGTACGGCAGTTCAAAATCATTGGCATACATTTATATCTCACATATAAATAAACAAGCGAGCAACCTGGTCATCTGTCAAAATGTATGATAGTATTAACTAGTTATAGGATTCCGCACTCTCTATGTGAACTCATAAAAATGTATATACACATGTCCCTATAACACTGTCCAATGGAGACTCGTCACCAAATTTTCTAGGATGTGAACCTCGGAATGTATGTTTTAGAACGTTGTTGTAGTGTAGAGTGTATCCAAAAAACTCACTAACTACCTAAGGCTTTCATGCACTCTTACATGATGGGAGAACTATTTTAAGAACTCTTAAAATACAATCAATCCCATTCTTTCATTTCAAAAGTTCCAACTTCATTCTATTTAAAACCATAACAGGTTTTATTAAAAAACATGCCTCTTTCAAAAGATAAAACCAATGGGTTTTTATCAAATCATTTTAAGGCATTTTTATAAGTCTGAAATCCATTCAAAACAAATTCCATCATTACACATTTAATTTCCACAATTAAATTCAAAATCTTAATTGAAAAAATTTCCATCAAATACACAATTTAAATCGACCAATTTTCCATGAACATGCACAATTCATGGAATTGGGGTTTTCCCAAATTTCTATGCCAAAACAATTTCGAATATCGCAATTCAATGGAATAGTCTTTTCATCCATTTAATTGAATGAAACATGAGAAATTGAATTTAAATCAACAATTGAATCAAATTATGAAAATACATTGATAATAAATTTGGAAAGTCGGGACGGAACCACCTACCTCGATGGTTTTGAGCAAAACCACAACGGTCGAGAACGCTTAAGAAAAACCGGGTTTCTTTTTCAAGAACCGACCTTATATCTCTTCTCCTAAAAAGATAAAGGCCAAAAGATATCAGAACTGGTACCACACACTTATATCTACCCACACCAGGTGTGGATTCAAGAAACCAAGAGAAGAAGAGAAGTAGATCTAAGAAACAAATCAAGAATGATGAAGAACGATCACATACCTCAAGAATTTGGCTTCGATTCTCCAAGAGGAGCCTTTGGATCACCTCCGGAATGATGGGAGAACCTGCTTTGACCTTAGGAGAAGACAAACCCATAATTACAGCCTCTTAGGAGGAAAAACGAAGAACTTAGAGGAAAACCTGAGTGAGATCCACAATTTAAGGATCTGTTTTAAGTGGTTTCACGGTTAGTTCGCAAGGTTTGACAAGTTGTGCACAAGACGTGCATCAATTACTGCCTCATCCACCTTTCACCCACGGTTTGGCCACACGGTTAGACAAACCGTATGCCACCTGTGCAGAATCCACTTCCTCAACCTCCCTTCTCGCATGGTTTGGATACACAGTTTGACAAATTGTGCGCCGCCCGTGCACAACCCAAAGTCCATTAGTTTTCCTTAAAAGTTCACCCAAACGTACCCCATGTCTTTACTTCAAAACAGAGGTACATAGAAACATCAAAATATACTTGAAAACGTAACATGCTGTTATATAAAAAACATGGGTCACCACCTCAAGTAAGTTCTCAGCCACCTGGGGGTTGGGTCACCTCATATCCTTAGAGGTCACTATCACTAAGACTCCAGAAGAATTCTCATCCTTTTCTTGTCATCTGTTGGTATTTTAGGTACTAGGGGCTTCTCAATAGGGGGTGGATTGGATGGTACACCACATAGAGGAAACACTTGGGGGACTGTTCCTTATATTAAAGCCTCATCATTGAGGGGATCATCCTTGTGATCAAGCTATTGAATCCAACCTGGTCTGCATCACAGAGGCATCAACTAAGTAAAAAAGGTATACCATGGTCAATGAGTATATTTGGAGAGATGACTCAATAACGACATGGAAATAACAAGCCATTACTATATGATGCAAATATATTTATTTTCCCTGAAAATAGTGTTCTGATGTACTGAGCCAAAAAAAGGTTTTTGGAGTCCTAGTGTATGGATAGGTCAGACTCCACACCAACACTAGAGCACCTAACCTAAAATCCAAAGAAGAATCACATAACACTAATTCCCCAAAATAATCTCATATTTTCCTGGTCATAATGTTGAAAGGACCAATTTGATACAACTCTATCATTACTTGTGTTGGTGGGGCTAGTTTCGTGACTCCCCAACTCCACCTCTAATAGGCCATGGGCTCATGACTGGCACTGAGTAGGAATTGCATTGACATGGGAGGAATTTTTTTGTACCTGTATACATGAACACAACTCCAAGATCACAAAATGATGAAATATATAAACTATTATGTAACAAATTCATTCATACTACTATATACCACAACAATAGTATGACATGATGTAATGTAATGTACGTTGGTCCAGAATACAATCCCACCACAAATATTGTATAACCACAAGTCAAACATGTATGAAAAAGGTACTGGTACTGTTGTCTATAGCTATTGGAACACACCTCAGCATGTCTGTTCTCAGAAAGCATCGTCTGGTCCAGGTCTTTCTAGGACTCAATCAAAAGGCCAGTCATTTAACCAAGACCTGACACGTCTATGAAATCACCGTGCTTGGGTGAGTATAATAACCCTAAATAGGACACCTTGAAACAATAAATAAATATAACAATGTAATGTACTAAAATTTCTACACAGGTATATGTCTACAAAAATTATAAAAATAATATCCACTTATACTCAAACGAAGACACAATGTATAGAGTTAATTTACAACCAGTACATACCAGCTCTAGGAATTAAGATCGAAGATTCTATGAAGTAATCATCTGGGAAAAAACACTACTAAGCCTGATATCACCGATGATGTCCATCTATGAGTAACTACTCCTAGGGAATAGTCTTGAGAGAGATACGCGCTGATATATTTTAAGAGGATATGATACAAAGATTAGGATAAATGTCAGGGCCATGGGGTGATACCAAAAACTCAATCTTTATTAACCTGCAATGCAAAGGATTGCTGACTGCATTGTGTTGGGAAAATAAAAACAAAAAAATCAACATAGGGAACAACTATGTATAGAGGATCCCAATCCAGGCCTCTTGAGGGGGGGAGGGGATTCCAATAACTTTATCCAAGATGTCCTGGTGAAGGGATCTTGGTTATATCAGTAAGAAAGGATTCATACAAACATTCATGTAAATAATACTGGGAATACAACCTAACAAATATTTAAGAAGATATTAAAGAAAAGAGAAACATGCCATGTTTAAAGGGTTACACCCTATGTAGTAGGGTAACAATAGTGTCCATTATCCTCGGGTATTGCCTGTAGAAAATGGCTTATTTGTTCCATACTGTGTCATGTAAAAGATTAATACACAACGTGTAAAAGTGTTACACATTTTTTCCTTGAATATGTGGTGTGCTAGTGTACATCAACAGTGTTCTGGTATACTGCATTAACCTGTGTGTCCCTACCTGTTTATCAGTACATGAGGTAACCAATGTACCTAAACCATGCCAAGTCGTGCTGGGGTGTACCTGATGTGTAGGAAACCTATGTACTCCACCCCATGTCGATGTACCTACCAGGGTACACACTAATATCGTCAAAAAGAGGACCTATTCCATGTAGTTAGCGACTACATGCAGTGTCGATCTAGTTTTTTCAGAAACCCATATTCTTACTCATACTCATACCATTGGTCTACAAGATATTGTTCAGGTGTTCGGATCACATAGAAAATCCAAATCCATTGTCATTTCACTATACAACACTGAATCAACTATATTTATTCCTTCAATTGGAAAATAAAATGTGATAATATCCATTTTTTACATAAGAATGAAAATTTGTCACCCAAAATCATTTGATCTGCTATCACACAGAATTTTGCACCTCCTTTGATTCGTAAATATTCCAAATCAATGGGTTGGGATTATTTATCTATGAATCGAAGGGAAAATGATCAATTGTTCACAATGGGGTTCAATTGTTGTCTATGAATGAAGAACACATGAACTAGTGGAGAGAAGCATAAATCTGTTAAGAGGGATGAGATTTGACCGGTGTTCAATTCGATCTTTGTTCATCACTATAAAAAAAATAATTGAATCCATAAAATTCTCATGATTAAACTCAAAATAAATCCGACTAAAATAATCCCATCCCAAAAATAAGATTGAACTGTAGATCTTTCTATTTGTGGATTGATTATAGATTATCATACGAATCATGAATGAGGAATAAATAATTAAATCAGAAACCCTACCATGATTTGGATCATTAACTGATGAAGAAAAACCACTTAATCATTTTTTTGGTGAGATCTAACAATATCAGTTTGCATCAATCATCGACCTGAGGTATCATTGTCATTCATCAGAAGGATCCTCTAGTTCTTCTCCCTCTAATGCTTCTACAAAATTCCAGGGCTATAAGGTTATCCTTGTATCTCTAAAAAAGGGATTATTTGAGGATAATCCATCTTACTATATCCATTAAAGAAATAAAATACTTTATTTTATTCATTTTATTAAATTAAACATATGTGATTACTTTTCAACAACTAACCCACACCGACCAATGTCATTTTGTGCCTATGGTAAAACCACCATTTTTAACATAACTATACCCTAATATTTCTTATCTAAGAAACCATTAAGATGTTTCTCCAATTTTTCAGAAAAATCACACATGAGTGATATTTAATATTTTAATATATTTCAAAAAAAAATTCAGGGCACACCATGCCTCATAATAGATCACTATCTCCATGAATTGCCTTGTAATTAATCTATATAGTATTTAAAAATAATACTTCTAAAATAAGTTTCATTAATGATTTCTTCCCTCGGTTTTTGGATAAATTTATGGTTTTCATTATTAATTAAAATTTGGTAGATTCTAAAATTAAATAGAATCATGAAGGGCATATAAGGGTTGACTTGAAATCTATAAAAGAAAAAAGAATTGGTAAATTTATCATGTGTGAATTTTGGTTGCAATAAATTTCAATCATTGGTCACATTCTTTCATAAAATGGAATTATTGTTGATCCTTCTAAAAAACTGTTGTTTAAGAGTGGCGAAAACCTACAAATTTCATATAGATTCATAGTTTTCATGGATTATTTGGTCATTACTAATGGTTTATTGAAAACATTGCTTGGTCATTAGCCCAAAAAAAGATAACATGCAAGGAAATTACGTTCATTTAGACAAAATAATGTGGTGATTTTTTTCAAGAACTAAAAATAATATTATTAAATGCACCTGTTTTGTTCTTATCATCAAGCAATGGTGATTTTTATATCTATAGTGATGCTTCATTTTTATGACTTGGTTGTATCTTAATGAAAAATGATCAAGTAATTTATTATGCTTCACATCTCTTGAAACCTCATGTTTTAAATTACCCTACACATGATTTGGAGTTTTTGTTTTTCTTTTTTCATTAAACATTTTGAGGCATCATTTGTATGGTGTAAATTGTGATATATATATATATTGATCAAAAAACAATTGTACATAAATTCACTCAAAAATAATGGAACATGAGATGGTGGAAATAACTTAAACCAATCCATGATTACAATTTCATGATTCATTACCATCCTGGAAAAGAAAATAAGGTGGATGTTTATTTTATTTGAAAAATAAATGCTACATTAACCATGTTACATTTTAATCAAGAAAATTTAGTTAATGATTTAAAGAATTTTTCCATGGAAGTTGATGGTGTTGGAAATTTCGCTGTTTTGTTTTAGGTGTCAGTGAAATTGTCTCTATCCAACATAATTATGAAAGCATAATTTGAAGACCATGAGTTGTAAAAAAATGTAGAATTGGTTAACAATGGTTTGTTTCATGAAAATTAACATTAATAAAGATTTAGTTTTCAGTTTTCAGAATAGATTATATTTTCCATGGGACTCCCGTTTGAGGAATGAGTAGTTAACTGAAGCTCATAGATCTCCGTTTTCTATTCATCAAATATACATTGATATCCAAAGATACCATTGAGATTATTTTTGATCGGATTGAATTAAAATGGATATTTTTGACTTCATCATGAATTTATAGACTAGTTATTAGGTTAATGATGAATGAATTACACTGAAGGTGATGATTCATACATTTATACTACCATAGAGGAAATGATAAAATATATCTATGGAATTAATAGTTGTATTACCATAGATATATTGAGGTAGAAATGGTATTTGCGATATTGTTGAATTATTGACAAAATCATCTAAATTTCGTTCCTATTTGAGACAATTTTCCTCTATATCCACATTTTCTATTGTATCATACAGAGATAGCTATGTGACATAGAGTTACTCTCTCTATTTTATCTTGTCATGGTCTATGTTTCACTTATATCTTTTAGAAAGGACTTCATAAGTTGTTGGTAAATCAATTAAATTTTAGTACATCTTTCATCCTAAATCAGTAAGAGAGTTATAATGAATCATTATGACCTTGGAGGATATGATACATTCTTGTTCAATGGATAACCAAGGATGTTGGGATAAAAATATTTCATTAGTTTTGTTTTATTATTATAACAACTTTTATTCCTGTATATAGATGGAACCATTTGATGAATTATTTGAGAAGTAGTGTCGAACTCTTAAATTTTGGGCTAAAGTATGTGAAAGGAAGTTGATAAGACCAGAATTGGTAGAGTAAATGGTAGAGAAAGTTTAACTGATTCACCAACACTTGGGGACTACTTAGTGCATGAAAAGAATTTATGCAGATAATAAAACAAATGATCTTTCTTTTGAGGTTGGAAATCTTGTCACTTTATAAATCTCTCCAAGTAAAAGTGTGACATATTTTGGTAAGAGGGGGAAGATGAGTCCGTGATTCATTGGACAATTTGAAATTCAGGAGAAAGTTGGATCTTTTTCTTGTTAAGTGGAATTTCATATATGTTTATCCCAGGTACAAAATGTATTTCATGTATTAATATTAAGGATAAATGTCTCAGGTTTATCTAATGTTTTGAGTCTAAAATTATTTCAATTAGAATTGAATATTTATTATATAGAATAGCTAGTTTGTGTTCATGACTATAGATAACAAGTGTTGTGGAAAAATATGATACATTAGGTTAACGTTTTAAGAAAAAACCATACTCTTGAAGAGAAAACATGGGAATCTGAAAAGGCTATGAGGGAACGATATCCCCACAAATTTAATAAGTGAATAAAATGGAAGGATGAAAATTCTAAAAGGGGGAAGAATGTAAAGAATCGGGTAATGATAGAATAATTATTTTCCATAATTATTAACATTTATGAATTAGATATTAATTAATAGAAACACTATGTCGAATATCATATTTAATAAATCTTGTTCTATGGTTAAAAATGTTATTTTTTCTAAAAAGCGGTTATATCTCCTTTTATTGGTTTAGTAATTTTAAAACTATTTTTTTCAATTTTATAAATTCTATTTGAATTAATAAACATAATTTTTTGAAGATAAATATCAATATTAAATTTTCTGACTTTTTCGTGTTTTTATGGTAGGTTTCATTTATTGACGAAAAATAAAAAAATACAATATTTTAATTAAAAACATCATTTTATTTTTGGACTACATGAATTATAATTTTGTCATGTATTACCATAGTTAATGAAAAATCATGTAATGAAGTGAAAAAAATAATATAATAAATATTATAAAATTACCCTAAAACTTGTAATAATTTTATTAGAAGAGTTATTAGTATGAAAAATCATCCTTGTGCTAATTTTGTGAGGTATTGGAGAAAATTGGATGAATTTAATCCATTTACAGTATTTTATTTAAAGAAAAGTTAATTTTGTCACATATTTTTTAACAAGTGAAATATATTTATTATGGTGTCATAAATTTATATGTTCAACTCTGAATATAATTTTAAAAGATATAATTTTCATCATCATCATGAAAATTTATTATTAATTTTTAAGAGATAAATAATTCCCTTAAATGCTTACTCAATGATGATATAGTAATTGTCTAATTAAAGGAAATATCAGATAAATGTTTTTAAAAAATAAAAATAAAAATAATATAAACCGATTAATGTCATAAATGAATATTATAAATTAATTTTAGAAGTTAGTGATGTTTTATAAGTCATTATTTGAATTTTTCATGTTGTTTTGGTTTTTATAAAAGGCATAATAATGAATCATGTCAAAATTTAGAGTAATTATATTTTAAAATACAAAATATTTTATTAAATGATTTATAATGTATAAAAATAAAAAATTGAGTAAAAATATTTATATAAGTCTAAAATTTTTATAAATAACTCATTTATATTTATTTCTCATTTTATGGAAATTATATTAACCCTCACAATGTAAATTTCATGATATCACAGTAAGAATTAATGTGTTCAAATAATGGGTAAAACAAAAAGTAAAGGATTAATAAAATAATCAAAAAATTTATAATATTATTTTTATAGAGGTATTAAGACACCTAATCATCCTATATTTTAAATAAATCACTTTTTTATCTATTTGGAGATGAAAAATAATTTATATTAATTTAATGTTTTCAATAATTAAGGGAGTCCCCCTCTCCTTTCTTATAAAAGGGAACATCTTATTCTATTTTTATCACACTTAAAAAAATATTTAGACAATTCATGTTCAAAAAACATTCCTTTCTATAATCCATCCCCATATTATAGAGGTATAATTTCAGGCATCAAAACACCCCTTATGGTTCTTCAGGTGTTAAGAAAATGTGATCTTCTGAAGAAGAGGTATTGTTTTAATCATGTATTTTTATTTTATTTACTCTTCCTCTTCCTTAAAATCATCTTCAATAATTGTGAAATAATAAATCCATTATAATAAATATATTGAGATTTAATTATTAAAATTTCATCACCTAAATCTATCTCCACTTTCTTCAAATGAGAAATTAATTATTTGTTTATATATACGGTGAACTACCAACTCATGATCCCATATTCTAAGATTTACATCACCATCTCTAAGGACATGTTATAATGATTGAATTAATATGTATATATTATATTAATCAAAACTTTATAATTATTAAATAACAAAAAATCATTTGATTTCTTTCTTTTTCATGAAAATAAAAGTGATAATGTCGTTCAGGTGTACTTGTGAATTATCACCACCGTGAAGTGATGTGATTTGTTTTCCATAAGAAAATAACACGGGTAATATATATAAGCCTATTTAAATTATTAATACGACATTTATGATATTATTATCATTATGGAATGATAAAATAATAATTACCATCCTTCCATAATTATCATTGTAATATAGAAATGTTACTCATGAGTTTGTACGACCTACCATCTCCCAGATTATAACGTATTTTATATTTTATAACTATACATAATGGTTTGATTTAGAAGTATAAAGAATTTATAATATTGATTATTATTTTTTGAATATTATTTTTGATATGGTGGACTAATTACTACTTTTATTATTGACATCAAAGAAAATTCATTTTCAACTCAAGTAACAAATATCGTCAAAACATCATACTTGAACTAAAATAATTAGGTAATTTTTATAACATGATAGTAAGTGATAAAATTGAACCACAAAATTTAATATGGTTATTATGTATGTAAATAATTAACCTATGTTTATTATTTTCAGATGATAATGATTTTACGTGACGAGTTAGACTCAAGGGAAGAGACTTTATTTTAAAAACCTCTTTCATCGTTTCTCTTTCAACAATTTTTTCAAAATATCAAAGGAATGTTCTTAACATATATTACGAGAATTAAATTTCCCTATTTCATTACTCCTTAATTTTTTGATGTATCCTTTATATTTTTTCAAATTTATTTTCAATGAATTGTTTTCATTTATTAGTGTGAAACTATGTAAAATAGAAATATGATTTCAAAGTGGAAAAGTTATTTTGTATTCAAAATTTATGTGTTAGGGTTATGTTATGATTATTTGAATTTTTTTATGAGTACTACGGGTTACATAAAAAACCGATGATGGGTTAGGCCATTATATCTCTCCAATGCATTGGGTAATGAGATAGAGTTTCCTGGTATGGTTTCTCTTAAGTGATTAAGGTAATAAACTATGATGGGTAATCCAAATGCAACCATAATGGTTAATCCCTATGTTTTTTTGAATGGTATAATAAATTTAAGTGTTATATGGAATTTATACCACAATAAACCTTTATGATTTATGTTTTATATGGAGTTTTTATAGGAAACTTATGATTTCTTGAGTAAAGAAAAATAGTATATGTTTTATGGGTGTAAAATATAACTTTGTGAAATTTAATTCATGGGTTTATGTGTATTATTGGAATAGAATTTACTTTATTTCTTTTTTGGTACCTTACTAAAATTTTTGTGCTCATCACATGTTTTACATTATTTTTCATAGGGTATAAGGATAGGTAAGAGATATTATGAAGTCATGTTTAATGTTCTAGATATTATTCAGGAAAATTTTATCTTATTTTTACTTTTAATTCTTGTAAATTTTGTAACAATTGGATACTGTTTTAGTAGTTTCCACTTTGTATAAATGTGGGATGTTGTGTATAGTTGGAGAACTAATTATCTAATACTTTAAACCTAAAAATATAATAAATGTGAAATAAAGTAAAATTTTGACTAAAACTAAATAGTATGCAATGTTAAATGCTATGTCATTATTCTTATAACATCTTATAAACTGTTTATTAATAGTACATAATTAAAACCAATGTTCTGGGTGATAACGACTTCTTTTTTCATGGATGTTTCAGTTAAAAAGTTCATGTCCTTACATTTTGATTATGATTACACCATCTCTATATTTTTAATAAAATAATGAATATCACATTAAATTATTATATAATCTTATATAAATATTCATATAAATTAGTGAAAAAATGAATTACATCACTTCATGGAGAAGGTACCTTGTACTTACAAACAAGTAAAGATTTCTTTTTTAAATGGATATAATGATTTTTTTAATAATAATTCGTAGTCAAAGAACTATACTAATATCATAAATATAATATATATATATATTCAGTAATTTCATTATTATAACCATAAATGTGAGTTGGTTATGGAGAAAATGCCTCAATTAATGGAGGTGGTAGACCACCTCTACGCATGAGTGATGGTTTATTTTCCAATTGGATGGAATGGAGGAAAATGATAGTTTTTATCTTATCTCAAAAACAATTAAATATATTTAATATAATGAATTAATTATTTTATAAAGGATACCATTTAATTATAGGATGTTCATGAAGAAATAAATTTGATGGTACTCAATTCAGAATTATACCAATTTATTTTAAAAACTCCTTTGGATTACATATGAAGCATTGAAAGGATTGTATTTCTAGAATGACAATAATGTACATGAAATTTGGAAGGGAGATATTATTGTTCTATGATATGGATATCCTGATAGGTAAAGATCAATCATTGTGAATGAGGGAGAGGCAATGGTTTACATTTATAAGTGAGGGAAAAGGAACACTTAAAATCACATAATGATTAAATAATATGTATATATCATAATCTTATAATGTAGAACCAAGGAACACCAAAATTAAATTTAAGAGGTTACAAGTTCTAGATAAACAAAAAAATGACGTTTTGAAATGTTTTTTATATATTTTAATCCTTATCTCCTTGTTAAAAAATATTAAACCCATTTAACCCTTTACCGTTATACATTGATTTCCTTCCATAAAAACATAATTATATGGAAAAAATAAAAGATTAGTTATAATTTTTTTAAATTTTGATTATAAATTTGGAATAAATTTTATTAGATTCAATTTATAGAGGTATAAAAAATTACATTTCATATAAGACCACAAAATCAATGATGTAGAGTTTTTTGGAAAGTACTTGGATTTATTGTGTGAATTGTTTTATATTGAAATAAATGAAAAAGTTTATATCTTCAATTTTTTTTATTAAAAAAAAATAAATGGTTTTATAATTTTTTATCAATAAATAAAAAATTGTAACCTTCCAACAATACCATAAAATAAAAATACCAATTTTTTTTTAATTGTAATAAAATATAAACCATCTTCACCTAATTCAAGAATGAGTTCCCAAATTAAAAATATTATTTTAAAATAAATTTCATAACTCAATAAAAATTTTCAGTGATAAAAAAATACTCATAAAATAGGATAAAGTAAAATTTTATAGAGATTTTAATGTTTTTACTATATTTGTAACCTAATTTTACATGTTTTAGCATAACTGTGGTGGACAATAAATAACATGGTTACTATTTGTAATGAGAAAAAAATAACTTAACTATAACACCCTAAGATTTTATGAAAAATATTCCTTTGAATTTCTTTAATGTCTTGTGTTGTATGCTACACCAAAAGGAGGTTGCACAACACGCATTCATGACATGCCTTGAATTACACGCAATTGTGTCCTTCCTCGATAGCGTGTATGCAATACTGAGTTTCATTAAACAAGATATTATTATAATATTATTATGAACTAGCCCTTATTAATAGTAATTACCAATTTTTGAAATTTTATAAATTTTATCTTTCAAAATGGACTTCATTTTTGGATTCAGAATATCGAAATTAGCTTAGGGTGAAATTTTGGTACTTTTCGGATAACTTTCATATTCTGATGAATAGTCAAAATTACTAAATTTTAATTAAAAACTACTTTTTTTAACCGAAATAATTGATAGTGATAAATTAATAATTTGAGTGGTTTTAAGGTATATTTATAATATATTTTTACAATATAATACAATGTTGGTCATTGGATTTAATTTCACATTTAAACCAGACATAAAAAAGTGTTAATCTTTTGATAGTTATTATCTTTTAAAAACATGTTATTTGTTTTGACGACGGGAATTAATTTTTAAATTAGTTAATGTATCTGATATGTTTTTAATTTGGTAAAATAGAAATCATTATTGAATTCATAATATCAAATATATCTTAGGCCTAATTTTTGGTATTTTACTGGAAACTATAATTTTTTGATGAATAGTGAAACCACTAAGTGGTAGTTAAAAAAACTGAATTTTTCATAAAACTTAATTTTACCGCTTCTGTGAGTGGAATTTCGAAAATAAAAGAGACAAAGTTAATATCAAGGACTAAAATGTGGTTCAAAGAGATGAAAATAAGTTTTGGTGAATAGTAACTTTTTACTTTTTTTTACCACGGTTAAAAGTAAATTGTGTAATTAAGGGTAAAAGTGTTATTATTATTACCCTAAAACATGTACTAATTCTATTGGATAAGTGTAATTTCACCAAAAACAACCTTAGGAATAAAATATGACCATTTAGGCCCACATGGATTAGATTAGGACATTTATTATTAATTTATTTAAAGAAGGGTAAAAATAGTTAAAATAAAAGTTTAATAAGTAAATCATTTTTAACATTGGGTTATAAAAAAGGTAAATTAAACTATAAATATTAATTAGGAATCTAAAATGATTTCCTACATAATTGTTATTTACTTATAATTTTTAGACATTAAATAATTTAATTTATTTATGACACAAAGATGATGAAGAAATTGTCTTATTAATGAAATATTGACATAATTGATGTTATAAATACCGAAATAAATGTAATCTGAGATATTTTATGAATTCCACTAATTTTTATGTTAATATGACATGTTAGTATTTATTTAATTGTATTTTTTCTAACTAATAATTCTGTTATGATTTTCACAAAAATCAATTACCAAATAGTATCAAAATTGACATAAAATAGTTTTTAAAACAAATATTATATTATTAATTGTTATTTTATTCCAAAAAATCTAAGGTTCGGCCAAATGACATAGATAAGGTTATATATAATAATAATAAACAACTTGGGGTTTTTCTGGCTTGTTATAGTAATATTATTAACCTTATAGTGTAAGAAAACAAGAAGACACAGTAAAAGTAAACTTATTTAACATATGGTTAAATCTAAATGATAAGGTTAAAATAGAAATATAAACATGTATAAATTCTATTGGATGAGAGGATTTCGACCCATAACCACCATATCTTCGAAATAACTCAATTTGGAGATGTTAAAAACCAAATATTCCTTTATAATAAAATAATATTTTTATTTTTTCCAAAGGTACCCATCTCCTCCTTTATAAAAGGGCACCTCCTCCCTCTCTTCCTCACACGACATTGAGACTTCAAGATCGGACAACCCCTACAAACTTATCTTCCCCACTTCCATAGAATCATCCTAGAGGTTCTGGTATTCTTCAAAGACCAACTTTAGTGCCCTAAGAGGAGGTCTCAAAGAGGTGCTTCAAAGAAGAGGAGGTTCGGATACGTATGAAGAATATCAGACCTAAGGTAAGGGATAATTGTGCAAATCTCATTTTTATCCGAGATTTCTTATTCATAAGTATTTACTGAGTTTATTGCTATCATCCATGTACATGTTTTATAAAAGTGCATTCATGTATGTTTAAATTCATTTTTACCCATTTTTACTTTTACCCCATGCTATGGAATAAATCATTCTTTTATTTACCCTATAGGGTACTTTTTGACTTTTCCGACAAAAGTATGAGAATAATGTTTTTTTAACGTATACGGAATGAAAGGATTTTTACGGTTTTATAAAGACTTATTTTCATGAAGCTTCCTCCAAAATATTTCATGAATATTTTCAACAAAACCCTTTTCTTTTAAAATTGTATGACATTTTATGAAAAGAAATTGATTTTGAAGAGAAAAGGATATTTTCCTCAAGAATTCATTTCAAGTGTTTTATCAAAACAATTTTCATCAAAGATGACATTATTTCACATGTGTATGTTTCAAGTATAATGTCTCTATTATTTAAAAGGTTTCACTTTTCTTATTATGAAATGATATCCATTTCTTTTATATGGATTATGTGATGATTGGATTATGTTTATGAAACCCATTTTATTCATTGGGTTATTATGAATGATGTATGTTTATTTTGTGGCACAAGTAAGAATGATTTCATTATGAGATGGGTGGGACCTATATCTCCATCCAATGCATTGGGTAAGATTTATATCTCATGAGATAGACATGGATGGAATGGCCAGTTAATCCGGTTCCGTATTACAGGACTGGAACGAGGAGTGAACTCGATTCCGAAAGGGACTTTTTCCATTAATATGGTCTTGGAAGCAATGCCTTGGATACTATGTAAATCCTTACATGTGCTTAATGGATTCCATAATTACATGTTTTATTCCCATGTTATGTTATCATGATTTATGTTCCATTATGATCTATGTCTTATGTACTTCCATGTTTTAAGTCGTTGCTCAAGATTTTGATGTTTAAACATTATGTTCGTGTTTCTAAGTTCAAATGTATATAGTATGTTTCATTTTATCCATAATTACCCTTACTGAGAATTTGAACTCACCCTTTTTATGTTTTATTTTCCCCTAGGATTAAAAGAAAGGTTTTAGGTAAGGAAAAAAAAGTAGAAGATCTTTATGGGAGATGTTGAAGATCTTTCACCATGATTAGAAGATTGCTTTCCATGTTTACAAAGACAGTAAACTATTACAGTCCTCGTGTGTCTAATTTTTTATGTATTAAGTATTCTGCAAAAGTAATTTATTGTCCATGTACGTCATGATTCGGGACTCTACAGTTGGTATCAAATGAAAGGTTTAGTAAACCTTTGGAAACTAGGATGCGAAAACATTAGTGAGATCCCTAGAGATATTTCTAAGGTATGTCTAGGGATGTCTCTATGGACAATTATACGTATACGATATAGTCCTAGAACTATGGAAACGATCTTATAATTTAACCTAAGATGTTAGATATTGAGGGTTCTCCCTATTTAATATGTTGCTTTACCTAGCATTATTTTTGCCTCTCACACTATTCTTTAGGGTTTTAGAAAATGGATGGAAACAGGAAGATTCATGATAATGGAGGATATGATGGACAATGGAATGATATTCTTCATGAGAAACAAAATGAAACAGGATTTGGTAGTCCAAACATCCTTATTATGCTTAATTAGCAATCCCATAATATGATCAATAATCTCAACATTGGTAAGTTTCCTGACTCAGATAATAAGGGAAAGATGGAGTTTCATGATGATCATAGAGGAAAGAAATTTCAATTTCCCTCATGTAAATAATGTGGGAAGAGGCATCGGGGAGATTATTTCAAAGGATCTGGAAGATTCTTTTGTGTGGAAAAGAAGGAAACAAAGCCAGTAAGTGAAAAGGAAAAGGTTCAGTTAACACCATGGATGAGGATAATGGTATTGCTACGACATCAACAATGGTCAAATGTTTTAAATGTGGAATTTACGGGCATTATGCAAACCAATTCCCTAAGGGAAAGTCTCATAAAGATAATAAATATGGTCATATGGGTAATATTTATGTTGATTATGATGAAGAGACTATAAATGATATGTGAGATAAAAGAATTGTTGAAGCTCGGTCAATCGTTTAAGAAGGTAGTGGAATGATTACATGTTTATCAAGTGTAATGTTGTATAAGTAATCTCATGGTACTATGGAATAAAGAGACATCTAAGGATTTCTACACTCTTGTCTTTCCTTATGTTTTGAAAGTGTGTGATGAATAGTACCAGTATTTTTGGAAAGTAGATGATATGTGCATAATTAAGGGATAAGGAGAAAATTAAATGTTCGATAGTATTCATGAGATCATGACTGATATAAGGAGAAGGATATATCATGGTTTGAGTATATAGAATTTTTGGATTTTGGTATGTGGAAAGAGTTAACTTTTGACAGAATTCATGTTTTCACTAAGGTTTAATGGATATTCATTTTTCAATAGAATACATGATTAAGGTATTCACATGATTGGAATGTGACCAACAAGATACATGGGGGATAAATGATGGTTGTTTGATGACATTTCAAGTAATAATTTTCTTTATAATAATGAGCTTGGACTGAAGTATTTTAGATAAAGATTCGAATTGATTATGTTGGACATAAGATAGTATTGTTTAAGGATAGATCTTTTTTCAATATTATTGATGGGATGTTATAGTAATGTAGTTTTAGAAAAAGGACAACCTGTAGGACAGGAGACAGCCCATCGCGTCAGACAAGGCTGTGGGAATCGAAGCCACAACCGAAGTGCGACTAGCCTTTATCGCCTATCACTAGCCAATATGAAGTCCCTATTTAGTAGAAAATAGATTTATTATATTAAGCAGTATGATATATGAAATATAAGTCAATTTTAGGAACTATATATGATTAATCTCACTATAGATCGACTTATGTATATTTAATAACTTTTGCTAACATTTTGTTTGAGACGGATGTAATGACCCATCATTCTATCACATGATCTGATAACACTTCACGAATAACAAATTCAACATCATTTCTTTAAGAGATGAAGAAGAAATTGTTCACGGAATGAAAAACAGTGATATTGTAACAAAATAAAGTAAGTATTTATTCTAATTCAAATTATTCAACTTTAGGGAAATGATCTTGAAACCCAAAAATGTTGTCCTAGTGCCCTTATATCCGATGAATTAGATGGTACCCTAGATCATAACAAATTTATGTCTTTGTGATTTTTGGATTTTTCATAGCCATGTTCTCTACCACTCTCCATCAGAACATGATGGTATGATTTTTCTTCCATATCCATATTTTCACCTATGTTCTCCTACGTGAAAACACATTGATGAGTTAATTTTGGTAACCGTTACGTTTCATACTTTAGTTTTTAAAGCCATGTTTTGGTATTCCTTTTTAAGATGTGGGTTTTTATTAAAGAAACTTTCGAGTAGTAAACCATTTATAACCCCAATGAATTTCGAGGGTGAAATTCATTTTAAGGGGGGTAGAATATTAATGTAACACCCCGAGATTTTATGAAAAATATTATTTTTTAATTCATTAATGACTTTTGTTGTACGCTAAACCAAAAGTATCTTTCACAACATGCATCCTTGACTTTCCTTGCATTACACGCAATCACGACCTTCCTCGATAGCGCGTACGCAATACCGAGTTTCACTAAATGAGATATTATTATAATATTATTATGAACTAGCCATTATGAATAGTAATACCCAATTTTTGAAATTTTATAAATTTTATCTTTAAAAACGGCTTCATTTTTGGATTCGGAATATCAAAATAAGATTAGGTTGAAATTTTGGTACTTTTTCGATAACTTTCATATTCTGATGAATAATGAAAATTACTATATTTTAATTAAAAACAACTTTTTTTAATCGAAATAATTGCTTGTGATAAATTTATAATTTGAGTGATTTTAATGTGTATTTATAATATGTTTTTACAATTTAATACAATGTTGGTCATTTGATGTAATTTCACATTTAAACTAGACATAAACAAGTGTCAATCTTTTGATAGTTATTATCTCTTAAAAACACGCTATTTGTTTAGACGACAGGAATTAATTTTTAAATTAGTTAATGTACCTGATATGTTTTTAATTTGGTAAAATAGACATCATTTTCTAATTCATAATATCAAATATATCTTTGGCCTATTTTTTGGTATTTTCTGGAAACTGTCATTTTTTGATGAATAGTGAAACCACTAAGTGGTAGTTAAAAAACTAAATTTTTCATAAAAAATAATTTTACTGCTTCTGTGAGTGGAATTTTGAAAATCCGAGAGACACAGTTAATATCAAGGACTAAAATGTGGTTCAATGGGATGAAAGTAATTTTTGGTGAATAGTGACTTTTTACTTTTTTTTTACCACGGTTAAAAGTAAATAGGGTAATTAAGGGTAAAAGTGTTATTATTATTACCCTAACACATGTCCGAATTCTATTGGATAAGTGTAATTCGACCAAAAACAACCTTAGGAATAAAATATGACCATTTAGGCCAACATGGATTAGATTAGGACATTTATTATTAATTTATTTAAAGAAGGGTTAAAATAGTTATAATCAAAGTTTAATAAGTAAATCATTTTTAATAGAGGGTTATACATAAGATAAATTAGACTATAAATATTTATTATAAATATAAAAAGGTTTCCTACATAATGGTAATTTATTTATAATTTTTAGATATTAAATAATTTAATTTATTTATGACACAAAGATGATGTAGTAGTTATCTTATTAATGGAATATTGACATAATTGATGTTATAAATACCCAAATAAATGTAATATTAGACATTTTATGAATTTGACTAATTTTCTAGGTTAATATGACATGTTAGTATTTATTTAATTATCTTTTTTAGAACTAATAATTCTGTCATTATTTTCACAAAAATCAATTACCAAATAGTGTCAAAATTGACATAAAATAGTTTTTAAAACAAATATTATATTATTAATTGTTATTTTATTGATAAAAATATATGGTTCGGCCAAATGACTTAGATAAGGATATAAATATTAATTATATACAACTTGTGGTTCTTTTTTCTTGTTATAGTAAGATTATTAACCTTATAGTGTAAGAAAACAAGAAGACACGGTAAAATTAAACTTATTTATCTTAAGGTTAAATCTAAATGATAAGGTTAAAATAGAAACCTAAACTTGTCTAAATACTATTGGATGAGAGGATTTCTACCCATCCCCACGTTAGCTTTGAAATAACACAATTTGGAGCTATTAAAAACAGAATATGACTTTATAATAAAATAATATTTTTAGTTTTTCCAAAGGTGCCCCTATCCTCCCTTATAAAAGGGAACCTCCTCCCTCTCTTCCTCACATAACTTTGAGCCTTCAAGCTCAGCCAGCCCCTGAAAAATTATCTTCTCCACTTAAATAGAAACATTCTAAAGGTTCTGGTCTTCTTCAAAGACCAATTTTAGTGCCCTATGAGGAGGTCTCAAAGAGGCACTTCAAAGAAGTGGAGGTTCAGATACATACGAAGCATATCGGACCTAAGGTAAGGGATAATTGTGCAAATATCATTTTTATCCGAGATTTCTTATTCGTAAGTATTTACTGAGGTTATTTCTATCATCCATGTACCTGTTTTATAAAAGTGTATTCATTTATGTTTAAAGTCATTTTTACCCATTTTTACTTTTACCCCATGGTATGGAAGGAATCTTTCTTTTATTTACCCTACAAGGTACTTTTTGACTTTTCCAACAAAAGTACGAGAAGAATGTTTTTTTAACGTATACATCATGAAAGGATTTTTATGGTTTTATAAAGCCTTATTTTCATGAAGCTTCCTACAAAATATTTAATGACTATTTTCAACAAAACCCTTTTCTTTTAAAATTGCATGACATTTTGTGAAAAGAAAACGATTTTGAAGAAAAAAGGATATTTTCCTCAAGAATTCATTTCAATTGTTTTATCAAAACAATTTTCATCTAAGATGACAGTATTTCCCATGTGTACGTTTCAAGTATAATGTTTCAATGATTTACAAGCTGTCACTTTTCTTATTATGAAATGATATCCATTTCTTTTATATGGATTATGTGATGATTAGATTATGTTTATGAAACCCATTTTATTCGTTGGGTTATTATGAATGATTTATGTTTATTTTGTGGCACAAGTAAGAATGATTTCATTATGAGATGGGTGGGTCCTATATCTCCCTCCAATGCATTGGGTAACGATTTATATCTCATGAGATAGACATGGCTGGAATGGAATGTTATTCCGGTTTAGTATTACAGGACTAGAACGAGGAGTGAACTCGAATCAGAAAGGGACTTTTTCCATTAAGATGGACTTGGGATCAATGCCTTGGCTACTATTGAAATCATTACATGTTCTTAATGGATGCCACAATTACATGTTTTATTCCCATGTTATGTTATCATGATTTATGTTTCATTATTATCTATGCCTTATGTACTTCCATGTTTTAAGTCGTTGCTCATGGTTTTGATGTTGAAGGATCATTTTCATGTTTTTAAGTTAAAATGTATATGGTATGATTTATTTTATCCATGGTTACCCTTACTGAGCATTTGAGCTCACCCTTTTTATGTTTTATTTTCCCCCAGGATTGAAAGAAATGTTTTAGGTAAGGAAACAAAAAGTGGAAGATCTTTATCGGAGATGTTGAAGATCTTTCACCATGATTAGAAGATTAAGTTCCATGATTCCAAAGACACTAATCTATTATGGTCCCCGTGTGTCTGTTTTTGTTATGTATTAAGTATTCTACGAATGTAATTTATTGTCCATGTACGTCAAGATTCGGGTCTTGACATTAACCCTGTTAAATTTTATTACTTATGATTACTAAAAATTTGGAATCTACTTACCATGTTTAATTTCTATACGTAGTTGAAATTATATTTAATTAAGCCTAAAAAACGCAACGAAACCTATTTAAAAAAAAGCATTTTGAGCAAAAAACTGGATTTTTTCTTATTATATTCCTATTTAAAACCATTTTATGAATATTAAATATTTTTTTTGTATATGTAATCTATAAAATTAATTAAAATAATTCATAAACAGACATTAATGTAATTTATTATGATAAAAATATATTAATGTAACTTATTATGATAGAAAGACATTGTGTGAATAAATACCATATTTCATAAAAACATATATTTTACACTAAATTATTTATTATTTAAATCCAATTGATAAACAATGAAGTAATTTTATACATATGTAATTTCATTCATAATTTATTTAGTAATTTTCATACTCATAAATCTATGAACAATAAATTTACTCTCATAGTAAATAATAATGTAACAATAGTATATCGTAATCTTTTTAAACCTGACGTCTCGTTTAAAGCATGATATCAATGAAATAATATTTATTTCAAGAAAAATATAATATAAAAAATAATTTTTTAATATATTATCAATACTAGGTCATATTATAAAAAATATGTAGATTTATAGATCCTTCTGTGATGGAAGTTACTAAAAAATTGCCTATACAATCCAAGTTCACTGAAATCAGTAGTTTTATTGGGTTAGCTAGATTCTACGAGTTATTTTTGATGAATTCCATAAAACTATAAATTCCAATAAAAAATTTTACATAAAGTATTCCATGTTCCTTTGTATATATTTAGGTGAATAAAATTTCAAAGAAAATAATGGAAGGTTTGTCTGTGAACCTGTTGTTACACAACCTTGAAGTGGAGAAGGTTTTCTGATTTAGAACGATGTGACAATGAAGGTTCTCAAATGTGTTCTCTTTTTGAATAAAATTTTAGTATATTACACCTTATTCTGATTTAATTTTGATGATAAACATTTAATGGATCATGTTTTTATATGGATTCATTAATATTTACATTGAATAAATGTAGGAATTATATATATGGTCAAATGTGTGAGATATATTACGATAATAAAATGTTAAATTATATACTCATATATAAAGATAAATATACACCAAAGTTGATGATATTAGTTGATTAATTATCTTGAAACTCAATACATTTCCACGATTGGAATATAGACAAGGTGGATATTGCTCGACGTCGAAAGTACCATAAAATTTATCCCTGATAAGGTTTGGAAGGGTACAATGCTTGTGGATATATAGATGATTTACCATGAAGTAATAATGAAAGGTGAAATATTCTATATTTTATGGATGAATTTTAATCCATTCATTCATTTTTATGATTAAATCAGAGTATAAGGAAGATGCTGAGTTATAAAACAATGAAAGTATTTTTCTAGAGTTTAACATTGACCCTGATGGAATGATCAAATTCCAAAAACTGAGTATTTGTCTACTAGATTCCATTATTAAAGAAGGAGTTCTTGAATAAAGAAAAACTATTATCATTCTATATTTATCCTTGAATATAATGGATGTTTGGATAATACAGTGATTAATTATAGTGGGACTACATGAAAAAGAATATTTTTCAGTATCTATCTTGAAGCATGGAATGTTTAAAAGTCAAATATGAATGTCAGAATTCAAAGGAGAGGTTATAAAAATTACACATATTGAATTGAAATTGTAAAAAATAACCATGTATTTATTCATAGGGATCCCCAGGATATATAATTTCCATAAAACCATTTGGTTTATAGTCAATCACCTTATGAGTTCATCTAACGTAATTTCTATTAGGGATGATTTCTCTCATCATTTTAATTCTAGGATTTACATCAATAAAGTGGTAACATTTCTGTAGTACCAATTTTTATGATTTCTAATCAGTATCTGAGGCGTACCATGAAGTTATAACTAATTCTTGAGAAATATTTGAATTTCGAGTAAATATTTATTAATACATATTACCCTGAGGTAGGTGGTCAATCTAAGAGTAAAATTCACACCCTATAAGATATTTACATATTTTTATATTTTTATTACAAATGTTATTGGGTTACACACATTTTTCAAGTGGAGTTTTGTTAGCACAATAGCACTTAATCAAGAATTAACTGGTGCCTTATGAAGCTATATATGGAAAAAAGTGAATAATTATTGCATTTGGGGACAAATTTTGAGAATGAAAGAAATTAATTCTTGATTAAGATGAGGTAATCTAATCAAATTTTATAACCATTAAATAACACAAAAATTATTCTTAGAGTTGATAAAATATTTATGGTGATAATCTATGATCAGGTCTAGTGTTTGATGTCAGTGGGAAGGTATTCTTATGGATATATTTTTGGAGGAAAGTTATGTGATTTGGAATGAAAGGGATGTCGAACCCTAGATACAGTAGTCACTTATAAATTCTTGATTGAATATAGATGATATCTTATCACTTAGAACATAAACTGAACCTCTCCCATGTTCACTATGTACTAAACATATATTTTTTGAAAAATTAAATAGAATATACTTCACATGAATATAACTCATAGTTCACACCACTAAATCATGATGTATTATATTTGGAAAAACTAGTAGATATTTTAAACAGAATAGATAATTTGGTGTAGGAAAAGACTACACACCTGGTAAAGGAATTGAAAAAAATCCACATGGTTAAGGAAGTTAAATGAGAAATTAAGGATGTGATTTGGTAGAATGATCCTTATTTTATTTCAACTGAGTAATTAACTTTTTGGGGTGAAAATTTCATAAGAGGGGTATAATGTAACACCCCTTGAATTTAGAGTATTTTTTCCCATTAAGGAATTCAATGTGTTTGATAGTTTGTGATGAAAAAACAAACAAAACAATGAAAATAATAATTTGTTGTAATAAAAAGGTAAAATATATTATGTTAATATTAAATAGAAACTAATTATGAAAACTAATTATCAGAAATTGATACATTAATTATTATTATATCTTTATAAATTATTTTTTAATGTTTTTTTATTATATATATATATATATATATATTTCAATATAAATTTGCAAAATATATAATTTTAGTTTTAAAAGTGAATTCAATTTTTGAAATCCTAATATAAAATTTACTCTGGGGTGATTTTTTATATATTTTCTAAAGATGTTTTTGGTTAATATTAAAAAATATTTTTATGAATATTATATCATTAGTCATGTAATTATTATATAATCATAAATTAAAAATATATTAAACAATTAGATTAGTAAAATATTTTTTAGTGACTAAAATATAATATTTAAAACTATTATGTTCAATTTAGAAACACATGCCCGACTTTTTTGAACCTCTGTTATATTTATTTCTAATAGTTTTTTATTAATTATATATAATACGGTGGGTCTAAGATGATATTCTATTTTACTTGGTTTTAAAAGAAAATAAAATTCATGTAATTAATAATAGTTCAATAAGTTCATGGAAGGAATCTTAAGTCAATAATATTTGGCCAATATTAGATTAAATTCGTTTTTACTAAAAAAATTACTTCATTCTAAAAATAGTATTTATACATTTATATTGGAAATATTTTTTGTCACTTATTGGTATTGAAAATTTTAAAATTGTTTCCATATTTTGAATCAAAATAAATATTATTTGTAAATATGTTTACCTTAAAGTATATCCATATTTAATAGTTACCGTATTGAATCTTTGGTTACTATGATAAGGGTTAAAATTGTTAAAGTTGGGTCAAACTAAAGAAAAAAAGTTTAAAATAACACAAAAACCTTACATAAATATAATTTTTTGGTTATGATTCAATAGTTAAATTATTATATTTGACAATATTATAATTTTGATATAGTTTAATTGAGTAAGGCTTGAATTATATAATAATGTCTTAGGTATTTAATGTTCTTCCTCCCACCATAACTATAAAAGAACTCCTCTTATTAGCAATTATACAAACCAATTGAGCACTATATTTTTGAAAATACCAACCCATATACATTCCCAAAATTACTACTCATGTTCAACAGATGTATGCCTCACCAAAATACCATCTTAACATGGCTTTTGGTGCAATATAAAGGAATTTTCTCGAAGAATAGGTATTTTCATTAACCGATTTATAATGAGTTTCCTTCTTCATAAACCACATCATACTCCTCCCAATACTATATAAACATATCAATATTATTAAATAAGTATGATTAATATACATAAAAATTTTCTTGTTAATTATACAACCATTTTATATCTCCTTTATATCTATTGGAAAAAAACATAGCTAATATGGACTTACGAACTACCATGTATATGAAGAAATATATTTTATTTTTCACAAAAATATCCCATATATAGTTATATATGTGTATTTAATGTATATATATATATATTTATAACATAATTATTATTATGTTAAAATAAATTCTTATCTTCCTTATTATCCTCCCATCCATTGAAAAATAATAACATCACTTGGATATATGTGTGGACTACCACTTCCATGATGCTATGTGATTCATTTTTTATTTCCTCTAAAAATGGATGACAATAAGGATTGATTTAACTAATTTATATGAAATTAATGAATAATATTATGAAAATTTAAATATATATTATTATTTTAAATTGTTTTTTTCAATTATTTAGAAAATAAAAATATCACTCTTTTGGATGTATCGGCTACCATCTCTAAGAAGTGATGTAATTAAATTTTCATCAAAAATTTATATGAATGATTTTAAAAGAATATATAATGAATTAATATCATACATATGACTGGATTAATATTTTATATATGATTAAATAATGAACAAGGTTCAAGTAATTGAACCAAAAAATTGATGCTTTTATGGGAAACATAACAGTTAACACCTCATATGTTCATTTTAAAGAAGAATTATCAATAAATGGATATTGGGAAATTATAATGGAAAGATATATTGTCTGATAATTTTTAATATGACTGTATTGTATATATATAATAAATCAATTATTTTATTCATGTGGTTTAGATTGTATTCAATGAATTCTTTTACATGAGGTAAGGGTTTATATTTTAATCTAATTTTTTAATCAAAATTGTTCTTGTTTTAAATTTATATTGGGGAATGATATGATTTGTCTCTCTTAAACAACATAATATTTCTTATCTTATTATTATTTTTTGGATTTTTATTATTCCCTTCCATTTCTATTTCATTGGTATAAAAATAATCAAGAAAATATTTTAATAAAATCCAACTTTATTTTCTCTTTTTGGTATGGAATCCTAATATTACATGTCCTTTATCATAAAATTGTTTTATAAATGTTTTTGTATGTGATTAAATGTTTTAAAAATATCATTTTCAATAACTTTAACATTATTATAAAATTATTAGAAGGAATTTTCAAAACGTTTTTTCATATAACTCACATTTTAATTTTTAAAAAATTATGAAAGGAAATATCTTATTAAATGTATTCAACATGAATGGATTTTCCTGACGTCATGTAATTCCTTCCACAGAAATATTCCTTTACAATTATCAATGGTTTTAATGTGAATATATTATTCTCATTTTCAAGATTATGTATTTTTAAAATGTTTTCAAATGAAAATATTTATTTTCTATTTATTTTCAAAGTTTGTTTTTAATGAATTTATAAAAGATATTTCTTATCTGTGCCAAAATTCTTTAATTATTTTCCATATTTAATATGGATACATTCTTATGAATACACCCACTTTATTTCAAAGTATTTATAAATATGAAGATTTCTTATGCCTGATTGCATTTATAGTTTTACATTACCATGGGTTAATTATTAAATAATGAATGTTTTTATTATTTTGGGGAACCCATATGCCCGATTTACTTTATATGATGGGTGGTATGGAATTATATTTACCATAAAATAATTGGATATTTATTTATGTTTGATATAAAATATAAATATCAATTGGGAGTGAACATTGTATAGTAAGTGACTATATCCACTATGATTTTCTTGGAAGTGAATGTTGAATAATGAAATAATGGTAACATTGAGTGAACCAAGTTTATTATGGGACTATCCACTATTGTAGGATTAATAGTAATACATGAATAAAATAATAATTTTCTATGATTATGTATATTCAATAATCATATGTATTATTCTTCATATATGATCTCATGAGTCATGATTAATTATTTATGATTCCTCACTATTATGCAACATGTATTTTAGTGTGGAAAATATATATTTCATGAACCATGATTTATGATCTCTTAAAAATTATCTATCCTTTTCATAAGTTATGATCATGTTATAATACAATTATTATTTTCTTATGATCACTAATGATGATCAATTTATTTCTCTCTTATTTACCATTACCTTTCATTTGATATTCCCCTTTATTATGTTTCTTTTTCTAATGGTTTGGAAGAATTGTATTTAATAGGGTATGTCTAAGAAGGTTACTATTTGTAATGAATTTTATAAGAGATTTTGAAGATCCATTATGAAATAATTTGATTATATATCTTGTAACCAAACACACTAAATCATTACAATTTGTGGGTGTGTATAATTTTGAAATGTTTTGAATATTAATATAAAAATATGTAATGATTTTTGTTTTTAATCCTTGGGTTTAATCACTTTTAATTTAGAAAAACATAAACTAATATATCTTTTTTTTGATCCAATGAAAATGAAGGGATATAATTATTATGATTCCATAAAGCATAATGTTTTTATTTCCCATGGTGGTGTTTCCATTAATATTTATCGCACAAATAAATGAGTTAGTCAGAGAGAGTTAAAATATAGTCATGTTTATTACCTATAAAATTTTTGTCTAATATATAATGTGAACTAGATCCACATAGGGATATTGAAGAAGATATATAATAGGTTACAAAAGAACCCCAATGTTTTGGTATTATTTTTTAAAACACTATAATACTTCTATTTCCTCTTGGAAATAATGATAGAAAAATGTTCATAGATGACAAACCTACTACCTATTGAGTTGAAATAAAAAGTTTGGTTTTTTAGAAGTGGTTAAATTATATGAAATATAATATGGAATGTATATACATTAACCAATAATGGACCTTTTTGTATGAATAATATGGGTTATTATGGAATGAGTGACATAGGGTTTTATGCAATACAATTGATGTAAATAGTATAGTGTATTCTAATAAAGAATGATTAGTGGAAAAGGGTTATAAAATTCATTATATTGAATATAAAGAAACTTCTTGTATAGTTCGATTATAATTTCCTTTAAAATATTGGTTTCTATAAAATATTATTATGATTATGAGACATATCAAACGGATATCCAAATTATTTTACTTATTTTGAATTTAGTCAATGATGTGTTTATGATACATGTAAGATTTTATTATGTAAAAACAATTCATTATATGGTATTAATGTTCTAATGATCCTATTTCTGACGCTTTCATAGGGGTTTGAATCCGTATTTTGAGGACTCACTAATGGTTTCCCCGTATTCCCGCTTTCCAAAGGTGGGTCACATCTGTCACTTATTTAGGAACATTTTCTCCTTGATCGAAATTGGATGAAGGGATATCGACCTCTCCTTCTCGGTATTCCTCCTCAGAACTCGTTACATAGTTTGGGTCTCCCTTAATGATTTGAGTCATGTTTCTTGAATCTCATTCCCAGTGTGATATCATTGTGGACACTAGTTAATTACACTACTTCCTTCAGGACATTCCATGTGGTCTTAACATGGTAGCAACGTTAATTTGGAGTAGATGATAACATCAGGAATATTTGGGAATCTCTGGACATGTGGATAATAGAAAACATGTATTCTTCCTCACAAGAGGGCATCTCTAGAGTTCAAAACCCACGACATTCCACATCGAATACATGGAATTTTATTCCATGGGCATGTCTCTGAGTTTTTCCTCATCTTCCCATGTTTAACACAAAGTATGCCGCTAGTTTAACTTCTAGAGGACACGGTTAAGACAAAGGCACGTCTTTTAAGGATTTATTTAGGTATATCATGTTTAACAAGAGGTAATCCATGAGTTTAATGTCTTTCATAAATGAAATGATAGTTATTAGAATATCCCCTACAGACAGATCCAATGGGTATATCCCTATGAGGGAACACCTAGATAGGTTACCAGATTGATGGATCAGAACGCCCAATGAGGACAGATCTGAGGTGGTGTGTCCCATAGATAGAAGATATCACATCGTGAAGGATGATCTAGACACCATTAAGGTCCGATCAGAATGAGTGCACCCAGAATGGGGAACACTAAGGTTTACCATTGGCTAGGATTGAAATTCATGGAAGTTTTTTACATACCCTGTGCAGATGATAGGGATCAAAAACCACATAGTTCAAAGGGGTGATGAATTAGGGTGTACACAAAGGACAACAAACCAAATACATGCTATGTCTTACACATATATGGAGGCCCATATTAATAGGCAAACTATTGGTTGACTGATGATGGATTGTGTGGGGCATAAGCATGGTTAGCTATACGAGGGAATGCTGTGATCCCATCAGGATGTGGCGGCCTAGGTAAGAATCCGTATGGATGATAGAGAGTTGAATAAAGTGGAGGGGGAATGTGATGTAACCATTGTGACAGTGATGGTAGTGTTGGTCTCGAACATTAGAGAGGCTTCCTACATATCACCATGGATGGAAATAAAAGTCCATGTAGTTCGGTGAGGTGATGGGACACTTGAGGAGGTAGACCATTAGAATTAATGTGTGGGTGAGGATAGAGAATTAGGGTGTGCTCAAGGGATAATGACCCAATGGCATGCGGGGGCTTAAGCATGGTTAGTAGCCCAGGTTGGTCTGACTTTGAGGGGAATACTAGAGTTGTGGGTCCCAACAGGGGACAACAACAGCTAACCACTGGTTGGGTGAAATAGATTACCATTGATTAGGGATGACAATTCCTTACCTCTGAATAGGTTCAGAACGACTTATAGCTGATCGCGGAACACAAGACCTTACTGTTGATAGGGGACACAATGACTTATCACTGATCGAGGAAGACAACGACATACAATTGATTGGGGAACACAATGTCTTATAGCTGATCAGAGAAAAAAAATCTTACCATTGAATGGGGTTGGACTTAGGAAGGCTTCCTACGTACCCTGTTTGGGAGACAAGGATCAAATCCCACGTGGTTCAAACGGGTACAGTTTAACATCTTGTAGGATGAAAAGGGGCATGCAGTTTAAACTTATGGAGGACGACGATGGACCAGCGTGAAGTGGTCGAGACTGATGGGTGTTGGGCTTGATCTTCAAGGAGGCTTCCTATGTACCTTTCCTTGGAAAGGAACAAAGTCCCCATAGTTCATATGGGATGTTGGTAAACCAACATTAAGGGGTTACAGACCTATAGGTGTTGGGATTGAACCTCAGGGAAGCCTTCTACGTACCTTTCCATGGCAAGGATCAATGTCTTTGTAGTTCGGAATGGTGTGGTGAACCGACGTGAATGGGGTCAGGAACAATAAGTGTTTGGATTAAACCTCAGGGAGGCTACCTACATACCTTCCCTTGGCAAGAATCCATGTCCACGTAGATCAGGATGGTGTAGGTGATTACATGATATTGTGTCCTAGGTTGGATTCCATAGTCAATGCATACTACTCTATGCCCACGTGAGTCATGCTCGATGTGAGAAACAAAAGGCAACAAGGACCCGATGATCATTGCGCAAAGCTGCTTCTATGACGGGTGGTGAATGGTGATTACAGAAGTAAGTTGTCCGGTGCTACTCTGGAGTGACAATAGTGAATGGAGGTTACATAAAGAAGCTTCCTAGGTTCTATTATCAAGCAACAATGTTGAATGGGGATTATTCAAGGATGTTTCCCGGGTGCTGCTATGGTGTAACAATGGTGAAGGGGGATTACTCTTGGAAGATACCTGGGTGATGCTATGGAGCGACAATGGTGTATGGGGCTTATGCATGGAATATGCATGAGTGCCACTATGGAGTAGCAATGGAGAATGGGGCTTATGCATAGAAGTTGTCTGTGTGCCACAATTGAGCGGCAATGGGGATTGAGGCATACACATGGAAGATTGTTGGGTGCCTCTATGGAGAGACAATGGTGAATGGGGCCTACAAAAAGAAGTATCTCATAATTTCTTCTCCATATCAGGTCGTGAGGGCATCCCAAGTCACTGGTGGGTTGAGGCACATAATAGAAACCTACACGTATGATCTAGTGCACAAGAAGAAAATTCCATGGGTGTTAGAATCTATCTTAATAAAGGGAGTTGAAAAGTGTGAATCACCTTCTCAACATTCGGAATGTAGTGAGGGTAGCATGAAGATGGAGGATAACTATTGACCATTTTTGAAAAACAGCATCCATATCACATTATCCTGAAACGAGGACAAACAAATGATGGTTGAATGTTGATTGTGTTCGAAACACAGGACCAAACTCGAAATGTCTCCCAATGTCTTCTAGGATGTCGGCCCAGAATGGTAGGTGAGCCGATGTGGAGTGGGACCAGGACGTTAGGGGTCCTTTCAGACATGGTAGAGTATGAAGATTATAATGAAGGACATGAAAATTATGAGGTGCAGTGATGGAATGCTTGAATGGATTCCAATGCTCTTAATGTTATGCCACTGTAATCATGGAATAAGTTGTCTTATTCTTGTAACATAATCCATCTATTATTTGGAACCAGAGGAATCCAATTAATGAATGATAGGGAACACTATAGTTTAAATTCATTTAGTAAGGGATTTTGGAATCTTATTCTTGGAACATAAGGAATCTCTTATTTAGAGAAAGAGGCAACCTAAATTTTCTATATAAGGTGTACTATAGTTTATAGTCATGTAGATATGATTGTTAGTCATAAAGCGCCTAGAAATGGTTGGTGTTGGTGCATACACATGGGTGTCCTTTTCTATTGGATCACGACATAGGAGTCAGTTGATAGTGTTTGGATGAGTTTCTTGAGGAATGGTTAGACTCATGGTACATGGGGAGTTGATGATGAGAATCTCAACTCCCAACATGTGAAAGGGACTAAGATGAATATGTATTGTAAAGGTATTTCATGGAGTTCAGAAGAGTATCTCAGATCACGGTATTCCATAGGTGTAAGGTGGTTGCGCATAAGGGAGCAATGGAAAATTCCGACATCCCGGCATGAAAATTTCATGGTGCGGCTTTTTATTTTTCATGGGGGTTAGTGACGGATGTGAAGGGACCGGCCTAGAGGTGTGGGACCATAGACCAGCAGTGATCCCGAGTTGGGGTGAAGGGTCAAAACCCCCCACGGAATGGACAGGATGGAGCCAAGGTAAGAGCTTCACAAAGGATAGGTCCTTGCGAAGTTGTATCACAGAGGAAATCTTCTCACAGAGCATGGGGTCTCGTGGAGAAAAGGGTCTCACAAGGGAATGGGGCTCATAGAGAAAAGTGGCTCATGGAGAAAAGGCTCTCACGAAGCAGAGAGGATCACAGAGTAAAGGCACTTGTGGGGAAAAGAGGCTAGTGGAGCAAAGGGACTCACAGAGTGAAGCATATCATAGAGAAAAGGATCTCGTGGAGCCTCGAGAAACCTGAAGTAGCTCCCTCATTTTCAAAGGGAGGAGTCATTTACAAAGGGCATCACTACAAAGAGCTTTGGAGATCTGCAAAATGAGAGATCATCCACTAAAGGGGCTACGTGACTGTGCTTATGAAGGGGGTGATCCAGGTATTTATAAGCGATGGAGTTCGGCAGAGCACACCGCAGAGTAGAAATTCATGCCACGAAGAGAAAATGATGTTGCGATGGATGTTGTTCTCCATGACTAGGGGGAGTTCTCTCAAGTTTCACATAATCATAGAGTCGGCCAACATTGGCCTTCACGATGCTCATGGAGCCTCCTGTCATGTTCTCTCAAGTATGTTGTAATCATAAAGGCTACCATCATAGGCTTCACGACCATTGTGGAGGCTCCATTCAAGTTCCCTCTACTCCATGATCATGGAGGGAGCTTCGCGAATGGGCTCCAGGAACCATTTTTCCAGCCCAACTTCGAATGTCCCTAACTCTTAAATGGTAACACTATTCGGGCTCTACGACTAATAAAATTGAAGCCTGAAAAATGTAATACGATCTCGGATCATGTATGGTAGTATTTGGAATATCTTGGGGATGCGTTTTCTAGTTTTAAAAAATGAGTCCCTAAGAACGATGTCTAATAAGGATGAGGAGGGTGAGGTGGACCACATTTTTAAGAAACAACTGAGGAAAATGCATACCTTATTGTCCAATGTATCTAAATAGTATTGAGGAAACAATGGACTAAATCTATAAGCATTCATGAGACATATTTGGTGCATGAAAAAAGAGATAATAGAAGGTCATCCACCTATATGAGAGTTCTAAATAGCTAAATATGTGATGGGTTTGGAATTGGACATCAATCAGCGGTTGGAGTATCCTAAATGAAGGAGGGGTCACTGCTGGAGAACATGGCTCTCTTTAAAGAAAACTTGCTTCTCCCACCATTCAATAGTGAATGAGTGGGGTAATGTCAGGGGAGTCAGAATGAATCTGAACAGAGGGGAGTGGAAAGTTGGAATCAAAATATCCAAAATTCATAACACTATAAGGATGGAGTGAAAATTAAGGATAACTATTGACCATGTTCGAAACAAAGTATCCTTATTGCGTTATCCCGAAAAGGGGATAACCAGTGGGGGATGACCACTGACCATGTTTGAAACATGGGTCCTGACACAAAATATCTTCCTTTAGTCTTTCAGAATTTTATCTCGGGATAGTAGGCATGCCATAGGCCTAGAAACCACAATATTAAGGGGAACCTGTAGACTTGAATGGGGAAGAGGGTCCAAATAAAGGGCATGAAAATCGTGGAGGGTGGAGTGATGTGTTGTTCGAATGGAGTCCAACACTCTTGAAATTACGCCACTGTGATGAAAACACTTTAGGTGGGTGCATTAGTTTGATCAGTGATCATTCTTATTTCCAAACCAAAACTCTCTAGCGAGGACCTAGAATTCCTTGCACATTTACATCATATAGATGCATACGTGGAATGGAACAATTTATCTTCATATGACCAGGACGTTGCACCTAGGTTTAAGGTCATACTGCATGTACCATGGAAAATAGTTTAATGTCATGTTGTACAGACTATAGGCTCCTAGTTTAAGGTCATAGAGACTGGACTGTAATCCGGGAAGAGGGACCCAAAGGGTTAATTACCCAAGGTCTTGGCCTAAGGCGAAATGCATAGGCGTCACTACGTATCCCATAAGGACGAGAATCAAGAAAAACATAGTTCCTTGACACAACATGGTTAGAGACCAATGCTGGTAGGGGGAATCCACAGTAGATATGAAGCTGACGCATCGTATAACTATCATGGGGCATCTAGATCTTGTTTAGAGTAGGGACCACCATTTAAAGTCATGCATCGAGGACATGGCTTCCCAAAAAGGAAAATTGTGGTGTGGTACATACCCTGACATGAATTTGGACCATAAGAGTCCACACTATAGAGTGCAACATCTGGGGAAATCATAGGTCATAGTACAGCTAGTGGTGAAATTTTTGTTGGGCCCGTGACGGCGTTTTGGGTGTTCCTACTTATCCAATGAGGACTGGAATCAAGCCATACGTAGTTTTGAGAGTTCATTTTCACATCATGCATGATTAAGGGAATGGGTGGTAAGACTATACACTGGTACACATCCTACCAAAACCACTTAGCCCATGGGAGTCGTGCTCGATATGGGAAACAATGATAACTTATGAGAATTTCCTAGTACTGTGAGGCACAAATTAGGGGTAATGGGATGCTAGGATAATGACATCCCAATAATACCAACCTTCCTACTTAATGCACCTAGATTCCGGAAGGGGTAAAGCCGAGTTTTTTGGGATTCCACTTGAACATAAGGGAGTGGAAAGATATGAATCATGATGCTCGAAATTTGGACCACAATGATAGTGGTGTGACGATAAAGGATAACTGTTGACCATGTTCGAAACATAGTATCTATTTTTCATTATCATGGAATGGGGACAGACAAATGAGGGTCAACCATTGACCATGTTCGAAACACAGGAATTGTCGCAAATGTCGTCAGAGGTCTTCAAGGGTGTTGGCCAAATACGGTAGGTAAGGAAATGTGGCATGATACCAGGCTGTAAAGGGGGGACCGTTCAGACGTGGAAGATAATAGGGATCCAAAGAAAAGGATTATGAAGTGTGGACCAGAAAAAAGTGGATTCTTTTGTTAAAATTCCACACTATGGGATCCATTCAACGACGTATTTGGGTACGCCAATGAGATGTGTCAAATATAGGTAACCGACAACCTTTACAAGGACAAGGGTCCTAGGGTCGTACACTCCTAGCATACAGATGTAGGGTGGACCATTATGATGGGACTTGATTTGATGGATTGTGTACACAGTGGCAAAGTATCCAAACCCGGCGTATAGTTCCCATAGGGAGATCTTAGTTTAAGCGATAGAACTTGGACTAGGTTGGGAAAAGACAAGGGAGGCACCTGGTGCGGCTGTGAAAAATATGACATGAATGAGAACCCAAGAGTTAAACCCCACACCACTTGTTACCAAAAGAGTGTGAGCCTAGGGCCTGAAGGGGGGGGGGTTAGGATATTAGGTTCCTGGGGTTGGAGCCATAGACAGAATTTTTGGGCATTACTACGTATCCAAGGAAGATGTGAATCAAGCCACACATAGTTCTAGAAGATGTTGTGCAGTTTAACGTCACACGACAAGGACATGTAGTGATATTAATTTTACGATCTTAGTGCTCAGACCATGGAGAAGTGAGACTCTTCCAAATGGGTGAAAACCTCAACCAAATCCTTAAGCCCACATGAGTTATGCTTGATGTGGGAAACAAGGTCAGAGAAGGACTTTGCAACACATGGAATACACCCAAATGGGAAATCAGTGCAGAGCCCCGAATGATGCCTCACCATGGATTGATCCTCCTAACGTGATTAGGAAAATAGAGGAATAGCATCAAGAGTGTCAAAATTCCACATGGACATGATGAAGTGGAAAAGGATGTGAATCATGAGACCCAAATTTTGGGTTAGTTGGGTGTAGTTTTATGATGGAGGATAACTGTTGACTGTGTTCAAAACACAGCAACCAAATCGTGTGACTTGATATGGGAACAACAAATGAGTGTTGACTGCTGAAAATATTCACAACATGGATCTTGTATCAATTTTCCATTCGAGATCCTCAATTTCATTTCCCTCAAATGATAGGAGAGCCCTTAGGCCGAGCATCGATACTGTTCGTGGTCCCTTTAGGATGTGAAAGTTGATGATGGCCCAAATGAAGTGGGAAATGAATCCTGGAAATGAGAAACAACATGTCCATATAAAATTTAACACTCTAGGCCCGAAACAAAAGTGCTCCTGGGAATGTTGGGGAATTTCCAAAGAGGGTCGAGGGGCCCAATTAAATAGAATCTAACTCAAAAAGATGAGTGTAGAACAGTGGAAGGAATAGATCTTAGGAGGGTTAGGTATGTGGAATGGTTGTTCCAAACCAGAAATGAATGGGGACATGGATTCTATACCACACTGTATATCCCTCTCTTGGAAGAACTCTCACATGGGGGCGAGGACAGTTAGGACGTTTCTAAGAAGTAGGGCTGGACCCAAAGACAAAACATCCATGAATTCCTACGTATCCCATGAGGATGTGAATCAAGATATACATAGTTCTAGAAGATGCTATGAATATTTACCACATATTGAAAGGACACAATAGATCTTAGTTTATGGTCATAGAGCTCAGACCATAGATGCCCAGTTTAATGTCATGTGCAAGGGAATAATGGGTTGAATGTTTGAATCATCATACCTAAAATGTGAAAGACCATATAATGACAAAAATTATTAAGGATAACTACTGACCATGTTCACAACATAGTATCCATATTGTATGTCCAGGGATGGGGGTAAAACAATTGAGCAGTGACTGCTAACCATATTTTCAACATGGGACTTTTATCAAATTATCGCTGAAAATCCTTGAGTATGTTGTCCCGAAACGTTGGGAGAGCCATGAGGCATAGAATCCATTCTGTTTAGGGGACCTTTCATATGTGAATGATGATGGAAGCCCAATTTATTGAATGCATGAAGCATGGTGGTACAAGGGAAGTTTAAAGTCTTTCGGCAAGGATGATGGATGGAGGAGTGTCTCAAGAGGATGTATGTGGCACAACCATCATATCTCGATGTGAATGATGACATGGAGTCCACACCACATTACATAATCCTAGATGAGAACTTGGGCCAGGGTCCCAGAAAGGGTGAGGGACTGGAGACTGGCCCATGGATGGGAAGTCACAGACAGTTTGTATATTATTTTCATGCGGGACAAGTGTTGAGTGGTTTTACATCCTTCTGTTTGGATAGATCATGAAATTTAACATCATGTAGAGAGGAAATAATTGTTTAGGGTCATGCGGGACCATATATAGTTTAACATCATGCAGGACAAGTGTTGGGTAGTTTTATATTCTTCATCCAAAATAGATCATACAGTTTAATGTCGTGTGATGAGGACAGAATAGTTTAAGTTAATGTGGGACTATACACAGTTAAATGTCATGCAACATGAATATGAGTAGTTTAAAGTCATGTAGGATGATAATGAGCATTTTAATGTCATGAAAGATGAATATGAGAAGTTTAAAAACATTCAGGACAATAATGTAGTTTAACGTCATGCGGGACGAAGATGAGGATTTTAAAGTCATTCAGGATTATAATACATTTTAAAATCATGGTGTACAATGATGAAAATTTGAAATTCATGTAGGAAAATAATGCAATTTAACATCATGCGGGATGATAATGCAGTTTAACGTCATGTGGGATGAAGATGAGCAGTTTAAAGTCATACATGATGATAATGAATAGATTAACATCATGACAGACGATAGTGCAGTTTAATGTCATGTGGGACAATAATGCATTTTAACATCATAAAAGACAAAGATGTCTATGTCACCAAAACATATCTGTACGCATCATACCAAAACTACTAAGCCCACGTGAGTCAGGCTCTGTGAGGAAAATAAGAAGTAGTGATGGGATTTTCTTGACACATGGAATCACACAGAAAGGGGAATGAATATTTTAGGCTCGGAAAATCACAATGACACTGGACACTTATTCAATGTGAAAATATGCATAGAAGTGTAACACCAAAGGTGTTGGAGTTCCACCTAATCATCGAGAGGTGAAATTATAAGAATCATAGCATTAAATATCTGGATTATAATGATGGTGGTGTAATGATGGATAATAGCCGTTGACCATGTTCTAAACACAACATCCATATAGTGTTACTAGGGATGACAATAGCGAAATGATGTTTGATCATTGACCATGTTAAAAACATAGGAATTATAATAAAATTTCATCTCCTGTCTTCTCGGGAGTTGGCACGAGACGGTAGGTGAGCGATAGTGTGATGATATGAGGTCGTTAGGGTGTCCCTTAAGACATTAAAGAATGAATGGATTCAAATAAAGTTACTCTGTGAAGCATGGTGATGGATTGTGATTATGTCTATTTAGAGTCCAACACTCAGGGATCTACCCCACAGTGCATCAGAGCATGTTAGTGGGAAGACATAGCTAAACTCAGATTAATAGACCCTGGTGTTGTAAATAGTTTATGGTCTTATTGTTTGGAACAAAGGTTCTATGTTTATGGTTATAGTGTTCAGACTTGGTGCATAGTTTAATGTTGTGTAGATTGGATGAGTAATGGATTGCGTTTAAGGTCGCATAGCATTGAACATGGTTGTTATGTTTTTAGGTTTCATAGCTTTGACAAAATTCTATATAGATTCACATCAGGTAACCAAGATGTTTCCCCAAAATTTAACATCATTCGACCAGGACTATGGTTGTTACGCAGTATAACATCATGCTATTAAGAAAGTGGTTGTTATACATTTTAATGTCATGTAACTAGGACGCAGAGCCACAAGGATTATGTTTGTAGAGGGATGGTCATCTCTACCAAATTCTGGTGGGTTGGGATGAGGAGGAAATATATATGGTGGTATTTACCTAAAATTTCCCATGGGTAAGCTTGGATGTTCTCCATGCGTAAACTGGGATACCTCACACTAAACATTCCACAAGCTGGTGTTAGGGCCCTAGGGAGGACCTATGTTGTTGATGCAATGTGGTTGATGGGATGACACAGAGTTTCTTAAGGGCGGAAGGGATGAATGCATTTCCTCAGTCTAGGAGTGTGAAAAATCCTATATGACGTGTAATCCTGCAATATTGTTATAGGGGGGGAATGGATCCCTGATGTCATGGAACCCTAGGGAATCATTGTGATGAGGCAACGAAGCTTGCAAGGTGTTGATGCCCGGAATGTCGGAATGACAGGGTGAGGGATCCTGGAAGGAGTGAATATTGGAAGGTGTGGAAGTATGGAGGGTCTGTATGATGGTGTGAAGGATCCCAGAATTCATGGAAGCCTGGAGCATTGATACGACGGGGAGATGGGGCCCATAAGGCGTGGAAGACTAGAACGTCGGTATGATGGGGCGTTGAAGCCTGCAAGGCATAGAAACCTAGAGTGTCGTTATGGCGGGGAAATGGAGCTCAGGAGGTGTGGAGGCCCAGATGGTGTGAAATCCTATAACGTTGGTATGCCGGGGTGATGGAGACTAGAAGGCATAGATTATTAGAATGTCGGTACGACGAGGCGATAGAGACCAGATGGCATGGAAGCCTAGAACGTCGGTACGATGGGGCGATGGATCCCAGAAGGCATGGAAGCCTGGAGAATCGGTACAATGGGGCAATGGAACCCACAAGGCATAGAAACCTAGGGCGTCGGTACGACGGTTGATGGAGTTGAGTAGGTGTTGAATCATAGATCATTGATATAGTGGGGCCTCCATGATGGATTTTATAGATGTATGGGGAGGACCTCCATTTTAGTCAATGTCGGGGAAGGGGGGGACTCCCATTTTGGAATAGTAGTGATGTTGGGAGGACCTCCGCATTGGCTGATAATGTTGATAGGGATGACTGCCATTTCTGAGTAGTAGTGGTGCATGGGAGGCCCTACGGACTGTATTCCGGTGCTTTTGGAGATGTTTCATTAGATTGGGGGGGGGGGTTCCCACATTCACAACCCATGAGGGTGGAAAAGTTAGTGAGAATTTGATGGATTCTGGGGCGGATTCCCCCTACATGACCTCTTAAGGCGGCAATGTCGGTGAGGGGTTGATAGTTTCAAGAGCGGATACCCCCTGTGTGGCCTTTTGAGGTTGTAGATTCGGTGAGGAGCTGATGGAGTAGGAATGCGGATACACCCTTCGCAACATCTTATGGTGTTAGTTTCGGTGAGGAGCCTATGGATTCAGGGGAAGATTCCCCCTAAGCGATCTCTTTAGGTGGTAAAGTCGGCGTGGAATCTATATAGTTGTGGTAGGATTCCCCCTACACGGCCTCTTAAGGTGGTGGGGTCGGTGAGGAGCCGATGGATTTGGGGGTGGAAGCCCGCTGCGTGGCCTCTAAAGGAGGTAGGGTAGGTGAGGAGTTGATGTAGCTGGGGCAGATGCCCCTTGCATGACCTCTTAAGGCGGCATCATCGGTGAAGAGAAAATCGAGTCAGGGAAGGATGCCCCTTGGGCAGCCTCTTAAAGTGGTGGGGTTGGCGTGGAGCCGATGGTATCAGGGTTAGATGCCCCCTCTACGAACACTTAAGGTGGAATGGTTGGTGAAGAACCGATGGAGTTGGGGGGTGGATGTCCCCTAAGCATCCTCTTTAGGCAGCGGGGTTGGCATGTAGCCGATTGAGTTTGGGGTGGATGCCCCTGCATTTCCTCTTAAGGCGGTGGAGTTGGCAAGAAGGCATTGGAGTCTGGGGAGGATGCCCCCTGTGCAGCCTCTTAAGGGGGCAGGGTCAGTGAGGAGCTGTTGGAGTTGAGGGGAGGATTCCCCCTGTGCGGCCTCTTAAGGCGGAGGGGTCGAGAAGGAGATGATGAAGTCAGGGGGAATGAACCTTGCATGACCTATTAAGGCGGTGAGGTCGGCGAGGAACCAATGGAGTTGGAGTAATTCCCCCTATGTAGCCTCTTAAGGCAGACATTTCGTAGAGGAGTTGATGGAGTCAGGGGTGGATACCCCCTATTCCGCCTCTAAAGGTGACAGGGTCAGCGAAAAGCCGATGAAGTTGGGGGGTGGATGCCCTTTGTGCGGCCTCTTAATGCGATGGGGTCAGGGAGGAGCTAATGGATTCGGGGGGAAGATTCCCCCTTCACGGCCTCTTAAGGTGGTGGAGTCAGCAAGGATACATTGGACCATAGTCTTCAAACACTCTATGGTACTCATCATCTCACATATGAATGAGAAGGGATTCACATGGGTGATGCCACAATTTTCCCGGCATACTTTGTCTACTCACTGTTGAAGGAGAAGAGCTTCATGTCGGGTTCACCATTTCTATTTCTGATGCTCTATCTGGGGCACACATACTTCTTTCTAGGTTGTGATGATTGTTTCCCCAAATTCCCACTTTCCAAAGGTTGGCAATACCCATCCCTTATTCATGGACTTTTTCTCTATGATCGAAATGGGATTATGGGATTTCAATCTCTCCTTCTGTGGATTCCTACTCGGAACACTTTACCTAGTCTAAGTCCCCCTTAAATATTTTGGTTGTGGATCGTGAATCTCATTCTCAGTGCCACATATTTGTGGATGCCGATTAATTACTCTACTTCCATCTAGACATTCCATGGGGTCGTGACATGGTATCAACCTTCAGTCGGAGTATATAACCACATCAGGCATATCAGGGAATCTCTGGACGTGTGGACATTGTAGGAAATGTATTCTTCCTCATAAGAGGGAATCTCTAGGGTTCAGAACCCAAGGAATCCCATGTCAAATAGAGGGAATTTTATTCCTTGGGCATGTCTCTGAGTTTTTCCTTAGCTTCCCATGTTTAAAACAGGGTATGATGCAAGGTTAACGTCTAGCAAAGATGATTACTCCAAAATCATGTCTTCCGAGGTTTTCCTCAGGAATCATTTATTCAACATGAGGTATGTTGTGAGTTTAACATATTGTATTGACGAAATAAGACTAATCAGAACATCCCATAGAGATAGATCATATTAGTACATCCCTAGGAGGGAACACCGTGAAGGTTTACTAGATTGATGGACCAGAACACCCAATGAGGACAGATCTGAGGTGGTGTGTCCCATAGAGGGAAGAGATCACATCGTGAAGGATGATTTGGACACCACTGAGGGAAGATCTGAATTATTTCACCCCAAAATGAGGGACAGCAGGGTTTACCATTGGTTGGGATTGATCCTCGTGGAGGTTTCCTACATACCATGTGTAGACTACCGGGATCAAAACCCACGTAGTATGATGGGGTGATTAATTGGGGTGTACAAAAATGACAACAACCAGAATACAAACTAGGTGTTATGAATGGATTTAGGCCCATAATATTAGGGATGATATTGGTTGAATGATTATGGATTGTGTAGGTATTAATAATGGTTAGCTATGAGAGGGAATGGAGTGATCCCACTAGGATGTGGCAGACCAGGTAAGAATCAGGATGGATGATGGAGAGTTGAATGAAGTGGATGGGGAAATGAGATAGAACCATCATGAAGGTGATTGTGGTGTTAATTATGAACCATAGAGAGGATTTCTACATATCCTTGTTTTAGGGAATCAAAGTCCACATTGTTCAGTGAGGTGATGGGACACTTGAGGAGGTGGGCTATGAGAATGGATTCATGGGTGAGGATATTGAATCAGGGTGAGCAGCGAGGACACCGACCTGATGGCATGATGGGGCTTACGCACATTTAGTATCCCATGTTGGTATAACGTTGGTGGGGAATACTAGAGGTGTGGGTACCAGAAGGGGACAACAATGGATTACAGATGTTTGAGTGTAATGGCTTACCGATGATTGGGGTTGGCAATGCCTTACCGCTAAATGGGGTTCACAAAGGCTTAATGCTCATCAGGGAACACAGTGGATTACTGGTGATCGAGGAACACAATGGATTACCATTGATCGGGGAAGACAAAACCATACCATTTATTGGAGAACACAATGACATATTTCTGATCAGCGAACAGAACAACATACCATTGATTAGATTTGGACCTCAGGGAGGCTTCCTATGTACCCATTCATGGATACAAGGATCGAAGCCCATATAGTTTGAATGGGTATAGTTTAGTGTCTTGCGGGGTGAAAAGGGGCATGTAGTTTAACATCATGGAGGACGAGGATAGACCGGTGTGAAGTGGTCGATACTGACGGGTGTTGGGATTGAACCTCAAAGAGGCATCATATGTACCTTGCCTTGGCAAGGATCAAAGTCCCCATATTTCCATAGGGATATAGGTGAAAAAACATGAAGGGGGTTGGGACCAATTGGTGTTGGTCTTGAACCTTAGGGAGTCTTCCTACATACCTTTCCTTGGTAATGATCATTGTCCTCATAGTTTGGAATGGTGTGGCTAACTGACATGAATGGGGTTTGGACCAAAAGCTGTTGGGAATGAACCTCAGGGAGTTTTCTTATGTTTCTATCCTTGGAAAGGATCAAATTACTCCTAGTTCTTTATTTTTTACGAGCTTAAATGCTAAAGTGGCCTAGGTAGGATAACATAGTCAATGCTTACTACTCTAAGACAACATGAGTCAAGCTCGGTGTGAGAAACAAGAGGCATCAAGGAACTGATGATCATGGGCCAAAGGTGAATCCATTAAGGGTGGTGAATAGGGCTTACACAAGGAAAAAACCCCGATGCCACTATGGAGCGGCAATGGTCAATGAGGCTTACAGAAGTAAGCGACCCGAGTGCCACTATGGAGAGACAATGATGAATGCGGCTTATGCAAGGAAGATTCCTGGGTGCTACTATGGAGTGGCAATGGTTAATGGGGCTTATGCAAGGAAGCTACTCGGGTGCCTCTGTGGAGTGAAAATGGTCTATATGGATTAGGCAGGGATGGTTCCTAGGTGTCGCTTTGGAGAGGCAATGGTGAATGAGTCTTACACATGGAAGATTCCCCGGTGCCAAAATGGAGAAGAAATGGCGAATGGGGATTTCACATGGAAGTTATCCGGGTGCCGCTATGGAGAGAAAATGATGAATGGGGCTTATGCCGAATAGCAGCCTATAATGTCTTCCCCATGTCTAGCCATAAGGGAATCCTAGCTCATGGGTGGATTTAGGAATTTAATTGAAGCCTACAACTATGCATTAGTTCACAATAAATATAATGCCAATGGAATTAGAATCAGTCCAAATAAAGGGAGATGAAAAGTGTAAATCACATGCCTGACATTAAGAACATAGTGAGGGTGGTGTGATGATGGAGGATAACTGTTAATCGTGTTTGAAACACAACATCCAAATCAAGTTAGCCTGAAATGTGGACAAACAAATGAGGGTCGAGTGTTGACTGTGTTTGAAAAATAGGACCAGACTCGAAGTGTCATCCTAATTCTTCTAGGGCATTGGCCTAGAATGGTAGGTGAGCCAAGGCAGCATGGGACTAGGCTGTTAAGGGGTCACCTTAGCCATGAAAGAGTATGAGGATCTGAATGGTTGATAAGAAAACCATGAGGTGGAATGATGGAACGTTTGAATGGATTCCAACGATCTTAAATTTATGCCACTATAATCATGGAATAAAGTATCTTATTATTGTATCATAAGTCGTCTCTAATTTGGAATAAGAGGAATCCTGTTATTTAATGATACTACATGATACATTTTAAAGTCATGTAGTGAGGACTATTCTCATATTATGCTTAGAACATAAGGAATCTCTTATTTGGAGTAAGTTTCATCCTATTTTGTCATATAAGGTGTATTATAGTTTATAGTCATGTATAGAGGACTGTTGGGAATAAAGTGCATAGAAATGGTTGGTGATTGGACTTACGCTAGGGAGGCCCATTCTAGTGGATCTTGATATAGGAGTCGGTGATAGGGTTTGGATGAGTTTCTTGAGGAATGGTCTGACTCAAGGTACTCAGGGAAATGATTATTAGAATCTCAACTCACAACATTTTAAGGGGATCTAGAGGAATATGTATTCGAAAGGTATTTCATGGAGTTTATTGGAGTATCTCAAATCATGGTATTCTATAGGTGGAAGGTGGCTACGCATAGGGGCATAATAGAAAATACTAACATCGCAGCCTGAAAAGTTCATGGTGCGACTCTCCATTTTTCACGGGGGTCAGTGACGGAAGAAAAGGAATCATCCCAGAGGTGTGGGACCGTAGCATGACAGTGATCCCGAGCGGTGGTGCGGGGGCACAACTTCCACATTATGGACCGCTGTGCACGATGTTAAGAACTTTGAAAAAGATAGGACCTTGAGAATTAGCTTCATAGAGAAAAAAACTCACGGATAATGGGGTCTCATGAAGAAGTGAGGATCATAGAGAAAAGGGGCTTGTGGAGCCAAGCGGCTCACAGTGCAAAGGCTCTTGCGGAGTAAAGAAGCTCCCGGAGAAAAGTCACCTCTAGAGCCAAGAGGTTCATGGAGAAAAGGGAATCACATATCAAAGTGGCTCCTGGATTAATGGGACATGCGGAGAAAAGATTCTTGTGGATCAAAGGCTCTTGTAGAGCCTATAACAACCAGAAAGAGCTCCCTCTTTCACAAAGGGATGAGCACTTTGTGAACGACATCACTTCGTGGAGCTTTGGAGCACTGCAAAATGGGAGATCAGCCGCCAAATGGGCGGCATGACCATTCTTATGAAGGGGGTGATCTAGGTATTTATAGGTGATGGAGGTTGGCTAAGCACGCCGTGGAGCACAAATGTGAGCCGTGAAGTTAAAATGACGCTGTTAAGGACATCGCGCTCTGCAACAGGAGGGAGTTTCCTCATGTTTCTCATAATCTTGGAGTTGACCATATTTAGACTTCATGGCACTCATGGTAGATCAGGTCATATTCCCTCAAGTTCTTTGTAAATGTAAAGGCTACCATTATGGGATTTGTGGTGCTCGCAGAGGCTCCGGTCATGTTCCATCTACTCCGTGATCGTAGAGGGAGCTTTGAGAATGGGCTCTACGAACTAGTTTTCCAGCCCAACTTCTAATGTCCATAACTCCTAAACTATTACTCCATTTAGGATCTACAACATGTCAAATCAAAGCTTGTGAAATGGACTATGATTTTGTATCATGTATGAAAGCATTTCAAATATATTGGGGACACATTTTCTAGTGACAACACATACATTAATGAATTTAATTATACTTCTAAATGTTTTCATATCTGATTTGAAGATATAATAAAAGGGTATAGTTGTTTCTACAATACTGGTGATTTTTTTGTATACAATAACGTGCATAACAATTTTATTTACATTTAATATCGTGTATAAAAGGTTTACTACTTATTGGTAATGATATCCCACATTTTCATTCTATAACGGAATTAATTGAAATGAAATTCTTAATGAAAGACATGTGTGAATTATCCTTCATATTGGGTATGAAGATATATACTGATAGATGAAATATGGTTCATGAAATGAGTGAAAACGTATATATTAGTAAAGAGATAAATAATTTTATAATTGAGAACACCAAGAAAGGGGACTTAAAATTTTTTTATGGAACAAGTCTTAGGAGTATTAATCAACCTTTTACATAGTTTTAAATGATAAAAATGATTACTTTTGAATATTCTATAAGAATTATCATTTGTTTTGTGTTGTTTAATCAAATTGATGCCTATTATTCATTAATTTTAATAAGTATATACCAATCGATTTCTAGTGAGATTCAAAGGTTATGTATAAATAATCTCGTTATATATTTGAGAGGAAATAATGATAGATTCTTAGAATTTTAAGGTTATTATAAGGTCATTATAAATTATAACAATAATTCTATTTTAATATATAATAATGATTATATTAAATCTCAATCTGATTTTTTGTTTTTCCTCAATGGTGGATGTATTAGTTTTATGAATTCTAAACAATCCACCATGACAGACTAAAAAAATTATAGAATAGTGTGTCATTGTATTATATGCTATGAAGGGAGTTTCTTAAATCAAGAATTTAATCAATAATATTTGGTATGATCATAAAATTAGGGGGAAATTGATATTTTATCTGACCACAATGGAGCTATTATTCATCCTCAGAATCCTTATCCACACCGAATGATTGAACATATCCTTCAAATATACTATCTTATTCAATATATCATTGAGATATGGGATGTAAAGTTATATTTTGAGTGTATAGATGATAATGTAGAATATCCATTTAAAAAACAATAACAAATAAAAATTATAAGGCTCATGTTGAATCTTTAGATATAAATGAAATTAGAGTTTGGATGTCGGGATTAAAAAATTTATCATAGTTTTATAACATTTGTAATATGGATTAATAAATCAATAATTTGTACTACATAAATTATAGGAATAGTGGAAGGATGATATCGCTGAAAAAGTATTACATTAATTTTTCCTTAAGTGTTGATCATTAAACAATATTACAGATTGTGATGATGTGTAAAAATTATCATTTGTAGAATCATGTTTCTAATGAAATATAGACTCAAGAGATAATAACTAAAGATTTACTATCCTAAATGATCCTTGAAATTATGTCACATGGAATTTCATATTATCATTGATATACATTATATTACATACTTATCACGAATCCTAATTAAGTGGGATTTATTATAATATTACCTTATGAACCTTCATACATTGAATCCTTATATAAGCTAGCCTTAAGGTTGAGCTAATGAAGGGTTTTTAGGTATATTTTTGTTCATGTCATTATTAGAATTTAACCAATATGGGATTTTTCCTATTTTATTAAAAGTACAACACAAGGGTCCATGATGAAATTTTACTAATGAAATTCATGGCCATTTTTAGTTGAATGATATGTGTTGTGGTCAACAACATGGATGAATAACATGTGATGTATTCATTCATACTGATTATTCTATCCCATATAATCTCCAATGTATGAGATGAACAATACTTGTTTGACATGTAACAATTATCATGGTAAATAAATGTCTTGTAATAGGGGATTATATAAACATGAAGATGATGTATGTGGTAAATTGTGTGGTGGAATTATTTATAAAGATAAATAGGAGTGTTTTATCCATATCAAACTAGGCCCCATTATTATTTGAGTAGTACTAATGTTTTTCACAAGGAAAAACTGTTCTTATAAATTTGGATTTGGGAATTTATAATTAATTATCATTAATACACAATTTGGTAGTTCAAGACATATATTTATTGAATAAGGATTTATCAATGTTATATTTTATTTCAAAAAAAAAATTTAGACAATGATAAATATATTCAATGAAGGATGGATGGATTTAAAAAGTGTTTTGAGGTTTTTAAAAACATTATTAACATTTTAGTAAAAGTTGTTAATTGATAAAAAAAATATTCCCTAAATAATCGTCCACTGAGTAATGAAAGTTATCATTCCATGTTTAATGATTTATTATGGCACAAAATACTATTTTATTATGCATGTGGTAATGATATGAAACATCATTCCAAAAATTATTCCAGTGCGATTATCAATTATATTTAGACTGAAAGACATAGTCAGATAATATATAGACCTAAAATATACCTTGAAATGGTTTCAATGTATATATTAATTTGAGAATGAGGAATAATTATTTATTCCATTTCATAAAATTTTTTATATTTCAAACATGTATGGGAATATAAATTTGAGGCATGATTCATATAAAAGAATGTTATTGATATGTGTGAGATGAATTAAGTGGTTACAAATCCATCTAAATATATCTCAAAAATTTGATTCAATTTTTTCCTAGAGGGGGTAATAGTACAATATTTTGAAAAAATAGTTTATATTGAAATATTTTATAATTCTACTGGCTATTGGATTCCATTGGAAATAGGAACCCATTGGTTATTTTTAAAGGGAACTCGGTCAGACTCAATTCTAAAGAAGAAATTAATCATGGATTTTAACATGCACATGGATTATAATTTTATAATATATTATTTTTAATTTTATATTGAAAGGATGTTCTGTATTATAATTCATGTTTTATTCAACTAGAAATGACCATTGATATATATTATGAATCCTATTATTTTCCCCCTATTTATCAATGATTTCATTGCAAGGTATGGAACATGATTCTATTATTCGTGAACGGCCATTAGTGACTCTTTGGGGAACCCTTATAAATAACATTTGATGGTTTCTAGAAATGGGTAAATGTTTAATATGATGCTTCAATGATAATTTTATATGGTGATGACATGTTTTTTTAGGTATTGTTAATTTCAATTAATGGTTAATTTATCTTACATTTTATGGACAACTATACAGATCATTTATTTTATTGTAATAACTACTGTATACCGGATAACATGGTTTCACCATGGAAATAATTATATTGTATCAATGATACATGAGTTAAATTCTATTCATGATATGTGGTTAATTAGAAGGTTGTTTGAAATTTTACATATTTTCATAGAAACATTTCACTATTTATTTTTTGGAGTTTAGTTGGTGTTTGGATTAACAGTAATCTCCCTTTAATCCAACATGAAAAATGGGGGTTTAAAACACATTGGGCGCATGTAATATAGTAGTACAACAGCGGTACTATAGCATCTATGGCACTTTTGCAATGATGAGCACTGTAGTGGAGGCAGGACTCTGTAGTAGTGGAAGAAAACTATAGCAGTGGCAGGTACTATAGCAGAACTATTCATAGAACGGGCCTTGAGCAAAAAACTTTTGTCTTTCGGGCCATGTTATGGGATATATGCCCACTGTTTCTTCAGGTTATGTAATATGCCTCCCTCTACACAGTTTGAAGAGGAATTGTCATTTCTTTAATAATAAAACATGGCTTAGGCCCCAAATCTTTAAAAATATTACTTTATTTTGTGGAGAATTACACTATTTTTATGTACAGATGATAAATTTCAAGGATCTCTGAAATTATGTGTTAAATGAGATTCACACATTCAGAATATATCATGAATTTAATAGTGGTATATAGGGGAATATGGTTTATTTTGTTATATTTTTTGAGAGTATCATTATTTATGTGTCTTGTGGAGGAGATGTCTAATTGTGGGAATTTTTTTTCAAAAGGTTAAGTTCCTATTGATTTGTGATTTGAAACTATATTTTACTTTATGAAAATTATTTATCTATATAACTTAGAAAAAATAAATATATTTCCATTATTTTCTTCGAAATATTTTATATTTTTTTTGAAGTTTATATTGATTATATCATTACTCATTCCTTCCACATATTTGATATAAATTTTTTATAGGGTCCATACTCATGAGATTAAAGTTGGGAAGATCAATTTTAGTGGATTGTTTCATTTAGTGGGAAAAACATTTCATGCATTTTTCTGTTTTATTCATGTATCATTATTTTATTTTTCTATTCTGAAATTTTGATTTTTGTGTTAGTGAAATTGGTTTTTTATAGTGCCAAAATAAATTAAAAAATGTTTTTAGTTGCTTAATTTTGTCACCAAAGAGTGTTTTATTGAAAAATATTATTTTATATTGAGAATAAGAAAAAATTAATTTTCATCAAATGTGACACAATATTTCTATAAAACTTCATGAATTAATGATATATTTACCTTAAAATTAATTCAATCTTTTCGATATCTTTCCATACACACAACCCTGAGTTTAAAAGAAATATAAAATAGTATATCACTATAATATATTGATTAAAGTGGAAAATATGAATAGAAATAACTAAATTATACAAGCTTTATATTTTAAACATGTATTAAATTAATTCATTGGTTATAAATTATTTTTAAATTAAGATAAAAATCATTTTAAAGTAAATGAAATGTTTTTCTGAAAACTATTTTGATGTGTGGAATGTGTTTTTATCTTAATAAATTTAATTAATAACTATTAGTGAATTATTTTAATAAAATTTAAATATTTTATATTCAATTATAAATTTTATCATTCATATAGTTTTTTTTCGTAGAATAATATAAGAATAATCCCAGATTTATACTTAAAAATTGTGTTTTTTCTAAAAATAGGTTTCATAATGTTTTGAAAAATTATTTTAAATTTGGTTTTGGAAAATTTAAACTAATTTATTTGAAAAATGGATTCCATTTTTTAAATTAGAATAATTAATATTAGGTATAAATTTCAAATTAATGTTTAGTCATAAAGAATAGTGAGGATTAATTTCTCCAGTGAAGGTTAAAATGTGATTACTAGGGATTAAACTAATAATAGAAGGGTTAAAATGAGAAGAATGATTTATATTTTATATTTTTTGTCTCTATATGTAAATTATTGCATATCAGGTTCATTAATGGACCATTTTGGAGCCATATGGGGTGCACCAAACCTGGATATAATTTATTCTTTTAAAAAATCCCAATAGCATCCTTCCCTTATTTTGGAATGGGATCCCCCTCTCATGTCCTATAAAAACATAAAGATACCTTTAGTTTAGACATGAACTAACAAATAATTTCCTTCAATCCCATTATAGGAAATATAGTTATTGGATTGATCAGAAAACCATTTGATAAAGGCATTTGGTATAAAATTTAAAAGGTTCCCCATGGAAGAGGTATAGTTCTTAATGATTCGTCTTTATTTTATTTCATCCTATACCCCATTAAAATATTATAAAACTATGATAAAATATTAAAAAACTTATATTAATTATGCTAATTTTTTATTTTGGTAAGAGAATAACCCTTTTTCATCCCCTCTTTGATAAAATGGTTTAATAAATCATTGATCGTGTGTACAATGTACTTCCACCTCACGAAATTATGTAATTCCATTTTCACCATGTAACACCCCGAGCTTCCACGATACGCTTCTCATTCAATAATGCAATAGCTTGCATTGTACGCAACTTCGAGTTCTAAAACATCGCGACAAATCAAAGTAGCCGTTATGAATAGTAATAACCACTTTTTAAAATTATAGAAATTTTATATTTCAAAATGGACTTCATTTTTGTATTCCTAATATTGAAATTAGCCTATGTTGAATTTTTTGTAATTTTCTGAGAACTTCAAAATTTTTATAAATAGTGAAAAATACTTAAAACAACTTTTTTAATCAAGATAATTCATAGTGATAAATTATACTATTGAGTGGTTTTAAAGTATAATTAGAATATATTTTTACCATTTTATCCAATGGTGGTCATTAGAATTAATTTAACATTGAAATTGGACATAAACAATTGCCAATCTTTTGATATAAATTGTTTCTTAAAAACACGCTATTTGTTGTGACAGCGGGAATTAATTATAAAATTAATTAATGCAACTAATATGTTTGGAATTTTTTAAAATAGACATCATTTTTGAATTCGTAATATCAATTATAGCTTAGGGTGAAATTTTGGCCTTATTCTGAAAAACGTCAATTTTTGATGAATAGTGAAACCACTAAGTGGTAGTTAAATAACTGATTTTTCGTTTAAATGAAATATTACCACTTCTATGATTTTATTTTCAAAAATCCGACATACATGGTTGTCATTAAGAAGTAAAATGTGGTTCAATGAGATCAAAATAATTTTTTGGTGAATAGTAACTTTTAAGTTCTTAATCGCGATTAGTAGTAATTAGTGTAGTTTAAGGTATAAATAATGCTTTAATAATATGAAATGACCTAGACACATGTCCTACCCTCATTGGTTGTGTCATGGTCGACCAAGACAACCCATGGGTCAACTTGGGGACCCCATGGAGCCACTTTAGTTAGAAAATGACATAAATACCTTTTATTTAATGTTAAAGTAAAAAATGACACAAACATAAAATGTTTTACTAAAACAATTTTTAAGTGGGGTTACACAAGTCCAAATTTTGACTATAAATATACATTCGAAATCTAAAAAGATTTCCTACATCATAGTATTTATTTTATAATTTTTAGACATTAAATAAATTAAATTATTTATGACATCATTATGATGCAGCGATGACCTCATTATTTAACGATTTAAATAAAATGAGAAGATAATGCAAAATCAAAGGCTTACACTTGTCCAAAGCCAATTGGATGAGGAGATTTCGAACCCTTATCACCTTAGCCTCGAATTATATAAGTGTGGGACCTTTAGAATCCGAAAAGCATTGTGAAATAATGTAACATTTCAATCTTTCCAAAAGTGCCCCTCCTCTCCACTTATAAAAGGCCCCCTCCTCTCCCACCTCATTTACACTTTCAAGCCATTTGGCTCGGCCAAAATCTGCCCAAATACTCTCCCAACATTCCTCCCTTACTCATAGATGCCTAACTGTGGGCAGAACTCTTCCCAAGGAAGCCTTTGGCTCAAATCAAAAAGAGTTACCCGATTTTGAGGTAATGTCTTTTCTAATGTTGTTTTGTTTTATTTTTCTTCTCCAACCCCCTAAACTCTTTTTATTCATTTATTTTGTAACAACAACAGTATCCTCAATATACTAGGATGTTTTTATAAGAAGGATTCGAGCTACACTTACACACACCTACATCTAATGGTTAAAGAACATACGGTTTCTGTGGATGGCGAATTTCTGCCTCACGAAACGATGATTGTTAAACACTCATATAACACCTCCAAAGGTGGCCATTAAGATGTCACTATTTTTATATATGATATATAATATGTTTATGTTTTACTTATGCTTCTGTATTTCTCATTTATGGCATACTTTATGATTTCCATTATGGGTAAAACGCGATAATTTCATTTTAGGAAGTGCGGACTACCGCCCCCTCAAAGTGATTTGAATCGTTAATGCCATATGTGGGATGTATAAAGGATGGATTAAATGGTATTATAAAATATACTGGAATTATATTATACATTTATATCATTATGATTTCATTCCATTAAATATGAAATTGAAATGAAAGTAGCGTTCATGCGTACGTACGGCTTACCGTCTCCATGAACGGTGCATTTCATTTCTTACCTTTAAATGTTACGTAATATTATAAATGAATGTATATACTGTATATATATGATATATATGATATCTACATCATTAATATAATTCTGGATATAATGGATATTTCACCACATGAACAACTTATAATTATAAGAAGTTTATTGTTGACTCAAGTACCAAAGATCGACAAAACGACCGTTATTAACTTAAATAATTACATAATGTTCATATCATTGTAATAAGTGATATAATAAGGATAATGATATTGAAAATGGTTCTTAATAAGGTATATATTAACTCTAGTTTATTATTCAGGAGGTTAATGAACGGTTGAGTCAAGTCAGACACGAGGTAAGGGAACTTCTTAACCCAATTTCCATTCTTTGGGTTAATCTCCCACTTTCAAATTATGTCATGATGTTATTATGTACTATTTTGTATTTTTAATTTCTTTATGTGTACCTATAGTGAATACACATAATATATCTATTTTATTTTAAAAATGATCTTTTTAAGGACTTCGTCTCAATCTCCTTTCATTGAGGCATATTTGGTTTTATACACAATTTTCTTTTATACGGTGTATAAACCCCTTTGACTTTTACGATTATTCAAAAGGAACCTTTTTATACAAAGCGTTTTGATAAACGACAAAAGGGAATGTTTTTCTTTCTGTACTTATGCGGCGACAACGAATTCTCCGCCGCCGTGACCATTATTTGAGTTTCGGCTTCCTCTATAAGCCATCTTTTTTTTAATGAAAAATAAATACAAAGTTTTAACTTTCTTTTATTTTGGTATTGAAAATGGTTTTGAAAGCGTTTTTATTATATCAATGTGCTATATTGATATCTTGTGATTGAAATGTGGAAATGTTATGTTTCCTTTATGCATGTTTTATGTGACACAATTATGTTATGGTTTATGATATGTTTAAACCTATTCATATGAGGAATGCATTGGACTTAATAAGTGACGGGTGGAGCCCGCTATAGCTCCTCGATGCATCGGCAGGTCTCATGAGACAAACTAGTGTCTTGGCACGAGGCCTTGACAAAATCTTATTTGTGGTCTTGGCACGAGGCCCTGACTACGTGGTTATGATAGTCTGGCATTATGCATTCCATCATTATGAAAGTGGTTATTGATATTGCATGTGATTATTCGACCAGTAGAATATCCATGTGAAGAAGTAAATGGAATTATCTCATTTTACTTTTGCCATATTATGTTGATGTTCAAGTTTAAAAGGCTTTTGTTTTAGTTATACATTGACTTAAATGTTTATGTTTATTTATGAAAGCTTCCGCAATATTGTTATCCTTACTGAGCATCTGAGCTCACCCCTTTCAATGTTTTAATATTTTCCAGGATGTGAAGAAGTATTTTATGAATGACCTGCAGGGATAGTCAGAAGAGGATATGAGTGTGGACTATGGAGACTTTGTTATTGTAGTTTTTCACTTTATGATGTAATGTAACGTTTACGAATGTATCTAGTGTTTCCAAGGCTACTAAACTAATCGGTCTTTCGAGACTTGATCTTTTGTGATCATGCCAATGTTACGAAGTAATGCACCGACTCTGGGTAGCTGGGGTCGGGGCGTTACAGTTGGTATCAGAGGCAGTTTAGTACTAACCTTGGAAGCTAGATTTAGATAAACTCTGATTAGAGCACATAGCCCAAAGCTAGACTTTGAGGATTAGTATAGAAGAACTTACTAGAATTTTGGTATTATAGAGATGTTATGACTTTTCCGAGCAATACATCCCTGTCTGGATACGAGCAGGTAGAGGCGGCTCTGGCACAGATGTACCTAGGGGTAAAACCCGAAAACACCGCTTTGAGCTAGACTCGAACGGGAACTGGTGCACGACAACGGGCCTTGTTGCACTCTTGGTTACGACACTCCCGGGGGATATGCTTAGGATAATTCACATTTTCTTTACAAACCTCTATGAAGGGTTATGAGTATATACTTCCTAAATGAAAACATTATTTATGATTATGGATTATATCCATAAATAGTTCAATTTATTATAAGTGTTTTCATGTTTGTTATTATGTATTTCGATTCATAAACTAACCTAGTTTATGGCATTATATAGAAATGGCGCCCAGTAGAAGGAATGTGAACTTCATCAATACGTATGATCCAAAGAGTAAGAAGGATCATATCTTTCATGGTATTAAGCCAACATTTAGAAGGCAAATATTCTCCCATGTGTTATCAACATATGAAGAAATAGTATCATGTGTTAATAAGATAAGTAGAGAATTCTCTGAGTCTTATGGATTTGAAGGGATGAAAGAGAAGAAAAGGATGGAAGAGAGTATGATGGATAAAGGGATGAGGGAAAAGAAGAATTTTCCATTATGTGATAATTGTGGGAAGAATCACCCTGGTACTTTCCTAAAAGGAATGGGAGTTTGTTATAAATGTGGAGAAAAGGGTCACCAGGCTCGTGATTGCAAGGGAAAGAAAGAGGTTGTCAAAGTTGAATGCTACAATTGTAGAGAAATGGGTCATTATGCAAATGAATGTCCTAAGCGTCAGGGAAACTTACCTCAGAAAAGGCCAAGGGATCAAGGACAATCTTTTGCTGTTACTACAGATGAAGCAGAATAACTAATGTATTGGTGCTTTTGGACTCAAGGATTATATTCTGGTTATAAGAATAATGTAATTTATATATATGGATTGTACTGCAGTACTTTTTGATTTCATTAAGGTTTTAATATGATTAAGGTAATCATATTTTTAGTATGTGACAATAAGAGAATCTTTACTTTGTTTGGGGAATCTGATAAATTGATTTTGGAATTAAGAGACCTTTTAGAGAAAGTCTGGACAGAGGTATTTTGGATAACTATAAAGGTTGGAGTGGATTAAGTTGAACTGTGGATAGTATTGTTTAAGGTTAAAACATTTATGAAGATTATTTTTGGAATAGTATAGAACTATATTTTTAGGAAAAGGACAACCTGCAAGGTGGGGAATAACCCGTCGCGTCGGACAAAGATGCAGGAATCGAACCCACAACCATAGTGTGACAAGCCTTTATTTCCTACCACTAGCCTACAGGAAGTCCCTGATTATTACAAAATAGTTTTACTAATCTAAATGGTATGTGTTAACATTTTGAACCTTATACAATTAGGATAAATAGAATATTTTTGAGTTCTGTTACCATTTGGAGTAAAAGTTGGGTTTGTGGTAAAACTTTATTAACGAATGAAAGTATACATAACAAGTATGTATATTCCCTTACGTTCTTAGTAAATCTCATAAATAAATTCCTCAACATTATAAAAGGTAACTTAAAACAAAAATGTTGTCGGTTAACTTTTCCAACTGGGGATTCAATGACCGTTTAACCAATCACAAGTTTGTGATTTTCTTATGGTTAAACTTTCTCCTAATCCTGTTTTCTATAACTCTCCATCAGACCTTGATGGTTTGTTTTTCTTCCATATCCATATTTTCATAGAATCCTAGAATGGGATATATCGGGTGACCTTTGTACTTATCCTGCTTTCTTTTAATGTTATATATTTATTAACCTTATTTCCGATGTGGGTTTTCCACAAAGGTATTTTCTATTTTCAACCTTTTATTATCAAAGAAAAATTTCAAATTGCGAGGACGCAATTTATTGAAGGAGGGGAGAATGTAACACCCCGAGCTTCCACGATACGCTTCTCATTCAATAATGCAATAGCTTGCATTGTACGCAACTTCGAGTTCTAAAACATCGCGACAAATCAAAGTAGCCGTTATGAATAGTAATAACCACTTTTTAAAATTATAGAAATTTTATATTTCAAAATGGACTTCATTTTTGTATTCCTAATATTGAAATTAGCCTATGTTGAATTTTTTGTAATTTTCTGAGAACTTCAAAATTTATATGAATAGTGAAAAATCCTTAAAACAACTTTTTTAATCAAGATAATTCATAGTGATAAATTATACTATTGAGTGGTTTTAAAGTATAATTAGAATATATTTTTACCATTTTATCCAATGGTGGTCATTAGAATTAATTTAACATTGAAATTGGACATAAACAATTGCCAATCTTTTGATATAAATTGTTTCTTAAAAACACGCTATTTGTTGTGACAGCGGGAATTAATTATAAAATTAATTAATGCAACTAATATGTTTGGAATTTTGTAAAATAGACATCATTTTTGAATTCGTAATATCAATTATAGCTTAGGGTGAAATTTTGGCCTTATTCTGAAAAACATCAATTTTTGATGAATAGTGAAACCACTAAGTGGTAGTTAAATAACTGATTTTTCGTTTAAATGAAATATTACCACTTCTGTGATTTGATTTTCAAAAATCCGACATACATGGTTGTCATTAAGAAGTAAAATGTGGTTCAATGAGATCAAAATAATTTTTTGGTGAATAGTAACTTTTAAGTTCTTAATCGCGATTAGTAGTAATTAGTGTAGTTTAAGGTATAAATAATGCTTTAATAATATGAAATGACCTAGACACATGTACTACCCTCATTGGTTGTGTCATGGCCGACCAAGACAACCCATGGGTCAACTTGGGGACCCCATGGAGCCACTTTAGTTAGAAAATGACATAAATACCTTTTATTTAATGTTAAAGTAAAAAATGACACAAACATAAAATGTTTTACTAAAACAATTTTTAAGTGGGGTTACACAAGTACAAATTTTGACTATAAATATTCATTAGAAAGCTAAAACTATTTCCTACATCATAGTATTTATTTTATAATTTTTAGACATTAAATAAATTAAATTATTTATGACATCATTATGATGCAGCGATGACCTCATTATTTAACGATTTAAATAAAATGAGAAGATAATGCAAAATACAAGGCTTACACTTGTCCAAAGCCAATTGGATGAGGAGATTTCGAACCCTTATCACCTTAGCCTCGAATTATATAAGTGTGGGACCTTTAGAATCCGAAAAGCATTGTGAAATAATGTAACATTTCAATCTTTCCAAAAGTGCCCCTCCTTTCCACTTATAAAAGGCCCCCACCTCTCCCACCTCATTTACACTTTAAAGCCATTTGGCTCGGCCAACCTCTGCCCAAATACTCTCCCAACATTCCTCCCTTACTCATAGAAGCCTAACTTTGGGCAGAACTCTTCCCAAGGAAGCCTTTGGCTCAAATCAAAAAGAGTTACCCGATTTTGAGGTAATGTCTTTTCTAATGTTGTTTTGTTTTATTTTTCTTCTCCAACCCCCTAAACTCTTTTTATTCATTTATTTTGTAACAACACAAGTATCCTCAATATACTAGGATGTTTTTATAAGAAGGATTCGAGCTACACTTACACACACCTACATCTAATGGTTAATGAACATACGGTTTCTGTGGATGGCGAATTTCTGCCTCACGAAACGATGATTGTTCAACACTCATATAACACCTCCAAAGGTGGCCATTAAGATGTCACTATTTTTATATATGATATATAATATGTTTATGTTTTACTTATGCTTCTGTATTTCTCATTTATGGCATACTTTATGATTTCCATTATGGGTAAAACGCGATAATTTCATTTTAGGAAGTGCGGACTACCTCCCCCTCAAAGTGATTTGAATCGTTAATGCCATATGTGGGATGTATAAAGGATGGAGTAAATGGTATTATAAAATATACTGGAATTATATTATACATTTATATCATTATGATTTCATTCCATTAAATATGAAATTGAAATGAAAGTAGCGTTCATGCGTACGTACGGCTTACCGTCTCCATGAACGGTGCATTTCATTTCTTACCTTTAAATGTTACGTAATCTAATAAATGAATGTATATACTGTATATATATGATATATATGATATCTACATCATTAATATAATTCTGGATATAATGGATATTTCACCACATGAACAACTTATAATTATAAGAAGTTTATTGTTGACTCAAGTACCAAAGATCGACAAAACGACCGTTATTAACTTAAATAATTACATAATGTTCATATCATTGTAATAAGTGATATAATAAGGATAATGATATTGAAAATGGTTCTTAATAAGGTATATATTAACTCTAGTTTATTATTCAGGAGGTTAAAGAACGGTTGAGTCAAGTCAGACACGAGGTAAGGGAACTTCTTAACCCAATTTCCATTCTTTGGGTTAATCTCCTACTTTCAAATTATGTCATGATGTTATTATGTACTATTTTGTATTTTTAATTTCTTTATGTGTACCTATAGTGAATACACATAATATATCTATTTTATTTTAAAAATGATCTTTTTAAGGACTTCGTCTCAATCTCCTTTCATTGAGGCATATTTGGTTTTATACACAATTTTCTTTTATACGGTGTATAAACCCCTTTGACTTTTACGATTATTCAAAAGGAATCTTTTTATACAAAGCGTTTTGATAAACGACAAAAGGGAATGTTTTTCTTTCTGTACTTATGCGGCGACAACGAATTCTCCGCCGCCGTGACCATTATTTGAGTTTCGGCTTCCTCTATAAGCCATCTTTTTTTTAATGAAAAATAAATACAAAGTTTTAACTTTCTTTTATTTTGGTATTGAAAATGGTTTTGAAAGCGTTTTTATTATATCAATGTGCTATATTGATATCTTGTGATTGAAATGTGGAAATGTTATGTTTCCTTTATGCATGTTTTATGTGACACAATTATGTTATGGTTTATGATATGTTTAAACCTATTCATATGAGGAATGCATTGGACTTAATAAGTGACGGGTGGAGCCCGCTATAGCTCCTCGATGCATCGGCATGTCTCATGAGACAAACTAGTGTCTTGGCACGAGGCCTTGACAAAATCTTATTTGTGGTCTTGGCACGAGGCCCTGACTACGTGGTTATGATAGTCTGGCATTATGCATTCCATCATTATGAAAGTGGTTATTGATATTGCATGTGATTATTCGACCAGTAGAATATCCATGTGAAGAAGTAAATGGCATTATCTCATTTTACTTTTGCCATATTATGTTGATGTTCAAGTTTAAAAGGCTTTTGTTTTAGTTATACATTGACTTAAATGTTTATGTTTATTTATGAAAGCTTCCGCAATATTGTTATCCTTACTGAGCATCTGAGCTCACCCCTTTCAATGTTTTAATATTTTCCAGGATGTGAAGAAGTATTTTATGAATGACCTGCAGGGATAGTCAGAAGAGGATATGAGTGTGGACTATGGAGACTTTGTTATTGTAGTTTTTCACTTTATGATGTAATGTAACGTTTACGAATGTATATAGTGTTTCCAAGGCTACTAAACTAATCGGTCTTTCGAGACTTGATCTTTTGTGATCATGCCAATGTTACGAAGTAATGCACCGACTCTGGGTAGCTGGGGTCGGGGCGTTACACACCACCACCTAGCAATGTTTGATATAACGATGAAATTAATCTCTATAAATAAATATGAAATTTATGAAATAATTATACGTTTTTAATTATAGTATCACATCTACCTTCTTGTCATAAAATCTATTATAAAATGATAACGTCGTTCGTAATATTGTAAAGAGTACCCCCTCCACAAAGTGATGTGAAATATTTATAATTATATTTTTACATAGATTATAATAAAGACATAATTAATGAATATATATTATATATATGATATAATAATTATCATTATTTTTTAATTATTAATTACCTTAGTTTCTTTCTATATATTAAAAAATGAAAACAACATTCATGCGTACATACAACCCACAAACTCCATGAATGATGTAATTTAATTTTCTATATATAGGTTTTTTAGATGAAGATAAATATAAATATATTTAATACATTATAATAATACCATTATTTAAATCTTGTATATTATGGAACCATGATCAGTTTAAAGGGACCAAAAGTACCAAAACAAAACCTACAAGAAAAATGAAGTAGTTATCTTAAAAAATAGTGATTTCAATAAATAATTGGTAATAAAAAGGTTATAAAAATTTATAAATAAATCATATACGGAATTATATATATTATTATGGATAATTAATAAATTTTTAATTAATATATATTTATTATATTGTATTTTTAGACACATATAATGGAAATCATACCCGAGGTAAAGGATATTCATCTCCATATTATTTATGTTTGACACATGCCTTATACACTACTTGTTTCACTTATGTGTCTTATATAATGACCTTGAATTTATTTTATGATTATTATAATTATAATTATGGGATATAAAAATCCATATATTTTTATATTATTCATGGTGCTTATGATTTAAAAGATACAAAAGTGGTAATGGTTTACTTGACAATCTCCTCATTATTCGAGATAAATTATTCTTAAATTTATATTAAATGAAATTACTAGATCAGTGTATAATAAAACAACTTAATTTTATTATCCTATATTTATTTGTTATTTTTTATTGTAATAGAACCATCTTACTATCACTGGTACATAAAAAGGTTGAGAAACGGTTTTATGACAATCCAACATCATTTTTCTTTTCGATATAAAAATACTTCCCTTATATATCCTTGTTTTTAAGAAAAAATCAATAATGTATATAATATTATATTTTGAATTTTTAAATTAATTTTTACATATTATTAAATTTATACAGAATCGATTAATATGATTGTTTCTGGAATTCACCAAATTAGTTATATTTTTACTATTTATCAAAAATGTGAAAGGAATTGTTGTTTTAACATACACAAAGTGAATGAAATTTTCCACCATAATGACCAATAACTTATTTGATGAATCCATTAAATGTTTAGGAGATTATTTTCAAATAAAAAAATCTACTCTTATCGTGTTAATTGTTAGTTTTAAAAGTGATTTTCAAAGAGAATGTTTTATTTTTATCAAGAATGTTTTTAATTAAATTTTAATTTAATTTCTATTTATATATGACAAAATCCCTTATTTTATATATTATTCACGAGGGATATATTTCATTTATCCCATAATTATTATTTTTCTAAAGGATTTATTATCTATTTTAATGTGTATATACTATTTTGACTTCATTTTCTATATAACACTAGATGGTTTATGGCTATATTTATTGATTGGGAAATGTATTAACATTTCATTTTCTATTTTTTTTCAATAAATTTTCTTTTGTGGATTATTATTAATATATTTCATATGAGGAAATAATTAAACTTAATAAGTTATGATAAATTCCCTTTATTGATCCTAGACGCATGAGTAGGCCTCATGTCAAAACTTTCTTTGGAATACGGCTGAGGCCTAATTCATTTATATAATATTCATTGATACCAGACATTGATGGTATTTTTAAGATGTATGGAATTTGGTATTACCTAATTTTGAGATCAGATATTTATTTTCATATGATTATTTTATTAGATATGATATCCATAGACACGTTTCATTATCATTTGATTATTTATATTAAATTATTTGATCATAATTTATTTTTACCATAATTTTCTTTGTTCTCACGTTATTGATTAAATGAAACACATTTTAGATTTTTTAGGTTTCCATATTAATTATCACCAATGAACTCATGATATATTCTTCTATACTCATACACATATAGAGAATCTAATCTTACCCCTTTATTATGTTCCCTTTCCCCTAGATGTTAGGAAATATTTTATGATTAATATGTAGGGATATGCTAAAATGAATGGTAACATTATCCATGAAGATAGAATGATGTATTTTATGTTTTAAAATTTAATTTAAAATTCATGTATTTTTATAGTTTTCCAATACTACAAAACTATATGGTCATTTGAGATGTGATAACTTGTATCTAGTACCAATGTACTAAAGTAACCACCATCATTGGGATGGTAGGGCCATGTTCTTTACATTTGGTATTAGAGAATGATTAGTAGTAACCATAGGAATATGATTTAGGATAAAATAGATGAGGGAATATATCCCTATAAATTAATCTCCTGAAAATTATATTTTTAGGGTGACATCCTAATGTTTTTTAAGGTATATAATATAAGGTTTTCCTAGAAATACATCTCGGTATATATACTAAAAGTTGGTGTGGGTCTAGAATAGTTGTACATTGGGGTAATACATTTTAAAATGGTGTATTGGGATTTGAATCTATCTTCTCATAGTGCATGACAACACGTATTGATGAACATCTAGTTTTACACTCATTTGGTTTATGATTGGGTTAACTCTAATTTTCATTACAAATAATTATAAAGGATTTAACTATATTGTTAGGATATAAGAATTTTACAAAAAAAACCATGTTTATGATTTAATATTTAGGTATTGAAACAACCCAAGTACTGTTTTTGTAAAAAAAATTCATATATTCATTAGTTGTATATTATAGAGTCATATTTATAATAAAAGTTTTAGATAATTTCTCAGTCAAAAGGAAGAAATCTTTATTTCCATCCAAATTGGGTTTTTTACATTATATGGGATCACATAAAATCATTATTCATAATTTATATAATTTTTCATTTGATAAAATGATATTATTTTTTGAATTTGACATTTAAATATTATCTTAGGATTAAATTTTAATGAATTTATAAAAATATTTATTTTTAAATGTATATTGAGAAATATTGATTTTTATTGAAAATTCAATTTTTTTTTAATATTATAAATGAAAAATTCTATTTAGAATTATTATTAAAATTTATTAATTAATTTTTAATTAAAATAATCCAATTATATTTTTTTATTTTATTTTTATACTTCAATTCAGTATAAAAACATCTTATTGGTAAAAGAAATTTTTTTTAGTTTAATTTTAAATTAGATTCTTCTACTAATGTGTTTTAAATTTTTAAAAATTGATTATATATTTGGAATCAGTAGTAAGAAATCATCAAAATATATCACTTTTATTCTGATTCAATTTGAGTTGTAGAATAGTAGTATTTTTTTCCATGATAAAGGGAAAACTAGGTAATTGATGTTAAAATAAAATGATAAGAACTATAAAATGATCCTAAAACATACATAAATTTTATTTCTTTAATTTATATAGTCCATAGTCATCCCAATTTACAATATATGGTATTTTCCCACTATTATGTTAATATAAATTTATAATATTTTATGTAAAGGAATGTACAAAAATGTACTACTTGTTTTTAATAAATAAAATATTTGTAAAATATAGATAAAAAGAGGATATTTTCTATAATAAAAATTATTTTAAATGATAAATTATTTTTATTCATCATGGTAATTTTATTAGTTTCTAGTTAATAAATAACTACAAAAAATTCGTCAATATTACTGACATAATAAATATTCAATTAATGAAAAAATAAAATAAATGATATAAAAATATTAAAAATTGTATACTTTGAAGGAAATAAGGAAGCCAAATAAATATCTATATAAAAATAAAATTATTTGGATGTATTTAATGATTTTATTAAAATAAATTTTTTTATTGATGTTATATAAGTCAAAGTAATTGAATAGTTAAAAAATTGACATTATTGATATTTTATTGAAATAATATTTTATTAAATGATATAAAATTACTCAAAATACTATATTTATAAAAGTTATTAAGATGTGATTTAATATATCAACCATGGTACATTGTTGAGATGTTTACAAATTTATAGTAACTATCTTGACCCTCAAATTTTAAAAAACCTTGTTTTCATCATAAGTGAAAAAATGGTCAATGAAGGGTTCAAACAAACAATAGGGGTAAAAATGTAATGAAAATTGGTCTGCGTAATATTTTATGAGATTATTTAGAATCAAAAACATATTTAATATTATAAATTTGGATCCTTTTGGGAATAAATGTTAATTTATATTAATTTATGTCAATTTAATAAACTATATCCATCTCCATCCTCCACCAAAAGGGATATAAAATCATCGCTCATGTGTACGGTAGAGTACCTCCTCACAAACTGACATAATTCATTTTCCATAATTATATACGATGAATCGTAATAACAATAGATTTAATATATATATATATATATATGATATTAATGAAATAGTTATCATTAATAAATTATAATAGAACATTTACTTTCTTACCTTTCTATTCACTAAAAAAAAATAATGTCGTCCCTACGTATATGTGGACCACCACCACCACCACCATGAAGCGATGTTATTGATTATTCATCACCACATCACATGGATGTTATATATATGTATGTTTAAAAAATTAATATAGTAATTAATATATTACAATAATTATTTATTGATAAAATTATACTTACTATATTTACATAACGATCATTGAAAAATGGAAACGTTAGTCTTTCATACGTATGTCCTACATTGTCCATGATTGTACCCTAGTTCAATTTTCATAGTAAAAATCCACCATTTGTTTCAAAAGTATAATTGATGTATAAATTTTTTTAATTATGACATGTTTATTATTATTTATATAATTGAATAATGACCTCCTGGACCCTATTCAGCCTATCGAATTCATTTTTGACATATGTACTGAATATCATCAAAACAAAAAATTTGAACTTAAATGACTAAGTAATTTTTTATAACATTGTATTAAGTTGTATAAAAAGTATAATAAACTTGATAAATAATCATAGCAATGTAAATAATTAACATATTTTTATTAATCAGTAATATAATGTATATACCTAATGAGTCGGACTCAAGGTAAGAGACATTTGAAAAAAAATCTCTTTTAAAAGTTTCTATAAAAAAATATATTTTTCTTCTATATCCATATTTTCAAAATAAATTTTTAAACACATTTATATAGATATAAATGATTTATAGTGGAAAATTTATCTTTATTTTTGAAACTATTTCAAATGATTTCTTAAGGAATCATTTATGGAATGTTTTAACCTTGTTTAATAAAAGAACAAAAGTATTGTTCTATTTTAACATATACAAAAATAATAAATTTTACTATTGATGTATCCATTATTTAATGTTTTGATTCATTTATAAGAATGCATATTTTATTAAAAAAAACCAATATTTCATTTATTGTAGAAATAATAGTTTTTCAAATATGGTTATAAAAAAGTGGTATATCAATGTCCTAAAACTCATTATTATGGGTGAAAATAATGTTTTTATTATATTATATTTTATGTGTTATGGTTATTTTTTCATTCCTAAGAATTTTTTATAATTTTGGGTGGTTTAGTTATAAAATATTTATGTTTGGTTCCATTATAAACAACTTATGGGTGGTTCCATTATAATATAAGGATGGGTTGTCACATTAATCACCATGGAATGGTGGTTCTATGATAAAATAAGGTTAGATGAGCCCATTATATATCCCAAATTCATTGGGTAAAGGGAAAATGTTTTCTAAAATGGTTTATCCTTATTGATTATGAGAATATACTATGATGTTTATTCAATGTACAACCATGATGGTTATAATGAATTTAACTATTATGGTTACTCCAAGTATAACCATATTGGTAATTCCATTTATAGGAAAGAGTGATAAGTAAATGACGCATCATGTTAACTATATGATTTTTCTATATTAGCTATGATATTTTAGGGAAATATTATGATTAGAAAGGTAAAGTATTGAATATTATACAACATAATGTCTAAAAGTATAACTTTTGAGATGTTGATTATGTGTTTTTTAGTATTAAATGAAATATTTATGAGTTTTATTTTTACTTTATAATTTCTTATGAAATGTATTATGGAATTATTTTTTTGATACGGTGTTTTCTTAGGTAAGGAATGGTTTATTTTTAAACAAATTCTTATATTTAAAAGGAATATTTTTATATTTATTCATAGACTAACAATTTATTTCATTCATTTTTATGTCCCCTAAAAATATTTCTGTGCTCATACCATGTTTAAAAACAATCAAAGGGCTTACGAATGGGAAATGGAAAATATTAATTAAAGATTAAAGTCTTGATGATTTTTTATAAAAAGATACATATATCATTTTATCATTTTATATGATAGGAAGATGGATTCTTATTAGAAGTGCGCACCTTTTAATATATGGGTTTTTATGTTATATTTATAACATAAATCTATTAAACACTATACATAAATGGTGGTCGAGAATAAATGGATGTGATTTATAGTTTAAAATCACTATAATATGTAATTTTAAGGCCATTTCATTAAAAATACATATATATTATTCAAATTATGTTATGGGTTTCACTAGTTTTTTGAATTACACATTATGATTCATAATGTTCTGATTTAATGTAGTGTATTCTTTTATTTATAAATAGAACCTAGTGGGAAGGAATGAGAACTATATAAATTCAATTAAAACATGTTGTGATTTACATCTTGGGAATATAATGAATTTACATATGGTGATATAAAATTTATAACTCTATTTAGGAAATCACTTTGGTTATGTGTAATATCCTATCATGTATGGAGCATCCCACTAATCCATAATGTAGTGAAACAATTCTGGATTTTATTATGCTTTAACAACCTATATAATTTAATGATACTAAAAAACATTTAAAGGATACAAATGGATTTGTCCCTTAGGGAATATATTCCTCGTGTTGGGATGTAATGAAAGGGAGAAGTTTGTCATGATTTTTTATCACCTCTTAGGGGACACAGATAAATAAATTCCATTACTTTAAAACATAATGGATGATAAAGAAAATAGCAAGCACACAATATAAGGGTTTTAATGGAATTTTATTAGAAAAATAAAATCCTCATGAACAACGATCATATATGGAGAGAAAATTCCCAATTCTAAGAAAAAAGATATATGAAAATATTACTTTGTATGATGAATAATTTACATGTTTATCAAGGAATTATATGTACTACATTCATAATACAAAAAATAAATAGTTACTATTTCCTTAATGGGATTAAGCCAATATTTTACAAGGAACTTGGTGAAAAACAATTATCATTATATGAGGTCATAATGTCATGTGATATAAAGATAGAGACACAATTCGTCATGAATTATGGTTTCTATGAAAATAAATACAATTAATGGATATCGGAGTACAATGGAAAATAAAATATGGCAACAGGTATGAACGAACGTGTGGAATTTATATCTTATAACTAATGGGGAAACAGTCTCCATGGATCATGCTTACTACGAATGAATTATTACTAAATTGGTGGAGATAATATCCTTTATGCTCTTGATTTCATGGGATGATAATAATATTTTGATTTATAATTCATCAACTATTAGGAGGTTGTACCTTAAAAAAATGACTATCCTAGGAATCAAGGTAATTTTCACTTGAAAGGGAAAAGTTAGTAAAGCCAATATAATGCGATTACGAGGACTAAGGTTGTATTCTCTAATGATGAGTTAGTAGGTACATTAATCGAATAATCATATCTATCTAATTATTTCCTTAATTTTAGATCCATTCACTCTATGTCTTCAAATATTTCATTGTAAATTTGAGATTTTACCTGGAAATTAATAATATATTTATTAGTCAAGAGACCTTATGAAAGTCTCCTAGTAACAAGGATGTTTCAATCACTTCCCATTATAAAATTTAATCATTCTCTATTTGATATATTCATTATTATACCTATGGTTTATTTTGATATAATACTCGATAGGTACTAGATTTTAAAATATGGTGCAAAAACATACTATAAATAGAAGGAAATTGTGATTCATTATAAATATGGGGTATTCATTATATTTATATCGAATAAATCATCAAATTATTTATCTCTGGTCAACCTCTAGTAGCTGTTATGAGTTATATTATTTGGGGAATAAGAAGAGACACTACTATAAATGGAAAAAGGTAATAATTAAATTTAGGGTGTACCTATTTTCAAATAATACATATCTTATGGAGTTACATGGACATCCACCAGAGCATGAAATTGAGTTTCCCATCAATTTAATCCACAAAGCAAGTCCAAAATCAATAAATCTCTACAGAATGACCACGACTAAATTAATGGATTTAATTAAACATCTAGATGATTTGGGTGTTAACGGATTTATCTTCCCTAAAAATTGACCTTATGGAGTCATTGTACTTTTCATTAAGAAGAAATATGGATCAATGATGAAATGCATTGATTATAGGGAAATAAATGTTTTTATGATAAAGTATAAGTGTCCTATTCTTCACATTGGTAAAATATTCAATTAAAACGAAGAAGAAAAATATTTCTAAAATAATAAATTTCATTCTATTAATCATTAATTGAATTTTAAGAAATAATATGTTATAAATACAACATTTTATATGAGGTATATAGATTATGAGTTTATATTTGTTTCATATGGATTTACTAATGCACTCTCTATCATCATGGATATAATGAACATAATATTGAAGGAATATCTTGATAATTCTATTATGGTATTAATTAATGATATATTGGTGTCCTATAAGAGATATGAGTACCATTATAATAATATATTTATCATTTGTGAGACTCTTAAAAGAAAACTATTTTATAGGAAATTTACAAATTGGGTATTCAAGATTCAAAATTATTTTTCTTGTCTATATTGTCTCTAAGGATTGCATCTCAATTGGACCCTATAAGGAAAAGTTCTTTCAAGAATGCCCTACACTAATGAAAATAATTTATCTACATTATTTCATTGGTTTTGTATGTTAATATTTGTGATTTATTCAAAATTTCACTAGATTTTCTATCCCAATTACCAATCATGCTCAAAAAAGGGTAAGTTCATTTAGAAAAATTAATGTGAAGATTTTTTTGTTTAATTAAATATATTATTATTGAATGATATTATTTTTAATCTACTGTGATAAAATTATGGATTTGAGATATATACTGATTCTTTAAAGAAGGTAGTTTTTTGTGTCCTCATGTCGAATAATAATGTCATTTCATTTGCAGTAAGGTATTTCATGACTAATGATCAAAACTATACAACTCATAATATTTAGTTGGTAGTGGGAATCATTAATTTGAAAATATGGAGGAAATATATAATTAGAAAATTATTTGAGATACAAAAGGATCATAAGAGGTTTAATAAATATTTTCATGAAAAGATCTCAACATGAGGAATAGGTGATGGATCATGGTATTGATAGATTATGATTTCCCAATTAATATCTATGAGGGAAGGGAAATAAGGTAGCAGCCTCATTGAGTAAGAATGATCGTGGTTTTAGAAAAATATTGAATATATATAGGGATCCTATGATTTTTGATCTATTAAAGACAGATATGGGAATTATTAATAATGGAGATACATCCCTCACTTTTAATATGATCTCTAAACTATATTTTTCAGAAAAGGTAAATATTTATCATGTTGATGATGGGATCTTTTAAAACTAAATTAAGGCCACAAATGGTGTAAAATTGGAAGATATAAAATATGAATATAGAGTTCCAAAATTTTCAAATAGGATATGTGTACGTTTTATACCTAATATGAAGAGAGAATTGTTAGACAATGCTCATAAATCAAACTTATCTACACACCCCGGTAGCACCATGATGTATAAAGATTTTAAGGCACACTTTTTGGGATAATATGATGTTATAAATTAAAAATAATGTTGGAATTTAATTTTTTTAGTAGGTTTTGACTATGAGGAATAATACTCAACTATTCATTCAACCTCTATCAATTCCAATGTAGAAATGGGATGAAATTACTATTCATTTTGTCACTTGATTACCATATTCCTAAAAAAAGATGCAATATGGGTTATTGTTGTTCAGCACCTCACATATTCACATTTTTCACTATATGAAAAGATTTACCTCTTAAGATAACATGGATATATATTATTTAATTTTTATGACTTCATGTCATAAATTTTGCAATTATGTATGATCGTGATACATGATTTGACTCAAAATTCTAGAAAAGTATTTATAAGGCTTTTGATACTGAGCTTTATTTAAGTATCAATTATCACCCTAAACCCAATGTAAAGTCTAAAAGGACCAGTAAAACAATATAGGATATGTTGATTTCATTCTATCTTTATATTCATGATATGTGGGATCATTATTTAACATTTTTAGAGTTTTCCAAATACAACAGCTTCCATTCATGTATTCAAATGGCATCATTTGATGTATTATATGGTACTGTATTCTTACTCCAAATTGTTGGGATGAATATGGTGAAATGAATATTGTAGGAATAATACTTATCATGGAAACAATGACATTGGCAATGAATATTTAAACCCATATCAATGCTTCTCAAAGAAGGAAAAAGAACTATTTTGACATTCAGATGAAAGATTTGAAATTTCAAGCGAGGAAACATATTTTATTGAAATAAAATCCATAGAATTTTATTGTATGTTTTAGTAAAAATGGAATTTTTTACACTAGGTATATTATAAATTTTGAAATCTTGGGAAGAATTAGTGTTTTGGATTACCATTTGGTAATGCCACCAAGTCACATTAATGTAAACGAGTAGTCATATATATCATTGTTAAATAAGTACATTCTATATTAAACACATATGATCACCTTTTAAAAAATATAATTGAAACATAATATATCTTACTATAAAATTACTATCTATATTCTGTAAAATAGAGTATTTTTTTAAAAATTTAGATGACTCAGATAATAAAGGTACATTCAAGAAATCATACTATAAAAGTGGAAAAGTGACAGAACTGATGACATTGTGGTGAAAAACTACACAAATATTTTCATGATGTGACATTATTGAAATTCAAAGTACGATTTTTATGCAGGGAAGAATATTTCACCCTGAGACTTTACAATATATTTCCTTTTAAATATGTTTAATCTCTTTGAATGCTTACGATACACACACGATGAGTCTAAAATAACCATAAAATAGTATTTCATTAAAATCTACCCATTAAGTTGGACGGTATGAAAAGTAATAAATAAACTAAGAAACATATTTGGTTTAAATTTATTTGAAATAAATTGTTTTTTTATTAATTGATTATAAATAAAGATAAAAAACGTTTAACATTAAAAGAAATGTTTTTATAAATTAATATTTTTATCTATGTAATGTTTTTTATCTCAATATATTAAATTAGTCACTATCATTGAATGATTATCCTAAAAATTATATATATTATATATTTAAACAAATTTTTTATCATACAACTAATATTTATTTTAAAATGAATTTTTACTAATTTTAGAAAATTAATTAGGAAAAATTTATTCCATATTTTTAAAAGGAATAATTAATATAGTTCATAATAATAATTTAATTTTTTTCTATAATATATTGTGAGAACAATAAATATTAATTAGTGCGGTTATGGTTAAAACTGGTTTTGTAGAGTTAATCTTAAAAAATAAGTGTTAAAACTAACAAAAAACAAGTTGAATTTGTATTTTATATTCCTATTTAATCCTTTTCTTATCTAATGTTTAGAAATTTTACATTTGTGATCTATTTAGGCTGTGTAAAATGTGGGAATAATTTTCTCTTTTCAAAAATTACAAGCATGTCCATCGCCCCACTTATTAATGTCAACCCATATACTCTTCTCTACCCACATCAAGAGAACTTTGTTTTAGCCTATATTTACCAAAAAAAAATTCTATACATACCTCACCATGACATAGAATCCATGGTTTTATTATATAATCATTATAATATATATTTATTTTTAAATATAAAGAGGTTCTCCAAAGAAGAGCTATAGTTCTTAACCACATGTATGGTCGACTACTACCTCACAAACTGATGTAATTAGTTTACCATCACAATCTATAAATGATATAATTTAAGATTTATTTAATATATATATATATATATATATATATATATATATTAGGGAAATAAATTTTTTTTAATTTTAACAGCACATCTGCATTCTAACCTTCGAATCTTTTTGGAAACAATAACAGTGTTTGCACGTATGTGTGGACTACCTCCTCCATGAAGCGATATGAATCACTTTTCATTTTATTTTTAAATACATGGTAATATGAATATAATTAAAAAATATCTATGATATATATTATATAATAATTATTCTAGAAATTTAAATTGTTATTTATCTTTATTTTATCCCATCTGTTAAAAAATGGAAACAAATTTCATGCATTCGTAGGACCTATTGTCTCAATGAACAATGAAAATAACATTTTTATATAAATTATATAGATGAATATAAATATTTATATAATGAATATATATTATATTTATATCATGGTTAAAATACCAGAGCTAATAGTTATATGATTAATAATAATGACCAAAAACACCAAACTAAAACATACAAGAAAAACGAAGTAGTTGTCACAAGGAATAGTGATTTTAATAAATATTTTTTTTAATGAATAGGAGAAAAAAATTATAGTTAAATCATATATGGTATCATATATATGATTATGGTTATATAATAGATGTATAATAAATCTATGTTTACTGTTTAGGAGTTTCGAACAAGAATGATGGAAATCATGCCTTAGGTAAGGGATTTAAGTCTCATATTTATTTTTATTGGACACATGCCTTATACAACACATGTCTCTTTTGTGTGTGTTATATAATAACCATGAATTTATTTTATGATTATTATCAATGAAATTATAGGATATAGATATCCATAAAATTTTATTTCTTTAATGGGGCTTATGTTTTAGAAGAAACTAATGTGGTAAGGGTTTATTTCACAATTTCATTATTATTTGAGAATGTTTATGGTTAAATTTTCATTAAATTAAATTATGTAATAATTTTATAATTTTGTAATTTAATTTACTTAAACTATGGTTATTAATAAATTTTTTATGTAATAGAACCATTTTCTTTTCTTTTGAAATTTAAATGGCTGAGAAAACATTTTGATGAAAATCCATCTATATTTCAATTTTCTGCAAAAAACATAGTTTCTACAATATTAATTTTTAATAAAAAAATTATTTTCAAGTATTATTTTAATATTATCCAATTAGTATTTAATTCCATTTTACCCATGTTTTTTCTTTTTCTCAAAATAGTTTAAATGGAATACACCTGTTGTTTTATGAATGAGGTAGTTTTTGACCTTTTTTCAAAAATGTGAAAAGAATATTTATTTTAACATATAAGAAATGAACAAAAATATTAATCATAATTACTTCACATTAGTTTGAAGATTATTTTAAATTTTTACATGATCCATTTTAGATAAATTTAATTATTAATATTTGTCAAATGTTATGTTTTTAAATTTGATTTTCAAAGTGAAAAGTTTAATTTACTCAAGAATGTGGTTAATATAATTTTTATGGTATTTGAAATCATGATGACCCAATACCTTATTTTAATTATTCTCAACTAGGTAAATATTATAGTGATTAGTTTTTCATTATATTTTTATATGGTTTATGAATAGTTTTATTAGTGATGTACAGTTATATTACCATTCTCTTTATTACTCTGGATGATTAATGATTATGTTTATTGATTGGGAAAAGTATTAACATTTCATATTCAAATATTTAAATAAAAATGTTTATATTGTTTATATTACACCAATTTGATATTAGTATTTGACTTAGTAGGTGATAGGTAGAGGCCTCTATTCCCCCTAATTAATTGGTAGGTCTCGTGAAAAAAACTAGACTGGGTATTTGGCTAATGAATTATATTTTTATGATAGATGTATATACCCAATTACGTGAAGGTATTTTTAGGATGTAATTTTTTTTTAATTTCCACATTATTATATTATTTATTGATATATATGTGATTATATTAGTAGTTATGATATTCATGGATATGTTTTATGCTCTTGTGATTATTTATATGATACTAGTGTATCATTATTTATTACTTCAATATTTTTCTTCTTTAAAAATCTATTGATTAAATGGAATCTGATTTTAGTTATTTATCTTTCCATTATGATTATTATTTATCAATTCATGATAGATTCTGTTGTACACATACCTTTATTATGAATTTTAGCTCACCCCTTTATTATGCTTCCTCTCCCCAGGATAGCAAGAAATGAAATATTATTGATATTTAAGGATATTTTATATGGAATATAGGTGTAATAAAATAAAATACTATGTTGTATATTATGTTTTCAAATATAATGTGAAATTAATGTATATATCTACTTTTCCAATAATACTAAACTATATGGTAATTTAAGATGTGATCACCTCTATCACGAAATAACGTTATAAAGTAACCACTGACTTTAGGATACTAGGGTCTGGGTCCTCATAATTGAGAATAATACTACATAGATAAGTCTGAAATTGTTGTTTGACCTAGGAAAATATTTTTTTTTAATTTTTGTTTGATGTCAAGTTGATGTGTAAGGGTGGTGAGTATTTTGAATATTTTATTAAAAATTACTAATAAACCATTTTAATAGATAAAATGTAATCCTTTATTAAATATACAACATTTAAATTGATATGAAGTTAGATGTAGAATATCATTTCAGTATAAGATTATAGTATAAGTCACGATCTATTCAATAGTTCAAAAAATTATCAAATGGTATAATTCTTTTCACAATCTCATTTCTATTTACAATTTTTTTTCCTCTAAACCTATCTCATTCATTTTTAGTGTAAACTAATATATGTTTCTTTCAAATTTTTATATGTTGGTTTGTTATTCATTAATAATACAATGGGATTTTTTCACTCAAAACCTAATTAATGTATTTTTAAAATAGTTAGAAAATAATTTTGATTCTAGAAAAATATATCTTGAATTTAGAGATCCAAACCTAATAACAAAAATGTTAAATGTCAAAAAAAAATTTATAATTAATCTAATGTAGCCAATTTTATTCAATTTCAATTATTATTTTTAGATTTATCTAATATAGATGATGTTTTTTCATTTTTGGAAAAATTTGAAATCTATAGAAAATATTAAAGAATTAACTCAAAACAATATACCCATGTGTAAGTAATTTTAAGATGAATATAATAGAAATAATATGGGTATAATATGATGAATTAATATAATTTAATATTATATAGAAGTGTGATATATTATTAATTTTCATTTATAATTTATATTTCTTAATGAGGGACTTAAAAGTAAAATATTTTTTTATTGTGACCCTAAAGATGAGGTGAAGTTTCCTGTGGAATTTATTGAGTAATATCAAACTTCTCTTTTTGGGGATCCAATATGAAAATCAAGGTGGTTATGTCTTATCACCAATGGGAAATATGGATTGTCTAATTTGGTATAAAATAGATTATAGAACACCATGTAGACACTCTATAGGGTAATGGGTGTACATTAGAATGACCGCCCGAGATAGTTTTATAAATACAATAAAACTACTATCAAATACCTAGGTGGGATCCATATTACAAGGAATCTGGCATCTATAGACATTCGATCCATTATATTAAATTCAAGATAAGGCACTATTTTATCCCTAGATTGTGGAAACATAACAGTCTGTATGGTTGGGTTACATCCAATCAATCCAATACATCATATTTTCATGATGATATAATGATGTGGGTTCTCTATGTCCATCCTATCATGAGGGGTGTGTTGATAAAAAAGGAAATGAGAGTGACATGGAAGTTTATACTGTAAAGTGTGGTAGTTACACATGGAAACCCATGGTTGTAAAGATCATTTATATATGCGTTTGGGAGTATAACCAATGGTAAATTAATTGAAAAAATTAGGTTGGACATATCTCGATGCATGATACCATTTTGAATACTATTTTGGTCATTTAAAAAACATTTCAATTGTATTTTAATCATTTTTTGATAGAATATGTGATGAAATTATTATTATATAATATTAATAAATGATAAACATTGAAAATGAAAGGGCTATGGGTGTTTCATGGATACCTTTTACATTATACCTTGTGGCGAGTTAGATGAGTTTAGTATAGAATGGATTATTAGTCTAGTTTTTAAAATAATTATTTAAACAATGAAAAGTTTTATTTATTTATAATAATAATAATAATAATAATTTGATATATTTTTTTAAGAGGGTTTATTGAGTTAGTTTCTTAGACTAGTTACACTATAATTAGAGGTGGTTTTCAGATGACATTAATTATTGAATGTCGTGATATGTTGTTATAATAGATTAAGGAAGATCATCTAATTTTACAATGAATGATCCTAGAATATATCAATGAAATTTAAGGAGAATAATAATTTTTTATGAAATAACGAATTTGGTCATCTATTAAATGGGATGGGTAATAATTGTGTTCGTAAATTCAATGTATAGGGATCTTGTAATGTATTAAGATAATAAAGGTAATTATCGGAATATAAATGATAATGGTATGTGAAGTATGAATGATGTAGGTAAAAATTTCAAATGAAATACGAATCTAATAAGATATGATGATAACTAAAAATACACTTCCAATGAAAGTGAACTGTATAATTTAAATGAGTGATGTAAATGTAATAAATTATATTAAATAATGAGATATCACTTATTTTGAAAGTGAGTGTGAATAAAATGATGGTCCATTGAATATAAAAAATTATTTTTTGAAATTATTCCATATGATAAATGTAATGATAATAATGGATTTTAATAAAACCTTAGGGAATATGGTTGGTGAATTTCTTTGATAATTATGAGAGAAAGATATAGAAAAATTCAAGGGAATCTATTGGAAGTACCTTGAGTATCCTCCAACGAATCAATCATGAAATGCTATAATAAATTTAATATCTCATATATAAATATGATTATGTCAAGATAAATAAAAATCTTCATTACTTGTTTATGGATTATCATTAGCTTCCTTGCTCTTATGAAATGAGGTTTTGTTAAGGATGATGCATTGGAATGATATCTATGTTTGAGACTTGAGTGATTCTAAGGGGTTTCCCATATTATATTTTGGATTATATTTCTTATGAAAATTACATGATATGTGATATATTTGAAGACTTATGGTATCCAATGATTATGTGATACCACAATGGATCTACATGATCCCGCATCTGAGTTGGTGTAGAGGGAGATAGTGTTGTTCCTTCCTTTATAATAGAATCTTATGAGTAGAAATTGATGATGAAATATATCTGTATCAGCTTCTACTAAAACATGTATTGATGTGGGGTTTTATTACATCCATTTAGAATATATTTGGATTTATATAATTCCTCTATCATGTCTGACACATGATAGAAGGATATGAGTAGTTTTCACAGAATTCCAACAACTAGATTGTGATAGATTGTAATTCATGAGAGCAGTATTGCTATGTTTTCTCTAATAACATGGGGATTGAGGGGGGAGATGTTTCTCTAGATACTCAGTCCCCTCTTACTCAACAATATGGGGAATAAAAGGAACATATATGGAGCTATACCAATGAATATGTGGAATTCCTTTTATATTATAGTATACAACATTATCCCTTGAGATGTGTAATTTTTTGGAGTTTATAGATTTAAATTCTACCATATTTGTATATTTGAATGTACTCTAACATTTTTGAGACATTTCATTCCGTTAAAACATCAAATTAATATGAATATATGATTTTAATTTAGTTACACTAATATAGATTTAGATTTCTATTTTTTCAAATATATTTTTATTAGGGTATGTAGCATGAATTTTTATATGGTTTTATATTAATTGGATGTGTTTTCTACATTATAATATTTTATAGAATTTAATTTCTATCTGGTGCATGTGATATAAGTGTGGCTTGGGTAGTATGATTTTGATTAATCATGATATTTTCCTTATTTATAGATTATTTTCAATAAAATTATTTTATAATACTCTACCTATTTATAATAAACATATACAATATATATTTAGAAGAAAAGTATGCAGATTGGGATGGCCATATAAGATATAATTACACCCATCCTTACATACACACTTCCATGTTGTTAACCTTATGTATTTACATATTAGATAATTCTCATAATTAAACACCATGGAGTTTAAATATGGTTTTATATGTTGACATCTCATGGAGTAATGACTATTATGACAACAACCCTTAGTCCACCAGTGTTCATAATTTCACTTATTTGTGATGTGTTGGTTGTGTTAGTGTATCTGGATGTACCTATTCAGTATGTTGTATAAGATTACCCAGTACATGGGTGGGTTTATAAAATATATGTATATTTTCCAATTTTCATTTTTACATTTCATATATTTTTTGTATGTTTATGTATGATAGTAATTGATGTGTTATTTTATATATAATTACAACTATGTTTCTTACATAACTCAAAACTATTATAAATTCTCAATACTAGAGGAGGTTTCCTTTGGGAATTCAAACACTAGTATGTTATTATATTTCATGATTAGTGGTGTTGGATTCCTCTAAAAGAGTATAACACAGGCATTAATCTTGTTTCCAAAGTCATCTTGTTTATATTAAAAGAATTAATATAATTTTAATTTTATAGTTATAATTAATTTTAGATAGATATTCTAGTGTTTATATTTTCTTGACATCACATATTGATTAATTATTGTTTTCTATATTTCTGTAGGTGATAGATTTCATTTCTTGGTGTTTAATTGATATTTTATATGATTATTTCAGTAACATAAATATTTAATTTTTCATGTGGATTAATTGCTATGGAAAATTATTTCTAGAATCATAGAATAATTTCCTTGTGTTTTTATGGAGTTTTAATATTATATTAATGTTTTTGACAAAAAAATTATTCTAAATAAATTGTGTGTTGAATAAATGAAGTAAAAAAGTTGATTGAGTTATAAATTTAGGGTAAATATTTCGGTTGGCGTTAATATCCAATATCCATTTTTTAAATTTTTTTTATTAGAACCCTAAAATTCAAAACCGTAACACATAATCTGAAAAATTAAATTCAAAAATAAAGACCACAAACAAAATCAAAATAAAAAAATAGGGAAATATGACATGAAATTAGTTCACCATGTCTAAAGTAGGGATCCTAAGGATTAAGCCTTATGTCATGTGCCTCACGACGACCAGATATTGTCACCCCATAATCTTATTTATAGTTAAATTGTAGTTTATTATAATATAATTTCATATTAGGTATCTGTAATTACACTTATTTTCATGGTTTTATTTTTACATATTTTTTCTAAAAATTCTAAGACCATGTGCTGAAACATCGTATTATTCTGAGGATTGGTGTGTCAGGAACGATTCACAGAAAAATTTTATGTTTTTAATTGCACATCAACATGTATTTCCTTAAAAACTGAAATAACTTTTAAAAGGTTTTCAATATTATAAATATGAGAAAACTTTTGAACTCAGAACAATGGATTTACACTATGTTTGACCTATCCTTGGTTGGGCCGAGTCATTTTTAGAAAATTCCACCTGGGATGTAACCATAAATAAAATAATTAAATAACTTTTTAGAATCCCAATAACTCTAAAACAGTTACTTATATTGGAAATACGATAAAACTATTTTGTTAGTAAGGTGTATTTTCCTTAGGTGAGGCCCAACATTGGGTTGTGTGGGCCATCTCTGAAAGATTTATTTTCAATATAAGTGTCCTAAAAATATTCTAATAAAAATATTTTATTTTTCATGCAGTGGCACATTTTCTTTTAATATGAATTTTTTTTGAAAATACAAGGTTATCACCAAAACCATGGAATTACTTTGATGCTAGTCGACTACGATCTCTCAATGAAAGGTAATGTATCGTAGATGTTTGATCAATGAAGAACCTCTAATTCAATGTATCGTCACCCAAGGCAACGATGTGTGGACCATTATTCTTCAGTGATCGATCCGAATCGAGGTTGGGTGTGTGTAATTTGATTTAATTTCTCCATTAATCAATTACATGATGAACGCAGACCAATCAACAAACATATTGGCTCTCGAAAAAATCATTGTTGTTGGATGAGATTTACCTTTGTGGGGTTTTTATTTGAGAATGAACTTCTTATTATTTGTGTGTTTTTTTTCTTAAATAAACGAACCACAATCAACACGAACATCATTAAAGGTCTATTCCTCTTGGTTGATTCATATTTTTCTCTCCCCCGATTCTTCATTCGTTATGAGAATTTTTCATTTAGCGCAAAACTTCACATGTTGTGATTGATTGATCATTTCACAGTCCCTACTGGCGCAATGATCTGATATCACAGATATGGAACATAAATGCATGACAGAGGAACGTTGATAATAGCGATGGATGGAGCAAAGTAAATCGGGAGATATCACTGTTTGATCAAATATTCATTTAAATGGATCATAATGTTGATCTAAGCCAAGATATATGAAGATATCCATTTGAGGATCACAAATGTACAAATATTTTGAAAAACATAGTACCAAAGGAGAATGGGTGGCCCACAGTGCGGGCCAACGATTCCATGTGGTGGCAGCAACAATATGAATGTGGGTCTGCTACGTTGAAGGCCCACAAAGGTGGTATGCCTCAGGAAGAAAGGGTGCATACACAGAGGCCCCACAGTTATAGAAGACCTCGTATACTAGTGGGGGGCATGGTCGGGGTAGAAAATGTCATGTGCATAGGCTAGCCCATAGAACATGCCATACCAGATTAACCGATATGTAGAATAATAGGCATAGCGGGCTGAGATGTTTTGAGATAGACTAGGCCAGGTCGGGTCAGTTGGGTTGAGTCAACCAGAACTGGTCAATTCTTCCAGATAGGGTCAAGTCATCCGGTGGGCAGGGTCAGGTCCGGTGGGCCGGGACAGACCCGAACAGAACCTAGATCAAGCCTTTTCACAAAAATGGCCATATCATTCAAACAGATCATCTGATTGATGATCCATCTACGACATTGATATCCTTCTGATGGGGTGGTTCTTTTTAGAGTTAGTAGTGGGGTTTTACTTGGATCATCAAAATTTGAGAGCGAACCCTTTGTATTTTCCTATGGGGGTTTGATGCTGGATCACATTCATATCAAATAGGATGAACTGTTTCTTGAATTGAGTTGTCACATCAATGATTTGACAATTTACTCAATGGGTTGGATCATGTATTTCCACAAGAGGCTTGGGCGGTCCTCAATTCTCTTCTTGGTACACTGGATATGGTTTTTGGACAATGTGTGACCAATATTTATGTGGGAACCCATCCCCTATGTTGGATGGTGTTTCCAGTATGGCAAGGGGTCCCCCAAGTGAGCCCTGGGCATGTAGGACCCTATCTGTGTATCGAGGTCAGATTATTTCCATTCTATGTGACTAGAAATGATGAATATGCTTTTGGTAATTTTTACTATTTGATGTTTTTCTATGAATTGGAGACTATGTGACTTGGGGTTGCATGGCTAATAGACACTCCCCGAACTACTCACACTCTATGGGTTACTAAAACTCTATGTGTTATCAAAACTTTTTGTATTACCAAGATTGGACGTAAAAGTGGAACTGTGAAACTTTTTGAGACCCTAGTGTTCTCTTGGGTACATTTGGTAGACATGTCTGACAAGCTTCGATTAGGTAGCTCGAGAGGCTACATAGCTAGCAGTGGATAAGACATTGGGGCTTGGAATCCTTTATGAATATACTTGGATATTCTAGTTGTATATGAAATAGAGGTATACTTGTGTTGAGATGAATATATATTCTTAATGGTATTTTCATTTGAGGTATTTCTATGTGGTATCTTTTTTGTGGTGTTTCATATATGGTATTCCTCTATGTTTTTGGGGTGTCCTACTAAATATTTTTTTACTCACCCCTGCATAGGATTTGATCACACATGTCATGTCTTATGTAGATGATCGAAGCTATGATGGAGTCCTAGGTGGACCAGGACTTTGTTGTTCTTATAGTGATCAGACAGATGAGGTGTGCTCCCATGTTTTTAGAAATATATCATACATATACCCTTGAGGTAGGGTTTTTATGGACGAGTATCAATAACTTGTGATTTCTCTTTTACGGAATGTTTCTTTTGGAGGGAATGTATTCTATACTTTATATACATTACCCCAGAACACATCCCTACCATACTATGTGGTTAGTTTCTTAGTGTATGAATGTATTTTCTAATTAGTGTTTTTATATTTCATCATTTTGGGCTTGGATATGTGTTCCTGTGTACATGTACTTAGGCTAATGCCTCTGATTTTTGGGATACTCCTACTTGGTTCTAGTCACCATCCCATAGCCTATCAGAGGAGAGCTTGGGATAGTCATGGAACAGGAAACTCTTGGATAGTTTATGATAGAGTGGTATCATATAAGTTTAGTTTTATATAATGACAGGGAGTCTATGTGGTTGGTTTGGGGAAACAATGTTTAGTGTTTCACGTTTAGCTTTCATGCATGGGAATCCAGTGTTGGTACAGTAGCTGAAATATCCATACACCAAGACTCTAAAAACCTTGTTTTTACTCAATATCTTGAAACACTAGTTTCATGGAAGTTAATGGTACATGAATCATATAGGAATGGGTTGTGTTGTCTATATATTTTTTGATTTATCTCACCAGCTATAATCTTTTGACCATGATACATCTTGTTTTCTTAGAAGATGAATTCTTGATGCCAGCTAGCAATGTTTCCATAGTAGGATTGGGAGATTGACCTGATGATTGATGAGGCATCCCGAAAGGGAGCAATTCAGGAAAATAGTTTTTGTTTAGGATGTTCATTAGGTTTGAATTTCCCCAGTAGATAATTTCATAGACCCACAACTAGTAATTCAGGTGGATGCATATTTTTAGACTAAGTCTGCATGGATATTTTGGTGATGGATGATGCTAAATAGGGTTTGATCCTATATCATAGGCTTCCAGGTTTGCTATCTCCTAGGATTCACGATCATCTAGACCTACTGATAGCATGTGCACGATCTAATCCATGAGACAAGTGGTTACACCAAATGTTCCAGGGGCACATTAGTTCCTTGATAGATCTGATTTTCTAGGATTGTCTTGAGAGGGGACATCTTTCATTAGATTGGCCCACTTTTCACACAACAATTATAGAGGTGGTTGAAAAATTTCCAAGGAAGAGGTTGTGACATGAGATGACTAATTCGTCAGGTAGCGGATGTGGTAGAGGAGTTGGGGATGTATGAGGAGGTGGCCAACATTTCGACGTGTTACCACTTCTACCCCCAAGTGGTTCATAACAAACATAAGGAGCTGTAGGGAATGGGATGAGATAGTTTCAAGCTATCAAGCCTTATGACCATAGGAATCTAGTAATTGGTCAAGGTGTTATCTATGTGTTTTTACATTACCTGTAAAAGATAGACACCAATTCTATTGATTTCCATTCCTTCCATTTTTATTGTTTGATTATTAGAGATTCCGATTAAACCGTTGACTTGAACCCTATACTTAGAGACACATAGTAGAGGAGAATAAAATATCACACTCTAGTTCTGATAGTGTAACATAACTCTTAAAGCTGTGAGTTTTAGTTGGAATATCATGTAGTAGTGTGGCGGCCTTATGATATCATTATCAATATCGACTAGCACCCAAAGTTCAAGATCATATTGATTGTTTTAGAAGGGTGTGGATCATCCACAGTAATAGAACCATATTTACTTTTTTATTAGAAAATATAATTCCATATAGCTCTGGATGGACTCATTCATATGAGGGTGTAAATGATTAATCTATAGTGGGCTAGCCTGATCATTTTTGCAGTGGATGTTTTGAGTCCCCAGTTCCATTTAATAGGGGTGGATTATAAGTAAGTCTTCCCAGAAGATGTTCCAGTTTTACATCCCCGTCAAGATTCAAACATCTTCATTAATCTACGCCCAATGATTACATTGATATATACACTAGCATGTATAATGGATCATGTAGATATTTCTGAGCTGAGAGTTTAGTTAGAGAGCACACAGAGGAAGGGATTCATGAGGCCTAGTGTTTCACTATGGTCAGCCCTAGGTAGTCTTCGTGGATCTCAAGTATATCATCTTAGATACTGGAGTTTCAATTGATCCAGTGATGGTTGACGTAGAGTTAAGGGATCATTCCCATATTTTGGTTTCCATAGATGGGTGTTGATTACATAGTGTTCTATGAGGCATCAGGAACCTAGATTTTTGAGTCTTAATGTAGAGTCCTGTAGTGATTTCCTATGCTTCAATCTAGTTGAAATCGCATGACATGAAATATACAACCCATGTTCTTGATTTACCAACATTAATATTCACATTGAAGATGCGGTGACACTACTTGATGGGTGAGAAGTTTATCATCTACTTTGACCATAGGATTCTAATGTATATCTTCTCTTATAAGGATTAGAACATAAGATTGAGGCGATGGCTAGAGTTACTCTTGGGCTACGACTTGGAGATTTTTTATGATCCTGGGAAGGGAAACGTCGTGGTAGATGCTCTCAGCAAGAGATCTAGCCAGTAGTTTCTAAATGTGGCATCAGAGCAGTTAGCCTCACTGTAGATATCCTTTATGGATGGACTTGGAGAAGTCTATATCTTATCAATGGTTATCACCCATCTACTCTTACAGCGAGTCATGGAGGCACAACTTTGGGTTACCGAATGTGAGGCCTTACATGCTCAAATTCCTAAAGGGAATTCCCTTGATAGATATTATAATGGTAGGGGGAATTATATTATTTTTAGAGGATGCATGATGATACCCATGGAATTATGAGAGGAGGTTCTGAGGGAGTTTCATGCATCCCATTTAGCGGTAAATACTTGTGTGTAAATGACGTACAAGGACTCCCGAAATCAGTTTGGTGGTAAGGGATGAATAAGGAAGATGCATTGGTTGTGTATCGATGCTTTAATTGTGGACATGTGATGATTGGGCATCAATATCCAAAGGGTTTGACCAAACCCCTTGAGGTGCCAAAATGGAAACGTGATGGATTACAAATCAACTTCGTGATATGTTTAACACGTATGTTCTAGGGGGTGATACCATCTAGGTTGTCATTGATGTACTCACCTGGTCATAATACTTCCTACCTATCTGGGAGTAGTGTTTAGTAAAGAGATTGGGATGCCTCTATGTGGAGGATATAGTTCATCCTCATGGTGTTCCATTAATGATCTCTTTATATCATGATTTTCTATTCATATCCTAGTTGTGTAAGGGTTTGTAGGAGGTGTTTGGGACTCATTTATACTTGAGAACAACTTTTCATCCCCCAAAGGGTGGCCATACAGAGAGTACCATATAGGTTTCAGAGGACATGCTCTAGTATTTCATGTTATATTTTAGACATAGTTTGGAGGAATGCCTAAATATGGTTGGGTTTACATAAAAAATAGCTACACCTTCAGAATTTTTATGGCACCGTTGGTTGCTCTTAAAGGGAGATCATTCAGATTACTTCCTTGATAGAATTAACTAGGAGAGTCAACACTCATGGCCCCAGAGTTAGTGAAGGTAAAAATGGAGAAGGTTCAGGATATCTAGGAGTGGATGAAGAGTATGTATAGGGGTCAAAAATTTTATGTTTATAGGTGAGAATGGCCTTTAAAGTTTGAGGAGGGAGAAATTGTGTTCCTTCAGGTCTCTCCTCGATGTGGGATGCAGAGATTTGGCCAAGACGACATGTAATCTCTGATATCCAGCATCCCATTCTAGATACTACATAGAGTTTGTGAGGTGGCATATTTATTGCTTCTACCCCTATAGATGGATTAGGTACACGACATCTTCGAAATGTATCAATATATGTAGATACATGCATTATTCATCGCATGTCATTGACTGGGGCGAGATTGACCTTGACGATGGGGAGAATTATATTGAATACCCAGTACATATCAAGGATTTAAATGAGGATATCCTTCATTGGCAGTTGATTCCCCTGATGCACGTTCGATGGAATCATGAGAATCTTCAGTCGACTGTATGGGAGCATGAGGTTTAAATTTGTGCTCCCTAACCTCAATTTTTTGATTAGACCTTTGTTTTGTATATAGGGGATGTAATGACCTATGCTGGGGAGAATTTAATGACTCAGATTTTCAAAATTTTATTTTTAGAAAAAAATTATCAAAATTAAAAGATCATGTTCTATGACGACGTGCAATTCCAAGGAATAGTGTTCCTGAAACAATTCTATAAAAATGTTACATTTTCAAAAGCACACACATGCGACTTTTCCAGAAAGGTGGAATAATATTTAAACGATTGGTCAAACCAAAAATATGAGGGTACCATTGAACTCAAAAATGTTGCTTTACCTTGGGCGTGAACTAACCATGGTCGACGTGGGTCATCATTAGAAAAATCCACCAAGGATGTTACAGTATATTAAATAACTAAATAAACCTAATTTATTTTAAAATAATAATAATTCTTAAATAGTAACTCGGATTGGAAATCAGACACCACTATTGAGTGTACAATTTGGTATTTTCCTTAGACTATGCCTAACATTGGCTGGTTTGGGCTGGTATTGAAAGATAGTTTTTGGATGCAAGCATCATTAAAATTATATAATTAAAATATTTTATTCTTTACACAACGACGTGTTTTATTTTAATATGTGTTTGTCAATGAATGAAGGGTTATCACCATAACCCTAGAATTCCGCTAAGGCAAGGATCCATATCTATCTTGATGAAGAATGGTGGATCATGGAATGATGATCAATGTCAAAATTCATATTGTATGGATCTTCTCCCGCAACAACGGCGCGCCGACCTTTATTCAATAGTGATCAAACTGAATCGAGGTAAGGTGTTTTTTATTTTATTTCTTTTCCCGATTCATAAATTCCATAATTAATGTTGAATAAGAAAGAAACATATTGGCATGTGGATCGATCATTATTTCATGATGGGATTTTCCTTCACAGAGTTTTGATGGGAGACTGATCTTGTAATTATTTTTTGGATTTTAATTGTTTTTCTAACAGTAATAAACCATGATTGACATGATCGTCAATCAAGCTCTATTATTCTTGGTTGATTTATTATTTTATACCCCCATTCTTAGTTCTTTATGGGAGTTCTTAGTCGGTCCCATGACTCGACATGTTACAATAAATATATTTTTTCACATTAGATCCCTGGTGAAATAATCCAATATCACAGATCTAGGATCAAAAAGACACGATATAGGTGAAATAAAAACGGCGATGGATGGATCAAATCAGTTTGGTTGATATCACCGTTTGAGTGAATTTTCTTCGAAATGGATCACGATGTTTATATGAGACCATGGGTATGATGAATTCAACCCAAGGATCGTAAACATTCCTCCATTTTGAAAACCAGAGAAGTAGAGTAGAATTGGTGGCCCATAGAAGGGGCCACCATCATGCTAGTGTTGACATGAGACAATGATCACATTTAAGACCTTTGGAGGTGGCATGATATTGGTGGAAGGGGTGCAGAAATGTAGGCCACATGGATGAGAAGACCACATAGATGGGGCTACACAGTCAGGGCATTCCACATATGCTATCATGGGATGCGGACTAGGCATGCTTCATTGGGAAAACATGCCATCCCCAGCTCAGGCTGGACAAGATTAGAAATCCTACTCCATCATCCCATTAGGCCATGGTCCACGAGTTCAAGTGGAAAAAGCCAATTCAAACTAGACTGGGCTTGGTCGGGTCTGGGGGATCAGGTCTAAACTGACCCTTACCCGAATTAGGCCTTTTCACTAAAATTACCATATCCTTCAAACAAAGTATCTAAATGTTAACCCGTCTGGGATGTTTGGACCCTTGTGATGGGGATGTATGTAACACCCCAGGTAAATAAAGAACATGACATTTTCACATTTATCCATATTTGTGAATAAAATATTAATGTTAATTTATAGGGGATGCTATGCTCGATGGCGTACCCAATACGCAACAACGAGTTTCTTGGGAAGTTTACGTTGCACTCTAATAAAAAAATAATATTATTTTAAATGGTAGTTAATGCCTAGCTATTGTAATGGTGGGAATGAACAGAACTAACTACAAAATGATTATATATGTTTTTCAAATATTTTTACTTTTTACAATAAATGTTAGAGGATTAAAAATGCGAATGAATCCAATTTTAAGCGTAAACATTCAAATATTCTTTAAAAGGCCGATTAACCGCCATTTGATGGAGAACATCTTTTAAATAAAATTTTTGACAAATTTATGTGTTATATTTGACAAAATAAAAATCTTCTTTAGAATCTAGACATCAAAATTTACTTTGTGTAATTTTTTGGTATTTTTCCGATAAAGTCCATTTTTTAATGAATAGTGAAAATGTTGTATTTTAATTCAAAACATCTTTTTAATCTAATTTATTTATATGATTAGATTATATCTTGAATTTGTTTTAAAATTAAATTAGAATATATTTTTACCATTTAATCCAATAGTCGTTGTTGGAATTAATTTCATCTTGAAATTGAACTTAAACTAGTGTCAATCTTTTGATACTTATTGTTTCATAAAAACACGCTATTTGCTCTGACAGCGGGAATTACTTATTAAATTAATTAATGTAACTTATATGTTTTTAATTTTGTAAAATAGAAATCATTTGTGAATTTGGAATATCAAATATAGCTTAGGGTGAATGTTTGGTATTTTTCTGGAAAACATCAATTTTTGATGAATAGTGAAACCACTAAGTGGTACTTAAAAAACTGATTTTTCGTTTAAATGAAATTTTACCACCTCTGTGTTTTGAATTTCAAAAATCTGACATACATGGTTTTAATTAAGAAGTAAAATGTGGTTCAATGGGATTAAAATAATTTTTTGGTGAACAGTAACTTTTACGTTTTAATCGCGATTAGAGGTAATTAGTGTAATTTAAGGTAAAAATAATTTTTTAATAATATGAAATGACCTAGACACATGTACTACCATCATTGGATGTGTCATGGCCGACCAAGAAAATCCATAGGTCAACTTGGGGACCCTATGGAGCCACTTCGGTAGGAAAATGACATAAATAACTTTTTATTTAATGTTAAAATAAAAATGTCACAAGCATGTGTTGTTTTACTAAAACAATTTTTACATGGGGTTATACAAGTCATATTTTTGACAATAAATATTCATTAGAAATATAAAAATATTTCCTACATAATGATATTTTTTTATAATTTTTAGACACTAAATAAATTAAATTATTTATGACACCATGATGATGCATCGATTACCTCATTATTTAACGATTTAAATAAAATGAAAAGATAACATAAATTCTAAGACCTAAACTTCTCAAAAACCTATTGGATGGGTGGATTGAGAAACCTTATCACCTTATCCTTGAAATATATCCTTTTGGGACATTTAAAATCAGAAAATCATTATATAATAAAGTAATAGTTTATAACTTTCCAAGAGTGCCCCACCTCTCCTCGTATAAAAGGCCCCCACCTCTACCACCTTACCCACACATATCAAGCCTTTGGCTCGACAAAACCATCCCATTTATCTCTTCACATCCCTCTCTTCATAATTGAAGCCTCACATTTGGGCAGAATCCTTTCCATGGAATCCTTTGAGCTCAAATCAAAAAGAGTTACCTGATTTAAAGGTAATGTCTTCCCTTGTGTTCTTTTGTTTTATTTTGCTTCTCCAACACTATAAACACTTTTTATTCCTTTATTTTGTAATAACAACAATATATTCAATATAATATGATGTTTTTAATGTGGTGGATTCAAGCTACACTTACACACACCTTCGTCTAATGGTTAAAGAATATACTGTTTCTGTGGATGGTGAATTTCTGCCTCACAAAGCGATGATTGTTCAATCTTATTTTAACACCTTCAAAGGTGGCCATTAAGTTGTAAATATATTTATATATGATATATAATATTTTTATGTTTTCATTAAGCTTATTTTATTTTTCATTTAAGTCATAACTTTATGGTTTCCATTATGGGTAAACATGATATCTTCATTTTAGGAAATGCGGACTACCGCCCCCTCAAAGTGATTTGATTCGTTAATGCCATATGTGGGACGTATAAAGGATGGAATTAATGGTATTACATATGATATACTACTGTAATTATAATATAACTTTATATCATTATTATTTAATTCCATTGAATAAAAAAAATGAAAGTAGCGTTCATGCGTACGTACAACTTACCGTCTCCATGAACGGTACATTTCATTTCTTATCTCCAAATGTTATGTACTATTATAAGTACATATATATAATGGATATATATGTAATATATTACATGTAAATGAAGTATATCATTTTGTAATAATAATATATATATCTCTCATTTTTTTAATTCCCTTAATATGACAAAGAAATGAAAGTAGCGTTCATGTGTACGTACGGCCTACCGTCTCTATGAACGGTGCTTTTAATTTTTTAATCTCCAAATGCTATGGAATAGTATAAAAGGAATATATACTGGATATATATGATATCTAAAACATTAATACTATTCTCGATATGATGTACCTATAACTACATGGAAGATTCTTTTCCGACAAGTTTGATTTTTACTCATGTACCGAACATCGAAAAAAACGTCCGATATGAACTCACTTTATTAACCAATTATTACAACATTATAATATGTGATATTAAATGAATAATAATCTTTAAATTAGGTCCTTAAAAAATTATAAATTGAACAAATTTTATTATTCAGGATATTAAATAACGATCGAGTCATGTCCGACACGCGGTAAGGGATCCTACCTCTCTCTTTCTTTTTAAGTACACTCTTTTATGTTATTCCTTTTAAGATCATCTTTCTTATGATTGGGATGTTATTTTATATTAATATTACTGTATGTTTTATTTTAATTTGATGAGAGACCCTATTTTCTCTCATCAATCCATTTTGGATGTTTTAATTAGCGCCGTTACGCTGCCGAAATTTCTTAAGGGGGCTTTTTATCTCACTTTGTGTTTTCGTGAGATTCATGCTACATTTGCCAATATTTCCTTTTCAGTTGTGTATTTACTGTACATTATTATAATCCTTGTGTAACATACATTAGTTTTAGATTATTTACATCAATTTTTTATAGTCCTTCTTTCATGGGGTGTACGTTTCAAAAGTTACCCAAATCGGTAAGGGAACCTTTCACCCCCTCTTTTTAAAAGACTTCTTTTGTTATGTCTTTTAATTTTCATCTTATTATGTGGGGATATGTTCTTATATATCCTTATTATAATAAATTTTATGTCCAAGAGATGAGATACCCTTTATCTCTCTCGTCAAATCTTTTTGTAATATTTTATGTGACACCGTTAGGCTGCCGAATTTTACCAAGGGAACTTCTTAACCCAATTTCGATTTCTTTGGGTTCAACATGTAGTTATTGAATATGTCATCCTTTGAATATGTGTGAATGACCTTTGATTTTTTAAAACATAATATCCACTTATATTGGGTTTATTTATATTTTTCACACTTAATTATGAGATTTATTTATCCTTAATTTAAGGATACCTTCTTTATAATGGATTTCATCTCATTTTACATTTCTATTAAGACATCATTGTTGTTATGCACCAGTTCACTCTTATATGATGTATATACTGTCCTTTGTAATATTATATCATTAATCCCTCTATTTTCATGATATTATAAAGCTCTGATTAAATGTTATTCCTCAATTATTGTATTCAACTGTCTCTCATTTTGTTAAAAAATCTTTAACTAAAATATCATTTTAAATGTTTTAATGATTTATTCTTATAAATATTTCTCATTAATATCCATGTTTTCAAAATGGTTTTAAGGATTTATTTATATGGATATTAATGGTTTAAAATGTTAAAATCTTCAAATTGGTATGGGACACTTTGATTAAAAAATCTTTTTATTAAATGTTTTAAATGGATTTGAAAATGGGTTTTAGAATTGATTCATTATTACAATATCTTAAAATGTTATATTATTATTACAATGTGGGAATGTTATGTTTCTTTTGTGCGTTCTATGATTATGTTATGGTTCTTGGGAATTGTTTATGAATACGGGTGGTTCCGTGATAAACTAAGGGCGGGTGAGCCCGATATAGCACTCCAATGCATTGGGTAACGCGAAAGGGTTAAACGTTAAGGTTTATCCGAAGAGATTTAGGGAATATACTGTGATGGGTATTCCAAACGTAACCAAGAGGGTTACTCCCTATGTAAGATTGTTATAAATTCCTCAAGATACCTTTATGTCTTATTATTTCTATGATTTATTCATTATTTGATGAGGTATGTTAAAATGCTTATGTTTTATGAGTAAATTATGATTTCATACCTAGACTAGTGTTTTATTTTCATATTTGTATATCCCTTATTGAGCTTTTTATGCTCATCCCATGTTTTTAAAATGTTTTTCACAGGTCAAGGGAAAGGTCCATGATATGATGATAGTGTCAAGAAAGTGTCAAAAAATAATCCATGTTTTATTTTAAATATGTTTCCGTTGATGGGAAAAAATGAATACTATATTTTATATAACCACTTTTTCTAAATGTGGAATGTAATGCACGTTTTATGATCTAATTCTCTAAAACTCTAAACCTGAAAAGATCCTCAATGTGAATTATTCATTTAATTTGATATTAAGTAAGGTTTAATGTCGGGGCCTTATAGTTGGTATCAAAGGTCGGTTTAGATAACTTTAGAGGTTAGGGTATTCTCAAGGGATAAGTGACATTACCATAATGGTTAGGATTTCAGAAAGTGTCTTAGTTTTAGATAAAGTGAATGAGTAAGTATATCTTAGTGTTTATCATCCTCATTAGTACATGATGGTATTGTGGATATACTCACACTGACATTTCTGTTTTTAGTGAATGGATGGATCTAGCAGGCACCAAAGTGATAATAGGTTTGAAGGAAAATGTGGTGGTTCTCTGATTAAGAGACTGGATGAAATGGGGGTTTCAATGAGGAAACTCATGGTTATTCTAAACCAACTATCAAGGAGTCATGATCAACCACTTGTACCTTGGTATGTTCTGTTATGCATCATGTACGAGATGACCAATCGATGTGGAAGTTCAGGTAATAATTATAAAGGTTACCATTAGGGTTTATATGATCCTTACTTTTGAGGTAAATATGGGTTGTTATATATTATGATGGAAAATGAAAGGCATGAGATAAATGTGATGTTAAAATATATAATGTTTATTTTTGAAGATTTTATCTTATTTTGGGGGATGTTTTAAGAATTTTATTGTTCTGGAAGAAGGACAACACGCAGACCGTGTGACAACCCGTCGTGTCGGACAAAGCTGCAGGAATCGAACCCACAACCAAGGTGTGGCTGGTATTTATCGCCTACCACTGGACTATGTGAAGTCCCTTGTTAGTTTGAATAATTCTTTTTAGTTAGATGATTTTAGGAATCTAGAGTATGTTTATTTTTGGTTATCTATGGAAATTATTAACCTATCATCGAGGATATGTGATTAGGTTAATTACTTTTCAATATGAGAATTTATGAGCAACTGATGTTATTTGGAGATAAAAGTTACTTTGTACCTTGGAAGTCTATGTGATTAAATCCTTCAACTATTTGGGATTCAATCTTAGTTTGGTTTACATTGAATAATTTTATGGACAATTGTTTATCGAAAGATCTTCGTTGATCAATGGGTTTTTTTGGACAAATTTTGGAGATTAAGAATAGATTTTCTTTTTATAAAGGATTATACTTTTGTGGCTTATCTGATCTCATACTAACAATTTTGGTTTTGGATTTTGTCTAAAGACATGGGAAATATATAGTTCTCTTTTTTGGATTAGGTGATTCTCAAGAAGTTGATTATAATACTCTTAATGCGAACAAGTCTTCCTAAATAGTTGTCTTTTGGAGAAAATATGAGTTTGATTAAGGAATCTAGTAAAATTTGAAGTCTAAGTGACAAGTAAGTTTGCTTCATTATGATTTAGTAAATCTCAAAAATAAATTCCTCAATGAAGAGTAACTTAATTTTTCTTTTCTGTTAACTTTTACTACTGGGGAATCAAATACCGTTTAACCCATCACAAGTTTGTGATTTTCTTATGGTTAACTTTCTCCAAGAAATGTTTACTATCACTCTCCCTCAGAACATGACCCTTTTTTTCCTCCATATCCATGTTTTCCTAGATTTAATCCTAGTATGGGTTAACTCGGGTGACCTTTGTACTTTTCTTTATTTTTTTTAAAGTGATTGTTTTACTGAATCTTGTTTCGCTGTGCGATTTTCAATGAAGTTTCCAAGCCCAATTTTAAAATTGTGAGGACGCAATTTCCAAAAGGGGGAAGGATGTAACACCCCAGGTAAATAAAGAATATGAAATTTTCACATTTATCCATATTTGTGAATAAAATATTAATATTACTTTAAAGGGGACGCTATGCTCGATGGCGTACCCAATTCGCAACAACGAGTTTCTTGGGAATCTTACGTTGCACTCTAATAATAAAATAATATTATTTTAAATGGTAGTTAACGCCTAGCTTTTGTAACGGAGGGAATGAACAAAACTAACTAAAAAATGATTATATATGTTTGTCAAATATTTTTACTTTTTACAATAAATGTTAGAGGATTAAAAGTTCGAATGAGTCCAATTTTAAGCGTAAACATTCTAATATTCTTTAAAAGGACGATTGACCGCCTTTTGATGGTGAACCTCTTTTAAATCCACTTTTTACAATTTTATGTGTTATATTTGACAAAATAAAATTCTTTTTTAGAATCGGGACATCAAAATATACTTTGGGTAATTTTTTGTTATTTTTCCGATAAAGTTCATTTTTTAATAAATAGTGAAAATGTTGTATTTTAATTCAAAACATCTTTTTAATCTAATTTATTTATATGATTAAATTATCTTTTGAATTTATTTTAAAGAGAAATTAGAATATATTTTTACCATTTAATCCAATAGTGGTCGTTGGAATTAATTTCATCTTGAAATTGGACTTAAACTAGTGTCAATCTTTTGATACTTATTGTTTCAAAAAAACACGCTATTTTCTCTGACAGCGGGAATTAATTATTAAATTAATTAATGTAAATTATATGTTTTTAATTTTTTGAAATAGATATCATTTTTGAATTAGGAATACCAAATATAGCTTAGGGTGAATGTTTGGTGTTTTTTTGGAAAACTTCAATTTTTGATGAATAGTAAAACCACTAAGTAGTACTTAAAAAACTGATTTTTCGTTTAAATGAAATTTTACCAGCTTTGTGTTTTGAATTTAAAAAATCTGACATACATGGTTTTCATTAAGAAGTTAAATGTGGTTCTATGGGATTAAAATAATTTTTTTGGTGAATAGTAACTTTTAAGTTTTAATCGCGATTTGAGGTAATTAGTGTAATTTAAGGTAAAAATAATGTTTTATTAATATGAAATGACCTAGACACATGTCCTACCCTCATTGGATGTGTCATGTCCGACCATGAAAATCCATGGGTCAACATGGGGATCCCATGGAGCCACTTTGGTAGGAAAATTACATAAATAAATTTTTATTTAAAGTTAAAATAAAAATGTCACAAGCATGGGTTGTTTTACTAAAACAATTTTTAAATGTGGTTATAAAAGTCATATTTTTTACTATAAATATTCATTATAAGTCTAAAAATATTACCTACATCATAATATGTTTTTTTTATAATTTTTAGACAATAAATAAATTAAATTATTTATAACAACATGATGATGCAGCGATTACCTCATTATTTAACGATTTAAATAAAATGAAAATATAATGTAAAATATAAGCCCTACAATTTTCACAAACCTATTGGATCGGTTTATTTATAAACCTTATCACCTTATCCTAGAAATATATCCTTTTGGGACATTTAAAATCCGAAAAGCATCATATAATAAAGTAATATTTTATAACTTTCCAAGAGTGCCCCTCCTCTCCTCTTATAAAAGGCCCCCATCTCTACCACCTTACCCACACATCTCAAGCCTTTGGCTTAGGAAAAACCTTCCCATTTCATCTCTCCACATCCCTCTCTTCATAATTGAAGCCTCACATTTGGGCAGAATCCTTTCCAAGGAAGCCTTTGAGCTCAAATCAAAAAGAGTTACCCGATTTAAAGGTAATGTCTTGCCTTGTGTTATTTTGTTTTATTTTACTTCTTCAACCCTCTAAAAACTTTTTATTCCTTTATTTTTTAACAAAACCAGTATATTAAATATACTATGATGTTTTTATGTGATGTATTCGAGCTACACTTACACACACCTTCGTCTAATGGTTATCGAACCTACTGTTTCTGTGGATAGCGAATTTCTGCCTCACGAAAAGATGATTGTTCAATCTTATTTTAATACATTCAAAGGTGGAAATTAAGATGTCACTATATTTATATTTGATATATAATATGTTTATGGTTTCCTTAAGCTTCTGTATTTTTCATTTATGGCATACCTTTATGGTTTCCATTATGGGTAAACGCGATATCTTCATTTTAGGAAGTGCGGACTACCGCCCCCTCAAAGTGATTTGATTCGTTAATTCCATATGTGGGATGTATAAATAATGTAATTAATGGTATTACATATGATATCCTACTGGAATTATAATATACCTTTATATCATTATTATTTAATTCCATTTAATACAAAAAAAAGAAATGATAGTAGAGTTCATGCGTACGTACGACTTACCGTCTCTTTGAACGGTACATTTCATTTCTTATCTCCAAATGTTATGTACTATTATAAGTACATATATATAATAGATATATATGTAATATATTACATATAAATTAAGGATATCATTATGGAATTATAAAATATATATCTCTCATTTTGTTTTAATTGCCTTAATATGACAAAAAAATGAAAGTAGCGTTCATGCATATGTACGGCCTACCGTCTCCATGAACGGTGATTTTAATTTTTTTATCTACAAATGCTATGGAATAGTATAAAATGAATATATACTGGATATATATGATATTTAAAACATAAATACGATTCTGGATATGATGTACCTATAACTACATGGAAGATTCTTTTCCAACAAGTTTGATTTTTACTCATGTACCGAACATCGAAAAAAACGTCTGATATGAACTCACTTTATTAACCAATTATTATAACATTATAATATGTGATATTTACTAAATAATAATCTTTAATGTAGGTCCTTAAATTATAAATTGACCAAATTTTATTATTCAGGAGATTTAAGAACGATCGAGTCATGTCGGACACGAGGTAAGGGAGCCTACCTCTCTCTTTCTTTTTAAGTACACTCTTTTATTTCATTTCTTTTAAGATCATATTTCTTATGATTGGGTTGTTATTTTATATTACTCTTACTGTACGTTTTATGTTAATTTGATGAGAGACCCTAATTTTTCTCATCAATCCATTTTAGAAGTTTTAATTGGTGTCGTTAGGCTGCCGATATTTCGTTAGGGGGCTTTTTTATCTCACTTTGTGTTTTCGTGAGATTCATGACACATTTTCCAATATTTCCTTTTGAGTTGTGTATTTACTGTACATTATTATACTCTTTGTGTAACATACTTTCTTTTATGAGTATTTACATCATTGATGTATAGTCCTTCTTTCATGGGGTGTACGTTTCGAAAGTTACCCAAATCGGTAAGGGAACCTTTCACCCTCCTCTTATTAAAAGACTTATTTTGTTATGTCTTTTAATTTTCATCTTATTATGAGGGGATATGTTCTTATATATCCTTATTTCAGTAAATTTTATGTCCAAGAGATGAGATACCCTTTATCTCTCTCGTCAACTCTTTTTCTAAAATTTTATGTGACGTCGTTAGGCTGTCGAATTTTACCAAGGGAACTTCTTAACCCAATATAAATTTCTTTGGGTTCAACATGTCGTTATTGAATATGTCATCCTTTGAATATGTGTGAATAAACTATGATTGTTTTACAATTAATATCCACTTATATTGGGTTTATTTATATTTGTCACACATAATTATGAGATTGATTTATCCTTAATTTAAGGATACCTTCTTTATAATGAATTTCATCTCATTTTACATTTCTATTGAGAATTCATTGTTTTTATGCACCAGTTCACTCTGATATGGTGTATATAATATCCTTTGGAATATTATATCATGGATCCCTTTATTTTCATGATATTATAAAGTTCTGATTAAATGTTATTCCATAATTATTGTATTCAAGTGTCTCTCATTTTGTTAAAAACACTTTATCTAAAATATCATTTTAAATGTTTTAATGACTTATTCTTATAAATATTTCTCATTAATATCCATGTTTTCAAAATTGTTTTAAGGATTTATTTATATGGATATTAATGGTTTAAAATGTTAAAATCATCGAAGTGGTATGGAAAACTTTGATTCAAAAATCTCTTTATTAAATGTTTTAAATGGTTTTGAAAATGGTTATAGAATGGATTCATTATTTCAATATCATAAAATGTTATATTGTTATTACAATGTGGGAATGTTATGTTTCTTTTGTGCTTATGTTATGTTCTATGATTATGTTATGGTTCTTGGGCATTGTTTATGAATATGGGTGGTTCCGTGATAAACTAAGGGCGGGTGAGCCCGATTGAGCTCTCCAATGCATTGGGTAACGCGAAGGGGTTAAACGTTAAGGTTTCTCCGAAGAGATTTAGGGAATATACTGTGATGGGTATTCAAAACGTAACCCAGAGGGTTACTCCCTACGTAAGAATGTTATAAATGCCTCAATTTACCTTTATGTCTTATGATTTCTATGATTTATTCATGATTTGATGTGGTATGTTAAAATGCTTATGTTTTATGAGTAAAGTATGATTTCATACATGGACTAGTGTTTTCTTTTCATACTTTTATATATCTTATTGAGCTTTTTATGCTCATCCCAAGTTTTTGAAATGTTTTTCACAGGTCAAGGGGAAGGTGCATGATATGATGATAGTGTCAAGGAAGTGTCAAGAAAGAATCCATGTTTTATTTTAAATATGTTTCCGTTGATGGTAAAAAATGAATACTATCTTTTATGTAACCACTTTGTTTTAATGTAGAATGTAATGCAAGTTTTATGATCTAATTCTCTAAAACTCTAAACCTGAAAAGATCCTCAATGTGAATTATTCGTTTAATTCAATATTAAGTAAGGTTTAAGGTTGGGCCTTATAGTGTCCTTTTGATATGGCTTGGTGGGATTTTAGTTGGATCGTAATGTTCTGAGTTTAAATATTGTCTTTTTAAATAAGGGTTTGATACAGGATCTCATTCCCATCCAAGAGGCTAAAATGTATTTTGATGTGAGTTTTCCCAGCTCGAATTCGATAGGTGACAGAAGGAGTTTGAACATGCATCACGCTGAGAGTCTTAGATAGTCCTCCCTTATCTTTGAGGTACATTAGATAGGGTTTGTGGAAAATTTGATAACAATATTTAAATGAACTCCTATCCCTTATATAGGATGATATTTCTAGTTGTGTGACGAGTCCCCCTCAGTGAGACTGAGACATGGAGGAACCCCTATCTATGTATTATGATCAGATTCCTTCCATTCTATTTGACTAGACCAAAACTGTTTTCTTTATCCAGTTTTCAGTTATCGATGTTTGAATGTGACATGGTGACTATGTGACTTGGGATACTGCGTTTCTTATCAATACTCCATGAATTATAGATACTCCGTGTGTAAACGACACTTCATGTGTTTCTGACACTCTATGTGTTACCTATATTCTCTGTGTTATCTAAAATCCATGTCTTAGCGATATTGTTTGTCTTAAAGAAACTATGTAAATTTTTGTGATTCTATTGTTCACTTGGTTAATTTTGGTAGAATTTTCTTACGTACTTCTATTGGATCGCTTGAGGAGTGAGATATCTCAGTAATATTGTTCTATGAATAGAATCGCATAGCTGGAAATTAATGAGACATTGAGGCTTTAAATCCTTTATGAGTATACCAAGATGTTCTTGTAATATGTTATATAGATATATACCATTGTTGAAATGAAAATATATTGTTAGTGATGTATTCCATTTGTGGTATTTCTACATCGTATCTTCATCATGGTATTTCTTCTGTGGGTTTTCTGTGTGTTTTTGGGGTGTCCAACTGGGTATTTTTTACGCACCCCTACATGACCTTTTACTGCACAGGTCATGTCTTGTGCAGATGATTGATTCTTTGAAAGAGTCCTAGGTGCACCCGGACTAGGTGGTGATTAGAGTGATCAGATATACGAGGTGTGCTCTGATGGCTTCAAATAGATATTCTACACCTTCCCTTCAGGTAGGGTTTTCTATGGATGAGTTTCATGTTCCTTTTTTTCACTTTGGTATACTTATTCTTTTGGTGGGTCTATATTCTAGCCCAGTTTTACATAACTGGTTGTTGCATCCCATTCATACAATGTTATTGGTATTTTAGTGTATGCATTCTTTGTCTACTTAGTGATTTTACATTTTATAATTTTTAGCTTGGAGATGTTTGTGTGTGTACAGATACATAGGAATATTCCCCCCATTTGTGGGATATGCCTACTCGGCGCTAGTCACAATCCCATGGCCTATCATATGTGAGCTTGGTATAGTCACAAAATGGGCCCTTATGGGGTGGTTTGTGACATAGTGGTGTTAGAGGAGGCTAGTTCTACATAAGGACAGAGAGTTTCTGAGGTTGGTACATAAGAAAATACCTCCAATTTGTTGTATATTACTACTAAACACTAGTCGCTAGCCCCTGGACAATCGAAGTTTATAATGGGGGTAGTCATGACATGGGTCCCTCTAGGATGGGTTATGACGTAGTTGTATCAGAGGTGTTCAGTATTACTTAAGAATTCAAAAATCCAAAAACCATCATTCACCATCGGCCTACGCCAACCAATGTTAGGCCTCGCCTAAGGAAAACATCCCCATACGAACTCAAAAATGGTATTAGATTTCCAATTTGACTTCTAATTTATGATTCATTAGAATTTTAAAATATAATAATTTTTTTAATTATTTTATTTACAGTTATGTCCCTAAAGAATTTTTCTACAGATTACCCACGCTAAATAGGGTTTTGTCGCGCCTAGGGTAAAGCCACTATTCTGAGTTCAAGGGTGCCTTTAGATTTATAAACTGAGGAACCATTTAAATGTTATTACACTTTTTCAAAAAAGTCATGTGCACGTTATAGTAAAAACTTATAATTTTTCAGAGAATCATTCCAAGCTCACCGAGCCTTGGAATTTCACGTTGTGTCAGTGCCTAGTCTCAAAATATTCCCAAATAATATCTAAAAATAAAATCGTGAAAATTCAAGTCATTATAGTAACTATGTTTTTTTAATTTTTTAAGATAATTATATATTTATTTGACTACCTAATATCAAATTTCCCCCAAATTAATATGTTTTTAATTTAAAATTTGATGTGAGGAGGATTAAACAAGCCAAATGAAATAGTATATTTTTTTGTTCTTTGCTGGATTTTGATATGACATGAAATAAATTTATAGTAATTATTTGATTTAATAATATTTTTTTGAGGTATAATAAGGATTAAAGTAGGATATAAATGTCTACTAATGAATTAAAAAATATTGTTTAAATGGATTTTATTTGGGATTCATATGTGATACAGTTTTATATACTATTTAAATTTTTCTTTGAATAGATTATATATAATTATATTAAAATAAATGAATTTATTTAAAATAAGAATTTAAATATTGATTTAGTAATAATATAATATATAACATGTGTTATTAATAATTATAAATATATATAGACTTTTAAAAATGTTGTAATTTTTTTATTGTTATATGTTTTTAATTATTTTTATAGCACATAATATGTGTTTAAAAAAATTTATATCCATGAAAAATGTATGTTTTTAAAAGGTGATTACATTTAAAAACACACTACTATATTACACTAAGGGTTGTGTTATTAATATTATTAATTCCACAAAATTTGTATTATTGAAATACAATTTTATTTTAGTGGTCCATTAATCAATTTCTCATGTCCCAATATCTCAAGATACCATTTTTTCATTATTTTCTATTTCCTACTCGAATAAAAATATTCCACATGATTTTAATCATTTGTAATTTTCCACAAATAGATACTTATTTTAATGACACTATGAAAATAAGTGATCCATCAACTCTTTGCATATTATATAGAGGATTAAAAACTATTATTAAACAGATGTCATCACTGTAAAATGTTAACAAAATGTGTTACCCAAGAACTCACCACCACGAACATGTTATTCTATTTATTTCCAAGATCATCTTTTTATATTGGATTCCTATAACAAAATAAGTTGAATCATGAATTTTTTGACCATAAATTACATAAGTATTGTCTATCACAACAACAAATTGACTCAAATCTACACTTTTTTAGTTTTTTATTCCAACACAGTTACTGTACATAATGTGACATGTGATGAAGTCCCTATGACACTCTTAATACATTATCATAAAACGGAAAACTTCCTCGAAAAATATTGAATATAGTTACTCTATAAATTGGGTATATAATTAATTTTCTATTGTGATGTTGTTTAATATAGAACCCCATATTCTTTATAATATATCTACATTTTGAATCACTACTCCTAAATTTTTTCCTCTATCAATTTTAAGTTGAAAATTGATGAAAATTTATATTGGCCCATATGGTGGGTGATTTCCAATGAAATTGTTATATATGTTTGTTTCACATGATGAAATTACATTAGTGGTTAGTTCCACGCAATCAGAAATCATAAAAATATTTTTTTTTCATCCTCTTATATATCACTATATATATGTGGATTTATATTAGTCTGGATAGATTGTATGAATATACTGAAATTGTGAGGGGGGGGGGGTGAATTAGTTATCACAAGTTTTTTTACAAAAAAAAACTTAAACATTGAAACATTTTTATGTAGATATAATTTACTATATCAGTTATGTTGTAAAAATATCTATTACAATCCATAAATACAGAATATTAAATTCATTTAAGATGATGTAAAGGAAATAAAACTCATATTTTTTTACATGGTTCACCCCTTGTGTGGGAAACCTACTTCTTTATGCATAATTTAATTATCCCATTACATATATTTAAATATTTTTATATGTTTTACAATGGGGATTTTATTATCATTTTGATAAGAGTAGGTATCATCCTTACAATGAATAAAACAATTTTAAGCATTTGGTTAGGATATGTCTCCAAAATATTATTATACCTATCTATATAAATAAGGAAATTATTTATATAGAAACCAATATTCATGAATAGATCTATATGAAATCCCTCATGAATTGGTATTTAACTACATGAAATTTATTCAAATTAAGTTTCAAGAATGCTTTTCTATCCAAAAATTCTAGATACTAGATTCATGATCCCTCATTATCATGTAGTTATATATTAGTAAATATTTATTTTAATAATCATGTCACCCTGGATTTTCTTATCCTTTCAAAAATATTACTTTTGGAGATAATTATTTCATCTTTATTGGTGTTCAAAACATTAGTTGGTTGGTGTTAGAAATTGGAATTTCTCGGTATTTTAGATCACAAAATCTAGAAACTTATCACTAATTCGTTAGTACTACAAGTACTATTATTCTTAACTCAATGACCCAAAAAATAATTTCAAATTTACACATTCAGTTGATCCATATACTTATTCATCTCAATAATATTAGTAGAAACATCTTACTCTATCCAAATAAATTCTATTCCAATAATGTTTTTACACTTCTATATATCCATTATGATTCTAATTAATATTGGGGGAAACAAGTAGTTTTACATTTTAAACATCTATACACTAAATTATCAGTTGATCACCTTTAATTTCTTTTAATGATATCAAGACATGAATTTTTTGAAGCTCCTATTGAACCAAACATAAATGATCTACAGCTCATCCAAAATTCCCAACTAAAATCATTTAATTTTTTTCTATTGTATTTTTAATAATCAATATCTACATCATCAAAATTACTATAAATAAAAAAAAATTATCTGAAGAAACTCAACATCTTTCTATGAACATACTTTCATAGAATTCATACTGCAGCTTTTGGTTTTTCATTTATGTCAGTAATAACTTCACTCAATCATTCCATAGAAATTAGAACACGAATCTCATATAGTTGTTCCTTATGAGAATATGGTGTATTGATATGTATTTATTCAATACATTATTTTAATATCTATGAGTTTGATCTTAGAAACTCAACAAAATTTTTGATCACCTTATCCTTCAAACATCTAGACCTATGACATTTCTGATTTTTTAATAATGTTTAATGAATCTATATTTTTACTTACATGATTCATTATTTTATAATTATTTTAAAATTAAAAAATTTGAGACTCTATTACTTTTAATTAGTTAAAAAATATATCATTATATCCTTTAGTAAAATCTACACTCATCTTTATAGAACATGGATTAGTCGTGAAAGATTCTGAAACGTTTTCCTTATCAATAACCAAAGTCATAGAGATTATTTACTACCAAAAATTAAAATTATTTTACCTATATCATCATATATATTTGATATTATATCTTCCAAAAATTATTCACATTACCATGTTTAAAGATCAATGTTTTTTTAAATGTCAATGTTTTCTAGTTTATGCAATATTCATGATCCAGTGGCACCAACAAATATTTTAGTCTTTCAACTAACATCACATATTAAATACTCTTTATTGTAGGAATATTACTGAGGGATCATTATTCTTTTCACCTTTAATTAAGTCCCTTAATATCATATTTAATTTCATTTTAAACATAAAAAATAACTATTTATAGAATTATCTTGAATCAAAATATTTATATGTAATTTTGTTGGATTTTCTATTGAATGAACAATATAAAATCATCCAAATCTATTTTCTATAGAAGACGTTGACATATCCAATATTCATTGACTATTATATGTGAAGGAACATTATTATATTTTATATTTTTCCTTATGAAATCTAGATTCTATGGATAAATGATTTGTATGTTTCACAAGGAAATTCATTGTCTTTTAAAATTTCGAGAAGCATTCATCATTATAATGTAAAATGATCGTTAAATTCCCTGGAGAGTACTAATTGGGTCTTTACTAATTTTTAGTTCACTTCATCCTCAACTATAATATATTAACTCTATATTCCTACAAATTCTAGATACACAATCAATATGTATCTATTAGTTATTTTCCAAATAGACCATTCTTCATTAGCAATTTTTTTAAAATTTTCTAGCATTAACTTCAACCATCTAGGTTCACCTTAGCATAACATTTTTTCATAATAAAAATTAATATAAATCCATTACACATTTAATCACATCATAATATCTTCAATAATTCATTAGTCTCATCATTCAGTATTATTTAAATTTTGGTTTTTAATATTAAAATTCAATATCTCTTGTTATTGTATTTCACTTCAAGAATAGGTTAGAAATCAACAGATGTAGTTCATGCTACTAGATATAAGTATCTCTAGAAATTACTCATTTAACTATCATAACAATTCACTCCAAATTCATTCCTAACGTAATACTAAATGATAAATATATCTTTATAATAATTAATCTAGAACATGATGACTGTATACTATTAGTAGGAGAAATTTCGTATACTGATTTCCCTCCTATTTATGGGTTACCCAATGAATAAACTTTTTAGTATTTGTAATTCTGGTGAATTTACATTAGGAACATCCATAAGAATTACCATATTCCTCTTCATGAAATATCAATTACTTCCATTGATATTAATTATTATCAATAAATAACATACTGCATCCCTAATCTCTAATGAGATCTATAATATCCAAATTTGGACTTATTTTCAATAGTAATATCTATTTTATGTCAAGGAATTATTGTCCCCCACATTGAAAATAATTTCCATGAAATTATATTTAGGGGAAACCCATTAGCATATTATAACATATCATCTTATTTTTCATTAAAGTGATTGAAACTCTTTAAATATTTCCTGGAAGAATGAGACCTCCTTTTATTAATCAAGAGAATAAAAAATTATCACACTCTAAGTATACATGAGATATGTTCATTGTAGAAAACAAGTGTGATTAAGTAATATTTCAAATCTATCTATAATAAAATCCTAGAGTTTTACAAACTCTATTAAACTTTTAGGGTATTGTGAAAAAATCATTGAGATTATTTTACTCATCCATCTCAAAAAATAGATTAAAATATTTAATTCAAAATTAATCTTTATATTCTTACTATTTTTCTATTTCCATCAATGATTAAAACCTTCCCTCTTAGTATTTTTGAGATAAATATTTATGACTATATATGAAAAATATCAATGTTCCTCAAGATGAATGTATATTTAATATCTATAATTTAAATTTCTAGAACATTATATTCATCTAGATAATCTTAATAAAGGAATAAATTTTTTGAAACATTAATTTTCTTCCACATCGATATTTTGTTTTTCGGAATTCAAATATTTTCTTTCGAAATAGAAATTCTACGAAATCACCATATTTGGCTTTAACCACATAGTTTTATCCTTATTATTCATCATTATAATGTCAAATACAAAATGAAATAGTGTGGTTAATACCAGTTGATATAAATTCTTCCCTCATAGAAGACATCTAGTTTTCAGTTAGATTTTTGCACCTCACATTACTTCAGGTCTCCCACTTGTTTGAATAACCTTTAATTTATTTTTATGATGAATAATTAGATCTTTGAGACTCCAAGGTGTATCTCCTTTAACACTATTACTTTAAGAAATTGGGACAAGAGATATTTCTCTACCAAAAAAAACTTTTCAATATAGCTATATTTTTCTTGATGCCAACACTTTTTTAAAAGCCAATATATCTAGTAGAAAAATGGATTTCTTCCAGTTACCTACAGTATTCACTTTGTGTATATTTTTTTAACATTAGGTACCATGGAAAATTTACTCCAATTTTCATTGTTTACACAATATTACTTTCTATTTACAACTGTTCTAGACATTCTATCATGAAAATTTTCAAAACATATTTCATTTTATATTTTTTTATATTTCCCTATTACAAAACAATGTATGGAAGAAGTATCTTCTGAATCCTACTTCCTTTTATTCTCTAACTTATCCAATTTGGGTAATATTATCATGATATATTTATGGGTGTTCATAGCCATCCTAAATTGTTAAGATAGATTTATTACCTTTTACATGTTACATATCCATGGTAACATCTATTTGAAATCAACATTTTTTTAGTAGAGTATTTAATTATATCAATCCCTTTTATACATCTCTAAAATTGATTTACCTTGATACGAATATTTCTTAAATTGAATTTATTTTTCATGGATTGGTTTTACATTTAATATTTTTATATTACTCTTTCACTAAAGAAGAATATATTATTTAGTTTTACATCTGCTTTTATGTTCTTAATTTTTCTTTTTCTTCATAATATCAATTTATATACATCCTATGTCTGAGTCCCTATACATATTTCATTTTTTCTTATTCATATATTGTGGTCTAATTTTATTAGTTTTAACTAATTAGTACTTGGTTTATGTAAACTAATACACATCGGGAATAAGATCACTTCCTTCACAACATCCAATGAACATTTTAAAATATAATAAAATATTGGATGTTAATTGATTTCATATATTCCCTATTGGATGGTTATAATTTTTTTTATTAATCTTAACATCCTTTTACCATATTAATTTTGGACTTATCTATATTTATCTATTTGAACCATCATGGGATCAATTAATGAAATGGTGTATTAACCTTATATATCACCAATAGTAACCATTTAAAAAAATATTTTAGGCTGGATGGTGTGTGTATCATTGAAATTGTTAATTTGAGATTTACCCGTGTGAATACCTTAAATATAAATCTTTCAATTTTTATTCTTCTCTTCCACATTTTACAAAGTAGTTTATTTCTATCTTTTCCCACCCAATTATGTTTCAATTTTTATTTTCAACATTTTTTATTAAATTAATTTCAATTAAATTAAATAATTTTAATAGAATATAGGCTTAAATTTTCATTTATTATGTATAAAATATGTTGTCCAATTGATATAAAGTTGTTCTATCTATTGACTGAGACTTCTAGGAATTAAGAATTTCCTTCAAAATTATAAAAATTGATATTATCCTAAATTCATGTAAATATAAAACATGAGTAGATTCCATGTTATTTTATTTTATTTCCATATTAATATATTTTCATATAAAATAAATTTTTTTTATATTCATAGAACAATAATTTCTCTTTACATTTAGATTTTATTCGGCGAACTAGGTCATAATGATTTTTACTTTCTTCTAAAAAATTGTTTTCCAAATGATTTATTCTTTTATTTTGATCTCCAACTTTGAGTTTGTGATAATAAATGTATATTTTAATGCATGAATTATTTCCTTAAAATCATTCTTAAACACTAAATTCCCATATAAATTCACTTCCAATTCCTATTTGAGTAAGGGCAATTTTAAATTGTAATGTGATGTTTATTTTTCTTTTTCATCCATGAGTTATATGAGATTTTTCACGTTTGAAATTTTTTGTTCAATCCATCATCCATTTAATTATATTTTAATGAAAATAGTAAATTTCCATCATGTAGTCCTTTGGTAAATTCATGTATATATGTGACTACTCAAATGTGGACACCATTAAAAAAACCATTATTTGAGTGTAAAAATATTTGATTGATTCAATATAATCATACTTCTCAACACATAAGTTCTATTTTTTTAAGAATATCAATAATAACATTTTTTTCTAAATGATACACTATGTTTATTTACATGTAATAATAAATCCTCCATCAACACCATCTTATATTTTTACATTTATTACTTCAGAGATTATTTATTTATTCTCATCATAAATGTTATAGGAAAATAATTTAATTTTTTAGTATATTAAATAAAGTCTATTTTCATTTGATAAATCATACATTTATAAACATCTAATAGTGTCATATCTATACTTTACAGAATATAACACATATCATTAATCCTTGAAAGCGAATGGGAACATAACTATAGATTTAAATAAAGGAAAATTAGTTAGGATTGATTAAAATTTTTAGACAAATTTGACTATAAAACTACACTGGGGTGTGAGTGGTAGGTGTGGCGGTTTATTTGGGTGAAGTTAGTTTTTACCAAATAATTTTTTTTGATATTTTACCCCTTAAAATTTGATAGATCCTATTCAACTAGTTGGGAAAAATAAATCATTGAAATGCCACATGAGACAATACTCTAATATGAAATATAGATGTTTTAAATTAGACAAGACATAATTTTTTTTTATTTTTATCCCTAGAGTGTGAAACCAACTACTTGTTTCATCCCATTATCATCCTAATCCATATATTTCACAATTCTTGTATGTTTTAAAATTGTGAAAATTATTATCATTAATCCATGATTAGTAATGGAAGAATGGTGATCTTTGTTATAGATTGATGGTGTTTTGTGTTTTTTGATAGTAATTTTATTTAAGATAAGGAATTTTAACTCTAATGTAGATTGTTTTTAGAATAAATAATTCTGAAATAATGTTGTAAATGGAGTCATTTCCTATTGTTTTCCAAAAAATTTGGGTAATATTTTTAAATATATGGAACATTTTTACACGGTAGTTATCTATTTCTTGTATGATAGTAATTATTACTCTATGGTTATTGAATGGTTGGTGTTCTTGATAGTTAACCCATGTTAATGGTTGGAACACTACACATGGAGTATACTAAGAGAGACTTGCGATGGGGGATAAATTGGGTGTATATGGACCACACATGAGCATGTTTTTTGAAAGGATGTAATATTAGGGGGACCACCATGTGTGGCCTATATGGTTTGAACAAAATAATGATCCCATAAATTAGGATGTTATTTAGGGCGATTCAAGATAGGCGGATCATAAAGGGAGTTCTTTCATGGGTAGTAGAAAATGGTTGAACAATACAATCATTGATTAGTGGGATATTCAGAAAATTATTCCTCCAAACAACCTAGTATATACTATATTTACAAGACATGAAAACATAATAAGTAATATGAAATATTTCTGTATAATAACTACGAAGATACCATGAAGGAATCACATGGTATTCAAGGCAGATGACGAAATCCACTAATCAAGAGTTCAAGAACTCATCATTCAAAGAGGTTTTCATGGGGATTTCTTTTGAGGATGGTACAAAATTTAATGTTTATAACGGGTAGAATAAATTTCATATAGAATTAATGTGAGTTATACTATGTAAAATATTATTTCATTGTATTTTTATGATGAAGCTCTATGAATTGGTGGTTCGAGTTATTGGTTTGTTGTTGATAGTGTCCAATGTAGATAGTTTGTAGTGTATATTATTTTACATGGTCAATGTTCAAAGGCCTAGGTGAAGTATGTTTTTACAACATGGTGTCCTCTAGTGGGTATTTTGGAGACCAATGAGTGAATTATAGAATCATATAGTTGATATCATAATGAAAATTGAACGGCCTTTTAATGATAAGTAATTATCATACAAATAGATAAAATGAGGTAGAGTTTATTCAAATAAGCGTGTAAAAATAGTTTAATATGTGATCTGATAGAATTAAGATGTTATCCTTCAACTCATTGTAATGGAAATTTTCATAAAATTAGATACCATGTGTAAACAATTTTAATACAAAAAAATATGGTAAATCATAGTGAATTTATGTAAAACTAATAGGCTATTGGAATATTATCCTCATATTGGACCCTAGTGGTGAACTGAGTAAAATTAGTGTGATCAATTTTATTTCTACATTTTCATGTTTACTTAATGTGAGTTTTCCATAACAAAGGTTTAATGAGATCTAACTAATGAGTGTAAAAAATATTTTAAATCAAAAGTATAATTTGACACCATAATTCACCCCTCCCATCTCAGGGTGCCTCAAGGAATAAAATATTGTATTAGGGTATAGTATATAGGAATTTAATCTATCAATATAAATTCATTGAAAATGACAATTATTTAAATTATAATGGGGTTACTATATTTCATGGAACAAACTACCAGATTTTGAATAATTGAATGATATCACATCATGGATATCTCAGGATAGATGTTATGTATATAAATTTATATTGGAAGGAATTTAGTGATTTTAGGGGGAATTATAGGATATAAGTTGATAGTAAATGGATTTATATAAATAACAAAGACCAAAATGATTTACTAGTAGCTTCATCAGATAATATATATATGAAATTTATGGGCTACAATGTGACAATTCTATGCGGGATAACATTTCTAACATTTGTGAAGGTGATATTAAGGTGAATGAGGCTGTGATGTAGGTCACCAATAACCTATTTGATTATCTTAAAATTATCCTAGATGAGAATTTTGATATATCCCTCATTCAAATAGTTATTTTTTTGGGATTTATGTGATTAATTTGGGAAGATATAAAGGATATCAATAATTTAATGAAGATATTGTGATAATTGTCACATTTGTGCAACCCAAAAGTATTAGCTCTAAGGTAGAGGGATTTTTCAATGATTCCCAAGATGATATTTTAATTAATTTATGCATTATAAAATGTGTGTTATTTTATAAGGGACATAATTTAATTCATGTTAGAAGATAAAATTTAATTCTCAAGAGAATCATCATATCTCTAAATGTGTAAATTGTTAACGGTATGTGAATGTAGAAATTATACCTATTTTATCCATAAAATTCATGAGGGGAAAGGGTATCATCAAATTAATAACTCAATTATCCTACTCTTGAAGTGGTAAAGTTGATAACATTCCATAAAACTACCAAAAAAGATTTTATGAAAATGAATGTGAAGAAATGTAGAATAGAATCTATAGAGAAACTTACCTACTAGAAAATACTTCAAAAATGGGTGTTCATTGGGAATGACATTTACTAGAATGAAATTTTTTAGAAAAATAAAAATATCATAATTAATACTATATTAATGAAGGTGAAATAGAATTAAAATATGTTAAATAGTATTCCAAGACATATAGTATTGTTATGGAGGAACATAATGTGTAGCTTATCTTAATTTGTAACTTTAGAGAGATTTCAATGAATGTTATATTCAATGAAATAAAAATAGAGAGATTATATAAATTATAAATGAATCACTTGAATATATAGATCATCTCATAGAGGTCATTTATATACTATAATAACTGATAGATAATCAAATTATCTAGTCTATTGAAGTTGGAAGATTTATTGAGTATGAAGATGATGATTGAAGAATAGACTAAGGTAGTCAATGATCATAGTGAAATATTAGAGGTTAGAGTTAAGAAAGTAGATTCCCGAGAATAATAGGAATTTTAATTGAGAAAAAATATAGAAACACCCTTGAAATAAAGTTATTATTAGAATAATATAAACATAAGTAGGTTCACAGAAGTACAAATGATAGAAAGGGTCAATAAAGGCTATGCATATGATAAAAACATTTGGATGAATATTGACCTTGATTAGAAGGTAAAATTGGAAGCGACTATGATACCAAGATTTCAAGAGTTGCAACAATTAATGGTTTAAAAACTAGAAAGAATATGGATTGTAATTTTGGAATTAATCCAAAGTCACTAATTATTGAGCAATGACTGATCTAAGAAAATAAAATAAAAAGGTCAAGAATAATCCTAGATTCTAATAAACATTTTATCAATAGATGTGTTATGAAAAGGATAAGGATATGTTTAGAGATTAAGGAGGTAATAATTTTCTAGTTACACAATTCCACTTTTATGGCTATTTTGGAAACACTATGACATACATTGAAGTCGAAAAAAACTATTTGAATGGGGAAGATAATAATGTTCAAAAAAGGAGAATAAGTTCTTTTCTTTCATCAAATAGAGGAAATAATTTATATTGGTATTGTTTTTATTATTCTATAATTATTAAAAAATTCAATGACTAGAGGTAAAAGTAATTATAAACCATAAAAAATATCCTCAGAGAAAAATGAATATAATTCAATCAATAAAAATTCAATTCAGCAACAAATAATCTCATCTGGAAGAAAAATAATAGTATGATTTCACCATACATGGTGAGGAGAAATTAGAGAGTCAATGTTTTTAATATTTTCTTCCAAGTATCTAAAGGAATGAAAATAATAATATTTATAATCCAGATATTAATGAAATTTGTACACCTAAAATATAGAATTATAATACATAGATACTTGATTATAGGCATTCATCCCACATGACATGACATGTAATTATTTTGAAGCATTTAAAATTTAGTATATATGGAAGTTTTATTGTATGAAAATGATATTTATTTAAAGATAAATTTTAGGGGTAATACCCATTTATAAGGAATTGATCTGAATAAGGCCAATGTTTACCTTAGGGATGAGTTATTAAAAAATATTCAAAGTGTGATTCAACTTTGTGACTATGGTCTAGTTATTACATTTAAATATAAATGGTTTATGATAATAGTTCGAGATAAAAATATATTTTGAGAGGAATCAAACTGTCAAAAAATATACATGGTAAAAATTATTTAGATAACAAGTATCCATAGAGTGTATAAAGAGAATAACATATGAAATTGATGATTAGGTCACATTGACCAACTAAACAGGGAAAAATTATTCAAACTTAGAGATGTAGTGAATATAAAATAATTTAAAAGAGGACACTAAAAGAAATATTATTCTTATATATTGGGAAATGGTGTTAAATACTTAGCAGAAAAAGAAAAATAGTTCATCCAGAATTATAGATAAAATCACACACAGACATATTTGGAGAGATTAATATATATAGAACATAGGATGAAATATATTTGATTTTTTTGATGACTTTATTTGAATTGATTACACCATATTTATGAAATTTAAGTTATATTTCATGTGATTCATGAAGTTTTACCATCAAATAGTAAAATATGATTCTTATAGCACAATTAATATATTTTGGATTGATAATGGAATGATGTATACCTATAATGTGTGTGAAAACAATATTATGAATAATAAAATAAAGAATAAAGTTTCACTCATGAGAAGTCCATAATAAAATGATGTTGTCAAATTATTAAGTTATAATAATACAAATATTGAAAAACCATTACTCATCTAATGTGAAATTTATCTATATTATTGGAAAGAGTCTATAAAATTATTTATGTACACTAAGAATAAATAATTTCTATAACTTAAAAGAGATATGACCCTATTTGAAATGTTATATACAAGTAATCCATTATTGAAATAGTTTTGTGTCTTTTGAATCAAGTGAATCATTTTAAACAAAGAAGGAAATCAGGGAATGTATGATGATATTGTAGATGAATGGGAATTTCTAGGAAACAAAACAATGAGTAAAGACTATACATTCTATATTGACAGGATGATTAAACTTTTTGAGATCATTGAAGCTAATATAACTAAAGATAATGATATGGAAAACTAAATAGGCACAAATGTAACTATTTTATTTAATGAATTATAGGATGGATAAGATGTTGGTGGTACTATAAAAGTGAAATAGTTTTGTGTAAATGATGAAGACATGGTGCTTTATTAAAAATAGGAATTCATTTATAATGAAGACAAATATCTACCCCATAGAATAAATAAGATAACGATGGTAGGTATATCTAATATAATTGGATACAGATAGACTCCAAAAAAAATTTAATATGAAATTATTATCATGTGGCTATGTTGTTAATAGTCTACCAACCACATTTAAAGACACAATAAAAGAAAAATCATGGGTATTGTCCATGATAAATAATTAGATCATATTGATAAAAACATGAACTTATAGCTTCATAAAAAGAATTAAAATCACAATTTTTTAACAAAATGTGAATATTCATGAAATTATTTTATTAGTATGTAAATGTAAATAGAAACATAGAATTATTTATTTGAAAAGGTAATGCATAGATTGAAGGTGCTGATTTTGAGGGAAGTTTTATTGTTTTATCCAAACTAGTGTCAATTAGTCTCTTTTTGGCTATGTTTTTTTGAAGTGAATAAAATATTAATTATATAGATTTTGAAATTTTTTTTAATAGGAATATAAAAAGAATAAGTTTACATTGATCTTCCAATGGGATTCAATATTGAAAATGATGAATGGTTTTTCAAATTGAAGAAAGTTCTTAATGTTCTAAATCTAAAACGCCAAACATTGTATTCTTTGCTAGATTTATATTTGATGAAAATTAAATTAAATAAATTGGTTTCGATCATAATATATATATAATGATTTACAAGGAATACTAGTTTATTATTCTTATCTATATGTATGGTATTATATCTCGAGGAAGGAAATAATAATCGATATAAGTGCTTCATAAACCAATTGAATGTAAATTTGAATATATGTGATATGTGAAATCAGAAAAATTTATAGGGATATAATTTGTTTAATAATTAGGTATAAAATTTTCATCCAGTCTAATTACAAAATTGAGCTACTAAAGAAATTTCACATGCCCAATTTCAATCTAATAAGAACTCTGATTGTGATTGAAACTAAGAGTGGAATGTATAATGATGTAAACTATATGGGTCCCAGTATATATAGTATTATTATTAAGTAATTATTGTATTTTAAAAGAATACAATAAGATATAAAAATATTCATATATTTAGTGTCACTTTTTTAGACTAATATAATGGAAGACCAAATCACAACATTTGAACAAATCATGACATACATCCAAGGAACTCTATATTTTTAATTTGCATTCTATGTTTGAAAATATCATCAGTCATATCATTTTTTGATTTTTAAATATATAGATATGTGGTTGAATGTATTTCCATAATATGTGATGTTTTATTTATTGGAAAAAAGGTAGCTATTAGGTTGCGTAAGAAGTTTGAAAAAAAATTGTGTGAAATAATGATAGAATATGTTTCTCTAAACAAGGAATTCCCTCAAAACATATGGATGAATAAATATTTTAATGATATTAGGATAAATTGAAATAGAAAATTATTATATTCCATGATAAAAAATTTCAATTGATGTCACAAAAAAACCGATACAACACTCCCATACCAAGTTGATTGAATAAGGTATACATTTATTAAATAAAAGGTAGATAAATGTATGGTCACAATGGAAAAAGTGTGAACTCATGACCAAGTGGAATACCTCATCATTAAGATATTCTTTTTAAAAAAAATTTCAAAAAATCAGTTATACCATAGCATTAAAACAACTACCCTGGAATGAGGAGGTTTGAATAATTCTTCACTCCCAATTTTTTGTATAACTTTACATCCTTGTTCTTGATTTTATGGTTCTATAAATCATTGGTTTTTCCATAAAAGGGGGATATTTTTTTGAAATCCATGAGGTCATAAGTGAATTACATGATAAACTCTATCATTCAGGGAGATAATATAGTGTGTATATCTTTGGGGATACAATGTACGAGTACTAAATTTTTTTTAAAGAATGGCGTTTAGTGAGTATGAATGAAGGGGTAGTTTTGGAATGAGGAATGTTATGGGGAATGATATTCTTGATTAATCTCTTATTTTATATTCTTAGTAATACTCATGTTTATATAGAGTTATGGGTATTTTGTTCCACATATATATTGATGTTTTTAGAGAATGTGTGAAAAATTGGATTTCACATTTGATATGCTAAAAACCCTAAAGGCGGAGAATGTTGGAATGATGGTTTTATGAGGTAGTGAATATGGTGTGTTGGATTTTCTTAAATAATTTCTAATCTGATTACTGAGTTTTATCACTATGGGAGATAATTTGAAAAATAATAAATATTGAAATATTATATTAAATGAAACCATTCTCCAATGTTTATTTTTTTCAGTGAAAAAATTTTGGGGCTAAAAAAGGTTTTCATGTGGTAAATATGTGGTTTCCATATGATAGGTATGCTGACGGTATGGTCAGTGTGTGGTATGGGTTTCATTAGTTGGCCCATGTTGATGGTTGGTGGACAATGCAGATTGTGCCCATAGAGAGATTTATGATTGAGCAACCATGTTGGGAAAATGTAGACTACACTTGTGGCTGAAAGATTGAAGGTAGTGATTTCAGTTGGATTGTAAATGGTGGATGACATAGTTTTCAAATGGTGGTGAGCCCATAATGAATTATTATCTATTAGGTAGATTCATTGAAGGAAGATTATAGGGGGAGTCTATGAATGGTTATTACTAAATGGTTGAACAGTAGTATTAGTGTTTAATGGGATATTTTGTAGAGGTTTCCTCTAAATACCCATGTGTTCACCTCTTCTAAAAGAGATAAAAACATATGAATAAATCCAAGATATTAATTAAGATCGTGTTAGAGACACATTTTAGGGATCATGTAGTATTTTGTGTCCACAAGAGGTGTCTACAATTAAATACATTATAAACCGATTTCTTAGATAATATGTTCACATTGGAGTCTTAAAAGGCTAATGCATAGTGTCATGATATCCATGGGTAGAAGGAATTATTTGTGGGAGTCACACGGGATATAGTATGTAGAGTAATATCATGCGAGAGGTGTGCAATTATGATGTGTGTGTAGGTGGTTTGAAAGGTAGTGAAGTGGTGGACAATATTTAGAATGTTGATTCTGTTAATGTGAGTGTAATTTAGGTTTCCCCATGCAGTATTTTATAGTTGGAATTCTAGATACTGATGGGAACATTGGAGAATACCAATTAGAAAACCATGATTAAAATAAAATAAAAAATTATTGATAATATTTATGTGACACCCATGTTGATAAATTAAGGCACACTTTTTCCAGAGAAGTGAACATGATGGTTTAAAAAAAAGTGATAATGGGAGGTAGTGTGGTTTCTATAAACACAATGTAAAGGTAATTTTCCTTGAATATTGTTATCTTAACAGAACAATAGTCTTCCAAAAAATATAACTCCTTTGTGTGTAATTGGGTTTGACTAAAATATTTTCGACATATTCTCCATAAGCTTGCTGTTATGAGTGAATGAAGTAAAATTCTCATGTCTCATTTTATTTATGCATTTTACTGTTTGGTGAATGTTTGATTCAATAAGGCTAGTATAGCACATTCCTTCTAACATAGGGATAAGGTCAATTAAGTTTTAAAAAAATTTGATTTCCTAATTTACATCGTTCTTATTAAGGCATCCATGGGTACGACAAGTAGGTATCATGACTACTAAAAATACCATTGTATTATATATGTGGTTGGGATATCTCTTAATGATTCTATTTTATATCTATATTTGAATAGTTTTATTATTTATAATGGAACCAAAAATATTCAATGTGTCTTTAGGAATACCCTTATAAATAGTTTTTTGACCTCTATATACTTCATCTCATGAACCAGTATGCAATTTAGTCAGTCATTAGATTATTGTGAGGTAATTTTGGATCACTAAACTTGATATACATAAATATCTAAATATAATAGATATTTTAAAAACATTAGTATCAATCATCTTCTCTTTTGAAAATATTTTTTTGGATCTATTATTTTAATGTGATTTAAATTCTATAACATTAGCAACCAGACACTAGATAATAAACATGATCTATCATCTGATTCTGTGAATTTAGAACCTTCTCATAACTTCCATGTATTTTTATGTATTGTTTTCTAAAATATTCAACCCAAAATAACATCTATAATATACTTGGTTAGATTATCCATCCCTTTTCGGCTTCTCAGTAATACTAACCAAAACATCAGACTCTTTAACTATCCAAATTATTTTTTGAATAATACTTCCCATTTATATATCCATTCAGCTTCCAAGAAAATTGTGGAAAACACTTGGGGTTTCAATATCAAACTCCCTCCAACACACTCATATTTTTATATATTTTAAAATCTCCCAACGCTATCGAGATTTGTATTTATCAATGACCATATAAAATCATCCATCAATGACCTCCAACTCTTCCAAAAATATTAATTTGATTCATGAAATTTTTGAATATTTAAATTTGGACTGTTCATACCAGCATCAATTTTTTTAAAGGTTGGGGCCGAAGCCTCATTTTTATTATTAATAAAGCAAAGAAAACACCTCTTTTAACTTGGTAGAGGGAGACCCATTACATATCCCGAAGGCCCAATCGGCTTGTAGCCCATTACATAGCCCGTAGGCCCAATTTTTTAGCCAAATTCCTATTTTGTGAACAGTAACCCGGCTGCTACAGTACCCCACACAGTACCTCCACCGCTACAGTTCCCTGTCGCCGCTACAGTACCCACCGATCAACAGTACCGCCACTGCTACAGTACTGCTACAGTACTGCTATAGTACATCTGCCCTGTGGGGTTTGAACCCTTATTTTTCATGTAGTATTACGGGGTGCTTACCACTAAGCCAAACCCCAACTACAAGCATCAATACAATTAGTATTAATTAACAAATTTCATTTGATGTTTCTAGGTATCTACCAGTCAACATACTTATAAAAACATCTTTCTTTATAATTTTGTTCTTACTTTATCATATAAATAAATTAACTCTATAATTTTATTTCCGTTGAATCTTCAAATTCAAATTTGTTTTTTATTATATTTTAGTGTATCTAAATAAATTTCTATAACAAATTATTTAATCTTCACTTATAATAATCTAAAGAACATAACATAACATCTGGTCATAATATCATATAATCATCTAGTCTGAGGTATTTATTAATTTTATATAATTTTTATGGAATATTTTTTTAACATCATTATTCAACTTCAAATTCTCTCAAATTACATGAAATTGGGATTCTATGATATCTAATCAGTTTTATTACGGATATTTCTATCATCCAATTAACTCAACAGTCATGTTCTCAACACTAGGATCATTTATTCAATATCTTGAAACTGTTTACTTATCATTAACTAAATTTAGCCCTAGGATCGGATGCTACATCATATAGTAATTCTCCATATGGTCCCACCAAGACTAAATCATTATCTTTTGAAACAGTATCACTTTGTCGATTTATCTTACTAAAGTGTCATCAGATAACACCATATTTGGATTATTCCATATTTCATTATCCAATAAAACAAGCTCATCTTATAATATTAGAAATTCTGACACGTCTAATAATGATTTCATTTTTTGTTGTATCAATGATACCATCATCTTCTTGTCACTATATTTTGGTTCCTATAGCATCAAAAATCATTTTAATTTCATTTATTCAACTTACCTTTTGATTAACTCTTATTTAATCAAAATACTCATAAATATTTAGAATTTTCATTGAAAATTTGAATTTTTATTTCAATAAGAACTTTTACGGAATTGTCGGAAACCGTAAAAAACATGAATTTGAAAAAACATCAAACAACATATGTGATAGTTAGGCTATTCTATAAAAAAAATAAAGGTGTTAAAATTATTTACTCTATATACAAATTATTGGATTGAGGTTTCCTTTATGTTGGATTTATCTTCAATGATATCTAAAAAGTGGTTTGAAATCTTGTACTAGGTATGTACATGTTCCTCTAAGATTGGTTTCCCCTTATGAATTCCCCAAATCAAAATTTGATTCTATTTATCAATCCAAGTTTATTTTTATTCATTTAGATAAAATCACAATGTTCGTTCTAATATTTTTTGGAAACACTACTTTAAGAACATGATTGGAAAATAATTCTAAATAATTTTTCAATTAGAATGTAATATAAGTTTCTAGGAGTCTGATTGGTCAGATTACTTCTTATATCCACTCTTTGGAACACTATTAGTTGATTCCATCATTTGATTTTTGACAATTTATTTTCCTTCCATAGTTTACATGGCCTCCTCTCTGAGGTATGTTTTTATATCCACATGAAACCCATGTCCATGAGACTTTATTTCATTGTTAGATGATGTTGTAATTGTAGTTCTGGGATGATTTGAGTAGACCATTTATCTCCATGGCATCCCCACATGATGGATGAAACCTTACAAATTAAAATTGGTCTTGTTTCCATTCTTGGAAGTGGACTAAAGGTTCTATTTTTATAGTTCAACTTCCCTACTCTCAGAGGATCAAGTTTTAGAGTCAGATTCCTTTTCATGTTCTTTCATAACCAACTTGAATCCTAGAGTATTATTTCCATTAATGAACTACATCATTTCCATTTCTACCTACACATGGGGTGGGCTCACCATCACTCAAGATGAAAATTCTGTTCTAGATACCAACTCCATTGGATGTCTCAATGTACCACTTAATGGCATGGAAAATGTATTGATATTTATCAAAATTTGATATAAGCTCGGTTCCCCCCACATTTTCATCATTCATGATCAATATACATGAATGAGAGAGTTTTCATGACCTATTAGGTATAAACTGTACTGATGATTGCTCCAAAAGTTGGTGTTGAAAGGTGTGGTTAAACTTAAACTTCAACAAAAGAAGGCCGAATGACTTCATTATGATTTGATATCGTATTTTTTTTTATAATAATCCCTCATTGTAGCATTTACATTTCCTTCCTCAGAGTGATGTGATATAACATCATTCATCAGATTCGATCCTAGCATAATAATGACACTTGGATGATATCTCTGCACTGAATTCCCTTGGAGGGAGAAGGATGAGTAATAGTGAGTCCATGACTCAATAAGATCTCATATTCATTAAAATTTCTATACTAAGGATCCTTTTAAAGTTATTTAATTATCCATAAAATCTTTCAATCACATCGATAAATGTTCCATACAATAGATAGGGAAATTAAATAACTTTACCAATTTAATACAATACCAGTCATCATACAGTTAAATGACCCTAACATCAACCAAAAAATATTTTATGGGTCTTTACCAATTTTTATTTCACATTATCATCAAATATCATTAATTCCCCTTAGAATATTACATCTTCTAAGTATAAATTCAATATGTATCAATGAGCCTTGGCTCGGAAAGAATATTCTTTATTATTATGACATTTATACAGTTGTGTTCCATGAAATTAAATCATCTTTATTCACAATATCCTCATATCCATGTTACATACAAAAGTTCTAGGTAATACCTTATCCATCGTGTTACATTAACATATCATAAATCATTTATTTGTCCCATAATTTAATCTCCTTATATTTTTCTTATTGAAAATACATCTTAACATCCCAAATACATGTATTTCAATTGAAGAAAAGGTTATAAATATTTATATGTATAGAATACTTCCATATATAAGTATCATCATGAATTAATCCTTTAAAAATAATTTTTATTGATTTTACTTTATTTCCTTACATTATGTGAAATAATCATTACACTTTCCAGATAATTCATCTGACACTTCTTTAAGGACCTATATTAATAGGGGGACTTTCATTCATATGAACCCTTTATTTTAAGGGCCTAACAAATATTTTAAACAATCATTGTATTTAATTTTTGTTCATTTACTTTGGGAAACCCATTTGAATAATTAAACTATTTTTCCTTAAATATAATTGACATAAAAAGGAAATAGTTACTAACAACAAATACAATAATTAATCATCACAATTAAATGGGATCTTAAGATCCAATTATACAAAGGATATTGGAAAATATATGTATGTTTTTGATAAATATATATTATAGATGAAATTTTGTGTAATTATTTTTTCCCTTACTAGTGGATGCGGATCTACAAAACAACCCACATAAAATAATATTCATTTTAAATTTTCCTATAACGCATGGGTATATGATTTTTGATATAGAGAAAACCACGTAAAACTGGTATTATATAAATTAAATAGCCTAATGAATTAATCAAACAATCTTTTTCATGTTTGATTAAACCTAACAATACTATGTGATATTTTGATTTTATTTTTAAATACAAAAAACACTAATTACATGTGGATACATGTCCATGATGTTGACTAAATAAATCCTTCATAATCCTTAATATTGTAATAAATAAAAAATGGTTCTCAGGGTTTTCTTACAAAAAATGATAATTATTTTTTCAAAAAAGTGAAATAAAGTGGCCCATTATAGAAAGAACTTGGAAATCGCTGGGGGATTTTAGGTTCAAATATATTAATAAAATGAAAAAAATAAAAATGAAATTGGGATTGTCACATGGTGGGTAAAAATGTTGATAAAAAGGTATTTTTAAAAAATAGGGTTGGGAGGTGTCATTAAAAGGAGGTACTTTTTTAAAAAAATAAATAGTTTATTTAATAAAAAATAAAAAAATTATCCCTCCACTTGATATCTATTTATAGTGATAAAATAATCTATTTTTTCAACTATATCAAAATCATGGGTTATTTCTAATTTTTAAATTTGTGACCTATTTTTTATTTGATAGAGGATAATAATGTTGATATTTGAATAGTTACACCCTTGGAGACAATTATATAAATACTTATGGAGATATAATTTCTTTTTAAACATAAAATTATGGTTTCAAATTCCATATTATAGGTGGGGATATTTGTTGGGATGAATAACTTAAACATATGGAAATGAAATGTACTTTATATGATAACTCTACTAGAGGTAGATATCACTCAAATAATAAATCCCATAATCATCTATAATTTTGATTATAGGAGAATCATTTTCCATTATTACGGAATAAAATGATTTCATTTAGAAAAAGATCCAAAATAACTTTTAAAAAATCATCTCTAATGAGTTTTTGAATGATTTTAGAGATAAATTAAATGACCAAAACCAAAAACATTATCCCTTACTAAATAACAAAATTTGTCCCCGTTATTAAAAGAAATTTATATCTACGATGGAGAACCTATATAATTTTAAAGGATATTATAGAACATTTGAAAATTTTATAGTTAATGACCAGAGATTAAGATATTGACCTATTGTTTTTGAACTCTCCCAAACTGTGTTGTTACTATATAACAAGTACTCTTTTGTCTGGAATGAATGAGGTAAACATTATTGATGTACTAAATGATTTCATTTAAAATGATTTTAGGAGTAAATAGAAGTATGTCCTTACAAATTTTGAATCAGAGAAATCTTAAACAACTACATGATGATCATATAATAGGTAGCTCAATGGATATAAAATAAGTAACTAATTATAAATTTTAAGTGGTGATTCTATATATAGGTGGTAAAAAAATATGAGTTCATATATTTTATTTAGAAATGATACTGATAGAATGATTTCCTCAATATTGGGAAACCAATGGTGAATTCTGAAAACATAACTAAGGATTTTAATGATTTATATTTCATTTTTCCCCAATTTTTAAAGAAATAAATTGATTGATCTTTGATTTTAGTTGTTTATGAAACATGTTCTATAATTGGTATTTTTAATGTTTTACCATGTTTCATGTAGTAGTAGTTATAATGGGAAATAAATTTCATTACCATATGATTGGTATTGGAATAATATATAAGAGGATGTATGATGGTACAATTTGACACCTAAAAGATATGATATACATGTTAAAAATAGGAAAACATTATAATTTTAAGAGTGTTGGATAAATACGGTAACTTGGAAATTCTGTGGGAAACTATATTGAGAGTAAATTATAATTCATAATGAAGGAGTTGGATATTCTCTAAAGAAATAATCATTTTTCATGTGATGCATTAAGCTAATCATATGTTATGATAAGGTGATATCACATGTAACGAGTTTTTATTCTATTATATTATCATGAAAAATCATATAGAGTTAATGGGTATTTCATAATGGGGATTAAAATGAGAATTCATTCTACTTAGATCCTTAATAATATTGAAATATTGATATGTATCATAAGGAAATTTGGTATATGATATTGGATTTCTATCCATGGACCCCGATGAAATGCCTTTCTATGAATCATATTTTATGATTCATTGATAATGGATTCAACTCATAGGTAGTGTAACAACCCTACCTATATCAATGAGTCCAATTCATAATACTACACGACCTCAATAAAACCACCCCATACACTCGTGGATAATGACTAGGAGGGCTGCTCTAAGTAAATTTGTGGGGAGACTACACTCTCAATCATAGTAAAAAATAACATTGAATAAACTAATATATAACCATCATACAATCAGAGTGTTTAAAAACAATAAACATGAAATCCATTCAAATGAAATGAAAAAAAAATTATATAGAACAAAAATAAAAAAATAACCAATCACCATTTGCTCTGATAAAATATAAAAAAAGCAAAGAATAAGTGTATAAGAGGATTTAAAACTCTAGACAATGATTATCCTAGTCTTTAGACATGTAACATGTTATCATGATGAACAATCAAACCCATCCCTCATCCCATCCTATTATTGTGATAATTGAGGGATAATTGGGCACCCATGTTACATGGTCACCCGATAAGTTTGTTAGCAAATCTCATTAGGACACCACTAATTTAGTTTCATACATGACCAGTAAAATTCCTTATATGGTCATATGATTAGAATAACTAATATGAAGGTAAACATGAAACCCATAAACTATGCCAGAATAAAAAATAAGCACCAATACACAAGTTAGAAAGAAAAAAACTATGTTCCAAGTGGTTATGCACTCAACATGACACAATAAACACCATCTATAACTATTACAAATCTATGCAATAAGAAATATCAGTTTTCAATCTGAAATATCCCTCCTCTAGAAAGGGATAGTCCCAAATATGGTTAGCATATCCCTCCTGAAGGCATAGTCCTTGCATGTATGTTGTACACCTAACAAATAAATTTTGAGGTATTTCATACTAGGATTGAAGTAAACACTCAGTATCAAACTAAATATGATAAAATATGAAAATGATAGATCAAACATTACATCATAACAAGATGTTGGATGATAAATCAAATATCACATCCTAAAAATATATAATATGTCTGATCAAGAATCATGTGAACCAAGAAAGAATTATAATCATTAAAATACCCATAAAATCAACACATGATTAGGACCAAAATCTATAAAAACACATACCTCATGTGATAAAACATCAACATGTGATCAACAATAAATAAAGTAGGAAAACATAACCTGTCTAGCCTCGACCATTAGTAACCAAGAAATAAGTTAGCACACATTGCCCAAAATGGGCATAGAACATTGTTGATTTATTTTTATTATCCAATTAATTATTTAATAAATGTAATTAATTAACTAATTAGGTTTTCACTAGGTATCCTATTTTAATTGATGATATAATCCAATTAGAATATCCTTCATGGGGTTCGATTTTATTTTAAAAAGAAATCCGTAAATCTCAATGTCAACCACCCATGGTGGTGAGAATGTTACTCCCATGTTTTTTTGAATTATTTTTCATTGAATAAATTAACTTTTTTGATATATTTCAATTCAGGAAACCCCTATAAAGGCCGGAACTAGACACTACACCATGTTAGCTTTCATTACACAGAACACAGAGGTTTAACAAAACCATGATATATTATTAATACAACAATTTATATGTTTCTTTTAAAATTAGGCATTAAAAGAAGTTATATGAATATTAATAAAATGTTTTTAAGTATTAAATATAATTTTATTATATAATGGAAATATATTTATAAAAAATACTTAATTTTTATTAACATTATTATATGATTCCAAATATTATTTAAAAAAACTATTTTTTATTTATTTTTTTGAAAATTAATAATATTAGTTATTCACAATTTTATATTTTTTTTATAAAATAAACTTAATTTTGGAAATCATATTTTTAGAATTATATTAGGGTGAATTTTTGGGATTTTCTTTCTAAAAGGTTTCATCTGTTGATAAATAGTGAAAATACTAAATTTTAATTTAAAATTACTTTTCGATTAATTTTTTTTATATTTAAATTATATTATAATTTATTTTAAATTAAAATTAGTTATATTATAAATATATTAATCCTATTTATGTCATTATTTTCAAATATACATTGATTTTTTAAATATACTTTTTGAAATTTTTGAACATTTCCACCTTAAAACACTGGTTTCTCATCGTGTTTGTGGGAATAATTTAAAATTACTATTTCCCTTAATTTTAAATAAAATATTAAAATATTGTTTCCTTATATTGAATAATCATAATTTATATTTCCTAATGAGGATATATTAATTTATGAAAAAATTTAATAGTAAAAACAATAAAAATTATCAACTCCTGTTAAGGTAAAAATGGGTTTATCGTGGAGGTTAAACATTAAATATAAATGCTAAAAATAATAGAATTTTTTTCCAAAAACCATTTATAGAATTATATTAATATTATATCATCTATTCCTGGTAATGGTACATTTTTTTATCCTTGTGGCATGATAAAAATTCTTGTATAGCTTTTCCATTTCAAAAAATTACAAGTGTTCTACTAATCTCACTTATAAAAGGCCACCCCTATCATATCTTCTCCACATCTAAAATCACACTTGTTTCAATGAATAACTACAAAAATAAATTTCTCGAATTCCATAATCGCACCCCAGACCCCTTATTTTGGACAAAAATCCTACCTAGGAATAATTTTAGAGAAAACCTAAGGAAGATACACAAATAAGAGGTAATGTTAATCAACGAGTGTTTCTTTGGTTTATTTATTCTTTCCACTACATCAATTTTTATTATACAATGATAATATTATAATTACAGTATCTATCATAAATTTATATATTTTTATGGTATGTTAATGACGTAGAACCATCTCCACATCTATCAAATGGGTTATAAAATCGTCACTCAAGTGTACAATGGACTACCACCTCACAGAAATTTTTGATTCATTATTTCATTTACAAATTTTTGGATGGGAATAATAGTGGATTTAATGGTTTAATATTATTTTTATGATACTTTTGTTGTTTCAAATTATTATATCAAACAAAACTTCATGATTTCCATTTTTGGAAAATGATACTGCAAACTACAGCCTTGCAAAACGATAAGATTCGTTCATGATTTAAAAAGAAGGTAATAAAGATGGGTTTTTATGAAAATATTTGATATATATGAAATGAAAATTATTTTTATAATTATAATATATTATTTACCATTATTTATTTCAATACAACAAGAGAATAGAAATAGAATTCACACGTACGTACGACCAACCATCTCCAAGAATTGTGTATTTCATTTTTTATAACAAAATTTTATGGATTAATATAAATAAATATACAATGAATATATATTTTATTTTTATAATTTTTACAATTATAGAGATTCTAGAACCATAATCAATATATTAGGAAAAAAATAAAAAATAAAAATATCTATAAAAACCAAAATAGATATTTTTTGAAATGTATCTTTTACATGGAATTGTTAATAAATGAGTAATAAAAGGTCATAAAAATATAATATATGGTAGGATAGATATAAATGTTTTTTAATAGAATTATAATAATCATATATTATTATAATATATGTTTGAATGTGTACGATGAAATTCAAGACTTAAGGTATAGGATTTCTAATGTTTCGTTTATTTTTGGGAGACATATGAAAATTCACCACCCATTTCTTTCATGTGGAATATCTATTGTCACTTTCAAATGTCATATTGTGAATAAAATTTCTTTAATAATAATTAAATTTTCTTTTTGTTGTTGTTATTTATTGGTGATTTAGATTCAAAAGTTTCCAAATCGATAATGGATTTTTTTCATTAATTTTCCTTTTTTGAGATATACGTTATGTTATAAACCCATTTTCCTATATAGGGTGTATATACAAACCTCATTACATGTGAAGTCATTAATTATTTAAAATCATGATATATTATTTTCAATTTTATATTATCCCTTCATGGTTCTTAGGATTCAATGATACTAAAGTGGTAATAATGTTATGTTATAATCTCAACATTTATAGAGATTGTCTATGATAATGTTTCTGATGATTAAAATATTATGTTCCACATCTCAAGAAGCTTATGAATTTTATTTTACTCTAGTTATTCATGAAATTTAAACATAATATTTCAATTTATACAATTTTATAATTAATATAATTGTGAATATTTTTTACAAAAATCAAACATTATTTCTCTCTTCGGTCGGATAACAAATTTCCCCAGAATTTTTTTATTTATAATATTAAATTTTAATGATATTTTTAGCAATGATGACTTTTTAATTTTTTTTGAAAGGAATATTCATGTAAATTTTCAAATAATTTCTTTTTTTATTTTCAAAAATTATGAAAGGAATAATTATTTTAACTTGTATGAAATGAATTAATGTTATTTTATATATGACCAATCATTACTAAAATTATTTAATTATAATTTTTCAATATTATTTTTAATGAAAAATATTTTCAAAAATAATTATGTCAGAAAAAAGTGTTTTTTAAAAAGGAAATTATATTTTCCTCAATAATTTTTTTAAACATTCATCAAAAATCATTTTTCATATATGATATGATACATTGATGTTACATATTCCTTATTGGAGATATGATCCAAGGATACCATTCTTATTCTTTCTCGATATTGTTAATTTTTATGATGACATGATGTTTATGTAACATGTTTATCTTTCATAGTTAATATCATAACTGAATTAATATGAGGTCCACTTCTTTTCCAAGGATTTCTCTATGACTAAATGATGAAATGATTATGAAACCTTGATCTTTTAAAAAATTTATGATATGATGTAAATTTTATGAAACCAATTTCATCTCATGGGTTATGATATAGTGAATGTTTTATTATATTTTGGAACACATATGTATGAATTTAATTATCTTATGGGTGGGACCTATATATCCCTCCAATGCATTGAGAAATGATAAATGTTCTATGAGACTAGAGGGTACACAGGTGGTTAGTCCATGCCTGAAAGGGGGTACAGAAATTGATAGCCCAATCCTAAAGGTGGTACATGGGTGGTTATCCAAAGCATAACATGATATGAATGTTTTTCTGGGTATCTATTAAATAATATTTTATATGTTTTTGTGTATGTAAAAATATATATCTAATTACATTTTCATGCCACCATGGATCATGTTCCTTTATTCTCTTATGATTCATGTAATACAAACTTCCTGTATTTATTTCATGAATCAATATTATGAACTTCGATATGTAGGGTATGGTTTTTAAATGATAAGATCATGTTCTCATTCCCTTATGTTAATGTTATGATTATGTATCTCTATGTTTTCCCATTACTATGAATCTAATATCACCATTTCTTATGTTTAATTTTCACAGGTTATAAATAAACATATTACGTAATGTATATCTTAAAATGGTACTAGTTATGAAGATAATAGTGGGAGATTATTTATTTTACCAATAGACCAGTTTATTGTATTTCCATTTTCCTTACACCAAAACTATTACTATAATTTGGTGTGTGTTTTTGTAATGTAAGGAGTCTTTATAAAAAATTAAAGTAATATCTATGTGTGGTATGAATAGGTCATAATAGAAGGTATCAAAAGACATTCCTAGTTAACCATTGGAAACCATGATTAGAAAACCATAGTGTTATTCCTAAGTACATGTCTATGGTTTTGTCTAACGATAAGTGAAAATATATGGAAATTTCTTATAATATTGGTAATAGATAGAGAGAGTGGTTCACAAAAAATTAAATCCAAATCCAGATACTATATGTGGTTGTGGATTTCTAGTAGAGGTACCTAGGGGCAGTAACTCAAAAAATGGAGCATTGATCTAGACTCGATTATCACTTTGTGCATGACAATGTGCCCTGATACAAAACTGGTTTATATTCATGGGGGGTTGTGATATGTAAATTCACAAAAAAAATTATAAACCATCACGAAGTATTTGAATTGATGTGAATAAACTATGATAAAGCTAAGGTTACATAGATCAAAAAATTGTTTTCATGATTAAACATCTTATAATTGATTTTTCCTGATTATGTGGTCTCCCATTATGATTATTTTTTCTTAAACAATGTTTCATGGATTTATTAAATGGATATAACCTAAAATAACTATGTTAATATTGAGTGACATGGGAAATTAAATGATTATATGCTTAATAATACAAATATTTTGGGATCTCAAATGAAAAATAACCCTATAATTCATATACAAATTTCTCAAGCAATTTATAATGTTGGACATCTATAATAACAAAAAAGGGGACAATATTCAGTTGCGTTAATAATGAGGTAACACCAACCTTATTTTAGTGGGACATCTAATCCACTAGATTCATAATAATGGATCTAAACCATATAAATTATATTTTTTATTCCCTAGTGTTCAGGAGAAGAAAAAGTAATTTTGGCCATCATCCATTTCTAAGGACAATCAGACCGATGGTGCACTATTACAACGAATATGGGAAACATGATGAAATTGAATCCAAGGATTGGGATTAGTTTATGAACTTATATTTAAATTATTAATTTCTCATATTCTTCATATGAAGATAGATAAGGGGTTTATTGGGCTAAAGAAAAGGGAAGATGAATCTGTTAGTTCATGTGATGTAAATTGTAAGAACTAGGATTTTGAACCTATAAGACATTGCATATTTCATGATGTTATTCCAAAGCAGGACGTTTATACGGAGTGAGATTACAAGCCTCGATGTGACCAGAATTAAATATGACGTGTGTTCACACTGGACATACTAAATAAATATAATAACTCCTAAACGGTAGCTCAATCATTTATTTTAGGGCACTGTTGAGTCCGGAGCGTGCCGTTTACCCTAGGAGAGAGGAAATTTTCGCGGGCGCGGGGAAACTGTGAAAAAAGCCCCAAAGGGAATTTTCATAATTTAGCAGCCACATGAATTGAATTTTTAACTTTTGAACGGAGGCTCAGATTAAAATTCAGAGACCTCCATTGCGCTCAGGGCACGAACCCTAGGGGAGTCTTAATCTCGACCCCATTGAGGGTTCCGGAAAAAGCCTAGAAATGGAGGATTAAAATGAATTAATTAAAAATTTCACTAAATTCTCTACTTAATTTGAATCCAAGGTCACCTCTCCCATTTTTTCATTCCTCTGATAGAAGGAAGATCCTTTGAACACCATTCTCTCCATCTCCCCCCCCTCCAAGGTTGCGGCTCCTGTGGATCATTGCGAAGTGACGGGCTAAGCCCCAGAGTAAGGATCTTATCATTTTCTTTTCAATTTCCCACATCATCTTTGATATAAATTAATGTTGTCAAAATGCTGTTTAAATTTAAAAAGAATCCCATATTTGCGTATTTTATATGTGGAGAATTCTACTCCACTTTTATGATTTGAAATCCATGTTCCGAGGAAACCGCAATAATCTATCGATGTTTCGAGAGTTTTTGGGTGTTTTTCCGGTAGTCTGACGAGGCTCAGCGGCGTGAGGCCCAACGACAGTGCGGCGAGGGTCCAACTAGAGACGCAGTCGGCCGAGCGGTCATTGGTAGCTCGGCATCAGGGTGGCCGGGTGAGGCAGTGTCAGCGCAGTGGGAGAGTGGGATCCGGACCGAGCAGTAGGGGGTGCCAACGGAGGGGGGCGCCAGCAAGGCGCAGAGACCCGGGCCGACCGAGTTTTTCCAGTCATAGTGCACGTGGGAGAACGAGGTCTTCGGACCCCGACTGCTGAGACAAGGACCCACAATATGCGGTTCACATGGAGATATGTTTGACCTGCTTAAGCCGGTCTGGGAAAGGCTATGCTAGCCCCCGCGGTGAACCGCGGGCCGGTCCAGGCACATGGTGGGATGGCCGAACCGGCCCGACCCACTTATTTTTTTCATTCATTAAAAATTTTAAATGCCTATATAATGTCGTCCAAGAATCTGATTTGAGTTTTGTCTATGGAAACACATTCCTAGAATTGAGAAAAACATTTTGAGATGGTTTTGGGTGTTTTAATTCCCTAGACTGGGGCTTCGGTGGTGCAACACGCCCATTAAGTTGATTGGTGTTTTTAGGGGGTTCTTGTTTTTGATGGCGCGGACACATTCGATGTCCAATTTGAGTGCCATCAATGGTGTTGCGACCCTAGTGTTGAGACAGAGATTTTCAGTATGGATTCAGGTGATGATGTCAGAGTTGAGACGTGGGCCCTAGAGGTCGTCTTTTTGGAGACATGGAGCATTTTGCGACATTTTCATCATGCTTGCATTCGGGGTGGATGAATAGTCAATTTGACATGTTTTACCGAGGCCATCACAATGGTGATGTCTATCCGACCTCTTTAGGGACTGAGAGTGGCCCCCACGAGACACTGTGCGGGCCTAAATTAGTGGCGAAAAACTTTTCCGTTAGGGGTCTGTTCCAGGAGAATGAGTAGTCTATCTCGCGTGGTTTTCCGCGAGGACTGTATCGCTGTGATATTTTTGGATGCGAGGAGCCTCATTCAAGATATTATTAAATGTGGAAGCATAAAAGGGAATTGGATAGTGGTTTCCTCTATGCACTCCGAACCATTGCACAGTAGCGATGTTGGTGACCCCCCAGTGATAGAAAGGGTTGTGTAGAGCTATCAGACCAGTTCTAGGTTTACCCTCCAGCTGGACTGGGAAGTGGTTTACCCAATGATGTATTAGAGTTTACCCTTTAGTGGGGTTGGATAGTGGGTTACCCCTCAAACTATTAGGGTTTACCCTCCAGCCGGGCTGGGCAGTGGGTTACTCATTCACTTATTAGGGTTTACCCTCTAGCAGGGCTGGGAAGTGGGTTACCCGATGACTTTTAGGGTTTACCCTTCAGCGGAGCTAGGCTGTGGGTTACCCCTTGACCTATTAGGTGTTTACCCTCCCACAGAGCTAGGTAGTGGGTTACAAGATGACCTATTATTGGTTTACCCTATAGCAGAGCTGGGTAGTGGGTTACCCATTGACCTATTTGGCTTTACCGTCCAGTGGGGATGGGCAGTGGGTTACCCGATGACCTCTAGGGGTTTACCCTGTAGTTGGGCTGGGCAGTGGGTTACCCAGCAACTTCTTTTTTACTCAGACCATTCTACGGGGCTAGTAAGTGACTTTTTCTCCGTATCTACCGAAGCGGGATCCTTGGTTGTACAGATTGGTGATATGATAGCTTTGATGTGACATTAGGACATACGAAGACGTGGGGTAATTTTCCCACCGAGACGTGCCCCTATGACGCAACCTAAAAGCCATACGGGCAAGTCATTGACGCCCAAAGCGGATAGTATCGAGGTGCGGTTATTTAACCCCTTTGACATGTACCCCCAAGGATGACATTCAGGGCGTTTTGGGGTCAGTGTTGGATATCCTCAGAATTGTTGGAGACTCTTCTTGGGCTGAGTTTGGAGATAGAGATCCCCTTACATAGTCATTCGAGTTCCTTCTTGAGCATATATACATTTACACATGACTTCGGTTCCCACTGCATGGGTTCAGTTACTCTCCTTCTTGGAGTGGTGAAGACGAGCGGGGTATGCCGCATGATTCCCGTGTTTAGCTCCCCTTGGTTGGATGAGTCTACTATCCTACTATAGGTAGTGAAGGCTCAGCGAGAAGTTCATCATATCACTGTTCCAAGCTCTTTTCATTTGGATGATTTTACTTCATTCCTATTTTTGGGTTTAGGTTCACTCTCTTTACTGTACTCTTTTACTATTCTGTTTCTTTCTACTGCTCACCTCTTTAGTTCCTCCTTTGTTTCTCCCTCGAGCTTTCGGGGAATCCTATGGAGTATCATTATACTCACCCCTATTTGGACATTGTCTGCACCTGGTGTGCCTTTACAGACGACATGCAGGTCTATCGTGACTACAAAGGAGCATAGAGGTCACAGGAGCATGGACAGTGTGTCGTGGTTGTACCAGAGTTTTCAGGTAGGGATCTATCCAGTTGTTTCCTTTTGGTTACCTGTTTTCAGGTTGTGGCACCTTTGTGGTTGGGAACATGTTTTTACCTTTTTACTTTTTAGTTTACTTTTCAGTACTTTCAGCACCATTCTTGGTCTATTTAGTTGTTTATGCATGACTCTGGTTGGGTTATAGTTGTGTGTCTGGTGGTTTTCTTTTGTACTCTGCACTTCTGCATCGAGTGGGTTGTGTATGTGTGTGTACAGGAACTAAGGAGAAGGCATCCCCAAGATTGCCATGCCTTTGGCGCTGGTCGCCAGCCTATGGCCTATGGAGGCGGGCTTGAGGTAGTTGTGGCTCGGGACCAGTAGGGTCGGGTCGTGACATAAATTTTACAATACATTCAATGTGTGCATCAGGTATTATCACACAAACTGAAAATAATGTTGATTTATTCTTTATTTCCTTAAAACCATGTATAATCATGGTGTTATACATATGATACATTATTACTTTTGAATATATTGTTCAGTGTTCTATCATGGTGGAAAAGTATGTTGTTTATATGTTTCAATATCTGGGTTTTGAAAATAAGAGAAAAATGGAATTCAAAGGAAAATATTTGAACCATATAGAGAAGATTATGAGATTTTAATAATGATCAATGTGTGGGAAGAATCATAGGGGAAATTGTATTAAGGGGACTACTAAATTTTTGATGTATGGAAGGGATTTTCATCAAGTGGCTGAATGCCATAGTTATATGAAGAAGTTATCTAAAGATATTAATAATGTGAAAGACCTATAAAACTCACCTCCCACACTTGAGGGTTTCAAATGAATGGTGTTTGGTAATTATTCTAAAACATTCCCAAATATAAGGGATAATTATGGAGATGAAATCATGGAACCTGTCATGTTTGGGGACAAGTACAAATATAATGTGATCACTTTTTTCAATGAGGGGAGCAATAATGACATAGTGAAAGGTTCACTTACCATCCACTTTATAACTGTTAATGTCTTATTTGACTACATATCTATACGTTCCTTCATATCTAAATCATTTTTTACTATTAATAATATGAAAACAAAAATATATATATCAAATTAGTAGTGAAAACCCCCCAATCGTTTGATGATTACTTCTAAGGTATATGATTCCTTTATGGTTGTCATTGTTGGGAATGTGATTCCAGAAAGTATTTTCATCATTTCTCTGGATTAATTTGATGTAATCATGGGAATGGATTGTATTTATCTATATAAATTTCAAATAAATATTAGAGGAATATAAGATATATTTTATACTCTAAACCAACCTATGATCATCGATCAATGTGATGATATGTACAAACATATGATGGAGTTCACATCCATCAGGTATGCCTTAATTTCAATTTAGAAATGGTGTTTATCCTAAATGGTTCGGGGAAACAAGACATCGATGATATGCCAATTTCGCATGAGTTTTCTAATGTCTTTTCAGATTGGTTACCTATCCATCCACCAAAATGTGATGTTATGTTCATAGTTTAACTCATACCTAGTGCCCCAAAAAATTTCAATAACTCCCTATAAAGTGGATATGATTAGTGTTTTAGGAGTTGATGAAGCAAGTCTTGGAAATCATTGACAAGGAATTTATTTATCCATGTGTGTTACCTTAGGGTGAACGCTTTCTTTTTGTTAAAAATAAATAAACATCAATACGACTATGCATTTATAACTATGAGATGAAAAACATCACAATTAAGAAAAAGTATTATCATTGTTGTATTCATAACATATTTGATAAAATTTGTAGAGGTCCACACTTTTCCACGATTGACCGTCATTCTAGATATCATCAATTGATGGAAAAGAAGAATGATGTACCAAATAAATCATTCCATACATGGTATATACACTATGTATACATAGTGTATCCATTAGGACTTAAAAATGGCCCTTATTTCTTCATGAATAGAGTATTTAGAGATTACCGTGATATGTTTTCAGTAATATTTATAGAATATATTCTTATATATTCAAAGACACTTCTAGATAATGAAAACAAACAGATAATTGTACTAAAGACCCTAAGAAAGGATAAAAAATATTAAAAATTTACTAATTGTTAATTTTGGTTTCAACAAGTTGTATTTTTGGGAAATATAATATCAAGAGAGGGTATATTAGTCGATCCATCATAGATGAAAGCTGTTGAATGTTATCCCAAACAAACCAAGTGTAATTATATCCATAGATTTAATGGTTTGGATGGATATTATTAATGGTTTGTGGAGAATTTATCATTACTATCAAATCCACACAACATGTTAACTTAGAATGTATCTGTGTTCCTCTAGAGAGTTGAATGTGAGGAATATTTCAAGGAACAAAAAATAATTCTAGTTATAACTCTCTGGGTTACATTACCCTATAGTGGATAAGGGTTTGTAATCTATAGTGATATAACCATGAAGGGATAAGGAGTTGAATATGATCCAAATAATATGGCATGAGATAATTAAATATTATGGCTCATCAATAAATTAACACCCTAGGAAAGTGAAGAAGGTTGTTGATGCTTTATCTTAAAAGGATGATATTATATTATCCATGATCAGGTTTAAAAAAGATCCAATATTTTTAGATTAGAAAGGATGGAGATTAAAATCCTAAAAGAAGGGGAAAATCTTATCTTGATCAATTGAAGGTTAAAATATCAATCTAAGTTAATATTAAAGGGGCATGAGAGAAATATGATGATCTATAAAATAAGGTTGGAATTTTTCCCTAGTTTAACCTTGATCATGATCAAATGATAATGTTCGATAACCATGTATGTGTTCTTCTATACCAAATTTGGATATTGGGTTTCTATAGGAAGCTCATAGTTTTTCATTTTCTATTCATTTGAGAAGTACAAATTTGTGTAGATAATTGAACAAGTATTTATGGTTGGATGGAATGAAGAGATATATCATAGATTTTATATCTTGGTTATAGGTAGGTAATGTAGTAATGGATAAAAAAATGTCAAAGAGAATGATACATCCATTACCCATAACGTATTTGAAAAGGAAAAAAAGCACTTTTTATTTGTTCATTGGACTCCAAAAACAACAAATGGGAATAATTCTATATGGGTTGTAGTCAACTACCGTACATAGATATTAAATTTCATCCCAATCAGAGAATAAATATATCTATATTATTTTCTAGTGATATATATTAAATAAGTGGTAATGTTTCATGGAGTACCACATTCTATCATGTTTGATTGGGATATGAGGTTTACCTAAAAATTATGTAGATTTTTCTATAATATCTTGATATGTAGTTGAGTTTCAACACTACATAATGTCCTCAGGTAGATGGTCAGTCTCAACTATTAATTCAATCACTATAAAATAATTTTAGATCTTGTTATTTATATTTGAAAGGTGGTTTGGATAAAAAAACATCCTCAATTTTAGTTTTCACACAATAATAGATTTACCTCAATTATTCAGATGAATCCTTAAAAAGATTTATATGGAAACATATTTGGACACCATCATGATGTAATGGAGTAGGATAAAGAAATATACTCGGAACTGAGATAGTTGATAAAGTGTTAGATAATGTTAGATTCCTTAATCAACACATCAATCAATCTTGGATTCTATAATAAATTTTGGCTGATAATCTCAAGTATAATCTATAATTAGAAGTTGTGGAAAATGTTTTTTTAATAACATCTCTATGGAATAAGGTTATGATATTCAAGAAGACAGGGAAATAAGAATATTATAATATTGTTCAATTTCTTATTCTTGATCATATATGGACAATCACATATCTATGGTAACATTCACCTTACCCCTCTGAAGTCAATGATGTGTTCCATGATTCTATCTGGATGAAGTACAGACCAGACCCTTCACATGTAATCAACTTAGAGGACATTCCAATAGGAAAATATCATTCATATGAGGAACAACTTGTGGCGATTCTTAATCATACATAAAAATGACTAGGAAAAACCCACTAACTTGGTCAATGTATTTTAGCGAAACAACCAATTTGAGGAATCTATGTTGGAACTTTAGGATATTATGAGTAATAGGTATCTCCATTTTTTACTAGACTGATGATTTTTGAGAGAGAAATTAATTTCAAGTGGATAAAATGTAATAATATGAGATATTATGAATTAATGTTTATGAATAAATAATATTTCTTTTATATATTGTTTTATAGGAAACACTATGTTATTTTTTCATTACATGCAACACTTATTTATTTTTCATTATAAAAAATCATGAGTTAAGAAAAATTGGATATATTTTTAATATAGTTATCTAAAAGAATCTTATAACATAAACATTAAACTAAGTGATTGGATTATTAGAATATAATTTTTAAATAATAATTATAATGGTTTTATTTGATATAAAATTATAGATAAAAAAGAACTTAATTACTGATATAGTCTTTATGTGTTTCAAAAATACTATATTTTTTCAAAAAAGTTTTTCATTTATATTTGTGAACATTAATACATTTAATTACTAAAACAATTATAAAATTAATTTTATAAAATAAAATTCATTATTGAAATCATCGTTCTAAAATTATCTTATGTTAAATGTTTTTATACTTTTTTTGAAAAGTTTCATTTTTTGGGGAATAATGAAAAATAATGAATTTTAAATGAAAAATCCATTTTCGTTTATTTTATTTATAAACAAATTATATTATAAATATTTATTATTGTAAAATTAAATCAATAATATAACCATTAACCAAATTTATGTTATTTTAACCAATTTCATATTGAATTCTGATATAAAATTTTTGCAAACATTTGAACAGTTCCTCTTTATAACCCATCTTTCTCATCACGTCTATGAGATTTATTTTAAATTAAAAATTTAACAATTATGTGAATTTAATTTTAAAAAATTAATTACATATTTTTATTAATCATAATTTATATCATCTAATTTTTTAAAACAAATTCTTTTTCCAAAAATATATAGTAAAAACAATATGCTTTCTTAACTTTGTTAAGGTAAAAATTATTTTACTAGGGGGATTAACTAAGAAGATAAGGGGTAACAATAACAATAATATATAACAAGAAACATTGGATTTTATACCTTATCTGTTATATTTTCTTTATTGGTCTATTTTGGAACCTTGTGGTGTGATATATATGTGGATAAATATATTTCCTTTCGAAACATTACAAGTTTTCAAATCACCTCACTTATAAAAGGCCACATACTACCCTCGTTTTTTAACACATTAAAAAAAATTTGGGGAAATAAATATTAAAATAAGTTTTTAAATTATTTTATATGATCCTATAAACTTTATTTTTTACATAACGTTATCCTAGAAATATTTTAGTGCAACCCTAAGGATGATACCTCCGGAAGAGGTAACTTTCATGAATGTGTGCTTATGTTTTATTTATTACTCCACCAAATAAATTATTATTATAAAATTATGATATAAAAACCTAATTATCTCCCATATAATTATATTTTGTTATGATATGGGAATGAAATAAAAATACCTCAACTTCTATCAAATGGGTTAAGAAATCATCATTCATGTGTACGACAAACTACCGCCTCACGAACTGATGTCATTCATTTTTTCATTACCACATCTCATGGTTTGAAATAATGATGGATTTAGTTTTTTTATATTATATATATGATATTATTATTATTATTATTGAATTATTATATAATAAATACCTTCATACTATCTATTTTTTGGGAAACTATAACATCACTAGTGTGTACCACAAACTACCGCAACACGATGTGATTGAATAATTCATGATTTATATGGATGGTAATAAATATGGGTTCAATGAAAATAGGTGATATATATGACATATAAATTATTCAATAAATATAATAAATTTTTTAACATTGTTTATTTTAATCCAAAAAAAATAAAAAACAATGATCATGTGTGTGTACAACCTACAGTCTACATGAATAGTGTATTTAGTTTTTTATCACTTTTTTTTGTATTTCTATAAATACACATATACTGAAAATATATTATATTTATATCATGTTTAAAATTATTTATATGATTTAATATATTAATAATTATGAGGACCAAAAATATAAAATCAAAACATATATGAAAAACAAAGTAGTTATTAACTGAAATGTAAATTTTACATGGAATGGTAAATAACCAGTTAATAAAATGTCAAAATTAAATAATGTTTTGTATAGTATTAATAAATATTATTATTTAACGTATTTATAATATAATAATATTTATTATTCATGAGGTTTTAACATGTACTATAGAAGTTATGAGGTACGTAAATGGATTTCTACTCTCTCTTTTATTAAGGGGAGAAATATGAGAATTTACCGATTGTATCTTTTGTGTGGTTTATATACTACCACTTGAAAATTTTATATCATGAATAACATTAATTTAAAGATATTTAATGTTTAGTTTTTTTTATTTTTTATTTTTTATTATGATGCGAAATTTAGAAAAGTGTCTAGGGATTTTTGTCTCAATTCTCCTTTTTTGAGAGGTATGTTATGTTGTGCTTCTATAATAATTAATGAGGTGTATATAAATACAATTGTTTTTTGTAGTATCATGTATTTATTTATCCTCATGATATTTTATGTTCCATTTTATTGTATTACTTCTTGGGGATTATGATTCAATGATACCAATGTAGTAATGATTTTATGTTACAGTCTCATTATTTTTTAGTATTGTTTATAAATAGATTTTCAATGATAAAATATTATTATAAATATCTTATGAAACTCCTGAATTTTCTTATACTATTTTATTTAATGATATTTTCAATTGATATTATCATTTTCCACTCTTTCATACTTAAAAAAATTGATAAAATGATTTTATGAAACTCCGACATTATTTCTATTTGTTTAGAAATCTATTTTCTTCCAAAATCATGCTTTCAAAAAATGTTTTCAAAAATTACTTATTATTAAAATTTAACTTTTAGAATAAACTATTATCCATTTTATAATTTTAGAAACTTTTTTGGAGGTAACCTTAATATCACCTTTCGTACTATTATCCTTTGGCTTTTATTGACAATGGGAATATAAATATTTGCTTACAAATGTATGGCATGAAAAAACATCATGTTTTCATGATCAGTAATATCTCAAAATATTTCATTATATATTTTAATAGTTATTTGAAATGAAAAATATTTTAAAAATCATTTACTTTTTTAGTTTTATTTTCAAAGTAAAAATTATATTTTCATCAAAAAAAAATTTAAATTATTTTTCAAAATTATTTTTCAACTAAGACCACATAAATTGATGTACCTATGCCTTTGTGGGTATATGATCTAAGTATATCATTATTATTATTTATCTATATAGTTTATTTTTATGACATCATTATTTTTATGAAACCCATTTCTCTTCCACATGTTATTCATTGATCTAATTATTAGTCAACCATCTTGTATTCCATTGGTTATGTTATGATAAAATGGTGATATGATTATGAAACCGTTCCCTTTTCCATTGATTATTATATGATGAAATATTTAAGAAACACGTTTCACTTCATGATTTATTATATGATGAATTTTTTATGGTCTTGTTGAACACATATTTATGATTTTAATTATGTGATTGGTGGAACCTATATCTCCCTCTATTTCATTGGGTAATGATAAATGTTGTATGAGATCAGAGGCCACATGAGTGGTTATCTGAAGCCCAAAATACATATAAAGGTAGGTTATCTAAATCCCAATGTGGGTAAACATGTGGTTATCCTAAGCCAAACATGTAGTGAATGTCTTAGTGTGTATCCTTGAAATAATATTGTTTAAGCTTATGTGTATTCCACAAATCAACGTATTATGCCAATTTTATTCTTTTATGTTTTTGCTCGTTGATTTAATTATGATTCACATCTTATGTAATTAAAATATTTTTTAAATTATGAAATATTGCGATATTTTATATGAATTATACAGTTTTCAAATATTATGATCATGGATTAATACCCTTATGTTCACATTCTGATTACATATCTCCCTTATTTACCCATACTGAGCATCTAAGCTAACCTTTTCTAATGTTTATATTCCAAAAATTATGAATAAATTTTTTATTTATGATATTTATAAGAAGTGTTAAATTATAAAGATCATAAGGGGAGATGACGTAGTTTAACTAATGGCCAGTATTTTATGTCTCCATGTTTCCAAAGAAACTAAACTATTATTGTCGTACGGTGTTTGTTTTTATAATTTAATGAATATTTATAAAAAATATCCAATATATTCATGTGAAAATATATTTAAACTATAGTAAATTCCTATCAAATACAATTAAAATATTCATAAAAATTAGGTAAATGTGCACAAAACCACTTGCCTCAATTGGATCAAACTCTCATTGAAGAAAATGAGTTGTCTTGTCTAATCTATCCAATTCCATTCATTAATTAATTATTCTTTATTGTTTTAACCACATCCAATCATAAAAACGTAATTAATTTAATAAAATTATAATTATAAAAAATAATTAAAAAAATCTTTTAACCAAATAAGAAATCATACTTTGTTGAATGAATGACCACAAATCACACCAAGATTGAACTGTTCCTAATTATCTAAGAAATGTCCATATATTAGTTTGATGTTATTCTAGAAAAAATCCACATTGTATGGAAAAATGAAAAAAGGATAATTTAAAATTAAAAACTTTAAACACGTTATATGAAATAAAAAAGTGACATATATTATCTATAACATCATTCGACAGAGTTTGAGCCACTCCAGACACATTGTTGGTTTTAAGATGTGAAAAAGTCTAAAATAAATTTCATGTTTTGATTTTCAATCCTATAATAATTTACCAAATACCATATAAATAATTATAAAGGTACATAAAATCATTGAAACACCCAACCACAGCTTGTGTTCATCATTAGTAGACATCCACATTCGTGTTATCCAAAGTATCATCATTCTTGGACAATTCCATTCATGATATGATGGTTTTTTCAACTAATTTATCTAATAAAAAAATCCATGATTATTTATAAATAGAATAAAAATATAATTTAATGGATTTATAAGGAAAATACATATGGATATAGATATGTGACATCAATCGAAACTTCCAATAGTGATGAATCAAGATCAGGGAAGCACCTGGTGGCCAAACCCCTCTATTATGATCCCAATTCTCATTAATGGTTTAGGAGAATGGAGTATGATGGATTTAGATAGATCCCATCAAATTTAAAGTCTCATAAAAACATCCCAAGAGTATGTTATCATTTGAAATCGTTTTTTAAATTATGATATTTTGGAATAAACCCCTATGTGGACCCTAGAAAACATATGTGATATTGTGATGATATATATCAAATGATGATTTGTTAGGCATTTTTCTCTGAGCTCATTTTAATATAGATTCCTATACTTCTCATACATAGGTATGACATGTTATTAGATAAATATTAAAACAAACCATTTGGACCCATGCCAGAATAATATTTGTTTAGTGTCTTTGAAAACATGGATACATAAAAAATTCTAAAGAGATCCACATCACCTCCAACTATGTTCTTCATAAATTTCCCCCTCTTTAAACATATTATATTTAATAACATTATTCATATCATGGGGAAAAGAAACGTAAGAATAGGTGAGAGTAGATTCTTAGTAAGAGTTAATTAGGGAGATATCAATGCTCACAAAAACATAACATAGGAATAAGGGTATGTGAAGATGATCGTTACAATTTCAAACCATAACCAACATATCATTATCACAATTTTTGATCCTTTAATAAATATTAGAATTTCATATTAAATTAACCATAAATTATTCCATGTACAAGATCCAAGAGAGAAAAACATTGGAATAATACATTATTTTGTGGAATATACATATTCATATAAATTAATTCACAAAGTCATGAAACATTTCCAATTATAGTATAGATAATTTTCATCACTCAATATTCCATAATATCTTTAATCATGGTACACTCCCTAGATAATCACCGTGGATAAAGTCCCATTCTAAAGAAGGTTCATCCCCTATTCCAATCGCAATTATCTAATTAGATATCCATCTTTACCCAATGTAATAAATGTCAATATAATTCCTTTCCAAAACATCATATAATTAAAATCATTCATTTTTGTGCTACATGATCATAAAACATTTATCATGGATTAATCTTTGGAAGGGAAATGAGTTTTAATAACATTTAATCATTTCATCATAGCATAAAACATGGAAAATATCATGTTTCCAAAAAAATATCATCAAAATAAACATAAAACATAAAGATGAATAATATGGATTGTATCATTGGATTATATCCCCATTAAATTATAAAAAATATCAAGTGTTTTATCATTTATGAATAGAAATACCTAAAATAGATCATTAAAATCATTTATAAGGAAATTGACTCGTTTATAATTAAATTTTTTATTTTAAATCTAAAAGTTTCTAAAATATTATAGAATTATTATTATTTGAACATATCTATATAATATTTTAAATGAATCATAAAAAAATTAGTGGTCCAGATGGTCAGATATTCAGATCATTCTATATTTGAAAAAACAAAAAATCCTATCATATTTTTTTCAAGTAGTCAAATCTGCCTCATTCAGAAAAAATGGAAGAATATTTCATTTAAATGTTATGTAAAAAATAGACACAGATGAAAAAAAGTAAAAATCATAGGATATTTTCAAAATATTATTCAAAACATTTTTGGAAAACATCGACATGGAAGAAAAATGATTTTCGACCAAGGAGACAAATAATGTCTGATTTTCATAAAAAACATTCATTTAGTCTCTTGAGTATAAAAATAGTGGAAAATGAAAGAAAAAAAACTACCATAAAAAAATAACTACAGAATAATAAAATTAATGGGATTATTATGATACATGTAATAAAATGTCATCATTAGAAACAAGAACTTAATAACCTCGACAAATAATGTGGTAGAAGCATTAATACCATATGATCTAATTCCATCAAAACAATATGAGAACAATGTATAATAAATTTAAGTTTTTTATAATTATATACTAGATTAATTTACATACTTTTAATATAACATATTTTTAATGTATAAAGTTTCATAAACCATTTATTAAAAAATAATTATTAAAATCGTTGTTTCTCAGTGTTAACTTTTTCCTTTTTCATGGGGATTTTGTTTTCATAGTTTGGGTACTTTTAATTTTATCCTGGTTCCATCATCTCCATAATTTTTTTCCTGATATAAATATAATATATATTTATTATATTTTTATTTATATTCTTCTATAAATCATTGTGATAGAAAAAACAATAACACTTATGGAGATGGTAGGTTATATATACACATGAATGTTGTTTTCACTACTAGTGGTATGGAATAATAAATTGGAAAAAATTAATTCAAATATAAATAATTATTTTATAATATATATTTATTACCATCCATGTATAGAATAATTGAGAAATGGAACACAACACTTCATGGAGGTGGTAATCCAAATGTACACATAAGTGACATTATCATTTACCAACAGATTAAAAGGTTAGAAGGTAGATATGATATTATAATCAAATAATAATAAAAAATTCATAAATATAATATATAATCTTTAAACATGTAATAATAACCCTCAGTGAAATATGGTGATGAAAAAATAATTGTATCGATGCATGGAGGTGGTTTTCCACACATACGCATGAGTTATACTTTCGCATGCCATTTTCTGAAATATTGGGTGTATATTTGGGCTTAAATAATCAAAATAAAATTTCTGTATATTTAGGATTCATTATAGATTATTTTATGGTGAATAAAACTTATTTCTAACAGTTATAATAATTAATAAATTTATAGTGGTCTGGTAAGATGATTACCTCTTCTTTGATAGGCCTCCATTAGATCATTTCTTAAGGACCCATTCAAAGGTATATTATAATAATTGGGTAGGATTTTTTTGATATATATTTTCTCATTATGGTATAAATAAAATAATGGAGGAGTTACCTTTTATAAGTGAGGGAGAGGACACACTTGGAATTTGTTAAAATTATACAATATAATAAATAAAATATCAAGAAAAATTATTCCAAATTGATATAGATTCATTTGTGAGATAGTATGGGGTCAAAATATGGATATAAATATGAATTTATATATGTTTAATTGGAAATAATACCCTCATATTTAGTTTAACCCCCCATAAATATGTTTTATCTTTAACTATTGTAATAATTTTTTTGTTGTTTTTTCATTTCATTATGACCAATAATGAAAGTGGACTAATTTATTTTTTTTGAAATGTTGAATCCAATTATATAATAAATTTTATTTGATTTTATCTCCAAAAGTGGCATTGCTATATTTTAAAATAAAATCTCAATATGCAATGGGAACATTTTTTCTAGAAAATAATATTTTCTTTAGTATATAAATATTTTATACCAAAATAATCCTAAAAGTAATTTAAACTGTCATAAATGTATTATTTATAATATAAATGATGTAATGTTTCTTTTTATTTTTTGTAAAATTTTTAACATTTTTAATGGCTATAAATAAAAATATAGTTTTCAATAAAAAAACTATATGTATCAAAATTCATCGAAAATGAAATTTTCATAAAAATATCAACATTTAACTCTGAAAATTTTTTCATGATGATTTCAAAAACTAAAGTAATTTTTTCAAATAAATTTTATTATCATGAAAAAAAATTAATTTTATTATTTAATCCTGTATGGGAATAAAATTCATCTCTTGATAAAATTATATTTATGCATATAAAACATCCATAAAAATGAGTACTTGATTATAAATATATATTATTTATCTAAAATATTTACAAATTATATTAAAAATGTCATTATTCCTATTCATAAATCAAATTTAACATCTAGGTTATAATAATATACTATATTAGGGTTCATTAAGACTTGAGGTTATGTGTCTTACAATATATCAAAGATATTAAATTTATTTAATGTGAAACATATCATAAAATATCTAGGTGTCACATTCTACAAGAATTATAATTAATTTTACCATTGAAATTCAGTCACTCTAAAAAAAGATGATATTACTATTTCATTGCATCATCGGGTTCCCAAGTAGCTTCTTTGAAATTATGATTCCTTTAGAAAGCATTATCCAAATGAGGATTCATGTTACTTAGAACAATATCTATATGATTCATGATCTGCACTAGTTGTTATTAATAGGAATGATCATTCTTATGTGGTAATACCTTTGAGTTCAGCACATGTGAATGATCTAGTATGTACTTCCATAAGAGAGGTACATGGAAGATATCAAGATCATAATTAATGTTTAGTGGAAGAGCCAAGTGATATTATATCATCCTGAAACAATCAAAAATATCTATGGGAGAATATAACAATGGATAAACATTCACTTCATTACAAATATAGTAACTGTATTCTGTATACAAATTAATAAGACTATGTTTTGACCAACACGAAATTCCAGATTTCACCAATGATTGTTATAAAATTTATTTGGTGAACTTTTAGCTTCCTTAATTTGATTCCGAATTAGTTTTAATTCCATTGTAAATTCCAAACATCACATAAGTCCAAATAAGATTCTTGATCTAACTTCATTTAAAGTCGTTGTATTTCTACAATTCATTCAATATAGGTATTTATAATGAGCTATCTAAATTATCGAGTGAATGATAATTTTATATGGTAACTTGACCAGAGGAAAGTGTTGATTCTAACTATCGTTGAAATACATAGAACAATATCATGGAATATAGTATAGGGGTTTAATGGTACAATTATACCAACCATCTATCGAATGATTATTGGAAGTGTTGAAACATAATTATATATCATGATATTTCTGATAACTTCTCTATAAAAGCATAGTAACCCTCAGATCCTGATTAAATAAAATATTATTTGGTATTCCATACAATCATAACTATTATTTAATGTTTATTTTTTCACGTTTCATAAGAGACGATAATTATCTGTTATAAATGAATTGTGATGAATTTAAAAGGATTTCGACTAGAATCCAAATAGAATTATTGTATTTAGATGGTTTGTGGAGTCCATTAACAAAATTGATGGCGACGTTTTCTCAATTCCATTCTAATATGGGTAATAGTTATAACATCCCATTGATTTTATGTCAATCAAACTAAACTTTTTTACATACCAAACTTAAATATACTCACTCTACTATCTCTCTCTCCATTTTTTCCCACTGAACATAAACTTTTAGATCCATATACCTATTCATACTCCCAGGATGAAAATAGAAAAATTAATTATGAGTTTCATCCAATAGATCCTTATTTAAATTAAGTATGTATGAGACCCATTCACAATTCATGAACATTTTCAACTAATTGTAATCATGGTTGATATTAGGAAAATTTCTTACATTCTTATTTTTCTCTACATCATCATTATGTACCTATTCTATCTTCACTCAGATTGATGATTGCATATTACTTTTAGAAAGAAATGTTTTACCCTTACTACAATATTTATAGATCGATACTTTACAAAACATGGAATTTTGGATATTTTTTATCTTTTTATAGATAAGATAACATAAAAAATTCAACATAGAGTATCTTCAACCATGTTTTCTTTCCCTAGGTTGTAATATATTGAGTATTCATAATCACTAATAAAATATAACAATATTCTATGGGGAATATTCACTTATATTTGAGTGAATATATAAATTATACTTTTGTTATTGGTATATATATCACACATGTATTAAAGAAGATAACGATTCCATATCATTAATTAGAATATTAAAATAAATAAACCCAAAAAATTATTTCGGTAACTTTTCTAAAGAGATATCAATTTAAATTAAGCATAATCAATAAAAATATCAGTCTACATGAGGACACATTTTTATTCTATTTTTATTCATCACGATAGATCACAAACCCTTCTTCATTATATTATACTATACACATATGTGTGAAGACTAAAATTGTCCTCAGTTCCATGATATTTTCCTAAAATTAACTTATCCAAAGAAACTTTAATCGCTTATGAGTTAACATGGTTAGTGGATTACACAGCCATCAGAAATAATCTTTGATGAATAAATAATATAGTGAAAAACAAGAAAACTATTGATCCCATTCATTTTTTTGTCAAGGAATATTTTCAATAACATCTATCATTTATTGATACATTGAAATATGATTTTTTGAGAGTATAAAACCCAAAAGTGAAACTTTTATATACTAAATTCACACTTTTTATGTTTTTCATAAAAAATATCCTTCATTATAGGCTTCAGTAAAATCTATGAGTTGTCTTATTTTTATCCCTTTCACATTGAATTTATAATAATATCATATATAAATCCTACAATAAAATGATCAATGTAATATATAAAAAAATTATTCATTAAAAAATAAAGATTAAAGTTGAATTAATAAGTCCAAATAGAATCACTATAAATTTATAGTATGTATACCATGTACAAAATGGTTTCTTGAGTACATCCACCAAATTCACCCAAAATTTATGATATCTAGAAGGAAGGAAAATCATTGAAATGTATTTTTATCTATATATTGGATTAATAAGTTATAATTATAGGGTACATGATACTTTTTGTTGATAGTGATCCTAATAATTTTCTGATAATTAATATACAATTCCAATGTTCCATCTTCCTACCTAACAATTTGAACAGGTGCACCCCAAGCTAGTACACATGGATGAATGTGTCCCTTAGAAATATTATCCCGAATTTTCTACTTCATTTCATATTACACAATAAAATCCATTTTATATGGAGTCAATAAAATAGGTGCAATACTATTTATGAGTGATATTGAATAATCAACATCATGATTTGGTGGAAGACTATGAAAATATTTTGGAAATAAATTTATTAATTCCCAAAATATTTAAATATCATAGATATTGAATTTTAATCCTACCATCTTAGACAAACACCCATTTTGAATAGGAATCAAGACCCATATAATGGATTTGATAACCTTCATAATTTCATATTTATTATTATGAAGATATAAAATCATATGGTGGATTATAATATCATTAACAACTTCCCTTTAACCACAATGGATGAGGTATTTATGTAAAAAAACCAATTCATTTCTAAGATAACATCATATTCAACCTAAGGGAGAACAATGAGATTTGTAGAAATTCAATTCCCATAAATGAAATTTGGAGAAGAACCGGATACTAGAGATGTGATAATCATACCACTTGGGTATTTCATTTCCTATTCAATATATAATTATTGAGGTTCTATTGTGATACCCTTGGAAAATCCTTCTAGCATAACATAGTTGGATGATATATATTCAAATAATACATTAGTATTTTTTGAGTGGGTTGTAATTATACCATTCCTCAATTTGTTTTCCACATTAGTAATATTTATACAAGTAGATTTTCATTTCTCAATGGTATTGAGAGGCTACCAATGTAGATCATAAAAATTAACATTAAAATTTTATCACTTGGTAATAATGTTCCATTAATCATTTTATTTTGAAACACTTTACTATGGGTGTTCTATTCGTTGGAATGTTTTTTCTACCATTATCTACCTTATGCATCCCATCACTTCTATATTTTATTTCTCAAAAAACAACATTTCAAAACAAAAAACATTTACCTTCCCCCTTAAAACAATTTTTCCCATGTTTTCTTCCACATATTGAGCATAATGGAAATATCATATCCTTCTATCCATGGTTTTTATAAATTTTTTAAATTTTATAATTATTTTATTATCAAAAAAATGGAATTAATGGGTTACTCTGATCACCATATCCCCCTTGATAACACATCAAACAATTTTTTCATAGCTACTATATTACCTAATAGATAATTATATTATAAGACTTTATTTTAATCCAATAATGAATTGATCAATCTTAAATTCAATTTAATTGATAATAATAGAAGAGTACCTCATAAGTCCATTAAAAATATCATCATAGGTACAAAAAAATTATTCAACCTTCTATTTTATCACAATGAAATCCTCCATTTTAAAAGGATGTTTCCAAGGAACGTAAATATTCAAAAAGATTCTCCTAAACTAATCCCACTATATGGATTAAATATCATTCCATTTTCACATGTTTTTCAGAAGATTCCCCCATTAACTTGCTTCTCCATCTAGATATGAAATAGAAAAAATAACACTTCCATATTCTAAAAAATTGTTAATGGAAAATATATTTACAATGGTATTGATCCAGTGGTAAATAGCTAGTGGAGGATATGTCCCACTAAAATAATGATATATTGTCTCATGAATTACTAAACAGAATGTTGATCCCTCATTTACTAAATTGGATTCTCATCATGACTCATATTTTTAAAAAAATTTGAAAGAAAAAAAAATTATTTTTAATTATGTATCCCATAACATTTGTTTTCGTAGGAGTTAAATAATTTAATTTTCTAAAAATTATTCATTAACATGGTTCTTTTGGGATTTAACAATTGACTAAAATGAAGAATCATTATTTGATAAACATTAATCATACTCGGAAACAATAAAATCAGTAAAAATATGTTATATGATGTCTAAATCAGGAAATCATCATTTCATCCAATTAAAAATTAGGTTTATCCTAGGCTATCCAAGAACATTATCCAATAAAATCCTTTATAATGGGTCATAATGAATATATGAGTTTTCCATGTATATTTATTGGGAGTGTCAAACTAGGTGCGAATAATGGAACAATTAGAATTCATTAAAAATATGGTTGTGATGTACTCAAATAATTATTTTTAGGGTTATTACCTAAAGATTCATCTATTCCAAAAATAACACCACTTGTAGTGTGTATATTTGAATTTCATTTATAAAACAACCAAACACTTTTCTTTACCATAATTTTAGGTATTATGTTACACATTGGATTATCTTAAGGGTTATCATAAATGTTTTCTCATAATAGTTTCCAATGGTAAATAAACCATTATATAAGACCAACTATAGAAAACATCACTCTTTATACTTTAATATCACATGTTATTAGAGGAATATTCAACACATTACATTAAAATCCATGAAATAATCATATAGGTTTTTTCTTTAGAAACTTTTTTACCTAAAACACTTTCTCATAGAAATATACCTCAAATACCACTATTTAATTTATAACATTCACCCATATAAAATTTATTTTACTTGAGATATTTATTCACAACATGGAAAAATGACACATAAGGAATGCTGAGACCAGATGCTTAATTAAGGAAATAAATGGAGATATAAATGATTAGTTATGTATAACATGATCATAATGGTATGAGAAAATTATTTATTCTTTTGAAATCCATACCTCACATATCATATATTACAATCCAAAATCATGTAATAAATTTGTCTTATTGACAAGGCTTGAGAAGTAAGTAAATCAAAAAACATGATCCATGAAAGAATGAAATTCGCATAATATATAGGTTTTTGGCACAAAAATAAGAATATAAAACCATTTCCCATGTCATAGATCATTTACAAGGTTATCATTTTTGATTGGGTTCCTCCCCATTACATTATATCTTTAGTCAAGGTTCACTACCATTAATAGCATAGTAGATTAACTCCCTTACGAAATTCGGTTCAATCCCCATTCATATCCTTATGATGTAATGAGTTATCTATATTTACCTAATTAATTAGTGTCATATATAATTCTGGACCAACCAATCACATAATTAAAATCATATTTATGTTTTCAATATGATCAAAATACATTCATCATGGGAAAAACCATGGAAATGAAATTGGTTTCGTAAACTTTTTACTACTTCATTATAGCGTAATCCATAGAAAATAAATGGGATTCAAAAAAATATCATAATACTTAACAAAAACCAAATAGAGAATGAATAATTAGGTTATAATTTTTCATATATATAGTAGAGAATTTTAAAAATAAAAGGGTATAGTCATTGATGAATAAAAATACTCTAAAAATACCATTCAAAATATTATTCACGAAAATAACACTTCCATTTTAAATTTATTCATTAAAATATAAAATTTTTTATAATATTATGGAAGATAGTTTATATGAAAATATCTACTGAAACATAAAAATTAATCTTTAAAACATTGAGTGGTTAGGGCGACAAGAAATTCTGTTCTTATCATATATGTTAAAATGAAGACTCCTTTAACATTTTCAAATAGATGTCAAATGTAACTCTTTCATAAAATTAATTGATGTTTCCCTTTAAACTATTTTTAAAATTTAAAATAATACATAAAAATAAATTTAAACAATAATCAAAGAATATAATGAAAATAATTTTGTTATAAAAAAAGGACATGGATTAAAATGGATATTCGACCGAATAGAGAAATAAAGTCGAATATTCATAGAAATATTCATTCAGAATCCTAAAAAATAATGGGTGGAAAATTAATGTAAAACAAGTGACTTATAGAAATTTTCAGTGAAGAATAAAATTCATTGGATTCTTGAGATTTTGGTCATAGAATTACATCATAAAAAACATAATCACAATAAATCCTTATAAACAATTAGTCTGTAACATAAATCTGTTACCTCAACTTCAACTTATTTCAAAATACCTTTATCCTTATTTTTAAAAACATTTATATTTATTAAACATGTATACATGAATCATATATATAATTATAATATCATTAATTTCAAAATTATAAAATGGTCCCTGTAATTTTATCATGGTAATATCATATAATTAATTTTAATCCATATATACATATAATATATTTTTTCTATAAGTTTATTTAAATTCAGTAGTAAATAGTATACATAGAAAAATGAAGTGCATTGTTCATGGAGATTGTATGTTGTATATACAGATGGAATGAATGAAAGGTAAATAAAAATAATAATTTAAAATAAACTTAATTTGTCATATATATCATTTATATTAATTAAATATATACTTATTACCATCCATGTAATGTGGAAATGAAAAAAATCACAACATTGGGTCATGGTTGTAGTCCAGAAGTACGCACAAGAAATATTATTTTTTTCCAACAAATTGGGAGGTAAAAAGGTAAATATCATATTATAACTAAAGAATTATAATTATTAGAGAAATATAACATATAATATTTAAACCAATGATAATAAACATATCTGAATTATGGTGATGGAAAATGAATTATACTTCTATATAGAGGTGGTAGTCCAAAAATATAAACGAGTGATACATTCACACCCAATTTAATGAAATTAAGTATGGATATTGGGCATTAATTAATCATAATATCATAATATTATTTTTTTGGATACTGAATTTCTTGTATTATAATTAATAAAATCTATTTAGAGGACGTGGAATATGAAATAAATTGAAATAGATCAGGTAAGATGATTACCATTTATTCGGTTGGCCTCCTTTAGATATTTTCTAAAAAACCATTTGAATGCTATTTAAAAAATAAAACAATTATAATTAATTTATAGGATGGTTTAGAAGATAATTTGACATGTATTTGTTATCATATATTTCTGAATGATATGTAGATAAAAAAAATTATTTGTTTGCTTTTATAAGTGTTAGAGAGGACACACTTAACATTTTTAAAAGAATAAAATATAATAAATTAATTATTAATCCAAAAGAATGAATATTTATATATATTCAATGTATGGACAGTATGAGGTCAAAATATTGACATAAAATACAATTTTGACTATTTAAATTGGCAAACATACCTTTACATTTTTTAAACCCCGGATAAACCTGTTTTAACTTTAATCACGATCAATTTTTTTATCATTTTTACAATTTATTATGACAAAAAATAAAAGTTCATAATATAAAAAATTTGAATATTATGATTCAAAATTTCGAAACTATTTTATGAAATTTATTTTCATAAAGGGATAAAAATTAAATTTAAATTAAAATATGAAAACATGAAGAAAAATAGTCTTTACAAATTTTTTTAATAAACAAAAAATGTTTTATACCAAAATACACATAAAATTAACTCCAATGTCCATAATTGTTTTTCTAATAATATATATATATAATGATTTTAAAATTAAATGGAAATTTTTAAATTTTTTAAAAGGTAGTTTTAATAAAAATTCAATACTTTCACTATTCATTGAAAAAACCCTACTTTTGAAAAAAAAATCTCTAAATTTCACCTATGGTTATTTTTAAAACCAATTTAAAAAATGAAGTTCATTTTTCGAATAAAAATTTTTAATTGTGGAAAAAATCATTATTTTTTATTTTTGTTGAATAATAAATAAAAATATTTTTTTGTGGAAAAAGTATTTTTGATGAATATAATGACTTTATTAAATAACTGAGTACTTATTTTTAAATATATTTTATTAATAAAAAAAATTAAACATAATTATAAAACTGATTTTATTCCAATTCATACAATTAATTTAATGGAAAGTTTATATTGGATGATTATATTATGATTCATTTAGAATCGATGTTGCATGTAATACAAGATATCATAGAAATTAAGTTCATCCAAATAGATATTTATCATCATATATTATGTTATTGAATTTAACATCATAAAACACATTTTATAACCCCATGAGCCCACCTCATGTCTTGAATACACTATTCATGATCTGAATTGTTTATTGCTTCAACTATCAGTTATCTCAGGCCACCAAACACTCATATAAGAGCCTCCAAGATCCCCGGTTCATCACTCAAGTCTTGAACCCCATCAAAAAACACTATCATGGAATGTTATAATTCATAGAACCTCATTTCCTTTTCCATGTTATTAAAACAAACCATCCTGTAAAACAAAAAAAGAAAATTACTCTAAATATAATAACCATCATGTCAAGACCCAACCCATCAAGGCCCACATGGATTTAGGTAAGCCATGTGTGACACCCCAACCCCTCCTCCAATGTGTTGGCTGCTTGTTATATGTGCTAAGTAAGCATAATAGACACTTGGGATACAATATCTTAAGGTACTTGTACACTGACACACATCTCAAACCACCAATACAATGTTGATAGTTATCATTACAATGACACCTAAATGAATGCATATATCTATATCCCACATCATGTTGGATCAGATTACACAAAATTTACACAAGAGGGGGGTAAATTGTGTCTTCTAAAAAATAATTGTGTGATTGTGTTCTGCCTTTTAACTTTAATCGGATAAAATGATGCAGCAGAAATTTAAATAGTAGAATCACATGAAGTATAGTTGTTCGGGGAACAGAAGGCCCCTAGTCCACTCCACCAATTCTCTACTCCACAAGCTTGGCGATTTTCACTATCTGGTCCATGTTTCAACAAACTGGTTCACAACTGAGTACATGTAGTTGAGACACGCGGCCGATTGTCGCCTATCGACCGGTCAAGGTTCCAGTGCTCTGCTAATGTGTATAGCAGCACTAGGGTCGAATCCTCAGTGATGGTACTTCGTAATAGTCGATTGTGTTAAGTTGATTCTATTTTGATTGGGGGGGTTTGTTTGTAGAGCTTAATTGAAAAATTTAATGGATGATGTTTAATTTAACAAGTTGATAATTATTGGTGTGAGTTCATCATTAGAAAGTTAGGCATGTGATATCCTTGAGCTTTTCTTTATATTGCATTAAATTAACACCCACATCAAAAGTTGATGTTGATTGGAATTCCCAAGTGTTAAACATTTAATCCAAGCCTTAACTTTACTTAGGGTTCTAATCTCAATCAGTTCTTGACTGTGGAAGTGTATTTTTGGTTTCAATAATCCATGGAAACCACACATTGAACATAATATGTCAATAATCAATGACATGTTAAGTCCAACAATAACAATGTTAAATTAAAGAATACTCATCGAGAAAAACATTTCAATCACTTAACATCCCTAAATTATAACTCATGAAAATAATATATTTACTCTGAAATTTAAATTATTAGTAATCTGGTCTATTATGTTTAAGGTGATGAATTACAAAGAGAAGAAAAAGAAAGGGACAAGAAAAGAGTTGTGTGTCGAACACACACACGAACGATGATGAGAGTAAAAAAACCAGACATTTTATTGAATAATTAAGTAAAAGAAGATGATGGATTTCAGATTTATTTAAACTAAAATAAGAAAATTAATATTGAACTACATAAGGTGGATGAGAATAATAAATTCAGAACAAGAAAATTGCATTAAAACATAATTACAAAGACAAACACTTGCAAAATTACAACGATGAAAAATGAAAAAGTAAATGAAAACAAAGAGAAGAGGAACGGAATATCAAGTGAAAACGTGAGTTTGGTAGATCCCCCAAGACTTTTTCAGGGCCTTGGTACTGTAAATAAATACTCATTTTCTCTGAAATGCCAACCCCTCTCAAGTAGAGAAGGGGAGAGTAATTATAGCCCAATGAGTGAACTGTTTGCATTCCCAATATGTCCCTCCAATTATATCGCCAATTGGGATATTTCAACAACCGAATCTACAACAATCTCCTTCTTCAAAGTTGTAGATAATAAATTTTTCTGACTACTGTCAAAATATGAACACATTTGGAAAAGTGGAACCAACGTTATGGTGGTTTTATTAAACAAATGTAAATTGTCCATTTCTATCCATGCTTTTTCGATGGCCCAAATGTGAATGGATTTTGGAACAGGAAGATGCCTTCAAATCCGAATGACTTTTTCAACAAAGTCTTCCACCAATATCTCCTCTTTCACATTGAAAAATATCAGCTCTATTTTATGCTTACATCATTAGATATGTCATGAATACTATACTGATTTTATTTCTTGTCCAGAATAGTGGGCTGGAATTCAAAGCTACATTTGGGATCCATGTACTTGGATTTGGGCCTTGAAATTGTTATCCACGATGACATGTAGTGTCCACAGAATTATGGTGTAGAGGTAATGTTTTTGGACTTCTGAATGGATCCCATTAAATCAATATTCAAGGCTTGTCCAATTTGTTCACACATTCTTTGGTCTTGATTGTAAGGACCATATGAGCCTTCAAATGGCAGAATTGGATCATAGTACCTTCTAATGAAATGTTTTATATTGAATGGAGAATCATAAAAAACAAGAACCACGAAATTTTGATCAGTATAGTGATAGTTATTATTAAAAAATTAAACTGACCCAATTGGACTACTTATAAAAATGCTCAAAAATTATACTTAATATTAAAAAATTAATATTTCACACAAATTTTGCACATTTCATATAAAATCAGTAAATAGAGTATATAATAAAACATGAAAATATAAACAACATCAAATCCCCCACACTTAGTTTGGTTCATGTCCTCATGTGCAACAAATATAAATACTTGAAAAATCTTTTTCACTCACCAAAAAATATTAAAATTTTGTTTTATTCAATCAGGGGAGGTTTAGACTTTTTCACTAATCCATTTTGAATTCCACCACAAGTTGTTACAGAAACAATGTTCCAAAACTAATTCATTTTTTCATGCTCAAATTTAGAAATGGAGAATGTGGACACTCAAAACTCACACCCCTCAAGATGATCAAATTCATTTGTAGAGGTTCACTCTTTCATCAACCAAAAGTGAAAATCATAGAGTTTAAAAAGAGCTCCCTGCTTAAAATACCTATCCAAAGTGCACATGGATCAAGAGGTATTTTTAAGGGGTTTTTTTGTGGCCATGGGATGGTAGGAATATAATTTCCAAGAGATAGAAGAACAGGGTTAAAATACCAACATAGAAAAATCAAAGCACAATTTTTTGAAATGAAACATGGAAGGAAATGAAAACACATATTTACAAGGGAATAATTGTGTGAATAAAGAAACAATAGAGGATGAAAATATGAAGGTAATGAGAATATGGAATATTTAAAAAACAAAAAACTTCTCCCAATAAGAATATAATGTAAGTGGTCTTTTTTTCTTTTCATTTTTTTTTGTTTTTTCGAAAGTTGACCTTGAAACAGATCTCACACTCATATCCCAGCCCATGTTTGATCTCCTAATGACACTAATTGTAATAGTTATAACAAGATCAAAGGTTGAGTAAGAGTGATTGTTGACCTACCCAAGACACAACCCATTTTTTCATTTTTTATTTTAATTTTTTTTATTTTGATTTTTTTTGAATTTTTTTTGAACACTTTTCAATATCATTTGTACAATACATTCCCAAATCCCACTGAATGAAACCTCCCCCCCCCAAACTAAAATGTATTCTTGCCCTCAAGCATATGATAACACACCGGAAAGTAATGAAATGATACCCAAAAACGAAATCCATTCCCCCCCACACTGAAATTTCAAAAACATATGCAATGAAAATCCATGTTGATATTGGGTGGGATAAGGTATTGGGCTTGTAATGTGGCTATAAAAGAAAAGGTTTTCATAGGCTTTAAGGGGATTTCAAAAGGAGGATTAATGTAAGGGAAATGGGATTCTATTTGGCTATTGTGACTCTCGTGTGGATCATAAAATGCCTCTATAATATTAATACACACTAAGGTAGGAAATTCAGCTCGAAGATCCACAAACTCAAGACTCACAAATGGTGGTGAAAACACACATTTTGAAAAGATGGTCGTAGGTGGCCTTGGCATGATACTAAATGTTTATTCTCACGGTTTGGGGAAAGCATTTTATAAATCCAAAAACTGAGCATTCAAAATTTGTTAATTTTGACACAAAATTATTTATACAAAGTCATGATGAAAATATAAAATTTTTGAGATGAAAACATGTCTGTTAACTCCCCAAAATGGTTGGACAAAATTTCAAAACTCGATGGTTAGTAAGAATGACTCTTTTTTTATTTTTTAAGTGATTTTGTTTTTTGGTTTTTTTAGTTTTTAAGGTTTTTTTAAAATACACACCCTCACAAGAAAGGAAAAAAAAGGTTTGAAAAACAAAGTGGTAAAAAATGAAGGAGAGAAGAAGAAGAAGAAAGAGGTAGAGAGAAGAAGAGATAGAGAGAGAGTTAAAGGTAAATAGGTTCCCCTGGTTTGGATTTGGCGGGTCGCCATCTCCATCTAGTGGTTGGTTGATTGGAGAAGTTGGAGATCCAGGGGAAGTCGATGATGAGCCGAAATTTTGTGTCCTCTCATGGTGATGCTTTAACTGATGTCTGTTAACCATCAATGTCCTTTTGGTGGAGGGGTCTTGGACTTGCACTGCACCAAATGGGTAAACATTAGTAAAAACAAAAGGACCTTCCCATCGAGAATTAAGCTTACCTAGGTGAATTCGAAATCAATAATTAAAGAGAATTACCTTTTCACCTTTATGAAATACATTTCTCAGTATGTGTCTGTCATGGAGTACCTTAGCCTTTTCTTTGTACAGATTGGAATTCTCATAGGATTCAAGTCGAAGCTCCTCCAGTTCATCCAATTGCAACAATATTTCTTCACCATATTTTTCACAATCAAAATTATATCTTTTTACAGCCCAAAAGACTTATGTTGGATTTCAACTGGTAAGTGACACGCTTTACCTAAAACTATCCTAAAAGGAGACATCTCAATGGGTGTTTTATAGGCAATTCGATAAACCCAAAGGGCTTCACCAAGTTTCTCAGGCCAGTATTTTCTGGTGGGCTTAACAATTCTCTCAAGTACACTTTTCACTTCTCTATTAGAGAGTTCAGCCATTACATTTGTTTGGGGGTGATATGCAGTTGAATTTTTATGTACAACCCCATTCTTTTTCAGAAGAGCTTCTATGGCTCTATTACAAATATGGGTTCCTATTTCACTAATCAAAGCACGTGGTGTGCCAAATCTTTAGAAGATGTGGGTCTTTAGGAACTCACTAACAGTATGAGCATCATCCTTCCTAGTGGGATTGGCCTCAACCCACCTTGAAACATAATCGAGCGCAAGAAGAATGTATGAGAATCCATTAGAAGGGGGAAATGGTCCCATGAAATCGATGCCCCAAACATCGAAGATTTCAAAAAAGATTAAACGCTTTTGGGGAATTTCATTTCTTTTGGAGATTGTGCCGAAATTTTGGCAAGTGGGAAATGATTGAAAGAACTCATGTGAGTCCTTGAAGAGTGAAGGCCAGAAGAATCCAGAGTCTAGGACTTTTCGGGAGGTCCTTTGTGGTCCAAAGTGTCCACCTCCGGGAAGTGAGTGACAGAATTCTAAGATGGAAGAATTCTCATTTTCTTCAACAGATCTCCTAATTACCATGTCATCCCCAGTTTTCCAAAGTTTATTTTCTTACCAAAATAGTATTTTGAATCACTTTTCAACTTCATTTTTTGTTCGTTTGAAAATATTTCAGGAAAAACACCAGAATCCAAATAATTTACAATTGGGGTATACCATGGTAACTTTGGAGTGAGAGACGAAAGGTTCTCAATGGGGAATTCAGGATTATTGATTTCTGAATGAGAAGAATTAGAAATTCTACTAAAGTGATCAGCCACATGGTTTTCTTTTCTAGATCTATCTTTGATTTCATGTTAAAATTCTTGGAGAATTATGCTTCATCTTATTAGCCTCAGCATGTAATCACTTTTGTTGAGTAAGAACTTTATAGAAGAATGTTCTGTGAAGATTATGATTTTGGCACCTAAGAGATAGGGTCAGAATTTATCTAAGGAAAAAACCACTACTAGAAGTCCCTTTTCAGTCACAGTGTAGTGAGATTGAGTTTCATCCAATTTTTTGGAGGCATAATAGATGACATGAGGAATATTTTCTCTTCTCTGACCAAGAACATCCCCAACAGCTCTATCCAAAGCATTACACATTAGCTCAAAGGGTAAGGACCAATCTGGGGGTTTTATTATTGGGGAATATGTTAGAGAAGTTTTTAGTTCAAAAAAGGCTCTCTTGAAAACCTCATCGAAATGGAAAGTGACATCATTTTGGAGAAAATGAGTGAGTGGGAGGGAAATTTTACTAAATTTATGGATGAATCTCCGATAGAAACCAGCATGACCGAGAAATGAACAGATGTCTCGAACAGAGTTGGGTTCAAGAAGTGATTGGATCACTTCAATTTTGACAGGATCGACTTCAATACCATCTTTTGAAACTATTTACCCTAGATTAATCCCATTTTCAACCATGAAGTGAAATTTTTCCAAATTTAACACAAGGTTACATTTGACACACTTTTGAGGTACTAGAGAGAGTGAATGAAAAAAAGATTAAAATGACTCACAATAAATGGTGAAGTCATCCATGAATACTTCCATGAAATAATCAATGAATTATGAAAATATACTCATCATACACCTATGGAATTTGTAGGAGCATTGCAAAGTCCAAAAGGCATTATTCTATATGCATATATTCCAAAGGGGAATGTGAAAGTAGTCTTTTCTTGGTCCTGAGGTGAGATTGGGAATTGAAAATAGTCGGTGTATCCATCAAGAAAGTAATAGTGTGACTTTCCGGCCAATATTTCTAGAATTTGATCAAGGAATGGAAGAGGGTAGTGATCTTTTTGGGTTTCAACATTCAATTTCCTATAGTCGATGCACACACACCATTTGTTCTTCACTCGAGTTGTTACTACCTCTCCATGTTCATTTGTGACAACAGTTATACCACTGATTAGTCACTGAAAGTGGATAATATTGGTTGTTAATGTCTTTATATTATTTGTTCCAAAGTCCATAAACATTGATTTTAGTGCATTACATAAATAGAACTTCATTTCTCTTCTAAAATGCAATTATTGTTTAAAATGAAAATTTGGGACCATTAATTCATTTGTTTGTGGACAAAATTATATTCATTTTCTGAATTTTAGATTTTGGGATATGATTGATCACTTTGTTCTGAACATTTTATCTTTTAGGTCCGATGGATTAATCTGAAAGGAATATGGAGAATTTTGTGCCTGAAGGCAGAAACTTACTGGAAAAACCATGATGGGCCTAAGACCTATCAAACAAATTTGGGGCCCAAAAAACAATCCATATGAAGCTCAAAGTTATACAGTATAAATATAAAAATATTAGGATCATTTTATTCAACTGTGGCTGGAGCTAATTCTAATGTTTTCATGATGATAAAGGGATCTGAAGCTGAGATTTAAATGGTGGACCCGACATTAATGCACATAAAGTTGTCCCACCATTTCGACCATAACGTCCAAACGGCTGACCCAAATGTTCTGCAATTTTCACATCGGATAGAGGACACATGGACGAAGATATTTGTCTTCTATGACCCCTCATGATTCCTCCTCAATCAATTAATGATTCGAACGTCAAAATGGTGGACGAATCTGGACAGTTTTCTGGGTCAACTTCGAAACGTCAATTTCCTTTTGATTATTTACCCTCGTTTTGACTCTATTAATTGTTGGGGGTTGAATTGATTATGGGGGGGGGTATACCTAATGCTAATAATATTCCTATATAAGGAGATGGTGGATATTTTGCTTATCATCTTTTGTTTCTTGTTTCATTGTAAGGTTATGCTTCCAAATTTTCTTGGTAATGTTTTCCATTTTCATGTATGTTTCTTTTTTGTATCTTTGTGTTCTTAATCAACTTCTTTCTCTTATATATTTTCCATTTAATTTATTAAAACTATATTATCACAATTCATAGTGATATCTCTGTGTTGTTTTGAATTAGTTCACACATAGGTGTGAATTTCATTCACACACACGGTGGAGTGCTCGTTATTTCCGCGGTTTTAATTTTTTTTCAATCCAATTCTTGTTAGCCATATTCCGCCAACCATTGATAGTATACCATCAATGGAGGGATAACCCTTTAATTGGATGATATTATGAGGATTCAAAGGCTGGATTGAATGTTATTTTATGATCTAATTTTTGTTAATTGGATAATTATTTTAAGACATCCATTCTTCAGTTATTTCTACTATTCATCTTTACTGTGTTTGAGAAAACTAAATTCAATTAAAAAATGACCATATACCTCATAGAGATCATGAATTTGGTTCTCTAAGTGTATAGGGGATTATTAATTGTGTGTAGTAAGCACCAAACCAGAAAATTATGAAGGTAGTGTTATTTTTGAAGAATGGATTAATCAAAAATTAATAAAACCAAAATTGTCTAATGAAGTAAAATTCATTCAATACACCCCAAGAATAATCCTAATATCAACCCATTTTATTTGAATTTAATTCAATTAGGTTTCTTAGTGTTATTTAAACCATCCAAAATCATAACCAATGAATGATACTTCAAACCCCATCCATCACCAAATCATAGCGTCTCAAGGTTACTTCTTCGGTCTCTGTGGATTTGACCCCTACATGTACTACATCGACCGCTTTTACCAGTACAGTAAATTTGGGTGAAACCCTCAAATGTATACAGTAGAAGATAAAAATATGAGGATCATTTTATTCAACTATGGTCGGAGCTAATTTTGAAGTTTTCATGATGATAAAGGGATCTGAAGCTGAGATTTAAATGGTGGACCCGAAATTAATGCACATAAAGTCATCCCACAATTTCGACCATAACTTCCAAACAGATGAGCCAAATGTCCTGAAATGTTTACATCAGATATAGGACACATGGGAGAAGATATTTCTCTTCTACAAACCCTCAATATTTGGCCTCCATCAATTAAATATTCGAATGTGAAAATGGTGGATGAATCTGGATAGTTTTCCGGGTCAACTTCAAAACGTCAATTTCCTTTTGATTATTCACCCTCATTTTTAATCTATTAATTGTTGGGGGTGAATTCATTGAGGGGGGATAGACCTAAGGCTCCTAATATTCTTATATAAGGAGATTGTGATGAAGGTAATTATCATCTAACATTTTCCTTTGAATCCAAGTTTTTCTTTCAATTTTAATTTCCCGGTTTCGTTTTGTAATGGCATCGTCAATTTCTATAATGTAAGTTTTTCATTCACGTTTAGTATTTTAAAAAAATTTATTCTTATTCAATTTTTATTTTCCTTTTCTTCACATGTTTAATCCTTTTAATCGTAGTGTGAATTTATTCACACGCACACTTGTGAATTCATCACACAACGGTGGAGTGTTCATTTTGATTAATGTTTTTTTTCTTCTTCAATCCCGCTTCTTTAAGTCAATTACCCGCTTCCATTGATAGAATAGCATCAATGGAGGGCTAAACTCTTAAGGGTTGATCCTAGGGAGTTTTATGAGTTTGATTGAATGTTTTTTGATGTTCCTAAATTCTTAAATTTGTTCTTTATTTTAAGAGTTCCTTTCTTTGATTTATCTTCTTCTTTGTCTTCACCGACTTTAACGATGAAACATTTTGAGTGTTAGTACGATCCAATTACTTGGATTGCTCATTTAATTGATCCTATAAGTGAATTGGTTATTATCCTTGAAATTTTCTATGGATTAAATCGGAGAATGATATTGAGGGATTATTTCATTTAATGGATACCACTTGAACCGATGAACAGAAAATAAATGAAAAACAAATACATCCAATAAATCCCAAGAGACAACCTAGGATCAACTAACCTTAATTAGTTGTTTTAATTCAAGTAATTTTATTGTTTTTTTAATTTAAATCAATATTTCTTCAAATCAATCAACACCATAGTTGGCCAATTCATAGACAATCCCGCATCTAATCAAAGTGGCTCAAGGTTTCTTCTCCTGTCCCTGTGGATTCGAACCCTACCTGTACTACCACGACCGCATACCTGTAGGGTAAATTTGGGTGCAACCAAATTTTGGTGCCGTTTCCGGGTACCCAAGTAAGTACCTTAAACCCACATCATATTTTGTCACCCCAAATTCTTTATTCTCACCCTAATTTCTCTTCTCTTTTCCCCTTTCTATTTCTGTGTGTCCAAAAAAAACCCAAAACAAATTTTCAATAAATTCAAATGGATTATCCACCAAAATACCACTTCATAAATCAATGCTATAATCATGTCAAAAATCAATATTGGGAAACACCTCACATAGGGAATTTCATTGACCAATCCTTAATTGAATACACCACACCAGATGATATGTACAATCAGTGGGATGCTGAATGTTTACAAGATCAAATTCCATACCTATCAATAATGATTGAAAAGATAAATAATGAGGGATTCCATGATGTACAAACATATATCAACCCTAATCATGAAAAAATTATTGAACAATTGTGTGAACAATTGGATAAAATGAATTCAGAAGTTTCATCTTTCATATTATAATTACAAAGCTTTAAGACTTTTGAGGAACCCATTCCCACTCATGATGTTCATTCATCATCATCGATAGATGAATCTTTTATCCCAAAAATCTCCCATGAATTGAAAAAATAACTAACCTTTGGATATGTTATAACATAACAAGATCAAGGAAATGTTGATGGTTATTCAAATCAGGAGGAAATTAATTTTTTTGATTTACAAGGGGAAAATTTGTCTTCATGGATTGACTGTTCCGAATATTGATCCAATAAATTTTTTTAGAATCACCGATCATTGAACCGTTGGGAGATATAACAAATATTGTGTCTATAACCACTCATGAAACTAAAATGTAATATTTTGGGGATGAATCATCTTTTAAAAAGGAACCAATTCTTTCAAATGTTTTCAAATAAGAAACCATTTTTGATTCAAATTATCATTATTCTTTAGGAAAATTCAATCAAACTGAACTTGATGTTTTAATAATTCATTCCCTACTCAATAATCCCTCTATTTATGATAACCAAGACCATTCAATTATCATAAATTTTCATCAAGAATCTCACCAAGTAGGAATGAACCTTGAAATGTTAGGAAATACTTCAGATAAAACACGATCAACCATTTTAGATATTCCTTGGATTTTACCAATCATTGTAGAAAATAGGATTTCATACGAAAAAAATTTAAAAAAATAATCATTCTCAATCTTATTGAAGTGGAGAAAGACGGGTTAATTAAAATTTTGAAATTTGGAATTGGATAAGTTGGGGGGTTCAAGTCAAGCTAACGACGTTAAACAAAAGCGCTGCATGGGAGGCATCCCATGGTTTTCATGTTTTCTAATCATTTTGAATAATTTTTTTTCAAATAATAAATTACCATAGATTATTGACCTGTTCTTATTTTATGAGTAAGGATGGGTATGAAAGGGGAGCGCCATATTCATCCGTGTCACGTGGCGTGATCTCTTAGTAATACCTTACCCAGAAATCTAAAAAGAAGACAATGTATCATTAGTTTATTTTGTTTTGTATATTTTTATGTTTTTTATAGATTAAAAAAATAAAAGGACATGTCGTAAGTCATAAGGGAAATCCATTCACCACCATCAAAGCCACTGAGGATCGAACCGAGGATTGAAGGGAGACATTGGCATGTGATTTCTTCATCAACCACTAGGTGACTTCATTCCATGATTATCATTTTCAAATTTCCTCTTTGAACTCCTCTCCTACCCCCTTCTAACTTTTATTTTCTTTAAACACTGGGGATAGTGTTATTATATATTGGGGGGAGATGAAATAAAAAATGATATTTTTTATAAGAACATGCATGGAAAGAAAAATTCCATTAAACTTGAACATGATAACACAAATTTCAAACTCTGAAATTGGATATCAAATAATTTTCCATGCCTTGATTTTGATTTTAATGCATGTTTATGTTCATAAGCATAGTTTTTGGAATGTGCAGTTGTCCGATGTGATTTTCCAAAGTTTACATTTTCATCCTCTTAGTAAAAATGCCACAATGCACGCCTACTAGATCGTGGGTGTAAATTTTATTTATCGGTTCCCTTTAATTATAGCATAGGGTTCTGGGGTCACTTATAGTTTAATTTGAGTATTTAAAAAAACAAAAAAATTATTAAAAAAAATAATGACCACATAGAGCAATTTTTTGTCCAAATGTGTGGCATCCGAAACTTGGGGATCGTGACTCTATAGTTGTCTTGAACAGAGTTAGGTTTTATATCTCTATTATAGAGAATGTAATTGACAATATGTGTGGCGTCTGACACTTGGGGATCACGACTCCATAGTTGGCTTGCCCAGAGTTTGTATTTTCATATCTACTGTGGATAAAAAAAATCATCAACAAAAATAAAATTTTTTTACTCATATTAAGGTTTAATGTGATTCCCACCTAGCGCTTCCATTTTTTCCCCTTGAACAATAAAATGGGCCCCATATCTTTTGTGATGCACAACGCTTTATCATGCTTAATTGAAATTGGATGAAATGTGGTGATGAATTTGAACAAAAGAATGGGCTTGGCCTTGGGAAATTCTTATGGACCTAGCTTTTTTAAAATGATTTTTATGGGTTCTATAATTTTTTTAGTATGATATATTTGGGTGAGCAATGTGTATTAAAATGTTTTTTGAAAAAGGTATTTGAATTTCATATTTGTAATTTATTTTTCTCGGGACTAGAAAAACTCAAGTTGAGGGGTGTGATTAGTCACTGAAAGTGGCTAATATTTATTGTTAATAACTTTATATTAATTGTTCCAAAGTCCATAAACATTTATTTTAGTCCATTACATAAATATAACTTCATTTCTCATCTAAAATTCAATTCTTGTTTAAAATGCAAAATTGGGCCCAATCATTCATTTGTTTGTGGAAAACATTATATTCATTTTCTAAATTTGAAATTTTGGGATATGATATATCACCTTTGTTGGAACATTTTTTCTTCTAGATCCAATGGATGAATCCCAAAGGAAGATGAATAATTTTTCTCCTGAAGGCAGAAACATGCTGGAAAAAGCATGATAGGCCTAAGGCCTATCAAACAAATGTGGGGCCCCCAAACCAAGCCCAATGAAACTAAAATTTATACAGTAGAAAGATAAAAATATTATTATCATTTTATTCAACTGTGACCGGATCTAATTCTGAAGTTTTCATGATGATAAATGGATCTGAAGCTGAGATTTAAATGGTGGACCCGACATTAATGTAAATAATGTCGTCCCTCCATTTCGACCATAACATCCAAACGGATAATCCAAATGACCTGGTAATTTTACATCGGATAGAGGAAACATGGAAGAAGATATTTGTCTTCTACGACCCCTTAGGATTCGGCTTCCATCTATTAATTATTCAAACGTAAAAATGGTGGAAGAATCTGGACAGTTTTCCGGGTCAACATCGAAACGTCAATTTCCTTTTGATTATTCACCCTCGTTTTGACTCTATTAATTTTTGGGGGGTGAATTTATTATCGGGGTGGACCTAAGGATCCTAATATTCTTATATAAGGATATGGTGGTGAAGGGAATTATCATCTAAAATTTTCCTTTGAATCCATGTTTTTCTTTCAATTGTAATTTCCCGCTTTCGTTTTGTAATGCCATCGTCAATTTCTCTAATGTAATTTTTTCATTCACGTTTAGTATTTTAATAAAATTTATTCTTATTCAATTTTTATTTTCATTTTCTTCACACGGTGATACCATTGAATCGTAGTGTGAATTTATTCACACACACACACACTTTTGAATTCATCACACAACAGTGGAGTGTTCATTTTGATTAATGTCTTCAATCCCACTTCTTTAAGTCAATTACACGCCACCACTGATAGAATAGCATAAATGGAGGGCTAACCTCTTAAGGGTTGATCCTAGGGTGTTTCATGATTTGTATTGAATTTTATTTTATGTTCTTAAATTCTTAAATTTGTTCTTTATTTTAAGAGTTCATTTCTTTGATTTATCTTCTTCTTTGTCTTCACCGACTTTAACGATGACACATTTTGAGTGATAGTACGATCCAATTCCTTGGAGTGCTCATTTAATTGATCCTATAAGTGAATTGTTGATTAGCCTTGTAATTTTTTATGGATTAAATCGGATAATGATATTGATGGATTATTTCATTTAATGGATACCTCTTGAACCGATGAAGAGAAAATCAAATGAAAAACAAATACATCCAATAAAGCCCAAGAGACAACCTAGAATCAAATCACCTTAATTGGTTGTTTTAATGAAAGTTATTTTTTTGGATTTTTTTAAATTAAATCAATATTTCTTCAAATCAATAAACACCATAGTTGGCCACTTCATAGCCAATCCCGCATCTAATCAAAGTGTCTCAAGGTTTCTTCTTCTGTCCCTGGGGATTCGACCCCTACCTGTACTACCACGACTGCATACCTGTAGGGTAAATTTGGGCGCAACCACCCACCCTTCTTAGCTAAAAATTGAGTTGTACTAACCCATTCACTATCAGAAATTTGGTAGATAATACCAGCTTGAAGAATCTTGGTGATATCTTCCCTAACTACCTCAAGGATGAGTTTATTGAGTCTTCTTTATGTTTGTCTAATTGGTTTGGATGACCCCTAAAGATAGATGTGATGCATGCAAAGGGCAGGGTTGATTCTTGGTATGTCATCTAGGGTCCAACCTAAGGCCTTTTTGGTTTCCTCTAACACTTGAACAAGTTTGGACTCCACGGTTTCAGTAAGTGTGGCAGAGATAATGACAGGATATGAGTGATCATGGAAGAGGAATGCATATTTCAGGTGTGCATGAAGAGGTTTCAGATAAGTCTTATCTTCCACTTTTGTGCTCGAAAACTCAGGAATGGGAGAAGGGACTTAATTTTCTTCAGGTTCATTTTCCTTAATACTGTCCAAGGTGGATTAGTAGAGATCATAGTTGAGATGGGATTCAAGAGAGCTTTCAAGATCCTCTAAATTGATTGAGTCTATGAATGAAAGGTCCACATCAACTTCACCATTTAGGACTTGGTTAATCCTAGTGCAGATTCCACAAGATCCTATCTCTTCAGAATAGGATGAACATGATGGAATGGGGTTCAATTGACTCTTAGAAGTGTCCTCAAGAGCATTGATTGAGAATGTAGAGTGATCCTTAGATGGGTATCACATAGCTTGGAAAATGTTGAACTTGACCAGTTGGTCACAAAATTCCATGGATAGGATGCCTGAATGGACATCAATCTTGGTCCTCGTAGTCATGAAAAATGGTCTTCCTAGAATATGGGGAGATCAGGAATAGTTTGTCTCGCCTTCCATGTCATGGACATAGAAATAAGCAAGGAAGATAAGATCATTGACTCGGACAAGGACATCCTCAATTATTCCCTCAGGACTGGATGTGCTTCGATTGGATAACTGAATGAGAAAACTCATTAGATGTAAGAGACCTATACCAAGGTTGGAGAAGATAGATTTGGGCATGACATTAATTGAGGCTCTTAGGTCTATGAGTGCATCATCATAGTTTGAACATCCAATTTGGAAGGGAACCGTAAACGTCCCTAGATCTTTTCACTTTATGGGAATGGACTGCTGGGTGGAAACATTTTCGAAGGTCCTAAGTTGCCTCTTGTGGGTACACAAGTCCTTAAGAAACATGAAATACTTAGGAATTTGGTTTATGGCATCTAAGAGGGGAATGTTGACTTCAACACGACTAAACATGTCAAGCATTTCAGGATCCGGTTCAATGGACTTCCTTGTTTTAGAAATAGCTTAAGGAAATGGAATTGGATTCCTAAGTGGAATGGAAGGAGGTGAGGAAATGGTTCCAGGTTTATTGTCATGTTTATTTTTATTTTCGTTTTCTAGGTCAACATTCAAAGGAGGTTTTGAGGATTTATCTTGAGGAATAGCATGTTTCCTTCATGATCTAAGTGAAAATTCACTTACATTACCCATGGTGTTGGGTAGTGGTTGACCTGGGTGTTGGGAAGAATTAGATGGTCACTGCTGACTAAGGTGGGATGCTAGTTGACAAATTTGGGTTTCAATGTTCTTGAGGCTTGAACGGGTAAAGGAGGGAAGATATTCAACAGAAAATTCCCATGGTTTCTTGGAAGAAGAGGCTTGTCCCAAATTGGGATTACCTTGTGTTTGGTTCTTGGGAAATCAAATGTATTGGTTTTGGAATTGGGAAGGTTCACTAGGATAATGGAATCCAGGAGGAGGATTGTTACTTTGAGGTTGAGGAAGAAAATGATAAGGTTGTTGGAAGTTACCAATACCTTGACCATATTGGAACTGGTTTGGGTTTTGAGGAGGTAATTGAGGGGGATGAGATATGGGATTACCATACCTCAATACTTGGTTAAAGTTAGAGAAGGGCTCAGAGTGAGGTTTGTTGAAGTTTCTGTCAAACTGACCTGATAGTTGAGGGTTGGTGTTCCGCTGAGCATATGCTGCATTGAGCTCCATTGGTCCAGATGAATCGGATTGATCCTCTTGAAGTTGTGGACATGATTCATTTGGATGAGATGGAGAGTTTCAGATTCCACAGTTTTTGACAGGTCTAGGAAACATTGATTGCGGAGAAGACTAGGTTGGGGATTTGGTAGCCATAGCTTGTTGTCGCACAAGACCTATAAGTTCACTCATCCACTCAGTCAGTTTTTTCGGCTCAATTGATTGACTATCTTGGGATTGTTTGACTTGAGCATGTGCTCGAGTATGGAATTTTTGTGTGTTTTCATCCATGTTACTTATGAGATCTCTTGCTGCTGTAGGAGTTTTATCAACTAGAGCACCACGACTTGCGACATCAATGAGAGTTATCTCCATAGCCAATATCCCCTCATAGAAGTATTGGATCAAGAGTTGGTCAGGTATTTGATGATTTGGTCAGGTTGTAACAAGATTTTTGGACCTCTCCCAGTACTCATGGATTGATTCACTTGGGAACTGATGAATACCACTTATTTCCTTTCAGATAGAAGCAGTACGAGAAGTAGGAAAGAATTTCTCTAAGAATAGTCGCTTCATGTAATTCCATGTGGTTATGGAACCAGGAGGAAGGTAGTGGAGCCATGACATAGCAGTGTCAGCTAGGGAGAAAGGGAATGGTCAGAGTTTTATTTGTTCCTCAGAAACCCTTTGAGGCTTCATGGTAGAGAACACCACTTGAAACTCTTTAAGGTGGAGATGTGGATCCTCACCGGCTAGCCCGTGGAAATGAGGAAGAAGATGAATCAAACACGATTTGAGTTCAAAGTCAGCCTCTATGTATGGATATTGAATACCAAGAGGTTGGTAATTCATATCAGGGGAAGCATGTTCCTTAAGGGTTTGTTCCCTAAGATTGGCCATTTCTAATTCAACTGGTTGGACAAGGACTGGTTCTTGAATTATTTGATTATCTCTTATGCTCCTCCTAAGTTGGCGAAGTGTTCTCTCAATTTCAGGGTCAAACAAATCTGAGGGATTGTTTTGAAGGATATGGGGCATTCAAAGTGATTTTGGAATAAAGAGGAAGATGGGTTTTTCTTTGTGGTTTTTCCATTTATGATTTTTATGAGAAGACTGGTATTTCATTGCGTTTTTTTCAATTTCTTTTTTAATTTTTTTTTGTTTTTTTTACAATAACAAGAAACTAATGAATAATTAAAGCACCATCCCCAGAAATGGCACCATTTGAAATGCGCGGCCGATTGTCGCCTATCGACCAGTCAAGGTTCCAGTGCTCTACTAATGTGTATAGTAGCACTCGGGTTGAATCATCAGTGATGGTACTTCGTAATAGTCAATTGTTTTTAGTTGATTGTATTTTGATTGGGGGGGGGGGGTTTGCAGAGCTTAATTGAAATGTTTAATGGATGATGCTTAATTTAACATGTTGATACAGATTGGGTTGAGTTCATCATTAGGGAGTTTGGCATGTGATATCCTTGAGCTCTTCTTTATATTGCATTAAATTAACACCCACATCAAAAGTTGGTGTTGATTAGAATTCCCATGTGTTAAGCCTTTAATCCAAGCCTTAACTTTACTTAGAGTTCTAATATCAATCAGTTCTTGATTTTGGATGTGTATATATGGTTCCAATAATCCATGGAAACCACACGTTGAACATAATATATCAATAATCCATGACATTTTAAGTCCAACATACACAATGTTAAATTAAAGAATACTCATCGAGCAAAACCACTCAATCACATACCATCCATAAATTATAACTCACCCCAATATGATATTTACTCATCCATTTAAATTATTAGTAATCTGTTCTATTATGTTTAAGGTGATGAATTACAAAGAGAATAAAAAGAAAGGGATAGGAAAAGAGTTGTGCGTCGAACACACACACGAATGATGATGAGAGTAAAAAAACCGGACTTTTTATAGAATAATAAAGTAAAAGAAGATGATGGATTTCAGAATGATTTAAACTAAAATAAGAATATTAATATTTAACTACATAAGGTGGATGAGAATAAGAAATTAATAAGAAGAAATTTTCATTAAAACAGAATTACAAAGACAAACACTTGCAAAATTACAACGAAGAAAAATCAAAAGTAAATGAAAACAAAGAGAGGAGGAAGAGATTATCAAGTGAAAAATTGAGTTTCAAATATCCTCCCAAGCCTTTGGGAAGGTCTTGGTACTTCCAATAAATCCTCCTTTACTCTGAAATGCCAACCCCTGTCAAGGAGAGAAGAGGAGAGTAATTATAGCCCAACGAGTGAACTGTTTGCATTCCGAATATGTATTTACAGTTCCATCCCCAATTTGGCTATTCAGAAGGCCGAATCTCTAAATCTCTCCTTCTTCAATGGTGTAGATAATTATGTTTTCCGACTACTGAAAACATTTGGAGGTATTTGGATAAGTGCCGCCAACGTTATGGTGGTTTTATTAAACAAAGGTAAACTGACCATTTCTATCCATGATTTTTTTATGTCCAACATGTGAATGGATTTTGGAACAGGAAGATACCTTCAAATCCGATTTACTTATTCGAAAAAGTTGGCCTCTTATATTTCCTCTTTCACAATGAAAAATATCAGCTCGATGTGATTCTTAATCATGAGATATATCATGAATACTATACTGATTTTATTTTTCGGCCAGAATGGTGGACTGGACTTCAAAGCTTCATTTGGGCCCCTTGTACTTAGATTTCGGCCTTGAAATTTTTATCCAAGATGACATGTAGTGTCCCCAGAATTATGGTGGAGATTTTATATTTTTGGACTTCTGGATGGAGCCCAGTAATTCAATATTCAAGGCTGGTACAGTTTGTTCACAGATTCTTTGGTCTTGTTTGTGAGGACCATATGACCCTTCAAATGGGAGAATTGGATCATGATACCTTCTAATGAAATGTTTTATATTGAATGAAGAATCTTAAAAAATAGGAACCAGAAAATTGGGATCAGTATAGTGGTAGTTATTATTAAAACATTAAACTGACTCAATTGGCCTACTTCTAAAAATGCTCAAAAATTATACTTAATAATAAAACAATAATATTTCACACAAATTATGCACATTTCATATAAAATCAGTAAAGGGAGTATATAATAAGAAATGAAAATATTAACCACATCAGTAGTTGACACCTTAAAAATACAAGGAAAAACTAATCCTTCTGGTTCAAACACGAACCTACTCAGCTTAGTATGAGAAGCTGGTTACTCAAGATAAAAAGAATTTTAGAAAGAACTTTTCCAGTTGATCTTCACAATTGCGACAGAATGCAATTAGAAGTAGATGGATCACCATATCTAAAAATATTGATTTTCAAGTCAAAGTAGTTCTGAGGCGATCCGGTTGCAGTAGATATAGAAATATAATTCACAACTTCAGTAGTAGTAGATCCACAATAGATATTTGATGTAGAACAAGTGAATCTTCTATCAAGTTCCTTCTTCTTAAGTAAACAGAGCTTTGAAGATCCTATTTGAATTAGCAGATCGGTGTGATTTATTGAAGTCTCTGTTTTCCACCTTTTTTAATAATAGATTGATCACCACACACCTGTGCCTGGTGTTTCAGTGAAAACATATATAATAAAGCAGATCATATTCCCTGCACATTTAGATCCATAAATGTCGCCTTTTTTACTCACGATATTCGAACATTTTAATTTACATAGTAGTCGTAACCTCCCTAAAGACTCGACATAAAATGATCCTTTTAATTCGATCATTAATCCATTGATAAAATGGCTTTGAATTGGTCAAAGTCATATTTTAAAATCGACTTTAAATCCGTCTTGAAATCCTCATAACAATCATCATGTTGACTGTTGCATAAGAATATCATCTTTCAAACTTTCCGACGCCAAATGTAAAGTTGATGATGTGGCCTCCAAACGTAGGGTTGATGACATAGTCTTCAAATGTAAGGTTCACAATGTATGTTTGACAACGTAATGTTGACAACAAACATAAGGTTCATTCCAAACGTAGGGTTGTTCATCCATACTTTTCTCTTAAACTTTCAAACATATGGTAAAAGATCCATACTTTTACATGATCTATACTTTTACAAGAACATATGTTTGATTAAAAAAGCAAGGTTGATGAAACATAATTTTTAGAAACAAACGTAACGTTTAATATTTACGTACGGTTCTCCTTCCATACTTTTCTGATAAATCAAATGTAAGGTTCCTTCCTAATTTAAGGTTCTTCTTCCATAATTTTTTGATAACGTATGGTTGATTAACCATAATTTTCTCTTATCTCAAAAAGTATAAACGCTTTTCATCCTTACGCTACTTTTATCCTCATAGGGTATGAATAGTGATTCCAAGACACGCTAAAGCAGATTACAACTAAGTAGCACATGAACAGTGTTTCCAGAACATGCTAAATATGAATACTTTAATAATAAATTCCCGTAATTTAAAGAGTAAAATAAAATGATAAATTCCTGAAAAATACTGAATAAAATCATTAGAAAATAATTAAGGGTATTTGTGAGCATCAAAATTATCATAAAGAGACAGAGTATTATTTTCAATAATCTCCCCCTTTAAAGAACATTATTATATATTGTTGTAAATAATACTTTTCTCAACAATATCCCAATTTTTATTGATCACAAAACCCATAAAATAATAATACTAATGAAATGAAATTAATTTTCAAAATTAGTTACATAATGTTTTAAAATTTTTATAGGATAAAACAATATTTAATTTTAATAAGATCATTTCAATAAATAAAAATTTCTCCCCCTTCATGAAAATAAAAGCTTCTAGTTTTATCCAAATTTCTCCCCTAATAACGTAAAATAGTTTTCTGTATAAATCCAAAAAATTAAATATACAGGAAATCATTAAAATAAGGTTTTTAAAAATAAAATGTTCTGTTTATCAAAATTTATCACCCTTTTTTTGATATAAAAAATAATTATAAATTATGGATTTGAACAAATTTAATGATGCACTAAACTGTATGTAAATTCTATTATTAACTGTTTATCAATAATTAAATCTGGAGTACTGGCATATCAAAATAAAGACATCAAAACAAATAGAAAGAATCAAATAGACAATGGAGAAAATTTTCATTCAAAAAACAGCAGTATTTACATGAAAATGATATACACAGGAATCAAGGTTTGGGTGAGGTAGGCAATAAGTTCTATCTTCTCTAGATTGCATACTTGATTTCTGTATAATGTTCTCAAAGTAAATTCATCATCCCATCTCTATGTTTGATAATGAGATCTCTTTTCTCCTGAGTCATATGAATATCCTCGATTAAATTGACTCTGAAAAGCTCATGCATCATTTCCTCTTTTTCGATAAACACTGACAGCTTCTCTCACATCTGATTTAACAGTGTTCTGATTGGTGGCTCACTAGATGTCAGTTGATCCACTAAAAATTTCTGATTGTCCAGAAACATTGATAATAGAGCACTTCTACATTGAAGATCTTGCAACCTTTCATTCATGTAGCTCATCACGGCTGTGATATATTGAAATATTCTGATTAAATCAGGTGAAGTGCATGATCCACTAGAAGAATTATTTTCAAATGATGCAAATTGGTTCTCTATAAAAAAAATTTAGATTTGATAAATCTATCTTCATAACCATTTCATATTTAAACTTGTCAACTACATTCAGCATATCCTCTTTAAACATTTCAACTTATTGCCTTGAGGCAGTACTCTCCTTTAGCTTTTGAAATCTCAATTGTTTTATGTCTAAGGAATTTCTCAGAGTGACATTCTCAAATTCTAACTAAGACAAATTTTTGTATAGTTCATCAACATCTTTCTTTCTTGAATCAGAGGCGCCCTTTGCTTGATTCACATTCTCGGGCTCTAGATGATGCAGCAGTACCAAAGGTAATGATTCAGCATCATAGTTTTCTTTCTCTTTGTCCTGAGTAGGTTGGTCCATAGATTTTTCCTTAGAGTATGCAGACTCCTCCACAGAAAAATCCTCTTGAAGTACTTGTGTGTGAGCTTAAGAAGCATGCTCATCATAAACATCAGCATCTTTGTCTTCCACTAGAATTTCCAGAAAAATATTTTCAGGATTTTCTTGAGGTCTGGCCATTTCCTCACTAGGATCTTCCTCCTTATCTTGTTCCTGTTGAAGTGTAAATTCAACACCAGCTACAATCTGTTCTTGAGTCTCCCTTTGAGCTTCTTATTGAACTTATGATACCACTAATGGTGTTGTTCTTTCACTAACATCTTTCATGGTCTTATCCACAAAAACATCTCATACAAATGTTTAAGAAAATAAAGCATCTCTTGTTGCCAATGGTGGGGAATTAATTTCCTCATTAATAGGTCTAGTTCTTCTATATTGAAGTCCCTCCTAACTTCTTTCTTCCTCATCATCTTACACTTAAAATTGGATCCTTCTTGCTACATTGCTGACTCATGATTCATCTTTTCCCTCCTTGGACTTAGTAGGTTGAGCCTGATCACTCTCTGAGTCATCCTCAGCTCCTACTGGAAATTTTTTTCCTTTAATGGTGCTCTAGAAGTATCCAATCTTATTTAAAGTTCCAGCATCAAACACGTTACTGTGATGACAGTGTACACGGGCATCCACTAATCTTACCATGTCTTTCTTAAGCAATATTTTAGAAATAAATCGACTGAAAGGGTAAAAGGTAATCCGATCATCACTTGGATAGCAGTAAATGAGGTGCCTTACCATATACCTTGGTAAGTTTAATTTGATATCACTTAATAGAATATACATTATGTACATATCAGGGTACAAAATCTTTTCCATTTCTTCCATTCTATGAGCTATTCTAGTTTGAAAAAATTTGACAAAAATTTTATGATCAGGCTCGAAATCCATGATAAGAATTTTCTTTATAGTCTCTGTACCAAAAAGAAAGACATTATGTCCTTAGATTTATGCACAGAATATATAATATTTTTCAAATCGAAATAAAAAACTCCCTCATGAGGGCAGTTAATAATCTGACCAATTTCTACTGACAAGATTGATAAATCCCTATCCTCTATCTTAGCCATCGTACTATCCTCAGTATCTCCTATACTAAACTTCAGAGATTTGAAGAAGTATCTATGTTCTACCTCATACAGAAATTCCGTATTTTCACTATTGAACATCTGATCAAGGTTCTGAAACGACAACACTTATTTCAACAGTATATTTTTCTGAAATAACCAGTCGAGATCAAATACCATGCCCTATAAGACTTTTTTCGTTCGGAGCATTCTTTCTTGACATTGGTCGGCTCGACTTCACTGACTCTTTTAGTCCTTACCATCTCTGCGAGAATCTCTGAAGGTTTTAAGGTTAGGGTTTCAGAGGTTCGAAGATTAGGGTTTACAAGAAGAGGTTTATTTTGTGGGTTCGAAAAGGATTCGATTGAAATGAAACGATTTAGAAGTTGAAAGGTTTTCTAACAACCATTATTATCGTGTTTTTAATAATCATTACATATATTTAAAAAAAATAAAATATATTAAACGGATAAAAGAAAATTATTCAATTTAAAAAAAATTATTTTAAGCAGAATTCAAATAAAGAACTAGCATTGTAAAATAAAATTTTATTTAAAATCAAATAAACCTAGCTCCCCATTAATAAAATCAAACCTTTCAGTGGGAAGTGGTTTAGTAAAAATTTCTACTAATTGAATTTCTGTATTTATAAATTCTAAAAATATATCCTTTTTAATAACACGATCTCTTAAAAAGTGATGCCTTATATCAATGTGATTAGTTCTAGAATGACTAATAAGATTTTTTGAAATATAAACTTCACTTGTTTTTTCACATAAAATAGGTGTATTATTATAATTCAATCCAAAGTTCATAAGAGTTTTTTTCATCAACAACACTTGTGAACAGCAACTGCCAGTAGAAACATATTCTTCCTTAGATGTTGACAGGGAAACTGAATATTGTTTCTAACTAAACCATGACACTAAATATTTTCCTAAAAAGTGACATGTTCCTGATGTGCCTTTTCAATATAATCTAAAACTTCCAAAGTTAGAATCTGAATATGAAATCAAATTTAAATCAGAAGTTTTATGATAAAGAAGTGATTGAAAAAAAGTTCCTTTTAAATATCTAAAAATTCTTTTAACAGTAGTTAGATAAGATTATTTAGGATTTTATTGAAATCATGCACAAAGACACACTAAATACATTATATCTGGCTTACTAGCGGTAAGTTATAACAAACTACCAATCATACCTCTATATAACTTTTGGTCAACTGATTTTCCTGTTTTATCGAAATCATGTTTTATATTAGTACAATAGGTGTTGTATATATCTTGCTTTTTTCAAGTAGAAATTTCTTCAACAAATCAGTAATGTATTTGCTTTGATTCAAAAAATTTCCATAATCTTTTTGATAAATTTGGAGTCCTAAGGAGATGTTTAGTTCTCCCATCATACTCATTTAAAATTCTTTTTGCATTAACTATGAAAACTCATAATAAAGGGTTTTATTAGTTGATCCAAAAATTACATCATCAATATAAATTTGAACCAATAAAATACTATTTTTCATAGTTTTATTAAAGAGTGTTGGGTCTGCCATTCCAACAGTAAAATCATTTTTTAAAAGAAAAGAACTTAATCATTCATACCATGCTCTAGGTGCTTGTTTAAGGCTATAAAGAGCTTTAGTAAGTTTAAAAACAGAATCGAGGTTTTGAGAAATTTCAAAACCAGGAGGTTTCTAAACATAAACTTCCTCCATTAAATAACCATTTAAGAAGGAAGATTTAACTTCCATATGAAATAATTTAAAATTCATATAATATGCATAAGATAAAAGGATTCTAATGGATTCTAACCTAGATACACGTGCAAAAGTCTCATCATAATCTGTTCCTTCTTCCTGATTATATCCATTAGCTACTAACATTGATTTATTTATAGTTATTATTCCTTGGTCATCCTGTTTATTTCTAAAGACCCATTTGGTTCCTATTGGTGGACAATTCTTAGGTCTTTACACTAATTCCAAAACATCATTTCTTTTAAACTAGTTTAATTCATCTTGCATTGCAATTATCCATCTTTCATCATCTAAAGCCTCTTCTATAGTCTTGGGTTCTTGTTGGGAAAGGATGGCAGAGAATTCCACTTGGTTTCTTAACGTTCTTCTAGTTTGAATTCTTGTATCTATGTCATCTATCACCGTTTCTAAAGGGTTATTCTTTAGGGTTCTAGACTGTCTAGGAAATACACTTATAGGTTCTTCAGTATCATGTTCTTCTAAACTGGACTGAATTTATTTTATATCATTTTCAAAATCATTTTTTAAGCTCTCAAGTATCATGTTATCATTAGAGTCAGGTTCATCCATTTGATCTGTAATTTTTTTCAAATGGATGAGATTCATCATATTTCACATGAACTGAATCTTCAACAATCCTTGACTTCTTATTATAGATTCTATAAGCTTTGTAAGTAACTGAATATCCTAAGAAAATTCCTTCATCAGATTTTGGATCGAACTTACCAAGATTATCCTTGGTGATTAAGATGTAAACCTTGCATCCAAAAACATTAAAGTAGTTAACTTTAGGTTTTCTGTTAATCGAAAGATCATAGGGTGTCTTTTTCAAAAGAGGTATAATTAAAACTGTATTCATTATATAGAAGGTTGCACTTAGATCTTCTACCCAAAAGTATGTAGGAAGGCTATATTCATTTAGCATAGTCCTAGACATTTCCTGAATAGTACTATTTCTTCTTTCAACAATTCCATTTTCTTGAGGTGTTCCAGGTGCAGAAAATGTGTCTTTAATACCCATATTTGAGCAGAAAGAATTAAATTCCAGATTCCTAAATTCTACACCAGGATCACTTCTTAATGAAATTATTTTAAAAAAAAAAATTCATTTTGAACAGCATTACAAAAACATTCAAATAATGTAAAACCATCATTTTTAAATTTCAAAAAGAAAATCCATGTAAAACTAGATTAGTCATCAAATAAAATATATACATATAATTTACCAGCCAAGCTTTCTACTCTTGAGGGTCCAAGAAATTATATATGAATAAGTTCTAGAGGTTTAGATGTAGAAATTTTCTTAACAGATTTGAAGGATGATTTGTGTTGCTTTCCAAGTAGACATGCATCATAGAATCTGTCAATTTAAAATTTGAGACTAGGTAAATCAGAAACTAAATGTTTCTCAGATAACATATATAAAACATATATATTACAATGTCAAAGTCTCCTATACCATATCCAAGATTCACTTACTTTAGCAGTCACGTAGTTTACTTGTGGCTTACACAAGGAATTTAAATCCAAGGTATAGACATTATCAGTTCTTGGTGCCTTAAATTTAAATAGTTTATCTTTAGAAATAGTACAACAATTTTTAGTAAAATCAAAAGTATATCCATCATCACAATGTTGAGAGATACTTATCAGGTTGTGTATTAATCCTTGTACATAAAGTCCTTTTTTTATTGAGACTGTTTTGGGATCTCCAACAGTTCCAATGCCAATGATTTTTCCTTTGGCATTGTCACCAAATGTGACAGGTCCTCCTTCCTTTTGAGTGAGTGAAGAAAAATTCAATGAGTTTCCACTCATATGTCTTGAGTAGCCACTTTCCATGCACCATATATCATTTCTACTCTGGTGGTCTGCTACCTACAAATACATTCAAACAAATTGCTTTGATACCCATATTTTGTTGGGTCTAGGGGTGTTAACTAGAAATGATCTGGGTATCCAGATTTGATTTGTTCTTTTAAAATCATCTGAATCATATAATTCTTTTGAAATATAGGCTTTATTAATACCATAGATTTGAGGTTGTCTTAAGAAATAGTTTTTAGCTATATGTCTATTTGTCCCACAAAAGTTACAATTAACCCTTTTACAGATAGGAACAAAATAATTTATATATAGCTTAGGTTTTTATCCTTTACTGAAAATTTCGAATCTCTCCTTTTTAATGAAATTTTTTCCATGAATTTCATTTAATTAATTATCTCCTTTTGTAAAAACCAATGTAGCCTATTTTTAAGATTCTACTTCATCCTGCAATAGTTTTTATCGACTCAAAATTAATATAGTTAGTATTAATGGATTTGTATTTATCGGTTAATTCTTTATGTTGCATCAGCATTGTATCTCTTTCATCTGAAACAACTTTATGTATGTTTTTTAGTGACTTATGTTTCTTAAATAGTGAGTCATATCATTCTTCAATCATATTTTAGTAGGATGTAAGTTTGTCATTTGTGTATCTTGATTCAGAACATGATTCATTATTTGATTCAGAGGAGTAATATGAGTTTACCTCATCGGTTTCTGCAATGAAACACATGTTTGCTTTTAGATTTAATTATTCTTTCTCTGATCTTGATTCCAGAGAGATAATGGAGTCTTCAGATAAACTTCAAGTGGCTTTCATATCTTTCTTGTCTTTCTGCTCATACTCATTTCTTTTGAAGAATTTCGTCTTCTTTTCATCCTTTAATTGTTGGAAATCTAGTCTAATATGCCCCATATTCTCGCATTCACAGAATCTTACATCCTTATCATCTCTCTTAAAGGATTTTTTGAAGTCTATTTTCTTTCTGTAGAATTTTCTAAATTTTCTGGATAGCTGAGCCAGTTCATCATCTGAGTTTGATGAGTCATAGCTCTTTGATTTAGCTTAGACTTCTCTTCTTTTCATATTTCTACTTCTGCTCTGTGATGATGCTTCCAGGGATGTATCTTCTCTTTTTATAAGCACCTTTTGTTCATTAGCTTCATCTTCCATATCAGCTTCATACAACATTAATGTTCCAATATGTTCTCTCATGGTTAAATCTTTGATAGGTGTTGATTGTCTGATTGCTTTAGAGCTTCCATACCATTTTTTAGGCAGTACTCTCAGTACTTTTAATGATTGATCAGCCTTTTTTATAGGTTCTCCTAGAGCTGTTATATTATTGACAATTTCTGTAAATCTCCCATTCATTTGGGTAATTTTTTCACCTTCAAATATTCTGAAAGTATCACATGTCAATTTGGTAGTTTCATATCTCATTTTTCTCACATTGTTTGTTCCTTTATATGCCAAAACTATTGCTTTCAACATCTCATATGCTATCGGGCACTCAGATACTCTCTTCAATTTATCAGTTCCTGGACCATATATAATTTCATTCATTACTTTCAAATTAATATCATATTCTTCTTCAGTAGCTGCACTCCATGTTTCAGGTTTTTCTGGTATTTCATATGGAGTTAGAATATTAGAATAGACACTATATCCATGATTTTTCAGACAAATAATCATTCGAGACATCCAGCATCCATAGTTTTCTCCATCGAAGTATGTTGATGTGACCGTATAAATTCCCTCTCTTGTATCAATCATGATGCTCTATTGTATAATCTTCAAATGCTTCTAGATTGCTAAGGCTCTATCAGAAGCTCCACCTATGATACCAATTGTTGGATCAGATTACACCAAATATACACAAGAGGGGGTGAATTGTGTCTTCTCAAAAATATTTGCGTGATTGTGTTATGCCTTTTAACTTTAATCAGATAAAATGATGCAGTGAAAATTTAAATAGAAGAAACACAAGATTTATAGTGGTTTGGGGAATAAAAGGCCCCTAGTCCACTCCACCAACGCTCTACTCCATGAGCTTGGTGATTTTCACTATCTGGTCCTCATTTCAATGGACTGGTTCACAACTGAGTACAGGCAGTTGACACCTTTACAATCCAAGGCAAAACAAAACATTCTAGTTTGAACACGAACCTACTCATCTTAGTACGAGAAGCTGGTTACTCAAGATAAAATGAAATTTAGAAAGAACTTTTCCATTTCATCTTCACAAATTGTGACAGAAAGAAATTGACAGTAGATGGATCATCATCTCTAGAAATATTTATTTTCAAGTCGAAGTAGTTTTGAGTCGATGCAGTTGCAATAGAAATAGAAATATAATTCACAACTTCAGCAGTAGTAGATCCAGAATATATATTTCATTTTGAACAAGTGAATATTCTATCGAGTTTCTTCTTCTTAAATAAACAGAGCTTTGACGCTCCTCTTTGAATCAGTAGATCAGTGTGATTTTTTGCAGTTGTTGTTTTCCACCTTTTTGGATAATAGATTGATCACCACACACCTATTCCTAGTGTATCAGAGAAAACATATATAATAAATCAGAGCATATTTCCTGCACATTTAGATCCATAAAAGTCACCTTTTTACTCGCGATATTCAAACATTTGAATTTATAGAGTATTCATAACTTCCCTAAAGACTCGGCATAAAAATCTCCTTTTAATTCGATATTTAATCCATTGAAAAAACAGCTTTGAATCGATCAAAGTCGTATTTTAAAAATGACTAAAAATCAAGCTTGAAATCCGCCTAACAATCAGCTAGCTAATCGTTGCATAATAATATCGTCTTTCAAACTTTCTGACGCCAAACGTAAGGTTGATGATGTGGCCTCCAAACACATGGTTGATGGCATAGTGTTCAAATGTAAGGTTCACAACGTGAGGTTGAAAACATAAATTTGAAAACAAACGTAAGGTTTATTTAAAATGTAGGGTTGGTCATCCATACTTTTCTCTTCAACTTTCAAATGTACGGTAAAAGATCTATAATTTTACTTGATCCATACATTTCCAAGAACGTAAGGTTGTTTACAAAAGTAAGGTTGATGAACCATACATTTGAGAAGCAAACATAATGTTTAATATTTACGTATGGTTCTCCTTCCATACTTTTCTGATAACTCAAATGTAAGGTTCCTTCCAAACGTAAGTTTCTTCTTCCATACTTTTCTAATAACATATGGTTGATTAAACATACTTTTCTCTTATATCAAATAGTATACATTCTTTTCAACCTTACGCTACGTTTATCCACGTTGGGTATGAACAGTGATTTGAGGACACGCTAAAGCAAATTCCGACTAAGTAGTGCATGAATAGTGTTTCCAGAACACGCTAAATACGAATACTTTAATAATAAATTCTCGTAATTTAATGAGTAAAATAGAATGATAAATTCCTACAAAATACTAAATAAAATCATTATAAAATAATTAAGGTTATTTTTTAGCATCAAAATTATCATAAAGAGATAGAGAATTATTTTTAATAACCTCCCCCTTTAAATAACATTATTATGTATTGCTGAAAACAATAATTTGGTCAACACATCATAGTATGATTGAAGTAATTGAAGGCATAATGGAAAAAATTCATGCATACCAAAGTGGTAAAAGGAGTGCAACCTTATCAAAATGTAGTGATTTCTCTATAATGTAACTCTTGGAACAAACTATAGTTTATCTAAATCAACTATCCTCCGTTGACTCTTATTATATCTTGTACTCCATCAAAATACCTATCATTTGTATAAAACCCTCTATGTTACAGAAGGTACCATGAAAGGGTATGTATATACATACCCAGTAGGACACCCTAAAATCACCAAATATAGAGAATTAAGTGATTAGTCATCTAATCATCACAAATTCAAGTCAATCAGAACATGTGACATTATAATAATAGCCTAATTATACATGAGATATACACCAGGACTCAATGTATGTTTTCAAGTATACTTCCATCATAGGATTCCATTTAAAGGTTTATTGCAACACTCTTTTAGGATAACAGACACAATAATACTAATAACACATATTGTGCCCTTCAAAGAGGTTGTTCATATCACTCATTTGAATAAATAAGTATATTTTGGATCTTTTAATATGTTGATATAGTGATAAGAGATCTCACCTAGGGCATGTGGGTGATTAATGAACCTAACTAGATTATTCTAACAGAAGGTGATCAAATTCTTCAATACATTGGTCACATGATTATTGATTCTACACTGGTATGAAGAAACGATAGAGGATTATAGAATTGGCCTTAGGGAGGTATTACAAAATTATATTTGAGAGTAATCCTCTAGAGGGGGTCACATCCTTTTCTCAGGATGTGATTCCTCACTATACCATCATATATATGGACCAAGGGGATGAAACCAAGAGATAATCATTTATTCTAAAGAATGAGGCCTCAACCTTCTTTTAGAAAAGAAAACTACATGAATAGGGTTTACATGGTGTGTCATAGCTACCCAGGGTCTGTAGAAATACTATTCCCTTTTCCTATGTTATTTAGCTTCTTCCAGGTTACTTTACCTATTACCATGTATTTTGGACCATAACTATATACACTAGTTGTTCCCTTGTACTTGGTTTATTACAATGTAATATGTCCATGTATCCTAGGATTACATGTTGAGCTTCTAACATTGAGTCATAGGACTTGTGATATTTAATTTTCACAAAACCCTATCCACCACAACCATGGTAGTACATGACCTGTGTTCTTCGATGTACACACTGTATATGTTAGGTTTTTATAATACCCAATAGTCTCCACATGAATCCAGTTACTCTACCTATTATATCATTCCATTCATAAACCACTACAATTAAATATTGTTCTAATCTGATCAAACAATTATTATAACTGGTGGTTGGATTCTGGAACCCTAATCACACATGAACCACCTCTCATCACACCACATCATTTTAAAAGTTCAAAACTAAAAATGGTAGGTCCCTCATCTTCCATTATAACCCTAAAAACAAGATCATTACATTTAACTAATAATTGGACTTTTATAAATGATCCATTGCGCCTAGGATTTTTTAAGAAGTGATTTATTTCCAAGTATTTTTTGAATCACTATCCAAATTGAATAGATATTATTATCATTTGAAGTAAATGCGGAGGAAATCATAAATCTAAAACATAAGTATTGAACCTCAAACATTTTTCATATGGGAATCAATCGATTGATGGAGAATCCATAAATGAAGGAAATAATAAATGTTTAATAAAAAAATATCCATTCTGTTTTCATAAAATATAAAACAATTTCCATCAATCAATGAATGAACTGAAAATAAATTTTTTAGGGGAATTTATTTAGACTCATCTTGGGATAAAAAAGTGGCTTAAACCATCATAATAAAATTTTATTCAATTATTTTTATCATCCGCTGATGAATAATGGTTGCACATCAGTGTCATTTGCGAGATCTATGAACTCCATCATAAAATGGTTGAATCCCCATGATCTACATTACTATTTCCAAAAATTATCTCCTCCATACACTCCCATAATCAATATGGTCATGTAGAAAACTGAAGGATTTTCCATAACTAGTTTTAAATAGTGTGGAGTTAGGTCATGGAAAATAAATATCTAATAATGTATTAAATTAATTAATTTAATTATCATACTCCCATGGCTAGTATTTTATAAAACACCAAAAAACTCTAATTATTATGTCATGGCTAGGGTAAAACAAAAATTATAGAATTAATGATAATATTAGCTTCCGAAAATGAGACTTTACTTTGGGTTTATTTGATTATTTTAGAAAAACTATGTGCATGTGATAGAATATATTAATATTTTTATTATATAAATAATGAGCCTTCCAGGGATCTGGAATCATATGAGGACTCAGTATCTAGGGTCAAGAATATTTACTGAAATATTCTATAGTTTTATACATAATAAATAAAGTCATTATATTTTCTCCATATCAGGGATTTTTATCCCATAAATAAAAACATTACTCAAATAAGTGGGGGGTAATGTGATCTCATATGGTTCTCCGACTCCATGTTTCTCTCGTGACGATTCTCCTGAATCCACCAAACATGCATAACAGAAAATCTCTCCCCTGAAGGATATTCTTATATCAATATTAAATCTATATCGAGTACTCTATGAAGGTAGATTCATCATCAATTTTTTTCCTTCCCATGTTGATAACATGTCTTGAGTATTGAATATATCTCCTCAGTTTTGAAACATAGAAGAAATGTATACACATTCTAATAGTTGATATAGGGACAAGTGGTATGAAACCTCTCCTACCCTACATATTATCGATAAAGGGATAATAAACATCCAATATAACATTCTACCCTGAAAAATTTCCTCACTCCTCATCGAGGTGAAAAATTCAAGAACACAGAGTCACACTCTTAAAACTCAAAAGGCCTCTATCACCAATCTATAGAAGTATTCTGATGAATATGGGTAGTCCTAATATGCTACTTGATGATCTGAACCTTCTCTATTACAGCTCACACCCACTCTTAGACCATCTGTTTTGAAACTCCAGAATTAGTCCAAGACAGATGCGACCTTCACGATCATAGGTTTAAGACCTAAATTTTTTCCATATTGATGGTGGAGGGAAAAATGTTTTTATATTAGGTTTAAACTAAGGTTATGTAATCCTCACAACCATGACCAATGTATAACATCCAATTCAAAATAATTTCCTCTAAAACCTGATTGGTCGGCTCATTTTGGATTATTATCTGAGGGTAAACACCATACTCAACCGAAATTGAGTCCCAAAGGACTCCTAAAATCCTCTCCATAATTTTCATGATACAAAATATTAATTTTTTGATATGATATTCATTGGAACTTAGTGAATCTAGACTCTCTTCTTCATGTAAAGGCACCCCATGCTCTCTATTAAATTCTTATCATAAATTTCATGAATATTGGATGACTTGGTGAGTTAGTCTATGATCACTTTTATATCATAATATTTGCTATATGATCATGTATACCCTATCCCAAAGGACATATAGATACCATTCCACCTCCACTCTTACACCTCAATGGATTGAAAAAAACCTACTAGAACTCATCTCTCATCATTCATACGATAACAGGTGAGGCATTGAGAAACAAACTCAAATTGGATACAAAAACTAACATAGAATCTATTGATTTATATTTTAAAATAATTGATGCACTCTTAAGTGGGAATTATGAAACTTCATTATTACCTCCTCTCACAACTTCACTGGTACCGTCCTTTTCCATTAGATGTGGTTGAAGTGTTCTCTTACATTTGAAAATCCATGATATTACATCTAGTAGATATTTAAACATGTATATTATCATAGTTGGTATCTCAAATATGATTCAAACTAATATGTTATAGAAGTTGTGGGGGTTACAATAACCATCTAGAGGCAATCATCACCATTCTCATCTAAATTGGAAAAATGAAACCTGTCCAAATACTCTGATGCCTTGTTGAATAACTGAAAACAATATATATTACTAAGAGAATGTATAACCACATTCCCCTTTTTAGGAGAATAAAGTATCTTGATGTCATCTTAATGAGGGAAATATATCTATCACCTATAATTAAGGTTTATATATTTATGATAAAGTATATATTTGAGATTATTATACTCAGAATAGATAATACACCACTGAGCCAGAAGGTAGTGTTTCCACATATCTAGGATGAAGACCACTATTGATTGTTTAATAGTGTGGGTCACATAGTTTTTCTCATGAGTCATTAGATAGTGGGGCCCATAGGTAATCACATCTTTCTGCATCATCAATGCATAACCAAACCTAGTTTTGGAGGCATCATAGAACACTTTGTACTAAACACCCTCTTATGGAAATCTCATAATGCGGGTGCTCGTAAACCTCAACCACATCTCCTAAAATTAATAGTGGAAACTCTCCATTCAGATGAGAGGTTACCCTATTAGGACTAATGTTTTCAAGGGTTCTATAATAATATATAAATATAGAATGATACTCAGATAGTTTCTTGACAACCTAAGGAATCCCTGCACCTACCTCACAATCTTGGGTGGTTCCAAAGTTAGCACTACCTCAACCGTCACAATATCCATTGATACTCCCACTAATATGATTATAGGTCCAATGATATGGACCTACTTAATCCGTAAATGGATAATAATAATCATCCTATAAATTAGGTGCTCTAATAATATGTCTAGTACCATCTTTATGTGTCTCATGTGCTCGTCCTCTAAGGCTGAGTACAATATGATATCATTGATGAAGACTACCATGAACAAATCCAAGAAAGGATAAAAGATATGATTCCTGAGTCCCCTGAACATTGATAGGGAATTTATAACTTCAAAATGAATCATCGAGTACTTATAGTTACTATAGAAAGAACGAAATTATGTATTTTCATTATCCACAGACTAAACTCTGAGATGGTTATTGTCTGACCAGAGGTATGTCTTCAAGATGAACCTTTCTTGCTTCAATTGGTAAATTTGGTCATCAATTCATAGAAGCAAAAAATTATTAATGATTTTCACCTAGTTCAAGTTATATTAATCTAAAAAAACATCAATATCCTATATTCCTTCTTGAAAAACTACATTGGGGTTGATCGGTAGAAAAAACACAGTTATACAAGGACATTTATATATAATTCCTCTGACTATTCTTTTAGATCACAATGGTATATGGGAGCCATATGATATAATGGAAAATATATTAAGGTGGTACATAGGTGAATTTCAATAGAGAATTTGATATCCGGGTGGGGTGGTATTCCAAACACATCATTAAGTAAGATATATCATACCTCACCATCAAACTAGGAAGCTGAAAGCCCATAAAACCTACTAATTTAAGGGTAATACTAAAATGATAATGTGTAATTGGTTTTATGATATTGTGTTTAATGAAATCATGATGTGTATGAGTTTCCATATAATTGATTAAGGAAAACCTCATCACATCAACATTTAAACACCACATCCTCTACATGGAATAGTAAATCCATCCATGAACTACAAAGATCCAGTCTATACCTAGAATGGAATCATAAGGCCTAATCATGGACCCAATGAGGTCACAAAGGATGATCTATACTCCAAGAAAAAGGTCACACTATCAGTAGAAGTACGAGATCACTAAATATCCTCCTATAGAAGTATCCACATGTAAGTGTCAAGATAAAGAAACAACTGGAATATCAAGATTTCAAATGAAGGATGTGGAAAGAATAGAGTGTCTTAATCCAATGTCTATTAGTACTGAAGATAAAGTAGATAAGACATATATTATAACTGTACTCATTCCTAGAGCCTCTGGTTCATAATCCTCCACTACCTATAGTAACCATCATCCATGACAGGAATCTCCCTAAGGCTATAATATACCACATGGGGTGTATGTTTTAATAGTTTAAATCATCATCCCCCTTCATTTCTCTCCTAGATCATCTTCCACATATTATTCCCAATTTACATCCTTCCTCTAGATACATCCACTTCATATGTTTTCCTTCTACTATCTATCTATCATCCATACGATAGACCAAACAATCCTTTATTAGATGTGTGGGAATGATATATATGTTTTTGATATCTATCAGTTGTGTCCATGGTTTTTCATATTGGAAATTCTTCCTTCACCATGGATGTAGGTATTTAGACCTAAGTAATTATATTATTCCCCATTCTCCACTATTATCCATCTTCTTATGTGCATGACTTTTTATGTAAAGAAATTTTCATAATGCGTTAATACGATTTCATAGTATAATCCATTTTATTTAAGGAAATACCCAATATCTCAAGTAAAGGAATCATATAGAGATTTTATTTTTATAACTCTAAAAAAAGATCTAGGTAACTATAAAACTATCTAGGTAATATGGTAAGATTACCTCTATAAGACATGCAACATGTCTCCTAACAATACATTTTATCATTTTTTGGAAATGTCTTTTTCAAAAACAACCTTTTGTGGTAATTTAAATATTATATTGTGTATATATAGTGAGGAAATAAGGTAATTATGCATAAAAAAATACTATAACGACTAAGACTGTATAGTTTGACCACATTAAAAATTTAAATTTATATGTTTACTTCTATGGTGTTCATTGAATTACTTGTCTGTTTATGAGAAGAAACAAAAAACTAGGAAGGGTCTCTTAAGGAATATCATATAAAGTCCTTTATGAATCATGAAGTTGCAACTAGAACTTATAATCATTAAATTTCCTTTATGATGTAATATTTGGTCTATTGAAATATCCAGAAGTACCAACTCCTGAGTTTCAGAAACATACAAGTAATATATATTTTTTAGGTTGATTATAATTTAGTTTATGATGTAATTAGGTTAAGCTGTTAGATCTGAATAATTATCAGGTTGGGTAATTGCTAAAATATTATAACCTACCCAATAATTTTAATTTATTCTAATATACAATAATTATTTTTATTATTATTATATAGGTATAATATGTGAAAGAACATGACTAATTGGTTTAGTCACTACCTTGGAAGCAATAGGTAGGGGGTTTGAGCCTCCCCTACCACAAGTTTTGTAGATTTTTTTGATACTCTAGGTTATGAAACATACAAGTATTTTATTATATGAGTTACATAGGTTATAAAGGGTGTGTTCAAAATAAATGTCTTAAATGGGTTGGGGTTGGGTTAGTGTTAAATGAGTTTAGGTTATAGGACAAAAATCATTTACTTAAATGGTACAGGTTTTGTTATGGGTTAAATGGTATTCTGTGGAGGGTAACCTTCCATAAAATAGACCCATGAACCATTGTTTCAAACTCTATTCTACTGCTTATTTTATTCCCAACCACCATTTCTCAATTATATTGAATATTTTGTTTTATTGTATATTCAAATGATGTAAATCCATGATAGCCACACATATAGTGCACCATCACCTCACATCCATTCAAATTTGACTAATGATATATTTCCATTCTATATCTATATGGTCATGTTCGACATAACTTAAGAGGTAAAAATTTCAATGGAGGGACACAAAAAATATAATTTAAAATATAAAAAGATAAAAAAATTAAAAAATTAAAAAATTTATAAAATACATTTTCTATTTTAAAATTTAGATGTTTATAAAATAATATATAATTATTATAAAATAAGATAATATTTTACAGTTATTTAAAAAATAAGAAATTTATATTTATTAAATAAAAAATATAAATATATTTAAACTAAATATTAATGTTTCAAAACTTATTTAAAATATTTATGTATCTAATATTAAATATGTATTGTGAAATTATTATCATAATTATAATATAATATTTTTTTATTTATATGTTTAAATTTGAATAAGGAAAATAACATTATTGAAATCAACAATATTGGTTTAGGTTCTACAGTGACACTATAATGATTTTTAAAATATTAAAAGACTATTTTCATTTTCTAGTCGATTTGAATGATAACTTCTAGAATCCCTTAATTCTAAAACAATTATACACCAAATGAATTTATATTTCCCTCACTCTACAGATAATCATGACATGATTTTATGAATATATTATTCTTTATTTTCACTATTTGGTTCCCTTTTCCTCCTCCAATTTAATCAAATAGTCATACCTATTTTATATTTTTTTTATTTCAAATTTTCACAATTTTCAAATATAATTTTTATAATATAAATGATTCAATCCATTTAACCCTTATTATCATAGTCATTATCTCCACCATGATATATTATAATAGTCAAGGAACAATGATGTGGGTACGATGAAATGGTTCATTCCAAATATTTTTCTAATTTTCTAGATTCATGTAATTTAATAAAAACATCCATTGAGGATACATGTAATAGGGAAGGAATATTTATCTCGTAAATTATTTTCCCTTAGTAAATTTAATATTTTTTTTATTTCACACAAATTCACACATTTTTTGTATATTTTTTCTTGATGATCATAGTTTCATAATAGAGATAATATATTTTGAAATCATGTTATTTCATGTTTATGTTTATAAAAAATAGTTTCTAAATCCTATTATATATTTAACAGTGACCTTATAAAAAATATCACTTTATTTATAAAATAAATATTTATTTTTTCTTTTATTAATGCATAAGAATAATTGAAAATAATTATTTTACCAAAAATGAACATTAATATGACTTAAATATTCTTATTTATCTAATATGATAATGGAATGCCTCAAAATTCACCCTTATGTCTTAGTAATAGTTGATATTTATGTTCTTTCATATAACCAAACCCCTACCCCCACACGTCTAAAATTATATATATTCGTATCAAGAATAAATCAACTAGTTGATAAATATATTTTCAAAAAAATCATTTAAATGAATTAAAAAACTAAAAGGAATTTAGAAATATCTCTCATTATTTTGAAATTCCATTTATAAGTACTATTAAGGGCCTTTTTCTACCTCATGTCTACTAAGAACAACTCAACACAATAGAATCTAGAAGAATCAATGATCAAATAGAAATATTATTTTAAAGTCCCCATCTTGAGAACATTTTCTATCAAGAATATTTTTAAAAATAATGATTTTATTCTTAAGAAACCACTATTTTTTTATTTCTAACCACAATTGATGATAAAAAATCATTCATCAAGTGGTCAAACTAGTATAATATTTTTCCTAGAAATTTGAAAAATAAAAAAATATATATTCCACCCTAGTTTGAAATAACTATTCATTATTTGATGTTCTTTTTTAATAGAATCATTTTGTATTTCAGAATTGATTTAAAATGGAATAGATTAAATGGTTTGTCATTATACTCACATTCCCCTTTATAAATTATAAAAAATTTACTCATATACCTTGAATGTATAAATTCATTGATCAAAGAATTCTGTTATCTATAGGATCATATATTTTATTATCCATTATAATATTTCTAAAAATTAATATCTACATCATATGATAAAATATATTTATTAAATTATAATATATTTCTTAAAAAATTTACAATGTCAAATTTAACATCTTTTAGGAATATGCAACAATATTTTTCATTAATGTGTAAAATTAATTCCATTTAATTGTATCTAGAAGTGTTTCTTGTAATATAAGACTAATATTCCTCATGATGTTGCTAGCAATTTGTTCTCATTGAAGCTTATATACATGAATATGCATTTCAATTTCCTCATTTTATTTAAACAATTGAAAATGTTCTACTTTCATATTGTGATTTATACATGAAAACATTAATATATTCATATAAATATTATCATTAATATTAAAATCCAAACAATGTAATTGATTCTAAGGCTCTTGGTAAAATTTTAATGTTGATGGTTTAATTTTATCCATAACTCTGAAACTTTTTTCAAAAAAATATTGAAAACTATGAATTTTTTAAAATCATGTCTATAATTATTTAATAGCATTGTATAACTAACATAAATATCTATATAATTCTGTTCATTACTTAATTTTATTGGCCTAATATTCTCTAAAATATTTGTTATAGAAATGTTCCTATATTTTACAATAATATCAACACATGTGATTATAATATTAACATCCCAAAACAATCGTTGAGTCCATCCATTTAATCATACTATATTTTTTGATTATCTTACATTAATTATTCATACAATTTATATATTTGTTTATGTATATATATATATCTATCAATATTTGTATGTTTGTATTTATGTATTTGTATAATAATTGATTATATATAATGCATATTTCGAATAAATAAACCACTCAATAAATCTGAAGTATCATAATATATTTTACTTTTACTCTCCAATTCCACATTTTTTGTTAAATGATAATCCATATTTTTATCTGGGATATAAGGTATCAGTTACATAACCTAGAGGACTGTAGGCATAAATATCCAATTACATATCCCGGAAGCCTAAGGAAAAAAGACCTTACAAATTTGTGATTCGATGACATAAGAACGACCCCTACCAAAAAACCTATTCAATCCTACATCAGATCTCCATAGATAAGGCTAACAGATTCTAGGGTTCTTGTGCAGAGCTGCATGGGATGATGGCTGGTGCCCTCAGTCCCGGATCCTATTTTCCCTACATAGTGACAATTTCTACTCTGATCCATTAGTCCAGGGTTTCTATAGTTATCAAGACCTACTATATGATAGGGAATGGGGACCATCCATCCCAATGGAAATTAAAATTTTGAACAATATTCCTTATGGACTAAAGGACCAATTTTGCTGGATAATACCACTGCTACAGTACAATTATAGTAACTGCAATAGTAATGATATAGTGACCACTAATGTAACAACTAAAGCACTCATAAATTTTCCCCCACATTAATTTTAACCTAGTTCTTTCATGTAGTCTTACACAGTTCCAAAAAATTAGATAATCCATAAAAAAATTTCTTCTTAATGGTCAAACAAACTGATAACTAATCATATACTTCTTCCTAGAAGACTGTAAAAGTCTTTTTGGCATATTCATGTTTAGTAAAAAATATATTTAACTGATATTTTAAAAAATATTCAAATAATATTCACTACTTTCCATGGAAATGGATTAGATATTTATATACATGTCCATCATCAAGGAACATTCAAAATAAACATTTTACATAGAAATATTATATTAAGAATCATTGTTGTAAAAGGTTATTTAATATTGATAGTTGGGTGTTCATAATATACAATGAAAAATAAAATTGACATGAAATAAATAAGAAAAAATTGAGGGATTAAGAAATAGTGAAAATGAGTTAAAAGATTATATGTTTCAAATAAAATCATTTAAATGGTTAAAATAGTATGGATATGATTTGTTGAATAAAAAATGTTTTCCAAGGAGATTTACATTGTCTACGAATTAAATAATGATACAAGTATCATCAGGATTAACATGGATATATTTTAATATTTTGGATACTTTTTTGAGTAATAAATAATAGTAAAAAACAAAAACATAGAATTAAAATTGTTAATATTTTCTATTAATAACATCAAATATCATAGAATTTATTATCCTTCCCCACTGGAATGAAAAAAAATCAATAGGATGAGTAAAAATAAAAAATGATTAGTGAGTTACATCGAATGAAAGGTTTCATTATGATAGTGTTTTAATATATATTCATTAAAGTGTTGTAGGATTAGGGACACTTTGTATTATGTAATTTATGTTAATTAAAATACATTAAAATACATTTTTTTCATGCTATATGGAATATTACATGATAATAACTCCTAGAATAAATATATTACCAGAATACCCTTAATTGATGATCACTATATCGCATTGTGATAAGATTATAAGATTGGAATGAGTAAAATAACCTCTATAGAGGGACCACTGATCACTCATAGAGTATATATTAGTGAACATGTATTTAGATTAACTCTATTATTTTCCATAGTATATATTGAAATAAATTGTTTAGTGGTGTTATATAAGATAATAATTTCTTTGGATCCTTCAATATCTGGTTATCAAAACCTTTGTGGTTTTATAGGTGGATACAAATTAAAATTTAATTTAGAATATAATATAAAAGATGGTAATTGGTTATGGAAATAATTAAGAGGATATTGTTTCTTCTATGATTGTATGTGATCACCCATATGATGGGTTATGGAATTATGGCCCCCAATTTAGTTTTGAAAAAAGAATTATCATGATCACGAAATGTTAATTACATGTGACGTAATTATATATGATTTAGTCGAGTTAGGAATTGAGAAATGGATATAAGATCTATGGGATTTTAATTATCAATATATTGTGGCCAATATTTATTTTAAGGACAAAGAAACTCTATTAATGGACAAGTGGTCGATTAGATAACATTATGAAGAATGGAAATTTAATTATCTATGACGTGAATCTCGATACTGCACTTAATTAAGGATTATGATTTTGATTCATAATTAGTTTTATTTATATAAGGGTTCATTAGAGTCACACATATGAACAAACTAATTCAAATTTTGGGATTAATATAATTAGGTAGTGAATGAAAATAGTTTATTTATAAAAAGAAAAAATATTAATCTTTTATCCATTTTAAATATTTATATAAATTATATTTATTTAATTAAATAATTTGATAGAATTAAAATAAAATATTCAGTTATTTATTTTAAAACATATAAAAATTAGGTAATGTTTATTCCCAAATGGGATATGTGGTTTTCATTGAGTAATGGGCTTTAAAATCTCATTATATGTTGGAAATTCATCATTTTATCAACATTGATCATTTTGGTACCTTATTTTAAATGACTTCCAATTTTGTGTCTCACAAATGTAGCTCTGTGGGTTTTTTGGGGCATAAGAAACATTTTTTGTTAGTTAATTCTCTAATTTACCATTAATGGATATTTATAAAACCTTCATTAATTTACTATAAATGTAACTAAGTGGTGAGAAAATTAATTATCCTCTTCTTATAAATACCAAGTAGGATGAGTGTAGTTTTATTCCTTTTAGTGAATAAAAATGTGGTGCTTAGAATTCTCTAGTTTTCCTCATCAAATAATTTTCCCTAATTTCCCTTATTCTAGAGGTTATTTATTGTATTTTTTGTTACTTATATACTTTCCCCTATTGGAGTTAATATCATCACATATATTTGAAGAATATTCCACAAAGGAATTGGGTACGAATATTAGAATGGGATAACAAATAAGGTTGAGAGTTAACAATTTGATATTGATCTAAATGACTGAAACCCTTTTGCAAATATATATTACTTATTATTATAATATTATTTTTTTCAAATGAATTTTATTATAATCTTTAGGGTTCATTACAGCTTCTGTTAGGTAGAAAGAAATAGTAACATCATTAAAACCCATTATTGGAATCAAATAAATGGTTAAGTGTTAATTTATTCATGGGTCGTCTCATGTATGAACGTATGATGATGTGTGAATCTCGATGGAAACAAGGGGTTTTACAACACAATGTGTTGAGATAAATCGAGTGCTATGATAGGTTTATATGGATTTCATTTTTAATGTGTTTATATGAATGATATAGTATAACTATTTCAATAGTGTTTTCTGAGACACAATTGATACATGTTATGTTCCTATACTAAATATTATAATATTTTCTAATTATATGATTTATTCATAATATTAAAAATTCCTTTTCAATCACCATACAAAAGATTGACTTTATGTATCATGTTTTGATCTCTCCCCTTAAGGTTAATTACATGTAGTGGGATTCTATTTATACATTGTTTGAAATATATCATGTTTTGTGACCTAGTCCCCCATACAACATATGTATTCTAGATATTAATTTATTAATACAATTAATATAGTGTTATATTTTTTTCAAATTTGACTGATAATTGTTTAACCATTGTATTAGATGAAATGTGAAAGGAATTAATTCATTAACATGTATAAGATGAATTGAACATTTATATGATATATACTATTAAATTACTAGGAATATTATCATATAGATTATGTATGTGATATATATAATGTTAATAGTGATACTAAATATAAAATCCATTATTAAATATCTAACAGTCAAGTGACATCTAACATAAATCCAAATATTTTATACATTTGTTTAAAAAATTAATGGTTCACAGTTATATAATCCCGAACAATTCATCTTATATTACATGGAAATCAATTGAAATTAATCTAATTTTGTATATTATATAACAATTGACTTGGCCTTCCAATTAGGTAGGTTCCATGAGGATTCTTTTTGACAGTATTCGTGATATAATTGGAAATCATGTTGATCTCCAAAATTCTGATAGTCATAATAGTTTCAATTTCCTTGGACTTTTTACATAAATATACACGAAATTAAAGATTATCATATCAATGTTTGGAAATATAAAAATATGGACCTACATTCACAATAAATATAATAGTAATTTCTATTATTATAGTGGGATTATATTTAATAATTGTTCATATTTAATAATGTAACGTCCCAAACCCGGGTGCCACGCAACGGGTGTCCCGAGCCCAGTTCGCCACAAGACCATAAGCGCATTTCCCCAAATTCCAGAGGCTGCTGACTAGCAGTGAGGGCCCAGGTCTGATAGTGGGGAAACTATGCCCTCATTTGTCAAAGTGTAGCACAGCGGAATACCAAAATAAACATACAGTAATTAGCGGAAGCAGTAAACATACACAACTGATATAACTACAGTAGTGGATATAACCAATAGTATATAAGTGATGATGCTACATGTTTCAAGTTCTAAGAAAACAGCCAGAACATGTTATACATCAAAACAATACAGTAAAAAACAGAGTACAGCAAAACAAGATAAACTACTAGCATCGGCATCACGAGCCTAGGCTCATTCCCATGCCCTCCTACTCCTCAGCAAAAGTCAAGTACCTGTATAGGGACTCTTCCCCGATCTACACCTGCAACAACGTAATCTGTTTTGGCCGAAAAGAATGACCCAAATAGGGTGTGATAAATATATCTCACTAGGCACCCACCAAAGGCCTGTGCCCAACTGCGTGTAAGCATGCAACAACAGTGTGCATGATTAAAATGTAATAAAGTAAGTAGTGATCAAAAGTAACTAATTACCAGTTATATTGACATTTCATTATCCATTTAATCCATTTAAATATTAGAAACCAGCACAGTGCATTTCTAATTAAACAGTACACGTCCTTAGACAAACAAAACCTTACCCTCAGGTAAGCAGAATCCAACCCGTAGGAATATCCCTCAGGCGTAATAGAAATTTCCCTCAGGCATAGGAAGTGTCGCCCTCAGGCATAGGAGTCAATCCCTCAGGCACGAAAGGTTGCCCTCAGGCGGACATAACTACAACCCTCGGGCTAAATAGTGCAGTGCCCTCAGGCTAATCACAACAACGCCCTCAGGCTAAATACAAAAACTCCCTCAGGCTAAACAGGTAATAGGGCCATGCCCAACTGTTAAAATAGCAGTAACAAGCAAATCCTCTCAAGGCAATTCTATAATTACTACTTTGAAGTCATACTCTCGGGTATCCTGGCCAAACCGCTAAACAGATAAACACACCCCAGGGGTGGTTCCATATCCAAGCAACGATCCCAACCAGAATTTTATTATCACAATTAAATACCTAATCAATTATTGTTATTAAATATAGTAATGGCCTCATCCACACGACACCCCAACATGGGTTCGTGGCACAAAAATGCACAAAAAACACAGCAGATGGAAAACTAAACCCAAAGCCACCTTCCTTATACGTCAACGAGCGTTATACTCAAACACTGATTCCTGAAACGCCCAAGAACGACATAGATCTAACAAAAAACAAAAACCCAAAAAAAACATAAATAACTTATGTTAGGTGAATAATTGGTAAGAATGGTACCAGGAGAGGAGAGGGCTTACCCGTGCGGTTCCAATGAGATCGTCTAAAGCCGAATCGGATTCCAGATAAACGCCCACTGGATCTTCAAAGATCTGGCCTCCACCATTGGCTCCAAAATGGCTCAAATGCCTCCGCTTCCAAATGAGGAGGCTACTTCCTGTTTTAAACCATAAAAATAAAGCACACAGCGTGTACTTCTGAGTACACGGCATGTACTTTGGAGTACACGACATGTAATTCTTTCATTTAACTGCTCATTGGGCGGCACCTCCACACTATTCATCTGTCGACATGAGTACATGTCATGTACTCTCGAGTACATGGCGTGTACTATCGCCCAGCTGGCGGTGACGCCACCTCCTTACTGTTCATGCCTACTAACTAACTACATGGCCTGTAAGGCACCACTACATGGCATGTAGTGGTTCCTACAACCTTCGTCGCTGGCACGGCTACACGCCCCGTGTATCATCCCAACACGGCCAAAAGTACACAGCATGTGGATAATGTACACGGCATGTAGTTCCAAAATTCAGGATTTTTCCCCATTTTCCATATTTTCTCAAAAACACTTAAGGAAAAGGAAAAGAAGAATCCCGTACCTCTAAAATAAGAACCGGGTTCATACAAACTTCCCTCCCCCCTTATAGAAATTCATCCCCGAATTGCCCTTCCCAGGGTGGTGAAGAATAAGCTCAGAACAACTCTGGCCACTGAGCACGTACGTCGGCCTCCCGCTCCCCGGTCTCATCCTGCACACTTCCATTCTGCCACAGCACCCGTACGAGAGGAACTGACCAGCCTTGGAGAACCTTTGTGCTCCTGTCAACAATACGGATCAGATGATCCTCAAAGGACGCATCATGCTGAAGCTCTACCTCCTCAGGCTGAAAGGTGTGAGAAGGTTTTGAATGGTAGCGACATAACTGAGACACGTGGAAGATGTCGTGCATTGCTCGATACCGCTGCGGTAACTGCAACCGATAGTAATCCATCTGGACACTCTCCAGGATATCGAATGGCCCCACATACCTCGGTGAAAGCTTACCCTGTCTCCTGATCCTCTTGTATCCCAGCCTCAGCGAAACACGTAGAAAAACCTGATCCCAGACCACGAACTCCAAAGGTCATCTGCGGCGATTAGCATAAGACTTTTGACGAGACTGTGCAGTAGCAATCCGCTTCCGAATCAACTGGACCTGCTCAGATGTCTCCTGCATGAGCTGTGGCCCCAGTAAAGCTGCCTCAACTGCCTCTAACCAGCACAAAGGTGATCGGCATGGACCACCATATAAAGACTCGTATGGTTCCATCTCAATAGCTTCCTGAAAACTATTGTTATAGGAAAAATTGACTAAGGGTATATGCTTATCCCAAGAGCCCCCAATGTCTAGGACGCATGCACGCAACATCTCCTCTAGTACCTGTATCGTTCTTTCTGACTGTCCATCTGTCTGAGGGTGGTATGCTGTGCTCAGAAGCACCTGTGTACCCAGCACCCTCTGAAAAATCTCCCAGAAACGAGATGTGAAGCGGCCGTCCCTATCTGAAACGATAGAACGAGGGACCCCAAGAAGACGTACGATCTCTCGAATATACAGCCCTCCAGGCTCGTCCACACCGAAGGTCTCCTTGATCAGCATGAAGTGATCTACTTTCATGAGTCTGTCCACAACAACCCACACGGCGTCATTGCCTCGAGGTGACCTTGGCAATCCCGTCACGAAATCCATCGCAACATCATCCCATTTCCACTCCGGAATGGGATTCGGCTGTAACTGCCCAGCTGGTCTCTGATGCTCTGCCTTCACCTGCTGACAGGTGGAACACCTCATAACAAAACCAACTATCTCTCTCTTCATACCCGGCCACCAGTACTGACACCTCAAGTCATGGTACATCTTGGTAACCCCATGCTGAACTACCCAAGATGAATCATGAAACTCCCGCACCAGCTCCTTGCGTATATCCCCTGGAACCCATACATGTCCATGGAAACGCAAAACCTCATCATCGCCTATCATCCATCTGGAAGGAGGGTCCTCACTTTCCACCGACTCCCGAGAAATAGGCCTTCTGAATTCGATAGTTGCCTCATCCTCACTCTCTCCAGGAGGGTAGAAGTCACAGATAATGAGGAATGAAAAGTCTACACCTGACTGTCATGCATCTCCAGATGCATCTTAGAGAACATTTCCATATGCTGCCACTCACCACCGGCCTCCCACATTGCTTGTATCTGAGTCTTCCTGCTCAGTGCATCAGCTACTGCATTACCTTTACCAGGTGTATAGGCAAGCTCAAAATCGAAGGACTATAGGTACTCGACCTACCTTCTCTGCCTCAAATTCAGGTCATGATGAGTAAAGATATACTTGAGGCTTTTGTGGTCGGTGAAAATCATGAAATTCTATCCCAAAAGATAATGTCACCAATAGCACAACGCATGAACAACTGCAGCCAACTCGAGATCATGCGTCAAGTAATTCCTCTCATGTGGCCTCAACTGCCGAGACTCGTATGGAAAAACTCGGTCACCCTGCATCAAAACTGCTCCCAGCCCAATCCCTGATGCATTACAGTAAAATGTATAGCTTCTCCCCTGCTCTGGGAGTATCAGGATCAGTGCTGATGTCAACCTTCCCTTCATGTATTGGGAAGCTGTCTCGCATGCTTTTGACCAAACGAACTTCACCCCCTTCTTAGTCAGACCTATCAACGGTGCTGCTAAGCAGGAGAAGTCTTTTATGAAGCACCTATAGTAACCAGCCAGCCCTAAGAAACTCTGTATCTCAAACATGTTCTTGGGATACTCCCAGGAAACTATTGCTCTCATCTTCTGTGGGTCTACTGCTACTCTTGCGTTTGAGATGATATGACCCAGGAAGTGAATCTGGTCCATCCAAAAGTTGCACTTCGAGATCTTAGCATATAGCCGATGCTCTCTCAGTGTACTCAATACGATCTCAAGATGGGTGGCATGGTCGTGTCGAGTGTGAGAGTACACCATGATGTCTCCCACGAATACTACCAAAAATGAATCATGATACAGATGAAACACACGATTCATCAGAGCCATGAAAACTGTTGGCGCATTCGTGAGTCCGAACAGCATAACTGTATACTCATATAGACCATACCTACTCCTGAATGCTGTGAGTGGTATATCTGATGGTCTAATGCGTAGCTGATGATATCCGAATCTCAAGTCAATCTTCGAGAACACTCGTGCTCCACGAAGCTGATCAAACAGATCATCTATCCTCGGAAAGGGATATCGGTTCTTAACTATCAACTGGTTCAGCTTCCGATAATCCACACAAAGTCTAAGGGTACCATCCACCTTCTTCAGAAAAAGGACCAGAGAACCCCAAGTAGATGTACTGGGTTGGATAAAACCCTTTACCTATATCTCCTTTAACAGCCTCTTGAGCTCCTGAAACTCAGGTGTAGCGATCCTAAAAGGGGTAATGGACACCGGTGCTTCTCCTGGCACTATCTCGATAGAGAAATACACCTCGCGCACCGGTGGTAGACCTGAAAAGTCATCTCGAAAGACATCCCAAAAACGATCAACAACTAGAGGGAAATTCGTCTGACAAGTCCCCTGGTCATCCAGATATAAGCTCGCAATCTGGGCTGTGACTCCACCTCACCCATGATGCTCTGGTCCATCTCGACTCGCCTGAACATCCCACTAGCCCTTGTATAGAATCCCCATGCCCTCTGGTGATGTGAAACACACCCTACGACAATAGCAGTCTACGATGGCTCGAATGGGAACCAACCAGTCCATCCTGAGAATGAGGTCATATATTGTCATCTCCAAGACATAGAGGTCCCAAAGGAAGTGAAACCCTCCAACCTCAAGGGGTCACTCCTTACACTGACGCACACCAGCTGTCCTAGTCCCCAACTAAGTGTCTAGCGTCATGATATCGGAAGAAGTAGAAATGCAGAGCCCAAGGATCTCCACTATGGGTACAGATGTGAAACTATGTGTAGCACCCATATCAAAAAGTACTGAATACAAGACAGAGGCTACTAGAATAGTACCTCTGACTGTAGAAGGTCCGAGATCCTGCTCCTGCTGGGTCTGTTGCACTACATATGCCTGCCAGTGCTGCGGCCCTATGACACAGCCTGGCTACCCTGAGCTGTCACACCCTGCTACCTCTGCGATCTTGGTGTCTGGCTACCACAGCCACGACCACCATCTCTACTTGCACGCCCTGGTGTATTCCAATTCCCAGACTGGTAAGAAGCCACTGGTCCTACTCCTGCACGCGGAGTCTGCACAGAACCCCTCTCACTAGCCACTGGTAGAAACACCCAACAAAAGCGTTGTAGATGACCCATCATGCCACAAGTTCGGCACTCAATTGGATCTCGTGGACACTACAGCCTCCTGTGACCATCTCTGCCACACTGGTAGCACCTGACCGGTCCACCTGAAGAAGCTGCCTGGCTGGTACTGCCACCATGAGAGAAGTCCATCTGTCTCTTCCTCTTCCCAGCAGAAATAGTACCAGTAACTGGTGCTGAACCGCCCTGGCCCACACTAGGAGATTCCTGCAGATTCCTCTATGTAATTAATGTCTGGTTCACAATTGCGTGTACAGTAGGCAACCTGAAAAGATTCACCAGTGCTCGTATGTCATACCGAAGACCATCCTCAAAACTTCTGGCTCTCAACGTCTCATCACCCACCAGCACAGGTGAAAAATGAAGAATCTCTGTAAAATGAATAGAGTATTCCATCACTGACATTGCGCCCTGCTGCAGATTCATGAAATCTCTAGCTCTATCTTCCCTCAGTATCTCAGGAAAGAAGAATTTATAGAAGACTGCCTAAAAATATTCCCACGCCATGTCACTTTGATGCACTGACTGGGTGGTAACATCCCACCACCTCTTAGCGGAATCACGCAGTATGTAAGTCGCAAGCTTAACCCTCCGCCCGGGAGGCGTCTCAAGATGCTCAAAAATAGTCTGCATCGATCATAGCCAAGACTCTGCAGCCTGTGGTCCTCCATCCCCTGAAAACTTAGGCGGATGCTGCTGTTGAAAGATACACATCATCTTGGCCATAGATGTGGCAGCCTGCGGTGCTCCCTGAAAGGTCTGCATGAACCGCAATAAGCCTTCACAGAACTGCTGTAACACCCCAAGCTTCTACGGTACGCTTCTCTTTGAATAATGTGATAGCGTGTGTTGTACGCAACACCGAGTTCTAACACACCATAACCAATCAAACTAGCCGTTATGAATAGTAATACCTACTTTTTGAAATTATATATATTTTATATTTCAAAATGGACTTCATTTTTGGATTCGGAATATCGAATTTAGCCTAAGGTGAAATTTTGGTACATTTCGGATAACTTTCATATTTTGATGAATAGTGAAAATTACTAAATTTTAATTAAAAACAACTTTTTTTAATCAAAATAATTAATAGTGATAAATTATGAATTTGAGTGGTTTTAAAGTATATTTAGAATATATTTTTACCATTTAATATAATTTTGGTCATTGGAAATAATTTTACAATAAAACCGAACATAAACAAGTGTCAATCTTTTGATAGTTATTATCTCTTAAAAACACGCTTTTTGTTTTGACAGCGAAAATTAATTTTAAATTAATTTCTACCACTTCTGTGTTTTGAATTTAGAAAAATGGATTCCATATTTGGAATCAGGATGTTCAAATTGTTTAAATAGGTAAATTTTAATTTTAGACATTTTGAATAATTACTGCGGTAAATATTTTATTTACCATGGTTTAGGGTAAATCCGGTAAATAAGGGTTAAAAAATAATATTATAAGAATACTAAATTACCCTAAAACGTGTCCTAGCCTTATTGGTTGATACATGTTCGACCATAGGCATCTTTGGGTTTATTTTGGGACCCCATGGTGCCACTTGTACGTGATAAGGACACTTTATTTTAATTAAGTTAAAATGAATACAAAAATGACACGAGCATATATCTTTTAGCAAAACAATTTTTACATAGGGTTATATATGTTGGATTTTAGATTATAAATATTCATTAGAAATATAAAAATATTTCCTACATAGTGATAGTTTATTTATAATTTTTAGACATTAAATAATTTAATTTATTTATGACACAGTGATGATGAATTAATTACTATAATAGTGAAAAATTAAAATAATTGATATTATGAATACCCAAATAAATATTATATGAAACTTTTAATGAATTAAACTAATTTTCTAGGATAATATGATATATTAGGATTTATTTAATTGACTTTTTTAGAAGTAATCAATCTATTATGAGTTTCACAAAAATCAACTGTTGAATAGAGTCAAAATTGACATAAAAGAGTTCTTAAAACAAATATTACATTATTAATTGAAAGTAAATTCCTAAAAATCTAAGGTTCGGCCAAGAGACTTATATCATGATAGGTTCATCGTTAATGGACCACTTGGGGGTCTCTTAGATATATATAGTATGTTTTTTAACCATATTATATAAAAATACAAAGAGACATTGTAAAAGTGAAACTAATTAACATAGAGTTAATACTTAAAGATAAGGTTAATATAAGTAACCAAACCTGTCTAAATTCTATTGGTTGAGTTTTTTTAGACCCATCCCCACCTTAACATTTAAAAAATCAACTTTTGAGCCTTTAGAAACCGAATATGAATTTATTATAAACTAATATTTCTAGCTCTTCCAAAGGTGCCCCTCACCCCTCTTATAACAGTGCACTCCTCCTTCTCATTTCTTCACACCTTCAAAGCCATTTGGTTCGGCCAAACTCTGCCCAAATACTCTCCCAACTTCCCTCACTACAACCTAGAGGAATTAGTGTGATCATAAAGCCAACCTATGGAGCCATTTTGATCAAATCAAAAGGAAGAACCCGAAGAAGAGGTAATGTTTTCACCACCCCTTTTAATGTTCCTTTCTTCTTCCACTTGTTCTTTCTTTGTTCTTACCATTCTAAAATAATAACTCCAGTATCTCACATATACTGCGATGTTATTATAAATATGGTACAACCATATTCAGTATTCTATCCACCCTTTGAATAACATGTCACCATACGTGCGTACGTACGGCTTACCGTCTCCACGTCGTGGTGTAATTGTTATTCAATATATTATTATTTGGATGGGTATAATAATGATGTGTAACTCATGTAAATAATAAATATAACATGTTAATGATTCTGTATATATTATATACCTTCCATTTATATATTATTTTAATATCAAAAGAATGATATTGTCGCTCATGCGTACGTACGGACTACCGTCTCCACGAACGCGATGAGATTCATTATCCATCGTATCCATTCAAGTATAATTATCATTTGATGATTTAAAAATGATGTTTAAGTACTTGTTATAATTATTGATATTAATAAGATACAAAAAACGTGGCTTCTGTAACAAAACATATAAAATAAAATGAGTAAGTTAACACCCGAAACGACGATAATTCTAAGATATTATTAACAAATCAATGTTAAAAGATCATATATGATATCATATTAATATATATGATTATTGTATAATTTAATAACAATTATTTCACCATTATACAGGAGGTTAACCTACCCCAACCAAGGAAAAGTACAAGGTAATGGTTATTTCACAATCTCTTCATTATCTGAGGTTGTTTATACGTAATAATCTACTGGGATTTCTTTATCATCCACATCCATGTTTCTTTGAAATTTATTTAAAAACATATTTATTATTTACAAGAATATGGGTTAAAGTCATTTATACCCTTGTTTGACTTTTTATAAGAGGTTTATAAAGGAATCTTTCCGTCGTTTTCAAGACAAGGTCCTTTTTAACCTTTTCGACAGAATTAAGGTAAGAATGTTTTTTTAACTTATACGGCAGGTGCGGCTATTTTCCTCCGTTATAAAATATTCAAAGCATCCCTTACAAGCTTATAAGAATATTTTCAAAGAAAATGTTTTATTTTATATGGATCTTAAATGATTTCAAAATAAAAGGAGATATTTCTTTAAAAAGAATTTTGATTTCATCTATGTCAACATCCTTTGATGGATTTTATGATTATTTGAAGTTGATTTATTATGATACAAAACTTCTATATTGTATTGAAGGTTTTGTGATATGTTTGACTGTGGATGTGCTATTTTTATACCATTAATAGTTTATAGGGAAAGTATTTACATTTCGTATGCTAGTTTTAATACGAATGTTTATGTTATGTTTAAACCTTTTCATATGAGAATGCATTGGACTTAATATGTGACGGGTGGAGCCCGCTATAGCTCCTCGATGCATCGGTAGGTGTCATGAGACAAACTAGTGTCTTGGCACAAGGCCTTGACAAAATCTCATTTGTAGTCTTGGCTCGAGGCCTTGGCTATGTGGTTATGATAGTCTGGCATTATGCATTCCATCATTATGAAAGTGGTTATTGATTTTTCATGTGATTATTCGATTAGTTGAATAACCATGTGAATAAGTAAATGGCATTATTTCATTTTATTTATGCCATACTATGTTAAAAGTTAAAGTTTAAAAGGCTTTTGTTTTAGTTATACATTGCCTTAAATGTTTATTCTTAGTTATGAAAGTTTCCGCTATATTGTTATCCTTACTAGGCTTTTGAGCTCACCCCTTTTCTATGTTTTATTTTTCCCAGGAAGTGAATAAGTAAATTATGAATGACCTGCAGGGATATTATGTAGGGATATGAGTGTGGATTATGGAGACAATATGTTGTTGTAGTAGTTTTTCATTTTATGATGTAATGTAAGACTTATGAATATATCTACTGTTTCCAAGACTACTATACCAATCGTTCTTTCGAGATTTGATCTTTCTTGTGATCATGCCAATGTTATGTAATAATGCACCGATGCTGGGTAACTGGGGTCGGGGCATTACAGTTGGTATCAGAGGAAGTTTAGTACAAAACTTGGAAGCTAGATTTAGATAAACTCTAATTAGAGCACGTAGACCTAAGATTAACTTTGAGGATTAGTAGAAAAGAACTTCCTAGAATTTTGGTATTGTAGAGATTTTGTGAGTTTTCCGAGCAATACATCCCGGTCTGGATACGAGCAGGTAGAGGAAGCTCTGGCATAGATGTACCTAGGGGTAAAACCCGAAAACACAGCTTTGAGCTAGACTCGAACGGGAACTGGTGCACGACAACGGGCCTTGCTTCACTCTTGGTTATGACACTCCCGGGGGATATGCTTAGGATAACTCTCATTTTCTTTACAAATCATTTTGAAGGGATTATGAGTATATACTTTCTCAAAGAAAACATTCTTATGATTATGGATTATATCCATAAATAGTTCAATTTATGTTAAGTGTTTCATAAGTATGGAATTATGTATTTTGATTCATAAACTGATCTAGTTTATGCCATTGTTTAGAAATGTAACCTAGTGGAAGAAATGGAAACCGTATCAATGCACTCACTCCATGTAGGGATTTCCCTCCTGCTCAAGATAATTATAGTGGAGCTGGTGATGCAACTGGTGCCGATCATCTAATCACCATACTGGGACAACTTACTCAGGTTATTAATAATAACTTTACCCGTATGGAGCACCCTGATCCACAGCGTGGAGGATCAATGTTAGATCGATTCAGGAGGCAACAACCCCCAACGTTCAATGGGAGTACAAATCCCTTAGTAGCTGAGAAATGGATATTTTCCCTAGAGAAAATATTTCAGGCTTTGGGGAGCAGTGAAAGGGAAAAAGTTATCATGGCAGTTTACCGCCTCACTGAAGATGCTGATCAATGGTGGTCATTGATTCAAAATATGAAGGAAGATGATGAAGTATCAAATATGGAATGGAGGGAGTTCAAAGATCTGTTTTTAGAAAAATACTTTCCTCGCGACCATCGAGATGATATGGAATGGCAATTTCTAAGTCTGAGACAGAAGGAGGATGAGAATGTCACAAAGTATGAGGCTAACTTTACAAGGTTAGAAATGTATGCTGGTGATTATATACGTAACCAAAGAAGTAAGATTGATCGTTTCTTTGATGGGTTAAAACCATTTCTCCGTAGAGCATTAGTCTCACAATCCTTTTCGTCGTACGAAGACATTGTCTCATGTGCTATCAAGACCGAAAAGGAATTCTATAAGACTTATGACTTTAAAGAAAAGCAAGAGAAGAAGAGACTTTCTGATCAATCTGGGAATGGAAATAAAGGGAAGAAGGGAAAGGTTGAATATCCATCCTGTGGTAAATGCGGGAAGAAACACCCTGTACTTGCTTAAAGGGAATGGGTGTCTGTTACAAGTGTGGTGAAAAATGCGACCAAGCTCGTGATTGCAAGGGGAAGAAGGAAGCTACCAACGTTCAGTGCTATAATTGCAGGGAGATGGGGCATTATGCAAATGCATGTCCTAAGCGTCAGGAGAACTTAACTCAGAAAAGGCCAAGGGATCAAGGCCAGGCTTATGCTATCACTACTGCTGAGGTAGAAGCTCCGAAAGACGTGGTGGCAGGTAATTTAATGGTTTCCTCAAGTTTAGAAAATGAATTATTTGATTCTGGATCATCACATTGTTTCATATCTTCCCAGTTTTCTATGAAAATTAGAAATTTCCAATTTGATTTAATAAGGGAGTTGTCAGTTAAAACTCCTAAGGGAAGTATCATTGCGACAAAGTTTTGTGAATCAGTCCCCATTAGAGCACATAAATGTTCTTTATATGCTGATCTCATCGTCATACCTATGATTGAGTTTGATATAATCCTCGGTATGGACTGTCTTTCGGACTATGATGCGAAGATTTATTGTAAGAAGAGAGGGGTTACGATTCATGATGATAATGATAAGGAACACCTTATCTTTAGAGCAGAATCGTCACCACCTAATTCTTATTTAGATCCACCCTCAATAGCTCAACTAAATTCAATTATTGGGGAGGAAGAGAATGAAATAACTGCGGGTGAGGAAAGGAATGTTCAAATAGAGGATGTACCTGTTGTGAATGAATTTGTAGATGTATTTCCGGAAGATTTACCTGGACATCCTCCAGAACGAGAAGTTGAATTTTCCATTGATTTAATTCCTGGATCAAGGCCTATATCGAAGACCCCTTACAGAATGGCTACTGTAGAGTTAGTCGAACTAAATAAACAACTAGAGGAATTGAGTAATAAAGGATTTATTCACCCTAGTGTTTCTCCATGGGGAGCCCCTGTTCTTTTTGTTAAAAAGAAAGATGGATCTATGATGTTATATATCGACTACAGGGAGATCAATGCTATAACGATAAAGAACAAGTATCCCCTACCTCGTATTGATGATTTATTTGACCAACTACATGGAGATCAATACTTTTCAAAGATTGACCTTCGATCTGGATACCATCAGTTGTGTGTAAAGAAGGAAGACATTCCGAAGACAGCATTTCGAACCAGGTACGGGCATTACGAGTTTACTGTAATGCCTTTTGGATTGACTAATGCACCCTCTGTTTTCATGGATCTGATTAATAGGTTTTTCAAAGAGTATCTCGATGAATTTGTGGTGGTATTTATTGATGATATCTTGGTATAATCTAAAAGCTGCGAAGATCATGAAAATCACTTGCGCATTATCTTGAAGACTCTGAGAAGACATGAATTATATGGGAAGTTTAGCAAGTGCGAATTCTGGATTCAGGAGATTTCTTTTCTTGGCCATATTGTCTCTAAAGATGGAATCTCTATTGATCCTTCTAAGACCAAGGAAATCCAAGAATGGCGAGAACCTACGAGTATAACTGAGGTACGTAGTTTTATTGGTTTGGAAGGTTATTATCGATGTTTCGTCTAGAATTTTTCCCGATTGGCTAACCCATTAACGAAGATCACACGTAAAGGGGTTAAATTTGTTTGGACAAAAGAGTGTGAAGAATGTTTCGAAAACTGAAGAGAAGATTAGTCAATGATCCTATATTGACTCTACCATCGGGGAATGATGGGTTTGTTATTTATAGTGATGCATCGAAGAAAGGACTTGGTTGTGTCCTTATGCAGAATGATAGAGTTATTGCCTATGCATCACGACAGTTGAAAATTCATGAACAAAACTATCCTACTCAGGATCTCGAGTTAGCAGCTGTGGTATTTGCTTTGAAGATATGGAGGCACTACCTCTATGGTGAAAAATGTGAGATTTATACTGATCACAAGAGTTTGAAGTATATTTTCTCACAAAAAGAACTCAACATGAGGCAAAGGAGATGGCTTAAATTACTCAAGTATTATGATTGTAGGATACACTACCACCCGGGGAAAGCAAACAAGGTGGCAGATGCTTTGAGTAGAAAAGACCATGGAGTTTTGAACAATATGAGAATTGAAAGGGATCCAATTTTCATGGATCTAGTGAAGATGGACATGGGAATAACCAGGGAAGGCGAAACATCATTTCTTTTTCAAATTGTTGCCAAACCATCTTTAATAGAAAGGATTAAGAGTACTCAGACCGATGATGAAGAATTTAAAAAGATGATTAAAGCTGTGAATGATAGGAGATTGAGAGACTTTGTGTATGAAGATTGAATTTTGAAATTTGGGAAGAGACTTTGTGTTATCGATATACCTGATCTAAAAAGGGAATTGCTGGATGATGCTCATAGTTCCAATTTCTCTATACTCCCTGGGAGCACCAAAATGTATAGAGATTTGATGGAACATTTTTGGTGGGACAACATGAAGAGGGAGATTGCTGATTTTGTGTCAAGATATATGGTTTGTCAACAAGTGAAAGCTGGAAGGCAACAGCCTGGAGGAGTCATGCAACCTCTTCCCATACCAGAGTGGAAATGGGACAATATTACGATGGACTTTGTCATGGGGCTACCAAAGTCTCCTAGAAGGAACGATGCAATATGGGTTATTGTTGATCGTCTTACCAAGTCAGCACATTTTCTTGCTATAAGAGAAGATCTACCCCTGAAACGTCTAGAAAGACTATATATTAATGAAGTTGTGAGACATCATGGAGTACCCCTATCAATTGTTTCTGATCATGATCCCCGTTTTACTTCAAGATTCTGGAAAAGTCTTCAGAAATCCCTGGATACTGAACTTCATTTGAGCACTGCTTACCACCCTCAGACAGACGGACAATCAGAACGGACTATTCAAACCTTATAAGACATGTTGAGATCTTGCTCACATGACTTTCAGGGTATGTGGGATCAATATTTTCCTCTGGTAGAATTTTCCTATAACAATAGCTTCCATTCGAGTATTCAGATGGCACCATATGAAGCGTTATACGGAAAGAGATGTCGTACACCAACCTATTGGGATGACGTCGATGAAAGAAAACTTGTAGGTCCAGAAGTGGTGGAGGAAACGATGGAAAAGGTGAAGGTAATCCAAAATCACATCAGAGCAGCACAAAGTAGGAAGAAGAGCTATGCCGATAATCGAAGGAAGGATTTGGAATTTCAAGTCGGTGATCATGTTTTCCTGAAGGTATCTCCATGGAAGGGAGTCATATGTTTTGGTAAGAAAGGTAAATTGAGTCCCAGGTACATCAGACCCTTTGAAATTCTAGAACGAATTGGGGTTGTAGCTACCCATTGGCAATGCCGCCAAGTCTCTCTAAAGTTCACGATGTGTTCCACGTATCTCTGTTGAGGAAATACATGCCTGACCCAACGCATGTACTCACCTATGAGGAATTAGAACTGGAACCCGATCTGTCTTATTGTGAAGAGCCCGTCAGGATTCTTGATACGAGAGAACAAGTACTGAGAAACCGGACGACGCGTCTGGTAAAAGTTTTGTGGAGAAACCATAAGATGGAGGAGGCAACGTGGGAACCCAAGGAACTTATGATGAAGAACCACCTGAGTCTTTTCATGTGATAAGTATTCTAGAAATTTTGAGGATGAAATTATTTGAAGTAGGGGAGAATGTAACACCCCAAGCTTCTACGGTACGCTTCTCTTTGAATAATGTGATAGCGTGTGTTGTACGCAACACCGAGTTCTAACACACCATAACCAATCAAACTAGCCGTTATGAATAGTAATACCTACTTTTTGAAATTATATATATTTTATATTTCAAAATGGACTTCATTTTTGGATTCATAATATCGAATTTAGCCTAAGGTGAAATTTTGGTACATTTCGGATAACTTTCATATTTTGATGAATAGTGAAAATTACTAAATTTTAATTAAAAACAACTTATTTTATTCAAAATAATTAATAGTGATAAATTAAGAATTTGAGTGGTTTTAAAGTATATTTAGAATATATTTTTACCATTTAATATAATTTTGGTCATTGGACATAATTTTACAATTAAACCGAACATAAACAAGTGTCAATCTTTTGATAGTTATTATCTCTTAAAAACACGCTTTTTGTTTTGACAGCGGGAATTAATTTTAAATTAATTTCTGCCACTTCTGTGTTTTGAATTTAGAAAAATGGATTCCATATTTGGAATCAGGATGTTCAAATGTTGTAAATAGGTAACTTTTATTTTTAGACATTTTGAATAATTACTACGGTAAATATTTTATTTACCATGGTTAAGGGTAAATCCGGTAAATAAGGGTTAAAAATTAATATTATAATAATACTAAATTACCCTAAAACGTGTACTAGCCTTATTGGTTGATACATGTTCGACCATAGTCATCTTTTGGTCGATTTTGGGACCCCATGGTGCCACTTGTACGTGATAAGGACACTTTATTTTAATTAAGTTAAAATGAATACAAAAATGACACAAGCATATATCTTTTAGAAAAACAATTTTTACATAGGGTTATATATTTTGGATTTTAGATTATAAATATTCATTATAAATATAAAAATATTTCCTACATAGTGATAGTTTATTTATAATTTTTAGACATTAAATAATTTAATTTATTTATGACACAGTGATGATGAATTAATTACTATAATAGTGAAAAATTAAAATAATTGATATTATAAATACCCAAATAAATATAATATGAAACTTTTAATGAATTAAACTAATTTTCTGGGATGATATGATATATTAGGATTGATTTAATTGACTTTGTTAGAAGTAATCAATCTGTTATGAGTTTCACAAAAATCAACTATTGAATAGTGTCAAAATTGACATAAAAGAGTTCTTAAAACAAATATTATATTATTAATTGATATTAAATTCCTAAAAATATAAGGATCGGCCAAGAGACTTATATCATGATAGTTTCATCATTAATGGACCACTTGGGGGTCTCTTGGATATATATAGTATGTTTTTTAACCATATTATATAAAAATACAAAGAGACATTGTAAAAGTGAAACTAATTAACTTATAGTTAATACTTAAAGATAAGGTTAATATAAGTACCCAAACCTGTCTAAATTCTTTTGTTTGAGTTGTTTTCGACCCATCCCCACCTTAAAATTTATAAAATCAACTTTGGATCCATTAGAAACCGAATATGAATTTATTATAAACTAATATTTCTAGCTTTTCCAAAGGTGCCCCTCACCCCTCTTATAAAAGGGAACTCCTCATTCTCATTTTTGCACACCTTCAAAGCCTTTTGGTTCGGCCAAACTCGGCCCAAATACTCTCCCAACTTCCCTCAATACAACCTAGAGGTCTTAGTGTGATCAGAAATCCAACCTAAGGAGCCCTTTTGATCAAATCAAAAGGAAGAACCCAAAGAAGAGGTAATGTCTTCACCACCCCTTTTCAAGTTCCTTTCTTCTTCCACTTCTTCTTTCTTTGTTCTTACCATTCTAAAATAATAACTCTAGTATATCACATATACTATGATTTTATTATAAATATGGTAAAACCATATTCAATATTCTATCCACTCTTTGAATAACATGTCACCATACGTGCGTACGTACGGCTTACCATCTCCACGTCGTGGTGTAATTGTTATTCAATATATTATTATTTGGATGGGTATAATAATGATGTGTAACTCATGTAAATAATAAATATAACATGTTAATGATTCTGTATATATTATATACCATCCATTTATATATTATTTTAATATCAAAAGAATGATATTGTCGCTCGTGCGTACGTACGGACTACCGTCTCCACGAACGCGATGAGATTCATTCTCCATCGTATCCATTCAAGTATAATTATCATTTGATGATTTAAAAATGATGTTTAAGGACTTGATATCAATCTGGATGTGAATAAGATACAACAAACATGGCTTATGTAACAAAACATATAAAAGAAAATGAGTAATTTAACACCCAAAACGACGATAATTCTAAGATATTATTAACAAATCAATGTTAAAAGATCATATATGATATCATATTAATATATATGATTCTTGTATAATTTAATAACAATTATTTCACCATTATACAGGAGGTTAACCTACCCCAACCAAGGAAAAGTACAAGGTAAGGGTTATTTCACAATCTCTTCATTATCCGAGGTTGTTTATACGTAATAATCTACTGGGATTTCTTTATCATCCACATCCATGTTTCTTAGAAATGTATTTCAAAACATATTTATTATTTACAAGAATATGGGTTAAAGTCATTTATACCATTGTATGACTTTTTATAAGAGGTTTATAAAGGAATCTTTCCGTCTTTTTCAAAACAAGGTCCTTTTTAACCTTTTCGACAGAATTAAGGTAAGAATGTTTTTTTAACTTATACGGCGGGTGCGGCTATTTTCCGCCGTTATAAAATCTTCAAAGCTTCCCTTACAAGCTTATAAGAATATTTTCAAAGAAAATGTTTTATTTTATATGGATCTTAAACGATTTCAAAATAAAAGTAGATATTTCTTTAAAAAGAATTTTGATTTCATCTATGTCAACATCCTTTGATGGATTTTAAGATTATTTGAACTTGATTTATTATGATACAAAACTTCTATATTGTATTGAAGGTTTTGTGATATGTTTGACTATGGATGTGCTATTTTTATACCATTCATAGTTTATGGTGAAAGTATTGACATTTCGTATGCTAGTTTTAATACGAATGTTTATGTTATGTTTAAACTTTTCATATGGGAATGCATTGGACTTAATATGTGACGGGTGGAGCCCGCTATAGCTCCTCGATGCATCGGTAGGTCTCATGAGACAAACTAGTGTCTTGGCATAAGGCCTTGAAAAAATATTATTTTTAGTCTTGGCTCGAGGCCTTGGCTATGTGGTTATGATAGTCTGGCATTATGCATTCCATCATTATGAAAGTGGTTATTGATTTTTCATGTGATTATTCGATTAGTAGAATAACCATGTGAATAAGTAAATGGCATTATTTCATTTTATTTATGCCATACTATGTTAAAAGTTCAAGTTTAAAAGGCTTTTGATTTAGTTATACATTGCCTTAAATGTTTATTCTTATTTATGAAAGTTTCCGCTATATTGTTATCCTTACTGGTCATTTGAGCTCTCCTCTTTTCTATGTTTTATTTTTCCCAGGAAGTGAAGAAGTAAATTATGAATGACCTGCAGGGATATTATGTAGGGATATGAGTGTGGATTATGGAGACAATATGTTGTTGTAGTAGTTTTTCATTTTATGATGTCATGTAAGACTTATGAATATATCTACTATTTCCAAGACTAGTAAACCAATCGTTCTTTTGAGATTTGATCTTTCTTGTGATCATGCCAATGTTATGTAATAATGCACCGACTCTGGGAACTGGGGTCGGGGCGTTACAACTGCGCCTCCACGCCTGTGTCTGGTATGACAGCTGGTGCCGCATCTGGCTCTGCTGGTGGATCCACTGGTAGCCCATGACCTACCATCTCCAGAGTATAATCGCCACCACTCTCCTGGAGAACAACTCGCGGTCGTCTAGGCGTCATGACTCTACAAGGTCAAAAGAAGGCCTCAGATTCTAGATTATTAAGACTGAAAGCGATCGAAGCACAAAGGAACAAGAGGAAGAAGGCGTTTCAAAATTTCAAAAACAAGACTACACAGCATGTACAATGACTACACGACATGTACTTGACTTCCTTTCCCCTTCCCGGGTCTTTATACATGTCTAAGCCACACGGCTTCTGCTCAACAAAACTACACGGTGTGTATAATATCTACACGGCGTGTACGGTGTTATTTTCCAACTGCCCGTGTCATCAATAACACGGCTGACTACTCGGCTTAACACTACACGGCGTGTTACACCCGTACACGGCATGTACACCGTCCCGTTTCCCAGCCACACGGCTAAGTCCACACGGTCTATCCTCGGACAAGACTACAAGGTGTGTCCCATAGGTACACGGTGTGTTCAAGGATAGGTGACACCGACCCGTGTTGTTAGTTACACGGCCTAGTCCCCAGGTCACACCACACGGCGTGTGCATCATTGACATGACATGTTCTGTGAAGGCATTTACCGACCAGTATTGTTAGTTACACGGCCGGACTCCAGGCCAACACTACATGGTGTGAACAGACCTACACGGCGTGTTTTACCCAAGCCCTTCCCTTCCCCGTGTCGCCGCCCACACGGTTTGTGACACGGGAAGAGACTACACGGCGTGTACTCGGGGTACACGGCGTGTACTCAAAGGTTCATTTTTCTTCCCAAAAAAAAGAACACACACGGCATGTATGTGGTCCTACACGGCGTGTATTCTGGGTTTTTCGGACAGTATGCCTCAGAAACATCCCCAGAACCCAGAAAATACTAAAAACAACACCTAAGTGTCAAATTCTGACCCGTGGGAGCCCATACTCACCACGAATCAATTTTTGACATCTTATCTGTGTTATAACCAATAAAAGTCAACGATCCACCAAATTCCGGTCAATGGGGGCCCATACACCCCAAAATCCAAAGATTGGTGTCCATCCTATAAACAGGCTCAACCAAACAGGCATGTATTTATCAAGCATCTATCACAACAACATTATTTCTTAGCACATAAACTATCACAACAGCATGCAAATTCTAATGCACCTACATGGCAAAGAAACTGTGCATGACATGTGATTTCTAGCATGTGCCTATATGATGCATGAGACGACATACACTCATCTCATCGGGTTGAAACTAAATAGCACCCACAGATAAAATATAAATAGCACAATCCAAGTGCGTCACCCAACGATGAAAACATATCAATCATAAAATTGCAAAATCAAAATAATAAAAAATACGAGGCAGACTATATTTTCCCTATAAACGAGTTAGCTATGCCTGGGCACATCTTATTACCAACTATCGTTCTGTCCTCTCCCTGACTACGACTCCAAATAGTAAGTCAAATAAAAGAATCCCCTTTGATACCACTTTGTAACATCTCCGTCCTGGGTGCCATGCAACGGGTGCCTCGAGCTCGGTTCGCCAGAAGACCTCAAGCGCATTTCACCAAATGCTAGAGGTTTCCGACTTGTAGTGAGGGCCCAAGACTGATAGTGGGGAAACTATGCCCTCATTTTTCAAAGTGTAGCGCAGCGGAATACCAAAATTAACATACAACAAACAGAGGAAGCAGTAAACATACACAACTGATATAACTACAGCAGTGGATACAACCAACAGTATATAAGTAATGATGCTACATGTTTCAAGTTGTAAGAAAACAGCCAGAACATGTTATACATCAATACAGTACAGCAGAAAACAGAGTACATCAAAACAAGAAAAACTGCTGGCAGCAGCATGGCAAGCCTAGGCTCGGTCCCACGACCTCCTACTTCTCAACAACAGTCAAGTACCTATATAGGGAATTTTTCCCCTATCTACACCTGCAACAACGTAATCTGTTTGGGCCGAAAAGCGTGACCCAAACAGGGTGTGATAAATATATCTCAGTAGGCACCCACCAGAGGCCTCTGCCCAACTTCGTGTAAGCATTCAACAATAGTTTGTAGTAGTAAAATGAAATAAAGTAAGAAGTAGTAAAAATTAACTAATTACCAGTTATATTTCCATTTTATTATCCATTTAATCAATTTAAATATTATAAACCACCATAGTTCATTTCTATGTAAAAAGTCCACGTCCTTAGAAAAACAAAACCTTACCCTCAGGTAAGCAGAATTCAACCCGTAGGTATAGCCCTCAGGTGTAACAGAAATTTCCCTTAGGCGTAGGAAGTGTTTCCCTCAGGCACATATGGCAAGCCCTCAAGAACGAACGGTTTCCCTCAGGCGGAAATAACTATAGCCCTCGGGCTAAATAGTGTAGTTCCCTCAGGATAATCACAACAACGCCCTCAGGCTAAATAAAAAAATGCCCCCAGGCTAAATAGGTAACCGGGTCATGCCCAACAGGTAAAAAAGTAGTAACAAGCAACTCCTCTCAAGGAAATTCTATAATTACTACTTTGAAGGCATACCCTCAGGTATGCTGGCCAAACGGCTAAACAGAGAAACACACCCCGGGGGTGGTTCCAGATCCAAGAAATGATCCCAACCAGAATTTTATAATCACAATTAAATACCTAATCAATTATAGGTATTAAATGTAGCAACGACCTCATCCACATGACACCCCAACATGGGTTCATGGCACAAAAATGCAAAAAACACACAGCAGTTAGAAAACTAAACAGAAAGCCACCTACGTTATACATCAACGAGCGTTATACTCGAACACCGATTCCTGAAACGCCCAAGAACGACGTAGATCTAACGAAGAAAAAAAAGAAAACAAACGTAAATAACATAAGTTAAGAGAAGAATTGGTAAGAACGGTACCAAGAGAGGAGAGGTCATACCCGTACGGTTCCAACGAGATCGTCTAAAGATGAATTGGATTCCAGAAGAACGCCTAGTGGATCTTCCAAGATCCAGCCTCCTCCTTTGGCTCCAAAATGGCTCAAATGCCTCCTCTGCCAAATGAGGAGGCTACTGCCTGTTTTAATCCGAAAAAACAAAGTACATGGCGTGTACTTTTGAGTACACGGCGTGTAATTCTTTCATTTAACTGCTCATTGTGCGACACATGTACACTGTTCATCAGTTAACATGAGTACACGACATGTACTCTCGAGTACACGACGTGTACTGTCACCCAGCTGGCGGCGACGCCACCACCTTACTGTTCAAGCCTGCCGACTAACTACACGGTGTGTAAGGCACTACTACACGTTGTGTAGTGGATCCTACACCCTTCATCACCGACATGGATACACGCCCCGTTTACTCATCCCAACACGGCCAAAAGTACACGGCGTGTGGATAAAGTACATGGCGTGTAGTTCCAAAATTCATGATTTTTCCCCATTTTCCATATTTTCTCAAAAACACTTAAGGAAAAGGAAAAGAAGAAGCCCGTACCTCTAAAATAAGAACTGGGTTCTTACAAATAATAAAATAAATGAGAATATCTATGACATAGGTTTTGTTTTAGATGTTCATCAAATCAAATAATAACTCAAATTTATCAATGATATTAGTCCATCATAAGGAAAATTTAAATGTAAATAAATTCATTGACTATCATAATAATTTAATATTTTTTAATCAAACATGGAAAGGAATTATACGATTTAAATAAAAAAATTTAATAAGAATGTACTCCCTATATACCTCATACTCTGATGGATTGTTATACTAATAATAAGAATATTCTTTTATTATGTCAGGATTGTAGTTAAGTAATATGAATACCAAAAATCATATGTTACATGAATCTATAATGGAATCCAACATGATTAAATACAAAAAATAAAACTATCAATAGAAATCAATAATTTAATAATGTAATATAAAAAATCAATTTTAATGTTCATTGTATCTAAAATAACTATAGTTTGTACATACATTCTCCAAAAAGTGGGAACATAAATAACATTAACAGCTATGGGCTCTCTCTAATGAAATATATTTCCATTGAAATGGTTTTTAAATTGTTAATAAAATCGTTGAATCAGATCATTATTAACTTTCATGTGGATAATATTTATTATACCCTTAGTGAGCTTCTAAAAATGTTGATAATAATGGAACAAAACAAGAAGAGGTCATTCCCTATCGTGATTATGAGTTTGTTAAAGGGTAAATTGAAGGCAAATAAGAAGAAAAAATAGAAATTTAAAATCTTTAATCTATATAAAAAACATAAAAATTTATAATTTGAAGGGAAATCCATTTTTTTAAAATAAACATTTCATTGGAAAATGAATTTTCTTTTAGAGTTGAAGATACATTAGAAAAAAATTAGTGATGATTTAACCACATTAGGTATTTTTGTTATAAAAATAATCTTCATAAACTATGAATCATTGGTATTGAATACCAAATGTGCATCATATATTTGTAGATATGTGAAAATAATTATATATAGGGGATGTTTTTTAGTGTCCTATATTTTTGTAATAAATCCCTTTAGTTATATTATATAATATTAATTATGTAATTTGTGTGGATAGTTACTTTTTAAGGAAACTGTGGGTCTTCAAAAAATATTTAGTCATATAAATATATTTTTACTAAATATAAAACCTCTTTAGATATTTTTATCCAAATTCAAACATCATAGTAATTTTTTTAATGAGAGGGTTTTCTAGGAGATGTACTATTTCTTTAATTTCAGTACAGGCACAAACTAGGAATTTGTTGACTAATATTTCAAAAAATATTTTCATTGATCCCAATCCTTATCCCTCCATATAATTATTATAGTTAAAAATTCTATTAGGTTGGAATTATTTTATAATTCATCCCCTATAATAGTTTTAACACTATTCATTATGTTTTGTAAGGTATTGGAGGAGTAATCTAAAACGTAACACAAATGATGTTTTTTATCAAGGATTGAGTATTGATGATTCACTAATGATGTTGGGATTTATTTCATAATCCCTCACTATGTTATTTGATATAATTTATTTATAAAAATTCAGTTTTTACGTTTTTCTCATTGTGATTGTTATTGATGTTTCATTATTGTGTTTGTTTCATATAATAATCCCTAGTAATTACAAATTCCACATTCTTTAACATATTAATTTGATATTTCTATATTTTTTTGAAACAAATTTATTATGTGAATTATGCTAAAAAATGTTCAATAATATAATGAAAATTCATTAATGAGTTCTTTTAAATTGATTTCACTTTTATTTATTAATTTATTTAATGATATTTTGATGTTATTATTATTTATTAGTTTATTATAACATGAAATGAATATTGAGGGGAAGAAAATATCAAATCATCATAAAATAAATTCAATTATTTTTTTTGAATTTTTTTATTTCATTAACATTTTTATTTATTTTTAATTCTGAATCATTATCAAAATATTCATTCTTCTATAATTAATGAACATGATGGTTGTGGAGAAATTTTTTGAAATAAAACATTTTCCCCTAATCTTTAGTTTCACCCTTATTGATATAAATGTTCAACGATAACTTTATTGATGTATAATAATATGATCAATGAAGATAGAAATAAGAAAAAAAATTAATGGGAGTGCTTATGGGTTGGTATAGAGCATCATTGAGTGGTAGGTGTCCATAAAGGTTCACATGGGGAAACTATAGAGTGAATTGAGTCTAGAGGGGAAAATGAAATCCATCAATGAAGGATATGGTGATTTCCATGATGGATAATTATTATGGTGCATGAAATAATTGAATTATGAAATTATTTTTCCGCGAGGTGTAAGGGTGACTCATGTGGTGGCGGGTTTGGATGATAGATGTGATGTTTTCATAGTTTTCCAAATATGTAAAAATAGTGAAAGGAATCATGGATGGCTAATGATTTTTTATTTGAATAAACTTAACAATTATATGATGTTTATTATTTGAAACACATCTTTTGTACCCTAATTCCATTTTAAGAAACATTTTTCAAGGAAGATAAATACCACATGGAATGTAAATTTGGGGTACATGTTGTACCTGCAGTTCAGTGTGGGAAATAGAGTGTATGTGCGGAGATAAATACCCGAAGATATGTTATCATGAGTCATTATACATATATAGAGTTCTATAATACTTGATATATACCCAATAGCACCGTATATCCCCTCAAGGAATGACATATATAGACTAATAGATGAAACATCATTTAATTTGGTGTAACTATATAAATTATTTTGGAAATATATTTTAGGATAGATCATTTGACCCATATGTATCATATCCAACATAAGGAAACCATGTAGATTGACTTCAGATGATTGGAAACCCATGGTACACAATGTTCTATTACTCAATGCTTACGATCATTTTATATAGGAGTATATTCCATGCACAGAGTGTTCTATAGTGTTCTTCATAACTTATCAACTAGGTTTGGATATTTATATATTATAGTTGATCATTCAAAGAATTTTCCATATAAAAAATGATGGTTTTTATCTATTCTTATTTGGGAAAAATTTCTCTATAATTATGGTCAGTTTGCCTTCCCAATCATTACGGAGATGAATAAATGGTGTGGGCGAGATGTTTAGAGTATCCAAGAGGCCTATAACCCCCATAGATAGACATTTATACTAGGTTGTATATTGTGCATACATGTAGTTGATTTGGTAATCCCCATTCATTATATGGTGTAGGTTTTTTACTTATAGTGTAGGTATCCTCTTCGAACAATACGTATTTCATATGATGAGTCACGAGTCCCCAAAATTTATTATAACCCCTTTGATTGAATTTAAAATTAGCAATGAAGTGATGGTCCGTAAATACAATTAACGATATATAATGTGGAAGTTGTGTTTTTTGAGAGTCTTTGGATTGGTGATGTTATGAGTATTCTAGGTCTCCTTTGGTACATTAATTCTAGAAATCATAATAATCAATATTATGGTTCTCCATTTCTACAGTTGATCATTATTAGTAAATAATAAATGAATTTTTCTACTATTTTGTTTTGACATTATTTCAACTCTTCATTGTGATTTTGAGGAATCATACTATGTGTATTTATATTCCCCATCCTATGGTTATTGTAACCACACATGTTGGATTTATCGAAAAGATGCAATATTCAGAGTTTATTTTTATAGATATAGTAATAGTGGATCTAGAGATTATTGGAGCTCAGTTATTTTTTTCTGCTATTGCTACCCAAGTTAGTGTCGATGTGAAATAGAATTATCCTTTCCTAGTTATTCAAATTTTTTTATTATATGAATTTTTACCCAATATTTTTCCTTAATATATATATTTTTACATATCTAGAGTGTTTATGTTGTATCAAATAAATGTTGTATAAAAATTAGTCATATTATTTTTTCTCACAATATATTTTTATAGTGAAAATTGATTGTATTAAAATTAAATACAATATGGACTACCATGTGAGTGATATGCCTTTTTAGTTCTAGTTGATAGACCATAGCCTATTATAGGCATTTTTCTAGTTGCACTCATTTATTAATACCAAAATATGTAAGACCCTAATGGTCAAGTTATATCAATGTATTATCAATATAGTATGATTATTAGGTATATATGCTAAATATTGTGGTCTTGTGGGATTGTTTTAAAAAACATAGGCTAAAAGTTTCAGGGGTTTTTTGTTTAGTTAATGGAGAAGGTAACCCAAAATAAGAATGTATAGTTGATGTATCATTTTGGCTATGAGTCTAATAATTTATTTATTGAATCAAGAAAACAAAGAATTATTTGTGGGGTATAAAATATATGGTACATACCATATATGACATGAAAATCTATATATTTAATTCATGGATTATTTTAATAATATCAACCCAATGTTTATTAATAATCATATTCTCATCTTATAATATACAATATTACACCTTATAGATTGAAATATTAATTAAAAATACATGGTCATAATTTGTATGTTCCAGTTTTTCAGCCACTAGTCATTGACTAGTTGAGGAATGATACATCTTTGTATAGACAAAATTGGGATCTGTTTCTACCCCATGAAAAGTGGGAATATTCCCAATTCATTATGATGAGAGAATACTAATTGATGGGTTAACTAATTATCCCAGTTGATGAGGATGATACAACCCATAATGTCAGTATTCATTACATGTTTTAGAAGTAGAGGGATACATAATCTTTTTGTTTTCCAAATCATTAGGCAACATAGGATTTTCTTGATTTAATGACTGAAGATTTTTTTGTCTCAACACTTTTCAATAAATTGATGGTTCTTTATGTATCTAATATTTATGGTGAAACTAATTTTTGGAGAATGTTGATCATTGAATTTCAAGATAATATTCATCTACCTTGGTTATAGTTTGAGTGGTTTCTTTGGGGGGAGTATGATCAAACAATACTTAGGAACGTAAAAGTATAGGAGATGTTGGAGATTCCTGAGAGAAACAATATTGTATTATAGTATAATTAAAGGTTCACAACCCTTATGGGGTAATCACAATACATGAATCATAATGTTCTTATTTATCCTAAAATATTCAAGTGAAGTATTTACAAGGATATTTAGGATAAGAACTTGACATTGTGAATTCAATACTATTCTAGAGTTATGTAGTATGATTTGATGATTAACATTTTTCTAGTAGAGTAGCATCTCATATCCAAATATGAATTCTGTTATTCTAGGAAAAATTCATCCTTGATAACTAGTTAGTATCACCTGATGAGGTTAGGCTATAAAAGGTAGAAAAATAATCAATATAGGTATAGGGTACCGGTTGTGGAGGGAACCCATATGGGGTCCCACCACACATGAGATAGAGCGGGCTATCCCAAAATGGAGGAGGGAACCCCCCTTTAGTTGGGACACTAGGTAGGCAATAGAGGATAACTATGTTAACAAAGTGGTTATACCACCTCAATTGATGTATAAAAGATATATTGTTCCTCCCCAGTGTGGTAATTGTGTCCCTCTCATAAAAAGATATTACAGAGGAGCTATTGGTGTATGATAAGATAGTTATGGTTCACAGATTAATACAAATATATATACACTACCACTAAGTATTCCATATCATGAACAAAAAACTCGTTTGTCACAGAAGAGGACTAATACAAGTGATTATTGGGTTTTATTGGATTTTTTATAATATAGTTTAATGTATTTTTTATTTTTTATCAGTATTATCACTCAATATCATTAACACTACAGGGACATATTATTTTCTTACTATATCATTTGTTTATGATTTAGTGATTCTAGTAGATCTCTAATACCGAGCACTTCGACTAAAGACTCATATGTGTAGAAAGCACCCTCCCAATAAGGTTTTCCATCAATTTGAGACTATTATTAAAAAAAAATTAATCTAGAATTATATTGTGGTAGATATGAGGCCCAATAATTTCATCCTTATCATGGCCTGGATATAAATTGTCTATGATTAGTTGGATTTCTTATTATTCTCAGTTCATATGTTGGTATGAAGATGAGTTAAAATTCTTCTTAATTGGTGATTTTAAACCACAAAATAATATATGGAGATAAATATTCTTTTATGATTTTATCCAATCAGTCATCTAATTGAAATGCTATCTTGGGGAAAATTTTATGCCCTAAAGGGGTAGTTGTTATATAGTTGGGGAGTAGTATAAATATATTTTTTGAAATAAGTCTTAGGGTATCTCCATTTTTAGATATGAAATTTAGAATTGATTTGTACTTAAATTCTATTTATTCATTCCTATTATCTAAAATACCAAATTGGGATTAGTGTTCTAAAGGTGTAATTATAGATTCTTTTAGGAAATGGTATTATTATACCATGTGTGTCCATTTATGAAACTTAATTTTTGTACACTAATAATTTGGGTGTTGTCTTGATTATTTTTATTGATTATCATTTCATTAATCTTGTGATAATAAAGACTAAATACTATCCTACAAAGAATAATAATATAATTATCTTAATGATAGGATAAATGTGTTATCAAACATCAATTGTTGTATTGGAAAATTATAACTCTCTGTTTGATAGGAGGAAAACATGAATATGGTCCTAATATACTCTTATAAAGAATATAATTTATTATTGATTCTATTTAGATTAATGGGAACCCCTACTGTTTTCCTGGGACTCATAAAACCATATTTTCTAGAAATCCATAGATTAGTTCATTGTGGTTTTTATTGATGACATCATCATCAATTCATGGATAATGGATGAGCATCCTAATCATTTTTGAATCATCATTGACTCACTCCTTGAGCTTCAACTCTATATAATGATATCAAAACGCAATTTATCAATTCAAGATGTTTATTTTATTATTTATCTGATGTCAAAAGGTGGAGTTGAAATTGAACTCATTATTATTAAGGTAGTGAATTCTTGGGAGCTATACAAAAAAGTGTTTGAGGTACATAGGTTCCTTGAGTGGGTTGTATATTTGTAGAGATTCATGGATATAATCACTAAAACTTCTACATTTTAACCACATTTACCTTAAATGGGAAATTATTAATCCAATATGATGATTTTTTAAATCTTTTAAGGATCTATTGTAGTCATTAATATTTTATCAAATTTTATAACCTCTATTGGAAGGAGTTGTGTATATGGTGCTCCATAACATATACACGTCTACGAGTGGTTTTTTGTTGATATCGAGGTGTTCCATGATATCGTATAGGTCTCTATAACTATGTTCACATGAGAATAATTATATGACCATAAACATGTAATTTGAAGAAGTAGTATTTTCCTTAATGTCATAGAGACAATATCATTTCAGCGAGGGGTTATTTTTCAAGAAGGATTAAAATATTCTAATGTAAATATTTTTACAATGTGGTTTCACCATGATTCATAAATTTAGCATGGATTTCGTGAATTATTATAAATTTAAAATAGTCTATACTCTATGTAAGGGTAATTTGGTGGCTCCATCCCTTAGTGGGAAGTCCTTACCACATCTAGTGAAAGGAAAATATGAGTAGTTAGATTCAATTTGATTATTATTCATAGATTAATAAGGACATTATTACCATTTAATAATGGGTTATTCTCTCAAACATATAAAATATTTGAGGGAGGCCCAAAAAATATTGATTATGGGATTTTTCATGGCCAAATATTCCTAATAGTTTCACCTGATTTCTTCTTGGATTGTAGATAGCACACAATCTTATTCCTAGGGAATAAAATTGATTTAAATAATAAAAGTGAGTATGTATTGTTGTAGTTTTTCACATACCCATTAGTGGTGAAGTCTTGAGTGATGAAGATCAACTAGGATTATATTAAAAAAATCAAATATAGGAATAATGAAAAATATTGTCAAATTTGTGTCATGTTACGACACCTATTTGTCGGTTAAAGACAAGAACCAGGTTATCCCTAGTTATATCAAACATTTTGAGGCTTAGAGAGGAAGTTGGATAGTTTTTTGATGAATTTTATAGCTATAATTCCCAGAACATTTATGGTTCATGATTCTATCTGGGTGACCATTAATTAGTAGTTTGAGTTACCTCATTTCCTTCCCATTCAGGAGTTGATTTTGGTGGAGATATTTAGATACCAATAAATGGATAAGATTTTACAATATAATGGTGAATCCTTGATCACTGTATCCTAAAATGACACTTGATTCGTTTCCAATTTTAATAGGTGTTTATGGTAAAATATTTAGACACAATTGAGTTTGACTGTGACATTTCAACCCCAGAAAGATTGTTAGATTGGGAAAACCATTAACGTTTTCAAGAAATTGTTATAGGATTGTGTACTATATTTCAAAAATAATTGGGTTGATTACATACCACTATTATTGTTTTATAAAAACATAAATATCACTCCACTATAAATATAATGGCTTTTGATACAATGTTTTCAAGTCCCCGATGGTCACCCAATTACTAGATAGTGAATAGGCATTCCTCCCATATGGGGAATGAGAGAGTTTTGTAAAGGAAAAAGACTGTAAATGATATATTGTAGCATATTATGATATAAAAAATCAATCCAAAAGTAAAATATTGATAGTATATGATGAGAATTTGAGTTTGAATATGGATATCACATGTTTCTAAAGGTCCCACCTAAACATAGATTCAAGATATTGAGTAGGGGATGCAAGCTATCCTTGAGGTTCATTAGACTGCCAATTTTTTTTATAGTTTAATTAAGGAAATATTAGAACCAAAAATTTTATGATATATTTATCTATAAATAAATTGTATGGTTTTCATACCTTTCATTACATACAACACTAAGTATAAGCAAATGAAATTATATTATTGAATCATTATTACTAAATTTGATTGTAATTGTAAAGTAGTTTGATTGGTAATTAAGAATAAGAGAAATTAAATAATTAAAAGTATGTATGATTTTTTTAATTTAAATGTTTTTATTAGTTCCTTGGAAGTATGTACTATTTTTTTAATGTTAAATATAATATAATTTTTTTGTTAAAAGGCTTATTTTTAATGCATTTTGGTCTATATATATTGTTTCTTGATCATGAATGAAAATGAATTTTGATAAAATATATTTGTATTAAATTTGAAAAGGTGAATTTTAATTAATAAGATTATCTGCAATAAGTCATAAATGAATATAAAAAACATTTGAAAAAAAATAGAGTGATATTGTTTTAAAAAAAACTGTTTTTATTAAGTGAAATATATTTTATCGAAATAAATTGAATTAATTGGTATTAATGAATCATTTTATTGAATTTTTTATATAATCTAGGTAATAATTTATATTAAAATTTATGTTATGGTTTTTACATTAGAATTAATAAAATTAAATTCACTATACATTTAAAAATGCATTTTTTGGTAACCATATTTCATTGTGTTTTCACAATTATTTTAAAATTAATTATTACCACGTATACGAATTTTATTTTTTAAAATTCATTCAATATTCTGAAATATCATAATCATTATTATTTTAAAATAACAACTTAATAAATTGTCATAAATGAATAGTATCCATGGAAAAAACCATGTTATTGTGATAAGGGTTTAAAAGGTCAAAATTGATTAATGTTTGGGTAATGCTTTATAGTATCAAAACAGATATAAATTAATTGTAAAATATTATTTTAAATTTATTTTATACTTATTATCATAAATTTCTTGGTAATTTTTATCCACATTCCCATGAGAGTGACTTTATTGTATTTTAATATTATAAATAATTATAACTATGTCACTTCCCTCAAATAAAAAAGTTAATATTCTATCCTCTCTTATAAAACCCACATGTGAAATTTAGATTGATAAATATATATCCATATATTATCCCAATGTATTTATCCCTGGATTTATCGTGTTGTCCATTTCAAAATACCATCCAAAGTATCCTGAAGGTTATTTTCAATGGAGGATACCTCAAGAAGAGGTATGTGTTATTACTGATCTATTACATGTTTATTTGTTTATAAACCACCTCTAAATATTTAAAAAACATCCTAAAATTATATCACTAGTTTATTTAATATAATTATGTGTCATTATATTAATTTTATATCAATTTTTTAATCTCCGTCCAATCCATTTAAAAATGATAACATCACTCGTGCGTATGGGTGGACTACCACCTCAACGATGAAATGTGATTAATTTTAAATTTCCTATTTCCATGGACAGTAAAAGGGTAGATTTAATGATAAAATATGATAATAATGATATAATTATGTTTTTAAAAAGGTGAATTATAATTCACCTTTCTTCTATTTCACCCAACAAAAAGTGAAAATATCACTTGTGCATACGTACCATGTGTCATCTCAACAATGTTATGTAATTAATTTTTCATTGAGGATTTATATAAATTGTTAAAATAGGGTATATAATGCATAAATATAATAAATATGAAATTATTTTTATTTTTCATATGATTTGACCATGAAAAAGGTGAAAGGACTAAATCTGTTTAACCAAAACATGCAAGGAAAAAAGAAATGTTTTAAAATAAATAATAAATTTAATAATTAATTGATAAGAAATTCGTATTTGAAAATTTTAAGGGAATTATAGCACCCTAAACCGATATCCACATCAATGTTCCACAATATTGTGGGCCACATTTTCCTCAAGTGCGCCTCACCGTATTCCAAAGTCTATTAACAAAAAGTGAGGGTCTATGGTGACATAGTGAGTTGAGTATACCCTCACAATCAAAGTGTAATACAGTGGGGTAACCAAAATAATAAATAGAAAACTAATAAAACATAACTAAGTAGAAAAAGATAAATCCATATGATGGAAATAATATTTCAATCCAAAAGGTAATATCATATAAAAATTATGTATCTATGGTATGTATAGAAAATGATGGGAAATACATTGAACCAGACAACCAACACAATACTTGTATCATAATACCAAAAATAACAAAAAGAACTTTCTCTATATAGTATCTTGAGACTAGCTTGGTATTGAACTCCCTAGAATCTAAGATTAATAATTCATTTATTGGAAATTAGTTTCATTCCCTGATCCCTACCTGTAACCATGAAATCTATCCGGGTACCCAATGGTGTCCCAAATAGGGTGTGAGATAACACTCGGTATGCCACTACTAATGATGTCTATAATAAGTTTAGTAACTGTAATATAAATATAAATAGTGTGAAATATGTAATATATATAACAATGAATAAATATTTTTGATAATATACATCCAACAAGGCTAACTATGAACTAGAATTCGTAAACATAGGCCATCTGTAAAGAAAAAATAACCACGTGTCATACTATCTAGCCAACGAGGCTCACTATGAACTAGAATCTGTAAACATGAGATAACCATAAAGAAAAAATAAGTTGGTGTGATACTATCCAATATAATAATTATAATCCTATAACCACACAAAGGCTACCTATAAAGCATTATAAAAATATATTGTATCATATGCTGAGCAATCCAGTATTAAACCCAATGGGCTGGCTCCAATGTATAAAGACAATGGCACCCTCATCAGCCCATGATGTGTATTCAAGATTCTGACTCCAAGGTATTGATCAAATGTATTAATATAATGGAATCATCATGGTATCATGAATTCATGGTCTGGAACTAAGGTATACATTTCCATGTCATCCCCTCAATTTGATAGAGAATCTCCATAGATACTTGACAATGACTTAGGTGGATCCCAAGGAGTGTTTATACAGACCATGTCCAATGTGGTCCAAAAATTCCATATCCAAGGAGTAGAAATGTACACAGAAACCAATGCTAGACCTAACAACCTGAATCATTGGAATATAAATGTCCCTATAATCCAAATAAATCTGGTTTCATACCAACATGGCCTACATTCATGGAATTATAATTTCCTTGGCATCAAAATCATTTAACAAGTCATTAAACAATTTATAACCCATTTCAAAATGATACGTAGTCCATGAGTTCATACAACTGATTCCACTATTTCTTTATGAGAATTTATCCATTTCAATTATCATATAACCACTTGAAAATGAGACAGAAACCCTCTTATAATGATTCATTAAATTAAAAAGGCTCCCAATAGGATGGAGAGTTGATACACAACCAACATCAGTGTCATAACATATGAATGATTCAGTTACACACTTATCAAGTGGTACATGTTGTGGTTTACACCCATTAATCATCACATGGTAATAAGTGTGAATCTAACCATGGTTCAAAAAATTTAATCAAGAAATATATATAATTTTAGGAGTAACACCAGAAGTATCAATATATTTCACAATTAAAAAAGGGTATAAAAAAATAGAACATAAGGAAAAAAGGTATAGACAACCCACTATATAGCATTGTTAGAACACAGATCTAGTATCAATACCTAACTTGAACCCGATTCAATGAAAATTTATGAATGATCGAATACTATAGAAATAGTGCATATTTTATGACACAAAAATAACTACATTGATACGAAGAGAAATTATTAAAGGCACAAGATGAATGTGCAACTCATATTGATGGATATAATGAGATTAAGTGATCATGAATCAAACATCATATGGAGGAATTGGATCAATTCCTATATTTAGAATTAAATAATTCTTTAAATAGAAGAATAATCCTCTAGTGAAATGAAATAGGAAAAGGGGATTTTACATTTTAATTCATTAAGAATAAAATGGTCATTTTACTTAGAAACATTGGGTCACATGGATATCCAAACTATGTGCCAAACCTATTCCCCTCGCTATCCAAAAACCACCCTATTATGGTTCAGCTACATGGTTTGGGAAACCTTTCATAAAATATGTTCTTTCCTCAACTCAAAATTATTGGTGGGACATAATGGAATTAGTCCAAGGTCGTACAGTTTTAGAAAACCATGTTTCCTCTCCTATGATTTAATTTTTCCCATATAGTTTCCTCAAACCATGTGTTCTAGGTCTCATAGTTGATTCAAACCATGCATCCCAACTATTTTCTCTAAAAACCACTCCATCGGGATACAAACAATCCATTAAAACCCTTAAAACTACAATAAACTCATTATGAATTCAAATGAAGTAAAAACCAAAGGGTTAAGATAAAATTTAAAATATCCCTACCTCATTGAAAACCCAGTATATTACTATATTCCCCCTATAAAGAAATCCATACCTCAATTTCCCTTCAACGTGTGGTCAATCATCATTTAAGAATAACCCTGGCCACTGAACACGCATGTGGGACTTCAACACCCAAGTATCATATTTTATACCCCATGCGTCTATAGAACCCACACTAGAGGAATTGATAGGCCTTGAATAGCCTTTATGATCTGATCAATAATAAGTATAGGAAGCCCATTGAAGGATGTGTGGACATAGAAATCAACCTCATATGGGTATACAGTATGAGATGGTTTTGAATGATAATGATAGAGCTTAGATACATATAATTCATCATTAATGGATTAATACCACTGAGGTAAATTAAATTGATAGGTTATTAACCTATCCATCTCCAAAATATCGAATATCCTAAAATATTGATGTTAATGAATACTCTCTATCAGAATCCATTTATGGTATATCCTCAGGGAGACACATAAAATACCTAATCCTTTACATAAATCTATAGAGTTTATCAATGAAGTTCATCAAATGAATTCAATTTAGACTTTAGAGTAGTCATCTTTCATTAGATTTAATGGATCTTTTCGAAAGTCTCCCACACAAGGCGTTGTCTGAGAAGCACTACCTCTCCTACCTCTAACCAACACAAGAGTGATCAGAATGTCCTACTATATAAAGACCCATAAGGTGAAATATGTATAGTTTCACAATAGATATTATTGTCGGATAACATAACATGAGGTTTATACCTCTCCAAAGAACCCCTAAAATCGTGTATACATTCTATATACATCTCTTTTAAAACCTGTATAGTGTGATCTTACAATCCATCAGTCTAAGGGTGTTATGTATTACTAAGATAAACCTATTTACCCATCTCCCTATGTAATCCATTACAAAACCATGATTTAATTTTACAATACCTATACCAAAAAAGTATGAGGAACCCCACGAAGGCTCACAATCTCATGGATATAATGTCTCCCAAACATATCTATTGGGAAACTATCCGTAATCAGTAGGAAATGGGAGAACTTCATGAGACATCCAACAAATAACCATAAAAAATTACTATATTGAGGAATATTTGGAAATTACATAATGAAATCTATCATAACATTATCCAATTTCCACTTGAAAATAGACAACTCCTATAAAATTATAGAAACTCACTTGAGTTCTTCCATGACCAGCTGATAGGTGGAACGCCTCATGAAAAAACCAACATCCTTTCACTTCATTACTGGAAACAAATAATTTCATCATAAATTCATATACATCATGGTCATGTTGGGATGTTCATCCAAATATGAGGTATGTATCTTTCACATCGTCTCATAATGTATATTTATAGAACACAAACACGACCATGGATGCAAATAAATTTATCTTATCCAATGGTCCAACTAGGAGGTACTTCCTCACCTACTTTTCCCATTCATAGGAATTGTACCTCATAATCTCACAACTATCTCATCCTCAACCTATACATAAGAGTGTAATTCACTTGAAAATATGATATGAATGTCTTTAAATGACTATCCTTTAACACCATGTGCATATTCGAAAAGAAGTTCACAAGAATCCTCTCACTAATAGCATTATGAATATACTATATATGAGTCTAAAGGCATAGTTTATTGGAAAATAAATTTCCCTTTTCTAGTTTATTGTAAATCATGATGTCAAATGATTATTAGCAACAAAACCACCATTATTTCCTATGATTCAAGTCACCGTGCATAAATAAGTACTTGAGGTTTTTTTGGTCCATTTAACCCATAAAATGTTATCCAAATAAATAATTCCCCCAATAGTGATCGAATAGATTGAAATTAATAAATTTATATTTTGTTTTAGGTAGGTCCTCTAATGTGCCCTCAACTGATGAGACATGTACTCCATGAAATGCTTATCCTACATCATAACTACTCCTATCCCAATACCTAATGCATCACAATAAAAAAATTTCTACTACCCACCTTTGGAAGAATTATAAACGATGTTGAATTCACTCTGTCTTTTAGATTTTGATAAGATATCTCATAGGAAAGTTACCATATAAAATTAATATCCTTTTTAGTCAATACTGTAAGAGGTTCTTCTATTCCTGATAATCGTTGTATGAAATGAACGTTTTATCTTACTATCCCTAATAACCTGTGTATGTCAAAGATATTCTTGGGATGCTCTAATGAAATTACAAATATCACCATCACTAGGAGAATCGATACTGATATATCTGAGATAACATGACCAATGAAGTGGATCACAACCATATAGAAGTGGTACTTTTTGAGTTTATCCATTAACTAATTCTCTCTCAGTGAATCTAAAATAATATAGAGATGTATGGAATGGTCATGATGATTGTGATAAAACACTTTGATATCATCCATGAATGCCACTAAAAAATATATATATTGATAGAAAACATAGTTCATCAATTCCATGAGAACTGATGACACATTAATTAGACTATAAAATATAACCATATACTCATATAGACCATACCTCTTAAGAAAAAAAATGGTATCCATAAAGGTCAAAAACATACATATAGGTTACTTGATATCAAATCAATATTTATGAAAAAATTTAGCTTCAAGGTTCTAGTTTAAGAGATCATAAATCTGCGGTAAATTATTCTATTTTTTAACTATCAACTGGTTCAATTTATGATTTTACCCACATATCTTGAGGGTTATGTTAACAATTTTTGTTGAAAAAAAGGTCTATGCACCCCTATAAATAAGTACTTTTTCATATGAACCCCTTTTATTCAAAGTCTTCTAGATACCTATTAATATACTATAACTTAGTGTTATCCATCCTATAAGGAAGAATGGATACCAGTGCATCTCATGTAACTAGCCTGATATATAAATACACCTCTCTACCACAACTGATAATCTAGAAATATCATCCTGAAACAAATCCTTGAAACTGTCTACCACTGAAGGGAATATAGTTTTTCATGTGCCCAGATCATCCACATATAAACTTGAAATATGAGTTATCATACCACCTAAACCCAAAATGTTTAGGTCCTCTTAGATCACAAGAATATCCAATTTATCATTTTGAATAAAAAAACCCACCCTTTGGTGATGTGACAGTCACCCTCTAGTGATAACAATCGACATGGGAATGATATTAAATTTGTTATTATATTTTGAGTATGCCATAAAATCCTATCATCTTAGGGGAAAATAGATCCCATATGAATTGACACCCACCTATACCCAGTGAACTAAGATACACCCACTAATATCTAGGGGGAAATACCTATAATATTGTCTACTATTTGTTCTAATATCCAATATATTTTCATGTCTCGTGACTCCATAAGAAAATTAAACAATGATATTGAGGATCTTCCCAATAGGTACAAATATAAAACTCTGAGTTGAACCTGTATCAAAAAAAGAGAAAATAAAAGTGTAAAGGCTACTAAGATCCTACCTCTCAATGTAGATGGATTATAATTCTTCTCTGTAAGTATATGATATATTGAATATTTCTAGAATGAACCCTGAACCTGTGGAACTGATTGACTACCCTGAATTGACCGACTATTCTATCAAGGTGAAACTGGTGATTGGATCCCCTATCCATGACCAGATCTTGGATTGAGCTACCAGTAACCCTCTAGCTCTATGTTTTATAAAGAGCTGAGAATCCTGATGTTTAACATAGATTTAGTGAAAATATTCTCTCACTATCTACCAGAGGGAAGGTCCTATAAAAACATTTTATGTGGCCCATCCTATTATACTCTTACCAATTCATTGGGGCTCTATCATATATGTTCTTCATGTGTCCTTTCATATAAAATTGATTAATGAATAGATAACTTCCTATAATCATGCTCCTACCAGTATTCCCCTAACGTTAAACCTTAAAATGGTTCTTCCTACCACCTATCACTGATCCACTAGTTCAAGAAGATGCACTACCCAACTATGGGACTCTAGCTTCTATAAAATTATGTTCATGAAATAGTTCTGGATACACTATCATAGAAATATTAGTAAACCGAAACACATTGGCCTAGGATCATATGGCATTCATGAGACATTACTCAAAATTTCTCACCCAGGATATCTCATCAGTAATATATACATGTGAAAATCATCAAACATATATAAAGACTAATGAATAATCCATAATGATCTGAGTTCTCTAATCGAGATTCATAAACTCAAAGTAATGTTCATCTCTCAGGGCCTATGGAATGAAGTAATCATAAAACATCATTCAAGAAACCCATAAAACCATTTCTCAAAGCAGGTCATCCCGGTTCAAGAAATCTCACCAACACATGGATGATTACTGAAGAGTATTCAACATGACATTCACTCTCCTATCAAGATGTTTCTTAAGATGTTCAAAAATTGATAAAGTAGTCTCAATCCATATATCAATATCCTATATACTGTTGTCTCTTGAAAATGTGAGAGGATGATTCTACTAGAACACACAAGTCATCTCTTCCATATTTGAGGCAAGATATGAATCTCATTTCATAGTATGCATAAAGTCCATGGAACTCATTTCAAACTGGGCATCAACACACATATTTGGATCAAAAGTCAGTTGTCTATGTGGAACTTTTGAATGTTATGTGGGTATCTAAAAACCCACCACATATAGAGCATGGTTGTTTCCACCCTCTTGGAAGATGACAAGAGTTTGTCATAGTCGAATATCTCTATAAATTCCAAACACATTCCTTATAAAGTATTTGGTAACAACTAGATCATAGATAAAATAATAGGATGGGTACAATCCTTTTTTATGAATTATCCACATCCCTATGTATGATCCACTATATAGGATTGGATAAAACGATCAACTAAAAATAACACTATAGAAACTACATACATATCTCTATAAAGTCACATTAAGGGTTAGTTTTCAATTTCACCATTCAGGTCCCACTATATGGACTATCTAGTGCAATAGAAAAATTCATTTATCAGAGACCTTTCAATTTCAAAATTTCAATTTCATTTAAATTCAAATATATTTATCATTCACTTTATATGGTTGAACCAAATGGATCACCATTTCAAATCTATAATATCCCATACTCCTTATAAACTGAAGTGTGGGATCAATTTAATCCCATCAATAATATATTCAGGTCTATGGGAACAATGGTCAATGACTCAAAATTCCATAATTTATTTCCTAGTGTGTTTGTTGTAGCCTATACAAGAAATTGTATTTTAGGTTAAAAATGAAACTCAATGTACCAACTATGGATCTAAATTCCATGGAAGAATGCGTATCGGTCACTATTAGGTAACATGAGGAAAAAATAATTCTATCAATCAAGAGGTTCATCCTATATGGGAATGAATATGTATGGATTATGAATCCTATAAAGTGTCTAATAGGATGCATGACCTATACATACCTTCCATATTGGTAATGGGTAAAATTCAATTCTTCAATTATAATAATAATAATATCAAAAATAATTTTCATCACACAACAAGTGGTAGAAGATCAACTATAATAGATGAAAATCTACACATCATTTCCCATACATTTTTTTTGGATTTTCTCTTCTTGTGAGTTAGCCACACCTAAGAACCGTTCATTAACAAATTCCAACACCTTCCTATTGATCCTATGTTTATACATTTTATCTTACAAACATAGGATCCACTAAACAATTCCTCTATATGGTGGGCACAAGGCCTCAAGTGTGCCTTATAGTATTCTAGAGACAACCAACTAGTATCAAGGATATATGGTTTTATAGTGAGGAGACTGTACCATCATAATCATTGTGTAGCATTGTGGTGTAATCAGAACAATAAATAATGGATGTATATAATATAATTGAACAATAGAAGTCAAATTTAGGTCATAGTAGTAATATTGAATTCCGTAAGGAAATATCATATACAAATTGATGTTTTTCATGTCTCTATATGAAATGGAAAACAATATTTAGAAAAATGTAATCAATAAAATAAATTTATCCAAATATAAAAAATATAAAAAAGAACTATCTCCAAATTGAATCGTGAGCCTAAATCGGTTTTATGCTCCTTATCTCCAAAGGATAATATATCTTGTATCAGAAATTAGGTTCTTGACTCTTTCTCTACTTGAATCCTGGAAATCTTTTCTAGTACCCAATGGTAGCTCGAAAAGGGTGTTAGATAACACATAATAGGGAGCCACCAATAGTGTCTATTACAAGTGCAATCCTTGTAATATATATAGAAGTTGTGTATTATATGTTAAAATGATATCAATGAATTCAAAAGTGTGATACTATCCATACCACAAGGATGAAAATGAATAGCAATATTTAAACATGGGATAACAATAAAGGAAAAATAAGAAGGTGAGATACCATCCATCCAACAAGGATCATTGTGACCCTACATCTATGAACACATGCCATTTATAAAGAGTAAATAAGAAGATGTGATAATTTTACTATCTAACAACAGTAATAACATAAATATACCATGGATATATGTAAATCATAATAAAAATCCTTTTAATACTATAATGATTAATCTAGTGTTAAGCCTAAATGGCTAGATCCAAGGTATGAAGGCCAAGTCATCCTCATCATCCTATTCTGTGTAATCAAGTTCCAAACCCTAAGTTACAGATCCATAGTATTAATACCAATGCATCACCAAAATTTCAGGAATACATGAGCTAGATACAGGGTATAAATGATAATGTAATCCCCTAATGTCCGTGGTGCATCTCCAAGTAATCTTGGTAATTACATTGGTGGAGACCAAGTTTCATGTCCACAGATCAAGTCCATGGAGGCCCAAACAAGATAGATTGAAGAAGTAGTAATTTCCTTGTCATCCTATTTCATAACCAATGGTCTCGATCTAGGGAGCGTAAATTTCCTTAAAATACAGATAAATAATTTTTCAAACCCACATGGGATAGATCCATGGAGAAGAAATTTCCTAGGCATCCAATTCATTTAACATCTCATTAATCATTTCAAAAACCATTTCACAACCATACATTGTCCATGGATTCAACCAACTCATTTAACAATTTTGATTTAAACATTTAACCACTTCAATTATCATGTATCCACATAGAAAAGATGCATAAACCCTACCCTAAATTATAATTCAATTAAATAATGATCCCACTAGGATGAAAGGATCATGCACAACCAACGAGGTGGTATAACATGGGGAAAATTCAATAACACGCCTCTATGGTGGCCCAGGTTGAGGGTCAAAACCTCCAACCATCACATGGTACTAAGTGGGAAATATAAAAATTTTCTAATAATTTAATAAATGAATTAACATAATTTTATGAGGAAATACATAAGGTCAAACATGTGGTGAAATTAAAATAGTTTATAAAACAACAAGAACATAATGGAAATGGTATAGACCACCTAATGTTTACCTGTGGTAGAACATTAATATAGTATCATCTCCAACGTCAACTCAGATTGGATAAAAATGGATGAATGATCATATTACAAGGAAACATGAAATATTAGTTTCCACCAATGTGACTCTATCGATATGAATGAAAATGAATAAATTATCAATACAAATGAATAACTCATCAACACAAATCCAGTGAGATGAACAACTATTGAATCAGATGTCATGTGGAGGAATCATATCAAATAAAATATTTAGAATTGAAACAGACTTCAAGTGCCGGAAATATACATAATTTAAATGAAATGTAAAAGGGGTATTTAAAATTTTATGTAATTATGGGATAAAACGTTCATTTTACCAAGAGAAAATGGGTTGCATGGTTTAGCTGCATGTTGGAAAAACCATGCACCTACTGTGCACCCCCTCACTTTCAAAAAAACCACTCTCACATATTTAATTAAAACAGTTTATGAAACTATGTGAATAATATTATTTTGGACTCTACTAAAAATTATAGGTGGCCCACACTAGCGCGACATGGGTCACATAGTTTGGGAAAACCAAGCACCTGTTATTGTGTACCGAAATTCCCTTACACTATTTCATAAAATCATGTAGTCTGGGTCGCACAGTTTCTCTTATCTTTGTGTCATGTCTATTTTTTCAAAATAATGGGGCTCTAGGATCCATAAAATACCCATACACCCCTAAAAATCATGAGACCTTGTTATGGATACGCATTAGGTCTAAACCAAAGAGTTAAACCAAAAATTGAAAAGATTTGTACCTCATAAAAAATTCGAGATCTCACTAGAATGATATATAGAGATATGTCCATGAATTTTCTTCTATAATAGATTTATAATAAATATTTATTTAATATTCATGAGGTATGAATATGTATTATGGAATAAATGACATGTGGTATGGTTGGATGTTATAATATAATTCCCTTCCAAGATTTTATATATTATGTTTCCATTATGAGAAATTATATAATAATTATCATTTAAATGACATATATATTAATATCTTTTTATTATATCTATAAATTTAAATAATTTGTACCATTTTATTCTATTTGGTTCTTAAAATGACCGGGATAAGGATTTAAAGAAAATTTAACCTTTTTTTATTTTTTCTGGTTTGTAATATTTCTCCCCCATGTCTATGTTCTTAAAAATAATTTTTAGATGTTTTAATAAATATGAAAATGTCTGATAATGATAATCTTAATGGACATTTATTTTATAAATTTTTTTTAAAATGAATATTTGAAAAAAAATTCATAAACAATTAACTTTTTTGATTTTACAATAGTTTTAAAATAATGTTCTCATTTAACATGTATGAAATTTATTAATTTTTTCCATTCATGACCATTATTCGCATTTAAGACACATTTACATGTTTTCATGGTTATTTTAAAAGTCAATATTTTTTATAATATTAATGTAATTTTTAAATACTAACTGTATATGTAATTTTCCTAGTGTTCAAAGAAATTTTCAAGTAGTCTTTTAATATAAAATTTCCACCTATTCCATCATTAATTAAGGATTTTTATTGTTCACTAGGGATATATGTTCATGATTGCATCCACATTATATCAATTTATTTTTTATGATGATTATTTTTTATGGATGATTCTTTGAAACCCATTTTACCATGGGTTAATTAAGTAATGGAACAATATGATGTAACCCATTTCATTTCAATTTGTTAGATTATAATGAAATGATGAGTATTTTTATAACATTATGTAACACTTATTAATTATTTTAATTATGATATTGGTGGTACTGAAATTATATTTCACTATGAATTGTTGGGAATGGTGATATAGGTATATCATGATATAATGTTTATAAGAGTTAACATGATTACAAATAGATATATTCACATATTGATGTGTGATTATTATTTCTACTAGTTATGCTCACAGAATTATGAATGGGAACTATTGTGAATAACTACATGCACATATTGATGTGTGACTATGATTTCTATTAGATATTCTTACCCAGTTATGTGTGAAAATTATTAAGAATATCCATGTTAACAATATTAAGATTTCTTATTCTTATGATACCACTTGGCTATGTTAGGACACATGAATAATGATTTATTTAATGAAGCCTTTATGAATAATGTTTCCGTTAATTCCATGATTATGAGTACTAATATTGTTTTATATACATGAATATTTTACATTAATAATATAAACTTCATTATGTTATAAAACAAATATGATCATCATACACTCACATATGATTGATAAATCCCATGTTTACCCTTACGAAGTATTATAGCTCATCCTTTATTATATTTTTCATCTCAATCTTATGAATAAAATTTATACATTTTATAAGTATAAAAGGATACTATATATGAATAAAATTTATGTTAGATGTTGAATATTTCACATAAATATGATGATTGCGTATCATGTTCTGAAAGATACTATTACATTTTGGTTCTTGGGTGGGTATTATTATGGGATGTATTGGATACTTATTTAAAATGATTTAATATTTATATATGAAATTATTGGGTATCCTTAGTTGGTATTAGAGATGTGTTTAGAAATAGTTAGATATTAGGAATATAAATCATTAGAAAAACCTTTGAGGTCAACTATAAGTGTTAGATAACATCCTAATATTTTTGTAATTTTGGGATTTTTTGGATTCCTAATAATGAAATATTCTTCTATATATAATAATGTGGTGTGAATTCTCATGAAAATATGCATATATTGGTAATAAACAAGAAATGGTTGGTTAGGAATCAACACAATGATCAATTGTTTAAAGAAAAACTTGTTTAACTTCACACTTGAGTTGACAGTTATATGGTACATTCTCTTGTTAATTCAGTCACTTTTTTAAAACCATTTTGAAGAATTAGGGGATAAAATCTTTGGAAACATATTATAATCCATATTGATATGTGATGAATATAAATTTTCATCGATCAAATAATAGTGTCATAATTTAGGACATAAATACTAATTTTCACAATCATATGATTACAGACTTTGATTATTGATGATTCATTATCACACTAATATTTTGTTTTTTATTCATTGGTTGTAAAATAGATGAATTTTATACAAAATAAATACAGAAACTGATGAAAAGAATATCCTCATGAGAAACCAAAAGACTTTCCAGTTGGGAGAACATTTAATGTGACTAGGACCATTCATCTCTCTAAATCTATGTTTGATAAAATGAACCATGTCGTGGTTTTTAATAAAACATAGATGGAATAGCTTTCCATTGAGTTTTTTTAAATGAAATAATTCCAAATTCAGTGGGTATTTTGATCCACTAGTTGATAGAAAATGGATCAATGTTATGTAAAAGATATTTTATATTCTACAATTCATATATCATTAGAATTTTTCTTTAGTTGTGTATCATTTTGACAGTTATGTAGATCAATGGAAGAATCAATTCTTGTATACACGTCATGAAGAAGAAATTAACTCCATGTAATGGGAGATGTTTAAGAGGGTATTTATTAATAAGTATTTACATCAAAATACTCTTACTAGGATGGATATATATCGTTTGGGGATGAAGTGTATGGTGATGAATCCATTGGTACATTTGATGAAAACTATACAATATATTCCAGGAACTCTTGTTGTTTTTTCATCAATCCTATGATAAAAACTGATCAATTCATTAATGTCTTAAAACCACATATTCAAAATATGTAGTCCGTAAGATAATTTGATTGATTTGACTACATAATTAAGTATAATCGTGGGTAAAAATAAAGATATGGATCTGTAAATGTTTTACCATTTTAGTAATAATTTGATATAAATGGAGCTTCGTGGAAACCCGTATGGTAAATAACTTGGTGGAAAAAAATTTCAACCACCGATATGTCAAATCTGTAGGCTGAATCACTCAAAAAACTTTCTAAACTGAACTAGGAAATGAATTAAACATAGAAAGGGTGGTAATAATGGTAGTTATTTTAGATATGGGATGAATTGGTTATAAAATGGAAAAAAATTAAAAAAGGATTCGACAAATTAATTTAAATATTTTAGATACATGGAATTGTTGATTTTTCAGAATAAATTCAGTAATCCAAGAGTTAGTGAGTATGGTATTCCATAATAAATTCCCATTGAAAAGGATACTTGAATGGACTTTTTTATCCCAAATAAAGATGTTTAAGTGAAGGATATGGTGAATAATGAACTTATCATCCACTATAAAAAATAAAATATCTTATTTGATTCTATTATTACCCAATCATATTTATATATATATAATTTTTATAATGTAATCACAACACCACCTCAATGTTTATATATTGTGTTATCTGAAAAGACTCATAATGATACAATAATCACATCACATGTCTTTATCTCCCCTATGAAAGTTATTTGTTAGGATGTGCATTAAAAAAATGTTGTGATTCTCAATGTAGTTAAATTTTATGTTATTTTGGGATTGGATAGGAATTATTTATGTAGATAACATATCAATTTCTGATTATGTGAGTTCCCATTTCATATTCAAAATGAACTAGTTAATGAATATTTATTAAATGATGAATAATAAATTATAATGGAAATGACTACCATTATATGTGTCTGAAAACATATTTATGAGGCATAATTATCTCAAATGGTTAGAGAAAAACCAAAAATTAAAATATAATAATTAATCATGAATATGAGGATGTTTTTCCAAATAAATTTTATAGTCTTCCCCTAAATAGTGAAGTTTATTTTTTAATAGAACTCATCCCCATTGCTATACTAATTTTAAAGACTATATATTTAATTTATCTTATTATGTTTCCTGAAGTAATGAAATAACTCTAATATAATCTATTAATGGGATTTATATTCCCTAGTGCATCACCATTTTGTGAAATTGTTATTTTTATAAAGAAGAAATATGGGTGAAAGCATGTTTGCATTGATTATTCAGAATATAACATGATAAATTTCAATAAAAACTATCATCTACTATATATTAGTTACCTTTTTGAACAATTTCATAGAGCTCAATACTTTTCAAATGTAAATATTTATTAAGGATATCCAATATTGAGGTCCAAGAAGTTTTATAGTCCCAAGATAGCTTTCTGTATGAGGTATGGTCATTATGAATTGTATAGAGTCTTTAGAGATTACCTTGATCACTTTTGGTATTATTTATTAATGATATTGTTATATATTCAAATAGAAATAATGAGGATAAATATCATTTAAATATTTTATTGAATATCCCAATTAGGAAGAATGTGTATTACTGATTCAATATGTGTTAATCTTGGCTATAAAATGATCATTATTGGGTAACATAATGTTTTTTGAGGTTATATATGTGTATTATATAAATATAGGAGTTATTAACAATGACCTAGAACAACCATAGTAACTATTATTTGTATCTTTCATAGGATGAATGGATAAAATCCATGATTTTTTAAAACATTATCATAGATAAAAAATATAATATACATGTTGGCTCAATAGGGATACATATATCATTAGGTAGATGAATATGATAGTGATTTCAAGGAGTTGAAAAGATAGTTGCTCAGTGCACATGTGCTAACACTACCCTTTAATAGAGAAGGAATTTAAATATATAGTGATTCATTAACTAATGCATTGGTAAGATTACTTATTTATAATGATATTTTCATATAATATAAATCTCATAAATTGAAATAAGATGAGAAAAAATACACAAATCATGATTTTGTGTAGGTATCAGTTTTGTATTCAATAAAGATATGGATTAAATATCTTTATAAGTGGAAGGTGTGATATATATAAAAATAATACAATCATGATTTATATAATCATATGAAAATATTTGAATCAAAACCCTAGGATATGGTTTTAGGTGATTAAGGATTATGAATACTGCATAAATTTACACCCTTTAAAGGATAAAAGGTGGATAATCTTTGAGTTGGAAGGAAAATGTTATTTTACCTCATTGATGGTTGTAAATGATCTTATACTTCAATATGTGTAGAAGATACATTTTAAAATCCTTTGGAAATGGAACATGTATTGTATTTGTCATAGAAATTGTCAACATTCCATCCATCTTAGTATTAAAGGGGCATAAAACAAAGATGTGAAACTATAGAAGAGGGAGAGGAGTGTTACTTATTTTATCCGTGACTGTGATTGAGTGATATGATTTAGGACTCACATTTGTATCCATTAAAAACTTGATTTCAAGGATTATTTATTGGATATATCTCATTGTTCATTGTTTTATATTCATCAGGGAATTACAAAGATTCATAAATGTTTAAAATAGAATTTATGGAGGGAAAAGATGAAATTGGATATATTTCAGTGTATGTGTCTTGATTCATATAATTCCCACAAGTTATGTTTAAGATATATAAATGTAATGGTATGTTAAAACTATTACACATACAATAATGAAGGTAAGAAAACATCACCATGGATTTCATCATCGGACACCCCAAAACATCTGAAGATCATAATGTTATTTTGGTTATAGTCAATCAACTTTTGAAGTCAGGACATTTTGTTACTATAATAATATATTTCTATATTGAATGGATTCCTATGATATAAATTAATAATGTTTTATGGTTACATGGGGTACCACATTCTTCTGTATATCATTATTTTATGATAGTTATCTCAATGTTCTATATAAGTCGTTTATAAGATTAAAATTTAGTTTTGAAAATTAGAACTACATATTATCCTTATATAGATGATAAACCTAATATGAACGTTAAAACCCCTGAAAGTATATTGATTCTTATTAAATGCATTTCGACGGTAGTTATGATCAACACCGTCTTCTGTTTGAAATTTCATATAATAATAACTTTTACATGAGTATTCATATGGCTTTTTATGAATCCCTCTGTGGAGGAAGTGTGTAAATCTAATGTGTTAGGATTAATTTATAGAATTAATGATATTTTTAACTAATATACATGAGGATATAGTATATATGGTTATATAATTTCAACATCATATCATTGTAGCTCATAGTTGACATAATAGTCATTATAAAAATATGGGTGAGACCTCGATTTTTGAGTTAGTGATAAGATATTCATTAAAATACCATCATGGATGAATGTTATGGAAATTTAAAATAATGAATTTTTTTCCATATATATATATCAATATTTTAGAGATTCAGGATTATATTGGGATGGAAGATTATTTATTGGTTCTTCCACCAAAACTATCTCAAGTTCAGGATATGTTCTCTGTGACTCTTTGGAAGAATCACATACCAAACACGTCAGATTTACTAAAAATGGAAGTCTTAACAGTAGTGAATGATATCTATAATGAGGTAAAAATCTTATTTATTTTTGATCAATGAGAGAAAGTGTTGATGAATTTGACCACTCACTATGTCAAAATCATTTAATGAAACAATTGTATTTAAGAAATCTATTTGGGATCCTACGGATGTGATGATTTAGAACAATCCTTAGTTTTTCATTTTGAAGTAATGGAATTTATTATGTGACATAATTATGAGGGAATATAATGGATCACCCTAACATTGTTTTGATATATTTCTACTAAAAATGATTTTTTGAACATGATTGTTTTCATTACAGAAAACATTAGGCATAAACCAAATGTGATATATTTTTGAAATATTATTATAAAATATGACATCTATAACCTAGTAATTGCATGGAATGGATTTAATAGGAAAAAAATAAATTATTTAAATTAGTTATAAAATTTATTTTTAATTAAAATTTATTGATTTACTATGAGTAAATATGTACATAAGTTTAAATTTAAAAAATAAAATCGTTTTATGTTAAATTTCAAATTTTGTAAATGTTCTAAATTTTTAAAAGTAATATGTGTATTTATCAAAAAGTAAATTGGATTATAATGAAATATATTTTTTTTGAATTAGAAAAATTGGAAATTGGTTTATACAGTGATTATCAGTTGGTTAAAATGAATACAATAAAATTTTAATGGAAATAATATTTTTTTCTAAAAACCAATTTCTATTATGAGTATTGTATTTTATGTTATCAAATTTAATGAGAAAGTATTGATGTTTTATTTTGAATAAATATTTATATAAAATATTTGTTAATATATATTATAATGAATCGATTTTTTTACATAAAAAATAATATGGATAAATTTAGTTTTATGTCTAAAAATGCATTTGTTTAGAAGAAGTTTTCATTGTGTTTAGGAAATGTATTTAAAAATATTTAATAATACAAATAGGAAATGAATATTATAATATTTATTCTATATTTTTAATTATTATAATAAATATTAAGATATAATTTCACTTAATTTTTCATCAAAATTAATCGTAACCATGTTAAGAACATTGTTACCATGGTAAAGGTTAAAAGGGTGAAATGGGGGATTAATCAAAATGATAAGGTTTAAAATATCACTAATATATTAAATTAGTTATATTGGTTGATGAGATTTTAATATTTTCCTTATTATTCTTAATTATATTATATTTTTGATCCACTTTCCCATGAGAGGGACCTTATAATATATTATTATTGATAATAATTTCAGGAGTCATAATCCTCTCACTTATAAAAGTATACATTCTATCCTCTCCTCTCCATCAAACATGAGCCCTTTATCTCAACCATGATATTACTAAAGGATATGAAAAATAATTATCCATGTACTTTTGAATCCTTTCATCCAAAAAAAATCATCCAAGAATCCATTAGGTTCTTTTCATTGGAAGAAACCAGAAAAGATGTATATATTCTTTCCAATATTTTTTATGTGTATTTCTTCATAAAAACCATTAAAATGTTCTATAAAAATATTAATAAGATTAAATTAATATATAAAATTTATTTATATATTTGAAATTTGACATTATATCCAATTTATTATTCCTTTCAATTCATTTAAAAAATATAACATAGCTTGTGTGTGAGGACTACCACCCACATTAAGCAATGTGATTTGTTTTTCATTTACTCTTTCCATGGGTGGTAATAAGGATAGAAGTAATGAATATATATGTTATTTATAATATTATTATGATTAAAAAATGGTCAATTATTATTTATCTTTCTTTCATTCCAACCTTCGAATAGTGAAAACATCATCCGTGGATATGTAAGGATTAAGTCTCCACAAAGTGTTTTAATTCATTTTTCATCACCTATTTATATTAATTATTACAAAAGGTTATATAATGAATAAATAACATCATTATTACATGATTATTCATCTATATATTATGATAATTCAACCAATGTTCAGTGATTGAAAGAAATGCATGGAGAACATACCAGTTTTCAACCAAATAATAATTTTACTGATGAATTGATAATAAATGGGAAATTGATAATTATAAGGGAATGATAAGTATAAATATATAAATTAATATTGTTTTTTAATATATTTATAGTAAATATATATTTATTATATACAATTTTTTAATACATTTGAATCAATATTATTCTTGATGTAAGGGATTATATTAAAATCTCATTACCATACAAGAGTATCTATAATAAATTTTCATTAAGGAAGATTATAAAATTATAATCCTAAAAAAATTATTCTCATATAATTATTTATACAATTTTAAAAAATTATTACTGTTTTAATCAATTTTTTAAGATAAAATGTTGGATAACAGGTTTTAACAAAAATTGGCATTTTTCTTCCCTTTTAGGACAATATTATTTCTCCTCCAAATCTATGTAATTAAAAATGTTTTACGAATTTTTTATGTATAATTTTATATATTAGAATGATTTTTTTTACTATCTTCTAATTTATTTAAAAATTATTAAAAATAATATATGAAAATATTTTATGTATGACTCACTTTTAACTTTTTATTAATATTTGAAATGAACGTTCTTTTTGATCATATAAAACATGAACGACATTACCTATCACTATAAAATTATTTAATTAAATTTATCCTTTATAATATGCTATTTTATTTTTCAATAAAATATTTTTCTAACTGTTTGGGAATATTTAGATATAAAATGGGAAATATACTTTCCCCATTTTCACTGAAATGTTCAAATTCTTCATTAAAATAATTTTCATATATTTCATCATTATTTAAATATTATTATACTATTTTAGGGATATTGTCTTCTAAAAACATCCATATAACTTTTAATGTGTTCTTTTAATGATGATTTTTTATGGATGATTTTTGGAATCTCATTTCATTCAAATAAGATAATTTTTTTCTGATAAAATAAATATAAAGAACATTACATTGCAAAAGGTTTTGATATGATAAATTGATGAATGCATTTATGAACTTCTGACACAGTTATTTTTTTATTTGTTATCATATTGGTGAGCCTTGATTTATATATCCCTCTATTTTAAAGATAAATTTTATATAGATATCTCATGACATTATCAAAATAAGCATATACAAGATTTCAAATAGATATGTGCACTTATTGATGAGTAGATATGATTATTGATTTATGTGCTAACAATATTATGCATGTACATGATTAATAATTTACATATTCACATCATAATGTGTTGGAATGATTTTTTCTATCTATTATCACAATATTAAGCATGGGCTGGATTGAAAATATCTATGTTTAGAAGATTATTATTTTCTATAATTATGGTACCACAAACCAATTTTACAACTCAATAATGATTATTAATTCCTAGACACAATTTTTAATCAATCTTATGAAAATACCATGTTTTTTAATAATAACATTTCTCTATGGGTATTAATACCTTACATTAAAAGAATTATCTTTATTATGTTACCATACCCTTATGATCATCTTATGCTAACTTTTTACAGATATCTATTAGGTTTACCTTTATTGAGAATTTGAGTCCACCCAATCTTATGGTTTCCTCCCCTTAGTTATTAATGAAGTTTCTATGTATAATATGAATAAAAGGAATCAAAATAAAAAAGAATTTTTTAAGGGAGATGTTAAATATTTCTCATTGATAATATAAATATGTATCTTGTCTCAAATGACACTAAACCTATATGGATCTAGGTTGTGTATTATTGTGTGATGTATTGAATATATATATAAGATTTTGTAATATTTTCGTATATAATTCGTGGGTCACCCTACGTCACATATTTACTAGAATTACCCTAATAGATCAACTGGGGTAATAATATCATTCATGTGTGATAGTCTAGTTGGAATGTGAATGATCCGTCGTAGATTATTTTTCACGAACCGAATCTGGTCTCCACCAAAATCAGCACCAAACCCAGCTCGTGACAAGGCTTGAAGGGCGTTCCCTATCCCCATGGGTGGGAAAAAGTGATCGGGAATCTTTTATCTTGGTTTTAAGAAGTGTAATGTTTTTTTGAAATGATTTTAAATTAAATATGGAATGGTTTGATTTATAAAATAGTATCAGATGAGTTTTAGGTTAACTCTTTGGGTCATGTTATTTGGGGAAGAGTCAGGATATTATAGAGTTAGGATTGTAGGGACTTGGTATTCTATTTATGGGTAGTGTGCCTGATCACCACACCTCATGACAGGATTTATGTTTCCAAGGGAAGTCAGGACTTGTCTAATTCCTTTGGTTTTCTTAATTTGATGATGAATATGGAAAATTAAAAGAGAGTTGGGTTAATGGTCTCAGTGAGATCACATGGTCTGGCAAGCCATGTGGAGCTAGGGATATTCCCAAGAACACTCTCTATGACAGTGAAGTGATTGGAATATATCCATGAACCATATGTTCAAGTCACCCAATGAATCTAGTTTCCTCTCACACTGCCTTGTGTTCTTTAGTTTTGGAATCTTGGAACATTGGTTTTGTAACTTAGTAATAGTCTTTATGCATATTTTTATCTTTTGTAATTCAGTTCAAATTTTTTGCAAAAGACGGTTTTAGTTGAAAAATATAGATTTTTTTATTGAGTTCATTTGTTGTTTAATATTTATAAAATCTGGTAAGTCATTCCTAATTCTAATTATATGATACGAGGGAACTTATTCCAGCCCGTGGGGATCGGGAATTCCCTTCGGGCCTTGTAACGGGTTGGGTTTGGGGCTGGGTTTGGTGGCGAACAGATTCAGTTCGTGACATTATTGATCAGGGTGAGCTTGATTTTGAAGATGGTATAATGTTTTCTATGTTCTCAGGGACTATTGAGGAATATATGAATAATATTATTCAGGGTTAAGATATTACATTAGTATTGAACCTTCAGAAGAACCAGAATCTTGTGGAGTGCCCATGGTAACATGAGAAGAAGATGTAACTATGTAACCTCACCTTATTTAGTGTTTTTTACATTTAATAACGATAATAGATGTAGGAGATGAATATTTAGTGGCCTATATTATTTTAAAACAAAATTATTTTCAATAACATTTATAAAGGAGATAATTTGGATGGTTTAATTTTACATACGTTATGGTTCAACAAAAAATATTTAATATTTTAAATATTTTTTCACTGACCATATATATATATATATGAAAATATCATGAATTTAGAACCATATAAGAACTAAAACACCATAGTTGTGTCCAAAATGGGTTTTTTTTTCTAAGAGTGGTATAACTTTCACGATTTGGTTTTAGGCCATGGATCATGAATTTATATGTTATTATTTTTAAACACATGGTTACTTTTCTATAACCCAAACACTCCCTTACAATTTTTTATTATCATACTTTTTATGGGAGATTCATTATTTTCAATTGCAGCCCCTTTATTATTTTTTTACCACATTCATCATGACATAGATGATTTTATATTATCAATTTACATTACAAGGCATTGGTGGTTTTTTGGTCAAGGATAGAGTATCGATGATTCACTAATATAATAGGGATTATTATATTCCCTCACTTCCTTGTTATTTTTTCTTATTAATTTATTAATTTATCAATTTTTAAATTTATCCTTCTGTTATTATTATTACTATTTCCTTCCCTCATTTTTATTGGATTTATACTAAGTATAATACTTGGTAATTTTCTTATTCCTTATTATTAATTGATTTGATTTCTTGATTCTATGGATTAACAATGAATTATTTCTCAAGTGTGTTATAAATAAAATTTCATCATATGATGATAATTCAAATAAAATTTATTTTGAACTAATTTTTTCATTATTATTCGAATTTTTTTAGAATAATATGTTAGTATTATTACTAAAATATCTTTTATGACATAAAATTCAACTTTTGAATTTGATGAAAATTCAAGAGAATATGATCATCAGTCAACGTAATATCCAACCATTGGATTGTAATGGAATTAATTTATTTCACTTTTTTATTCATTTTCAATTCATAAACATTATTTAACAATTTATTCATATATGATTGATGAACACGATGTATGGGAAGAATGAACAGTCACCTAACACTTTCCACTTCCATCCTATTTCATACTTTTTATGATGGAAAATCACCTTAAACCTCCACAATGAATGGTTATTTGACATTGAGTTTTTATAATAAAATTAAATGTGAAAAATAGTGAAGGGAGACGCTATAGTTTAGGGTGGTATAATAATGATCTGCAGCTAATGTTGCTGGTTACCATGTATAACGGTAATCCAACTCAGGTTTGATGGCTCTTGAGTTCATATTTGGAAAAGTCGAACGTAATATTTAAGATAAATAAATATAAGGGTAATAAGAATTATTTATATCAATATCAATACTTTAATATGATCAAGTGGTAACCCTTGGGGGTGTCAAGATCCATATGAAGTTGGTGTGTGGCCATATAATATATAATTAGTTATATGATATGGAATGCATAAGATTTTGGACATTGAGAAATTTTCAAATTACCCGGTTTGTTTTCTCAAAAAACCATTATTAATCATTATTTATTGGTCCCATTTCAAGGAATGTAACTTGAGAGGGGAGACGATGAATTAGGGTATTGAACTATGATCATTTATTGTTTTCTATTTCTCTCAATTATTAGGAACACATTGATCAATCTATTTATTTCTCTCTATAGTGAATAATGTTGTAAATAAATTAAGTTATTTTATGTTATTAATCCACACTTGGTTACATTCAAGTAAAATTAAATACATAGTTCGTCTATACCAAACACAATTAAATCTTATGGATTTCATTTTTTATGTGGGGAGTGATCTCACTGACGCTCATGGATCACTACCATGAATTATTGGAAAGATAAATACTCTCCTACACAATGGAAATCACTACTCCATTTGATATTGTCATCTTATACATCCTCATTAAATAAAGGTGAAGGAAATTCACACCACATATGATGTTTCGCTTAAGAAAATTTGTGTTGAACACATAGAGATAAATAATACTCAGGTAAAACCACTATTTATGGATTTATATTTTATGAATAAACAATGAATAACCGGATAAAATTCCAATGATATATAGAGTTTCCCCTTAGACCACTCTATTTTCAATATACCTCTTTTTCAACCCTTAGATTAGATTTTTTAAATCTTATATTCCCTGTGAATTGACTCCATAACATTAAATGTATGTAATTTCAGCCTTTAAAACCCATCAAAATAGCCCAAAACAAAAATAATGTTATAAATTATTTTGATACCCCAAGAATCACATCATGTAACTCCTCTATTTTTCTAAATCACCCACCAACACATCTTACATCATGACAATACATTTTTCAAAATATTATGGTGGTATTCCATGTCTTATTCTATATATAACCACTATAACTGTCTCTGTGGAAATAGAAATTCTCTATGAATTTCACAAGTTGATTAGTATGAAACCAAACCCAATTAGATGATGTTCTCCACATATTATTTCCATTACACTTTGACATCCTCTATTCGAGTTACAAATGATTAACAATACTCTCTCACAATTATCACATCATTATAGGGGTATTTGGGAAAAAGTATTTTATTAGGTTTCTCACGGTCTCTTCCAAACCTATAGTGGGATACCACATGTTTCATAGGTAGGGGAAAAAGTCACAAAGATCACCATCACACCCATATAGTCCTTTGATATTTCACACAGGTGACTTACCAAAGAAAAACAACCACTATTATGTTTTTGGTCACCTTCTACAGCTATTAAAATATTAAACATGAACTAGATTAACTCACAATGGTTTTTTTATTCCTTTTTAAATACTTACTTCACTAATTTGATCAAATCATCCAACGTTCTCTTTTTTAAAACCAAATTATCATTTGGGAAAACATCCTATATTTTATTTTCCTACAAAAAACCCAACAATTCATTTAAGGGTATTTTTCAAAAAATATACCCCTTTGGGATTATTAAAAACTCTTAAACACCAAAATTCACAAATAATATAATTAAAGCACAAAAATTTAAACATTAGACTTTTCAGAGTCTTCTATCAGTGATTAAATAATAAAAATATCATATCATATATAATCTATGTTCAATGGGAGAAAAATATTGGAATGAAAAAATTCACTTACACACATTACTGAAATCCATGATAAAAAAACCATCCCAAAAAATTCTCTTCTATGAAGAAATGTGAAATTCTTTCCCCCATTCAATCATCTTAAAAAACATCATCTTGACCCAATGATATTTCAACCGTTGTATCAAGTAAATAAAAAATATTTTTACCTTAAAAGGATACATCATAGGGTTAGAAATATTCAAATAAAATTTAAAAGAGCTACATGGAATTTTATTGAGATTAATTACCTAGATGGTGTGGTGATAACTTCACTATCCATCTATCTAGATTGATTTTGTTATAATCCAACATCCAACTAATTCTTTTTAAATGACACCTTGGGTAGTTAGTTTGTCATAATATTCACCATTTTCTCTTTAATAAACACATACCCAAATTATATAAAATAATTATCGACCATATCCTTTATGAAGTGTAACTTATTAGTGATTTTATATTTCCTTGAATTATGTGTAGGTTTTTTAGAAAAGTTTATAGCACATGAGTCATTTTTCATGATCTAAAAATGATATCAAACTGAAATTACAATGTCCTCAACCTATTATTTCATCAAAAGAAATTGTGTGAATTCTGGAATACCTAGAATATAATGATATTATATGGTTATTAATGATTTAAAATCATATTTTATGCCGATCCAAGATATTAAAAAACTCCCACAACAGTATACACCTCACGAAGTTTATTTTCACTCATCAACTGAACCATCCCAATCTACATCGAAATATCCCAACACCACTATAGTGAACTTATGCACTGAAATATACAATATTCCATCATATTTTTTATATATTGAAATATAATTTTCCAATATATCATGTGACATTTTTGGAATTAAATTTCATATCATAATTCTTGACATGGGGAAAAAATATCTATTCAAGTTCCTTTCATATATTGTAAAAAAATCATTATTTTTTTATCATGAGTTAAATAAACCACTTTGTCTCTTAATCTATTAAAAAAAGTTTATAGATATTTTGTAGTGTTTTAGTTGATCAAAAATTATCCATCTCAATTTTTTATCATTAACATGAAATATATTATTTTAGATGAAAAATTCCATGGCTTCTTTGAGTCACTTTTTATTAACGGGTAAATAGAAATTCACCAATAAGAGATATATCAAACTCAGACATCATAAGATTTGAATATTTCTTAATTTACATTCCATATAAACCTCAAAAGATAATACAATATAAAAATATACTAACCATCACATATTTAACCATTTTTATTCTATATAGAGGTTCTGATCAACTCCTCCCCTTTCATACCATATATTTTTTAGAAATTGGCCCATCCATGAGTACCCTGAACATGGTGTATGCATTGTCCCATATGAGTACATATTTAATTGAAAATTTTTATTTATGTCATCATCAATAAAAAATAAATTTTTATTATCAATATATACCATTTCATTAAGGAAGAAATTAAGATATACGAGTTTGTTGTCCATTCTGTACACCGTGAATCCATTCGTTATTTTTATATATAAGAATAATATTATTACTGTAGGTCATTGAAATAGTGTGAAAGTTACATCCATATAAATCAATTCCTTTTGGTAATACCATCTACAAATTAGTCACAATATATTCCCGGAAAACCATTTCATCATCCATAAATATATTTCAAAACCCCCATTTTCTCAAAAGTTTTTCTTATCATATGGGCTGAGAAAAGATCATAGTGTACTATTATTTTTAATTTGGTCACTATCAAAATGCAAAAAAATGATCCAAATTTCTTCCATAGTATCTGATTGAATATATTTTTGTTCTCATAGTGGAAAGTGAGAACCTACTGTCACAACTTCATCGTTAATATTTTAATTTGAGAAATTAGATATCCAATTGTATTATATTCAGTGATTTCAACCATGATCAATCATCATATTGAACCTATTATATAACTATGTTTTATATATCATTAGGTATATTATAATGTTTAACTATATCCCTCATAACTCCCCATGTGTAATGCACTTTGACATCATTTTCAGATTTTAAAAAATATTCAATATCATGAGAATCTTGCTCACCAAAATTTTAATTTGGTTCATGTTTCACTATTATTTACACATTTTAAACTATAAAAACTTCATTATAGTCAATCAATTTTCTAAGATTTTTATATTACACCTAGTTGGATATAATCTTTTAGTAATACCTAAGAAAAATTTATTCATCACGACTAGATTAAAATAATTTATTCTTTTAATTATTGAGAATGAAGGATGTACATCAAAAAAATTAAAGTATTTATTTATAATATTATTTCAACACCATATTTTATATAATGATTTGTCTTGTTTTTAATATAATATGGCTCTATAGGTGATCTTTTCTACTAATTTCACTACCTATTTCCAATATTAATCTGGCAATACATTGTCTAAAACCATATCCTAATCCAAGTAATTGTTTATTTGATTCCATATTTAAACAACTCTATTAAACTAAGGATTAATATCCATTGAAATCTTGTTTTGAATCCCATGTTTCCCCATATATTCATCCACCCTAGTGTTTGTAAATATCATATCATTGACTATGAAAAAAAATTTAGTTTTAACTCTAATAATATTGTTATACTGACTCAAATATCATGTAACACACTTAAAAAATTCATATTTGAGATCTATTACAATGATCCTTGAAAATATACTTAAATCATCGATAAAAATGACATATTAAATTTTTTACATCACTATATTTTTTGTGGAATTATCCATCATACATCGATATGGATGATATTAAAATTTCTTGATTACCTACATTTGTTTTTCTTGTAATATGTTTTAATGAATAACTTTTGAATGTACTCCCATGTGTTAGTGTGAAAATTTATATGTTTTGGGATGTTTCAGGTTACATTAACATTCAACCCATTTTTCATGATTTTTTTCTCAAATGGGAAAGTTCTTCATGCCACAATATTTTATAGTCTTCTTTGGACATAATTGACCAATTCAATTCACTAAGAAGTTAGATATTATATTAGTTTCATATTAATTATAGAGTAAATCAACCATCAATTTTTTGAACATTCATAAATTTTTATGGAACTCCAAAGATATTCATTGAGTCATATAATTGATGTAAATTTATATGATTAAAACTAAGGCATATAATAAAAAGAACAAATATTCACTTAAACTATTTAATGATGAATTTATTTTTCCAAAATCCAGTGATCCTAGGTCCCTCATCATTGAGTAATTGAAGGAGACCATCCTTGTTATATTTAATTCCCAATAATAGTTATTTATTTAAATTCGTGTGATATATGAACACATTATCCAACATCCACAAAAAACCCGTTCATTTCTCTCAATTAAATATCTACAACATAATCCTTATTGAAATGTTTTCTTCTTCTCCTAGGATTGTTTCCACCGAAATTTATAATGGGTGAAATTTATTTTATTATAACTAAAATGAATGTTATATATCTTGAAATATTGGGAATTTTCATTAGCAATTAGTTTGTTGGATAATGATTCTGACATATAAATCCCACCTTTCTAGTATTTTTCTAGCATCGTTCGTTTTTCTCTTGACGAGAAAATGATAAATTTATACCCAAAAACATCATAACTGAAACCATGGCCATTAAATTTATAGTAATATTTTAAAATATTCCTTTCATATTTAATTTATTATTATTAATTTTATTATATCTTAAAATTAGAATAGATATATTAGGTGTGTCACATCATTCCAGAAAAAAACAATGGATTTTTTTTCATAATTTTCATAGGGTTTATTACTCCAAAATTATATTTTTGAGTGATATGAAGTTTAAAATTACTCTATAGTGTTGATTCATGTGGTTTAACATCAACCGCATCTACTATCCTTATGCTATCATGATATTAATTATATTTTCCTTTTTTCTTGGACATGTTGTATCCGTGGAATAAGAGTAAATTCCAGAGTTAATTCCTTAAAAAGGTTTGTATAATTTTAAGAGAAATTTTATTTGTGGAACTTGGTACCATACCATGTGTGATAAGACTTTCTTGATCATCACACTTATGTTATCATTTCATGAATTCTTCTTATATCTCTTTAATTCTCTTGGCTATTTCTTTCTCGGATTTAGATATACCAACGATTATTTTAGATTATTCCTCAAATTTCATTTTCAAATCAATTAATTTCCTTGAGTTTTCTAATTTTATATTTAGATCTTAGATTTTAATTCTAAAATATATTAGTCTTATAATTATATATACTATTAATAGTTAATAATAAATATACTAGAATTCTTTTTTTTACCCTCCAAACATAAATTTCTTTAATAAATACCATGTTTTCAAACAATACATCAAATTTTTCATTGTAATTATTTTTAAAATCAGTATAACAGTTTACTATAAGAATTTTTATTGAATTTTTATTTTGATCCTTGAAATCATATGAATCTTCAAGTTCACTTAAATTTGAGTTAAAATAATCCTTTGAGATATAATTTTGAAATAATTTTTATGTATAATCTATCATTACTCTTCATATTGTTTAAATTTCATGGGAAATTTATCCAAAAATTGTCCCAATATTAATCCTTTGAATCAATCAAGTGATATATTTTTTTAATAATTCATTTTCCTCTTCTAAGTCTATAGGAAAAAAATGAAAACATCTCATAAATTTTTTATTATTTTGAAAATACATTTGCTCCGTACTAATTGTTTTAACTCCTCATCTCATAATAAATAAAAGTGAAATGAAATATATCCATATAGATATGCTTTATATCATTATATTCTAAAACTGAATTCTTTACAATGGAAAAATTCTTCTCATGATTATATTCACAATATTCCTAAATTTGATATCCTTACCAAGGACACACATATCATTAAATAGATTGTTTAGTCAGTCAAAAATGGAATCAGTCATATTTTTTGGACTCATTCTAAAATACCCAAATTTCTTCCATAGGATCGGTAAAATTGACTTATGGGCCTTATAGTTTTCATTACATATATTTTTAAACTTTTTCCAAGTAACATGAGTTCTTTTACAACAAATTTATTTATTAAGTGGGGTTATATAATGCACTCTCTAAGAAATTAATTGAAATTGTATCTACATTAAATTATCCACACATTCATTGATATAACCTCCTTGTCCTTTCTCATAGAAATACCATGCATTGAGGCTATATAAGGATCCATGATGATGAACATAAATTATATTTCATACATCTCGTCCATAAATTAAAATTATTACCTTCAGTAATACTAATAAATTTTTTGTTAAAAAACATCACATTATTTTGGTAGAGATAACTTCACTAAATGGAAACATATACTTTGAAACCAATTGTTGTTCCCATATCCCATAAAATAACTAAATGGGGTGTATAACTATATTGCAGTATGATCTTTGATAACTGATCTTGTTCTCTAATGTTATGGAATACTTTAGTATCCCCATTTCTATATCTATAGAATGAATAAGGTATAAAATGAAACAAGTGATTTTACTTGGTACACATGTAGTATTCTAAAATAAATGATCATTAATAGACGTTTTTGTATGTACAAAACACAACAAAATCTATCATATTCACCATTTACATGTTCATAGAAAATTCCCTTACTATTATAGTTCACTAACAAAAAATTGGAAATCTCTCTGATCTCTTACACTAGGGATCCAATTTCCCCTCATGATGTTGTCTCATAATTCTTCAAACCATAGGGACAAGAATAAAAAATATATATATTGTTTCCCTTTTAGTACAATTGTGTTGAACTTTCAAATAGAAATTATAATACTATAACAACTGTCTCTTAAATTTCTTCCTTCTAGTGGAGATCTAGAATCACCCTCTAATATTCCAATGAGATATGTAATTCACCCTTCCCCATTTACATATTTTCAACATACCTATTTTAAAACAATAATTAATATTTTTTAAATCCAATAATTAATGTGAATTCACTCCATAGCATTGAAATAACATAATTGAGATTTACAAAAAATAACCATAACCATTTAAAAAAATGGTTAAAACATCCATGGAAACCCATAAAACTATGTCATGTAACTCCTTGATTTTGTTAACTTGACCTATTACATGGGTTGAAACATGTTAGAAACTTTTATCTAAGTAATGATAGTATTATAGATATTATTCAGCACATAACTACAACAACCTACTCTAAAGATATAACATGCCTCCCTAGGTTTCAATTGGTTGATTGCAAAGACACTATGCCCAAATACATGGTATTGTCCACAATGTGATTCCTTAGTACTTTAGAATACTTTATTTGAGTTCCACCTTGGGGAAAACACCCCCAACTTTTTCACTATAACATATGTTACATTAATCACTTATTTTTTATTGTATTAACCATGGTATCACCCATAGTTGGAGTGGTATGACCCATGATTCATTGTTAGATACCGAAGACACTGAGATCACAAGAACACTCATAAATATATTGTAAATTTCACATAGGTGACTTCCATGATCAAGAAATCCATTAATATTGGTGTGGAAAACATATCAATCAATAAACATCCACAAAACCACATAAATGAATCCAATAAAGTGTGATATAATATGTTGTGATTGCATGATTATCCAATTTGAATAAAACTCCCATCATCTATTTAGTTCAAACAACTTCATCTTTAGGGAAGACATCTATTATTATATTTTACAATAAAAAATAAAACAAAATTCCTAGGAGGATATTACTTCAGATATTATTGCATTATGAAAAAAGATTCTATAGAAGATAAATATCACATGACATCCAATTTGGGATATATTTCTTGTACATAATTCAATTGCTTGATTAGGGTTTCATCAATTAGATAAATATCTCCTGGTGTGTGATTATGGAATATAAATAATTTATAGTGAAACTAAATCATTGGTGTGTATTTTATTACATGAAATATAACCCCATCCAAGCATAGATATCATGTGATTAAAATGAAACAATGTATAATTAAGAGACACAATGTGAATCACTAGAACAGTATGTGATCATATGAAACATATTCCCTACACACCATATACAAATGCCTTGAAGTTTGATATCAATAATCTATTCAACAGTTTTCAATCTATTTTAATCACCTATGGTTTAAACATTATATATATAAGAGTGTCTATATTGTACCATCCACTATAAAATATTTTTATAACTCCTAACTCAAGTATAATAATAATAATTGTGAGTCATATATATTCTGGTTATTTTTCATACATAAAATAGAATATTTTTTTTGTTAATAATAATGGGTCATCTTTCAAAACACATTTTAGGAAATTTTTGTTCCAATGATTCATGAAGATGATGAATGGGTGTGGATGGTATTTTTAATGTTAACATGCGGTATGTAACCCATTAAAGAATCAAATATACTATTATAAATTATTTCTATACACGTAGTAGATTAGGTGAGATTCCTTTTTGAATATGTATGTTTGCTACAAATACTGAGTAGTTAACCCCCTTGGACAATTTATATTCCACACAATGAGGGATTAATCCCATATATGGGTCAGAGGCTCCGCAACTAAATTGAGGTTAATTAAGGTGGTTCATGTCCCCAACTATGATAACAGAAAGGTGATGAGAAATCTATGTACTAAGTATGTCTTAGGTATATTAAATTTATGAATATTCTATGATTCATTTAATGTATTAATTTTTTAGATTGTATTTTTGAATATTTGTACTCACTTTTTCTTTTTTCAACTATCATCCTTATATAATTTCTATATTTCACTATAGATTTGAGATGAAATATAAATTCATATGTTATTTTATTATTTGAGTGTGATAAAAAAATTGTTATGTCAGTGCAGATGATCTAATATTCAGAGTTAATTTTGATAGATTTTTTGTTGGTGGAATTAGATCCTTTTTTGATCTCGATGGTGATTTTTAAAAAATCCGTTAGTCAATGTTGTTTTTGTGTGTAGTAAATTTTTCTAGTTCATCATTTTTGGTCATTATAATAAAATGATGGTACATTTTGATTTCCATTATTTTTTATTAACACTGTAATATGATTTTTTCATGTGTCACTTTCATGCAACATTATTGCTTTTTATATATCATGTTTTCTATAAGATGTAATTTTCAAAGGCCTGTGGTTGTATATTTTATTAATAGGATTCAGAATCCCATGTTAATGATATGAATTCTTGGACTTATTTTCTAACTACTAGATTATTACAGATGGGATAATGGGGGAAATCTGTACTAACTCCCGGTTCAGGATTTTTCGCAATGGATATGGTGATGTCATGTTGATTAAGGGAGAATATGACATAGATGTTTGAAGATGATTAATATTCTCAATATTATCCAATGGGATATGGAATATTTTTATTCATATGGTATTTTTAATATTTATTTAATTCTTTTATTATGTATCATTAATTAATGTAAGTGTTATTTATTTCTCCAACTTAGATAAGGCGGGATATTCAATGGTAATAATGTACAACTACTGTTCAATTTATATTTATTAAATGTTTTATTTTATGATAACTTTTTTAATGAACAATATAAATTGAATCTTGGAAATCCTTTCAGAAATTTAAATAATAATATGGATAAAATTGTTTATTTTAATTCCCCTAATATAAGGAATTATCACCTATGTCATATAAAATTAATCAAATCCCATGAATATATAATAATATATCAATATATTCAAATTATTATGGATTATTCTCTATACATAAATATAATTTATTTATTAAAATGAAAAAATATATTTTTAATGGTAATGTTAAATAAGATAATGAATTTTAATATCTCAAACGTATTTATTTATGTGGCCCTAAAAGTAAATTAGAAAATGGGTTATTTCAGTACTTTATAACCATTACTAATAATTTGGTAGGTATTGGTATACATATATTAAGAAACCCATGTTAAAATATTTTTAAATGATAAATTTATTTAAAATAATGTGAATAATACAATCATAAAAAAGTTATAAGGAATTTTGACCTAACAAAATTAGAGAATATTTTTGTCATAATTTCTTTTGACACTCTTGGTGAGTATGTGATTATATGACAACTCACTCTATCTGGTACACCATATCTATTTTATTATCTAAGAGGGCGAAAAAAAATTTAGATATGGAAAAATCAATGATTAGTCATTTTTTTCATTAATATTTATGGGGTTATATTCAAGAAACAACATCATTTAAACTAAACCATGTTCCAACAAGTAATTTTAGAATAATACTTGATAAGTTGTGTACTAAGAACAATCTTAATTTAATTATTATTAAAAAAATTGTTATGATGAATGTGTGAGATATATTAACTCATCTAATATTGATCAAAAATAAAATAAATGTTCTAATTTTTTTATCTAAAAGAGAAAGTTGAATATTGTTTTTTTCAATCCATTAGAGTAAAAAAATATTATAACTCAATATACAGTTTTAATAAAAAGTTATTTAATATGAAAAAATTAGTATTAGTAAATTTGGAAACTATAATGTTTTATACCAAAAATATGTTCCTATTTATAATATGGACGATCCATAAACACAATGGTTTTTGTAAAATGAACTACATCATTACACATAAGAACTAATAAGATTTAATACATTTCATCATGAACCTGAGAGAAATGGATTTCTCATTTATGATGAAGGAAATGTAACAATAATAAAAGATATTAAAACATATTATCAAGAGTTCATAATGGGTTATATCTCAAAAAATGGTTAAAATAAATGGAATATAAAATGAAATATATACACAGTAATTAGGTTTAGAACCTTTTATACCCACTTGAATGGGTAAAACCCATTTATTTGATATGGGTATTCCATATGAAAAGATGTTATGATTTTTAGAGTTTATATATTGAAATAGCTTTTAGTATCTAAATGTCTTTATAAAAGTAATGTAACATTTTTATGAATAATCAATAATTCTATTATCTAAGATTAACTATATTCAAATTATATTATCCATGATAAAATAATATGGTTATGAGATTTATAAAAACTATTATAAAATTTTATTCCATTATATAAATTTATTTGATGATATATAAATGATAAATCTTAATTTTAATGAGGATCCAAGAAATAATATAATGGTTTGTATGAAATAATGAACAATTTAGTTATTGATGTTGTATTTATGGTGTTGGAGTATTATTTTTGATTAAGAAACCCAAGAGTTTGAAAATATAAAAAATAACGATAAAAATTGAGTGTATAAATATGTGACTGAGAGTATAGTTTTATTTCTGATGTTTATTTTGGATCACATAATTCTCAAAAAAAAATTTAATCTATTTATTAGAATATTGAAATAGTCGTAAGGAAATTATGCCTCATTAAAATATAATGGAGAATAATTTTAATGAACCATATTGATGATTAATCAATTAAATGAAAAATTTTGGTTTTTTGTGGGAATTGAATCTATGAAACAAAGGCCAATTTGAATTTATGGTTTTGGTATTTTCCCTGTTTATAATTTCATATTTAGATTTTATTTTTGAAATTGAGGTTTAGGAATTTTGTGTTTATGGATTTAGTTTAATGTTTATTGGAATATAAAGAAGTTTGAGAAGGCTTGGAGTTGGTGACATGAGTAGTTTAGAATTGCATGTGAAACTAGGTATCTGGTTTTTCGGAACGAGGTACATATTGATGTTAAATATTCTTTTTGGGAATATAGGTTCCAATAGGATCAAAATAGACTATAATCAGTTCAATGTAGCATAGTCCTATGATTTTCAATATTTGGGAATTTTTTTATTTTACTCATTTATTCATTGTCCATATTTTCTCCCTTTCTATCTTCATCTTCTATAACCATTTTTGAGACTCACCTATGATAACACCTGTTACAATACATCACATCCCATCGTGATTTTATTTGAGGAAGGAAGCATGTAATTAATAATTCACAAACAATGTTAAACCATCCTCTATCCCCTAAAAGTTTTATCTTCTTTTCTACTTATATGATCTATCATGACAGATTAGGTATTTTATAGTGAACTGAATTAGATTATAGTGTAATTCATCCAATATAGTAGTGATTTCCTTTACTTTAATGGAGATTTAAATTAGGGGCTTTGTCTATCCAACATATCACTATATTGGTTGGAGTTGATGGATATTTGATTTATTTTTGGGATTTATATATTTTATTATAAATTTTTTCTTATTTAATATGAGTTAGTTTGGTTCTTTTATTAATAAATTATGTGAATAATTATTCTTATATTCTACTAGGGTTTAGATGTTTTTTATTTAAATGTTAACATAAATTTTTATTTAAATGGAAATTTATTATGAATAAGTATGTATATAATTATAGGTTTTTATTGGGGTTTTTGTAGTGTTGAAGATCACCAATTCTTATGTTTGGTGGTCTTGACCCTATGAGGGATTCTATATCTACCCATGGTGTATTATTTCATTATTAATACAAAAATTATTAAAATCAAAAATATAAATATTTAGGAAATATAAATAGATATATTTTTGATAAAATTTTGATATAAAAATTTAATATATGTAGTAATGTAATATGGTACTACATATATAAAATAATTTCCTCTTATTTTTTGTTATATGTTATTATAATTTGAATTTTATTGATCTGTTAGATTAATTTGTCTTCATTAGATGGGATTTCATAATTTTCTAGTTAGGTGTCCCGTGAGTGCGTTATGTTACGTAATTAGGCAATTTTAAAGGATTATGTAGAGTATTTTAATATAATTTATGCTTAAAAAATAAAACTCTTTTTTATTTCATGAAAAACCATCTTATAGACAGCTATATAACATGGAATTGGGTTTGTTATAAAATCATAAAGATTTATTTAAATAAATAGAATGTGATTCATCCAAATTATCACTTGTGTTCTATATTAGAAATCAAACCTTACCACTAAAACCTGAGTGAATTATACGTAATTAAACCAAAATTATCTTTCGATTACTAGGGTGTCTTGATGTTGATGCAACGATTTGGTTGACTATGTGAAAATGAAATAGTTTCCATGAAAATATTTCTGTTTTTAAAAAACCCTAAGGAATTTATATATAATAAATATTATGGTTCTCCAAATGAATCAATATGGAATGAATTTTTTTAAGGTACTTTGGGTATCACTTAGTTCGTTTTAATAAAAATATTCAATTCAAATATAATTTTTTAAAGTGTTTTATTTATCTATGATTTCAAAAACGTTTGTCTATCTATAACAATTATATTGTTGTTTTATAAATATATAATTGTAATTTTTTTACGGTATAATAAGTGTAGGGATTGTTCTAAATTGTATTTTAAAAATATGAATTTTGAATATGTACAATGTCTCACTAAAGAGTGGGTAGCTTGTGGGTTTAAAAAACAATGTTAAATTTTATTAATGATCTGCATATCATAATTTTACTCTTGTAATAAAGAGGGTTTTTATAATAATACTATTTTTAATATGGTTTGGTATTTGGAAGTATGTACTAAATAGTTTGTTATTAATTTTCTATAATTACATTCGAAAAACTTCTACTAGCATGTCTTACTTAGTGGTGGGATTAGCATTATCGTAGTGTTTCTAAAAATATTTTATATGAATGGACTATTTACTGTTTGATAGTACTATTACTACATCCTAAGGATTGAGTATTCCTTATCTCAGGTTTCATTTGGATATAATATCATGTTTAATTACTTTCATGTGGTAGTTATCAATGTGTTTTTAAACTAGTTTTTTCATGATTAAAAACTCTGTTGACGGCTATCTTGATAGAATGATATGATTGTTTTTAAAATAAGTATGTATATTATATTTATATGGATCATTTATATTAAATATATATATATATATAATATTTATTTTGTTGATAAATATAATGTTTACTACTTTAAAACATTGAAGGGTTAATTCCATGATTTAGAGGAAAATTATTTCTATGGTATAAAGAATGTTTACTTATTTGATATTGAGCATGTTTATAGCTCAACATATTGAATATAGTTATTTTGGATATTGTCAAAATATTGTATCTAAGCATGAACCCTAATTTCTAAACAGGTTAAGAACAATATATAGGATATGAGACTTCCTTGAATCCGGTACACTATTTCCCTTATTCTTAAATGAATGGGCTATATGATTACCCTCACATAGTATACAAGATCCACATTCCCCCAAGACGAGTCATTAGGGCTATGAATTGTATAAACATATCAATAAATATTATTTTTTATATGTATACATGTTATATATATAAGATGGTGTATGAATTTCCTCCTTTAGAAAATACCACTAGTGTTGTGATATTTATTTTGAACATTTTCCTAAAGTTTGTAATATATATATGGTCCCTCCTATTATAATGAGTTTTTAGTTATGGATAGTACTGATCTAAAAATTACATCACTATTAACTTGTTTCAATGATTTGATTGTTTATTTTTAAAACTATTAATTATATATATATATATATAAGTGTATACATTTTCATGAATACCCTATGTATCCACTGTGTGATTTCGGTCAAATTTGGTGGTGCCATATTTTGCATTTATGGGAACATATATAGAAATGAATTCACAATAATTTCATTTAAGGTATATTAAATTATACAGGTCCCTATAGAGCTCTATGATTTATTCGTGTCTTATTATGTAACGCCTGGACCCCAGAATCCAGGAGCCAGTGCATTATTTTAATACATTGGAATGATTACGAAGAATCATTTCCTGAAGGACCAACTAGTTCAATATTCGTGTAAACTATATACATACATATGTTTAACATTAAAAATTGAAATGAAAAACAACAGTAATTTATTCCATTAGAAACATCAAAGCTTCCTAGATTATGCCTACAAGTCACTCATAACTAACTTGTTCATATCCTGGGAAATGAAACATAATAAAGGGTTGAGCTAAAATGCTCAGTAAGATTAAGTAGTATAGTGGAAGATAACGTCAACATTAGGTATGGTGAATAATTAAAAACACATGCCTTTAAAAATAATAAACATGAAAACAATATATCCGGAATATGAGCTGAGTAAATAATGCCATAATAAAACATAGTAATGGGTATTTTACTAGTTGAATAGTCACATGAACCATCATTATTATTTTCATAATGAGGGAATGTATAATGTCGGAAATTCTTAAACATTTTTTCAGTGCCTCATCCAAGACATCTAAAAATGATTAAGGCCTCGGTGAAAAACATATATCAAATTGGGAAAGACCTTGGGAAATTTCACATATAATTGTATCATTAGACCTACCGAAGCATCAAGGAGCTATAGTGGGATCCACACGTCACATTCTATGCCCAATAAATTCCTCATATGAAAAGGTTAAAACATAACATAAACATTCTTATTTAAACTAGCATATGAAATTTCTATACTTTAACCACAAAATATGAATGTCATAAAAATAGCCCATCCACAGTCAAACAAAAAAAGATAATCATCAAAACTATTTGAGAGAAATGTCCCCCTTTTTCTTGAAATCATTTAAAAGCCACACTATTTATCAATAAGCTATTTAAGATATATTTTTTAATCAATGTGTTTTATACCACATTGAAAATTTTAAAAGGAATCACATTTTTAAAACATTAATGTCTATATAAATAAATCCTTAAACCCATTTTAAAAACATGTACATTAATGAGAAATATTTAGAGGAATGAAATATTAAAACATTTAAAATGATTTTTTAGTTAGAGTTCCCAACCAAATATGAGATGCTTGAATACAAATAATTGAGGCAATAAAAAATTAATAATATCATGAGGATAAAGGGATTCATGATATATTATGTAAAAGTGAAGTATATACACCAAATTAAAGAGAATTGGCACATAATAACAATGAAGTCATAATGGATTGTTAGTTGAGATGAAATACATTATAAAGACCATATCCTTATGTTATAGATAAATCAATGACATAGTTATGTGTGAAAAATATATATACAGTAAACATGATTGGATATTTAGTGTAAATAAATCAGAGGAAATTCACACATATTCTTGTAAAAACAACACTAACGACTTTGATGTTTAACTCAATGAATAGAAATTGAGTTAAAATTACTCTTATCAAAATTATATCGATGAATTGAGAATTTATCAATGGATTGATTATGTGTAAAAAAATTATATCCACACAATGGTGAGTGGATATTACTACCTATGTAAATAAAATGTGATTTTACACAAAATCTTGGAGTAATGTAATCAATTAAGTTTGTGTAAAACCAAATGAGTGGAAATCAAAATTAGATATTCCCTTACCGATATGGTGACTTATGAAACATACACCCCATGAAAGAAGGATCATAAAATGAAGATATAAATAACTATAAATTAATTTATATTACATAAGGAATAATATCATGGTCAGTACATACAACTCATAAATGGAAATAGTGGAAATATAGCAAGAATCTCATAGAAATAAGAAGTGCGATGAAAACCCCTTACCATGTTGTAATCAAACAAGTGTTATGAAAAAAAGTAAATAAAAACCAAATTAATCACCGTATACCATGAATATAAATAGATTCATGATAATATATATCAAATTTCAGTACATAATACAACACATGCAATAAATATGTGGAAAATAATGGAAATCACACAAAATTAAAAGTGAGATAAGAAACCACTAAGTCATGTCCGACTTGACCAATATGTTCCTTGTACTTACTAAATAATAAAATTACGTTTATTTATAATTGATTAATAAAATTTTCATGTTTACTATCCCTTTTATATCTCTTATTACCTTTCTATAACCATTATTTAGTTATTTGAGTTCATATGATATTTTATCGATGTTTTGAACTTGAGTAAAAAATGAACATGTTATAATTATAATTTTTCCAAACGGTCAAAATTCTGTTATCTCTATAGTGATATAATTGATTTAGATATCATATATATATATATATATTATATGTCCAGTGTATATATATTTTTAATAGTACATAACATTTTGAGCTAAGAAAGGAAATGCACCGTTCATGGGGACAATGTGCCGTTTGTACGCATGAATGCTAATTTCATTTATATTTTGTATTTTAATGGAATTAAAAGATAAAGATACATAGGTATATTAAAATTACATTATAATATCATATATAATATTATTACATGCATCCTTAATACGTCCCACATAAGGCATTAACGAGTCATATCACTTTGAGGGGGTGGTAGTCCGCACTTCCTCAAAGGAAATTATCGTGTTTTACCCATAATGAAAACCATAAAGGAACGATATGAATGGAAAAATACTAAAGTATAAAGAAATAATAAACATAATATATATCATATATAAATACAATGTCATCTTAATGGAAACCATGAGTGGTGGTATGAGATAATTGAACAATCATCGTTTTGTGAGGCGTTAGTTTTCTATCCACAAAAATAGTATGTTTTTTAAACATTATACGGAGGTGTGTGTAAGTGTAGTTAGAATACCTCTCATAAAAACATAATAGTATATTGAGTATACATTTTTTGTTATAAAATAAGGCAATAAAACGAGTTTAGGGGTTTGAGAAGTAAAATAAATGAAAAGAAGTTAAGAGAAACCATTACCTTTAATTTGGGTAACTCCCATTTGATATGAACCAAAAGAACTTATTGAAGTAACATATGCCTAAGATATGGCTTGTAGGTGGAATATAGGGACCTTGAGAGCTTATTTAGGTAGGTTTTGGACGAGACAAGGGGCTTCAGATGTGTGAGAAATGGGTTAGAAGTGGTTTCCTTTTATAAGGGAGAGGAGGGTCTCTTTAGGAATGTTTGAAGATGTTATTTTATTATAAACTTATCTTCGGTTTCAAAAAAGTCCAAAACTCATTAAAGTTGAATATAAGGTGACTCTTGTTAGAAATAAAATCATCCAATAATTATTGGAAATGTTTTGGATCTTTTTTTAATATTAATAATCTTATTTATTCAAATCAACAATAAATAAGGTAAATAATGCATCCTTATATTCTCAAAAATAATTTAATTTATTTAATATCTAAAAATTATTAAAAAATAAAATAATTCATGAAATATTTTTATCCATCCAATGAATATTTATAGTATAATATATGACTTATATAACCCAATGTAAAAATTGGTATACTAAAAGATTTTTGTTAATGTCTTTTTTGTCTTTAGGTTAAGTTAATTAAAATAATGTGTCATTATCATTCTCACGTGGATGCATGGGGTACCAAAATCTACCCAATGATGAACATGGTAAGACATGAATCTTCCAATTAGGTTTTGTTATGTTTTAAGGTAATTTGTTTATTATAATATTCTTTTTACCTCGAATTACCCAATTTACCTTTAACAATTGTAAATAAAATTCAAAAATTACGATTCACGAAAAATTATTTAATCGTATTGAACCAAATATTACATAAAAATAACAACAATTTATGTTGTATTTTTGAAATTCAATTCACAAAAACCGTAATATTTCATTTAAATTAAAATTTAAGTTTTTAACAATTACTAGGTGGTTTTACTATTAATCAAAATTTGATTTTTTTTTCAGAAAATACCAAAAATTCATCATAATATATATTTAATATTATTAATCCAATATTTATGTATATTTTAACAAATTTACAACATATAAGTATAATTAATTAATTTAAAATTAATGCACGTTGTCAAAACAAATAGAATGTTTTTATGAAACAATAACTATAAAAAGATTGACACTTGTTTTTGCATAGTTTCAAAGTGAAATTAGTTCCAATGACCAGAATTGGATTAAATGGTAAAAATATAATCTAATTATACCTCCAAACCATTCAAATGTATAATTGAACAATATAAATTATTTTGATTAAAAAATATATTTGCAATTAAAATTTAGAATTCTTCACTATTAACTCAAATATGAATGTTATCATAAAAACACCAAAAATTTATCAATAATAAATTTTTGTTTCCAGATTCTAAATAAGAAGTTTATTTTTTCAAATTTAATGTATAAAAGTGTCAAATGTTTTATTTTAAAAGGGTTCACCGTTAAAAGGAGGTAAAATTTCTTTTTTTGAAAAATAATTCATTTATCTAAAAAAATGAATTTTTATTATATTATGACTAATAAACACATAATATGGATGTTAAAATTATATGGAATATATAAAATTCATAATTCAGCTAATACTATTCATAAATGCTTTTTAACAGCTAATTTGGTAGGTCATCATCCGCTCAAACTTAATGTTTTGTGAGATGCAAGCTATTGAATTACTTCAAAGAGATTACGTACAATGAATCCTTGGGGTGTTACATTATACCCAACTTTAATAAATCGTATCCTCTCAATTTAAGCTCAGGATTGAAAATTTGTGTTTTGAAATTTCAATATATATATGTTGAAATCTCATATCGAAAATGGATTAATGAGGCCTCTATTTTAAAATAAATAAAGGTAAGTATGAAGGTTATCGAAAATAACAGACACTAGGGTTCCATGTAGGAAAACATGAATATGGGAGTGAAAAATAATCATCATGTTCTGATGGAGAGTTATTGATTATATTATTAGGAGAATGTTAACGATATTAATCCCATAAAATTGTGATAGGTTGAAAGGCCTTTGATTACCCAGTAGGAAAAGTAAATGAACAACATTTCTATTTTCTGTTCCATTTCATAATGATGATGAATTTATTTAAGATATTGTCTAAGAGTATAAAGCGATATACTTACTTTACTATTATAGATTCTTCTGTTAATAAATTTCTACCACAAACTCATCTTTTCTCCAAATGATGAGTATTCAAGATGACTTATTTACACCTGAAGTTTTAGAATAAACTTATAGAGAATCACATAATCCACAAAGGATGAACTATATATTTCTCTTGTCAGTAAACATTAATCCATATTAAAATGGTTAGTATATGATCAGATAATCCCAAAAAAGGAAAATCCTTTATAGAAACAAATAATACTCTTAATCTTTAAAATTTAAATAAACAATACACAATGTTAAACAAATACCCTTCAAAGAACAATTGTCCATAAAATCCTTCAATATAATCCTAACTAATATTGAAAGCCAAAACTCAAAATAATTTTATTGTGTATTCTTCCACGTCAAATTGTATCTCCAAATAACATCGACTACTCCTAAAGTGACATACATAAAATTAATTAACCTAATCACATATTCACTATGATCGGTTAATCATTTCAATAAATAACCCAAATCCAAATAAATCCACAATAAAAACATAGAAAAATATCCACCATTACTCCACAAATGAAATCCCATAGTATTCTATTTTTCTTAGGCATATAGTATTCCCAATAGAATGAACATCTTCCAAAATAACATTTATCACTTAATCACCAAATCATTTTCATATTCTAAGGATATACATTTGATAATACATAAGGTCCCAAATAAACATAATAAAATTATTTAACTAAAAATTATTAATCACACTAACTAGGGAATTCACATAGTCCAGTGGAAGGCGATAAATCCCAAACACACTCTGGTTGTGGATTCAATTTCCACAGATTTTTTCCGATGTGACGGGTTCTCACACGGTCTATGTGTTTTCCTTTTAAAAAAAATATATTTTTTAACACTAGAAAAATGATATAAATTCATCAAAATAATCATAACATAATTTAACCATAAATTTTATCTCATACCTCCCATTTTCATCGCAAAATTTAATAACAAGTAATTGCCTCAAACTCAAGGATCATATAAAACCAAATGGTTATTTATAACTATATACAAAATAGAAAATATAATTATTCCTCAAATATCATTTTCACACTCCAAAATACAGGGTTACACATACAAGAGAAAATTCTTCCAAAGTAATCACAGCAATAAAGAGCACTAATACTTTTGAACATTTCTCCATCCATTTATTTCCACAAAGCATATTCCTTTATGAAGAGGATATCCTATAGAATAGGGAATTCACTCTGGTAATGTCCAGGTCCCCTATATTTATGAAAAATGAATATATATGGATTCCTCAGACTATTTTTATTTTCTTCCATATTACTCTTCATTTTTCCTTGGGAATTATTTACTTTATGTCCTTATTTCCATCACATAATGCATTTATCTGTTCTGTTGAGACACTTTCTTCAGTGTATCCTTCCATATTTCAAGCATGATAGAAATTGAGGTTTCCTTTCTCTATGTCCTCCACTGTTGCAGCTCTTATCATTCATCTCCTTTCTCTTCATTGTTGACTCCGTGAGATGGTTAACATATATGTTTTTGATAATATTTTCGGAAAACTGATTCGGCATGAACCTGATATCTTTTACGGCTATCAATATTCCATTTTTTGGCTCATTTCCACCACCATTATTACCTTTTACATCATTCTCAATGTTACTATGACTTTCTCAGAATACAACCATTGACTAAAAACATAAATCATTGTGTGAGTAACAATAGTCATAAAATCATTTTGAAAATATCATGACACCTTATTTTCAATTTAGAACATCTTAGGATTAACCAAGGTCATTTATTTTAATCTTATATTAAATTCCATCAAATTGGTTTATAAATAAAATGTAAATTATCCTAACTATATCCCCCAGGAGTGTCGTATCTAGGAGTGCAGGAAGGCCCATTGTTGTGTACTGGGATACCCCGGGTCAAGGCCAAAACACCATGTCAGAGTTTTCACTCCTTGGTATATCTGTACCAGAGCCGCCACTACCTGATCGTATCCAGAGAGTGTTGTATTTCTGGGAAAATACATAAAATCAATACATTACCAAAATTCTAGGATGTTATTATATATTAATCATGAACGTCTATCTTAGGGTAATGTTCTCTGATCAGAATTCATCTAAATCTAGTTTCCAATGTTTGTACTAAACATCCTCTAATACCAACTATAACACCCCGACCAAAGAATCCAGGAGACAATGAATTGTTTTAATAAATTGGCATGATTATAAAGAATCATGTCTTGAAGGACCATCTAGGTTAGTATTCTTGGAAACAAGATACATAAATATGTTCAACAGTACAATATGAATAGAAAAACAACATTAATTTATTCCATTAGAAACGTCCAAGCTTCCTATATTATACCTACAAGTCACTCATAACTATCTTCTTCATATCCTAGGAAAATGAAACATTTGAAATGGGTGAGCTCAAATGATCAGTAAGAGTAATCAATACAGTGAACGATAACATAAACATTAGGGATGTTCAATAATTGAAAACACATGCCTTTACAAATAATAAACATGAACACTTTATGGTAGGAATATAAGATGAGTAAATAATGCCATAATAAAACATAGTCATGGGTATTCTTCTATTTTAATTACCACATTAACCATCATTATTATTTTCATAATGAGTGAATGTATAATGATGGACATTTTGAAACATTTTTTCAAGGCCTCGGTCAAGACGTCTAAAAATTATTAAGGCCGCAGCCAAAACCATATATATAATTAGGAAAGGCCTCAGCCAATTCCACATTTAATTGTATCCTAAGACCTATTGATGTGTCTAGGATCTATAGCAGGCTACGCCCATCCCATACTAAGTCCAATACATTCCTCATATGAAAAGGTTGAAACATATCATAAACATTTGTATTAAAACTAGCATATGAAATGTAAATACTTTAACCACAAAACATGAATGGCATAAGTATAACACATCCACAGTCAAAAATCACTCATTCAATACAATATGGAATATTTTATTATAATAGATTAACCTCAATCAACAATAATGAGGGAAATTGACAATTATTAAGATAATCATCATAAATATTTGATAGATATATCCCCCTTTTTCTTGAACACTTTTAAAAGTCGCCGAATTTATCAAGAAGTCATTTAAAAAAGATTTTTGAATCAATGTGTCTCATACCACTTGTAATATTTTAAAAGGAATTTTAATTTTAAAACATTAAATTTCATATAAATAAATCATTAAAACCATTTTTTTAACATGGGAATTAATGATAATGATTTAGATGATTAAAATTTAAAAACATTTAAAATGATATTTTAGTTAGAGTTCTTAACCAAATGAGAGAAGTTTGAATATAAATAATTGAGGTAATTAAAACGTAATAATATCAAGAGAATAAAGGTATTCATTATATATTATGTCGAAGTATAGTATATACACCAAATAAAAGTGAATTGTCGTATAACAACAAAGAAGTTTCAATGGAATGTAAGTTGAGATGAAATCACTTATAAAGATTGTATCCATATGTTAAGGATAAATCAATGAAATAATTATGTGTGAAAAATATATATACAGTCAATATGATTGGATATTCAATGTAAATAAATCATAGTATATTCACACATATTCTTGTATAAACAAAACATATGAATTGGATGTTTAACTCAATGAATAGAAACTAAGTTAAAATTACTCTTATCAAGTTTATATAGATGACATGATCATTTATAAATGGATCGATTATGTGTATATTGAATTATATCCACACAAAAAATAGTTTACATTACTACATAAGTAAATAAATAGTTATTTCACATAGAATCATGGAGTAAAGTAATGAATGAAATTTGCGTAAAACCGAATGTGTGGAAATCAAAATTAGAAATTCCCTCACCAATTTGGAGACTAATGAAACATACAGCCCATGAAAGAAGGATCATAAAATGAAGATTTAAATGCCAAAAAATTATCTTATATTACATAAGTAATACAATCACGTCCAGTATATACACCACACAAAAGGAAATAGTGGAAATATAGCATGTATCTCCTCGAAATAAGAAGTGGGATGAGAACCCCTTACCATTTTGTAATCAATAGAGTGGAATGAAAAATAGTTAATAACCACAAAATGAATCAAATAATACCAGGAATATAAATAGAATAATGATAATATATATCCAATGGAAGTACACAATACACAACATGAAATAAATATGTGGAGAACAATGGAAATATCACGAAATTTAAATTGAGATAAGAAACCCCTTACCCCAAGTCCGACATGTCTTGTATATTCCTTCTTATTCCTGAATAATAAAATTAAGTTAACATATAATTGGTTAGGAACATTTTTCAAGTTTATTATTCCTTTTATATCACTTATTACCTTTCTAAAATAATTAGATAATTATTTGAGTTCATTTTGGATATTTTATCGATGTTCAGAACTTGAGTAAAAAATGAACTTGTTATAATTAAAATTTTTCCATATGGTCAAAATAACATTATCTAAATAATTATATACATGATTTATATATCCTATATTTATTAAATTTCCAGTATATATATGTATTTATATCATAACATTACATTTTGAGATAAGAAATGAAATGCACCGTTCATGGAGATGGTGAGTCGTACCTACGCATGAATGCAAATTTCATTTATATTTTGTATTTTAATGAAATTAAAACATAATGATACATAGGTGTATTATATTTCCATTATAATATCATATATAATATCATTAACATGATTATTTATATATCCCACATAAGTCATTAACGAGTCATATGACTTTGTGGGTGCGGTAGTCCGCACTTCCTCAAATGAAATTATCGTGTTTTACCAACAATGGAATCCATAATGGAATTCTATAAATGAAAAAATAGAAACATAAATAAAACATAACCATAATATATATCATATATAAAAATAGTTTCATCCTAATGGCCACCATGATAGGTGGTATGAGAAAATTTAACCATCATCGTTTCGTGAGGCGTTAGTTTTCCATCCGCATAAATAGTATGTTTTTAACCCATTTGATGGTGGTGTGCGCAAGTATTGTTTGAATAAATCTCATAAAAACTTCCTAGTATACTGGGATTACTGGTTTTGTTATAAAATAAAGGAATAAAATTAGTTTATGGGTTGGAGAATTTAAATAAAAGAAAAGAGGTTAAGAGAAACCATTACCTTTAATTTGGGTAACTCCCTTTGGTATGAACCCAAAAGTCTTATAAAAGTGAATTATGCCTAATTTAAGGCTCTATGTGGTAGATAGGTATCTTGATATCTTATTTTTTCATGGTTTGGATGATCCAAGTGGCATGAGTGGTGTGATAAATGGGTTAGAAGTGGTGTCCTTTTATTAGGGAGAGGATGGGTTATTTAGGAATGTATGGAAATGTTATTTTATTATAAACTTATCATCAGTTTGAAAAATCCCAAAACTCATTAATGTTGAAGATATGATGATTGATGTTCTAAATAAAATCATCCAATAGGAATTTTAAGGGTTTTGGATATTTTTTTAATATTAATATTCTTATTTATTTAAATCAATAATTAATGAGGTAAATACTGCATCGTTATTCTATCATAAATAATTTAATTTATTTGATGTCTAAAAATTATAAAAACATACCACAATTTTGTAAATATTTTTATATTTCCAATTAATATTTATAGTCAAAAAGATGAATTATATAACCCCATGTAAAAATTGATATACTAAAATATATTTGTTAATGTCATTTTTGTCGTTACCTTCTGTTATTTAAAATAAAGTCTGATTATCATTATTATGTGGCTCAATGGAGTCCCAAAATCAACCCAAGGATGTCCAAAATCATCCATGACTCATACAATAAGTTTAGTAAATGTTTTAAGATTATTTTGTATTATTATAATACACTTTTTATCTTGAATTTCCCTATTTCACTTTAACCGTAGGAAATAAAAGTCAAAATTTACTAATCGCCAAAAATTATTTCCATATTATTGAACCACATATTACTTACTAATATCAACCATGTATGTCAGAATATCGAACTTCAATTTACAATAGTGGTAAAATTTCATTTAAATTAAAAAATTTGTTTTTTAACTACTACTAAGTGGTTTCACTATTCATCAAAAAATGATGTTTTTCAGAAAAATTCCAAAAATTATTCCTAAGATATAGTTGATATTACAAATTCAAAAACTATTTCTATTTTACAAAATTCAAAACAGAAAATTGGAATTAATTAATTTAAAATTAATTCCCATTTTCAAAACAAATAGCGTGTTTTTAAGAAACAATAACTATCAATAGATTAACACTTATTTATGTATAATTTCAAGGAGAAATTATTTGAAATGACCAACATTGGATTAAATGGTAAAAATATAATCTAATTATACTTCAAAACCATTAAAATGTATAATTTAACGCTATAAATTATTTTTATTAAAAAAGTTTTTTTCAATTAAAATTTACTATTTTTCACTATTAACACAAAAATGAAAGTTATCATAAAAGCACCAAAAAGTATATCAAAACTAAATTTTTATTTTCTGATTCTAAATAAGAAGTTTAATTTGTCAAATTGAATATATAAAAGGGTCAAATATTTTATTTTAAAAGGGTTCACCATTTAAAGGTCGTAAAATTTCATTTTTTGAAAAATACATCCTTTATCTGAAAAAAATGAATTTTTTCTTATATTATTTCTAAGAAACACATAATATGAATGTTAAAATTCTATGGAATATATAAAATTCAAAATTATGTTAATAAAATTCATAACTTTATTTGAACACCTAGTTTTGTATGTCGTCGTGCGCTCAAACTCGATGTTGTGTGAGGTGCAATATATTGAATTACTTTAGAGAGATAATGTACTATGAAAACATGGGGTGTAAAATATTCCATGGGGTGGATTAGTTTCATAAAATGTTTGTTAAATCATAAACTAGATCATAGTGATAGTCATTGCTTTAAGGTTTTTTTATCATTGTGTTTTACACTACATCTTGGTGTATGTATGATTTTTATGGGATACTATTAAACCAATTATTATGGTGTAATTATCTATCTCATTAAGATATTTAAACACCATGGGATGACATAAACTTTATTTTGAATGAAAAAAATATTTCAATGTTTAGTTTAGTGAATGACGTGGAGAAATGTATTTTTTTCAATTTGATAATAAAAGAAATGTTACAAGATTAGAATGGGAACCTAAATTTTAAATGTTTTCTATTTAAATTGAGTTTTAATAAATTTATGGGTTTGGGATATAGATTATTATTACATATAAAAAAATCTATCAAACTCCATATTATCAATTTTTTATAGAGGAGGTGTGCACACATCATTAAGGGAAACAAGGTTTTTTTAATGATGTGTTCAGTGTTTCAAAAGGAAAGTGGATACTATTGAGGGAGGGAAACCATTGGTTGTTTCTCATGGAACTAAATAATATTCATCAAAATAATATATTTTAATCTACAGCTGAATTATGATTTTGTCATTTTATCTTGGAAAATTCTTGGTTATATAATTTATATTGTCTTCTTCTAGATATGGGATATATGATTTTTGTTTAATGTTATCAATGGTACCAGTGAATCTATTTATAATGAATTTATAGAATAAATATTCATAATATAAACCTGAAATGGAGTCATCTTTGGAACCATTGTATTTTATATTCAAAACAGATGTTATGTTTCATAATTTTTTACAAGGTATGACATATGGGTAATTAAAACATGGGATTGAATTATTATTTTTCATGGCCATGGAATGGAATCATAGTGAAAAATTAAAATGCACTTCAAAAAATGTTTTGAATGTTATAAAAAAAATAGAAAAAACATATTAAATGATATTAATATACAGCATATTATGAAGAATAAATCAAGATGCATTGTATTGTGGTGAAATTAATTTTTATTGAATTTTTTTAAAAAGAATTTTTTATTAAAACTTTAATGAACCATTATAGGCATGGGACAAATCCTAATGAATTTAGACTACATAAAAAGTTGTTTTTGTAATTTTTACTATCTAATTTTATTTATCCCATGTTAAATAAATAATATTTCATTTTTATAGTATTATTTATTTAAAGTATATATATTGTTTATATAATAAAAATTTTGTAATATTTAGTTTAAATTATTTAAAATTATTCTTATCAAATTTCCATACCTTAAATTTTATGCTAGTTATGTCATAATACAATTTAGTTTTCAACTTCTATAACATAAGTTTTTAATAGTGATATCATATTGAATTTAGAAGATAAATATAATTTAGATATTTTAATTTTATGAGTTATGATGGAATTGAAATATCTCTTGGATAAATTTCCCCTTTGTAGTGGTACTTCTGATTGAATTTCTCATTATCCAAGAGGTTTATGACCTATTTAGAATAATGGGTGAGGAATGTTAGTTCTTATACAATTAAACGTACAGGGATTGTGGGTTTTATATATTTCCAAACTATTACATGAAATAGTTTATGAACCTTATGCATGTGTCAATATAATTGTAATTTATTTTTATGTGTGTAAAAAATAGTGAATTGGGTAATGTTTTAAAAAATAATATGGTCTAGATGTATTAATTTATTTGATAAAATATGGATTACAAAACTAAATCATTATAACAATTCATAAATAATGGAATAAAACATAAGATAAAAATATTTCAAGTGACTTTATTTCTATGGATTTAGTTTTTATATTACTTATATTAAATTGGTGAGACTTTAAATAAGCGTCTCTAAAAATATATGTATGACCTTATTCGAAGTATACCCATGTCAATATATCGATAATATAACTGTGTTTTTAATGATTCTAGGTTACCATGGATTATCTTTTGTAAATATTGGAGAATATGGATAGACCACGGAGTTCGATAAATGTATCTCATTTTATGATTTGGGATATATTTAACTAGGAATACCTATGAGAAAGGAAACCAATGAAATTGATATGATATTATATGAACAGAATGGATTTTTGGAAAACATTTTACTTGAATATACTAGAATCATTTGTGATAAAATTTAAATTATGTTATACCTTAAAATATAACCTTTGAAAATAGAACATTAGATAATTAAATGAATTTTCAAATATAGATCTTGGTATAATGACCCATAATTTATATACATATATTTTAAATCTTATTAGATTAATTTTCATTACAGAACATTTTGATCGATGTTAGAACATAAATAGTGTAGTATCTTTGGATAATAGAAGCATAATCATCTAATTTCAAGAATGATCTTGAGTATATTCCCCAAATATCCTCTCGCATAGTACTTTTGAAATAAATACTCAATTTAAACACTTTAATTATAACATAGGGAATGGAAACATAGGAATGGTTGAGCTCAGATTCCTTGCATGGGTATATAACAGAGATATCAATGATCACTTAAATATAACATGAATATAGGGTTATGGGAAAATGGGCATAAAATTTTAAAATACATTCCCAATATATCATAGATTATATTGTTCAATAATTAAATACAACATGGATGTTTTTAAGATTTTAATTATAAAGGAATCAAAGAACATGATCCATGAGTTTATGAAATTGATATAATAAAAAAGTTTTTTTGTTACCTTAAGCATAGAAAAAATATTCAATAGTTAATGTTAATATCTAATATTATCATAGTGTAATGGGGTCACACACTATTTTATAATATTATTACTCAAGGATCACTCATTAGTCTATCAAAATGGATATAGTCCCTTAATAGACGGAAATCACCACACATTTTAGTCCTTATTATCTCCTTAGTTATCCAAATTGAAAAAACTAATTCGAGGGATATATTATTTCAATCCCACATAACACATAATCATAATTGAGTTATAATTATTCAACAGTATCATAAAATATTCAAGATATATCATCTCTCATTGAAAATAAATGGGTTTCATTAACATTTCAAAAACACATCATAATATAACCTATAGAAAATAAATTGGATTCATAAATATCTCATCACCATAATCATTTATAATATAGATAATAAATATAGACTATATCCTTAGATCATATAAAAAGAAATGAATAAATAAATTAAAGGACGTTATGATAAATGAAAATACATATAAAAGAGCAATTAAAACATTTCATGTTGAAAATACCTATTTTATTTTGGAATTAAATCAGGAAAATAATAAAAATTCCAAAATATTTAAAAAACATTGTATATTAATAGAGGAATAGAAATTCATAAAATATGATTCAATTATTTGATTGATAATGGTGGTGGGAAATTCCACTCATTTCTTGTAAGTTAAAACAATTATTTATTTCATATTTTTTTTAATGATTCAAAAGTACCTCATTCGTAAAATGATTACAATACTCCATTAAAACCATTTTTTAAAAAATAATATATGGGTAAAAATGAAATTAAATAATCATAGTTGAAAATAAAAAACAACCAAGAATTTTTAAAAAAAAAATTGATATGTAAGAAGATGTATGTTCAAATGAAGAGAGATATGAAGTGAGTTTTCCTTCGAAACATTATTTCAGTCACTTGAGTAGATATAGAGAGGAAAATAAAATAAACACATGTATTATCTATAAATAACCATTTTATAAGAAAATTCATAATATTCTTGATAATAGCATCATAAAATTTCATCATCATAAATAGAATCTTAAAATTCATGATAAATAATGAGATTATAATATAAAACCATTGCAACATTGGTAACCATGAAACCAAAACCTCATAAAGGAGGGAAAATTAAATTTATTATAAATAAATAAAATCATCATAAAAATAATAATAAAATAAATTCATGGTAAGTATATAATCCATATAAAATAATAAATTTGATAATATTTTTTGTGCTTCACATAAACAAAAGTGAGTCGAAAATTGATTACCTCAAGATCTCCTTTCCCCAAAAGTGGTATAACCTCGAGTACAAAAAACATCAATTTATCATAATTATATTCCACACTAATTTAAATACATATTATATAATATGTGATCTAGTTATATTAATATAACACCCATTTGTTAATTTCACCATTAAAAGCATCATTTTAGAGTGATAATTATTATTTTTTAACTAGAGTTTCAGTTTGGTAGTCCTAGTGCAAATACACTAATAATGGTTCCATAATATCAGTAATTAAATTAATTATACAAGTATCATATTATATATATATGTATATACATTCATCAAAAAAATTATAGATGTAAAAAATTATATATATTGTTCATGGAGATAGTAGGTTATACATACACATGAATGTTGTTTTTATTTTCTTATAAAAATATGGGATGAAATTAAAAATATTATTTTTTCATTATAGAGTCATAAATTTATCATGAATAATATATATATATATATATATATTAAATATATCTTTAATAAAATCCATGGAAATAATAAATTAAGATGAAATCAAATTGACTCATGGAGGTTGTAGTTGAGATGTACATATGACATATATAAAACAATGAGATTTTTTAAAAGCTATATTGGATTCTAATGCACAATACCATGCCCAAACGAACCATTATAATTTAAATAAGATCATTTAAACATATCCCCTAATACTTTAGGTATTAATTGTAATAACAACATTTTTATAATTATGTATATATATTTTTTATAACAAAAATATATTGATAAATAAGTACATAATATTTTGTGAAGTCCTTCCATGCAGAAAAAATATATTTTTTATCAAAAATGTTTTATTTATTTTTTAGATAAAATAATAAAAATAATTTCATGTAATTTTAAAAAAATTATTGTAAAATATAAATTATATCTTTCAATTCAACACGTCAGAATTAAATTAGTGTTAAATTTTGGGATTTTTGGGAAAATAATTTTTTCTAATAGTGAAACATTCCGATTTTTGTAAAACTGTCATTTATTTTCAAAAAAATAATTAATTTAAAAGAAACAGAATCAATTTATGTTTATTTAAATTTAATAAAATTATTATTTATTTTTATTTAATATAAATAATTTCATTCAATTCATCTTTAAATAGGATTATTGAATATGTTAATTTTTTGGCAAAATAATTCATACACCGAAAAAAAGTTTTTCAATTCTTAATGTTTCTCCATTTTAATTAATTTATATACCTCATAATGAAAAATAATTTAATTCAAATTAATATTATATATATGTATTAAATTACATATATGGATTATTTCTAGTCATACAGTTCATATCATATCATCTTATGATTGAAAAATGTAGTTCCTTATAAACTATTTTTCAACACTTTTCTTTAGGTTTTTTTTTAAAGTATATTATTCCACTATATAGATTTTAATTTTATTAAATGTATTACATGTTTTAAACCATATTAATTGAAAATAATTAATAAGGTGAACATAATTTTTTATCCTAATGAATAATAAAAGTGTAATAATTAATTACCAGAGTTAATGTTAAAACGCGTTTACTAGGGAAAACAAATGATAAGGGTATGATTCCCAATTAAACATGAATGAATACCATTTTTTGGAAATATTTAAACATTATCCTATCCTAAAATAAAAATACATCCATTTCAAAGAATTTCTATTAGGATTGGCTTCATCATTTTATATTTTTTTAGAAATTTCCATGTGTGTCCTCTCCCCTACTAACAAAAGGACACCTCATATCCTATCATATACACACATGAAGATACTTTTTTTTTGAAAAATACTTTACCAAATAAATTACTTAAATCTCTCTCCTTCTCCTAGATTAATTGGTTTTACCTTAAAACAACGTATGGAAATTTTGGTGAAAACATACATGTTTGTCCGAAAAAGATGTATCGTTTATGATCGGGTGTTTTGATTACTTATTCATTGGTCCGATTAAATTTTTTTCAAGAATTTATTTAATAATAAAAACATTATATGAAATATTATTATATTTTATTACTTTAATTCTATAACCTTAATCCATATCCTCTTTCATAAAATGGAAAACAAACCCATCGTTCATGTGTATGGTATACTAATGCCTCACGAACCGATGTAATTTTATTTTCATCATCGCCACCTACAATTTTTTAAGCTTATATATTTAATGTATACATTTTATATTAATTTCCTTTTTATAATTATTTAAAATTAATATATTATATATTTTCGTACATTTCCATTAAAAAATGATGACATCGTTTGTGCGTATGTGTGGATTTCCAACTCCATAAAGAGATGTGATTCATTTTTCATTACTACATCACATGGGTGTTATATATAGGATATTCTAAATTAAATAATAATATATTTGTTATATATTAAGAATTTTCTAAATATAAATAACACTTACATTATTTCAAATATTATTATTGAATAATTGAAAGGTTATACATGTGTACGTATGACCTATTGTCCCTCTAATTGTAACATAGTTCGTTTTACATAAACATTCTTCATGATTTATTTAAGAGTATAATTTATGTATAAAAATGATAATTATTAAATTATAATCATTATTTATAATATTAAATAATAAAATCTTTGACCATAGTCAACATTCCAAATTTATTTTGGACATATAAGCCGAACATCTTTAGAACATCCTACATGATGCTAAATGATTGAGTAATTTAATATAACAAGAAAGTATAAAAAATAAAATAATTAATTAATTTTATAATTTTTATTAAGAAATTAAATCATTAATATTATTTTATAATTAATAAATATAAATAAACCATGTGTTTAATTATGCTCGAGGTATGGTATCTCTCTAAAACACCCTTTTCTATGTGTTATGACCATTCCATAACTAAATAACATATCTCTCTCATTAAGGAAGTAGAATGACTCTAAATTATATAGATATTTCTATCACAAATTTACATATCTTATTATCCCTTCCTTTTATGTGTTAACACATTAATTATGATAATTTCTCGAATTCCATCATTATGAAATATCATTTGATTTTGATATGAGGTGATATTATGAAACCCATTTTACTTACATGGGTAATTATTATGTTTATAAATTGTGATTTATTTTTTTCGGGAAAAATAATAATGAAACTTTTATTATTGATGCACCCATATAGTTCTCCAATGTATGGGATAAAACTTTTTTCTAATGAGATATTTAGTATTTTATTAGGGAGTAAACATAATCAAATATGATACTTTTTTCACCATGTGATATTATCTAAGAAGTTATCTTTGAATTATGTTTGTCTCATGTTATATGATTCTACATCATTTTTTATGGTTATATGATCTTATGATACTATTTAATTTATGTTATTATTTGTTGTGATTACTCAAGATTATTCTATTTTAAGATGTTAGGTTATGCCTTTTACTCACATGTTATGTTCATTATCATTTTTAATTAATTACTAGGATTTTTAGATAACCCATTTATTTTATGTATTCCACAGGTTCTCATGTGTCATTTTAGGATCAAAATTTGAAATTGGATTACAGTATGGGAAATAAAATAATGATTTCATGTTTCAGTTTTATTTTGATGTATTATGAATCTTTTCATCCGATGACACAATGCCTCATGATCTCTTGGTTGTACATATTGTATATTTATGTTCAATAATCATATAATAATATGATTATAAGGATTTGGTCAATGTAGATGGTATTAGAGGCAGGATTAGATATTTTTCTAGATTATGACTAAAATAATTTGGTAATAAACCATGGTATAATACTATATATAACAAAATAACCTATTATTTTGGTGAAGGGTAGTGTGAGTGGTTTCGAATAAATTACATCCCCGTTTGTATACTACATGTTTCTATGGATTTTTAACAATTTTACCACATTGTAATAATTTTTCAAAGGGAATGTTTTGATTTGAATAAATCATTACTTTTTCCATGAAAAAGAGTCTTTTCAATATACATATTTTCAAACTCCTAGGGGATATGTTTTGGCAATTCATAAACTCATTATGAACTATTATAAAGGACTTGAACAAAATGTTCAATTTGGAAAACTAAGAAGACACAATACCACTGATAAGCTATATTAAGTACCAGATAAAAATAATTTTGGATATAACTATCAGTTATATGTTATTCAATTTATTTATATCAGTTTCCAATTTTAATGTTAATTAATTACCATGTGGTAATTATAATCGTTATGTTAATTGAGGGAAATATGATAAACTATTCTGACAAACATCATGTTAGAAAGTGTTATGATTTCCCCAATGATATTGCTAAAATTATAAGATACCATTTAGGTAAATTTATGGTCATTAATAATTAACTAGATCATGTTATGAAAAATTACATGAATCATTTTGAATACCCTCCTCCAATAAAGAAGGAGAATGTTGCAATCGAGTCTTTTATGTGATAAATACCTATTACCTTTACTGTTTATTACGATCCCATCATCCTGAAATAAATGATCAACTCTATTTATAAAATATAATTCAACATTAAAGTCCCTCAGTATGAGATTGTTGAAATTTTACTTTATCCCAATGATGGAGAAGCAAGCTAGTGGTTGAAATCGATCAAGAACATAATTTCTATAGAGGATATCAATTCAATGGAATTAGAAGAATTCACGAAAATATTTTTTCAGAAAATATTTACCATATACACTATATTACAGAATGGAGAAGGTGTTCCTTTATATAATGAAAAAGGAATATTATCCTGTCATGGAATAAAAGGAAGAAGTGAAATTTTTTGAATAGTGTACCTCTAACATTGTCATAAAACCAAATGTATGGACGGTCATTTATTTTTTGGGTTAATGATGAGTCTATGAAAATAATTTTTGATTTGATAATTTGATAGATGTTGTGATATTTTCCATTTTTTCCTCAAATTTTACATGGATATTGGTGACTCCGAGGGGTCACGTGGGATTGGAGAAAAAAAAATGTAAAATGAAGTTTTCTTCAGGAGTATCAAAAAATAAATTTCATAGAGGAAATAAACCCCAACATATCATATGCTAGTTGTGTGGATTTAAGAACACTTAAAAACCTCTCAAGGGAAGTATATGTTGTGTCTCATATGGAGAAGAGTCGAATTAGTCTAGTCAATACTGATGGGAAATAATGAAACAAACTATTTTGGAAGAAGAAAATATTGTCCAAATCAACACCAAACTTATGGTGTACTATTTCAAAGGAAAGAAATAAAAAAACTATTCATGACAGTTCCTTACAACAAGGGATGTAGGAGATAATAAAGGATAATAACCTCCAAGGCCTTGAGAACACGGACGGGGAATGCTATCACTACTGCAGAGGTGGATCCCAATAATTCTGTGCTGACATGAATGCTAGTAAATCAATAAATAAATGAAAATTTATTGTTTTATTCTACTTATATGGATTGTTTCATATCTTCCATGTTCAGTATAACTCTTCAAACTCTACCTCAATATATCGGGCTTGATCTATATGTGAGAATATAAAATAGGGAAGTTAATTCATACAAAGTATATAATTCATCTCTGTTCAATGTTTGTGGACCAAATATTCTAGAAAATCATATCAAACTTATTTTTGTAGGTCTTGATTCTATATTGGTAATGCATGGACTATCGTTATGTAAATCCAACATGAATAGTATATAGAGTGATATAAATCATCATATACCATGTAATCCTTTGATACATTACAAATTTATGTTTGATGATGAATCACTCATGGAATGTTTTTTTCAATCATAGATACTATTAAATTATGATCAAGAATACATGAATAAATTGATTCATACATAATAGAGAATCATTATTGAAATATTACTATTGTGTTGGATTATATTTATGTTTTCACCGTATAGTTTTCATGTCATCATATGGATTGATAGGTTGAGTTCTCAATTGAACCTATACATGGATCTCGTCCCAAAAAATGATTCCATAAAAATATACAGCATTGACTTGGTTATTCTAATGAATCAGTTATAAGAGAATATTGATAGGGGTATTATATAAATTATTTTTTAACTAGAGGGTTGTCTAATTTTATTCATCAAGAAGAGTAATGGGTTAATGTTCCTCTTCAGTGATTATCATGATATAAAAAATCACGATCAATCAAAATTACCCAAATCAATTGATGGATAAACTGTAAAAATAGCTATATGGGCACCTTTATTTCATTAAGGTGGAACCTCGATCAGGATTTCACCAATTAAAGATGAAGAATGGATATATTTTGAAAAATATCTTCTCAAATAAGGTATAAAAACTATGACATCTTCATGATTTCTCTTAGAATTACAAATTTACTTGAAATATTTATAGATATAATGAATGGAGTCTTCATATATCTCCTTGAAAACGTTTTTGTTGTTTTTATATACTATATTTTCATATAATCCTAAATCTTTGTGGATAATGAAAAGTACATTGATACTATGAAAATGAATTTACCAAATTAAAGTATTATGAAAAGTATAGTAAATGTGAATTATGGATGAAGGAAGTATAATTTTTAGGCCATATTATTACCTAGAATTGATATATATGGTATCTTTTAAGAAAAAGGTATTTTAAAAGTATCAAATACCAACAGTAATAGAAAAATGTACTTTTTTATACTACAATGATATTACAGATGATTTTTGTGAATCTTATTATAATTGAAAACCCTCCAAACCATGATATAGTATAAGGGGGTAATTTTTTGTACTTTTGAATGTGAATATATCTTTATGGATTTTAAAATTTAACATATAAATTCACCATTCCTCAAACTACCATCATGTGGGGAACTTTTTATATTATGTAGTAATTCGTTAAAGAATGTTTTGGGAATTTCACTTCTGCTAAATAAAAAATTTATAGCCTACACCTTAAGATAGATTAATGTTCATGAGCATAAATATAAAAAAATGATTTGGAGTTTGATGCAATAATTATTTTGTTAATAATATGGATACATTACCTCTATGGGGATAAGTGTGAAATATCTATAGACCCTAATATCCAAAAATATATATTCACACTAATGGAGATAAATATTCACCAAGGTGATGGTTTGTGATGATAAAGAACTTTGAATTATCAATCAATTACCATTATGGGAAAACAATGTTGTATATGCTTTATATAGAAAGGATCCTAGAACCTTATCAACGATGTAAATTTAGAAGGATAAAATCTTCTTATACAAGAAAAGGATGGACATGAGAGTCTTCAATGAAGGAACATCATAATTCTATTACAAAGTAATTTCTCAACCACAACTTATGTTAATGATAAAGGATTCTATGATAGATTATATAGAAATTATGGAGGATAAAGATTAAATAATAAAATGGAAATACATATAGTTAAAAATTGATGATAGAGTTTTAACATTTTGGGTCATGAAGATGTGTAGCAACAAATGTAGAGATGAAGAAATAGTTATTGAATAATGATCATAACACTTCCATTTCCATCCACATAGGGAGTATAAATATGCATCATTATCCAATATAGCATTATTATTCTAAAAATATTAAGGAGGAGGTCCTGGAATATAGATCATTGTGTATAGTATGTCCGCAAGTGATGGATTAAAAGAAAAAGTATATTCGGATGATGCAATAATTTCCTTAACCTGCATTGAATTGGGAAACAACCTCATGGACTTATTTATTGGTCTTACAAAAAACTCAAGAACATGTGATTACATGAGTATTTTTGTGGATCTTCTTACAATTAATTCTCATTTCATTTCAATTTGAGAGGACTTTTCACAATATTTTTTCAACATAGTCATTTCATTTCAAAAAAAATTATGATATTTAAAAGTCCAATTATTCATTTAATTTTATTCAAATTTATTATGTGTACTTTTGAATCGTCTTAATACGTTATTTTTTTAATAGATCTTTTATTCATAAAAATAATTTTTTTAAAAATCTATTTTCAAGTGAATAATGTTTCTCAATTTTAATCAATTTAAATTACACATAATAAAGATTTATTTAATTAAAATTTATAGACTATATGTGTGTGTGAATTGAAATTCATATAATTATTTTCACTAGTTAGAGAGATAATATAAGATAATTTAATTCTTGGAAAATACATTTATCTAAATATCATTTATTGAAACATTTTGGGGTATTTTTTTAAATTCAATTCTTAAATTTCAATGAATTATATGTGATAAAACATAATGAAAATTTGTAATCACCATAATTTATATCTCCTAATAAATTAAATTTAGTTTTACGTAAGAATGAATATTAGAAATAGAAAAAAAAATTGTTATTACGGTTAAGGATAAAATAGGTTTACTGTGGGATAAATAAAACCATAAGGTTATGTTACCCAATTATAATTATATAAATACTATTTTTGGAGAAATTTCAAACATATGATATAAAACCTTATAATTTTTCCCCTTTTTGATGTAATTTTATTTATAATGACTTTATCAATTTATATTCATTTCCAAAATTTCATAGTGGGTCCCCCACTGATAAATGAACACATATTATACGTTACTCCCCACACATAAAATTACTTTTTATTTTTCATAGAAAAAAACATAATAGCTTAATTATATCCAATGCCATTTCCTATCATTATTTTTTCAAAAAAAACCATCCTAAGGATGATTTTGGTGAAAAAAATAAGAGGATGTCTCAAGAAAAGGTATTGTTATTAATTGTGTGTTTTTTTGTTTATTCTACCACAAACAAAATATATTACTCAAATATGATGATGTAATAAAAAGTATATGATACGATCTTTCGTATGTACATGTGGATTACATCCTCCATGAACTGAGGTGAATCGTTTTTTATTATTGCATCACATGGATGGTATATATATGTATATTTAAATATATTATATGATATTATGTATATATTTAATTATTTAATGTTAATATAATTCATAAATTCATTTTATCATGGTCATTGAAAAATGGAAAAGTCACTCATTCATACGTATGGCCTTCTATAACCATGAATTTAGTGTAGTTAATTTATTATAACAATCCTTCATGATTTTTTTTAAAAGTGTATTTTTTTGTATAAAAATTAAAATTATTTCATGAATTTTATTATGGATATGATGAAATAATATTATTTTTTTCGTTAGTCTACTTTCCAAAGCGATTTTCGATATATGAGACGAACATCATCAAAATGACTAACTTAAACAAAAATGATTAAGTAATTGAATATAACATGAAAATAAATAAAACAAAATTAAAATGGTTCTTAATAATTTAAATAATTAAAAAAATGTTATTATTCAGGAAAATAAGTGATGCACATGAAAAATCCTACTCTAGGTAAGAGATCTCTCGAAACCACATTTTTTTGGATTATGAATATTATCTCACTAACTCACCTTCATTCTCTATGTAAGGTTATAGAATAACTATAAATTAGGTATATATATATATATCTCATATTTACATAGATTATTATTCATTCATTTGATGGAGAATTATAGGCCTTATGTTCATTCCTTAAATGCAATCATAATGAAATTTCATTTGATTATGATATGATCAAATATTATGAAACTTTTTTTATTTATAATGGTCATTATTATGTATATGACTTATGATTGATTTTATTTTTTGGTAACACATAATCTAGATCATGTTATTATGGGTTCTCATAGATAACATACCAATTCATTGGGTAAATATTTTTTTCCTGATATTTTATTTATAGGATTATGGAGTAAACCTAATCCATTATTTTAATTTTTCCACCATGTGATATTCTATGGGTATTTATCCTTGAATCATGTTTTTGTAAAATTTTATGTTTTTTCTTCATTTCCCATGTTTATATAACCTTATCCAACCATGTAATTTATGTCGTTATTTTATTTGAATACTCATGATCCCTTTTTTTATAATATCTTATTATAACTTTTAATCACATGATCTATTTCCTTGTTATGTATATTCCCTTTATTGGTTATTTAGATTACCCCTTTATTGGATTTAAGAGATCATTGTAGAGAATAAATTAATTGTTTCCGGGTTTAGATACATTTTTTTGTATTATGATCCAATTCTATTAAATAAATAGGGCCTCGTGATCTTTGGGTTATTTTTATTGGATATTTATATTTAAAAAAAATGTTATAATAGGTGAACTAGGATTGGGTCTCTATTAGAGACAATATAATTTTCCAATGGATTGTAATGTAATATTTTAGGTAAGATATTATAATACCATAAGATTAATTATGTCCTAAATATCTTATATAAACACAAATCACACCGTAATAACAATCCATGAATGATGGGGACGAAAAATAAAATTTATCTCTATGTGGATTCTATAGTCCACACATTTGAATGAGTGATATATTCATATCCCATTTTCTACAAAAGAGGGTTAGTAAAGGTGGTTTCACATTAATGTTAACCTTTTAGTTTATTTATTATAATTATTATATTATTTTGTGACAAATACCATAAATTTAGAGGAGGTAGTAGAAGAAATAAATTTAAACGGTCGGGTTAGATGATTACTTTTTCTTTTGTTGGCCTTCATTAGATCCCTTTAGAAGGACCCATCGAAAGTCACATTAATAATACTAGAAAATATAATTCATGTGTATAGTAAATAATAAGATAATAGGATAGTTTTGGGTATATCTAAATGGATTAAAGTAGTATGATTATGGGAAAGGAGGTGTCTCCTTTTATTAGAGGTGGAAAAGACGCACATTAATTTTCATAAAAGGATAAAATTAAATAAACAAATAATCTATAATAATTCATCTAAATGTATTTATATTTGAATTTGATGTAATTTTATATCAATATATCGACAAAAACTTTGATTTATACATGTTATATTGGATAACATATCTTTATATCTTAGTTTAACCTACGGTAAAGAAGTTTTATCCTTTACTATTCTGTTGAATTTTTACATCAGTTACTATTTGTAATGGAAAAAATAAATATAAACATATTATATAATGTTAAATATTATAATTCAAAATATGTAATCAATTTTATCAAATTAAATTCATATAAGTGTCAAAATTTAATTTAAAATTAAACGTGCAAAACATTGGGAAAAGAAGTTTTCAGAAAAAATGTTTTCTAAAGTATAAAATGTTTTTACACTAAAATCTATCATAAAAATTATTTCACTAATAATAATTTGGTTATTAATAATTCTGAACTTATGTTACATTGAAATAATTTAACAACAATATGTAATAATAAAAAATCTTGAAATGAAAGGGAAATTTTCAATAAAAACTGTATTTACTAAAATTTCATTGGAAATTCAATCTTTTCAAAAAATTGATATAATTTCACTAGGATATTATTTTTATATGCTTATTTCATAAAACTAATTTCATTTTCTCATATAAATTTTGTAAAAAGTGATTAGAATAATTATATTATTATCTCACAAAAAGAAATGAAAACATATTTTTGTGGAAAACAATATTTTTGTAGCATATAATGACTCATTTAAAAATTCAGAACATATTAATTAACATATTTTCATTATCTAGATAAAGAGTACATATTTTATTTTTTCAAAATTTTTGTTATTTTGATCCATATCGACAATTTAATTTCTAGTTTATAATGGGATATTATATTACGAATAATTTGGACTCGTGTTTCCATGTTAATAAAGCTATCAATGAAATGAATTTAAATAGAAATATATCACAAAATATCAGGGTGGTATATTATACACCACAAGAAAATAAAATTTCCCTCAAAATTTAGTTTCCTCAATATATTAAAATTAGTATATATTCAATTAATTAAATCCTTGACTTTCCATTGTGCTTAGCTGAATTTTTGATTACTCTAGACAACATTATGGTGGTGGGTAGTCTTGTTCTACAACACGTTATCCCTAGGGTCCATGATTTCTACCAGTTTACATTCATATGGAGGATCATACTTCATTGGTATAACTCAGGGGTTTAGTACAATTCTAGTATCATGTGTTTAATTTCTGAAGAGAGATACATGGAACTCATCATGATCTTCAGTGTGGTTTGGTGGAAGTGCCAAATGATTAGCTACCATTCCTACTCTATCCAGAGTATTTTTGGTTATAATATACATATATATCATATTTTCCTTATTTAAGGATCATAAAAACTTAATCTTTGAATATATTCATGATAATAATTTATCACAAAATTCTAATTCCATATTTCATCTATGATATCTATGATAAATTTTTTGTTAGCTCTGAGCATCCTTGATGCGATGATGAATGGATCTAGAATTCTCTTTCATTTCCTAAACTAACTCAAGTCCAAATAGGTTTCTTTCTCTCACCTCACCCTATCATTTTGGAGTATACAATTTCCTTCTATAGTTGGCATTAAAAGAATCCATGTGAATTCTTAAGAGAAAACAATTTTTGTAAGAAAACTACACAAGAAGATGGTATTGATCCCAAAAACCATCAAAATCCATAGAAAAAGATATCGGTATATCTTCCAAGGCATGAATGGTTCTCTCAGACAAGACATATTTTTTTAGGATGATAAGTAGTGCTAAAAAATATGAATCTAGAGCTGGGTGATGTGTTATCCTTAACATTATGGTAGACCTATGTTCCCGATCAGATATAATAAATTTTTACACCCCATGAAAATATACATATTACGTAATGTTCATTATGGAAATCTATTCCAGAGATAAATATTTCTGATAGTAATGATTTGTGTTGACTTCAAAACGTTATCATTTATAACTAAAATAATATTACGGCCTTTAGGTATTTTGGGGAGTCCTATAACCAAAATACATGGTGATGTTTTCTTATTTACATTCGTGTATGGGTAGAAGTTCTAATGTCTCATTAGAAAATTTTTTCATAGAATTTAATTTCAGACAAACCAAGAATCGAGATACATACTCAACAATATCATTTTCTAGGTTATCCAACTAGAAACAGTATTTCATATATTTATACATCATCATACTTCCTAGAAGAATAGATAATGATGAATTGTATGCTTCATTAAAAAATTAATTATTTAAGTCCATTTTTAAAGTAACACATTCTTAGATTATAGACATTATGATTCTATAAAAATAATTTTTTAACATAGAAAAGATTCATACATACCTTAAAAAAATTTCATCTTCTTTATGTGCCTCTTTAATTTTCACTTGTAAAAATTTTTGAACACACGTTAGAGAAGGATAATATTGCTTCCCTTGCATCAAAATTTGTAGATCAATCAATTAAAAATGATGAAATATTGGGTCTTTTCATATCCAAATCAAATAAAATCTAGTTATATCATTTTTACTCGATGAATAATTAAACAAATTAACTTTTTACTGTAAGAATGTAGTGAGAATTCATAATATTTAATCCACTCCTTCAACATTCTCTGCTGAATAAACAATATTTTTTGTGAATTTATAATTTAAACACTTATGATTATAATATATGTCCCACTATTCTCCATAAATATAATTCAACCATAACATTAGTGAAGTAATTACTGAAACCCATTCCAAACCATGTGTTGGGTATTTTTTTCTCATGAAATTTCAATTTTCATAAAGAATTAGCTATCACATTATCATTATTATTTTGGATGTACCCTAATACCTTCATCAATTCATATCTAAAGATCATAAACCCTTATCCATTACAATTATGTTTATGTATTGGAGCATTAACAAATAGACCCTTTTGTTCTTGAAGTTTTTATCACGTTCATTTGTCCATAGGAACATGGATTCCATTTAGGTAAAATTATTTAGTTAATTTTTTATTTTGAAGATATTTCCCACAAATAATCTATAATATCCAACCAAACTAAGAAAAAAATGGCTATCACAACCCGACCCATGCCATGGCCTGAGACACAACTACCCCAAGTCTGCCCCAATAGGACAGGGGGAAATAAGCACCAAAGGAACATCAATCTCGGGGAGTAATTTTCTTTTGTACCTATATGCACAGTGACATAGACAAATTTATGCAAATGTGAAAAGGGAAAGATGCAAAAGATGCAACCTATTGTAAATAAAACAAAAAATTCACGGACCACTAAAATAATATGAGAACAGAAATGTAAATAGAATGGTAAAAAGGAAAAAAATTCCCTACCATATTAGTGAATCATCATGATTGAAAAAAGGAAAAAGTTGAACAATAGATAGATCCACACTCATATAATCCAAGATGCAACCACCGTACGCGGTCTAGGAACCCATATGCCTAAGCTCCTTGAAGTCACGATCAACCTTATCCATTGTCTGCATAAAGAATGATATGTGTGGGAAAATCACACATAGGGATTCATATAAATATAGCCAATAGGACACCCTGAAATGAATGGGGATCAGTAAGGGATACAAATTGAAAGTAAAACAATTCATAGAAAAAAGTACAATAAAATATTGCAGCTCAACCCAACAAGGAGTCGATTTCCGCTCATCCAAACATAAGGAGCTAGAAATTATGTGAATATGAAATCATCATCAATTCTTCTCTACCTATAAAAGGATATTAGACTCATCCAACCATGATAATCTAAACCGGTAAAACATGTGGCATACACAACACGTCTTCTCCTCTCCTAGAAGTGGAGTAACCAAAAACCAAGGAGTGGATTACCAATAGGATATATATATATATATATATGATCAATAAAATAAACCCAATGAGTGAGAATAAAGGGATATCTATATCACATTTCTTCCCAAGAAGAAGAGTCTCTAAATGTTCCAAAAGTAACCACTAATGATACCCAACATCCATAACGTCTTCCCAGAACTGCAAGACAAAGGGACTTAAGAACCAAACCTCAATAATATCATATTTGGGTAGGTCATTCTTACCCGCATGGTTCTAGTTCCCTTCACCAAGATATTTTCTATTTGGGAAGGCTCCCCTATTAATTATGATTATAAGGTTAAATAAAAACATGTATCATCGATAATCCATATAGTAAAGAGGACTTTCATCAAGCTTGAGGACCCATGCCCAGCCTGACAAGAGGGTTTAACTCATAAACAGTTGAGGACCCCATCCCACCCGAGTTGGGGGGTTCCACTCTAAAAAGGTCAATGAACCATGTCAGTCCTATTTGGATGGTTTTAATGTAGTTTTATCAATGACCCATAACTATCCTAGCGAGAGGGTTCCACTCGAATATCACTAAAAACATATCATGCATGTAGCTGTCGTTGAATCCCCTTATATAAGAATCATGATCAGAAAAACTCGAATCATATTCCAGAAACTAAAATAGATCCCACCATCCTTTTCTACACCTAATTACAAAAAAGATAGGAAATTTACTTACTTGAAACATATAAATGGTGAAAATCATTATTTTCTTCAAAACTCATCCTGAACAGGTCAATGTAGGGCCTGTGTCACAACCCTAAATATAAAAATCAAAAAGTAATCTCAAAAGTATAATCCAAAAGATTTAGCTTCATGTAAGCATATGGTGTGTCAAATAGGTGCCCAGTTTCAAATATACAAATATTTGATTTTTTTTAAATGGTTATCGGTCCATTGGACCGACTCACAGAAAGTCCACCGACCGTGGCGGTCGAATGCTGCTATTGACCCTATAGCCACCCCGAGTCACCCCAGGATATAAATTGGGTTCTCCCCAGTCCGAGGGGTCCGAACTGCCAGGTTTGGAATAGGCCTGACCCACTCTGAGTGGGAACGACTCGCTGCTGACCCTATCCTCGACTTGTTGAAAGGTGCCGCTATCATCGCCAATGTAGTGAACTAGGCGCTGAACATTGTAGTTTAAGTTTCCATATGGGTCACGTAGCATGACCCCACCCAACCGACTGACTGGGATATGTGACACGCCACTTGGAGTTCCCACTGGGCCTCGGTGTTTTCACTGCTCCGTGGTCCTCCACCACTAGTTGTCGCACTGGAAGTGCTTCGGTGGTCCATTCCACCTATGAGTGGGATTCCTTGAATCATCATATTTTGGATCTTTCAAAGGATCAATGAGCCTCGCGTCTGGGGTTTCATAGCTCCAACATCCACTCGTCTATTTGTTGGTGGTTTAATGCGCCTATAATTGGGAATTGAATATGTGTCATGTATGGATGAAGAATGGTGTTTTAAATATAGATTAATGGCCTTGTTTTTGAATCCATCGAGGATTTATGGTTTAAAAAACCAAGTATAAGGAAACTAATTGAAATTAAAATTAAATGTTTAATCATAACTCATTAGTATCAGAAATCCTACATTGATTCCATCATTCATCATTGACAATGCATATGTTTAACACCCACTCAGATCCTCCAAGGATTCACATGATTTTCCTCTTTAATATGACTAATAACAAAGGAGAGAAGGCTTGGTAGGTTTATAGAGATACAGAGAGGATTAGGGGAAACCCCCAATACATAATCCTTAATTCTTTATTTATAGGTGTCCCTCTCAATATAGAATTTGAATCTCCCACACGCCTTCCTTTTATTTCCGGCTTAGATAAGAACACCCAATTAAAAGCTCAATGGTGATCTTGGATTACTAATCTAATTTTTTGTTCAACATTTATTCAATACTACTCTAGGTGTAAAATAATTTAGATTAATTATTTTATTTACGATTTTCCCCTAGTGGGTTTTTCAATAGAGGTATTGTGATGACAAAAGATATATCCATCCTAGGGTAAATGCCACATTCCGGACTAAATGGTGACCTTGGATTGATGAATTGATCTATTGTAAAAGATTTACCCCATTTATAACATAAGTATAGTATAAAATATACTTATTCTTTTTATAAAAATTAATTCTGGGAACACCATGCCACATAATTTCACTCCATATTAGCACCTAGATCTGAAATATATATATATAAATATTTTAACGTCTTCCCAAGAGAAAATCATAACTCCATATCATTTCATCTTTTGTTATTTTTGTCCTTGATGAGAGAAAACAGGAAAAAAAACTAGGGATATTGAGCCCACATCTAGCTCTTCCATTCCCAATAACTCTCATGAAAATTTCTATTCTACCACAGCACATGAAACAATGGGAGGGCCCATCCATGTAATGTTTACTCCTACCTATCCTCGATGGAAACCTGGTGCTCTTAGAAGGTGTCTCCATCATCAATTTCTATATCTCCCTAGTCGATGACATGTATAGGATCTTGCATGCCTCACCTCAGCTATGACACAAGGAAGACGTCGTGAAACCACTCTATTTGTGGGGTAGGGAAAAGGGGTAGCAACCTTTCCAACCCTACACACAATTTCAAATGTCCTGATTAACCTCAGGGATAGATTTCCTCTCTAGCTAATCCATCACATTCTACATCACTAGATGAAAATCAAGGAGATTTGATCTCAGAACTAAATCTCCAAGGTCCTCCTATAACAGTTTGCATATGATTTTAGTTTTCTATGGTCTATCTTCATTTATTAATAAATGATATCCACTTTCTCTATCATTTGTTGGACTAACTATGGTCCCATGAAGGATGAATCTCCAACCATCAGCTAACAAAAAGGGGACATCTAGGGTCTCCCATATAGGACTGCAAAAGGTTCTATGTTGATGGTAGAGTGATATTTATTATTTTTTGAAAAATATACCAAAGGAATGTAATCCTCCCAACTCTAGAAGAAATCTAATTCATAGGCCTTTAGCATATCCTCCAGCACCTACATAGTGTGCTTAGTCCTCCAATCCTTTATGGGATTAAAGGATGTACTCATTATTATCCGGCCCTCAAAATTCAAATGTAGGACTCTCCACAACTGTAAAGTTAACATGCATTATGACCAAATCAAATTTTCAAAGGCACCACATGAAGGTAGATAACCTTCTGTAAGTACAACTACCCCAAATTCTCCCCCGAAATTTGCTCCTTGATAAAAGGCAGTATGTGGACTTGATGAGTCAGTCCACTATCACCCATTTTTTTTCATGGACCGTCAAAATGTGTGGAATCCCTGTGACGAAATCCATATATATTCCAACCTAATTCCACTCCTATTGGTCAAGATGCTATAACAAACCCACCAAACCCTAGTGCTCATCCTTCAATAGTAGACTGGTAAGGCATCGTGGAATGAAATCAAATATGCATTGTATCATGATAAAAAACCAAAACTACCTCTATATATCCTTGTACATTTTCCCCACACCATTATATATAGCTAAGGGAGAAGTATGGGACTCCTGCATCACCTCATCTCACATCGTGATTGGAATCACTAATCTCCCCTCGAACAATATCTCATGATTCCCTCATTCAAAATACTCATTACGTGAATCACCTATGGATACCTAGTCACACAAAACTTCACAGTCAAAATCTCCTAGTTGGGACTCTCTCACATGATCAAGGTGCGAAGGAGTCAACACCACCTAGTGTAGAATTTCTATACCCTCCTGCTCCACTAGGGTCAGCTGTAGGGAAGCTAACTACCCTAAAGATTCTTATAAATGGAAATCCTGGGACTTTTTAATATTATCATCTTCTAAAAAATTTTCTTCCCTCAAAGTATATATGAACTCAAATTCATTGGCATGTAGGAACTCCAACAAGCATTGCTACCTCAGATTCATATCTCTCTCGATAAAGAGATACTTATGGATGCGGTGTTGGTGTAAACCAAAATGTTCTCTCCCATGGGGTAGGGTCTCATCATACATAGGAAGAAGACAACCACTACTAGCTCTAGGTCATGAGTCACACTGTTCATCTCAAGAGGTCTCAACTACCTCGACCCTTATATAATGACTACCTATCTTTGCATCCAAATTAATCCAAGCCTATATCTTTATGCATCGTAAAACACAATCAACTCAACACCCTCCTCTGGTAGTATCTACACTGTATTGTACTTCATAGTTTTCCTCAACTCTTGAAAGTCTCTCTAGCACTCCTCAAACCTGGTAAACAGTCGTCCCTTCAATGTTAATGGGGTTAAACGTGTTGAATTCTTATATAATTATGCCATAAACCTCCAATTGTAACCTAACAAACCAATACAACTTCGCAGATCTAACACATTCTCGAGTGGATCCCAAGAAAGAACTACTTTTTCTTATCATGATCTATGGCTAAACCTTCTTTAGATATGACATGTCCCAAAAAGTGAACCTCATGAATCCAGAAGCAGCATATCGAGAGATCTTTATAATGCTAGAGCTCTCGAAAAAAATGATAACCGTTCCCAATTGATTTGTGTGATCCTCCTCCATCATAGAGTAAATGTGTATGTCATTAGTGAAGTCAAAAAATACCAATACATTTATGAATGGATGACCAGGTTCATCAAATCCAGGAAAATGGCTAGGGAATTTATCACACCGAAATGGTTCACTGGTAACTCATAATTCCCATAAAGACATTGGATGTCAAAATTTGGAATGGTATCCTCGCAAACCAGTAGCTGGTAGTATCCAGATATGAGATTAATCTGGAAGAACTATATCACACCTTTTAACTTGTCGAATATGTAATTGATCCTTAGTACATGGTACTTTTTCATTATCATGTCTTGGTTTAGGTAATGAAAATCCAGCCAAATTTATAATCACTCGTCTGCCCTCTTCTCAAACAGTACCTGAGCTGCCCAATGGGACACACTGGGACTGATGAAACCTTTCTCATAATGGTCCTCCTACTATAACCATTTCTCTCAGATCTTGGTGGGTTCCATATAATATGTTGAAGAATATATTAGGGTAGTACCTTTTTTCAAATCAATGAAAAACTCCATCTCCAGCCTCAGAGGTAGTACCAAAATTCTTTAGGGAAGGTGACCATATAATCGGCCAAAAATGAAGGAATCTAGGTTGCTATAGTATCCAATCCTCCAAGTTACACACATGCTAACTAATTCATAAAATATTGTATCCTCCTATTCATAGAACATGCCTTCCCGGTTATGAGGACTCAGTCACCATGAAAGGATAACCTTGCCCCATCGATATGCATGAATCTGACTAGCCGATTGTGATATTAAATATAGGCCCAAACCATGGAATTAAAATCCATTTACAATATAATTTCCCAAGGTTACATAATTATTACTAGTATGTCCCACTAGAACCTTTCTCCTCCAAAAGATAACTTACACTAACCATAGATAAAAGATACAAAAGTATCTATTCTTATAGGATCCTCAAGACAAAGTTCCTATGATAGGGCCTGTATTGGGAGCTCCAACTCCTATATTAGGAGTAACAATATAAAAGAGTGGATATATCCTCTATAAACTAATACTAAATAATGTTTAGAATAAACATATAGCATTCCATGTATCTTCTCGTCAGCTAGAGGATCACTAACATCCATAGTCTGCAGCTATCCGCAACATCAGACACAAGATCTCTATGCCTCACATGGCCCACACGATGGTGGTGGATGGGGGATCGAATACCATCATCCACCACCTCTAGCTCCTCCTGCATTGCATCTAGCACTACCTCCTTAGAGACCACCCTAATCATGACTCTACCACTTCCTTGTTCATCCACCTACAATCTTCACGGGATGCTCAGCTTGCCTAGTCAGGTAATATCATCCATGTGACCTCACCCATAATAAAAAAATCATTGGCCCTCCCTAAGATTACATGCTTCTCTACACATCCCTAGTGCCTCCTGAACACATCACATTTCTAGATAATGGAAAGTTCTTTTATGTTTTGGCCCTACCAACAAGAACCATTCAACTTCCATATAATTCTCAGCTTTGTAGAATCTACATCCAGTCCCAGCTGACTAGGGTACCTCTAACAGGAAGCTCTCCATCCAAATCACATATTCTATCTCACCAGTGTATGATGGAATTTAGATGGGTACTATATTGGCTCAGATATCCTGACGGAGTCCTTGTCCGAACTTCAGTTCCCAGATGTCACCATTTCGGATCATGTACAGAGAGTATTGATTCGAGACAGTAAACCTATCGGAATACTCTACAACTATCTTCCCTCCCCACCAATGATACAGAAGGCCCTCAATCCTAATAGATTATAAGAATCCTGGGATTTACTCCATGGAAAATAGATGTTGGGACACGTCCTATGAGTGTGATGAATCCTCTTGTATCTGGGTAACTAGAATCAACCAACACCTTGTCATCCCATGTAAATGAATAGCCACCAATGTCACTATTTGGTCTTCCAGTTTCCGTACAAACCTAACAGATGGACTAGTGACTCCAACTAGTCCTCTACATCCTGAGTGTCTAGCTCACCATGAATCCATACTGTCATATAACACTAGAACTCCTAGATAATTATCAGCCTACGCTCATCCCCAACTTGCATTGGTGGAACTATATGTTGCGTAGTAGGTGGTGTTGCTGTTACTGGCCAACTTGGAGGAAGAAAATCGCATGTTGAGACTAGAACTAAGCCCTCATCGCATGCAAGTTCATCATCACAAACAGGATCAGGTATCTTGGTAGGAAACCGTCGTGGAGGAATCCTAAAATTTATTAAAGATTTCTATGGTCAAATGAAAATATAAATGTATCAGGACCAACAACATAGGGGATCAGTCTCCATAAGGAAAAAAAGGAAGAATCTTATATGATTAATTTACCAAAGTTCCACCCAATAAATGTCTCAGCATGCCGAGCCTACGAGAGGGTAATCAGGGTCCTGGTGAATGACTCATTGGTCGCCACACCATCACTGGAATCCTTGTCCTGAGAGCCAGACTTGAGAAATGTTTTTACTATCTCCCTAAACCCAACCTAGGCCTTTTAGGGAAACATCCAAAAATCATGGATCGAAGCACCTTCTATAGTAATTTTTCAAGACCTGACCCATGCCAGGGATTGATCCAAAACTACCCAAAGCCTAATTCCATAGGTTAGGGGGTGGAAGAAATCACCTACGACACATCAAACATAGGGAGGCCTTTTATTAAGTAATTGAATGCACACAAATAGGGAAGTCGATACAAAACTACAAAATAAATGATGTAAAACATGTAGCCTACTCTAAATAAACTAAAACAGGAATAGACCACTAAAACAACATGAATAATGGAATTTAGATACAGTGGTAAAAGGTAAAATTATACAACAAACCATATCATTGTATCAACCTGAAAAAAACTAGGAAAAGGTAAATAGCTAAGAGAGGTCCATTCTTGGAATCCAAGTTGTGTCCATCGTACGTGGTCTGGGAAAATTTATCTCTAAGCTCCATGAAGACATGATCAACCTTGTATGTTGTATTCATATGGAAAAATACATGTAAGAAATTACCTTTCTAGATTGAGTATAAAGACACATTTTAGGGTTCCCTAAAATGAAGGTGGATAAGTAAGAGATAGGAAAATAAATGAAAATATTATATGAACAAATTAAAATAATATAGTGCATCTCAACCTAATAGGAGTGATGTAAGATCATCCACATTAAGGAGATAGAAACTGTGATTATATGAACTCCTAATTTAGTCATTATGATCAGTAATAGGACAGTAGACTCATCCAACCATGAGAAGTTAGACATAGAAATCATTTTTCATACCTCACTTTTCTATGCCTCTCCTAGAAGAAAAATAAAAAAAATCCTGGAGTGGGTCTACAATATGATATATATATATATATATGCTTTGTCAAAGAAACCCAAAAATAAAGAGTAAGGGCATCCTCGTATCACAAATAAGTCCAAGATGAAGAGTCTCAAATATTTCCAGAAGTTGTAGGATCTAATATGAAATAATGAGATGCTCAAATACAAGAGGGGTGAATTGTATACTTTAAAAATCCCTACGGAAATTTTGCATAACCAAAATTCACAACACCGCTGAGCTCTGATAACTTTCTTGATTCCGAAAAAGTGATTCCGGAAATGAAACACAAAAAAAGTTTACAAAAACTAGGATTATACCTTAAAGCATATAGAATCCTATATAATAATAGTATAAGTCTATGTTAGTATAACAAGATTATACTTTCCTCATAAACTAAAATTACAGAAGAAATCAAAATAGAAATACTATAAGTAACAAGTAGTAACTCTTTTTTTCCAAAGAGAGGGGTTTCCAACAACCCTGGATAAAAGGTCCCTTGATTTATACTTTCAAAAAAGTCTTTCTTACCCAAACCCAAGTAAGCCCTCAATCCGAAGATTGATATCTGTCTTTCTATCACCAGAAGCCCTTGATTTGTAAGGAAATCAGAACCTCTGACATCACAACCCAATGCCTCTAATTTCAAAGAAATCACACCTCTACACTATGAAAATATTCACAAATAAAAGTTTAAACAATCCCTTAAAACTTTATGCACGAAGAAAGAGAGTTTTTAAGAGCCTCTATCTCTAAAAATCACTTCTGAAAGTTCTGATCTTCAAAAATTCCAAATGTTCTAAGATCTTTCAAATGAGGTCTTATTTATAGGCACAACTTCAACAGTCGGCTCCCTCCTCCAATGGTCAAATTTTTCCTTGAATTTCGGAGGGACCTGTACTCATGTAACATAAACAACGGTTAGTGAGTAACTGAAAGCACAACATAGTTTTATAACAAAACAAGTATAAGCATAACTAAATTATGATATTCGGAATGTATGAAAATGAATGTTCGGAGTCTAAACAGAATTGGATATGGAGTTTATAATACAAGGATATTCGGATTCTATTTTGTAAGAATTCAGAACCTGAAATCTATAGAATTCCAGAGTATGAATTTCAAGGAAATTTGGTATCTGGATTCATAAAAAATCGGAACCAGAACTAACAAATTTGAGAGTCAGAGTTCATGAGAATTCAGTGTCAGAACTCATAAGAGTTCGGATTCTGGATTTAGAGTACTCGGATTAAGAACTCAAAAGAGTTTGTAACCAAAATTTGTAATCAGAATTCGGAGTCAGAACCCAGAAGTGTTCATATCCATAATTTGTAATCAGAATTTGGATTCAGAACTCAGAAGAGTTCGTATCCAGAATTCGTAATCAGTATTGAGATTCAAAATTCGGAGTCTGAACTCAGAAGAGTTCATAACCAGAATTCATAATCATAATTCGGATTCAGTACTCAAAAGAGTTCGTAACTAGAATTCGTAATCAAAATTCTGAGAATTCGGATTCTAAAAAAGAATGCTTCATATATAGGTATTTATAGGATTCCGATCTTTTGGTTTCAAAATGATTTTTACACTTAGAAAAATTATGATATGATCAATGAAAAAATGATAAGGATAAATTTCCTTGGGAAGGAAATTATTCCTTATTGTAATAAAACATAGGGTAAAAAGAAATTTTCCTTAAGATGAGGTGTTTGTGATTTTGAAAACAAGAAGGAATGGTAAAGTCATAAGGAAGCATTATTGACTTAAAAATCTCCCCAATGTATGAAGGAATGGAAAAGTCATAAGGAAAACAATATTGACTCAATGTGGAGGGTTTTTACTAAGGGAAATTAAACTAGTATTATCACACAAAATTTTTGTTCTGGTAAAACTCATACAATTGTCCGTGAGTGTGTGTTGCATCCACAACACTTGAGCACAACATCTTCCAGCTGCTACAAATTCATCTTCAGCAATGTAAAGTTCTACTGAGTGTTGCTTCTTGCATAACCAGGAATCTAATGATTCACTTAAGAAATGAAAAGTTCCGGATGTACTCTTTCTATCTATTCTACATCCACAAAATTTAGCATCAAAAATTTTTTTGAAACAAAATCATATCCAGAAGTATAAAATATTCTTAAGTCCATGGTTCCCTTAAATTAGCAAAAAAATCATTTCACTACCTTTAAGTGAGATTCCTTAGGACTGGATTGGTATCTTGCATATAAGCATACTGAAAACATTAAGTTTGGACGACTAGATATCATGTAATATAGATTTCCTATAATACCTCTAAAAGATGTTTGATCTACTTGTTTCCTAGTTTCATCAAGATCAAGTGTGTTTGAGGAATCAATGGGAGTACTTATGCTTTTAGTGTTTTCATATCCATACTTTTTAAGGACTTTTATATACTTATTTTGTGATATATAAATTCCTTATGGATTTTGAGAGATTTGAAACCAAGAAATTCTTTTAACTAACCCATCATACTCATTTCAAACTCATATTTCCTTAGATCTACAAAGGAATCAGTTAAGGATTTCTGAGTTGAATCAAATATATTTTCATCAACATAAATTTGAACAATCAAATCATTTTTCATATCTTCCTTTGTAAAAAAGGTAGGATCTAAATTTACCTTAACATAATTATTTTGAATAAAAAATACTATAAGTCTATCATTACAGGATCTAGGGGCTTTCTTAAGTCTATAAAAAGCATTGGTATGTCTAAAAATATGATAAGGGTATTTTGTTTCTTCAAAACCAAGAGGTTGTTCAACAAAAAATTCCCCATGAACGTATCCATTAAGGAAATCTCATTTCACATCCATTTGAAAAAGTTTGAAATTGAAGAATGATGTAAAAGAAAGTAAGATAATAATTGATTCAAGTCTAGCTACAGGATCATAGGTTTCTTCATAGTCTATTCTTTATTGTTGATTATAGCTTTTAGCAACTAATCTAGATTTATTTCATACAATGATTCAATTTTCATCACACTTATTTGTAAAGTACCATTTCACTCTAATAATAGAAGTTTCTTAATGTCTTTCAACCAAGGTCTAGACTTTATTCCTTTCTAATTCATTAAGGTCATCTTGTATGGATTTAATCCATTCATCAGCACCTAAAGCTTAATCAGTTATTTTTTGTTCTAATTGGGAAAGAAATGCTAGATGTTATACTTCATTTATTAAGGAACTTCTAGTCTATACTGGTTGATTCACATCAACAATGATGTTATCACTAGGATGATCCATGAGAAACATCTAATTTGGGTTTTTTAAAACCTTTTCATCAACATAGGGTAGGAAATCTTCTGCGGTAAATGCTTCAGAAACATTTTCTTGTGAATTTTCTTTATCAGAATGATCTTATAACAAAGGATGATAATCAGTTTTTGAAAACACACCCAAGGATGTAGGTTGGCATTGTTTAAAAACAAAAGGATCAGTTTCATCAAATTTCACATGTACTGTCTTTTCAAAAGTACATTTTTTTTATTGAAAACATTATAAGCCTTAGAAGTTGTGGAGAAGCATAAGATAATTCCTTCATCCGATTGTTGTAAACATTTATGAGGATTATCAATAGTATTCAAAATGAATACCTTGCAATAAAAAAATTAATGTAGGAATGTCTAGGTTTTCTACCATTACATAACTCATAAGGAGATTTATTAAGAAAAGGTTTAATCAAAACTCGATTTATAGTGTAAAAAGAATTACTTACATCTTCAACCCAAAACGTTTTGTCTAAAGTATACTCACTCAACATGGTTCTAGTTTTCTTTTGAAGAATTATATTTCTTCTTTCAACAACACCATTTTGTTGAGGTGTTCTGGGTGCTGAAAAGTTATGAGTAATTCCATTTCTACTACAAAAATAAAATTCAAAATCAGAATTTTGAAATTCTCCTCAATGATCACTATGATTTGTTTCCAATGGAAGATTTTTCTCATTTTTAACACCGGCTCTAAGACTTTTGAAATATGAAAAATCATCCAACATCTTTTCTAGAATGTAGACCAACGTAAATATAGTGTAATCATCAACCAAGACAAATACATAATACTTGCCCCCAATGCATCCAGTTTTTGTAGGACCAAAGAGATCCATATGCACTAACTGTAATTCATTAGTAGTTGAGACTTCACCGACTGATTTAATACTCGAATTATTTCTCTTTCAATATTGACAAGGGTCATAGACTTTAGAAGAATAAAATCTATGCTTCGGTAGATCCTTAACTAATATTTTATTTTAATGTTTTCATAAGTTCCTAAAGTTACAATGTCCTAACCTTCTATTCCACAACCAAGAATAATCTTCAATTGCACTAAGGAAAGGTTGATCTTGGTTTCTAAGGTCTTCTACGTTTAGTGTGTAAACATTCCCTTGCCTATGGGAAGAAAGAATAAACTCTTCCTTGGAATTGTTTAATAAGAACTTGTCAATCCTAATATTCACAAGGTAACCTTCATCAAATAACTGACTTATGTTAACGAGGTTTTGCTTAAGACCCTTAACAAATAAAACATTTCAAATCAAAGTTTTTCCAAGAAGAACGATGTTACCAATACCAATAATTTCTCCTGGAGCATTATCTCTGAAAGTTACTTTTCCTCCTATCATCTTGATAATGTTTTCAAAGTAGTTTTTGTTACCAGTCATATGCTGGGAAAATCCACTATCCATGTACCATTTATTTCTATTGGTACCATCTATATTTTCCTGAAAATAAAAAAAAGTTAGGTATTTAGAATCCAAACATACTTTGATCTAGAATTATTAGAAGGTAAAATTTTAGGCACCCACATGTTTTTTAAAATTTATGCTTTATGAAATCCTAAAGACAGGATTTTGTTTAAGGAAATTTTGGTCCCTAGTGTCCACCACACTGACACTTAGTGTAGAATGTAGCACTTTGAGGAACAAAATATTTGTTACTAAAAATAGTTTTAGAACTAGTATAACCAAAATAAGAACTATTCATTAGAGGTCAGATTTTTGAATACATTTTATCAAAAAATTTCTTACCTAAGGTAATGTTTGAAAAACAATTCTTCAAGGAAAATATATCGGATTTGATTTGGTAAACCAAGTTCTTGTCTTAATAAACATTTTATTTTGAACTACAGCTAGGCTCGAAAACATTTTTCTTAAACATTACGTTTTCTAGATCTTTATAATGTTTATTCTTCTCAGAACATACTTGCTCAAGATTTTTTGAAATACTTCCAAGATCAACATTTTTCTTATCAAGATTTTTAGAATGACATGATATTTCCATATTAAGAATAATATTCCTAGATTTTTCCTTATCATGTTTTTTCATGTGTTTTGAATTCTAAAACTCAAGGAGTCTTGAAACCATAGAAACTTCTTCATAGGAAGGTAAAGTATTATCTTTATCAAAATAAGATTCTTAATTCGAAGAGTTATAGTATTTATTATCATTAGATTTCTATGAAACAATGGTCATTGATTCAGAATTGTGTACCTTAGTCATTAATCAATGATTTTCAATAGGTAGTCTGGAAATTAGACCAAGATTCTTTTGTCTATAAGATTCATAATCTGAAGATTCATCTGAAGAGTCTCCAACACTGACACTACATGTGTTATTATCTTTCAAGACATTCTTAGCATTCTCCTTTTAATAATTCTTTCTGTTTAACTCAAAATGCCTTTCCTTTCTTTCTTTTCTCTTAACTATAGGATAATCTGGTCTTATATGTCCAATTCTCTTGCAGTAATGACAGGTATCTTCTAAATCATTCTTGTCTTTCCTTCCTTTCTTCTTGTATCTGGATTGAAAGTTCCTATATCATGCTATCTTTTTCATCCTTTGAGCAAGATTTTCTAATTCATTTGCTACGGATTCACTTCCACTAGATTAGGATTGGATAACAGCTTTCTTAGTTTTGGATTTAGTAACTCTCTTAGGAGTCTTATCTTTAATATGATTTGAAGTTTTAGTAAAATCAACACTTCCATTTCCATTCTTCTTCTTTAAGTTATCAGCATCTCTCTTCATTCTAGTCTCAAGCTGAAGAAGAATTCCAAATAGTTTATCTAAGGAAATCTGAGTAACCATTCTTTTTTCATCAATAGTAGTTCTCCTGGATTACCATTCATTCAGCATGATGCCTATGATCTTACCAACAAGAGCTTCATCATCTAATCCTTTATCACCCATGGATTGTAAACTATTCACAATAGTCATGAATCATTGTTTTACCTTACATATGGGTTCTCCATAAGGTTTGAAGAAACCATGATATTCAGCTCTAAGAATGGCACTTCTTGTGTCAATAAATTTGGATGTTCCAAAGTGAGTAAATTCAAGTCTCTTCCATATACAATTTTCAACTTCACAAGATGAAATTTGGCTATATATATTTCTAGTCATGGAGAAAATCAATGTATTTTATACCTTATAATCCTGTTGATATTCATGCTTTTCTTGATTGGTAAAGGTACTACATTATTTTTCAGGAATTTTATATCCTCCAGCTATCATAACAAAATTATCAACTCCAGTATTGATAATGAAATCCTTCATGCTATCTATCCAATATTCATAATAATTTCAATCAAAGATAGGTCGTCTATTTGGACTGTGATTGTCTATAGAACCAACATTGATTCCTATCATCTTAAACAAAATTTTTTCCACAAAATCTTGTTAATAGAAAATGTTTTTAAAAAAGGATGATATTCCTAAGAAAGAAAAATATAGAACAAGAGTATCTCTAAGAAAAAATGAATCCGAACTATACAAGTATGAAAAACTAATTCCGAAAAAGTGTGAATCCTGATATTTAATTCTGAATGTAATAAGAAGAATAATTCTCTTCTGAATCTAACCGTGATATTAATTCAGAGGTCACCTTCTTTGATACCGATTTGATGATCAAATATGAAATAATTATATGATCAAATACAATAGGGGGGTGAATTTTATACTTTTAAAATACCTAAGGAAATTTTTCATAACCAAAATTCACAACACCTCTGAGCTCTAATAAATTTCATGATTTCGGAAAAGAGATTATGGAAATAAAACATAACAAACGTTTACAACAAATAATATTATACCTTAAAGATAATAGAATCCTATATAATCAGAGTATAATTTTAAGGAAGTGTAAGAATATTATACATTCCTCAACAACTAAAAGTACAACAAAAAATTGAAATACTACATGTAACAAGTAGTAACTCTTTTATCCCAAATAGAATAGTATCCAACAACTGTGGATAAAATGTCCCTTGATTTATACTTTCAAAAAGCATGTCTTACCCAAACCCAGGTAATACCCCAATCTGAAGATCAGTATCTGTCTTTATATCCCAACAAGCCCTCAATTTGTAAGGAAATCAGCACATCTGAAATCACAACCCGAAGTCTGTAAGATCAAGGAAATCACACCTCTGCACTAAGAAAATATGCACAAAGCAATGTTTGAACAATCCATTCAAAATTTCTTCATAAATCCTGAGAGTTTATAAGAGCCTCTCTCTCTCTAGAAATCACTGCTGAAAGTTATGAGCTTCCAAAATTCCAAAAGTTCTGAGCTATTTCAAATTAGATCCTATTTATAGGAATGGCTTCAATGGTCGTCTCCCTCATCCAACGATCATATTTTCCGTTGAATATAGGTGGGACCAGTACACATGCCACTCAAACAAAGATTAATGAGTAACTAAAAGAAGGACATCGATTTATAACAAATCAAGTGTAAGAATAACTAAAATACGATATTCTGAATGTAATAAAATGAATGTTCGGAGTCTAAAAAAAATTGAATTCGGAGTTTATAATACAATGATATTCAGATTCTATTTTCTAAGAATTCGGAACCAGAATTATATAGAATTTTAGAGACTGAATTTTAAAGAAATTCAGAATATGGATTCATAAGAATATGGAAAGAGAACTCACAATGTTCGAAGTCAGAGTTCATGAGAATTTGGAGTCAAAACTCATAAGAGTTCGGAGTTTGTATTTAGAGAAATCGGAGTCAAAACTCAGAAGTGTTCGTAACCAGAATTCATAATCAGAATCTGGAGTCAGAACTAAAAAAAGAGTTCATATCTAGAATTCATAATCAGAATTCGGATTCAGAACTCAGAAGAGTTCGTAACAATAATTCATAATCAGAATTTGGAGTCAGAACTCAGATGATTTCATTACCAGAATTCGTAATCATAATTCTGAGAATATGGATTCTAAAACAGAATGCTGCATATCTAGGTATTTATAGGATTCTGAGGTTTTGGTTTCAAACCGAATTCTACAGTTAGAAAAATTATAATATGAGTAATGAAAACATGATAAGGAAAAATCTCCTTGGGGAAGGAAATTTTTCCTCATATAAGTAAAACATAGGGTAAAAAGAAATTTTCCTTAAGATGAGAAGTTTTTTATTTTAAAAAAATAAGGAATGGTAACGTCATAAGGAAACCTTATTGACTTAACAATATCCCCCATGTTTGAAGGAATGGAAAAGTCATATGGAAAAACATATTGACTCAACAGACGTAACCACCATCGATTACCAATATCTCTCACATCCTCCCTGAACTGCAAGTTAAAAGGGCCCAAACACAACACCTCAACACTATCTAGTTTGGGGGGTCTATGTCACCCACACAGTTTTTGGATCTGTACCAAGGAATCCTATTGGTGGGGAAAGCACCCATCATAATTATGAGTGCAATGATATGTCAAAACATGTGTCATCATAGATCTGTATAGTCAAGTGGTCATGCCTCTAAGTTGAGGACCCATTCCCATCTTGGCTGGAGGGTTCCACTCTAGTGTCCTTGAGGACCCATACACAGCTAGACTGGAGGGTTCCACTTAGAAAATGATGAGGACCCATGCCCATCCCTACTTTAGGGCTCTACTCAGAAATGGTCAAGGACCCATTCTTAGCCCAGCTGGAGGATTCCAATATATTGTCATAGAGGACCCATACCTAGACCTACTTCAGGGTTCCACATGGAAGTCACTGAAAACATAACATCCCCACTACTGTCATCGAACACCCCTTAACAAGCTTGATTCCCAAAACACCGTCCATCATTATTCAAATTCTTAAACTAAGGTCAACATTTCATTTTAGGCTGAAAACACACAGGATAGGTTATTTACATTCCTAAAACAGATAACCAGTTAAAATAATGATTTTCACCATAACAAGCCTGAAAAGGTTAATGAGGGGCACACATCACGACCCCATACATAAAATTATAAAATTTATCTCAATTCATCCTTGTCAAAGATAGGGTATCATGGAAACATATGGCATGTCAATTGAATGCTCAGTTTTGAAGGTACTGGTGTTTGATGTTTCAGAAGATGGTCACGGGGCCTGTGGACCGACTCACGCTCCCCCCACCAACCATGGAGGCTAACCACCATAGTCATCCTTTTCACATTCATCATGGGTTATCCATAGATCAGACATGGTTGGTTGGGTGTAACAGGATGTCCTTGGACATAGCCCATTAGCCCACCCTAGCCCACTCTGAGGGGGACTGACCTAGTGGTCGGTCGCTGCTGTTGTGGTCAACGAGGGCGACCATCCGGGCCGCATGGCCCGCCACACTGTGGTACATACACCGACCTCCACATCAAAGGTGATACAGTGGAATATTCCATGGAAAACCTGGCTACCAATTATAGTATGATTTTGGATCCTTTATCGTTGCATTGATGAATTCATAGTTCAGGCCTCCACTTTTCGATCCATCGGTGTTTTGATACACCCAATAGTGGGCAACAAATATCAATTAAGAATAGAAGAAGAAAAAAGTTTTAAAAAAAATTTATGCCCCTATTCAGACAGAAGTCAATTATTTATGGTTGAAATTTTAAAATAAAAGTTATTGAATTGTTATTAAAATTAAAAGATTAATCAGAACTCAATAGTAGATGAAATCATACCATGAATCGATCATTCTTCATTGACAATGCATATATTTCACTTCTGCTCTGATCTGCCGATGTTTCAGTGGAGGTTCCTCCTTTACCTGAGGATGAATGGAAGAGAGGAGTATTTGTGGGGTTAGAGAGAGAGAGAGAGGGTATTAGGCAATAAATATAATCTCTAATCCTTATGTATCTATTTATAGGAGTCCTTCTCAGTGTGGAATCTGAATCTCCCGCACCCATTCATTTTTTGTTTGCACTTTGGTAAAACACCACTTTCTGAACTCACATATTGGCTCAGATTGCCAATATGATTCCTCTTTTGAGTTTTATTCGATATGATGTTAGGGGTAAAGTAATTTAGTTTAATTATTTTATTTATGATTTTTCCATAGGGTAGATTTTTCCACATAAGTACCACACACAAAAATGTTTTGTCCTATGGGGGGTAAACAACATGTTCCCAAATCAACCATGAACTCATATTTATGATCTGACCAACAGTTTAAGAGTTATCCCATTTCCTTCATGTGCATAGAATAAAAATATACATGTTATTTTTATAAAAATTAATTTTGGGCATACCAGGCCTTGAAATTGCACATTGTCTCAACTCTTAGATCTGGAAAATTTATTTAGTAATATTTGAAAGTATTACAAGGAGAAAACCATATCTCTAAAATGTATCTCATTGAATATAGTTGGACTACAACAACATTTAATTACATACATCTTTGATGGATCCATTTATATACCCATACATAGGATTATATGACCCATAAATGAAGCTTTCTATATCTAAAATACACACATGGTAAATTTTCCATATATTATACACATATATAAGGTATTTTAGTATAATACAAAAGTGGTCTTCAACTTATTTTTTCACTTATAACATATAATAATATCTTTTATATATACTACCACAAAATGATCATGGTAATCTATAAAGATTAAATTCCATAAATCCATTATGATAGTAGAGGAATTACAAATATTGGATTTCATTACTATAAAATAAAAATGTCCATATCAAAAACAGAATGCTATTTTTGTTATTTCTTTAATTTTGGCCCTCAATTGAATGTACCCATAACAATTACCAAACATAGAAACTTATTTTTGTTCTCATAATTTATTATATAAATCAACAATTTGTGAAGTTGATAATTATTCCTAATAATAATCTTTTGTTTATTCTAAATAATCAGTATAGAATCGTATTGATCTATATGTCTTCATAATAAAAATAATAGGTGAACCCCATGGTAATAGAGTTGGCCAAATGAATTCTCTATCATGATTCTCCCATAGTTTTTACTCTAATTCATACTACTCAATCATGTCCATTATATATAGAGTATTTGAAATAGGTGTTGTTCCATATATGAGTTATATTGGAAATTGAAAATCATAATTCATAGAAAGACATTAAAAGAATTCCAAAAATTGATAATTTTTTTTATATAAATGGAATATAATCAATGTAGATTTTCCCACAATAATATTTGATTATGACCCCTTTTGAAAAATAATAAAGTCCCATATAATGGATATAAATTTCAATAGAGTATTATATATATGCTCAAATTGATAGATGGTCATAGGGTTATTTAAAATATCAAATGAGACTTCAATTAATTGGGAAGAGATATTATATTTATATAAATAAATCCATTACATTTTTAAAATAACATAAAATTTCAATATAGGGAGAATAAAATTATTTACAGGAAGCACATTTTCACAAACATCAATCAAATAATAACCATAGATATAAGATGTGATCATTGTACCATTAAAAATTTTCAATGTTGATGTAACACCCCACGTAAATAAAGTATATGAAATTTTTATATTTATCTATATTTGTGAATAAAATATTAATATTAATTTAAAGGGAACGCTATGCTCGATGGCATACCCAATACACAACAACGAGTTCCTTTGAAATCTTATGTTTCACTATAATAATAAAATAATTTTATTTTAAATGGTAGTTAACACATAGCCGTTGTAATGACGGGAATGAACAGAACTAACTAAAAAATGATTATATATGTTTGTAAAATATTTTTATTTTTTACATTAAATGTTAGAGGATTAAAAATGCGAATCAATCCAATTTTAAGCGTAAACATTATAATATTCCTTAAAAAGTCGATTAACCGCCTTTTGATGATAATCCTCTTTTAAATCCACTCTTTGACAATTTTATTTGTTATATTTGAAAAAATAAAATTATTATTTAGAATCGGGACATCAAAATTTACTTTGTGTAAATTTTTGGTATTTTTCCGATAAAGTTCACTTTTTAATGAATAGTGAAAAATGTTGTATTTTAATTCAAAACCACTTTTTAATCTAATGTAACTTTATGATTATATTATCTTTTTAATTGGTTTTAAAGTGAAATTAGAATATATTTTTACCATTTAATCCAATAGTGGTCATTGGAATTAATTTCACTTTGATATTGGACTTAAACTAGTGTCAATCTTTTAATAGATATTGCTTCTTAAAAATATGCTATTTTTTGACAGCGGGAATTAATTATTAAATTAATTAATGAAATTTATATGTTTTGAATTTTTTAAAATAGTCATAATTTTTTAATTAGGAATATCAAATATATCTTAGGGTGAATTTTTGGTATTTGTTTGAAAAACTTCAATTTTTGATGAATAGTGAAACCACTAAGTGGTAGTTTAAAAACTGATTTTTCAATTAAATGAAACTTTACCACTTCTGTGATTTGAATTTCAAAAATCCAACATACATGGTTGTCATTATGATGTAAAATGTGGTTCAATGGGATTAAAATAATTTTTTGGTGAATAGTAACTTTTACGTTTTTAATCGCGATTAGAGTTAATTAGTGTAGTTTAAGGTAAAAATAATGTTTTAATCATATGAAATGTCCATGAAACATGTCCTACCCTTATTGGATGAGTCATGGCAGACCAAGAAAATTAATGGGTCAACATGGGGACCCAATGGAGCCACTTTGTTAGAAACATGACATTAATACCTTTTTATTTAAAGTTAAAATTAAAATGTCACAAACATGTGTTGTTTTACTAAAACAATTTTAACATGGGGTTATACAAGTCATATTTTTGACTATAAACATTAATTAGAAATATAAAAAGATTTCCTACATCATGATTTTATTTTTAATTTTTAGACACTAAATAAATTAAATTATTTATGACACCATGATGATGCAGTGATTACCTCATTATTTAACGATTTAAATAAAATGAAAAGATAATGTAACATATAATACCTACACTTGTCAAAAACCTATAGTATGGGTGGATTTCGAAACCTTATCAACTTATACTCGAAATATATCCTTTTGGGACCTTTAAAATCCTAAAACCATTATATAATAAAGTAATATTTTATAACTTTCCAAGTGTGCCCCTCCTCTCCTCTTATAAAAGGCCCCCACCTCTACCACCTTACACACACCTCTCAACCCTTTGGCTCGGCCAAACCCTGCCCATTTAATCTCTCCACATCCCTATATTCATCATTGAAGCCTAACCTTTGGCAGAATTCTCTTCAAGAATCTCTTTTGGTTCAATCCAAGAGGAGTTACCCGATTTAAAGGTAATGTCTTCCCTTGTGTTCTTTTGTTTTATTTTGCTTCTCCAAACCTATAATATCTTTTTATTAGTTTATTTGTTAACAAAACCAGTATCTTCAATATACTTGGATTTTTTTATGTGAAGGATTCTAACTACACTTACACACACCTCCATCTAATGGTTAAAGAACATACTGTTTCTCTGGATGGCGAATTACTGCCTCACGAAACGATGATTGTTCAATCTTCTCTTAACACCTTTCATGGTGGCCATTATGATGTAACTGTATTTTATATTTGATATATATGTTATTTATGTTTTCTATATGATTTTTAATTTTTTATTTAAAACTTGCCTTTATGCTTTTCATGTTGTGCGAATGTGATAATTTCATAGGAGGAAGTGTGGACTACCGCCCCCTAAAGTGATATGACTCGTTCATGCAATACATGGATTGTAAAAATAATGAAATTTATGAACATATGTGATCTATATAAAATATATATTATACTTCAATTATAATATATACATATCTCTCATCTATTTTTACTTCCATTCAGGTGCCAAAGAAATGAAAGTAGCGTTCATGTGTATGTACGGCTTACCGTCTCCATGAACGATACATTTCATTTCTTATCTCCAAATGTTATGTACTATTATAAGTACATATATATAATTGAGATATATGTCATATATTACATCTAAGTTATGGATATCATTCTGTAATTATAATATATATATATATCTATTTTAACTTTAATTCCATTATTATGAACAAAAATGAATGTAGCGTTCATGCGTACGTACGGCCTGCTGTCTCCATGAACGGTGCATTTAATTTTTTATCTCCAAATGTTATGAAATAGTATAAAATGAATATATACTGGATATATATGACATTTAAAACATAAATACTATTCTTTAGATGATGTACCTATAACTACATGGAAAATTCTCTTCTAACAAGTTCAATTTTTACTCATGTACCGAAGATCGAGAAAAACGTCTAATATGAACTCACTTTATTAACCAATTATTATAACATTATAATATGTGATATGAACTGAATAATAATATATAAAGGAGGTCCTTAAGAAATTATAAATTGATGAAATTTTATTATTCATAAGATTAAAGAACGATCGAGTCATGTCAGACACGAGGTAAGGGATCCCACTCCTCTCTTTCTTTGTAAGTACCATCTTTTATGTCATTCATTTTAAGATCATATTTCTTATGATTGGGATGTTCTTTTATATTACACTTACTGTAAATTTTATGTTCATATGATGAGAGACCCTATTTTCTCTCATCAATCCATTTTGGTAGTTTTGAGTGGCGCCGTTAGGCTGCCGAATTTTCATAAGAGTTCCAACCTCCCTCTTTCTTTTTAAGTACTCTCCTTTTTGTCACTTCTTTTAAGCTCCTTTTTGTTATGTTGTGGGATGTTTTTTTATATTTCTATTTCTGTAAATTTTATTTTAATATGATTAGATAACCTATTTTGTCACATCAATCCATTTTTGGAAGTTTTAAGTTGCGTCGTTAGGCTGTCGAGTTTTCTGAAGGGATTTTTCATCTCACTTTTATTCCTGTGAGATTTCAGCTACATTTTCCACCAGCTCCATTTATTGGTGTATGTACTGACCATTATTATACTCTTTGTTTAATATAATTTCATTTATTGGTATTTAAATATTCATTGTACAACCCTTCTTCAATGGGGTGTACGTTTCGAAAGTTACCCAAGTCGGTAAGGGAACCTTTCACCCTCCTCTTTTTAAAAGACTTCTTTTTTTATGTCTTTTAATTCACATACTAATATGTTGGGATATGTTATTCTATATAGTTATTGATGTAAATTTTATTTCCAAGTGATGAGATACCCTTTTTATCTCTCATCAACTCATTTTCTGAATTTTGAAGTGACGTCGTTAGGCTGTCTAATTTTTGCAAGGGAACTTTTTAACCAAATTTAGACTCTTTGGGATAAACTTATACTCCTTGAATATATAGTTCTATGAATATGTTTGAATAACCTCTGATTTTTTTACACTTAATATCCACTTATATTTGGTTTATTCATTTGTCACACATAATTTTGTAATTGATTTATCCTTAATCCAAGGATACCGTATTTGTATGGGACATCATCTCAATCTCCATTCATTGAGGAATATTTTGTTTTATACACAACCTTATTTTATGCAGTGTATAAACCCCTTTGACATTTACATTTATCCAAAAGTAATATTTTTTATATGAAGCGCTTTACTAAACGACAAAAGAGAATGTTTTTTTGTCATATGTATGAGGCGACAATGACTTCTCCACCGTCGTGACCATTATTTGAGTTTCGGCTTCCTCTACAAGCCATACCTTTTCTTTAAATGAAAAATAAATACCATGTTTTAATTTTATTTTATTTTGGTATTGAAAATGGTTTTCATAATGTTTTTATATCAATGTGTTGTATTGATATCTTGTGATTGAAAAGTGGAAATGTTATGTTTCCTTTATACATGTTTTATGTGATACGATTATGTTATGGTTCATGGGAATTATTATGAATACGGGTGGTTCCGTGATAAAATAAGGGCGGGTGAGCCCGATATAGCTCTCCAATGCATTAGGTAACGTGAAGGAGTTAAACGTTAAGGTTTCTCCGAAGATATTTAGGGGATATATTGTGATAGGTATTCCAAACGTAACCAAGAGGGTTACTCCCTACGTAAGAATGTTATGAATGCTTCAAGTTACCTTTATTCCTTATGATTTATATGTTTTATTCATGATTTGATGAGGTATGTTAATGTTCTTATATATTATGAGTAAAGTATGATTTCTTTGATTCTTATGTATACATGTACTCATTTTTCCTTTCCAAATTTTTATATCCCTTACTGAGCTTGTTATGCTCATCCCAAGTTTTTGAAATGTTTTACACATGACTTAAAGATGAATAGGGTCAAGGATGGGATCAAGGAAAGACATGCTATCTAAAACATGGAACTATACATGTTTCTTTTAAGAGTTTTTTTATTTATGGAAACTTAGTAGAAGTGTCTACTTTGTAATATTTTGATATGTAATAGTTATGTCCGAATTCTCTAAAACTCTAAACTTGAAAAGATCCTCAATGTGAATTATTCAATTTAATTAAAGATTAAGTAATGTTTAAGGCCGGAGCCTTATAGTTGGTATCAAAGGTCGGTTTAGATAAATTTAGAGGTTATGGTATTCTCTAATCATATGTGACATTATCATAATGGCTAGGATTTTAGAAAGAGTCATAGTTTTTAGATAAAGTGAATGAGTAAGTATATCTTAGTGTTCATCTTCCTCATTAGTTAATGATAATTTAGTTGATATACTCACATTGACATTTCTAGTTTTAGTAAATGGATTGATCTAGTAGGCACCAAAGTGACAATGGGTTTGAAGGAAACTGTGGTGGTTCTCTGATTAAGAGACCGAATGAAATGGGGGATTCAATGAGGAAACTCATGTTTGTTCTAAACCAACTATCAAGGAGTCATGATCAACCACTTGAACCTTGGTAAGTTCTGTAATGCATCATATACAAGATGACCAATCAATATGGGAGTTTAAGTAATAATTATAAAGGTAACCATTAGGGTTTATATGATCCTTACTTTTGATGTAATATTTTAAAACTTTCCAAGAGTGACCCTCCTCTCCTCTTATAAAAGGCCCACACTTTTACCACATTACACACACCTCTCAAGCCTTTGTCTTGGCCAACCCCTGCCCATTTAATCTCTCCACATACCTCTCTTCATCATTGAAGCATAACCTTTGGCATAATTCTCTTCAAGAATCCCTTTTGGTTCAAACCAAGAGGAGTTACCCGATTTAAAGGTAATGTCTTCCCTTGTGTTATTTTGTTTTATTATTCTTCTCCAAATCCCTAAACTATTTTTCGTACTTTCTTTTGTAACAAAAACAGTATATTAAATATACTAGGATGTTTTTATGTGATGTATTCTAGCTACACTTAAACACACCTCTGTCTAATGGTTAAAGAACATACTGCTTCGGTGGACGGAGAATTACTGCCTCCCGAAACGATGATTGTTCAATATTCTCTTAACACCTTTCATGGTGGCCGTTATGATGTCACTGTATTTTATATTTGATATATATGGTATTTATGTTTTATATATGATTTTGTATTTTATATTTAAGACATGCCTTTATTCTTTTCATGTTGTACGAATGCGATAATTTCATACGAGGAAGTGTGGACTACCGCCCCCTCAAGTGATGTGACTCGTTCATGCAATACATGGAATTTATAAAGAATGAAATTTATGAACATATGTGATCTATATAACATATATATTATATTTTAATTATAATATATACAAATCTCTCATCTATTTTTACTTCCATTCATGTGCCAAAGAAATGAAAGTAGCGTTCATGCGTATGTACGGCTTACCGTCTCCTTGAACGGTACATTTCATTTCTTATCTCCAAATGTTATGTACTATTATAAGTACATATATATAATGGATATATATGTCATATATTTCATCTAAGTGATGGATATCATTCTGGAATTATAATATATATATATATATATATCTCTCTTTTAACATTAATTCCATTAATATGACCAAAAATAAAAGTAGCGTTCATGCGTACGTACGACCTACCGTCTCCATGAACGGTGCTTTTAATTTTTTATCTCCAAATGTTATGTAATAGTATAAAATGAATATATACTGGATATATGTCATATTTAAAACATAAATACTATTCTGTATATTATGTACCTATAACTACATGGAAAATTCTCTTCCAATAAGTTCAATTTTTACTCATGTACCGAAGATCGAGAAAAACGTCTAATATGAACTCACTTTATTAACCAATTATTATAACATTATAATATGTGATATGAACTGAATAATAATCTTTAAAGGAGGTCCTTAAGCAATTATATATCGACCAAATGTTATTATTCAGGAGATTAAAGAACGATCGAGTCATCTCGGACACGAGGTAAGGGATCCTACTCCTCTCTTTCTTTTTAAGTACCATCTTTTATGTCATTCCATTTAAGATCATATTTCTTATGATTGGGATGTTCTTTTATATTACTCTTACTATAATATTTATGTTCATATGATTAGAGACCCTATTTTCTCTCATCAATCCATTTTGGATGTTTTGAGTGGCGCCGTTAGGCTGTCGAATTTTCGTAAGAGATCCAACCTCCCTCTTTCTTTTTAAGTACTCTCCTTTATGTCACTTCATTTAATCTCCTCTTTGTTATGCTGGGGTATGTACTTTTATCTTTATCCTTCTGAAAATTTTATTTTAATATTATGAGATACCATATTTTATCTCATCAATCCATTTTTGGATTTTTTATGTAGCGCCGTTAGGCTGCCGAGTTTTCGTAAGGGATTTTTCATCTCACTTTTATTCCTGTGATATTTAAGCTACATTTTCCAACAGTTCCATTGAGTGGTCTATTTAATGACCATTATTATAGTCTTTGTGTAATATAATTTCATTTATGGGTATTTAAATATTTATTGTACAACCCTTCTTCAATGGGGTGTACGTTTCGAAAGTTACCGAAGTCGGTAAGGGAACCTTTCACCCTCCTATTTTTAAAAGACTTATTTTGTTATGTATTTTAATTCACATAATAATATGATGGGATATGTTCTTATATATCCTTATTGATGTAAATTTTATGTCCATTTTATGAGATACCATTTTTATCTCTCATCAACTCATTTTCTGAATTGAGTAGTGATTCTGTTAGGCTATCAAATTTTTGCAAGGGAACTTTGTAACCCAATTTTGATTCTTTGGGATAAAATTGTACTCCTTGAAAATGTCGTTCTATTAATATGTGTGAATAACCAATGATTGTTTTACACTTAATATCCACTTATATTTTGTTTATTCGTTTGTCACACATAATTATGTAATTGATTTATCCATAATCCAAGGATACTGTCTTTCTTTGGGACTTCATCTCAATCTCCTTTCATTGAGGAATATTTTGTTTCATACACAACCTTCTTTTATGTGGTGTATAAACCCCTTTTACTTTTACGTTTATCCAAAATTTATCTTTTTTATATGAATCATTTTACTAAATGAAAAAAAGGAATGTTTGTTTGTCGTACGTATGCGGCGACCACGACTTCTCCACCGCCGTGACCATTATTTGTGTTTCGACTTCTTCTACAAGCCATAACTTTTCTTTAAATGAAAAATAAATACCATGTTTTAATTTTATTTTATTTTGGTATTGAAAATGATTTTCATATTGTTTTTATATCAATGTGTTGTATTGATATATTGTGATTGAAAAGTGGAAATATTATGTTTCCTTTATGCATGTTTTATGTGATACGATTATGTTATGGTTCTTGGGAATTATTATGAAGAAGGGTGGTTCTGTGATAAACTAAGGGTGGGTGAGCCCAATATAGCTCTCCAATGCATTGGGTAACACGATGGAGTTAAACATTAAGGTTTTTCCGAAGAGATTTAGGGGATATACTATGATGGGTATTCCAAACATAACCAAGAGGGTTACTCCCTACATAAGAATTTTATGAATGCCTCAAGTTACCTTTATGCCTTATGATTTCTATGTTTTATTCATGATTTTATGAGGTATGTTAAAGTGCATATATTTTTTGAGTAAAGTATGATTTCATTGATTCTTATGTATACATGTACTCATGTTTCCTTTCCAAATTTTTATATCCCTTACTGAGCTTTTTTTGCTCATACAAAGTTTTTGAAATGTTTTAAACAGGACTTAACAATGAATAGGGTCAAGGATGGGATCAAGGAATGACATGCTATATAAAACATGGAACTAGACATGTTTCTTTTAAGAGTTTTTTTATTTATGGAAACTTAGTAGAAGTGTCTAATTTATAATCTTTTGATATGTAATAGTTATGTCCTAATTCGCTAAAACTGTAAAACTGAAAATATCCTCAATGTGTATTATTCAATTTAATTCAAGATTAAGTAATGTTTAAGGCTTGGTCCTTATAGTTAATTAAACATATAATCACTTAGTTGGGTTTTTTATACCCTTGGAAAATATGATTTATATAACATAGTTGGAATATCTAGAACCAAATCTGACATTATCAGTTCTAAATTATATTTTAAGTGTACCTTTCACCACATTGTTATCATACCCCACATCCGTAACAGGGATTATGTGTGATTTTCCATTTTGTATAGGATTATGTAGTGGCTAATTTCGATCATCATCATTAAGAATTATATATGATATTTGGTTAGATCAATTCCCATACTCCTTAAATTTAAATAACTGTAGTGAGGGTGATGCATTTTATGGTGCTTTTTCATGATCATTATATAAAATCTTCTTCCCATCAATTTGAAATTCTATTTCCTGATTAAGTTCCATTAAATAATTATAACCATTACCACTCCACTTAATAAAATTTCTTCCATGTTTTCATCCACACTTCATGAATTATGGAAGGTTCATACTCTTCTCCCCCTGATTTTAATAATTATAATTTACTCTGAATTTTTTCTTCCTTTTCATATGAAAATCATTTGAATTATTGGTATATCTAATACCCATTTACACTGTGATAGAAAATAAAATGATTTATTCATAGTTATTTAAGCTAATAATTGATAATGTATTTTATAGAATTATTTTTAATCCAACGAAGAGTTGATCAATCATAGTGTATGGTTGGATGATAATAAAAAAATCATACCACTAAATTCTTTTAAAACATTCCTAATAGGACAAATGTATTTATCATACTTCCCCTTTAAAAAAATGAATACATTATAAATTTTTTGTAAACAATAAAATTAAATTTCATGTCAATAAATAAACCTCTAAACTCATCCCACTCTATTTATTAAATTTCATCTCATTGCCTCATCATATTTATAATTATCCAGCATTGATATGCTTTGTCATCCAAATGAAAAAAAATATAATTTTCATGTTCAATAAATAGGATAATAATATATATATATATATATTGGTGCATATCCATTGCATATTGACTATTGAATTAGTATACCAACTAAATTAAGGTTTACGTTACCTCAATAAGGACTCAATAGGGAATTCTTCCCTCATTTTCCCAATTGGAAGATTATCATGATTCATATATTGGAAAATTTTCTTAAGAATAGAATTGATATTTTTATTATATATCACATAATATTTTGTTTCTCAAGAGGTAAATCATGTCAATTTCTATGAATTTTAACATTTACATTGTTCCATTAATTTCAAACCATTAAATAAAACATTTAATCATTTTATGAGCAAGAATAATAATAGTTGCAAAGCACACTACCATAAAAATTTATTTATAGGATATCTAAATCTTGACATATTTTTCTAAATTGATGAAACCTTAGGTATAATATTGGTCGTTCGTGATCATAATTTATTCAAATCCATTATAATGATTCATAAACAAAATATATTTTAACCGATGATAATTCATCGAGAGTATCAAAATAGGTATGCAATAAGGCCATACTCACCATGCACCAAAATGATTGTTAAGATAGATTCAATCATATCGCTTTAGGGTCATTACATATAAAGACATCTAATCCAAAACCACATCTAGTTGGAGTTTCAAGATAGAGATTTCTTTTTTGGAAAACATTATATTATATTTCATACTAAAAAAATAGGATTATATCTTATACCTAGACTTATTCCCGTGCATTTAAAAAAATTTATATCCAAAATCATTAAATATTAACTAAAATAGACTCTAATACCAACTATGAAACCCACACCTTTTATATATAAATATTACATCATATTAGAGGAATATTAATTATGTATCATTATGATCCATGCAAGAACCCTTACGGTTTAGTGTCTATGGAAACATAATTGAAACTTTTTAATTTAATTAGTGACCATCAAAATCTCTAATAAAATGTTACCATATAGTTATCTTCTTATAAATAACATATTAAAAACATTTCCACATAACCTGGGGAAATTAAACATAAGAAAGGGTGAACTTAGACGCCCATTAAGGCTAAAAATAAGAGATACAAAAGATATCTTCTCCCTAACTTGAGCATAACATTTAAAATTCCATATCATTCTTATCATATATCTTAATTTTTATTTATATCATAAATTAAGTTGTTTGATAAGACATGCTTCATAATGAAATCAATGAACATGAGACATGAGATAAAAATATTATTAAAAGGCATAAGTTTGTGGAATGGTCATAACCACAGAAAACAATTTACTTATTCAAGGATCAATATCGATACTATAATAGTGGATTAGGTTCACTCCCCATTTCATAAAATCCTTAGATAGGGTTTACCCCCATGTCTATCATAGTTTACAAAGTCCATTACTAAACTATGTTTACTCCCCCTTAAAGTTCTAATTATCACATATGATATAAATCCTTTCCTAATGTATTAGTGGGATATAGAATTATGGGTGATACATACATGTACTAATAATCCATTCATATATGTTCCACAAGATCATAAAATATTAATTATATATCATAATGTGTGGAAAATTAACTGGTTTCATAATTGATTCTATAATTTATCAAAAAATAACCCACATAAAATAAATTGGTTTCATAAACATCTCATCATCAAAATCACAAACCATCCAGAGAAATAATATGTATGGAATCCTTGTATCATATCCCTAGTAAATAATATGTGATATCAAATGATTATATCATAAATGAAAATGAATATAGAAGATAATTGGGAATATTTCTTAAGGAAAATACCCTTATTATTTTGGAATCACTTATTTAAAATCTCAATTATTTAAAAAAATTTAAAAAGAATATTTTAAAATAAAAATGGAAACATCTAAATAATGCTTCAAATATTTTTAGTAGTCATAATAGAAGGAAATTTAATTCATGTTGTGTACTTTAAAGTAAATATTTCTTTTACAATTTACGTAATATTTTGAAAGCGTTATAATCATAGAAAACTATATGAATATACTTTTTAAATAATTTATTGAAAATTAAAATATGGGTAAAAAAATTTTAATTAATCACTGTTGAATATTATAAAAATTCTTGAAAACAATTTTAAAAAACATGTACATGGAAGAAATTTTTTTTTGACAAAAGAGATAAATGAAATTAGTTTTCCTTAAAAAAATACATCTAATAATTGAGAACATAGACAAATTAAAATGAAAGGGTAAAATTTACTATAAAAAATAACTATAGTATTATAAAATTCAAGATATTATTGAGAGGTAAAATATAAATTTACTAAATCATAATGTTATTCACAAACAATCATGATAAACCATTATAGTCTTACATAAAACCATTAACACATTGGTTACTTTAGAATAAAAAATTATTTAAATAGAGAACCATATATGGATATGTTAATCTTCATAATATTTAATATAATAATCAAAAAATAATTTATTTTATATCATATACACCCAATAAATGAAAAAAGTGGGGAATATGGTATAGGTCTCACAGAAATAAAAGTGATATGAAAATCTCATACCTCATGTTTGACTTATTTAAAAAAACAATAACCTAATCTATAATAAATTGAAATATATTTTAAAATTATAAAATAATAATTTTCAATTATATAGTATTATATATTTTCCAATATTATCATTTTAATAGACATTTATTTGTAATTTCTTATTAAAATCATCTTTTCAAGGTGTTAAAAGTTTCATTGTTCATGAGTGATTTAGTTCCGTAGTTTAGTTCCTTATAAATTGAAAATGGTTAAATAATCTCCAGAATGAAATTCAAAATAAAATTTTAATATATATATAGTAAATATATATATATATAGTGATCTATAAAAATATAGATAGAATAATGATTTAAATTGTTCATGGAGATGGTAGGTCAGACATACATATGAATGTTGATTTCATTTTATAGAGAAAATAAGAAAGGAATGAAAGATAAAAATTATTTTATCATCATTGAAATATAATTATATGAGGAATTATATATATATATAGGTATTAAATTCATCCATATTTCCATCCATGGAATGTGGAACTAAAAAATGAATCAAATCGCTTTGTGGAGGTGGTAGTCAACATGTCTGTGTGCATGAAATTATATTTTTTATAAGGATCTAAGGTTAGAAGGTAGATATGATATTATAATTACATAAAAATAATTATTTCATATATATCATATAGAAACATTAACCCATCATAATAACCACACATGAAATATGGTTACGGAAAATGAATTCAATACCTACATGGAGGTGGTTGTCTACATGTACACATGAACTATATTCTCACATACCATTTGAATAGAAAATGGGTGAATACAGGAGGTTCCATAATCACAATATTATATTATTATATTCACGTTATTTAATTTTTTATTTAATGACTAATAACACAAATTAATAGGTAGTATAAGAATAAATAAACTGAACGTGATCGGGTATGATGATAACCTCTTCTTCCATTTGGGTCCATTGGATCAATTCTTGTGGAACCTTGAAATAAAAATTTATAAATACAATAACTTCAAGTTAAAAAAATACTGTATTTTAAAAGATTATTTTTATTTTTTTTATGATCTATATTTCTCAATATAGTGTAATGAAGAAAATTAAGGGGTGTCTTTTTATAAGTGGGTGAGATGACACACTTTTAATTAATTTAAAAAAAGATAAATGCTTCTAAGTGGAAGAATATTAAAATGTGGGATAGTATTATATTGCAGTATTTCAATCGAATAGGATTTATAAAAGTTTGATTGGAAAACATATTCTTATATCAGTGATTAATACCACCCAGAAAACCCAATGTATCATTTACCATAGTAATGTATTTTACCTCAGTTACTATTAATAATTAAAAAATATTAAGATTATATTGTAATATAATATTATTTATTATGATTCTAAATATTTAATTTTTTTTATTTAATTAAATTAATGTAATTGGAAAATTTTAATTTAAATATAAACCTATATATCAAAATGAAACGTCATTTTCATAAAAAATGATTTCTGAAGTGTAAAAAGTTTTCATCAAAAAATAAAACAAAAAATGGATCCAAATGAAATTAATTGGATTTTTTATAATAATTAACTTATATTACTTGGAATGAATTTTTTAAAAAAATAATCCTTCCATATTATTGAAGAAAAAATATAGTTTTCAATAAAAATTAGTATTTTTCACTATTCATTGAAAAATAATTCTTTTTATAAAATTATAAAAGATTGACTAAAAAATTTAACATGAAGATTTAAAAAAATAAGTTAATTTTATAAATAAATTTTATTAAAGTGGAATAAATTTTTTTACTATTTTCTCACAAAATAAATAAAATCATTTTTTAGAGAAGTATATTTAAATCATACAATGACTCCTCTAAAAATTGATTACTTATTTATCAATATATTTTCATTATATAAAACAACAATACATATATTTTTTTAAAATGTTGTTATTAATAATCATATCTCTATATTAATGGTGATGTTATATTGGTATAATATATTATCATCCCTTTAGACTCTGGTTTTCTTTTATGGAAGCCTAGAGAATAAATTTATTTGGAGACAAATGTATCATAAAATCCCAAGGGGGTGCACTTGGAACACTAATTGTAATTATGTATCATGTAATAAATTTTTTTTTGTTAATTCATTAAATTTAACTGAAAAGAACATTTAAAACATGATACTCTACAATAGATATGTCTTTTACTGATTATGACATGGATAATGATAATTATTTTGGGATATCTTATTTTTATTTTATATATAGTAATAATATATTGGTATCTAAGGTTAATAATTTCTCCCAAAGAGATTAATTCTAAGAATAAAGATGTATGAAACACCCAAATGAATTTATGGATACCATTGGTGTTTTTCATCAAATATGGTTACTTAAAGTGAAGTAAATGTTTTCTCAGGTGATGAGTGAGTGACTTCTATTATGAATTAAAAAATTGAATGTGTGTTACTGTTTGAAGACCACTAGAATGAATCTTTAATATTGATGGATCATTTTTGGATACTATTTAGATTATATTCAATAATACCAAGGATTTTTATTTATGGATAAAGAAGCACTATCTACAAAATCATTTAAAATGTATTTGATGAAGCAAGCTATTGGGGAGATTGAAAAGTAATTATTCAAGGATAAAATATTATATAAAATGTAAAAAATATAAATAACGTATCCTTAGATATTTTAATGATTATATATAGTGAAAATTTTATAAATAAGTTTTTTATAATGTTTTTGGTTTTATTTGAGGTGTTTTAAAAGCGTCATGGAATATTGGATTTGAGGAGGAAAAAATGTATTCTTTTGCTAGTGATAAAAATTAACAAAATGACTCATAAATGGGTCTTGGTAACATTCATTAGTGATCATTTAATAATAATTCACTAGAGATATTATTCGTCTACTTAAGCATGTATAAGTTATCTTTTTTTATATATGAGTCATTTGATATAATATATGAGTGGTCAGGATTAATATATCATCAATTTGATAGTATGTTGGATCATATGGATACACATATGTGCCATTTCTTATTATGTATTAGTAATATGAATTCATATACAATTAATTTAATGTAATTAAAAATTCAACTAGAATCATATATGATCGATTTTGTACAATTTTTGCATTGTTTAGTTCTAAATTATTTACAGCTAGAATTAAATATTTTAATGAATTATTATATTAATTTATATTATTTATGAAAAATTCTTCATGGATTTAAATATTATAATGAGATTGGGAATCATGGTAGTTAATTTAAAGAATTAAGAATCAATCCAAATGTTGAATTAAAGGATTTATTTTGAAGAGTTCCACATCATTTTAGGAATTTAAAATTTCACAATTGAATGATACCATACACACGTAGAAAATATCATATAAAATAAAATAATTGGATTTCATGGTTATTTAAAAGGGAATACTTAACCAAGAATTTTTTATAAAACTAAAATAAGTATTAAAACATGGTAATATATTATATATTTGAATGAGAATATTTCCTTCCTACCATAATTAATATAAGTTACCATATTTCTAAAATGGAAATCATGATCATAATAAACACATAATATGCAATGAATATAATAAATTTAGGAGAAGATATAATGATGTGGAGTTCATTAAAAATAACTAAGGACCCAATAGAATTCAATATATATGACATAAGAAACATAGAGAAACATAGTGTGATAAAAGCTAGCACTTCATAGAGAATAGAATAAGAAATATTGTGCATGGGTGTTTTATAGAGAAAGTAATATCGAGAGAATTAAATATTTAGAGAAACAAATCAAGATCAAAAAACCCAATTATGATCATAAATTTATAATGTCTTAATGAATCTAGAACTTTTATATTAAATGATCTTGGTAACTTTATGCGGAAAATAAATTTAATTTGGTTTTGAACCAAGTTGTAGAAAATTAAAATATTACTTTGTGGGTATAAATATCCCTATTTAGTGGGTACTAAGGATCTATATTTACTTCTATGAGCCTTGAAACCTATGCCTAATGGTACTATACTCTAATAGAGGGGGGAATATCCATGGTTTAACCACATGGGTTTGTGTTGGAGATTTAATGATTTGGGATTTTAACTAATCTTGATGAGGACTAGAATTTCATGGGAAATCATTTTTAAAAGTGTTTTGTGTAATATATTACTATATTATTATTCCAAACAAACCTAGGGAGAGTTCATATAGAGTGGATCAATATTTTAAAAGATTAAAAATTCGTAATTAATATGAAAAATTCATAAAAGGGGATAACAGATTCACCCATAATTATTTTAAGACAATATAGAAACTATAATGTAAATGTTGCAAAAATAAATTTCATTAAATCTAGCTCATAGTATTTCGATACATGGTTTGTGTCACACTATTTGATAACAAATACAAAATAAAAGATAAGAGGGAATTAAATAACAACGAAGTAGCTATTTTTTATGCTAATGGGGAGAGAGTACTTACATTTGATGTTTGTACATATGATATATGTCAACATAAGAGATTATTAATGGAATTAAAAATTAGTTATTAATTTCCTTCCATAAACAAAAATTTCATTTGTGTAAATTTTTCGAATGGGAAACGGTTTTCATTATTTATTATAAGTACACATTATCCTATATAAAACAATGAAATGTTTTGTTTCAGAGGGGATATAGTTAATGATATATAAATTATTAATATATATGATCTTATCTATAAAATTCAGAAATATATATAACAATTTGATTCTAAAATAACATTATTATGGGACTTTTATGTTAAAAAATTAAAATTGAAATTCATTTAACGGGACAAAGAAGTTGGATTACTGGAATAATTATATTATGAATCACATGATAAATTTTAATACTTTTTACATGGAAATTTTACCAAATAAATTTTCAGTGGAAAACATAAAAAGGATAATTGACTATTAGATATTATACATAGTGAAGTATGCAAACTAATGGGTACTTATGAAAGTTGTGTGAATAGGTACATCATAACATTTACCCATGAATTTAGTCAATATGTGTCTGTTATTTTAATGAGTGATAAGATTGAAATATTTAATCAATTTAAATATTTTCAAAAAAAAAGAATAAAACAATTAAGAAAAAGTATAATGATTCTTCGATTAGTTTGAGTAGTTAATTCTTAGGCTTGGAATTCACTTGTAATTTGAGAGACTATGAATTTGTTTCACGCATCACTCATCATGGAACCCCATAGTGGACTGATTTTTCTGATTGGTGGGATTATAACCTATTAGATATGTTATTATTTATAATGAGTTGGTTTAATCTTCCTATTTCATTCTATTGATATGATTTAGAGATTGTAGCATTCCTACATAACTGCATTCCATCTAAATTCAACATAAATAAACAATATTAGACATGTAATGACAAACATACAAATATGTAATGTTTTAGGATCATATGTATGTAATTCTTATTCTAATAAAAATTAAAGTCAAAAAAATTATTTTTTAGGCTAAATAAGTAGTGTGATATTATTTCGATAGTCCTAATAGAAAAGTAGTGGTGTTGTTTAAAAATGTCAAAAAAATAAATGAGTTGGTTTTATAACTGAGGAAACATAATGAATTTTGAAACCAATTAACATTTGGTGTTCCAAAAATACGAGTTGAGTTGGTTCTATAAATATTTTTGGAAGAATAACTAAATCATATTAGATAAGAACCTAAAATTATTAGTAATATTAATTAGGAACCAAATAGATATTAATTTCATTATAGATATGATGAAAAAAATAATGATCATAAATGATGAAAAATTTATTGAACATGATGATATTGAGGATGTAATACCAAGATATTTCTAAGATCCATGAAATCCAGGACAAAATCCATGGGAAATAACAAAGATTGAAACTAAGTGGATTCACCATACTAGGTGTGAGGAATTGGTTTTTAGGGGTGTTTTTTAAAATATAACACATATGAATGGTTGAGTGTCTACATATAAATATCTCCTTGTGGTATGGGGTTAAAGAAAATTCAAGGTATTGACTAAGAAAAGATTTCTTCTCTAGTTGTGATGATAAATACAATTTAGATATATTGTCCATAAAAAATATTTATGATTATGAGAAATAGAAATTATTTTTCAAAACCATTTATATTGATATAAATTTATTATAGCATGTGTATATGATAAAACCTAAAGGTTATAATGTTCCAAATTATTATGTTATGGTTTTCATGTTTCTATAATCTGTTCATGGACTGAATAAAGTTACATGGAGTAAGAATATATGGGTTTATACTATAGTTAAATAATTTAGTTTCATCATTAACATAGATGATTCTTGTGAATACCAATAGTTTAGGGGAATTTCATGGGAATTTATATTATTTTATATAAATTAATACTAACTAATAGAAATTAAATCTCAAAATTAAATTATGTAAATGTGTAGACTGGAAAATTCATCACAATAAAATAATTGGTTCAACGAACATATATACTGGGTATATAAATCTATTAACATAGATTAAATATGATTATTAGACTGAGTGTAAAAAAAACAAATATAGTTAATGTTATAAATATTTTTTCCATACATTAATCAGCATATTCCTCTTGACTAGTTTTATATGGTGTGAATATTGGGAATATTTTGGATTGTTTAAAATAGTGAAAAAGATGCATGGGTTACATTATGTGTTCACAATATTATATATCATTTAAACTATTTCATGTACTCAACATGTTGTCTCTTGTTATTTGAGAATAAGGAGTATTTAGCAATCCAATTCCATTAAGATTCATTATATTTATTTATAAAATTCCATGAGTATTTATGAAAAGAAAATATATACATGGTATTTAGAGGTGAGGTTGAGATCATTGAATGTTTTGACACTAATTAATTTTAATATTCCAATAAATATGATATAATATCTCAATCTAGTTTAACATATATTTCCAATAGTGGAGTTATCAATTGGATATGTTCAAAAAAATCCTATGTTATATACGTGACAACAGAGGCAGAGTCCATCACTATATAAAATATTTGAAAGGAAGTTGTTTAGATTGAAAATTTCATCATTAAAATTAGGGTGGTTTCCTCTGTTGAGGGATAAATTGATATTTAATATAAAAAAAATCTATTACTCAATTCAATGAACCTCTCCCTCATTAAAGGGATTAAACGTTCTGAAACACCATTTAATTAATGAAATAGTTTTAAGGGTAGGTGTAAAGATAAATTGAGTGGATACATATAAAAATTTATCTAATCCTTTGAGACACCCATTTATATAGTAAAAAAGATGAGAGTTATTTTGAATCTTTTAATACTAAATACATGAGATTTTTTATGTAATGGTCAAAAAAATTATCATGATTTACAATTATACAAGTCACTATTTTTTATTCATTCATGTGTTATATATAATAATAATAAATAGTGGAAAATAATATCCCTTGACAATAAAAAATCATTTTATCTATAATTTATTATCAGTATTTAGTGTTTTATATTTTAAGGATATATTAGTATAAGCATGAATATAATCTTATACTCAGTATAGAGAGTTGTATTCCATATTAACAATATACGAATGAGATAAAAATTCACGACTTATTAATTAAAATATCGTATGAAATTATGTTACACAGAATGTTATCTTGTCACTAAAATAGTTTAGGTTATATAATTATTATGAATCCCCATAGCTAATGTTAATTATATTAATAACATGATAACCATCATATATTAACACCATTATTATGAATTCCTTCAGTATTATATAATGGAATGTGTCAGGGTATATTGTTGAACATGTTTTTAGTCGGATCATAAACAATATAGGATTTGAGCTCTCATATGATGAGAAAGGACATCTAAGAACATTATTTAATTAGACAGATGGAATTTATTTCCATTATTTTGTAAGTGACATTTGATGGGATCAATTACATAGACGAATGAAATGTATTGTATTCATTAATAATGATTGGTCAATATCAGATAATCATAAATTTAATACTTGGTCTATAGTATATTGGCATGTTACATATGTAGCGATCACTCTATATCACAAATAAATTGATTATATAATAATTAATACTACATATATAACACATATTATAATGAACATATTAATATAATTATATATGTTAATTTGATCAAGATCATCCAAAACCCATTTATTGTTTGAGTAGCACTATTTTTCAAAAGTTCAATGTTTACATATATCTATGAATTAGGGAATTCATATTGGATTCCAATACTAAAAATCACATCAATTTCACACATATGGTTTGAGAGGATTTATTTTAAGAAAGTGTTTTTAAAAAATTTGAGAGAGGTTATGAAAATCAGGTACAAAATTGCATAGAAATATTCACATAGAGTTATGTATTTTTTTAAAAGAGTTTATGATGTCTTTATGAATGTGGTATATAATTTCAAAATATTCACTAATATATAGAACATGGTATTTTTATGGTTCCTATGTCATTGTGGATGTTTTATCACTGAGTTTTTTATTATGTAAAGGATGACTTAATAATGTTATAGGATACCAGTTGACCAATTCATCAAATGATATTATAATTAATATTTTATTATTTAAATATCACATGATGATTTAAATAATTATTTAATTGTTAGTAGAGTATAATTCTGAGATTAATCCATGATTTGTATCCAAATCATTTGCCTATATCAAAATAATTGAAATGTTATAAACGTCAAATGGTAACACATCCTTGATTAAATATTACCATAATAGTGGTGTTTTATAACTTCATGGGATTTGGATGAAAATTATGTTCACATCACTAAAATTATAATAATATCATATTTCTATATTTTTCATTAATTAATTTATATCACACCATTCATAGAACATAGGTTCTACTGAATAATTTTTTTGATTTTATTGGAATGGTGATACCATTCGAGGAAATAACGTGTTGGTTATTTCTATCTTAAATAAATTAAATTCATTATAAATGATGATATAAAAATATAATGTGAGGTATATATTGATTATCATTTTATTATATCATTTTAAGTGGTTATAATCGTGGTTAAAGAATTCATTTAATCTTCCCATGAAAAAGGGGTTTCAATGTTGTAGGAATCCAAACTATTATACCACATTACCTCACAAGATTTGATGGAGTGACGGATGGAGTTCACATTTGGCATATCACTTTTTTAATATTTATTTTTTATGTTACTTTTTACTACCTTATATTTTTCATTATTTATGTAATATTTATATATTGTGGACATTAATTCAATTATTCGAGTGCCAATTCCTAAATAGTTTTTTATGTTTATATTTTAATATATTATATTATGAATAGTTTCGTATTTAGTTTTATTCTATAAGAACATATAACTTATAGACATGTAATGTTAGATTTTAGGGAGAAGACAATAATGAATTATGTTTATAAGTAATATCCGCAAAACATTCACCAATAGTGTACTGAGACATGTTTCACTAATCACAGGTCACTAGGGACTTGAGAGCACTCCCAGGGCCTATGGTGACCTAATCCAGATATCAAATATACGGTTTATAAAATATATATTTGATTGGTGATGTTTTTAATTTGATATTTATTCATATTAAATTGGAGAAAGGACATTCAGTACATGAAAAGTTACTGATAAAAATGAATTACAAAATATTTCTAGCATAATATAGGTTACCATGAGTTGTATTAGTTTTTAGTAGAAACCATTAGTTCCGTTTATTAGTTTTTTACTAGTATCATGTATGATGGATTGAAACTCAACAAGACTGAATAGGGCTCATCTAGGATATAACCCTTGTGTTGGCCTTTGAATCAAGAGTTCATGACTTTTAGTTGGAACTGATGGGTATTATGAAACACTATGTTATTTCCTATGGTTTATTATATTATAATTTTAATGAATGGGATATTGTATAATGGAAAACAATATAATTATAAAATAGTGTTTTATTATTTATTATTTGTGATAATTAGGTTAAAATGAATCAATAATAAATCTATTGTAATGGGAAAGATTTTATTTTTTCACTTAATTGATAATAAATCCATTTTAGTTTTTCATAGTTCATTGAGTTATTCATTAGATATTTATATTATAATTTTCAAGAAGCCACATGATTCAAATTTATTTTAATTTACATAAAATGAGACCAAATTTTTTTTTAGTAATATTTTTTGAGTATGATAATTGATTTTCCTCAAGTTAGTATTAACCGTACTGAGGTTTTTTACTCTCTGTTCACCGATATACCACTAGAATTATAGTCACTACCATTTTTTCAAATGGAACATATAATATTTTGTGTGCGAAATAATAATGAATTTTATAGTGTATTCTAGTAAATAAAATATTTTCCTGAAAATATGTTTTATGAATTGTTTTAAATTATTTCATCTAAACATGATTAATATTTTATTATATATTATAATGGTGTTTGAAAGGGAAAAAAATTACAATGGAAGGAAAATCTATTTTCTAAATCAGTTAGTATTATCAACAACCTCTTCTTTCAAAAATTGAAAATTTATGTTTTATTTATTGTTAAATATATTCTAGTTGATGAATATTTAATAGCATAACCATTAAATGTTATGATATTTAAGAAATGGAATTTGAAATTGATTGTCTAATTGAAATTTTATAATCAATACACTCAATAAAATGTTTAAATTTCCAATAAATTTTTTTATAAGTGAATATTTTTTATTTACAAGAATTCAATGTTAGGTTAGGTATGGTATGATCCTAGTAGATTCCTTTTCTGGGGAAAATATAACCCTTATTCTAATTATTTAGTGGCATCTACGGAATAATACGGTATTTAGTAAATAATTTTGTGTTGATAATATGTGGTTATTTTCAATTAATGATGGTTTTAAGGTTATAAAATCAAATGATTATTGAATTATTTTTCAATTAATTGGTGTAATAGTTAATGATATTCATGTTTTTTGTTATTTAATGTTTTGGATCAAATATGTGAACACAAATTAGAATTGTGGGGTATCTTTTAAAAAATATATTTGTCTTTGTAAAACTAATGTGGTCATGGTTTAGTGATTTAGTATGTGTTGTGATTTGAATTTAAGATATGTAGAGGTTCTAATCATTGGGTCATCTACCCCAAAAATTCTCAGTGACGAGAAGTCATATGATTGATAGTTTATTATTGATTGTTCCCTTAATTAATAAATTATATAGAAATGATTACTCTTAGTGTGAATCCGATAAATTCAAATTCATGATTTATTAAATTTTTTGATTATTATTAAGATTTCATTTTTATTTTATAGTTAATACTTAATTTTGAATATTTATATTGAGATGTTAAATTTTTTTTTGATTTTTCCCTAATTTCTGGAATTTTTAGAGGTTTAGAAATGATTAGATGTTTTGAAATGTAATGTTTAGGACTATAGGTGGCACTAGGGACCAGGTTGTGTGGAAAATGGTACTCATTGAGTTGGGAAGAAGTCAGAGTGGCCTTGTGGTGCCACTGTGTACTTATTAGTGAGTCCCTATTTTTAATTTAGTAGTGCATCTATATTATACCCTTTAATCTGTTTAACCCAATTTATACCCTTACAACACATTCTCCTCAAAACATTTGATAGCCTCTCATATGGACACTCTTGATATTCTTATTTCTCTCTCATTATTTTTCATTTCATGGAAGAACTAAGTGTGTTTATCATGCCAAATGCAACATAAAAAACCCATATCGCTTAATTTTACATCTTTTTCACATATAATTGGACTGAATTGGATTGGATATGTCTTATAAGATGAACAACTTCAAATCCAGGTTGAATTAAAAAAATATTATATGGGTTTTACTTTTTATCAATATAAATACACCTAGGGTGTAATCTACATCCCATATATTACTATTTTAGTTAGTGATGACTGTTCTATGATTTATTTTTTTGATTTAATGATTTTATTATGAAATGGGAGGATTTTCAATAGGAATCAATTGGGGATTTCTATTATTTGATGGTTTGAATAATTATTGTGATATTATATATGGGTTTTAGGTTGGTTTTAATTGATATTGGAAATATAATTTTTGATCTCATGTGTAATTGATTTTTCATAATTAATAATATTATTTTAGGTCATTCTTGTAGGTTATATATTGTTGTAAAGATTTTTAATGATAATGGTAGTTTCAATTAACCCTATCATTTATTATCAGGATCTACCCCACACATGTATGGCATTAATATAAGAAAATTATTAATAAATATTATCGTTAATTTAGGGAAATATAAATAGAAAAATATCTAATGGTATTTTATCATAATAATTAAAATCATTTTAATGAGTTAATATGGTATGGAAATTCATAATATATTTTTTATTTTTTAGGATTATGAAATAGAAATTTTTATATGATTGATCCCTTAAATTCCATTATATTCATTTCTAAATTCAATTTTCACGTTTTTCATTCACTGACCACATGTGTGTTATGTCACATATTATGATTTAAATAAAGAATAACACTGTATCTTTTTATATTATTTGAAAGAGGAAATGGATACACTCAGTTGATCTTTTGTGTCTAACCAACTTACATAAATCAAGTAAACATGTATATGGTTTTTTACCAAATATTTTTAAAATATTTCAAATATATTGAATGATAATCACCCAATGTGTCACTTATGTTATTCAAAGGAACTAAACCCTTCCAACATCAACCAAAATTAATTATATGTAAATTAACCATACTTATCCTTTGGTTAAGTGGGTGGTTTAGTAGAGACATAACAACTAGATTGACTAACTAAGGAGTGAGTTGACATGAAAATTTTTATAATTTTTGAATAACCTATGTTTTGAGATATACAAATTAAAATGGTTTTCCTAATAAAAAAGGGGGGACAACGTTTTATGTTAAGGACATTGGATTTAATAGGATTTCTTTTGGATCATTTTCTTGAGTGATATTAATATTTTTTAAATCCTTTTATTGGAATGTAATTTCAAAAGATGAATCTATTTATTTTAAATTATGGATTGATAAATATAAATTTATAAATATTTTTGTGAAATGGTATATATATAAATGGTTTAAAATATTTTATTTATTATGACCGTGTCAAATTAGTAAAGTGTCTCTTTATATTGTGGGTTCCTTGTGGGTTTTAAAAATTTATATCTATATAAGTTAAATTGATAATATAAATATAAAAATTAACATCTATTAACAATGATTTTTTTATCCAGAACATGATGGTATTAATTATTTATTTTGGATAATTTTTTATTAAATATTTAGTATTTATTACCTAAAATTACAATCCAAACACACATTCATGTATTTCCCAATTTGTGAATTTTTAAAATTGATCATAACATTTCTATATAATTTATATACACCATTTATATTAAATTTTTTTGAATCCTATTTTTAATTTATGAATTTTTAATATGTCATAAATTGTGTTTTATTTGTTTTGACAAAAATTCTTGATTTCATTCATGTTGATGTTATCGAGGAAGTAGGGAACTATAATTTTCATGTTTGAAATACTTATTGATGAAAATCATTCATATGTGATATGTTTTTTGTATATAATCAGTATTATTATTTTACTATCATGAATAACATTACTTTTATTGATATGGGCATATTTATTTCATTGAAAATTTGTGTGTTTGTTTCTTTGACATTGAAAATGTCTATTATTTTTATTTTAAGAACATTTTTTTGTATAAAATTTTTCTTCAACTTTAGTATTTAAAATTTTGATAGAAAGAATTATTTCATATGAATATATTATATATTTCGATGATAGATTGTCTGATAGGGTACCCCATATTTATGAACATTTGGTGGATATTGAATGGGTAGTATGATTTCCCAAACTCATGCAAAACCTTGCACCTATTTTGAAGGAAAATAGTAGCATGATTTCCCAAAATTATTATAAATGATTCCCTTTCACACATGATGGGTCACGAGGGCCTAAAATTAGTATGAAAACACACAAAAACACATACTAATACATATATATCTTGTTTTTTATTCACTGCAATTTCATATAATAATTACTTTAAAAATATTTATAAAATTTTTGAATATGGTTCTGAAGTTGGTTAATGCATTTCTCATCACGAGACTTCAAAATAAATATATAAAAAATTATCTTTTCCATATGTTTTAAAAAATTAATAAGACCAAAATAGAGACCCTAATGAAAATTGTAACACAAATAATTTTTTAACAAATAGTTTTTTCCTAATAGTGGCTTATTTTTTATATTCGTTCATCAAACCTCGATATCTTAAATTGGATCGAACTATTTAAAATACATGAATTATAAAAATATTTTTTTCTGATGGTGACAAGGGGTTGAAATATCCTAGTAATGGTGATGTGGATTAAGAAAGGACTTCAAGAGTAGATTACTTTAAATAGTTTACTAGAAAATTGTGAGAGTAAATAAAGTCAGTGAGTGGAGGTTTTGGTCAATAATTTTTAGGAAATTAATAACTCTATCTAATTATCTTTTAGAGAATAGAAATTAATCTACCAAATTGTATTCCACTTTTTTCGAATTAATAGAATATTTCTCTACCATTTTACTCGTTTACCTTGGTGGTATAATTATTTTTTCTATTTATCTCCCAATTTTTTAAATAGAGGATCAATACTTATGAGTCCTTGCAATTTAATTTACAATCATAATAGTCTTAGATATGATAATATATAGAGATATTGGTGTGATTATTGATGAAATGTATAATCACTAATACATAAATTATTTTCATTTCTTAGACTCCACTCTTTAATCAAGAATTTAAAAAAAATCCTAATGGATAAAATTATTCAAAAACCTATTACATGAGAAATAATTATTGGATGGATTTTATTTTGAAAAAAATATATAATTTATCTAACTCATATAATGAATCATTCATGTTTTTTATATAGAGTTTAAAAATTATTCTTCAGTTAATTATCAATAATAACATGAATATTTTTGTGATTATTTTTGAAATTGAAATAATGGGGATGCATATTTATGTTTATCAAAATTTTCATTATTATGAATTTTACCCATTTTATTATAAAAAGGTGTTTATTATTCATTTCAAATAATCATTTCTCATTAAAGGATAATTATTAGAATAATAATGATTTCACTACAACTCTTCCCCTGAAATATTTTATTAATCAGCTAAAAAATAAAATATCGTTCCCATTTTATTCCACCTTATTCATTATAAAAAAACACAAAAATATTTTGGGTAGATAGATATCTCACCACAAACAAATTTTTAAATCACATATTTCAAATAATGCACCTCAACTCATTAATTAGTATGCATTAATTTAGTGAAGAACATTTGATGAATTATGTTCACGTTTTTTTGGGTGTGGTATTGATGAATGATGATGGTTATGATGAATAGTATTGATGAGTGACTCTATAAAGATAAAGAATGGTAAAATAGAGGTTATAATGATAACATTGAGGCAACCTAATCATATAATATATAAATATTACAACTTTTTAAATGAATATTTAATATATTTTGAAACATTAAATGCCTAAAAAGTGTAATGGTTTAGGGTGCATGGTTACTAGATATATAATCACCTTATTTAAGAAGAGTATTCATCATATGTGACATCATTGATTATAAAAGGTATCTTCATAGACTTATCATAAGTAGTAACCTTCTTCAAAACATGGGAAAAATTAAAACATGAGGAGTGGTGAGATTATGTTATTAATTAGTGTACACAATGAAGATAGTAATCATTGACCATTTTTAAATATTCAATGTGAATAAGGTTATGAAAAAATTATATTATAAATATAAATCCATACCTAATTATACAAAAATTTTAATCATGGATCATAGAACAAAAAATCAGTATTCCAAAATATTGGGAAATATTCATAATTATGTATATTATATGAGTTCATTAATTTTATAAACACCATTTTATAATAATATGGATCCATAATTTCCATAAAAATCATATCATATATAATGTTTATCTTCTGAGAACACAATATCATAGTGGATCAGGGGTGAAAACTTATTTACTATATCATATCAAATTAGGCGTCACCACATATTTCCTAGATCTTAGTGGATTTGGAATCCAACTTTTTTCCAATAGTGGATCGATAAGATAAACTCATTTCCTATAATTATATAATGAAATTTCAGTTTTTAACAAATATAGTTGAAGATGATATAATTTTAGTCCCATCAGTTACATAATAAACATCATACATGTATGTTCCACAAGACAATAAAAAATTCATCATATCATAAGTAAGGGAAGAAAAATAGGTTTTATAATAACATAGTTATTTTACCTAAGCATAACAGCTGGAAAAAGATATGGGTTTCATAAATATTTCACTATTAATTAATTAAATCAATTAAAAGAAATGGGCTTCCAAGAGTCATTGTAATAATAAACCATTTGAAAAAAAAATTATTTGGATAATGAAATAATTTGATAATCCTAGTAAAGAATATAAATCCTATAATAATGATGACATTGTTGAAAAATAACTTCAAAATTTCATTCAAATATTACATTAAAACCATGTGAATATATCCTTCTCCTTGGATAAAATTTTAACTTATCATTCCGAGAATATTAAGAATATAATATTCTTTGAAGAAAAATATGTATAATTTTAAAGGAATATTAAAATAAAACAATCTTCATGATGTTGTAAAAATATATTAAATATATATACATTAAATAAAAACATTTTTTTCAAACTTTTATAAAATATAAAAATTAAATTTTTTCATAAAAATTTTAGAAATATTATTTTTTAAAACATTGTCAATAAGATAAATTGTAGTGATAATGAACATTTTAAACCATTTAAATTATTTGTAAAAACTACCATAAAATAATTTTGAAAATAAATCCAATTAAAAGAAAATTTGAAATATAAAAACAAAAATAACTTTTAGTTTTCATTAAAAATAGTCTATGTATCATTTTAATTACCAAAAAGTGTAAAATGAAACTAATACGTAAAACTTCTAGGAATAAAAAATGACATAAAAACAATGGGTTTAAATGGATAATGTCTATATAATTTAGCTTTATATAAACTTAAAATAAATTATCCCATAATGAAATTAGCTTTAATCGTAACTCCCTTATCGCTTTGGAAACATTTTAATAATAACCAAAGTGAAAGAAATAGATTAAATTGAAAATTTAAATACCAATAATATTATATTTTAATTATATTTAATATAAATTGGTCAAAATAACCATCAAAGTAATGAAACAATTGGTTAATATGACTTATGTAACATAATAAAAAGTGATATGAGAAATCATTACCTCAAGTATTTTCCAACTTCATACGAATTCAAACCACTTTTATAACAAGGTATCATTATATAAATATACATATATTATATAACCAAACTCATATTTCCTATATGATATATGATTTACTTATAATATTCAATCACTTCATTATTAACAAATATTTTTGAAAATTCTTTTTATGTGTGATAACTGCTTCGTTTTGCATACATGATTCAATTTTGAAATCCCGACCTATAAGATCCCACCCATTTGATGTGGATAATTTTTTATTATTTACTTCATTTAAACCCATTTATAATTGTCTATATATCAATTATTAAGATTAGGGAAGGTATTGGGAGTTTCTATGGGGTTTGAGACATTTAAAATATATAAACAGAAAGAATACATGGTTTGAATCATGGTTTTATCATAATTAGTGATAAATGATCACCATGATAGAGTAATAATGTTTTATGGGGAGAATAATTTTGAAAACCACATTAGGATAACTTAAAACCCTATAGAATTAGTACAAATTTTTATTCATGACTTCTAATCAATTTTTGATAACATATAGGTTTCCTAGGAGGCCATTCCACCAACTCTTACCTTAGACAAGGGGTGCCTCATGGTTAGAACATGTGGAAAATCCTTGTTTCTAAAAAATGGTAATTTTTCTATTTTACCTCCCATTATTATATCAGTATCACATTATTTTACACTTATTTCACTCCCACATTCCTATATTATGGTCTAAACTCCCTCTTTCTATAGGGGAACCTCCATTAATTCGAAGAAATTTAAGGGGCCATTTATTATAATTCAATACCTTGATTAATTATAAGAGTCTATTTTATCTTATTTTCTATATGATTAACATTCTATTTGTTCCTATTAATCTATGTCTTATTACCCCACTATTTGAGGAGTAATTTATTTTTGAGGTAACATCCGTTTTAGGTTGAATCCAAGGTTGGGGCTTGACAAGTGGTTTTCTATATTCATATAGTAGGTAGTATAAGTTATATATTCAATAGAATAGTTAATCAAAATGTGAATTTTATAAGTCCAATGGTGTGGATGTGTTTCACATTTTCTCCCTTACAAAACAGAAATAGATTTAACCATTAAATGATATTTTAGACTGTGAAATCCCTAAACCCTACCATCTAAATATAATACTAAAAACATAAACTATAAATTTTTGGATTTTATACCAATATACATGACTAAATCTTAACCCTTAACAAATATAATATCATACCTAAAATACTGGATCACATACATTACCAATGATCTTTTTGGTATATAGTTTTTGAATATGAGGATTCCTAAATTCAAATAGATGTTTATATAAATTTCTATAAACAATTATCTATATTCACTTCTTTTATACTACTAAAAAATACTATTCACCATTGATCTTCTACTCATAGATAAAGATACAGAAATCATATTGAAAAAATCTTTTATCATAAAATTACCCAGTTATATGTTTCAAGAGAAATGGTGAAATCCAGTATCCTTAAAAATTCATTAAAAACTCCTTTTATAACATTTAAATTAATAGAAAAATAAGGTTTTATATATTATGAAATTTATTATTCTTAAATAGTAGATTAGTGTTTCAAAATTTAAAACTTCTTCTTTTCAAAACCATATTTAAAAATTCTATATATATTCAAAATCCAATTTATTTCACAACATAATATTTTTTAGAACAAATCCAAATTTCATCTTAGAAATATCTAAACTCTACTTTTGTAAATAATATATATTCCTAGAATATAATGATACATCTAACACTTTATTAAAATCATGTGAACACTAGTAATATTAATGATTTAAAAACCAATTATAGGAAAATTCCTGAATGGGGTTATGATTCCACTCCCCATTTCCCATATTTATAACCAATATCTATGTACCAAATCATAAATAAGGCATTTTTGAAATCATTATTTTCTCATTATAAATCCATTAAAATATTATTTCAAAAATATCATATGTATTTACATTATTTTATATTGGAAATAATTACATATGTTTTAATGTTTAAAAAATACATTAATGAAAATCCATAAATTCATAATGATTATGAGGAATCTTAAATTCATAGGAAAACATTATAAATGATTCATAAAAAATGTAAACATATGATAATTAATTTCATAGAATTTTTAAATTCCATTGATAAATATATATCATAACCATATAATATATTTAATTATGAATGAAATCCATATAATTTAGAATTGAATTATTAATCATTAATTGAAAATTTTGAAAATATCCAATTAATACTTGGAATCAGATTTCTTTTAAAATGTAAATTCTTAAAAAAAGGTTTTGAAAAAGTTATTTTTATTTTACTAATAAATTGAATTATTTGGTTAAATTAAAATACAGATTTTAAAATGACCCCCTTAAAAGTAAAGGTCTCGATAAATAATTATATGTTTTAAAGAAAATAGATTTTCCCTAATAAAAATGGGTTTTGAAAACCATAGGTAAAAATAACTATTCCTTCACCTTGGGCTCTATTACCACATTCAACTCTTCCTAGGAAGGACCTGAGATGATTAAAACTCTATGAATTATCCCTCATGATCTAAAGATGAGAAAATCATATGTGTAATTACAACTATACCTAATGGGAGTGTGTAACATTTTGTTAAAGTTTTCAAGTATTCCCAAACACTTATTTGAATAATTTTTTGGTTGGTTTTAATTTAAGGTAGTTATGGGTGAATTTTGAAACTTTTGGTAGGGATTTTTTGGTTGTGCACAATTACAGCCCTATTTCCCCAACCTATGCACCCTGATAGTGAAAACTATGAAAAGCCAAGTAAGTTTGGTTTTTCACGGTTGGCACATTGTTTGAAAAATTCTTCTCCCAACTTGGAGAAATTATGCATCCCCAATAAAAGAGGCATCCAAATAGGATACACGGTTTTTCTAACCATGTTTACCTACCCAACTAACCATTTATTCATGATTCTTGAATCTGAAAATTGTTTTTAAGCATCTAAAACACCACTTTTTGGATCCCCATAGACCTAATTGGCCCATATAATTTTATTCTTCTACAGGTGCTCTCAAAAGGGTTTTTTATCCAATAATGGTCCTTCTATAAGTGAATGGAATATATGAGAATGGCATTCAATCTCTACACATTATGGTTCCTCTTCCCTTTATTTTTTCATGCTATCTCTACATTCCTCCGTAGGGTCTTATAAATCTCCATGTCATTACAGGATCTAATATACACTATTATATATCCTGATTTTTAGTTTTATTCTTATATATTCATTGATGATTATCTTCATTGGAGTTTTCCATTTAGGGCTTGGTGTTTTCAGATCCAGTGATACTGAGGTTGGTGGTTCCATTTTCATTTTCCAATTTGATCAACCCAAAAATCCTTGATGGAAATTCTGTTTTCGGATTTCAATTAAATTTCATGATATAAATGAAATATTTTATTGGTTGATTAAAACCACAATTCCATTGGATTGGGGTTTTGAACTTTTATTTTACATGAATGTTGGAAAAACCTACAATTCCATTGAATTGGGGGAAAATTTTGAAATTGTGATATTGTGAAATTGTTGGATTTTGGTGAACTGAAATTGCTGAATTCAAATTGGGATCTTGATTTTCATTAATTTATTTTAAATTGAAATTTGATAAAATTATCAGAAAAGGGGTTTTATAGAAACCCATTGGTTTTATCTTGGATAAGGCATGTTTTGATTAAAAACATGTTTTGGTTTTTAAATTGAAAATTGGAATATTTGAAATAGGGAATGAGAAGAATTGTATTTTAAGAAGACAAAAAACAAACTCACCATTATTTATTGTTATTAGTTTATATTAAGGCCTATTTAATTATAAGTAATTGGTATATCACTCATTTTATGATTAAAAAAACAAAACCTTATGCAACACGACACATCTACGATGGGATGTTGATGGACCACTTTGGTCAGTATATAAGTGGTCTGTGTTCAGAAATATATCTTTGATTCACCATTAATTGTGTAAGGATCCCGTATCCTCGAACCATCGTACCTTTTGGCACGTGAATAGGTTTGTCCTTTTAAGGAACTTGAATGATATTCCATTATTATTGTAAACTGTTTTACATGCCTTATGAATTTATATAAACTATTTATATAAAATATTTACTAAGAAATTTGTTTAAATTATTTCATTCATTTGGAATAAAAAACATGAATTTTCATAATGTGATTTATAAATTAAATACATATTGATATGAATTTCAATGATTAATTTGTTTAATTAAAAGTTTGTATATTTTATGGAATCGTTGATGATATCCTACTGGGAATTTATTTCACATCCTACCTATGACAACATGTGTTTGTCGATTATATTTTTTCAGATTGGAGCATGGGGAAGATGCCACATTGGGGTTGTATTATCTATTTATCCTTAGGTATAGTGATTTGCATCCATTTGGACATGGGTTTCTTACCTTCCTAGTTTGGGGTAGTTTTATAAAATACCATGGGTTTTCATAATTATTTGACTTCTAGTAAGATTCTCCTTATAGAGTTTTCCTTTTCTATGTTCAAAATTATTTATCTTTCATCAGTTTTGTTTTTTGTAATTTCATTCCCACTATCATATTTTATGATTGCAGGTTCTTTTCTCCAACCCATGAGGATCAGGAACACCCTTAAAACTATATTATTTCTAGATCATATATTGGGTTACCAGGGTACGAGGGATGGTTTGTGAAGAAGTTCAATGAGAGAAAATTTTGGAATCTTTTCTTGATGTTCGTATGGAAATGTGATTTTTTGGGACATAGGGTGTAGTTGTGATGGAGTTCATAGCCATATCTCAACATAATAAGACAAAATCAACCAGGTGTGGTTTTTTGAAAGTCATATTTAGGTTTAGTTCTAGTATTTTCCCAACTTTTTTATTTTGATAGGATTTAAATACAAATATTCTTTATATATTTTTTTGGAATTTATTTCCCTTAATGCTTAGTTGGAGACATAATCTAATATCTTCAATGTTTTCTTCAAATGTTGTGTAGAATCATACCTCCAAGATAACATTTGAATCTGATCCAGGATGTAGCTTTCGACGAAACTCGGTAAGAAAATACTCTCACATATTGTGTATGCATTAGGTGATTATTCATACTATCCTAGATCTAGGATTGGAATCACAAAAAGTTCCCATTTAGGCTCTTACTATTGAAACTCAATGGTATGTTATCCAGATTCATTGTTAGGAGTTCCTTCTCCAGAACCCACCGGTGTTCAAAGGCTTAAATGATTTCCAAGAATCCAATGAATGGTTGAGTAGAATTAAATTTTTTTTTGAGTTCTTAGAGACAACTGAGGAGATCAAGGTTAATTGTTCCAACTTCATGCTCGTGGGATCAGTCAAGAGATTATGGGATATGATGGTGATGGATATGATGAATTATGGCATAGAGAGTATTGATTTATAGGAACTTTTCATTGATCAGTTCAATCTAGTGTCGATGGTGTTGGTCATGTATGTTGAGTATTTTAAACATGAACAGAATGACATGAATTTGATAGAATATAAAAACTGTTCGGCTGAGCCAGTTCTATTTAAACCTTTGATTATATCAAATGTGATGATGAAGAATAGACTGTTTGATTTGGGGCTGCAATCTAACATTCGTTCTTAGTTTTTCATGATAAAGCTCACTTCTTATGTTTATGTGATGGATAGAGCATTGATGGACAAAATGGACATGGTTAGAATGTTAGTGTTGATGGGAGTTTACATATATCCAAGGTGAAGTGTAAATTATTCCAATGAATATAGAAATTAGGATGATTCTTATGGAGGTTCTCTATAAAAGGGTCTTTCTGTACCTCTAACAATTCCTATAAGAGGACCTCTTATTTTCTACATGTGATGAATGCCTTAGAATTCTAGGTTGGTTTTCATTAAGGAACTCAATATTTTTTTACTTATACGAATGATTTTGTTTCCTACATAATTTTTACCATGTACTTTCGACTCCTCCTAGTGGAAAGGGATCACTGATTCCTATTAAAAATGTGGTGCAATTAGATGATTCATGTACAATGGGGTTCCAACCACAGTCATTCAGAACAAAGAAACATCACAGAGTTGAAGAGTCTTCTGAGGAAGCAGATATGAGACTAGAATCAATGATAGGTTTCATAACTATAGCTTCATCAATAGTGACTACTTTATTTGATACTGGGGAATCTAATTTGATTACTACAACCCATATTGTTGACATGCTAAACCTTTTTATAGAGATTTTGTCTTATGTGAAGGATATTTATACACCTATTAGAATGAAGAGTGAATAGGGTCTCTATAGTACTACCTTTTCGTTATCATTATTAGATTTTGAAATTGATTGGAGTTTTTTTGTTCTCTACATGACGTCTTTTGATGTCATTTTTCATTTAGATTGGCTCATTTCTAATAAAGAATGGACTGATTTTTTTTTCATTACAACACCCGATGGTGTTTGTTGTATACTTCAAGGAGAGTGGGACCCAAGTTAAATTATATAGGGACGTTATTATTCAATTTTTTGAAAATTAATATTATAGATTTTTCTGATCTAAATCAATATTCCTTGACTATTTATATCCCTCACATTGTCATAGAGTATTATGACATTTTCCATTCTATTTTCTATGGTTTTCCACCAGTAACAGAGGAAGGGTTTTATATTGATTTTTTATATGGTACTCAAGTAATGTATTTAAATTCATACCACATTGAACCATCTTAAATGAATGAGATAAAGGCTCAATTTTATGATCTTCTAGTGAAAGGATTTATATTCCTAAGTATATCACCCTTGGCTATGCCAGTTCATTTTGCTATGAAATCTTATGGTTCATATTGTATTTATGTTGATTATAAAAATTATTAGAGTCACGATAATGAATAAATATATTTTTTTAAATTGATTGTTTGTTTGATCATATTAATGGGGAAAATGGTTTTCAATGATTGACCATTGATCTGGAAATCATCAGTTGAGAATAATGTTATCTAACATTTAGAAAACTAGTTCTCATATAACATGTAGCCATTATGAGTTCCTTATCATGACAGTTTGTTTATCTGATACTCCATTAGTCCTTATGGATTTAATGAGTATGATTTTCCATAACTATATTGATACCTTTTTGGTTGTCTTTGTGGATGAAATCCTTTTTACTCTTTTTATGGGGAGGATCATGTGTGTCATTTGGGAGAACTTCTAAAATTTTTGAGAATGCACTGACTATATTCAAAGTTATCAAAATTTGAATTTTTGGATTTGGGATGTTATTTTTGGGGACACATGGTGTTGGAACATGAAATTTATGTTGATTTTGGTATGGTTAATTCTATTATGACATCAAAGAAACTACAAAATTCCTTCAAGTTTCGAAGATTCTCAGGTCTAGCTGGGTATTATCACTGATATGTAAGGTAATTCTTAAAGCTAATTTGTTTGAGGGACGATCTAACTCAAAAAGGAGTAAATTTTTATTTGGATGAGAAATGTCACCATACTTTTTTCAATCTGAAGTGACCTTTGGACTATTGTGATAGTGTTGACTCTTTTAGAGGTCGGGCATGGATATGTGGTATTTTATGATGAATCTGGTTTATGTTTGGGCTGAATTCTTATATTGGGGGATCATGTCATTGTTTATAGCCCTCATTATCATAGTAAATAGGAGAAAAATTAACTAAACCATGAACTTGAACTCAAAACTGGGATGAACGTGTTTAAGAGTTGGAAGAACTATCTTTTCGAATAAATCCATCTTTTATTTTCATCCAAAAATAGCTTGAGTTATGTCTTCTATCAAAAATATTTGAATATCCTCTAGAGGAATTTTGTAGAATACCTACAAACATTCAACATTCAAATCACATATACCAATGGGAAATGTAATTTCACCATGGATGATTTGAGTTGGAAACAACTGACCTATGTAGTGAATGAATCGTCGATAGAGTGGAACATGATGAATATCTTCACAAAATTGCATCTTGGAGTATGGATATAAGGGTATTAGGGTTCATTGTAAAAATGTTATAGGAAATCATATCTTTTTGAGATGATCTGTCCAAAAAAGTGTGATAACGAGTTCCGTAGCATTAGAGACTCAATTTCTGGTGGGAAGACCATGGTCAATTGGTCATTCTCCACGGAGGGCATTCTATGCTATTAGAATCATTTGGATGCACATTTAGTAGTAAATAATATTGTGATAAGGAATTACCATAATTACCTTTAGAAAATTAACCCATGAAACACAATGATTTTAGATGACATGTGAAGTCAGTTCTGATAGCCAGGTATTTAATGGGGCTTGTATAATTTGCCTCTAATTGTTATACGACCCAACAGGTCAAGGATGAGCACCAAAAACCATCTTGTTTTCTCAATCCACTTCCAGTGTAGACAAGGATGTGGGATGATATATCTATGGACCTTATGGTTGGGTTTCCATGTAATTAGTAAAAGAGAAATTAGATATGGGTGTCGTTCCATCCGCTGACTAAATAGGCTCACATTATACCCATTTTTCGTAAAACCAAAGTTGATGAGTTGGAAAATCACTATATGAAAGAGAAAGTTTGTTCTTATGTACATCCATATACTATAGTCTATGATAATGATCCATAGATTACTTCTCACTTCTGGAGAGGTTTTCAGTATGCACTAGAAGATTAGGTTCATTTGAGTACAGCATACCATCAGAAGTTGTATGGCCAAATAGAAAGGGATATATAGATTCTTGAGAATATTATATTTCCTATTCCGATTATTTTAGTGGATCTTGGGATGATAATTATTTAATGGATCTGTTTTCTTATAACAATAATTATCAATTCTTGAAAATAATGGAACATGTTTATGATTTTTATAGATATCCTTGTAGGTATCCATTCTGTTAGTCAGATATCAGTGAAAGTTCCTTGGTCGGAATGCGCTTCATTAAAGAGACAACAACGAAGATAAAGTTGATTAATTATAGAATTCTGATGAAATAGTGACAATATAAATCTTATAAAGTTCATCACTGTACATAATTACAATTCTCAATTGGTTACGAGGTGTTCTTAAATGTTTCACCTCAGTTGGGTCATCAAATTATTGGGAGGAAAGGGAAACTCTCTCCTCCCTTTTTGGGAAATTTTAAGTATATTAAGTATGTGGGGAATGTTTCTTACTATATATAAATTCCACTTCGAATGATGATGATGCAGAACATGTTACATGTCTCTCAGTTATGGAAGTATCTATCTGATCAATCTCTTTTTATGTGCTGGAGTGATATTGAGGTTGAACCTAATTTATCCATGGTTGGACGTCCTGTAAGGATAGTTTATTATGAAACCAAGGTATATCATGGGAGGATGATATAATTGGTATTTGTAAATTATGATTATTATTCTCATGTTATGTGGGAGAGGTTGGTCCTGATAAGAGATTAGTGGCCTCATCTTTCTGTCATGAAAACATTTGAGTATGATTTCTGGGAATATAAAGCTTCTATGGTGGGGAGGATATAACATCCTATTACAATTTATGGTATTCCTAAACCCATATTTTGATCATTATTTTTTTGGGTTTTTTTAAGGGTGTTTTGGATGAATTTTGAGAATTTTGGAAGGTATTTTTCTGATATGAATGGATGGAACACATTTATCTCCAAATATTTCCCCTGATAATGAAAATCATGTAAACTAATGTAGTAATGTTTTTCATTGTAGGTGCACAGTTTGAAAATAAATGAACCCACCTTGGAGAATGAGTGAAACCCTATTAAGAGGGCTGCGTGGTTAGGGGTAGAGTTTTTCTAAATGTGTGGCCATCTCCATCTAACCAGGCGTATTGGATTTTTATGCCATAAATTATTTCTAAACATCACAAAACTACCGTTTTAGGTACCCGATGAACCCAGTTCAACCTGTAGCATTTTGATCATCAATGGAAGATCCTATGAGGGGATTTTATACCCTCTACACACTACTATAAGAGAATATAATCATGTAAAACAACATTCTATCTCTACATGGTAGGTTTCCTCTTCTCATTATATTTCATATTTTTTCTCTCCTTTCCTCCCTAGGGTTTTATATATCTTAGTGTTGTTTTAGGATATAGTCCCCACTATTTCGGATCATGAATTGAAGTTTTATTATCATATATTTATTACAAATGATATTCTTAGCTATTTTTTTGTTTAATGCATGGGGTTTTATGATCCTGTGATCCTAAAGTAGGTGGTTCCATTTTGATTAGACAGTTTGATGAAATGTAAATTTCATAATATAAAATCAATTATTTTATTTAAAATCAATCTGTTGATATAATGAAATTTCATTAAATTGGTTGATTAGAAACCCAATTTAATTGAATTGAGGTTTTCAAATTTTATTTGGAATACACATGGGAAACAATCCAATTCTATTTAATTGGGGTGATATTATGACATTTTGAAATTGTGAAACTGATGGAAGTTTATGAAATTTAAAATTTTGAATTTTAATTGTGATTTTGATTTGATGAAACTAGTAGGTATTTTAGAAATATTTCTTAAAATGGTCTTGATATAAACCAATTTGTTTTATCATGTAAAGAGAAATGTATTGATTAAACACCCATTATAGATTTCAAATGGAAAATTTTCACATTTGAAATGGAGAATGTGAAGAATTTTATTTTATGAATTCATTGAATAAAATTCCCTTCCATTATTTGGATTATCGCAAATTTATGACAAGGTATTTTGTGAGATATTGGGATAAAAATCTCTTGATGCTTATTGTAAAAAACTAGTGAATTATGTCACATCATTGTTGGGATAGTGATGGGTCCTCTTTGGTTTGTATCGATGGGGAATGTGTATAAACATAATTTCGTCATTTAATGCTGTGTGTGTGAGGATACTGTAACCTAGAACTGCCGTAACTTTTTTCACAAAACCAAATTGTTCATTTGTATATAATTTAAATATATTTCATTATTGTTGTATATTGTTCTACATGCCTTGTAAATTTATATAATATTTTTATTAAGATGTTTTTTAAAATTATTTCCAACATTTATAATGTAATGAATGATTTTTTAAATATTATTTTGAATTGACAAACCTAATTATTTGAAATTTGAAGATTTATATGGTTAAATAAATTTTGGAATCTTATTATGGAATCCCTAGTAAGACCCTGCGCAGATTTTATCTCACACCCTACCTATGCCTTCAGGTATTTTTTGAATATCTTCTTCAATGTTATTGTAAGGTCAAGGCACTACTTGGGGGGTGGTAGTATTTATTAATCCTTAGTCTTTTTGAGTTTCATCTATTGGGAATTAGTTCATTTACCTTCTTGTTTTCCCATACATTTCTGTCATACTTTGGGATTTTAAACCTCATTTACATCTGGTACACTCTCCCTTTAGAGTTTCACTTATATGGTTATTTACTTTTTTATCTTTCATCCATTGTGTTTATCGAAATTTCCTTCCAAATATCATATTGTATAATACTAGGTGCTTGTCACCATATTATGGGGATTAAGAATTCCCTTCAGGCTATGAAGGACTGGAACAATTATCTAGTTACCAGGGTACTCAGGCCGGTTCATGATAGATTGGATACTAGAGAGTAAAAGTCAATCACTTAAAATAATTAAGCCATAAATTTGACATTGATTATGGGTTTTTAAAAATATACCCTCTTACTATTTGTATTTACTCTATACTGAATTATCAAATTTTACACATGGATCAGCTCAACATCAATCAGGATGGTAAAAATATTTACTAGGTTCAGCATTACTATTTAATAATTTATAATCTTCGAAATGTGAAGCATCATGGAGGGTGAGATCATGTGGCTTACCAAGAAAGTTTTATATTATAACTAGGTCATACAAAGTTAAATAATGATTTTTATAAATTATGTTCCTCATTATTGGTGCTAAGTTGCATTAATTTATTTTCTTTTTCAACAAATTGTTTCTCTAAACTGATATAATAATGAAATTTATATTATTTGATTTTATCTATAAATTTTCACATGAGGAAGATGATGGTACAACTATAGGTTTAAATTTATGGTCTTTTATTTACCATTATTTGGATATAATTTAAAAATTACAAAGGAATTATAACTAGGTTTAACCCCTATATATGTATTATAATAGCATTATTTGGATTTTGAAATATCGGGAATACCTTTACGTAGCCCCGGGTGAACCCTTTCCTCGATAAAGAAATCCTATAATGAATATTACAAAACACAAGTTTATCCTCACAAGAGATTATTCTTACCCTTACATTAGTACACTAAGAACATTATGTAGCACAAGGGAATAACAATTTACTCTATACATAATGATGACTACCCTTCTTCTCGTATTGGAAATTCACCGGTACCCCTATGTGGATTTTTTAGTACCATTATAAATGGACTTTCTATAGCCTTATGTGAGGAAATATCATACATATCATTACATAGAAATATATTTACTTCTATGAATGTAAGATATCATATATGATTCCCTTACATAGGTGAGGCTTTAGGCGAGCTACCTTTTCATATTATTGGTTATTATATTTTCGTGCGAATAGAATTGAGTTCGTACTCATATAGAATTTTCAAGTGAGTATCTCAATGCATTGTAAGTAACATGATGAATATTATTCAACCAAAAATTATATTTATATATCATTAATTATTGGAAATTAAAATTTATGAATATTTATCTTCTTATAGAATGAGTATTTTAAAAAATTAAATTTTATAAATTTAATCTTATAAACTATAATTTATATTCTATAAATAATACATATTTTATATTCCATTATATTATTATATGCTAATAACTTATATTTATAAATTAGAATATTCCATTTAAATTATTAATATATTTCATAATATATTATTACAATTTCAATAAAATTATAATATACATCTATGTAAAAATTAAACACTTTTCATTTCAAGAATATATTAATTTATATAGTGTTAATATTTAAATTAAGATAATATCTTATATGTTATACCACGATTAAAATTTTAATATAATGGATTCAAATTAATATTTTCCAATGATTTTTTTATATTATGCTCTTTAATTATAATTATATCATTTATATTATTTCAAATTAATATACTTCACATGAATTCATCCCAAATTAATATTTTATTTTCCAGGATAAGTGTTATATTACCATTTAAATTTATATATACTATCTACACTAATTTATCATAGTATATATAAATAATATATAATTAAATTCAAAAACATTCATTTTCATAATATAATTTCAAAGATGGTTATTGTGTAATTGAATAAGTTCTATGTTAACAACTAACATATTACCAATATGTGAGTAATCATCCTTTTTACGAAAAAAATAATTGTTATGGTTAAATATAAATTTTGAAATTCTATAATATTAAATATAAAATTATTTTTATGAAAAATATAACTGTATTATTTCATGGAAAAAAATAAAAATATAGTTCACGTACTATTTATTTTTCATAATTTTAATTAACATAATCCATAAATTGTGTTTTTTAAAGAAAAGAATTTACAACCATAAATGAATCTATATATTTAAAATTTTCGTGCTATTTTTAAAATTGTGAAATAATCTATCTAATAAAAAATAATTTAAAATAAAATATTTCTAGAATTATTGGGATTTTATATTCTACTCTATTTAAAAGATTTAGGAACCATTATTTTTGTTATCCAAATAAAATTTAACATCCTTGTTAACCATAATAACCTCATCATGAAAGATCATATAAACCCATATGGCTATTAATAACTTTGAAATTATTTTATCAAAATATTAAGGATTTTTTATTAGATAAACCTTTCATTTTTAAACATACTAAACAAAATGTTATTATTACCATAAATTTCTCCAAAAATTATTAAAACTATGATCATTAGATTTATCATTATCCAAAAATATAATCAGCCACTGAAAGTCTTATCTCTAAAATTAAAAGAAGAGGAAAATTTCCTAATATAATGTCATCTTAATCTCTAACATTTTTTAAACGCTTCATTGATACATAAAATAGTGACCCATAATATTCATACATAAATATTATATCTTAGTAGATGGATATTCAATATATAACATTATGATCAATGTTAGATTTTATAGGTCTTGTGTTTTTGGAAACATGGATACATAAGAAATTTTTTTCGTAAGATATTTATATCAACTCCCACTTAGTTATTCATAACTAGAAACCTTCTTACACATGTCAGCCTTAAAATATTTATTTATAACCCACTGAAAACAAACCTGAGAATGGGTGAGATTTGATGCTCCATCTGGGAAATATAGGATATATTAATGACCACTTATGTATAACAGAATAATATGGGTATGTGATCATGTTTCTAACATTTTGAAACCATACCCAGCCTATCATAAAACATAATCATGAGTCGTGGAATAAATCATGGTAGTTCATAAGGAAAGAATCATAATGAAATCAATGAACTTGAGCCCTGAGAGAATACATTGATATAAGAAAATATTTTTTGGAATGTATAAAAGAAGATAAAATCATTTCCCTAGTTAAGTATCACTACCAAGACTATCATTGGAGATTGTTATCAGTCCCCATTATATCCTATCCTTAGTCAATGTTCACACGTAAGACTATCTCAGTGGTTAGAGTACCTTATTGAACTAGGCTTACTCCCCATTATAGTCTTTAATATCCTATGAGATATCCATATTGACTCATTTTATTAAAGTGATACATAATTATGGTTCCACCAATCTTGGAATATCCCATATAAATGAAACAATTTAAAAAAATCATCATAGCATAACCCATGAAAAAATTGGATTCATAAAGCTTTTATCAAAATGTAATTTTCCAATCGGAAAGAAATGAGTTTTATTTAATCATCCTAAAAACATCATCATTATAATCAATCAATAAAAATAATTTGCTTGGTATTATTTTGTCATATCCTATTAAATCATATATAAAATTAATAGATGTTATCATATATGAAAAAATTATATAAAATTTATCTAGAACATTTCATGAGGAAAATACCATTTTCACATTGGAATTACCAATTTAAAATTGAAACATTAACCAAATATTAATTATTTTTTAAAATAAAATTGGGAATATATAATTGAATATTATAACCTTTAATAATTCATGGTGATATGAAATGGAATTTATTCCATGTACGTTAATACAGTTTTTTTTATATTTTTGGTAAAATATCCTAAATACTTCCTTTAGAAAATGAATAGAAGAATCATTTGAATCCATTTTTAAAAAATTCAAACATGGGTACAAATGAAATTATAAAATTAAAAGATAATAGTAAAAACATTATTGATTTTTTTAGAAAACATGGAAATGGAATAAAATGATTTTCGATTAAATATAGAAATAACATCATAGATACATAAAAGTATTCGTTCTATCTATTAAATACAAAGAGTGATGAAAATGAATATAAATAATGTATTCTCTATAGATAAAAATATTATAAAAAAAATCATGACCTCTTTCGGAGGTATATTATAAAATTTCATCCTCATTAAGTGTCACAAAAATTTATGAGATTTTAACACAGAAATTTGTTATCCGGTATTCATCGTATCAAGACCTCATAAATGAGAGAAACATGGATGGATTTATAAATCCAAATAATTTTCATGATATTTTAATAATATACATTCATGGGAAGTATATAAACTACATAATGGTAACATGTGGTGAATACGAATAAGTTTCATAGATATTGATGTGGGATGAGAAAACCTTACATCAGGATCGACTAGCTAATAATGTGATCTAAACTCTAGTATAATAAATTTAAATTTTTTAAAATTTTTTAAAAAAATTATCAACAAATTATAATATAATATATTATTATCTTATTAAATTTAAACATCAACTTATAAATAATTTACTATTAAGGTTTTTTTCGAGTGGTAACTGTTTCATTCTTCAAGATATTTTCAGTTCGCCAATTTAAATACATAAACATTGATCACGGTAACATAAATTATAGAATATAAATGTTTATACAAATATAATATATATTGATTATATATATACTTAAATTTATCCCTAAAACATTGTGATAGAAAAATTAATTTCACAATTAATGGAGATAGTAGGTCATTCGTACGCATGAAAACTATTTTCATTTCCAAGAGATGGATGATAGAACGGTTAATAATCATTCACATTTTAAGAATGACTATAATATAATTTATATCATATTAATTAATTAAATATATCTTTATTACCATCCTTTAAATGGGGAAATGAAAAACAAATTGCATTGGTTCATCAATTTGGTTGTCAACTTGTACACACGAGCAATTTTATCACTTTTCAAAGGATGAGAAAAAGGTGGATATTGGTAGTTACATCACCATAATAATATTATATTAAATATTTTATAATTTAATCTTGTTATTTATATGTTGAATAAGAAAAAATAATAATTAAATGATCAGTTTAGAGTTGTACCTCTTCATTGAGAACCCCCATTTTACTAACACCTTAATACTTGAAATGATAAAATTTTGTTTTGAAATGAATATATATAATGTGGTTAAGGAAGATATGTGATATCAGGGAAGTTCATTGCTGATCTAGAAGGCTATAAAATTTGGAAATAAAAAAGTATAAGAGGTTTCTTTTAAAAAGTGATGGGATGATCACTCTTTTATTGAATAATGTATTATGTTATTATAAATTAATGTTCATGTAAAAATATAAAAAATTAAATAATTATTAAATTTCATTAATATTAGTCTAAAATTACAATCCAATAAAATTTATAAAATTTATGGTTTTGTTTTTAGACTTATCACTTTGTTTTAACCCTGTGTTAGCTCTTTTGACAATTACAATGATATCAATGTTGTTGTACTCATTAAGTGATAAGGATTTTTTAATAATATAACATGTTACTAATATTCTAATGATCATTGATATTTCAAACCATATACATTTAAATTCTACAAATATTTTATTTTTATAAAATTAAAATAATTTAATAAAATATTATTTATTATAAAATATCATTATTATTAACAATTCATTACATTTTAATTAAAAAACGAATTAAAAAATAAATAATAATATTATCCTTTTTAAAAAACCTTAATATGTAATATTAATATATAATATTAATGGTACAGTAAATCTCTCTCAAAAAAATACAGTTATATTTTTTAAAATAATTTACTTGATATTTCTACGGTATCCACAAGTACCATTATAGCGTTTCATAATAGTTTAAGATAATTATTTCATAAATAAAAATTGAAAATGAAATTAAATGATAAAAAATTAATTTATATTTTAATGTCCATTTTATAATGATAAAACTTGTATTTATCCATGTTAGAAAATATAATACTATTAAAATACAATAAGTGACATTTTCTACATTATCATTTACATAAATATTGTAAAGAAAAAAATAAAATATAAATGGAATTTAAGATAATTATAGAAGTAATATAATCATACAATTAAATATATTAATGTTTTATAATTATTTTTATACCATATCACATTAGATTTATCCCCCAATTATCCTATTTTACTTTTTTATGGTAACAAAAAATCAATATGGTTATTATTCTTATGGAAAAAATAAAATAGGATGATTTAAAATATTTGAAATAGTTAATAAAGACAAGGAATCCATTTTCCAATATAATATTTCAAGAAATTAAATTTATTAATTTAGGAAAATGTGCAAAACACAATGATAAACAAATTCCCATAAAATGAAATTTTTAGTATTAAAATGATTTTATAAAAAATTTTACAATAAAATCGATTCAAATTAATTTAATTGGAATAATAATAATATTATATAACTAATTTACATTGAATAAATTTTCAAATAAAAATTAACTTTTATTTATTATTTAAATAAAAATATAGTTTCAAATAAAAGTCCATATATTTCACTAATCAGTTGAAAATCAATCTTTTTAAAAAATTCTCAAAATTTCACTATCAACTAATGTTGATTTTATGATTTAAGAAATTATATCATTTTTATAAAAATAATTTTTAAAAAATTAAATTTTTAATAGTATTCCCTTATAATAGTAATAAAAATCAATTTCTTAGAAAAATTATTATTAATAAATAGAATGAAAATACTAAAAATTGAGACCCTATTTATTAATCCTTAACTAAAAATGTTTTATTTAATAACAAAATTATATATATATATATATATAATAATGTGGTTAATCATATTTTTATAATTAAATTCAATGTATAGATGATAATTATCATGTTAAATAATAAAGAATCAATAGTAAAACATGGTTTATTTAATGTCAGTGAAAATTGTAAATAAATATATAAAAGAAATAAAATATTATTAGAGAAAACTATATCATAAATTCTAGAGGTGTTTAATAGACCCAGTATAAATCCCATCAGGTCTATTGTGGACTATTATACTAGACCTATATCCACCCATAGGGGCACCAATTCTATTGAAATTTAAAAATGGTGTTAGAAAAGATTGAATATGGGGTGGGGTTTTATGTGTTTTAAATAGTTAGACTTGTTTTCATAGATTGTAGAGAATTTTGGAAAAATATTGTAATTAAATGGTTTAAAAAAATTTTATATGTAAAAATTGTAATTAGTTAATATGAGGTTTGTTTAAGTTTGGGGTTGTTAGACCTGAATCTTGACAAACATTGGATTAGTATTTTGAACAAAGAATTCCACAACATTGAGTATGATTGTTAGAAACTATGATATATATCCTTAGTTTGGATACATGGACTGTGGATCCTGGTTTAAAATATTTTACCCCAAGGTATATGGCTAAGATTTCTAACATTTCCGGAATCATTTTTGATTGTATTAGGTGTTACATGGAACCCAAGGGACAATTAGGTTTAATTGAATGATATATATTTATCGGACTCGAATTCATTATTTTTCTTTTTATTAGTCTCATATACATATACATGAACTATTTTAATACTGATATTTATTAATATAAAATTGTTTGTAGCCTAATAAGTTCTACTCACACACATATTAGACTCCCATAAGTACCTGAGAAGATTTCATAGTTTTTGGTCTTGATAAGGACAAACACCCTATGAAAGATGACTGATTAGGGACATGGGTCGGAGGAAGGATGAGGGACCCATGCTTCATTTTAGTACATATTTTTGTGATTTTTAGATGGGTTTTATTTTGTTTTTACATTTACACATGTAACTTTCCTTAATTGGCATGTTTTCTATATTTGTTGATCCGAACATACCATGTTTTGGGGTTTTTTATATGATGTACACTTATTTTTATATTTTGATTCTCATTAATCCCTATTACTTATATAGTTTGATAAAGAGTGTATATTCTCCCCATATACCCCATTTTACCTGTAATACTACTTTGAATTCACGATTATATGAGGAGGTTTGCCTAGGTTTATGTGGATAACTGGTTTTCTATTAGTTATAGTGAGTCAGGAAAATATATTATAATGTGGTTTTAGAAACCACAAATTTTTTAGTTGAATTACTATATAAGAATGTATTTTAGGATTCTATGATGTTTTAATCATCGGTAGTGAGCTCATTCATAGCAGTAGTTGACCAATGTGTGGGTAAAATCGATGTTTCAAAGGGTGATATTAATATTCATCATTGTTTCTTATTAAATTTGAATATTATTTAACCATGGGTGAATAAATTGTTGAGTGATGTTTTTGATTTATGATACTTTACACATATACAATTATATAATGAAATTTTTATACATGAATCTTTTTAGGAACTCAGGGATTTCTGTAACATGAATAAAATTCTATGTACATGTAAATTAATGTTATTGTTTATTTCCTTAAAAAGTAGAAATTTTGGTTATGGGAGATAAAATGATTCTATATTTATTTTGGTGTTTTTTTTAAATAGTTCCAAATGGATAGGTTATAAATATTTAAAATTAAAGTGTGTAAATTTTATTTATTTAAATGGTGTTAAATGTAATGAAATTAAAATGAAAGCTTTTTTACATAGAGTTAGCGAGTGACCCTTAATAGGGATGGATTGGGGTAATTGTGGTGTCATAGTTTTGTACACTAGAATAGTGTATGTTGTGTATCTTGATATGGATATCTATAACCCCTCTTTACGTATCTATGAATATTATACAGTTTGTTCTATTATTTTTCTTCATTATAGAGAGATTCCTCTATGTAAATGATTTTATATTGGGAAAAGTGAGGAAATTATTGAGAATGTGTCTATGGTAGTAGAACCAATGATTTATGTAGTATTCTTTGATAGGGAATAACTACATTTATTTGAGAATTTCACCCACCTCATACATTTTATGGATTTATATTCTATGTGGGATATGTCCTTTACTTTTGACATGATTCAATTATTTTAACTGGAACATCCCCTAAGGTTCACCTGAAATGGAAGAGATAAGGGAGGTGATTTCTAGATTAAGTCAATGTTGATGATTCTTGATAACATAGAGATTCCTAGGAAAACGAATGTCAAGGTTCCAAATATATATATTTCATGTAGAAATGATGAAATGGTGAGATATTTAGGCCCAAGATTACCACGTAGCGGGAATGGCTTAGATGACATCCATGAGATGTTCTTGAAGAACTTTTACCCAGTAAATTGAGATATAAGATAAATGGGGAGTCTATTTGTTTGAAGCACAGTAATATGTAACTTCTAGATTATGTTGGACCCTTTAATGAACTATAGTGTATTACCCAACATTTATAGGGTATGAGGTAACTAGATTGAAACATTTTTAGGTTGGAATTTGGCTTGAGATAAAATCATAGGTGAATATCTTCCATTTTAAGAAGTTCAATGAGGGGGTTAATTATGATATCCTTTTTAGGGGAACAGGACGGGGGATTATGATTTTATATAGGTAATATATAGTGGGAAATATTGAGGTGTATCCATATATAGTAAGAGTATGTCATTATGAAAATGTTCACCCATGTGGTGTCAAGAAGAGTAGGTAGGGGAGAGTATATACCTCTTAATGAAGTGAATAAGTGTGATATTATTAGTTTGGAAAGCCTTGGGACAGTTTAGTCAGGATCCTCAACAACAAATTGAGATCAAATCATGTGGTTGGATGGGTTATATATAGTGGTTATATTGGACCCCTCAGTAGATGTCTAGCAGAGGGGAACAAAGTCTTGTAAAGTCCACTGATAAGTGATCTTATACCCCATACTACTCTGGAAGATTGATAAAAACAATCTAGAATAGTAGAGGAAGGGAACTATTGCTCCAAAAAAATGAATGGTTTTATCATTAGTGTAGTGTAGTACAAAGGGATCGGATAGGAGATCAAGGTAGGGGATTATTCTATTTCATACCGATAATCATATACCCTCCGATAGTTTGGTTGCGCCAATAGTTGTCCGTGTTTTGATTCTTGTATTCTATGTGCTACCAATTTTGTTATTTTTTATAGGATCTTTAAATTCATTTATATATTCTCTATTTTTGAATGGTTTTGTTTTTCTAGTAGTGTTTATGTCAATTGACCCATCATTGGGTGTGTGATTAGTGGGAATTGTTTCTCTATAATAGGTGTCACCGCATGGCTATTGTGTACAATTATATTTGGAATTTTTTATTTTTTAGGATGGAATATTTTCAACTGATACAAGGTATTTATCTATTTGTTTCCTATAAAAATAAAATTGATGGATACCATAAGAGAGTGTATTTTATATATTATTAGGGTAACATCTATATTCACTAATGAGAATGAGATATCTGAGTAGGCCATGGATGGAAAATTCACTAGAAACTAGGTGATATCAAGGCTCAGGTTTCTTGTATTATACTAGATGATTTGGGAGTGGAACAAGATGTCTTCCATCCGGTAGTGGATTAGTTTAAATATTTTTTTCTTGAGGAGATTTCAAGGTTACAACCTGATATATCAATTGAGATTATTATTGAGTAATTTCAAGGAGGTCATTTAGTTTACATCCCACATTCATGAATCGAGTTTGTAAATAATGAAGAGATTTAGACATGACTGTAGTAATTAGAGGATAAATACTTTATTTAGCTAGGTACCCATCCTTGGGGATATTTTGTTACATTTTCCAACATGATTGATGGAATGATGTGTTTATGTGTCTATTACCCGAAGATTAACCATGAAAAGATTATAAATAATCACTATCATCATTAAATTGATTATATTTATGAATAGATGAGGGGATCCATTGTTTTACATAAGATATATTTTTGATTAGGTTATTTTATGTTTCGGGTGAGACCATATGATATATCACATAATTATTTGAAATTTATATATTACTTTTATGAATTCATCATGATGCTATTTGAGATGAAGAAAACTCATGTGGTTTTTATGACATTGATAAACCAAATATTTGACACATATTTCGATCAGTTTTTTGTGTGGATAAAATCATAGTGTACTAACATGCTCATAGAAATCATGGAAACATCTTGATAACATTTTGAGTAAAATCAGAGATAATATACTATATTTCACTCAATCTAAGTATAATTTATGAATCTCTATGGTTTATTTATTATGTCACGTCATGTTGGAGGATGGTGTGTCAGTAGACCATAATAAAGTTTGATTAATAGTTTCTTAGGAGAATCCAAATATTATTTTTTAAATATATAGATTTTTGGGTATAGTGGGTTACTAACAAGGATTCATAAAGCAATTTTCTCACTTGGAAGTTCCACTATCATCTTGAATAGAAATTTCAAAAAGTTTTAATGCTCTAAATCATTCGATAATACATTCATGAAACTGAAGTGGTGTTTGAAAAGAACACTATTTATAATATTATTTGAATCGGGTAAGAATTAATCTCTATATTGTTATGCATCCGGGACTAGTCATGTGGTACTGTTAATACAAAGAGATTTAGTCCTTGTGTATGGATCATGATAGTTTTGGAAACATGAATTAAACTATCATACACAAGATATCATGATTTATGTAGTAGTAAAAACTATAAAATTTTGAATGCATTATCTCATAGTTGAGAGGTTGACCATTTATAAATACCAGAAGTGGATAATGTATATGTTTTCTAAATGATATTTAAATATGTAAAAGCTAATATGTTTTTAGTATATTTAGTGTTTCAAATTTTAGGTAACATGCACATCCATGAAAGAAATCAGTATTACTAGTTGTTGGAGTCATATGACACAGACTCATGTAGTAATGGAATCAACTTCATAGTGTAAAATGATATGCTTTCTTATTGAGATGAATATAGGTGTTTTGGAGGAGTATGAACTAATTATACTTATGTATTTATATGTTTTTTCAACTCTTATGGGATAGATTAATAAGATGGAGTTAGAGGATCCAAAGTGACTATTGTTGAGGGATAACTTTTATGGGGGGAGATCTACCTTGTAACGGCCCGAAATTTTGAATAAATCTTGTTTCCTAATTTCATGTTTTATTTTACTTTATTTTTATATTCAAAAAAATGTTTTATTTGATAAACATGATAATAATTAAAATGAGACCATTGGGTTTTGACTATAATATGACCATCGGTCAATATGACCGCTGTGAACAAAATGTTTTGATTATTGTCTCTAAATATAAGTGATCTTGATTAATTATTATAGAAAGAAGATTTGATGGCCACACCTAGTAGTCTTGAACCGATCGAAGCCCATCTAACAGAGCATGGGAAGGAGGTAGCACCATTGGGCATTGCTCTGGACCAAATCCAAGCCGAACTTCATCATGTGAAGCTAGAACGGAATCGCCTTCACGAGAAGTTCAAACTGATAGAAATTACTACTCAGGAAATGTTGACTGAGCCGCCCCAAGATTCTATCACCCTAGCACACCTTACTCTTAGGTCCTATGCTTGTATTGTAAGGGGCTATGTAACGAGACCGTAACTGCCTTGTGTAATCCTTGTTTTAAATAAAAATTGGGATATCTTCTTATGATGAAGTTTATGAATTTTCAAATGACCGGATAAAAATAGTATGCATATTTTTGATGAATTTTCAAAAGGATATTTTAAAAAAAATGTGTATGTAAACCTTAAATAATTTAAAATGTGTAATGATTTTCAAATAATGGTCTTCTAAAATTATGTCCAGTACGAAATTTAGAGTCTAATAAGATCAACATGATTTTTGATGAATAGTAAATTGTGAATAGTGATTTTACGCTTAGGATTTGTAATGTGACCAAATGGATTAGTAATTTCACTTAAAGAATGTTTTAAAATAAACTAGGCACCTTGATTAAGTAATGTGACTCAATAAAATGGTTAAATAACGGTTTCATAAATTATTATTCAAGTATTAGTTTTTTCGGGTGAATAGTGTTTTTTAATTAAAAATTAAATTTAAAACATTTAGAAAATTATTTTTATAAATTGGATTTCATTTTTGAACTCAGAGCACCGAAATTATGTTATGGTAATTTTTGGGGTTTTTTCTGAAAAAATGAATTTTCGGTGAATATTGTATTTATTTAAAAATAAATTTAAAAATATTTAGAAAATTATTTTTATAAAATGGAGTTCATTTTGGAAATCAGAGCATTGATATTTGGTTAGTGTGAAATTTTGGGATTTTTCTGATAAAGTTGAATTTTCAGTGAATAGTAAAAATGCAGTTTTAGGGATTCGGTATGTTTAATGACATAATAGCTGTGTCATGATGATGTCATGAGATATTTTAAGGGTTGGACGGCCAAGGGTGATGAATTATTGTTTTGGGGGCCCCATGTGGCCTAACTTAATGGGAAATGCCATGGGAGACCACATGGGTTTGAGAAAAGGACTTGTGAGGTGTCCCTTGGCCATTAATGCCCTGTCCCCTCACATTCCCAATAAATACCAAGCCCTCCTCTCATCCTTTAGACAAAAAAACCATCCTCAACGAAGTTCTGGTCTCCTTACCTCCCAAGGAGTCCTCCCAAGGTGCCCCCAAGCCCTCAAGGTCCAACCCTTTGAGGTTTAAGAGTTACATTTTAAGGTAAGGGATCCGACCCCTCTCTTTCTTTTCAAGTGATATCTTTTATGTCATTCCTTTTATTCTCTATGTTCTTATGTTGGAGGATGTTCTTTTATACTCCTCTTACTGCCCTTTTTATGTTCATATAATGAGAGATCCCCTCTTACTCTCATGATTTTGTTTTATGAAGTTTTAAGTGGCGCCGTTAGGCTTCCGAATTTTTTGTAACGGATTCTTTCTCCCTTCTCATTTTTCAAGATCTATTTTCATGTAAATTATTTCAAGAACCTTTTTATCATGTTGGGGTATGATCTCTAAACTTATCATACTGATCTTTTATGATCATATGATGAGAGACCCCATTTTATCTCTTCAATTCAGCATTTTGAAGTTTTAAGTGTCGCCGTTAGGCTGCCGAATTTTTGAGGGATTCTTTCACCCTTCTTTTTTTCAAAGTTCTACTTTCTGGTCAAGTCTTTCAAGTTAATTTCTATTATGTTGGGGTATGACCTCTATATCTATCATACTGGACTCTTATTTTCATATGATTAGAGACCCTATTTGACCTTGTCAATTCATTTTTGTTGAAGTTTAAGTGACGTCGTTAGGCTGTTGAATTCTCACAGGAGAAATCTTATTTTTGTCTTCCATTAATATTCTTCATTTCATATGGTATATTTTCAAATTTCATTACCATGTTCTTAAATCACATATATTTTTTCCCTCTACTGTTTGATGGGTCATTTATGAATGTTTGACCCATGTCCCCTCTCTTCTTAATGTTTTCTAAAACCTTGTAACATAGCCGTTATGCTGCAGAATTTTCGTCTCAAAGTGCCTCTCTCTCTTTTCTAAAAAATATTTTATGTTATAAAGTGAATACTCAAATATCTTATTTATATAGGGGTATTTACATATATATCAAATTGTTCTATTTTAAATACTGGGATTTACATACATGAAACCCTCTTTCCCTTTCCGTGGGTTTAAAGTGACATAAAGATCATGTCTTTAAAGCAGTTTTTAAAACGTTATGATTATGAATGAAACCTATTTCTTTTATGCTATATGGGTTTTTTATGAAATTATTGATGATGATATATGTGGATCACATGATAATAAAGGAAAATTTAAGGGTGCTCCCTAATATCTCTCCATTTCATTGGATAATGATGTAACCACAAGAGATTACAGTTTAAGGGTGCGCCCAGAGAGCAGTCTAATGCATTGGGTAAAGACTTAATCTCTAGAGATGACCATTTTAATGACGCCTTGGTGAATAAACTTGGTAATTTATTGACGACACCTTGGGGTTGGACCTTGGTGAAACTAAACGATTGTCAATATTAAATGTTGCAGCCACATCTTCAAGTTATGAAAAATGTTATTTTTATTATGATGTATCTCATGATTTCTTTCTCATGCCTTAAAGTTCTTTTCATGTCCTTATTGAAGTATCTCAAGTTCCCATGTAAAATGTTTCTCTTGTTTCCCTTATTAGGCCTTCTGCTCACCCTTTCTTTTGATGTATGTCCCCAGGTTATGAGATGCAGTAATGAACCTAGGATGAACTTAAGGAGAATCCTTTCAAGTGTTTAAGAAGAATGTTTTATGTTGTTTTCATGTATTATGTTCCTTGTTTCCAAGACACTAAACCTTAACGATCCTCAGATCCGTGTAATGAAATGAAAGTTCTGTTAAAAAAATACGGGATGCTATAGTTGGTATCAAAGGATGGTTTAGTTATTTGTGGAAATTAGGATATGAAAACATTAGGAAGAAGCCTATAGAAAAGTTTATATATAGGAAATCTTCCTGGTATTTTGGTGAGTATTGAGTAATGGATTTCCAAGCAAATACATCCCTGTCTGGATACGAGAAGGTAGAGGTGGCTCTGGAACAGATGTACATAGGGGTAAAACCCGAAAACACCGCTTTGAGCTAGACTCGAACGGGAACTGGTACATGACAACGGGCCTTGCTGCATTCTTGGTTACGACACTCCCGGGGGATATGCTTTGGTAAATTCATAAGCTTAGTATGAACCATTATTAAAGGAACAAGGATAAAGAAAAATAAAGATTCACATAAGAATATATGATCATGGATAACCTAGTTTGGAACCTGGGGGATCACAAGTTAGGATATACTTTTATTCTACATGTTTATCCTTTTAGGCTTAAGGTTTCCTTTTCATGATTATTAGCTAAGTATTTAAGCCACTAATTATAGTTTCGTTTCTTAGTTAATGGAGGGAAATGGAAGAACATGTCCCAACAAAAAATGTGATAGGAAATGCGATGATTACCGTATTAATATGACAGAGATGATTGGGGGATTAAAGGATGATTATTATTTTGGAAGACATTCACTATTTTGGGGTACCTATATGATCGAGGTAAATAGATTACTATGGTATTTTCATTGAGGAGTAAGGTTGACTTATATTTTGAAGAATCTATGAATTTAAGGTGGACCTATAGTAATTTAGGTTACTTATGGGAATGATTAACCTATCTTGGGTAAAATATGTTTAGGATAGCTACTTTTGTTATAAGATGTTAGGAGTGGTTGATGTTCTTTGGAGATGAACAATGAAGTTTATTTTGGAAGACTATGTTATAAAATCCTTCTTGTATTTGGGTTTCAATCTTAGTTTAGTTTATTTTGAGGAATCTTGAGGACCATTATTTACAGAATGGTATATGATGAACTTTGGGTAGTACCATGGAACTTTGAAGATTTAAAAGTAGTTTCAATTCCTATGGGATTCTTTTTGAAGAGTTGTTTTACCTTACCCATTCTATTTTTGGGATAATGTTTAAATATAGAAGAAATAGATAGTAAATCTTTTGTGGATTATGTGATTCTCTAGAAGATGATTCTTGTGTTTTGATGAGACCAAGTAGTTTTGAATGCTCATCTTTTAGAGAAAAGATTAGTTTTGGTAGAAACTTATTAAAGGATGAAACTCTACATGAAGGTAGATATATTTCCTTATGTTTTTGTTCTATGTTGTAAATGAATTCCTCAAAGTTATTAAAAGGAACATAAAACAAAAACGTTGTTGGTTTATGTTTCCTACTGGGTAATCAAATACTGCTTACACACATCATAATTTTGGGATTTTCTGGTGGTTAACTTCCTCCTAATAATGTTTTCTATCACTCTCCTTTAGAACGTGACCCTTTGTTTTCTCCTCCATGTCCATGTTTCCTACATGGAATCCGAGTATGAGTAAACTCTGGTGGCCTTTGTACTTCCTTTTCATTCTTTTAAAGTAATGGGGTTACTGACTCTTTTTTCGATGTGGGAATTTCAATGAAATTTCAAAACCCAATTTTAAAAATTGCGAGGATGTAATTTATTAAGGGGGGGAAGATTGTCAAATCCCGAAATTTTGAATAAATCTTGTTTCCTAATTTCTGGTTTTATTTTACTTTATTTTTATACTCAACAAAAATGTTTTATTTGATAAACATGATTATAATTAAAATGAGACCATTGGGTTTTGACTGTTATATGACCATTGGTCAATATGACCGCTGTGAACAAAATGTTTTGATTATTGTCTCTAAATATAAGTAATCTTGGTTAATTATTATAGAAAGAAGATTTGATGGACTCACCTAGTAGTCTTGGACTGATCGAAGCCTATCTAATAGAGCTTTGGAAGGAGGTAGCACCATTGGGCTTTTCTCTGGACCAAATCCAAGCCGAACTTCATCATGTGAAGTTAGAACGGAATCACCTTCATGAGAAGTCCAAACTGATAGAAATTACTACTTGGGCAATGTTGACTAAGCCGCCCCAAGATTCTATCACCCTAGCACACCTTACTCTAAGGTCCTATGCTGGTATTATAAGGGGCTCTGTAACGAGACCGTAACTGCCTTGTGTAATCCTTGTTTTAAATAAAAATTGGGATATCTTCTTATGATGAAGTTTATGAATTTTCAAATGACCGGATAAAAATAGTATGCATATTTTTGATGAATTTTCAAAAGGATATTTAAAAAAAATGTTTATGTAAACCATAAATAATTTAAAATGTGTAATGATTTTCAAAAAATGGTCTTCTACAATTATGTTCAGTACGAAATTTAGAGTCTAATAAGATCAACATGATTTTTGATGAATAGTAATTGTGAATAGTGATTTTACGCTTAGGATTAGTAATGTAACCAAATGGATTAGTAATTTCACTTATAGAAAGTTTTAAAATAATCTAGGCACCTTGATTAAGTAATGTGACTCAATAAAATGGTTAAATAACGGTTTCATAAATTATTATTCAAGTATTAGTTTTTTCAGGTGAATAGTGTTTTTTAATTAAAAATTAAATTAAAAATATTTAGAAAATTATTTTTATAAAATGGATTTCATTTTTGAACTCAGAACACCGATATTATGTTATGGTAATTTTTGGGGTTTTTTCGGAAAAAAATCAATTTTCAGTGAATAGTGTATTTATTTAAAAATAAATTTAAAAATATATAGAAAATTATTTTGATAAAATGGAGTTCATTTTTGAAATCAGAGCATTGGTATTTCGTTAGTGTGAAAATTTTGGATTTTTCTGAGAAAGTTGAATTTTCAGTGAATAGTAAAAATGCATTTTTAGGGTTTCGGAAGTTTTAATGACATCATAGCTGTGTCATGATGATTTCATGAGATATTTTAAGGGTTTTCTGGCCAAATGTGATGAATTATTGTTTTGGGGGCCCCATGTGTCCTAACTTAATGGGAAATTCCAAGGGAGAGAACATGGGTTTGAGAAAAGCACTTGTGAGGTGTCCCTTGGCCATTAATGCCTTGTCCCCTCACTTTCCCTATAAATACCAAGCCCTCCTCTCATCCTTTCGACTCAAAAACCATCCTCAACGAAGTTATGGTCTCCTTACCTCCCAGGGAGTCCTCCCAAGGTTCCCCCAAGCCCTCAAGGTCCCAACCTTTGAGGTTTAAGAGTTACATTTTAAGGTAAGGGATCTGACCCCTCTCTTTCTTTTCAAGCGATCTCTTTTATGTCATTCCTTTTATGCTCTATGTTCTTATTTTGGAGGATGTTCTTTTATACTCCTCTTACGGACCTTTTTATGTTCATATAATGAGAGATCCCCTATTACTCTCATTATTTCGTTTTATGAAGTTTTAAGTGGCGCCGTTAGGCTGCCGAAATTTTTGTAACGGATTCTTTCTCCCTTCTCATTTTTCAATATCTATTTTCATGTAAAGTATTTCAAGTTCATTTTTATCATGTTGGGGTATGATCTCTAAACTTATCATACTGATCTTTTATGATCATATGATGAGAGACCCCATTTTATCTCTTCAATTCAGCATTTTGATGTCTTAAGTGGCGCCGTTAGGCTGCCGAATTTTTGAGGGATTCTTTCACCCTTCTTTTTTTCAAAGTTCTACATTCATGTCAAGTCTTTCAAGTTCCTTTATATTATGTTGGGGTATGACCTCTATATCCATCATACTGGTCTCTTATGTTCATATGATAAGAGACCCTATTTGACCTTGTCAATTCATTTTTGTTGAAGTTTAAGTGACGCCGTTAGGCTGCCGAATTCTCACAAGAGAAATCTTATTTTTGTCTTCCATTAATATTCTTCATTTCATATAGTATATTTTCAAATTTCATTACCATGTTCTTAAATCCCTTATATTTTTTACCTCTACTGTTTGATGGGTCTTTTATGAATGTTTGACCCATGTCCCCTCTCTTCTCAATGTTTTCTAAAACCTTGTAACATAGCCGTTATGCTGCAGAATTTTCGTCTCAATGTGCCTCTCTCTCTTTTCTAAAAATTATTTTATGTTATAAATTGAATACTCAAAGCTCTTATTTCTATAGGGGTATTCACATATATATCAAAATGTTCTATTTTAAATTCTGGGATTTACATACATGAAACCCTCTTTCCCTTTCCGTGGGTTTAAAGTGACATAAAGATCATGTCTTTAAATCATTTTTTAAAACATTATGATTATGAACGAAACCCATTTATTTTATGCTATATGGGTTGTTTATGAAATTATTGATGATGATATATGTGGCTCACATGATAATAAAGGAAAATTTAAGGGTGCGCCCTAATAGCGCCCCATTGCATTGGATAATGATGTAACCCAAGAGATTACAGTTTAAGGGTGCGCCCAGATAGAGCTCTAATGCATTGGGTAAAGACTTAATCTCTAGAGATGACCATTTTAAAGAAACCTTGGTGAATAACCTTGGTAATTTTTTAACAACACCTTGGGGATGGACCTTGGTGAAACAAAACGTTTGACGATATTAAATGTTGCAGCCACATCTTCAAGTTATGAAAAATGTTATTTTTATTATGATGTATCTCATGATTTTTTTCTCATGCCTTAAAGTTCTTTTCATGTCCTTATTGAAGTATCTCAAGTTCCCATGTAAAATGTTTCTCTTGTTTCCCTTACTGGGCCTTCTGCTCACCCTTTGTTTTGATGTATGTCCCCAGGTTATGAGATGCAGTAATAAATCTAGGATGAACTTAAGGAGAAGCCTTTCAAGTGTTTAAGAAGAAAGTTTTATGTTGTTTTCATGTATTATGTTCCTTGTTTCCAAGACACTAAACCTTAACGATCCTCAGTTCCGTGTAATGAAATGAAAGTTATGTTATAAAAAGACGGGATGCTATATACCTCCCAACTAGAACATCGACTATGATGATATTATTTATTTTCATGGTCATGTATTATTTCCTACTTTAATGTGAGAGGATGTGAAATGAGAGATTCATTATTTTATGTGATTATTGATCCATAGTATGAACAAAATGTACAGGGATCTTCATAGATATTATTGGAATCCCATATAGAAGAATAATGTTATATGTTTTGTGAATTAATGTTACACCTATCAAAAGGTGATGAGGAACATTAGTGGACTTCTGGTATTTTACCTTCATTGAAAAATCAATAATTAATTTCAGATTATGCTACTTGGGATCTCACAGCGGTTAAACCGAGTACTTCTTAGAAGTGTGACATGAAGTAGGTCATTGTTCATTGATTGAAAAAGTTAGAAATTTTTTGATTTAAGAGACTTTTACTATTTCATAGTTAGGTATATTATATGTTTATTACATAAAAGGTATTCAATGAGTTTCCATAGTATTATTTTAGATCATGATCTACGTTTTAATTTAAGATTTTAGAAAGGTTTTTAGAATGTTCATTGCACTCGGTTATTTTTTATTGAAACTTAATACCCATGAAGGGATATGAAATTAGAACATAATATTCTTGTGTAAGTGATCATGATGAGATAATGTGTTTAATATTTTAGTGTAATTTTGAAAAAGAAATTTTTTCTTATTGAGATATCCTATCAAAATAGTGATAAGATGAATATTTAGATGAATCCGATTGAGTAACTATATGATTGACCATCATAATATCCTTTATAGTGAATGGAAGTAGGAGAGTTAGATTTTTTTTGGGGATGAGTCTCATGCAGGATATGTTATATTTGGTCATGCTGAACTAAAATATATATATATGACCAATTGATAGAGAGGACATATATTTATTTCTCATGAGTTTATATTAGGTGTTTATTTATTCTTATGAGTGTTACCAAGATTGGGTCACTGTCATTTTTCGAAGAAGTGTATGTTCGCACCCAAGTATGTTATGACATTCAAGATTTTGGATATGACTAGTCTAGTGTCTTGTTTATTATATATTCCAATATTGTATAATAATATGAAAAATGTCATCTAGGTGTCATATATGTAACAGTATCATCACAAAACATCTCACATGATCATTTTTTATGATGTTTATCTTAAGGTTGATGTTCCCTTTAAGGAGAATAATATTCATATTGTTGATCATAGTGAGAAAATTATTCAGGATATGACAATTTCATTGGTGTGAGTCTTGTGGAAACATGGATATGTCCACGAGGAATATTATGAGAGGGAAGCTGATATATGGTCTCAGTGGTATACCATTTTTACCTTGGATGCTTTGTGGTTTTGGGGAGTGTAGTATATGAATGACATGTAATATGGAGGTGAAACTGTAAAACCCAACCCTTTAACAAGGTATGATTTTATATTATATTGTGTTAAAATCCTTATAAATGGATTATGGAATACTTACCAGTAGTTAGGATAGTATAAAGATCATCTTAAGGGCCTGATACTTGAAAAATATTGAAAAATAGCTTATAGTGAATCGATCTTGGTTGGAGCATTGTTAGTACTAACAATTTACATTGACGAAAAGGCATTGTTTATGGGGGAATATGGTTTTAAAAACCATGTGAGGAGTCATAGAAACCATGAAGTATTGATCCATATATGTTTACATGGATTATTAATAGTTTTTTAAACTGTATCAGTGACCCATGAGACCATGTGGACTATTCATTCCTCAAATAGAGGATGTCACATAGTTGGTGAATAGTCTGAAGAAAAATACAGCCAAACCTTGTTCCACATTAAAATCTGATATTTTGTTATTTCTCCCTCTAATGATTATCCCCATCTCCTCTAATTTCAACCACATTTATCTCTTCCCAGCTTGGGGTGTCAAACAAATTTCTCCTCCACTTTCAAGGGTTCATGTAATTCGATTAAATAGAATATAAGTCAATGTTTCATAATATTTGAATCCCAAAGTTTTTTTATAAGTCCATTTCATCATAATTTTTGGATTATCAATATCTGGAATGTTTCTATTATTTGATGATACATAAACCTTATTTATAGGGAGTTTATTTTTTTTAGTTTTGGTCATTTTCACATGGTTAAATCGTTGAATATGGAAAATTGGTTGCCTTCCAGAATAAGGTTAGTGGTATATGTTCCATTCTCTATAGTCTATTTATTCATTATGTATATAAAATATGTGAAACGGTACTAATGTGATTCACATTTGATTCCATAATCAATAAAAAATAGATTAGGCTTTTAAATGATATGTTATACAAATCATGGTTCCTATTAGTCCCTTTGATCACTATTACAAGAAACTAATGGCCACCTATGAGGGTTTTAATTATATAGAAATTGTAAAATGGGGAAAAATGATGAATATAGAGGGTATAAGAGTTTAAAGTAGTTATACATTTTGGCATGGCTGGAGGGGGAATTTTTATTATCTTGGTAATTAAATGGTGTATGAAATATTATAGGGAAGAAATTCTCAATTTTTTAAAAGGGGGTTTATGTTTTTAAATGGTTTTAAAGAACATTTATTTATTTGGCTATATGCATGAAGGGAAAAGTGGTGTAATTGTAAAATTATATTAAAAATGTATTGAGTGTAATTGGAAATGGGGAATAATTAATATTGGATAAGGTGGACCCTTCTTGTTTTATAATATTAAAAAGGTCAAACATATTAGACCATTGAAATTAGTAGTTGATTGAATGTTCAAAGGAATAAGAAATAGAACTTTACACAGATGGGTATAGATGTTGAACAAGAATCTTGAGATCATTGATTGTGACTATTGAACATTAAAATCCATGCACCTTGGTTTAAGATATTGGATCTGGTACTCCAAATCATTAATTGGGATTTTCAGACACAACAATTAATATCCCTAGTTTAGATATGATGAATAATCATCATAGTTTAAAATATGTAACCCCTATGGTATATGGTTCAGATTACATACATGGTGTAAAGTAGTTTGTATTGGTGTGGGTATTACATGGAACTCGAGGGACAATGTGGTTAATTAATTACTATTTATTTATAATTTATTCTTTTTTTAAAATATATTCTTATATAGTACATATATGTGAACTATTAATTAGACTAGATATTTTATTTGACACCATCAGTGGTAGTAAATTGATTTTTAATCACAACATGGTCGGTCCAACATTGGTACCATATAGATTTCATAGTTGAAATTTTAGACAATGGAAAAGTACATATGATAGATGTAAGATTTGGGACTTGTGATTGATCATGTATAAAGGGACTATGTTGGATGTCAAGATTTTTTTTAGGATTTTCAATTCGATCTTTCTTTCATTATTCCATTGACACGTGATACTTTCATGACAAAGAAAATATTAGATATTGGTTTTTGAGTACTTACCCAATTTTAGTATTTTTACAGATGATATATGGTTTTTGGTTTCTATTTATTCTAATTAATTCATATTATTTCCAATTTTATTTACATTAAAAAATAATTTATAGTCTTCCCTTGTTTACTACTAAACACATGTTACAAGTCTGCATCCCCTAGCATATAGGGAGGTGTTCCTGAGGTCATTTAGTGAACCAGTTCAGCTATTACATAGAGTTACTATGGTAGTGATGTTTGTGATGAAAAGTTAATTACATCACTTCATGAAGATGTTAGTTCACACACATTCATGATTTATGATTAAACTTTTATGAGGGGGGAGTGGTAGAATATTAAATAATAATTCACCCTAATAAAAAATATAATAATATCACAAATATTATATATCGTTAGTAAATCCATCATTATTATAGAAAATATTAATTTTTTATTTAAAATGAATCACAATATATGCCATATTCTAATTAATAATTTAATAATTACATGATTTAAAATAAATATTAAAATATGATAAATTCCCAATACATTTTAGGTTTATATTTTTGATGAACTAAGAGAAAACATTAACAAATAAAATCATATCTATTTCAACCAATTAAAATTTTTCCATTATAGAAAAACATCTTTATCATTAAAAATTATTCAATATATCCCTCAAAATCAACTCATAAGATACCATTATAGACACATGTTATATAAAAATTTTCATTAAACCATAGGGAAAATCAAACTTAAGAAATGAGTGAGATAAGATTCTCAGTAATGATAAATATAAATGAAAAAAATAAAATATCATAAGTGAGTATAATATGATCATATGGTTATAATATGGATTCATTAGAAAATAAATACCCCACAAAACGTAGAACATAAATCCTAACATATAGCATGCAATCAAAAGTGTACAGAAACATGATTCAGCAAACATGAAGCATAAAACGTAATCCATGAAATAAATTAAAGAAAGTTTCATTATTAAAAATTGATTAATTCCTATCTTTTTAAATATAGATACCAACTAACTAGCTCACCCATAAAATTGGGAGAAGAAAAAAATCCATCATGCTCACGCTTTGTGAATATAGCTAGTTTCTAAACCATTAGCCTAAAAATTACATTTCCTGAGAAATAATTCTTTACCAATCAATTGGAGGGATATATATGTCCCAAACAAATCAAAATCCAAATATTTCCATGCCACATGAAAATAGTATTCTCATCAAAAAAAAAATTCCATATAAATAAAATGGGATTCGTAACATTTCAAAATCATTATATAAGGACCTGAGGAAATAAAATTGGTTTCAAAGAACATCAAAATATAAATAATTAAATTTTCATAAAGAATCCATGTAAATAAAATTTGTTTTATAAAAAATAAAAATGAAATTCATTAACCTTTAAAAAATAACCCATGAAAAAAATGGGAATATAATGATATCATGTAATATTATTGGGGAAAACCTTTTAAAATTAATAGTATCAATTATTGTATTTACACCATATAAAAAATAGGTATACCATAAAAAAATATTTTCCCCTAGTAAATCAATATATGAAATATTGGTGAACACCCTTCAATTAATGTTATTAATAATTGGGTACTCATTATGGAAATGCATTAGATTAAATATTTTGGTTATACATTGAAAATGATTAAGCAAGTAAGAAAAATGATATATCATACCTTTTGTAGAGGATATAAATACATAATACATCTACAAAAATATGGTGTATGATATCATTTTACGAATATCCTTGATTAAGAAAAAGATATATCCATATATATTTAAAGAGATGACCAATTGTTTTCTTTTTTAGAAATAAACTCATAGTGAAAATAGGAAATGACTTTGATTATGTTAAATAATTTTAATAGAAAAATTTGTATAATAATAGGCTTAATATAAAATATTTTATAATTGATGAAAATTTAGAGTAATTTTCATATAAAATTATAAAGAGGGTCAAAATATCAGTTTATATGAAGACTCCCAAATAGATTATTTTTATAAAAAATAGTACATATAGAAAACATTACGAGATTTTTATTCAAAAAAATTTGTAATATGATCTGGTTAATTGAAAAGAACAATTTTATATTTTCAAAAAATAAATAGTTTTTTTCAAAAAAAATTAAAGTTTAGTATAAATGGAATTTTCAAATTGGTAAACCACTTTATTTAAAAAAGAACATCTCAAAATTATTATAAAAACACTTATTTAAAGCACAATAAAGTGAAGAAAAATCTCAAAATGGATAATAAAAGCAGGCTTAAATGTTTGATATCTTATAATTTAATTCTATATAAATTACCCATGTTTGTTATCATTTTTGGGAAGTCTCGATTTAAACATACAGTTCGACATAGAAACCATCTAAATTTAGTAAAAATAAAATTAATTCCATTGATTGAGGGAGAGATTGAAATTATACTTAAAATAACATTAATTGATGTTATTTTATGATAAATGACATAAATTGGGTATATTATACACCAATTAAACTAAATTAGGTGAAACAAATACATATCTAAAAGGTAGTAATTTGATATGGAAGACTCATAGTGTTTAGGTAAAATTTTAATAAAAACTACCTGAAAGAGTGAGATATTGATGTTTAATTTCATCTACCAATAAAAATAATAATAAATGATATTAAATATCCAATTTTCCATATATACATAATTTAAAAATAAATTATGTGTATAAAAGTTCATGAGTCTCAATGAAGGATGTTTAGATAAGAAATTACTACCTATGTACAAAAGCATTCCGACGGTACACTTAACATCCTGAATAGTTAATTTAACTTATATATATATATATATATACTCAATAAAATTAATCAAATTTAATTAGTTTTATAAGGTTCATTTTTTCCTTTTAATACTTATTTTTAATAGAGTTTCTGCTTACATCAGTCACTCAAGGTTGTTTGGTTAATTTCATTGAGACACTTTTAGGTTTTTACTATGGTAAAAAGCATTGTAAAATAATTTAATAATCTCCATAATTGAATATAAATAATTACATTTATCTTCTTCTATAAAATAATTCATATATTTAAATAGAATCTCCATGAATAGGCTAAATTTAAGAAATTGATACTAATATGTCCTTTTTGGTCGTTAAATTTTTTATAATTTAAATTACAAGAATATATTTTGTAATATGTAATATTTTAATTTAAAAAAATAATTTTTTTATGTTAAATTTTAATATATTAAATATATTTTTAATTACATTCATTTTCATTGATATGGTATGTCAAATAGAAACTCCTTCTCCTAGAAGCGACATTGTACATTTATACGCAGATGACACTCTTATTTTCGTAAAATATATTCTATATTGAAAATGGAATATATTATAATTTCATAATAACAAACATGTTATATAAAATATATTTTGTTAATAAATTAATTTTTGAACCTAGAAATACTTTTGGTGATAAAAAAACTTTAATCATTGTTTCATGGAGGTAGTAATTAGTACACACTCACTAAATGTGATTCTGATTGTTCCTTAGTAGATAGAAGAGAATAAATAATCTTTGTACCATTATTCTAAGGAAATATTAATACGCTAATTATTCATATGATATTATTATTCTATGGTTATGGTTGGATTATAATGTTATTAATAATAATTAAATGTTAAGAATGATGTGTAACCTACATTCATACCTTGAACATCCTCTTAACAAAGGCCATATATATTGGGGACATTAGATAACTAGTGGTAACAAGAGGAACTAGAAAATTTAATAGAATTCAAGGAGAGTAAAATTGGGTATAATTTCAAGTAAATTAAAAAATATTAGAGTAGTAATTAATGGGTGGAAGTGATCCACCATTTATAAATTTCGATGATGGAATTTCCCATTGAAAGAAATGCTAAGGGTTAAGAAGGGAATATCGATAATTTTAAGAGGGGTTGGTGATGAATGTTTAGAAATAATTGAATGTAAGACCTTATAACTTAATAAATTACTTCTAGAACAGCATAATGTCATTTAAATTTCTTAAAATTTAAACTGCCATTGATTATACATTCAAACACTTACTACTCATAATCAAATATTAATCATGAGAATTATATTATTATTGAAAATCTATGTATAAACTTATTAAAAAAATTATTCCTCATTAATCTGAATTTGGACCCCATTGAACCAAATTAAATTTATATGAAATATAAAATTGACAAATAATTTAAAAAATATAATGTACACGAAAATGTTTTCTTTGAAAAAGTCATTTTAATAATTACATATTGTTAATATTAATTGATATTGAATACCAGTTAAATAAGTATTTATATATATATATACATATTATTCATTCCCTAAATAATAATAATTTAATTTTTAAAATACTTGATATTTATAAAATTATTATTCTTTGAAATAGTACCATTTTACAGGGTTACTAATATTTTACCAAGGAAACATAGTCATTATGTGAATAAATAAATTCTATATTTAATCCTTAAATGGAATTATCGATTAGTTCATCAATTCAAACGTTGAGAAATATATTCTATAATTCCAAGAATATGACAAACATAACAAATAATATCATGAATTATCATCATTCCCAATAATATTAATACTATATAGATTAAATGTTCATAATCACCCAACCCTATATTATCTCTAAGACAAACATATAGTAACCCTAAAAAAATTTCAAACCCTTAAACATGTGTTCTTCAGTAGTTATCTTGAAAAATATAACATTTTCATAAAATCATTTATCATGTTAATTTATTCTATTTAATATATTTTTTCAAACCAATAATTAAATGATATAGATGAATTATCCTTATATGTTTAATAAAATCCCTAATAAATTTTATAATACCCAAATATCACCGATATACATAAATTTACTAATTAAATTATCAAAGAGATTCTGTTTTTAATTTCTGTTATGATATTATCCCCATTAACTAAGGTCAAAATAGAAAACTCCATTTTCTATCATAAAAACAATATACTAATATCATAGTATTTATGTATGCTCCATTATTTGGTTATCAGAAATAGTGGATTTTTAATACATACCTTTATTTTATTTATCCTCTTGATCCTATTTCAAATAAATAGTAAAGCCTAAATGTTTATAACAATATATTAAATAATTCAAGTATATAAACATGAAATCTGCATTCTAATATGTATTATCCACTACTGGAAAACTAAGCTTTACCAACGGTTTGGAACCGTTGGTATAGGCCTCCAAACCGTTGGTATAGCCTATACCAATGGTTTGGAGAACAGTAGACAAGTAAGCCATTGGGATAGGTCTATACCAACGGTTTTCCAAAAACCGTTGGTATAGGTAATATGAAATTGATACCAACGGTAATGGAACCGTTGGTATATAAATTCCAAAAATAAAACACCTGCTGGGATTTGATCCCAGGACCCCTCGTTTATAATTGAACGACTCAACCACTAACCTAACATGACTTTTGTGATCATAATTAAATAAATATATATATGTATTCTCATAAATATTTTAAATTTTGATTTATATAATGTTCTCGGTATGAAGGTCCGATAAAAAATGAAAGTACCTATACCAACGGTTGTTAAAACCGTTGGTATAGGTATTTGGTTGTGATTTTCATTATGTGAAGGAGGTTGAATTTTGGCCCACTTTTCCCAATGGTTTGGCCAAAACATTGGAAAAAGTGGCATATTTGGGGACCTTTCCCAACGGTTTGGCCAAACCGTTGGGAAAAGTGTCCAACTTGAAGGCCTTTCAGAACGGTTTGGCCAAACTGTTGGGATAGGTCGACCTTTCCCAACGGTTTGGCCAAACTGTTGGGAAAGGGGACCTATTCCAACGGTTTTTGCAAACCGTTGGTATAGAAGAATTGGGAAAGATATAATTTCCAGTAGTGATCTAATGAAACCTTTATTGAACAATACGAAACATTCATTTCAAATATGTAATACTTTGTAATTTCCATAAAAATATTGTTCCATCCTAGGTTAAATTATGTTGTGTTATCTTATATTGGTTAACCTACTCCATTAACGTGATAATAAAATAAATCATTCATAGTGGTTTGTAATGATTATGAAATGAAATAAATCATAGGACCTAAGAGTTTCAAGATAGGTGTCCATTTAAGATTATTTTTTATAGACTTAGTGATGATCATTATATTAAATTATGTTCCCTTTTAGGGTTATTTACCCTTATTAAAATTGTGATATATCCTAAATCCACTTTTAGTAACTAGATAGAGATGTTATTTCCAAGAAAACTACAGATTCTCTAATTCACCAGTACACTGAGATGTTATCCTATATAGGGGATTATCCCTTATACATATGACTTAGGTTTTAAAAAAATTATCTTATCAAAATTTTAAAAATATTCAAATTTTAACTCAATTTTATTAAATTATTAGTTAATCATATTATTTTAAGGTTAATAATTTCTTATCAAACATATATGACATTTCAAACTCCAAAATTTTCCATAATTGAGTTCCTCATAATTCAAATTTTATCTAGATGTTTAATTGATTCCAACTATTCTATCCAAGATCAAATGACATTGTAATTACAGGACTTAATGGCAAAATTGTGGTACAGTATATTCCCAGGAGATTTTAGTTTAAGAGTTGTATATAATTAAGGTAAATAATTAACTAACAAAACTCATTCCTTTTTAACAAATAGAGATTTTACCATTACTAAAACAACTTTTTAATCCATGAAACTTGATCATCAACTCCCCCAAACTATTCCCTTGAGAGACAATTCTAGAAAAATATTACATAATACATTTCATCATACCAATTGGAAAAGAAATCATAATAAATTTGTGATATCAGATTCTTAGTAAGGGTAAACATAAATGATATCAATAAAATACTATAAGTTATTATAAAATTAGAATATGTGTATAATCATGATAAATGAGGAAATATAGAAAAAACAAATCAGAGATCATAAATAATTTAATATGACTTGGAATCAAAAGATTGATTGAATATGAGTAAAAAAACATAAAGCATAAAATATAATCCAAGGAAGATATGAATGAAATATAAAAAAAAATTATGATTTCATATCTTTTTTAAATAGTCTTCCCAACAACCATTTTACTCAAAAAAAGCATGAGTAATGTAAAATTCAATAACACACAACCATAATGATCTAATATACATGCTTAACCATTAAAAAAATATCTCAAGAAATGTAAACCTTTAATCTATACATTAGTGGTAGATATATATTCCAACCCTATTATAATTTATATATATTTTTTCTAGTGGAAAATAACCATCACATCAAAAAAATATACCATTGAAAGAAAATTGATTTGTTGACATATAAAAATTATCATATAATGAACCCATTGGAATAAAAAGGCTTTAATAGAACATCAAAATGTAAATAATTTAATTTTATTATGAAATACTCTGAAGTAATATGGTTTTCATAAAATATCAAATGGGAAATAATAATCCTTTTTAAAAATAACCCATGGATAAAAAATGGGTATCCAGTTAAATATAGTAACTATCTAGGTAAATACCATTTATTCTAGATAATAAATAATATAGTATTATAGTCAAAAATATAAAGTGTATACTATAAAGAAAAAAATTCCAAATCAACTTATGCATATAATTTATGTGATCAAAATGTAACAAAAGGAATAAAAAATATAGAATTTAAGAGGAAAAAATTTAATAAAAGTAATCAACGAATTTAACTGAATATAATCTAATAAAAGAAATATATATATAGAAATAAGTTAGATGGTATCACATGAGGAATATCCTTAATCATCATTATGGAATATCGTAGGATATTGACAACAACAAAAAACAATTTTACCAGAGTGTTAGATTTAAACACACTTTACATGTAACAAATACCATTGATCCTTTTAATTAATTTTAGTAAAAATATTTTATATTAATAGTTGGAATTTAATTTATTTTATAATTATTAATAATATAGTGAAAGATTTTCATATAAAAATCTAATATAGTGGAAGGTTATAGTTACGAGAAAACATCAAACTAGGGTTTTTATAAAAATACATCCACATGGAAAAAATTATGTTATTGTCCTTCAACACATTTTAAAATAATATCACGGTAGTTGAAAATTTGATTTTTTTTATTTTTGAAATAGATGAAGAGTTGTCTATAAAAAATGTGGAGTTTAGAATAAAATAAATTTTACTTTTTTAAAATGATTTTGTTGGAAACTACATATCATTAAAAGGATAAAAATCTTCACCTTAAAAAAGGTAAAGAAAATACAAACTCCCACACAGATAATAATAATAGAGTTAAATATATGTGATTTTATAGTGAATTTATTTAAAAATTAATCATATATTTGACAGGTCAGGATTTTAAAATGAGGGTTGAAATAGAAACCAAATGACTTTAGAGAAATTCAAATTGAAATACATTGAAGTAAAGAAAGAATTAAATAGAAAATCATATATAATTAGTTATTGGTATTTAATGACAGATAATCTGAATTATGTGGAATATAAAACACATAAAATAAATCAGTATCTTAAAAAAACATGTCATAAGAGGGGAATTTGAGTTGAAAACCCCTTAAATCTAAAGAAACATTCTAATAAAATGATTAATGAAATAGATTAAGAGTGTGTGTAAGAATGAATTTGAAATTAAAATACCATGTGTAAGAATTTTACATGATATGAAATATCTTATTTTCTATATATACATCATTCAAAATAAATTAGGTGCATAAAATATATTGTGTCTCAAATAAGGATGTTTTGAGAAGAAGCCCTTACTTATGCTTGAAAGCATTCTTTACATGCACTTAACATATAGAATAGTGAAATAAATTTAAATAAATACGTAAAAATAACCTTATTCTTATTTTACAAATTATATAAGGTCAAATTTTATTATTTCGGTAGTTATAATTAACATAGTTTTCGCATAAGTAGGTCAGTCAGGGTTGTTCTATAAAATTCTTTATGATAATTTTGGTTTATTGACCTTAGTAAAAGGTGTTATAAAATATTTTCATAATATATATAATTTAATAATCTTATCTTCTTTAATATTCCTCTATAACATAATTAAAAAATTTAAATAGCTTCTCTATGTATGGGGTTATTAAAAGAATTTACATCAATATGCCCTTTTTAGTGGACAAATATTCTATAATCATTAATTGATATTAATAGTTTTGGAATGTAAAATATTATCATTAAAAAATATTAATGTTTTAGAAAACCAAAATTTTATAAATTAAATAATATTTTATATACATTAATGATAGTTTATGATGAAAAAAATAAGATACACCATCTCATGAATGATATAGTCTGCATGTACAAACAAGTGATCCTATCATTTTTGTATAATGGGATGATAGTTGAAAATAAACTATATCATCATTTAATAAAAATTATCCATTTATTATTATAATATTATCATAGTAAATAATGTTTTTAAATATACATTAAATGTGGCTATGACAAACCCAATGTTTCTCTATGTTGAGGTGGTAATTTTCACAAACATATGAACGACTATTATTGTTTTTTTATTATTAGATATAAGTGAATTTATAGTGGTTGTATAGTTATTATAATAATATCTCAACACACTTATTATTAAAAGGTTATTATTATTTAGTGTTCATGGTAGGTCTAGGAATGAAATAATAAGATATAAGTGTTAATAAATAACTATTACCTATGTTGTTGCCTCAAACTTTTTCATGATGGGGGCCAAAGATTTGAGATACTAAGGATAACATTTGTAAATCATGTGAATTAGGGATTATAACGGACATGAATGAGGTATATGTTTTCATGGTTTCAATGAATTTTAAATTTTTAAATTGAGTATTTAATGCGTGGACGTGATCCTCCTTTTATAAGTGAAGGTGAGGGGCATTTCCCTCTAAAAGAATGTTAATTCAGGTATAAAAATGGAATGGAAATTTTTTTCAATTGAGGTGAGTAACGGTTGGTAAGACATGTATATAAAACATTATAACCTAAAAATTAATTTTTAGAAAGATTAAATGTCACGTTAATTTTAGAATATTAGATCAACTCTAGTTTATTCATTTAAACACTTATAGCTATTAATCAAATAATGATCGTAAAAATTATTTTGTTAATAAAAAATTATTAGACCCTAATTGATGAATTTCAATGTGAGGAATCTTAATTTGGTCTCCATTGAATTATATTTAATTTATAGTTACGGTAAATTATCTCTGAAATTTAAAGAGATAAACTTTTGGAAAACATTTTTATAGAAATATTTATCTTTATCATTAAGAACTCTTAATTTTATCTTTCATTGATTTCTAATTAAATGAGTTTAAAATTATTCATATTTGTATATTTATATATTAATTTATTATTTGTTAATATAATCATTTAATTTAAAAATATAATATATTTATAAATAAAATTATTCTTTGAAAAATAAATGTTTTATTAAGGTAACTAATATTCACATAAGAAAACATAATATTTATGCTTAAAAAGTGTCCCTTATTATATAGTTCCGACACAATTATTTAAAAAATTAAATCTGTATAAAATATTTTATTGAAAAAACTTTTTTAAAAATAAAAATCTATATTTTATTAAAAAAACTATTTAAAAAAATATTACTTCAGTTTTAAAAGACAATGTATTCTAAAAAATGCTATTTTTTTCTTTTAATTTCATAAAATTAAATTATTTTAGAGAACTAAAAAATTAATATTAAGAAAATATTGAATTTTTAAAAGAAAAAAACATGTTTTTTACATAATATGATAAAATTTTAAATTACATAATAAATTAAAATACACTATATTATGAAAAGATACTTTTATTAAACATTAAAGTTTTATACTTGATATGTTTTTAATTTATTTTGTAAAATATTACTAAATTATTTGATATTTAAATTTCAGTTTATAAATATAAATAATATGTATTACGATAATATTTTATCTATGATCAATTTTAATTTATTACGGTAAATTAAAATAAATTATTTTTAATAGTATATGAAAATTAATTTTTTTATAATATATTAGTTAAAAATTATAACACGTAATTATGTTAATTTATTTTTATAATTTTATTTACTGATGTATATTTTAATCATGTATTTTTAATATATATTTTTTTCATTAATGATGGGTGTTGAATTTGTTTAGTGTATCACATGACCCAAGATACTAAGGATAATATTAATTTAATCGATCTGAAACCTCGGGTTGTTACACACTACAACCCTTAAATAAATTAAATAAATTAAATAATTATAATTTTATTTATTATCCATTTAAGAATTTATTATTGGAAATTATTAAAATATTTATTATTCTTTATATGATATCTAATGTGATATCTACCTTAAGATATTAACTTGGATTATCATACTTTTATTTCCTCAAAAAATAATTACTCTTATACCCTAATTTTATATTCTATAGAGTATACCATACAAAAAACTAAATATGCCTCAATATCATAAAACCATAGTAAAATCACATATTCTTTCAGAAAAATTATTTTTAATCCTCAATGGGTATTGTCCAATAATTCATCAAACCATACACTAAAAAATAAATACCATAATCTCAAATATATGATAAACTTCACCAAAAATGTCATGAATCATTATCAATCACAATGATAATGATACAAGGTAGTGTACAGTTTCTAAATAACAAAAAAAATTATTTTATTAACATTAAACATGTAATAAACCTAAAACTTATCTGTCCAATAAACATGTGTTTGTTAGTAGATGTCACTAAAAATTGAACACATGTATACAATCATTTCTCAAGGTTATTAATACCATTTAAAATATGATTTCATTACATTAATTAAATACTATTTAAGGATGATCCATAGATATTTCATATATTATTAAATAAAATTTATATTACCAAAATATAATCTATACATACTTCACTAATTAAAATAGTTAAGATAATCTAGATTCAAGTTCTATTTGGATATCATCATCATTACCATGTGTAACACTAGAAGACTCACTTTTCTATCATATTACACATATAAAAAGGTTCATCTGTATAATTATTATCCCTTATTATATTATATAAAATATTTCCTTTTGTATACATACCTTTCATAGATTCATCACTGTGATTTTGTTTCTAAAAAATACTAAAACCAAAATGTGTGTAATAAAATCCTTAAGAATTATAGTATAAAAATATGAAATATCAGTTCGTGGATTTATTTTATAATGGAACATTCCATTAAAAATATGATACTTTCATTTGAACTATGTCAAACTAGGTCAATCCAATAACTCTCCTGCTTCAATATTGGCTACTTTAGGTTTTGTTCCCTAATAATGCTTAACGTAATCCCCAAATGTAATTAAAAAATTAATAAATCAAAATGGTTCACGAAGAGTATGAAATGAATGATATCATATCTCATTGGAGATTCAAACTAGGTGTGTATTTATTTTTTCATGAACTAGGTGGAAATTGAGTTAATACCATATCCAACAATTTTGGTATTATTAAACCTTGGTAAAACTATAATTGATAATGAATAAATGTTTTTTCCAGACTTGATTGTTATTTCTATTAAAACACGTCAATGTATACTTTAACAATACATCTGAATGATATCATATACATAGACATATAATTTATAATTATTCATTGGGTTTTCACTTATGTTAATTTATACTAATTATTTTTTAAAAAAAAATAAATATTCATTCAACTAACTTAAATTGTGATCTACACACAAAGTTAAGGTAAACCATTACTTATAAAACATTGATGACATTTCAAACTATTAAATTTTAATCAACTGATAACTACCCAATCTCCAAATTTATCTAAACCATTTTCTAATACAAACTATGACTTATCAAACCTTATTGTCGTATAATTACGTGGGTAAAAGTAAAAAAAATCAATACAGTACATTCTAGTGAAATTTTTTGTATAAATATTTAAAAAATTAGAAAAAATAATTGTGTAAAAAATAAATTAATTTTAAGCTAATGGAATATTTTTATAATATAAACAACTTTTCATTAATTAAATTTAATCAAAATCTACCACAAAAAATTATAATAAAATAACATTCTACTAACATCATAGGTAATATTATTATTTATACCTTATGGAAAATGAAACATAAGAAATGGGTTATATCATATGCTCTATATAGGTAAACATAAATAATAATAATCAAATATCACAAGTTAGGAAAATATTAGCATATGGGTATAATAAAGATAAATAATAAAATATATACCAAACAAAAAATAAATGATAAATTATGGAATATGACTCGACATTAAAGGTTTGCCGAACCATGAGTCAAAAACAAGAAGCATTAAACAAGATCCATTGAACATATAAAATAAAGTGGAACAATCATAAACAGAGGATTTATTATTTTTTTAAACCAAGCTACTAACCAACCTATTCACATTTAAAATAGTGAGTAGAGATAAATGCCACCACAATCAATCATTATGAACCTAGATACTTTATAACCTTATCATAATACATTACTATCTCATTATATATTTTCTATTAAAAAATTATTGAAGGGAAATAAAGGTCCCAAAAATCTCAAAATAATTATATTTTCTACCCACTTGAAAATAAACATCATATAATAAAAGAACCCACAAAAATAAAATGGTTTTAATGAAATTTAAAAATATTTATATAAAGAACCCATGTAAAAACATTGTTTCATATATAATATAAATGTAATTAATTAAATTGTTATAAGGAAAACATGGATACCAAAAGGGTATCCCTTGATATAATTTTTCATTCCAGGTAAATAAATTCAATCCTAAAAAAATAATATGGTATTTACACCTTATAGATTAATGATATAATTTTTTTTAATAAAATATCCATATCCATTCGATGTAAAATGTTTTTGAGAACACCCTTCAATTAAAGGCATCAAGAAAATGGTATTGATATAATAATTTAAATTGATGTAAGATAATATTTATACATTAAAAATTATTAATAAATAAAAAGGATTGATAAATAATTCATTAGATAGAGGAGATCAATACATAATTCATGAAGAGAAATAAGGTATATTGTATTATTTTATTTATATCCTTTATTAATAATAATATTTATAAAGGGTTTTTTTCATAGATATAATCAATTTCGTAATGGTTTTAGAAATAAAAACACATTGGAAGTAATAAATAAACATGGTCATTCAGAATAATTCTAAAACAAATATTTTATAATACTAGTTAAAAAATAAATTCATTTATAATGTATGAAAATGTAGAGTTTAAGTTTCATGTAGTATGATAAATGTAGAGTAATGATAGGTTTAAATGAAAATGTAAATAAGGTTTTTTTAAATGGTCCATACAGAAAGTATTAAGTGATCATCCTCTAAAAAATTTGAAATGACGATCAAGGTAGGATAAAATTACCCTTTTTTATTAAATATATTCAAAGAAGTCCCAAAAAATGTGGTGTTTACATTAAATATAATTTCCATTTTTAACGATTTGTTTCTAAAACCACATCACATTAAAAAATTATACATTAATTGTTTTAAAATAATATAAAGTGAAGATAAATATCATCAAGGATAAAAATAGAAGAATTAAATGATTGTGATATTAGAATTAATGTCTACAAATGTCATGAACAACCCCAAAGAGGACCTCTTGGCCTATTGGAAGCCTTGTGTGACACTTTATGCCTGCCTTTAATAGGATTGGGGATAGTCCCATGAATTGGGTAGGTATATCACACATCGAGGAGTCCTTAGAAAATGGTACCTTTACACCCACACATCCAATATGAAATGTATTTTGGAAATGAAAAATATATCGGATAACAAAAAAAATACATAAAATACATCCCATATCAGAGTACGACAGATGTAAGGTAATGGAAAAACGGCGAAATGCAATTCCAACAAAACTTTAAAAGAGTACAACCTGATTACACGAAGGGGAATGTTTAAAAATTAAAATATTAGAAATAAATAAGGTCAGTCTGGATCAACTATGTTGTGCCCACTCATGGTCCACACAAGCCTCTATAGAAAGACATGTTTTCTATCAAATAAATTACATGAATGAAAAGATCCCATATAGGGGTGAGTGTAAAAAAATATAGCATATGATCCAAAAATTACCATACAAAGAGCATCAAGAGAGAATTAAACTTATCATCAATAATGTATACTGATAATAATATGAGAAAAAAGTAATAAAATATTTGATATACTCAACATGAACATAATGTATCAAAGAAAGCTAAAAACCAAACTACCATCCAATGATAGTTCTTAAGGATTCAAGGTAATTATAATCCCTGGGAACTCACACAATAAGTATTTATATCATTGATGGAGATCAACTGAGAATCCATGCCTATCAGGCCCTTCCATGATGAAGGCACATGATTGATATCATCAAATGTCAATACATAGATGGCGGATCATAACTAGGGATTATCAGGGACACCCAACCTTATCTAGAGTAAAAATTCATAGATTTGGATCATACACCATGGATTTCAATATTTCATTCCTAAATCAACCAAGGGAATGATGATAGAGAATCACACCCCACACAACATAGAGGGATACATAGTTCTATCCAAGAATAATCTTATTTAGGGGATTAAATATATTTCTTAGAAAGTGATTTATCATTGTACTATCATAGAGATGGATCAAGGGATGAACCCTATTTATACTAATCTAAAAGTAAGAGAAAAATTCCTCATCCATCCCTATAAAAAGTACACATAGTTTATAGGGTATAAATGTAGTTTCATCGATACCCCTAGTATTACTATTTACTACAAACTGTGCTCATATAATCTGGCTCATTACCTTGTACTCTGGTTGTTCTAGTATACTCTAGTAATTCCCAGGTTCTGTGGACATTTCTCTGATTGTGTACCCCTTGAGTACAAAATAATCCACTTCAATCGGGTCATACGGAGTGTCTAGATAAAAGGATTGTGATATTTAATTTTTTAGAAAAACTGATCTGCTGCAACAGGGTTCCACAAAATGTGTGTTCTTATGAACAACTCACATGGTACATCCGTATTTTCTATAGTATTATTAAAAAATTTCATCTAATTACACTTCTTCATTGTATTTAGACACCAAAACACTGAAAAACATATATATTGTGTCATCCTATCTCAAAGCAATATCAGTGGCCAGATTCTGACCTCCCAAACACTCTGGAAATGAATACTATCATGCAACACCACTAGGTCACCATACAATGGATGAAGAACACCTGATCTAGTATCATGATATTCCATCAATGGTGTTATTCCTCGATTATGATCTTAATCTAGAACCTATAACCATATAAATAATCATTTTTTCTAATGATAAATTGTGGGAACCATTAGTAAAATATAACACTTATGTTGAATGTATAAAAAATGTGTAGGTAAAATCAAAAAATTGAAAAGTGAGTAATCAACGTCAAATATATTTCAATTTTTACACATTATAGAAATGAAGAATGTTTTAATCATATGGGATAGTGAAGGACTAAAAATACAATCCTAAAATTAGGAAGATAACAAAATATTAATCAATTAATGATTGATTATAAGATTAGTTTATTAGAATAACTGACTCCAATTTGGCATGATATAATAAAATTAGGATGAAATATAGTAATATTCAACATACAATCATGATTTTGGATGATTCGCTATTGAGAAATAGTTTTACAACACTATCATTGGTGAGATCCACAAGCTCTTTTTCTAAAGATGAACTCAATGGCTCAGTGATGCTAAATCCAAGATCCATTATAATTTATAAAAAAAGTATCATATAGTTGATCTTATTAAGTCCCTATGGTTATGTGGATCACCCTATGGGTTTTCAATAATTGATATTTTATGAAGGAGTAATAGGTTTAGTAAATTTAAAATAAAATATATAAATAAATAGAGAAATTTAATTATTAATCACCCACGTCCTCTCTTAAAATGTATATCTAATTTTTATAATGTTTATGTAACACCAAGGGTAACAGTTTAATTAAATATATAACTGAGATCTTAAATTTTCCACCTAGAATAAATTATATGAAATATTCTATTATTTCATAAAAAATGCACGGTATTATTATAATATATTTAGTATTTTTTTTAATTCCACATTGAGGCTCCCTGGACCTCAAAATCCTATAATAAATCTGTTCCTACATCCTAAAATACACTTTGATGTATTATAAAGTATTGAAAGGAGAAAATAGAGACATTATAATAAAAATTCCGTAGATGGGTTATCATATTTGAGAGGTCCTAATTTTAAAATGTGGATCGATATAGAAACATTATAGTTTAAGTTACATTCCTATCAAAAACATTAATGGAGATATACCATGATATTGAACCTAAAATATCATTAATATTTTGTATTTAATGATACAACAACTTAATTAGTTATTATATATACCAATTAAATTAAAATTGGTGCATAATATAAAAAATATCACAAATAATGTAACTAGAGATGAAAAATTCTTGCACATTATGAAACATTATAATTAAAATCAAGTTAGAGAGAGATATGATGTTTATGTTACATTAACATGAATAATAATATTTCACGATATTAAATATCCAATATGTAGTACATACAAAATTTAAAAAAAAAGAACCATAAAATAACATGTCTCTCAAAGAATGATGTTTTGAGAGGAAACCCTTACTTATATCAAAAAGTGTTCTACTCTTACACATAAATTCATAAATAATTAAATAAATATAATTGGGTATATATCAAAAAACTTTTTTATTGCCCTTAAATTTTATTATGACTATTTAAAATCATTTTTTCATCTTATAAATATAGATTCTTCTTACATTTGCCACTCATGGTTCGGTTAATGTCATTATGTTAATTTTGGTCTCTTGAACAATGTCAAAAGTGTTATATAATAGTTTAATAATCTAAAAAAATTAATATTACCACATAATTTAATATTAAACTAGAACATTGTCTATATAGTTGAATAGGTTCTCCATGAATAGACCCAATTTATAAATGTTATTTTAAGAAGTTATTTTCTACAACTAAATTTGAAAAATACATTATTTAATGATATTAGTTTGTAATGTATAACATTTTCCTTAAATGGATGTAATGGTTTATCAAATAATAATTTTTATACATTAAATACATTTTTTATTTTATTAGTGTTAGTTTATATGGGAAACAAAACCGAAATATCATCTTTTAGAGGCGGTAGTCTGTATATACTCACAAATGGCTATCATGTTTTCAAATAATGGAATGAACGTTAAAAGTAAAATATATTTTATGTTAAGAATAACTAACATGTTATAGATATTATCTTATATTATTAAATACCCTTTTTTAACCATCCATGGATGGTGGTGATTAATAACTAAAACAATCAATTCGTGGAGATGGTATTCTGCAGACACACACTAATGAAGATCCATGTGTTCTATTAGTAAATGGAGGAGGAAAAATAATTTTTTTACAATAATTATAATAAAATATAAAAAAATTAATAATGATTAAGATATTATTATACTATTTTTTTGTTTCCTTTTAAATTAAATAATCATAATAAAATGGTAAGAAAGTTATGTTACCATCATTGAGCCCTTGAATATCCTCTTAAAGAAGGCCTTATACAGGGGGAACTTAGTAAAATTATTCATGACATGGGGATTTAGGAAATTTAAAGGACATTAAGGATATAAAATTTGGATTTGGTTACAAGGAAATTTTAAAATAGGTATTGGGTTTTTAAAGGGTGGAAGTGATCCCCCCTTTTATAAGTGAAGAAGGGGGGATTTTCCTAAGAAAATAATGTTAAGTAAGGGTCAAGAATGGGATGAAAAAAATGATATTTTATTTTGGTGAAGGGAGGTAGGTAATACATGTAGGTAATAATTTCAAACCTAAAAATTATTTTTATAAGGTCTAATGGTCATTTTGATTTAGAAAATCTGAGCCATATTAGATTATTTATTTAAACATTTATTACTCTCAATCAAAAATTAATCATGTCAATTATTTTTTAACAATAAAAATTTGTAGAAAGATATTACCAAATTCTAACATGTTGAATTTGAATTTGGAAAAAATTAACCAAATCAATTTTATATGTATGAAAAATTAATTTTCCATTTTGCAAATATTATGTTATGGGAAATAGTTATTGCAGAAAAATTTGTTTTAATCTTCATGTTCTATTAATCTTATTTGAAATTTCTTTCCAAATAAGGGAGTAAAATTTTATTTGTAAATATATATATTTGAGTATTATTTTAAATTAAAATAATTAATTTTTAAAAATACTAGATATTTATAAAAGAATTATTTTTTGAAAAATAAGAATTTTTCTGGGGTCACTTATATTTACCATTGGAATCCAAATATTTATAACTAAATATAAATTTTCCAATTTTAGATAATTCATAACCACTAATTTTAAATTTATATTCATTTATTTTTATTTAATTAATAAAAAAATAATTTTATAATACAAATATTTAATTTATTTAAAAATTCATGATAAAAAATTACTTATATTTTAAAATATAAAAGTTAGGGTTTTAAATAAAAAATGGTATTTTAAAGTATAAAATATCCCATGAAAGACATATATTTTGTAAAGAAAATGGTATTCCTTTGTTTTAGGATACTTTTATATCTATGTGATGTTATAAAAATCATGGTATTTTAAAAAATGGTGTTTTTATTTATTCACATAAAATTCAATTGTTCTAAAAATATTATAAACAAATTGACATGATTAATCCTAAAATGAAGTTATATTTTAAAACTATTGTTTAAGAAAAAATGTATTACTTTTTTAATGATAATATTAAATATTATGAAAAACTAATTTTGACAAAAACCCATTTTAAACTCCATGTGTTTTTAATCATATTCTATTTAATGTTTATAAATAATGAATAATTATAAAAATATATAAAAATGAAAATATTAACTATTTTTATAAAATTTAAACATGACCAATTTTAGTTTATTAATCTAAAATACAATATCCTTTTTTAAAAGGTCTTTCAGAAATAATTCTTCCTATTAAAATATTAATAAAAAATAATAACAAGTAACTATTTTAATGTATTGTTATCATTTTATTTACTAATAATTTTTTTTCATGCAATTTTAAAATGTCATGGTTCATTTTAGTGTCATTTGTCATTACTGTGGAGTTTCAGGTGACACAAGCTACTAAAGATAGTATTAAATTAAAGGAGACAATATATATAATCATTACATTATACCCCATTAAATAATTGGGTCCCTCCTAATTTTAGATATTAACCATTTTTGAAATTATGATAAGATATTATTATCATAATTATTATTCTTTTTACAACATCCAATATAACAGAAACTTTACTATCTGAATTTAAATCAAAATATTTATCTTTACTCAAACTACCTTTATTGTTGAAAACATAATCATATATCCTCTACAGTATACATTAACCAAAACTAAATAATTATATATTTCATAAAACCAAAAACAAGCAATATATTCGTCTAAAAATTATTTCTATATATAATCCTGAATAGAATTATCCATTAGTACAACAAATAACATGATTGACAATATATATCCTAATCTGAACAATGTTATAAAATTAAAATACAATTTCATGAATTGTCATCAATACCTTGGATATCAATTCTATAAATATTAAATTTCAAAATCACCCAAACCATTATTATCTCAACATAAAACAAGTAATAAACCAGAAACATAACTATCCCTTAAACATGTTATCTTCAATAGTTATCTACAAAAATAAAATATTTCCAAAAAAATCATTTCTCAAGGTTATTGATGTAATTTAATATATGATTTATAACCATTAATGAAAAAATACAAAATCATGATCCATATATATTTTATATAATCCTCACTAAATTTTTGAATACCAAAATATCATCTTTACATATCACTTCCCAAATTAAAATATCAAGAAAAAGCTAGGTTTAATTTAAGTTAGGATTCTTACCTCATTAACATATTTAAGACTTCAAACCTCACTTTTTAATCATAACATACATATATTAAGATTCATCTATTTGTGTATAACACCTTATTTGCTTAAAAAATATAGTTATTTTTTGATACATACCCTTTTCATCGACATACATGTGATCATTTTTCAACCAAATACTTGAAATAAACTTTTTATGGAAATATACTAAAGAATCAGAGTATATGAATATAAATTCTCATTACTAAAATATATTCTCAATTTTTCCATAAAATTAATCATATGACACATTCATTTATACCATGTGAGAGTGGTTCAGTCCAATAACTCTCATGGTAATAACTTGGTTACGTTAAGTTGTGTTCAATAAATCTTTTTTACATAATCCGTTAATTTAATTTGGAAATAAGTCATTACTAATGGGTAATAAAGTGTATTAAATCCACTAAAATGTATCTCCTGTGTGTCCGAAACCAGGTGAGATGTTAGGAATATTTTTCATTCACAATGTGAAGATTGTGTAAATATTATATCCTCCCCTTTCGGGGTTATTACCACTATATAAAACAATGTCCGATCCTGCATCAACTTGTATATTTCATTCGGGGAAGTTAATTTATAGAAAACCACATGGTATTTTTATTATTAATACTTTAAGATGTAATCATATGTATGTAATTATCTCATAGTCTTATTTATCAATTTTTCATTAATTGTTTCTTATACTAATTTATAAAATATTCAAATTTACCTTAACTGACATAAATTGTTATAAATATATATATATATATCTTGTTATGGTAATCCAATAATTATCAAATGTTCATTCAATTTCAATATCATAAATTTTCACCAACTAATAACATCATAATGTTCAATTTTATTTAAAACCATCTCTAATACTGACTATTATGTCTCTGTCCTAATATAATGGTAAATACATTACATAAAGAAACAATTTCAATGTAATACATTCTCATGACCTTTTATATTTAGTGTTTTACTGAATAGGGAAAACATTAAATAAAAAAGGATTATGTATTTATCAGCTAATAGAAAATTTATCATTATTTATGAAATTTCATTATCAATGAAAAGAATTCAAAATCTTATAAAAAATATTCTCATATGATACCCTTCTATACCGATATTACGAATTAATTTTCTTCACATCCATTACAAAATGAAACATAAAAATGGGGTGATACAAAATTATCATTAACAGTAAATATGAAGGATAAAAATTGAATATCAAAAGTGATCATATTATGTAAATATGGGTATAATAAAAATTCATAAAAAACATATAATCAACGAATCTTAGATCAAAAATTATGAAAAATGTCTTGGAATCAAAATAGTGGGAAAACATGAGTTTACAAACATGAATCATAAAACATGATCTCTAAAAAATACAATTGAAATTAGAAAAATAATAAATATAATATTTCATATCGTCATTCACCTTTCTACCTACTAAACCATTCAGTCATAAAATTAGGTTTAGAGATTAACTCCATTAGACACACCCTTTTTGAACCTAGACACATTCTAACCTATTCAAATAAAATTTATATATATCATGATACATATTTATATACCCAATTATTTTGAAGTAGATATATGTCTAATCTATATAATAATCAATATATTTCTATGCCTGTTGAAAAAAATCATTGCATCATAAAATAAACCATAGAAATAAAATGGGATTCATGATTTTTTTTATAATCATATAAAATAACCATGAAAATAAAATAGGTTACATAGAAAATGTATATTCAAATCATTGAATTTTCATAAGATACCAATAGATATTATATATTGGGTATAAAATATCAGAATGGAAATAAATAACTTCTCTTGAATAACTCATGGAAATAAAGTGAGTATCTAATGATATGAAGTAACTATCTAGGGATATACCATTAAATATTGATAGTAAAAGATATGGTATTTATATGAAATATATAAAGGGTATATAGTTAAGTCAATAATTTTCCCTAATCAATCAATATAATACATTTAGGTGAACACAAATCAATTAATGGAATAAGGAATATGGCATTAATTTAGGAAACATATTAGAGAAAAATTGATTATTATACGCCAATAAAAATTAAGAAAGAAAATGTAACTGATGGATCATTCAACTGAAATAGGAGATCGGTACATAACAAATCTAGAGAAAAAAGGGGTATGGGATCATTTTATGAATATCCTTCATCAAGAATTTTATATATTGAGGGTTATTTACATTGATGAAAATATTTTTTGAAGAGATTTAGAAATATAAAACATTGTATGTAATTAAAACATCGATATGTTGAAATAATTTTTAAAAAATGTTATATAATTCCAAGGGAAAATAATTTCTTATATAATGCAAGAAAAAATATAGAAATAGTTACATATAAAAAGTACAAGATGGTGTAAAAATACATTTACACATTAATATTAAAAGTTATAGTTTTTTTAAAGAATGAAATCAATAGAAGACCTTTAGTAACAAAACATACAAACCATTGAAACAGATATCATGGGAGAAGAAAATTACTAATATAATTTTTAAATAGATAATGGGATGCCAAAAAATGATTATTTTTGGTAAAAAGGAATTTCCCATATTTTAAATACTTTTTTAAACTAGATCTCTTTAAAGGATAATTGATCCTATGGTTTGAAAAAGTTAAATAGAATTAAAATTTCACCAAGAATAGAAATATTATAATAAAATTATTTTATCTTATAATGAAATTATATAAAAATTCCACAAATGGGTTACTATATTCGAGAAATCTCAATTTAAAAATATAACTTGAAATAGAAGCCATATGAAATGTGTGGAATTATAGTCAAACCCATTAAAGGAGAGAGAGATATAAAAAATGAAAATTAAATATCATAATAGATTCTATATCATGATATAAGATATTAATTAGTAAGTATATACAAAACTAAAAATAAATATAGTTCAGAATAAAAAAAATAGCTCTCAAATAGAGGAATTTGTGATGAAATTATCTTATAACTTAACAAGCGTTATAATTACATCCTCTTGAAAGAGGTATATCATGAATATTAATAAAAAATACATTTAATTATTGAAATAAATGATCTTAAATATCAAAATTTATGTATATGAACCATTAAAAACAACATAGGTTCTTATAAGGACTTATATCTTAAAAATATTTAAAGAAAAACCCCTTACCTATGTCTGAAATTGTTTAATACATGCACTCAATATCCAGAATATTTAAATTAAAATCATCATATATATACAGCTAAAAACCATGTTAATATTTATAAATTTTTTTAAGGTGTATTTATTTTCTTTTAGTACTTATTTTTAAAAAAATTTATGCTTACATCGTTTATGTGGGTATTTTCAATTAACTTCTTTTTGATACATTTTATTTCATAGCCATGGTAAATGGTGTTGTAAAATAGATTCCTAATATTAATAATTGAATATAACAATTTTATAATTTTCACCTACATAATAAATTATAATGTTAAACTTGTTCACTATCAATTATATCAATTTAAAATAGTTTCATTTATATTTCATTTTAGCACACAATTGTTTTTGTTGTCGTTTATTAAAAATATTAATTTTTTAATGTATAATATTTTCAATAAAAAATTAAAGTGGTTTAGTAAATAAAAATTTTCTTAAATGATGTAAATAGTTATTTCCATTCTTTTTAGTTTATTTCGAAAAGGATATAGAAACACCATCACATGGAGGTGGTCATTTGCACATACATTTGAACAAGTCTCCCTTTTTCATAGAATGTAATTAAAGATGAAAATAATTTATCTTTCCATTTTAGAATAAATAAAATATTATAAATATTATAATAACATAAAAAATTACATTTTTTAACAAGACATGAAAGGTGGTGATGAAAATCTAAAAATGGTGTTTTGGGAAGGTGGTAATATGCACACATGAAAAAAAGATTCTTGTTTTTTTCTTAATAAATAAAAAAGAAAAAAAATTATTATACCATTATTATAATAAAATATAAAAAATTGCTGAAAATGTTTTTATTATTATACTATAGTTATTTTATATTTATAATTGAAATAATAAGAATGATACATTAAGAAAATGATGTGTTCCTACGTTGAGATCTCGAACATCCTCTTCACAAATGCATTATATTTTAGGGACCTAGGATAATTTTTGGGGACTATAATAATTAGATCATGTAATGGAATTGAAGAAGAAAAACATTGGGAAGATATTATTGGAAATTTTGAGATAGTATAGGATTATTTAAAAGATGGATGTGATTCCCCTTTTATAAGTGAACATAAGGGTATTTTCAAGGGAAAAACATTCAGTAAGGTGTAAGAGTAAAATTTATTTACAATGGGGATAGTAGGATAGAGGGATTTTGATTAGAAATGATGTTAATATTTTAAAACATTAAAAAATGGTTCTTGTAAGGTGAAAATTTCGCATTGATTTAGAGAAATTATGGAAATCAAAAATTAGTCATTTAAACACAATTTCATTTTATCAAATATTAATCATGAAAATTATTTTATTTCTATATTTAAAATAAGATTCTTATTAAAAAAACTTTTACATGATGATTCCAAATTTGGGATGAATTTAATATATGTAAATTATATATATGAGAAAATTAACTTTTTCCATAAAATATATAATTCTTAGAAAATTTTTTTTTTAGAAAATTCCATTTTAATTATAAAGAGTTACTAATATTTCGTGAAATTTATTACAAAATAAATTATTTTTAATATATATTTATATATTTTTGTATATTTTTAATATAAAATAATTTAATTTTCAAAAGAAACGAATCTTACAAAAGTAATATTCCTTGAAAATTAATTTTTCTATGAGGGTAACTAATATTTTCCTAAGGAGATTTTATATTTATGACTAAAAATAGTGTCCCTTATTAGAAAATTTTTAAACAATATTTTAATATTTGAAACAAGTTTTCATTTGATTTAATTTTGAAAAAATAATTTTAATATACTAATGTATAATTTAATAAAATTTGTTTTGATAAAATATTACTCAGGTTATAAAATATCAAAGATATGATTGTAATTAAAGCATGATATTTAAATATATATATATATATATATTGTTAATTAAAATAAATCTTTTTTTTCAGAAAAAGGGTTTCATAATTTTTTATTTACTCTTATATCCAACTAATTTTATAAAATCAATGATATTTTCAAAAAAGGTATTTTTGAATATTCACCTAAAAATAAATTATTTTAAAAAACCCCAAAAATTCCTATAAAGAGAATATTGAAATACTTTAATCACATAATATTTTAATTTTTTCAACCTAATTTTTAATAATTTATACATTTTCTTTTAAAAAAGAGAAATTGGAACATTTTTTTTCTAAATATAAATATTATATATTATCTTAAAATATTAACAGTTATAAATTTGAAATTATTATTTTAAAATATAATATCATTTTAAAAATGTTTCATTGAAATGTTTTTATCCTTTGATAATTTTAATACAAAATTATAACATTTAACTCTTTTAATTGATTATTATCCTTTTATTTTCTAATTATTATATTATCAATTTGATATTAATATGTCATGGATGATTTTAGTTGTGTTTTGCATTATTTATATGTTCGGAATGGCCCAATCTGTTTAATATAATATTTTTTTAGAGGATCTAAAAAATCTGCTCGTTACATATTGCTTTGTAGAGTTAGTAGACTACACATAGACATGAGCATTGTTTTCGTTTCTCATAGGACATAATGGAGGTTGATAATGGGGTTTCCATAATCATATTAATAATTTGGTATATTAAGGATACTAATGTATTTATTTTATAATTGGTACAATATATTTAAATGAGCCTAAAAAATAAATGAAATTGAAATTACACAGTAAAGATTTATACCTCATCATAGAGAAACCACATTTGGATTACACCTTAGGAAATGAATGAATGTTATTTTTTTAAGAACATAATCTCTAAGACTTCAATAAGGAAGCAAGGATTTAATTAAGGTAGGAATGTGATAAACTAGATGGCCCAGTCATAGAGAATGTGGGAAAAGAGGAGGTTCCCTTTTAAAAGTGGGGGAAATGTAACACTTCTAATTATATAGAACCAATATATATATATTTTATTCCTATCTAGAGGCACAATGGAACCCCATATTCTATTATATAATGTGAAATGGGGTGAACTAAACTCAACCAATAATATTTGGACAACTAATGGATACATTCTAAGGATTATCTCCTAGTTAAACAATATTATAACAAATTTAACATTAATATTGGTAACATAACATTTTTACCAAGAAATGTTTAATTGTATGACCAAAAATATAAAGGATATTCTGAATCTTTTTTGAATTGTTTTTTCCAAATTTTTATTCTATTTTATCGGTTTAGGTTTCTATTGTGGTAGAAGTTTCTTTCTATATAATAACAAAAAACTAAAGGGAAATGTATTTTTGGAAAACATCAAATTTAAGTTTAAAAATTAGTTCACATTAATATATAAAAAATTAACTCATAAATTTTTTTATTTATTTAAACAAATTAATATTTTTAGAATTTCGGAATAAGGAAAAATTAAATCGAACCATCTAATTATAACATTAAATCTAATGATCTAAACATATTTTTTAATTTGAATAAAATGTAATTTATGAAAAGACATTTCATAGTTAAAAAATAAAAATAATGTTTTAATATAAATTCTTTATCTCCATAACCATATAACTTGTCAAAAAAACAAATAGTTAATAGGATAGAGGAATGTGTTAGAGAGATTTTAATTTTTTGCACATAGTTTTAACACTGTATTTCTGAGGTGATATTTTTTTCATGGTTTATATTCACAATGACTAAAAATTAATTTGACACTATTAGATTATATTAATTATTCTAATTACATACATGGAATCCATTTGAAATTGTTCAAATTCTATATTTGGAATAAATTAATTTTAAAATAAGAATGTAAACATAAAAACACCAATTCTAGACATATAGATTTTTAAGCATAAAACATTATTTATTATCATTACATGGATAGTAAAAACCATTATATCAATATTAAAACATTTATTTGAATATATAATATATAAATTTCAATAAATTAATTTCTAAATAGTGATTAATCTGATTTATTAGTATAAAGAGACAGTATGTGAATAAACCGTGTTTTTGAGGAAAAAAACCTTTTACCTTAAAATATTTTGTATTTAATTTATAACCAATTGATAACCATAGAATTAATTTTATATATCTGTAAAAATAATTTGTTATAATTTAGATTATTCTATTCAGAAACTCCAATCCATCAGCTAGCTGATAACCATCAAATTATATAATAATAATTTAATAGCATATCGTGGTTTATTTAAACATGAGGATGTCTGTAACACAAGATATAAGTAAATTTACATTTTTTTAAATGATAAATATTACATAAAATTTTATGTTACTACTTTATGTCTCTTATAATAATTTTTCATTTAAATATATTTTCACTTCGATACAAACTACTGAATATACTTATGCGTTATGACATCCTCATGTTATCACATATATTCTTCAAAAAACATTTTCCATGTGAGTTTTATTTTCTATTGAAATCTCTCACTTAAAAATAGAACATCCACTGGTCTTCATAAAATATATCATGATCCAATGGAATGACAATTTTGTTCTGAACATGTTATGTGTATGTTAAAAACATCCTCAAGAGAGATACATGGAAGAGATCATGAATATGAGAGAAATTTTATGGATATTCCAAAAAATAGGTACTATCATGATGTAATAAATAATATAAATTAGATAATATATATATGGATTAAAATTAACTTCTTTATAGAATATATCAATTTATTTTAAAGAGTTATTATTAGGAATTCCTTGTCACAAAAATTGAACTCTATATCTCGAGGATTATTTTTAGACTAACAATCCAATTCAGTCTGAGAAAATGTGATGTACTACTAAATTAAACAAAACTTGTCTATAATTTACAATGATAACTCAGGAACCAATAGATTTAATTCAATAAAATCATCCTATAAAATTGTATTTTTTTCACTTATTACCATAGAGGGTGTCATAATGATCCATCTGAAGGCTTGATTAAATTCTTCTATTATAATAATTCTTTATTGGAGAATGGCATTAATCCAAACAACATTCAAAATTAATATAATATGATCATAAAATATATTATAGGGTTATATAGTCCTCTTAGAATGTACATCTGTCTGTGGGTGATATTATACACTGAAGCTGAACTCTTTATCCTTAGTTTTCTGGAGACAACTATAGAGCAGTGAGTAAATCCGTAGGTTATGACTAGATAGAGTTGAGAGTGGTATTATATTCTATCTCGTATGATCCTTAATGTTTAACCAATTAAGATAAAGATGAGTTAAATATTATCTAATAGAAATTAAATTCAATGATTTTATAAGGTGATATAATACCATCCAAATTTCATGGTTCAATTTATATGTTTTTGGGATTCTGATGATGAAATTCAGGGAAATGTTTTCTTATATACATTATGGTATGGGAAATGGTTATAAATTTTTTTTATACATCAATATCTTAGCCTTAACTTATTAATATACTTTGAATTGAGATATATACTCTTTAATATCCCATTTCTTGTTATCCCACAAGAAATATTATTCCATATCCCTATACAACTTCATACTTCTAGGATGAATTGGGAATGGTAAACTATGATATTCATCTAACAATTCATTCTTTAATTATAGTATTTATTGGAACCATATTTTGATAGTGAACCTTTTTATTCTCTTAAAACCATGTATTAACTCATGAACATCCCCTATTATATTTCATAGTTCAATGTATTCCTTCAGTGCCTCTTAAACCGTCACATGGATGGTTGGTTGTATATTCATTTAAGAAAGATTATATTGGTCCCCTTTCCTAATAATTTCAAGTTCTATATTATTAAAATCATTATGTTTATATATATTTCATTCTTCAACACGGATAAAATAGTATGGTCCTTTCAAATCTAATTATCTACCACCATATATGGCCTCCAAATATGGTAATTTTGTTGGTAATAAATTATCAATAATTAGATCCATCCATTTTATCTGATGTATATTCAACTATTTATATATGAATAAATAGTTAATAATTCGTTGTTTCATATATATATACTATATACCATTCAATAAAATGATAACGTATTGATATGTTCAATGGAATAATTAACAATATTAGCTCTAAATCATGATTTGTGTAGTTTTACTCATGTACTTTCAATTGGTGAGAGGAATATTATATCACCATATAATTCTAAATATGTAAATAACACAATCCTTTATTTGATGCACTATATATCACAAATCTTTATATAAAACAAACTAGTGTTAGAATATGTTTACTAACCACCATTCTATTTAGAACTCTAAAATTATTTTCATATTCATCTATCAACATGAACATAGATAACTTTTAGGTCAATGTGGTTGTTGGATTAAATATCCATGAGAAATGTTTCATAAATAATTGAGATTATCTAGGTAACCCCTGAAAAATATATATCACAGTCTTAATTTTTGGTCTAGAGTACTATTGAAATATATCCACCTTTGATGGATCCACTGATATAACTGCACGTGAAGTTATATGACCCAATAATGAGACATTATGTATCAAAAATATAAACATGGAGAATTTCGAATATATATTATCCTTCCTTAGGGTTTTCATCACAATTATAAAATGAATTCAATCATCTCATTTTATCATTAAATATATAATACTATAATCTATAAATACTATAATAAACATATCATGTAAATATCTAATGACTCTATTCCTAGTATCCATAATGATAACAGGGGAACTGGTATGTTCATATCGATTTACTATAAATTCCAAATGTACATAACTCATATGAAACTCTATGTTGTGAATATACAACATTTATGTCTCAATTAATGATATCCAGAATGTAGGTAAAACATGTGAAGGTACTGATATCCTAATAATTGATCAAAAAATCATCAATATGTTGAATAAGATACATGTTATTAATAGTGATCTTGTTATGTGTCCAATATTCAATGAAAAGGATTAATTTTAGCTTATTTCATATTAATAAATAGTAAAGAAGCACCAATTGTGATTTACATGGAATTTGAATCCCTTATCAAGAATCTTTAGTATTTTTGTCTTCATTTCCTTAAAAACAATCATGGGTATTCGTAATGGAGTTTTTAAAATATCTATTACACCATTTGTAATTTATACCAAAAATGGAACTTTATGATTCATGGGGAGACTTGGAAATTCATCCGAAAATACATCAACTAACACATCGAAAATAAGAGTATCATAAATCTCTAGTTTCTCATCAACCATCTGATATAGATTCCATTCAATTTTGTGAATTAACAACCACATGATAGAATTAAATTCCATTGTATTTTCATATAAAACTATCCGTCAATAAATGTTTTTTGGTTCATTAAAAATATGAAATGTGACATCACATACAAAATAACTAATATGGGTTCTATATAAATAAATACAATCCATTCATGGATTCATATAAATTTAAACTAAAATAAGGATCACAGTAAATTTAGAAACCAAATTCCCATAGAATTCAATTGGAGAGTAAATGTATACTTGAGATGTGATCATGATCCTATTAGGTGTTTTCACTACTAAAATAGCATCTAAAATTTGAGGATAAGAATGAACATCTCTATATATTTTAAAGCATATAAAATAATTCCTAGGGTTGTGTTCAAATAATATACCTTTATATTTGATAATGACTATCACCACCTCAACAACATTATTATATCATCTATCCAATACTAAAACCAATTTGTTTAGCATGATACCCAGTCAACATAGTATGAAAAAATATAGTATTGAAAATAATTCATAGGATTTCCAAATCATGACACATTATTTTATATATATTAAGAATTATGTTTTACCAAGGTCTTCCATGGGAACCATCTTAAAATACTTCACAATAAATTTCAATGAAATTGTGAATTACCCCATGAATATCCAACAGAGTGTAAAACTAGGATAATATTAATGGATCATTCACTATGAACTAAAATGATGGTAAAGATATACTTCACATATGATTTTTAGGGTTGTTATCTCTAGATTCATTTGTGCCAAAATCACATCTACTTGTAGTATCCATGCTTAGATATATTGATACGAAAACCTTAAAATATCTACCTCGTCAAAACATTAATATTGTATCGCTTCCATAGTATTATCCCAATGTTTTTCACCACTATTCTCTAATGCAAATCTCCAAAACTAACTAAACCATACTCTCATGCCAACAAATATTACCCACGAATAACATATTTTTATATTAAATCACCAATGTTTAATATTCCATAAATTCAATTACATTACATTCCCTAAATTATAATGGTTTAGTGTACATGGAGATTGGATACAGAAACATCTTATTTAAGTATAATATGAATCATTTCTAACATAATTTGTTACAAAAGGTTCCCTTTAAGACTTATCATCCTTAATACCCTTATTTATAACCTGGGGAAAGTTAACACATGTGAATAGATGAGCTCGGATTGTTAGAAATGGTAAACATAGATGATATTAATCAATGATATTATAGAAACATGTCATTATCATAAGTGTTTTATGACATGAAATTATGAATTGAAATAATTCTTATATCATTATCATGAATGATGGATTAAAAGTTATTAGGTCAAAAGATTTGGTAATTCTTAAAAATCATTCATTATCCCTGAGTTCATTTCAAAATCACAACAACATGACATGAGATTATCACAAAATCATAGGAATAGAAACTATATCATATATCATGGTTATCTACCAAGAACATTATATCATTGATGATCATGCATCGAAACATATTTCCCATGTCCTAATAGATCTCGCATCACGTCCTATTTTCTAGATCATAGTGGATCTAGATTCGCTACCTATTTCACATCATGAATAGTGCACATAAACTAATTTCCCATTATTATATGATTAGTTATAAGGATTTAGACAATAAATTGGAGGTATATCATAAACAATGGAATGTAAACCAGGTTCATAAATATATCATCATTTCACAATAGAATAACTAGTGAAATTGTAATGAGTTTCAAATAGATTTCACCATAAATTAACTTACCAATGGGAAATAAATGGGTAACATTGAATATTTATCACCACAATCCATATAAAATTGGATTTTATTATAATATCATAACATACTAAAGAATAATTACTATTAAATATGATGATTTAGATTTAAATTAGCTTTAATTGTTCATTCAAATATATATTTAAAAATATTATAAAATATCAATTTCTATTGATAAAATTTTAACTGAAAATTCTGATAATGTTAAGAAAATACCTCTATTTTAAAGTAAACATTAATAATTATATCATAATATTTAATGGAAATACTTTTAATGGTAGTGGGGAAATCAATTCATTCCATATATGTTAAAAACAATCCTTCCAATCTTTTATAAAAAGTCAAAAATGACATTTCAGAAATAATAAGAAAGATTACCTTTTAAATAAACATAAATAAATTCAAGGGTAGTGAAAATAAGTTTTTCTATACATTTCATGTGTAGATTAAAACAACCTAAAATTAATTTTTAATAACATGAAAATTGGAGAAACAATTCTTCGAACCCAATGAAAATAAGGTCGAATTATCCCTAAAAAATTATCTCAATCATTTTACATAAAATATAGTGAAAAATGGGACTAAAATAATAAAAACCTTGGAATTACCATAATATAAGATAATAGATTGGGTTTTAATGCTAATATAAATATTATTTAATTGAATATAAATGTAGAATAAAGAATCTTGAAAATAAATGAGATTGTTTCAAAATACCCTTACAACTTTAGTGACTCTTGAATAAAAACACATGTTAAATAAATAATGGAGAGACCTGGTTTTTTCCATGTAATACATTGAAATATTTCTAAATATATTCTCAATGTTAGGATCTATTAGGCGTGCGATACCATGGCTCAGTCTCCCTAAAATTAATTTTACCAAAATATTAAATATATCTCATATTTCTTGAAAATAGGTTCTTAATGAAAACGAGATAACACTTAAATAGAAGATCATATCAAAACTAGCATACAATATTTTATTCCTTAGTATAGTTTTTTCCTTGTAGAGATATAAAATTTTTCTATATGTGATGTTTAGACTCCTCTCTCATTGGTTCTACATTCATTGAAATTATTAAATGTTAAATTAATTAATTAATTAATTTAATCCCTAAATAAATTAAATAAAATTACAACCATGGAGATTCATCTAGTTTTGGATAAATAACCATTGAAATAACCAATGATACTCTCCTCCATCCTCCATTGGATAATCTCATCAGACGACAATGAAACACCAAATCCAATCAGATCAAAAATAAAGTGAATGCAATAGCTTCTCCCGATCATTCGAAGTCACATTATTCATCAACTAATGATCCATAATCGAGGTAGGAATTTTCAATTGGTGATTTTTTTAATTTTATAAATTATTTTATTAAGTCCATCTTAATTTTTTGATTTTTGCCAATTATTGGAAGATTACATGCTACAGGGTCCAAAAACATATTTATTTTCTATTATTTTACAACCTCGTCTGCTTCTTCTCGAACATTGGCAAAGAATTATTAGTCAATGATGTTAAAAACTTTTGTGCATGATTTTCCACCATTTTTTATTCACATTATTCTCCAATTGGACCCCTCAACCCTAGTTTGACTTTTTCTTGTGGTAATAAGCCTAATAGGACACCTGGAATCGTGAAAAAATTGTGTGTGAGGGGTGGGTCAATGATCTTAGTATAGATCTCAAGTTTTTTTTCATGGAATGGATGATTGTTTTGATTATGTTTTATGATGGGATAGAACATTGATGTGTTGGCAACATGATTAAGGAATGATAGAACTCCCCTGAAAAAACAGAGCCAATTTATGATGAGTGAATTCCAAAAATCATGATTTAGATCCAGATCTGCTCAACCTAGATGGATTCGAAGAGTGATCTATGGAAGAATGACCTGATTCAAAGAGAAAAGTTCATATCCATAATTATAGTGAAAACCTTACTACACGAAATTTTCATGGATGAATACATGATGTGTATTCCCCTAAAGGGGGGAATCTCTTGTTTCAGTAAACTTATTTATGGAACACCATATAGCCCTATGACATGACATGTAACCCTTTCACATATTGTCAACCCATCTGATGGGTCATAGTGGTGTGGAAGTTATGTGGGAGTACATGGCCTGGTACACAGCCATGTAAATGTTAAAATAAAAATATCTTGGCCACACAGTCGATACCCCATTTGATTAAAAACACATTGTACAATGTGCATGGGGTATGGTTCACAGACACGAAGAGAAGGAAACGGTGTGGTGCTGGTTAGATCGGAAAAGACATATAGTCCACCTAAATGATGTGTAATACTGTATGGGATGGAGATGTATGTTGAGTAGGAACATGACCATGTTCTGGAATGGGGTCAAAATTCATGTGGGTCCCCTCACATGCCATCTACATCTTGTTCCATTATCAGGAAACTATAATCCATAGAATCTGCTTCTTTTGAACTTGGATTCTATCATGTGAGTAGTGTATCCATTGTTTTCATCTACATATAATGTGATGGTACCCTCAGTTGATGCTTCGTATGTATGAAGTCAAATGTTCTAGAAACATCATGTGATAAAAAAATACTTGATGATGGAAGTGATCGCACAGGATCACCAAGACCATTCTGAGTGGTACCCTCCAGCAGGTATGGGATATAGAGTTCCTCAATGAACTTATCGATTTGACCCTCTATCATAGCTTGGTAGTGGCTTCCTCGATCGATACAGGGTTAACCCTCCACTGTAGCTTGGTGGTGGAGTCCTCAAGGGATACCAAGTTGACCCTCCAGCAAAACTGGGTATTGGTGTCCTTGAAAAATACCAATTTGAACTTCCATCATAGTTAGATAGTGGCATTTTCAACGGATATGGAGTTAACCATCCAACATACCTAGGAAGTGGAATCCTCTTGGAATACCGAGATGGCACTCCAATATTACTCGGTAGTGGAATCCTTGACAAATTACAGAGTGGACACCCCCAGATGTACTAGGTTGTTGATCCTCTATTTTGAGTTTGTGGCCCCCAATTGTGTGTCATGATGATGAGGCATTGATTGACCAGAACAATTACTTATTAAAAACACATCAAATTTTATAAATCATTAATGGAATTTTGGAATTTTTGTCTATACTTTTTATTGAGATGATATGTGAGATCGAGATCCCCTTATTCTTTCATTTGGTATTCTTTTTTCTGAGTATATATTTTTATAAATATCCTTCTTTATCCACAAGGTGTGTTTGGATAATCTCCATAATAGAGAGGTGAAGAAGTGTGTGGTATACCATGTTTTTTCTATGTCTATATTATCATTGTGGGATGAGTCTACACTCTTGATATGGGTGGAGAAGACTCAATTAGTAGTTTATTTACTCAAAGTGTTCCACCCCTTGTTTTTTGAGAGCTTACAGTCACTCTCATTTAGGGGTAAGAAGTTCTCTTTCATTGTATCATGCATAGGGTTTTCTACTAAATTACATTGCTATTATATCTCTAACTTAACCGTCGTTCATGTTTTGGGGTGTCCTACTTGGTATATATACACTCACCATTACATGGGACTTTGTAGAATGTGTTATGTCTTATGAATATAATGGAGTAGATGACTGTGACTATAGATGATCTTAGGCATACATGGTTCTTTGGACCGCATATGGTGGATGTAGTGTCTAATTTGGGAGCTGGGATCTCTTAGTAATTTACATTTCTAGTTTGTTCAGGTTGGGTTATATTTCATGTTGGGATTGTATTTATCCCCTTTAATTTTTAGTTCACACTACCTCACTATTATGCTTTCTATAGTTTCAAGCATTTTTTGTTTAATTTATTGAATTGTTTCATTTTTTTCTTCTTTCCTCTACATTATTCCCTCAATATGTCAGTGTGTCTGCATATAGGTACATAGAAAAAGACCCCCTATCATGATAGTTATTACTTTGTCACTGGTCACTATACCTATCCTATAGAGGCAATATTGGGGTAGGTGTGGATCTAGCCTCGACATGGTTTAGGTAATTATAGATTGGAATCAGAGTAGTTTCACTCATTGTGGAATATTTTGGACCACTCATCTTACGAGTACTTGGTTGGGTTTAGGGAAACTACCTCCAAGTGTCTCAAGTGTGGAACATGATCTAAAGAATCTAGTGATGGTGTAGTGACTGATGTATCCATTCACCATGACCTTGAATGTCTCCTTATAATATATTAGGATGGATCCGTGATGATATCTAGCATGGATACCAGCTCTAGTTCATGATGATAACCCATTTAGAGATTAGGCCTTAGTTATGGGCCCATTCTACAACCCCTTACTCCATCTGGGAAAGTAGTCACACCTCCATCTATTAGGAAAAATATTTCTCCAGTAGAGAAGGCTCACGATAAAAAAATCTTATTGCACTATGTGAATTAGAACACCAATGGATTTTGAGGTTCTATGGGGAGCCAGATCTTCTAGCATCATAGTATTGGATAGAGTCAGTGTTTTATATATTACAACTTTTTTGACCCTAATGTATCATGTGGTTGCACTAGCGACAAGAATTTCCCACAGAGCATCTTGAAAATGTTGGATCCTTAACAAGTAGTTTCATGATTATTCAACACCATTGTAGACCGACTTCCAACACCTAATCCATGAGGAGTACTACCCCTCATTTTTTTTAGTTCATTTTTAGTAGCTTCGAGAGTTGAAATAGAGAGGGATGATGGTGGCCGATAATGTATTAAAGTTCACAAACCATACCTGCTACTGTATTGACAAGATAATCGATGGATACTTACAATCATAGAATATTGAGAAGGGGAAGCATATATAAATAGTGAAATATAGAGAGGTTTGGTTCTTTTCATTTGATAGGAATGGTCACATAGCATGATACTCGACACCCATACATGCTGAGCAGCACAGAAAGATAATTGATGGACCACCACAACATAGTCAGTATTATGGTCTAGGATCTCTCAGGTGAGGACATGGTGGTCCCTTGGGGGGAGGAGATGGTAGAAGATCAAGAGGAGAAATGGGTGGTGGATGCTGAGTTGAGATCCTTCCACCACCACCATAATGAGGCCCACATTAGGCTTAGTGAGCTGGCGATTGTTGTCGTGGTTAGAAACATGATTTTGATGTCTATTTTCCGATAGCACACGAGGGGATAAGAGGTATTATTTGTCTGTTTTAAGCTCATGGTTTTCTTTTAAAAGACATAGTATATAGTCATTCCTTTATCTCTATACACTTTCTGTGAGAGATATAGCTCTCAATTGAGGGACTAGACCAACAACTTTGTCGTAAGGCTTCTTTAGGGAATGCTTCTTCTGTATCTTTTATATGTTGGTAGTGAGAAATATCACTTTTTGGATAGAGGTTCATGTGCAAATTTTTGGACATCATAATAGAACCCTATGATCTCATCTTTGATATGGATATTTTGTCCATGGTCCGGGCCTAGACAAACCATCAAAACACACAAATCAGATACCTACACGTTGATGGACAAGATTATCCTTCACTTTTACGGGATACATCATGGCAGGATAGGTGGGTCCCACAAGAAGGAGGCTACAACCAAGAACCCATCTATTATAGATAATTTCCCTTGGTGGGGAAGGCTTTTTGGGTAACTAGTTTCTTTCATTTTTGGATGAGTAAATGGAAATCTTCCATGAAGGAATTCTAGGAATGCTTCCAAGGTGAGAGATGGAGTTTTTCATTAACAAAAATCTTGAGACCCCTCAGATATTTTATTTTCATATTACATGGCCCTTACCAAGCTATGGGTTTTTTGGTTTCTATTGGAGGTACATTGAGGGAAAATATTCACCAAAACCTTTGTGTCCCCTTAGGTGGATCTAGTCTATTTATAGAAAAAGGCAGACACGAGAAAATGGATTTGTATAGAGTATATCCACCTGAAAAAGGCCACAGTAAGGAACACGTACCCAATACTGAATATTGAATTACTCTATGATAAGTTTCAAGGTTCTAGATGGTTCTCGAAGATCAATATGATGTTTGGATACCACCAAATGATCGTTCTCAAGAATGATATTTCAAAGCTGTAATTATACTGTTCCTACAGATACTATGATTTCATAGTGATTCCCTTTTGTGTGATAAATTACCTTGATATATTTATGTATTTTATGGAACATTTCTTCTATCCATAAAATGAACAGTTTGTTATTGTCATTAATGAGAACATACTCTTCTACTCTGTATCATCGGTGGAACATGCAGTGGAGTTGAATATGGTCCAAGATTTTCATCAAGATCTTGAGTTTATAAAAAGATCTCAAAGTTCCATCTTTGGAATAATGAGGTTCACTTTATGGGTATTTCAATTAATGAGAATTGTTTGGTATTAACCAATGGAATATCATTGAAGTTCCTGAATAGGATCCTCATAAGAGCATGTCAGAGGTGTAGAGATTTCCTGGCTTGGAGGGATGCTACAGGAGGATTTTTGATGAATTCTCTAGAATTTTAGCCCCATTGACCAACATTACATTGAAATATAATTCCATTTAAATGTTCTGAGTAGTGATACAGGTCCTATGAGGTGTTGAGGTTGAGGCTGGTGAGTGCTACAATGATGAGACTACCAGAGGAGGGCGTGTATTGCGTAGTGTATTATGATGCATCTGGATCTAGGCTCATCTACATGATCATGTAGTGGAAGGAAGACATTGAATATGGGCTGAGGAAGTTGAGACCCCACGAGTAGAACTATGTGACACAAAACATTGATCTGGTAGTGGTAGTATTCTCCTAGGGGGTGTGTGTGAACTACATTATGGAGGAGTTATTTATGGTTTACCTATACCATCATAGTCAAATGTATATCTTCACAAAGAGATACCTCAACAAGTGATAGTGACACTGGTTTGAATTCTGGTAGGAATATAACTTTGATATAGTATATACTTCATGGATGGAAAAAATTGTAGCAGATTACCATAGAAATATGTCACAGGATCGTTTAGTAATAGAGGGTTGGGAGTAGTTGGCCATCATGACACTAACTCTGGTAGATCAAGAGGGTAAATCTTTTCTATAGTTTATGATGATAACAACTCCACTTTATAAGTGTGTGATGATGTCCCAACAAGAAGACATTATATGTGTGGTCTTATGTGATCAAATATCTATAGGAAACTCAACAGATGTATATTATGATGGATATAATCATATAATCTTCTTATAGGGGGAAATAGTGGTGTCATCCATATTTCAGGAGGAGGTGAATCATTATTTATACACTTCTCCCCATATGTACATCCTAGAGTGGGGGTGATGTAAAAATGACAATAGAAGTTGTTTTGGCCATCCAACATGAGGAAAACCATAGCTAAGTTTGTCTCTCAATATCTCACCAATTAGCTAATGAAGGATAAGCACCACGATTTTTAAGGTTTGTTGCATCCACATGAGATCCAAAAATGTAAATTGGATGACATATCCATAGACATTTCATATGGATTCCCCTCATGATGAAGGCCTACGATTCCATTTGGGTGATAGTTGATAGACTCATGAAGTCAGCACACTTCTATGCTATCAGGGATCATAATTCAGTGGAGAGTTTAGGGATGTTGTACATACTTGAGAACATATGTCTTCATGTGGTTCCCATGTAGATTTTATCTGATAAAAAAGTATGGTTTATGTCCTGATTTTGGAGAGGTCTGTAAGAGGAATATGGGACGGAGATGAGGGTGACTATATCCCTTCATTCCTAGACTGATGGAAAGACCGGACAAACTATCATAGTGTTAGAGAATATTCTCTGAGTGTGCAAGTTAGACTTTGTTAGGATCTAGAAAGATCGCCTACCCTTGGTAATTTTTTCATATAACAACTTTTACCACTCTATTATCGACATGTCACTTTTCATTCATTTTATCAAATATTATGTATGCCACTCTTGTGCAAGAAAAATATTAGAGATACATCTCTTGTGGGCCAATTGATGGTGAAGGTGATGATTGAGAAAGTCTAGGTCATCCATTAATAGATGAGGTTCGCACATAGCAGGTAAAAATATTTATGCAGATCATTGTCGTAGGACCTTTGAGTTTGAGCAGGGAGACCACATTTTCCTGGGAGTTTGCCCACAATGAGGATTTTATAGGTTCAGTCTGAGAGGAAATCTATCCATGGGGTTCCTCAGGATGTTCAAGATCATGTATATATTTAGAGAGTACATTTTTGAAACCTCGTCCTACCCCCACCGATGGAGAGGGTGGATGAAATATTACATGTGTTGTAGCTAAGGTGATATATGCATTGCCTCCCACATGTTATTGAATGGGGTGATCTAGACATCATTTATGGATCCACCATTTCATATGACCAGTTATTGATTGAGGATGGGAATTAGAGGACTATGTGTTAATGGATCATCCCCTCGATTCTTGTGTTGTGGTAGCATGGGAACATGGTTGAGAGTTCCTTGGAAAGGGAGAGGCAAGTGCGGGCTCTATATACCAAGATTTTTTCTTAGTTTTTTCTTTTCGAGGAAGAAAATATTGATGGCGGGAATGATATTGAGTCAAAAAATTTCCCTTTTAAAACATTGAAATATTTATAAATATATTTCTAGAGCTAATAATTGAGATGATGTGTGATTCTGAGGCCCAGTGTGCATAGATTTAAATTTATAAAAACGTTAAATATAAATTTTATTAAGTGGACAATGTTTTTAAAAGAAAATATGATAACTCTTAAAAGTAATAGCAGATCATAAATTGGATACAAAATTTGAGTTTATTACATGTTGTTTACCATAGGTGCAACATAAAATTGGATTACATAGGGCATTCGAACTCCTCACTCATTTGTGGTACTTCCAATGAAATAATTTATTATTAAATTCATTCATTCATTCAATTAAACTATAAATGAATTATAGAAAACTAATTCCATGTATATTCATCCTAGATTAGCCTCATAACCCTTGATATCACCAATTATTATCTCCTCCCTACATAATTAAAGAATATTATTAGGCGATGAGGAAATTCTATTTCAGATCACGTTAGGTTGAATCAAAGGCAACATCTTATCTTTTTCATTAGAGGATGTTTTCATCATCAAAAAATGAATCATAATCAAGATAAGTATTGTAAATTAGTGATTATTCGCTTTGATTTATGTTTTGATCAGATCTGTCCTTGTTTCGTGGATCTATGCCTATTGTTAGCCGATTTCATGCATCTGAGTACATAAAATTCTAAAATTTCAATTTTTTCTAACCGCAATCGAACCCTCAGAACCGAAATGGAGTCTAATGGGTGGAGATGATCGACTATCCTAAAATACCTATAGAGTTATTTAGATGTATAGAAAACTATTTCAATGAATTTTTTCAAGGGATCTAATGAAGAATAATTAGAGGCATGTTGATCGAATGACAAAACTCATGTTGACCAAAATAGGTGATTTCAGTGAGAAAGAACCAGGAAGTGTTATTCAGGGAAATATCCACTCATCAAGGATGGATTTTATGTAGGATATGTGGTAGAACAACCTGATTCATGATGAATAGTTCAGATCTAGAATTATGGATAATGTCTAACTACATAATATCTTCATGGATGAATAAATGGTGTGTCACATCCTCAGTGGTGTTTTGTAGGGTTTCAGAAAATTTAAGTATTACCTGACATGTGTCCCTCCTAAATTCCATGTACCCATTCCATGGATGGAAAAATCATGTGATGGGTAACATGGGCAAGGAAACCATGTGAGAGTATATGGATTGGCATACAAAAACGTACCAGAGTATATGAACAAGGATATGTGACATAGGTGGTAGCATGTGTGAGTAATCAAACTATGTATAGAATACATCAGGTCTGGTACATGGACACAGTGATAAGGACACCACCCGATCCAAGTTATCCTAGACACACCATGTATTCCACCTACACGACATGTAGTACTACATGGGATGGAGTCATGTTCTATCCCTGGACACAACATGGTGGTGAATGGGATCACATTTTGTGTGGATCCCTTCACATGTCATCTACACCTTGTTCCTTTTTAGTAAACTAGAATACTCAATATATTCTTTATTTAAACTCATATTTTGGCTAGTGAGTAGCCTATCCTGAGTTCCTTTCCACATAGAACATGATAGTTCCTCAGTTGTGGCTTTGAAGATATTTTATGAAATTTTTCATGCATGGAACATGATAAGGTAATGCTTGATGATGTAAATGATCTTTCATGATCACCATAATCATTCTTAGTAGTATCATCTAGCATGGATGGTTAGTGGAGTTCCTTGATGTCCTTACCAAGATGGCTCTCTAACATAGTTGTGTATTGGAATCCACAAAGGATAACTATTTGACCCTCTAATATAGCTAGGTAGTGGTTTTCTCACTAGTTAATGAGTGGACCCTCTAGTAGAGCTAGGTAGTGGAATCTTCAAAAGATACTGAGATAATCCCCATCATATACAGGTAGTGGTATTCTTGATGGAGACCTATTTAAACTTCTATAAATGTTGGGTAGTTGCATCTTCAACAAGTACGGTGTTGAACATCCAGTATAGCTGGGTAGTGGTGACCTTAATGTATACTAAGATGAACATCCAACATAACTAGGTGTTGGAATCCTTGATGACTAATAGTGTAGACCCCCTGGTGTACTATGATTTTAATCCTCTATTCTAGTTTGTGGCCCATGATAGTGTGTTAAATTGATGAGGTGTGGTTATAATTAAACTGTTACATCTTGTAGGAAGTGGGATATTTGGAAAATCATTAATGGAATTTTGAAACTGCTGGATACTCTACTTCATAGTCTAAGATGTGATACGAAGATCTCCTTAATCTACGATTTTAGATTTTTTTGATAATATATTTTTATATATACATCCATTTTATCAATACATTGTATTTGGTTACTCTTCTTCTTGGATAGGTGAATACGTGTAGGGTATTATACATGCTTCTGGTGTCAAGTTTATCATGGTTGTATGAGTATAATATCTATCTATAGGTGGTGAAGAATCCATAGTTAGTTTCTCTACTTACTGTGTTCAGCCCCATGTGTTTGGATGAGTTTACTTGACCACACTTTTCAGGGTGAGAATTTCTCCTTCACTTTATCCTGAATCATGTGTTTTACTATATTTCTTTCTTATTTTATCACTTACTTCTCCCTATTATTATTTATGGGTGTTATATATGGTGTGTATATACTCAGCAATGCATGGTCTTTTCAGACACATGTCATGTCTTATGCCGACAACGGAATGGTCAACCATATCTATAAAAGTGCTTAGTGATACTGAGTGATTTGGACCACCTATGGTGTTCATAGCATGGGATTCCAAATCTATGCTCTCTCAATAGTTTACTGTTCTAGTTTTGATAGTTTGGGAAATATTTCTAGTTCTGTGTGTATTTTTACCCTTAACACTTCTTTCAAACTACCCTACTTTTTTATCAATAGGATCTTGCATTATTTGTTTGCATTATAGATATGTTTCATATTTTACTCTCCCTCATCAATTTGTCATCAAATTGCACATGTGTGAGCCTAGAGGTACTTATGAAAATGACTCCCAATTTAGTTATGCCTTCTGTGCTAGTCTCCAATACCTGCCCTATGGACGCGGACATTGGGTTGTTGTGGATCGAGCCCTAGATTTGGTCAAGTCATGAAAAAACAAAAATTTAAATAGTAAATAACATAAATATAATATATTCATTATATATCATATCATATTTTCAATAAATACATCACATTAATGAAATAATTCATGAATGTCGAAGGTCTCACAGAAATAAAAATGACATGGTAAACGCTTATCCCATGCCTTATATAACTTTGTACATGTTTAAAACTCTAGTATCATACATATATATTTATTTTACATATATTAGAGAATAATATTCGCATTTATCATAACATATTGTAATTATTTATAACATATTATCACCAATTTATTTATATTTCATTTTTAAAATCACAATTGGGTATATAATTGCTTAGTTTTTAATGCATTTTTTGGTTCAGAAGTACTTTTCCTTATACAATGATCATGGTTACATCATCCACATAATCATAAAAATGTAATTATAATCATATTTAATTGTTGAATAAAATATTATATATTTTCTTATAAAGTAGTGATGAACAATTAATTTCATTACTTCATAGAGATGACGGTTCATACATATGCATGATAGATACTTCAACTTCATTATGGATAGATCCCAATACTATTAAATAAAAATTAAAATTCTCATAAATATAAAAATATAATAAATATCGTATATTTTCACTAAATTGATCACCATAACCGTTAATGTGAAATGTTGATGAAAAAACACATAGCATTATAGTGGTGGTAGTCTACACATAATCTAGAGCATTGATTTCATTTCCCATTAATGTAAATGAGGTGAATAATTGTTTACACATCACAATAATAATAATATATTATATTTATGATACTGATTAAATTTTCTGATAATGGGTATCATAGTTTTATAAAAAGTGTATGAAGAAATTAAATTTTATTTAATCAGCTTAGAGTTATACCTCTTCATTGAGAAACATCCTTTAACTTAAAAGTTTTGAATTGAAAGTATGTTATTACGGGAGGAGAAGAATAACTGGAACATGGTAAATGAATACATGGTGTTGTTATATTAGTTATTTTTTAATCAACAAGGATAAGAATTTATCGATAACGGATAAGTTGTCATTCCCATTTATATGTTTGGGAAAATATATAAATGGGATTATTTAAAATATTATATAATATTTATAAATTAATAATGTCATATGGAACCGTGGAACCCCAAATGAGAATATAATATATTATTGCATCCCAATAAACTCAATAAATCACATTTTCATAAATTTTAGATATACTTGAAGTATTGTCTTCATCTTAAGTCACATAAAAACAATTTTAACTTTAAATATGATAACTTATTTTTTTACTATGAAGAAATAATTATGTAACAAAAAATAAAAGTGGAATTGTAGACATATTTATACATTTTGATTAAAACTATGGAATTCATTTTTTAGATTCAATTTATATAGGTTGTATAAATAATATTTATTTAAGATAATAGTGCATAAATAATACAGTGATTTCAAGGCTTTATTAAAACATTCCATAAAGAGTCAAAAAAACCCATGTACTGAAAGTTTTAGTCTCTTAGAAAATGTTTACATAATCTTCCACTTCTATTCAATATTCAATAAATCTCATTTTCTAGAATCATATTCACTGCTTGTGTAATGTAAACATAAGATGGGGTGAGATCTAATTCTCAATAAGGGAAAGTATCCACTAGTCATAAAAATTAGAACATAAATATAAGGGAAAAAATTAATTGAGTAATACTAGATAAAAATAACATAAGATAATAAGTGATAAAAATATTGATTGATCACTATGTATCACGATATAATAACATTTGACTAAAGTATAGTGTGAAAAACAATTCATATAAATAGATAACGAACGTGAAATCAATACATAAGAAAGAAAAAAATATTTAGAACATGGGTTGTAAAAATAAATTCCATGAGTTTTGAAAATAGTGTACATTTTAGAGAATTGTTGGAATGAATATATGTAAAGGAAAAAATTGTGGAAAAATTAATCATATTGAACCTTTAATATTTAGGGAAAATAAAACTATTCCAACCCATTAGTTTTTTGTAAACAATTTACGTATGTCAATGAATCATTACATAATGAGAAATAAAACAACAATCGTTGAATTTTTGGGAAATATATGACTCTAAACATCAACAACCATACATATGTGTGTGACTTAGAATCAAATAATTAAACATATCTAAATAACCCATGGAAAAAATGGGTGTCATAACTTTTCCAAATGGTACCACATAAATATTTTCTCTATTGGATAATAAACCCTAGAAAATGAAATATAAATCAAAAAAAATATTTTCTCTTCAAAAAAATTTATTAATATCATATTAAAATAATGTGACATTCCAGTCACATTAAAAAAAATACAAATTAATATGAAATGACTTAATACATTTCATTTAAAACAAATTAAAATCAACATAAATTTAGAAAATGTAAATCATATGTAAAAATAATATGTAGAAGGATATAATATATGGAAATTCAAATGAAATGTATTTAAAATATTTGAAAAAAGGTTTATTGGAAACCCACATCATCAAAAGGACACTAAACTATTGGTTTTGAAAGAAATTAAAGTATAAGGATCATTGGACATAAAAAGTTTGTTTTCCAATAGGGAATGGAGAAAAAGTATTGGAAGTGAAAACATGTATATATGGTTGATCTATTAAAAGAGATGATAATTATTCTTAGCAGAAATTAATTTCCAAAAAACCATATATTCATCAAGGAAGAAGGATTTTTTGTGAAACATGTTTAAACTAGAAATAAATTTTTAATTAAAAACAATAAAAAATGTTATATAAGATTTTTCTTTAACGGTTTTTTGACCAAGAGAAATAATTATGTCCCATAGGAAGAACATGAAACACGAAAACACCTTACGTTTACTCATTCATATCTAAATGAAATATAACTACATGTATAGAAAATAAGTATTTTAATCACCAATTTCATAATGTTATTAATCTCTATAATGATTTATTATATTACCATATAAATATTCCATACCTTGTTGTTATTTTTTTATCATTTATTTTTAAAATCTGACGGCACAAAACATGACCGTTTTAAAATATTTTTATAATGGTGGCATTTTATTCATTATTCTCCAAAACTTCATTATTCTTAAATCATACTATTTAGTTTAAAATTTATTTTAATACAATTTATATTTTTTTCATTTCCTATGGTTTTTTGTGATCATTTTTATGATGAAATTAATGATGAGATCATTTTGATGAGTTTAATGATTAAATGGAGATAAGTTAATAAAACAATTAGTTATTAATATTGTGACCCTAAATTCATCTATGAATCCATTTTAATTTATTATTACATGTTTTTATTACAATATAACATTCTTTGATCATCCACACAAAAACATTACGCATCACTCATATAAGTGGTAAAAACAAACTAAACAAGAGTGTGTTAGAATGACTAAATGAGTAATGTAATGAATTTATATATTTTTTATAAAACCATTAAAGAATATATAATATGTATTAATTTTCATATATATTCATTTAATTAATTTTTATAACCTTCCAATATGGGTGGTTATGAACAATGATATCTGTTTTTCGTGGTGGCGATAGTCAGCCCAAATGCAAGATTAATGATCCCATTTATCTATGGATGGATTGAACAATTGTATATTAAATATGATATTATAAGAATTGAATTATAAATTTCTAAAATATATTAATTAATCATATCCCACAATATTACCAACCTTCAAATATGGTTATGCAAAACAAACTATATTGCATTATTGTGGTGGTAGATCGCATGTGCGCACAATTGATGTTATTTTGTTTCCTTAGTGGATACAAAGAGTGAATATTGGTCTTATAACTAATATAATTAAATTTTAGTATAATAATTTTACTTATTTTATTATTTTAACAACATTAGAAATGATTTTATGAAGGATTAAAGTAAATTAAAATACTAATACATGGGAATACTCTTGTGGGAATATTCACTTTTCTTTTGGAGAACTCCTTATAATTGAAGGAATAAAGAAGAAATAAATTAATTAAAACATTATATAATATTGGGAGGGATATAAGAGCCTAAAAATGACATTTTTCAAAATATTAATTCAATTATGATGTGTATATTTGAAGGTACGAAGTGGTCCAATTTTATAATAGAAAAAATGACACTTTTCGAAAGACAATTTTTTTTATGAATACCATTACACTATAAAATTTGAAATGACACAATAGTGTAAAAAATAGGGAATTTGCGATAGGATAAGTCCTAAAATCCAATAATTCATTAATTTTTTGATATTTTAGGAGTGATTTAATTCTTTTTTTAATTTTAACATTTTACAAAAATTGATTTTTTCCTTGATAAGTAATATTTAATCTTTGTAATTGAAGTTAATGAAAACAATTTTGATTGGATATTTTTTTCTAAGTTGAACCATATGATTTCATATTTTAATATTATTATAACAGAAAAAATATCCAATGGTTTTATGAAGTAACATTAAAATTAGCACATTTAATCACATAAAAACAATTTCTTGAAAAAACAATTTTAAGCATTATATTTATCCATAAAATAAACTTTTCATGAACACATTTTACAATTACATAATTTGATTTATTATAAAAAAAATTAGGAGGATTTCAAGGAGACTCAAAAATAATATTTTCCATATAAATACTTAATTAGGGGAAAATAATAAATTTTGTTATTAATTTAAAATTTTAATATATTTTTAAAAATATTAGACACATGATTATAAGTTTTAAAAAAATTAAATTAATAATTTTATTCCTTATTTACATATTATATTATTTAAAATTTTGTTTAATTATATTGGAAAATTGTAAATAATGATTAAATTAAAAAATATATAATTTTTATAAGAACTATATTTTTTAATGAAAATAAACCTTTTCTAAAAAAATAATAAACAATTTCATACAAATTTAGTTTTTATCTGTTTAATTTGAAAAAGAGTAGTATTATATAAATTTTATATTAGATATTTTTTTAGTTTAACTATTAAGATAAAATATATAATGTGTTTAAAATGACATTATTGAAAATAACTATTTCAATATTAACTAATACTATTTAGTTTCATTCTAAATATTTAATGGTTTACCAAACTAGTCATTATGATATTTTTATTAATATGTTTTTCTTAATATGTTTTATTTTTTTAATAGGTGTAGTGTGTAATTTATGTTTTCCAACATTACATGGGTTATATATTGTGTATAATTTCACCACATTACATTTCCCCCCCCCCTAAAATAATTTCAGCCTCACAGTTTTTTTACATTGAGTAAACCAAGAGGGGATAGATATTTCTCATCACATGTTATGGTTCGTAGGTAGATTCAAAAAATTTAATATTTCTCTATCGTACTTTACCCATAATTCTAGTCTTATTATACATCACCTTATGTCTTTGATCTAATATCTAAAGAGATTTTTGATTATACGATGGGTCATGTTTCAATTTCAAATCTTATCAGTTTAGTAAATGGGATGGATCTGGTATAGACATCCTCAAAAATGATACATTCAAGACATCATTCCTATTGAAGATATAATTATGTATCACTATGTGATAAGATACAACTATGACATGATAGTCGATATCAAACGTATTGATGCATCTTAGGCTCAACTTCCCTTTTTCCCAAATCACATGACTCATTTCCATGGAAATATTCAAAGAAATAGCTTATCAAAAATATCAAAATATTGATCACATAAATAATTATCTACAAAGACATTATGTCATCTTTTTTCCAACATTATAATATTATTGAATAGTTTTATACTTATCCACCTTTTCATGGATATGTTCAAGTCCTATAAAATTACTCTCTCCAAATCCATAAAATCACTTGGGATTCTTAAAACTATTTATATATAGAGCCTCATATTGTGAAATATAATTTATTGAATAGAACTTCTTATTAGATGAGAACCCTACCAGGGGGTGGTGTTGATCCCAAAATCTGTGGACATTCACCATAAAAAATCTCACCATATCCTCTACTATTAGAATTTTCCTCTCAGAAAAACCATCAATCTAAGGGTGATAAAAATTCCTAAAAGACACATATGTCTTCAATTATTTCTTAATAATTTTACAAAAGCTTCAGTAAAACCTCAGATATAAACCATATAAAATGTAAATTTTCCCCCATAAAGTCTTGAAACCTATATTATGTATATCATAGAGAGTTATTCAAGATACAAATTTTCATTTATTATAATTAGATGCACTAATTTTGTAAGGTGATGGACTATAACCCAAATATCAGTAAGGAGATTATCTATTTTGGGGAGTCCTAAAAATCATGGAATTTGTTACCAATTTCCATAATGGTATAGTTAATGGTTAGTATATATACTTTGGATTATCTTTCTTTCTCCTTAACATTCTCATATACCATGTATCGGGATATATAATCCACAATTTCTCACCTCTTGTTACCCAACTATATGATTTTATTTAGATATATACACATCTTTTTTATTACTGAATAGATATAGATGTATGTTCTTTGTGCATCATTGAAAAGGACCTTATTTAGTACTGGTGTGGATGGGACACATATCCAGGTTCCAAACATTATAACTCCATATTTAACAATGTTGAACGCTTTAATATTCTATAACTATTTAAATAGATCTTGATCTTATTTTTTGGATTCTTTTATAATCAAAGGAATGGATGGTTTGTCATCCATATAGGTAATAATTGATTCATCTCCTCCCATTATAACATCAATATTAATCTTCTATATATCTATGGTATTGGGTCCTTTTCAACCCTTATCAACCATAGGTTATCAAGGTCTTCTATACTAAGAGCATGCGCCTTTCTAAGTTGATAATGTTTTGAGAAATCAAAATCATTTATTACCTCTGACTATCTTCTTTGGTTAAAGTTTATCTCTTTCTACATTTAGATATATTTCATGCTATTTTGATCAATGTATATATCACTCTTCTCACAATTAAAGTGATTTCATGAAATTTTAAATTCAAAGATCCCCACCAATAATTCCAAATTGTGTTTTTGGTATTCTTAATCATGGTATTTTAATTCGATGGAGGTATACGAAAATATATTTTCATTTTTTCATTAACAAACATCCCATTACTTTTAATGATGCATAATTATAAATTATAACCCCTTCACCACTATAAGTTAATGTAATAAGAGGTGTTCTGAATGATCTATTCCTAATAACCCTGAGAAATTATTTATATTCCATTTACATATGAACTTTACTCCCTTCCATGTCAACATGTTTATTAGATTAGATAATCATGGTAAATTTCCCAAAAACACTGGTAGTATCCAGAAAATAAATGGTCACTTCCAAACTCAGTCACAAATGATAGCATATACCATTTTTAAATTACATTTTTCGTTGATATCTTTATAGGTTTACCATTATGGGTGATTACATGAACAATTAATGACACACTTTGAAAACATAATTTCCATTTACTAAACATAGTGTATAATATATCAAATCTCAAGGACTATAACACAATTCCAAAATTCCCTTCATGTTCTTCCTTTCCCATATAATATATCACAATGTCATCAGCAAAGACTATAAATTTTTAAGGTAATCTCTAAAGTCTATATTATTAATATCCATAAATATATTAGTAGAATTTTTAATCAAAAATTACATCATAATAAATTCAAAATTTGCATACCTTATTAAAACAAGCTATCATGAAAATATTTTATCTACTATCCCTAGAATGATGATATCTAAATTTATGGGAAATCAAGCAGAAATATTAAGATTCTTGTAGCTAATAAAAAATATGATTAACATAGTTTAGAGGATATTTATTTGTGATCATTATCTTGTTATGTTTTAAATAATAAATATAGAGTATCACTTATGAATTTGTGTTCTTAACAAAAAGCATTGGTTCACACTTAGCAAAGAACTCTGGTGCATAAAACCCTTATCTAGGTTATCTTTTTATAGAATCTTTTATTATACCATCTCAATGGGGTATATTATAATTTAACTCTTTATGGTTGTTAGGGACCCATGTATGGGTTTTATTGAAAGCTCTACCTCACACTGTTGGGAAATGATTTTTAGTTCATCTAAAAAATACATCAGTATACTCCTATATAATAGGTATATCATTAATGTGGAATTCATCCCCAATATTTTGTGACATGAATACTATATTCTTGGATATCATAACAAATCTTATAGAAGATTATTCTGAAGTGAGCTCAAACTCATCCTTGAATCAATATTTGATCATATGATGGTTGGATGTATGATATGAGGTCTCCTTATCTCGATAATTGATATGTTTTCTATGTATAAATAACCAATACATACCCAATGTCACCTCAAATTAAACCAAGGGAAGAAGAACTAGATCCAAATTAAGTATCTTCCAAACAAAATCTATTAGAGAAGAGTTATATATATTAGATAATATCATCGTGCAACTGGGATTCTACAAAGATATATAATTTAACATATTTGGAGGTGGAAAATAAAAACTTTCATCAAACATGTGTGACAAATAACTCATAAATGATGTACATACCCTAACCTAGGAATATATAGTCCTAAATAGTACTTATTAATGTTGATTTAAATTTTTAGGTTCTCTAAAATAAACATTTTCAACATCCCCATCGGGGTTTCCAAGAGTAATGTGAATTAAACAATACATATCCCTATAGAGATTCCATCCAAGTTTGTATTCCTAGGCTCTCTCATTATGAATCAGTATAATGATTGAGTTATATAAGACAAGGTTCATATGTTCCATAGTTTTATCCCCTTTATATAACCTAGATTGGGATGTATTTCAATAAAAAATAAAAAATTTATTCTTTCCAAAAGTATCATGTAGTTATCTAATATTGATTCTAATTCATTGATTTTTCACTAATGTTTAATAAACTAATATAAACCATAACTAAAACCAATCATTGATACCAAAAATGTAGACCCAAGATAATCATATTTAAATAATATATTGATTTTATTGTTTAACTGAAATTTTCCAAAAAATAGTCACACAAAAAAGGAAAAATGTTTTTGTATCTTAGAGACTAGATATATGATCATATAATTTGAAAACAATTATGAATTTTTATCAATAAAAATTCTCCCCTATAACCACTTATAGACATATAATATAATATAATAAACATCATAACCTGGGGAATTGATACATAAAGAGGGTAGAGCTCAAATTCTGAATAAGGGAAACCTGTCAACAATTCAAAACAATTAGGTCTAAAATTTGGGAAAAATAATCAGTAAGGGTGTAATATCATATAAAAATATCATGAGATCATAAGTGACAAAAAAATTATTATTAAGGATTAATACATAAAAACATAAGAAAAAATAATGGTCATAAAAAACATGGAATATAAACATATAATGAATATGAAATCAGTAAATAATAAATTATAATTTATTTTGAAAATTTACTTGAATAAATATTTAGAATTATTTAAATAATGAAAATTTTATATAAAACGATTCAGAAACATAAGAATTGAAAAAAAAATTGAACATATCTATGTATTTCCACCCATTAATTATGGAAAACATCCTACTATGTACACACTTTATATTTTTGAAAAAATACATTTATATCAGTGAATCATTATCTAATGATATATAATACCCTAACCAAGGAATTTTAGGTTGATATAGGTCCCCACATGTTATGTTCCATATATATGAGTTCCACATAAAATCAAATAACTCGTTATATCATAAATAACCAATGAGAAGAAAAATTGGATTCATAACTTTTATAAATGGAATTATAAAAAAAATCAACAATTGATAACAAAAACGTTATCACAGAACAAGAGAATATATCATCTCATTTATGTAAAATTACTTTATTTGTGAAGAATTCATTAAAAATGAAAGATAGAGAAAAATATATTTTTCTTTTAAAATACTTCTTAATACCATCATAGGAATGTGTGGTTTTTAAGTGACATTCCAAAATGTTTTTGAAAAAAAATGAAGATTGATTTTTGTAAAAAAATTATTTGAAAATAAATTTCTATAAATGCAGCATTAAAATATATAAATAATATTTCAAAATGTGACATATAAGGGAATAATATATTATCAGTGAATGTAATATAGGTTGAAATTTTTTGAACCATAGTTATTGTAAACTGACATTGTCAAAAGTACATTGAAACCATGATTTTTAAAAAATAAAAATATATGGATTATTAGATATAAAAACAATTTTATTTTCCACTGGGGAATTAAAAAATGTTTATGGAAGTGAAAATGAGGTTATTGATGGAAAATTCATTAAAAGATATTGCAATTATTCATAATACAAGTTCATTTGCACAAAATAATAGATTCATCAAGGAATAATAATTTGGGGTGAAACATGATTTCCATAAAATAAGAAGGAAGAAATAAAACATAAAATTGTTATAGTTTAGATATGATTATCCATGAAATTCTTTTAGACATAAATAAGAGATTATGACCCATGTTTAGGATTTGAGTCATGAAAATCCCTTATTATTACCTTCACTTAGTTGAATTCCTTGTACCCTCCAATATCAAAATAATTTTAAATTTATAATAAATTAATTAATAACCTTATTAATTTATATAAAAAATTGTAAAATTACATTACAAATATTCAACAAATATTATTTACATAGTTATCACAACTTCTCAAAATCAGGTGTTAGAAAAGTTGATCTTTTTAAACTAGTTTTGTAACAATTATTTTCTTCTTTGTTATTCTAAATTTTTTTCATTAATAAATAATACTAGATACTGGAAAATATGTATTAAAATGAAATATAAATTTCAAACTAAATTTACAATGTGTTTTGGTAATTATTTCTGATGAAGATATCGAATACAATCTTGTTTTAGTGAGTTAAAAAATTGTGATGTATTAATAACATCAATAAATATTTATATTATGAGTATAGAATAATGTTTTCATCTTGAATAAATATTTATTGCATATTTTTACTTGAATTTAATATTATTTAATCATCCATGGAAAAAAATTATAACATATGTCATGTCTTTGTTAAAAATAACGTAAATAAAAGTGTGTGGTAATGATTGGATATGTAAATAAAATTATTAGATAATGTTAATATCACATTTATAAAATCATGAAAATATCATAATTATCATATATAATAATTAAAATCATTTTTATAATCATCCAATATTAGTGGTTATGACAAATAAAATTGATTTCTCAGGGAGACGATAGTTGTTATTTACTCAAATTTAACGATTCCCTTTTTAATAATGGGTGAAATGATTGAATTGGAATATATTATTTTATAGTATAATTAATATAAGGAAATTTTTTTATAGTAATGATACTTGAGTCATTATATTAAAAAGTCTATAATGTATCCTAAGATGGAGTTGATTAGAAGAAAAGACTACGTGAATTCATTACTGAAGTTGTAAGATTGAATTTTCTCTTTGAAACCATCTTGGATGTAAAGGCCTCATAAAAAAAATGTTAACTGATGTTTGTGTAGGTAGTAAAAGGTTCTTGGAGGCCAAAAATTCATATTAACGTGGATTAATTCAAATGTTACATTTATTATTGAATGGTGTAAGTGGTACGTTTTTATAGGTTATTAAAAGAGAACTTTTTTTAACACACGTCATTTATTATAAATTACATTACACTAGTCATGTGGAAATGGTTAAAAAGAGGAAAAAGAGGGAGAGTGGGATAGATATGGTAGTAAATCTTCTCAAAATTTTATTTTTAGACACGTTTAGTGTGATTTATGGATTTTTTTTACTCTTAAATATTTACCCAAATAAGCTTTTACAATGGTAATTAATTTTTAACCTTAGTAATTAAAATTAAGTGAAAAAATTAATATTGGATCCTTTTAAATATTTTTAACATTAAAAAAATAAATGTTAAAATAATTTTAAAACATAATAATTTAAATGTTTTGAGAATTTAATTTTAACGAAAACAAGCTTAATCATGTAAATCCCATTTTTTTATAAATGATTGTTTTAAATTTATATAAAAAAATCATCATGGATACTATATTAAGGAAATAATTTTTTTAAAACAAAAAAATAAAATAAAGGATGGAATCAGGGGAATGAACTATAAAATTTCACAATTTAAACACTTAATTAGTGAAAAAGTTTTAAAATAGTTTTTTATTAAAGTAAGACTCTAATTTTTCTTTAATAAATATTGGACATTTGATTACCAATTAAATGAAAATTTTAAAAAGAAAATTGTTTTTCATTACATAAATATTTTATTATATATTATTTAGTATTATATTATACAATTACATAATGAGATACTCATAAGAATTATAATTTTAAGAAAAATCATATTTTTTGACTAAAAACCTCCCTTTTCGAAAAGACACAAAAAATAATACTAAGAAAATTTTTATACAATGAATTCAAACATCAATTTTATTTAATAAAATTTAAATTTTAATACATATAAACCAAGAATTTGAAATAAAATACACAGTTCAAATGAAATATCTTTAATTAATAAAAACATTTTCAATATTAACTCATATTAATTTTTTACCTTTAAAAAACATAATGGTTTACCATATTAGTCTTTATTACTTACTTATTAATATATATCACAAAATATTTTTGGGATTGTTTTATATGATTAGTATTTAACATAATTAATTTAACATAACATTGATTTTTTTAGGTCAATAATTCTATTTAGTTACTGAAATTACATTTAATATAAGAACAAAAAACATATGAAAAAGGTTTTTTAGGAAAATACCAAATTTAAAAACAAAAATAAATTTACATTGAAATAAAGTAAAAAAGTATGTTAAAATTATTTTTCTGTTATTTAATTAAAAAATGATTCATTTTATTCTTCTAGAAGAAGGCAAACCCAAATCAAACCTTCTAACGTTATAATTAAATGTTGATAACCAAATATGGTTTTAAATTTGAGTAAAACATTAATTATGAAAATCAATGTTGGGTTCCCAAATTTAAAATAATATTTTAAAGAACATTATGTGACTCCAAAAACATATATATCATCAAAAAACACTAAAAATTAGTTTTAAGTGAAATTTTAATTATATTATAATGTTTTATCTTATAGTTTTAACACTTTTTTCTTATTCCCTCGAGGGGAAATATTTTCTCATGATTACTATTTAAAATGAATAAAAATTAATGTGGCACTATTAAATTATATTAATTAGTGTTATTGAAAATATGTAACTAATTTTTCAATATTCAAATTAGATATGTAGAAATAATTTATTATTAAATAAGAATACCAAACCCATTGAAACCCATTTTATTTTAATTTATTTTATATTTAAATTTGGATTTATTCTATTTTCATTCATAGCTAAACAACTAGATGAATACTAAAACAATTTTTGAAATTGAAATATATATATATTTTTTATTAAAATAATTGATAAATATGTGTTAATTTAATTTATGAAAATAAAACCCCATCGCAAGAATAAAAATAGTTTTTTTAGAAAAACATCACTTTTAATTTTAAATGTATTTTATTATCATTTCTAAAAATTATATATACAGTGAATGAATTTTATATATGTGTAAAAATTTATATTTCATATTTTTTTTATTCATTCCCCCCAATCCGATTTTAGTCGATATAATTTGAATTATATTATAAACATTTAATATTATACTAATGTTTTTAAACCTGGTGTTGTGTGTAAAGAAATATATCAAATAAAATAAATTTATTTAAACATAAATAAATCCTAAAATATCAGGGTCTTATAAGAAGACTTGACCAGTAATGGAGGAATGGTCAAAGTTGATGTATTCATTGGAATTCATAACTAGGAATTTTAGATGTTGTAATTTTTTGACTATATGATCTGCAGTCTTCTGTATCACAAGCCTTATGAATCATTTTTTTATTTGTTCATCATAATTTAGTGTGTATGAAATGTATTTCTAAAAAAAGAATCAAATATATCCTCTAGTTAATTAATTTGGGTTTCAGGTTTCAATAAAAAATTCATTTCATACGAACATTGGTCACACACAATCTATTCTAACATTGATTAACCCAATGTGTACTCAGAATACATTCTACGTAAACATGTCAAACCCATGTTCCATGTCACTGAATGAAAATGTAGTGCATATTAGTGGATACATATTAACATTTACCAATATTACAATTTAAGTATCCATATTGTTGTACTCACCATGTTTCCACCAAGATAAGCCATATAGGTTGACCCCACACTGACCACAGAATAGTGTTACACACTAATCAGCGTCACTAGATTCAACATGTCATGTACCATACAGTTCATTTCATTTAGGTAAACCCACTTAGACCAATATTTTCAGGGATATATCGAGTGTTGGGATATATTTTATATATCTTCTATAAAATGGAAACTCTCTAAGCATTGGATACTATATAATACTAATATTTACTCATATAGGTTTTATTATTGGCCCTTAATTTATACAATATTGATAATTTTTAAAAATATAAAATGAATAAATATATATATTAATCATAAATGGTTTTATGATGAATTTATAGATAATTTAGATACTTATCATTATACATACCTAATATACAGATAGTTAGATATGATTAGAGAAATGTGTGGGGAAATACTCTCTAGATTGCAATAAGATGCGGGTCACTAATTCAATAGATAGAGTTTTTACTTCCACAAAACATGGAGTGTTGGTCCACTATTTATATATTTATTACTTACTCATTAAACAAAAAAACACTATAGTGAACCCAACTATATTATCCTAGAGTCGATGCCACATTATTTTCATTTTTATAAGATATATGGAAATCACATCTAGAAAGTCTGAATATTTTTGTAGTCCTATTGAACTAGATATATACTTGAGTCATGAATTACAATTGAATAAACATATTAAAACATATATTTTCCATGAAAAACCTTATTACCTCAAGAATATCATTTCATATCAGACATAGTAATCTTCATAAAATCACTGTGAAAGGATAAAAATAAGGTTGAGAACAAATGATAAGTAATGTTTATGAATATTAGAATCTATTAGAAATCAATAGTCATAAACAATAAGGAATGGTAAATAAATGAACACACATTACCTTATTAAAACATTAATATCACAATTATATAGGTAATTATAAATGGTACAAGGTAAATAAGGAAATACAAATTTCCTTTAATTACGATTAATTTTTGAATATATAAGGCACAATCAATATATAAAAGTAAATAACATAACACAGATTAAATATAATCAATATTTGACAATGAAATGAATCCAGAGGTAATATTATTCTGAAAATATCATAGATTATAATAATAACTTAATTGAATGGAATAATTAGTTATCAAACATCATTTTTCTGAGGAATATGATAACATTACCATTAATAACTTTCACAAGTCAGTATAGAACATACTGGGTGAAAACCCATTTAATTAAGTCTAGCTAATGGATTTATCTTATAAGACTACTAATTAATCAAGGGTATATTTATAAATAGTCCCCAACCCATGTATTACATTTATAAATCATTCCTCATATATTAAATAATCAAATTCATTCATAAATGTAATGTCATATCATAAAGAATTTGTATTGAGTAAACAGTACAAATTTATTAATATATCCCTAGACATCAAAACAATTTTAATGTAGTACACCATATCTAGAAATTATATATGTTTTAACTAATAAAAATATCAATGATAAATAAAATGTTTTTTTGGGGAAATTTAATGTCAAATTATCATGAGAAAGTTAAAATTTCAATGGAAAGATATTGACAACAAAAATAAATCAAAGAAGGGAATATCAATACATTCCTTAGTCAAAATTATCATAAACCACCCATAAGATGAATAAGGATTGTTTAAATAAAACATGTTTTCTGGTGGAGTATATTTAAAATATATTTTATTTTTCATTAATGATTATAAATTCAATAAAAATTTCATTAAAAAATACTTGAGGTAAATAACATTTTTATTTTTAAAATCACTTTTTCAAACAAAAAAAAATTATAATCCTTTTCAAAATAAATAATTTTGAAAAAAAATGTTTTATAAAATATTATGAAATTATGTTATTCTAAAATAATCTTCTAAACATTTAAAGAAATATTCTATGAAATTATTTCCGATATTTCCATACTTGTCATAAAAGGTAAAAAACATTTTTTTTCATTGTAAGAAAGTTAGAAAATTTCCTTATTCAGAAAACAATAATAATATTTCTTTTAAAAAATTGAGTAAAAATTAAAATTAGTAAAGTTATTTAATAATTTATTTCTAAAATTTAAAATAAACATGTTTTGAAAATTTTTTTAGAACACATCGTTTTCGAATAAAATATATTTCCTACCAAATAGAGAAATGAAGTCAAATTTTTCTAAAACATTTCCTCAATAATTTTTGTATAGAAGTGTTGAATATTTTTACATTTAAATTGAAAAAAATTAATAAATGGAAGATGATAAAATAAAATGGTTTCATTTATATAATGAAAAAATAATCTCCTTCAACTAAAATTCAAGAATAGACAATCTCAATTACAATGAGATTGTGAATTAATCCCTAGTAAAGAAAACAATTGAAGTGAGAATTAATAAATGTATTGATTATGTGTATAAACATAAAATACACATAAAACAGGTGTAAATACATTAAATATATATTTAAAATTAATTATACACATTATCATATAATATCAATTATAAGAAAGAATTAATATAACCCATTGATTAGAAATTATGTTATGAAATACTTTAACACTTGGAAACATTTATGTAAAATATTACATGATGAAATAGTTCACCTTTAAAATTAAAATACCATGATGATTGAATTATTCATGATATCACATGTTAATTTAGTTATATATAAACGATATAGAATAAAATTGGGGCATAACACTATAATTGTCCTCAATGAAATGAAATTGAGAGGAAATCCATTACCTCGCACTTAGTTTTGATTAAACCATGCTATAAGCTCATGTATATTATTTTAAAAAATATTTCCCTAAAACCATTTTAATATTTATTATATCCTCTTTTATTCATGTATAATATCTTATCACCCACTCAAAACATTTCATTATTTTCATTGTTTCATGTGTAAATTTCTTTAATTTATCATATCTGTTTTTTTATAATAGATACAGTTCATTCACATATTATATAGTTTAATCATTTCCATAATAATAATCCTCACATAATAATGATATTTTTCGATCAATTTGTGTAATGACTGGTGTTTTTCTGCAATGGTAAAATACGAAGTGAATTTTGATTTTGGAATTTAGGGGAAAAAACGTCATTTGAACTAAGCTCCAAAACATAATTATTAGTTTTATAAAACTTTTTATTCGAATTTTTATAGTTGGATAAATGTTTCATGTGTTACTTGGGTTTATCATTGAGTTTTGGGAGCACTGCGTCTCGAAAATCTGAAGTTTGGGTGGTCTGATAGGGAGTATAGTTGGTTTGAAACCGTACAACCCCCAGATGAAAATTGTTTGGTAATAGTATGTGAGGAAGGGTGAATTAAAGAGAATGAATACGGTTTTCAAAACAATTGCACCAATCATTCATGGTTATCACCACTTAAGTTGTACCTATGCACTATTCATGAAATGGTTCCCACATTGTTAGGAAAACTGTGCAGCACAAACATGTGAGGTGGCTTTCTTACGAAGAGAATGCTGCAAGGTTGGCACACAGTATAGCCAAAACATGTGGCCATGTGTTTTTGAAAAAATTTCCAATGTGTGTTTTAATATCCACTTTATTCATTATTTCTTTTTCCTTTAGCGAATGACGCCTCTCATTTACCTCCATGGGTCCCTCTAACTCCAAACCTAGGCATTAAAGGATCTCCTCCATCCAGTACACGAATTGAAAATCTTATCTCAAATAAAATGATATCAATATCTATGTATTCACATTCTTAAGCTCTCAATTCCATTTAAAGATTACACCATTTAATATCCCCTTATTAAGTTATCATAATGGAATCTCATTTCCCCTTTATTTAGGGAAAATGAATGTCTTATTGATTTTATATAAACAAGACCAAGTCAGACATTGATATTGGACTAGTGGAATGTCCTATGAATATGGTAGGTAATATATTGATTTTTACCTAAATTTTACATCATTTTATAAATAGTGTGTTTGCGCCACATATCGTCCATTTTCACATGTTTTCTTAAAACAATTTCTTCCAAATAAATTATTATACGCACTATTTATTACACCCGTTGAGCATTGTTAGGTAAATATAGAAAGGTATGAATGATCATGAACACCCCATGGGTGTTCCAACATAATGTTTCCATTTTTAAATAAATGAATTAATGTAATAAATGCCTTATAATTATTTTTTTCTTATTAATTCAATTTCTCCTTTTTTTCATTTTACCAATTTATTAAGTCACCTTCTAAGTTCCATTTATATCCACCTATTTGTTTTTAGTATATTGTAGCTTCCAAAAATTATCTTTTAATGTGAAATTTGTTATGATTATTTAATTTCATGTTTAATTTTTATAAATGGTTTGTTTGTAAATAATTTCATGTTTTTTATAATAAAAACCCTCAGATGAGGTGTGTTGTCTTCAAAATTACAAAGGGATTATTATTTGTTTATAATGTGCTCAGCCATAATTCTTTAGTTTTACTTGTATGATTTGATGGAATTGTTTGGTATATCGAATGTTCACAGCATTGTCTTTATTGAATATATAAAATTAATTTCCTTCCTTATATATATAAATGTTTTATGAACCAAACTCCTTCTAATGGAATTTCTTACTTTTTAAATTGTATTTTCTATGTATGAAAATTCCCTATTGACCATAGTAGCTTCTATGTACCTTCTTGAGACTTGTAAAATGATTTTCCATGTTTTGAAATATTAAAAAACATGGGTAAAATGGAATGAGATATTCCTAATGGCTTATTATACATTAATGATGTAAATGAATGTTTTAAATGAAATAAATTATGAAATTGAGGTACATTCATGTCATATTATCATGTATTATTTTATTTTAAAATTGAAATGTTGTCGCTTCATTGTAAAGTCTTAATTAATGAAACTCATGAGAGGTAATTCCTCAGGGATAATTTTTTAAAAATATGATTACACCTTGATAAAAGATATGGAATGATGGTAAGTGTTCTATTGATCATGGAGGTATAATTATACCTTAATTTGGGAATTGAGTCAATGGTCCCACACTATTGTCATTATTGGGATGGTGGGCATGATGCACCACATCCTCAGTTGAGTGTTGGAATATGTGAAGAATCACAACTTTTAGTGTAGACATGACGGCACACTTACCCTCTCAAGTAATAAGCATGAAGTCTCCCACTCATTATGAGATGTTGGGCGTGTACACCTTCCTAGAGCTTATAAAATCATTTATACTAGTTATGGATTACTGAGATACACCTCATCACATCCAACACCTTGTATTCCAGGTATATATCCACTTTTGTCTCTACAGTCTTTGTTTATATAGGTGTATGCAATATATAACTAAACTATATATGTAATTATTAATATATATAGTTACTGGTTGTAAATAAATTCTTTGTTGTGAGATGATGAAGGTAGATATTCCAAGTGTCCTTTAGGAACCTGAGGGTGTTGTAACTTATTTATTCAGTTTTTTTATTATTCATAATACATGTAATGATAAACTTATTATTCATGGTCTTGTTATAGTTGTTGAAACTATGGGTTGTAACATACTATGATTTATATCTCACACCGTTCTTGGGCCATCATTGCATTAGTGTGAAAAAGTATACCATAATTTCATAGTATCATGGATTCATTGTTGTTATTTTTTTTCTTGTACATGGGAGTTTGGAAAACCTTATGGAGCTAGATCTCAGGATGCTCTCGGAGATCACCCTTCAGGATTTTCATTTCTATTCATTATTTTGTTCTATACTATATCATTTCATATTGTATGTCTATTATATTAATTATATATCATCATTATAACATTCCTGCATCTGTTGTATATTAGTGTTTTATATCTTTTTTATACATTTTATAATATTCATCCACTACTCTATCATTATTTTATATACTGCTTCCACTATTTTCTATTATTTATTTTTAGTTACACGCTTGTGATAATCTAATATTGAGGGTATAGTCTTCCTATATCACATCACTAGACCTTCTCTACTTGTCTTATGCCTATATTTTATGGGGAGGCACGCAAGAGGCCATGTGACCGACTGGTCCAGCTACTAGTTTAGTGGTTAGTTTGGTCTGGATGTTACAAAGTTTTATAATAGGGGTCTTTATTATCTTCCATTATATTACTATTTTGGTATTGTATACAGGAGGCTTGGAATGTGTTAGATCATGGTAAATAGTTGTTTATAGAAGTTATTAACCCTTTTACATTGACAATTCCATGTGTCTAGGGTTGGTATTGATGTTAGTGTTGTTTTCTATTACCATTGTTTATAATCGCACGTTGAAAAACTAGTGTACTTTTTGCTTCTTATAAATTTATTAAATATATGATATTTTACCCTTTCCTTTGTATAACAAGAATGAATAATTATAGAAAACATTATTAGAATATATACATTCTCATGTCATTCACATTCCATGACATTTAGTTTCATTTATAGGTTATTTAGTAATTTCTTTGCATGACTTGAGTGTTATTCCATGCATGATTATATAAAATTCTTAAGTAATTATATTCCATTTTTTTATTTATCTAGTATGATTATATGTGATTATTTCATTTTATAACATGATACTTCTATTTTGATATATATAAATGGATACATTGGATTAATATATGGGTTACAAGTAAAAATGAGATAGTTTGCAGTTGTATGGTGAATGAGAACCTTGTTATTGTGAATGTGTAACCCATGTACATGAACAATCCTTGATATTTACACATATCTAAATAAATTTTTTAATATGAACAGTATGCCTGATTTTTAATTTTATAATTAAATTTTCTTCTAATTAGATGGGATCCAATCTTCAGTTGTAAGGTGTGCGGGGCCTTATAAGAGGGAAAAGTTACCTATTTACTCTAATAGTATTTATGGATTGGTATATGCATATATAGAGACCATTGTTAAAATGAACATTTAAAAGGTGACTAATGTACTAATTTTAATGTGAATTTGATCAGGCTAAATTGGAGCTAATATGTGATCTATAAAGTCTATGACCTCTATATAGGTTATGTAAACAGAAACCCATCTTATCGTAAAATTTTATGTGACCATGATTTAATTTGAAATGGTTAAAATGTATTATCTATTGGATTTTGATCTGAAATTGATTGGTTTCCTCTATAATTTCTTGTAGCTGAATCACATGAGCATGTTGATACTTTGACGAACATCATAAATTCACCACTAGCTCTATGTAGGTTAGATGGGGAAGTTTCTTATATGATAACCAGTTGTGGGTGTTTTAAAACATTAACAATTATTCAAATGTATTTATGATGTATTCTAATGAACCATGGTTGGCTTATTGGGGAGCTTTTATATATCATTATTTATTAAAAATGTACTTATTTGATAAATTTCCGTTTTAAAAAATATGTCAATAAATGTTTAATGATAAAAATGTATATTTGATAAAACTTTCCTCTTATTACTTGGTGTTTTTAAATACCTTCAATGTTTAATGATTTAATTTGAATCAATTTAATGACTTAAAATGGAACCTGATGTGGTTTCCTTGGTTTAATAGTGTGTGTAGGGGTAGTTTAAATATCTCTTTAATAATAGATTCATTAGTGTTTTCCATATAAATATCTCTTTTTCATCATGGGATTAAATGATACATGTATTCCTAATGACTTTCTGGTTGGTGTGACCTAGTAATATGGTCGATGAATATGTTTTTATATGCGGGAAACCCAGGGTAGGTAACACCCTCAGAGATTAAATTCCTTACTAATGTTGTGAGGTTTCTGCCCTATTGTGTCATTTAGGTGGAATTGTCCATAGTGGGAATCATATCTTCTAAATGTCACCCTTGTTTTGATGGGTGATCACAATATCCATGAACCTTTTTATGGGAATGATCGTCAATTAATTCTTGTATTCATAATATTATACATTCCAATGGAATGGTCATCCTCTTTTTAGGTCTCATGGAAATTTGTTTCATTCCTAGGTGACTTGAGAGGTTGTCAGTCTGTTTTATTTTTGTATCGGATAATGTGCCATTAAGCCTGTTTTTTTAATGGCCCATCTGATACTTTATTTAATAGGGTGGAAAACCTATGGATAGTATTGAGGAGGTATCATTCAATATTTTTAATCTTGGTTTAGTAGGCATTCATATACACAACACCCGTCATGTATCCAAATGATGCGACAAACTGGTTGAGTGTGGTCAAATTGTTGAGCCTTGTGCTCTTGAGTACATTATTAGGTTATCTATTTAGTAGAGTGACCTGGGAGTTATGGGAAATCATGTTCATCCTGATTCCCATCGTAACATTCTAGGTGGATCATGTTTTTTTAAATGAAGATCAGGTTTTAGTGTCCATTATGAAAAATGTTATGATTTCCATTATTATGACATGGAGGGGCATCATGTGTGGGTCTAAAGTGATACTTATAGAGCATAATTATTAAAATATATTAAATCTACCCTTTCGATTACTAGGACACCCATAAGGTGTGTAGCATCACATCAATTCCATTGAATCTATTCCCTTCCTTATAGAAGGAACAAACAACGGAATACGTTCTATAAATGGTCGATCATTCTTGATTTCCCTTGAGGATTTCATGTTTTGAATATTTTTAATACTTACATGGAAAAAATATATTGATGTTTCTGGATGATTATGAAACCCCTGGGAAACATCTTCAGTCTTGTAAGGACTTTTTTTGTAAATATTGAACTATCATGTGATTCCCCGAGTGGTAAAGACATGTGATCTATTAATGGAGATACATCGGTTGGTGAAGCTAAAATTTTTCAAATAAGTCAACTAGTTGTGTTTTGAATGTTTTTTATGGTATTTGGTCTTGTTTTTATGGAAAAAAATTCAAATCCACTTATTTCACTCTTATGAAAGAGATGATAATGTATCCTATCGTCACATCATCATTGGTGGACTAAGAGAGTGTTGCTCTAATGTCATGCTAATATTTTAATACATACTGGGATTGATAAGTAATATCTTTAATAATAGTGTGCTTAATGCATGGGTTTTATAGTGGAATAGTTAGTCTAATTTTATACCAGGGTTCCCAAGTGGGAACACCTTGGATGGACACTAGGAAACTAGTCATTCTTATTTTACTTGACTACTAGGTAGATATTGTTATGGTCATATTCAATGATATAAGGTTGATGTTTTGGACTTGTACCAATTTCTCAATTATAAAAATAGATTATGTACAACTTTGGGTTAGTTCCTTGGTCTCATGTTTAATGAGATGGAGGTTATAATGAAATTTTTGTGGGGATGAAAGGTGACATTTATACGGAGAATATTCTAGAGGGTGAGATCTGGGTATCCACCCTAATTCGTGATGTGTAAGGATAGTTTATATGGTTATGTGATTCATTTATTATGATACATTACCAAAATTAGTTATGGGATTTAGTGAGAATTATCTTTCTAAACACATGATGGATTCTAAGAAGTAATTCCTATTTTTCTTATTTTATGCTGGTCAACTAAGACTAGTGCTATGGAAATGATCAGGCAAAGGTGGCTTGACTGTTCTTCCTTCTTGTTCGATAAATATGATCAAATTTTACTAGTTTAAAGAACATTATTGGTGTAAAAAAGATGATCTTAAATGGCTGGAAGTGCCTTCCAAGAAATATTGCTTGATTGGTTTTATTTTTGTCAATTAGGATTTAACCATTTCATTCTTTTGAGGTCTCTGATATAACATCTTATGTAATATTTTTCATTTAATTAATAAATCACACTAAGATAATAGATACAATTCGTAGAGGAGTTATTTGTAATGAAATATCAATGATAGAGGTACAATGGATAAGTATTATCCCTTTTCAATTTAAATTCCTAAGGTACGGAGCACCCCTAGTTGTGTGTTTAAGGAGACAACATTATGATCATTCCCATATCTAAACTAGGTTGGGTAAGAACCATTATGATGTTGCACTCAAAAAAGAAGTATTGGCTCAGGTTTTGGTAGATTATGCATTATATGATTAATGAGATTCTTAAATGTTCATTGGGAATTTGGAAATGAAATGTGACCATTTGAATGAGAATTCATGATCCTTGTAGGTTATTTTTTAATTATATTCTTAAAGGCTTCTCATAAATGAGAATTTCTAAGGCGAGGTGATTTTAACGAATCGTGTTTTTTAGGTAAGGTAAAATTACAAGGGAATTTGTTTTATGTAATTTAGTGGATGTGACATTATTTGATCCAACATCCATAACATAATTTAAATTGTAATAATTTCATAAGTGTTTTATTTATAATTGGGTAAAGTTATTGTGTTTTTGGGAGCACTAGGCCCTGAAAATCCCATATTTTTTTGGTCTGACAGGGTATAGAGTTTGTCTGGAACTATGTGGCCCTAAGAAAAAAAATTGTTGGATGAAGCAGCTAATTAGGGATGATGTGCATAACCTATACACAATTTCTTAGAATAAGATCCTATTTTACATAGTTAGCTCTAGTTATGAAGTATATAAGAACTATTCATCACATTATTGGTGCATGGTTAGGTAAGTTGTGTGGCACAACCATGTGAGGTGGGTTTCATAGGAAGAGGGTGTTGCATGATTGGTGAATAGTCTATCCAAACCATGTGGCCTAGTTTTGATGTTGAAATGAATAAAAATACCATAATGAGTTTAAATTTCCCCTTTTTATTTATTTATTCTTCCTCCATTAGCTGATCCATCTCCACTCCCTTAATGGTGTCCTCCAAAACCTTTCCTAGGATTCAATGGATCTACATTAACCATCAATTTAATTGTACATCATCGGTCTCTAGAGATACACATCAGTAAGATCTCAATTACTATGGAACCATTCTTTATTTAATCTCCTCTCGATTGAGATATTATTATGTGAGATCACTTTCCCAATTTACCAAGAAAATGTTTGTTCCATTGATTTATTCCAAAGCAGACTGAATAAGACCTTGAGATTCGATGAGTGTAATTTTCTAACTAAAAGGTAGGTGGTTTAGGGGTATCTCCAAAAAAATATTTCAATCATTTTATATATAGGATTGTTCCGCCACATGCCGACCTTTGTTGTGAATTTCCTTAAAAATGTTTTATTAATTCTATAGTGTCATAAAAACCATGTATTTCACCAATTGATAATTATTAGGTAAATAGATAAATCTGTCCTAGACAATGGACACCCCATGTGTGTGGAAGAATAAATTATTCCTTTGTAATTAAAATAATTAATACACAAAATTCTTCTTAAACATTTATCTGGTAAAATTAATAAAATTTTCCCCCATTTTGGTAATTTCCCAATTGACTAAGGAACCTCCCAAGTGTGATTTGGATCAATGTATTTTTACCATATATAGTATATTCCTAAAATAAAACATTAACGTGAATTGTTTTATGAATCTTAAATTTGATGTTTAATTATGATAAATTATTGTTTTGGTAAACAATGTCATGTAATCATAATTAAACCCCTCAGATGAGGTGCACTATCATTGAATTTATAATGTAATGATTAGTGGTTTATAATGTTCATGGTTGTAATGCTTTGGTCTTTCTTCTATGCATTAATGTAATTTTTTGGTATATGGAATTTTTGCGACATGGAATTTATGGAAGTTATAAAATGAATTTACCTCATTATATATATAAATTTTTGATGAACCAATCTCTTCCCAAGGGCTTGGATAGATTGTTAAATATGATTTTCCATGTAGAAAAATGGAAATTTTGCCATGTAACATCCAATGTTCCTTCATGTGAATTGTAAATGATTTGAAATCATTTGTTATATTATTTGAATTTGGTTAAATGTAATGGGGTTTTCATAATGTATTACCTTCCATGAATATAAAAATTAATGTTTTAATTGAAATGAATTCTGAAAGGGTGGTATGTACTTGTTGTTTGATCATGTTTCATTATATTCTTAAATTTAAATGTTGTTCCCTAATAATAATTGATTAATAAATGTAAAGAATGAGATGTAATTCCTTATGTATATTTTTTGTAAATATATGATTACTCCTTGATATATTTTATGGAATCATAGGAAGGGTTTTATTTAGTATGGTGGTATCATGATCACTTACACATGATGTTGAGTCATCTAATCTCACAATAATGAATTTATTAGGATAGTGGGCATGATGCACCACACCCCAAGATGAGTGTTGGTATAATGATACAGTCACAATGTTTAGTTCTGACATGACAGAACACTCACAATCTCTAGTGAAGGGCATGATGTATCCCAATCATTATAATATGTAGGGAATATACCCTTTTCTGGAGATTATTAAGTCATTTAAACTGGTTATGGATGACTGAGTTATACCCTGATCCATCTGGCACCTCGTACTCTAGGTATATGACCACTTATGTCCGAACTTACTTGTTTCATATAGGTGGATGAAATATATATGTTACTATTTATATAATTATTAATAATTATATATATATATATATATATATTTTTGTCAGACATCTACTTCCATCGCTAGTCCGAAGAAGGTAGAAATGTCAGGTTTCTTTTAGGAACTTGAACAAGATGTTATTTATTTATTTTGTTTTGATTATTATTCATATTACCTACACTTCATTAATTGTTTTTTATATACTTTTTTAACTATAGACACCATGGGTGGTAACCTAATGGGATTTATATCTTACACATTTCACAATCTTCCATTTAACTTGGGTACCCAAGTAGACGTTATGTTCATAGGACCATGGAATCTTCCATGTGTTGTTTTCTTCTACTTGGGATTGGGAGCATATGACCGAACTGGAGCTCGGGATTCCCTTGGAGATCAACCTTGGTTATTTTCTTCTCTCTTATTTATTTTATACTATACTATATCATTTTCATTAATATTTATATTGTTTTAGTTCTGTATCATCATCAAATCATGACAACATATATTTTATATTGGAATTGTCCATATTTTGTAAATGAAAACATTGATTTTTAAAGGCAGGTTATCCAAATGATCAAAATGTTTTTATATAAAAATTAAATATAAAATATATCAAACAAACTATATTTGGTTAATTGGTATAAAAGTTTACTAATATTACTTTTAATCAAATTAAAAATATAATTTATCATTATAATTTATATAAATGAAAAGGTAGTTTTCAATTAAAATTATACAATTTTCACTATTTGTAAAAAATTTGATCTCTTATAAAAAATAACCATAACTCACCCAAAGATAATTTTGATATTACAATTAAAAAAATTAAGTTTATTTTTTCTTGTAATCATTCAAAATGTAGTATAAATGACTTTAAAATTATGTGTTCAAAGAGAGAATAATCCATATTTTAGAAAAATATGGTTTTCAAAAAATATTTCTTCTTCGTTTAAATGATTCTTATTTATTTACTAATAAATAGACAGCTAAAAATGTATATATATTATATATTTTTAAAATTTCATTATTCATATTCATACTTTACTATTTAGAAGCAGGATTATAACTATTATATTTGATCCTAATATTAATATTATATTATTGTTCGATAGAACTAAGTATCGCATGTAATGCAAGAAATCAACGAAACACATTATTTCATGTGGCTCAAGATAAACTTAGTGTTGTTTCTATTGTAAGTTAAACACTGTGTTTCATCTAATTTAGGATAAAATCAGTGTTTATTCTAATGTAAGATATACCTAGTGTTGTGTTTAATGTAATCTATTGAATACAATATACTTATTTTAAAATCTCTAGGTGTTATATTTTTCCCACCTTAAATAAATAGAGTCCTCACAATTCAAAATTGATCTAGGTAATAAAGGCTTTGGAATTTTGAAATACCATTGTTAAAAACCCTTTATTATAAAATGGTTAATGAAATATACTCCTAATAATAGAGAAAAAGATGTGCAATTGTTATGTGCAATAACAAATAATGAGGATTCTATATTAGAGAACATTAGTGGAAAACAAAGATATAGACATGGTTGAATGTCATAAATATTTATTGAGATTGATTGAGGGCATTGATCATAAAACAATTGAGTCATAAATGGAAATTTTAGGGCATCGAAACCATAAATCTGTGATGATTTTAAAGTATATATGATTTATTAGATATAAAGGTAAAATGATAACATTTGTGTTTCAATATATTTTTCCTAAAGTTGAATAATTATTTTTACTATATTTTAATATAATGAAATATTACTACTTCATTAGTTTCTATTTCATAAAAATAATTTTATCCTTTAGTTATGCTTCGATAAATTTACAATTAATATATTATTCTAAGAAATAAATATCCAATAATAAGTTTTCAATACCTGAAAAACTAAAATTTACATTTAGGGGATTATAATACCCATAAAAGAGTGAAAATTATGTCCATCTTTCTCTAACTAATTTTCAAAACCTATATAGTTAGCATACATTATCCAATATAATACATTAGTATCTAAACCAAAAATGTCTCACCACCAGATCATCATTAATATTTATTTTTCAAACCCTTTTAGTAAAAAAATGTTAACAAGGATATCACATAGTCTAGGGGTAGGTGATAAAACCATATCATTTGTAGGTCATGGGTACAATAACAACTTAATTTTCAGATCAAATGGGTTGAAAACAAAAAAATGGGTTACAATTTTTCAAATTTATTTTAATATAATTAATTTAAAAATATCAAGAAAAAAATTCGATTCATTTATATAGAATTAAAAGTTAAATAAACTTTTTACTAAGGTTTTCATTATAATTTATTTTTATAAATTATAATAGTTTTATTCTACTATTGTTACAATTTCATTAACAATTATTTTAACAATAAAGGTTATCAATTACTTTAAACTTGTTTATATAAAATTTAAATGAATTCTTCAACAAATAAATTTTCCGTTAAAATTTATGCTTCCCAAAATTTCTCCAAAATTTCCTTGACCATAGTAGACTACAATCACATAAAACCCAAATATAGGTGTTTATGGATTTGAATAATTGTTAAATATTATACTTATTTACCAATGATGGTATCCATAACTCAACTGATAATTATCACAAATATGATTCTAAAACAATTTAAATTTTTTACATTATTCTTATGAGTAAAATACATTTGTTAAAATCACTTCTAAAATTTAATATTTTTTGAGTCACAATAGATAAATGTTTCATCCATTTTATTTCCACGTAGTTCCTTCCATTGTCTAGTGTTTATCCTTTAGAATATGGAATTGAATCACATAATGCCCAAGTTATGAACATTTGAGACAAAAATCAATAAATGTATCCATATGATGTGATTTTTTTCCTTCCATTACTCACATCATTTTTCCTCAAATATTCATGGTTTATTCCAATATCTTTCATACATATCAAATTTTCCCATTCCATTTATAAACTATATTTTCAATCCAATATAGAATTGTTTTATCGTAGGTTATTAATTATAAATATTTATTAAAATAAATGGTATAGTTTTTATATAAAATGATAATTATACTAAGAAAATCACCAAACGTGTCAAAATATGTTCACAATAAAGACCATTGTCATGCACCCAGTGATGTTTAGCCTAGACCAATGCACCCTTTTTGAGTTATTACCCCTAGGTTACTTCATTTCATAGACACATCCAAATTTAGTATCTAGATAGGGGTTTATATTAAATAAAGACCACATAGTATTTCTTACCAAAACATTGGGAGTTTCTTATATGCATATCATCAATGTGTATCATATAATTATGATCCCTTGTCTATGTTTTCCTAAATCTACTTCTAAATGTCTCAACTAAACATCCTGTGATACCAACTGTAGAAACCCTGACCCCAGTTGCATAGAGCCCATAATTGTTTTTTATATTGGAATGATATGCAAGGAAATAATACAGCAAAGGGCATAATAATTCATAGGTCCCAGTAAACTAGATACATACTTGAGTGTTTAATAATAATTTAATAAAAAATTACAAAATTAATTTTTTTCAAGAATAACCATATTCCTTATACAATATCATTAATTATTAAAAATTGTACTCTTCATTGAATCCTTAAGATAGGAAATAAAATAAGTGACATCTCAAAATATCATTATGTGTTATTTATAGTGGAATATAACATGAATAAATATTTATAACCAACATTTAAAGGTAAATAACTAAACACAGAGTCCATTTAAATAACATTACTATCACAATTAGATATGTAATAATTAATATGTATTCTTAATAACTGAACACAAAATCCATTTAAATAATTTGACAACATCAATAGATAAGGCATAATTAATATGTATAGGTAAATGACTAATCAAATATCCCATATAATGAATAATCTAATAATGAAATCCATATAGTGATAATATCATTTTGAAAATAACCTAGATAATAATGATAACTGAAATGAATAAAATTCTTAATTATTGGTTGTCATGTTTTTTGTAACATAATTCCTTTAATATTAATAACAATAAAGAGATGATATAGAAAATACAGACTAAAATCTCATTTAACAAAGGGTAGCCAAATTATTGGTCTCATGATACTGCCAATGCATCAAGGGTATTTCAATAAACAGTCGCTAAACTATATAGGTTATTTCCAAATAATTCCTTATATATTAAAAAATCTATTAAATTTAATAACAAGGTTTCTTATCATAATGAATCCACATTATGTAACAGATTTTTAATTATCAATTTTTCACCATATATCAAATAACAATCAGTGTAGTACACCATATGTATAAATGACACACACATTATGAAATAAAAATATCCATGATAAATATGTTGGATATTTTGGAGAAATTTAATGGTTAATGATCATGTGAAAGGGAAAATATCAAGGGAAATTTATTGACTATAAAAACTAAACCAAGGAAGTTAATGTTAATAATTTCTTTAGTCAAAATTATGATAAACAATCTAGAGAGTGAATAAGTATGGTATCAATAATAAATATCACCGATTGGAGTGTATATAAAAGAAGGGGTTTTGTAATTGATGAATAAAAATTCCAAAAATTATATTTAAAAATCTTAATAATGAAAATATCATTTATATTTAGAAAATCCATTTTAAAAAAATAAACCATTTTGAAATTCATTTTCATTAGAAATCATTTTTAAGAACATTTAATGCCCTAAATATAAGAAAAAATCTTTAAAAATGACAATACAAAAAACATATTCATTTAAATGAAAGCTATTAATTTCATATATATCATATAAGGTTAAAATACCATTACTTTTGCACTATCAAAAGGATAACTAAGATCATTTTTTGGAAAATGGAAAAAAGAATATTTTCAAAATAAAATTAGTATTTCCAAATGAGAAAAAATGTTTTCAATAAATAATTTTTAAATGTTCAATGAAAATAATTTTGAAAACAATTTTAGAAAATATGGGTTTTGATGAAAATGGGTTTCCAACCAATGATAGATGTTTAGTCGGATTGTATTAAAAACATTCCCCAATAATTATATGTTCCAGTGATTTGAAACAATAATATTGCATAAAAATAAAATTAATTTCCAGATTATGATGTAATTAATTGTGTATATTTGTATGATTATTAAATAGTATCCTTCAATTCAAATTTGAGAGTAAATAATTTCGATTAGAATGACATTATGGAATAAACTACTGCAAGGATCATAACATTAATGTGAGAATTAATCAGTGAATTGATTATGTTTATCAACTATAAATACAAATAAAAATTTGATATAAAAAATTAAATATTGAAAATTTATTATACAAATATTTATAGAAAATCAAATATGATGAAGAACTAATAAAACCCATTGAAATGAAATTGAGTTTTGAAATTCTTTAGCACATGGTAACTATTAAGTCAAATACACTTAGATGAATTGATTAAAATTGAAAAATTAAATTCTATTATTAATTAAGTGATAATTATATTATATATCAATGGGGGTTTATATACACCATACACAATAAACTAGGTTTATAACATTACAATATGCCTCAATGAAATAAAATTGATATTTATTCCTTTACATCATGATTCCTTTTGACTGAATGTTCTTTAACGTCTTATATAGTGACGTTAAACATGTTACTAAATAAATAAAGAACCATATTAATATTTATACTATCATTTAGGATCCTTTTATAATATATTTTAAACATTTCATACCCATTAATTATTTTCAATCTTTTAGGTGTTAATTTCCTTATTTTATCATGTGTTTTACACCATGAATGATCTTGTTATTATTTATAAAATATAATAATATAATCTGTAGAATAATAATCATAAAATAAATATCATATTTATGAATCTATTTTACAATTATAACAAATCATAAAATATTATTTTGAAAAATTATGTATGATACGATTATGGAGATGGTAGGTCGTACGTTTTCATGAGTAAGGTTTCCATTTACCAATGATCATTATGGAAAAATGGTATGTAATATTTTATACAAACATAATTATAATAATATAATATCTACCACATTATATATCTATATATCATTCATGTTGTGTGATGATGAAAATAGAGTCACATCATTTCATGAAGGCAATATTCCAAACGTACACAAACGACATTATCATCTTTTATAGAGTGAAAATCTATGAAAGAAAATGATATATATTTTCATTTAATAATGAAAAACAGTTCATTAATATAATAATTAAATAATTTATATTTATTTATTTTCATTATCTTTATCACCTTCTATGCGAAGCATTTGAAAAAGATGAATTTCAACACTTCGCGAGGTGGTAGTCCTTAATATGCATGATTGACGTTATCATATGTCCAATAGAATGGAATGAATATATATATATATATATTATTTTGACTAATGAGGTATATCTATTTTTTAATTATAATATATATACAATGGATCCTTCATAAAAACTAACCTTCAGAGGTGGAAATAAAAAAATGAACGATGTCAGTTCACAAGGTGATAGTCCACCCTACACACGGATGAAGAATTTATAACCCATTTGATCGAACTAGATATGGTTTAGGTCATTTTATTATTTTTTAATAATAACTATATATGAAGGATAATTAGGTTATTATATCATCATTCTCTAAATGAGCCTCAGCCAAGTTGGTGAGGTCTCTTTAAGTGCGTCCACGAGACCCAGGTTCAAAACCAAGAAGAGGCACAATTTCATATTACTGTAGAAATCATTGTAGTAGTACTATAGTAGGAATTGTTCGACACTATATTAACCGAGAATATTCACCTTGGGCCTCCGGTTTGGTCTTGGATCCCTTAAGGCCTTTGGGCCACCCTGGCCTTCGGGTCAGTAATGATTTTGGGCCACCTCATGGCATTCATTCCACCTCAAGTCCTTTAGGTCCACCCGAATTTCAATTCCACAGATATATTCAACAAGGAACCACTATAGAGGAGGAAAGAGAATGTAGCATCCACCAAAGTAGGGATAAATGTACTTTAGAAGAATGGGATGGTATGGTATTTTCCATCGATACCGCACCTATTCACCTCTGCACATGGACATGGTAGCCGAAAAATCATGCAAAGGTGGAGAGCTGATCATGATGCAAATGCTGTGGAGGAGCAATTTCAAGTATTCATAGTCTGTATGATTTCCTTAAGACCTACGAGTCATGTAATGTCTCCAATCATATGGGTAATGTAATTCATAAGGCTACGGGCCTTTTTAGGGTTCCCCTTCATCCCGTGAAAGGGGGGTTATCAGAAAATCAATAAAAAAAGAAGGCCTCAGGGCTATTCAGTCAGTCATATATTCATAGTTAAATAAAAAATGAATGATGTGTAGAAATAATTAAAATAATTATTCTCATTGAAGACCATTGCCACTTCTTCTTATATCCTCCTTAGGATGAAACTAAAGCCTTCATTGGTTAGATTTTATCCAAAAATATGTCTTATTGGATTAGGGTAGAGATTCTGGGAAGTTATTTTTTCATGTATTTTCAATACAAAATTTGGTTTATGGTGTTAAGTGTATAGGAGAGGGGGTGACCTCTAATAATTAGGGGAGAGGGTGCACATAGTATTTATAAAATAATTGAGTGGTACAGAATTTTTTATATATCACATGGATTGAATATGGAATATAATATAACCTTATATGTTAAATGGTATAACTATTTCCATAAATATATTTTTGAAACATTATATAGCTCATTTGTTCCTTTATATTTTAGTTTAACCCCTTGGTTAATCTATTTTTACCTTAGTCGCAGTAGTTAATTTTTACAGTATTCACCATTAATTTTGATAGAAAATTACACTGAACATATTAAAAATTATTAATTATTAATATAATAAATATCGATAACATTTTTTCAAATCAAATTCACATAATTGGAACATTTTAATTGAAAATTAACACCATCAACGCGGTGATAAAGTGAGTTTCGAAAGTGATAAAATCCAAAAGTTTACAACATTTTTTTATTGAAAATAAATATGAAAATTATTCCAAAGAAATAAATTGTATTAAATCATATAAAAACGAACTAATTTTAATTTTAAACCAATTAATAAAATAATTTAACATAAAAAATTATTTAAAAGAAAATGCTATTTTTATTTAAAATTAATTATTTTTCACTATTAATCTAAAAAGAAACATTTATAAAAATACCAAAATATCACCCTATGATTATTTAGATATTCAAATTTCAAAAAAATTGTTCATTTTATCATAACATATTTCTAAAAGTGGTAAAAATAAATTTTTTAATTATATGTTCAATGGGAGAATAATCTATCATTAAAAAAAACAATTTTCATAAAATATTTATTTTTATTTTAAATGATTTTTATTTTTTTAATAATAAGTAGATACCAAAGTAAATGTCTACACTATATAATATAATAAATTATTTAATAATATTGATCATATAAAATTTAATGTCTAGTTTATAACTATTATATTAAATATAAATATAAATTTTAGTTTTTTTTCGATGAAACTCAGTCTTGTGTGCAATAAAAGAATCCAAAGACTCTGGTTTTTGAATATATTACAACCTAAATTCACTTTTTCATAAAATGTAATAGAAAAACAGGGTTCCATATATTGTAATATAAACCTAGTGTTGCATGTAAAGATAGATAGGCTAAGCATTGTTTTTAATATAAGCTATTTAATACAATGATATAATTTTAAAATATTGGGGTGTTACATACCCCCATGCAGTGTGGGTCATCCATAATAATCATCACAACCTTGATTGACAAGATAAATATCAAAAGAGTCACTTGTCCAGAACAAGTATTATATTGGTATGGTATATAAGTGTTTAAAGATATGTATTTTATCGGATTTAGTAATAGAAATATTTTGACAATCCATGCTCCCTTTAGTGTATAGCTTTCAAAAAGTTGACCTATAAAGGTAATTTCTCCCTATATCCACAATTATTATAACCCTAAATGAATATATCCATATATACTATCTTCATATGTCTCATTATTATATTCCTCTATTATGTTTTCTTGGTGACCTACTAGGAATATTAATACACACACTTTCAAATTCTACATGCACACATGCATTATGTTTTCATAGATGACACATAATTTAGTGATGGATTTGTAGGATATGGTGTAAGTAATGTTGGTGTGTATTTGTGGATATTGGTGATCAATTTTTCTAGTGATCATTTCAGAATTGGATGTTCATGGATTTTATATTTCTTATTTTTTGAGTTTGAACTTGGTTATGACAGGGGACATAGAAAATATTTTTTCTCTTTATTATAAAAATTTTCAATGCTAAATTATTGGGTTATTATGGGAGTAACATACATTTTATGTTTATATTGGTTATATTATCATGTATTTGTTTTTATCTTTTCATATAATATATATTTTTTTGTTTATAGGATATTTAGGATATTGCACATACTAGGTGTGTTATGGATTAATGGTGGTAGTGGATTACACCTCGACTATTAGAGGTGGACGTGGGTTACCAATTCAGGCATAATACTATATGAGTAGGGTTCCTAGTGGTTCATGTCATGTTTGAAATGTATTAGACTGTTTTGAGTCTTAGGGAGAGAGTTTGGAGTTTGTTTTCTTATGAGGATTGGTTTGGGAATGCTACGGAAATGATGTTAAGAAGACTTCTGTTTCTTTAAAAGATTAAGGAACTGAGTTATTAGTGTGAGTAGATGATAAAAGTATTCATTGAAACTATTATCACCTATTAAATGTATAAAAATTCAAAGTTGTTGATTTTTAGGTGTATCATGAGATTATATACATTATAGAACAATGAAATTATGTTTCACCCTCATCATCCATTGTTCAGCTCTATCTGGTGGGTTTTTATAACCATATGTTCATCATATATAATTCATGAATCAATATCAAAGATAAAAAATACATCATTTGAGTAACAGATGTGAAAAAACAATACCTTTGACCTAAACTCCACATTATAATTTTTTTATCAACACTGTTTTTATATATAGAATGAATATGGAGTTGTTTCCCCCACCAATGGAGTACATAGTTGATCACACAAGTTTTAGGTAGGGAAGAACCCCAAAAATAGTAAATATAGTAGTCATTGTTTTTTAGGATGATACTACCTAACATTTTCACATGCTTCATGATTTCAATATTTAATGACCTATCAGTTTTTGAGGTGATATAGAACCTTATGAGGCATATAATTTGATAGAGCTATTTTTAAGAGATTCCATCAAGTCAAAAAACTTGTTGATAAGATAAAGGTTCTTGTTAGGATAATTTTTTCAGGGTGAAACTATGAATTGTTTCTCATCAATCATATAGACTGATGATTTGGATACATATTCAATGTTAAAGTTTTGTGGTCTATTCATGGAGGAATAAAATATATTTATTCCTAACATGATTTAAGACTAAGAGATGTTAAACATCCAACAAGTTTGTATATCAATATGTAAATATATTTTGAGGTTTAAGTACCACATGATTCATTTATAGGATATGATTTAGGATAGATATCCTAGAACTAAAATGTTAGTGTGTGGTTTTTTATGGGTGTTTTATGTTGGGAATAAACCCTTGTTAAATCCTACTTATGCTTGAGTTATAAAAAATACCTTGTTTTTAATGGTTTTTTATATCCCAAACCTTAAACATAAATTGATATATAATTGTTTACATTATTTTCCAATAAATATACAGAAAGGATCAAGAGGTCTAGTGTATTTTAATAATTATATATATAAATAAATCAACATAAAAATAAAATTGTAATATTTATTTAGAACACAAAATACTACTCGTATGATCAATAACCAAAATATATTTTTAATTAAGAAAATAAAATTTAAGGGAAAAGTGGGAAACCATTCAAGTTCACAATCATACAATCACCAAACAACATATGTAATATCTGAATCATTTAATTAGATTTTATGAATTTAATAAACATTACCTCAATGTAGACTCCATTATTGTGCAATATCATTTTCATATGAATTCTTCATTGATGTGGTATTCAATATTATTTGTCATCTTGTCCCAGATTTGGATGATATCTTATTGTGTATGCTTATTTCCATTTAATGAACATTCCAAAAATTCATGTAGTTTTTTGGATCTAGTAACCCTGATCCTTATTGATGTTTACCTGAATATTCTTCCAAACCATCCTATCAAAATCCTCCTATGTACAATTGACCACTAGTTCCTTCTCTATTAATTACTCATTGAAATTGATTATGGTTTATTAATCATTAAAATCCATTATTTCATTTCCCCTTGGGGATATCAAATTTCTCACTCGAATTTTCTACATTCTCTAGATTGATGATAGGTGATTCTACTACTTCTATTTCTAACTCTATAGTGGTGACTGCCTCCACATGCTTTTTGGAGACTTTATAATTGTTTATGGAGTTTTTTTCTATGATATATGAATCCTTTGGATGGATTTTACATTTACTTGAGGATCTAGTAATAGGAGGACTACGTAAACTAGAATAATATTTTATTCTTTATGACCTTTGGGTGTTCTTAATAAATCCATCAGAATATTTTCAAGTTTTCTTTCCCTTCCGTGAAAAGCATCTAAGAAAATCCTAATCAATGTCCACTTCTTTAGCTATTTCATGGTATTCAAAAGTAGAATACATATCCTCTAGAGAAACCTATAGCCTCACTGGGGGATTCTCTTCGTAGGAGACCTCTACTTAATTTCTTTCCTCAAAACTGTGACACACTTCTTCTCCCAGCCTTTAAAACCAAATACATGTTGAAACAACATAAAAAATGATATAGTTAAAATAATTACATGTTTACTCCCAAGACCAACTTCATAAATTTTACAATGTCCCATGGTTGATTTATATCCACTCTCTAATGCCTTTCATAACACCACATTTTAAATAAATAATTTCCCAATAAATTTGAGTGCTATAAAATTAAAGGATCACCTATCACATAAAATAAAATTATAAATATCCATTCCACCCATGTAAAATAAACCATATATAAATCATGATCATGATCAACTTCATGATATGTTAGTGAGATTTATAAGTCTAATTCAAGGAATAAATTAGTGCTAAATCATATAGTTTCCCAAATGAAGAAGGAAATAAATTATTTAGACTTTGATAATATAAAAGGTTAATATATATCGATAGCAGAGAAAAATTTATAAAATTTAGGAGAACTTTCTTGGAGAATAAAGGAGCGGCACAATCAAATTTGGTTGTACTTTGTTAAATAAGTAAAGGATTATTTTCAATAAGTAAATAATATATTATTTTCTATAAAAATAGAGTGGAACCAAGAGGATTATACATTAGATAATTTGGGTTTTTAGAATATATTAATGTTTTAAATGATATTTTATTATGGTGAATCTCAACATCAAACAAGAACCAATAATGTTCGCTCAAACATAGTTCTATTAAAAGTTTTAATTCTTATGGGAAGTAAAATTTGATTAACCCCAGAAATGAAAACAATGTATATATTTTATAGATATATAAACAAAAATATATGTGTTATTAGAAATAAAATTACATTAATTAGGGAAATTGAAAGATAAATTGTAACGAAAAAGTCACAAAGGAGGTGCGAATGATGACTTACAACCAAGATAACACTTGAGATTGAGGCCATTTAAAGAAATAAACATGTTAGGGATTAGTATATCCGATTAATTAAAAATAAAAATTCAATAAAACATTAATTGGTTGGTAAATCAAGTTTATACACTATATAAGGAATCATGGTTCCATAAATATAACATGTCTCCGAGATAGTAATTTGAGGTTGAAACCCTTATAAATTTTCAAATTATTGATTTTAAAATAAATGTGGGAAGGAAATTGAAAATAAAATTGAAATATCATGAAATATATGATAATAATGATACAAAATAAAAAATGGGTACTAGATATACCACTCCAATAAAATCATGGTGTGTAATAAGAAATATTCCTTAATGGGAGCGAATTGAGGCAAAAAATCCTTACGACATAAGAAATGTTCTAATAAAACTGCTTGAAATATATATATATATATATAAATATATATATCTTGAACATAAATTTATAAAACCATCAATAATGATAATAATTGATATTATCAATCAAATTTCCTTCAATCACACTATTTAAAATAAATTTGGTGCTGAAAATAAAATGTGTCTAAAAGAATGACATTTTTAGGAGAAACCCTTATAGTTATAATAATATTTGAATCAAAATTTATTGAAATCATGAAAATGATATGTTATGATAAATCAATTTAATTAAATAATTTATTATTCCAAAATAAATTCCTTTTTAGTATATAAATTTAGTAATAATAAATTACTACATAACCTTAAAGCATGTTTTAATAGAGAGGAATTAAGAGAAAACCATTAACATATGTTCAAAGTCTATCTAAAATTGTACATCAATTCATGAATAATTAAAAATAAATTACTATATATATATATATATATCGATTAACCACATTAATATATATTTTATTTTCAATGTTCCATCTATTATATTTTGGTGTTTATTTTTAATATAATTTTTGTTACATTAATTACTTGGGGTTGTTCTATCAATTTTTCTCTAACTCCTTATGTATGTTGAAAATTGTTGAAAGAGTTGTAAAATATTTTCATAATATTAGGAATATTAATACTATTACTTAAAAAAATTCAATATTAAATTTATTGTTAATTACAACCATAATGGATGGTTATAACAAATGAATCTCACTACTCATGGAGGTGATTGTTTTCTTGTTTGCCAGATTTATATTTTTATATATCAATGAATGAAAAGGAAATAAATTATATGATAATTTTAAATTTCAAAGAATATTAACATCGTAGGTATAATATTTATTCATACATAACAAAATATTTATCAATCTGGTATGATAGTGATGAATAATAGAACACATCATTTGTAGAGGTGGTAGTTCATGAAACACACTAACAATGATTTTGTTTTTCTTAGCGGATGGAGATTAATAAATTATTATTATTATATTAATATAATAGAATATAATTATCATAATTATAAATATATCCTTATATTTTAATTTATATAATATATTTCGAAGATAAATTTCAAAGAAAAAATCATAAGAATGATATAATACTGATATTGGAGAATTGATCTTTTGTTGGAAAACTCCTTGAAAGTGAAGGGATTAGGAAGGTTTATTGTGAAATAAAAAATAAAAATGGATATATGAATTATATGATAGTACATATGTGTATAGTTTCATGTAAATTTATAATGATAGGTGTAACCATGGAGGGGTTGATGTGATCCCTTTTAATAAGTAAATAAATGGGGTAATTTTGGGAATACAGTTTAATCATTTATAAAAATATTAAACAATTTCATGATCAATGGCCCCAAATATTAAGAATAAAAGATTTATTGGTTTATATTGGTTGATAAAGTCACCAAAAATCATCCCACACATATTTTTAACATTTTATTGTTTTTTATTATTTTGTGTTTTTAATTTAAATCTTTTACTATTAAACTTGGTAACTTTTTTTAGCTAAGTGATTTTAGGTTTTATTAATAATATAAAACTAACATATTTAAAAAATTATTTTTATGGTACTAAATTTAAAATCAATTTGTTCCTATTAATTATTTTAATACTATAAAGGAATTATATATTTAAACTAGTAATGTGTCAGAAAACATATTTATTTGAAAAATGATATTTTGACAATTATTTATTCTTAATCATATTTAGTACTGATATCCAATTGAAAAAGTGTTAATATATTTATTTTTTTTATAAATTATAAAAAATAAATATTTAATGGATTCTATTTTAAATCATTATATTGAAATTCCATGAAATCAACAAAACAATAATTTTAACATAATTATTTCACCATTATCGTGGTAATTATCATTAATCATACTAATATAAATCGTATACCTAAAAATTAAATTGGATATATTAAATAATATTAAAATTATTATCTCAAATTTAATAATTATTTTATAAATTTAACTTTCACTTTTTTGTGAAATTAATCATAATGTTATCCCATGTAAATAAATAAGGCTTCATGGGTGGGATATCTCATTGCGGTGTTATGGCCTTCGTCTATAGAATGTGTGTGTGGTGTCTCTGAGTTTGAATGTAATTATACCCAAAAGAACCTAATATATATTTTTTATATCAAAATGATTTAGAAAACAATCATGTCCTATAATAGTGAGTGTATTACCAAAATTGAAATTTTCACTATTCACTTAAAAAATTTATTTTTCAATAAAATTTTCAAAAATTCAAACGATTAAATTTCGATACTAAAATTTTAATAATTAATTTCAATTATTTAATTTTATATTATAAAATTCATAGTATTTTTTTACAATATAACATTGTATGGTGTGAAAAAACCCCATTAGATCAATACACTCTCACATTGAATGAACCCTTCCAATATATTCTCGAACCACATATGCATCATACCAAGTCACACCTACTATCATATCATTATGGTGGGTATTAACAAACCCCATTATATCAATAAAATCTCACTCAGCATTACCTATTCTAATATATTCTCACACATTTAATGGCCATACCCTATCTCATTATCAAAATAACTACCCACTTACTCAGGGTACAGACTCACAAGTGGACTAATTACCTATCACTATTGTGGTCCTTTCTAATACCATCTCACTTGAGTTGAGGATATACATCATATGAATCATTTTAACATAGTAAACTTTATCTATCATTGATCTCAAAATTAAACTACGGTAATCATGTATATATTATAAAAAATAATATAAAAACATCACAGAATGTGGCCCAAATCATATTCTAACAATCTCATAAATAGGGATCTAATCAATTTTTACCTATCCCCTCACATATAAAACATATTTTATCCCCCTTTACAAATATATAATACTTATTTACCTTACACTAATATCAACCCACCATTTTGATTCAGAATTTCACATCACTAATAGTTATACATAACATTATATATCATGCATCGAAATACACACATAATAACCAGGACTTAGAAGAAAATCAAGAAGAGAAGCTTTGGAAAATTTGACATCTCTCTCATGAAGAGAAATGGTCCAAAAAACCATGCTAGTATCTTTCAAAATTCCAATAAAAATTACGTTATAATTCTCATTTTAAACCATTTTAAAAATGATCCATGTGCATCCACACTCAACGTAAGACTTTAGACTAAATCTCATGAATCACATTAGTAGGAAACCATAATTTCGTGTTGAAATTACATTCAAAACCCTTTATTTAAATCATGATATTTAATTTAAAATTCCATCTCAATAAATTCTTATTTTAATATTCACATTTCCGAAAAGAAAACTATTTCTATATAAAATCTAGGACACACTAACAACAATACATTAATAAGGCCACTCAACCTCATTTGATCAAAACACCACCATAAAATCATTTATATTTTTATGCATCATATGTTGACTATTAAGAAAATTTAATCTTGTCTTATTTTATGGGTGATATTACACAAGCCATTTCTCATGTATAAATATATAAAAATGATATTAAAAAACCCATAAAATTAAAAAATGGAAAAATTTGTCAAATAATTTCATAGAAACCAACCTCAATTGATGATCCATAATCTATACCAAGATCATACTAACCACTTATATCTTCATGATAACCTATCTCATTAATAAACACCAAAGAACCAATAAACTAAATATTTAATATTAAATTCTCAAATAATTATAATTGAATACAAAGTATTTGGGTGAAATCACATTGCTGAATCAATGAATAATTGGGTAAGATCCACTCTAAGAATGAAATCATACCAAGGAAACATAAATCCCAAAATTAATCAATGAAATCAACAACAAATTTCATCCAAAAACACTAAAACCACTAAAAATATCATGAGGAAACCTAAGTTGAATAATGAAAAATTTCTTGAATACCTTCTCCTATGATGTCTTATCATGATGGACAATAAATATCCACATTGTGAGATGATTTAATATTTAATTGGAGAAATTTTCTCACCAATACTTTATCCAATAAATTTAAAATTAGTGTCAAACAAGGTGAGAGAACAAGAAAATGGGGAGGGGAGATATCACCCCAATTTTACATGATGGAAAACACATGATACACTATGATTAAAGGGGAGAAAATAATGGAATATGAGAGCCAAAGAGTTCCCCTCCTTCCACTCAATTTACCAAATGGGCCTTCGAAAAAATTTGGTCGGTCCAATTTTTAGTGTCGTTATATGTTCTAGCATGGTATCCCCCTACCCCATGTAGCCTTATTCTGTAAAAGTTCATAGTTAGCCACTATTTATAACATAGAATAAGGATTCCTAGTGTATCCCACTTTTTGGGGGTAGCTTCAGTCCCTCCCTTTCATGAACCCTCCACAAAAAAACTGTAATAGTCTAGCATTGGGATTTCTCCACTTGCACCTCCATTGAAAAATTATTCATTACTACACCATGTATTTTCTAAAAATGGCCCTTATTTCCATAGTTCCATACACGATGCTATAGTTACATACATACAACTACTAATTCAATTTTTGGTATACTTGACACTTCTGTGATGATCATCCAAGCACCAAGACTAAAAACATATCCCCATTCCATATCCAAAAGCATCTCCTTAAGATGTACTAGTGAATGCATTCCTAATCAAAATCCCAATTCCAAAAAAATACCCTGTTAAAGGACTAGATTTTTTATTTTTCAATGATTCTGACAAACTTTAATGATATGGGTTGTTATAAAATCCCCACAACATTTTTTCTCATCAAAAAAAAATTCATGATATCCTTAAAACTATAAATATATACAAATAATTATCATAGAGTCATTATTTAAAAATTCAATTTCAACATCATTCCCCCAACATTATTTGACTACACAATAGAAATTACCACACTTTTATAAATCAATTTTACACAAAAAATCCTAGTCCAATCCTTTAACAACATCAATAAAATTTAAAAATATTCATCATATGCGGATTCCACCTCACTAAATCCAATTTTCATACAACAAAACAAAAATATACTCCTCTAGTTCATCTCTTGAAAAAAACTTGTCCTTACCTACTATTTTATCACCACTCCCCAGCCATATAAGGTCATGATGAATTAAAAAATATATTAATCACTGAACTATCCAAAACCTCAATCTAAAGTCAATACCCAAATCTCTGTATAATTGCATGTTAGTTCTTTAAAGACCCATTCAACCATCACACTTTAGTGATGAGATCATGGTATGAATCCCTACTAGATCATATTGTATCTATAACAAGTAAAATTTGAAAACAATATCTTCATTTAACACCTCATCTTAATTCACAAATTAGGTTTATCCACCCATTAGAATATAACTTACATAACAAAATTCCACTAACATGATCCACTACACTAATGACCAACCTGAAATAAGGGTTATACATCCATGATATATTGAAAAACATGAAATAATCACCTGACTCATGATCCGGTTCCAATTAAAAGAATAAATAAAACACTAAACAATATGATAGTGGCTAACTTCACAAGTTGTTTAAAAAACATTGATTTTTTAATAACAAAATCATCCAAACGGTTATGTTTCTCTACTATATAATAATATATTCCAATTTCATATTCCATATAATGTTTCTCTTATCAATAGAATTTTTAGACCATAAATGCACACTAGGTGGAGTAAATTGCGAAATAAACAAATCACACATCAAGTGGTGTAACCCCTAATCCCACAAACACACTTCCATCTACCCAAGCCCAATATACATAGCCATCCAGGACCCCAACACAGGTTTCAATCCTAAAACATCAATTTAATACAAAACAAACACTCAATACAAACACACATGGTCATCAAATTCAACCACCAAAAAAAAGAATCCTAGTCTACACATTCAATAGTTTCTTTTCCATATCCACAAACCAAACAAAACACACATTACAACTTCATTTTATGATTTGTAAGATATGATTTAATAACTAGAAATAAACCAATTAAAGAATCTATGATACCACCGATAAAACCGTGGACACCCAAGAAAACTATTTTATATAGATAAAAGTGTCCTTTATTCAAAACAAAGCTCAAAATATTCACGAACACCAAAATTCATCTCGTTTTTTCAAAAAACCCTTTTTATCAAAATTATTTTCCATAAATTCAAAATTTCAGAATCCTAGACCTTCGAAGACACTTTTCTAGAAATATATCCAAATTTAAAAATAAATTTTCAAAGATGATTCCAAAAAAACATTCTTCATATATTCTCACAATATTTGATAATATTTGTCATTGAAAAAAAATTGGATATATATTCCTTTTAATGTGATGGAAAACTATAAAATTATTTCAAACAGATTTCATTCCACCCCATTAGTATTTCAATTTATAACGAGGTTTTATTCTTAAAATAGTGTTTTTCTTAGAATTGACCATTCTGAAAAACAATTCATTATAATGGACAAAAAAGAATAATCACATTTCCTAAAAAAGACCCATGAATTCAAATTCATATAATTTACACTAATAATGTAACTAAAAAACATAAATTATATTTTATTTTTTTTAATTGATACTAGTTTTTGATAAAAAAAACATGTAAAATAATACCACCAATAAACACATCAATTTAACTATAATCGTTCATTATCATGATCCATGAATGAATCACTGGAACCTCTATCGATCCCTATTAATCATCTCAAGCCTAATCTGTCACTCATTGGAAATATTGGTCTAAACCAACAAATAACCCATCCTAGAGTGCATATTCATAACATTGGGCATCCCTTAGTATCACGACATCCAATAGATGTCATACTATTCTAGAATGTGATTATTCTACATGTATAATCCTGAAAACCAAACTCCACAACTAACCACACTAAAAATTCTCTCATACTATTTTGTAACACCCCATTCTAAATCATGTCAGTGAAACTTGGTCAGGGTTTTTATGATTCTTTAGGGGTTCCAATCCATATTCCAAAGGAAGTAGGCTAGTGTTTTGGGATTAACACCATCATCATATGACTAATCTTGATAAGTAATTACAAATCATCATACCCAAATATATAAGAAATTATATATAACCCATTCATAATATCGACTTTCTAAAACAAAAATAAAAAATGAAAGGATACAAGAAGGAATACACTTTCTAAAATATAATGTATAAATATATCTATATGAGGTATAACAAATAAAAAAGTTCAAACAACATATAAAAAATGAGCTAGACATTATATATATAAAATAATCATTGGATATTATACATGATTAAAAAAACTATAATTAAACTATCATCCAACACAACTCACATAATGATACCACTAAATCCTCAACCTCTATACCATGAAAACGAAATGAAATTCCTAGAACTATTTAGTACATATTCATTAAGAGAAAACTGTATGGTCAGCCCATGCACATTGAAACCCATATTGTACACAAGGTTAATGGGTAAGGACAATAATTCTATAGGATTCCCCAATTCCTCAAACATGATACGATTTTATTTCATGCATTTAGTCTGAATGAAATATAAATGTAAGTGGTATAATCATTCCAATGAAACACAAACACTTAGTAAAATTATATGTAATGAACATACATGCATATATTCTAGGTTAAATGGAATTAATCAAGAATCCTTGACAACTAATCATTCCCATTGTATATCCATGTTATATGGAAGAGTGTCACCATATTCCACATAAACAAAATAATAACCATACTTATAGGGAAGGGTGTCGAACGAGGTCAGAACCCCTACCAGAAGGTGTATGGATGTGAATCATAAATGACATGGATATAACTCTCTTACTCAGGGTATGAAAAATATAAAACCATAGTTATGTTTTCTATTTCCCTCCCACTACTGTTTTTCTAGGTTTGTAATTAATGAAAAAAAGTATACCAATACCCTTTTTGTTACGTAATTCTTTACCAATACCTTATCAATTAGGGAATGAACATATTGGCTCTCAATATTCCAACAAACACACTGAAACATAGGGTAGTTTATCACAAGAATTGTAGGAACAATTCATTCTCATATAGAAAGGTATGTAGTATTAACCTCTGACAAAGGGAAAGGTTATACACCAACTAATTCCTATATACTCGAGATAAGGTCTCTTTGATTAGTCTAAAAATTTAACAATAAGTAGAAAAATTACATTCAGAATAGGTATAACAAAATATCAAGGCATGAAGCCAACATCACATTATCACCCACTCATCACCATTATTCTATTCCATTGAGACTAAGGCCCTAACCAATCATTTATGCCTTATGAACAATCATATCCCTTTAAGAGTTATTTCCAATATATTTGGATAAAATAACTAATTTAATACCAAAATAAATGTCATCAAACAAAATATATAAAATTCATCATCTTTCCTTAGAATACACACTATGATATATTGATTGTGAAACATCGAATGAAAAATGAGTAATTTTAAAGAATGAAATTACCCTCATTAGTTCAAATGGAACAAAATAATAAATTACACCATTCTCAATTCCTTTTAAAATACTAACTCAAAATCTTATTTAAACCCCATTGGAAAAATTCATCCTATGTGATTTCTATTTCATTATATCATTGGAAATGATTCCATAAAACACTCGTTAGAAAACCCTAAATCCATTTTGAAATTCCATTTAAAAACTCATTTATAAAATCTTCTAATTTTCTTTAAATTATATTTTTTTGAAATAATAATCAGTGTTATATTTTTATTCAAGGGGGGAATAAACGAGACCATGAACCTGAGAACAAAAATCACCCGGCCTAGGGGGGTATAAAATACATGAGACCAGGGGCATCCCCATGGATTATGTTAACACCCTTAGGCTTTAATGATGTGATAGTGGTAAGGCAAAAGACACCAGAGTCAGGGGTGGCAAGGGAAGCCAAGTGATCCGCGACTTTATTCCCCTCTCTCCACATTTGTGTGACTTTAAGGATGCTCCTTAGAAACTCTTTGCATCTCCTAGTGGTGTACATCACAGACCAAGGGATGGAGCCTCTGTCCCACATGGATTCATGAATGATCCTTGAATCAGTTTCCACGTGGGAGATGGTAATATTTTTTTGATTACACAGACCGAGCCCTGTGAGAAGTCCCTTGGCCTCTCCCTGAAGAGCATTTCAATTATCAAAATGGGTCGTGAATGCTAAGATCACACTCCCTCCCAAGTTACGCACCACACCGCCTCCTCTCATAATAATAATGATTCAAGATCCATCTGTGTTTAACTTATTCCCACTTGTAGGAGGCCTCCATCTTACCCACTTCCCTCGCATGCAATCCATGGTAGGAGCCATATCCAAGAAAGCATGCAGCATTCGCAGGGAGGGGGATTCCTACCAATCTTTGAGAAGAGTAACCATATCGATGAGAAGACACGTGCTTCGGGAAATTATGGACCTCCTAGATGATTTGATACCATCAAATCGAGCCTTGTTACGTTCCTTCCAAATACACCAGCACCCAGCACATAAGACCACCGAACGTGCCATATTCTTTGGCCCTTTATCTGGTGTACCATGAAACCATCTCTTGAAGAACGACGAATCTTGAAGATCGATAGATGAGATTACTGTGAACCCTCCAAAGAACTTACACACAGCCTTAGCCCACACTTCATCAAAGAAAATTCAATTTGTGGTCTCATATTTTTTGGAGCTACAACACTAGAACCAGGATGTGAGACCGACTCCCAATTTCTTGATGTTCTCGTCCAAAGGAATGGCCGAGTTCCTTACTCTCTAGGCAAGGAAATTGTATTTGTTTGGAATTTTCTTGCACCACGTTAAATCATACCTGGTATCCTTGTGCCCTTGAGGGATAGAGATCCTATAAAAATACTATGTGGTGAACTTCCCAGAGTGTGACGGGGTAAACACGCACTTGTCCAGTTCCGGGATGATGAGGATTGAGTCGAAAATGTCTTTCTAGCTCTTATCTAGAACTGAAGAAATGAAGTCTGGATGGTCGCTCACATCCTTGAATGTTATCATAGGAGTCGAGTATCCTGGGAAACCCAAAACAGGGCCCACCCAATTGATTTTCTAGAAAATAATATTTCCATCTCCTACAAGCCAACGAGAGTGTAGATGGAGGCTCGAGACCAGGGGACATATCCTCTTCCAAAATGGGGATCCCTGGACACATTCAGTATCAAAAAAGCTATTGTAATTTTTCTGCATGATCTTCCCCTAGAGAGACGAATTCTCAACAATCTCCCACGCCATCATGGCACACATGCATTGCACAGTGTCCTCGATGCTCCTAACGTTAATTCCCCCTTCATAGATAGGCCGGGAAATTATATCTCAAGAGATCCAATGATTTTTCCCTTATGCAAGCGTGTCCTAGAGAAATCCAAATAGAATCCTATCAATGGATTTGATGACTCCCTTTGGAACTAAGGATGAAGCCATTACATGCACCGGGATAGTAGTAAAAACACTGTTGATGAGAGTGGTGCACCCCCCGAAAGAAATAAAATGAGTTTTCCAGTTGAGAACCCGACCATTGATCCTGCTCAGCACCTGATCATAGTCCAGAATGTGTAGTCTACCAGAAGTTATTGGAGAGCCTAGGTACTCCATTGGTAAAGAGCGCATCTGCATTACCAGTTTACTGCACAGAGCAGTAGTCCATCTCGTAGCACATTTGTTGGAGATGTACATGTAACTTTTGGAATGGTTGAACTGCTGCCCACTCTAGTAGCAGTACTCCTTCAAGATCCTGTTAATGGACTGCGTAGACTTCCTCCCAGTATTTGAGAAGATAATCATGTCGTCTGGAAAAACCAGATGATAGATGTAAGGCATGTTCCTTTTCCTTTGAAAAGGAAGAATGTTTTCATTGGAGATTCCTCTGTTGAGAAGCCTGCTGAGAGTGTCCTCGATAAGAATGAAGATACTCATGGAAATCGGATCACCTTGTCGAAGGCCGAGGGTGGCCATGAAGAATCCATGGATCTTCCCCATGAATGAGACAGCCATCCATGGAGAGCTAAAGAATCTAAAGAGAATGTCCGAGACCCTAGGTGAGATTCCCCTACAAGACATTACCCTGTTAATAAAACCTGATTCCACTCTGTCATATGCTTTTCTCATGTCCAGCTTCATAACCTTGTTTGAACCATGTGACTTGTTTTTCAAGTCCCTGTACATCTCCTTCACTAGAGCAATCTCCCCTGTATTGATCGAACCCTCACAAAACTGTGTTTCTAAATGGAAATCCATCAGGGATGATATACGGACATCCTCGTGTTAATAATACTCACAGGAATATTATAAGGGAAGTTGAATATGCTCATTGGGAGATAATGGATGAGGTAAGAGGGATACTTCACTTTCGGTATAAGGACCAAGGTTTTGGCGCTAGCCACCCATGGGAGAACTCCTCCACAATGGAAATCCTCAATAGCAGAGATGATATCCTCCTTGAAAACTTCCCACGAAGGTCTATAAAAAGATACAGGGAAACAGTCTGGTCCTGGAGCACATTCCGGGTCAAGACTCATCATGGCAGCATGGATCTCAGGCTCATCTGGGATCCCTTCCAAACTGGCATTTTCCTCAAGAGAAACATTGTTGGGAAATACATCCCACATGTAGGCACATCTGCTCAGGTACCCATCTGCCATCCTCGTATTGCGTCCAGCAAGAAGATCTTCATAGTAGGACGAAGCCATGCCACCCACAAGATCAATGTCATCTGTATAGGATCCATCCTCAATCCTGATATTAGGATTGATCGGGCATCACTTCTACCTCATTGGGTGACTTCAGGACACCAAAACTATGAGCAATAGGGTGTGGTCCACTCCCAAGATGTATAAAAACTATTCAAAAACCCAAAAAATTAAACACCCCATATAAAAACCAATTCCCCAAAAAATTTACAAAAAACCCTAATAAAACATATTGGGGGACATAAAATTAGAAAAATATCAAACAATAACTTGAATACCACCTCTAAGAATATTCTATTCATGATGTAAACAAAATCAAGATGAATTAAGAAAATTTGATCATGTTTTGGTTAAATTATATATCCAAAACCATTACCAATGATTTGAAAACAAGAAATAGACAACGGGATAGAATAAGAAGAAAATGAAGGAACTTACTACAATTCTTCATGATGAACCACTCCCAAAAAAATCCAGATCAAAGGGGATACTAGGAGTTGAATGTGAGATACAAATACAACTCTATTGATTTGTATCAGTTTTCTAGAATATTGATATCCAAATGTAAGATCTAAATATAAATACATGTGAAAAGACAAAATGGACACTCTATGAAAATAGTAGGTCCCCCTTTATCGTGAAAATAGAGAATTCCCATTACCAAAAGTACCCTTATCTCTCATCCCCTATGGTTTTAGTGTAAAATGGAACCCTCTACCATCAATAGAGATATGAAGTAGTTTTATATGGTGTATTTTACATTGGGGGAAGAGAAAATAAAAAATTCCTCTCAAACACCATGCATAGATTATCCTATAGTCATCATAATGGGGATTTAGTTTTAGGTACATTAATGGGAATACCTTTCACTATTACAACATATAATAATTATCCATGACCGATAATGTCATAGTTACCTTCTCTACCCCGTGTTTGTCTACCTGCATCTCAAAGTGCTGTTGTGGGGCCAGCCAACCTTTCTTTAATTATCACATGGGCACTTGAACCATCATATTCTCCCCATTCCATTTTTAAGAAGAATATCCTTAATAATCCCAAATGCTTGTATTCTTGATTTTAATCCTATTTTTCTAACTATCTCCCTCTATAAGTTGAAATTTTCAAATTCCATTTGAATATCGTAATCTATATAAAATAAAACAGAAACTTTTGAATAATAAATCATAAATAAATTATAAATAAAAATTATAACCTAAATGGTAAAACATAATACCTAAATAAGAAACAATAATATGTTAAAATAGAATAAAATTACAATTAAATATATAAATGTGAGTCTGTTTTCTCTATTTTGAGTATGTGATGAACATTTTGAAGAAAAATTTCACTTTTACACTAAAAAACACACTTTCCATCAAATAAACAAGACTTTATATCAAAATGATGTTTGGAAAACTCATACATGAAAAAAATTAATCGTCAATCAATCTAATAAAGAATCATTAAAATCAATGATTTTCTTCATAATTCTTTGTATGTGATTTTGGTTTTGAACTAAAATTTATCTTTTAAATTAAAACCATGAACATTCAATAGTATTTACCTCACTATGTGTCATATTGAATTTGGTTAATAAAAATATTTTACAAATTATTCATAGATCATTGTCCTGAATTTTCATAACAATTTAAGTTTGTTCTCTTAGTTTTGAGGATGTGAAATTTGTTTCTAAATAAATGTCACTTTTTAGCTGAAAATAAAAAATTGTTGTCAAATAGGTCATATCTTCGGTCAAAATGACGTGTGATTATCTACTAAAAATAATAAAATAATATCTTGATCATTTTTATAATTATTCATGAAAATATTTACTTTGTTTCTCAGATTCGTGTTTGTGACACACATTTTGATCAAAAATATATCTTTTAAATGAAAAAAAATATGTGATGTTAATTCATTCATTAAAAAATGAACCATCAATCATTATACTTATCTATCATGATAATCTAAATATGTTTTATTACTTTTGACTATGTGATCTCTATTTTGAACTAAAATTTCATTTTTCAATTGAAATCATGCACTCTTGAAAATAATGGCCACACCATGTGTTAGATTGACATGTGTTAAATTGTTACAAGTCAGCAAAGAATTATAGAACATTTTCCTAAAGTATAATGACAACCCATGAATTTGTATCTATTTTTTATTATAGGATTCCCATTTTAAACTAAAATATCCCTTTTATATTGAAAATAATGACATTAAATCATACCATTCACAACACTTATCAAAATTAAATGGGGATAATTCATAAATAAAAAAATGAATCATTGAATATTTTAACAATTTAAATTAAAAAATAAACTATTTTTCTAGGTTTTAAAAATGTGATGCATGTTGAAAACTAAAATATATATCTTTCTTAAATTTAAATCATCCACATTTAATCAGACTATCCAAAAATCCTTTCAGAATGATGAGAAATTAATTCTTATAGATCACAAAAAAATCATCAGTAAATATCTTAATGTATCATGATAATCAATGTAAAATTTCTCATTTTTGAGTATGTGATGCATCTTTTGATCTAAAATTTCACATTAAAAATGAAATTACCAAATATTTTTCATACAAGGAAATTAACCTATTTTATTGATGGATGAGTCATTACAACCTGAGAAATGTGAATAATATATCATTTTATTAATGTATTAGGACAAAGAAATCATGTTTAATTAGTATTGACAATACGATTCCTGTTTTAATCTAAAATATCTATTTTAAATTGAATTAGAAAACCTTCAATAAAATTTGACAGACAATAAATTGAAACGATGTGTGATTAATTTTTAAAAGTCACAAATGAATCACGAAAAAATATATTATTTTATTATGATAATTCAAGACGGATTTCTATGTGTTTAGTATGTGAAAATGTCTTGAAAAAAATATATGTCATTTTTAAAATGAAAATTCATAAACATACAATAAAGAACGCGTGCCCGAATTATATAACGGTATTTTTTATAACATAAATGAATAATTGGCCATTTCACTATATGTGAAAAACAATTCAGTCAAGTTTTCTATTTATTGAATATGTGAAACATGTTTTTGATCGAAAATGTTACTTTTAAATTGAAAACATATAATTTCAGTCATAACAGCCTCACGATGTGTTCGATTTATTTGTGGTTAATTGTAAAAATTTTAAAATTAACCAACAATAATTTTACAAAGTAATCATAATGATATGAGTTCATTTTCAATGTTTTTATAATGTGAGTCTCATTTTTGAACTAAAACATTACTTTTTAATTGATATCATGTACTTTCAGTCATACTAGCCACAACTCATGTCATATTTACATGTGGATAATTACTATATTTCAAAAATTAATCAAAAATATTTTTTTATAATATATGTTACCCATATAAGTTTTTTTGAAATATTTTGACTATGTGACACAAGTTTTAAACTAAAGTTCCACTTATAAACAGAAAACAAACATTTTATTGTTATACTGGCCACATTGAATGTTATATAGTTGTGTGTTTAATTTATATATTTCAAAATGGAATAAAAATTATTTATATAATATATCTTGACATTATAATTATTTTTGTAGAGACTTGACATTGTAATGTTTGTTTTGAAGTGAAATATCACTTTTAAATTTAAAATAAACATATTTAGATATATCGGTCACATCATTTTTCAAATTCATGATCATTTATTTCCAAACATCTATAAATGTCTCATAAATCCTTTTACTAAATTGTTGTTCTATTGGTTTTTACATTTTGAAACTCATTGAGATGTAAAATATAAATTTTAAATTGAAAAGGTGAAATTTTGAATGAATTTATCAAAAAATTGATATAAACCCCTTTCCATGAATGAATATAAGAACAAAAAAATTGATGAACAATATTAATGTGTATAACTACTGTATAATTATAAAAAAATTAATTAAATTAAAAAACATCTTATATAAATTATAATACCAAAAGAACATCAATAATTATGAATAATATTTTATCATACATATATATAAATTTATTGTAGAGTCTTTAAACCAAACATGTTGGAATGTGATTATAAGTTTCTAGTTGATAGTTCTTTTCAACTATAATCACCATATAAGTCAACATGAGTTAATTTTAATATGATCATATCCCTTTTATATTTTATTTATCAATAATGATGAAAATTAACATGAAAGGAAGATATATTAAAACACAAAAAATCAAGTTACATGATGTAGTGGTTACAATTGATAAAACTTTCCACCTTGTTTTTGATAATATGGTACCTACATGATTGGTATACACATCTCCAATGAACAAAATTATTTTTATTATATAAATAATATACTATCATTGTTCATATAAAATGATTTTTCTCATATATATAACTAATATCCCCAAAAATGGTAGTCAATGATAATGAATTTAACGAAATCATATGTGAATAAACCACATGTTCATGTTATATGTTATTTTTTACAAACATGACTAGAAAACCCCTCTTGATAATGGGTACAAATATTTTAAATCCATGTATATTTCCCTATCATTACAAAATAAATCTATTTTTTCAATATTACATGTATACATTTGATATTCCTATTAGTACAATAAAATATAAATTTTAATAAAGATTTAAAATGAAAGTATAATCACTCTAACAACTATATCATCAAGAATACTAGTTTATAGATAAAATATGAAATTCTTAATAAATTTAAAAATAAAGTAACTACAATAAATGCCATTTCCTTTTTCACAACACAATTAATGTTAACTAAAAATGAATTTTGGGCCTTATTAATGTTAATAAATTTATTTTATGATATATATATTATATTATTATTTGAAATTATTTTTTAATCATAAAATAAATTGTTTTATAATAACTAAAATATTTTAAATAAAATATATGGCATTATTTGAAATTTAAATTTAAATATTTTATATTTTAATATTAATAAAATGATTATAATTTTAATTTATTTAAAATAATGTTATATTAAGGTGATGTTTTTGGATATTTTGGGATTTTTTTTAAATGAATGATTTTAGGAAACTTTTAAAGAAAACTATTTTTAATGGGGTTACACACACTTATTTTAAAAAAAATTTGTCTTGAATGTGAATATTGAAAAACGGTTTTAATTTTTTAATTTATAAGGAAACAAATTTGAGATATTTTTCATGTTTAATTTTGGTCATTATGAATAATCTACATGGTAAAACATTATTACCTCAATAAAGGATAAAAGGGTTATAGTGCGGGTAGAGAATAGAGATAGAAGGCATAAAATATATTTAATACATGAATAAATGTAATTTTATACATGTATTTTAGTGAGAATATATCTTTTATTTGAAATATGCCTATTTGGTGCCATATGACATTGAGAAAGACATTTATTATGTTATAGAGTTTAATGTATTTATAAGATTGTCAATCCTCTCACTTATAAAACTATATATCATATCCCCAAATAATAAAACACATTTATAAAATTATCTCAACAAAATTCCTCCCCAATCACTTCCAAACGTCCCATCCCACTTCCAAGTGGTCTTGTTATTCTCAAAAGACCAATTCTAGAATTCATAAGGTGTATGCCAATGGGAGATTTCTGTAGAGGTGGTATAAGTCCTAAAAGACCTATTTAAATAATATTTCTTCTTTTATTTCCATAATTTTATTCTTACAAGTATAAAATAATGAAAATAGTATCTTATATATTTGAAAAATATTTATTATATTAATGGAAAATGATTTATCTTTTTTCCATTACATGTGAAATTAAAATATCACTCATAAAAATATGTGGATTTCCACACCCCTGATGTGATGTGATTAGTTTTTCATCTCCACCATTAATCCATGGTTATGATGATGAATTTGGGTTATTTATAATATATGTTTAACATTATTATTATTAAATAAAGGTAATATTTTATTTACCATCATTTCCTTCCATTATTGGAAAATAATAACGATTCACTTTTGTGAATGTGGTCTAACACCTCTATGAAGAAGAGTGATTAATTTTTCATTAACTGCTTTCATACATAGTTATAATAAAGGTATTCATGAAATATATAATTTTTAAAATATTATAAAAAATATTTCTATTCATCCTTATAGAAAAATGTAAACATGAATCATGTGTATGTGAGGACAACCACCACCATGAAATGATGTTTTTAAATTTTCAATGAAATATTATATATAAGGACATAAGAATATAAATAATTCATAAAAAATATAATTATCACATATTTAAAATTTTAGAGATGGTGTATCCATGAACCCTTCTGACCATGGCCATCACACTGATGTTATTTTGAGTTAATAAACTAAAAAACTACAAAATACACAATGTGAATGAAAATAGTATAGTTACTAATTTAAATATATTAATAAAATAAATTTATATCATAATAAAAAAATTATTAAAATTAATAAATTTCATAATTATTTACTATAAAAATATAATTTTATTATGTGGGTGGGTAAAATTTTGAACAAAAGTACTCTGGACATGATGAAAGGGACAATCTATTAAAATTAATTTTTTAATGTTTTCCTTAAAAAATAGTCTCTTATAAATTTAGGTTCTTTAATAAATTTCTATAATTTTATTCTATAAAATCTAATGATTCTTCAATTTTAATTTTTTTAACTATGATTAACATAATACAATGGTTTCCAATTTTAATCTCTCTAATGGTTTTAAAATTGATATATTACATATTTTTTACAAAGTATAAAATGATTTTTTTTAATGTATAAAACATTACTGCCATTTCTTTTTGTCATAGCCATTATTAATTAGCATCATTTTTATACAATTTTAAAAATTATTTTAAAAAAATAATATTTTGTTACCACTCTTTCAAGAATCATTAGTTCTAAAATTCTTTTCTATGTAAATAGAAATTAACTCTTGTATAGTTGAAAGTGTTGTTTCTTATGTACTTAATGACAATTAAAATAAATTTTATGGTAATTTTTATATCTATCTATTTTTACTTTCTATTTATCCTGGAAATTTTATATGAGTGATTGTGGATTCCAAGATACCTCTGATGAGAGGTGAGCCTGGAACATAACTTTAATATATTTGGTAATGTGATGTAATTTAACAAAGATAGGTTACTCCTAAGAGATATGGGAATTATTTTGTTATGTGATTATATTGTAATGGTTCGTGTATGGTTAAATATAAATATGATATTACAATATAAGTATATGTTGTGCAAAGAATTATAATTTTTAGAAATATATTTTTCTTAAAATGTAATCAAGTGAGATTCTATTTTTAAGGAATGTTTGTAGCCTTTTAAAATGGTGAAAGGATTGTTTTTCCAAGAAACTAATTCTTGAGTTTTCTTATTTTTTACAAAAAACACATTATTATAATTTTTTCACATTATTATTTATTATGATATGTTTTATAATATTTATTTACAAATCAGGTGGTTATCATTAAAATGTAAAAGGAAATTTGAGATCATTTTTTCGAAATGGAAAACATTATTATGTATTATTTTGTTTACAAATAGACTGGAGGATTTGTTTTATTTAATATCACTTAATATTATTTTCTCTAAAAATAAAATTTTTTAAATGTTTTCATAGAGATTAAGAATGATCAGAAATGATAGTAAATTTAAAGTTCCTATTATAGGATTAATCTTATATTTAAAAAGTGTGACTTTATAAAGAATATGTATTTTTGGGGGTGGAAATTGTTTTGAAGCGTAAAAACTTTAATATATAGTATTTGGAAATTCTCAAAATCTATAAACATAAAATGGTGTTTCGTATGTAAATAATGAAATTTCTATTATAAATTATGTAATTTATAGGGCAGATATGTCTTGGTTAATATAGTCTATATTAGATTAAGGGATTGGATAACATTATAGGTTAGTATGATATTAAAATTTACTAATAAAATATTTTAATTTATATTTATAATATATGGATTTATATTTTGATGATTTATATTTTTCTTAATCTAATCTATGTTTATTCAAAATGGTTCTCCATAGGTAAAATAAGGCTATTGAGGGAGAGAGTCCTTAGGAGGATAATATTCTTTTTAACTAGGAACCTTGAATGGATAGATTTAGAACTGAGTAGTTTATAACTATGTAGAATATTTTTACATAATATATTTATGGAGGTTCCTATAGTGCCCCACGCCATTAAACATCATATTACATGATTTTAAATAGAGTTATCTTATATGGACTACCCAATGACCGCAAAAACTTGTGTCTTTGGAAGACATGGTTTATTTTAGATTAACAAGAAATTAAAACAATAAATATTAATTTTAATATAATAAATTATAACCTAATCCCACTTATGCATAAAAAGATATATAAGATAACATGGTGAACATATAAGACAATATGGTGAGTTATATTGCCTAGTAAAGGGACAAATATGGTAATATGGCATAAATTCATAGTTATAAAGAATTAAATGAAATAATAATCGAAATATGTAATGGTTATTCATATATAGGAATAATATAAAGAACATTTATTCATAAGATCTAGTAAATATATGAATTTTAAAGAAACATATAAAAGGAAATGGACATTAGTTAAGGCTAACTACCAACACAACAACACATACTGGATTGGGTCCCCTCATGGATTAGGTTAACTCCATAATACCATAAATATCATCTCATTAGACACATATATTACCCAATTCATTGGAGTGATAATTGTAGTCTCACATAATAACATGAACATCCATATCTGTTTCACAAAATGAAATCAATCAGAAGGCTAAAATAGAAGAATTTATTATTAAAACATGGATTCATAATATTACCACATTTCATAATCAAATAATATTTACTAAATATTATATAGATAATAATGAATAAATTTTTTATTTTAAAATATGAGTACATAATAACAAGTATCCATATATTGTTTTCATTCGGGAAAACATCCCGGCAAAACATAGAGAATTTTCTATAGAAATAAACATTCAAATGATGTTTTGAGGAATCAGTTAAATTATTTTGGAGAATGAATAAGTAGAAAATTTTATACAAAAATGAGAGGTAAAATATAATTTTTGAAACTAAATAATTTATATATTTAATGTTATCTATAGTTAGAATAAATAATTTCAATTATTTAAAAAAACATTTAAGAGATACAAATGTTTCCCTTAATCATGTTTGATTTTAAAGTAATTTTCAAATTAGAATTAAGGCTTGTATTACCCCATTTATGGAAGGGGGAATTATATATGTATAAATTTTAGTGAAATATAGATAATTTTGAATAATTTTAAAAAAAAGGAGATATATAATGTGAGTTTTAGAGAGAAAAGTCATAACACCATGGGAATTGGGTTGTTTAGAGAGATCAAAAACAATATGTTCCAAAATCATTAACCACATCCTGCTCATGTCATAAATAATAAAATTAATTTAATTTAAAATTTAATGAAGAACATTTTTATATCTATATTTTATTTATTATAATAATAATATATTCATTTACAACCATTTCACTATGATATAAATACAAATTTCTTATTTTAGATAGAATTTGTCAAGTTATATAAAGGTAATATGTTGAATGGATAATTGTTGAATTTCAATCCAAATGGGACTAAAAATACAAAACTGAAAAATGGTATTATTGTACTTTCAGATATTTAAATGACCCAATATATCGTTCTCTATTCTAAAATGGGGATGATTTACATCAGAAAAAACCTAACTATATGTTGTTATCTCATTTTGGTAGTTTTACAGACCACCACAAAATTGATTAATTTATTTTAATTTATTATTTAAATATTAAATAACTTTAAATGAGTTATAATATATTTATTATAATCAAATTTAACCATAATATTGTTTATATTAACAACCTTGAAGGTGGCAATAGAAAAAAATGTTGTTCATGGAGGTTGTAATAACCCAATGTTTTATCAATTGAAACTCCCATCTTATAATTTTTTTCATATGATATAAACACATAGAGAACACAATATATTATTAATAAATTCTATTTTAATGAAACAAGAACTGTTTCTTGATGTTACGGAACCTATACCGATGAAATTTTATCTTGACCATTATAATAGTAACTTGGCCCTTATGAATTGTAAATCAACCAATTGAATAGTAACCTCACCAATGGAATTATAAATAAAAATTATAAAAATTATAAGTGACAATATAATATAATTATATCATAGTATTGGAAAATAAATATTTTAAAAAAATTATTTAAGTGTTAGTATTTTTATAAGTCATAAATATTTGGGTAAATTGTTTTTACTAATTTATTAATTTAAAAAAATCCATTCATAAAATTTATTCATAATTTTTTTTAAATCTTAGGATTATAAGATTGTAACACCCCAAGATTTTATGAGAAATATTATTTTTAATTTCCTTGATGTCTTGTGTTGTACGCTACAAAAAATATTAGCTTTCATTATATGCACCACCATATTAGCTTGTAGTATACGCAAACACTATTTGTGGCTAGTGTTGCACGCAAGAGCGACCTACCTCAATAGCGTGTGTTGTACGCCACACTCAGTATAATTAAACAATGATATATTGTTATAAAATTATTATGAACTATCCGTTATAAATATTATTAAACAAATTTTAATTTTATTACAATAACATTCATCTTACATATATTATGGATCATGGTATGAGAACAAAATAAATGTTTCAGGTAAAATAAATATTTCTAAAAAAATGCAGTTTTGCGGCCTTTTGATGGAGCACCCAAATTAGATATAGTTTTTGACATGTTTATAAGTTCAAATTGACAAATTAAATATATTAATTTCAACAAGGATATAAAAATTAACTTTGGATAATTTTTTAATATTTTTCTATTTACTTTCATATTTTGATGAATAGTAAAAATATTATAAATTTTAATTAAATTTTTTTTTCATCACGATAATTTATATTGTTAAATTATAATATTAAATTCTTTTAATGTGTAAATAGAATATATTTTTACCATTTAATATTATATATTTCATTATCATTAATTTTTCATAGAATTCATAGGTAAAAAAATTTCAATCTTTTGCAATGTTTTAACTTTTAGAACCCGTTTTTCAACAACAAGATTATTTTTAAATTAAATACTGCAACTTTTATTTTTTGAATTTAGAAAAATGGATTCCATATTTGGAATCATTTAGGTCTGAATTATATTAATAGGCTAATTTTTATTTTTAGACATTATGAATAGTAACTATGGTATATTTTATTTACTATAGTTAAAGGTAAATCAGGTAATTAAGGGTAAAAATAATTTTATAAAATTACCCTAGCACATGTATAAATATAATTGGATGATTATATATCATACTAAAATATAATTTGGTCTAAATGGTATCTTTTTTAACCCAGTTGGATGTTATTAAGACCATTAATTTATTGTATTTAAAGAAAGTGAAATATGTCTCACTCAAACTTTAATAATCAAAATATTTTTATTATAAGGTGATACAGAATATAAATTAGATTATAAATACTCATTTGAAAGATAAAGGTTTTATTTATTATGGTAATTTATTTTTAATTTTTAAGAAATATTTAATTACCTTAATTGCTTATGCATAAAGATACAGAAATTATTTATTTAGTGAAAAATCAATATTATAGTATTTATTCAAATAATAATACAAATAAAAGGCCCAAACACCTGTCCAAAACTTATTTTTCGTGTATATCTAAACCATAATCATCCAATAGTCGAATTGTGGTGCATTTGGTGTCTTGTAAAAGAGATAATGACACTTATGTTATTTTATTTTAAATACTCTCAATGTTGTCACCTTCAAATTTTAATAAACATATCATTTTTGAAGTGCTGCGTTTTAGAAGATAAATTAGAGTAAAAGTATTTTTATGAAATATATTATATTTATCATATCATATTATTTTATATTTTATTTTTATGTAATAAATAAGTAAATTAAATAATTATAAACAAATGTTTTAGTAGTTATTTTGTTAAGGGAAATATCAATTAAATGGTTTTAAAAATATTAAAATAAATATTATATGAATTAATTAATGTTCTCCACCAAATTTTATAGATGCATATGATATTTTAGGAATCAATTAAATATTTTGGATCGAATATATCCTCTTTTTTTATTTTATTTAAATTTAAATAAATTAATAGTTTCAAAATTGACACTATTGATATTTTATAAAAATAACATATTATCAAATTGCTTAAAAATAAAAAAAAAGTATTTAAAAATTAAAAATTGAATATTTTATGGTCGTAAATGTAATATTGTATCTCATTACGGAAAATTGAATACATATAAGTATGTATTTAAAACAATTTAAAAATTATAATATTATTACCACAAATAAAATTAAATAGATTAAAAAAGAATAAATCAAAATAATAAGGCTTAAAATAAAAACAAAACTTGTCTAAATTTTAAGGGTTGATGATATTACAACCCTATATCAGAAAATATTAGATGTTGAGTAATTTTGGGTATTTTTAAGTGGGGTTTGATCTTATTATTAATTAATAATTTTGAGGTTTCTAAAAGTGGCCCTCTCTTCTCTTATAAAAGGGAACCTCATCCCTCTCCTCCTCACACAATTGTGAGCCTTCAAACTCGGAAAAACCCTTAACATTACTCATTTATACATCCCTAATAACATTTTAGGGATTCTGGTCTTCTCAAAAATCCATCTCTAGTCTCTTAATAGGAAGTTCAAAGGAGGTGTGTCGAAGAAGATGAAATATCTTCTACCGATTCATTCTAGTTTATTTATTCATCTAATTAATCTTCATTAGATTTTTCTTTATAAATTAATAACATCAGTATAAATAATATTCTGATATGTTATTATAAATATGAAACAAACCTATCTCACCTTCTATCCATTCTATGAAAAACACAATCATCGCGTGTGCATACGTACGACTTACCGTCTCAACGCCACGGTGTAATATATTTTTCCACCACCACATTAATTGGATGGGTATAATGGTGAAAATAAAAACTATATATGATTATTAAAACATTATACTAATTCTGATATATTATATCATCCACTACAATTCCATTCAATAATTATGGGAATGATATCATCGCTCGTGCATACGTACAGATTAACATCTCCACAACGCGATGAGATTTATTCTCCATGTTAACCATTAAAGAATGATTATAAAGTATATATAATAAGTAATTATGAAATATAAGACATAATAATGCTACTTGATTTATGTATATATATATATATGTGTGTGTGTGTGTGTGTAATTTACTTCCATTCAATTTAATAAGTGAACGAAAACAACGTTCAACCGTACATACGGCCTACAGTCTCCATGAACGGTGTATTTCATTCCATTTATCGATATATTATATATATTATATATTATGAATATATATTAATTATAAATAATGTTTTACTTTCAGAAATTAATTAATCATGATATGAGTAATCATATAAATAATTAGTAGTGAAAACACATAAGACAAATGAAACTATTTTACCCAAAACACTGCTTTAACATAGAATTGACAAATGAACAAGTAATATAAGGGCGTAAGTGAATCATATATGATATCATAAATATAATTATGGTTCTATTACAAATTAATAATATTTTTAAACCGACTATACAGGAGTCTCGGACACATACAGAAGAAATTGGACATAACGTAAGGGATAATTATTCTAATCTCGTTCTTATCCGAGATTGTTTATTCGTAATTATTTACTGGGGTTATGTTTATCATCCATGTCCATGTTTTATAAAAAAAATTCATAAATTTTTTACTATTCTTCCATGTATGTTTAAATTCATTTCTATCTTTTTTTACAACATGGTTTTGATGGAATCTTAATTTTTTTACCATATGAGGTACTTTTTGACATTTACGGCAAAACTAAGAGAAGAATTTTTTTTAACTTATATGTCATGAACAGATTTTTATTGTTTCATAATGCCTTATTTTTATGAATATTCCTATACAATAATTCATTATTATTTTCAATAAAATAATTTTCATTTAAAATTTCTTTTCATTTTGTAAAAATAAAATTATTTTGAAGAAGAAAGGACATTTTCCTCAAGAATTCAATTCAAGTGTTTTATCAAAACTATTTTCCATCTAAGATGAAATTATTTAGAATTTTTATGTTTAAAGTATAATTTCACATTTATTTACATGGTTTGATTTTTCTTATAATGAAATTATTTCCATTGGTTTTGTATGGATTATGTTATGATGGGATGATTTTTATGAAACACGTATTATTTTTTGGGTTATGATAAATGATTTATGTTTATTTTGTGGCACACGAAAGAATGATTTCATTATGAGATGGGTGGGACATATATATCCCTTCAATGCATTGGGTAATGATTTATATCTCATGAAATATACATGGATAGAACGACAAGTAAAACTTGTTTTGTAATATAAAGCTGGAGTGGCAAGTAAACCCGATTCATTAAGGGTCTTTGTACACTATGATGGTCTTAGAAGAACTGCCTTGGCTACTATGGAAATCATATCATGTTATTTATTGTTTTCCCCAATTCTATGTTTCATTTCCATTCTATTTTATCATTACTAAGGTTCCTTTATGATCAACGCATTATGTACTTCCTAGATTTATGTCATTACTCATGATTTTGATGTTTAATGTTCATGTTTTTATGTTCAAATGTTAATGGATTGTATTATTTTATCCATGTTTACCCATACTGAGAATTTGAGCTCACAATTTTTATGTTCTCTTTCCACATGATATAAATAATGGTTTTAGGTATGAAAAAAAGGGGAAGATCTATAGGGGAGATGATGAAGATCTTGCACCATGATTAGAATATTGTGTTCCTAGTTTCCAAAGACAATAAAATAATATGATATTTGGGTGTAGATTTTTGTAATTTATTATCTATTACAAAAAATTAATTTAATTACAATGTACGTTAAGCTTTGGGTCTCTACAGTTGGTAGAAAAGAGAAGGTTTAGTTACCCATTGGAAACTTGGATGTGAAAACTTTAGTAAGATCCCTAGAGATATTTCTATGATATGTCTAGGGATGTCCCTATGGTTAAGTATAATATAGGTTATAGTCCTAGAATTATGGTAAAGATATTATAATTAAACCTTATATGTTTGATATTAAAGGTACTCCCCCTTTATTATGTTGTTTTTTAGCATGATTTTTTCCTCTCACACTATTCTTTTTGGGTTTCAGACAATGGCTTGAACCTGAAGGAACCATATTGATCAATGTAATGGAAAATGCAATGATTATCCTACTGAACAAACCAATGTTATGAGATATAGAGGGAAAAATATTTTTACTATACTTACATAAGCTATGAATCATTCTGGACTTCCAAATGAGTAGAGAAGGGAACAATATTCTATTGAGTCTTTCATGAGGAAACGTCCCCCTTCTTTCAATGGGTCTTCTGATCCACTTGTTGCTAAACAGTGGATCAATTCCATTGAAAAGATATTTTCAAAACATTTCTATTAGGAACATGAAAAATTCATTCTGTTTTTTTACCATTTAGAAGGTGAAGCAGACCATTGGTGGACTCTAATTAAGAATACAAGGCCCCAAGATGAAATTTAATCCATGGATTGGGACAAGTTCAAGAACTTGTTTTTCAATAAGTACATCCCTCTTATTTTTCGAACATAGGTGGAAAAGTAGTTCCTTGATCTTAAGAAAAAGGATGATGAATCGGTTGGTATATACAAGTTGAATTTTACAAGGCTTTCAACGTATTCATCTAGCTTTATCTTCCAACCTGAAAGTAGAGTTGGTCGATTCTTCAGTGGATTAAAAACCAGTCTTCGAAGGGAATTATCTATAAGAGACATCAGTATCTATTAAGAAATTGTGCATTGTGCTATCTAGGTAGCACTGGAATTCGGTGTTACATATCCATCTCCTGGTTTTGAGAAGAAACGAAAGATGGAGTTCATTGAAAAAGGTCAAAACAATGGTGAAAAAAAGGAAAATGTTTTCATTATTATCAAAGTGTGGAAAGAAGAATGGTAGAGATTGTATTAAAGGGACTAGAAATTTTCTTAAGTGTGGAAAATAAGGTCATCAAGTAGCTGAGTGCCAAAGTAATGGGAAAAAGGTAGCTAATGATGTGAATAGTGAAAAGACTATAGAGAACGCACCACCAACACTTCAATGATACAAGTGCAAGGAAATTGGGAATTATGCTAACCAATTCCCTAATCCAAGGGTTAATTATGATTGACATCAATAGCGTCATAAGGAAAAGGACAAAGTTAAGTCACATTCGGTCACTATTGGCGATGTTGAATATGACAATGAAGTGGCGGAATGATTAAGTGTTTATGTAAAGGGATTCCAAAATAGTGTTGTTTAATGTCATTTATAGTGTCGTGGATGATTGGAATATCTATGTATTGGTTTATTGTGGTTTTCAATAATTATATGGTACCGGTAACCATAAAAAATGATTGAAATATTTTTCTAAAGAATTTTATATGCATATAATGAAGGAATAAGTTGAAAATAATATTTTTGATAGTATTAATGAGCTCATAACTGATATAAGTGACATCATGGTTTGAGTATATAGAAATTTTGGTATTTTGGTTTGTGGAAATAATTAGCTTTTGACAGAATTTATGTTTTCACAAAGGTTCTATGGTAATTCATGTTTTAAAAGAAAACATGATTAAGGTATTCACAAGATTGTAATGTGACCAACAAGATATATATTATGATATATGGGGGATAAATGACGGTAATCACATGATTTTTATATGACCTCTCTAGTAATCTTAATCTTTATACTGTGTGTTTGGACATAAGTATTTTCGATAAGCATATAGGTTGGAATGGATTTAGACATCAGATAGTATTTTTTAAGGCTATAACTTTTGGATATTATTTCTGAAATGTTATAATAGTATAGTTTTAGAAAAAGGACAACCCGTATGACGGGCGATAACCCATCGTGTCAGACAAGGATGTAGGAATCAAACCCACAACTGAAGTCTGATAGGAATTTATTGCCTACCACTGGCCTGTAGGAAGTCCCTGTTTAAAAGAAATAAGTTTTATTTTATTAAGTGGTATGATGGGTGAAGTATAATTCAATTTTTGGAACCATATACGATTAATATCACCATATATGTACTTATGTATATTTTATAACTATTGCTAATATTTTCTTTGGGACAGATGGAATGGCCGATAATTCTATCAGGCAATCTTTTAACACTTCACGAATGAAAAAATCAACTTCATTTCTTTATGATTTGAAGTTGAAATTGTTCAAGGAACGAACAACTGTGAGATTGTACCAAAATCAAGTAAGTATTTCTTCTAATTCAAAATTTTCAAATTTATTGAAAGGTAACCAAAAATGTTTTCCTAGTACCCTTATACCCGATGATTTATATGGTACCATAGTTCATCATAAATTTATAGCTTTGTGATTGTTGGCTTTTTCATAGACATGTTCTCTACCACTATCCATCAGAACATGATGGTTAGATTTCTCTTCTATATCCATTTTTCACCTATGTTCTTCTATGTGGAAACCCAGTGATGAGTAAACTTGGGTAACCGTTATGTTTATTACATTAATTTTTCAAATAAATTTTTCGTATTATTTCTTATAATGTGGGTTTATATGAAAGAAACATTCATGTATTAAACCATTTATAAACCTGACGAATTTCGAGGTTGAAATTCATTTTAAGGGGGGTAGAATGTAACACCCTGAGATTTTATGAGAAATATTATTTTTAATTTCCTTGATTTCTTCTATTTTATGTTACCACACGATTATCTTGTGCTATACACAACATTGTATTATCTTGTAGTATAATCAATCACTATTCTTGACTTGTGGTGCATGCAAGAGGGACCTTCCTCAATAGCGTGTGTTGTATGCAATACCGAGTTTCACTAAACAATGATATATTGTAATAAAATTATTATGAGCTACATGTTATGAATAGTATTAACCATATTTTTAATTTTATTATAATATAATTCATCATACACATATTCCAGAACATTTTATGAGAACAAAATAAATTTTTCGTGTAAAATAAGTATTTTTCAAAAAATACAGTTTCGTCGCGTTTTGATGGAACACCCACATTAAATCTAACTTTTAACAAGTTTATAATTTCAATTTTACAAAATAAACTTATTCATTTCAAAAAATATTTAAAAATTAAATTTGGATAAATTTTTAATATTTTTCTATTAAGTCTCATATTTTGATGAATAGTAAAAATACGCTAAATTTTAATTAAAAACTACCTTATTCATCAAGATAATTTATATGGTTAAATTATAATATCTAATGGTTTAAAAGAATAAATATAATATATTTTTACCATTTAATATTATGTATGTCATTATCATTAATTTTACTTTCAATTCATAGGTAAAAACATTTCAATCTTTTGCAATGATTTAACTTTTACAACACGTCTTCTCAACAATGGGATTGATTTTAAATTAAATACCGCAACTTATGTTTTCTGAATTTAGAAAAATTGAATCCATATTTGGAATCATTAGGTCCAAATTATGTTAATAGGCTACTTTTTATTTTTGAAATTATGAATAGTAACTACGGTAAATTTTATTTACTATAGTTAAAGGTAAATGAGACAATTAAGGTTGAAAATAATATTATAAAATTACCCTAAAACGTGTATTAATATAATTAGATGATTATATTTTATCCTAAAATATACTTGGGTCTAAATTGTATCTTTTGAAACCCACTTGGATGTGATTAAGACCTTTAATTTATGGTATTTAATGATAGTGAAATATGTCTCACTCAAAATTTAATAATTAAACTATTTTTAATATATGGATATCAAGAATATAAATTTGATTATAAATAATCATTTGAAATCTAATTTTTTTACTTTATTATGGTAATTTATTTTTAAATTTTAATAAATATTTAATTACCATAATATCTTTTGCGTTAATGATGCGGAAATTATTTATTTACTGAAAAATCAATAATTTAGTTTTTATTGAAATAATAATACCAATAGAAGTCCCAAACACCTGACCAAAACTTATTGGTCGGTTATATATTAACCATAATCATCCAATGGTAGAATTTTGGACCATTTGGGTCTTATAAAAGAGATTATGAAACTTATATTTTTATATTTTAAATAATTTCAATGTTGTCACCTTCATAATTTAATAAACATATCATTTTAAATGTTGAGTGTTTAGAAGATAAATTCTACTAAAATAATTATTGTGATATATATTATATTTATATTCATAATAGTATTTCCTTTTTAATTTTTATTCATCAAATAAGTTTATTAAATAATTATACAAAAATGTTGTAGTAATTATTTTATTGAGAGAAATATCAAATAAATGGTTTTAAATATAATAAATAAACAGTATATAAAATAATTAATGTTATCAAAGATTTCTATAGATGAATATGACATGTTATAAATCTATTATATATTTTGGATCTAATATATCCTCTTGGTGGATTTTATTTAAATTCAAATAAATGAATAGTGTCAAAATTGACACTATTGATATTTTATAAAAATAACATATTATTAAATTATTTAAAAATTAAAAAAAATTAAAAATTGAACATTGAAAATTTTATAGTCTAAAATGTAATAATGGATCTAATTATGGAAAATTAACAAAACATAAGTATGTATTTATAACAATTTATAAATAACAATATTATTTCCACAGGTAAAATTAAATAGATTAAAAAAGAATAAATCAAAATGATAAGGTTTAAAATAAACACAAAAAATGTCTAAATTTCATTGTTTGATTATAATACAAAACTAACTAATCTAAGCTTATATTTTGAGAAATTTTGGAAGTTTTTATGTGGGATTTGATTTTATTATTAATTAATATTTTTTAGTTGTCCAAAATTTCCCCTCTATTCTCTTATAAAGGGGAACCTCATCCCTCTCCTCCTCACACAATTTGAAGCCTTCAAGCTTGTCCAAACCCTAACCATTAATCTTCTCAACTTTTCGAGTAACATTTTTTAGTTTCTGGTCTTCTCAAAAGTCCAACCCTAGTCCCTTAAGATGAAGTTCTAAGGAGGTGTGCCGAAGAAAAGGTAATATCTTCTACCAATTCTTCCATTGTTATTTATTCTTCCACTTCCACTTATTCAGTTGTTTCATTATAAAGTAATAACATCAGTATAAATAATATGATGATATTTTATTATAAATATTAAACATCCCTATTTCACCTTCTAACCATCCTATGAAAAATGAAATCATTGCGCGTGCGTACGTATGACTTACTGTCTCCACCCCTTGGTGTAATCTGTTTTTCCACCACCACCTTACATGGATGGGTATAATGGTGGAAATAATAAATATATATGATTATTATAACATAAAAATAGTTCTGAGATATTATATAATCCACCGCAATACCATTAAATAATAATGATAACGATAGCATCGCTCGTGCGTACGTACAGATTACCGTCTCCACGATGTGATGAGATTCATTCTCCATGTTAACCATTTATAATGATTATAAAGTATATATAATAATTAATAATGAAATATATTAGATAACAATTCTACTATATTTATGTATATATATATATATCATTTACATCCATTCAATTTAAAAAGGAATCGAAAACCACATTCATGCGTACGTACGGCCTACCATCTCCATGAACGGTGTATTTCATTCCATTTATAGATCTATTATATATATTATCTATTCTGAATATATATTATATATTAATCATTTTTTACATTCTATATGTATGTAATCATGATCTAAGTAATCATATGAATAATTAGAAGTCAAAACATATTCGATAAGTGAAATGATTTTACCCAAAACACTGCTTTAACAAGGAATTGACAAATAAACGAGTAATATAAAGTCGTATGTGAATCATATATGATATAATAAATAATATTGTGGTTCTGTTACAAGTTAATAATTTTTTTAAACCCACTATACATGAGTCTTGGAAACATATGTAGGAAATTGGAAATAAGTTACGGGATAATTATTCCAATCTCAATCTTATCTGAGATTTTTTATTCGTAAGTATTTATTGGGGTTATGTTTATCATACATTTCAATGTTTTCTAAAAATGTTTTCAAAGAACTTATTCTAGTATTCTATGTATTTTTATAGTCATTTCTACCTTTTTTGACTTTTACCACATGTTTTGGAAGGAATCTTTCTTTTGTTTACCATACGAGGTACTTTTTGAAATTTCCGACAAAAGTACGAGAAAAATGTTTTTTTAAATTATACAGCATGAAAAGATTTTTACAATTTCATAATTCCTTATTTTCATGAAGAATCCCCTACAATATTTCATGATTATTTTCAATAAAATCCTTTTATTTTAAAATTATATGGCATTTTTTGAAAAGAAAATGATTTTGAAGAAGAAAGGATTTTTTTCCTCAAAAATTCATTCCATGTGTCTTATCATAACAATTTTCCATCTAAGATGACATTATTTAGTATTTGTTTGTTTAAAGTTTAATGTCTCTATTATTTAAATTGTTTTATTTTTCTTATGTTGAAATGATATCCATTTGTTTTGTATGGATTATGTTATATTGGGATAAAGTTTATGAAACCCATATTATTCTTTGGGTTATAATGAATGATTTATGTTTATTTTGTGGCACACAAAAGAATGATTTCATTATGAGATGGTTGGGACATATATCTCCCTCAAATAAATTTGGTAAAGATTTATATCTCATGAGAAAGACATGGCTGGAATGGCAAGTAAATCTGGTTCATTAATACAAGGTTGGAACGACAAGTAAACCCGGTTCAGTAACGAACATTGTCCACTATGATGGTCTGGCCAGCAATGCCTTGGCTACTAAGGAAATAATATCATGTGAGTTATGGTTTCCAAAAATTCCATGTTTCATTTCCATGCTATTTTATCAAGATTAATTTTCCATTATGATCTTTTAATTATGTACTTCCATGATTTATGTCATTATTCATGATTTTGATGTTTTATATTCATATTTTTACGTTCCAATGTTTATGGATTGTTTTATGTTCTCCATGGTTACCCTTACGGAGCATTTGAGCTCACCGTTTTTATGTTCGTTTTTTCCCAGGATATAAATAAAATAATTTAGGTAAGAAAAAAAGGGGAAAAACTTTATGTGAGATGTTGAAGATCATTCACCATGATTAGATGGGTTCGTTCCGAGTTTTAAAGGACACTAAACTAATACAGTTTTTGGGCATCGATTTTTGTTATTTATTATGTATTCTGCAAAATTAATGTAATTTACATGTACATTAAGCTTTGTGTCTCTATAAAGATAATTTTATTATACCATAATAAATTTTGTAAAGTGTTAGAAAATCTGTTTTAATTTTAAAATTTGTATTTTCTCAGTAAACAAATGATTTTAATTACAAATTTAATGTATCATATTTAAAATTTTATTTTCAAAAAATGGAGTTCATATTTTAATTATACACATTAGAAAATTATTAGGGTGAATATTTTTTATTTTTCTAAAATACATGAATTTTTGGTGAATAGTGAAATTCCGTAATTTACAATATATGTAAATAAATGAATTTTTGAGTCATGAATGTGTCATGGATGGTGTAAGTTACAATTTTTTTTAATTAAAAAGCACTCATTAGTTTTTTTAGTCTCAATAATAAATACTATTACTTGTCTTGAGAAAAATAATAAAATAATTAATTAAATATTTATAAAAACGCTCTTCTCCCGTACAATTAATACCACCCTCCCCACCTCTTCTCCTAACACCTCTCAAGTCTTTTTATTTTTCGAAATTCTTCTCAAATCTCTTAGAAATCCCATTACCCGCATCTTGGATATATTGTTCTCATCAAAATACCAAAACCTATTCCCTATGGAGGTTCTCAAGGAGGATAAATTCGAGAGGTAAATCCCTCTTTTTGATTCTTTAATTTTCCGTTCAAGTTCCTTTATTTATTTTATATCCTCAAATATCCCCATCCAAAAGGAATGAATAATCCACTAAATTATTATACTATAATTTTTTTCTAATGGAATAATTCATCATCATATCTTCTTTACAATCCTTTTATATTTGAAATGAAAACACCATCCAAGATGTGTTAGTTTATCACACTCAAGGACAACAAGTTTTCAAATCAAATTATCATCATCAATTATATTCATGAAGCAATTTTTATGTTTTTACTATATTATTATGAATGTAATAAATACTATTTAATGTTATGGAATAATTTTTTACAAATAGAATTACTTTTTAAGACAAAATGTGTTTATTAGGACAGAAAAGTCGCCAAATTAATCCAAGCGACTATCATTAAAAAAATTAACTTTTCATCCTTAGGTTATAAAATAAAATTATATGATATAAATTTAACAACATTAAGATCACTAATAACATAAATATTCAATTTTGGATAATTATCCCCACTTTTCACAAACCATTGTAAATTTATACAAGTAAACTGATCATGAAAAGCAATGAAAGCCAACGCTCCCAAGCAATGAAATTAAATCACTTTACCCATAAAAATGGCATAAATTAAATTAATTGATTTATAATGAATAAAATTATTGTATAATAGGTTATTTAATTATTCATTATGAAAATAATTTGGTTATCTAGGAAATTAATATCATGTGTAGAACACATTCTAACTTAAGGTAACAGATTCCACCATAACATCCATTATTCCTTCGGGTTATTATTTCACTCTTTTTATCCAAATGATATTATCTATTCATTTTATTTTCATATATGAAATGTTTTTTATATGTTACCAGGTCAATTATAAATATCCATTCATCCTTATTTTATAGTGATATACATATTTTTGAAGGATCATACTTAATTCTCAATGATTAGTAAGCTCGATTTAAGGGAACTTCTTGAATTCTTACCCTTTTTAAGTTCTATATATAATATGTTTTGAGCCACCATATGTTTTATAAAATCACTCTTTTTATTATTATGACCTTCTTGTTCACTTATAGTTTTATATAAAATGTTATGCCACATTATATTTATAATACTCTTTAATATTTTCCATAAGAAATACAAAAATGTTTTAATTATAAATATTATTTTATAAACATTTTACCTGATATCACTTCAGTTTGAAAATATTTATCATGATCTATGGATATTTATCCTTATTAATGCATATTTATGTTCTAAATATATTATTTAATTGACACTTTTATGAAATTACCATTTTTTTATGACATGATTATGATACTCATTTCACTCCATGGGTAACCTTTATGTTATATTTGATTACCTATGTAGGATTTTTTATGTGTAAATCATATTCTTGAACATGTTATGATGGGTGAACATAGATAAACCTCCAATTCATTGGGTAATGTTTAGTCTCATGAGACATTATGTGTAATGGTCTTGTTTGTTAGCCTTGAATTGCGATCCATTTGCAACGGTCTTGTTGGTTAGCCTTGACTCAAGCTCTTTTGTGTGCAACAATCCTTGACTCATGCTAAACTATTTTCACTGTGACTTGAATTATGAAAAATCAATGTTTTATATTTCTTTCATATTAAAATTTATACATTATTATATAATCCCATGTTGTAAAAGTTATGATTCCTTATGTTTAATCATGTTCCATGACTTTTTATGTCATTATTTCATGCTTTCTATACCATGTGCTATGATTTATTCTTATCTTTATTACCTTACTGGTAATTTATCCCATCCCTTTATTCATGATATCCCTATGTTATCCTTTTAATATTTAAGTGATAAATGGAATTTATTAGCTCAGAATAGATGATAAATAAAGAATGTTTTTTAGTCCCATGTTTTCAGCTTCTTGTACATCGTCCTTCAAGACAATAGAATATATGATCCTTGGCTTGAAATATGATTTTTAATTATTCATGAAATCATGTAATGATATGTGTAAAGGTTATTGTCACAATATTTATTATCATAAGAAATGTTTATTTATTTTTGGATTTTAGGTATAGAGCACATTAGTAAGAACCATAGGGATAAGACTAATTATGAGAAAATATCCCTAAATTTTTATAAGTATAGAGTAAGTGGTTTATCAAAAAATTAAATCCTTTTTTGGGATAATAAAATTGGAAATGGTTCTAGAATATATGTACCTAATAGGGAAAAATCTAACATGTTTTTTCAATACAGACTTAGGGTAACCTGGTACCCAACAACGGGACTTACTAACCACCTATCTTGACACTCTTGGGGGATATTTATTGGAAAATTCGTAAACACAATATGAACCATTTTTAAGAGAATAGAAAAAAATCCAATAATAATATAATTTATGAAACATTATATGGAAATCCTATATTGAATCCTTTGGAATCAAAAGTTAGGATATAATTTTCCTTTACATTTATATCCTACTAGGTTTAAAAATATCTTTTTATACTTATTAGATAAGTATTTAGGCCCCCTAATTGTACATTCATTTTCTTAGGTAATATTGGGAAGTTAAAGAACACATGACAACAATAAATTTGACAGGGAATGTGAATAATTCCCTAATTAAATTCCAAATATTATGGGAATGGGTTACCAAAACTTCATGAAATTACATGATCAACTAGATCACGTTAAGAATAATAACTTGAATCAAGTGTAATGACCTCCTTATCCAATGAAATATAAGGTTTCCATCAAATCCTTCATGTGGAAAAGGCCCCCCATGTTTAGTGGATCTTTTTATCCCCTAAATGGGGAATAGTAGGGTAACTCCTTTGAAGATAAATTCTTTATCATCTAGTTCTCCAAAAAAAGAGAAATACATATTAGCAGTTTACTATTTTGATGAGAAAGCCAAAAAGTTCATGAAACTAATAAAAATACAAAGTTAAATGAGGAAATTGATACTATATATTTAAATGAATTTAAAAAAAATGTTTTTCAACAAATATTTTCCCTGAACCCATCATCTCATGACAGAATGGGATTTCCCCAGATAGAAGAAGAATTATGATGAGTCTATCAGGGATTATGAAGTAAACTTCACAAGGCATGGATGATATGATTCCATCTTGATCATGAACCTTAAAAGCAAGGTAGATCACTTCTTTAGTGGACTAAAGACACGTCTATGAAAACCATTGGAGATTTATGACTTCTAATATTAGTAGATGATTGTAAATTATGTCTTCTAGTTTGAAATGGAGATTAACGACTCTAAGTGGTCTCCTAGGATCATTGACAAAAAATTTAAAAATGGATTTTAACATTATAAGATCAGGAAAAAATCCCTTGATGAAAAAAACACAAACATCCAACATGTCAAAATTTTGGGAAAAAGCATCCTAGGAACTATCTTATGGGAACTAGTAAATGATTAAAATGTGGAATATTGGGGCATATAGCTATGAATAGTATAAGGTTTATGGAAAATCTTACTAATTTGTAAGAAGAAATGAATATTCATATCAAAGCTCATCTAGTAGTGAAGTGTTTCAACTACGAGGAACAAGGGAATATTTAAAACCAATTCCATAAGCCCATTTTTTTCAGAGGCAATAAAAAATAACCTCCATGTAAATATTGAATGGTTTATTCCATAGCTATGGCTAAGGTGGAGCTGGAAAATGAAGTGGAGATAGGTATGCTGATTATTCGTTCAAGAATAGAAAATGTACTATTTTATTTGAGTTTTACACAATCATTCATATCATTTAATTCTAGAAGAATAATTCAAACACCACCTCAAATTTTGGTGATTGATTTATCTGTGAGAACATCTAATGGGATAATTATTTCATCCAATGTACAAAAATGATCCCTAGTAAATTTTTTTGTACTAAACAGCCCAGAAATTCTTGTTTTACATCATGTGGAAAAGTTTGAAAATATTTTGGGAATGTATTGGATATCATTATAAAAATACATCATCAACTATCAATAAAGCGATATTACTCTTCACATACTGAAGCATCCTCCAATTTTTTACATGTGTATAGAAGAACTTGAATCTCCTTAAGAGTCACCATCACATGAGTGAATATCACTGCCTTATAATCTAGCATAACTCACTCAAATGATTGAGACAGTGGATATGATCATGCTTGAAGACATGCCCATCATGAGGGATTACACATATGGTTTCCCCAACGAGTTGATTGGAGTTCGTCCTGATTGAGATGTTGAGATCTAAATTGATCTTATTCCTAGATCCCTTACTTTATTAGAAAATCTATTTAGAATATCCACCATTTATATGGAAGAACTGAATAAGTAGTTTTAGGATAATATAGATAAGCGATTTATATGTCCGAGTGCTTCACCATGGGGTGATCTAGTCCTTTTATTCAAGAAGAAGGATTGATCAATGTGTCTCTACATCAATTATCATGAGAACAATAAAACTAGGATAAGGAACAATAATCCCCTTACATGGATAGATGACTTCTTCAATTATATTAATGGGGCTATTTATTTTTCTAATGTGGGCTTTCAGTCAGAATATCACCAATTAAAGGTGAAAAAGGAAGATATTCCTAATACTTCCTTTCGAACAAGTTGTGGACACTATGAGTTCATAGTGATTCCCTTTCGACTCAATAATTCTACAAAAATATTCATAGTCCTAATAAATAGAGTCTTTAGAGATTACCTCAAAAATGTTGTCTTTATTGATGATATTATCATATACCCACTGGGAAAGTAGGAACATGAAAAGCATTTGATTGTTGTGTTAATGAATATTAAAAGAAAGAAACATTATTTAATGTACACTAATTGTGAGTTCTTGATAGAGGATATATCATTATTAGGGGATGTTATCACTTGTAATGGAATATCTGTGGACCCTTCCAAGACAATGGAAATCAAAGAGTCTCTTAGGACAACATCTGTAATAGGTATATGCACTATTCTTGGACTGTCTGGGTATTATTTAAATTTATTGAATAACTTAGCTTCATTTTCCAACATAATTACCAAGATGAAACTGAATGGATTGAGGTTTTTTTATAATCAAGAATGTAATTAAATCATTAAAGGAGCTCAGAAGGATGCATATAACTACGCCAGTACTGACACTCCAAATAAGTGGATAACTATTTATGTTGTATAGTGATGCATAAAAAAGGAACAAGATTTATACTAATGAAAACATATAAATTAAGAGACTATGCCTCAAGGTAGTTGAAAATCCATGATCAAAACTATCTCACACATGATCTAGAGTTAACAGTAAGGATATTTTGATGAAAATATGGTGGAATTATCTATATGGGGAGAAGTGTAAGATATATACTGATCACAAGAGCCTAAAATATAAACTCACATCGAAGAAAATTAATATGTTCCCTTGAAGATGGTTAGAACTCAACAAGGATTATGATTTCTCAATCCACTACCATCATGATAATTAAAAATAAGGTAGAAGATTATCTATGTAGAAAGGATCATTCATCATAATCAATGATGATAATTGAGAAGAATCCAATATTTTTAAACATATAAATGATGGACTTTAGAATCATTAAGGGAGGAACATTCTCAATCCTTTCCCAAATGATTTCTCAATCATCCCTCTAGGTGAAATAATGGATGCTCAAAAAAGATTTGGAAATAATGAAATGGTTGGAATATATTAGAAATGGTTAATTCTATGAGTCCAAGATTGATGAAGATGTAGTTGTAGGATTGGGGTCATGATTATGTGTACCATTTGATCCAAACATAAAGTGGATCTTCTGATTAAGCACATAGTTCATCTTTATCTGTTAACATTTGGATCCCAATGATGTATCGAGATCATGGAGAGATGTATTTGTGAAAACAATATGAAGAAGGATATTGTTTAATATACATAATAGTGCTCGATATGTCAACATGATATGCCTAAAAGATAAAAGACTAAGGGATGATAAAACCACTACCCATACCAACATTTAAATGAGATAACATTACCATGGATTTTTTCACTAAAAATATATGGAAATCTAAAGGAAACAATGCTATATGGGTCATTGTGGATCATCTTACAATCATAGCTCACTTTACACCAATTTCTGAGGACTTCTCATTGGATCAACATTTTGGGATATATATCAACGAGTTAGTAAGGTTTCATGGAGTTTCCAATATCATTTGTATCTGATTAAGATCTGAGATTCACCTCAAAGTTCATGAAATGTATCTAACATGCTCTAAGAACTATGTTGAACTTATGTATAGCCAATCATCCTCAAACTGATGGCCAATATGAGTGAAGTATTCAAACACTAAAATAAATTTTGATAGTGTCTTATATGGACTTAGAAGGTTTATGGGAATGATATCTTGCATTGGTCAAATTCTCTTGAAAAACAGTTCACACCCCATTTTTCAAATTGCTCCATATGAAAACCTTTATGGAAATGGTGTAGAAAACCAGAATGCTAGGATGAAGTGGGTGAACATAAGATGCTAGGACCTGAAATGGTCTATGAAATGGTGTAGAAGGTGTAAACCATACAACATCACATCAAGGTAGCCCAAAGTTGACAAATGAGTTACGCAAACAATTGTCAATGAGACCATGAGTTAAAGGTTAGAAAAATATTATTCCTCTGCATATCTCCATAGAATAAGGTCATGAGACTTGGGAATAAAGGAAGGATAATTTCAAGGTACATCAGCCACTTCGAGATCCATGATCATGTTGAATCTCTGTCCTATCAACTAGCACATCCAACAACCATGTCTCAATTATATCATGTATTCCACATATCTCTATTAAGTAAGTATATAATATATCATTAAAAAGTTATATATTTAGAGGCGGTTTAGATGGAGAATGATTTTTCATACAAGGAGTATCCCATGAAGAACTTGAATCAAAGAGATAATGTTCAATGAAACAAAGCTACTCATCTGTTCAACTTATTATGGCAGAACCATAAGTTTGAATATGCATCATGGGAACTGGAGGATGTGATCAAAGAGAAGTACCCATACCTATTTTTAGCCTAGAATAAAAAATGAAATTTCGAGGGAGAAATTTCATAAGGTGGGAAGAATGTAATGACCTGATATTTTATTAGTGTAACTTTTCTTCTTATAATTATATCATATGATATAAACCCATAAAAACACAATAAAATATTTATAAATGATGAACTAATGAAATAAGAAGTGTTTCTATAAGTTAAAAATCATATACCGATGAAATAATAACTTGACCTTTGGAATAGTAATGTGACCTTTATGAATAGTAAATCATCCTATTGAATAGTAACCTAACCAATGGAAGTATAAATAGAAATTATTCATCCTAAAGGTGAAAATTTGAAATAATTATATCATAGTATAAGTAAATAAATATTTTCAAAATTATTTATTAAGATTTGGTATTTCTAATATTCGTAAATATTTAATTACAATTTTTTGACTAATTTAAAATTTTAAAATAAAATTTAATTTCCTAAAATTTAGTCATAAATTATTGTTTTAGTATCGTAAGATTATAAGATAATTTTATGAGACCATAAAAAATTTCTTAAAGTGTTAGAAAAGTAGTTTTAATATTAAAATGTTTACATTCCATGTAAATAATGATTTTAATTATAAATTAAATTTATCATATTTGGAAAATTATTTTCATAAAATGGGTTTCATTGATTAGCTCTACACCTTGAAAAACGTTTAGGGTAATTATTTGTGATTCTTCTAAAATAGTTGAATTTTTGTAGAATTGTGAAATACAGTAATATACAATATATGTAAATAAAATAATTTTCCAGTAGTTATTGAATTATGGATGTTGTAAGTGACCATTTTTTAAATTTACATGGACATATTTTGTTTTTAGTCTCATGAAATATCATTATTTCTTATCTTGAGAAAAATAAAAAACTAATAAATTAAACATTGAGAAAACACTCCTCTCCTCTACTATAAATACCACCCATCACATCCTCTTCTACTCACACATATAAAAAAATTTCATTTTACAGATTATACTGAAATATCTTCCAAATCCACTCCCCCATGTTAAGGAGCTCTTGGTCTCATCAAAATACTAATACCTCTTTCCTATGTTGGATAAATTCATGAAGTAAATTCCTCTTTCCAGTTATTTTATTTTCTTTTCATGTACCTTTACATTCTTTTCTATCCTCACCAAACCACATCCATATGGTATGAAAAATATAGTAACATTCATATAACATAAACTTTTTATGATAATTTAATAATTCATCATCATCTATCTTTTTTCCCCTCCTATCATTGTTGAAATGAAAACACCATCTGAGATGTGTTAATTTATCACACTCAAGGATGATGGGTTTTCAATTTATATTACCCTATTAAATATGGTCATGAAATAATGTATTTGGTTGAATAATATTATTATATATGTAATATATCATATTTAATGTTCTAGAATAATTTTTTACAAATATTATTAATATATATAAATCATAATGAGTTCATTCTGATTGAAAAAACCCCAAATTCATCCAAGCGTTTATCATTAAAATTTTATATAATGATTCATTCGGATGTCCTAAAGTAAAGTGTAATAATATAAATTTTACCAATGTAAGATCATTAATAACATAAAATATTCAATTATGGATAATTATCCTCACTTTACATGACCCTTTTTACATGAATACAAATAAACCGATCATGAAAATCAAGGAAAACCAATGCTCTTAAGAAATTAAATTAAATCTCCTAACCCATAAAAAATGCCATGAATGAACATAATTAACTTATAATGAATAAAATTCATGTAAAAATGGTTATGGAGTTTTTAATAAATGAATATAATTTTTTTATCAAGGACATTAAGATTAAGTGAAGAACACCTTCAGACTTTAGGTAAGGGATTCTACCTAAACATCCATTATTCCTTCATGTTATTATTTCTCAATATTTATCAAAATGAAATTCCCTATTCTTTTTATGTGAATATTATAATATTTTTTTATATTTTCCAAGATCAATTATCAATATCAATTTATCATTATTTTATGGGGATATACATATTTGTAAAGGTTTCATGTTCAATTCTTCCTGATATGTAAGCCCAGTTCAAGGGTGCTTCTTGAATTCATACCATTTTTTAAGTGAACTCAATAATCTATTGTGATATTGTTTTCAAAAATTAATATTTTTTTATGAAAAAATTCTTGTTTCACTTCTTATTTTATTTAAAATATTATTCCACATTATATTTGAAAATATCTTTAATATTTTCCTTAAACCTAACAAAAATGTTTTAATTCTAATGTTTCTTAAATACTCTTTTTACATGTTATCACATAATTTTGACATAACTTATCAAGATCTAGGCCTATATTATCTTATGTATTTCCTTATATATTCTAAATCCATTCCTTAATGGAATCTTTTATGATATTCCCAATTTTAATTTTCTTTGATATGATTATGATATCCATTTCTTTACATGGGTATCTTTTATGTTGTGTTTCATTGCCTATTTATAATTCTTTGTGTGGAAAGAATATTAATAACCATGTTATTATGGGTGATCCTAGATAGTTCTCCAATTCATTGGGTAATTTTTAGTATCATGAGATGTTAGGTGCAATGGTCTTGGTGGTCAGTATTGACTCATTCTCCATGTGTAACCGTCTTGGTGGTTAACCTTGATTCATGTTCATCAATGTTAAACAAGCCATGAAAAACGATCTTTTATGAGAAAATCACATTTAATTTTACTAATTTTATGTTTTATGTTGCTTCCACGTTATTATTAATTAATTATTTTATGATCCCTTGTTCTATAGGTTGTGATTCCTTAGGTTTAATAATGTTCCATGTCGTTTTATATCATTATGTCATGCTTTCTAACCCACGTGCTAAGATTTATTGTTATGTTTATTACCTTAATGGTCTTTTAGATCCTACCTTGGTTCATGTTATCTCCAAGTTATTCTTTACAGATATAAGGTCTGAAAGGAAGTTAGGAGCTCATAATGGATGAGAAATAATGTAATATTTTTTTAGTCCAATGTTTTCAGTTTTATAAACTCTTTCCTCCAAGTCAATAGACATTATGATATGAGGATTATAATATTATGCTTACTTATGCATAAAATAATGTAACAATATGTTTAAAAGGCTAGGGTCAGAATACATGTGTTGAACCAACCATACTTAAACAATATTTTCATTTTAGAAGTACAAGTATGGATCATATATGATGGATATTACACTATAATAATAACATATCAGTATATATTGGATACTTATGTTATTATTTTTATTTGTATGGATACTATAAGGGGAGGTAGGACATGAATAAAATTTAAAAAGTATATTTTATAGTTTACCCCTTCTATTGGTTGTTTCTTTTATGGTTATCCCTTACGACTCCTTGGAATGGAGTAAGGATGATGGTAGAAACACTAGGACATGATAGAGAGGACTCTGAATACATTTTGGTATACATTTTGAAATCTTAAATGCATTTAGGTTTGAGTAGAATGGGTTGTGATTGGTGGTATTTATAAGGGGATGAGAGGGTTATTTTTTAATATTATAATAATTTGTTTTATGTTTTGGAATAAGAAAACCAATAGTGATGAATTTTTTGAATACATATTGTAAATGAATCCGATGAGTTGGAACTAATTGGTTATTATAATATCTATGTCTCAAAAATATATGTTAGCATATAATGTTAAAAAACATATTTTTTTATTTCACAATTCACTTGTAATTCACCTATTTTTGTACAATTATAAATAATCACCATGACCATTTTTCAATGTGTATAATCATAAAATTAAATCCATTTTATATAAATAATTATCTAAATATGAAAATTTTAAATTTTAATTTAAATCCCCATTTATTTTAAAAATACCAGCTTTTATATTATCCTCAGTTTTCCAACTCCTTGAAAAAGTTTTTAAGGGCTCATAAATTAAATTATCATTATAATGAAATATAATATTAATTTTTAAATCAATATTTTGAAAATAATCTTCCTTTTAAATAATTATGTTGCTTATAAAAATGAAAATATAACATTTCTTTTTTACCAAAAAATAAAAATTTATTTTTTCATTTTTAAAATATTTATCTAATTGTATAATGATATAAATATTCCAAATTTTAATTTTATATTATACCTATATATAATTTTACACTTCTATAGGTGAGGATAAAATTTATAATTTTCATATTACTATTTCAATGATCAAGACACTATCCTAATAGACATATTATTATTCCAATATTCAATATTATAGTGATCAGATGTTATCCAAACATTATATGAATAACTCGTATTTCATTCATTCATCATTCATATATATATTCTCTCAATTTAATATATTCTTATTTCCAAAATATATATTTCTGTGATAATATTCTTCTCCATTTCTGTAGTTTTTTTCACGAGTGAGATTATTCTAGGTGATTGAGTGGATCAAAGTTTCCCTATTGTTATTATCAACTTTTATATTCTTTTATCTCATTGTAATACATTCTATTTTTATAGACATATTTATTCTATACATGTAATGTTTAACTTAACATAATCAATTTTTTTTTATTTTTATCATATTGTTCCTATGATTTATAAAATATTATATTACTAAATATGACAAAATTATTTATCCAAAAGGGAAATTTCATTGGTAAAATTCTATTTCATTACATTCTACCACCTTAAGAAATTTCACTCTCAAAAATTAGTTTTATATACAACAGTGAAAACGGTTTGGGGTACTTCTCCTTCATGGATTCCTCTCGTTCCCATATCTCCTCCTGATACTAATGGTTTCAACGTAGTACTTTTACTAGTTGAGTTGTCTTGTTGTGTTTTACATTATCTCTATGATCCATGATATTCATCAGATAATCCCCATAATATTTATAATTCCCAAATATAACACCTTTGAATCATGTAAATTTTAGGGATCTGGTTTTTACATCCATGAGAGGACTATATGGAATTCATCATGTACTTGGGAATAGCTTGGGGGAAGTCCTAGTAGATAAGACAAAACTCTGATGTGATCAAGAATCTCAAAGGGGATGAAGTATCAGGGATATATCTTACCCTTTCCCAAAGACGTTGACTTTATCCCATGAAGATACGTGGGGGAACACATTATCTCTAACCCCAATATTTAGGTATCATTAATGATTTTCATAATATCTCTTCTATCAAATTTTAGTATCCCTAATGTTCTTCTCAATGGTGTTTAGGTTTTCTACCATTTACATGCCCATTTCTTGATTTAGGAGCTTATATTTTCAAATATTATCCCAGAACATATGTGTTCAACATATCTCCAAATAAATGAATTCATATAGATCCAATTTGATTTTTAAGTTGAAAATTTATTTTATGAGAACATTACCAATATAATATTTTTATCCCATCCTTATTTCAAGTCCATAAATAATTCTCTTAATATGCACTCAATGGTCTAGATTTTTCACTCAAATTTGGCATCAGGTTTGTGGTAATAATCCATAATGAATTGCAAATCAATGATTATATCATGTTGGATAGTTTCCTAATAGATAAATCTTATATATTGGTCAGATATATTTAGTATTTTTGTCTGATATATATAATAGAAAGTTTATTGAGTGAGAAGTCCTCTAATGTTGAAATGAAATGAGTTGTCTTTGTTAGATGATCTAGAAAATACCATATAACATTTTTTACATTATATTTCATCATAATAGTAGTGAGAATGTCTATAGTTATATTTTACCATTTCTATATTGGTATGTAAAATTTTTTACACTATTCACTTTTATTTTTTCCATTTAAACCTCACATGGTAACATACCAGTAACATTGATATACATTCTAGGATCTATTTCTTAATATGGTACCACCAATAGTGCTCTCAGAGATCATGATACATCTTCTTGCTCCTTGGATTTAGGGATATTTTCATGCTATATTAATCATTTAATAACTCCTTCTCTATAAAGTGATGTATATGATGGTAAACATATTCAAGAAACAAATATTTCAACTCATTCTTGATCAATTATGATCCCTAATTTTTTCCATTTTCTTATAAATTCCACATTCATTTATACTTCCACATAATCTCATTAAGCATCCTTTATCAGAAATGGAATGTATTGTTGAGAAATCATTTGAAAATGGAATGATGATGTTCCTTCTTTTATGATCCCATTGTTCATCCTTCTCAAGACTATGAATATTAGATACTTGTAAATACTTATCAATGATAAGGTTTTTGGATCCTTTCTACTTAGTGTATATTCTATTTTTTTTCCATTCCCTAGATGGTAGATGATTGATCATTCAATGTACTTGATCATCGCTAACCATCATTGATGGAACATATAAATCTCATTGTGTGTGAATATATATATTTATAGAACATATGATCTTTATATATATCATACTTCCCCCATTAATATGGTGCAACCAAATCAACAATATGATTACTATTGTAGCCAGTTCCAGATCATGCATTGTGTATTTCTTCTCTTTAACTTCCCACAATCCTGAGACACAACCTATAACTTTATCATTCTACACTGGCACACAACACAATATATTCTTTAAAGAATCACTGTATAGCATGAAAGGTTCCCTATTTGAGGATAGTTTGAAGAATGGGTTAGTGATAAGCCCCCATTTTAGTTCTTTTATTCCCCCATGGAATTCATCTGTCTATAAAAAAATAACCCCCACTAGATTCATCTTTGTTAGTGATTTTGAAAATCATGATAATTTTATCGCAAACTATTTTTAATGACCATACTATATAATGATACTATGGATATCCATTATTTATTTGAGACTCAGATCCTCCCCATTTTATATTGTCGTATACATGTCATAAAATATCACATTACTATTGATAACATAAACCATGAATGATAATTCCTCTATCCAAAAATCACATTTAATACAATATTGATATAGATTTTCATTTCGAAAATGTTGTAGCATGGTATTAAAATCCCTCACATGCCCCTCCTTGATTATAGAGAATATAATAATGTCATCTATAAAAAAACAGATTTTTTTATTAGGTAATCTCTAAACACATTATTAGTTATGTCCATAAATATTTTCAGTTCATTATTATGTTCAAAGGGTATCATAGTAAACTCATGGGGTCCATACATTTTTTGAAAGTAATTATTGGGAATATATTCCATCTTCAAAATTATTCTGTAATATCCCAACTGAAGTTCCACCCTAGTGAAATACAAGTAAACATGAATTTGATATAAAACTTCATCAACACATGGAATGGAATACATGTTATTTGACATTATTTTTTTGAGATCATGATAATAATTTAAATGTCACATTGAACCATCCATCTTCTTCCGAAGAGGACCATCAAAAAACATGGTGAAGCACTCGATTATCTAAAACCCTAGTTTGAATTATCCTATAACTACTTCACTGGTTCTTCCAACTAAATGGTCGTTATTCTATAGGTATTGTTTGATATGAGATATGAACTAAGAATATGTTTTACTATGAAATTAAAATCTTTATAAATAGTAATACTAGAAACATTTTTGGGTAATACAACAATATAATCCCCCAAAATGGGAATGTATTCATGCATGATTCTCTCTATCACCCCAATCATTTGTTCTAGCACTACCATAAAACAACATTTCTGCTGCACCACCCTTTAACAACACTAAAAAAAGTGATGTTAAGGGGGGTTTATGAGTGCTAAAAATGTGCTGATAAAAGTAACTTTTAAAAGAACTAAAAAAGTGACGTCAAAAGTGAGCCATTATCAGTGCATTTTTTGTAGCACTGATAAAGGCCCCCCTTTATCAGTGCATTTTTTATTAATGCTGATTGGGGGATTTATTAATGTTTTTTTTCTAGCACTGATAAAATTTATATTCCAAAAAAATAAGGAAAAATAATATATCGTTATATAAATATATTTATATTGATATAAATATAATATATATTTTTAAAATATGTGTTAGATAATTAAAAATAGACTATTACATTTAATATAGAAGAAATTTAATGAAAATGGATTTAATATATTTTAAAAAATATTATTAATTAATAATTTTATAATTATCATCAATTAATAACAATTTAATAACAATTTGAAGACACAAGAAATCAATAAAATGAATAAAAGATCTAAAATAAGTTGAAAATGTAACACCAAATTCAGATGGACATAATTATTGATTTGGGTGTCTGTTTGTGCTCTATAGCATATAAAATCTAGGATTGCAATGATTTCTATATGTTAGCGATGGAAGGAAACCTTCTGTCACATTTTTTGAGGCCCAAAAGGCCTCTAAAACTGTGTTTTTAGTCCGAATACCCTGATTTTTTAACATTCAAATAGGTATAATGTCTGACCCAGATGTCTTCTAGGCATGTACCACATATCATATCGAAAGGTTTTTCATCTTCATTGATTTGACTGGTTGTGGAGTTGAGACGGACATCTGGATTAGAAGTTATGGTCATTTTAACAATCAATGTCTTTACAAATACAGATATATATATATATATATATATATATTCATAAATATATATATATGTGTGTCTGTGTGTGTGTGTGTTTGTGTTTGTTTTATATATTTATGTACTTTTTTATTTATCTATTTATAAACACAATTAATAAATCATATTTTATAAATGTATTTAAAACTAATCAGAAAAATATATATTAATATACAAATAAATATACAGATAAAAAATAGTAACTGAAAATGTATCTATAAATAAATATAAATATAAATTAATATAAGTATATATATATATATATACTAATATATGAATAAATATATATTTATTAATATAACTAAATATATTTATATTAATATGAATCTGTATTAATATATGAATAAACATAACTATATATACATAAATAAATATATATAAATATATATTATTATATGAATTAATTTATATATATATATATATATTAATATATGAATAAATATAACAATATAAATAAATAAATATTTTTATATATTAATATACTAATTAATATACATATATATATATATTAATATATGAATAAATGTATATATATATATATATATAACTGAATATATTTATATTAATATGTATATATATTAATTTAAGAATAAATATAACTATATATATATGTCATTAAATAGAGAAAAAATTAAATGGATTAGCGGTAAAGGTGTAGGTGCGTAAGGGGGGAGGTCGCAGGTTCTTGTTCGGGTGGAATTAGGGAGGGGCATGCGGGCATGTGGGGGATGGAGTGGGAAAGGGAAGCGTGCAGGAGAGCGTGATGGGGTTCTCCTAGAGCTAATAAAGGTGGAGTCTAGTAGTGTTGAAATATCCCCCCTAGCATTAAATATTCTTTTTACCTTATTTTTTAATTTTTTTTACTTTTATCCACGCTTAAAAAAAGTGTTGATAGAAGACCCTTTTATCAGCGTTTTTTAGTGCTAAAAATAAACCCCTTATATCAATGCTTTTTCTAGCACTGATAAAAGGGGCCTTTATCATCAGTTTTATGAGTTCTGATAAAATTTTCCCCCCTTTATCTTCGCCTCAATTAACGACACTTTTTTAGCACTTTTAATCCCCTTTTATAGTGCTGATAAATGCCATATTTGTAGTTGTGTGGATATATTACTCATTAAGAAATAATATTAATTCCTAATAATAATATTAAAAAGTATATCCATCCACCTCCTTAAGCATGTATTACCTTTTTGGTGATATTATGAGGGTGATATCCCCAAACCCACTTTTAAAAGTCTAGGCACTAGTGACCACCACTGAGTATGCATAACAGTCCCATGTGTGGCCTTATTCTAAGGTACATGTATTCACACACACATATCAAAACCAATATAATGTTTAAAATATAAAAAATAACACTAATACAAAATTATTGTAGAAATATAAATCTCACAATCTAAGTATGCCATTAAAAATGGAAATCATAATGGCAGAAATTCAAATCCCACCTCAAACTGTGACATAGTCCAACCTGCTAGAAATCGGAGACTACCATAAAATGTGACTCCTTGTATGAACCATCATTTTTAGGCAAATATAATCTTAATATTTTCATGTTACACTGGAACCTCATCAAATGTTTGGTCATTTACATAAGTCATGATATGTTCAAGAAAAACACAGTCATTGGTGAATAAAACACTACTTAGTTGAACACTCTAAAATAACTGATCATAATGCATCAAGAGTAGTTAGATCATAAAAATATAATTCGATAGATGTATGATAAATACTATAAAACAATCATATATACTCATGGTAGAAACTAAGTGTCATGGTAAGTCCACAATCACATTTCCAACCTAAGATTCTACTTGATGTTTCATAGCAACACTAGCTTGGGAAAACATAATCTGTATGTCTGCTAGAAATGATTTTGTCTGTCTAAAATTTCATGAATATTTGTTCTATCCACAAAAAATCATGTGTCGTATGTTTGAATAGTTCGATACACAAATGGGGATCACACACAGGTCCATGAGGTATACCAACAACCATATCTGGATTGATCTTTTATGTATGGGATCAATGTCCTGGTAAATATTTTCATAGTGATTTATAGAAACCAACATAAAGAAGAAGATGATAAAGGATCAAAAATATCACCATGGGGGATAGAAATAAATATATCTAGGATAAATCTCTTCAAGATGATCGAAATCATATTTCTAAAATATAATTCAAAAGTATTCCCTCATAGGAACAGATCGAGGGAATAGAACATAATGAAATTATTACAACATAAAGAGAAAAATGGTTTCAAACTACTTTAGGAAACATACATGGAATGTACCAGTAGAAATAATGGCTAATTATAGACCTTGGATTTCATGTGTGCTCCATCCAATTCTAGTGTACTCCAATTCATGTACGTGTACATCTTGCCATGTTCGTGTACCCTAGGTTGTACCCATGTAAATCTCTATGTCAAAGTACATGGCTCACCGTGTGTGCTCTATCCGACTAAGTACATGGATTATAACATATACTCTAGAAATTATCTTATAACCAAGGTTACATGGAATTTCTCCATGCCACATAACATAGTGTGCGGTGATTTCATCTCCATGGAAACAATTTCACTGCAACTGGGGCCCCACATGGTGTCTATCTCTATATCACATGCTCTATAGTGTGGAAATTTTTAGAACCCGTAGGTTCCTAAAATTTCATCCATACAAACTCCCACCATTATCACTAAAACTACAACAAATACCACACATAAATTATAGATCTAGGTTAACCAATATTGATCATTGCAAAAGGAAATATTCAGGCCATCTAGTTTTCCAAAAATTCACCCCTTCTCTCTGTCGTGGTCACACACACAAAACCCTTGAATTTAAATAACAAATCCACGATAGATCCATCTTCACTGACATTTTATAAACATTTATTCACCAAATCACAAAATAAACTCACAATGTCAATAATTTTCACCAAAGAATGGGTGCTCAATGACTGATTACCAGGTATTTGTCGAACAAACATTAAAAAACCAAATAATGATCACATGAAGAATGGTGGATGAAATTACCAAACTAAAAAAATAAGAAATTATCCTTGGACAATATTTGTTTTTCATTGATTTGTTTTCATTATAATTAAAAATGAACGGATATAATTAACCAATAAAATATAATATGAAATACTAGGTAAAACAACAATGTACTTTCAATATGATTATCCCTTGGATCTATATATTTTTTGAATAAGAAATTATTATCATAGAATAATTAATTGGGGATAAATACACATAAATAAAACATACTACCCTGATTTTGGATCATTCATTGATGAATTACAATCAAATTTCATTGTCGTTGGTGAGATCCTTGAACATCGTTGAAATAGATAAACAATGTGGTATCAATCCAATCCCTTGATTTATTATATTCCTCCAACTTTTCTCCAATAGATCATGTCTAGATCACAAGGGTTATGATGATAACCATGATATTTATTGATAATGGGGTTTTTTTGAGGAGTAATTATGTTGGCATGTCATTATAACAAAATAAATAAATAAAAATATTTATTAATTTTTTATTCCCACAAAAAACTTTTTAAAAAGTATCGAATGACGAAAATAGTTATGTCATGCCTAGGGTAAATACTGAATTTTATAGCCAATTGTGGTCTCAGATTTCTAATATTTGACATCGTTTGGGAGTTCTTCCACTACATTATGAATATATTGTGCTAGTGATATTAATATAATTTATATTTTTTAAATATAAATTTCGGGATCAATGGCCCCCAAATTCTCACATTGTATTGGTTCCTGGATCTAATAAAATTATTATATATATTTCAATTATTTACATAGAAAAAACCAATACATTACATTATCCCCATATTAGGTCATTTCACACTGAAAATAACGTATTACTACTAAAAAGGTGTGGGTATTAAGCTCAGAAATGGGTCTCCAACTACAAGGTACTTTCTTGATGAATATCATACTATCATCAAACACACTCTAATTTTATCCATCGGCCATGTAGGACCTTCTTTTAATAATCCTTGATCCCTACTAGGTACTCCGTAAAGGTAGCTCCATTATGATTACCAACTCTCCCCATTCTATAATATGTGATGGTTTATACAAGTACCTCCTTAGCTGCAACACATGGAATACATCATGTACCTGATCTAACAATGGTTGTGGATCCAAGAGTTATTCCACATTACTGAATCTTCGTAATATCTGAAATGGGAAAATGAATTTTTGATATTGATTTCCACCCCATAAAAATCTCTACAATCCACCTCAAGGTGAGACAATTATGAACATATGTTATCCCTCCTATAATTATAGTGGCCATTATAGTTTGTGCATATAAGACTTATTATAGAGTTTTTTAAAATTCATCCACTCATATATGACATGAAACTTCTATATAATAGCTCTTACCAACTCTGGTAACATGAACAAAGACTCTACTAGATTAGTCCAATATAGTGTTGACCAGTCGGGTCTCTTGTAAAAATCCTTAAATGGTTCTACATAGATGGTGGAATGGTATATCTTATTATATGAAAACTCCTCTAGTGGTTGATAATCATCCCAACTATATCCAATTTCTATCAAGAAAGGATAAAGAATGTCCTCCTGAAAATGAATGATCCTTTCTATCTTACTATCAAAGTGGGATCCGAAAACCATGTTAAAATGAAACTGAGTCCCAAAGGCCTCCCAAAATCCTATCCATAATCATGATGTGAAGTGATAATAATATTATGAAATTACAATCAAGGTAAATCCATGGAAACGGTCTATCTCAGGCCTTTATATATGTACATAACTCTCTACTAAACCCTACAATATTTTAGATAACAAGTGAGTTGATTTGATGAATCAGTTTTTGATCAGCTATATAGGATCATGTTGTCATTACATCTATAGAATCCTAATCATGAATCCCATAGATATCCCATACCATTTCTAATGTGGAACCTCAAGGGGATTATTTAAACTTTTTTGATCATAGTTCTTAGCCTTCACCTATTGAAAAGTGCGGTATCAAGAGAAAAAATCTACTATTGGATTCATCATTGAAGGCCACTAGAAATGATGCTAAATGATATGGTACATCATTTCAAAAACTGTATGTTGCACTAAAAGGGATGTATGAAACTCCCACAACACATCACTCTATAATATAATTAGTTACATATTGTTTCCTCTAAAAATTATAATGTCCTCCTCACAATCAATAAATGATTCAGTAGAATTTCAAGTAGTTATATAATTGCACATGGTCTCACAGTTTGTATGTCACTGTTAAGCTTCACAGGAATGTTTTTGAAGTGATGAGGTAACAACCATTGACATGAGATATGAACAACCATCCTTCACATCAAAGGAAAACAACAATGAGACTATCTACACGTAATCCTATTTCAGTAACTAAAGTCAATATCTCCTTGTGAAAGTATTTTCTGCCACGTTCCCCTACCCGTTAGTGTAAAAAATATTAAAGTCATTGTCAAAGAGTAACTCCTTCCATTTCCTCAACATAATTTTAATATGCTTTAGAGATTGGTTATAGTTGAGAATTTTTTGTATATAGTATATGATAAACCACTCACATATAATAAAATATATCCACGTCATTTCATTGAATACTATCACTTACAACTCAAGATAATGTGTATAATTATTATACTTGTGAGGTATCAACAATCTATACACAATGTTAATCACTACTTCCCTCTACATCCAAATAAAACCATGCCTAGTCCCTAAAGAATCACATAAAACTAAGTACTCTATAACCACATGTGGTACCCACATGATGGGTGAACACATCAATCTTATTCTTAACTATTGAAAATCCATGTGGAACACTTCCATCTATATGAAAGGAATACCCTTCCATGTCAAATAATAAACAGGTGATATCATTGTAGATAAATTATCCATGGATCTCCTATAATATCAGACCCACCCAAGGAAGCTTTAAACCTCCATCATGATCTTCGGAGGCTCTGAAGATAAAATTACATCAGCATTTTCTATTTTCATCACTACTCCCTCTAGTGACATTCCATGTCTTAGAAAATTGGAACTCATGAATCCAAAATTAAAACATCAAGAAATTCCCATAAATCTGGTGCTCTCAAAATATGTTTAAGACTATCCCCATGTTTGTTTCATGTTCTTATTTTGAGGTAGAGTACAAAGGTTTATTGCTAATGTAAACAACTGCTGACTAGTCTTGGAAATTATGATAGATCTGAAAAATTATTCCAATGAAAACATATAAGGAATTATTTGGGAAGAAGGGAATTTCCAAATACTCATAGTTATTGTAGAAACATATGAATTATTTTTTCGGTATATTTGTATCCCATACTTTCTAGTTGTGATATACTGATTTGAGGTTAATATTTAAGAACCATATCACCCCCTTTCAACAAATTGAAGAGAAAATAAATCCTTGATAATGGATACTTATTCTCCAAGGTCACCTATTTTAGAAAATTATAATCCACACAAAGCCTCATGATTTTTTCCACATTGTTGGAAGACAACACTGGGGATTCACCAGTGAAAACATTGGGTCTAACAAAGATCTTCCTCTATAAGTCCCCCAATATCAACATGGAATATGAAGGTCATTAGGATCCATATGATATGTTTAAATAGATATCAGGGATGTCCCTAGGTGTAAGTAAATACCGAATCCTATATCCCTTGAAGGAGGTAATTCATGAATTTCCTTAGGAAATATATCATCATCCTCATCCACCATAGTATCAAATTGATACAATATTACATCCACTACACCAAGAGTCATTCCATCCATCTAATGAGTAATTTTATGCACCCCCTATGTATGATTCCTTCAAACTCTACTAGGTTATTAGAATATACAATAAAGGAAAACCTCATCCTATTAATGTGGAAAAGACCATATCCTCTGAATAAAATAGTCAATCGATGCATGGACTTTGTATAACTAGTCCATTACTAAGATAACATCACAATCCCCCTCAGAAACATAAATTTTTACCATGAAAAATTCTAACCTTGAGGTTTCAAAACAAACTATAGAATATTTGTTTGATCATTAAGTCATATTCATTATGAGTACCCAACCATAAGGGTAAATCCAAGGGATCAATAGGAACCTCCAAGTCTTAAACCAAGGATGTGGAAATAAATTAATGGATCTCAAATATTTCTATAAAAAACATATATAACATTTAAAATACATAGATCATAAATCTAATCATCCCCAAATACTCAGGATGGTAGGCCTCTACGTCCTGCATTTATCCTCTCCCTTTCTCACCTGCTCTCAGATCATGGAAGGGGTAGCCTAGGGGTGGTGATTACATAAAGTAAAACAATTTTACACCTCCATCTCTTTTATATCCTTCTCATCCACTACAACATCCCTATATTCCTCACATATCTTTGAAATATATCTAACTCTTTGGACCATCCATAGAATCTCAGTTAGTTGTATGATGGATCAAATAATCCCAAACAAAATGTCCTTGATCATCACAATAGTAGTACCACCTCTCCCTAGGATGACTAGAACCACATTGGGAACCCAAAACCATAGAACCTATATACTAATATTTCCTCCAAAATTTTATGAATCGTTTAGATCCATTTGTATTCCATTTTCTATATACTTCAGAAGTATCACCCATAATGTGCCCACCAATGTCACCCTCTTTCAGTGTCTTCTCAGATAGAAAGATCTCAATATAAAAGGAACTATCTATCACCCCAGAATAGGTAGGACTTCATAAAGGCATCACACTAGATTGGATGTATCCATGTAAACCTCACTCGAAGGACATTTCCCAATAGAACAAATATATATCCATATCCATTGACTAACATGAGAGGATGGTAAACCTCAACAAATTGTCATCCAATGTCATGATGAACTACTATAGATGTTAATGCTACTGGATTCAAAAATATCATAGGGTAGTTAAATGTTTTCATCCCTGAAAATGTTCAGGAACTCTATCTATTAAAGAGTCACCCAGTCATATGATAGAGCCACAAGGGTTCCCCTAACACCCTATAGAACCATGAATTAGGCTCACCACCAAAACAACCATCAAGTATGTTGGAGTCCTAAGAAGATGAAATAATCACACAAAAACCTAAAGAATATCTTTAGCTCCATATGGGTCTAGATCTCCTCTGAACCTGAGGAGGGTTTGTTGTTCAAACTTGTAATGTATGATTTACTAGTGAACCTCATCCACTATCATTGTTTATACCATCTGCTTTTCATTGATTCAATATATAGAGGGAAACAAACACATAGGTAGTACCTCCTAAAAAATCCATATATTGCTAAGGCGATCAACCTTTTGATCTTGTTCTTGAATCCTAGATGGAAATTTTCTAAGTGGTATCTATAAATAGAAAAAATGTACCATGATCAATGGGCATATTTTTCGAGATGAATCAAGAAGGACATGCAAAACCACACATTTATATAAGATGCATGTACTGATTTCATCCATAATATCAATGTCAATATGTTCCAATTCAAAAGAAATTCATTTATATTTATGGTTATAGATATTTTAGCCACTAAAAAACACTTGTGTCCCTGTCTTGAAAACCAAATGTGAAACACTTAATAGTATTTCCTTAAAATCTAAACCATCCTCTCATATAGAAGAGACTTCAAACTAAGGTCCTAATATAGAACTCCTCAGAAACCACTTAATCATGAACTGTCCCACTGGGGCCCTCTAGGTTTCTGATACGATGATCTTGACAACCATAGGGCTACCTCCAATAGGTCTAGGGCTAGATAATAGTGTCAAGTGGGAATAGAAGTCACATATGACTTCTTAATCAAATATACCTATCCATACACACACATATCCAAGCCTATTAAACATTAAATATAAAATAAATACAGCCCACACCACATACAAAAATATATCAAAATCCCTTAATCAAATTATGATATTAAAAATGTAAATGAGAAAGGGACCAACACAATTCCCATAAAAATTGTAAAAAAGTAAAACCTTCTAGAAAGAGGGGACTGTAGTGAAATGTGACTCATGGTAAGAACCATGGAATTTCTCTCCCAATCTATGCTTTATAGACACATTCTCTACTAAGAATCCTATTAAATGGTCAGTCGTCTACAACAAACATGGAATGTGCAGGATGATCCCATGTAGGGGTAGTATCACAATACCTAGTAGGACCCCTTGAAATATATATTCATAATGAATCATGTGTGGTTAGATCAACTTAGGATATATAAATTATAATATGACACTAACAATTAAACATCTAGATATAGTAAGGGTTGACATTAGGTCTCAAGGTAAAGTCAAAACTGCATTGTCGGCCTAAGATATTGCTTGAGAGTCTGTAGAAACACTCACATTATAGAAATCACATGATGAGTCTGATAAAACCCAAGGTTTCCATCTAAATATTTCATTATCATCTATTCTATCAATAATAGTGTACACTTTAGAAGTATTATTAGATCAATACATAGATAGGGATCACATTATAGGACATAGGTTATAACAACAACCTAATCCAGATTAACCCTTTTATGTTAGGGATTGATGCTCGAGAGAAGTTGATCACATAAATACTGAGAACCCTACATAGAGTAGAATATGATAGAGGATCCCACCCAAATCCATTTGGGGACATAAAGAACTCTATTCAAGATGAATCTCTTAAATAAGAACTCAATTGTTTTCCTAGGATATAATTACTGTCTATACCCTCATATGGTTGGGTTGAAGGGATTCACCATAACGAAAATGATCCAAGATAAAAATAATAAGAGACTCAAACCTCTCTACGAAATGTTCGCGACATGTACAAGTAATACATGGTGTGTCTTATTGGTCATGGGTTTCCATGTCTGCTACAGCCTATTCCCATACACTACAAAATGTGTCCATGTAGGTATATCTATTTCCATGTACCCTGGGTCATGCCCATGTACATAGCATTGTACCAATACATGTGCTAGCCTGTATACACTATCTCGGTCCAAGTACGTGTCTTAGCCCATGTACATTGTTCATGATTTTGAACCCAAGGGTACACATTGAGTCACCATGTTGGGTTAGATGGAATGTGAACCATTATTCTTCGTGGAAACCCTAGTGAAATAGTTAGTGTCTCAAATAGCATGTTTATTTTGATTACATACTATGTATGTTGAAATTTATAAGATTTATATGTTCCTCAATTTTCATCCCTCCATGCATCCAAAAACTCTAAATCCCCCTAAAATACCACCCATGGATCATGGATCTAGGTTAACCATGCTCGGTCATCACTTCCTTTAATCTATTTTTATAAGAAATATCCCTATATACCATTATCATCAGAAAATAAAATATATGCACATAAATAATTGAACTACCTTTGATACATAAAAATTGTTTTTGCATCTAGATTTTGTTTTTGAATCTCAAACCTGGTCTATGATATCAATATTTTTTGCCAAATAACGGGAGCACAATGATTGATTTCATGGTATTTTTCAAACAACTGGTCAAACAAGACACTGAAAATGAATACTCGTTGAATGGGTGATAAAATGAACAAACCAAAAACCTGAGTAATAAACCTCATCCAATGTTCATGATTCCCTTTAATTTTTTAATTAAGAATAGATATAATTAACCACAAAAACAATTCTAGAAATACCATGTAAAATAATTCCATTAAGGAAAGCTGATCAGTCAAGGAATAAGTAGTCTTGTTGATTGTCTCACGCACATCATTGAAGAATAAAATGTGGAACTATGCACATATGTAAAATTTCCAACCTCAATTTTGGATCAATAACTAATAAATAATGATCATGTTTCATAGTCATTAGTGGTATCTTTGAACTCCATTGGCATAGAAAATCCATATGGTACTAATTTGATCCCCTTATCTATTTTAATCCAGCAACATATTTCAAATTGAACCTCTCAAGATCTGCATGGTAATGAATATAACACTAATATTTACCTATAATGGTTTATTTATAGAAGAAGAATTATGTCTCAGCCTCATTATTATAAGATTATTTAATTAATTAATGTAATTATTATTTTTTCCTACAACAAAATTCTCACAAAAACCCAATATCAAAAAATATTACATTGTTCCTATGGTAAATCGAGGATTCCAGACTCTATAATGGTATAATATTTCTTATCTGAGACTTTTTTGGGAATTTATTTCACTATTTTAAGAATGTTAAGTTGTATGATATTAATATATTTAATATTTTTTAGATATCAATTCGAGGCTAATCGAGACACTGATTCTCAAACCATTTCATTTCATAGCTCTAAAAACAATAAAAAATATATTTTGAAGATTTAAAATGAAAAAATAGGCCATTAAAACTATAAAATTTTATGGATCCACCTCAATAGTTGTGGAAGTATATTCCCTTCCATGATCTATAGACCTTGGAAGTATTTTCTGTTGATTGTCTCCAAATTCCCCTTACATTGGAAATTAGATTGTGTAATTACCATCTTACTTACTATAGAAACAATGTACCATAGCAAGAGTGTTAATTTAAACCTTCTTTTCTACCATCACATTATTATATTTCATTATCTATCATTTAATTGATTATCTTAATTCCCTATTTTCGATAATTTAATCACAACGTGGATCCCTTAACGTATTTTATAGGATGCATCTTCCAAGACTTTTCACATATATAAAGTTTATTTTTCATTCCTCTTTGTGATTTGTATAATAATTATCCTAAATAAAACAAAATTTTATTATTATTTTTCGCTCACCCGAAAAGGCCACTGAGAGTCTCCAATCACTATATTAAGCTTTGGGGTATGACAAGTAATCTTTCCATACCTATCAATGCCTTAAATCTGTAAAAATATTCATAGACTCATATTTGAGAAAAAAAATATGTAATCTATTATTATTTTAATGTTTTTGAAAATTTTAGAGGCATATCATGAAATCCTTGTAATGTTTTCCTTATACACACTAATAAAGAGAATTAATTTTACTTTAGTATGATAATATCCCTCTCCATTTTAAGAGATAAAGTTAGGGGAAATATTTATTGAAACATATTTTCATAAAACCTTACCATTCCATGGATTAAATTTCTATATTGGAAGTTATGATCTTGATTAGTTTGCACTACTGATTTGCTTCTCCCTCGATGTGATAAACATTTAACACAACATTTTCTTATTCTGAGCAATGGATGATTTAAAATATATCTTTAATTGATTCATAACATTACTATGTTATGATGGGATGATATGATACATTAAATATAGGATGTATTTGTCACATAAAGGACCTGACCACAATGTCTTCATTCTTAGGCTAAGGAGAATGTTCCCAAAAAATCTAGTTATTATTCACAACAAGAGTCAGATGAGATACTACTACTATGATATTCCCAAATATTAATCCAATAATGAAATGTATATTATTATAGTGATCATAAAATTTCCTATCATGTTAGATGTTTTCATGATTACTCCTATTTATCATTATTAACAAAAATAAAAAAATAGAGACATGAATACTCAAAATAATAATTATGAAAAAATGAAAACTGTGAATAATGTACGCATTAATTATAAATTAAAAGTTTATCTTAACTTATGTTTATCTAGGATTCAAATTTTTATCCATAGTAATTTTTCCTTTTATATTTTGTAACCTGTAATATCCCCTGGGAGTGTAAAATTATGGGTGTAGAGTGGAATCATTTTTACAATTAACTTATTACCCAATGAACCATTTTATTAGTTATTACCAATATGTAATATTGTGAAAGATCCACATCTACTTATACTATCTATACTAGGATGTAATTTATTAGAAAAAGTTATCTCTGTATATTAAGAAGATTTCTGGATACAATACTTTAGTTATAATTATCTATAGGGATATCACTAAAAACTTATAGTCGAAATCCCCAAAAATGACTAATATATTATATGATACAAAAAATAGAGACCCATGCGTTTTAAGCATATTATTAAATAACTTTAGACATAAAAATCAAATAAACACAAACCAATGGTCATGATCTATTGTAACACCCCGACCCTAGTTTCCCATAGTCGGTGCATTATTACAAAACATTGGCATGATCACAAGAAAGATCAAATCTCGAATGACCGATTGGTTTAGTAGCCTTGGAAACACTATATATATTCATAAGTCTTACATTACATCATAAAATGAAAAACTACTACAACAACATATTGTCTCCATAATCCACACTCATATCCCCACATAATATCCCTGCAGGTCATTCATAATTTACTTCTTCACTTCCGGGGAAAAATAAAACATAGAAAAGGGGTGAGCTCAAATGCCCAGTAAGGATAACAATATAGTAGAAACTTTCATAAATAAGAATAAACATTTAAGGAAATGTATAACTAAAACAAAAGCCTTTCAAACTTGAACTTTCAACATAGTATGGCATAAATAAAATGAAATTATTCCATTTACTTATTCACATGGTTATTCTACTAATCGAATAATCACATGAAAAATCAATAACCACTTTCATAATGATGGAATGCATAATGCCAGACTATCATAACCACATAGCCAAGGCCTCGTGCCAAGACTAGAAATAAGATTTTTTCAAGGCTTTGTGCCAAGACACTAGTTTGTCTCATGAGACCTACTGATGCATCGAAGAGCTATAGCGGGCTCCACCCGTCACATATTAAGTCCAATGCATTCCCATATGAAATGGTTTAAACATAACATAAACATTCGTATTAAAACTAGCATACGAAATGTCAATACTTTCACCATAAACTATGAATGGTATAAAAATAGCAAATCCACAGTCAAACATATCACAAAACCTTCAATACAATATAGAAGTTTTGTATCATAATAAATCAACTTCAAATAATCTTAAAATCCATCAAAGGATGTTGACATAGATGAAATCAAATTTCTTTTTAAATAAATATCTCCTTTTATTTTGAAATCATTTAAGATCCATATAAAATAAAACATTTTCTTTGAAAATATTCTTATAAGATTGTAAAGGAATCTTTGATGATTTTATAACGGCGGAAAATATCCGCACCCACCGTATAAGTTAAAAAACATTCTTACCTTAATTCTGTCGAAAAGGTTAAAAAGGACCTTGTTTTGAAAACGACGGAAAGATTCCTTTATAAACCTCTTATAAAAAGTCAAAGAAGGGTATAAATGACTTTAACCCATATTCTTGTAAATAATAAATATGTTTTGAAATACATTTCGAAGAAACATGGATGTGGATGATAAAGAAATCCCAGTAGATTATTACGTATAAACAACCTCGGATAATGAAGAGATTGTGAAATAACCCTTACCTTGTACTTTTCCTTGGTTGGGGTAGGTTAACCTCCTGTATAATGGTGAAATAATTGTTATTAAATTATACAAGAATCTTATATATTAATATGATATCATATATGATCTTTTAACATTGATTTGTTAATAATATATTAGAATTATCGTCGTTTCGGGTGTTAACTTACTCATTTTATTTTATATGTTTTGTTACATAAGCCATGTTTGTTGTATCGTATTCATATCCAGAATGATATCAAGTCCTTAAACATCATTTTTAAATCATCAAATGATAATTATACTTTAATGGATACGATGGAGAATGAATCTCATCGCGTTCGTGGAGACGGTAGTCCGTACGTACGCACGAGCAACAATATCATTCTTTTGATATTAAAATAATATATAAATGGATGGTATATCATATATACAGAATCATTAACATGTTATATTTATTATTTATATGAGTTACACATCATTATTATACCCATCCAAATAATAATATATTGAATAACAATTACACCACGACGTGGAGACGGTAAGCCGTACGTACGCACGTATGGTGACATGTTATTCAATGGGTGGATATAATACTGAATATGGTTGTACCATATTTATAATAACATCACAGTATATGTGATATACTGGAGTTATTATTTTAGAATGGTAAGAACAAAAGAAGAAGAAGTGGAAGAAGAAAGGAACTTGAAAAGGGGTGGTGAAAACATTACCTCTTTTTCGGGTTCTTCCTTCTGATTTGATCAAAAGGGCTCCTTAGGTTGGCTTTCGGATCAAACTAATGCCTCTAGGTTGTAGTGAGGGATGTTGGCAGAGTTTTTGGGAAGATTTTGGCCAAACCAAAAGTCTTTGAAGGTGTGAATAAATGAGTAGGAGGAGTGCCCTTTTATAAGAGGGGTGAGGGGCACCTTTGGAAAAGCTAGAAATATTAATTTATAATAAATTCATATTCGGTTTCTAATGGCTCCAAAGTTGATTATTCAAAGTTTAAGGTTGGTATAGGTCGAAAACCACTAAACCACTAGAATTTAGACAGGTTTGGGGACTTATATTAACCTTATCTTTAAGTATTAACTCTAAGTTAATTAGTTGCACTTTTACAATGTCTCCTTGTATTTTTATATAATATGGTTAATAAACATACTATATACATCCAAGAGATCCCCAAGTGGTCCATTAATGATGAACCTATCATGAGATAAGTCGTTTGGCCGAACCTTAGATTTTTAGGAATTTAATATCAATTAATAATATAATATTTGTTTTAAGAACTCTTTTATGTCAATTTTGACACTATTCAATAGTTGATTTTTGTGAAACTCATAACAGATTGATTACTTCGAAAAAAGTCAATTAAATCAATCCTAATATATCATATTATCCTAGAAAATTATATTAATTCATTAAATTTTTCATATTATATTTATTTGTGTATTTATAATATCAATTATTTTAATTTTTTACTATTATAGTAATTAATTCATCATCACTGTGTCATAAATAAATTAAATTATTTAATGTCTAAAAATTATAAATGAACAATCACTATGTAGGAAAGATTTTTATCTTTCTAATGAATATTTATAATATAAAATCCAACATATATAACCCTATGTAAAATTTGTTTTTCTAAAAGATATATGCTTGTGTCATTTTTGTATTCATTTTAACATAATTAAAATAAAGTGTCCCTATCTCCTACAAGTGGCACCATGGGGTCCCAAAATCGACCCAATGATGCCTATGGTCGAACATGTATCAACCAATAAGTCTAGGACACGTTTTAGAGTAATTTAGTATTATTATAATATTATTTTTTAACCCTTATTTACCGGATTTACCTTTAACCATGGTAAATAAAATATTTACCGCAGTAATTATTCAAAATGTCTAAAAATAAAAGTTACCTATTTACACAATTTGAACATACTGATTCCAAATATGGAATCCATTTTTCTAAATTCAAAACACAGAAGTGGCAGAAATTAATTTAAAATTAATTCCCGCTGTCAAAACAAAAAGCGTGTTTTTAAGAGATAATAACTATCAAAAGATTGACACTTGTTTATGTTCGGTTTAATTGTAAAATTATGTCCAATGACCAAAATTATATTAAATGGTAAAAATATATTCTAAATATAATTTAAAAACACTCAAATTCATAATTTATCACTATTAATTATTTGGATTAAAAAAGTTGTTTTTAATTAAAATTTAGTAATTTTCACTATTCATCAAAATATGAAAGTTATCCGAAATGTACCAAAATTTCACCTTAGGCTAAATTCGGTATTCCGAATCCAAAAATGAAGTCCATTTTAAAATATAAAATATATATAATTTCAAAAATTAGGTATTACTATTCATAACGTCTTGTTTGATTGGTTATGGTGTGTTAGAACTCGGTGTTGCATACAACACACGCTATCACATTATTCAAAGAGAAGCGTACCGTAGAAGCATGGGGTGTTACATCTATAGTTTATTTGGAAGAGTTTCTTTATAATACATAGAAAAAACCAAAACGCAATGTCCTTATTTAATTATCAATATTGGGACCCTAAATACAATTGATATCATAAATCTTCAGAGGATAACTGGGTGAATATATTCAATAATATTGTGTGCAGTAAATCCTGGTATATAAATAAATATGGAAATGAAGCATAACTTATTATTTAGAGGGGAAAATTATATCATAAAACAAAAGTCTCATGGATAATCATAAAACAATGAACATGGATTCATACGATCATGAAAAAATAGAAAATTAGAAAACCATAAATCATGACATAATTGAAAGTTGGGAATAACTACAAAGTTAACATCATATAATGGATAGATTCCCCTAATGGAATAGGTTTACTCCTTTATCCCATACATATCATCACATTAGACATTAAAATTTACCAATGCATCAGGGTGATTTCTAGGAAAACCTATTAAATAATTTCTATCCTTATATGTTCTAAAAAAATAATATTATATAAACATTTGACTTACTCATGAAATGATAAATATTTTTATAATATTTCATCATATCATTATAAAAAAAGTTTTCAAAAGGATTCCAAAGTGAAGATGGAATTAAATATTTGAGATTTTCATATCTGGGTACATAAGAATGCATCTCGTAATTTTATGTTCATTTGGATGAATCAATAGGAAAATGGTTTAGAAATGGCTATAGAAATGAACATTCCAATGGAGTTTTAAGGAATCAGTAAAATACTTTTAGGGAAATATTATGTACGGTATTTTCTATGAAAATAAAATGTATAATAAAATGGTTATACCTAAAATATTCCATTATTTAATGAAATAATTAGTTGGAATAAATTATTTAAATCAGTTTTATTTAAATTGACTAAGGGATAGAAATTTTCCCTTCAACTAGGATTCATTTTAAAGAATGCATTAGAGAAATGATTTTAATCCATGTCTATATTTTTCAAAGGAAGATAGCATAATCTTGGTATATATGTAAGATACATATATATAGAACATAGAATCATATAATGTAATCAAATAGAGATAGAAGGAATCTTAGAGTGAGAATGGTCATAAAAACAAGGAAAAAAAGGTTGGTTCAAAAATATCAATTTCTTTATTATTCTGAATTGTTTTTGACTTCAACATAATGTCCGAAATAATCCAAATAAATTCATTAATTACTTAATTAAAAAATCAAATATATTATTTATTTATTAAAATTATTTTATGTTTTTACTACTATTTCATTGATATATAACAACTAATTTCCCTATTATGAGGGAGTTCATTTCATGATTTAACGGTCATATCACATGGGAGAATTATTAATGTTCTTATACAGAGAAATTAAAACTATAAAAGTTAAAAATAAATGGTATTAATGTCTTCCCAAAAATTTAAATATTCCTAAATGATTTTTTTTCTTACATAGGAACATTTTACTTATTAAAAATGTGAATGTTCTATGGTTAGTTCATTTAGACTATTTTACCAAATGTCACAAATTAAATTAATTTTCTTTTATTAAATTATTATCAATATGTTACATAACATGAAAAAATGTATGAAATACTTATTATAATAATATTTAATGATGTTATATTTTCTATAAAAATCCATGAAGGCGGTGGAGAAAAATGTGATACGTTGTTCATGGAGGCAACAAACCAAACATACTGTGAACAATGTTTTGATTTTATAAATGAATTAATTGAGGTTATAATATTGAAATTTCACCATACCAATAACATATCATCTATTAAATACCCTATTTTGATAATTTCTATTTTTATTGTGATCATAATGGGGTGGTAAAAGAATAATAAAATTCAAATACATTCAGTTCAGTTTTACATCTCCCTTTGGTTTCCTCCTTTTATGATACCTATTATGTTTCCATAGAATGGTCATTGGATGGTACTAGTAAGAAAAGGAATATGGGGAGTATAATGAGAAGATATTTGGGTAAAAAATTTTAAATCTATGAGTATTAGATTGTGTGAGGTTAAGGGGCTGTTGGGGGTGGTATTTATTATGCTAGGGGAGAGGTGTTATTAAATATTGTTAACATTATTTCATTATTTTGGATCAAGCAGACCAATCGAGAAAAATATTGTGACAACATATAATAAATGATGAATTTTAGATAAAAATAAAGTGTTATTGCGTCATCCATGATAGAAAAAATCATGTATTACCTTATAATGCTAAATATAATATTTTATCATATTTCAATAATAAAAAAACAATAATTATAGAAAAATATAATAAATTCACCCTAATTTGTTTTTTATTTTTAGGCCTTAAAAATGAAATAAATTTTAGTAAAATTATTTTCTAAATATGAAAATTTTAGTTTTTTATTTAAATAAACATTTCTTTGAAATTTTTTTTTAATTTTATGATCATTATTACGACCCCTTTGAAAATGATGTTCGATATTATAAAATTATATTATAATTATAATAAAGCATACTATTAATTGGTAAATCCATTTATGAAAATTAATATTCTTCAAAAATAATAAATTTTTTATAAAAATGAAAAAACATATATGTTTTGTAATTATATGAACAATTTTTTTATCAATGTTTGATGAAATGTTTTTATTTATCATGCTATAAATATCCTGTATTTGTATATTATATGAAACCTAAAAATTAATTTAAAATATCATATGTTAATATATTGAATTATAGTCATGTTACAATACCTATCATTCATATTACTATTCAAATAGTTAGTATAATATTTTAATGCTAATAAAAATTTTACAATGGTTATATTTGTAATTGATATAAATGACCCCCATATTTTTCAAATACCTTATATTTTATTAATTATTTATTTGATAATATTTTCTCTTAAGGTGATATATTTTCATTTTATAATTTATGTATTATTACTAATATTCTTCTTCTTTTCTAATTTATTTTAATGTGTGTGATTATTCTTTGGGATCGAGTAGAACCAAATTTTTCTATTATTATAATATTATTTTCAATATCTCATCCCAATGAAATAATTTCATTTATTATGGACATATTTATTCCCTAAATTTAATTTATAAAATAATTTAATAAAATTTAGTTAGTTTTATAATGTTATGTGTCTGCATGTTATACTATTATATTACTAAATATAAAATAATTATATTTCTAGAAGGTATCTTCCATGATAAAATTTTGGGCCATTATAGTACCAATGAAAGGGAGTAACCAAATTCTCTATATATGAATATGTCAATTGTAGATCATTTCATGAAACCACAACCACTTTCTTTGGATAGATTCATAGAAAAAATGATATCCAAATGATGGATTAATTATAAAGATAATATAATTTAAATTCTTAGATATTAAGAACATCAAAAGGAAACCCTTTCAATATATTATTTTTATGGTGAAATTGACTAGTGGGGGTATTTTATATGGATCATTAAGGAAAAGAATGAAATTGATTCCATGGAATGAAAAATATTTAAATATCCCTTCTTTTAAAATTATTTTCCTAGTGTTATTTTACATTGGATTTAAAGTTAATTCCCATAGTTGAAGCAAAAGGAGGAGGACTTTGTTTCCTTTTATGTGGGTAATATTTCAACATTTTCTAGGCATGCACTTAATTTCATTTTATTCTAAGATAGTAAAATTGACTGATTTTTCTCAAGAATAAATCCCAAACTATGTAAGGATGTGTTTACTCTTGAGTAAGGAAGATGTATGGAAATTTTATAGTATATGAAAAAATTTTAGACGGTGTTTTTTTTTGTAATTTTACATTTATAGGGATAATAAGTTATCCTTGTGGATGGAAATGTTGAATCCATCATTAATGAAATCTGATGGTAAGAATATTCAATTTCCCTCTTATGATAAGTGTGGTAAAAAGAATCATGGGGAATGTATTTTGAGTTTAGGAAGATTTCAAATATAGAAACACGGGACACTAGGATCATGACTACAAAAAAACCTCATTTACAATGGTGAGTTCATAAATTAAAGGAAGAAAGTTAAATGATTTAATAGTAATGAAATGGGATACTATGTAAATGTATGTCCAATGATAGGTACGATGGATAGTGATCATAAAGAACATAGTACAATGGTGAGGGAATTAATTGTATATCGATGAGAAATTATATTATGTGGTTAGTGGTACATTAATAATTTACTCTATAATTTCAAAAATCTTGTTTGATTCTACATCTTAAAATTCACAATTTTCTATGAAATTTTCTAGTAAAATGGAAATATCACCCTATGAAATGATATAAAAACTTTTGTATAAATTCATGATGGGTTTATTAAATAGTTAGAGATGTATATTAACATTAATATCATCTTATTTATAATGGTTTTATTCACAAAAACATTTTTTTCACCCTTAGTGGAATTTGATGTCATTTTCGGTATGGAATAGATTTCAGTTTATCATTCAACATTAGATTTCAAAGATAAATATTAATATTAAATTATAAGATTCAATTTTAGATTGTATTTATGAATCAATTCATAACATTGATATAATATTAATAATCTAAGAAAATTATTAATTATGTAGGTGATATTTATCTACAATATGTCATTGAAATGGAGGTAAATACCCATCTAAATTACTTGAATGTGGAAATTGATTTTTTAGATGTTTTTTATAATTATTATCATAAAGATACCCATGAACAAGAAATTTATTTTACTATTTAATTAGTTACTGATGATTTGAAAATTTCAAAACCTCCATATTCAATAGCTTTAATAAAACTATTGTACATGAAAAGGAATTCAAAATAATTAATTGGTATGGGTTTCATCTACCCCGACATTTCAACATGGCTTGCTCAAATTTTTTTCATTTAATGATATTGATGATTTTACGGGGATTGAAATTAATCATAAAGTTCTCAATAACATCATTATTAAGAAGTATAATTTTCCTCATGTAATTGACTTTTTTGATAAACTCAAGGAAGAATAATATTTTTTTTGTTTGATATCAGTTACATGTACCATAAGATAAAAGTGAATAAATAATAAATTCCATGTATAGTATTTTAGACTAATTCTGGAAATTTTTGTTTTGTTTATTTTCATTTTGGGTTAAAAAATATAACCTAATATATTTATGTGTCTAATTAAAAGAGTATTACATGATTTGTTTTGATAAATTCATGAATTTTGTTTACTGATGAAATTGTTATATATCATAAAATGTATGATGTTCTTGAGAATCATATAAAATGGTCCTGGAAACATTAAATGATAAGTGGTTGTATATACAATTTTTTACATTTGAATATTGGTTACTACATATTTCATTCCATGGATATATTTCTTCTAAACATAGAATAACAGTTGACACTAATTAATTTAATGTTATGGAAGGCTAGCTAAAAAATTCTAATGAAACTGAAAATCTACGTTTTTATTGGATAATGTGTTTCTATTTATGGTTTGTTGAAAACCATTATTGATTAACTAAGCCCTTATCCTTATTAACTAAAAAGGGCATTTTTCATCTAGATAATGGAATGTGATTTATGTTTTTTGGAGTTGAATATGATAATTTTTAATGATCCATTATTATCCTTTCTATCCTGAAATGGAGAGAATTTTTTATACTGATACATTGTTAAAGGACCATGGTTGTGTTTTGATGAAGAATAATCAGTTTATCACATATGCATATCAATAATTAAAATTCCCTAAGTAGAATTATCTAACACAGGACCATGAGTTGGATATGGAAATATATACATTGAAAATATATAGGCGTCATATATATGGGGAAAAATTTAAATTATAAACTAATCATGAACGTTTAAATAATATTTGTAGTCAAAAAGGGTTGAACAAGAGGCATATAAGTTGGTTGGAAAAGATAATGGATTCTGATTTCATGATATATTATCATCCAGTTAATTAAAAAAAAGGTATCAAACACCTTGAGTTCAAAATATAATGAATAAATAACTATACTATATTTGTAATATGTTCTTTGGTTAATGATGTAATGAATTTGGTATTAAATTTTTTTGTAGAAACTCCTTGAATTTTTTTCTCATGTATTTGTTTAGTCATCTATTTATAAAGAAGTTTAAAATGTGAAAAAGGAAGATTGTGCTTTTATAAAATTGATAAATTGGTCAATAAGGGTAATGAAACTCGGTTTAATACTTATAAAGAAGGTGGAATTAGATTTTTATAGTGTATATGTTTTCTAATTTATTCCCTATTAAGGATGGTATTTTTGAATGACGATCATAGATCCCTGTTTTCTATTCATCTTGGTAGTATAATGATGTATGGATAACTTTACTAATATTATTAGTGGGAATTTATGAAGAAGTATATTACTAATTTTATCATTATATAATTCAATTTTTAGAAGGATAATCTTGAATGACCTATACTAAAGGGGTTAATTCATCATTTTTATTCCCAACATGGGAATTAGATAACATATCCATGGATTTCATGGGTGGATTACCATATAAATCATGTGGTAATAATGTTATTTTAGTTATGATTGATTATCTGAATAAATTTTTTCATTTTATTACTATTATAGATACTATGTAATTAGATCAAATTTAAAGATATTTTCTCAAGGGGGTAGTCAAGCTACATGGAGTTCCCCTCTACATTATAACTGACAATGATCTCCTATTAACATCAGTTTTTGGAATAGACATTAAAAGTCAATGGGTATTTAAATAAATTTCAGTATAGTATTTTCATCCTCAGACTTATGGACACCCAGAGTGGAAAATTCCTCCATTTGAAGATATATTTGAAATTGTTTTCATTATATTATCTTATAAGTTTGAAACTACATCTCTATTTATTTTAATATTCTCATAATAACATTTTTCATTATTGTATTAAGATAAATGATTTTTAGGAATTATAATGAAAAAACGTGGGAATCTCGAATTATGGAATGATGTTGGTGAGTTGAAATTTTTGGGATATGAATTGGTTGTAGAGATGTCTAAGAAGGTAATTACTATTATTTACCACATGATTTAATCATAGTATATGCAAAATAAAAATGCATATAGTCATAGGAAGGACATTTTGTTTGAGGTAGGTGAGCACACCCTTCTTAAAATATCTCCTTAAAAAGGTATTATGTTCATTACAAAAATTAAATGGTATGACCATGTTCATACAACCAATTAAATTATGGATGAATATATATTATATTCTTATATTGAATCCTTACTTCCATAATTGTATCAATTAAACAAAGTGTTTCACGGGGTATGGATATGGATGTATATACACGATTCGTCACATTTTTTGATCCATATAATGGTAAAACTAGAAGAAAATATCTATTATGTGATAATAAAAGTTAAATTTTTTGATAATAAATTGAATCTATTTCAAAATAAGGTAATTTTCTATGTAAAAACTTTACGAAGAAACCATATGATTAAAGAAAAAACTTGGGAATCTGAATAATATATGAGGGAAAAATTTTCACACATGTTATGTAATGAATATAATTGAAATGATGTTATTTAAAATAATCATAAAGAATTCTAAATCCTTGGTATGGTTAATAAAAATTCAATATCATGTCTCATTAATTGAAATGAATATATTTTATATTTCCTATATGTAATAGGATAATTATATATAATTTTTCTCTTTGAAAAGACTTGGTTACATTCGAACAAAAACATTTTCCATAAAATATACGGTTTTATATAAAAATTTAATTTCTATATTTCATATTTTTATATTTATAATATTTTCTTAATATTTCAATTCAAAATATTGAAATTACCTAGGGGATATTTTTTTCATTTTTCTAAAAATGTTTATTTTTGTGAATTTTTCTTAAAAACTATTTTTCCTGGTGTTACACATATTTGTTTAAAAATATATTTTTACGACTTATATAAAGTGAATATTTTAAATTGGTTTCAGTATTGAAAATTAATAGCTTCGATTTTTTTTCATTCACTTCCATTTTTGTCCATTATTAATATCTTCCATAATAAAACTTTTTCAGTATAATAATGGATGGATTGGTTACCAATTGGGGTTAAACTATATGATAAGACATCAAATATGCCTAAAATTTGGATATATCTAATTTATTAAGTAAATATAGACCTTAAACTATATTTTCTTGAAAATTTATCCATTTTGATTCAAATTGATTTCAGAAATACATCTATCACATTTAAAATTTTAAGGTATTTTCATGATTCCCACTCTTCTCACCCATAAAATGAAAAGTAATCTACAAAATTCACCTAACAATTTGATCCACCAAGCCCAACCATGATCTTCCTACATCAATTCCCAACATACCTTCACACATCCTAGTGGCCAAGGTATTCTTGAAATTCAAATCCTATGATGCTTATGTTGTAATCTAATGGGAGATATCTCGGGCAGAGGTATAAGTCTTAAGCGAGACATTTCAAGATTATTTCATCCTATAAATCCAAAAAATATTTTCTAAACAATATTAAATAATGACATAAGTATCTTATCTATACTAAAATTATATTATGTTTATGGAAAAAACATTTCTATCTTTTCTTCATCTTATAAGAAATTAAAACAATGTTGATGTGTATATGTGGGGTACCTCCTTCTTTAAGAAAAGTATTTTATTTTTGATCACCAAATTTCATTGTTATTTATCATGATTGATTTATGGATTGTAAATGTATCATATTTTTGAAATTGTTATCCTTATTCAAAGTTAATATACATTTTTCTTTATTGTTCCTCTAATGGTCAGAAAATGACAACCTTTCTAGTTTTTATTTGTTAACATCCACCTCGACAAAGTGATGTGATTCATTTTTCATTACAACAACATATGGACATTAATATGAATGGAAAAAATAATGAAATATTAAATTTATAATATAATGTCCTATGATTTAACTATAGATTTATCCATAAATAAATATTTTGTTTAATTCATTTCTTTACATGCAACACTAAAACTAAAAAAATATTTATAGTTGTTTCTTACCCCTAAAAACCATTGGAATAAATTGTGGTAATATGATTTGGAATATATATATATATATATATATATAATATTGATGAATATAAAAATCAATACAACTATCGTAGACAACAAATTAATGAAATATCCTTTCTAAAATTTACTTCTTTCCAGTCATAATAAAATATTATATGAATAAAGTAATTACACTAGTTTAATTGGTAACTTATAATAGGAAAGATGAAAAATAAATTATATTCAAAGAGTTATTTTCTAATAAAATTAAAATAATTGTACATATTTTTAATGGTATTTAAATTTTATAAATTTAATGATGTGAATTTCGAAAAATTAATATCAATTTTGGACTTCTCATGATCTTATTTAAATAATATTAGTTTTTTGGATTTTTCTAAAAGTCATGATTTTCATGTGAATAGTGAAAATACATATTTTATTAATGTCAACAATTTAATAAAATTATATTTTTATTAAAATAAAATGACATTTTTTATAACTTATTTCATATAAAAGTTTATATTAAAATGTATATTAAATTATGATAAAATATTATATTGAATTTATAAACCCATTGTTAACATTTTAAAATTTTATATAGCATTTTAAATGAGAAATATTTTTCTACTATTGAGTTTTATTAATAATGACATGATTAAATGAAATTTTTTATTTAATTAATTTTTAAATAAAAATTTTTAATATGATTATAATTATATAAATTTAATTAGAAAACAGTTTTATTGATTAAAATATCCTAACCATAAATCATTAAAATGAAAAAAAATTCAAAAATAATAGGTTATTACACATTACTAGTGGTCATTTTAAAATTAATTTTCTCTATAGTTAGAAATGTAATTTGTTAAAAATCATTCATATCTTTGATAAAATTATATTAATATATATTTTAATTTAAAATTTATTTTTAGGTATCAAATTTTATTTTTAGGATTATTTCTAATTACAATGATAATAGTTAAATAATTATTTTAGAATTATTATTTTATTAATAGACTGGAATATAAAATGAAATAATATAAATAATGAAAAATAACAGTTGTGTAATAATATGAGTAAATTAATTAACACTCATTCAGTCTCTAATAAATAGAATATAAGATTAAGAATCTATAATGGTCAAAATGACATTTTTCTTCAAACACTATTTTTTAACACATTAACCATTTCATTTTGAAATATAATATTATAATATTTAAAATATAATTGGACTAATAGATATTATGTATATTTATAATGCAAAAAAAATTATGTGGGTTTCTATATATCTTTATTAAAACATAAAACCACATAGTTAAAAACCAGTTACCTTGTTTTAATATAAAATAGTAAAATTTAAAGACATATGAATAAAAACCCATTAAAATAATTAAAACATTAACAGAAATTATTTTTGCGTATTTATCAACCCAATAAAACCTAAAATAAATTATTTAGAAACATTTGATCCATTTACCATTGAAGGTTGTCCTGGAATTATAATAATATAAAGATTATTTATAAAAGAATCCGTATTGTCTCATATTAATGGTGGTTAGTTAAACCATTTAAAAAATAAAAATACGAATAGAATTTCACCTTAAAACTCTTAAATTTTACTCTCTCTAAAACCCTATTGAATATATATAATCCTCTAGTCACAAATATTTATTATAATCCCTCTAATTCTAAGGAATTTTCTAGGGAATAATCAAGTCTCCAATGTTTGTATTATCTCCTTCTTCAGATTTATCTTCTTAATATTACTCTTAAAAATATAATATATGAATAAAAAAGTTTCAGTACTATAATAATATGTTATTATATTAGTTGAATAATTATTATTTATTCCTCCCCATCCCCAAAGAAATATAAAATTATTGTTACCACCCTATGTGGACTACCTCTTCTAGAAATCGACATCATCAGTTTTTCATCACCACCATTCATGGAAGATCAAAAAGATATAATGGTTTAATAAATAAGATATATCTAATATAATTATTATTTTTAATTTTAATTTAATATCTCCCTTCACCCCCTCTCATGTGATGAGAAGGATGAATGTTAATCGCATGTACGTGTGGACCACCATCTCCATAATGATTTTTTTATTTTTCATATATATATTAAATAATTATCTAAACATATTAAAATATGTTTCCCCATACGAAAATAAAAAATAATTTCGTAATTATTCTTTTTTAACTATATTATAACAATATATACACCCTCTTATCAGTACTCACCAATCAAATTAAATTGTGTGCCAGTTTGGGTCGGTTTAAATATTTACATGAACGATGCTATAATACGATAATATGGATGACTATTGATAAATAAAAACATATATTATAAAAATATAATAATAAAATTTATACTCGAATGTTGATCTTAAAATATTATATTAGGTATTTAACATATTATTAAAGTATCATTTTAGTTCACTAGAATCACATAAATAAACCAACGCAGATTTCATTTTCTGCCAAAGAAACTAAACAACTTATTAAATGAAATAAAAAATATTTAATCAATATATGATAAATATTATAAGACCATAATTAATATATAAATAATTAACATTTTAACAAATTATGTGTAATGATATAAAAAATTATTAAACATTCACTGAACGATTAATGTTATTAAAAATAGATATTCATAATATACTATAAAAAATTATTGTTCTCATGATAAAAAAATATTAAGGAATAAAAATGTGTAATATTTATGATTATGGTAATGAAATATGGTATACTGTTTTTATGTTGGTTATATATGAGCTTAGGTATCATCTGATTAATAATAGATACAAGGTATGGGTTTTTATAACACATTTCCTTTTTTTTGTGATGCATTGGTTATTCTTAAACCCCATTCTTATATGGAGAATTATTTTATAATATTTATTTATAAATGTTTATTTACAAATTCATTTATTTTTATTTACAATAGGTTCTATAGTTTCTTATTATAATTATTTATCATTGCAATATTAAAGTTAATGATATTGGATTTTCTTTTTATTCATTTAGTTTTCCTTGTGTTTTTGTTCAAATGTTACAAATATTGTAAGGGGTTTTTGGGACTCAAATATTTTCCTTCGGTCATAATCACTCTTCAATTACTACAACATTTCAAAATTTATACATTATAACAAATTATTATGTTATGTTTTATTTTAAAAAATCTATTTAAATAAATATATTAACCAAATATTCTTCTGTAATTATTATATTATTTCATAAAAAAAATTTAAAATAATTCCCAATAATTTTAATGGATTTTTCTTCAACGTTCATATGTTTATATTTCACAAATGTTCTCCTTTACCAAGTGGAAACAAAATTTTTTTTATACATATACTTTTATTCCCCTTTATTTATTTTAAAATAATTGTTTTATACATTTTTAATGATGTCACCTTTGAACAAGGTTATTTTAAAATTATTAAAAGGAATTCCATCCATTGAGAATAATAGGTTTTATCATACACTTAATTTTTTTATAACCATTACATGTTCTCAATATTAAATTTCAGTATATTATTTTAAAAGGATGAATATTTAAAATTACTTCTATTTCCTTTTTTTAAAATTATGTTTTTATAAATTATCCATTATTAGAGAATATTTTAAGACTAAAAGTATTCCAAAGTCTTCACATTATTTTCATAATGTTTTTTTGATGTAAAATTCTCTTTAATGTATTAAAATTTTCTTTACAAACTCATATATTCATTCATCTATTTATCCTACAACTATTATATTTCCTGAAGTGATGTTTTTATGAACATATATAAATATAATGGTATGATTAATTTTTGAAGATTATATTTTTTATCTCTTTATTTCTTATGATTATGAAATTTTATTTTTTAAAAAGATTAAGAAAGACATTATTTTTCGATAGGTTCTTAATAGGATGATGAATGTTTAATTTTCATGGGGCATATAAATGTATGTATTATGAGATGGATGGGACCTATATATACTTATAATCCATTGTGTAAAGTATCAAATCTAAGTAGATATAAATATTATTTGCACGAGTTATCAAGTATTTGATTTCACAAAGAGTGAGTGTGATGGAGTTGATCTCTTTCCATTATTTTCAGAGTGAACTGGTATTAGGGTATCAAGGTTTGTAATGATAATAAAACTTTTGATTATATTGTCAAAAAGTTTCATGTTTTTTATCATGATATTACATGTTTTCAGGATTATTCTTTATTTCTAATGTATTCAAACTTTTATTTTATCCTCAAATTTTTTTATGTTGATATTTAATTGGATCCATGTCTACATTTTAAGATTCATTAATGATATTTTTAGGATCTTATGTTTCTTTATAATGCTTTATGATTATCATTTATTTTCATACAATCATATATTATGTTATTTAATTTTTTTAATGTTCTCTCTGATGCTTATGATCATAAAAGTTTTGATATGTTTTCATTTACTAAGAATTTGATGTCACCTAAATCTAATGTTTCCATTACCTAGGTTATGAAGATGGTTATACCATGTGATATGTGTGGGTGTGTGTGTTAAAGGGTCTAGAGGATCATGATTACAGAGAAATGTTCTCGTGTACTTTAAATAAGTATAGTATGTAGCTCCTCACTAACACATTAAGCCATTTATTCCTTGGTTTGTATGACTATTTATGAGATGTAAATTTTTCAAATCATAAGATTAATGTACTATTTTAGTCATTCATATATCGGTTCTGTTAATATTCTATTATATAAATTTTTATCCATTTTAGGTATTATTTTAGATATTATTTTGGATATTTTTTTGGATTAGTTTTATTAAATATGTTTTTCATGTTAGAGAATGATATTAAAACCCTATGGTTGAGTCTATGTGTAGTGTGATATATTAAAATATTGTAATAAAATTAAGTACATGGTTTCCTTAAAGTTACATCCATATTTAGACACAAAAAGTGCATATGTTTTTTTGTATAGATTCATCTATGTGTAGTAACCATGAAAAGAGTTGATTGGGAATATAATAGCCATTATTTTGGAGCATGATGATTGAACCCTTACTGCACAACTAGTTTTAAACACCAGGGTGATTTTATTTAGTTAATTATATTCTCTTTATCAACCAATGTAATGGATTTATTTCATTGTTTATTTTATGGATTAGTTTGATAAGTGTGTGATAACAAAAATTCATATAACCAATTTAAAACAAATATCTATATAGATTAAAATAAATTAATTATGGGAAATAAGGAAATTTAATAGAACAAGATGTATTAATGATGATTTCCATTTATGATTATGATAATTTCCCCATATAGATAATTTGTTTTCACTCATGTAAACAAATTTTGTTTTCGTAATCGATAGAACTATAAAAAAATTTGGTGTGAGGGACAATACTAAAATTAACTCAATTAAAACACAAATGGAATTAGAGATGGACTGAAAAACCTTTTGATTATTCCAAACAAACTATCATGAAATATGATTATAAATATTACAGTAGTCAATGTCCCAAGAAAACAAAATAAAAGAAAGAATGAGTCTAGATAGTGATCACGTGATGATGATGATGGGGTAAATTATCAATTTTACATATGTAAAAATGTTTTAGGAAATACTAAGGGAATTGCATTATTGGGACTAGGATATTCATTAATTGTGAATTAGGGATCATGAGGATTCAATATATCATATGAAAATTTATATTTCATTTTACTTATGGAAATATGATAGAACAAGTCCAATGGAAGCACTATCAACTGAATTATTTATGTGTTGAAAATCAGGGAATTATACTTGTCAATTCTCTAGTTCAAGGATTACTGAGAAAGGTTGTAATCCAAATCCACCTTTTCATATAGATTAATGAATTACCTTTTTAATGTTTGTCTATGAAGAGGATAGTGGTATGTAGGTTTTATCTAACATCCACAAAAAATTCATTGATTTATTCAAGTAATAGAATCCCAATTACATCTAGCATGTTTTCTAATAATATGAAGTCATGACCCTTACTGATTTTTAATTTAAAGGAAAAAAATTATTATTATAATTATTATGATTCTAAAAAACTATATGCAAAATTTAATATCAACCAATTAAAATATTTATTAAATTTGGGAAAAATATTCTTCATTTCTGCACCTTGAAATTATAAAATAAGAACATTATATTTGATAGAGTTTACAAAACACAACACAATTTTTAATCAAACTAAAAAATATATTTCATTATATTGAATCTCTTTGACACATTATGAAAAATTAAACCCTAAGTCGACGTGAACCATAATATAGTATACTTAGTAGTTAAATAGAATTTTATGTATATTACTAAATAAATGATGAAAATTATGGTTATCTGTTAATTATAAATAAAATAATAATCATTTAAATGAAAAAAAATGTTCTCTAAAAACCGATATTTTTCTAAAATACAATTTAGTCTCCCTTTGATCTATGTTATCCCAATTAGTTTAAATACCCTCAGAGGGTGTGAATTCGGGTTTGACAGATTAAACAACTACATCTTCTTATCTTGTATTTTTGTTAAAAAAACACTCTTCTCTATTATTCGCGTATAAATATATGAAAATAAATGATATAATGTATGAGACCCATTGATTTTTACATGGTTCACCCTCACTAGGATACTTCCAAGGAGTATGAAATGACAATGTGTAGATTGTACCAAATCCATTAAACCTCACTTCCTAATTTAATAGTATGATCTAGATTAATTATATGCCCAGGATCACTAACATTACAAGATTTAGGGTATGCTTACTAAATTCCCAAGAGTCATTCCCTATATCACTTTCTCTAGATCACTATTGATGGAAAGGTTCACTGTCATCAGTTTCCTTTGCTCACTACTCTGTTAAGATATCCACTCATATTATATGGACTAGTAGGCCCCTTAATTTTTATGAAAGTGTGCATCCTCAATTATAGATAGATGGTATGTTGATGTACCTTTTTCACACATAGAAGAAATACACTTTTATTTGTATTTATTGTTGGTGGAAATTTATTTCTCAAACTGCTCACGTACCTTTGTGAAAGAACTTCTTCCCCTACAAACTGCACTGCACTATGTAGCATATATGCTTCGCAGACCACCTCTTCCTCAAACCAACCATACTCCACGGACTGTCACCACTTCAATGTACTGACTCCACATACCACCTCCACGTACTGCCTTCACATATGATAAATTCCTTCTTCTATGTTCTACTTCTTCTATGGACCACTTCTTCTTCCGTTGACCAATTAATCCTCTGATGACCCCATTCCTTTACGAGCTACAAAGCCATGGAAGAACACTTTCATGGATTACTCCTAAAAAATACTTCACCATTCCTAGAATAATCCCTCTTTATCCACTTCACTTCATTTAATCCATCCATGTGATCCACTTTTGGAATTAGTTGAATTATTTTGGAGAAAAGATATTTTTTAATGAAAATCTATCTTTGTAATATTGGGACTATAGGTTCGTAAATAGGAAAATAGATCTAGAAAATACTCTAACACATTTCTCTTAAGTCATATGTGTGGTAAGGACTTCATCAGATACAGAGATACTTACATGAACCATATTCCCTTTGTATTCTATGTGCCATCTTCATTCCTTCACAATAGCCAATCTCTTCCATGAATGAATCCCTTCACTGCTCCACAAATTACCTCCTCATTTTAAAGTAATACGGTCCATACTATGTAATGCCAGCATTCATCAAAATGTTCACTGCCATGAACCATTTTTCTTTTATGGTCAATGTATCATTCATTGTAGTCAGGTTATCATCATTCAACAAATACCAACCATAAAAATGTTCTGGTCATCTTTCTTTTGTCAAAAAACACAATCACACAAAAAAATATCTAGGGGATTCCTTGATGGATTTTTTCCCAAAAAAACATATTTTAAAATCAACGTTCCAAATTTTATAAAATATATTAGATACAATTAACATAATTTTTTTAAGGGTGAATTTTTGGATTTTTCTGAAATGATTCATTTTTTGATCAATAGTGGAAATATTGAATTTTAATGGAAAATTATCTTTTTATTTAAATAACTTATAAAGTTAAATTATATAATGAATTGGTTTTAAAATATAATTATCTAAAATATATCTCTATTAATTCAATTTATTTATTTATAATCATTTTTATATTAAATTTTGATATAAAATCTATGTAATCTTTTGAACATTTTATCTTGAATTTTTTTTCTCATCATGTATGTGTGATTAATTTTATATTATGTTTTTCACCTATTTTCAAAGGAATTTTTATAAATGGATTAAATATAATTATTCATATGAATTTAAATTATCTAATTATTTTAAGTTAATTGTTTACCAAATTTAATAGTGAAAACAATAAAAATTATTTACTATTATAAAGGTAAAAATTGATTTATCAAAAGATTAAACTAAAAATATATGGGATAAAATAACCTAAAAATTTATCTAAAATATATTTAATGGAAAGATTTATTCCATATAATTTCTAAAGCTTAATAATAAATTTTTTCGACCTCTATGGATTATAGTCATGGCCTTTCACATTTTTATTTTCAGAAATGACATGTTTTCCACAAACAACTCTTCTAAAAGAACTCCCCCTCTCGTATCATATTCACACATTAAACCCATTTTTATTTATCCAATAAAAACATAAATCACATAAAAATTTCCCTAATATAATTTTATAAGTATTTTTTTTTGTAATAAAGAAACATATGAAGGATTTTTGTTCATATCTAATAATGATATCCAAAAAAGAGGTAATGTTCTTTAATTAGCCGGTTTATTTTATTTCTTCCTCAACATCATTAAATTATTATAAAATCATGATTATATAATAACCATATTGTTTTATATTTAATTTTTTTTATTATGTTATGTTTATAACCTACAAAAATGAACACTTCCATTAAATGGGTTATGAAATCATCATTTGTGTACAGTAAATTACCGCCTAGCGAAATGATGCCATTCATTTATTCATTAACACCTCTAATAGTTTGGTATAATGATTTATATAAACTATATATATCATTAATATTATATAAATTTAACTTTTTAGTCATTATATAACATATACATTATTACATTCCATTTCTTAATGGATATGATAATGTCGCTAATATGTGTTGAGAACTACCACATCATGAAGTGATGTGACAGATTTTTCTCTAATAAATTATATGTAAGGTAATGAGGATAAATTTAATTAATATATGTGATATTAATGAAATAATTATGATATTCATGAAATATTTATTATTATAAAATTGTTACATATAACTTTATTTTTTTACTTTTTACTAACATAAAGATGATAACATCATTCTTGTATATGTTGACTATCGTCACCACGAAGCATTGTGAAACTCTTTTCCTCACCACACCAAATGAATGATATATATATAGGTATATTTAATGAAATACTATGTTATATATAATATATTAGATAATTTCAGAAATATAAAACATTACATATCACTTTTCCATACATATTTTTGAAAAAATGGAAATGTTTATCATGCATATGTACAGCCTACCATCTCCAGGACTATAGCATACTTAATTTTTAAAAATTGTATTTCATGAGTAGTAATAAAAGTATAATATATGTATATATATGATTATTATGTCATTATTTTTAATCTTTATATGATTTAATTATATAATTTTCACAATAACCCAAATTTTCAAGACATTGCAGGAATGATAAAACAAGATAGTTAACAATTGAAATAATGAAAATAACGAAATAATATTAACGAATAGGTGAAATTATTTTTTCAAGTATAATATTTGGTATAATAGTTATTAATATGTTTTTTCATATTGAAAATAACATTTTTAAAACCAATATATTGGAAGTTAAATTATGTTAAACCATAATGAAGCATGAGGTAAGGGATTTAATAATTCAATGTAAACTCATTGGGTAAGACATCTATTTTTTTGATTATGTCTTTCTATGATTATATTTTTAATGAATATTAATTATTTTATTTTATTTTTACACTTTATTTATTGTATTTATAATTTGTACAAATAGTTTATTAAATGATTAATACATATTTCAATGGTATGGTCTTTGAAAGGGACTTAATCTATATTTGTTTTCATTAAGGCATATTGTAATGTTATGTAGTTAATTAATTTTATATGGTGTATATACATCCTCCTTTACATGTAATACCCGGATTAATTCATAATTAATGTTTTTTTAGTATAAATTTGATTTATATCATCTTAATAAATTTGACTATAAAACTACCAAGTGAAAAATAATTTCATACACAATTTTATTTCATCGGGTTATATTACATCTTCATCATCATTAATGTTATCAGATTATGTGTGAAGTGAATTTTAATTATATTATTTTATATTTACAATTTTTTATGTGGATTTATAGTTGACACATACGATAAGGACCTCTCCTTAAACATTAAATAATCTTGAAATAAATGGATAATCATATTGAAGATCTTGTTAGGTTTAGAGTTTTAGAGAATTAAGTCAGAACATTTACATAACAATATGAATATTACATGTAGACAATTCTACTCAGTATCTAATTTTTTTATAAAATAAAAATCTCTAAAAAAAGAGTAATGTCAGGTTCTATGTTTAGACTGCATGAATTTTCCTTGATCCCTTCCTTAACCCTTATTCATCTTTATATCCAGTGGAAAAAATTTAAAAATCATGGGATGAGCATACAAATCTCGGTAAGGGTTATAAATTAAGGAATGAAAACATTAGCCAATAAATAAATACAAACCAATGAAACATTACTTTTCATTCATTATATACCTCATAAAATCATAATATTTATGAATAACATGGAGAAATCATAATGGTAACTTGTGGAATCCATATTAGACATACATTTTAGCTATCACAGCTACATAGGGAGTCACATTTGGAATACCCATAATAGTATATTCCCTAAATCTCATAGGAGAAACATTCACAATTACCTCTATCAAGTAACCCAATGCATTGGACCCGCCCTAGGTTTATCACGGAACCATCCGTTTAAGTAAATAATGCTCAATAGCCATAACATACTGATAACCCATAAAACAAACATAATGGAAAGATAAAATTTCCACATTGCAGTCATAGTATATCATTTCAAAATATTTACAAAATCAAGGATTTTAGCAAACCATTTTCATGACCATTTAAAATATTAAATAAATAGATTTTTGAATCAAAGTGTCCCATACCACTTTGATGATTTGGAATAAAATTTCAATTTCAAAACATTCATGTTCACATGAATAAATGCAGAAAACCATTTTTAAAACATGGACATAAATGTGAAATATTTAGAGGAATTAACTTTTACAACATTTAAAATGAAATTTTATTTAAAGAGTTTTTAAAAAATTGAGAGATCATAGAATACAAATAATTGAGGAATAACATTTAATCATAACTTAATAATATCATGAGAATAAATGTTTTCATGATATAATATTCCAAAGGGTAGTATATACACCATGTAAGAGTGAATTGGTGCATATCAACAATGAAGTCTCAATGAAAGTGTAAATTGAGACGAAATACCTTATAAAGAAAGTAGCCTTAGATTAAGGATAAATAAATTACATTATTATGTGTGAAAAATATAAATATACCAAATATAAGTCGATATTAAATGTAAAAAAATCAGAGGATATTCACACATATTCATCACACAACATAATCAAGAAGTAGATGTTTAACCCAAAAATTGAAATTGGTTAAGAAGTTTTCTTACCGAAATTAGACAACCTAACCATGTCACTTTAAAATTCAGAAAATAAGTTGATGAGATAGAAAATGATATCTCATCACTTGGACAAAAAATTTAAATCAATCAGTATATATGAGAACATATCTGAACATAATAATATGTAAATTAAAAGAAAAAACAAATAGAAGTCTTTTATAAAAAGGATGGTGAAAGGTTCCCTTACTGATTTGGTAACATACAAAACATACAACCCATTAAAGAAATATCACAAAATGAATATGTAAATAACCATAAATTAAATTATATTACACAAATAATACAATCATGGTAAGTACATCCACTATAAAAAAGGAAGTACTGGATAATATATGAAGAATCTCACGGGAATAAAAAGAGAGATTAAAAACATTCCACGTTGTAATCAACGGAGTCATATGAGAAAAAGTTAATAACTGCCAAATGAATCACAAAATACCATGAATATAAATATAATCATGATAATATATATCAAATGGTAGTACAAAATACACCACGTTCAATAAATAATTGGTGAACAATGGAAATCACATAGAATTAAAAGTTAGATAAGAAATCACTTACCTCATGTCTGACTTGACTTGTTTGTTCCTTGTTCTTCCTGAATAATAAACTAAAGTTAATTTATACTTGATTAAGAGCCTTTTAAAAGTTTATTATTCCTTTAATATCACATATTACTAGGTTATAAACATTATGTAATCATTTAAGTTAATAACGGTCATTTTTTTGATATTTGGTATTTGAGTCAAAAATAAACTTCTTATAATTACAATTTATTCATGTCTTCAAATATCCATTATCTCCATAATTATATTGATGATTTATATATCATATATATCATATATATCTGGTATATATTTTTATTTATAATATTACATAACATTTATAGGTATGAAATGAAATACACCGTTCATGAAGACGGTGCATGAATGCTACTGACATTTCTATTTCGTATTTAATGGAATGAAAACATAATTATATAAAGTTATATTATACATGCAGGAAAATATAATATATAATATCATTAACTCCATCCTTTATATGTCCCACATAAGTCATTTATGAGTCATATCACTTTTAGGGGGCGGTGGTCCGCACTTCCTAAAATAAAATTATCACCTTTACCCACTATGGAAACCATAAAGATATGATATAAATGAAAAATACATAAGAATAATGAAAAAATAAACATAATATATATCATATATAAATAAAGTTCCATCATAATGGCCACCATGAGTGGAGGTAGGATATATTTGAACAATCATCATTTCGTGAGGCAATAGTTCTACATCCACTGAAATAGTACATTATTTATCCATTAGATGCTGGTGTGCATAAGTGTAGTAAGAATCCATCTCATAAAAACATCCACTACTAAAAACACCCCTTTACTAGTGCTAAAAATGGCCTTTAACAGTGCTAGAAAAGCATTGTTAAAGATGACGAAGATAAACGAGGGGGGTCCCCTTAATCAGCGCTCCAAAAAGCACTGATAAATACCCCTTTTATCAGTGCTAAATAAAGCACTGATAAAAGGGGACATTTATCAGCGCCTTTTTTTAGCACTGATAAAATTAAAAAAATTTAAAAATTTTAAAAAAAATTAAAAAAATTTTGCTAATTGGGGGGGGGGGGGGATTTTATAACACTTGACCCCCCCCCCCCCCATTTTAGCAGCACTTTCCAGCCCCTCCAATTCCCATACACACCCCCCTCCACCCTATATCCGTGCTACACCCACCTCGTTTATCATCACTATCCCCCCAAATCCACACCCATGCGCGCGCCCTTGCCTCCACCAAGATTTGATCTCGAGACCTCCCCTTTGCGCTTCTAAAGCCTTTACCACTCTTTCATTTTGATTTTTTCTCCAGTTAATGACATATATATTTATTTATATATATATTTAGTTATATTTATTCATATAGTAATATATAGTTATATTAATATATATATTTATAGTGATATTAATATATATATATTTAAAGTTTTATCAATATATATATGTAGTTATATAAATAAATATATACTTAGATTAATATATTGGTATATAAATTTTTATATATTGGTATTTTTAAATAAAATTGATATTAGTTATTATTTAGATAAAGCTAATATATTTTATATGTAAATATATTTTATTATTTATATTTATAATTAAATTTTTACTTATACAGTAATACACCCCGGTCTTCTTTGGATAATGTCTCCCGCAAAAAGGGTTTGTCAAAAAATGGCATATTCATTCTCAATAGAGACCTCTTCTATCTTCATAATGTCATTCCTCTAAATCACTATTCAAATTTAGAAACCCCAGATTACATATTATAATTTCCCCCTTCATACCTGAAAATGATGTCACATTCTCATAAATATTATAATGAAATGGAGAATCACTATATTTATTCATATAGTAATATATATCTATATTAATATATATATAGTTATATTGATATATATATTTATATCAATATTAATATATATATTTATAGTTATATAAATATATATATGTAGTTATATTAATATATATATATAGTTAGATTAATATATAGGTATATAAATATTCATATATTTGTATTTAAAATAAAATGGGTTTTATTTATTATTTAGATAAAGGTAATATATTTTATATGTAAATATATTTTGTTATTTATATTTATAATTAAATTTTTATGTGTGAGTATATAAAAAATATGTATATATTGTTATATATTTGATTATAAATAGTAGTGCATTATAAAAAATGATAAATTTAAAAGTCGTAATATCAATAAAAATGTAATACCTTCGAATAAATTCAGTCCCAACCAAAAAAATCCAATAATATCTCCTTAAATGAGGTTGAAATCAAAAAATGTTAAAACAATCGGGGTATCCTGACAAAAAACATTGTTTTAGAGGCCTTATGGTCCTTTTTTGGCATTAAAAAAACCTTCACTAGGCTTCTCCTAATCAAAAAGGTGTACATCTCATCGCAGGGTTCGATATGATATGTGGTAGAGCTCAAACGGACACCCGGATCAAAAGTTATGGCCATTTGAAGTTTGAGCTGTGTTTTCAACATATTTTGGATATTTTTTTTAATTTTTTTTTAATTTTTTAGTTTTCAAATTGTTATTAAATGACTATTACTCCATAATAATTAGAAAATTATTAATTAAAAATATTTTTCTAATTTTTTTATAAGCCATTTTCAATAAATATTTTATATATTAAGTGTAACTGTATATTTATACTTATCTAAAATATATGTAATATTATATTTAAAAAAATATATTATATTTATATCAATATAACAATATATATATATTTAAATATTAATATATATTTTTAATTAATTTTTGTTTTGGAAGTATACCCTTTATCAGAGATTTTAAAAAAAGCAATGATAAAGACCCCCACCCCTTTATCAGCGCTACTAAAAAAAGAACTGATAAAGGGTAACCTTTAACGGTGCTAAAAAAGCGCTGTTAAAGGGGGGACCTTTATCAGCGCTTTTTCTTTAGCGCTGATAAAGTGTGGCACTGGCCTTTCCCCATTTTTTGGTAGTGATCCTAGTATATTCAGATACTGGCGTTATAAAAAGAAGAAATAAAAAGTGTTTAGGGGTTGGAGAATTAAAATAAATGAAACGAATTTAAGAGAAATTGTTACCTTTAATTCAGGTAACTCCCTTCGGATTGAACCAAAAGGACTTCTTGAAGATATTTATGCCTAAGTTAAGGCTTCTAGAAGGAGGAGAGATATGTAGGGAGATTAATTTTTCAGAGTTTGGACGAGCCAAAAGGCTTGAGAGGTGTGAGGAATTAGATAGAATTGAGGACTTTTTATAAGGGATAGGAGGGGCTCATTAAGAATGTTTGATACAATTATTTTATTATAACATAATATTTTGTTTAAAAATTTCAAATAATCATTAAATTAGATGTAAATATGACTCCTAGTCGAAATAAAATCATCCAATAAGAACTGTATATGTTTTGGATATTGTTTTAATATTTATAATCTTATTTATTTAAATCATTTATTAATGAGGTAAATATTACATCATTATTGTGTCATAAATAATTTAATTTATTTGATGTTAAAAAGTTGTAAAGAAAATACCATGTTGTAGGAAATATTTTTATATTTCCATTTAATATTTATAGTCGAAATGATTACATAAATAACCCCATATAAAAATTGATTTACTAAAATATATTTGTTTATGTCATTTTTTCTTTACTTTAAATTAATTAATATAAACTATCATTATTACTCACATGTGGCTCCATGGGGTCCCAAATTCGACCCAAGGATGCCCACGGTAGGATAGGTATCATCTAATAGGATTAGGACACATGATAGGGTAATTTAATAATATTATAATATTATATTTTACCCTTATTTACTATATTTACCCTTTAATGATGGTAAATAAAATATTAACTGAAGTAAACATTTAAAATGTATAAAAATAAAATTTACCTATTTACATAATTTGGATATAATTATTCCAAATATGGAATCCATTTTTCTAAATTCAAAACATAGAAGTGGAAGAAATTAATTCAAATTTCATTCCTACTGTTAAAAAACGCTTGTTTTTAAGAAATAATAATCATCAAAAGATTGACACTTGTTTATGTCCAATTTCAAATTGAAATTAATTCTAATGTACATAATTGGATTAAATAGTAAATATATATTCTAATTACTCTTTATAACCAATTAAAAAGATAATGTAACAATATGAATAAATTATATTAAAATTCAGTTTTGAATTAAAATACCGTATTTTTCACTATTCAGTAAAAAACGAGAATTATCATAAAAATAACAAAATTTCATTCAATGTAAATTTTGGTGTCCCAATTATAACGAATAATTTGAGTTTTTTAACTAGAAAATATAAACGTGAAAAAAATTAGATTAAAAGAGGGTTCTCCATTAAAAGACAGTAAATTGACCTTTTAGTGAATATTAGAGTATTTATGCTTAAAATCGAATTCTTTACTTATTTTGAGTCTCTTTATTTCATTTGATAAATATAAAAATATTAAAAAAAATAAGTATAATCATATTCTATTTTGTTATATTAATTCCCAACAATACAATGGCTAGACGTTAACTACCATTTAAAATAATAATATTATATTATTAGTGTGCAATGTAAGATTTCAAAGAAACCTCTTGTTGCATATCGGGTATGATATCAAACATAGTGACCCCTTTAAAGTAAAATTAATATATAATTCAAAAATATTATGAAAAATGTAAAGTTTTTTATTCATCTGGGAGGTTATATCCTTCCCCCCTTTGGGAATTGGGTCCTCACAATTTTAAAAATTGGTCTCAGAAACATCATTTAATGTCCCACATGGGAAAAAGAGTCAATAAAAATATCACATTAAAAGAAAAAGAAACAAAAATTTTACCTGAGATAACCTATACTAGGATTATATGTAGGAAAACATGGATATGAATGAGAAAACAAACCATCAAGTTCTGATGGAGAGTGATAGAAAACATGATTAGGAGAAATTTAACCACTAGAAAATCACAAACTTGTGATGGGTTAAGTGGTCTTTGATAACCTATTAGGAAACATAAGCTGACATGGTTTTTGTTTTAAGTTTCTTTTCATAATTTTCGGAATTCATTTATTACAAAGAATAATAACATAAGAAAATATACTTACCTTCAGGTATAGTTGCATCGGTTAATAAGTTTCTACCAAAAACTAATCTTTTCTCCAATCAAAGATTATTAAATAATACTTGGGCACATCAAAAGCACAGGAACCAACTTCTATAGAATAACATTATCCATAAATAAGATCTATATGTTTCTCTTGTATTTATACATCAACTAAAACAAAAATGGTTTGTACTAGATCATATAATCCCCATAAAGGATAATCCATTATAAAATGAAATACAACTCTTAATCTCCAAAATTCGACAAAAAGTTCCCAAAGTTCATGAAATACCATTTAATACACTATTTTCCTTAACTTTTTTTCAAAATAATCTAAACTATTATTGAAACCAAAATCGTAGAAGGATTTAATCACGTATTCTTCCATAATAAATATTCAAATTTGTCTCCAAATAGCATCGACTACTCTTAAAGTCTCACACTGGAGTGTAATTAAACTAATCACAAATTCTCTATGATAGGTTAGTCATTTCCATAAATAACCCAAATATATATATTTCCAAAATAACCTTTATCACTTACTTACCAAATCATTTCTATAATAAGGATATCCATTTAATAAAACATACGATCAAATTATTCATAATCCCTAAAAAAATTACTTAAATAATTAGTCATACTAACTAGGGACTTCACGTAGTCCAGTGGTAAGCGATACGCCCATGTCGCCCTTCAGTTGTGGGTTCGATTCACACATCCTTTCCAGATGCGACGGTTTGTCACCCTTCTTGGAGGTTTTCCTTTCTATAAAACCATATAATTATATAAAATTCCCCAAAATGATATAAATTCATCCAATATAACCATAACATATTTTAACCACAAGATTTCTCATTGAATATCTCATTTCATTCAGTATCTCGTTAAGAAAACTACTATTGTTTCATTCATAACTATTGATACATTTGTTCCTACTAGATCCAACAATTTACTAAAACCAAAAAGGTCAGTGTGAGTGTAATTCCCTGACCCCTGTTACCCAGAGTCAGTGCATTATTACATTACACTGGCATGATCTCAAAAGATCAATTCTCGAAAGACCGATTAGTTTAGTAGCCTTGGAATCACTAGATACATTCATAATGTTTACATTACATCATAAGGTGAAAAACTACAACAAAATCTTGTCTTCATAGACCATGCTCACATCCCCTCAAAATATCCATACCGGTCATTCATAAAATACTTCTTTACATCCAAGGAAAAATAAAACATTGAATGTGGTGAGCATAGATGCCCAGTAAGGATAACAATATAGTGGAAACATTCCTAAATAAGTATAAACATTTAAGGCAATGTATAACTAAAAAAAGACTTTTAAAAATGAACATAAACATAATATGGAAAAAATAAAATGATGTAATGCCATTTACATATCTACATTGATATTCTACTAGTCGAATAATCACATGCATTATCAATAACTACTTTCATAATGATGGAATGAATAATGTCAGACTATCATATCCAAATAGTCAAGGGCTTGTGCCAAGACTACAAATAACATTTTGTCAAGGCCTTATTCCAAGACACTAGTTTTTCTCATGAGACCTATCGATGCATCAACGAGTAATATAGGGCTCCACATGTCACTTACTAAGTCCATTTCATTCTTCATATGAACAGGTTTAAAAATAACATAAACATTCGTATTAAAAGTAGCATACGAAATGGCAATACTTTATCCATAAACATAAATGGTATAAAAATAACACATCCAAAATCAAACATATCAAAAAACCTTCAATACTATAAGGCAGTTTTATATCATAATAAATCGACGTTAAATAAGCTTAAAATCCATCAAAGGATGTTGACATAGATTAAATCAAAACTATTTGAGAGAAATATCTCTTTTTTGTAAATCATTTAAAATTAACATAATTATAAAATAAAAAATTTATTTTGAAAATATTCTTATATGATTTTAAGGGAAGCTTCAAAGATTTTATAATTATGGAAAATAGACACACCCTCCAAATAATTTAAAAACATTCTTACCATAATTCTGTCGAAAAGGTTAAAAAGGACCTTGTTTGGAAAACAATAGAAAGATTCAATTATAAACATCTTATAAAAATTCAAAAAAGGGTATAAATTAATTTAACCCATAGTATGTAATATATTAATAATTATTTGAAATATATTTTTAAGAAGCATGGATGTCGATGATAAAGAGGTCCTAGTAGATAATTACGTATAAAAAACCTCAGATAATGAAGAGATTGTGAAAAAAACCCGTACCATGTACTTTTCCTTAGAAAAGGGTTGGTTAAAATCTTGTATAAAAGTTAAATCATTGTTATTAAATTATACAATAATCATATACATAAATATGATAACATATATGATCTTTTAATATTGTTTTGTTAATAATATTTTAGTATTATCGTTGTTTCAGGTGTTCACTTACTAGTTTTCATTTATATATTTTGTTACATAAGCTATGTTTGTTATCCCTATGTTGTATCTTATTCATATCCAAAATGATATCATGTCCTTAAAAATTAATTTTAATCATCAAATAAATATTAGTCTTGAATGGATACGATGGGGAATGAATCACATCACATTCGTGGAGACGGTAGTCCGTACGTACGCACGAGGGACAATATCATCATTTTTTATACTAAAATAATATATACATGGATGGTTTATCATATATAAAGAATAATTATCATGTTATATTTATAATTTAAATTAATTAAACATCATTATTATACCCATCCAAATAATAATTTATTGAATAAAAATTACACCATGACGTGGAGATGGTAAACCGTACGTACACAGGTATGGTGACATGTAATTAAATGGATGGAAAGAATAGTGGATTTGGTTGTACCATATTTATTATAACATAAAAGTATATAGAAGATACTGGAGTTATTATTTTATAATGGAAACAACAAATAAAAATTAATTGAAAAAAGAAAGAAACTTGAAAGAGGTGGTGATATTTTTACCTCTTCTTCGGGTTCTTCCTTTTGATTTGATAAAAAGGGATCCATGTGTTGGCTTTCTGAATAAAAAAGTCCTTTATGATAAATTTAGGGAAGTTAGGAGGATATTTTGGTAGGGTTTGGCTGAACCAAAAGGCCTTGAGGGTATTAATATAAGATAAGGGGGAGTGCCATTTTATAAGAGGGGTGAGGGGCACCTTAGGAAAACCTTAAAATATTATTTTATAATTAATTAATATTCGGTTTATAATTGCTCCAAACTGAATTATTTATAGGATAAGGTGGTTATGGGTATAAATCATTTCAACCAATAGATTTAATATAGGTTTATGTCACTATATTGACCTTATCATTTATTTAACTCTTAGCTAAATATTTTAACATTTACCATGTCTCTTTGTATTTTAATATTATATAGTTAATAAACATACTATATACTTCCAAGAGACCCCCAAGTAGTATGGTAATGACACACCTATCATTATGTAAGTATTTTGGCCTATCCTTATATTTTTAGGAATATAATATCAATTAATAAGATAATATTTGTTTTAAAAATTCATTTATGTCAATTTTGACTCTATTTAATAAGTAATTTTTCTTAAAGTCTTAAAAAATTATTAATTTGAACCAAATTCATTTAAAAAATCCTAACATGTCATATTAACCAAAAAAAATTAGCGTATGTCATCAAAACATTCAAATTATATTTATTTTGACATTTATAATACCAATTATTTGATTCTTTCATTAATAATAAAAATAATTCATCCTTATTATGTCATAAATAAATTTAATTATTCAATGTCTAAAAATTATGAAAAAATCCAATTATATAGGAAATATTTTTATCTTTATAATGAATATTTATAGTCTAAAATATAACAGATATAACCCTATGTAAAAATTGTTTTTCTAAAATATATATGCTTATGTCATTTTTGTATTTACTTTAACTTAATTAATATATAGTGTCATTATCACTTACAAGTGGCTACATGGGGTCCCACAATCGACCCAAATATTTCCATGTTCGGACATGTATCAAAAAATTGTGTTATTACAAGTTTTAGGTTAATTTCATATTATCCTAATATTATTTTTTTACCCTTATTTACCTGATTTACCCTTTAACCATGGTAAATAAAATATTTACCGAAGTCATTATTCAAAATGTCTAAAAATAATAGTTTCCTATTTACACAATTTGGACCTCATAATTATAAATACGGAATCCATTTTTATAAATTAGAAACATAGAAGTGGCTGAAATTAATTTAAAATTAATTCTCGTTGTCAAAACAAAAAACATGTTTTTATGAAATAATAACTACCAAAAAATTGGCACTTTCTTATATCCTGTTTAAAGGTGAAATTATGTCCAATGACCAAAATTTAATTAAATGGTAAAAATATAATCTAAATATACTTTAAAAAAACTCAAATTCATAATTTATCACTATTAATTATTTCGATTAAAAAAATTAGTTTTTAATTAAAATTTAGTAATTTTCAATATTCATCAAAATATAAAATTTATTAGAAATGTACCAAAAATTCAGTCTATGATAATTTCGACATTCCGAATCCAAAAATTAAGTCCATTTTGAAATATAAAATTTATAAAATTTCAAAAAGTGGGTCTTACTATTCATAACGGCTAGTTTGATTGGTTGTGGTGTGTTAGAACTCAATGTTGCGTACAACACAAGCTACTGTATTATTCAAAGAGAAGCATACCATGGATGTTTGGGGTGTTACATTCTCCCCTACTTCAAATAATTTCATCCTCGAAATTTCTAGAATACTACTTCATGAAAATACTCGGGTGGTTCTTTATCATAAGTTCCTCGGGTTCCCACGTTGACCCTTCTATCTTATAGTTTCTCCATAGAACTTTTACCAAACGAGTCGTCTGGTTTCCCAGCACTTGTTCTCTTATATCAAGAATCTTGACAGGCTCTTCGCAATAAGAAAAATCAGGTTCCAGTTCTAATTCCTCATAGGCAAGTACATATGTTGGTTCAAGCATGTATTTTATCAACAACGATATATGGAATACATCGTGAAATTTTGAGAGATTTGGGGACATTGCCAAATGATAAGCTACAGCCCCAATTCATTATAGAATATCGAAAGGTCCTATGTACCTAGGTCTCAATTTACCTTTCTTACTAAAACGTATAACTCATTTCCATTGAGATACATTCATGAAAACATGATCTCCTACCTGAAATTCCAAATCCTTCCTTCGGTTATCAGTATAGCTCTTATTCCTAATTTGAACTGCTTTGATGTGGTTTTGGATTACCTTCACCTTTTCTATCATTTCCTCCACCAGTTCTGGTCCTACGAGTTTTCTCTCACCAACATCATCCCAACAGGTTGGTGTGAGACATCTCTTTTCATATAATGCTTCATATGGTGCCATCTAAAATACTTGAATAGAAGCTATTATTGTAGGAAAATTCTACCAAAGGTAAATATTGATCCCACATACCATTAATGTAAAGTGAGCAAGATCTAAACATGTATTCTAAGGTTTCAATAGTCCGTTCTGATTGTCCATATGTTTGAGGGTGGTAGGAAGTGCTCAAATGAAGTTCAGTATCCAGGAATTTTTGAAGACATTTCAAAAAATCATTATTTAAAACATGGATCACGATCACAAAAAAAATCGATATTGGTACTCCATGAAGTCTTACAACTTCATTAATATATATTCTTTCTAATTGTTCAAGTGGTAAATATTCTCTTATAGTATGAAAATGTGCTGAATTGGTAAGAGGATCAACAACGACCTATATTGCATCGTTCTTTCTAGGAGTCTTCGGTAGTCCCATGGAAAAGTCTATCATAATATTATCCCATTTCCACTATGGTATAGGAAGAGGTTGCATGACTCCTCCAGGATGTTTCCTTCCTTCTTTCAATTGTTGAAAAACCATAGATCTTGACACAAAATCAGAAATCTCCCACATCATGTTGTCCCCCCAAAAATGTTCCTTCAAATATCTATACATTTTGGTGCTCCCATGGTATATAGAGAAATTGTAACTATGAGCGTCGTCCAAAAATTCTCTTTTTAGATCAGGTATATAGGGAACCCAAAGTCTCTTCCCAAATTTCAAAATTCCATCTTCATACACAATGTCACTCAATCTCCCATCATTCACAGCTTTAATTTTCTTTTTAAATTCTTCATCATCGGTCTGAGAACTATTTATCCTTTCTATTAAATATGGTTTGGCAACCATTTGAAAAAGAATTGATTTTTCAACATCCATGGTTATTCCCATATCCATATTTTCTAGGTCCATGAAAATTGGATCCCTTTCAACTCTCATTTTGTTCATAACTCCATGATCCTTTCTGCTCAATGAATCTTCCACCATTTTTTCCTTCCTCGGGTGGTAGTGTATCATAAAATAATAATCCTTGAGTAGTTCAAGCCATTGCCTTTGCCTCAGGTTGAGTTCTTTCTGTGAGAAAATATAGTTCAAACTCTTCAGATCAGTATATATCTCATATTTTTTACCATAAAGCTAATGTCTCCATATCTTCAAATCAATTATTACAACAGATAACTCAAGATAATGAGTAGGATAGTTTTTCTCATTAATTTTAAGTTGTCATGATGCATATGAAATCACCATATCATTCTTTATAAGGACACAACCAAGTTCTTTCTTTGAAGCATCACTATAAATAACAACCCCATCATTCCCTGATGGTAGAGTCAATATAAGATCATTGACTAATCTTCTCTTCAATTCTTCGAAACATTCTTCAAAATCTTTTGTCCAAACAAATTTAACCCATTTTCGTGTGAGCTTCGTTAATGGGTTAGCCAGTTGGGAAAAATTATGGATGAAACACCGAAAATAACCTGTTAAACCAATAAAAATGTGTACCTTAGTTATACTCATCGGTGCTGGTCATTCTTGTATTGCCTTGGTTTTAGAAGTATCAACATAGATTTCATCCTTAGAGACAATATGTCCAAGGAAATATATCTCCTGAATCCAGAATTCACACTTGCTAAACTTCCCACATAATTCATGTCTTCTAAGAGTCATCAGGATAATGCACAAGTGATTTTCACATTCTTTGTAGATTTTAGAGTATACAAATATATGATCAATAAATACCACTAAAAAATCATAGAGATATTCTTTTAATACTCTGTTCATTATATCCATGAATAAAGAGGGTTCATTAGTCAATCCAAAAGGCATTACTATAATCTCATAATGCCTGTACCTGGTTCTAAATATTGTCATCAGAATGTTTTCCTTCTTCACACACAACTAATGATATCCAGATAGAAGTTCAACCATTGAAAATTATTTATCTCCATGAATTTGGTCAAATAAATCATAAATACAGGGTAAAGGATAATTTTTCTTAATTCTTATAGCATTGATTTCCCAGTAGTCGATACATAACCTCATAAGTCCATCTTTCTTCTTAACAAAAAGGACAGGGGATCCCCATGGAAAAACAATAGGGTGAATAAATCCCTTATTACTCAATTCCTCTAGTTGTTTTTTTACTTCATCTAATTCCACAGTGGCCATTCAATAAGGGGTCTTCGATATAGGCCCTGAACCGAGAATTAAATAAATGGAAAACTCAATTTCTCATTCTGGAGGATATCTAGGTAAATCTTCTGAAAATACATCTATTTATTCTTTCACAATAGGTACATCGTCTATTTCAACATTCCTTTCCTGAACCATAGTTATTTAATTATCTTCCTCCCTGATAATTGAATTTAGTTGAGCAACTGGGGGTGGATCAAGATAAGAATCAAGTGGTGAAGATTCTACTCTAAAGAAAAGGTGTTCTTTATCATCATCATAAATAATCGTCACCTCCTTCTTCTTACAAAAAATCTTCGCATCATGGTCTGAATGCCAATCCATACAAAGGATTATATCAAATTCAATCATGGGTATGATGGTGAGATCAATAGATAAAGAACATTTATGTGCTCTAATGGCGACTGATTCACTATAATTTGTTTCAATGATACATCCCGTAGAAGTTTTGACTGAAAACTCCCTTATTTCGTCAAATTAAAAATATCTAATTTTATTAGAAAACTGGGAAGATATGAAACAATGTGATTATCTAGAATCAAATATAGAATTTTCTATACTTGAGGAAACCATTAAATTACCCACCACCATGTCTTTTGGAGCTTCTACCTCAGCAGTAATGATTACATAAGCTTGGCCATGATCCCTTGGATTTTTCTGAGGTAAGTTCCCCTAATTCTTAGGACATTCATTTGTGTAATTCCCCATCTCCCTATAATTGTAGCATTGAACATTGATAGCTTCTTTCTTCCACTTGCAATCACGAGCTTGGTGGCCTTCTTCAACACACTTTTAATAGACTCCCTTTCCATTCAAGCAAGTACCGGGGTGTTTCTTCCCACATTTACTACAGGATGGATATTGAAATTTTCCCTTTTTCCCCTTATTTCCATTTCCAGAGTGATTAGAAGATCTCTTTTTCTATTTCATTTATTTTAAGTCATAGGACTTAGAGAATTATTTTTATGTCTTGATAGCACATGAGACAATATCTTCGTACGATGAGAAGGATTGTGAGACTAATTATCGACGAATAAATAGTTTTAACCCATGAAAGAAACAATCAATAATACTTGTTGGGTTATGTATATAATCAGTTTCATGCCTCCCTAACCTTGTACTGTTATCCACATAATTTGTGACATTCTCATCCTCCTTTTGTCTCAGACTCAGAAATTGCTTTTCCATATCTACTCGATGGTCATGAGGAAATTATTTTTCTAAGAAAATCTCATTGAACTCCCGCCATTCCATATTTGATACTTCATCAGACTCCTTTGTGTTTTCAATCGAGGACCACCATTGGTTAGCATCTCCAGTGAGGCGGTCATCTGCCATGATAACATTTTCCCTTTTACTACTCCCCAAGGCATGGAATAGTTTATCTAAGGAATTTATCCATTGGTAAGCTACTAATTGATTTGTACTCCCATTGATTGTTGGTGGTTGTTTCCTCATGAAGCGGTCTAAAATTGATCCTCTATGCTGTGGATCTGGGTTCTTCATATGCGTAAGGTTATTATTCATAACCTGAGTGAGATGTCCCAGTATGGTGATTAGATGATCAGTACCAGTTACATCACCAGCTCCAATATATTAATCTTGGGTAGGAGGTAAATCCATACATGGAGTGCATTCATTCGTACAATTTCCATTTCTTCCACTAGGCACCATTTCTAAACAATGGAATACACTATATTAGTTTATGAATCACAATACATAAATCCAAACATGTAAAACACATAACATAAATTGAACATTTTATGGATATAATCCATAATCATAAAAACAATTCTTTAAGAAATTATATACTCATAAACCCTTCATAATGGTTTTTAATGAAAATGAGAATTATCCTAAGCACATCCCCCAGGAGTGTCGTAACCAATAGTGCAGCAAGGCCCATTGTCTTTCACTAGTTTCCTTTCGAGTCTAGATTGAAGCGGTGTTTTTGGTTTTTACCCCTAGTTACACATGTTCCAGATCCGCCTCTACCTGCTCGTATCCAGATAGGGATGTATTTCTCATAAAACTCACAAAATCTCAGCAATACCAAAATTCTAGGAAGTTCTTCTATACTAATACTCAAAGTCTATCTTCGGGTTATGTTCTCTAATCAGAGATTATCATAATATATCTTCCAAGGTTTGTACTAAACTTTCTCTGATACTAACTATAACGCCCCAACCCCAGTTACCCAGAGTCAGTGGATTATTATATAACATTGTTATGATCACAAAATAGCATGTCTCGAAAGACTGAGTAGTTTAGTATCCTTGGAATCACTAGATACATTCATAATGTTTACATTACATTATAAAGTGAAAAACTAAAACAACATCTTATCTCTATAGACCACACTCATATCCCCTCATACTATCACTACAGGTCATTCATAAAATACTTCTTCACATCTTGGGAGAAATAAAACATAGAAAGGGGTGAGCTCAGATGCCCAGTAAGGATAAAAATAGAGCAGAAACTTTCATAAATAACCATAAACATTTAAGGAAATGTATAACTAAAACAAAAGTCTTTTAAAATTTAACTTTAGCATAATATGGAAAATATAAAATGAAGTAATTCCATTTACTTATTAACATGGATATTCTACTGGTCTAATAATCACATTAAATATCAATAACCACTTTCATAATGATGGAATGCATAATGAGAGACTATCATAACCACATAGTCAAGGCCTTGTGCCAATACTAAAAATAAATTTTTGTCAAGTCCATGTTCCAAGACACTAGTTTGTCTCAGGAGACCTAACGATGCATCGAGGAGCTATAGCGAGCTCCACCCATCACTCAATAAGTCCAATTCATTCCTCATATGGACAGTTTTAAACATAACATAAACATTCGTATTAAAACTATCATACAAAATGTCAATACATTATCCATAAACCATGAATGGTATAAAAATAACACATCCATAGTCAAAAATTATCAAAACACTTTCAATACTATATGTATTTTTTTATCATAATAATCAACTTCCAATAAGATTAGAATCCATCAAATGATGTTGACATAGATGAAATAAAAACTATTTGAGAGAAATATCTCTTTTTCTGAAATCATTTAAAAGTTACATAGTTATAAAATAAAACATTCATTATGAAAATATTCTTATAATCTTTTCAAGTAATCTTTGAAGATTTTATAATCGAAAAAAATAGCCGCACCCGCCATATAAGATCAAAACATTCTTACCTTAGTTCTGTCAAAAAGGTTAAAAAGGACCTTGTATGAAAAATGACAAAAAGATTCCTTTATAGACTTCTTATAAAAAGTCAAACAAGGGTATAAATGACTTTAACCTATAGTCCATAAAATATTAAGAATTATTTGAAATACATTTTTATGAAACATGGATGTCTATGACATGGAAGTCCGAGAAGATAATAACGTATAAACAACCTCGGATAATGAAGAGATTGTGAAATAAATCATTACCTTGTAATTTTCCTTGGTCTAGGGTAGGTTAACGTCCTGTATAATAGTTAAATAATTTTTATTAAATTATACAAGAATCATATACATAAATATGATATCATATATGATCTTTTAATATTTATTTGATAATAAAATTTTAGTATTATCGTCATTTCTGGTGTTCACTTACTAGTTTGGTTTTCAATGTTTTATTACATAAGACTTGTTTTAATCCATAGGTTGTATCTTAATCCTATCCAGAATGAGATCAAATCCTTAAACAATATTTTTAATCATAAAATGAAAATTAGTCATGAATGGATACAATGGGGAATGAATCTCATAGCGTTCATGGAGACGGTAGTCCGTACGTACGCACGAGCGACAATATCATCATTTTTTTGATATTAAAATAATATATAATTGGATGGTGTATCATATATAAATAATAATTATCATGTTATATTTATTATTTACATTAATTACACATCACTATTATATTCGTCCAAATAATAATGTGTTGAATAACAATTACACCATGACGTGGAGACGGTAAGCCGTACGTATGCACGTATGGTGACATGTCATTAAAGGGAGAGATATCATAATGAATTTGGTGGTACCATATTTATAATAACATCATAGTATATATGAGATAAGGGAGTTATTATTTTATAATTGAAACAACCAAGCAAAATGAAGTGGAAGAAGAAAGAAACTGGAAAGAGTTGGTGAGATTTTTACCTCTTCTTCGGGTTCTTCATTTTGATTTGTTCAAAAGGGCTCCTTAAGTTGGATTTATAACTAAAGAAAGGCCTCTATGATGAATTTAGGGATGTTTAGAGAATTTTTGGGTAGGTTTGGCCGAACCAAAAGGCTTTGAGGGTATGAATTTGAGAGAAGGGAGAGTTCCCTTTTATAAGAGGGGTGAGGGGCACCTTAGGAAAAATTTAAAATATTATTTTATAATAAATTCATATTCGGTTTATAATGGATCCAATGTGACTTATTTAAGATAGGTTTGGGTCACTATATTAACCTTATCATTTATATTTAACTCTTAGTTAAATAGTATAACATTTACCATGTCTATTTTTTTATATTATATAGTTAATAAACATATTATATACTTCTAGGTGACCCCCAAGTGGTCCAGTAATGATAAACTTATAATTATATAATTACTTTGGACAAACCATAGATTTATAGGAATATAATATCAATTAATAAGATAATATTTGTTTTAAAAACACTTTTATGTCAATTTTGGCACTATTTAATAATTAATTTTTTTAAAGTCTTAAAAACTTTATTACTTCGAAAGAAATTCATTTAATCAATCCTAACATGTCATATTAACAAATAAAATTAGTGTATTTCATCAAAACATTCAAATTATATATATTTCAACATTTATAATACCAGTTATTTGATTCTTTCATTAATAAATAAAATACTGAATCATTATTGTGTCATAAATAATTTTAATTATTCAATGCCTAAAAATAACAAATAAAATCCCATTGAGTATGAAATCTTTTTATATTTCTAATTAATATTTATAGTCAAAAATATAACTTATATAACCCTATGTAAAATTGTTTTTCTAAAAGATATATGCTTATGTCAATTTGGTATTTACATTAGCTTTTTTAATATAAAGTGTCATTATCACTTATAAGTTGCTCCATGGGGTGCCAAAATCGACCCAAAGTATACAATGGTCGTACTTGTATCAACCAATAGGGTTGAGACACGTTTTTTGGGTAATTTTATATGATCATATTATTATTTTTATACCCTTATTTACTAGATTTACCCTTTTACCATGGTAAATAATATATTTACTGAAATAATTATTCAAAATGTCTAAAAATAAAAGTTACCTATTTATAAAATTTGGACCTCATGATTCTAAATATTGAATCCATTTTTCAAAATTCAAAACACAAAAGTGGAAAAAAATAATTTAAAATTAAATCCTGTTGTCAAATTAAAAAAATGTGTTTTTAGTATATAATAATAACTATCAAAAGATTGGCACTTTCTTTTGTCGAGTTTAATTTTGAAATTATATCCAATGATAAAATTGGATTAAATGGTAAAAATATAATCTAATTACACTTTAAAATCATTCAAATTCATAATTTATCTCTATTAATTTTTTCAATTAAAAAAGTTTTTTTTAATTAAAATATAGTAATTTTCACTATTTATCAAAATATGAATGTTACCAGAAAACTACGAAAATTTCACCCTAAACTAATTTCGATATTCCGAATCCATAAATGAAGTCCATTTTGAAAGATAAAATTTAAAAAATTTCAAAAAGTGGCTATTACTATTCATAACGGCTAGTTTGATTTGTTGTGGTGTGTTAGAACCCGAAGTTGCGTACAACACATGCTACTGTATTATTAAAAAAGAAGCGTACCATGGAAGTTTGGGGTGTTATAGTGATTTTATCCATAAAATAGTCATATGTAATCTTATAATGAGGGTAAGCACTAAGATATACTTATTCATGTTATCTTAAACTCATTCGACTTATCTAAAATATCCATGACTCTTTGTAATATGTTAAACATTATGGTTATGTCAAATATGCTTAAATAACACCCTAACCTTAAATTTATCTAAACCGACCATTGATAAAAACTATAGGGAATCATCGTTAAAAATTACATAATCATGATAACAATGGATAATTCACATTGAGTATCCTTTCAGGTTTAGAGTTTTAGAGAATTAGGTCATAACATTTACATAACATCGCGAATATTATATATAGATAATTCTACTTAGTATACAATTTTTTCATAAACTAAAAACTCTGGAAAAAATATTCATGTCTAGTTCCATGTTTTAGATAGTATGATTTATCCTTGATCCCATCCTTGACCTTTATTCATTTTTAAGTTCTGTGGAAATCATTTCAAAAACTTCGGATGAGAATAAAAATCTCTATAAGGGATATAAAATATGGAATGAAAACATTATCCCATCAATAAATACAAAAAAATTAAACCATACTTTTCAATCATAACATACCTCATAAAATCATATGATTTATAAATAACATACAGAAATCATAAATCATAAAGGTAACTTATGGAATCCATATCAAACATACATTATAGTGATCACAGGTACATATGGAGTCATTGGAATACCCATCATAGTATATTCCCTAAATCCCTTAGGAGAAACATTCACTTTTACCTCTGTCATGTTACCCAATGTATGGGGGAGATATCTCGGGCTCACCCCCCTAGGTTTATCACAAAACAACTTGTATACATAAACAATTCCCAATAGCCATAAAATCTTCATAACACCTAAAACAAACATAATGTAAAGATATCATTTCCACATTTCAATCACAAAATATCATTTCAAAATATTTACAAAATCATATATTTTATCAAAACATTTTTAAAACCATTCAAAATATTAAATAAAGGGATTTTTGAATCAAAGTGTCTCATACAACTTTGAATATTTTGAGAGAAATTTAATTTCCAAAAAAAATCCTGGCCATATGAATAAATCTTTAAAACAATTTTTAAAACATGGAAATTAATGTGAATGATTTAGAATAATAAACCCTTAAAACATTAAAAATGATATTTTAGATAAAGAGTTTTTAACAAAATGTGAGATCCTATAATACAAATAATTGAGGAATAACATTTAATCAGAACGCAATAATATCATGAGAATAAAGGTATTCATGATATAATATGCCAAAGGATAGTATATACACCATATAATAGTGAATTGGTGCATATCAATAATAAAGTCTCAATGGAATCTTCAATTGAGACATAATCCCTTATAGAGAAGGTATCCTCAAATTAAGGATAAAGAAATTACATAATTATGTGTGACAAATATAAATACACCCAATATAAGTGGATATTAAGTGTTAAAAAATAATAGTTTTTCACACATATTCAAGCACGACATAATCAAGAAGTATATGTTTAACTAAAAAATTGAAATCGGATTAAGAAGTTTTCTTATAGAAATTTGACATCCTAACAACATCCCTTTAATATTAAAAAAATAATTTGATTAGATAGAGAATGATATATCATCAAATGTACATAAAATTTACAGCAATAATGATATGTAAGAACATATCCCAACATAATAATATGTAAATTAAAAGACATAACAAAAAGAAATATTTTAAAAAGTAGAGGGTGAATGGTTCCCTTATATATTTGGTAACTTACGAAACATACACCCCCTGAAAGAAAGATCATACAATGAATAATTAAATACCCATAAATTAAATTATATTACACAAAGAATACAATCATGGGTAGTGATTCCACGACACAAAATTAATAGTGGCTAATATAACCTGAATCTCACGGGAATAAAATGTGAGATGAAAAAACCTAACCATTTTGTAATCAATCGAGTCGTATGAGAAAATGTTAATAATTAGAAAATTAATCACATAATACCATGAATATAAATATAATCATGATAATATATATCAAATGGTAGTAAAAAATACACCTCATGCAATAAATAAGTGGTGAACAATGGATATCTCAAGGAATTAAAAGTGATATAAGAAATCACTTACCTCCTGTCCGACATGACTTGTTTGTTCCTTATTCTTCCTAAATAATAAATTAAAGTTAATTAATAATTTCTTATGAACCTTTATAATGTTTATTACTCCTTTTATATCACATATTACCAGGTTATAAACTTTTTTTAATCATTTAAATTAATAACGGTCATTTTGTCGATATTTGGTATTTGAGTCAAAAAATAAACATCTTATAATTACAAGTTGTTCATGTGTTCAAATATAAATTATCTCCAGAATGATATTCATGATGTATATATCATATATGTTATATATATCCAATATATATACGTATTTATAATATTACATAACATTTATAGTTAAGAAATGAAATGCACCGTTCATGGAGACGATAAGTCGTACGTACGCATTAACGGTACTTTCATTTATATTTCGTATTTAATGGAATGAAATCATAATTATATAATTTTATATTATATTTCAAGTAAAATATATTATATAATATCATTAACCCCATCCATTATAAGTCCCACATAAGGCATTAACGAGTCATATCAGTTTGAGGGGGCGGTAGTCGGCACTTCTTAAAATGAAATTATCGGGTTTACCCACAATGGAAACCACAATGGTATGATATAAATGAAAAATACAGGACAATAATGAAAAAATGAACATAATATATATCATATATAAATACAGTTCCATCATAATGGACACCATGAGAGGTGGTAGGATATATCTGAACAATCATCATTTCGTGAGGCAGTAGTTTGTCGTCCACAGAAACAGTAATTTATTTATCCATTAGATGAAGGTGTGTGTAATTATAGTAATAATAATTATTATAAAAACATCCTAGTATATTTATTATACTGTATTTGTTATAAAATAATTTATTAAAAAGAGTTCATGGGTTGGAGATGTAAACTAAAAAAATTAAGAGAAACAGTTACCTTTATTTCGGGTAACTCCATTTGTTTTGAATGAAAAGGACTTATTGAAGAGCCTTATGCCTAAGTAAGGGCTTCTAGGAGGAGGATATGGATGTATATAGATTAATTGGTTATATTTTGGATGAGAAAAAAGTCTTGAGAGGTGTGAGGAATTGGTTAGAAGTGAGGTCTTTTTATAAGAGAGAGGAGGGTCTCTTTAGGAATGTTTGAAACAATTATTTTACTATAACCTCATCTTTGGTATCAAAAGGTAAACTAATCGTTAAAGTCGAATTTAAGATGAATCATGGTCGAGATTAAATCATCCAATAATTGGACCTCTTTTGGATATTATTTTAATATTTATAATCTTATTTATTTAAATGATTTATTAATGAGGTATATATTGCCTCATTATTGTGTCATAAATAATTTAATTTATCTGATGTCCCAAAATTATAAAAAAAATGATATAGGAAACATTTTTCTCTTTACAATGAATATTTATAGTCAAAATGATAACTTATAAAACCCCATTTAAAATTGATTTATTAAAAGATATTTGTTTATATCATTTTTGTGTTTACTTTAAATTAATTAATATAAAGTATCATTATTACTCGCATGTGGCTCCATGGGGTCCCAAATTTGACCCAAATTTTCCCATGGTAGGATAGTTATCATCAAATAGGATTAAGACACATGTTATGGAAATTTAATATTATTATAACATTATATTTTTCCCTTATTTATTATATTTACCCTTGAATCCTGGTAAATAAAATATTTACGGAAGTAATTGTTTAAAATGTCTAAAAATATAAGTTGCCTATTTACATAGTTTTTAACAACTAATTCAAAATATGGAATCAATTTTTATAAATTCAAAACACATAAGTGGATGGAATTAATTTAAATTAATTCCCATTGTCAAAACAGAAGGCGTGTTTTTAAGAAATAATAACTATCAAACGATTGACACTTGTTTTTGTCCAATTTCAAAGTGAAATTAATTACAATTTCCAAAATTGGATTAACTAGAAAAAATATATTCTAATTAGACATTATAAACAATTAAAAATATAATCTATCCATATAAATAAATTTGACTAAAACGTAGTTTTGAATTAAAATAATGTATTTTTCTCTATTCGTTAAAAAATGAACATTATAAGAAAAATAACAAAATTTCATTCAACGTAAATTTTGTTGTCCATATTCTAAATAAGAATTTTATTTTGTAAAATAGATCATATAAAAGTGAAAAAAATTATATTTAAAGGGGGTTCTCCATTATAATGTGGAAAATTGACCTTTTAGTAAATATTAGAGTATTTATGCTTAAAATCGAATTCTTTACATATTTTAAGCCTCTAAATTTTATTGGATAAATGTAAGAATTTTAAAAAATATGTATAAAAATATTTTAGTTATTTATATTAATTCAACCAATACAATTTCTAGTCATTAACTACCATTTAAAATAATAATATTATATTATTAGTGTGTAATGTAAGATTTCAAAGAAACATGTTGTTGTATATCGGGTACGCTATCAAAAATAGTGTCCCCTTTAAGGTAAAATTAATATTTAAATCACAAATATGATGAAAAATGTCATGTTATTTATTTACCATGGATGTTACATATACAATAGATTTATTTTCTAGTTCTCACATTATTGTTATTATCATTATAAGGGTTTATTTCAAATCTCATTCTCATCGGGATTGTTTATTCTTGACTTTCAGATGAAGGAATCTATTGGATCATTTTCTAATAAAATTATATAATTTTATCATTCATCTATTAATCATTATATTTTCAATTAATATTAAAATTTTCCACTCTTTTTTACATAAAATACTTTAGAAATGTTTTTTAAGAGAATCTAACATTATTTCTGTCTTTGGCAAGAATGTTTTTTCTACAAAAACCTTGTTTTATAAAAAAATTAAAAAAATCTTTTTAAACAATTTATAAATGATTTTTTAAAGAAATATTTACACATTTTTACATTTTTGAAAATATTTTTAAATTAATCTTAATGTCATTTTAAAAAAATATATAATTTTTCCTTTTTCTGAAAAATTAAAATAAATATTTGTTTTATCATGTACAACATGAATGGAATTTCAATAAGTCATTACAACTCAAAATTTTTAATTTTTATTTTAATATATTAAATTTATATTTTCAATGAAAATAATTTTCAAAAATGATTTGTTAAATTTTATTTTTAAATGGTGATTTTGAAAATAAAAATTATATTTTCTTCAAGTATATTGTTATTGATCTTTTTATGGAACTTCAATTCATCAAAATATGCGAGCCTTTATTACTTCTAGAATTGATATCTGTTGTATTCAAAACATCCTTATTATTAATATGAATTTTTTATGACCATTTTCACTAATGAAAGTATAAATATTAACTAATGTGATTTATTTTTGTTGTCATTAAATTTGTAATGAATTATTCATTTTCCTGTAGATAATAAATTTACCCTAAATATCCATATTGGTTATCTTTGAAATGATTAATACCTGAAACATGTTCCATATATTCATAATTAATTCCCCATTAAATGTTAATTTTTATCCAGGTAAATATTTATAAATCATTATTCCTTACTCAATTCTAATATTTGATTATAAGGTACATTATTCCTGAATTAAATTGATTATTAAATATATTAGGAATTTATTGGAAATCATAACATAGTTGGGGACTAGTTATGGATAGGCACTGAATTTATCTTTAGCCTCATGTGGTGAATCAATTATCTAGAATAAGATAAATTAGCAAAACCCAGTGAGTTTTTACCCAGTATTTTCAAACTATCTTCATAAATGTATTTACAGTAGTGGTTTCATGATTATGTGTTAATAAAATCTAATAATTATGTGTTTCCTTAATTATAAATTTATTATTTTTTATCCATGATATTTTAATAATGAAATTTTTTCTATATTTATTTCATTCTCAGTTATTGATTATATAGAATGTTTTGTCAGTTATTTACCTTTCCATATTAGAAATTCCTTATCTATTTATGATAGTCATGTTATTGATTAAATAGAATGTTTTTCAGTTATATTCTTTTCTATATTTATTATTATTCATTATATCTTGACATTGATGTTTTCTCTCGATGGACATTCATCTCGATTTATTTTTTAAATGGTATGAGTGTTCAGTCATTAACCTAGCCATACTGATTGTGCTTATGGATTCATTATTGCTTCGATTGTACATAACCCAAACTTATTATTTGAGCACACCACTATTTTTTCATTTTTATAGGATCCCAAGGAATGTACTATGATTTATTTGAAATAATATTCTAGATGGAATAATGTTATCCTCAAAAAATTTCTATTGTAATTTTTGTTTTAAAAAATAATATAAGAATCATCTATGTATCTAATTTATCTATAATAATAAATGATTTGATCCTTCAGGATGTGATTTTATTTAACATATAACAATTTAATAAATCATACGATTGATCTAGGATACTGGGGTTTGGGTTACAGCAATTGGTATTAGCGGAATTTTATTTGAATCCTTTGAAACTAGATATTAGAAAATATAGATTATGGATCATAACCCTATTATAGACATTTATTATATGTATAGTATAACATCCAACTGTTTTTGTAAGATAGATATTATATGGGGTTTTGTGGAAATACGTACCCTTTTTTGTTTACCATAGTGGGTTTGGTTTTTGAACTGATGTACACAGGGATAATAAATCTGTTATAGGTGCATTGGGCCTGACATGACTGTCTCCTTGGGCACAATAACAGGGCTTAATATTCATCTAGTCTGATACTCATGGGATATATTTTTATGATAATTCAAATTTAATTTAAAACACATTTTAATGTATTTTAATAGATAATGACAATTAATAACACAGGTTAAATGTAAGGTGACTTTGATTAAAAAGAAGAATTATCAAAGCAATGGGAAAATGTTTTTAGTGTGGAAAATAAAAACACAAAGAAATTACTTATTGTGTAAAAATGAAGAGTATGATGGAAGGAAATAAATTTCATATTATGAATGAATTTATTGTTTAGTGTTTTAAATGCAGAGAACCTAGTAATTATCCATGTCAATTCCCTCATCTAAAGGATAAATCATAGACCGAGGAAGGGACTTTTTTGAAATAAAATGATTGATGTAACAATTATGATTCCAAAATTATATTATAGAATTATTTATAACGATGGTATTTTTATATAAAAAACATGAAAAAATTATGGATTTTGTTAAATTTTAGAAGAATATATATCTTGCAAGTCAGAATAGTACAATGATATATGAGAGGGGGTTGAATTGTTTTATTCGATACTGTTGACATATTCTTACTTTAAACATCACAGGAAATTTATGAAAATGTGATTCATTCTCTTCTATATGTGTTTTGAGAAGAAAATACATAGTAAATAAGAACACAACTATTTTTAAAGAGTTTTGGGACAAAAAGGTCGCCTAGTCCACTCCACCAATACTATTTGTGGGAGCTAGGTGATTTTAACTAAAAAAGGTCCTCTTATCATAATACAATCCCAAATGAGTGTCAAAAGATTAGGCCTTTACAATAATGATAAATTATCTTTTTGGTTCTATTATAGGGAACCTGTTTCCCCACAGCTAAGTCCAAGAAGCTGATACTCTTCGATGATTGAGTTTGGGTATCTGAGAGTCCAATAAATCAAAATATATTTAATTGATTATTTTGATTGGTTATAGATCACAAATTAAGAAACAAATAACATAATATGGACATTCTTCTACGAATATTAATGTCTTTATGTAAGGAAAAATTTTAAGTGATCATTGTTAAAAATTATCTTCAATAAGTATGGAAACAAATGTACAATAGTAGTTACACTTCATTAAGAGGTGGACAAATATATATCTTGTAATCAAAATTTTTTATTGATATTGGAAACACATAAAAAACAGAAAACAATAGGATAATCAAGGAGTTATAAAGTAGTGGATACCCAAAGAATCATTATTAACAAAAATACTTCCACCTAATGGAAAAGATCCTATGATAAGGAAGAGATATAAGATTTGGGTTGGGGAAGCCTTGGATTCCAAGAAATCCACAACCATATTCCCCTCTCTCCATGTCTGTGTGATCTCCATGTGGGAGTCCATGAGCTATTTTCACTTTCAGAAAAAATATTCTATACTCTATGGGAATATTCAATTTTCAGTGAGTCCTTTTTATAAGATCATGGAGTCTATTTTTGTAACGTCCTGGTTCTAGAAGCCTCCCAGAGGTGCCATGTACCCGGTTGGTCACATGGCCTCAAGAGAATTTCCCCAATTGCCAGAGGCTGCTGACTAGCAGTGAGTGCCTTGGGTGTAATAGTGGGGAAACTATGCCCTCATTGGAAGAGTAAACAGTGGTAGTAAATAAAGCAGACAATAGCGGAAGTAGTAAATATCCAACAATAATAAATAGTGGAAGACTAAAACAGTGAACAACTGGAGCACACATGTATATATGAAATGATGCACGATAAATATGTCTAGGAAAGCATCCAAAAAAGTCACAATGATGAATAAAATACTAAACCAAGTAAAAAAGAAAATTATAAAAGAAACAACTCTGCATCGCAAGCCACAAAATGGTCTTATGCTCTCATGCTCCAAAGCAATCAAGTACCCGAAGTCGAAGGGTGCTTTCCATTTTCTATAACTGCAACAAAATAGTCTGTTTGGGCCCAAAAGCATGACCCAAATAGGGTGTGAGACTAAATCCCAGTAGGAAACCACCTGAAGATCTGGGCCTAACAATCAGTGAGCACATGGAAGGTAGTTGTATAGTAAGCAGTAAACAGCCATAAGTAAATAGTAAGAAACAAATAGTAAGCAGCAACTGGATGTTATACAATAGGATTTTGTCCACATAACAACAAGTAATAGTGTAGAAAACAGAAAACCACAATAGTAACCCCTTTGGGAAGTACTCGCAGCCAACCCCTCTAGTTCTATCCAAGAAGTACCCACAACCCTCTGGGCAGTGCACTCTAACTAACACTGCTGGTTTGGTCATACGAAATTATAAGACCCTCTGGGGAAGCACTCTCAGTCAATTACCCTTATAGTCTAGGGTAGTCAGAGATTCTATGAGGATGATCTTGTGGTCTAACCCTCTTATAGCCCCATGGTCTAGAAACTATCTAATGAGATCACTCTGTCAATCCTCCTATAGTCTCAGGTCTATCAGAGACTCTCTAAGGAATCTCACTCAGTCAATTCCTTCTCTAGACTAGAAAGGATTTAATGAAATTAAAACAAAGTAAATACTCTCTGAGGAAACTCACTCATTCTACCCTCCAGTAGTCTATAATATCCAAGACTCTCTGGGAAGCTCACTCGGTCTATCCCATGTAGTCTATAATTTCCATGACTCTCTGAGAAAGCTCACTCGGTCTATCCACATATAGCCTATAATATCCAAGACTCTCTAGAAAGCTCACTTGTTCTATCCATTATAGTCTATAGCACTAGGTTCTCATGGTCTCGTGGAAGGCAGTGCATAATAATGTTATAAGGCCAAAGTACACCTACAGAGCTACTTGGCAAACCAGTCTACAACATAATGAGAATATCAATAATGTCATTCCATCCTACGGTTACACGGCATGGAAAACAGGTATAACAGCAAAAGGATAACATGAACCAAAGGTCATAACCAAAACACAGCATGGTAAAAACATCCAAACATATAAATTATCCACAAACATGATCAAATTACCTCTACACAAGCATACAAGAATGATAGGAAAACAATAGGGGAAAATGGTTAACACGAAATACCATGTTCACGGGTATTGGTGGGATTTGCATATAAAACACAAATAATTAAAAAGGTAAGGCACAAAAGACCTACCTTGACACTAGGAGATCAATATAATTTGACCACGAGGCTTGATTCTCCTTAGAACGGTGTAGATCTACAAAAATGCACAAACTTTTCAACCCATGATATCTCGAGAAACAGGGAAAATCGTGGAATGAAACTCAAGGAGAAGGAATAACTCAACACTTCGGTTCCAATGCAATTGACGACAGTCGATTCGGCAAACAGATGGGGGCTCGGGGGCTCGAAGGGTTTTCACGACCGTACGGACACTCCCGGTCCATGAACCTTGCGAAGAAGATAATTTTGTCGATTAGGCGCGACCCCAGTCCATTTAATGAATAAAAGAAACTACAAAACATGTAATTCTGGGGTACACTGCATGTACTTGGCCTTTCTGTACTCCACTTTAAGCAAACTCCACATCGCCCCTACACACCGTGTGTGTTGCCCGGAAATGACCAGCACAAGGCCTTGCGCTGCATCAAAGTACACAGTGTGTACATCGAAAATTTCCATATTTTCTTCTTTTTCTAAAAAACAGCCAGAAAAGGAAAAACATACCTGAAATGAAGATCCGAGTTCTTAAAAAATTCCCTCCTTAAAGAAATTTGTCCCCGAATTTCCCTATCGAGGCGTAGAAGAAGAAACCCCAAATAGCTCCGGCCACTACGATCGTACATCGGCCTCCCTCTCCCAGGTCTCATCCTGTACTCGCCCGTGCTGCCATATCACCCAAAAAAGAGGAACAGAACAGCCAAAAAGAACCTGTGTACTACGATCTATAATCCAGATAGGATTCTCCTCAAATTATGCATCCTCTTCGAGCTCAACCTCCTCAGGATGAAATACATGAGACAGTTCTGAAAAGTAACATCGGAGATGAGAAACATGGAAGAAGTCATTCATAGCCCAGTACCATTGAGGTAACTACAACCAATAGGAAACTAGAAAAACCCTCTCCAACACTTCAAACGGCCTGACGTACCACGGTGAAAGCTTACCCTGTCACGGAATCCTCTTGTGTCCCTACCAAGGTGCGACATGCCGGAAAACCTGATCCTCAACCTCGAACTCCAGAGGTCGTCTCTGCTGATCACCATAAGACTTCTGTTGAGACTATACTGTAGTCATCCTCTTCTGAATTATCTCTATCTACTCTGAGGTCTCCTAAACAAGATGAGGTGCCAGCAAAGCTGCCTCTCTTACCTCCAGCCAGCACCAAGGTTATCGGCATGGCCTGCCGTACAAAGCCTCGTAAGGTGCCATCTGAATAGTCACCTGAAAACTATTATGGGAAAACTCCATAAGAGGAATATGCTTCTCCCAAGAACCTCCAAAGTCTATAATTAAAGATTGGAGCATATCCTCAAGCACCTGGATTGTAAGCTCGGACGGGCCATCTGTCTGGGGATGGTATGATGTACTCAAAAGTACATGTGTACCCAAAGCCTTATAAATCCCCTTATAGAATCAAGAAGTAAAATGTGCATCCTTGTCTGAAGAAATGGAGTGTGGAACTCAATTAAGATATACAATATCTGGGATGTACAACTGCAATAGCTCATCAACGTTGATGGTCTCTTTGATCTGTAAGAAGTGAGAAACATTCGTAAGCATGTCGACAAAAACCCAAACCGCATCACTCTCTCAAGGTGACCTAAGAAACACAGTCACGAAGTCCATTTCAACATTTTTACACTTCAAATTGGGAATGGGTAACTACTGAAATAGCCCCACTGTTCGCTGATGCTCCGCTTTCACCTATTGACAAGTAGAACATCACATGAAAAACACAGAAACATATCTCTTCTAACTCGGCCACCAGTACTGGCGGTGATGATCACGATACATCTTGGTGATGTCAGGATGACCTGCCCAAACTGAAGAATGAAAATCATGCATCCTCTCCTTGCGTATGTCTACTGGCACCCATACGTGTCCCTAAAAATGAAAGATCTCATCCTCGCCCACTACCCATCCAGGAAGAGGGTCATCTCCTAACACACTCTCTCACAGGACTAGGCCCTCTGAGTCTGATAGCATCCTCATCTGTACCCAATCAAGAAGAGTTGATGTAACAACTACAAGAAGAAAGAAAATTTTGTCCCTATCTATCATGCCCCTCCAAGTGCATCTCAGAGAAAAAATACATAAGATACCACTCATTGCTGGCCTCCTGAACTGCCTGAATCTGATTTCTCCTGCTCAATGCATCAGCCACTGCGTTTCCCTATCCCTGTGTATAGGCAAGATCAAAGTCGAAGGACTGAAGATACTCGACCCACCAATGTTATCATGGATTCAGATCATGCTGAGTGATGATGTACTTGAGACTCTTATGGTCGGTGAAACCCACAAAGTGATCTCCTAGAAGATAGTGTCTCCAACAGCATAAGGCATCAACAATAGCTGCCAACTCCAAATCTTGTGATGGGTAGTTCCTCTCGAGTGGCCTCAACTTCCAAGACCCGTACACAACGACTCCATCTCCTTGCATAAGCACAACCCCCAATCCGACACCTGAAGCATCATAGTAGACTGTATAGCTTTTTCTCGGCTCTGCCAAGACTAGTATCGGTGTTGATGTCAACCTCCCTTCCAGCTCTTGAAAGGCCATCTCACAAGAATCTGACCATAAGAACTTCACCCCTTTCTTTGGAAGATCAGTCAGCGGTGCTTCTAGGCGTGAAAAGTTTTGTATGAAACGCATGTAGTATCTATCCAGCACTAGAAAACTCTGTACCTCAAAGTCATTCTTTGTCTTCTACTAGGAAACTACAGCTTTCACATTCTCTAGGTCTAATGATACTCCTATCTCTAAGATAATGTGACCCAAGAAGTGAATCAGATCCATCCAAAAGTGGAATTTTTAGAGCATAGCATATAACTGGTGCTCTATCAATGTACTCAGAAAGATCTCAGGATGGGTAGCATGGTCGTGTTGAGTGTGATATTACACCAAGATGTCATCCATGAAAACCACAATGAAGGAATGCAAGTATGGATGGAACACTCGGTTTATCAGTGCCATAAAAATTGATGGCGCATTCATGAGACCAAAAGGCATAATAGTATACTCGTACAGACCATACCTACTCCTGAATGCTGTAAGAGGTATACCTGATGTTCTAATGTGCAAATAATGATAAGAGGACCTCAAATCGATCTTTGAGAACACCCTGGCTCCTTGAAGCTGATCAAAGAGTTCATCGGTCCACGGCACGGGATATTGGTTCTTGACCGTCAACTGGTTCATCTTCCAATAATCTATGTAAATCCTAAGGGTGTTGTCTGCCTTCTTTGTAAACAGGACCGGAGAACCACATGGAGAAGTACTGGGTCAGATGAATCCATTTTCCTGCAACTTCTCTAACTACTTCTTGAGCTCCTGCAAGTCAGTTGTAGCCATCCTATATGGAGGAATGGACACTGCTGCTACACCAGGCACGAGCTCAATCGAAAAGTTTACCTCATTTTCTAGAGGAAACCCTGAAAAGTCCTCTAGAAATACATCCTGGAGATGATCCACCACTAGAGGAACATCTAACTATGAAGTCCCCTGGTCATCCAGATATAGACTAGAAATCTGGGGTGTAACTCCTCTTATCCCATGATTCTTGGGTACAGCTCTACCCGCTTGGACATCCCACTCGCCTCTATAAAGGAAGGATTTGCCCTCTGGTGATACAAAACTCACAATACGGTGATAGAAATCCATGACTACCTGGAAGGGAATTAACCAGTCCATACCGAGAATGACATCATAGCATGTCATCTTTAGGACATAGAGGTCCAAAAATAAGTGACACCCTGCAACCTCAAGAGGGAACTATCTGCACTGACGTACGCTATATTTCCTTATTCCCAATGGTGTATCAAGAGTCAACATGTCAGAGGATGAAAATATACATAGCCTAAGGCTCTCCAAAAACGCAACAGAGATAAAACTATGTGATGAACCAGTATCGAAAATGGATGAAGATAAAACTAAGGCTTCTAAGATCGTACCTCAAACTGTAGAAGGGTCGGGATCCTTCTCCTGATAGGTCTGCTCCACGATGACTGTCTGGCTTGAACTGCGGCCTTACACCCCTGGCTGACCACTCTGAGCTGATCTACTATGCTATCACTAGTAACTTGGTGACTGACCACCACGTTCGTGACCTCCACCTCGGCCTGTACGTCCAGAAGAACTCCAGTTCCCAGACTGGTGAGAAACTGGAGATACGTCTCCTGAACATAGTGTCATAGAATAACCCATACTACTAAATGTATGTGAGAAGATCTGAATAAAATGCTGAAGATGTCCCATCTTGCAGCAAGATCAGCACTCTATTATGTCCCTATGGCACTGAGGCCTAGTATGCACACTCCTACCACAGTGGTAGCATACAACCTGGCTCCCAGAAGATACATTCCTCCTACCCTGATCTCCTCGATCCGACTCCCTACGACGCTTCCTGCTATCAGTAGGAGGAACACTGAATCTGGATATCAAACTGCCCGGGCTCACTGCTCCAGAATCTCTCAGATTAAGCTCAGTGATCATCACGTGGTTGATGATAGAGGATATCGAAGTAAACCAGAAGTTATTCACCTAGTATCATATCTCCTGCCTGAGACCGTCCTCAAACTTCCTTGTAAGGAAAAACTCATCACCTGCTAGAATCAGCGTGAAGAGCTGCAACTCGGTAAAGAGAGACCAATACTCCATAACAGAAAGGGTTCCCTGGTCAAGACTCATAAACTCCCAGGCTTGATCATCTCTAAAGGTCTTCGGGTAAAAGTAATTATAGAATATGCGCCAGAACTCATCCCAAGTCATACTCTGCAAGCGCCCTGACAGTGAGATCACCTCCCACAACCTCTTGGCAGTTTCTCGGAGAATATAAGTATCAAGATTCACCCTCTTCTCTAGAGGTATCTCCAGGTGATCTAAGATTGTTTGTGTGGCCTCTAACCCCGACTCTGCAGCCTGGGGTCCTCTATCCCCTGAGAAGGTAAGAGGATTCTGCTTCCGGAAAACCCGCGTCAACTCAACCATCGACGGGGCAGGAGGCAGTGCTCCCTTAATGGTCTGCATCATCCTCAGGAAGTAATCCCTGAACTGTGCATCAACACCTACAATGAGTAAAACTACTGGTTCCAAGGCTTGCACAGCAGGAGGATATGGAGGAGGTCTTTGATCAGCTATATCAGGTGTCTGATCACTATCTGCCAGCTAATGAACGACTGGAGGACGTCTCGGTGGGATATCTCTGAAAGAACAAAAGCACACCTTAGATCAAAAAATATCAATGACTGAGAACAAAATAGTACATTCGGGAACAAGAGAATGAAACATTAATGTTTTACAGAACAAGACTATATGGTGTGTATAAAACTACACGACATGTTCCTTTAGTCCATTCACATTGGCATGTACTTATGCCACCCTTGGTCGTGTAACACCCCAGACTACACAGCGTGTTGTCCCCACACACGGTGTGAACTTGGACTCCAATCCCCTACCTGAGTCTCTTTACACGGCTAACTCACATGGTCTTGTTAACCCTAGACTACACAGCGTGTTCACTAAGGACACAACGTGTACTAGACAAGGTTTTGTCAACCCATGTTGTTAGTTTCACGGTCGGCTACACGGCTGGCCCTTACTCGGCGTGTTCCAAACAAACACGGCGTGTATAGGAGAGATAAAACTGACCCGTGTTGTTCGTGACACTGTCAGGTCACCTAAAACAAGACTACACGACATGTTCATAACAAACAAGGCATGTAATACACAAGCTTCCCCGACCCATGTTGTTAGTGACATGTCCGGGTACACGGCTTTCTACTACACGGCGTGTAATGACCGTACACGGCGTGTTCCTAAAAACTTTTTAACCACCTCGTTTTTTTCTCACACAGTCAGTGACATGGCTTAAAACTACACAGCAGGTAGTCAAGTTCAAACCGTGTATTCTAGGTTTTTCCGGGAAGTAGCTCAGAAACTGATCCGAAGCCTAGAAAACAAATAAAAACAAACATGGAGGTGCCAAATTCCGATCCGTGAGGGCCCATACTCCCTGAAAATAAATGCTTGACATCTCCTACATATAAAAGACAAGGGAAAAAAGTCAATCATCCACCAAACTCTGATTCATGTGGTCCCATAACAACTCCAGGATCAAAATTTGGAGTTGATTTAAGTAAAGGTACTATACAAACAATTTCTCTATCAAACAGAAAGTATTCTACCAAAGAATCTATCACAACAGCATGCATAATCTACACAACTTCTATCAGAACAACATGCAATCGCTAATGCACCCTAGATGGCATGGTAGAAATGCATGGCATGTGATTTTTAACAAGTTCCTATATGATGCAAGAGATAGAATACCTTCATATCATCGAGTTGCGAAAAAATAAAACTGCAATAGCAACAACAATAACACCACAAGGCATGTGAATCACTCTAGGTGAAATCATATCTACCGTAAAATCTCAAAACCAGAAAACTGGAATAAACGAGGTAGATTGGCTTTTCCCTGTACACAGGTTAGCTACTCCCAGGCAAAGCTTATTACAAAGTACCGAATCTATCCTATCACTGGCTAAAGGCTCCAAACAGTAAATCAAGAGAAAATAATTCCTCTGATACCACTTTGTAACGTCTCGGTTCTGGAAACCACCTAGAGGAACCCCATACACAGTGGGTCACATGGCCTCAAGCACATTTCCCCAAACGCCAGAGGCTGCCGACTACCAGAGAGGGCATTGGGTGTGATAGTGGGGAAACTATGCCCTCATTGGCAGAGTACACAGTGGAAGTAAACAAAGCATACAATTACAAAAGCAGTAAATATCCAACAACAATAAATTGTGGAAGACTAAAACAATAAACAACAGGATCATGCATGTATATATGAAATGATGCACGATACATATGTCTAGAAAAGCATCCAAACAAGTCACAATGTGTAATACAATACAAAACCAGGTACAAAAGAAAAGTAAACAAGCAACTCCTTAGCATCTCAAGACTCGGCATAGTCCCATACTCTCCTACTCCAAAGAAATCAAGTACCAGAAGTTGAAGGGTGATTTCCCTTATCTATACCTACAACAACTTTTTCTGTTTGAGCCCAAAAGCATAACCCCAATAGGGTGTGAGACTAAATCCCAGTAGGCAACCACCTGATGTTCTATTCCTAAGAGTCAGTGAGCATATGGAAGGTAATAGTACAGTATGCAGTAAACAACATGCATTAAATAGTAAGCAGCAAACAGTAAGCAGTAATAGGATTTTATACAACAATAGTCAGTCCACAGAACAACAAGAAACAATGTAGAAAATAGCTAACCACAACAATAAAAAACCCCTCTAGGAAGTACTCACAACCAACCCCTCTGTTCCTATCAAAGAAGTACCCACAACCCTTTGGGTTGTGCACTCATCCTAACCTATCTGGTTTACCCATACAAAATTATAAGACACTCTCGGGAAGCTCTCTTGGTCAATTCCCCGTATAGTCTAGGGTAGTCTGGGACTATTTGAGGAAGATCACATGGTCTAACCCTATTATGGCCCCATGGTCTAGAAAATCCTTGAGGATCTCACTTGGTCAATCCTTCTATAGTCTCAAGTCTATCACAGACTCTCTAAGGAAGCTCACTCAGTCAATTCCTTCTCTAGACTGGAAAGGTTTTAATGAAATTAAAACAAAGGAAAGACCCTTTAAGGAAGCCCACTCGGTCTACCATCCTGTAGTATAAAATATCCAAGACTCTATGGGAAGCTCACTCGGTCTATTCCCTATAGTATATAATGTTCAGGACTCTCAGAGAAAGCTCACTCGGTCTATCCCCATATAGCCTATAATATCCAATACTCTCTAGGAAGCTCACTCGGTCTATCCCTTATAGTCTATAACACCAGGTTCTCACTGTCCCATGCCAGTTAGTGCATAATAATTTTATAAGTCCAAATTACACCTATAGAGCTACACGGCTAACCAGTCTATATCATAACAATCATATCAAGAATATCATTCCATCCTACGGACACAAGGCAGGGAAAACATGTATAACAATAAAAGGCTAAAAATACCCAAAGGTCGTTACAAGAACAATGCATTGGAAAAACATCCAAACATTTAAATTATCCACAAACATGAACAAATTACATCTGCAAGAACCTTACAAGGATGGAAGGAAAACAAAAGGTGAAAAACGGTAAACACGCAATACCCCATTCACTGGTATTGGTGGGATTTGCACATAAAACTCAAAGACATCAAAAGTTATGGCACAAGCCACAAACCTTGATTCTTGGAGATCAATATACATTGACCAAGAGGTTTGATTCTCCTTATAATGGTGTAGATCTATGAAATCTCACAAAATGTTCAACCCATGATATCTCAAGAATGAGGGAAAATCATGGAATGAAACTCGAAAAGAATGAAGAGCTCACCTCTTCAGTTCCAACGTAATCGACGGCAGTCGATTCGGTAAACAGATAGATGATCGGGGGCTCAGAGGGTGTTCACGGCCATACAGATGCTCCCGGTCGATGAAACATGAGAAGAAGACAATTTTGTCGATTAGGAGCGACCTCGGTCCATTTAATGAAAAAAAGAAACTACATGGCGTGTACTTCTGGGGTACACGACGTGTACTTGGCCTTTATGTACTCCTCTTTAATCGGCCTCCACATCACCCCTACACACCGTGTGTGTGGCGCGAACATGGCCAGCACACGGCCTTGAGCTCCATTAAAGTACATGGCGTTTACATATAATGTACATGACATGAACTTCAAAAACTTCCAGATTTTCTTATTTTTCTTAAAAACGGCCAAAAAAGGAAAAACATACCTGAGACAAAGATCTGGGTTCTTACAGTTTCCACAGCCTTTTGATTGACATGTATTTTCTCACTTAACTCTAACCCCTTAACCATCACATTTTCCTCATCCTAAAGATCATCACCTTTTCCATAAAAGGCTGAGAAAACAACCATGAAAAATCCCCTTTGGTCTCGAATAATGCCTGAATCCCTCATATCCCCCTTAGGAGGGACCCTTCTATGTTTAGTTTTAACCTGGTTCTTTTGGGGTACCAAGATAACCAATTCCCCTAAACACTCCTCCCTCTCTTGTTATGCGCCCCTTGGTTGAAGTTCCAAACTGATGGAGCGTCATGGATGTCAGTATACACACTGATCACGTCCATTAAGGTGTTCTTCATCTACAAACTAATAATGGTGTTGGTACCATAGATATTCTTGTGGAGACAATCATTCTTGGCTTTCCAAATGATCCAACAAATGACACCAAGGATGATAGCCTGACCTTTCTGCTTAGGACCATTCTTTTCAGCGCCACCGAACCAATGACTAAGAACGTCCTCATGCATCCTTTCTTGTTCATTCCACCCAGAGAAGACTCCATTCAACTTCAGTTTCTAGTACTCCCATTTACTATCGAAGAAGTGGTGCTTCCCCATTTCTTATTTGGATTTTTTACATCACAAGAAACTGTAGGCCATGGACACCCCCATATGTTGAATATTATCACTAATGGGAATCTCATTATTCCTTAAATGCCACATCAAGAAATTGTACTTGGGAAAAATCCCCCTGCACCATAGCGTTTCCCCCCCACGTATCCGTATTTTTCGAGTCCCTCTTCACGCTTTCTGATGCCTTGATTGAGAACTCACCTAGAGAGGAGTCCATGAATATATGTCTGTCTAGAGAATCACTGAGTACAATCCCTTTGAAAATGGTGATTTTATTATCACTCTGGATAATGCATGGGTGAACACACCCTTCACTAAAGAACATATCTAGTGTGGGTAAACCAGGAAACCACAACCTTCATCCCCCCAATCCTAACGCTAGAAGTTCACATCTCCTATCCCCACCAACCACCTGGTGTGACGATGCAGGACCTCTCTATATAGGTGAATTAACATCCATATCACTAACAACCGTTACCTCTACAAATCCATATATAGGCCATATTTCTCTTTCATGATCATTTCCATAGTGAGTACCGCATTCCATAGTCTCCCATGCAAGTTTAGAACACATACCTTGCATGGTGTAAGAGACACAATGCATATTGATTATTAAATTAGCTATAGGTCTTTCTAAACACTTCCCTGATACCCAGTGGTGTGTTCCTTCCAGCTTTCCATCCCATATAATGGACACTATGATCCTTTCCATGTGGCTAAACACACTTTTGGGGGCCATCAAGGTGGATAGGAGATGCATGGGGATAGATACTAGCATGTTATTGATGAAGGTAATGCTCCCCCCAGAAGAAAAAAAACTATTTTTTCAGTTGAATATGTGACCTATAATCTTTCCCATGTTCTTGTCAAAATGATGACCATCAAGTTATTTTGTACTAACCAGTGCTCTAAGATACTCTTTAAGAAAGGAGCCTCTCCTTGTATTTAAGGTGTCATCCAGGATCCCTACCCTCCTATATGAGAATTATTTAGAAGTATAATAGTGGATTTTTACCCTATTCACCACCTTCCCGCTCCATTTACAATATTCATCAAGTATCCTATTCATTCTAATCACTTATCTCCTTCTTCCATTAATTAATATGATAGTATCATCCACGAACATCAGATGAGGTATGCCCTCCTTAATATGACTTTCCTAATATGAGAGGATTTTTCACAAACGTAGTCCCTTATTTATATATTGGATAAGCACATTTTGAGATGGAATGAATAAAGTGGTGGATAAGGGATCCCCTTATTGACTGCCTTAGCAGGCCTTGAAAAAAATGAACTGCTTACCCAGAATGGAGGTGGACATTAATGCCAAGATGAAGCAGAAAAATAGAAGGTCATGAGTCCAATTTTAAAAACCAATGTATCCTAAAACCATTATGATAAATCCCCATTAAATTCTATCATAATCCATGCTCATTTCTAATTTAATTTCCAGATTATTCCTGATGTTCTTATTATTAGTCACACTAATAATATCTTGCACCACCCCAATCGCACCCTGGATTGATCTCCCAGGGATGAAGTTGTGCTTCCCATCTTCCATCCATGTATATAAGTGGGACACTAAAATTTTGTTAAGGATTCTAGCTAGAACCTTTTCAGTCATGTTTAAAATTCTTATTGGTCTATACTGCTTAATAGACTAGGGGTTTCCCACTTTCGGCATTAGAACCATCTTGGTTGCACTCGCTATGCGTTGAAGGTTCTAGCCTTGGAAGATATCCCTCACTGCCTAAACTAATTCCCCTATGAACATGTCCCATACATCCCTATAAAAAGAACCGGGTAAGTCATACATCCCAAGTGCACTGTAAGTGTTCAATGTTTAAACCACCTCATGCACTTCCTACTCATTCAGAATCCTTCTCATGCGCTCATCATTATCCTCTGTAACACTACTTTGTATATCCTAGAAAAAGACAATTTCCCTACTAGGGTAGCTTCCTTCCCTAGTTGGATTTTATCCTTCAAGTAAACCTATGATGGATACATTGGACATTTCCCCAACCTCGTCTGGGTCATTGTAGTACGATCCATCCTCCCTGAGAATATTTGGCTTGTAGATACAATGCCTTTCTTTTTTGCATGCATGTAAATAACCAATATTCTAGTCCACCCCCCCCCCCCCCAATGAATCCATATTACATGAGCCCCCACTCATGTAATCCTATCTTTCCCCAAAATGATATTATTGAGAATACCCTTTTGGTCCTGAGTTCATGAAAAGAATTATAATCCCATTCATTCTCTGCGCTATCCTCTATGTGTATTACGTCCTTACTAATGTCAATAAGATTCTGATCTCGGGTAGGGATAGTCTTCCCCCACCTTTGTGGCAGGTGATTGAACTAACATACCTTATAATGAAGAGAAATACATAGGTTCCTGGAGAGTGTGAAATTCCATGATTTATTGACCACATAATTAAATCTTAGCTCGTCCACCCACTTCCTAGAAAACTAAACACTATCAATTCTCACAGCACTGGAGCTCAGGTCAAGCCACCGTAGTGAGTGATCGGATAATCACTGTTTCAGGTGGGAGACTTTTGCATCTGGAAAGAGAGAGAGAGGGTGGACTCATTCATCAAGCATTGATCGAGACGACACCAGTTGCACCCCCTTCCCCTTTGATTGTTAGTCATGGTGAAGTGGTCCCCCTAAACCCCACGTCTATTAGTCTGGTTCTCACTAGGAAGTAAACAAAGGCCTGATTGGCGCTTCTTGGAAAATCACCCCCCCCCCTTGTTTCTACTCAGGAGATAATATAATATTAATGTCACCCCTGACAATCCAATAGTAACAATCGTCGATGAGATCATCTAAGTAATTCCATTGGCTCTCCCTCTCTTAGGAATTTTATTTATCATAGAAGAAAGTGAAAAATAAGTCACGAGCACCAATTTTTTTTTTGGAAAGGTACTAGTCTGACACACTCAAAAAATTGACTGAGACTTGGTCCTTCAAGAACATCCAGATATGAGGGTTGTGTGGGTTCCCCTGCATACATCCACTTACTCTGAGCCTCTGCGCAAAAAACCCCATTTTTCTTATCACTTTTTTCAGTTTTATAATAGCAACCAAAGAAACTAAGTGATTAATATATTCATTAAATATGATGTTGGTCTTCACCTATGCCCCTATCCCTATAGCAGTCTAGAGGATAACTATAGACATCAAACCTAAGGCATCTAGTTTTGGCCCCAAAATTCTGGCCCTTGGCCGGAGGAGATGGGAGCAGGGAGCTTAAGGAACTATGCTTGGACTAAGAACTGGTGCACATTCCAACTTGTACCTTCTTCAAAATAGCCTCAGGATTGAACCCTCTAATTGTCCATTCCATATTTTCATCCAATAGATACTCAATATACTTTGCCTCCACCATTCATCGACCTGGAGATGCTAGAGCCAAGAACAGAGGGGATGATGGCACCACCAGTGCTTACAACAGGGGTGGGTACGTCACCATGTGAAAAGAGGGTAGGGGAAGAGAGAGGTCCTCATTGGGAGAGGATATCTAAGAAACTTCTATTACATCTGAACCCTAAACCGTTTGGAAAAACACTGAAATGCTGATATGGGTGGTGACCCATGGGACCTGCGAGCTGGTCATGAAAGGACTTATGAGAAACATCCCTTCGAGAGGTGGACCCACTCCATGGATTTGAAAATCCAATTTCTCACCAACTCCTCGATTTAAAAAAACAAATCCTTGTAGGTGGAAACATTCCCGATGAAGCACTGCTTGGAATAGGATGCCTTAGAGGCTTGAGCAGGAGGGGAGGTGGCCACCACTTTTCCTCAGACAATGAAGGAGGGCATTAATGAAGGTCTTCGCCTAGAAGGTCTTGGTAGAGGAACTTATCCCCTCATCTCATAAAAAACCTACAACGAGTGGCGAGTGATGTGAAATAATGAGTAGAAATGGATATAATCATTGTAAAACTATCCTTGATTATTATCATTCAATCCTTAAAACCGGTGCACAACATTGTCTTGGATCAGCCGAGAAATGTCCATCTCAGTGCAGATCCATGAAACAAACGTCTCCTCCAAGTGAATCAACCGGTCATCCATGCACATGAACATCCCCAGTGAGTCTTATATCACCTTTAAGAAGGAATCTGACATGAGAGGATGAAGAATTATTGGGAGAGAGATCCTAACCACTACAAGGGGGATTTTCCACCCAGGGAGTACATCCATCATCTAACGAGTGATTGAAAAATTCCAGCACCCCACCAAACGAGGGATCCATATCCACACTCACAAAAAATCTCCATTTGATGCTGTAACAATGTAGAATGCCTTATAGTCTAGAATTGACTATTGGGCCTGAATATCGATGCCCCCATAATTTGATACAGTCCCAGAAGACTGAGAGCAAAGGCTTGTCGGTGCCAAATCTGGAAATCGGGGTCCACTGAAGATTGATCGTGGCCACCTCAAAAGACACCACAAAGAAGTCGAGGATGTGGAACCCATCTTCCATGAACAAATAAGAAACTAGGGGATCCCCTATCAGCCCTTCATCACTTTGGCAGTGGACCTAAGGAGAATGCAGATGCACATCCTTGAACGTAGGTGGGGGTGGTCAATCCACACCTCCTCCAGGAACCAAAGGCCCTAGAAAAGCACGAGAAGCATATCTAGGGTTGTCCAGTCCAGCAACATGGGAAGAGAATTTGAATCCATTAAGTTCAGGAATAGAATACTTAGGTTTATATCATATATATATCTTCAAATTGTAAAGTATTTATAAAAATATTAGAGGTACTTGATCTTTATAGCAGATTAGTATTAAATTGACATTCACAAGAATATATAGTTTTATATCATCTATATTTTTACAGAAAATACTCTATCCAATTATATATAATACATAGCTTTCCTTCGGTTGAGTAGATCCACGAATATCCATTAATATATTACAGTCATTCAAATTTAAATAATTCAAGAGAGTTGTAAATTAACTTAGAAAGAGGAATGATTTATTATTTTGAACATGTGTCTTAGAATCAAAAATAATGAGGCATTGTATTGGTTACAAAAAAATCATTGAAACCATATTTACTCTTTTCAAGACCAATACATAAATCATACATAATATCACAGATTTAAAAATTCATCATTGAATAGCCAAACATAGGGTTCCATCACATAATGAGAAACTATAATAGTAGGGTTAAAAATTTATGTTTGATCACAAAATTTGTTTTGATTTACCATACGTTTGTTTCCCCAAATGTACGGTTTCTCCGGAGCATAGATTTATTTATACATAATTTACTTATTTTCAAACATAAGGTTTCATCCAAATATAGGGATCCTGAATGATACTTTCATAAAAAATGTAGGGTATATGATCCATACATATTATTCCTAATGTAGTGTTCACTACTAATGTTACACATAAAAATTTAGTTTGTAAATATTGTATCTAGAATACAATAAAATACGTTCAAAATAATTAAAAAATATTATAACCAATAAAATTAAATAATCATATCACCTTATCAAGAAATATATTTGTGAAAATACATAATGTAATTCAATTTTTAAAATAATCAAGGTTATTTTTGAGCATCAAAATAAATAAGATTTAATGAGTACTTTTGATACAATACATGACCAATAATCTCCTCCTTTTTGATGATCAAAAAACCCCCTAACCAAACATACAAAAAATATAGGGATTGTAAACAAAAAATAAGAAATATTTTAAAGAATTAATTTTTTACAATTTTATTTTGATTTCATAGTATTATTTTCATGTATTGGAATCAAATGTTAATGAATGTTTGGTTTAGATAATTTTCTCCCAAATTTTATTATTTCAAAAAGAAATTATTTCAAAATTGATTAAAAAAGATTCACTGTAGGAAATAACCTTAAATAAATGTTATATTCATCCTAATAAAAAGATTTATGTGTATTTAAAGTTGAAATAAATTGGAATGAAATAACTAGTAATAGTAATATATTGAAATATTAATTATGAAAAAAATTATTTTCATTTAATATAATTTTTCATTATTAAAAAAGTGATTTTGGCCGAGAAATAATTTTCAAAGAAGGGTTGGTTGAAGTTGTAATTAATGTTTCTATAGAGGTTTCATAATCCATTTAATCACATCTTGTGTGAGTAACATCCTTTTTATATTTCATATGTTTTTTCAACATTCAGAAAATTTATCATCCAACTATCTTATGAATGTTCTTGATTCTAGAACAGATATAAAAATCAAAAAAGATTTAATTTCAAAAATTCAAGAAGATTTTCCTTGGCTTGAAAAATTTAGTATGCGAAGAACTTACTTGAATGAGATGCTACCTGATTCTTAGTTCACTATAGGTCAACCTTTCAGTAATATCTCTTTGATTATCAAACATCAAATTCAACGGTTCACTATTACACTAAATTGAAGGAATCCAATATTTCATTTCAGAAATTATATAAGAAATTGATTGAAATCTGCTAAGTATGTTTAGAGAATGTAGTAGTGCAGAATAGGAAGTTATATAATGACTAACACTACTATTTATAAATTTAAACTAATACCATTTTAAATATCTAGAATATATTTTTGAGAATGATTTAGATTTCATTTTTCTAAACCAGACTAACATTTATCATTGAAAGGATTCAAAATATCTTATAAATACCCGATTATCTCTTTTATTAGTTAGTTATGATTGTATAAATTCAAATTATTCTCTATAAATAGTTGAATTTCTCTCATCATTTAATGTTTTTTATTGTCAATTACATCCCAAAATTTAATAAACAGTTTTTATCAATTATTTAGATAAACTGGATTACCATGTCTTCGATATGATTATTCAAAGAATCTTAGGGGCCTAATTCTTGATTTATATATTGAGGATATTTTTCATCTATGGATAGGGATTTCATTAAATTCCTCTCACTATAATAAAATGAAATGTTTTATTGATGTTATATTCCTGATCCATATAAATAATTTTTCCTCACTAAAGATGGTTCAATTGTATAGACAATCTGATTTTTAATAACATAATTTATTTTATATATTGAGGCTTGAACATGATCACCTCCTTGTGTAGTTTCATTTATTTGATCAATTCTAGGTGAAACTTTCTTATCTTGAACATTACATTCCTATCCTTGTTCCTTTAGAAGAACTATTACTCCTAGAAACAGTGACGATGATTCTTATCTAGGTCCAAAATTATCAATTTGGGTTCAAATGTAGAGGTTCTTATCTCGTTTTAAGAAGTGTGACAAGTACTTATTATATTATTTATTCAGTTTCTACTTCATCTTGATTAGCTTTATTAGTTCTGAGACTCCTTTTTTGTTGAGAATAAATTTTCATTCGATATTCTCCAACTTATTCTTCACATAGATGAATTAATCCAATACATTTTCATTCCCCCTAATCAACATGAATAGATTCTTGTTGGTAATCCTCACAAGTAGGAAGTAGTTTAACATTAACTGTATTCCAAAAGAAACCAAACTTTGGTAGAGTACCATATTTTATAATCATAATTCAATGACACTTTATATGATCATATAGATGGAGAATATTTTTCATTATATATAAAAGAGTAGAAATTGTTCAACCTTAATGATAAAAGGAAATTTTTGCCTCATATTGATAGTAATGACTTAGATGCATAAGAAAATATCTAGTAAAATTCATCACAATATCATTGATGAACAAAAACATAAAAAACTAGTCTAAATAAAGAATAATTTCTATTTCTACAACTCTAGGGAGGATAAAAGACAGGATGAACTTGACCAGTACCTTATGATCAGATTCACGATCCTTAAAAAACTTTTCTTAATTTGGTTCGAACTAAATTAAAATGAAATTATATCTTATAACCTGTGACATTTATTTCCAATTGACTGAATATCATAATGGAATACTCCTTCATGATGGAATTTAATTATTTATGCTATTTTTTAGGGGAGGTCGAAAATTATTTTTCATCTACCTAAGGGGTAATGGTATTTTATGTTTCTATGAAGAAAAATGAAACATTATTATTGAACAAAAACAATTATAAGTAAAAATGAAATTATTTATTTTCATCATTGAATATAAACTAAAAACATTGAAAGGTAAGATCTTCATTAATGAAGATGTTTATCTGATACAACCAATCAAAATCGACTACTTTTCTTTGACAAATCCTCATTAATGGGATGTGCTAATGTGTTGATTCCCTTGGTTATCCATAATCATCTTCCTTATTCATTGAAATTATTGAGAATATGAAACTTTTAAGTGCTCCATATACTTGGTTTTCAAAGGTAGACGATTGCATTAGAAGTCAATTTTTTTTAAAACAAAGTGCGGTAATAAAGGGCGATAAGAATGGTTTTTGTGAAAGTATTGGGTGAAACTGTTAAAATTTCCCAAGAAAATTATGAATTATAATCAATATTTGTTTTTCTTTTGAAATGACTCCCTTTTCCAAAACGAAAAAAATTATAGATATATTTTAATTGAAAAAATAAATAACCGAATAAAAATAATAAATATAGAAATTAACAAGATGATGTAATAAAATATTTAAAATTAAATATTCTTAACTCACCCATAACAAAATCAAAACATGAAATGGGTATTTCTTTAGTAAAAATATCTGCATGTTGATATTCAACAATTATAGACTCTAATGTTATATCCTTTTTAAGAATAACATCTCTTTGAAAATGTTGTCTTATATCAACATTATTGGACATAAAATAACGTATTGTTTATTTAGAAATAGTAATTGATCTGGTGTTTTCACATAAAATACATATATTATTAGACAAAATTAAAAAATCTAGTAAATTGTGTTTCATTCACAACACTTATACACAAAAAATGCCAGCATATATGTATTTTGGATCAGATTTTGAAATAGAAACATAATTTTGTTTATTACATGACCATGAAATTAAATATATTCTTAAAAAGTGATAGGTTCCTTGTGTAATTTTTCTACCTAATTTACACCATCCAAATTCAGTATCTGATTAATAATTTAAATTAAATTTAGATATTTTTGGGTAAAGGAAGGATTGAAAAATAGTTCCTTTTAGGTATTTAAAAATCATTTTAACAGCGATAAGATGTTATTATTTTTTATTTTACTAAAATCTGGCACATAGACACATAGAAAAAATTTGTCTGGTCTTATAGTAGTATAATATATTAAACTTTCAATCATAATTTTGTAAAAAAAAAATTGACTTGTTTTACAACATCATCCAAATCAAGTTGTAAATTATACACCTAGGAGTTTTATTGGACTTATTGTTTTCTTGTCCAACCATTTTCAAAAAATCAATAAGAGATTTACTTTAATTTAAAATATTTACATAATTATATTCGTAAATTTTAAATCCTAAAAAAATTTAATTCTCCCATTACATTCATTTAAAAAATTTCTTACATATGATTTAAAAGATAATTACAAATATTTTTTTTTTGATTCTAAGGTAACATCATCAACATAAATTTTCAAATATAATATTTTTGAAAAAATAGTTTTCTAAAAAATATTATGATATATTATTCCTATAGAAAATCTATTTTGAAATAAAAATGAGCTTAATATTTCATACAAATCATTAGGTGCATGATTGAGGCCATAACGTGCATTGGTGGGTTTTAAAACTAAATATGGTTTAAGAGGGTTTCCAAAACATAGTGATTTTTCAATATAAACATCCCCCATAAAATATATAGTCATAAATATAGATTTTATATCTATATGATAAAATTTGAAATTATAATAAGATCCATAATCTAGAAGGATTATAATTTCCTCTAATCTAGAAACTGGAGCCAATGTTTTATCATAATCTATTCCATCATCCTAGTTTTATAATTTTGAAACTAATATAGATTTATTTTAGCTAATGATCTTTTGATCATACTATATATTTATAAAAACCAATTTTTTTCTTATAATTGAATAATCAGTTAGCCATTCTACAAGTTCAAAAAAAAATTCTACTTAATATATTTACCTCTTCTTCTGTAGATAACAGCCGAATTTCATATTTTAAAGCCTATTAAATAGTCTTAAATTATAGTTTTGAAAAAAGGTATAAAATTAAACTATGCTTCCTAAATTTATTCTAGTTCTTACTCACGTGTCTATATTTCATATAATAGTTTCTAATGGATGATTCATTAAGGTTCTATACTGTCAAGGAAAGATGATTTAGGATTCCTTTGTCTCGTATTCCTCTAAGATATACTAAATTTCTTCTAATTTATTTTCAAAAATATTCTAAGGTGTTTCAATCCTATTGTTGTTAAAAGGGTGAGTAGTTTCATGTGTTTGATCATCCCTTTGGACAAAAGGGTCTGTTTGAAAAAACATCACATGAACTGATTCTTCAAAAATCATTCTATAGGCTATATAAATAGAATAATATCTTAGAAATATTCCTTCTTCATACTTTTAAATGAATTTACTTTGTTTTTTCTTAGTATTCAATATATACACCTTACATCCAATAACATTAAAGTACTTTACTATAGGTTCATTGTTATTCCTATGATAATAGTGTTTCTTTTTAATTGTTGGTCTTTTAAAATGTCTATTAATGATATAAAAATTTGTGTTTGTAGATTCTTCCCAAAATTGGTAGGATGTATATATTCATTCAACATAGTTCTTGACATTTCTAAAACAGTTATATTTTATCTTTCAATAATTATATTTTTTTAGGTGTACTTGGTGTGGAGATGGTGTGTTTTATACCTGAATTTGAGAAAAAAGAATCAATTTCTTAGTTCTGAAATTATCCACCCAGATCACATCATAATGAAATTTTTTTAAAATACTTTTTCATTGTGTAAAAGTTTCTCAAAGCCTTCAAAAATAGTGACTACTTTACTTTTATGTTTTATAAAATTAACCCAAGTAAATTTGGAAAAATAATCATGTAATACATAAAAATATAATTTACCAACAAAACATGCCGCCCTTGATGATCCAAATAGATTCATATGGAGAATTTATAATGGTTTAGATGTATCAACTTTTTAGACCTATTTGAATGGTGATTTATGATATTTTATTTATTTTTCATGAATCACAATTTATATCATTTTGAAATTTATGACTAGGAAAATCAGAAACTCTGTTTTTATTATATAACTTATTTAATAAAAATATACTATAGTGTCCAAGTCTCCAATAAAATAGATAGGCATAATTTTTTATCATAAAAAATGCTATTTTTATTGACTTAAGGAATAGATATTCGAGGTATAATCATTTTCAGTTCTATGAGTAAAAAAATTCTGTATTTTATCATTTGAAAAATAAAGAAATGGTGTACGAAAAATAAGCAAAAAATCCATCATCCCAAAGATATGAAAGGATTTTCAAGTTTTTTCTTATACCCTATACATATATTACATTATTGATTCGTATTGTCTTTAGATATCCAACTAATCCAACTCCAACTACCGTTCCTTTTTCATTGTATCCTAAAGAAACTAGTACACCTTATATTTTTGTGACTATTTGAAAGTAGGAAGTGTCTCTTATCATATTTCTTGAGAAGCCACAATATATATAACTTATATAATTTTTTACTTTTTTTGTTTTACCTGAAAATTAATTTAAACATATCTTTTTTTTCATAACCATATTTTTTTTATGTCCAGCTGTATCAAAAACTAATGTTTTGGGAATCCATCTTTTCTTTATTTTGAAAAAATTAACTTTATCAGCTTTAGACTCACATTTACAAATAGAATCCTTATTAATTATACTAATTTTAATATTTAAAAAATTATTGTTTTTAGAAAAATTTCCTTTTATTCCATAAGAATCAGCTCATGCCCCCCAACTTCTGATACTTTTCGCCATTTCCATTAAGCAAACCCAAAAAAAAACACGATCTCACACTACAAAAATTTGCAAGGAATAGTGTCCAACATACCATTCCCTAACACCCACCAGAACACCAATCATCATTGGAACCCATAAGCATCATCAAAAACCAACTTAAGTGGATGTTTCACAACCATCCATGCAAAAATGGAGAATAATGTGTTTTTTATCAAAAGAGAAACTCAAACATGGATAGAACACATTTTTTCCAAATGATATGAAAAAATTGGATAACAATCTTCTAAACCAACATTGTGAACTAACTAAAATCTAAATATCCTCAGCTAATACATCCCAAAATGATTGGCTCCAACTATTGATATATCACCATATCATATAATCATTAATCCCTGTTAATCATAGGCATTCCACAACACCCCAAACAAACCCACTAGAGTCCATACATGAATATATATATATAGAACCATCTTGAGCCTGAGGGAAAAACTTAGCTTGATCATCTGTCACTATTGATCTCTCATTAGAATTCCATATATAATTTATGTATGCATCATAATGGATTATTTCACTAACATCCTAATGTCACCTTGACTGACCCACAACCATTTCCAATCACATGGGAACAATCCAGCATAGGGTTGTATCTCTACAAAAGATACATCTCATCCCACCGAAGAATTTTCCACATCATTGTCACACCCAAATAACCCCCACCGCTTCAGCTAACATTCCATCCACTATTAACCTCATAATTGGATGTGTCCATCTCACCCACACCTGAGTGACCAAACAAATTTCAATTATCTCACATCCCAACATCTAAGAATAGACCCCATGGTATTCATTGACATCAGATCCACTCCAAGGACCTCAACAGAAAACAGTAAATGGTGCAGTTCTCACATTATGACTCAATATTCACCACTCCATGAGTGTAGCCACCAATATACCAATTGTCCAACAGAAATACAATTGGGTTTACATGATTATATTAACTCCCCTATGAACATACCTAAGATGATGTCATGATATTGGTAATGGAAATTAATACTAAGAGAACTCCATTCTTTCATAGATGGACACCACCACCACACATCCATTTTTGAAGTCACACTTATCAGTGAGGACATTCAAAACCATCGAATGTTTTAGGCATCCTTGAATGCAACTGTCTAATCGCATCCTTATTGATCCCTATACTAATAACAAATCCCTTAACTACAAAAAATATATGGGTGTATGATCTTGTAATTTCTTATTCAAAAAACAAATTACACAATGTGTTATCATCCTTCCATTACACAAATATCTCATTAACACTTAACCATCACACATAATCGTGTAAACAAACCCCAGAAATCAATTTCAAATCAAATTATTCCAACTTTTCATGTACTATGATTAAAATCCCTATAGACTATATATTACTACATTTCATTCCTATCTCACAAAATATATATCACCCTCGGTTCCTTTCAAACCAAAATAATCCCACCAAACTAAAACCACCAGTACAACCAGTGACGACTTGAGTGTTATTAAAAAGTTCCATTAAGACCACATGCACTCTCACCACATTCAAGGATATGAATCATGAGATAACCAATCCTAGAACAAAATTTTTCCATCCCACATTCAATAAAAAATCATCAACACTCAATGTGTTTACCATTTCATGAAAACCAAACACATCCATGTGCCTCTTACCAAAAAACATTCAAGCACGGTCTCCAACCAAAGAAAATGTGTAAACATAAATCCACATTTACCAGGGCACCCATTGTGCTCCAAATCCATCTATCTTCCACCAATTGATCTTATCATAAAAATAATTACCTATTAAAGGAAACTGAACAAGGCCACCCCTCTATAGACCAAATTCAAGGCCAAACTACTAGTACTCAAGTTCTCCTTCTCAAAACCTAAGGCATAATATGTACCAAACCCTGTACTAGGATATACCCTTCATGTTCTGTTGTCAATATCCAAAACATCCATCTATGTCTCAAAAACCTAAAATCATAGGTAACTCAGTCGAACAAACTCTCATTCCACCAACAAAAGCCACATTACATCAACTACTAAAACTATAGTCATGTAAAATGATCACTAGGTCTGATCAATCATTGTCTACAGAAACTCACAAAGGCCACGACTCACATGGAATCAGCATGAACCCGTCTCATCATTACACTAAATAAGGAAATGAAAACACCCTCCTCTAAGTTATCACTCCATATAGGTATCATATAATAACCAATATACCACAACTTCGACATCTATACTCTCTGAGTATATGCACATGAGGTCACTCTCTAGAGGACCCGGACATATAATCAACCTTAACCTAATCCACCCAGGAAGGATCCAGTGACCCTATACTCACATTCTACTCATCCAAAAAGGTCACCACACCTTCTATGCATGAGGACCACACCAACCTCCTCAACTCCATGAGCCTCACCATATATCCACATAAATTTAAATAAAAAGAAATCTATAAAATCACACACTATCAGGCATATAACATGTGGATTTTATGTGCCTAACATGATGCATGAGATTTATATTTTCCTTTGTAGTATGAGATCGAAAACTAAATCATATCCCATTTTGAATATCCAAAAAACCTAAAATACATCGTTAATCATAAAATTCAAAAAACATGTGTATCACCTGAGGAAAAAATCATACACAATTGTAACATCAAAAATCCTATACACCAATCCCTACAAATTTTAACATGGAATTCCTGTCGGAATAGGTTTTCATGAAGTACCATCTTGGAATACATCTCCATCTCCTACATATTTCTTTATCTCTTTTGTACCAAACCCTAAATAGTAAAATAACTAGAAAATAAACACTTTTAATACAACTTTGTAGCATCCTAGACCGATTGGTACTAAAATAGTTCCCTAAACCAGTGTACCACATGAACTCAAAAAACACCTCATACTCTAGAGGCTACCGAATAATATAGGTGGTATAATATGGAACCCTGATGATAATAAAAACCCTTATCATAGTTCAAAACCAAATGTAAAAATCCAAATATCATACACATCAGATTAAGCATATGGAGTAAATAAAATGAAACCTCATATAATAATTGAAAGAAAATAATGGCCCAAACAACCATGTCCTACATTTTACCCACTACAGACTAGGATAGTTACATAACATAAAAAATTATAGAAACTATAAAAACGCTACATAGCTTCACTGAGCCAAACCCATCCAAACACATAACACTAATCGACTGATCCTTATCGGCCAAGCCATACTCAATACAGGACATAGCCCAAACCTAATCCCCTAATAAACATGACACAGTTTCTCTGGTACCCATGTGCAATGGTCACTCGAGTAGGGTGTGAGTAATACTCCTCCGGTGACCATCAACAGTGTCTATAGAAAATTATAGTTAGTGAAACCATGGTTGAAAGAAAATGGAAACTGTATACAAGAAGGTAGATAAAACATGTTTCATTCCATATAAATATTTAATTAATTAACAGTTAATAATTTTTCTAATGTTATCCATTTCTATGAAACTACCTTTCTCAAAGACGGTACTCTAAACCATATATCATAGGGGTCACTAGTTGGAAAACATGGACTTATGTTTGTGTATCTAATTGGAATATGGTATGCCTTTTTCACCCATCCCAACTACTAGTTCACATGTTAAAAAACCCAATGAATCATATCATGAATCTAAGTGGGACTCATAATTCCATGGTCAACCATCCCAGCCCTTAGTTCAGAAGTAAAAAATCATGAATCATCAATCCATGAATCTATCATGGACTCATAACATCATGTATGACCACCCCAAACGTGATATTGAATTAATTGTCCACAACCTTATGATTAAGAGTTTTAATCCTTCCCACGAATAAATATGGTTCACCGAGGATCCAAGAACACGAGTCTATACTACTCATAACCAGACAGTGGAGCATCAATCCAACATCACAAAACAATTAATCAAAAGTATAAAGATAGTGATCATCATTCCATGAATTTAATTGGGACGTGGAACAACTTGTATGACCACCACCAAACATTCCATTACCAATTATTTCCATTTCATATATCATTAACATAACCCATTAAATTCATCATATTAAAAAAATTAATAATTTAAACCATTTCATCCTTTACTCAAATACATATTTTTTTAATTTTCATCAAACCATTTAACAGTAGAACACAACCTTTTTAACCATTTCCATTTACCTTCCAATTTATAACATTTATCATAGTCTCAAGTAACATTAAATAAATTCATTGATCAAATAGAACCTAACCTATTTTAAATTCCATTAACATAAATACCAAAACATTACATTAATCATTTTAAAACCACAATTTTAATCATGGTTCATTCCCTTTGTAAAAAAAACATACAGGACCTTCATATTCTATGATTATCACATAAAGAGTCATCATACTACCATTTCAAATCAACACTGAAATCCATTTAAAATCCATTTAAAAACACCTTGAGGCCAATACCTCAAATAAAAATAAGAATCATTTCCAAACAGGGTTATTCCCTTTCTAACATTCCAAAACATGGTCAAAACCAAAATAACACATTGAAAAAAAAATGCAAAATCCTCATATTAATTTCCATAAAATCATAACACATAAAGAATTTAAACTAAAAAGGTTGGAACACCCCATAGTCTGTTATAGGTTGGGTATCACATCCCCAACGATCTAATGGGTCGCATGGAAGGTCTAAGTTATATAAATCCAAAATAAAATTTCTTAAATCAAGGGAGATATCATAACACATTTGAATCTATGGAATATAGAGAAATTAATATATTAAAAAACTATTAAAACTATGGGTTAATCACTTCGAGAACATAAATTTATAGATCATTTTCCAAAATTATTCCAAAGCATGGAACCCTCTCCAAGGCATGTCCAAGCATCTTCTAACCTTCCCAAAACACAATCGATCTCATCTCAAACATCCAAGCCTCAACCTCACACCAAAAGGAAACAAAATATTGATTATAATTATTATAAATAATCATGATACTATGGACAAACTTGTCATAATTACAAAAAAAATCTCACTAGGTCCCCTTCCAATACCTAAATAGATGCCATCCACTCACCAGCATCCTACAACATAACCTTGACAACATTACATGCCAATTACCTAACGGAAGATACAAAATAGAAAAGTAATTTAAATATATAATTCATGAAAATAGAATATAATTAATTATGGTCACATAAATAGACAAAAAATGGGTATCAAAGTGTAGAATCTATCTTGGGATCACCACTACCCAATAGAACCAAAATCCTCATGGGAAACAGATGATTCCAGGATGATCTAGTGTAATCATAAAAACCCCTAATTGGAGAACACCAAAATTATAATGTAATAAGAATAAAAATAAAAGGAACAACTGGAGAAGGATTACTAACCTCTAACCCCAATTAATCTCCACTAAAACACCCCCAAAATCAAGGAAGATCATTGGAGGATAGGTTTTGGAAACCCCCCTATTTCATGCGGCTTGAATTACGGAGAAAGGGGGTAGAGAGGTAGGAATATCTAGAGGGGGGAATTTGTTATAATCCCACCTTTTAATGAAGGATAAGAAGTTTTATGGTTTGACCACATAGTTTTACAAACAGTGTTCCAACCCTATTGTTGGATCTATCTAAGGACACCACTCACAAGGATTCGCCACATAGTTGGCCAACCATGACCCAACTATAAGAACCCCTACTATCGAAAAAAACCCATCCTTGAACTGTTGTGCTGCATGGTTTAGAAAATCACACACTAAGTGTGCTATCAGTATGAAATCCCATCTTTAACTAGGAACACTTTTTTTATGAAACTGTTTTCAGACCATGTTTTAGGCCATAGATCCATTGTAGCCTCACATGGTTCATCATTTTTCCTCACAATGTTTTCCTCGAACCACTCTCTACCGATTTAACTCAACCATGCTTAATTAAAAATGAACTAAAAACCTCCTAAGCATCAAGGTGTGGAAATTTTTATATAAAACCATTAACACCAAACCATTAAACCCTCTAATAAGACTCCAAAAATCATAAAACTAAATGTAAATACTCTGAAGCTCATCATAACACATAGACCAAAGCATGTGCATCATTCCAAATCTCAAAAATACCACTATGATATATTCCAACTATTTAAATCTCATTCCATGTATTAATTAAATATTTTAATAGTCTTTAATTAAAACTAAATTTCCATAAGAAAATTTCCATCCATCATGATGTGATATATTACAAGATTGACTATTAAATGTATTCAAATTCACTTCCCTGATTCATTTCTAGGGTAATTGTTTTAACCTTGAATTATTCCCCTTCCTATGGTCATTAAATTTAAAATATATTTACATATTGTTTATCATGTATAATTTTATTTCATAAATTGTATTTCATCTCTATATATGGTGTTCTAAATCAAATATATTTGATATTTAGGGGAAATATTGATAAATTTTATTTCCTTACTCAATACGGATGTTTTATGAGAAGAACAATTTTCATGAACTAAAACGATTATTCAATATAGGGGGAATGGTTTTGACATGCAGACATGGGTGGGGCCTAGATAAAGTTATCCCCATGATGCATCATTATTCTCATAAGGTGAATCAGTAATCAATAAAAAAATTATTTGGCCAAACAAGATGAGTTATTACATAGTAATTTTAAACTATCTTTTGAAAGGTCTTGATGGTAGAGTCACCATGATCCTTTGTTTATGATGTCCAATAATATATCATTTTCCTCATTTATAATTGATTTATTATTATCCATGAGATTTTTCTATGATATTATCTCTCGACTAATTTCATTCTTAGTTATTGGTTAGATATACTATGTTTTTAGTTATTTATAATTCCATATTGATTATGCCTTATCCAATTATGATGGACTTATTACTGATAAGGTGCTTGTTTTTTCAGTTATCTACCTTGAAATACTGATTACAATCCTGATATTTGAACATTTATATTATCTCTGGATACATTTCATTATCAGTTTGTTGATTACATAGTGTGGGAGTTTTAAGTTAATTAAATTTCTATATTAATTATTCTAAATGATCAATGATTTATCCCTATATACTTAATACTTATTAACAATTTGTGGTCATATTTATTTTGTATCAATTCCCTAGGATTCCATGAAGTGTACTGTGATTTATGTGAAAGAATATGTTAGAGGGAATAATTTTATTCTTAAAAATATTACGTTTAATGTTTTGTTTTAAAATGTAATACAAGCCTCAATTATGTAATTAGTTTTCAAATAATACTAAAATATCAAATCCATTTGGATGTGATTCCTGGTATCATATGCTATTCTAGTAAAGTGGTCATCTGATCCGAGCTACTGGGGTCTGGGTCACTATAGATGACATTTAATTGAGTCTAAAATAAATTATAGGATAGTAAAAATAAATTCTATGCCACTATGGCTACCTATTAGTGAATGGTCAACTATGTATTATCTAATAAAAAACTATCTCCTTCATGTGGGCCTTAATAACTAGTAATGAGATGAATTTAATTAAAATAGATAGGGAATATAAGCATTTTATAGTACCCCTATATTATTGAGGATCAAATATAATTAGAGAAAATATCCTGATTCATGTCAATCTTTTTTCCACTGATAATGATTCATGAAAGTAAAATATAATTAAATGGTGAGAGAAAAATTTATTTAAGGGGGTAAAATGTAAATACATGAGACGTCACTATATATTTATCACTAAATAAATGATGTGTTTTTGGTCTTTATATACATGGAACACCAAAATAAATATGGGAAGATTAATGTAACCATGGAATTTGCTGATATAAAATGTTACAATGGTAATATGAAAATAAATATATATATATATAATGTATTACTCATTAAACATCAATTCAGTTACTGTAGATAAACAATTAATGAAATATATTCACCAAAATTAACTTATTTTCATGAATTATATATTTTTAAATGAATTTAGTAATAAGAGTAGTTTAATTTTAAATTATAAAAAAACAGAAGAAGTGTAGAAAATATAGAGTTGCTTTCCCATAAATAATTAATTTCATTATTTATTTAATATAACATTTTATAAATTTTAGTATAAAAATTTGAAAAAATTAACATAATTTTTGAAATGATAATTATCATTTTTACTTAATTTGAATTTTTGGGATTTTTATAAGACACGTGATTTTCATGTGAATACAAAAAATATAAATTTAGTTAATGTCATCACTTTTATGAAATTATTTTACTATATAAATACATTGAATGATTTAGAAGCTTTTTATCTATAATATTATATATTAAAAATTATAATAAACAATATTAAAATATTATTTCTAATTAATAAACCCTTGTTGAACATTATAAAAAATCATAACATTTGAAATTAATTTTTTTCAATTGCATTATTTAATTAATTATATCATGATGAAATGGTCTTTTTTATTTATTTTATAATTAAATAAATACTATTTAATTGATAATTATTATTTAAAATTCATTGGAATCAATGTAATTGATAACTCTTATCTAATCATAAATTATATTTCCTAAAAAGGTGAAATTTTAAAAAAAACATTTCTCAGTGCATCACACGTGCTTGTGTTAAATTCAATTTTACAAGAAAATAAAATGGTGATTTGAAAAAATGATTCTTATATTTCTGAATAATAATTTTAATTGTATTTAATATATTCAATTTCAATTTTAGGTATGAATTTAGATTGTTATGATTAAAGATAATCACCACAATAATGGTGAAACAGGTATTTCAAAATTATAAATATATTAATATCAAAGAATTTGTATCAATTAAATTGAATAAAAATAAATTAAATAATGAATATAATATTATGATATATATATATATATATTAACTGTAGAGACCCGAAGCTTGACATACATGGATATTACATTACTTTTTCGGAATACTTAGTACATAACAAAAATAGACACACAAGGACCGTAATAGTTTAGTGTCTTTGGAAACTCAGAATATAATCTTCTAATCGTGGTGAAAGATCTTCAACATCTCCCATAAAGATCTTCCCCTTTTTTTCTTACCTAAAACCTTTCATTATATCCTGGGGAAAAGAAAACATAAAAGGGGTGAGCTCAAATTCCCAGTAAGGGTAAACATAGATAACACAAATCAATCCATAAAAAATTGAATGCAAAAGCTTGAACGTGAAATATAAACATCAAAATCTTGAGCAAAGACATGAATCTTGGAAGTACATAAGGCATATAACATAAGGGAACATCAATCATGATACAATAGAATGGGAATAAAACATGTAATTATGGAAACCGTTAAGCACATGTTATTATTTCCATAGTAGCCAAGGCATTGCTGCCAAGACCATCTTAGTGGACAAAGTCCATTTCTGAATCGAGTTCACTCCTCGTTTCAGTCCTGTAACACTAAACAGGATTAACATACCGTACCATCCATGTCTATCTCATTAGATATAAATCTTTACCCAATGAATTGGAGGGAGATATAGGTCCCACCCATCTCATAATGAAATAATTCTTACTTGTGCCACAAAATAAACATACATCATTCATAATAACCCAACGAATAAAATGGGTTTCATAAACATAATCCCATCATCACATAATCCATATAAATGAAATGGATATCATTTCATAATAAGAAAATTGAAACCATTTAAATCATAGAGACATTATACTTGAAACATACACATATAAAATAATGTCATCTTAGAAGGAAAAATGGTTTTGATAAAACACTTGAAATATTTCTTGAGGAAAATATCCTTTCTTCTTCAAAATCAATTTCTTTTCACAAAAGAGCATGAAATTTTAAAAGAAAGATATTTTGTTGAAAATAGTCATGAAATATTTTGGAGGAAGCTTCATGAAAATAATTATTTATAAAACCATAATAATCCTTTCATGCCGTCTACGTTAAAAAACATTCTTCTCGTACTTTTGTTATAAAAGTCAAAAAGTACCTTGTATGGTAAATAAAAATAAATATTCCTTCCATACCATGGGGTAAAAGTCAAAATGGTTAAAAAGGACTTTAAACATACATGAAAACACTTTTATAAAACATGGACATGGATGATATAAATAACCCCAGCAAATGCTTATGAATAATAAATCTTGGAAAAAAATGAGAGTTGAAAAATTATCCCTTACCTTAGGTTCGATATGCTTCATACGTATCGGAACCTCCTCTTCTTTGAAGCGCCTCTTTGAGACCTCCTCTTAGGGAACTAAAATTGGTCTTTTAAGAATAAAAGGACCTCTAGGATGTTTCTAGGGAAGTGGAGAAGATAAATTGGCAGGGGTTCGCCTAGCTTGAAGGCTTAAATTGGTGTGAGGAGGAGAGGGAGGAGGAGCCATTTTATAAGGGAGGAGAGGGGCACCTTTGGAATAACAAAAAATATTATTTTATTATAAAGTCATATTCGGTTTTTAATAGCTCCAAATTGATATATTTTGAAGCTAAGGTGTGGATGGGTCTAAATCCTCTCATCCAATAGAATTTAGACATGTTTAGGTCATTATATTAACCATATCTTTTATTTTTAACTCTTAGTTAATTAGATTGACATTTACCATGTCACTTTGTATTTTTATATTATATAGTTAATAAACATACCATATACATCCAAGAGACCTCCAAGTGGTCCATTACTGATACACCTATCATGATATAAGTATCTTGGATGAACCTTAGATTCTTAGGAATATAATAACAATTAATTATATAATATTTGTTTTAAAAACTATTTTATGTCAATTTTGACTCTATTTTGTAATTGATTTCGGTGAAAATCATAACAGAATGATTAGTTAGAAAACAGTTAATTAAATAAATAATAACATGTCATATTAATATATAAAATTATTTTAATTCATAAAAAGTCTCAAATTACATTTATTTGGTTATTTATAACATCAATTATGTCAATATTTCATTAATAAGATAATTACCGCATCATAATTGTGTCATAAATAAATTAAATTATTTTAAGTCTAAAAATTAAAAATAAAATACCATTATGTAGGAAATCTATTTATATTTTTAATGAATATTTATAGTCGAATTTATCTTATGTATAATCCTATATTAAAAATTATTTAGTTATTAAACTTTGATTTTAACTATTTTAACCCTTCTTTAAATAAATTAATTATAAATTTCCTAATCTAATCCAAATGGGCCTAAATGGTCATATTTTATTCCTAAGGTTGTTTTTGGTCGAATTAAACTTATCCAATAGAGTTAGGACATGTGTTAGGATAATAATAATATCATTTCTACCCTTAATTACCCTATTTACTTTTAACCGTGGTAAAAAAAGTAAAAAGTTACTATTGAAAAAAATTATTTTCATCTCATTGAACCACATTTTAGTCATTCATATTAACCATGTCTCTATTATTTTCTAAATTCCACTCACAGAAGTGGTAAAATTAAGTTTTATGAAAAAGTCAGTTTTTTAACAACCACTTAGTCGTTTCACTATTCATCAAAAAATGAAAGTTTCCAGAAAAATACCAAAAATTAGGCCTAAGATATATTTGATATTATAAATTAAAAAATGTTGTCTATTTTACCAAATTAAAAACATATCAGTTACATTAACTAATTTAAAAATTAATTCTCGTCATCAAAACAAATAACGTGTTTTTAAGAGATAATAACTATCAAAAGATTGACACTTGTTTATGTCTGGTTTAAATGTGAAATTACATCCACTGACCATCATTGTATTAAATTGTAAAAATATATTCTAAATATAGTTTAAAACCACTCAAATTAAAAATTTCTCACTATTAATTATTTCAATTAAAAAAATTGTTTTTAATTAAAATTTAGTAATTTTCACTATTCATCAGAATATGAAAGTTATCCGAAAAGTACCAAAATTTAACCCTACGATAATTTCGATATTCTGAATCCAGAAATGAAATCCATTTTGAATGATAAAATTTATAAAATTTCAAAAAGTGGTTATTACTATTCATAATGGCTAGTTCATAATAATATTATAATAATATCTCGTTTATTGAAACTCGATATTGCGTACTACACACGCTATCGAGGAAGGTCACGATTGCGTGTAATGCAAGGAATGTCAGGGATGCGTGTTGTGAAATATCCTTTTGGTGTAGCGTACAACACAATACATTAATGAAATTAAAATGAATATTTTTCATAAAATCTCGGGGTGTTACATTCTTCTCCCCTTAAAATGAATTTCGCCCTTGAAATTCGTCGGGGTTATAAATGATTTACTACTCAAAAGTTTATTTAATGAAACCCTCATCGTAAAAAGGAATACCAAAACATAGCTTTAAAAACTAAATTATGAAACATAATGGTTACCCAAATTAACTCATCACTAGGTTTCCACGTAGGAGAACATAGGTGGAAATATGGATATGGAAGAAAAATATAAGCATCAAGTTATGATGGAGAGTGCTAGAGAACATGACTAGGAAAAATCCAACAATCACAAAGCCATAAATTTGTGGTGATCTATGGTACCATCTGATTAATCAGATATAAGATCACTAGAACAACATTTTTGGTTTTCAATATCAGTTCCCTAAAGTTGAAAATTTTGAATTAGAATAAATACATGCTTGATTTTGGTAAAATCTCACTATTGTTTGTGATTTGAACAATTTCCACTTCATATCTTAATGAAATAAAGTTTAATATGTTATTTCTGTAGAGTTCATATATCATGTGATAGAATGATGGTTCATTCCATCTGTTTCAAACAAAAGGTTAGCAAAATTTATCAAATATACATAAGTCCATCTATGGTGAGGTTAATCGTATACTATTCCAAAAATGAACTTATACTTCATATATAATACCTCTTAATAAAATAAATCTAGTTTTTACTAACCAGGGACTTCATGTAGGCCAGTGGAAGGCGATAAAGGCTAGTCACACTTCAGTTGTGGGTTCGATTCCAACAGCCTTGTCCGACGCGATGGGTTGTCGCTCGTCCTGCAGGTTTCCCATTTCTAAAACTACATTACAATAACATCCCATAATAATATCAAAAAAAGTTAAATCCTTAAACAATACTAACTTATTTCCAACATAATCCATTCCAATCTTTAGGCTTATCTAAAATACTTGGGTCCAAGCTCATAGTATAAAGAAAATGATTACTTGAAATGTCACATAACAATCACGTGAATGCCAGCATTTATCCCTCATATATCATAAGATATATCTTGTTGGTCAAATTACAAACATGTGATTAACTTAATAATGTATTCTCTTAAAGAATGAATACCCATTGAACCTTAGTGAAAACATGAATGTTGTTAAATTTTAACACTTTCCACATACCAAAATCCAAAAATTCTATATACTCAAACTATGATATAACCTTTTCCTTATATCTGTCATGAGCTCATGAATACTATCAAATACATAATTTTCTCCGTATCCCTTCATTAGGCGCATATCATCTACTTTCCAAAAATATCTTAATAACCTTTCATTTTTACTGGTACCATTCATCATAAACTTTCAAAACATAAGGAAAGACAACAGTGTAACAATCCATAGTTGTCTCTTTATTCCATAGTACCATGAGATTACTTATACAACATTACACTTGATAAAAATGTAATCATTCCACTACCATCTTAAACCATTGACGGAGCTTCAACAATTATTTCATCTCACATATCATTTGTAGTCTTTTCATTATCATCTACATAAATACTACTCATACGACCATACTAATTCTCATCATGAGACTTTCCCTTAGGTCATTGGTTTGAATAATGCCCGTACATTCCACATTTAAAACATTTAACCATTGTTGATGTCGTTGAAATACCATTATCCTCATCCATGGTGTCAACTAAACCTTTTCCTTTGCACTTACTGTCTTTGTGTCCTTATTTTCCACACCCAAAGCATCTTCCAGTTCCTTTGAAACATTCTCCTTGATGCCTCTTCCCACATGATTTACATAGGGGAATTTGAACTTTCATTCCTCTATGATCATCATGAAACACCATCTTTCTCTTATTAGTAGAGTCATCAAACTTACCAAATTTAAGTTTATTGATCATATTATGAGATTTCTGATTCGGCATAATAATGATGTTTGGACTTCCTAATCCCATTTCAGTTGGTTTCTCATGAAGAGTATCATTTCATTGTCCATCATATCCTCCATTATCGTGAATCATCTTGTTTCCAGCCATTTTCTTAAACCCAAAAAGAATAGTTTGAGAGACAAAAATCATAATAAAGGGGGAGTAAATTCAATATCTAACATCTTATGTTTAATCTAATATCGTTTCCATCATTCTAGGACTATAACCTATACTTATACTTAACCTTAGGGAAATCCCTCGACATACCTTAGAAATATCTCTAGGGATCTCACTAATTTTTTCGCATCCTAGTTTCCAAAGGTTGACTAAACCTTTCCTCTAATACCAACTGTAGAGACCCGAAGCTTTACGTACATGGAAATTACATTACTTTTGCGAAATACTTATTACATAACCAAAATATACACACAAGGACCGTAATAGTTTAGTGTCTTTGGAAACTCAGAATATTATTTTCTAATCATGGTGAAAGATCTTCAACATCTCCCATAAAGATATTCCCTTTTTTTCATACCTAAAACCTTTCTTTATATCATGGGGAAAAGAAAACATAAAATGTGTGAGCTCAAATTCCCAGTAAGGGTAAACATAGAGAACATAAAACAATCCATAAGCATTTGAATGCAAAAACTTGAACATAAAATCTAAAGTTCAAAATCTTGAGCAAAGACATGAATCGTGGAAGTACGTAAGGCATATATCATAAGGGAACATCAATAATGATAAAATAGAATTGAAATAAAACATTTAATTATTGAAACCATTAAGCACATGTAATGATTTCCATAGTAGCCAAGGAATTGCTGCCAGACCATCTTAGTGGACAAAGTCCCTTTCTGAATCGAGTTCACTCCTCATTTCAGTGATGTAACACTGAACTGGATTAACTTACCGTTCCATCCATGTCTTTCTCATGAGATATAAATCTTTACCCAATGCAATGGAGAGAGATATAGTTCCCACCCATCTCATAATTAAATCATTCTTACTTGTGAAGCAAAATAAACATACATCATTCATAATAACCCAATGAATAAAATGGGTTTCATAAACATCATCACATCATCACATAATCCATATAAATGAAATGGATATAATTTAATAATAAGAAAAGTGAAACCATTTAAATAATAGAGATATTATACTTGAAACATTCACATATAAAATAATTTCATCTTAGATGGAAAAATGGTTTTGATAAAACACTAGAAAGAATACTTGAGGAAAATATCCTTTCTTCTTCAAAATCGATTTCTTTTCACAAAACATCATGAGATTTTAATGGAAAGATATTTTATTAAAAATAGTCATGAAATATTTTGGAGGAAGCTTCATGAAAATAAGTCTTTATAAAACCGTAAAAATCCTTTCATTCCGTATACGTTAAAAAAACATTCTTCTCATACTTTTGTCAGAAAAGTCAAAAAGTACATTGTAGGGTAAATAAAAGAAAGATTCCTTCCATACCTTGGGGTAAAAGTTAAAATGAGTAAAAAGGACGTTAAACAGACATGAAAAAAAATTTATAAAACATGGACATGGATGATAGAAATAACCTCAGTAAATACTTATGAATAAGAAATCTCGGAAAAAAATGAGATTTGAAAAATTATCCCTTACCTTAGGTCTGATATGCTTCATACGTATCCGAACCTCCTCTTCTTTGAAATTCCTCTTTGAGACCTCCTCTTATGGAACTAAAATTTGTCTTTGAAGATGACCAGGACCTCTAAGATGTTTTTAGGGAAGTGTAGAAGAGAAATTGGCAGAGGTTTGCCTAGCTTGAAGGCTCAAATTGGTGTGAGGAGGAGAGGGAGGAGGTGCCCTTTTATAAGGGAGGAGAGGGGCACCTTTGGAATAACTAAAAATATTATTTTATTATAAAGTAATTTTCGGTTTTTAATAGCTCCCAATTGATATATTTTGAATCTAAGGTGGGTATGGGTCTAAATTCTCCCATCCAATAGAATTTAGATAGGTTTAGGTCATTATATTAAACTTATCTTTTAGTTTTAACTCTTAGTTAATTAGATTGACATTTACCATGTCAGTTTGTATTTTTATATTATATAGTTAATAAACATACAATATACATCCAAGCGACCCCCAAGTGGTCCATTAATGATACACCTATCATTATATAAGTATCTTGGCCAAACCTTATATTTTTAAGAATATAATAACAATTAATAATATAATATTTGTTTTAAAAACTATTTTATGTCAATCTTGACAATATTTGGTCATTGATTTTTGTGAAAATTATAACAGAATGATTAGTTCGAAAAACGTTAATTAAATCAATAATAACATGTCATATTAACATAGAAAATTATTGTAATTCATAAAAAGTCTCAAATTTCATTTATTTGGTTATTTATAACATCAATTATGTCAATATTTCATTAATAAGATAATTATTGCATCATCATTGTGTCATAAATAAAATAAATTATTTTAAGTCTAAAAATTAGAAATAAAATACCATTATGTAGGAAATCTTCTAATCTTTCTCAGGAATATTTATAGTCGAATTTACCTTATTTATAACCCTATATTAAAAATTATTTAGTTATTAAACTTTGATTTTAACTATTTTAACCCCTCTTTAAATAAATTAATAATAAATGCCCTAATCTAATCCAAATGGCCTTAAATGGTCATAATGTATTCCTAAGGTTGTTTTTGGTCGAATTACACTTATCCAATATAATTAGGACATGTGTTAGGGTAATAATAACATCATTTTTACCCTTAATTACCCTATTTACTTTTAATCGTGGTAAAAAAAGTAAAAAGTTACTATTCACCAAAAATTATTTTCATCTCATTGAACCAAATTTTAGTCCTTGATATTAACCGTGTCTCTCATAGTTTCAAAATTCCACTCACAGAAGTGGTAAAATTAAGTTATATGAAAAAGTCATTTTTTTAACTACCACATAGTGGTTTCACTATTCATCAAAAAATGAATGTTTCCAGAAAAATACCAAAAATTAGGACTAAGCTATATTTAATATTATGAATTCAAAAATTATTTCTATTTTACCAAATTTAAAACATATTAGTTATATTAACTAATTTGAAAATTAATTCTCGTCATCAAAACAAATAGCGTGTTTTTAAGAGATAATAACTATCAAAAGATTGACACTTGTTTAAGTCTGGTTTAAATGTGAAATTACATCCAATGACCAACATTGTATTAAATTGTAAAAATATATTCTAAATATACTTTAAAACAACTCAAATTAATAATTTATCACTATTTATTATTTCTATTAAAAAATTGTTTTTAATTAAAATTTAGTAATTTTCACTATTCATCAGAATATGAAAGTTATCTAAAAAGTAACAAAATTTCCCCCTAAGGTAATTTCGATATTACGAATCCAGAAATGAAGTCCATTTTGAAAGATAAAATTTATAAAATTTCAAAAAGTGGGTATTACTATTCATAACTGCTAGTTCATAATAATATTATAATAATATCTCGTTTATTGAAACTTGGTATTGCGAACTACACATGCTATCGAGGAAGGTCGCGTTTGCGTGTAATGGAAGGAAAGTCAGAGATGCGTGTTGTGCAAGATCCTTTTGGTGTAGCGTACAACACAAGACATTAATGAAATTAAAAAGAATATTTTTCATAAAATCTAGGGGAGTTACATTCTATGCCCCTTAAAATGATTTTCTCACTCGAAATTCGTCAAGGTTATAAATGATTTACTACTGAAAAGATTATTTAATGAAACTCTTATCGTAAAAAAGAATACCAAAACTTGGGTTTAAAAACTAAAGTATGAAACGTAATGGTTACCTAAATTAACTCATCACTGGGTTTCCACGTAGGAGAACATAGTTGAAAATATGGATATGGAAGAAAAATATAACCATCATGTTCTGATGGAGAGTGGTAGAGAACATGGCTATGAAAAATCCAACAATCACAAAGCCATAAATTCGTGAAGATCTAAGGTACCATATGATTTATCAGATATAAGATCACTAGGACAACATTTTTGGTTTTCAATATCATTTCCCTAAAGTTGAAAATTTTGAATTAGAAGAAATACTTGCTTGATTTTGGTACAATCTCACTGTTGTTCGTGCTTTGAAAAATTTCCACTTCATCTCTTAATGAAATGAAGTTGAATTTTTTATTTCTGAAGTGTTAACAGATCATGTGATAGAATGATGGGTCATTCCATCTATTTCAAAAAAAAGGCCAGCAAAATTTATCAAATATACAAAAGTCCATCTATGGTGAGGTTAATCGTATACGATTCCAAAAATGAACTTATACTTCATATATCATACATCTTAATAAAATAAAACTAGTTTTTACTAACCAGGGACTTCCTGTAAGCCAATGCAAGGCGATAAAGGCCAGTCGCACTTCGGTTGTGGGTTCGATTCCCACAGCCTTGTCCGACGCGATGGGTTGTCACTCGTCCTGCAGGTTGTCCTTTTTCTAAAACTACATTACAATAACATCCCATAATAATATCAAAAAAAGTTCTATACTTAAAAAATACTAACTTATGTACAACATAATCCATTCCAATCTTTAGGCTTATCTAAAATACCTGGGTCCAAGCTCATAGTATAAAGAAAATTATTACTTGAAATGTCACATAACAATCACGTGAATGCCAACATATCCCCCATATATCATAAGATATATCTTTTTGGTCAAATTACAAACATGTGATTACCTTAATCATGTATTCTCTTAAAGAATGAATACCCATTAAACCTTAGTGAAAACAAGAATGTTGTTAAATTTTAACACTTTACACATACCAAAATCCAAAAATTCTATATACTCAAACCATGATATAACCTTCTCCTTAAATCTGTCATGAGCTCATGAATACTATCAAACATTTAATTTTCTCCTTATCCCTTCATTAGGTGCATATCATCTACTTTCCAAAAATATCTGAATAACCTTTCATGGTTACTGGTACCATTCATCATACACTTTCAAAACATAAGGAAAGACACAGTGTAACAATCCATATATGTCTCTTTATTCCATAGTACCGTGAGATTACTTATACTACATTACACTTTATAAACATGTAATCATTCCACTACCTTCTTAAACCATTGACTGAGCTTCAACAATTATTTCATCTCACATATCATTTGTAGTCTCTTCATTATCATCTACATAAATACTACCCATACGACCATACTGATTCTCATCATGAGACTTTACATTAGGTCATTGGTTTGCATAATACTCGTACATTCCACATTTAAAATATTTAACCATTGTTGATGTCGTAGCAATACCATTATCCTCATCCATGGTGTTAACTGGACCTTTTGCTTTCCACTTACAGGCTTTGTGTCCTTATTTTCCACACCCAAAGAATCTTCAAGTTCCTTTGAAACATTATCCTTGATGCATCTTCGCACATTATTTACATAGGGGAAATTGAACTTTCATTCCTCTATGATCATCATGAAACTCCATCTTTCTCTTATTAGACGAGTCAGGAAACTTACCAAATTTGAGTTTGTTGATCATATTATGAGATTGCTGATTCGGCATAATAATGATGTTTGGAATTCCAAATCGCATTTCATTTGGTTGCTAATGTAGAATATCATTCAATTTTCCATCATATCCTCCATTATCGTGAATCATCTTGTTTCCAGCCATTTTCTAAAACCCAAAAAGAATAGTGTGAGAGACAAAAATCATAATCAAGGGGGAGTAACTTCAATATCTAACTTCTTATGTTTAATCTAATATCATTACCATAATTCCAGTAATATAACCTATACTTATACTTATCCTTAGGGACATCCCTAGACATACCTTAGAAATATCTCTAGGGATCTCACTAAAGTTTTTGCATCCAAGTTTCCAAAGGATGACTAAAACTTTCTTCTAATACAAACTGTAGAGACCCGAAGCGTGACGTACATGGACATTATATTACATTTTCAGAATACTTATTACCTAACAAAAATAGACACACAAGTACCGTAATAGTTTAGTGTCTTTGGAAACTCGGAATATAATCTTCTAATCATGGTCAAAGATCTTCAACATCTCCCATAATGATCTTCCCCTTTTTTTCTTACCTAAAACATTTCTTTATATCCTGGGGAAAAGAAAACATAAAATGGGTGAGCTCAAATGCTTTTTAAGGGTAAAAATATTGAACATAAAACAATCCATAAACATTTGAATGCAAAAACTTGAACATAAAATCTAAACATCAAAATCTTGAGCAAAGACATGAATCTTGGAAGTATGTAAGGCATATATCATAAGGGAACATCAATCATGATAAAATAGAATGGGAATAAAACATTTAATTGTGGAAACCATTAAGCACATGTTATGATTTCCATAGTATCCAAGGGATTGCTGCCAAGACCATCTTAGTGGACAAAGTCCCTTTCGGAATCGAGTTCACTCCACGTTTCAGTCCTGTAACACTGAACCGGATTAACTTACTGTTCCAGCCATGTCTATATCATGAGATATAAATATTTACCCAATGCATTGGAGGGAGATATAGGTCCCACCCATCTCATAATTGTTGGGTCGTAGAGGATGGCAAGAGGGGGGGGGTTAATTTCCTTTTCAAAAATAATTAACAATTTAAAACAAGTATCAATGCAGCAGAAATAAAAAAGGCAAGACACAATTTGATAACGAAGTTCGGCTTAATTCCCAAGCCTACGTCTCCGCTCCCAACAAGAACCGTTGAGAGATTAATTACGTCATCTTTCTTTTTAATGGTTGTAGCAAGAAACCCACTAGCCGTTTTAAGGTAGGCTAGAACACCTTCGTACAGCTTGCTTTTTTATTATGGTTGTAGCAAGAAACCCACTAGCCATTTTAAGGTAGGCTAGAACACCTTCGTACAACTTGCTTTTTTGTTATGGTTGTAGCAAGAACCCCAATTGAAAGAAATAATGGAAATGAGAGGTTTGTTTTAATCCAAACCCAATGAATAACTAAACAAATAAAATAATACAAACAAACGGAAGCCTTGAGCGCGCAAAGTGTGAGAGCAGCTGATGGAGAGGGAGCTCAAGATTCAAGGATGGCAATGGATCACAAGAGGCCTTGGAGATTTTTCGTTAGAGCATCAAGACATCAAAATATATTTTTTTGTTGTGTTCCCGACATCCATGGTTTCTTATTTATAGGAGAAATACCCATAAACACTTCAATATGGCCGTTGGAGGGCTTACGGAGCCGTTGGGGGTCAAAAGTACAAGTCTGGTCAAAGACCAACAGCTAGTTTGACTGGGCACACCGGCTGGACGGTGGTGTCTCACCAGATGGCCGGTGGTCCACCGGCTGTCCGGTGCTGTCTCACCAGCTGGCCGGTGGTCCACCGGCTGGCCGGTGGTCATCCACCGGTTTGCTGGTGTCACCAGGCAGTGGGCAAGCCTACTTCCTTGGTCCTCCGGCTGGCCGGTGGGAAAGAACCGGTTGGCCGGTTCTCATACCGGCTGGCCGGTCCGCTAACACCAGCTGACCGGTGGCTCTGGCAGAAAGCAATGCTTTTGCCAGAGACCACCGGCGGGCAGGTGGGAATCCACCGGTTGGCCGGTGGACTCAGAGAGTCCACTATCAGCCTTCTTGGGCCAACTCCTAGGAAACCTTTTCCCTAGCATCAAAACACTTGAAAACAAGTTAGAACACGATGAGAGTGATTGTGATCATTAAAATCCAAGAGAGAGGGGTACAACAATCTCCCCCTATTTTGATGATCACAATCACAAAAGAGAAAGCTTTAAAAAGGATATGCCAACTGAAAACTTAAATAAACAATTTTGGACATGAAAATATATTAGAGATCATTTCAAGAAAAAAATAAATTGAAGAGATGTACCATGTATTGAAAATGATCTTAATCTAAAGAGAATGAGTCATTTTGAAATTGTAACCATAGGTCATTTTTTTAAAAAGGAACAAAATCAATAACTTACCAGTTTTAAAAAAAATTGAACTTTTAAAAAGAGAACCTTAATCAATTGAAATATGAAACTAGTAAACAGAGAAATTTCTCCCCCTTTGGGATTATCAAAATAGGAGGGAAAAATTGAGAAGAAATTAGATAAACAAAAAAATAGAATTAAAATAAAAAAGAGTTAAATATTTAATAGTTCTCATTGATGAATCATTCTTAACTCCCCCTTAATAAAATCAAAACGTTCAACCGGGAGCGGTTTGGTAAAAATATCAGCTAATTGGAAATCAGTAGAAATGAAGTCCAAAGTGATATCCCCTTTTTGAAAATGGTCACGAAGTAAATGATGCCTTAAGTCTATATGCTTTGTTCTAGAGTGTTGTATTGGATTCTTAGAAATACTAATGGCACTAGTGTTGTCACACTGAATAGGGACATGATCGTAGGAAAGGCCATAATCCACGAGAGTGTGCTGCATCCAAATAATTTGGGCACAACAATTCCTAGCAGCTACGTACTCGGCCTCAGCAGTAGAAAGAGAAACAAAGTTTTGCTTCTTGCTACTCCACGATACAAGAGACTTTCCTAGCAGATGACAGGTTCCACTAGTACTCTTTCGATCTAATTGACATCCGCCAAAATCAGCATCCGAATATGAAGAATGTTCGAAAGAAGTATTAGAAGGATAAAATAAACCAATGTTTTTGGATCCTCTTAAATACCTAAAAATCCTTTTGACCGATTTAAAATGAGATTCTTTGGTATTGGATTCAAAACGAGCACAAAGGCAAACATTGAACATGATGTCAGGACGGGTCGCAGTTAGGTAAAGTAGACTCCCGATCATACTCTTATAAAGCATGTTATCAACCGGTTTCCCGACTTCATCTAACGTAAGCTTACAGGAAGTACTCATGGGGGTACTAATTTCCTTTCTTTGATCCATACCAAAACGACTTAAGATCTCGTTTGTGTATTTTCCTTGGCTTAGAAAAATACCTTTTGAATTTTGAAAGATTTGAAAACTGAGAAAAAATTTCAATTCCCCCATAAAGCTCATTTCAAATTCTTTTCTCATTAAATCTTAAAAATCAGTACAAAGTGATTCTTTGGTAGAACCAAAGATAACGTCATCAACGTAGATTTCGACGATTAAAAGATATTTTGAAGTGTGTTTTAAAAAGAGGTTACAATCAGCTTGACCCATTTTAAAATCATTTTATAAAAGGAATTTTGTTAACCGCTCATACCAAGCCCGAGGGGCTTGCTTTAAGCCATATAGAGCCTTGGTTAATTTAAAAACATGATTTGGAACTTTTGGATCTTCAAACCCGGGAGGTTGTTCAACAAAGATTTTTTCTGAAATAAAACCATTTAAAAAGTCGCTTTTAACATCCATTTGAAAATGTTTGAAATTTAAGTGGGCGGCGAAAGCCAACAAGATCCTAATGGATTCCAATCTAGCAACGGGCATAAAGGTTTCACCATAATCAATTCCTTTTTCTTGATTCTAGACCTTAGCTACTAGGCGAGCCTTGTTCCGGGTTATATTTCCTTGATCATCAAGTTTGTTCCTAAAAACCCATTTAGTGCCAATAATTGGATGATCATTGGGTCTTTCAACAAGAGTCCAAACATCATTTCTAGAGAATTGATTTAGTTCATCTTGCATTGCAAGAACCCAATTCTCATCATTAATGGCATCATTAATGGTTTTAGGCTCTAGGTGAGAAATGAAGGCTACATGTTCATCCTCGTTGAGGATTGATGTTCTAGTTTGAGTACCGGCTTGAATATCACCTATAACATTTTCTAAAGGATGGTCTATAGAAGGTTTCCAAACCTTAGGCAAGGTGGAAGACAAAGAAGTTGAGGAAGGTTCATGATCATCATCCTCCTTGAGAGGAGAAGAGGAATCATTTAATTCAAGTTTATCAAGCTTATCTTCAACATCTTCAATGACCGGATGGGGTTTTGGAAGATTTTCATCAAACTTGACATGAGATGATTCTTCGATGGTTTTTGAACGTTTGTTGAAGACACGATAGGCTTTGATTGAGTTGGAGTACCCAAGAAAAATACCTTCATCAGATTTGACATCAAATTTCCCTAGGTTATCTTTTGTGTTAAGGATAAATCATTTACAACCAAACACTTTAAAATAACCAACTTTGGGCAATTTGCCTTTCCAAAGTTCATAGGGGGTTTTCTTAAGAAGGGCACTTACAAGGACTCTATTGATAGTATAACAAGCTGTGTTAACTGCCTCGGCCCAAAAAAATTGAGGGAGGTTGAATTCACTAAGGAGGGTTCGAGAAATTTCTTGGAGAGTTCGGTTTCTCCTTTCAACCACTCCATTTTTTTGTGGAGTCCTAGGGGCATAGAAGGTGTGATTGTATCCTTGAGAGGAACACAATTCATCGAATTCTTTGTTCTCGAATTCACCTCCATGATCACTACAGAGCGATATAATTTTATATCCTTTTTCGTTTTCTACTTTCCTAGAGAATTTAAAAAAGGTTCTACAAGCATCATTTTTATGAGCTAAAAATAAAACCCAAGTGAAATGAAAAAAGTCATCTACTAGGACAAAGGTATAGAATTTTCCACCTAGACTTGCTACAGGGGTAGGACCAAAAAGATCAAGATGTAGGAGCTCAAGAGATTTTGAAGTGGACACTTCCTTCTTAGATTTGAAAGAAGACTTGTGTTGCTTTCCAAGTTGGCATGGCTCACAAATCAAATCTTTCTTAAACTTAAGTTTAGGAAGGTCACGGATGAGCTTGTTCTTATTAAGATTTAGAAGTGAATGAGAGCTACAATTCCCCAACCTTCTATGCCAAAGCCAAGACTCATTGTCAAGAGCACTTAAAAATTTAAAATTTTGGATAGCTAAAGACTTTAAATCAATAATGTAAACATTTTGAAAACGGGAAGCAGAAAATATCAATTTGTTTTGAAAATCAAACACATTGCATAAATCATTTTGAAAATTCACCGAAAAACCACTATCACAAAGTTGACTAATGCTAATTAGATTATGTTTTAAACCTTTAACAAATAAAACATCTTTAATTAAATAGGTGCAACCAAATCCAATGGTACCTATTCCGACGATCTTGCTTTTTGAATTGTCACCGAAGGTGGAGTATCCTCCATCGAATTCTTCAAGGGAGTTGAATTCGGAGGGATCGCCACACATGTGCCTCGAGCATCCGCTGTCGAGATACCACGAGCCTTTTGAAGTCCTACTTCTTTGTTGTTTATCCTACAAAATCAAGAGAGAATAGATTTTGGTACCCATATAAGTTTGGGTCCGGAAAGATTAGCTAAAAGAGACTTTTGAACCCATATTTTTATAGAGGGTTGCCATCTAAAATAATCATCCGAGTAGGTAATGGTTTTGGGGCTTCCATACCTTGCATTTTTACAATCACACTCATAAATCATGTTCCCAGTCTTTTTACAATAATTACAAAATTTATATTGAGATCTCCCCCTTACAAAAGTAGTGGGTGCTCTAGAATAAGTGGCTTGTTTTTTAAAAGCCAAGTCCAAGTGTTGTTCTAGCCGAACGCTGAGAACCTAGTAATTTGGTCAAATTTTATTCACCTTGGGTGAACTTGGAAATAGAGTCCCTTAGATATTTAATGGTTGAATTCAAAGAATCAACATTTGGAATATCTTGGATCTTAAGGGCAAGTTCCTCATTCTTTTTGAGAAGTTGTTCTTTATCAAAAATGAGAATTTTATTTTTCTTTTTCAAAGCCATAAATTTAGAGGTAAGTTCATGAAAACCTTCCTATAATTGATCTCTCGCATTTTGAAGATCTTCATAGGACATGTCATTATTGAAAGAGGAAGATGAGTAAGAGGAGTCAGAATAAGATACCTCATCAAATGCCATTAGGCATTGTTCACCTTCATCGCTTGAGTCGCTTGAAGACATGGAGTCATCACTTCCACTCCATGTGGATTCTTTGAAAGCCTTCTTGTTTTTCTTTTCTTTTAACCTTTTCTTGAAAATGGAGCACTCCGGTTTGATGTGGCCTTTCTTTCCACATTCAAAGCATGTAACTTCATTCTCTTCTTTGGGCTCTTCCTTTCTTTCCCTTAGAAAGTTCTTCTTTTTCTTCATGAATTTGCTCATTTTTCTTGCTAGTTGAGCAATCTCGGATTCTCTATCAGCGGAGGAGCTTTATTCCTTTTCTTTGAAAGCAATTTTCTTTTTCTCCTTGAAGGTTTTACCTTCTTTATTGGCTTGCCTCTTCATGGTGATCTCGTAGGTCATGAGTGCTCCAATGAGCTCTTCAACAGGCATTTTCTTGACATCTTTTGCTTCTTGAATTATGGTCACCTTTGGTGCCCATGAGCTTGGTAGGACCCAAAGAATCTTCTTGACCATCATTTCTACAGAAACATCCTCACCAAGAGATTTTCTTCCATTGCAAACGTCAGTAAAACGAGTAAACATTTCAGTAATTGATTCGTGTGGGTTCATGGTGAAACTTTCAAAATCTTGGCGATACATGTCTAATATAGTGTCTTTGACTTTGTTAGTTCCCTCATGGGTTACTTCTAAAAGTTTACAAATTTCATAAGAAGAGGAGCAAGTAGAAACACGATTGATTTCATTACGGTCTAGCCCACAATGAAGAGCATTCATGGCTTTGCCATCAAGCTCAAAATTGGAAATGTCTTCGGGGGTCCATTTGGACTCATCCTTGTTAGATAAAGTATAGCCTTGCATTACAATCCTATAGATAGGATAACCAATGCTTCTAAGAAAATTAATCATGTGAGTTTTCCAATAAGTGCAATCAGTTCCATCAAAGAATGGAGCCTGAGTCATAGAATACCCTTCGGGAGCATGCGAGGAATTAGCCATCACTAAGGATCTTAAGTTTGTAACCGGTTAAGGTATTATACAAACTCTTCCTCTGATACCAAATTTTGGGTCGTAGAGGATGGAAAGAGGGGGGGGTGAATTGCATTTTCAAAAATAATTAACAATTTAAAACAATTATCAATGCAGCGGAAATAAAAAATGCAAGACACAATTTGATAACAAAGTTCGGATTAATTCCCAAGCCTATATCTCCGCTCCCAACAAGAACCATTGAGAGATTAATTACGTCAGCTTTCTTTTTAATGGTTGTAGCAAGAAACCCACTAGCCATTTTAAGGTAGGCTAGAACACCTTCGTACAGCTTGCTTTTTTATTATGGTTGTAGCAAGAAACCCACTAGCCGTTTTAAGGTAGGCTATAACACCTTCGTACAGCTTGCTTTTTTATTATGGTTGTAGAAAGAAACCCAATTGAAAGAAAGAATGGAAATGAGAGGTTTGTTTTAATCCAAACCCAATGAAGAACTAAAAAAATAAAATAATACAAACACACGGAAGCCTTGAGCGCCAAAAGTGTGAGAGTAGCTGATGGAGTGGGAGCTCAATCTTCAAGGATGGAAATGGATCACAAGAGGCCTTGGAGATTTGTCGTTAGAGCGTCAAGACATCAAAATATATTTTTTTGTTGTGTTCCCGGCATCCATGGTTTCTTATTTATAGGAGAAATACCCATAAACACTTCAATATGGCTGTTGGAGGGCTTCCGGAACCGTTGGGGGTCAAAAGTACAAGTCTGGTCAAAGCCCAACGGCTAGTTTGACTGGGCACACCGGCTGGCCGGTGGTGTCTCGCCAGCTTGCCGGTGGTCCATCGGCTGGCCGGTGCTGAGCTCCCGGCTGGCCGGTGGTCCAGAGAGAGCAGGCTTTCTGTCTGGGTTCCACCGGCTGGCCAGTGGTCATCCACCAGTTGGCCGGTGTCACCAGGCAGTGGGCAAGAACCGGTTGGCCGGTGCGCTAACACCGGCTGACCGGTGGCTCTGGCAGAAAGCAATGCTTCTGCCAGAGACCACCGGCGAGCCGGTGGACTCAGAGAGTCCACTATCAGCCTTCTTGGGCCAACTCCTGGGCAACCTTTTCCCTAGCATCAAAACACTTGAAAACAAGTTAGAACACGATGAGAGTGATTGTGATCATTAAAATCCAAGAGAGAGGGGTACAAAAATAATGAAATCATTTTTAATTGTGCCACAAAATAAACATACATCATTCATAATAACCCAACGAATAAAATGGGTTTCATAAACATAATCTCATCATCACATAATCCATATAAATGAAATGTATATCATTTCATAATGAGAAAAGTGAAACAATTTAAATCCTAAGGACATTATAATTGAAACATATACATATATAATAATGTCATCTTAGATGGAAAAATGGTTTTGATAAAACACTTGGAAGAATTATTGAGGAAAATATCCTTTCTTCTTCAAAATCAATTTCTTTTCACAAAACGTCATGAAATTTTAAAATAAAGAGATTTTGTTGAAAATGTTCATGAAATATTTTGGAGTAAGCTTTATGAAAATAAGGATTTATAAAATCGTAAAAATCCTATCATGCCATATACGTTAAAAAAAATTCTTCTCGTACTTTTTTCGGAAAAGTCAAAAAGTACCTTATAGGGTAAATAAATGAAAGATTCCTTCGATATCATGGGGTAAAAGTCAAAATGGGTAAAAAGGACTTTAAACATACATGAAAACACTTTTATAAAACATGGAAAAGGATGATAGTAATAACCCCAGTAAATACTTATGAATAAGCAATCTCGGATAAAAATGAGATCTGCAAAATTATCCCTTGCCTTAGATCCGATATGCTTCATACGTATCTGAACCTCCTCTTCTTTGAAGCACCTCCTTGAGACTTCCTCTTAGGGCACTAAAATTGGTCTTTGAAGAATACCAAGACCTCTAGGATGTTTCTAGGGAGGTGGAGAAGAGAAATTGTCAGGGGTTGGCCGAGCATGAAGGCTCAAATTGGTGTGAGGAGGAGAGGGAGGAGGTACCCTTTTATAAGGGAGGAGTGGGGCACCTATGGAATAAGTAAAAAATATTATTTTATTATAAAGTCATTTTAGGTTTTTAATAGCTCCAAATTGATATATTTTGAAGATATGGTGGGGATGGGTCGAAATCCTCTCATCCAATAGAATTTAGAAAATTTTAGGTCATTATATTAACCTTATTTTTTACTTTTAACACTTAGTTAATTAGATTGACATTTACCATGTCACTTTGTATTTTTATATTATATAGTTAATAAACTTACCATATACATCCAAGCGACCCCCAAGTGGTCCATTATTGATACACCTATCATGATATAAGTATCTTTGCCGAACCTTATATTTTTAGGAATAAAATAACAATTAATAATATAATATTTTTAAAAAAAACTATTTTATGTCAATTTTGACACTATTTGGTAATTGATTTTTGTGAAACTCATAACAGAATGATTAGTTCTAAAAAAGATAATTAAATCACTAATTACATGTCATATTAACATAGAAAATTATTTTAATTCATAAAAAGTCTCAAATTACATTTATTTGGTTATTTATAACATCAATTATGTCAATATTTCATTAATAAGATAATTACTACATCATCATTGTGTCATAAATAAATTAAATTATATTAAGTTTAAAAATTACAAATAAAATAAAATTATGTAGGAAATATGTTTAGCTTTCTAATTAATATTTATAGTCTAATTTACCATATGTATAACTCTATATTAAAAATGATTTAGTTATTAAACTTTGATTTTAACTATTTTAACCCTTCCTTAAATAAATTAATAATAAATGTCTTAATATAATCCAAATGGGCCTAAATGGTCATATTTTATTCCTAAGGTTGTTTTTTGTCGAATTACACTTATCCAATAGAATTAGGACATGTTTTAGGGTAATAATAATATCATTCTTACCCTTAATTTCCCTATTTACTTTTAACCGTGGTAAAAAAAGTAAAAAGTTACTATTCACCAAAAATTATTTTCATCTCATTGAACCACATTTTAGTCCTAGATATTAAACCTGTCTCTCGGATTTTTTAAATTCCACTCACAGAAGGGGTAAAATTAAGTTTTATGAAAAATGCAGTTTTTTAACTACCACTTAGTGGTTTCACTATTCATCAAAAAATGAAAGTTTCCAGAAAAATACCAAAAATTAGGCCTATTCTATATTTGATATTATGAATTCAAAAATGATGTCTATTTTATCAAATTTAAAACATATCAGTTAAATTAACTAATTTAAAAATTAATTCATGTCGTCAAAACAAATAGCGTGTTTTTAATAGATAATAACTATCAAAAGATTTACACTTGATTATGTATGGTTTAAATGTAAAATTACATACAATGGACAAAATTGTATTAAATTATAAAAATATATTCTAAATATACTTTAAAACCACTCAAATTAATAATTTATCACTAATAATTATTTCTATTAAAAAAATTTTTTTTAATTAAAATTTAGTAATTTTCACTATTCATCAGAATATGAAAGTTATCCGAAAAGTACCAAATTTTCACCCTAAGCAAATTTCGATATTCCGAATCCAGAAATGAAGTCCATTTTGAAAGATAAAATTTATAATATTTCAAAAATTGGGTATTACTACTCATAATGACTAGATCATAATAATATTATAATAATATCTCATTTATTGAAACTCGGTATTGCCTACTACACACGCTATCGTGGAAGGTCGTGATTGCGTGTAATGCAAAGCAAGATAGGGATGTGTGTTGTGCAAGATCATTTTGGTGTAGCGTACAACACAAGACATTAATGAAATTAAAATTAATATTTTTCATAAAATCTCGGGTTGTTACATTAACTCTCATTTATTTTTTATTCAATACTAAATATAATTCAGAATACATAATGGTAAAAGTATCAATTTTTTACTAAAACAATTTTTCTATAAATTATTTTTTACATTAAAATTTAATTTTAAATTATTTATAAATTTAATAGAATTATATATATGTTAAATTCATTTCCATAAAACCCCTATTTAGATATATGGTTTATTTTAAATTCTTAATAAGTCATAAAATCACTTATTTAGAAAACATTTACCTTATTTAAATTTAAAATGGTAAAATGTAAAAATAGAATGGTAACAACCATTTAAATTAATTAAAACAATTTTTGGATGTACATGTATTTGTTTTGATAGACCCAAATACACCCCAAAATACATTAATCTGAATCATTGGATCTATAGAACTTGTAAGATTGTCTAGAAATTCATTAAATATATAGGGTCTTTCGAAAAGTTCCATTTTCCTTACATATAAAAAGTGGTCACTTACACATTTTAAAACAAAAAACACTTCATATAATTACTCTATGAAACTATGAAATTTTACTCTTACTAACACCCTATCCATGAAAAATGATCCCTTCGTCACTCATAATTATACTAATCCTTTCCACGAAAATTAATTTTCCAAGAAAAGATCAATTTTCCAATGAAATTATTATCTCCCACTTATGTTTTTCTTTTTAATAATACTCATAAAAATATAATATATCCATGAAAATAAAATTAAGTACATATTATGATTCTTATATTTTATTATATAAATGAAATAACCATTATTTATTAATCCCCCAGTAAAGAAAAGTGTAGTTAATGTGTTGTGTGTACTACTACCTCCACAAAGCGACATATTCAATTTCTCATCACCAATATTTACGGCTGATCCAAATGGTATAATGGATAAATAAATTTTATACAATAATATAATGATGAGTACTATTTTAAAATTTAATATCCACCATAACCCCCTCTCACATGTTAGGAAACAAGAATACTAATCATCTGGAAGTAATGACTACCACCCCCACATTGAGGTATTTTTCATTTCTAATCTTGATATTTATATATTCTAAAAAAATATTAAAATATGTTAATTATAATTAATATTTTAAAATAATATAATTACAATTCTATTTTAGTTATATTTTGTTAGAAAAAACACCTGCTTAACTATACTCAATAATGAAGTTAATGCGAGATCAGGTTTAGGTTGGTTAAGACACCTACTTGTATAACACAAAACACATCTATTTTGGGTGAATATGGGTACATGGAATCTAATATTATTAAAATATTATAGGAAAATTACTACTATTATATAATTTAGGAAATAATATATTATGTATATAACTTAGTATTAAATCATCATTTTCATTCACTAAAAGCACTGAAATAATCCATCATTGATTCTATTTCCACGAAGCATAAATCATTTTAGATAAAAATAATTTATATATTATATGATGCAAAATGATATATATTTATTTAAATTCGTATCAAATAATGGTTAATTAAATAAAAGAAATATATATTCACAAAATAGTTGTTGTTAATAATAACTGATGGTCATATTACAGTTTAACTAATTAATGTACTCATAATAAAAAATAATAATATGTATTATAAAAGTGTAATGTTGATGAATAATTTTTCTAAATAGGATATTATTTTATTTCTTTTTATTATATATGATCTTATAGTGCATCTAACTCTTCAGGGAGACATGGTAAGGTTTTTTCATAACTCATTTTCTTTTCACTGAGATATAAAGGTTATTCTTAAAACCCATTCCTCTAAGCATAATTAATTTATACTATGATTATAAAAAAATAAAATTTTATTTCACTATATTTATTTATCATTCCATTTAGTTTATTTATAAAGTATCATTACTTCAAATATTTTTATATTCGTGAGGGTTTTATTGTGTCATATTTGAATCCCTTCAGACAAGTAAAATTTATACACCATGTTTCCTTTTAAATGATTTAAATACTTCCATATCGACATTTTTACCACTATTCTGTAATATTTAATTTTATTAAATGTTATATTTAAATATATATTTATCATGGTATTTTTTTCAAATGTAACAAAGGTTGTAAGGGGTTCTCCAGACTCAAATATTTTCCTTCAGTCACAATAACTCTTATTTGGATACAATGTTTCAATATTATCAAATATAACTTATGATTTCATTTTTTTATTATACCTTATTTCTACTGAAATCAATATCCAAACCAAATTACTCTTCCTTGATTATTTTATTTAATAATTAAGATTCATTTTTGTTGATAATTATTCGTATTTCTTTTGTGGATTTTTCTTCCATGTCTCTATTCTTTTACATCCCACTAGTGTTCTATTTCACCAAGTTAAAACTGAATTTTTTTATCTTCAATGGTCATTATATTACCATTTATTAATTTTAAAAGGAGTTTTTAAGTCTCTTATTATTGATTAGTGTTTTGAACAAGGTTATATAAAAATGATCAGAAGGTTTTTCCATCCATTACAAATAAAATTGTTTTATCATATACTCCAAAATATATTTTTATAACCATTATATAATTTTTCATGTATCCATTATTAAAGATATATTATATTGATTTAATTTATAAACCATCACCTAATGTACTTATTATCAATTCATACAATTTTAAAAGTACATTTCCATTCATTAAACATGTGAATATTCTATCTGATGGAAAGAGTAGTACATTGTTATATTAAATAATAAGAATTCCAAAAAAATAGATTAAATACATGGTAGGTATAGAGTTTGAAATTTATAAAATGTAATGGAATTAGATTTTTATTTTAAAATTTAATGTTATAAAATAATAAAATTATTCATAAAACTTGTAAAATCTCCCCATTTTTGAGAATCACAAAAATAATTTCAAATATAAAAAAATAAAATTTTCAGACATCAAAAAAATTATTCCACATGAATTTCGTAAATTTAAATAATTTTATACTCCTCCCATTCTCCCAATGTTTTATTCTTTCAATCTCTATACCCCATTATTTTAAATTTAATAATTTCTCATATTCTCCCTCATTGTGATTTTTAACATTGTCTTTAGGATGTATAAATTGTTCTATAAAATGTTTATAAAAAACTTTATAATAAAAAAATTATATGTTAGTAAAATATTATAATATTAATAAAAGATATTTTTTAAAAATCTTTTAAATTTAATAGAATGCAATAAAAAATAGTGATTATTACAAAAAAATTAATGATTTCACTAGAAAATAATTCTTTATTGGTATAATTTTTGATGATTACCTTCATATTATTAATATCATCTAATTTATATTTTTATTATGTAAAAAATGGAATTAAACAATGTAACTTATTCTTATAATGCTTCAATAATCTTTGATTCAAGGAAATTTCCTCATCTTGATACATTGTATGATGCTTTAGATCATCTATTTCAAATGAATGAATATTTTTTATTATTATGAAAAACACATTTAAGTAAAAATTGAGAAACCATACATGACATCACCACATCACCAATTCACCACATCACCACATCATCACTTAAAATCATACATGCACAATGAATGGAACCCAAACCAGCATTCAAACAGACAAAGCATCACAGCTAGAGTCGAAGTCACCAAGAAATGGCCAGGGTAAGATGAACTAAGGGAAACAACCATCAGGAGAGATGGACAAACCTCAGAACTGGTCTTCTCAAATTCCTACCAGTGTGACCGTCAACACCATCCCAAATCCAAAAACCCGCCGGAAGACTCCAGTCGGATTCTGCCCAACCCTCCATCGAAGTGAGATGATCTCTAAAGAGAACATCCTTTAGATTTGTAATATCATCACATAACATTTTTTATTTAGAAAAAATGTAATTTATCTTTGTAACTTCTTCTTCTAATGCATCATTGTTCATTGATTTCACAGAAATTCACTCATATTGTTGAATTGTAAGATGCTTTAAATCATCTATTTCAATTGAACATTCAAATACTTATTTATGGATACATATAAAAAACATTAAATTTAAATTTTATTCTATTTTAATAAAATCCATTTTATCACTTAAAAAATTATATCTACCACGTTATGTTTTAACCATTTTCTAACACTATTGATATATCTTAATCCAGATTTTTATTTTCCTATAAATCATTTAACTCAGTTTAATTTTGGAAAACAATTTTTGTTAGAATATTGGGGTAACATGATTTTTCAAAGATATAAATTTTACCTTTAATTTACTTATATCTACTCTGGATGATAGGAAAATAAATAAATCTTCTTCAAGACATTTAATTCCTTTATTGAACAAATTCATCATTATTTCCACTGTTTGGATTTTGGTACTCGAATCAGAGTTTGTGGAATCACTTGAAACATTTGAAATACATTTTATTATTTCCCATAATGGTTATGGATCTTCAGTTTCAATAAAATGGGATTGATAAACCTCTATTACATTAATTTCTTAATTAGAAATAATTTTTTCCAATGATTATACTTTTTATTCAGTAAATTATTTTTCTAAATACATATATTCATGGTAACATAAATAGGAATCATTATTGTAAAGAGAAGATAGTGAATTTTTGGTTATATATTAAATCCCTTTTATATATAAATAATTTCTTCACTATCCATAAACTTTATATTTATTGTTGAACTTTCTCTTTACTTGTAGTGATGATGGTTCTTTGGGATGAGAAAACTTTTCACCTATTCTACTAATTTTTTTTGATTTATGATAATACTCTTTAAAAAATATCATACTAATTTTATTAGAATAAATTTGGACTTCATCAACAATAACCTATTTAAATTTTTACATTTTAATAGAAAAATCTTCTTTTGATTGAACAGTTAGTGGTGCTATTGAAAATTGTTTCATTGAAATAGAATATGGTAAAAAATTTTAAACAAAACATCATCTGGAATTTCATACACAAGAGTTATAACTGCAGAATAATATTTTTTTATTTTTTTTATGAAATACCTTACTATAATTATTTCTTACCCTTCTCATATATCTATTTTTTTATTATTTTTCTCTTAGATTTTAATAAGCATTCTCTTTCAAATCTAAAGCCTCAACCACATATAAACCAAATAATGTTTTGTAAATTTCCTTTTCTATATAATTTTTGATGAAATCAGAAAAATATTATCATTACAATGTTTTTGTATATTTATCTTCATCGAAGGAGTCCCTTTTCCATCTTTTATTTTGTATAATAAATGTCTTCTTGATCATTTTGACTTCACCAATTGATGGACGTTTTTATAATCATTCTATAAACCTTTTCATTATAAGAACAAAAATTTTCTTCATTTTATTAATGATGTCTTCTCCAAAATATAAACTCATTTCCCATACATTAATAGATTCATTATGACTTTGTGCATCATGAAGTGTGCAAACAAGTTGTTAATAAATGTATGGTATAAATAAATCTTCATATTAACTACTCTATACATAATAATATCTATGCTCTAAAAAACATTAACATGTCAAATTTTTCTATATTCCATAGAAAATCTAAAACATGTATTCCTTGTACCATTAATTTAACTATATCATATTTCATAGGGATTGATAATATTTTCAAAACATTAATAGACTATCCTAACATTTCGTGATGGATTAGAGGGATTTTTAAATTTATTATAAGTATAAAATAATAATATTCCAATCTTTCATTCCCCGAAGATCCATTATTTTATGGAAAATTATTTATAGCAATACAAGTTTTTCTTTCAAATATGATTTGAACCAGCTCAGTAATATTTTTGATATTTAGGTTATTAAAATTTCTAATCAATTTGAATGAGACGTTAATGAAAAAATCAACTTCATTAAACTCAGTGGAAATATATAACTCTCTTAAAATAGTAGGGTAATGTAAATAAATGTTTTAATTTTAAATGCATGTAGATTCCCACCATTGGAAAATAATTACTGATTTCAAGATCATAGAGAGAGATAAATTTATAAATTAGGTGGCGAAGGAGTGGTGACCCACTTCTACTATATATATACTCAAATAAAGTGAGAGAGATTATATAAATTGAAAACATAGAAAACTTCTATGAATATTCCTTGAAAAAAATTACCAATATTTTATCTTAAAATGATGATGACATTATAATTTTAAGAATGTTTTAGGTTTTTGAACTCTCAATAATTTTTAATAATAATTAGAAAATTTGATAAACATTTCTTATATAGATATTTCTTCAGATCAAACACAAATGTTAGTAAAAAACTAGATAATATTTAAACATGGATTAAAAAATATAGAAATTATAAAACAATAGTTAGAAATATTTACCTCATAGATAAATTTTATATAAAATTACATCCGAATTTTTTTATAATATATATATGTTGGATTCATAAAAACTAGAATTAGTATATCATATGAGTCTTATGATGGAGGTAAAACCAATGAAACATTAAAATCATCAAAAAATTCCTTTTTTTGGAAGAATTTTATAAAAAACATTTGTAAAATAAGAAAAAAAATTGAAATAGATTAAGTAGAACATAAGAAAAAATTACAAGAAATTGGAAAAATGATGTCCCCCTTTTCTGGTTAATTGTTATTATATGGGGATAGGTAAAATTAAATGACATAGATGGTCATTTTAGGTTAACTATTCCATCATTCTATTTAATATATTCAAATCTATCAGATTTGATTGAAGTTTTAAAGATATCAGTATGTTCTTCCTCCAAAATGATAAATTGAAAAATAATAGGCCCTTTTTGTGTGTGGTTATAATTTAAATAGTGTCTTATATCTTTTCTCTAATCTTATGAGTGTTGTGGTAGGTTTTTACATTACTATATAGATGATGTGTTGTCATAACATATTTGAGTTTAACTAAAACTCATGCTAAAGTTAGAGAGTTTGTATTTCATTCAGAAAACTTGAGAAAAAAAACATTCATTGCTATATATTCTATTTGTGGAATTCAAAATACTAATAATTGTTTTTTCTTATAATAATAATATAAAAATGACTCCCCTATGAAATAAAAAGGATTATATGTACTTTTTTTATCTTTTTTAGATCGGTAAAATTCATCAACAAAAAAAAATTAATTCAAAATGATTTATATAATATTAAAATAATTCATGACATGTATTTCCCTTACGATAATGAAAATTTTAATTAATAGCTATAATGTGAGGCTCTTTTGGAATATCTATAAATATCACTCATAAGAATATAAAAAACAATATGTTTTTCTTGCTTTATGTATTATATACTAAACTAAAAATAATATCTGTAAAATGTTATTGATCAACTATTTTGTTAGATTCATCAAGATATATTGTCTTCCATGTTTTAGTTATAGTACTATTGTACAGAGAATTTTCATATCCATGAATTTTATGTAAAAATTTTATATAAAACTTTTGGTGTAAAAAGGTTCCTTCAAGTTTTTGTAAAAATTTTAAAAAATGAAAGTTCACCGATCATGCTCATTTAAAACTAAGAAATTATAATATTCTAAATGGAATAAGGATGTGATTTCATAGTTGATCCAAATATAATGTAATCAAAATATATTTTACCAATGATGGTTTTCTGAAACTTATTTTTAAATTAAAATTATTAGATCCAAATCACCCTTAAGAAAATTATTTTGAAGTTATAATATTGTAATTATATCATAAAAGGATACTGGGGATTTTTATGTCCCTAAACTTCCATAGTTTATATAAAAACATCATCAATATTTTTTTTAGAAGTAGGTATTTTTTCTACATAAACATCATCCTGAAAATATTTATTGAGAAAATTATACTCCACATATATTTTATAAAGAGTAAAATTTATGAATTCTATACAGGATAGAAGTATATGAATATATTCATTTCTAGAAATTGGAGTAAAATGTTATTCTTAATATATTATTTCATTTTTTATTATATCCTTTAGTAAAATGTATTTCTTTATTTCATACTATTATTCCATTTTCATCATGTTTATTATGGAATTCCCATTCTAGTACAATCATATGATAACATTTAGAACATTCAACCAAATTCTTCACATAATTCCTCTCAAATTCAATGAGTTCATCATACATCAACATTATCCAATATTCATCTCCAAAATCATCATCATGAGTCTTAAGTTTAAATTGATATAATAATTCAAAAAATATTCATTCATTTCAAAAGGAACTTCTAGTTTTCACATATTGAGATACATCTGTATTGATATTATCAACGGTATGATTCCTTATGATTTTCAAACTCTGTGGATTTATAAAAAAAATATTATTTTAAAAGAGGTTGAATTTATTTTTGAGGTACATTGTAACACCACAAGCTTCCACGATACGTTTCTCTTTGAATAATGCAATATCTTGCGTTGTACGTAACTTCAAGTTCTAGCACACCACGACCAATCAAACTAGAAATTATGAATAGTAATACCCACTTTTTGAAATTTTATAAATTTTATTTTTCAAAATGATCTCCGTTTTGGGATTCAAAATATCAAAATTAGCTTAGGGTGAATATTTGGTATTTTTCAGAAAGCTTTCAATTTTTGATAAATAGTCAAAAAACATTGTGTTATTATTTAAAGCCTACATTATATTTAAATACTTTTTTATTTTATTTTAATTTATTTTAGGTGAGAATAGATACATAATACCTATATATTTTTAATTTATTTCATTGGAGTCATTTTATAATATAAATAGACGTATAAAATTTTATTGACCGTTTTAACGTCTTTTACCCACCTTCTAGCAACTTTTTCAAATTAGCATAAAACGTAATTTTACCACTTCTGTGAATTGAATTTCAAAAATGTGAGAGACACACTTTATATCAGTTAGTAAAATGAGGTTCATTATGATGAAAATAATTTGTGGTGAATAGTAACTTTTGAATTTTATTTTTTACTGTTAAAAGTAAATAGGGTAATTAGAGGTAAAAATGATATTATAATTACCCTAACACCTGTACTAATTGTATTGGATAAGTTTATTTGACCCAAATAAACCATATGAATAAAATATGATGCTATTTTATAAACATGTATTAGGTTAAGATATTTATTATTATTTTATTTAATGAAGAGTTAAAAGTGTGAAATTCAAATTTTAATAACTAAAAAATTTAAAATATAGGGTTATAAATAAGATAAATTAAACTATAAATATTCATTACAAATATTAAAATATTTTATACTTAATGGTGTTTTAATTATAACTTTTATATATTAAATAATTAAATTTATTTATGATACAATGATGATGCAGTAATTACCATATTAATTAAAGATTAAAATAATTGATACTATAAATATACAAATAAATTTAAATTGAGACTTTTGATGCCATAAATGAATTTTCATGGTTAATATGACATGTTAGGGTTGATGTAATGTATCTTTTTCGAGTTAATCATGTTTGGTTGACTTTCACAAAAACCAAATACTAAATAGTGTCAAAATTGACATAAATGAGTTTTTAAAACAAATACTATATTACAAAATGATATAATATTCCAAAAATTACAAGGTTTGGAAAAAAAAGTATATAATTATATATATATCATTAATTAACCACTTCAGGTTATCTTGACATTTTATAGTATGTTTATTAACCATGTAATATAAAAATACAAGAAGACGAGGTAAAAGTTAAACTACTTAACTAAGAGTTAAATCTAAACGATAAGCATAATATGGCGATCTAAACTTGTCTGAAACCTATTGTTTGAGATGATTTCGACCCATCCCCACATTATCATGGAAATAAATCCATCTATAGCCATTGTAACTCAAAATTATTTTATAATGAAATAATATTTCAATATTTTCTTAAAGTGACCATCACCTCTCTTAAAAAATGGTACTTATCTATCTCTTAATTCCAAACCACCAATGCCATTTAGATCAGCGAAACCCTAATCTAATATCCTCTCAAATACCCTCACATCTACTTAGAGACATTAATTTTATCCGTAAGCCATCCTAAGGATCCATTTTGTTCAAATCAAAAGGAAGAACCTGATGAATAGGCAATTATTTCATCCCCTTTTTCAATAATCTTTTTTCATCCACTTCATTTTTTTGTTTACATACCAAAATAATAAATCCAGTAAATTCTGCATACTATGATGTTATTATAAATATTGTACAACAATATTAATTATTCAATCCATTCAATGAATGATAAAGTCACTATACATGCATACGTAAAGATTATCGTCTCCACGAACGCGATAAAATTTATTTCCCTATCATAACCATTGAAGAATAATTTTCATTTTATGATTTAAAATTATTTTTAAGAACTTAATATCATTCTAGATATGAATCAAATACGTCCTATCCATAACAAACATGACTTGCGTAACAAAACATATAAAAAACAAATCACTTAACACTCGAAATAATGATACTACAGAAATATTGTTAACAAAGAAATATTAGAAGATAATATATGGTGTCATATTTATGTAATTGGTTCTTGTATAATTTAATAACAATGATTTAGCTATTATACATGAGTTTAATGTACCCTCTACGAAGGAAAACTACATGGTAAAAGTTAATTTTACAATCTCTTTACATATCTGAGGTTGTTTATAAATAAGTATCTACTGGGAATTTTTTCATCCACATCCATTTTTCTTAAAAATATATTTCAAAACATTTTTACTATTTCCTATAATATGGTTTAAATTAATTTATACCCTTATTTTACTTTTTATAAAATAAATTGAAAGGAATCCTTTTTTCATTTTCCAAACAAGGTACTTTGTGACCTTTTCAATGAATTAAGGTAAGAATGTTTTTTTAACTTATACGGTAGGTGATAATATTTTCCACCATTATAACACCATATAATCTTCCCTTAAATTATTATAAAAATATTTTCAAAATAAATTTTTTATTTTATAATTATGCAACTTTTAAATTATTTCAAAATAGAAAGATATATTTCCCTCAAATAGTATTGATTTCACATATGTCAACATCCTTTAATGGGTTTTACAATAGTTTGTAGTTGATTTATTATGATAAAATATTCCATATTGTATTGAAGGTTGTGTGATATGTTTGTCTTTGGATGTGTTATTTTTAAACCATTCATATTTTACGGTTAAAGTATTAACATTTTGTATGCGAGTTTTAATACGAATGTTTCTATTATGTTTCTACCTTTTCATATGAGGAATGAATTGGACTTAATAAGTGATGGGTGGAGCCTAATATAGCTCCTCAAAGTATCGGTAGGTCTCATGAGACAAACTAGTGTCTTCGCACAAGGTCATGACAAAATATTATTTGTAGTCTTGGAATGAGGCCTTGACTATGTGGTTATGATGTCCGGAATTTTGCATTGCATCCTTATGAAATTAGCTATTTATATGACATATTATTAATCAACAAGTAAAATATACATGTGAATAAGTAAATGGAATTATTTTATTACCATTTCCATATTATTCTGATTTTTATGTTTAAAAGAATATTTTTATTTTTATACATTGCCTTAAATGTTTATGCTTATTTGTGATTGTTTCCGCAATATTGTTATCCTTATTGAGCATCTGAGCTCACCCCTTTCTTATGTTTTCTTTTTCCCAAGATGTGATGAATTATATTATGATAAACCTTCCAAGATAGTCCAAGGATATGAGTGTGTTCAAAGGGGAAACAGTGTTATTTTTATTTCATAATGTAATGTAAAACTTATGTATGTATCTAATACTTCCAAGACTACTAAACTAATCGGTCTTTCGAGATATGATCTCTTGTGATCATGCCAATGTTGTGTGATAATGCAACAACTCTGTGTAACTACGGATAGGGTGTTATAGTTTGTATCAGAGAGATTATAGTAAAATCCTTGGAAACTATATTTAGAAAAACTATGATTAAAGAACATTGCTCTAAGATAGACATTGAGTGTTAGTATCGAAGAACTTCCTTGAATTTTGGTAATTTAGGGATTTTGTGAATTTTCTGAGCAATACATCCATGTTTGGATGTGAGTAGGTAGAGGAGGATCTGCAACAGATATACCTAGGATTGAAAACTCCATCAAGGAGTTTTGTGCCTGACTTTGGGTATCCTAGTACACGACAATGGGCATTGCTGCACTCTTGGTTACGACAATTCCATGGGATATGGTTAGGATAATTCAAATTTTCTTCACAAACAATTATGAAGGATTTATGAGTAAATACCTCCTCAAAAAAATATTTTTGTTATGATTATGGATTATATTCATAAACTATTCAAATTATTTTAGGTATTTAACTTGTTTAGAATTATGTATTTTGATTCATAAACTAATCTAGTGAATGTCATTTTTATGAAATGGAGCCTAGTGGAAGTAATGGAAAATATATCAATGTAAGTAATACAAGTAGGGATTTCCCTCCTAATCAATATGATTATAGTGGAGTTGTTGATGCAACTAGTGCTGAACAACTTATAAACATACTATGACAAATCACTCAGGTTATGAATAATAACCTTACCCATATGGAGAACCATGACCCACAACACGGAGGATCAATGTTAGACCTCTCTATGAGGCAAAAACCACCATCATTAAATGGGACTACAATTCCATTTGTAGTTGAGAAATCGATACGTTCCCTAGAGAAAATATTTCATATTTTAGGGAGTAGAGAAATGTAAAAAGTTCTCCAGGTAGTTTATCACCTAACTGGAGATGAAAATCAATGGTGGTCATTAATTCAAAACACAAAGGAAGATGAAGAAGTGTAAAATATGTAATGAAGGGAGTTTAATGATATTTTCTTTGAAATATACTTTCCTCGTGACCATCGAGTGGATATGGAAAGACAATTTTTGACTTTGGGGAAAATGGAGGATGATAATGTTGCGAAGTATGAGGCTAGCTTTACAATTATAGCAAGGCATGCCTCAGATTATATATGTAACCCAAGGAGTAATATTGATCAATTCTTTGATGGGTTAAAACCATTTCTCCTTTGAGCATTATTATCAAAATCCTTCTCATATTATGAATATATTGTATCATGTGTTATAGGGAAATAAAAGGAATTATCTATGTCTTGCGACTTTAAATAAAAAAAAGAGAAGAAGAGATCTGTTGAACACTCTGGAAATGGAAAAAAGGGGAAGAAAGGAAAATTTGAATTTACATCCTGTAGTAAATGTGGGAAGAAATATAATAACCCTACATTTATTTACAGACATAAACCAGATTTATTACATAAATTCTTCACTTGATACAAAACATAAGATGGATATGTCTAGTGCCTTTGGGGCTTAGGAACATTACAAAATAGATTATAACATAAAACACAAAACATATTTATTGAAAACATACTTTACAAGACGAGTACATTCCCTTGTTAATAGCATTTCATTGGATAACCTGGGCACATGCATGAAAAAGGGTTGAGTAATAAAGACCAGTAAGGGAATAAAAATAGAATAAAATGAGTAATATAGTACACGTTAGACAATTGGAATATCAATGGAGCACAAGAGAAACATTAACATAATGTCATGAAAAAGCATGATAATCTTAACCTGGAAATGTGGCAACATCATTTGACAAGATTTTAGGATGATCAAAGGATAATTTCACATGGAGCATGAGAAAACCTTTATTTCACTTCAATTATAATGAAAAACCCCTCATTTAACTTGATGTATCATGATAAAAATATTTACCTAATGAATTGGAGCACTATCAGGGCACACCCTTCTTAAACATTTCATTTAATGCATAAATCTGCCACATGGATCATATAACATGGATTCATTAAGACTCAAAATTTATTCTAGAATAAAGTAAAGGTAGAAGTAATAAATGAAAAACTGTAATCAATAAGTAAATTTTCATAATGGTGAATACCCTTGATAGGGAAATGGGCATGGTATTCACTACCTAATGACATTGTCTTGGAAATCGCGGTGCAATTTCGGCAGCATAACAGCGTGACATAGGAATTCATAATATTGGTTGATGATAGAGAAATGGGTTTCTCATAATATGTACATTAAATGGAAAGTAATGGGGTTATATAGATACATTTCCCAACATATGTATCGTAATATATATTCACAATACAAAATAATTGCTTGAATGTAAACGAGAAGAGAGAGATTCCTTACGGAATTTCATCATGGTAACAGGTTTACATGAGAGGCATTAAATGAGAGATAAAGGGGTCCATAATCATTAAAACATAGAGAAGGAAATATGGTGGGGTTTATAAGTCATACCCCAACATTAATAAATTAAAATAAAAGTGCATAAAAACATAATGAAATTGAGACAAAATGAGAAAAAGTGGAAATCCCTTACTTGGAAGTGTGACCCCAAAGGATTGGGAGAGGCTTGAGAGAGGCTTCATGAGAGCTTGGGGCACATTGGTAGTATTCTAGAGATAGGAAGTCAGGGGTTGTTCTAACTCCAAAGGCTTTGAGTGAATAGAAAGTGGGAGCTTGTGTAAGTTTATACTGGAAAAGAGAGGAGATTCTTTAATATTTAGTTTTGGGTCACCACATATTAAACTAATAACTACCAGAAACCAGCCCATGGTTTTTTCCCAAGGTTTTTTCCAAAGGGGAGAGGAAAATAATATTTTATAATAGAAATGTCCAAACATCTTAGAATAATGAGGGTGCTTATGTGGAGGTGAGTCACACTCTCAAGGAAATTCATTTAAAATGTGAAAATGTTTTATAACTCTTCAAGGGTCAACAAATGTTTTATAAAATAAATATAAAAAATCTAAAATCACATTATTTAAATGGTAAAATATATATTGGCTGAACATATCATTTATTGTAATTTGTTACATCACTATTGGGTCATTATGATGTCATAAAACACATTATATATTTAAACGGAATTTATTTTTTACCAAAAAAATTGACTGCCTCAGAAAATTATGAAAAATTCACCATTGGATAATTTCAAAATCATGGTTCCAAAATTAATATTCATTTCATTTAAAAAAATTTCTAAATATTTGAATTTTTACTTTATAAATAAATACCGACATTTATAAAAAATTCATGGGTTTTGACAAAAACCGGCTTTCAAACCATAATAAAAATTACAATTAAATTCATAAAATTATATGATCATTTATATTTAATAAAAATTAATTGAATTATAATAATATTTTATTAAAATATTATTTAATTCAAAAATCCATTAATTCATCAAAATATATTTCTTAGTTGAATATTTACTAAAAATACTATTTGTGCTTTAAAAACCACTATTAGAAAAATACCTTATACCAATGGTTTGAAACCATTGGTATAGGCCTCCAAACCATTGGTATATCCTATACCAACGGGTTGGAGAACTATGTCCATGTAATCCATGGGGATAGTTCTATACCAGCAGTTTTCCCCAAACCATTGGTATAGACCTATACCATTGGTTTTGAAAACCGTTGGTGTAAGTAATATGAAAAATCTACACCAATGATTCCATAAAACCATTTGTATATATATTTAAAAAAAGAAGCAATTGATGGGTTTTTTCTGAATCTCATCATGAATGTACTTCTTTACATGAATGGATTACCAAGAATGGCTCAATTGAATTTGTGGAAGCGAGGCCAAAAATTTTTGAAGCTCTTCTTGAAGAATGTCGGTTATCCCTCCTCGCCAGGATATCGGGAACTCGGAGTGACACCCCTATGATGGTTGAAGATGTGCAGGCTCGTTTATCACAAGGGGGGGATTCACTGAATGGCGTTTGATATAAATTGGGAGAGGTACATTCCATATTTTTTTTTCCATCGAAGGATCTTCAAATTGTCGCATGGAGTTTTGGACCGATCACAATGAAATCTGGTTACATCATCATTCAACAGTGGGATCCTATAGCAATTCCTCTTACAGTTAAGAACTCCTCCACTCAGACAAGGATTCCAATTAGGGATGTGAGTTGGGTTTTCTCGTACCCATCAGTTTTGTGGGAGGTTTCCTCTGCTGTTGGTTGCCCGATTATGGTGGACATGGAAATAGAGAATCCCAGGTATGGTCACTTTGCTCATGTATTGGTAGAGGTTGATTTAGCTCACGTTATTATTGACATAGTTTTCCTTATTGTGGGTAAAATAAATTTATAACTAGATATACAATATGAGTGGTTGCCTATATTCTGTAAGACTTGTCTGTGAATTGTCCATGCTCTAGAGAAATGTCGCAATAATATGAAAGTCCCATTATATAAATCCTTGGGTCATGCCCCGGACTAGTGCAAGAAGAAATAAGTTGAACCTAATGGTAATAAGCATTTTTTCAGGAGGAAGGATCATCACATGGCTGGCACATTTGTAGTGGTTTTCCAACAAGGTCTGTCAAAGTCTGATGCTTTTTAGAAACCTGTTAATGCTGCTACTGTGCCAGTGAATGGTGGATCATTGGAGCAGGACACCTTTGGAGTTACTAGGGGTCTAGATAACATGTCCTGGGATGATGTGGCTAAGGAGGAGGAAGGGAATCAATATGTAAATGAGGACGCTATCTAGAATAAAGTAAATCAGGAGTTGAAGTGCGCTCCAATAGCCTCTGCTAGTAGAAAGGGAAAGATGTAGATTTTGGATGCTGATGGATTTTAGTTGGTGATTCCTAAGAAGTCGAGTGCATGTCCAGTTACTCATGATGAGGTGTAGATATCCAATGTGCATGCTCAGATGGAAGTGGATCTGAGGATGGATAATAATGTTATAGGAGATGATTTCGCTCAACAGGGGATTCAGGATGTGGTGCATGTGGCCAATGTGGATCCTCTGATAGAAGTGGTTCTGAGGATAGACAATAATGTTGTAGGAGATGCTACTGTTAAACAGGGGATTCAGGTTGATGTGCGGGTGGATAAAATTGATTCTGTGGAGAAGTCTGGTGGTTCACATGTTGTTCCAGCGGGAGAGGGTCTGCTTTGATCTTCTACATCTAAGCAGGGTGTTAGTATGGCAGGATTTCCCCTTGCTAACGTGGAGGATGTGAATACACATAGTCATGTACTGGCCCTAGTATGATCTCCCCCAATGGTTACAGATCAGGGGGTAATAATATTAATGTCCTCTCAATGGATGTACCTAGTACTGTGGAGTTGCAAGGACCTGTAAAATTAGTTGTCAATTTTTTTCAATGTTAGAGTCCATTAATACTCTTTAGTTTGATCTGCTTAATCTTGAAAGACTCAATAATGTAGGATGTTGTACTCGAACATGCTCCTCTTTGACACCTACTGCTGTTGATGGTCTGGAGACGGCAAAATAGGTGTACCTACCTATTTTTGTGGCGATGCAGGACTCCAATGATGTACAGGAAGCTCCTCATGAGAATGAGGAGATTACTCATGATACTGCTCACTAGGATGTTATATCCTCAATTGAGGTTGTGTAGTCAATTTTTCATAGGGAATATCCTCATAATGAAACTGATCTGCAAGAATATAGAGGTTTTGGAGATGGATGATGAACTTTTGATGCAAAGGGGAAGAGGGAAACATCCAGCTAATCATGCAGGATCTCGGGGTCGAGTTCTGCCCAGAAAAAGGTAATAATTGTGTCTGTTCAGTTTTCTATCTTGTTGTGTTGTTTCACATGTAAGCATTTCATTAAGTACATTGTACCTTTACACTTATTTAATAAATTTTTGGGGTCATGGGTTTCCAAACCCATGGATGAACTGCTTTTTGTATATATGTATTATAATAAATATTTTTAAATTTTAATTTATTTAATGTTCTCTGTATGAATATTCCATAAAAAATACATGTAATTATACCAACGGTTCTCAAAACCTTTGTAATAGACCTATACTAGTGGTTTTGAGAACCCTTGGTATAGAGTATTTGATTTTGGGACCTATACCAATGGTTTTGGACAAACCGTTGGTATATAGGGGACCAATACCAATGGTTTGGGGAAAACTGTTATTATAGGGTCTCTATTATGGACCTATATCAACGGTTTGGCCAAAACCATTGGCATAGGTCCATATAAGTCACCTATACCGACAGTTTTCCCAAAAACGATGTTATATGTCCAAATTAGTGACCTATACCAATGGTTTTGGCCAAACCGTTGGTATAGGTCCATATAAGTGAACTATACCAACGGTTTTCCCAAAACCCTTGGTATAAATCTTATTTCCAGTAGTGAACTATTTACAAAGTAACATTAATAAAATGAATGCCCATTCTTTATACAAAATAATGTATATATTCACAGTGTTAGGTTCTTATTACATAACCCCTTATAACATCTGCATAAGACCAAAGGGTAAGGTGTGTGATGGTGACATACTCTTAGGGTGACTCGGATAACATCGCTCGGGTGGTAATCTCTATTAACATCCATTTCTCCCGTAGTCGGTTACTCTCATGATTAATGTGTTCAAGCTCGGCTTGGTCTCAGTCAAGAGAGAAGCCCACTGATGTCACCTCCTTTCCGAGCCCCGACAAATGGGCTTCGTATGGGCAAGTCTACTAGATGAGGCCATTGCTTCATTTTTCTGAGTAAATCAGATTTGTTGAAGCCCTATATTTATAATAATCACGTGATCACCGTTCAATGGCTATATTAGCAATTTTCACCTTTCCTAATAGTATTTTTAAAATTAAAATCATAAAAACAAAGAAGTTCACAAAACATTTTACATAATGAGACATTTAATTAGACCTGGAGGGATTTACATTAATGAATGTTTGGGTCATTACAATCTTCCCCCCTTAAGAAATATCTTCCACGAAATTTCCAATTCCCACACTAAAATAGATGTGGGTAACTCTACTTCATTACTTCCTCTTATTCCCACATCACTTTTTCAAACATGTGGTTTCACCAAAACATCTTGATGAGGGGAATTTTCTTATTTCATAGAAATTTCCCTCTATGATATTAGATCTTCACTGGTTTGTCCTCATAAGATAGATCATCCTCTAGTTATACTACCTCTGAATAAAGTCTATGTGAAGGGTCTTGTATGTAATTTCTTAAGAGGGATACATGAAAGACATCATGTACTTTGGCAATGGTATTTGGAAGTACTGGTCGATTGGCCACAACCCCAACACGATCAAGAATCTCGAAGGGGCTGATGTACCTAGGAAATAACTTCCCTTTATTTCTAAAACTCATGAACTTCTTCCATGGAGGTATGGACAGAAATAACATGTCTCTAACTTTAACATCAATGTCTCATCGATAGTTATCTGTATAACAGTTCTGTCGACTCTGGGCTTCCTTGATAGGTTGCTGAATGGTTTTCACCTTCTACACAATCAATTCGACCATTTCTGGTCCTAGTAGCTTACGTTCACCAACTTCATCCCAACATGATGGTGTTTTACCCCTTTTCCCATAAAGGGATTCATTTGGCACCATTTGGATGCTCAAGTGGAAACAGTTATTGTAAGAGAAATCAACCATTGGAAGATGTTGGTCTGATCCACCTTTGAAGTCCATTGAGCAATCTCTCAACATTTACTCAAGTGTTTGGATTGTCTTCTAGGATTGGCCATCGGTTTGAGGATGATAGGCCATACTGGAGTTTAGTTCAGTATCCAGAGTATGATGAAGACTCTTCCAAAACATGGAGGGGAATATTAGATCACGATTAGATACAATAGATAGTGGTACTCCATGCAGCCTTATCACTTCCCTGATATATATTTGTGCCAGTTGATCTAGGGAGAAATCCTACCGAATAGAAATAAAGTGTGTAGAATTGGTAAGATGATCCATAACAACCCAAATTTAATTTTTTCCCTTTGGATTTCATCGGATGTCCAGTGACAAAGTCCATGGTGATGTTATACCATTTCCATGCTAGTATGGGTTATGGTTTCATCATCCCCTTAAACTTCTGCATCTCTACCTTCACTTGCTAACACACCAGGAACCTTGATGTAAATTCTGCAATCTTTATTTTCATATCGTCCCACAAAAAGTTTTCTCAGAGATCTCGATACATCTTTTTTCTTGCCAGGTTAATAGAGAAGGTTGAGCTATGTGAGTCATCTAGAAGCTCCATCTATATCTCTAGATCTGATGGTACACATATTCATGTCCCAATTTTCACAATTCCATCCTTTTCAACCACAATCTCTGAGGATTTTCTATTTCTGATAGCTTCCAACCATTTTAGAATTTCCACATCATTTCTTTGAAATTCCTTTATTTTCTCCAAAGGAGACAGTCGAACAATCATTTGTGAAAGGATTGATGATGTTCCCATCTTTATGATTCCCATTTACATCTTCATCAAATCTAAGAAGATTGGATCCTTCTCAATTCATGTCAATGATAGAATTGTTGGGTTCTTTCTACATAGAGCATCTTCCACATTTTTCACTTTCCCAGGGTAGTAATGGATTGAGAAATCATAGTCTTTGATCATATCTAACCATCTTTTTTGGTGCATTTTCAACTCTTTATGTTTGATTATATAATGGAGGCATTTGTTGTCTGTATATATTTCACACTTATCCACAAAGAGATAATGCCTCAAAAATTTTAAAGCATGGATCACTGAAACCAACTCCAGATTATGTGTTCGTTAATTCTACTCATGAAATTTCAATTACCCTGAAGCATAGGCAATGACTTTATCATTTTGCATCAAAACACATCCCCATCCCTTCTTAGAAGCATCACAAAATACCACAAACTGTTCTCCTCTTGCGGGTAAATAGAGGACAGGCGCAGTGATACGCCTCCTTTTCAACTCCATTAAGCTTTATTTACATTCATCACTCCAAGAAAACTGTACTCCCTTCCATGTCAGCTTGGCAAGAGGGTTGGAAAATCATGGGAAATTTCTCGCAAATTTTCGATAATATCAAGATTAACCGAAAAAGCTATGGATATCTATTACCATTGTTAGCCTCCTCCATCCCCTATTATAGTTGTTATGGAGGGATCCACATATATCCCATTAATTGTGATGATATGCCCTAAGAATGATACCTCCTTCAACCAGAAATCACACTTGCGGTACATGGCATAGAGCATCTACTTCCGCATGGTCTCTAGTATAGTTCTTAGATACTCCTCATGATCATCCATTGTTTTGGATAATATTTGAATATCATCTATGAAGACTTCCAAAAATTTGTCAAGGTAATCTCTAAAGACTCTATTCATCAAGTCCATGAATATTGATGGATCATTAGTGAGTCTGAAAGGCATTACTATATATTCATAGTGCTCGTATCTTGTATGAAAATTAGTCTTGGGGATATCTTATTTCTTCACCGTTACTTGATAAAATCCCAAAAAAAATCCACCTTGGATAAGTATTGTGCTCCATGGAGATGATCGAACAAGTCATCAATTCGTGGGAGAGGCTACTTCTTCTTTATCGTGATTTTTTTAAGCTCATGATAATCAATGCAAAGGTGCATTGATTCATCATTATTCTTGACGAAGAGGACCGGTGCACCCCATGGTAAAGCACATGGGCATATAAACCCTTTATCAAGAATCTTCTATAGTGGTTTCTTCAACTCCTAAATCTCCAAAATAGCCATGCTATATGGAGTCTTGGATATTGGAAACTCCCCAGGTATAAGATCAATTGAGAATTCATCATCACTTCTATAAGGAAGACCAAGCAATTCCTCGGGAAACACTTCAGATAATTCCCTCGCAATAGTAATTTCTTCAAGGATGGGATCTTCTTTGGACTCAATCATCTGAGATAGATACGAATGCTCATAGGGCAGTAATATCCATGCTTTAGATGATTGAGATATTGAAGAATCGTCTTCCTCCTTGCACATGTATATAATCGGGGGTCGATTCTCCATATGAAGAGTGATTTCCCTCTCATGGAAATTTATGTTGGCTCTATATAAGGAAAGCCAATCCATGCCGATAATTGTATCAAATCCCACTGGAGGGAGTATTAAGAGGTTCTCTAGGAAATTCAATCAAAAAATTATGACAGGGGAGGAGTTATATTCATGGGATGCAATGATTGCCCCATTATTCATACTCACCAACATCTTTACTTCCATGATTTACGGTGGTGTTTGGATTTTTCTAAAAAACTTTTGGGATATAAAAGAATGTTTAGAACTATGTAAGATAGCCCTACCTTTTACTTTTTAATACTGGTTTTACTTTCTATAAAACACCATTGGTAAGATAACTATTAAACAGATAAAGGGGAATCCAAGGAGAAAAAAAATTACTTATAAATAACTTTTATATCCATAACTTATGAATCCATAGGCTTAAATCTATGCTATTCATGATCTACTTTCTAACATACATTCTTAGGGGAATTTTTCCCTTAATAATGGTTCATAATAAGCTTGTGAATTTACCAATTAAATTCCCCGGGAATGTTGTAACCAAGAGTGCAGCAAGGCCCGTTGTCAAGCACCAGTTCCTATTCGAGTTTAGCTCAAAGCGGTGTTTTTGGGTTTTACCCAATGATACATCTATGCCAGAGCTAGCTCAACCTGATCGTATCTAGACTTGGATGTATTTTCATGAGAAACCACTTACTCAATACTCACTAATAATTAGTGATGTTTTTATTATACTTATTCATGTCTCTAAGTATTCAAAAGGGTTTTCTAATCTTAATCCCAAAAATAACTAAACCAGTCCTCTGATACCAACTATGAAAACCCTATTTTTATTTACACACTTAAACCTGATTTATTACATAAAATATTAACTTTATATAACATAGAATATTGAGAGTTCTATTGTCTTTGGGGATTAGTAACATTAAATAACAACTTATAACATAAAACACACAACATCATTATTGAAAACATCCTTTACATGACCACTACATTCCCTCTTACTTATCATTGCCTAGGATATCCTGAGGAAATGCATGAAAAAAGGGTGAGCTATAAAACCCTGTAAGGGAATAAAGATGGAATAACATTTGGAATATATTACAAGTTAGGAAATGGGCATATCAATGGATCACAAGAGAAACATTAACATAAAGTCCTGATAAAGCATGATAATCTGAACATTGAAATGTGGCAACAACATTTAACATGATTTTAGCATGAGGCAAGGATCATTGCACATGGAGAATGAGTAAACCATCATTGCAATTGAATTATAATGAGTAAACCCATAGTGCATTTTAATTATCATGATACTAATCTTTACCTAATTAATTGGAGCGCTATGAGGGCGCACCCTTCTTAAACATTTCATTTCATGCATAAATCTGCCACATGGATCATATAATATAGATCTATTAAACCTCATTAATTATTAAATGATAAAGGAAATATGTAATTAATACATGAAACACTATAATCAATATGTAAATTTTAATAAAGGTTAATACCCTTGATAGATAAATGGGCATGGTATTCATTATACAGTGATATTGGCTTGGAGAATCGTGGTGCAATTTCGGCAGCCTAACGGTGTGACATAAAAATTCATAAAAATTCTTAATGAGAGGGAAATGGGTGTATAATAATATGTAAATGAAATTTAAAGTAAAAGGTTCATATAGATACATGTCACAAAATATTTAATGTAATTTTAATTCACAATACAAAAGAACTGCTTGAATGTAAACGAGAAGAGATAGATTCTTCCCAGGATTTCGGTATGGTAACGGGTGTACATGAGGGGAATTTAATTAGAGAGAAAGGTGTATCTCATAATTCAAACATAGAGAGGGATGTATGGGGGAGGTGAAAAATCATACCCCAACATTTATAATTGAAAATAAAAGGTCATAACAACATAGTGAAATTGAGGCAAAAATGAGAAAAGGGGAAATCCCTTACGTGGAAGTGTGATCCCAAAGGCTTTGGAGAGGCTTGGGAGAGGCTTATTGGGAGCTTGGGGTACCTTGGTAGGATTATAGAGAAAGAAGGAAAGGGTTTGGTCAAACTCCAAAGGCTTTGATTGAAGAGGAAGTGGGAGTTTCGGTGGGTTTATATAGGAAAGGAGGGGGAATTCTTTAATATTTAGGTTTGGGTCACCACACATTAAACTAATCAATACCACAAACCAGCCCATGGTTTTTGCCCATGGTTTATTCCAAAGGGGAGTGAAAAAAAAATTATAAGGCCTATGGCCAAAATTCTTAAAATATTGTGGGTGCATATGTGGAGGTGAGTCACACTCACAAGGAAATTCAATTAAAAAGTGAAAATATTTTATAACTCTTGAAGGGTCCACTAAAGATCTGTAAAATAAATTAAAAAAACTTAGAATCACATTATTTTAATGGTAAAAAATATATTTCCCTAACATTTAATTTATATTATTTTATGACATAATTGTTGGGTCATTATGATGTCATAAAACACATTATATATTTAAATGGTATTTATATTTTAACCAAAAATCGATTATCTCGGAAAATTATGAAAAATTCAGCGTTGGATAATATCGACATCCTGATTCCAAAAATAATATTCTTTTTATTTAAACAAATTTATAAATTTGTGAATTGTTTACTTTTAAAATAAAAACTGATATTTATCGAAAATTTAGGGGTTTTGACAAAAACAGATTTCAATCCATAATATAAATTACAATTGCATTCATAAAATTATATTACCATTTATATTATAATAAAAATTAATTTAATTATAATAATATTTAATTAAAATATTATTTAATTAAAGAATCCATTTACTCATTGAAATAGATTTATTAGTTGAATATTAACTAAAAATAAGATTTTTGATTTAAAAACTATTTACAAAGTGACAATAATAAATTGAATGCACATTATTTATACAAAAATAATATACGTATTCATAGTGAAAGGGTCTTGTTACATTAGCCCTTATAACACCTAAATAAGACTAAAGGGTAAGGTGTGTGATGGTGACAGACTCTTGGGGTGCCTCAGATAACATCGCTCGGGTGGTAATCTCTATTAAAGTCCATTTCTCCTGTAGTAGATTTTTCTCAAGCTTAATGTATTCAAGATCAGCTTGGGCTTGGTCAAGAGAGAAGACCAATGATGCTTCCTCCTTTTCATGCTCCAACAAATGGGATTCGTATGACCAATGTCTACTGGATGATTCCTTCGCTTCTCTATTTGAGTAAATTGTATTTGTTAAATCCCTATATTTATACTAATCATGTGTTCATTATTCAACGACTATATTAGCAATGGTAACATTTCATAACGGTATTTTAAAAAATCCAAATCACAAAACCAAAGAAGTTTACAAAATATTTTACATAATGATATATTTAGTTAGATCATGATGGATTTCAATTAATGAATGTTTTGGTCGTTACAAGAAACACCTAGGTACTTTCCTGAAGGGAATGGGAGTCTGTAACAAGTGTGGTGACAAATTCCACCAAACTCATGATTACAAGGGAAAGAAAGAGGCTGTCAATGATGAATGATGAAATCATAGTGAAATTGGGTATTATGAAAATGATTGTCCAATGTGCCAAAGAAAACATACCTCAAAAAAGGACAAGGGATCAAGGCCAAGCTTATGTGATCACTACTACTCTGGTTGAAGCTTTGAATGATGTGGTGGCAGATAATTTAATGGTTTCCTCAAATTTATCCAATGATTTATTTGATTCTAAATCCTCATATTATTTCATATCTTCCCTGTTTTATAAGAAAATTACATATTTCCAATTTGATTTAACAATGGAGTTGGCAGTAAAAACTCTTAAGGGATGCATCACTGCAAAAACTTTTTTTTGAATCAGTTCCCTTTAGGGAATATAAATGTGCATTATTTGTGTAACTCATCATCATACCCCTGATTGAATTTGATGTAATCCTTAGAAATGATTGGATTTCGGGCCCCAATACAAAAATTTATTGTAATAAGGAGGTTACAATTTTCGATGATGATAATAAGTACCTTATCTTTAGAGCAGAAATGTCACCATCTAATTCATATCTAAATCCACCCCAACGGCTCAACTAAATTCAATTATTGGGGAGGATGAGAGTGAAATAACTATGGGTGAGGAATGGAACATTCAAATAGATGACATACCTATTGCACAATAATATGTTGAAGTTTTTTCAGAGAATTTACCTACACATCCTCCAGAACAAGAAATTGAGTTTTTCATTGATTTAATTCCTAGTTCTAGGCCCATATCAAATACCCCTTATAGAATAGACATTGTGTAATTAGTGGAACTAATGAAAGAAATAGAGGAATTGAGTAATAAATTTTATATTATCCCTAGTGGTTCTCCATGGGGAGCCCCTTCTCTATTTGTTAAGAAGAAAGATGTATCTATGGGGTTGCATATTGACTACATGGAGACCAATGTTACAACAGTAAAGTAAAATATCCCCAACCTCTCATTGATGATTTATTCGATCAACTTGATGTATCTCAATATTTTAGAATGATTTAACTATGACTTGGATATCATTTGTTGTGCGTGAAGAAGTAAGACATCCCAGAGACATCATTTCGTTCCAGGTATGGGCATTACGAGTTTACAGTAATGCCTTTTGGACTCGCTAATGATCCATATGTCTTCATGGATCTAATGAATAATTTTTTAAGGAATATTGTGATGAATCTATAGTGGTACTTATTGATGATATCTTGGTATACTCCAAAAGCTATGAAGATCATGAAAATCATGTGAGCACTATTTTAGAGAGTCTTAGGGGAAATCAATTATATGGGATGTATAGAAAGTGTGAATTTTGGCTTTAGGGGATTTCTTTTCCTAGAAATATTGTCTCTAAGGATGGAATATTTGTTGCTTCTTCTAAGAGAAGAGCGTTAAAATATTGGCTAGCACTGATGATTATGATTGAGGTACGCAGTTTTATTGGTTTATCAGGTCATTATCAGTGTTTCTTCCAGAATTTTTCCTGATTGGCTAACTCATTAACTAAACTCACACGTAAAGGGGTTAAATTTGATTGGAAAAAGTTGTGTGAAAAATGTTTTGAAGAACTGAATAGAATATTATTCAGTTCTTGTATCTTGACTCTTCCATCGGGGGATGATGGGTTTGATATTTATAGTGATTCTTAAAATAAAGGACTTGGTTGTGTCCTTATGTAGAATGATAGAGTTATTTCCTATGCATCACGATTGATAAAAATTCATGAACGAAACTATACCACTCATAATCGTGAGTTAGAAGCTGTAATATTTCCTTTGAATATATGGAGATACTATCTCTATGGTGAAAAATGTGAGATTTATACTGATCATAAGAGTTTGAGGTATATTTTCTCACAAAAAAAACTCAACATCAGGCAAAGGTGATGGTCAGTGCAACTCAAGGACTATGATTTCACTATACACTACCACCTGGGGATGGAAAATAAGGTGGAAGATGATTTGAGAAGAAATGATCATGGAGTTATGAACAATATGTTAGTTGAAAGGGATCGTATCTTCATGGATCTAGTAAATATGGATATAGAAATAACAATGGAAGGTGAAACATAAATACTTTTTCAAATGGTTTCAAACCATCATTACTAGAATGGATAAAAAGTTCTCAAACTGATGATGAGGAGTTTAAAAGGAAAATTAATGCTTTGAATGATGGGAGATTGATCGACTTCATAAATGAAGATGGAATTTTGAAATTCTAGAAGAGACTTTGTGTTCCCGATATATCTAATCTAAAAAGGTAATTTTTGGATGATTCTCGTAGCTTTAATTTCTCTATACACTCTAGTAGAAATAAGATGTATATAGATTTAAAGGAAAAGTTTTGGTGGGACCACATGAAGAGGGATATTACTGATTATGTGTCAAGATGTATGATTCTTCAACATGTGAATGCTGGAAGAAAACATCTTGGAGGTTTCATTCAACCTCTTCCCATACCTTAGTGGAAATGGGATGATATTATGATGGAAGTTTTCATGGGACTACTAAAGACTCTTAGAAGGAATGATGAAATATGGGTCATTATTGATCGTCTTACCACGTCAGCACATTTTCATTCTATAAGAGAAGATTTACCACTTGAACAATTAGCATTATAAAATATTAATTATGTTTTAAGACTTCATAGTGTACCCCTATCTATTGTTTCTTGATTTTGATCCTCATTTTACATCAAGATTCTAGAAAAGTTTTCAGAAATCCCTAGATACTGATATTCATCTGAGCACTTCCTACCACCCTAAAACCAATGGTCAATCAGAAAGGACTATTTAAATCATAGAAGAAATTTTTGAGATATTGTTCACTTGACTTTCATGGTATGTCGGATAAATATTTACCTCTGGTATAATTTTCATTTAACAATAGCTTCCATCCAAGTATTAGGATGGAAGCATATAAAGAGTTATATGGAAAGAGATGTCTCACACCAAATATTTTCGATGATGTTGGTGAATGAAAACCCGTAGGCCTAGAACATGCTGAAGAAACAATGTAAAAGGTAAAGATTATTCAAACCCACATCAAAGCAGCTCAATGTATAAAAAAGATATATGGTGAAAATCAAAGGATTTGGAATTTCATATAGAATATCTTATTTTCATGAAGGTATCTCCATGGAAGGGTGTTATATGATTCATTAAGAAAGGTAAATTATGTCCTAGGTATATCAGACCTTTCGAAATTCTAGAACAAATTGGAGTTGTAGCTTACCATTTGGCAATGGCTCCAAGTCTCTACAATGTTCATGATGTGTTCCAAATATCACTATTGACAAAAATACATTCTTGACAAAATGCATTTACTTTCCTATGAAGAAATGGAACTAGAACACAATATGTCTTATTATGAAAAACCATTCAAGATTCTTGATACCAAATAACAAGTCTTGAGAAATCGGGCAACTCGTCTGTTATAGTTTCTATGGAGAAACCATAAGATGGAAGAGGCAACATGGGAACCCGAAGAATTTATGATGAAGAACCAACTAAATCTTTTTATGTTGTAGTATTCTAGAAAATTTTAGGACCAAATTATTTGAATCAAGGAATAATTTAACCCACCAATCTTCCACAGTACGTTTCTCTTTGAATAATGCAATAACTTGTGTTGTATGCAACTTTGATTTCTAACACACCACGACTAATCAAAATAGCCTTTATGAATAGTAATACCCACTTTTTAAAATTTTCGAAATTTTATTTTTCAAAATGGGATTCATTCTTGTATTCATAATATCAAAATTAGCTTAGCGTGAATTTTTGGTATTTTTCTAAAAACATTCAATTTTTGATGAATAGTGAATAACACTACGTTATTGTTTAAAACCTATATTTTATTTAAATAATTATTAATTTTATTTAATTTTATTTTTGGTCAAAATATATATATAATATTTATATAGGTTTAATGTAATTCTTTGGATTCATTTTATAATAAAATTAGATGTATAAAATGTATTGGAACATTTTAATGTCTTTTACCCACCTACTAGGCACATTTGCAAATTTGCATAAAATATAATTTTTCAGCTTTTTTGAATTGAATTTAAAATATCCAATAAACATGGTTGAAATTAGTATGTAAACTTCAGTTCAATAAGATGAAAATAATTTTTTTTAATAGTATCTTTTGTATTTTAATTTCCACAGTTAAAAGTAAATAGAGAAATTAATGGTAAATATGATATTATAATTACCCTAACACATGTCCTAATTATATTGGATAAGTTTATTTCGACCAAATTCAAAATTATAAATAAAATTTGATCCTATTTGATCCACATGGATTAGATTAGGACATTTATTATTATTTTATTTAAAGAAGTGCTAAAACTATTAAATTCAAAATTTAATAACCAAAAAAATTTATTATAGGGTTATAAATAAGATAAATTGGACTATAAATATTCATTTGAAAGATAAAACTCTTTAATAAATAATGGTATTTTATTTATAATTTCTAAAAATTAAATAATTAAATTTATTTATGACACAATAATGATTCAATAATTACCTTATTAATGAATGATTAAAATAATCGATATTATAAATATCACAATAAATGAAAATTGTGACTTTTTATGCCATGAACGAATTTTCTAGGAGAATATGAAATTTTAGAGTTGATTTAATGTATTTTTTTCAATGTAATAAATTTATTTTTACTTTCACCAAAACCAAATATGATATAGTTTCAAAATTGACATAAATGAGTATCTAAAACAAATACCATATTATTAAATGATATAACATTCCAAATATTGAACATTCAGCCAAAATACTTATACAATGATTTATATATATCATTAAGTAACCACTTTAGGGTCTCTTGGATTTTTATAGTATGTTTATTAACCATGTAATATGAAAATACAAGAAGACATGGTAAAAGTTAAATTATTTAACTAAGAGTTAAATCTAAAAGTTAAGGTTAATATGGTGACTTAAAATTGTCTAAAACCTATTGGTTAAGATGATTTTGACCCATAATCACCTTATCCTAGAAATAAATCCAATTGGATCCATAAGAAACCTAAAATGATTTTATAGTTAAATAATATTTCATGATTTTCCTAAATTAAACATCTCTTCTCTTATAAAAGGTTTCTTCCCCTTCTCCTAATTTCACAGCTCCAAATCCATTTGGATCAGAAAAACCCTACTCAAATATCCTCCCAGATACCCTAACTTAAACATAGAGTAATTACATTGATCATAAATCCAACATAAGGATCCATTTTTTCCAATCAAAAGGAAGAACCTGAAAAAGATTCAATTATTTCATCACCTATTTCAATGTTCTTTTCTTCTTACAATTCCTTTTTAATTGTTTATTATAGAAAAATAAAAACTCTAGTAACTTATACATAATTTTCTGTTATTAAATATATGGTACATCCATATTCATTATTCAATCCATCCTATGAATGAAAAAGTCACCATATGTGTGTACGTATGAATTACTGTCTCCACGAACGCAATAAGATTAATTTCCCCATCATAACTATTCAAGAATAATTTTCATTTTATGATTTAAAATAATTTTTAAGAACTTAATATCATTCTGTATATTAATCAAATATATTTTATCCATAAAAAATATTACTTATGTAATAAAACATATAAAAGAAAATGAATCAGTTAACACTCAGAACAATGATACTACTGAAATATTGTTAACAAATCAGTATTATAAGATCATATACGATATCATATTTATGTATGAGGTTATCTCACAATTTAATAAAAAATATTTAATGATTATACATGAGTTTAGTGAACCCTATTCCAAGGAAAAGTACAAGGTAAGAGATAATTTTTCAATCTCTTTACTTATTCGTGGTTTTTTATATGTAAGTATCTACAGGTAATTATTTATCATCTGCATTCGTGTTTCATAAAATTGTATTTGAAAACATTTTTACAATTTCGTATAATATGGGTTAAATTGATTTATACCCTTTTTTTACTTTTTATAAAATGTTGTTAAAGGAATATTTCTATCATTTTCCAAACAAGGTACTTTATGACCATTTTGGAAAATTAAGGTAAGAATGTTTTTTAACTTATATAGCGGGTGTGACTATTTTCCGTGGTTATAACACATTCGATGATTCCCTTACAAGCTTATAAGAATATTTTCAAAATAATTTTTTTTATAATTATGTGATATTTAAATGATTTCAAAAGAGAAATAAATATTTCTCTTAAATAGTTTTGATTTCACCTATGTCGACATCCATTGATGGATTTTACACTTTTTGAAGTTGATTTATTATGATACAATCATTCATATTGTATTAATGGTTTTGTGATTTTTTTTGACTGTTGATGTGTTATTTTTATACCATTCATGGTTAATGTATTAACATTTCACATGGGAATTTAAATTTGAATATTTTTGTTATGTTTCAACCTTTTCATATGGGAAATGCATTGAACTTTTAAGTGATAGGTGGAGACCAATATAGCTCCTTGATGTATCGGTAGGTCTAATGAGACCAACTAGTGTCTTGCCACAAGTCCTTGAAAAAATCTTATTTTTAGACATGGAAAGATTCCCTGACTTTGTGGTCATGATGTCTGACATTATGCATTCCATCATTTTGAAATTAGCTATTGATATTATAGTTATTATTAAACTTGTAGAATATACATGTGAATAAGTAAAAGGAATTATTTGATTTATCTTTTCCATATTATGCTGATGTATATGTTTAAAAGGCTTTTGTTTTAGTCTTATATATTGCATCAAATGTTTATACTTATTTTTTATAGTTTCTGTTATATTGTTATCCTTATTGAGTATCTGAGCTCACCCCTTTGTTATGTTATCTTTTTTCCAAGATGTGAATAAGTATAGTATGATTAACCTACAAGGATAGGGCCGAGGATATGAGTGTGTTCAAAGGGGACCCAATGTTGTTGTTTTTATTTAATAATGTATTGAAAAACTAATGTATGTATCTAGAACATCCAAGTCTACTAAAATAATCAGTCTTTCGAGACATGATATCTTGTGATCATGCCAATGTTATGTAATAATGCACTAACTCATCATAACTATGGTCAGTGAATTATATACACCATCAAAAAAAAGTTGTTCAATTTTTCTCCCTTATGTTGAATTTTCAAACATAAGTTAAAAACGTTTTTTTGAAAAATCATCTAAATATGTGTATTTAGAATTTTTTTTAAATAAAAAAATATTCAATATCATAAAATTTTAAAAAAATTATTTCCTCAACAATACATTTCCTTTTATGAAAATCATTAGAGTCCTTACTTCTTTTAGAGTTTCCATGAAAAGTTTCCAATTCAACTTTTAGAACAAATTAATATAGATTATCATTAGTATTAAGGATGAATACTATGAAAAAATCAGTGAGGTAATACTATTTTGGATTTCTTATTATCCAATACTCATAAAAATTTATATTAATAAAATTTATAATGAAAACATGATTTATACTATAATATAAAGTAATAAAGAATTTGTCCCAATCAATGTTATTAATTTATTATTCACCTCACATAGTTCAAGAGATTTTTTGAATAATTTTATTTCTTATTTAATCTACACAATTTATTTTGGGTTTTCTAGGAGTTTTAAAATATATGTATTATAACATTCTAACTAAATAATTGAAATCAATAATTAAAAATTCTATAACATGATAAATATTAATTTTTAAAAAAGGGATACTTTGTCCCTTCTAAAATTGATTATAATGTGTTTCAAATATAAAAAGTATTAATTATTTTTCACTAGAAAATATAACCACATATATGAAGTGTAGTTATCAAACAAGATATATACATAGTATTTTCCTCAAAAAAATCAATTTTTTGTTGGACTAAATAAATCCACGTCAACTAATTATAAATCATAATTAGTAAAAATTTCACGGATTGAATAAATGATTTACTTATGTTTCTTTCTAAATTTATTAACATTATAAACATTAGAATAATTAAACCTTTGCTATGGTAAATCTATAATGATTACATTCATTGAATGTTTGGAAAAATTTGCAACATTCCAATGTCCTAACATTCTATTTCTTAAGAAAAAATGATCCTTCATTACATTTAGTAAAGGGATATCTTGGGTTATAAGGTCTTCTATGCTTAGAGTGCATAAATTATCATGTCTATTGGTAGAAAGAATAAAAATACCTTTTGAAAATTTAATTGTACATTTATCTTTCCCAAAGATCATAAGATAACCTTTATCACATAATTGGATTATACTAAAGATATTGTGTTTATTACCTATAACAAATAAAACCTTAGAAATTCAAGCTTTACCAAGAATTACAATATCCCAATTGTTGTATATTTATGACGGATTTTTGTCTCTGCAAGTAACTTTTCAACATTTCTTTTCGATAATCTTCTCAACAAATTTTTTACTATGGGTCAAATTAATAGAATAATCACTATCCATTTACTAAATATTATTACTATAAAAATTCCACTTTCCTCAATGAAATATAACCATTAGGTTTTTGGTACGCAGACTAGCTTGGGGATATAATTATTATAAAAAATGAATTTATGAATCCCCATATACACTACATTCATAAGTTGTAATGCTGGAAAATATTTCAAAATATATTATTTAAGAAAAAATTATTAACCCTTATTTAAAGAAAAAAATTAATCAAATTTATTACTATAATAAATTTACAATAGAATGGAACAATTTGAAAAAGAATTTTTTTATTTTTGAAATGAGATTTTTATGAAGTATGACCAATCCCAAAAGTATTTCTATAATTTTTAAAATGTCATTACGTATAATAAAAACATTTCTTACCAAAATTAAAAGTTGATATTTTTTCAGAAAAATCAGATATCTTATCTAATTTAAAAGTAATTTATAGAAAATAATAGTTATGTTTTAAAATTATAGAATTTTTTTTCAATAATAGTTCCAATTAATTTTCATTTTATTTCATTACATTTTTATTTTTTTCAAAAATGTTACATAATATATTATATCATTAAATATAGGTTTATTATTTACATCATCAGATGTAATTTATTTTTATTATTCAAAAAAAGTAAAATATTTATCCTCTAGGTCGTGATAATTAGAATTAAAATATAACATAATTACATATTCAAGGGATACCTTATCAATGAATCATTGTTATTTTTTGGAATCTCAAAAAGGGCCAATAATGTTTTATTTGTCACTGTTATTCTTTGAATAATTTCCTTAATAACATGCTCCACTACTTTCACTCCTTGTTTTTTAGTATTTTAAAATTTTATTCACCATGTTATTTTAGAAAAATTTCAAATTCATATCTCCAATATTCTTATTTTCTAGTATAGAACAATATGATAAAATATGAATTTATTTCCTACATTAAAAGGAAATTATCTCAAAAGTATTAATCATATCACTTATTTCTTTTGGATTATTATATTATTTTTAAGAAAAATATTTCTTACCAATGAATCAATTCATTATTTTTTCAATTTGGACACGTTCATTATCACTTTATTATGTCCAATAAATTTCAGTCTTGGAATTAACATTCTTCATCATAGAAATCATATAACTTGTTCATCTAATATGTACTAATTTACTACTATATATAATGAAAAAAATTATACTCCATTCATCTTTTCTTCTTTTTCATCATCTCTTTTTAGTATACCATCTAAATATTTTTTTTTCAAAATCCACTTTTAGATTGAGTGGTAACCTCACAGATGTTTAGAGATTTCAAAATTCAAAACAAAACAAAGTGCAAAATAAAATTATTAAACATGAAAGGAATGTAAGGATGAGCTAAAAATCATAGAGGCTAAGGATTTCCATCCCAATAATCACCACATCCCATTAAACCACTCCAAGAACTGTCGACATACACATCTCCACCCGATGAGAACAAATTAAAAGTTTTGATTCAAATTCATCATATTTCCCTTGCTGACGATTCTCCTCACATCATAAACCCTAGCCTAAACTATAAAATATAGCCACACCAGTCCTTTTGTGAGAGTTTCCCACTAGAATCCAACTTCACCACTAAAAAGAATTTTAATTATATATTTTAAATTAAGCATGGTGATAATTTTATCATCATCAATTATTTTTCTCTTATATTCTGAATAATTTGGATTTATATCTATAATATATATATTCAACTACTCATATATATATAATTTTTATCTTCATGAGATTGTAGTCTATATATAATTTTTATAAAAAAATTGATACCTAATGTAAACTAATTCACCTAATAGAAAATCGATAGATCTATAATATACAATTTGTATTTTTGTTATCATTTCCATAAATTTCATATTTCCCAAACGAGTCTATAAATGTTTATTCCAATAATTATTAGAATCTTAAAAAAATAAATATTACTATATATGTATTTTTGTACTTTGAATATTGTATTGTATCATTAACATAATGGTTACACTAATATTAATGTTTAGGTTCTCTGTTAAATATATAAACTTATTTATCCATCATTTGATAGTTTCTTAATGATATAAAAAATTAGATAATCCAATATTAATAAAAATGTCTCTATATGATATCTCAAATAATCAAAATTAGCATAAACAAATATAGGTGGTCAACATGATTTTATTTTTCTAAGTGTCAAAACTAACAGACCCACCATCATAAAAACAAACACTTTTATACAAAAAACTCATTAGTGTAATAATTTTTAACTAGTCAAAACTTTCTCAGATATGAATAAGAGGATTTTATGAGTATTAAAATATCAAAAAGAGTGGGGGTGAATTATATTTTATAAAAATATAACATTCAATTTTTACCTAAATTTTGTATCAAGTTATCGACGATTGTTTTTTACCAGATAACATTATAATCCGTGTAAAAAATGAATTATAATATATAGTTTATATTTTCTTATATAAATGAATGGTGTAAAATAAACATGTCAAATAGTAATTGAAAACATTTATAAATTTCATAATAAAACATAAAAATCATTATAAAAAATATATCCACCACAAAATTCAACTTATTATAATCCTTAACCAAGGAATTCCTCAACCCGATAGATCTAAAACAACTTCTGATTTCCTAAATAATAGAAAACTCGATCAGATTGATTGAAATAAACATCTAAGTATCTAACATAATATCCCTCCATAAAAGAATATTAAAACTACTATTTCCAATGAAATATATATTAAATAATTTATAATTGTATCCTCATAATGGATTCCTTAAGAAAAACAATCTAATAATTACATTGAAACATTGTCTCCAAAGAAATTGTTAAAATCTCTTCATAGAACCTTTAGATATGCTGTGTTGAAAAATCATGAACAAATATTACACCTCCTCGAATGAAACAGTCATTATAAGAAAACTTCTTATGATGATATTATACATATCTCAGAGGTGTTTGCAACAATATTAAACAGCCTCATTCTTCACATGGAATGTTCGGAAGAACATATACATCTGATAGTTTTCATGGTTTACATCACTAGAGTGTATCTTGGTTATATCTAATACATTGGATATCTTTCATATGGTTGTGTATACGATGTTCCTCATCCAATAGGTTTTATAAATCTATGTCTAGCAGACATGTATTTAACCATCCAATAAATTCAGTCTGATAGTCTTGGTAGAACCTCATTCGGTTCACTTCATTATACTATACTTTCTCTACATTAAAAACCTCAGTCTGAAGAACATATTATCCATTCATATGATTTAAAAATTAAATAATTTTTTGGTATAAAAAATTTATTTTATAATGAAAATATTGTTCTTTAATTTTGTAAAACATTAAACATTCTAAAAAATATCTTATCCAATGGGAAGTAAAAAATTTCAAAAAATGTATAAATCATTAAAGAATATAGTTTTTATTTTTAAATAATATGGTTTTAAAATTTGAAATTATTCTTCTGACTCAAAAATATTAATTAATTTAAGAATTTCTCATGTTATTCTTCATGTTTAGGATCTAAATCTTTTTTATAGGTTTTCACTTACTAAGGACCTCTGTTCCCCAATTTCTTACGTTTTTATTCCCCATGTTATGAAGATGTTTACGTCATGTGAGATATATAGTAAAGGTTATATAGGATCATGATTATAGATAATTGTTTTTCATGTGTAGTAAAATATGATGTTATATAGATAATATCCAATACAAGAAACCTTTTAGTATTCAGGTTGTGTGACTATTCCTGTGATATATGTTTTCAGATAAATAGATTAATTTTTTATTTTATATATGTTTAAAATTTTATATATATATAATATAGTTAATATTCAATAAAATTTAATTATTATCTACTTTATTTATTTTCCACCACCTTAAAAATTTTAAATGTTTCACATGGGTATATATAGACTACCACCTCCATGAAATTATATGTTTCATTTTTAATGAAAACCATGTACGTATTCTTCCAAAAATATATTTAATTAATAAAAATTATCATTATAACATATTTAAAATTCTAGAGATGATGGATATATGAACCTTTTTTACCATGGTTAATGTTCCAATGTTATTTTTAGGTTACAAAACGAATGAAACGACGACATCCAATGTGTACTTAACCACTTTAGAAACTAAATTAAAAATGGAAATGAATGAAAAAAGGGAATAATTATAATGGAATAAACATTATTTTGGTTATTATGTTACTAAAAACTAATATAGTTCTATTATTTAGGATAACCGATGTATGAAAAAAATGAGTTTGGACTCAAGGAGAGTGAATTTCTTATAAAAATATCCATTTATAATTTTCCATAAATGTATTTATATTTTTCGGTTATTTAAAATTACTCAATAATATTATTATATATAATCCAAGTTTTTTTAAATAATTTCTAAAATATCATTGGTTTTTTAAAAAAATTTCAAAATTAAATCTTTTTAATGATTCGGGTAGGTTTTTTTAACTTTTTACTAAAGTGTAAAAAAAATTATTGTATACGACTTAACGACCCATACTAACTATTGAAACAATTACTATTTATAATTATTCTAATATTCATTTCTAACTCTTTTATAAATTTATGTTTTTCAAATGGATTTCAAAATAAATTGAATTTTTTTCGTAGATAACTGAAAGTGTAATCTCTTAGGGACTTGTATTCAAATTAAAATGATTTTTTGTTAATGTGAATTTCATATGTATTTTATCATGATATGATTATTGATAATTTTATATGAATTATGGTTGATCCGAAAATAGCACTGATGATGGATGAGCCTAATATAGCTCTACAATGTATTGGGTAAAGTGACATATTTTACCATTTATATGTTACATATAATAGATATGGGTATTATTTAGTTCTGTGATTCCATTATATCCGTTATTCTAAGTTTTAATATATAGATATATTTTTAAGGTACCTACATGATATTTTTTCAGTGATTTTTAATGGAAATAACTAATTTTAATATGGTAGCCAACTGAGTTTATATTATTGAGGAATGATTATAATCTTTTTAAAAGGTTGAACAGTTTCTTCAATGAATTTTATTCATGATTTTTCATGTTTTCCTAGAAAAAACATTATTATTATTTTAACATTATTATTTATTATTAATTTATTTTGAAATCTATTGAGCAATTTGGTTTTTTCCATGGAAATTTGAGCTCATAAGGAAGTAAAGAATTATTATGGATAGTCATGTTTATAAATGGACTATAAGGTTCTGATTATTTTTTAACCTTTACTAAACTTTTATTTTCCCATAACATGTTTTGAAATATTTTCATAGGGATTAAGGTCCGGTATGAACATTAATAATGTAATATTTCTATTTATAGTAGTTATCTTTAACGTTTCAAGTATGACTTTATGAAGATATTATTTTGTGTAAAAAATGGAAATTATGTGGAAGTATACATTTTATAAGGTAACATCATTCATTGATATCTAAAACTATAAACTAAAAAAGGTAATTTGTGTATATGTGATGAAATATATGCTATAAATCATGTATTTTATAGAACAATTATGTGTGTCTAGTTATAGTTGGTAATAGAGAAATGGATTAAATAAATTTAGAGGTTAGGATGATATTGAATCATACTCTTAAGAGATTATAATTTATGGTTATATTAACACGATATATTTTTATAGGATTTATGTATTTCTTCATTTAATCTATATTTTTCAAGAAAATTTTATAGAGCAATGATGGAAGCTGAAATAGAAAGGAAGAGATAGAATAATATCCTTCTAAAACAGTAATGTGGAATGGTTGGAATTGAGAAAATGTAGTTTTAATCTATGCTAAACTTGGTTATAAAGGATATTAATAGAGTTTCCAATTCATAGGAGTTAATATATTCCACACATAATAATATATTTATAATAAATAATTTAGTGAAACAAAACACTATGTCTATTGATTGATCCGCGGAGTTACTGAAAGGGGATGGATGGAAAAAAAATAGAGAAGATGTTTGATATTCATAGATGTTCATAACATCATAAGGTAACCATTTCTATTTAATTTCAAAATGTAAAAGTGTATTAATGGTTCTATTTGATTATGAGAACTAAGTATAAGGAATAATTTGATTACATGGAATGGACGCTATTTAAAAATCACTTCATTAAAAATAATTTTACTAAAATTGTTCGACGAAAAATGGAAAAGAAATTCCTAGAGTTGAATAAAATGATATAGTATTTTTGTTACCCATCAAAGGATAATTTTACTATATTGGAAAAATATAAAGGGAATTTCATCATGGTCCATCATAATAAAATTTAACAATTTTACATAGGATTAAATGAATGTTTTCAAAGGTCTATAGTTAATTATGAGTCAAAATCTATGAAGAAATTATGTAGTGTGCTAAGAAATTCAATATGTAGTTTGTGGTATTTCAAAACATTAATGATAAGAAGAAATACATGTGGCTATAAATGAATAATAATATATCAAAGATACCAAAGGTTGAAAAAATAAAATTACCCTCTTTTAATAATTGTTATAAGATACATTCCAAGGAATTTACTATGAGATCAGAGAATTGTTGCTATTGTGGAATATCAAGACACTTATATCATGATATTGAAAAAAATATAAATGGTAATGTTCAAACTACTTATTAAAAGTATTGATTGAAATTAGTTTTTTATAATGATATATTCTATTTTTTTAATGCATGTATAAATAATTTTATAATGTATATTTTTCACTATGATCATTAAATGAATGGTGTGGAAAATTAATTTTCTATTGTTCGTCCATAAAATTAAGTAGCTATATGTATATTACTTGTTTACATTTATTTTCCAATAAATTATTTAATTAAAATTTTACACATAAATTAATTTCATAAAAAAATTCTAGTAAAATGGATATATCACCTCAAGAAAATAATATAATTTAAAAAAAACACATAGTGGATGTATTAAATAATCATATATTTTTGGTAACCTTTATATGATTATATATAGATTGGGTTTTCCTGTAATAATTTTTTACTTAGAATTACATTAATTATATGTTATTTTGTGTATGGATTGGATTTCGTTTTATTATGGTAAGATGGATTAAAGAGGAAAATAATTCAGATTTTTTACTCATAGTGAGTTTTATGTAATATATAAGAGTGATTTAATATATTTTTTAACATTTTAAGGATATGAGAAATTGATTAAAGATTGGGGTTAAATTTATTTATCACATGTCATTAAAAAGAATGTAATTATTCGTCTTAGTGATGTTCCTATGTTAAATAAATTTTTAGATGTTTTTTTTATTATTTTTCATAATTGAGTAGTTGAATTTATTTTGGAATTATTTCCTAATTCTAAGATAATTTAAACAACAGCTCATAAAATGGGTTAAATTTAATAATTGTTATCAATAAAAATCTAAAATATTTACCTAATAAAGATATCATCTTCCCTATAACTTCAACATGGGATGCTCTGGTTTTTAAAAAAATTAAAGTTGGTTTTGTGGGGCCTTATATTTATTGTAGATAACTTAATAGCACCACTATTAAGATAAATTATCATTAACCTCATATTGATGACCTATTTTATTATACCAAGGGAAAAAATATTTTTCTATGTTTGATCTGAGATTTGGGTACCATCATCTAATTTTGAATGAAGAGTAAATTTTGAGTACAATGTTTCAAACTAGGTATGACCATTGTGAGATTGTTGTTATTCTTTTTAGGTTAAAAAACAAACCCATTCTATTTATGGATATAATTAAAAGAGTTTTCCAATTATGTTTTGGTAAGTTTGAGTTTGTATTTATGAATTCCATTAGTTATATTCTAAAATCATTAATATCATGATAAAAATTTATGGATTGTTTTGATAACATTAAAATAAAATGGGTTTTATGGAAAATTTAGTAAATGTGAATTTTTTTAAATTAGATTTATTCCTTGGATATATTATTTCAAATTATGGAGTAATAGTGGATCATACTAAAAGTAATATTGTTTAATACTGTCCAAGACCTTCCAATGTCCCTATTATGTGATCTTTTCTTAGTATATTAGGTTACTACTAATGATTTTTTGAAAACGTTTTTGGGCAGATAACTTACTGGCCAGGATAACGTGAAACAGATTTATGTTTATCCAAACAAAGGATGGTGAAGGATTATTTTTAGGAGTTGAAATTAATATTGGTTAATGACCCATTTTTATCCATTACATCAAGATATAATGATATTTTCATTTATAGTGATGATTTATTGGAGGGTCGTGGATGTGTTTTAACGTATAATTATTAGTTTATCGTTGATACATCTCATCAATTGAAATACCTTGAGTAGAATTATGTAATTAATTAAATTAATATAGATGGAATTTTTTTTTCATTTAAAATATATTGGAATAAACTATATTGTAATAAATGTGAAATATAAACTGATCAAAAAATATTAAAGAATATATTCAGTGAAAAATAATTGAACATGAGTCGTGGAATATGGGGTGAAGAGAAAAAGGATTATTATTTCATTATCTACTATCATATTGGAATATAAAACAATTTATTTAATTCCATAAGTTGTGAAGATAATTAATCATTGACTTTAAAAAATATAGAACATTATCCATTTATTAAGGATCTAATCATTGTTCGATAGAAAATTGTACATGCAGTAACTCGTTCCATTTTTGCACATGTATTAGTATAGTGATATTAATCTGAATGAATTGAGAAGTCTCAGAGGGAACATTAGGATTTTAAATAGAGAGTATAAGTGGTTAATAAGTGTATGTTTCTTGATGTTACTTTTGATAAATATGGTGGTATCGTATTTGGAACACGATTTTGTGTTGAATTGATTTCCAATTAAAGAAGGAATTATTGTGTGAACCTTATAGCTCATTGTTTTCAGATTATCATGGTCTGATTAATAAGTATAGGGAACACCATGAATATTTTTAGTGGAAATCTATGAAAAAGAAAATTTATTAATTTACAATTAATTAAATAAAATATTATTTCGTTAATGTTAAATGAAAACTATCAAAGGGGTTACTTCAGCCTTTATCAGATCTAGAATTGAATTAGGTGAACATATCCATGTATTTTGTTGTATGTCATCCAATACATCCGGAAGTAATAATGTGATTTTGGTTTTAATTGATTTTATAACTATATAAGTTCCTTTTATTTACATTTACGAAACTATATCTTTGAATTTACATTTTATACATTATTTGAAGGAGAAAATCATTCTACATGGAGTTCCCCACTATATTAAATATGATCATGATCTGGGATTTACATCAAATTTATAGAAAATAGTTCAGAAGTCAATGGGTATAAAATTAGATTTCAATACATGTTTTCATGCTTAATATGAAAGATATATAGTGTGGAAAATTTAGACATTAAAGTATATTCTTAGAGCCCTCACATTAGATTATTAGGTATTTTGGGATTAATATATGTCTTTAGTTTAGTGTTATTATAAAAACAATTTCCAATATTTTGTTCAAATTGATCCTTTTAAGGAATTATATAGAAAATTTTATTGGAATCTATCATGTTGGGAAAATGTTTTTGAGGGGAAATTATTTGGACAAAAATTGGTAGAAGATAGGGTTGATATGTTAAAGATCATTCAATACCACATGAGGGTCGACCTATATTGGAAAATGTGTTATACAAATAATTGAAGGATAAAATTCCATTGAGGTTTTTGATCATTTATTCATTAATTTATCATCATGAAAATATATAATACATTTTGGTAAAATGATAATTTTGATCATATATTTCATTAGACACTATGAATTTATAGAGAATGTGGGAATAGTTTCATTCTGAGTATCCTAAACTCCATGTTTATCTCAGGTATATAATTTGTTCCAGGATTCATTTATAAGGTGGAATGTACCTATAATGAACCAACATGTTCTATAGCTAAATCAGACACTGAAGCTAGAATGTGACATAACCTAGGGGAATCATATATCTACATAGGCTAATGACAAGAATCCTAGAATTACCAGAGAATCTGTGTGGACGATTTCACATAAAAGACAGAATGAAAAAACAATAAATTGATCACACCATAAAACTATAATGTACATAAAACCAACTAATACTAAATGACAGAACGTGAAGAATAAATATATACAAGGGTTACAACTAAACCACTATATTCCGAATATAAACAAAAAACACAAATACTCAAAAAAAAATATGAGACCTCCAAGTAATCATTTTTCTATAATGACTAACCAATTATGAGAACAAAACAAGAGCAGAACTAAAATCTACAAAACACTTGGATCTACCGATGCTAGGCGGAATAATATGGGTGTGAGAAAATAATATCTTAGTAGTTATGTAGAAAATAATCCTTGAACTTCCTTTCCCAAAACAAGGTGAAATAATTGATTTGAAAATATGGATTAAAATTAAGTTTTCACAATTTTATAAAAAAATGATTTTTCAAAAAAATTATTGAAACCTATTTTTATTCATTATTTCAAATAACATAAATTCTAAAATCCCACTTTTAAAAATCCAAAAAATTGAATAATCACAAGAAAGAAAAAAATTAAGTAGTATAGTACAAAAAAATGAAATAGTACAGGATATATAATAACTTGTTCCAAAACAAACAAGAATAAAAACATGAAACCAAAGTGTCATGATAAAAACCACAAAATTAATAATTAACTATAAATGATAAAATCATAATCATTATGTGAGGAGACCCTAGTTCTACTCATTTCAGAACCATCTGACAGCATATCGATGAAGCTATTAGTTCTATAACCAACTAGATCACCCTCAAATGATCTCATCGGGGGGGAACCCCAATGGTCTCTGACAGAGTTTGGGATCTAGTCCATCTAAACATCATTAGAAAGAAATAATATCTCTAATCTTAATAAAACACTTATTATCCCTTGATATTAATAAAAGTGAGGTGAGGAAGGAAGTAAAAATTAAAATTCTTATTCATGAATCAATATAATCCATTATACATGATAATCCAACATCCCTACATCATATTTTCAAGAACCTCTATAAACTATATGAGTTACATCTAGGTTTGTACATTCAAGAAAACATTTTAATATTACCAATCTATCCTTAATTTTTTAGTTCATAATCATTTTCTAGAAATATCATTATTCTTTAAAACCCTATTAAATGTCCAAGGATATAATAAAACCATATTTTCATGCTTCCAAATGGGAATCTAGATTGAGGATTAGAAAACAAAACTCTATAAACATAATTAAAAAATAATTCAGACCAAGAAACAATTTTATAAGATCACAGTTATTAAAGATGTAATTATACTAAATTATCAGTTTATGGAAACAAAAAAATATTTATTTTCACCATGTCCACATACAGATATGAACATATTAAAAATTTATATATATATATATATATATACATCCATATGAATTTTAGGAATCTAATTAAAGAATTAAAAAATAATAATTTTGAGAAAACACAATAGTTTCCTTAAATAAAGGCATGCGATCTAAAATGGGGAAATCCCATCCAAAACCCAATTCAACTAACAACCAAATTATAAAATGACGAAAAAATGGTAAAAAATATTTAATACAGTAGAAATACCATCAATATTATTCCTTGAAATTTTTAGAAAACACTTAGAATACATATAATTTGAATACATATTGGAATAAATATATAAATCATTAAACCCCCCCCCCCCCATATTCAAACATATATCATAAAAGCTTTTATAATTAAATGTATATATCAAGGAAAGTGATTATTACAATAGGAATGTATTTATAAGGTCTTGATCATCACATTACATGTTCGAGAAAGTAAATGGATAGAAAAACCTACCCAAATATTGTTCGAATGTGAATAAACCATCAGAATATAGAAAAACTATGTCCAAGGGAATAACTGTACATCATAATATAAAAATAAAAAACCCACATAAGAAAAATTCAAACATAGTGTTGGAACAAGAATAAATCATGAAATGGAAATAGAGATAAATAGGAGGAATAAGGAAGTGGAGGAACAATAAATATAACATAATAAGATATCAAAAAAAATATGAAGAAGAGAGAACACAAAATACAAGTGGGTGGAGGGGAATCTCTTGGAGCTACCCTATGAGGATTCTCTCAAAATAACAAGAAAATAACCACTTTTGGTTCTTATTTCACAAGTGGAAAAGGGGGAATCTGAAAATATTAAATGTCTAAGTAGGTTTCATGGTTCATTCTCATAGTTTACCAAACCATTACCCCTATATTTTAATTAAAAAACTATCTTCATGGTTTATAGGCATGGTTGGGAAAACGTGTTCCAACTATGAAAATCATTTCCATGAAAATTTAGACACTCTCATTTTCTTTCCACATAGTTTCCTGAAACCTTATGTATGATATTCTCCAGTTCTAATAGGAAATAATGTATCACATGGTTACCCCTAATACACATATTTTATGGATTCAATCATGCGCTTCCTATTACTGAAAAATAATTCTATATGAAAATTAAATAAAAATTCAAATTTTATCTATATTCACATAGTTTCTCCATAATTATGCACAATTGTAGTGCCCCCAATTTCTAGTATGTAACCCTTAAATTTTTTCATTTAGGTTTATAAAGTATAAGTGTAATGTATGGGAGAGTTGGGTCAACTTTTTATATGTTTTTTGGGGAAAAGGGGACGTGCATGGGCTGCACATGTTTTGTCTCAACTTTGCAGAAATCCTAGAAGAAACCATGAATTTTAGTATTTTTTTGGTAGTTTTGACAACATGGTGTTCATGTAGTTAGGTAGAATATGTGATGATGTTGTGAAAGGGTTTCTATAAGGTAGTATCTAACACACATTTAACTCACAGTTTGTCTAACTATGTGAACTAATCCGGCACAGAGTTAAAGAGAGATCCTAAAAAATAAGATCTCACTCATTTTGCCTCTAACTCCCTAGGTTTTTCTCCATGGTGGCCCTAACTCATGATTATATTTTTATGGTAATATAACCTATCCTAAATGATTTATAATCAATACGGATCCCTCCCAGGGTGTTTCAATCTATATTCTTGCGATAAGTGATGCTATTTGCCATTCTTGTCACCTTTCCATAGATCTACTTAGATCTACTTATCCTATCCTATTAGATTCTCAGATCTGTGACTATTATTAATAGATCAGATTTTTTGGATGAAAGATATGATGAAATTTATCCATTTTTTGGGAGGATAAGAGGTCTAAGGTGGCTTCATGGAGAATCAACTCGGTTTTCATGAGTGGTCTTCATCCGTTTTTTTCATTAAAATGTTGATGTAGGTTGATTCACTATCAAATCCTATTTTTAAAACTGTATTTCATAGTTTAAAATTGATTACATTGTGTTGATCTTATTTTGAATTGGATGATATATGTTTTTTACAAACCCTCTTTGATGATGGTTGTGGAAATATGGGAAAAAATTTATATTGAATAAAGTGTTTGATTCTTGATTTTAAAATGTGGATTTTAAAATGGGTTTTTTCTAAAATTATTATATTTAGATTTGATTATAATGTTTTAAATTAAGGGTATGGTTTCTATAATATTTAATTGGTTTTTGGAATTGGTTTTTTTATTGGGTTTTAATAAAGTGATGGATTTAATAAAATGGTTTGAAATGGTTTTGGCATAATTGTGGTGAGTGTTTATATTAAATTTATGAGGATGGTTGAAAAATGACCTTGTTCTTGGTTCTAGAGGTGTAATTGAACATGTGATATAATTACCTTTGGGAGACATGAAATATAGACAAGAAACTGATCATGAGTATGGAACATTCATAACGAAGCATGCATGATTGAATGTGTGAATAAGTGGAATGGAATGGTTATGCCAATAAGTAAACAATAAATGATTTTAAATCTTCGTTTGTTTTTTTCTAGGAATATGACTTCTTATAAAAGTGGTATTAAAATAACTTGGATTTTTCGTTATAAATTGTTTTGGAACTTGTTTATATTTATTTATAAACTATTTTTGGATATTGTTTTAAAGAAACTATTTTATATAAATTTTTATAACATTTCTATTCTTGTGGAATGAGTGGGGAAGTCGTTAGGGAAAGCCTATTTAGTTTTATACTCACCCCTTCTTTTTAAATTTGGTACTTTCATAGATTTTACCTTTTAAGACATCGGAAAATGTAAAGTATCACACGTATTTAGCACCATCTCATTATATGTGGGTTGTTTGGTGCATTGGGTCATGGATTCTTATGGTCATCTTGGGGTCATTACTTGACTTCTGAAGTTTACTTCAGTAGTTTATTTGTCTTCCATTGTTCCATACTTTAGTATAGTTTTGTTATAATGATTATGGTTGAGTTGTCTTGTTATTATAATGCATCATATAGTGGTTCTATGGTTATGGTTGTTTGGTTAGTGGTTCATTTATCAAAAGTTAAATCATCCCCCACTTGCATTTGAAAGCTTTCATCATTTATTACTTGCCTTTGACACCTTGGGGATGTCACATAAGGCCTAGTAATGATTTTTTGTATTCTCAAGCCAATGATAATAATTGGGCCATTAAAAATGGTATAAATATTTTCAATCCAATATTTTCTTAGAGATAAATGGTATCATATTGTTCTTTCCCCGGTGTAACAATTCGTCATAAGTTTTTTGGAATTGGAGTTGAAAGTAATTATTTTCTATTCTTAGGGTCATGATCATAAAAAGGAGTATGTTTTTCGGGACATGAAATGTATAGCATAAGAAAATTTATCTAACGTTTTTTTGTTGAAGAACAAGTTACCAGAGAGTTGGGTATATAAGTGTTTTAGAGACACTTGTAGGATCATGGAATCTCATTGACAGGGGTTTATCCAATGAGGCAAGAATGAAATCGATTTTAGACTAATGAATTCCCACTAAGATTGAATATTTCATTTTGAGTAGTGATTTGTGATTTTTTTTCAAATATGGAAATTTTTTAAAAATGATTCAATTTTTTCAAATGAACGATTTCGAAAAGATCATGGTTGATGCATTTTGAGAATTCTTTTATTTTCAAAAGAAATATTATAATTTTTCAAAAACATATAAACTAGGAAGATGTTGTTTTTTATTGAACTTATATGATGGGTGATGTGATAGAATTTTAAATGGTTGTAAATCAATTTCAATAGATTTACACTTATAGTGTTTTTTGTTTTTTTATCAAATGGAACTTAGTGGGAATTATAGAAACCAAATAAAAGAAGCTGTGGAAAATATGGTTGCACATAAGCCACAGGTGAACCAAGATAAGTTTATGAGTATCATAAAAGGGCTTTAAGATGGGGATACTAGGATGTATAGGGATGAACCAAGGAATTATGATCATCCCACCCAGTTCATAAAAAAAATACAACCATCTTCTTGGGTTATTTTGAACTTGAAATGGTGGTGGTGTGGCTGAATAGGATGAATTGTATCGTTGATTTCATCGGCACACCGTCGTAACTGAAAGTCATTATGGTGACTTATACTATATAGGATCTTTCATACTAGTGGTGGGATTTAGTGGTGTAGGCTAAACTGGACCATGGTTTTAGTTGGGAGGATGTTTGGTCATTGTTCAATAAAAAATTCTATCCTCACATGCTCAAGTTCTAGAGAATGACAATTTTCTTCATCCAAACGTATGAAAATATATATATCACATAATATGTGGTTGAATTCATTCATTAAGGGATCTTTTCAAAAGAGGTTGTGGCTAGTGAATCCTTGAAGGCACACATCTTCAAATCAGGGCTAAGGAAAGAGATTCAATCAATGATTACAATGCTCTGTATTATAGATTATACAGAAATAATGAACTGAGTGAAAAATTTTGAACGTGATATTTTTGGATCTGTGGGAGGAGTAATTATGATAATACCTATAGTAAATTGTGGGAACTATAATTATAGGATCAATTGAATGTGGGTCACATATTTCCATGGTGGGAGCGAGATATAGAATCAGGCATCTGGATCTGTAAACCTTCCTCCACAACCAAAGAGTCATGCGGGATGATTCCAATGTGGTTCCTTTGACAAATTGAAATGAGAGTGTACGACCCCACCAAGAGCATTCCATAATTACAACAGTATATGACATCTTCATTGATATTTTTGCAGTGCTTCAAGGTCATATCCTTGAGGCACTTCTAAGGTGTCACATGCATTATATGCTTCGACTGGATGAGGACAATAGATTCGGTCTCATCAAAAAAGTAGACTTATCCTTGGTTTTTCTAGGAATGCCATGACTCCACAACAAGGTCAATATCAACAAGGTAACAAGGAGAATAGTGTATCAAAAAAATTTATAGAGGTGAGAAGATGATTATAGATGACCAGGATAGTCCATCTATGGTGAGAGGTAAACTTCTATTGAATTCTACCCTTATGAAAGTTCTATTTGATACCGGTTGATATCATTCCTTCATTTCTCCTTATTCTATTTATTTTCTATATATAAAACATGAGGTGATTCCCTCTATGATAAAACATCAAACTCCTCTCAAAGAAAGAGAATTTAGAGCCTTCTTGTGTAGAGCGTGTTTAATAACTGTTGATAGAGATGATCTGAAGTTGTAATTCCTAGTTTTGGAGATGAATGTATATGATGTAATCTTGAGTATGGATTAGTTAACAATGTAAAAAGATGACAACAATCCATCCAACAGCCCGAAGGCCTTCAATTTTTATTGATTTTTCATAGACAACCTTTCAAGGGGTGAGGTGGAACCATTACAAGGCCTGTAGGCGTAGGTATTACATGGTCTATTGGCCTTAGAGAAAATCCATTACTATAGGATTGAAACATTACATATATCCTAGACTAACTACTTGAAACTTCTCCTCCCCATTATCTTCATCACGAAATCAGATCTCCACCTTCACATGGTTGTTCAGCTAGGCTTTCTCGTGCATGCACAGGCTTGTCCTGATGGCAGGTGTCGTACCCTCTCATTCTTTCAATACGTTTAGCTTTTGTTATGGTGAAATCCCTTTACTCATCCTCATTCTGGAGCTTGTTCCTTGTAGGTTGCCTGGTTTTCATTTGCATTAAAGGTGGCCTGAAGGACTTGAGGTGGCCCGAAGACCCTGAGGTTGCCCAAATTCTTTACTGACCAGAAAGACTTAGTGTCACAAAGGCCTTAAAGGACTCGCAAACCAAATTGGTGGCCCAAATTCCCAGACAGGGGAATAATCTTTATTGTTATAGTGACCAACAGATCCTGTTACAGTTCCTACTATAGTACTGTAATAGTAACCCAGAAATTATTCCTCTTCCTAGATTTGATCCCAGGATTCCTAGATTCACTTAAGTAGTCCTCACCTACCAGGATAAGACTCATGTGATCAAGGATCACATCAACTATTATGGAAGAATAGTTAATTTCACAACTGAGGATGGTATCGAACATCTCTTCATAGGATAAAGGCGTGTGAACACATGTGAAACAGGATTGTTGGAACTTGTGGTGGGAATGACCTCTTACCTATTGGTGGTGTTTACTTTCGAATCAATAGAATAGATTGAGGATACTAGTTTTCCAGTATTGGTGGATCAATTTCCAGATGTCATTCCCAATACTTCTCATGGTTACCACCTATAAGAGAAGTGGAGTTTATGATTGATCTCATTCTGAGGACCAGTCCTTTTTCACATTCTTCTTTTAGGTGTGAACCAATAGAGTTAGGGGAACTGAATGTGAAATTGGAGGAGTTGGGAAGAAAAGGTTTCATTCAGCCATGTAAGTCTCCATGGGCATCACTGATCTTGTTCATAGAGAAACCATATGGAAATCTTCGATTGTTCATTCATTATCATAATCTTATCCAAGACACTTTAATGAAAATATATATAAATCCACATATTGATGATATGTTTGATCAATTAATGGGAGACCAGTGGTTTACAAAAATTTAAATGCAATCAGGATATCATTAATTGCGATTTGGGAAGGAATATATTCTGAAAACAACTTTTTGAAGTAGATATGTCCACAAAAAATATTCAGTATTGCCTTTCAGGATCACAAATGCACCAGCAGCCCTTATAGAATAGATGATTCATATATTTCAAAGATTTCTGGATTCTATTATGGTGTTTTTTTTACACTCTGAGATTTCATAGTACGTTATCTCATTAATGTAATTCAATAGCTTGCGCTACACGCAACACCAAGTTCGAGCGCACCACATCTTACCAAACTATCCATTTAAAAACAGTTATGAATAGTAATAACTTCATTTTGAATATTATATACTCTATATAATTTTAGCATCCATATAATGTTTTTCCTATAAATAATATAAGAACAACTTCTCTTTTTTAGATAAAAAAGTATTTTTCAAAAAATGCAATTTTTGCCGCCTTTTAATGGAGAACCCTATTTAAAATCAATATTTGAAATTTTTATATATTCAATTTAATGAAATTAAATTTTTATTTAGAAGCAGGACATAAAAATTTAGTTTGGATAATTTTTTGGTACTTTTTTGATAACATTTATATTTTGATGAATAGTGAAAAATACTATTATTTAATTGAAAACAATTTTTTTAATCGAAATAATGTATAGTGTTAAATTATGAATTTTAATGGTTTTGAAGTATAATTAGATTATATTTGTATCATTTAATTCAATTTAGGTTATAATAAGTAATTTCACATTTAAATTTGGCATAAACACATGTTAATCTTTTGATATTTTTCACTTTTTAAAAAAACCCGCTTTTCTGTTTTGAAAATGTGAATTAATTTTAAATTAATTAATGAAACATTTATTTTTTAAATATCTTAAAATATAATTCATTTCAGAGTTTGGAATATCAAAATTATATTAGGGTAAATATTTGGTATTTTTCTGAAAAAATCAATTTTTGATGAATAATGAAAAACATTGGGTTATTGTTTAAAAAGCAAATTTTTATTTAAATAATTATTTGGTTTATATAAAATTATTTTAAGTTAAAATATATATATAATAACTATATAAGTTCAATGTATTTCATTGGAGTCAATTTGTAATAAAATTAAATGTATAAAATTTTATTTAGTTTTTAACGTTTTTTACCCATCTTTAATGAGCATTTGCAAATTTTCATAAAACATAATTTTACCGCTTTTATGAGTTGAATTTAAAAAATTTGAGAGGCAAAATTGAAATTAGAAAGTAAAATGTTGTTCAATAAGATGGAAATAATTTTTGGTGTATAGTATCTTTTGACTTTTATTTACCACGGTTAAAAGTAAATAGTGTAATTATGGGTGAAAATGATATTATAATTACCCTAACACATGTAATAATTCTATTGGATAATTTTAATTCAACCAAAAAAACCCTTAGGAATAAAATATGATCCTTTTGGTCCACTTGTATTAGATTAGAAAATTTATTTTTATTTTATTTAAAGAAGAGTTAAAAGTGTTAAATTCAATGTTTATTAAATGAACCATTTTTAATATAGAGTTATAGAAAAAATAAATTAGACTATAAAGATTCATTAGAAAGATAAAAACATTTTCTACATAATGGTATTTTATTTATAATTAATAGAAATTAAATAATTTAATTTATTTATGACACAATGATATGCAGTAATTACCTTATTAATGAAATATTAAAATAATATATACTATAAATATCGCAATAAATGTAAATTGAGACTTTTGTTGAATTAAACTAATTTTATATGTTAATATCACATGTTAGGGTCTGTTAAATAAATTTTATTCTGAGTTATAAAGTTTTTAGGGATTTCAAAAATAAAATAAAATGCTAAATAGTGTCAAAATAGACATAATTGTGTTTTTAAAACAAATACTATATTATTAATTGATATAATATTACTAAAAATATAACAGTCAGAAAAAATGACATAGATAAGGTTATATATATTAATAATAAAAAACATGGGATTATTTTGGATGTTTATTGTAATTTTATTAACCGTATAATATAAAAATACAAAGAGACGTTGTAAATGTCATACTATTTAATTAATAGTTAATTACAAAAGATAAGGTTATTATAGTGACAAATACCTATATAAAACCTATTGGTTGAGAGTTTTTAAACCCATACTCACCTTATCCTCTAAATAAATCATTTTTGAGCCATTATAAATCGAAAATTATTTTATATAAAATAAAATTTCAAAATATTCCTAAAGTGACCTTCACCGCTCTTATAAAAGGGAACATCCCCTTTTCTTAATTTCACATCTCCAAAGCCTTTGGAATCAGCCAAACCCTACCCCAATATCCTCCCAACATTCCTCTCTTCATCCAAGAGGCCATAATTTCGTAAAGAAACCATCCTATGGGGCCCTTTTGATCAAATCAAAAGGATGAACCCGAAGAAGAGGTAAATATTTCATCACCTCTTTCAAGTTATTTTCTTCATCCACATCCTCTTTATTTTTTTCCCATTATAAAATAACAACTACACTATATTATATATAATTTTATCTTATTATAAATATTTTATAACCACATTCTTTATTCTATCCATCCTATAGTTGACCAAGTCTCCATATATGCGTACGCACGACTTACCGTCTCCATGTCGTGGTGTAGTTTGTTTTTCGAACACTTCATTATTTTGGATGGGTATAATAATGAATATAACTGATGTAAATAATAAATATAAAATATTAATGATTCTGTATATATATTATATACCATCCAATTACCTACCATTTCTCCAACAATATAATGATATTGTAGCTTGTGTGTACATATGGATTTCCATCTCCACGAACGCGATGAGATTCATTCCCAATCATAATCCTTCCAGAATAATTTTCATTTTATGATTCAAAATAATGTTTATGAACATAAAATCATTCTGTATATGAATCAAATACATCCTATTCATGACAAACATGGTTTACGTAACCAATCATATAAAGGAAAATGAATCAGTTAACACCCAAAATGATGATACTACTAAAATATAATTAAAAATGTAATATTAAAAGACCATATATTATAAAATATTTTCATATATGGTTGTTTTATAATTTAGTAACAATGATTTACCTTTTATACAGGAGATTAATGTACCCTCGACCAAGGAAAAGTACAAGGTAAGGGTTAATTTCTCAATCTCTTTATTATCTGAGGGTTTTTTTACATGAGTATCGAATGGGACCTCTTTATCATCCACATACACGTTTCATAAAAATATTTTCAAAAGAAATATTTTAAGATTTAATGGAAGAGACTCTTTAACTAGATCACCATTTTAAATGGTTTAAATATTTATTATACTAAACCAATCTCATTAATGTCCTTTTTTTAAATGGTTTTTATGGATTTATTTATATGGACATGAATGTTTTTAAAAAGTTAATTAAATTCAAAAGTTTCAAAGTGGGGTGGGAAACTTAGATAAAAAAATGTCTTTAAATTTATTCCTTTCTAAATTGTGTGAATTTTAATGTTTTCCTGAAAAAGTGATATTTCTCTCAAAGAGTTTTACAAATCATTTTCATCTATGTCAACATCCATTGATGGATTTTAAAATGTTTGAAGTTGATTTTTATGATAAAAATGTTCCATATTGTATTGAATGTTTTGTGATAAGTTTAACTACAGATGTGTTATTTTTATACCAATAATGGTTTATAGATAAAGTATTGACATTTCATATTCTAGTTTTAATATGAATATTTATGTTATGTTTAAACCTTTTCACATGAGAAATTCATTGGACTTAGTAAGTGATGGGTGGAGCCCACTATAGATCCTTGATGCATCGGTATGTCTCATGAGACAAACTAGTGTCTTAGTATAAGGACATTACAAAATCTTATTTTTTGTCTTGGAAAAATTCCTTGAATATGTGGTAATGAAGTCTGAAATTATGCATTCCATATTTATGAAATTGGATATTGATATTACATGTGATTATTCGACTAGTAGAATATCACTGTGAATAAGTAAATGGAATTATTGGATTTATCTTTTCCATATTATGCTGAAGTTTTCATTTAAAAAGATTTTTTTTGTCTTATACATTTCCTTAAATGTTTATGCTTATTTATGAAATTTTCCCCTATATTTTTATCCTTACTGAGCATCTGAGCTCACCCCTTTCTTATGTTTTATTTTCCCAGGATTCTAATATGTGTATTATGATTGATAAGATGGTTTAAGATAGGGTATTTATAGTCTTCTCAAAGGGTCAATTTTTATGTGTTTTATTTTCTAATGTGAAGTGTAACGTTCTTGTATGTAATCTATTTTCCAGGGCTTCTAAATTGATCGGTATTTCAGGAGTTGATTCATTGTAATCATGCCAATGCATTAAAATAATGCACCGACTCTCGGTAACTAGGGTTGGTGCATTACATTTTTGGATGACATATTGGTGTATTCAATGAGAAATTATGAGCATGAGTAACACTTAGAGATATTGTTGGGAATATTGAGATACCATCATTTTTATGCCAAACTATCAAAGTCTGAATTTTGGATACAAGAGGTATGCTTTATTAGCCATGTAGTATCTAAAAAAAATTTTAGTGAATCCAAAAATGATAGAAGTTGTTTTCTATTAGAAACCCCCAAATAATTTCATTGAGATATGATTTTTTCTTGGTCCAGATTGTTATTAACAATAATTGTTTCAAAAATTCTCATGAAAATCTTCCTCGCTGAATGTTTAGACTATGAATAATGTTCCATTTCAATTGAATCATGAATTCCAAGAGTTTTTGAATGATCTAAAAATTCGGATTATATTAGCACCTATCTTTATTTTTTCAGAATCATGAAAGAGGTATTTGGTGAACTATAATGCATCAGGAACTGGGTTGGAATCAATTTTCATTAAAGGAGACCATGTGGTTGCTTATGATTCAAGGAAGTTCAGAGTGCATGAGACAAATTACAAAACATGTTATTTGGAGTTAGTTGCGGTTCTCCATGCCTTGAATACCTAACATCATTATATCTTTGGTGAGTTATTTATTGTGTCCACAGACTACAAAATCCTGAAACATATTTTCTCACAATGGTATTTTAAACTGAGGAAAATGATATGGATGGAGTGTCACCAGATATTTTACTTTGACTTAATTTATACAGTATAAATATGTAATTTTATGGTTTGATGCATTAATAATAAATTCATATCCACATATAGTGAAGGAAGCTTCAAATGAGTGGAAGTTAATGTCAGTCATATCCAACATTCATGTGGAATGTACAGACCAAGGTTTAGTTGCAGTTTTCTTTTGAGTCTCAGTCATTCTTGAATTGGTAAATATGGTCAAAGAGTCACAAAAATCCAATTCATAATTACTAGTTTGGTGTTCAAAAATACATTGTTGGGTGACCATTGAGGGGTAGAAACTTAATTTGAGTTTGGTTTTGTGTTTATGAAATCAATTTATTGTACCTATGGATTTTTAGAAGATTCTTTTTCATGCATACTGCCATTTAATATGCATTGTACATCTATGAATACATATGATGTATAAGGCATTGAAGGTCCAATTATGTTGGAAAAACCTGAAAAGGAAAGTGGTTGAGTTTGTTTCAATATTTTTATCTTTTCAGTAAGATAAGTTAGAACATTAGTGACCAGTAGGTATGTTGTAGTCTTTACCTATTCCATTGTGGAAATAGGAGTATATAGTGATGGATTTTGTTATAGGTATCCTATGAATAGTTTAGAAACACGATGTTATATGGGTTATAGAGGATTGTATTACCATGTCATCCCATTTTTTCCTATTTGTGAAACTGATACAGTAGAGGATCTATCCAAAATTTATATCCATTAATTGGTAAAGAGACGTGGAATACCAGTTTCAATAGTCTCAGATAGTTATCCATGGTTCATGTCTCATTTCTGAAAATGATTATAGAAATCCCTTGGAACACAGTTTTCTATGAGTACAACGTATCATCCTTAGAGGGATTAGAAATCTAAAACGGCGATATAGATGTTAGAAGAAATGTTTTTGGCAAGTGTAATGAATTTTGGTGGCTCATGGGAGGAACTTATAACCTTAGTGGAGTTCTCTTAAAAAATAGCTATCAAGACTCGATACATATGGCTCTATTTGGAGCATTGTATGGGTGTCTTTTTCATTCTCTGTTGTGTTGGGTTGAAACAGTTGAGACATCCCAAGTTGGTCCAAGCCTTGTCCAAGAAAATATGGAGATGATTTATTTGATTAGAAAGAGGATGGAGACGGATCCATGTTGTCATAAATCATATGAGGATAATCTCTAATGATTTTTGTTATTCGTGGTTATAGATCATGTGTTCTTGAGGTTCTCTCCAAGGATTGGACATCATCATTTTTGTATGTGGGTCAAGTTATCCCCTCAATATATTGGACTTTTTGAGATGCTAGAAGGTGTCAAAGATGTGGTATATTGCTTGGGATTTCCACCATAGTTTACTTTAGAGCACAATGTGTGTCATATATATCAATTGAAAAAGTATCAACCTGATCCTGACCATGTGATCAGATGGGATCACAATGACCTAGAGTCGGATGGTTTATTAGTATATATCCTAGTTTGGTTTGTGGATAGGAAAGATAAAGTCTTATATGGAAAAATCATTTATCTAGTGTGAGTTTTATGGATATATGGTCAGATTTAGGAAGAGAATTCGGAATGTGAGATGGAAATGAAATAGTAATGGCTAGAACTCATTCAGGTAAGTGATGGTTTTCTACATTCTGAGGATAAAAAGAACAATGGTAGGGAGAATTTAGTACCCACTGTATCTAGTATGTAACCCCTAAATTTTTTTATTCTGTTTATAATGAGTATGGGTCATGTATGGGATATTTGGGTGAACATTAGATATATTTTTGGGGGAAAGGGGGATGTACGTGGGTTGCACATGGTTTGTCTAAACAATATAGAAATCCTATGAGAAACCTTGTGAAGTACTGGCCTTGAGGTAGTAGCATCAGTATGGTGTGTTCATGGTTAGGGACACCATGCAAGGAGGTTGTGTGAGGGATTCTATAAGGTAGTATCTAATGCATGGTTAGGGAACAATTTGTCTAACCGTTCTAACTAACCGTGCACAGAGTTAAAGTTATATCCTCAGAAATATGGTCTCTCTCTTTTGGCCCCTAAATCCCTAGTTTTTTCTCATTGGCATCCCTAACTCTTTATTCTTCTCAATTTATGGTAAGATAAACTATACCATGTGATTTGGAATCATTTGGGAGTTGTCCTTTGCTGTTTTCAAGCCAAATTCATGTGGTAAGTGTAGTTATTCTCTATTCTTTTCAAATTCTCTTAGATTTACTTGTCCTCTCCACCATTTTTCTTATATATACATTCTTTTTTGGTAGATATAGTTTTTCGATGAAAAATATGATGCTATTTGTTCTTTTTTGGTATTAAAAGAGATCTAAGTCAGTTTCTTGGAAAATCAACCAAGTTTTTTTATTGTTCTTCTTCTATTTTCCATTTTCATCAAAAAGGTTGAGGTTGGTGGCTTCAGTCATGACTAATATTAGTAGAGATGACTTTAATAGTTTAAAATTGATTACTTTGTGTAGATTTTATTGTGAATTGGAAACTTTATGTTTTTTATAAATCTTATTTGGTGATGGTACTGGAAATATGGAAATTTTTGCTTTTGAATAAAGTGTTTGATTCATGACTTAAAAATGTGGATTTTAAAAAAGGGATTTTTTATAAAATTATTGTGTTTGGATTTTATTAATGTTTTTTCAAATGAAGGGATGGTTTTATTGAAATATAATGGGTTTATGGAATTTGTTTATTTATTAATTTTCAATAATTGAATGGTTTTATTAAAATTGTTTGAAATGGTTTTGGCATAATAGCGGTGGGTGTTTATATTGCATTTTTTAAGCTTGGTTAGAATATGACCTTGTGTCTGATGCCAAAGGAGTAATGTTACATGGGATATAGTTACCATATGATGATGTGGTAGGTCATTGAGAAAACTCTCATGAGTATGGAACTGTCATAACGATGCTTTCTTGGTTGAATGTGTGAATAAATTTAATAGAATAGATTTGATAAAATATGAATGAGAAATGGTTTGAAATCATTGTTTGGTTGTTTTAGGGGAATACGACTTGTAGGGAAATTGGTTTTAATAGTAATTGGTTTATTTTGGGTTATAAATTGTTTTGGGAATTGTTTGCATTTAGTTTTGAACTATTTTTCGAAATTATTTTATAGAAACTGTAATATATAAATATATATATCCTTTATATCCTCGTTTCATGATAAGGTAAGTCATTGGGGAAAGCCTAGTGATTTGTATACTCACCCCTTATTTGTAACATTATTGCTTTTTCAAATTCTATATTTTGAGACATGTAAAAATGTAAAGTACCACACGTATTTCTCACCACCTCGAGATACAGAGGTTGTTTGGTGATGTTAGAGCATGAAAATTGTGATCCACGGAGTCTTGTGGTCATATGGGGGTCTTTAGTTATCTTTCTTCTATTTATACTGATATTTTATTTGTCTTCCACCATAGCATACATTGGTATGGTTTTTTTAATGATTATGGTTGAGTTGTCTTGTTTTTATCTTACATCATATAGTGGTTCAATGGTAATGGTTGTTTGGTTAGATGTTTATTTCTCAAAGGGTAAATAATCCCCCACTTTCATTTAAAACCCTTTGGAATTTATTTCCAACCTTTGGAACCTTTTGGATGTCTCTTAATTCATATAAATGACTCTTTTTTTCTCAAGCCAATGAGAATAAGTTGGTCATTACAAAACAAACCGTTTATAGAGCCAAAAACTACCCAAAACCTTCAAATAAGAATACTTTCACTAAGAATTCAACATGAAGTTTGATAATAAGATAAAACACCATGAAATAAATAAATAATAATGAAAATAAAAGTATTATTTTTAAAATTCATCCCACCATAAAAATTTCTTCTCTCGAAAAGTCACTTAATTCAATACATGAGTGACAATAAGATACTTCAAACAAAAAGGAATAACAAACCAAATATAATCTCCAAACTGGAGAAAAAAATAAATTTATCCCCATACTATTATGTGTCCCATTTATCCCAAAATTTCCCACCAACATTCTCAAGAGATAATTAAGTGGTGATACATAATGGAACACTCTTCCATTTAGATTCCAATAAGCACGGTGTTTCAATTATGAAAGCTATTAAATGGGAAAACTACCAAAAATGATAATTATTTTTACCATATAAATTAAAAAAATCTCCATTATGAAAATAAATTAATAATTTACCAAAAAAAATTTTCCTTAAATAGGCATGAAATAATAAGGCACCCAATAAAGCACCCAAATCAAAGTCATTCATGTAACATAAGAAGGAATAAAAATGGTATAGTAATGATAAAAGGTTACCTCAAAATATTATAGGGAAAAATACTATGATTATAGAGTTTACACTGGATTATTTTATATTCTATTAAATCCCAAACCAAATAATTTTTTAATATATCCTACTCAACCGTACTGATGGAATGAAAAAATTCACCAAAACAGATTCCTATGAAAAAAATATCCTTCTAAATAAAAGAATATATTGAAAAAGGATATTCCTATATAATATGTTATTTTGGATTACACCCCTCACTATATGGGGAACCTTCACTAACACAAAATTATATTTGTATTATAGCAATCATGGTATTCCCTTAAGAAACCACCTCAGTTAGAAAAACCTTATCCACTAACTCTGGAAATGATAATTACCCATAAAAAAACATGATCACTAATCTATAGATGAAGACCCATCAAAAATATTTGAACCTTTAATAAATTCCTCAACACCACTTTTAGAGAAAATGGAATTAGCACCTTGAAGAGTTCAACGTACCCATTCATAATCCATTAACCTAATTGAATACCCATAAGCTCTTCCAATTTCATCACATTCACTTTCCCAAGGTGGGATGTAGAATGAAGATTGTCATGGATGAAACCCATTTCATTCTATCTTCCAAAAAGGATAAAATGAGTAAATACCCCGGATCCATCCTTTTCCCTTGAAAAAACCGATGATTGCTCTCACACTCAAGGAACATGGAGATATCTGGGAGTTGAAGACATTTTCAATTTCCCTATTCCACTATACAACCACAATTAGACCTCAATACCCTTGAAATATAGGCAATAACATGGAAGATCCCAAATCCACCATTAGATTAGGAGTTTGGGTAGACTTAGTCACATGAAGAGAGTTCATAGAAACCTTTGGGACCTGTTTATGATGAATAATATACATATCATGAAAACATAAAACAAAATCAATATAAGAACAATTATCAACTGAAACATAACCAAGAAAACATTTTAACTAAAAATATGTATTCTACAAAGAAATACTTAACATAAAACAAAGTCCAAATTACTCTTTGAAAATCCATTACTTCCATTTAAAATCCCTAACCATTTCACTTTAAAATTATTTTCAATACCAAAACTATTTTTAATTCACCCATTTTCTAATAAAAAGTCCCACTTTAGACCTATTTTTAAACAATCTTTTTAATGTTTACCTAAATGTTTTTCCAAAACAAAAAATTCAATTCTCTATTAAATACTAAAATATCATCGAAACAATTACCATAAAAAATTAATTTTACAGCCCTAAGTCCAATAAAAATAAAATTAATAACATTTATTACACAAAATAATTTTAAATAAGAGACTAGTGGTCATGAAATACTTGGAAACATGGTTTAAATGTAAATATTATAACCATTCATAGACCACTAGGATCATATTGAACCATCAACTTACGTTACACATGGTACACTACACCATGGAAGCACACAATGTGATGCCAATAAACTCTCATTTTCATCCTCCAAAACATGGAAACCCATAAAACCAAAAAAATCACAAACAACATATACCTAAAATCATATTTATAGAATCAAAACCCAAAAGACCCTATTAAAACTAATCTCAAGATGAGTAATAGTACATGAATATCTTCTGGCACCTACCTCCCGAATATGGAAATCATATCCCCGGTATACTTGACACCATAAATAAAAATGTTCTACTTTGATACTATGGTTTTTGAACCATCATGGTCAATCAATAAATTGGACACCAGAGTCAACCCATGAAATCATTTATTGGAATCCTCGATCCACATGGGCTTGCAAAAATAATTTATGATTCACTGGAAAATAATTGGAGATGATTCCACTAAATAAATACAAATTTTTAACAATAATTAGATCGCACAAAAAAACTAGTATATAAAACAACAAAATAAGAATAAATAAAAGAACATGAACTATAAATAAAAACATGGAAACCACCTAATGTAGTAAATCCTAGATAAAAATAAACCAAAACACACAAAAGATAACTATGTGACCTCATGGTAACCATCTATACATCATAACCAAATTTTTATATGATATAAATAATATCAAAACTTGATCCAAAAAAATTTATCAAACATTTTAACACAAAGTGACACAAATAGGGCATTAGAAAATAAAATTATAATAGGTAATCATCATAGAATCCATGCACATCCTTCCCCAAAACAAAGCATTAACACTTATATATAAAAATATGTATAGAATGATGGTTTTCTCAATTTTATAAATATAATAATCTTTTTCTAAAATTTCCATTAGAAATAATATTAATCAATTTATTTAAAATATATGTAGCTCCAAAATATAATATTAAAAACCAACCAAAATAGAATAATCTGAATAAATTTTTTGTTATAAGAAAAAAAGTGTAAAAAATTCAAACAATACAAGTGTGATAATAAGTTTTATTAAAAAATATCTACAGTAAATAATGACTAAAAATTCAAAGGAAATGACATAAAATAGAAATAAATAATCATGGGAAAGTACTAAACATCATGTGAAGAGAGCCTAGACATACTATTTTTGGAACAATTATCAATCCTTTCATGGAAGTTCCTATTTCTATAACCACTTAGTTACCCTAAAATAGTATCACTAGTGGAACAACCCCTTTGTGGTCTCCAAGGATATTATATATTTACCATATCTCTCCTCCCACTAAGGCACCTATAATCCCATAAAAACATTATAGGGGTGTTGAGGAAGAAAGTAAAAATATTAAAACTTAATCGAAATCAATAAAAGAAAACATACATTCTAGGCCTACCTCTTGACACCATCTATGGGAAGACCCTCCCTAAATTGGAGGACCATCATAGAGGTGTGAAGATTTGTGAAAACATTTTAAAAGTAACTAATGGGTATTCATTTATAAATTCCTGATCATTTTCCATAAAACAACATTCTTTCAAAATCAACTCCATCTCCAAAGAAATCCTCAAACCATGTTTTCAAGGCATTAAACAATTCATTAAAGAATGGTTTAGAAAAAAAACACCCTAAAACCGTATTTTTAATATATTTAGGGATAATTAATCTATTATACAAGATTAAGGCTATCAAATTTGAAATTCTATGAATGTTTTTTTATATATATTCACACACACACACACACATATATATATATATATGCATCCCTTGAACAAAAAGATATGAACATATCACACCCTTAAATATAATTTGGAATCCATTTGAATTCTAGGAAACTAACTAAAGAAAAAAAACTAGCATTTTGACAATACACAAGAGTTACCTCATATAAGGGAACAATATACAAAAAGGTTACAATGCACACTAAAAAACTCAACTCAGATCAAAAACAATTATACAATGTTAAAAAAATGGATAAATAATAGATAAACCCTATAAATACATTTAATAATAAAAATTGGAATTTTTTAAAACACATAGCATACATATTATTTGAAAACATATAATAATAACAATAAGAATCATTATAAAATTCATTTTCCAATCAAAATACCATTTTAAACTCTTTTATAGATCAATTTATAAATCAATGAACATGATTAATACAATTAAAATGGATTTAAAAAGTCTCAAGAATCACATGACATGTTCAAAAAAATTAATTACTGGAGACATTAAACCAATGGTGTAAAAATATAATGAAACCTTCATAATTTGGACGAAATGGGTCTAAGAGACTAACCACACAACCTAATATCTAAATAAAACCCAACATAATCAAACCCTAAACTTAGGGTTTATCCAAGAAGAAATTCCTCTAATAAGAAGAGATAATAAGTGGATTAATGAATATGTAATGCACTATCCATAAACATTACATAATCTTAAGTTTTGTTCAAGAATTCAATTTATATCACATTGAGAATAATTTTAGGTTTATAATTTTAGAGAAGTAGGTCATAAATATTACATCTCATATCAAATATTACAAAATAGACACTTCCACTCTATCCAATTTTCTGAAATACTAATGTTCCCTAAAAAACAAAAATTAATTACTTGGTAAAAAATATTATTAAATTATTCATTTTTTTTATCCTTCCTTTTGTAGATTCAATAAGGATTCTTTATAGTTTTTCCATTCCTATATGTTTTGAAAATTAAAAACACTCTAACTTAAGGAAAATTATATTTCCACTAATAATTATCTTAATAAGAAATATTTTCCTTCCCGAATGAAATTTTATCCTTTCCCATGTTTTCATTGTTTGTTTTATGGTTTCTCTAAAATCTATCTTTTTATACCTAAGTATAAAATTAGGATTCACATATAAAAACCTTAGAATCTTATAAATTTTTTGTTATAAAATATTCTATTTCTAAACTCTGAATTCTCTGAAATTCAGACTCTATGTTGTCTAAAATCCAGACTCCGAATTCCTTAGAATTCAGACTCTGAATTCCTCAGAATTCCCACTCTGAATTTCCCTGAATTTAGACTTTGAATTCCTTATAATTCAGACTCGTAATTCCCCTGAATTTGGACTCTAAATTCCTCAGAAATTCGAATACAAATTCCTCAAAATTATGACTTTGAATTCCTCTGAATTCAGACTCCGAATTCACACTTGGAATTCATCAGAATTCACACCCCAAATTATTTTGAATTCAGAATCCAAAATCTATATAATTTAGGTTATGAATTCTAAGGAAAACATAAACCAAATATCCTTGATTTATAGTCTCTAAATTATAATTTTGTTAGACTCGATACATTATTTTTCTTCAGAATTTGAAAAATTAGTGTTGGTTAGACAACCTTATTTTTCATACACTTGTTATAGATATAAAATGATATCTTACAATCTATTTTTAACTAACCATTTATTGAGAGACACATGTATAGGTCACTCTGAAAATCAAGGAAAAATATGACCATTGGAGGAGGGAGCCGACCGTTGGATAAATTCCTATAAATTGGAGCTCATTTGAATGAGCTCAAAAAATATTCCATCACTCTAGAGATTGCATGATTTTGAAGTTATTTCTAGAGAGAGATACTCTCTTGCTTTGTGCATACTGAAAATATTGTTTATCATTCTTTGTGAAACTCTGATTGTTGATGAGTATAGTTGAGGGCTTCTGTGGATAGGAAAATAGAGGTGTCGACTACATTTAAGTTCACAGAATTATAAGGATATGAAGAGAAAGTTACTGACTACCTTAATGTTCGATTTCATGCTGGGATAACAAGACAAATTCAGATATTTATATTGAGGGATTACCCTAGTGTGGGTAAGCCAGACTTTCTTGAAAGTATAAATGAAGGGACCCTTATCTAAGGTAGATGGATTCCCTAATATTTGGGTTAAAAGATTTCACACTTGATACTTTTTTGGTTTCCAGTTGATTTCCACTGTGTTTTGATAAAGGAATAAATTATAACCTTCTTGAAATTTCTTGTTCTTTATACACTCAGGTAAGATAGATTCTATATGATTTAAGGTAGAATATTTTTCTTGAAAACTTTTCTTAAGTTTCATTTCTGGAACCACATTTTCGGAACCACATTTCCAAAACCTAGTATGTTTGTAGAACTAAAATAGGCCTTGTAAATTTAACTTGTTTAACCTTGTTAAACATAGTTTTCCATAATGTTAAAAACGAATGTTTTTAAACATACAATTCACCCCCATCTTGTAATTAAGCATCTACATTCATATTGAGATCCTACAATTGGTATCAGATGAGTTCTCTGAAATACTTATATTCACATATAAGTATTCTTGGTCAGTTTTCATTGTTATAAATTTTTTCCTTGTTAACACTTTTTATCCTTGTTTACCGAATTTTTATATTAACATGTTTTTTTTTGAATGATATTTATCTTCTAGAATGGTATGAATGAATGTCAGTTCAATAGACAATCTAAATCCTACTTGACCAGATATATTTGATGGGAATTATTATGAATATTGTAGAGATCATATGAAGACTTTTTTTATTAATATTGGAGTGGAGATATTTGTTATGATTACTAGAGATTACAAGATTCCTGATAAGGAATTCAAAAAATTTACTAATCAAGAAAAGTCAGAACATCAAATAAACTACAAGTTACGAAATACTTTGTGATGTTATATGACTATGAATATTTATATTCAGATTTCTTCTTGTGAAGCTGCTAACTATATTTGGAAGAAATTAAAAGTTACACATTTTAGTACATCCAATGTTATAGAAACTAGAAGAGAAGTTCTTAGAGAAGAATATTATGGATTTAAATTCATTTATGAAGAACCAATGTTCAAGGTACAATAAAGGTTTATGACTATTGTTAATAGTTTACAGTCTATGGGTGAAAAAGGTTTATATTATGAGGAACATGTGGACAAGATTATAAATATCATGCCTAATGAGTGGGAATCTAAAAGAACAAATATTGATGAGAATAGAAATGTTTCTCAAATTACACTTGATGAGATTTTTTGAACTCTTCTTCGACATTAGAAAATAATGAAAAGAGATGCTGATTTGAATAATAAGAAGAATGGAAATGGAAGTGTATCCTTTACTATTACTAAATCCAGGACTCAAAAAAAGGTTTCAAGATCCATGTCAAAAAAATTCACTGTTTTAACTGAATATTGCGAAGGTGAACATTCAAAAAACGGGCTAACTAATCTTACTCAAAGGATAAACAAGATAGTTGGAAATAAATATTTTCAGTACAGGATTATGAATAAAGAAAGAATGACTAAGAATGACTCTGTAGTCAATTATTATGAATGAAAACGAGAATGGCATATAGGGCAAGATTGTCCAATGGTTAAGAAAAATGATGGAAAGGAAAAGAATTCTCAGATAAATAGAAAAAGTATTACAAGGAAAAAGCTAAGAATGTTTTGAAAGCTAATGACACCTGGAGTTACAGTGGTGGAGACACTTCTAATGATTCCATAGAGAATGAATCTTCTGGTCATAAGAATCTTGTTCTACTAGCCAAAATACCCATTGAAATTAATTTTCAAATGGACAAGGTAGACAATATTGAATCTATAACTAATCTATCTTTGAATGAAAATTGTAGTGATAATAAATTTTATCAATCTTCAGATGAAGAATCTTATTCTGATGAATATAATATATTACCTAATTATGAATAAGTATCTATGTTTTCCAAACATCTTGAGAATAAAAATTATGAAGTCAAGAAAAAGCTTCAGAAGGCAGATTCTATAATTTATATTCTTACTAAAGAAGTATCAGCTCTTTCTAAATATCATGATAATAAAATTCATGATTTTGAATTTATTTCAAAAAACCTTTAGGAAGTTAATTCTGAGAAGTATATTCATTATAAGGATCTTGAAAAGGTAATTTATAAGGAAAATATTTTAACGACTAACTCTAGTGCTAAAACTAATTTATTTAGGATAAAAACTTAGTTATTAGACTAATCTTAGAAATAATTTCCTTGAATAAATGTTTGTCAAACATTACATTAGGTGAAGAATACTTTGATGAGATGTATTATCAAATTCGACCTCTAAAGAATAATTCTGGATTAGTTTATACACATTCTAAACTAGTTTTTAGTAATAATTATTCAGTTCCTAAAATTGCACTATTCTGTAGTAAATGTCAGTATGGGTGACATTGGGAAAAAAAGTGTTCTTTAAAAAAACTCAGTCTATAGGTTTTCATAAAGCTTATTTTTCTATGAAGATTTGGATACCTAAAATTTTTCTTTCTGATGTTTTTGGTTCCAAACAAGTCAGGGTTCGGAAAGTTTAACACTCTTATTTTCAAGAAAATAAAGAATTTCCCAACAACAATACATTCTACATGGATAGTGGTTGTTCCCGGCGTATGACTGGTAACAAGAACATCTTTGAAAATGTTATCATAATGAAAGGAGGAAAAGTAACATTCATAGATAATTATAAGGGAGAAATTATTGGTATAGGTAACATTTTTCTTCTTGTAAAAACATTAATTTCAAATGTTTTTTTTGTTAAAGGTCTTAAGCACATCCTTCTTAGCATAAGTTAATTTTGTGATGAAGGTTCATTGTGAATTTTAGGAATGATAAGTGCTTAGTACAAAATTACAAGGAATAGTTTATTCGTTCTACCCATTTGGAAAGATAATGTATGTACACTAAACAAAGAAGACCTTAGGATCCAAGATCAACCTTTTCTTAGTACAATGTAAGACTATTCTTGGTTATTGTGTATAAGTTTAAGACATTGTAACCTTAGGATCCTATGTAAAATCTCTATGAAAATACTTTTTAAGGATCTATCAGAGAATAGATTTTATTCTTCAAAAGTTTGTGATCCTTATCAATATGTAAAGCAACATAAATCAAGATTTCAATCAGTCGTTCATGTATAAAATACTGATGAAATACATTTGGTGCATATGGATATTTTCGGTCCAACAAAAAAACTGAAATCATTGGAAAAAAATATTATGTATTTTTCCTAGTTGATTATTACACTAGATTTACGTGGGTCTATTTTCTAGCTAAGAAATCTGAATATTTTTCTTATTTCAAAATTTTTAGATCCCAAGTTAAAAATTGGAAAATGATTCCATTTATAACTATTCATAGTAATCATGGAGGATAATTTATAAATTCTTATTTTGAAAGTTTTTATAGTAGAAAATGAATTACTCATTACTTCTCAGCACCAAAAACCCCTCCAAAAATTGGTGTTCTTGAAAAAATAAATCTAATTCCTCAAGAGATAACCATAACCAAGTTGAGTGAGTATTCTTCAGACAATCATTTTTGGGTTGAAGCTGTAAGTACTACTTGTAATACTATAAATCGAATTTTAATTATAAATTTTCTTAATAAAACCCCTTATGATTTATGGAATGGTATAAAACATAGACTTTCCTACATCAACGTATTTGGATGAAAAGTATTCATTCTGAATACTAATGATAATTTACATAAATTCGCACAAAAATTTTATGAAGGGATTTTCATAGGCTACGCCTTGACTTATAAGGCTTATACAGTTTTTAATAAAAATATCTGTACTATTGAAGGAATATTACAAGTTAAACTGGATGAAATCGAACCCTTGGTTTTTAAACCACCTCAACCGAAATATTCCGATGTGTTTTCAAAAACTTATTATCAACCATTGATAGAATATCCTTTTGATAAATAAAATGTTCAATAAACTATATTTGAATCATTTAACTGAGAGGATTTCGAACTATATGTTGATGAACAGGTTTTACAAAACCCAAATCAGTTTTTTCTTAAGAACCATCCCAGTGATAGTATCATTGGTTATGTAAATCAACCTGTAACGATTAGAAGTTCATTAAAAAATGAAGTATAACATATATTATTCATGTCTCAATTATAACCAAAAATCTCTGATGATTCTTTATATGATGATGTTTGGATAAAATCTATTCAAGATGAGATGAATGAATTCGAAAGGAATAAAGTCTGGACCTTGGTTGAAATACCTAAGGAAACTTCTGTTATTAGAGTAAAATGAGTCTTCAAAAATACTTGTGACTAAAATTGAATCATAGTAAGAAATAAATATATATTAGTTGATAATGGATATAATCAACAAGAATTAATAGACTATGAAGAAACCTGTGCTCCTATAGAAAGACCTCAAACTATTCATTTTCTACTTGCCTTTGCAGAATTATTTAATTTTAAACATTTTCAAATGGATGTTTAATGTGATTTTCACAATGGTTATGTTCAAGAAGACATTTTTGTTGAACAACCTCCTGGTTTTTAAGATACAAAACATCCTAAACATGTTTTCAAACTTACCAAAGCTTTATATGGACTAAATTAAGCATTTTTGTTACAAAAAAAATTATGTTAATGGAAATTCTAATCCAACCATCCTTAAAAATAATGATAATATAAATGTTTTAATTGTTAAAATTTATGTTGATAACATTATATTTGGTTCAACTCAGCAATCATTAAGAGATTAGTTTGAGAAACTAATGAAATATGAGTACAAAATGAATATGATGGGTGAGTTGACTTTTTTCCTCTATTTTGAAATTTCTAAAAAACCAAATGGAATTTATATATCTCAACATAAGTATATTAAAGTTCTTCTTAAACATTATGGATATAATAACACTAAAATTATTAGTACTCCCACTGGTACCTCAAATTCACTTGATCTTGATGAAGAGAGGAAACCAGTAGACAGAACATCATTTAGAGGATTGATATGAAGTTTACTATACATGGCAGCTAGTCATCCAGATTTAATATTTTTAGTATGCTTATGTGCATGGTATCAATTTAATCCTAAATAATCTCATTTAAAGCCAGTGAAAAGAATTTTTTCTACTTAAAGGGAACAATGGATTTAGTAATCTTGTATACTTATGGAAATGATTTTATTTTAAAATGCATTTCATATGCTAACATTGGTGGATGTAGAATGTATAGGAAAAGCACATCCGAACGTGTCATTTCTTATGGGATTCATTAGTTTCTCGGTCATTCAAAAAGAAAAACTCATTATAACTTTCCACTGCTAAAGATGAATATGTAGCAGCTGAAAGTTTTTATGCTCAAGTGTTGGGAATGAAACACACACTCACAAACTATGGTATGAGTTTTACCATAACATAAATAATTTGTGATAATACTTGTGCCATTTCCTTAAGTAAATAACCTGCACATCACTCTCATGAAAAACACATAGATATTAGGCATCACTTTTTTAGGGATCACACAGAAAAAGAAGATATCATTCATCAATTTATCGAAAAACAAGATCAACTTGATGATATTTTCACAAAATATTTACCCTCCGATAGATTTGAATATATTAAACAGAATTTAGGCATGATAACCCCAAGATAATTTTTCATATTAACTTCTTGTTTAAACATATCTTCTTATAGTAATAAACTCCTTTTCATTGGGGGAGTACACATGCTTGATATTCAAAAAATTTCGTAGTCAAAATTTTCATAATCAATGATTTTGTAATAAAATTTTTTCTTTAAAATTTTCAGGAATATAATGTTCTCCAAGAAGAATATTCATCATTACAAATAATAATCCTAGAAATATTGAAGGTATGTATTCTTTCTTAAATTATGATAATAATCAATGTAAATGATTGTATTTTTATCTTTTTTAAGAAACTTTTTTGGATTTAATTATTTTAAATTTGAATGTTTATCATAAAAACATCAAAATATTGGAACCTACCAAAATCCTTCTTCAGTTATCCTCCCAACCATAAGATCTATTCAAAATTATCTCAATCATTGGATCAATCAAATAAGTTGAATTGTCACCTCAAACACCAATATAAAGACCACTCAATGTTTATCCCACATTGATCTTCAAATCCTTTTTTTGCTGAAGTTCTGCCTCCCCTACTTAAGGTCGTTCCGAATCTTTAGATTTTTCTTACATCAGAATGTCATTGGAATCCTCTCCTCAGAAAGAAATGTCGAATATAATGAAAATTTTTGAATGACATATATACCAAGAAAAGTTGGTCAATCTGAAATTTTTTTCTAAGTTCGACTCTACCATTTCAAAGAATATTAAGCTAAATGGATGGTAGAGCCTATGTATATCGAAAACAAATCCATAGGATCTGGTCTCTCTGGACATGTCGATTTAATTTTATGAGTCATCATGTTCTTTCAATGAAGGAGGTAGAGATAAGATTTATTTAAATAGATATGGGAAGACTTATTCTCTTTCTCTTAATAAGGCAGAAAATTTGATTGGAATTCCTTATGAAAGAGAATAAGAATTTTATATTGAGAAATTACCAGATGTTTCATGATAAATTGATAAGAATAAATTTATAGATTTTCTTGGTTTGAATGGAGTGAAGACTCCAAATATTTTTCATCTGTCTACAAACTTTCATATTCTTGAGTTATGGGTTCAAGGTTTTATTATTCTGATAAAAAAGAATTTGGATTGATTGAAGAAAAGTGATATCTATATTCTAGAAATCATTGGGAGCCTTAGGACGATAAACCTCATAATGTATATCTTGGTTATGATTGAGAATATCAAGAATGGAAATTTGATGTCTCAAATTATCATGTATCCAGCTATACTCTCCAAAATTATTATTCTTTTCCTTTATTCATTCAAAATTCCTTATAGTTATAAGATAAATAATTTTGTAGTAATGTTATAGAGTTATGATACACTAATGAGGATGAAGGTTGGCTTTAATAGTAAATATGAAAATTAATATGACTTGTTAGAATCTGAAATCGAAGCACTTTCAAAGAAACTGGAAGTGGTTGAGACTTCCAAAAAGGTTGGAAAGAAGAGGAAAGAAAAGGAATTGAAAGAGAAAGGAGAAACTCATGCGGCTAAAGAAATCCAATCTGCACCTCCAAACCCAAAGAAGCAAATGACTTTCCATAATGAAGTATTGGCTAAATAGAGAGAATACAAGAAGAATAGGACAGAAGGGGAGCCTATTTTTAGCCTGGATCCTGCTGAGGAAAAATACTTGAAGTTGAAGGCTGCGAAAAATCTTGAGAAGCAAGAAAAATAAATGAAGCAAGGAAAGAAAATGTCTAAAGATGAGATAGTACAATATATTCTCAAGGATGCTGAAAATGCCTCTGAACTACTTCAGGTACCAGAATTTTTTTTGAATGAATCACTCCCTGTGACTCTAGGAATGAAGGTGCTTATTCTAGAACTACATCATGAAGAAGAAATAGTTTAAAAGGAAGAAGTGGGAGAAGAATGTGAAGAATAAGAAGGTAGTGGTGATACAACAGACATAACAAGGAAAGTGGGGGATTATAATGAGAAGTAGAGTCCTTCTGAGAAACTTTCAATCTGAACTTTTGAAGTAGATTCTTCAGAACATTCAAATCTAGGAAAAGATGATGAGGGTCAAGAAGAAGTAAATAGTCCATCTTAAGAATATAGTAGCAATAATGATTTCGTTCAACTAGAAGATCAACTGGCTGATGCTGAGAAAGAAGAAGGTGATGAAGATTAGATATTTTAGTTATCAGATAAAGAGAACAAATCACCAAATACACAAGACATTATTCTGAGAGCTAATAAGGGAAAACAGGTGGTAGTCGAGACACCTTGTATATCTATGGTGAAAAGGAAGGAAGTTGGTGCTTCGTCAAAGAGGAAATCAGATGAGTTAGAAAAAGTATCCTCTCAAACTAAACACTTCGATTTAGAATTGTCCTCTCTTGGACATGATGTTCTTGTTCAGTCTTTGAAAAAGCTGGTTGGAACTACTCTCTTATATCCATAAATTGATTCAGGATTCCAGATGCTTCAAAATTCAATAAATTAGAAATCAGATTTAGTTTCCACGGTTATGGAAAAATGTGTTGGAATTTAGGACAATTTCAAATATTTTCTCATTGGTTATGAGGCTCATAAATGATCTGGTAAAAATATTACATGCTGGTCAAGAAATAAATTTGAAGAGCTCAGATTCATTGATGAATTTCATGACAATTTCAAGGATTCTTTTGACACTAATATGAGAAGATAAATGACCTTACTAATCATTTTGATGCAAAGCTAAGTCTTGAACAGAATACTCATAAGTATGATGTCAATGTTCTGAATGGGAAGCTTAATTCTGTGGCCATGAAATAGAAGAGGGAAATGGATCTCAAAATTGAATTAAAGGAAATGATTGTAAATCAAGAATAAGTATTAAAGGTTTAGGAATATATTATTAAGTCACCGGATGAAAAGATGAAATCCTTTTAGAAGAAAAGTGATGATTAGGATTAGTTCCTCAAGCGTATAGAAGAAGATCACGGGGAGATAAAGAAGATGGATACCATTTTCAATAAACTGATGTAGAATGAGAATGAAGGATGATTTTTTTCCTAATTCCAATATTTTGTCGAATTTCTACCATGTACAAATTCATTCAATCATAATGAAATTATGGTTGTTCTCCGATTATTTTCTTGTTTAGTACTAATTTTTTAGGTATGATTTTTTTCCATTCCCTATATTCTTTTTTGAAATTCACAAAGGGGAGAAAGGAATGATTAAAATAATATTATGAAAGAAAATATTTTCCAATGTAAGGGGGAGTTTATCTAAGGGGAAGTTCTTATCAATGATGATTTTCGTATGCATGATAATGTAAAATCATATTCAAGTAATTGGGAATACGATCCAAAGGTATTTCAAAACATGAGGGAGAATTAGTTGTATTCACTATGATTCATATATAAAATGAGATAAGTTTTCTTTTACGTTCATAATGAAAAACTCTATGTCCTTATATTATTTTTCATAAGGATGTTTGTGCTATCCAAAAATGGGGAGATTGTTGGTTAAAGAAGATTTCTCTATGATATTTCCATTCCCATGTGTTTTTAAAATCACAAAAACACTATCTTAAGGAAAATTAATATTTCCCCAAGATTTATCCTAATAAATAAAATTTTCCTTCCTTAAGAAAATTTTACCTTTATCTATTTTTCATTATTCAGTTTATAGTTTCAATAAATAAAACTCTTTTATTTCTAAAGGGTAATATTCTGTTTCATATCGAAAACATCAACTTCCTATAAATCCTTAGTTTTATAGCATTCTATTTTTAGGATCTGATTTGAGGTTCTGAATTCAGACTCCAAATTATTTGAAATTCAAACTCTGAATTCTCTGAAATTCAGACTATGAATTATATGAAAATCAGACTCTGAATTCTATGAAATTAATACTTCAAATTCTATGTTATTCAGACTCTGAATTCATTTAAATTAAAACTCCGGAGTATTAGAAATTCAGACATTGAATTCTGTGAAATTTAGACATCTAATTCTCTAAAATTCAGACTCATAATCCTAAAAAAAAATCAGTCTCCAAATTATCTGAAATTTAGACTCTAAATTACTCCAAATTCCATCTCTGAATTCCTTAGAATTCAGACTTTTAATTCATCATATTTCAGACTCTGAATTCCATAGAATTATGACCCTGAATTCCTCATAATTATGACACTAAATTCCTCATAATTCATACTCTTAATTCCTAAAAATTCAGATTTCAAATTCATTAGAATTTCTATTCTAAAGTCTATATAATTCTGGTGCCGAATTCGTTGGAAAGCAGAATTTGAATATCCGTGATTTATTGTCTACAAATTATTATATTCTTAGACTTTTAACTTTTATTTTTCATTAGACTCCAAAAAATTGAATTGGTAAAGCAATCTTATTTTTCATACACATGTTTTAGTTATTAAACTATGTCTTACATTCTATTTCTAACCAACCATTGTTCGTGTGACACATATACAGGTCCCTCTGAGATTCAAGGAAAAATATGATCGTTGGAAGAGGGATACGACCATTGGAGATGTGCCTAGAAATAGTATCTCATTTGAACAAGCTCAATATTTATAATACTGATCCATAACTCTAGAGATTTCATACTATTGAAGTGATTTCTAGAGAGATACTCTCATTCCTTGTGTGTACTAAACATATTTTTCAGCATGCTTCGTGGGACTATGATTTTTTCTATGTACAATCGAGGACTTCTGGGGATAAGAAGACAAAGGTTCTAACAACCTTAAAGTTTGAGGACATTCATGAATAGGAAGATAGATTTGATGACTACCTTGAAGTTCAAGGGATTTCTGGGATAACAATAGAGAATACAATATTCTTATTTAGGTCTTACCTTGGTGTGGGAAAGATATACTTTCTTGAAAGTATAAATCAAGGGACCTTTATCCAAGGTTGTTAGATACCCTACTCTTTTGGTTTAAATACTCTATACTTGTTAATTTTTTTGTTTCAAATTTATATTCTGATGTATTTTGATAAAGGAAGAAAGTATAACATTATTATACATTCTTATTCATTTATGTAATATGATTAAGTAATATTCTATATGCATTAATGTAGAATCTTTTCCTTGTAAACATTCCTTAACTTTCATTTCTGGAACAACATTTCTGGAAACTAGCAAGTCGGTAGAACTAAAATAGGTTTTGTTAATTTACATTGTTAACCCTTGTTAAACATAGTTTTCCGTAATGTTAAAAATGATTTTTTTTAAACGTACCATTCACCCCCCCCCCCTCTAGTAATTGAGAATCTACACGCATATTTATATCCTACATACTATGGGGATTAAATTATATTATTCTTTCTTGGTCCGATAACTCTTAATTATGTATTTAAACAACAATTCATTGGTTTGGAAATGTAATGTTCAAATACAGATTAATAAAATTCCCCTAAAACAATATCAATGAGATAACTCAATGGTGATTGATTCACACATTGTAATGTCTTTAGTTTTTACCATTGGGGTCATTCTTGTTCTGATATGACATCAACAGTAAAATTCCATATTTATTCATCAAGGAAATTATAGATCAAAATCATAATAAAAAAACAAATCATAATTTGAATTTCAACATACCCATAATATTATTACAAACCCAAAACAAGAAAAAGTGCCACTTATAACCATTTTCACATTGTGAGAGATGAATATAAATAAAATCCCTACCATGGATACTAGATGAAAGAAGGGGGGAAGTGTAATTACAAAAAAAACACAATTGAAGGAAAAAAATAAAACTCAGAATTAGGATTAGAGGGGTGTCCAAACAATCGAGTGTAAAAACCACCCCATTGGATGTTCAACCTTCAACTAGGTGGCCTTCCTCTCTATTTATAGAAAAATTACAACACAAAGTGTACAAAAAGTACATGTCATGTACTCAGTTCAACTTAACTTTACTTTTTATTTTTCTATCGATAGGTGATCTACCACGTTTCCCAGTTAATTTGATGGGACATCTGTATGTAGGTGAGGGTACACAGCATGTGGCACCAACATACATAGTGTGTAGAATCCCTATCAACAAGTAAATACATCTAGAAGGGCATACATGGTTTTTAGACATTGAGTACATGGTGTCTTGTATCTATTCAACTACATGGGATTGTACTTATGATGGTCAAACCATGTCTAAGAAATGATACGTGGTGTGTGTTTAAATAGTACACATCTTGTTTATAAATTACACATATTGTTTATTTAATTATTTATTCTGATGACTCCCGGTTTGTGACTTTGACGATAATCTCTTGATAAATAAACCAGAACACTGAAATAATTCCTTTTATCTATAAAAAACATGTATATAGTGAAAACTATATTTATACTCAGTAAAACTTAAGAAAATGTAATTACAAATCAGGAACATAAAACTTCCCCACACTTAGTCATTTTCATTCCCTCATTTGAAATGTCAACATCAAATCAAATGAATCAATACTCTAAAATGGGAAGCATTCAATTAATTAAAGCTAAAAATACTATAGTCATAGATGATGACTTTAAAATTGATAAAAAAATTCAATTTCAATGATATTCAATTAATGATTCATATATTCTTAAATTAATGTCTTTCTGCTTATTTTATTCACATTGTTCAACTATTCATAATTGCACATGTCATAAGATGATTTACCTCTCTAAAAAATGTTACTGTCACCACTTAAGATCATTTAATCAGATTTATTCTCAATATCAATTATACAAACACCATCCATAGGCCTAAAAGTATTGAAATTATTCACATAAACATTAAATCAAAAAAATCACGATGTCTTTCAATGTGGTATAAATGTTTCTGACGTAATGGGATGAAAGGTAATGATGCAGGAAAAATCTCATAGCCTTTGAAAAGGGTTTTATATTGCTAAAAACAAAGTAGGATATTCAAAAATAGTGCACAATGAAAATTTATCCCCATAAATATCTCTCAAATTGTCACCATCATCATGATATTCCCTCCCCAACATGGTTCCTAAAACCATCAATAATTGTAATAAATTAATTTTTCCTTCCATTTATTTTTTATGCTTTTATGGGAAAGATTGGAGAATACGATAAAAAGTGGTTTTCAGAACCCTTCCCAAATGAAAAATTGGAATACTACCCCACATATAATTTCATGGATTATCATATAAAATACCCTAAGTCACCAAACTCCCTCTTTAAATATGAAATTAATTATCATGCAATATAATCAAATAATTAGTGTAAAATGAAAAAAATAGGATTGTAATGTGGATTCCTAACAAGGAAGTTCATGGATTCCCTGGGTTTTCAAAGATGTAAAATTTAGGGTGGGGATTGAGGTCAAAGGGTATGAAAATATAAAATAAATTACATAATCATTATAATTTTATCCAAAAATTTAATGTTTTGAAGAGAAAACATCACAAGTTATTGTTGTGTTGAATATCCCTATAATCTATTAAGTAAGGTGGTGTAAGAAATAATATGAAAAAAGAACTCAGAATACTACTCATAAAAGAGGACTTTAATGGGTAAATAATGTCATGAAGTGAATATAAAATGATCATTCTAATAAAATAAAATGTAAAAGAAATTAAATCAAAAAATTAAACTACATATAAAATCATTTTAAAATGTATTTAAAGTTAAAATATTGATGTAAATTTTAATATTAACAACATTGTATTTATCATTTATAATTTTAATTATTTAAATCACTTCCACATTTTAAATTATTCAATATATTAAATGTTGTCCCCTATATTATATTATGGGAATAGACCAGTGTAGTGTAGAAACTTTCCCCCACACATAATACTGCACATGGTCCGCCAAGTCAAATACTAAGGAAGAGAGAATGATTTGAGAAAAAAATTGTCAAGGGGAGGGAGAGTATTGAAAGAAGTAATCCCAAAATAAAGTAATAAAAGAAGTGCTAAAATAATACTCCCCCTGTGGTGAGCACTAAAATATGGAAATAAGTCAAATGGATATTCCCATGGCATGCAAGAGTACCTATAATTGTCGATGTAATGGAAAACAAATTCTTCATTCATACACACCATAACAATATAATAATAATAAAACGATATATATACATATATATATAATAAAACATGTATGAATAAACATTCATTGTGTTTCCTTGGAAGATTAAATATCTAAAACATTAGGATATAGTAGAGAATAGGTAGTAGTAGTTGCTGCTAGAGGTGTTGGATCCTCAATCTATGGTGTGGGATCAATTAGTACAAATCTTGTAGTTGTAGTAGGATTTTCGTCTAGTCTAGTGGTATATAGGATCCCTAAAGCGATAGCCAGAGCTGTAAATGGTGATTACACTATAGAAGTATGAGTATCTTACTGAGAAGAATGTGATGGGGGGATATGAATTCCAAAGTTAACAAGGAGAAGGACCAACATCCCCTAAATCTGGAAGAGCATTCATCCATGATAGCCTCGTGGTTCTCAATGTCCATTAAGTGATCCAATATGTCAGGGTAGAGGGAGATGAGGATATCAGCAGAGGGAGTGGGAGTAGTTTGGGATGTGTACAACCCGAAATAAGATAGAAGGGTGGTGAGGAGGTGGGGGAGGAAGAAGGAAGGTCCACTGATGAATGGGGTGGTCCAGATCTGTAGCACCATCATGGGAATGTCGCTTTTCTCTCAACCTAGAAAGGGATACAGCACGGCACTTGAGCACAAATGTGTATCCACATCTCTTTACCATCCTCATGTTAATAATCATTACAATATACATCCTCTTGGTATAACCTTAGTGATCCTGAGAAAGACATGGCTCTTAGACCCCTATATAGTGTTCTAACCAGGTGGTGTAGAATATACCATTTATGTTTCCCTAACAAAATGTCATCATAGAATGGAAATAGGAGACAATAAAATATGGTAGGTCAAAATAATCATGAAATATAATTCAAGTAAAGGGATCCATGTCGCATCTAGACATGACACCTAAGTCCTCATGGTGGGGAAAAAGGATGGAGATAATGAAAAAGTGGATGAAATAGAGGGGAAGTGAAATTATGAGAATGATCTTATATGGGGTAGTAGTGTACTTTGGGTCAGGACTGTGAATCTCCTTCTTCATATAAAAATGAACAGAATTCTTATGGTAGGTGAGGGATAAATCAGTGGTTGGGGTGGATATATGTGATAGTAAACTATATCCTCATCCAAACTTCATCATGGTGAGGGAATATTGGTGGTCGCTAATCCAAAATTAGGATAGAGTCGACTTATAGGTAGGGATTTTGCGGTATGTAGGCATGTAAAACTAATAATTAGCAAAAAAATATAACAATAAATCTTTTAATGTGATAGTTTTCACATAGACCATGTCGATTAGGTGTGAGTACCCGAGGAGCTCCTCAATATTCTCCTAAATTCCTAAACATTGAGGAGTGGTATTGTCCAAAAATCAGCCTCATATCTAGATATTGAGTTGGGAAACATTCTGTTATCATTGTAACACATGATGACTCTCATCAATGATCATTAAGGGTTAGGTTATGGTTAGGGTTCTATTGGAAATGAAGGTGTAGGATTATCAGGTGATGATGAACATGGTCTGGCTGTTGTGGAAGTGGGTGGATCAGCTGCCGTTGTGGATGGATCATACTATGTCGCAACGATAGTAGGATCTACTACAATAGATCCCTTGACTATTGAAGAAGAGATCATGGTGGTCTCTTGATTGGTGGATAATGTCAAAGATGTGTTGGAAGACGGGAAAGGAGGTAACATCTACAATGATGGTAGTTATTAGACCAGTACATCTAATATGAAAGGATATACTATTTTCATGATCTGTATCTAATGGGTTGTGAGTGGATCCCCATTATAATAAGGTGTTTTCGGCTTCCCACCAGCTCTTTCTCCATCCTCCGTAGTCTAAAATGGAAGAAAATAAGAAAAATAAAACGAAAAATAATGAAAAATAATTAAATAAAAATGGGGATAAACCCAAAAAATAAAAGTAAATATCATGTGGATCTATAGGAAATAGATTGTATTGTGATCTGGCTTCCAAAACATCTTCTATGGATACACACTCTGAGTGGTATCTTTTGTGGAAAATAGGAAGTATATGATCTGTTTGAGGATTACATGCCATGTGTGAACACATTGGGTCATTTTTTAGCATGTTCTCAGACACATATTCTAGGATGTGGGGCGAGAAAATGAAGTAAACATGTATGAAGAGGGATACATTGTGCGTAAGAACGTGGGTCACCAACCCATGTATGCTATTTGAAATGACCACGTATTTTTTTCAATTTTGTACCTAAACTATTCCGAAAATACTCTCTGTGTATTGATATATGGGATAGTGGATGTGTGGTCTTGTGGTCACTAGTTAATTATTTATTCGGGCAGTGGCATATGGCAAAAAAAAATTACCAAACATACACACCATGTGTTTACAAATCTAGAGTGTAGTGTGTGTTTCTATTTACATAAATTAAATTTCCTGTGTTCTTTAATGATTTCCAATTTACTTTTGGTTTTTGACCGAACATGCCACTCGATCAAAAAATTGACCCAAATACTATAAAAACTTTGAAACCAGGGTGAAAAAATAACATACCTAGATCACAGTGGGAAATGATGAAGATTTTAAGGCTAGAATGAAACCCAAATAAAGGATTTTTGGCTAGGGGATGTAGGAGGCATATGAAGGATGAAACAGGAGGGTGGGGGTCGACAAAGGGTATGATCTATTAGGGTTCCCCATCTTTTATAGCCGAACCACACGATGTGTATAAGGATCAACACACACCATATAAGTTGTTTTTATATCAAATTATAATTATAATTATTGGGTATTATATTAAACAATATATATTAATTTTTATTTATATATATATATATTAACAAAAAAAATAAACCTATACATGTAGTGTGTCAATGAAAAACCCATCATGTTTTCTAAAATTATAAAACTTGAACCCCAACCATCAGTTTGATGATCAGGGAACAATTCGAAATGACGAATAGGATAATCAAAATATGTGCCTAAACCACCAAAGTGAAAGTTGTCTTAATAAATATTTTTTATCTTTTAATATATAATTTATATCTTTATCACTAAATGGAAAAAATTAGTATTAATGATGTGTGGTTTTAATTACCGAATGATTGGGATGAGTTGGGAATATTAGTTAAGTTCAAACCTGGGTCTATTGATGCATGTGTTATGACTCTTACAAATAACTCACATCACCTCATGTGATTTCCTATTTTTGAAAATATTTTAAATTTTTTTGAAAACATGAAACATGTGATTTTTTCTAAAATACATACCATGTTATTTTATTCTAGATAAAAATGATCAAACTAAACCAAATAGAAGGTCTTAAACCCTTATTTTTTGATCTGTGGGATACGACCCCATTAGCCAATCCATCCCCACCATCAGTTTTATTTTGTTTCACAGTGGTTTTATTTAATTTTTAAAACATCAGACATTCTATTTATATAAAACACATAAATAAAAATAATGAATCTCATACCAAAGGTTGGGGTAGAGAGACTCGAACCAACAAAGGCTCAGATACACCCTATCAACCTTTCCATCAGCACATGATTCATTCATATTTATCAAAATAATTAATATTTATTTATAAAAAATTCCAATTATAATATATACTAATCATAAAATTACCCACAATGTATATGGGTAAATATGGAATGTAACCTCATTTTGGTATTATGAAAATATTTTATGAGAGAAAGGGACGTACAATGCATGTGGAAGAGAAGAACATTCCTCATGATTATTAATAACATAATGGAAAGAGAGAGAGGAGTGGTTGTGTTTTATCCCAGCTAGAACATTTATTTTAATTCTTTGGATCGACCTGTGGTAAGGTACTTACCCCTATTCTTAAGGCAGATGTGGTTTCTTCTATGCGAACCATGACATATTTATAGAACCCTCATCTTATATCCAGGATTCTTGACCTTCTAGTGGTTTGGGTAACATGTTGAAGTATCTCAGCTTTGTGGCAAGAAAATTTCAATGATGGATGTGTTCCTTGTTATGATCATGCACTATCTCCATCCCCTAAGGTTCCAACTTTGTTATACTGAAAAGGTAAAAATAATTGCAGGCACTCTCAGGAGAAAGTAAATAATAAAATTAATCTTTATAAGTAGATAATTGATTATAATCATTGTTATACTTACATGACACATTCCCATATTCAAAATGTGTTCACTGAAAATAATTTTCAGATTTTTTATGTGAATTTTAATTTGGGACCACATCATAACTTGTTTCCCATGTTGAATAAGGGTCAAAACACCCAACCTCAAACTCAAATAATGTTTCCATATTAGATATTGTCTCTAAATGTTTCCCTACCATAGTACCAAGTCTTTGAAACTTTTTAGTTTGGGACAACTAAAATATGGAAAATTATTACATCATCGATATTAAAATTTTGGTATTACCCAAAGATTGTTCCAGGATAGAAGACGAAATGGGTGGGGGTGAATAATGTACATTTTTTTATTATATTGAATCCCTTCATCCATGTATGGGAAATAAACTTCTGGATATGGATGAAACAACACTTGATCATTAAACTAAAAATCTCCTCGATGTGAATCTTGACAATCACTATTTGATTGTCCAGACATAATGGGATTAAGGGAACACAAGAAAAAGTGAAACTATTTTTGAAAATTAAATTTAAAAAGAAGAAGATAATGAAAAAATAGAGAAATTGAATGTCAGGTTTTCAATTCAATTAGGGTTTTTCAAAATGGTCATTCTTTAGAAATAAAATTATTTATTAAAATATTTTTCCATGGGGATTCAATTCTACTACCATTTCATTGTCCAATAAATTTTAATTATGTATTTAAATTTCAATTCCTTTGTTTGGTAATTGAATGTTCAAATTCACATTAACACATTACCCCAAGAAAATTAGCAATGAGATCACCTAATATACATCGATTCTATCCTTATAACTACTTTAGTTGTCTCCATTTTCGTTTTTCTTAGTTTGATATGTCATAAAAAATACAATATTAAATCATCAATGGAATTATAAAAAAACATCGTATTAAAAACAAAAAACTAGAATTTGAATCACCAAATACCCATAATCTTATTATGACCCCAACATAAGAATCCTAGACTCTAATGACCCTGGTCACTGTGTGGGAGTTCAGAAGAAACTCAACCACAACCATGGATATGGGAGGAAATAATGGGTGAGTAGAATTATAATAAAACAGAAATTGAAATATTAAGAAAGCATAACTTTTGGATTCAGGGGAGATTGAACGATAGAGTGGCATCACCTCCCCCTTGGATGTCCAACCTCAAAAGTGGAGGCATGCCTATCTATTTATATAAAAATAGATTACACAATGTGTACCCAAATCTAAATACCATATACTTGGGTCAAAATATTTTTCCTTCTTTTTATATACCTATAGGTGATATTTTATACCACCCACATAATTTAAAGGGTCCTCTATCAGTTGGTGAGGGTGCACAGCGTGTGGTACCGACATACATGGTGTGTAGAAGGTCTCTAGGCCACCAACCACATCTATATGGGAGTACATTCAATGTAAACAATGATTAAATGATGTTTCACCATTGTTTGGATATAATGGAATGTACTCGGGCTTGAATAATTGTTTCTAGACAATGTTAAATAACATGTGTTTATAAACTATATATCATGTATATTTCATGTCATGAAACCCTCCCCAAAAATTTTACCCCTCTTATGCCGTAAATGGGAGAAGAGAAAAAATGAAACCTGAGTCCTACCTCCAGTAGGCCCTGGGTGGCCGACTAGCACCGAGGGTATAGTAAACACATAGATGATAAGAATCACCCTCTAAGAGAACACATATGAAAGAGAGACATATGATGGAAAAAAACTCCTCATTCTCAGAACATAAAGTAAAATAAACCCAATTTCACATATGTAATATCACTAAAGGACTAATAAAATAGGAAGGGAAAATGACAAGTACCGGATGAAAGTAAAACGACAGTGACCACAAAGCCAAAAGTGCACCTACAAAACCTGGATCTTGAAGTAATCAGCCTGATCTCTCCCCAAAATGGTTAGCCCGATGAAAATTGGGAGAATCACCACTACATGCACCTCATTCAACTCACCAATGAATCCACACAACCAAAATTAACCTGGAAGTTTCTGGGAGCCACAATATCTCGCATATCATGTATCATAAATCAGGTATTAAACATCAAGCCATTATAGCCCATACACTGAGTAAGGTTCCCTAATTCATCACAACCTATACACGATACACATATTGTAGTCCATAGGAAACTATTTCCATAATATATGTGTGTTAAATAACTAGAAGTCATTACATCCATCTAAAAACATATATGGGAAAAAATAACCATCGTGCATACCGGCACATATAACTACCATGATAAGAGTGTTGTGTCAAAGGTTGTAGTCATTCATCCTTCCCCCCACTAGGATTTTTGGGAAAACACCCCTAGGTCTCAGAATCACTGGGGTGTCAGTTTCCCTAATCGAAAGGGTGGAGTCATGTGTAGAAACACAAAAATTATAGGATATAATATATCTCACAACCACACTATGGGAAACAACTGATCTCAAACTCAACTACACCTAATGTCTCTTGGACACGTAGCTTCCACTACTATGACTTGGTATCCTATAAGTACACAACCATTTAAATAGATACATTAAGTTACATTATCCATTTTTATTAGTTTTAATTTATTTTAATTAACTATTTAAAAATTACATAACCACTATTTTTTCACTTTAAATTTAATTATCATTCCAACCAAGATCTATGCCCTCCAATAGTAAAAAAACAGAGTCCATAGATTCTCAGAGTCCTAACCTCAACATTGAATCCTAGAAAGTTCAAACCCCATGGGTTTAACAATTATTCCATTATTAACAAAATTACAACATTCTATATTTATATATTTATATATATTCAAGGAAAAAATTCTAAGCTACCAAACACAAGGGGGTATATATAGTGAGTAGAAAATCTACCAAGTAATTCATTACCACCTATAGAAAGAGCGTATACCCATCCATCCTCAAAATGATAAACATGGAAAGCATGTTTCATACCCCACATGTCTTCATCTATTTTGGAAGGAGAGTAAGAAAAACATGCTACTTCAAGCCGTGGTGAGAGTAAAGTAGAAAAAAACATATCCTTTAACAATCCAAATTTCATATCAATTTTTAATACTATATTCAACCCATTCCATAAACTCTGGTGTCCTCTCTAACACCCACATGCACAATCAGATGCATATCACTACTCAAGGTGTCCAATACTACCACATAAACCAGGCCTCATTACCACACATATCACAATACCCCTCCATGATCAGCAATCCCAGGATAATGTCACATCACAATTAGTAGGAAACAAACAAGCATTGAAAATGGGCTCCTTGCCCTAAACAAGGCATCCATCATTCCCACACAAAGAGCTCTCATTTCTCCAAAGCACAAGGTACATGGCCTTTAAAACAAGAGGTGAACTCAAGAACCATAATATAATTACATTTTATTCATAAAATCTATTCATAAATAATTTAGTAAAACAATCAAATCTACTTTAATTTTATTATCATCATAATACAGCAACGATGACCATATTCATTAAACATTACTCTTTATCTTTTAACTAATTAATTATAAATTAATTATGGATTTAAATTCCTTAAAAATTTCGATCAATAGAGACATTTTAAAAAATAAAGGCATATATAACACACTATCTATTAGAATAAGAGGCAAAATGTTATCAGGGTAAAAAGGAACAACATCACTAATTGATTGATACCAATTCATTAATTCAGCCCAGGTAATTATTATGTCAATTTCATTGGGATAAAAAGGGTTAAATCATGGTAAATATATTACTGCACATAAATATATATATTATAAATGAATCCCCAACCAAATTTTTTTTGATGTTCTTTAAATGAGAATGAAAAACACAACAGATCATAATCACCTCCACCACAATGACTGCATCCACCATAGGACATTGCAACACCACCGTGCCAACCAACAGCATAAAAATCTCTATTAGAAATATGGGGATCACATACCATCACATATAAACAAGAAAAATGATGAAACAGATCAAGGAACCTAGAATAATGGAAGAAAAATACACCTTATATCAATGATGGATAAACACTTTCTAGTTGAACAAAAAATTGGGGGTGCACATGCTGCAGGACAAACTCCAAGTGGAAAATGATCTGAGGATACAACAAAATGAATGACACATATGGGAGGAAGAACATTGGGAATCCCATACTAAGTAAAAACAAGAATGAATTACAAGGGAAGATGGTACCTCATCATTTTGAAAATCTAAATGGTGAAGTAGTTTAGATACTGTTTAGATTTTACATTAAAGGCATATTAGGTCAAAGATTATGCATTTTGACTGAGAAAAGGAAGATGGACCCTTATAAAAATTTATGTAGAAGTTATAGGATTATAATTGGCCTTAAATACCTTCAAATAAATTTTTTAATGTTTCTTATGTCAAATATAATGTCAATGGGGTGAAACTTTAAGAAACTATAAATACTGTTCATGAATCACTACTAGACGAGTCACTATTGGGTGAGTCACCAGTGGATGAACCGCCATTGAATGAATATACTTTCGAAAATTCACCATTGGATGAATCACCATTGAACATGTCACCATTACAAAAACACTATTCCACATACTATTGGATGACTCGCCATTCTATAAACATTGTTCATAACCAACAGATAGATGACTCATCATCGGATGACTAACTTTTATTGAAAAAATGATCACATACAACCATTGGAGGACTCACCATTCCAAAATCACCGTTCTAGATACACTGTTCACAACTTACTACTAGACAACTCTCCATTTCTAACTCACAATTCTAGAAACAATATTCACAACCTACCTTTGGATGACTCACAATTCCCAACTCACCATTCTAGAAACACTATTCACAACCTACCATTGTATGAATAAACATTCATGACTCACTATTCTAGATACACTATTCAAAACATACCGTTGGATGGCTCACCATTTGCAACTCCCTATTCAAGAAACATTGTTAACAAAACAGAATATTGGAAAGGTGTTGATATAAGTCACCTAGATATACCATAACAACTCAAACACCATATATTCATAATTTAATGGAATAGAAAGGTCTATGAGATTACATCATATTCCACTCAAACTATTATATCCCTTGAGAATACAAAACCAACACAGAGAGAAAAAAAAGGGTTCCGAACAACCACCCTACAATATATCTCTCAAAGAACATTCCACCAAAAGAGATCAAACACATCATTAAAGGAATAATGTGAAACCACGTGGCAACCAAAAAAACCCATAAACACTCTCACAAGGGAGATACCTCTTAAAAGAGAGTAACCCACAACAAGAAACAAGATAATTCCATATCATAAATGGAAGGGGTATACAACCACCTACCAAACAACATAATAAAATATGATATAAACATCTTACAACTCAGGGTATTGGGAATGTATCTACAACTATAAATCCCATTTACTCTCCTCCATGGCACCGTGCTTCCATAAGATACAAAACAAGGGGATTGGACACCCGTGGAACACCATCTCCTTGTGGTCATGGATTTATATAGGCTACACCTCGATGGTCGCATTATCATAAACATTTATCTATCCCAAATCAATGATGTTAGAGTCATTATGAAGATAATTATGGATCCACAACACATGTAAAACATCATGTATCTTTCTGTTCTATGGGGGATGCACTGCCTATTTTTCAATTTCTCTAACATGAGCCAATACCTCAAATGGATGAAAAAACAGGGGAGAAAGCATATTCCTACAACCAAACCTTCACTTCCCATAAAGGAGAGTCACCTTCATAAACATGTGATCTGCAACATCAAATTCCATATGTCTCCTCCTATGATCAACATAGGACTTATGATGATCTAGCGTTGCCTTCACCCATTCAGGAATCACTAGAACAATCATTGTTGTACTATATACAAGTTTTGTACCAGGAATTTTTGACTCTATGATGCAATTCCAACACAATTGAGAATGGAAAGGTCGGCCATACCAGGCTTAAAATAGACACATACCAATGGTGGAGTGGAAACTATTTTTGTAAATGTATTGTACCATGGAAAGGTTCCACATACAATAACCTCTAAAATCTAGGACAAATGACCACAACATGTCTTTAAGTGTCTAGATGGTCCATTTTGTCTGACCATCTGTGTGCGGTTGAAAAGAAGTGTTAAGGCATAGTTGTGAACCCAAAGCTTTCTAGATACCTCCCCACACCCAAGAGGTAAAACAAGAATCTTAATAAAAAATTATCGTTCTCGAGACTCCATGGTGTCTCACCACCACCTCTAGATATTGCCACGACAAAACCTCCACTAAGATCAACTCCTTGACCTCTATAATTTGGGTTGATTTTTTTTTCAAACAACCCACTACTACCCTTATAGATTCATAGCCTCCCCAAACTCAATGTAAACTTGTAAGAATGTCCATCAATATTTCCCCTCACTTCCTCTGATGAACATCTAACTGCTGGAGAAAACCTCCGGGAATACTATGCTCGGACTTTACCTTATGGGAGACCAAACATCAGGAAAGAAACTCTACAACATCACACTTAAACCCAGTCCACCAAAACATACCTCTCAAATCTAGGTACATATTTTTGATTTCAGGTTATGAATTCAGACTCTGAATTCACATAAATTTAGACTCCAAATTATATGAAATTCAGACTCTGAATTCTCTGAAATTTAGACTCTGAATTCTCTGAAATTCAGACTCTGAATTCTCTAAAATTCAGACTCCAATTTCTCTAAAATTCATACTCTAAATTACCTGAAATTAAATATCTAAATTCAATGAAATTCAGACTCTGAATTCTCTAAAATTCATATATAAAATTATTTGAAATTCAAACTCTGAATTCTCAAGAATTCGGACTCTTAATTCTCTAAAATTCAGATTCTAATTCTCTAAAATATAGACTCTGAATTCTCTGAAATTCAGACTCTAAATTCTCTAAAATTTGGACTCTGAATCCCTCAGAATTTAGTCTCTGAATTCTTCAGAATTGAAAATCTAAATTTATAACGACCCATACTTTACATACATTGTTAATACTTCAAAATTGATGCATACTTATTACAACATATAACAAAACCACGAAAGGACCGTATAGGTATAGTGTCTTTAGAAACTGGGAAACATAAACAACTGGTTCATAAAACGTCTACACTGCCTTCTATTTATTTCATCATATATATAGTCCCTTTTGGCATATCTTACTTAATAACCTTCTTCCTGACCTGGGGAAAGAAAACATAAAAAAGGGTGAGCTCAAATGATCAGTAAGGGTAAACAAAAGAAATATCAATCACATCATATACATAATCACATAACTTTTGGAAATCTTCACCTGCATAAGAGATCATAATTTCATAACATGGGATAAGTCATGGCAGTGAAATGTAATCACAATAATCATAACATAAAACATGAAACTTTGTGGCATACACTCACAATCATATAGAATCATTTCTTATTAGTCAAGACTCATTTCCAAGACTATCTTAGTGGACAAAGTCCATTTCTGAACCGAGTCACCCTCGTTTCAGTCATGTTTCATTGAACCGGTATAACCTACCATTCCAGCCATGTCTATATCATGAGATATAAAATCTTTACCCAAGTAATTGGAGGGAGATATAGGTCCCAACCATCGCATAATGATACCCATATTATGTGTTCCAGAAAATCATAAACCATACATCATAGCATAACCCATATAATAAAAATGGGAATCTTAAACATCGTGACATCATAAAACAATTCATATAAGATAAAGGAATTCATAAAAATATTTCCATCACAACATAATCAAATCCGTGTAATAATAGGGATAGAAACATAAGCCTTTATTATCTTAGATGGAAATTAATTTTGATAAAATACCTGAACTCCATTCTTGAGGAAAATATCCTTTCTACTTCAAAAACACTTTTCCTTTCTTAACATGTCATAAAATTCTAAACTAAAAGAAGTTGATTAAAAATAAACATGAAAAATTGTAAAGGAAGATTCTTGGAAATAATGTTTTAAAAATCCATTCATGCCGTATAAGTTAAAAAACATTCTTCTCGTACTTTTGTCGGAAAAGTCAAAAAGTACCTCGTACGAAAAACGACAAAAGATTCCTTTCATATCCTTTACTAAAAACTCACCGAAGGGTAAAATTGGATTTAAACAATTGTAGGTGGATGAAAATAATATTACATGTTGAGGAAACATGGATGTGGATGATAAAATACACCCCAGTAAATACCAAAGTATAAACAATCTCGGATAAAAATGAGATTGTGATATTTCCCTTACCTTAGGTCTGATACGCATTGTTTGTGTATGAACCTCCTCTTCTTTGAAGTGCTTCTTTGAGACCTTCTTTTAGGGCACTAAAATTGGTATTTGAAGAAGACTAGGACCTCTAGGATGTCTCTAGGGAAGTGGAGAGGAGAAAGTTGTAGGGTTTGGCCGAGCTTGAAGGCTCAAATTGGTGTGAGGAAGAGAGGGAGGAGGTGCCCTTTTATAAGGGAGGAGAGGGGCACCTTTGGAATAACTAAAAATATTATTTTATTATAAAGTCAAGTTCAGTTTTAAATAGATCCAAATTGATTTATTTCGAGGCTAAGGTGGGGATGGGTCGAAATCCTCTCATCCAATAGAATTTAGACAAGTTTAGGTTCCTATTTTAACCTTATCATTTAGATTTAAAATTAAGTTAAATGATTTTACTTTTACCGTGTCTTCTTGTGTTCTTATACTGTAAGGTTAATAAACTTACTATAAGCAGCCAAAAGAACACCAAGTTGTTTATTATTAATATATATAACCTTATCTAAGTCATTTGACCGAACCTTAGATTTTTAGGAATAAAATAACAATTACAAATATAATATTTGTTTTAAAAACTATTTTATGTCAATTTTGACACTATTTAGTAATTAATTTTTGTGAAAATCATAACAGAATGATTAGTTCGAAAAAAGTTAATTATATCAATACTAACATGTCATATTAATCAGTGGAATTCATAAAAAGTGTCAAATTACATTTATTTTGGTGTTTATAACATCAATTATGTCCATATTTTATTAATAAATTAATTACTGCATCATCTTTGTGTCATAAATAAATTAAATTATTTAATGTCTAAAAATGAAAAATAAAATACCATTATGTAGGAAATATTTTTATATTTTTAATGAATATTTATAGTTGAATTTATCTTATGTATTACCCTATATTAAAAATGATTTAGTTATTAAACTTTTATTTTAACTATTTTAACCCTTCATTAAATAAATTAATAATAAATGTCCTAATCTAATCCAAGTGGGCCTAAATGGTTATATTTTATTCCTAAGTTTGTTTTTTGTCGAATTACACTTGTCCAATAGAATTAGGACATGTTTAAGGGTAATAATAATATCATTTTTACCCTTAATTACCCTATTTACTTTTAACCGTGGTAAAAAAAAGTAAAAAGTTACTATTCCCCAAAAAATTATTTTCATCTCATTAAACCACATTTTACTTACTGACATCAACCGTGTCTCTCGGATTTTCAAAATTTCACTCACAGAAGCGGTAAAATTAAGTTTTATGAAAAATTCAGTTTTTTTAACTACCACTTAGTGGTTTCACTATTCATTAAAAATGGAAAGTTTTCAGAAAAATACCAAAATTTCAGCCTAGGCTAATTTCGATATTACAAATCCAAAAATGAAGTCCATTTTGAAAAATAAAATTTATAAAATTTCAAAAAGTGGTTATTACTATTCATAACTGCTAGTTTTAATAATATTTTATTAGCATATCGTTGTTTAGTGAAACTCGGTATTGGGTACAACGCAAGCTATCGAGGAAGGTCACGATTTCGTGTAAAGAAAGACAAGAAAGTGTTGTGTAGAAAAAGATTCCTTTGATGATTTATATAACATGAAAGTCTCGGGTGTTACATTCTACCCCCCTTAAAATGAATTTCGCCCTGGAAATTCGTCACTTTGTAACAAACAGATGAGGATACCTCTCCCTCCTCATATCCTCAAGCTCCCATGTAGCTTATTCTAATTGGTGGTTCCTCCATAAAACTTTCTCCAATCGAGTGGTCTTGTTTCGTAGGACATTTTCGCTATGATCTAGAATCTCTATCGGTTGTTCTTCATAAGAAAGATCTTACTCCAGCGGTACAACTTCTGAGCTAAGTACATGTGAATGATCAGGTATGTACTTTCTCAGGAGAGATACATGGAACACATCGTGAACTTGAGAGAGATTCGGTGGAGGCGCCAATCGGTAAGCTACCTTCCCAACACGATCCAGTATTTCGAAAGGACCGATATATCTAGGTCTCAAATTCCCCTTCTTTCCAAATCTCATAACCCTCTTCCAGGGAGATATTCATAAGAACACTTTATCACCCACTTCAATCTCTAGGTCTTTTCTTCGGTTGTCGGCATAACTTTTCTGTCAACTCTGAGATGCTCTTATGTGTTATTGAATAGATCTGACCTTTTTTGCCATTTCATCAACGAGATCAGGTCCTAATAGATTTCTTTCCCCAACTTCATCCCAGCAAGTTGGAGTCCTGCATTTCTTTCCATAGAGAGCTTTATAAGGAGCCATCTGAATACTATAGTGAAAGCTATTATTATAAGAAAATTCTACCAACGGTAGGTGTTGATCCCAACAACCTTTTAAATCCATAGAGCAAGCTCTCAACATATCTTCTAGAGTTTGAATTGTTCTCTCAGACTGACCATCTGTCTGAGGATGATAAGCAGTGCTGAAACATAACTCTGTATCTAGAATATGATGAAGACTTCGCCAGAACTTTGAGGTAAACCTCGGATCCCGATCAGATATAATAGAAAGTGGTACTCTATGTAATCTTACCACTTCCTTTACATATATCATGGAAAGCTGATCTAGAGATAAATCCTCTCTAATAGAAATGAAGTGTGCAGACTTTGTAAGATGATCAACTATGACCTAGATAGCATTATTGCCTTTGGATGTTTTAGGAAGTCCTATGACAAAGTCCATAGTGATGTTTTCCCATTTCCATTCGGGTATGGGTAATGGTTGTAACATCCCCTTAGACTTCTGTCTCTCAGCTTTAACTTGTTGACAAACCAAGAATCGAGATACATATTCAGCAACATCTCTTTTCATGGCATCCCACCAGAAGTACTCTTTCAGGTCCCTATACATCTTCATGCTTCCAGGATGAATAGAAAATGATGAACTATGAGCCTCATCCAGCAGCTCCTTCTTTAATTCGAGGATGGGAGGAACACAAACCCGATTCCTGAACTTTATTATCCCATCACAATCAAGGTTGAATTCAGGAACATTTCTCACCTTATTTTGTAACTCGACATCTTATTTCTGTGCCTCTTTAATCTTCACATGTATAGATGGTTGAACATTCATTTGAGAAAGATAATATTTTCCCCCTTTCATTATAATTCCAAGATCCATCCTTTGTAAATACATAAATATTGGATCTTTTGTGATCCTCATCATGGATAAACTAGCATGGTCTTGTCGACTTAATGCATCTTCCACCTTGTTTGCTTTCCCAGGGTGGTAATGGATTGAGCAGTCGTAATCCTTAATCAGCTCCAACCATCTTCTTTGGCGCATATTCATCTCATTTTGTGTGAAAATATACATTAAACTTTTATGATTATTATAAATGTCACACCTTTCTCCATAAAGTTAATACCTCCAAATCTTTAATTCAAATATTACCGCGGCTAACTCCAAATCATGAGTTGGGTAATTTTTCTCATGTATTTTCAACTGTCATGAGGCATAATCTATCACCATATCATTTTGCATAAGAACACACCCCAATCCCTTCTTGGATGCATCACTGTAGATCACAAACCTTTCTCCACTACAAGGCAGTGTGAGCACAGGTGCACTGGATAACCTTCTTTTCAACTCCTTGAAATTCTCTTCACATTCCTCCGTCCAAACAAACTTAACTCCTTTCCAAGTCAACTTGGTGAGTGGATTAGATAATTGTGAAAAATCTTTCACAAAAAGTCGATAATATCTAGCCAAACCAAGAAAACTTCGGATCTCAGTTACTATTGTTGGTCTCGACCATCTTTCAATAACCTCTCTTTTTGCTGGATCCACAGATATCCCCTCTTTTGAGATTATGTGACCCAAAAATGAAAATTTTTTAAGCCAAAATTCACACTTGGTACATTTGGCATAAAGCTTCTCCTTTCTCAGGGTCATCAATATAATTCTCAAGTGATCTTCATGTTCTTCCTTTCTCTTTGAATAGACAAGAATACCGTCTATAAAGACTACCACAAACCGATCAAGATAGTCTCTAAAGACTCTATTCATCAGATCCATGAAGATAATAGGGGCATTAGTAAGACCAAATGGCATCAATATAAATTCATAGTGTCCATACCTTGTACGGAAAGTCGTATTTGGTATATCCTCCCTTATGACCCTTAATTGATGATACCCTAAACGAAGATCAATCTTGGAATATTATTGAGCTCCGCGTAGTTGGTAAAATTGGTCATCAATGTGTGGGAGAGGATATTTGTTCTTGATAGTGACCTTGTTAAGTTCTCGATAATCAATTCAGCGTCTCATTGATCTATCTTTCTTTTTAACAAACAGAACAGGTGCTCCCCAAGGTGATGAACTAGGGCGTATTAACCCCTAATCAATATTCTCTTGGAGTTGCTTCTTCAATTCCTGAAACTCAATTGGGGCCATTCTATAAGGTGTCTTTGAAATAGGCAAAGAACCCGGTACGAGTTTTATTGAGAACTAAACTTCACGATTTGGTGGAAGACCCGGTAATTACTCCAGAAAGACATCATCAAACTCCCGTACAATTGGCATATTCTTTACTGTGAGTTTCTCACCAACCATTTGAGATAAATAACCTTCATTTAGTGGAATCAAGACCCATAAGATGGAAGAAATTTCCACTGTAAGGTTATGTTCATCCTTGCATCGATAGACGATCATAGATTGATCTGGAATATGAAATGTGACTTCCCTTATTTGGAAATTGATATGACCTCCATGTAGAGAAAGCCAATCCATGCCAAGAATCACATCAAATTCCACTATAGGAAGGATTACAAGATTTTCAGGAAGCTATTTCCCACAAACATCAATCGGAGAAGAATTATAAACATTTGATGTGACTGTTGTGTCATTAGGTGTTGTCACAGATAACTCACCATCTAATTGTTGAGGTAATATGGTGATACCCTTAGAAAATTCTTCGAAAATAATGGAATGGGTGGATCCAGAATCAAATAAAACATTTGATACTTTAGAGTGGATGGTAAGTGTACCTTTCACCTCATCGTTATCGTACTCCACATCGCTGATAGAAATTGCATGTGACTTTCCTTTGTCATTAGCCTTAAGAGTTTGTTGACGTCGACCATCATCATCAACCCTTGGATTAGGGCATTTATTGGTATAATGTCCCATCTCCTTGCACTTGAAACATTGAAGTGTAGTAGGTTTATTCTGTGTATCCCTTCCTTTGTTGGCATCATTAGACATCTTCTTCCCATCATTGCGGCATTCAAATGCCCGATGACCTTCTTTTCCACATTTCAAACATTTACTTTTCCCTTTAAGACAACTCCCTCCATGTTTCTTTCCACACTTTGAGCATAAGGGAAAGCTCATATTCTTTTCAGTGTTCTCTTTAGATTTTCCTTTGATTTCCATTTTCCTCTTCTTATCAAACCCATATGACGGATGGGTTACTCCAATCTCCATCTCCACTTTGAGATCACATCGAACAATTTCCTCGTAGCTATTGAAGTCCCTTAGGGCTAAGGCCCTTCGAAGACTTGGTTTTAAGCCACTAAAGAATCAATCGATCTTACTCTCAGGTTGGATAAAAATACCAGAAGCGTACCTCGCAAGTCTTGTAAAATTTTCTTCATAGGTACCAACAGATTCATCATTCTTTTGCTTCAGTTCAAGAAAATATTTCTCCATCTTTGTTCAGAGAATACCAGGGAAGTACTTATTGAAAAATAAGTTCTTGAACTCGTCCCATTCCATGGACTCAATTTCATCCCTTTGCCTCGTATTCTTAATAAGATTCCACCATTGATCAGCATCACCTTCCAAACGATACACTACTAAGATGAATTTATCATGTTCGGAACATTGAAGAACTAAAAATATCTTTTCAGTAGTACTAATCCATTGTTTATCAACTAATGGATCAGTAGACCCGCTGAATGAAGGTGGACGCTGTCTCATGAAGGATTCGATAGAATTTTGATCCTTCCTTTTCTCATTTGGAAGTCCTGCATGATTCTTAGCTTGAGAAAGTTGTGTGAGCATGGAAACAAGATTTGGTATTCCATCTCCCATAACGTTTGGTTGCTCCGGGGGAAAATCATTGCATTGCCCATCGCATTCCGCATTAACACGATTCCTTCGGGTTCCAGCCATTGACTAAAACCAAGAAGAATAGTGTGAGAAACGCTAATTATAATAGGAAAACCACATAATCAAGAATAATATTTCACACTTAAGGTCGTATCCTAGGTTATTCATGGTCATTTCTAAAACACTAAGATTGTGTTCTATGCTTAGACTTATCCTTAGGGTTCTTACTAAGGATTTCACATCCTAGTTTCCAAAGGATGACTATAACTTTCCTCTGATACCAACTATAACGACCCATAATTTACATACATTATTAATACTTAAAAATTGAATCATTCTTATTACAACATATAACAAAACCAAGAAAGGACCATATAGGTATAGTGTCTTTAGAAACTGGGAAACATAAACAACTGGTTCATAAAACGTCTACATTGTCTCCCATTTATTTCATCATATCTATAGTCCCTTTTGGCATATATTACTTAATAACCTTGTTCCTGACCTGGGGAAAGAAAACATACAAAAGGGTGAGCTCAAATACTCAGTAAGGGTAAATAAAAGAAATATCAATCACATCATATACATAAGAACATAACTTTTGGAAATCTTAACCTGCAAAAGAGATCATAATTTCATAACATGGGATAAGTCATGGCAGTGAAATGTAATCACAATAATCATAACTTAAAACTTGAAACTTTGTGGCATACACACATAATCATAGAGAATCATTTATTATTAGTCAAGACTCATTTACAAGACTATATTAGTGGACAATGTCCATTTCTAAACCGAGTCACCCTCGTTTCAGTCCTGTTTCAATAAACCGGTATAACCTACCGTTCCAGCCATGTCTATCTCATGAGATATAAAATCTTTACCCAATGCATTAGAGGGAGATATAGGTCCCACCAATCTCATAATTATACCATTCTTATGTGTGCCACAAAAACATAAACCATACATCATAGCATAACCCATATAATAAAAATGGGAATCTTAAACATCGTGACATCATAAAACAATTCAAATAAGATAAAGGAATTCATAAAAATATTTCCATGACAACATAATCAAATCCATGTAATAATAGGGATAGAAACATAAAACTTTTTTATCTTATATGGAAAATAATTTTGATAAAATACTTGAACTCCATTTTTGAGGAAAATATCCTTTCTACTTGAAAAACACTTTTCCTTTCTTAACATGTTATAAAATTCTAAACTAAAAGAAGTTGATTAAAAATAAACTTCAAAACGTGTAAAGGAAGCTTCTTGGAAATAATGTTTTAAAATCCATTCATTCCGTATAAGTTAAAAAAACACTCTTCTCATACTTTTGTCGGAAAAGTCAAAAAGTACCTCGTATGAAAAATGACAAAAGATTCCTTTCATATCCTTTACTAAAAACTCACCAAAGGGTAAAATTGGATTTAAACAATTGTAGGTGGATGGAAATAATATTACATATTGGGGAAAAATGGATGTGGATGATAAAATACACCCTATTAAATACCAAATTATAAACAATCTCGGATAAAAATGATATTGCGATATTTCCCTTACCTTAGGTCTGATACGCTTTGTTCGTGTCCGAACCTCCTCTTCTTTGAAGTGCTTCTTTGAGACCTTCTTTTAGGGCACTAAAATTTGTCTTTGAAGAAGTCCAGGACCTCTAGGATGTCTCTCGGGAAGTGTAGAGGAGAAATTGGCAGGGTTTGGCCGAGCTTGAAGGTTCAAATTGGTGTGAGGAGGAGAGGGAGGAAGTGCCCTTTTATAAGGGAGGAGAGGGGCACCTTTGGAATAACTAAAAATATTATTTTATTATAAAGTCAAGTTCAGTTTTAAATAGCTTCAAATTGATTTATTTTGAGGCTAAGGTGGGTATGGGTCTAAATACTCTCATCAAATATAATTTAGACAAGTTTAGGTTCCTATTTTAACCTTATCATTTAGATTTAACATTAAGTTAAATAATTTTACTTTTACCGTGTCTTCTTGTGTTCTTATACTATAAGGTTAATAAACTTACTATAAGAATCCAAACGAACCCCAAGTTGTTTATTATTAATATATATAAGCTTATCTAAGTAATTTGGCCGAACATTAGATTTTTTGGAATAAAATAACAATTACTAATATAATATTTGTTTTAAAAACTATTTTATGTCAATTTTGACACTATTTAGTAATTAATTTTTGTGAAAATCATAACAGAATGATTAGTTCTAAAAAAGTTAATTAAATCAATACTAACATATCATGTTAATCTATAAAATTAGTGGAATTCATAAAAAGTGTCAAATTATATTTATTTTGGTGTTTATAACATCAATTATGTCAATATTTCATTAATAAGTTAATTATTGCATCATCTTTGTGTCATAAATAAATTAAATTATTTAATTTCTAAAAATTACAAATAAAATACAATTATTTAGGAAATCTTTTTAGCTTTCTAATGAATATTTATAGTCTAATTTATCTTATGTATAACCCCATATTAAAAATGATTTAGTTATTAAACTTTGATTTTAACTATTTTAACCCTTCTTTAAATAAATTAATAATAAATGTCCTAATCTAATCCAAGTGGTCCTAAATGGTCATATTTTATTCCTAAGTTTGGTTTTGGTCAAATTACACATTTCCAATAGAATTAGGACATGTGTTAGGGTAATAATAATATCATTTTTACCCTTAATTACCCTATTTACTTTTAATCGTGGTAAAAAAAAGTAAAAAGTTACTATTCACCAAAAAATTATTTTCATATTATTGAAGCACATTTTACTTACTGACATCAACTATGTCTCTCGGATTTTCGAAATTCCACTCACAGATGCGATAAAATTATGTTTTATGAAAAATTCAGTTTTTTTAACTATCACTTAGTGGTTTCACTATTCATAAAAAATAGAATGTTTTCAGAAAAATACCAAAATTTCACCCTAGGATAATTTCGATATTACGAATCTAAAAATGAAGTCCATTTTGAAAAATAAAATTTATAAAATTTCAAAAAGTGGTTATTACTATTCATAACGGCTAGTTTTAATAATATTTTATTAGCATATCGTTGTTTAGTGAAACTCGGTATTGCATATGACGCAAGCTATCGAGGAAGGTCGCGATTTCGTGTCAAGAAAGCCAAGAAAGTATTGTGTAGAAAAATATTTCTCTGATGATTTATATAACATGAAATTCTCGGGTGTTACAAAAATCTTCAAAATTCTGATTCCAAATTCTTCATATTTTAGACTCTGAATTCCTCAAAATTCAGACGCATAATTAGTAAAAATTCAGATGCCAAATTCATTAGAAATCCAATTTCAAAGTCTATAGAATTCAGGTTCTAAATTATTTTGAAATGAAAATATAAATATCCATGATTTATAGTCTCTAAATTATTATTTTCTAAGTCTTAGAACTTTTATTTTCCATAGACTCCAAAAAATAGATATGGTTAAGAAACCATGTTCTTCTTACATTTTTTTAGTTATAAAATGATGTTGTACATTCTGTTTCAAACTAACTGTTGTTTGAGTGACACGTTTACAGGTCCCTCTAATATTCAAGGAAAAATATGACCATTGGAGGATGGAGTTGACCATTGGAGAAGGGCCTATTAATAGGAACTCATTTAAACAAGATCAATACTGAGAATATTGATCCATCACTCTAGAGATTCCATGTGGCTGAATTGATTTCTAGAGAGAGATAATCTAATGCCTTGTGTGTTCTGATCATCTTGTTCAACTTTCATTTAGCGACTCTGATTGTTGTTGTGTACAAGTGTGGACATCCAATGATAGGAAGACAGAGGTGTCGACTACCTTAATTTTTGAGGATTTCCTTGATTAGGATGACATAGGTGCTGACTACCTTGAAGTTCGAGGGCTTGTGGGGATAACAAGACATAATCTGGTATTCTTATTGAGGGCTAACCCTGGTGTGGGTATGATAGACATTCTTGAATGTATAAATCAAGGGACCTTTATCCGAAGTTGTTGGATACCATAATATTTGGGTTAAAAGACTTCATTTCTTATTTTCATTCAAGTTTATATTCAGTTTTATTTTGATAAAGGAAGAAAGTATAACATTCTTATACATTATTGTACTTTAATGTACTCTGACTAAGTAAGATTCTATAAACTTTGAGGTAGAATCTTTTAATTTTATACTTTCCTTAAGTTTCATTTCCCGAACCACATTTTTGGAACCTGGAACGTTTGTAAAACTAAAATAGGTCTTGTGAATTTACCTTTTTTAACCTTTTTAAACATTGTTTTCTTTATGGTTAAAAATGAACGGTTTTAAACATATAATTCACCCTCGTCCGCCTCTTGTAATTGAACATCAACATCCATATTTTGATCCTAAAATTGTTGTCAGAGAAGGTATATGAAATAATTATATTCACATATAAGTTTTCATGCTCATGTTTTCATTGTTCTAAATATTTTCATTGCTTAGTATTTTTATCACCGTTTAAAAACTTTTACTGTTAACAAGTTTTTGCATAAAGATATTTTCATTTAGATGGCAGGAATGAATGTAAGTTTTATTGACAATCTAAATCCTACTAGACCACCAATATTTCATGGAAATGATTATGAATATTAGAGTGATAGTATGAATACTTTTGTTATTAAAACTATATTTTAGAAATTCCTTACGCTTTCGGGAGATTACAAGATTCCTGATAAGGAAGTCATAACTTTTACTAATCAATAAACGTCATAATATCAACTATAGTACAAGGTAGACAATACTTGTTTTGTGTCTACGAAAAGGAATATATATAGGTATATTTATTCTTGTGATACTACAAATTTTATGTGGATGCAATTGGAAGTTTCTCATTTTGGTACATCCAATGTTTTAGAAACTAGTGTAGATATGCTTAGAATAGAATATATTTAATTTCTATTCCCTTATGTAGAACCATTGTGCAAGGTACAAAAAAGGTTTATGAATACTGCTAACAATTTACATTCTATGGGTGAAAAAGGTTTAGATGATGAGGCACTTGTGCTAAAGATTATATATTTCATGCCTAATGATTGGGAATCCAACAGAATAGCTATTTATGAGAATATAAATGTATCTCAAATTACTCGTGATGATATTTTTGGAACTATTCTAAAACATTAGACAATAATTAAAAGAGATGATGATATAAATAAGAAGAAGAATCAAAATGGAAGTGTAGCCTTTACTACTACTAATGAAAAGACTCCTAAAAAGGATACAAGATCCAAGTGAAAGAAAATCACTTTTTTATCTGAATCTAGTGAACGTGAACATTGTAAAAATAATCTAGCTAATATTTCTCTAAGGATGAATAAAATAGTTGGAAAAAATACTTTTAGTATAGGTTTAAGAAGACATAAAGAAAGGAAAAGAAATACTTTGAATTCACTTGTTATGAATGAAAATGAATAGGGAATATAGAGCCAGATTTTCATACGATTAGGAAAAAGGATGGGAAGGAAAATAATTCTGAGAGAAATAGAAGGAAGTATTATAATTCCAAAGCTAAGAATGTTTTGAAAGCTAATGACACCTAGAGTGCTCGTGGTGGAGACTCATCTAATGAATCCTCAGATAATGAATCTTTTGGTCAAGAATCATGGTATACTACCCAAATTACCCATTGAAAATAATTTTCAAATGGAAAAGGTACACAATTCTAAATCAATAAGTAATTTATCATTGATTTCAAATTATAGTGATAATAAATATTTTGAATCTTTAGATTATGAATCTTATTATGATGAAGATAATACATTACCTACTTTTGAAGAATTTTATAGGTTTTCTAAACTTATTGAGAATGAAAATTCTAAACTCGAGAAAAATCATGATATGGAAATTTCTAGAATTTTTATTTTAACTTAATAAGTATTAAATATTTCTAAAGTTATTGACAAGAAAACTTTTTATTTTGAAAGTATTTCCAAAAACCATGTGGAAGCTAATTCTATGCAGTATAAACTTTCTATGAATCTTGAAAATGTAATTTCTATGAAAAATATTTTAGAGGGCAACTCTAGTTCTAAAACTAATGTTTTAAGGATAAAAACATGGTTATTAAAATAAATCCATAAATATTTTCCTTGAGGTAGTGTTTTTCAAACTTTACCACTAGTAAATAAAATTTTGACAAGTTGTATTCTCAAATTTGACCTATAAGGAATAGTTTTCGTTTTGGTTATTCCAATTATAAACCGGTTTTTATTAATAACTTTTTTGTTCTTAAAAGTGATTTATTCTTTAAAAAATGTATGTGTTGTGGACATTGGTTGAAAATTGTTCTTTAAATAAAACCCAACCTTTAGGTTTTCAAAAAACTTATTTTTGTATGAAAATGTGGATTCCTAAATTCTTGCTTTCTGAAATTTCAGAATCCAAGAATGTTTGGGTTCTGAAAGTCTAGCACTTTTATTTTCAGTAAAATAAAGAATGTACTAATAGTAGTACATGGTACATGGATATTGGATGTTCCCGGAACATTTCTAGTAATAAAAACTTCTTTGAAAAGAGTATCAAGATGAAAGGAGGATAGAAAACTTTTGGAGATAATGCTCAGGGAGAAATTATTGGTATAGGTAACATTGTTCTTCTTGTAAAAGCATTAATTTAAAATGTTTTATTTTTTAAAGGTATTAAGCATAACCTCATAATCACAAGTCCAATATGTGATGAAGGTTACCTTATAAATTTAAGGAATGAAAAATTATTAGTACACAATTCGAAGGAATATTTTATTCTTTCTTCCCATAGGCAAGAGAATGTATACACACTAAACATAGAAGACCTTAAGAGCTAAGACCTACCTTGTCTCAGTGCAATGGAAGATCAATCTTGGTTATGGCATAGAAGGTTAGGACACCCTAACCATAGGAACCTATTTAAACTCTCTAATAAGATAATTTTTAAGGATATACCAGAGCTTATATTTGATTCTTAAAAAGTTTTCCATCCTTAATAATATTGCATGAAACATAAATCAAGTTTTAAATAAATCATTTAAGTCTCAACTACTGATGCATTACAGTTGGTGCATATGGATCATTTTGGTCCAACATGAACTAGAAGCATTGGAGGAAAATATTATGTATTTTTCTTAGAGGATTATTACACTAGATTTATTTGGGATTATTTTCTAGCAAAGAAATCTGAATCTGTTTCTTATTATAAAATATTTATAGCCCAAGTTAAAAATGCAATAAATATTCCATTGATAACTATTTATAGGGATCATAGAGGAAAATTTAAAAATTATGATTTTCAAACTTTTTTTAGTAGAAAATGAATTACTCATAACTTCTTAGCACCAATAAATCCTTATCAAAATTATGTTTCTAAAATAAGAAATTGTATTCATCAAGAGATAACTAGAACCATGTTGAGGGAATATTTGAAAGCTAAACATTTTTGGGCTGAACCTATAAGTACTACTTGTTATAATATAAATTGAGTTTTTATTAGACCTTTTTTTAATAAAACCCTCAATGAATTGTGGAATGGAAGAAACCAAAGACTTTCCTACATCAAGGTATTTGGTTTCAAAGTATTCATTTTGAATACTCAACATAATTTAAATAAATTCTCACCCAAATCTGATGAAATTGTTTTCTTAGGCTACTCCAAAACTTCTAAGGATTATATATTTTATAATAAAAAAAATTATACTATTGAATAAATAGTAGATGTTAAATTTGATGAAACTGATCCTTTTATTTTTAAACAACCTCAATCTACATCTTCGGATGTGTTTTCAAAAATTGATTATCAATCCTTAATAGAAGATTCTTCTGATAAGGAAAATTTTCAAGAAATTGTTTCTAAATCATTTACCCTTGAATCATTCCTAAGATATTTTGATGAACTAGTTTTACAAGACCCAAATTAGTGGTTTCATACAAATCATCCCAGTGATAGTATCATTGGTGATGTAAATCATCCTCTAAGGACCAGAATTTTATTTTGAAATAGAGTAGAACATCTATCATTCCTTTCTCAATTAGACCCAAAATGCACTGATGAAGATTTATGTGATGATGATTGGATTAAAGGCATATAGGATGTGATAAATGAATTCAAAAGTAATAAATTCTAGTCCATATATTAAATACCTAAGGAAACCTCTGTTATTAGAGTAAAATGGGGCTCCAGAAATAAGTACGATGAAATTGGATTCATTGTAAGAAATAAAGTAGGATTAGTTACTAAAGGCTATCATCAACCAGAATGAATAGACTATGAAGAAAACTATGCTCTAGTAGATATAATAGAATCTATTCGTATTTTACTTTCCTTTAAATAATTATTTAATTTAAAACATTTTCAAAATGATGTTAAATGTGGTTTCCTTAATTGTTAGGTTCAAGAGTAAGTTTTTATGAAAAGCCTCCTAGTTTTGAAGACAGAAAACATCCTGAAAATGTTTTCAAACATAACAACGAATTATATGGGCTTAAACAAGCCCCTAGATCCTGGTATGATAGAATTACATGATTTTTGTTATAAAACAATTATGCTTAGGTAAATTACGATCCAAACCTCTTTATAAATATAGATAAAAAAAATTTGATTGTTAAAATTTATGTTGATGAAATTATATTCATTTCAACTAAGCAATCATTAACTGGTTCATTTGATAATTTACTAAAATATGAGTTTGAAATGAGTATGATGGGTGAGTTTACATTTTGGCTTGGTTTTAAAATTTATCAAAAACCAGAAGGAACTTATATATCTCAACATTAGTATATTAATGATATTCTTAAAAAGTATAGATATGACAACACTAAGAGTATATATACTCCCATTGGTACCTAAAATTAACTTGATCCTGATGAATATGGGAAACGAGAAGATCAAACATCATTTATAGGTTTGATAGGAAGTCGAATAAACTTTACAGCTAGTCATGAAGACATAATGTTTTCAGTATTCTTATATGAATGATATCAATCCAATCCTAAGGAATCTCATTTAATGGAATTGAAAATAATTTTTTTCTACTTAAAAGGAACAATGGATTTCGGACTCTTTTATACTTTTGTAAATGATTTTGTTTTAAAATGTTTTTTGGATGCTAAATTTGGTGGATATAGAATGGATAGGAAGATTACACTAGGAAATTTTCATTTATTAGGATATTCATTCGTTTCTTTGTCATGAAAAAAGCAACACGCAGTAGCACTTTCCACTGCTAAAGGAAAATATGTAGCAACTAGATGTTGTTGTGCTCAAGTGTTATGGATGTAACACACACTCACAGACTATAGTATGATTTTTACCACACCACAACTATTGTGTGATAATACTAGTTCCATTGCCCTTTGTAAAAACCATGCACATCAGTCACGTGAAAAACACATTAAAATCAGGCATCATATTCTTAGTGATCACACACAAAAATAAGATATTTTTCATCAATTTATCAGAATGCAAGATCAACTTGCTGATATTTTCATAAAATATTTACCCTCTAATAGATTTGAATACATTAAAGAGATGTAAACAATTATAACTATTAGTTAATGTTCCATATTAACTTCTTGTTGAAACATATCTCCTGACAGTAAGAAACACCTTTTCATTGGGGGAGTACATTTTCCAGTTAGTCAATTTTAATCAAAAAATTTGTAATCAAAATTTCTTAAACAATTTTTTTTGAAATATAAAGTTCATCAAGAAGAATTTTCCACATTCCGGATAACTTTTCTAGTAATATGAAATGTATGTTTCCTTTCTAAATTTTTCATTATCATTTTTTTCATGTTGGTATTTTCATTTTGTTGAGATTTTTTAAATTCACTTTTTCTAAAATCCAAAAATTGTATCTTAAAAAACTCAACATATCAAAACCTTCTAAATTTGTACTTTGGATATAATCTCAACTGTTAGATATGATCAAGATTTTTTCAATCATTGGATCAATCAAGAAAGATGAACTATTGCCTCAAACACCTATATAATTCCCTTGATGTTTATCCCACATCGATTATTCAAAGAATTGGCATCCTGAATCCCTGCTACTCTACTTAATACCATAAAGAATCTTCTGGATTTCCTCAATTCTGAATGTCTGCACAAGCTTATCCTCAAAAGGGAATGTTTTTTGTAAAGTAAATATTTGAATGGCAGATATATAGAGAGATGTTAGTCAATCCGAATTTATTTTCTATGTATGATTCTATTATTTCAATGAATATCAAGATGAATAGATAGGAGAGACTATGTGTATCAAAACATAGGGTGCATGATGTAGTTTATTGGGAGTTATTGATTGAATTATATGAATCAGTCAGTTTATTCAACGAAGGAGGGAGAGATATGTTTTCCTTCAAGAGTTATGGAAGTACCTACTCCCTTTCCAGCACTACGTCCGCATGTTTAATTAGAATTCTATATAAGGGTGAAGCATAATTTTTCACCCAAAAATTACTTGATGTATCAGGTTTTTTTAGAAGGAAAGGATTTAGATTACCTTGTCTTGAACGAACTGAAGACCTTAAAGATTATCCGTCTCTCTACAAACATCTTGATTCTAAAATTATGGGTGCAAGGTTTTATTTTTCCGATAAAATGGGATAAGGATACACTGAATAAAGGCGACACCTATATTTTATATTTTCTAGTAAAAGATAGGAAGATATATTTTTTGAAGGGTATCTTGATTATAATTGAGTATATCATGAATGGAAATTTGAAGTCTCAAATTATCATGTATCTGTCCATTCTCTCCAAAATTACAGTTCTTTGTTTAGAATTGTTCAAAATCCCTTGCATTTCTAAGCCAAGAAATTACAATGTTATGCTGCTTAGTGATGATACATTGAGAAGGATGAAGGCTATCTTCTCTAATGAATCTGGATAATTTTGTGAGCTACCTCAAGCAGGAGTAGAAGCTTTATCAAAGAAACCAGAAGTGGCTGAAACTTCAAATAAGGGTAGAAGGAAAATGATGGTGAAGGAACTCGAAGAGAAAAAAAAATACATGTGGATAAGGAATATCAATCAGTATAACATAATCAAAAGAATAAAAATACATATCCATATTAATTTGTTGCTATGTAGATAGAGGAAAATAAGAATAGGAAGGAAGGGGGCCTAGTTTTGGATTGGACCCTACTGAGGTAAAATCTTTGAAATTGAAGACTACTAAATATATTGAGAAACAAGAAAAGAAAAGAAGAAGAGAATGAAGATGTCAGAGGATGAAATAATTCAATCCCTTATCAAGCCTATTGAGAAATCCTCTGAAGAAATTCAGGTACCAGAATATTTTTTGCAAGAATCACTTCCTCTGACTCTGGGAAAGAAGAGGTGACTCTGGAACTAGAACAAGAAGAATAAATAGTTCCAGAGGAATAATTCAAAGAAAAATAAGAAGAATAATAATAATAATAAGAAGTAAGTGGTGATACAGGTGACATGATAAGGCAAGTAGATGATTATCATGATAATGAGAGTCATTTTGAGAAACTGTCAATCCGAACTTCTAAAGACAAGATTTTTCATTTATCAGATAGTGAGCATGAAACACCCAAAGTATAAGAGATCATTTCGAGATATGAAAATGGAAAGAAAGTGTTGGTTAATACACCTAGGAAATCTGTGGTGAAAAAGAAAGATGTTCGTGCTTTATCGAAGAGGAAAGCAGAAGAGATAGAAAAAGAATCCTCACCAACCAGACATTTTGATTCAGAATCGTCTTCTCTTGGACATGATTTTTTGGTAAAATCACTGAAGAAGTTGGTTGATACAATTCCCTTATTTCATTGTATATACTCAAGATTCAAAATGCTTTAGCATTCGATAAATCAGAAATCAGATTCGGTTTCCATGATTTTGGATAAGATTGTCAGACTCGGGGTTGATTTCAAATATTTTTTCATTGGTTATGAAGCTCATAAAAGATCATGCAAGAAGATTTCATATTGGTCAAGGAAGAAAATAGAATACTGGAGAGTCTTTGATGAATTTAGAGATAATGTGAAGGGTGATTTCGATATAGAATATGGGAAGTTTAAATATCTTACTAAGTTTTTGTGGAAAAGATGACTCTTGAATAGTCAACTCAGAACTAAGAAGTCAAGGACTTGAAGGGGAAGCTTAATTCAGTTTCTATAAATTGGAATAGGTGAAGGGATCTCAGAATAGATTTGAAGAAAATATTTCTATGAAAGAAGAATTTTTGATGGATTAGGCCAATATTCTTAAGGCTCTCAAAGAAAAGATAAAAGCCTTAGAGAAGAAAAATGAAGATCAGAATCAGCTGCTTAAGCTTTTCGAAGATCACAAGGAGATACTAAAGCTAAAAAACATCATAAAGAAGTTAATTAGAAATGAAAAAAAGGATAATTTTTCCTCAATCCTATATTTTTTTGTAGTTTCATCTTTGTACAAATTCTTTTAATAATAAAATAATTTTGGTTGTAATTTGTATATTTGGTTGATTAGTACTAATTTTTCATGTACCATATTATTTTCCATTCTCATTATTCCATTTTGAAAATAAAAAATGGGAGAAAGGAATGATAAAAAGAATACTATGTAAAGAAGTGAATTCCCCAAGTAAGGGGGGTCTATCTAAGGGGGAGTTTCATCAAATTAGACTTCCTTATATAGGAAAAGGACAATATTTTAAGGAAGTAAAGAATATGATCCTTAGATAATTCAAATACTAAGGGGAATAAGTCGTATTCACCAGGATTCATAAGTAAAGGGAGATATGTTTTTATTTTCATGTCCAAAAAGAAAAATTCTATGCCCTTATTTTCTTTTTTGTAAGGGTGTTTGTGCTTTCCAAAAAGGGGGAGATTATTGAGTCAATAAGGATTCCTTATGACTTTTCCTTTCTTCTATGTTTTGAAAATCACAGACACTATATCTTAAGGAAAATTATATTTCCCCTAAGAATTATCGAAATAAGTAAAATATTCATTCCCCAAGGAAATTTTATCCTTACCCATGTTTACATTATTAATTTTATGGTTTCTCTAAAATATAACATTTTTATACCTCAGTGAAAAATTTGATTTCACATATAAAACAATAAATTATTATAAATTATTGGTTATAAAGAATTTGGTTTTATGAATCCTAATTATCTAACATTCGGACTCAAAATTCTATGAAATTCAAACTCTGAATTCCTCAGAATTCAAATTCAAATTTCTGTAGAATTATAACTAGGAATTCATTTGAATTTGGACATAGAAATACTCATAATTACGAATCTGAATTCCTCATAGTTAATACTATGAATTCCTCAGAATTATGACTCCGAATTAATCAGAATTTAGACTCCTAATTCCTCATAATTCAGAGTCTGAATTCACAGTCTAAAATCTAGAGAATTCAAGTTCTAAAATCTTTGAAAACTAGAATCTGAATATCCATGATTTATAGTCTCCAAATTATTATTTGATTAGACTCTAAACTTTATTTTTCCTTAGACTCCAAAAAAATAGGCTTCGTTAAGAAGCCTTATTTTTCGTACACTTGTTATAGCTATGAAATTATGTCATAAAATCAGTTTCTAACTGACCATTGTTTGAGGGACACGTGTACAGGTCCCTCAGACATTAAAGGAAAAATATGACTATTAGAGGAGGGATCCAACTATTGGAGAAATACTATAAATAGGATCTCATTTGAACGAGCTCAAGAATTGTTCCATCACTCTTGATATTTAATGATATTGAATTGATTTCTATAGAGATAGGCTCTCATGATTTTTTATTATTGAATATGTAGTTCTTATTTCTTTGTGCAACTCTGATTGTTGTTGAGTACAATCATGGGCTTCCATGGATAGGAATACAGAGGTGTTGACAGCCTTAAAGATCAAGGACATCTGGGTATAGAAAGACAGAGGTTCCGACTACCATGAAGTTCGAGGTATTGCTGGGATAGCAAGACATATTATAATATACCTATTGATGGATTACCCTGGTGTTGGTAAGATATACTTTCTTGAAAGTATAAATCAAGGGACCTTTATCCAAGGTTTTTGGATAACCTACTCATTGGGTTAAAAAAATTCATACTGGTTACTTTTTTTGCTTCAAGTTTATTTCTATTGTGTTTTAATAAAGGAAGAAATTATAACCTTATTATAATTTCTTGTTCCTTTTTAGACTCTGATGAGTTATATTCTATATTCTTTAACCATGTTAATCATAGTTTTCTTTATGTTTAGAAATGATTGTTTAGAAAGTTACAATTCACCCCCCCCCCCCCCTCATGTAATTGAGCATCCACATTCATATTTAAATCCTACAGCTTATACCTCTAAAGAGAATTTCATAAACATGGGATGAGTGAAAAATGATCAGTATGGAATATAAAATAATAAATAAATCCATTATTCCATTAATATTTAAAAACCATTAAAACATTTTCCCAAAATCATACTTTTCACCCATAAAACATAAAATACTTTTCCAAAATAATGTAATCATAAAATTTTTATATAAATTCATATACATAATAAAACATAAAGGTAACTTTTTGCATTCATATCATACATACATTGTAGCTTTCATAGCTAAATATGGAGTAACCTTCATGGATACGTTTGGAATACCCAGCAGAGTATTTTCCCAAAATCTCTTAGGATAAACATTATTGGTTACCACAATCGCATTACCCAATTCATTAGAGAGATATATCAGGCTCACCAACCATTAGTTTACCACGAAATCACCCATATATGTAAATAATTCCTAATAACCATAACATAATCATAACACATAAAACAAGCATAAAGAAAAGATAACGTTCCACATTGAAATCACAAAATATTCTTTCAATATATAGACATAATCAATGATTTATAAAAACCATTTTCTATACCAAAATACGTAAAAAGTGTATATGGTATGCATTTTTCTTTTAAAATCATTATACCTTGTTAAGGAATCCAAATATCAAATAATTCTCATGGCGGCAGAAAGGTCATTGTCACTATGTATGTTAAAAAGTGTCATTACTTTTGTTGTTTTTTTAAATGCTTATGAGAAAAATATTATTTTGGAAAACCCTTGAATTAAATTCAGGGAAATATGGTATAATTGTACCCCATATAAAATAAGATAGTTTATAAACTAATTATGCCTCAATGAATAGAGATTGAGACGAATTCCCTTAAAATTATCACATCATTATGTTAAGGGTAAATCAATGACATAATTATGCGTGACAAATATAAATTTACCCAATATAAGTGGATATTTAATTTAATACAATTATAGGTCATTCACATATATTCTTGGAAAAACATCAATGACATGGTTATTTAACTCAATGAATGGATATTGAGTTAAGATTTCCCTTACAATGTTTGTATAAATTTGTAAGAATTTATATGTGGGGTGATTATGTGTATCAAGAGTATATAAAAATAAATTGAAGTGGATATTACAAAATAAATAAATAAATATTTATTATACAAAAAATCATTGCAAAATATAATCAATTAAGTATGCGTAAAACCCATTGAGTGGAAATTGACTTTAGAAATTCCTTTCCGAAAATTCGGTAGCCTAAGGGAATCACATAAAAAATAATAAAATGAGTTGATGAGAGTGAAAAGGGTCACTTATTATATTAAAATTAAATGGATATAAATAAGGATATGTTAGAACATACCCAAACATAATAAAATGGAAATTAATAGATATAACATAAAATAAGTCTTTGACTAAATGTGGAGGGTGAAAGGCTCCCTTAAAAATATCAATTTGTTAATAAATTAGTTCGATTATGTGTATTAACTATAAATAAAAATAAATTGTGTATAAATAAAACATCATATATTAAATTTTATTTCTCAAATAATCATACCGCAACATAATCAAGAATTATAAGATTAACCCAAAGAATGGAAATTGGGTCAAGATGTTCCCTAACCTTGAGTCTGACTTGTCTCGTTCGTTATTTATATTCCTAAATAATAAACATAAGTTATTTTATATGTTCTTTAAAATGTTTTTTAATTTTATAATTAATTTTATATTACATATATTCATGTTATAAAAATTACATGATTATTTATGTTCATATCAGTTTTTTTGTCGATATTTGATACTTGACTCCAAAATGAACTTATTTTGATTAAAATTTTCCATATATTCATTATTCCATCAACTCCAAAATAATATTAATGATTTAAATATAATATATATTCAATATATATGTACTTATAATTTACATTATATTTTGGGATATGAAATTAAATGCAACGTTCATAGAGATGGTAGGTCGTACGTACGGATGAACGCTTCTTTCATTTCTTTATCATATTAATGGAATGAAAAATAAATGGTACATAATTATATTATAGTTATAGTATAATATATATGTTACATATGATATATATTTTCATTTAATCAAACTCTTATATTCTCTATGTATTGCATGAACTAGTTATATCACTTTGAGTGGGTGGTAGTCCGCACTTCCTCAAATGAAATTATCGTATTTACACATTATTGAAAGCATAAATGTATGTTGTAATTAAAATTTATGGAGGAATATATAAAATATAAATATCATATATATCATATATAAATATAGTTCCATCATAATGGACCCCATTAGATGTGGTAGGATAAAATTGAACAATCATCATTTCGTGAGGCAGTAGTTCACCGTACACAAAAACAGTATGTTCATATCCATTAATAAAGGTGATTATAAGTGTAGTAAAAATCCATATTATAAAAAATTCCCAGTATATTTTTTATACTGGTTTTGTTATGTAATAAAAGAATAATAATATCATAAGGACTTGATAAGGGAAAAAATGGATTGTAACTTGAGAGAAGATGCTACATCAAAATTGGGTAACTTCTATTGATTTGAGCCAAAAGTATTTCTTGAAATGTCTTTTGCACAAGGTAAGGCTTCTAGTAGTAAGGGAGGGAATCTAGGAAGAGTATTGGATATAGATTTTTAGATGTAAAAGGATTTGGAAGTGTGATATAAATAGAATAAATTCCATTTTATAGAAGAGGTGAGGCCACTTTTGGAGGGTCTTGAAATATTAATTTATTATAAATTATATTTCGATTACAAATGTTCCAAAATTAATTTAATTTTAAAATAAGGTGATTTTGGTTATAATTACCATTATAAAATAATTTTTTGATATTTTTTTCAAATTGTTTTATCCTAATATTTTTTGTTTAGCCATTATTTTACTCTTTTTAATCATATAGTGATATCATGTTATTTACACATTGTGGGTTGTTGTAATTACCATATCATGTAAAATGACACATAAAATTCATTTTATGAAATATTTGGAAATATATTAACCATTAAACTGAATAATATATTTTTAGTAATTTAGTATCATTTAATAAACTATTTTATATTTTAGGTTATGAATTCTGTGAGTTTTGGGCACTATTAATACATGGTTTATTTACAAATTTATAACAACATGATTCCCAAAAAATACTGATTCAATACGAACAAGTCATATTCACCTATATAATTCTTGGGTGACATTAATTATGTGAAATAATATTTATTTTAATATTTATAATATCATTTTTTTTGAATCCTTTATTGACAAAGCCATAACTGCATCATCATTGTGTCATAATTAAATTAACTTATTTAATGCCTAAATATTACAAATAAATTATCATGATATTGGAAATATATTTATCTTTATAATTACTATTTATAGTCAAAGTGATATCTTATATTACCCCAGATAAAAATTATTTTAGTAAAAAGATACTTGTTTGTGTTATTTTTCTCATTACTTTAAATTAATTGTGATACCATGCCATTATCACACCCAAGGGGATCCATGGGGTCCTAAAATCGACCAAACTATTCCCAGGGTCAGACATATCTCATCGAATACTTTTAGGATTTGTTTTTAGGTAGTTTTATATTATTATAATACTGTTATTTACCTTTATTTACCAGATTTACCCTTAAACCATGGTAAATGAAAATAATTACTAAAGTTACAATTCATGATGTCAAAAAATTAAAGGGACCTTTTTAAACAATTTTGAACTCCTAAATTTAAATATTGAATCCATTTTTCCAAATTCTAAACATATAATTTTTATAATTTAATATAAAATTAATTCCTCTTGTCAAAACACAAAAATGGGTTTTTATGAAATTAAAACTATTGAAAGATTGACATGTGTTTATAACCAAATTAAAATGGAAATTATGTGCCATGAAACAAATTGGATTTATTTATAAACACTAAATACAATTACACTATAAAACCAATTAAAATGATAGTCTAGTATATATATATAATTTACTAAAAGGATATTTTGAATTAAAATGCAGTATTTTTAACTATTCATTAAAAAATGAACATTATTAGAAAATTACCAAAAATTTATCAAAAGTAAATTGTGATGTACCTCTTCCATAGAAATGTTTATTTTTTAAAATATAACATATAAAGGTGATAAAAAATATTTTTAAAAAGATTTCTCTAACAAAAGGCGGTAAAACTGAATTTTTTGGAAAATACTTCTTTTATCCGATAAATTGAATTTGTTCTTATATCATATATAAGAAACATATAAGATGAATTTTAAATGTTACGTTTAATATATAAAATATATTTTTCATTGAATAAAAATACATAAAGTGTGATATGATTTTATATACACAATTATTATCATTTAAATAGGATTTCATAAAAACTCATCATTTATATTCAATTGTTGTTGTTTACAATTCTAATAAATTTGGTATCCAATGAATCAATATTTAAACATTATTAAACAATATTTTAATAAATATGTTTACACTATTCATTCCCATCATTCGAATGGCTATGTTATAAACATAACATTTAAATAATAATATTTAGTTGTTCGTTTAAGCTCGATGTAGAATATCATGCATGCTATTGAACATAGTGTTTCATTATTAAAACATGGGATGTAACATCATTATCCCATTTTTTAAATTGCATCCTATCAATTTTAAAATTGGTCTTGGAAACATCATTGAAAATCCCACATCATAAAAATAGTAAATAGAACTATCACATTAAAATAATGAAGGAGAAATACAATGGTCACCCATGAAAAAACATACATCGATTCGATTTAGGAAAACAAGGATTTGGATGAAAAAACAACCATCTCGTTATGATGGGGAGTGATAGAAATCATGATCAGGATAAAGTTAAACCTATGAAAACCACAAACTGGTGATGGGTTAAACGGTCATTTATTCCCCATTCGGAAATGTAAACAGACCACGTTTTTGTTTTATGTTCCTTTTCATAAAGTTATGGAATTTATTTATGAGATTAACTAAGAACATAAGGGAATATTCATAATTTTCAAGTATAGTTTCAACCTTTAATAAATATCTACCATAGAATCATCTTTTCTCCAAATGATGAGTATTCAAGATGACTTAGTAACACCTAAATCACTAGAATCAACTTCTACAGAAACAAATAATCCACAAAAGGTTAACTCTATATTTCCCTTTTCTTTATACATTAACCAGATCCAAAATGGTCAGTACAAGATCATATAATCCCTAGAAAATAATAATCCTTTATAAAATGAAATACTACTCTTAATCTTTAAAATTCAACAAATATTTACCCAATGTTCAATGAATACCATTCAATAAATAATTGTCAATAAAATACTACAAAATAATACAAAATATGATTGAATCCCAAAATTCAGAAGGATTTGATCACACGGTCTTCAACGATATGTAACACCCGAACCCCAGTTACCCAGAATCAGTGAATTATTACATAACATTGGCATGATACAAGGAATCATTTCCCGAATGATCGATCTTTTTAGTATCCTTGGAAGTTCAAGATACATACATAAGTTTTACATTAAATCATAAAATAAAAAACATTGTGTCCCCTTTGAACACTTTTATATCCCTTATCCTATTCCTGAAGTTTAACCATAATATACTTTTTTGCATCCTGGAAAAAATAAAACATAATAAAGGGGTGTGATCAGATGGTCAGTAAGGATAAAAATATAGTGGAAACTCTCATAAATAAGAATAAACGTTTAAGGAAATGTACCAGACTAGAACACAAGCCTTTTAAACTTAAACGTCATCATAATATAACAAAGATATGTCAAATAATTCCATTTACTTATTCACATGGATATTCTACAAGTATAATAATCACATTTAATATCAATAGCCAATTCATAATGATGGAATGCATAATGTCAGACATCATAACCATATAGTCAAAGCCTCATGCCAAGAGTACAAATAAGATTTTTTCCAGGCCTTTTTACAAGACACTAGTTTGCCTTATGAGACCTACTAATGAATCAAGAATCTATAGTGGGTTCCACCTGTCACTTACTAAGTCCAATGCATTCCTAATATGAAAATGTTGAAACATAATCTAAACATTAGTATTAAAACGAGAATATGAAATTTCAATATTTAAACCACAAACCATGAATGGCATAAAAATAGAACATCAAAAGTTAAACATAACTCATTCAATAAAATATAGAGGATTGTATTATGATAAATTAACCACAATCAAGAATACAATACATTGATGGATATTGACATAGATGAAAAAAGTCATTGAAACTATTTGAGAGAAATATCCCCTTTTTCATGAAAACATGTAAATGTCACACTATTTATCAAATAAGTCGTTTAAAATAGATTTTTGAATCATAGTGTCCCATACCAATTTGAATCTTTTAAAAAAATTAATTTTAGAATATTTATGTCTATATGAATAAATAATTAAAACCATTTTTAAAACATTGACATTAATGAGAAATATTTAGTTGAATTAATATTTAAAACATTTAAAACAATATTTTAGTTAAAGAGTCCCTAACCAAATAAGAGACCCTTGAATACAAGTAATTGAGGAATAAAATTAATCAAAACATTATAAAATATTGAGATTAAAGGGATTAATGATATAATTTATCAAAGGATAGTATATACACCATATAAAAGTGAATTGGTGAATAATGAAATATACATCTCAAAGGAATGTAAATTGAGATGAAATACCTTATAAAGACCATATCCTTAGATCAAGGATAAATAAATGAAATAATTATGTGTAAAAAATATAAATACACTCATTGTAATTTGATATTCTATGTAAATCAATCAGATTACATTCACACATATTCTTGTAATAACAAAACCAATGACTTGGATCTTTAACTCAATGAATGGAAATTGAGTTAAGATTAACCTTAAAATTTCATATCAATGGAATATGAATTTATCTATAGATTTATTATGTGTATCAAAAGTATATCCACATAAATATCAGTGTAAATTACTAAATAAATAATAAATAGTGATTCCACACATAATGTTGGAGTAAAATAATCAATGAAGTATCCGTAAAGCCCAATGAGTGGAAATTGACATTTGAAATTCCCTTACCGATTTGGTAACTTAAGAAACAAAAACCCCATGAAAAAATTATCCTAAAATTAAGATATAAATACACATAAATTAAATTATATTATAAAAATAATACAATTATGGGTAGTAAATACACCACACAAATGGAAATAGTTGAAATATAGCATGAATCTCACTGGAATAAGAAATGAGATGAAAAACCCTGACCTTGTAATTTTCCTAAGTATAGGGTTGTTTAACCTCCAGTATAATGTTGAAATAATTTTTATTAAATTATAAAAGAAACAAATACATAAATATGATATCATATATGATCTTCTAATATTTCTTTGTTAATTATATTTCAGTAGTATCATTGTTTTGGTTTATTAACTGATTCATTTTCCTTTATATGTTTTGTTTTGTAAATCATGTTACTTATGTATAGGATGTAATTGATTCATATTCAGAATGATATTAAGTTCTTAAACATTATTTTTAATTATAAAATGAAAATTATTCTTTAATGATTATGATTGGGAATGATTCTCATCGTGTTAGTGGAGACGGTAAGTCGTTCGCACGCACGAGTGACAATATCATTCTTTTGATGGTGAAACCGTATATAATTGGATTTTATATCATATATAAATTATTATAAAAAAGTTATATTTATTATTTAAATCATTTATACTCATTATTATACTCATCCAAATAATTATGTTTTTGAATAACAAACTACACCACGACGTGGAGATGGTAAGCCGTACGTATGCACATACAGAGAATTTGTCATTTATAGGATGGGTAGAATAAAGAATATGGTTCTACCTTATTTATAATAAAATAAAATTATATATGAGGTACTAGATTTATTATTTTGGTATGGAAACTATAAATAAAGAGGAAGAGGAAGAAGAAAATAACTTGAAAGAGGGTGGTGAAATTATTACCTCTTCTTCAGGTGTTTCTTTTCGAGTTGATCAAAAGGGATCCTTAGGTTGTAATTATAATCAATGTAAGGACTCTAGGATTATGTGAGTTATGTTGGGAGGATATTTTTTCCAGGGTTGGAAGAGCCAAATGGATTTGGAGATGTGATTTTGATAAAGGTGAAGTACCCATTTAAAAGAGAGGCGAGGCTCACTTTAGAAAAACCTCGAAATATTATTTCATTATAAATCTTATTCGGTTTCTAATAGATAAAAATTGATTTATTTCAAAGCTAAGGTCTGTATGGGTATAAATACTCTCAATAAATAGGTTTTAGACAAGTTTATGTCACTATATTAACCTTATATTTTAGATTTAACAATTAGTAAAATAGTCTAACCTTTACCGTGTCTTCTTGTATTCTTACACTATATGGGTAATAAAATAACTCTAAACATCCAAAACAACATCAAGTGGTTCATTAATTACATATATAATATTATTTAATACCTTTGGCCAAACCTTATATTTTGAGGTATATTATATCATCCAAAAATATAGTATTTGTTTTAAAAACTCATTTATGTCAATTTTGACATTATTTAGTATCTGGTTTTTGTGAAAATATTAATAGCCTAATTACATCGAATAAATTTTTTTTAATCAACCCTAAAATATCATATTGACCTATATAATTATTGTAATTCATAAAAAGTATAAAATTACATTTATTTGGATATTTATAATATCAATTATTTTAATCATTAATTAATAGGGTAATTACTGCATCATTATTGTGTCATAAATAAATTTAATTATTTAATGACTAAAAATTATAAATAAAATACGATTATGAAGGAAATCCTTTTAAATTTATAATGAATATTTATAGTCGAATTTATCTTATGTATAACCATATATAAAAACTGGTTTAGTTATTAAAGTTTGAATTTAACACTTTTAACAATTCTTTAAATAAAATAATAATAAATGACCTAATCAAATCCAAGTGGACCAAAAGGATCACATTTTATTACTAAGGTTGTTTTTAGTCTAATTATACTTATAAAATATAATTAAGACATGTGTTAGGGTAATTATAATATCATTTTTTCTTTAATTACCCTATTTACTTTTATCTGCTTTAAATAAAAGTCAAACATTACTATTCACCAAAAATTATTTTCATCTTACTGAACCAAATTTTACATGATGATGTAAACAATTTATCTTGGATTTTTGAAATTTAATTCATAGAAGCGGTAAAATTATGTTTTATTCAAATTTGCAAAAGATCCTAGAAGGTGGGTAAAAGACGGTAAAAATTTCAATAAAATTTTAGTCATCTAATTTTATTTTAAAAATGATTCAAATGAATCAAATTAAAATAATATAGGTATTTTTTATCTATATTTACTTAAATGAATAAAATAAATAATTATTTAAATAAAAATTCGGCTTTTAAACAATATCTCTGTGTTTTTCACTATTCATCAAAAATTGAACGTTTTTTGAAAAATACCAAAAATTCACCCGAAGATAATTTAGATATTAAAAATTATAAAATGAAGTTTATTTTACCCAATTAAAAACATATAAGTAGCATTAATTAATAAAAAATGACTTCCTATTGTCAAAACCAAAAGGTGGGTTTTTAAGAATTAAAAACTATCAAAAGATTGACATGCATTTATGTCAAATTTAAATGTTAAATTACTGGTAATGAAAAACATTGTATTAAATGATAAAAATAAAAGATGATTATACTTCCAAACCATTTAATTCCTAGTTTAACACTATAAATTATTTCGATTAAACAAGTTGGTTTCAATTAAAATTTAGTATTTTTCATTATTCATCAAAATATGAATGTTATTAGAACAGTACCAAAAATTTATCCAAAATAAATTTTTATGTTGCTATTATATAGAAGAATTTAATTTCATTAAATTTAATATATAAATGTTTAAAATGTTGGTTTTAAAAAGGGTTTTCCATTGAAAGGTGGTAAAATTTTATTTTCCAAAAAATACATCTTTTATCTAAAAATATTGAATTTGTTCTTATATTATGTATAAGAAAAACATAATATGGATTATAAAATTATATGGAGTAAACAAAATTCAAATTTTAGTTAATAAAATTCATATATTCTTTTTAACCTCTATCTTGGTAAGTCTTGGTGTGCTTGAACTTGGTGTTGCATGTAGCACAAGATACTGAATTACATTAAAGAAAATAACTTACTATGAAATATTGGGGTGTCACATTCTTCCCCCATTTTGGAAATTTCGTCCTCTCAATTTTAAAATTGGTCTTGGGATCTTCATTGAAAGTCCCACATCAAAAAAAAGAGTCAATAAAACTATAACTTTACAAGAAATAAAGATAAGTACAAAGGTCATCCGAGATAACCCATACTAGGATTCCATGTAGGAAAACATTGATATTGAAGATAAACTAAGTGTCAAGTTCAGATAGAGAGTCATAGAAATCGTGATCAGGAGAAAGTTAAAAAAAATTAAATCCACAAACTTATGATGAGATAAACGATCATTAGTTTCCCTGTTGGAAAATTAAATAGACAACATTTTTTGTTTTAAGATCCATTTCATAAAGTAGAAGAATTTATTTATGAGATTGAATAAGAACATAAAGATATATACTTACTTTTCAAGTAGAGTTTCATCATTTAATAAATTTCTACCACTAACTCATCTTCTTTTTTAAACAATGAGTATTCAAGATGACTTGGAAACTCTTGAGGTGCTAGAATCAAATTCTATAGAATCACATGATCCATAAAGGTTAAAATATATATTTCCCTTTTATTTAGAGATTAAACAAAACCAAAATTGTTAGTACAAGATCAGATGATCCCAAAAAAGGATAGTCCTTTAGTGAAATAAGTACTAATCTTAATTTCTAAAATTAAACCAACAATACAAAATGTTCAAAAAATAAAATTTAATAAAACATTGACCTTAAAATCCTTCATTATAATCCAAACTAATATTGAAACCCAGAACATAGAATAATTTGATTATGTAGTCTTCCACGTTAAATTATATCTCCAAATAACATCAACTACTCTTAAAGTCACATAATTAAAAGTAATTAACCTAATCACATATTCTCTATGATATGTTAATAATTTCCATAAATAAACCAAATCACTATAAATCCAAAATATAAACATAGATATAAATCTACCATTTCTCCTCAAATAAAATCCCATGTTATTTTATTTACCTTATGCATATAGTGTTTCCAACAGAGCAAATGTCTTCCAAATTAAAATTTATCACTTAATCACCAAATAATTTTCCTATACTAAGTATATCCATTTTATAAGACATAATTTCCCAAATAAACTTATTATTTATCAATAAAATCATTTAACTAAAAATAATTAGTCACACTAACCAAGGACATCACGTAGTCCAGTGGTAGGTGATAAATCCCAATCACAGTCTGGTTGTGGGTATGATTCTCGTATCTTTGTCCGATGTGACGGGTTTTCACATTGTACGTGTGTTTTAATTTTTCAAAAACTATATTTTATAACATTACCAAAATGATATAAATTCCTCAAATTAACCGCAACATAAATTCACCACAAATGTTATACCATACCTTTAATTTTCATCCCAAAATTTAATAACATGTAATTGCCTCAAATTCAAGGACCATATAAACCCAAATGGTTATTTAAAACTATACCAACAATATAAAAGATAATTCTTCCTAAATTATAATTTTCACATAACAAACGTCAGGGTTACACATACAAGAGAAAATTATTCCAAATTAATTCCATAAAAAAATCACTAATACTTTTAAACATTTCTCCATCCATTTATTTCCACATAGGTTCTTCCATGACCAAGTGGTTATCCTATAGAATAGTTCATTCACTCATGTAATTCCCAGATCCCAAACATTTATGAAAAATAACAATAAATGGATCATTGGGATCATTTTTATTTCCTTCCATAGTACTCTTCGTTTTTCCTTGTAAATTATTTACGTTATGTACTTCTTTCCCACACATAAATAATTTCTTTGTTCTATTGAGACACATTCCTAGGTTTCTCCTTCCACATTTCCTACATTATGGAAATTGAGCTTTATTTTCTCCATGGTCTCCACTGCTGGAGCTCTTGTCATTCACTGTCTTTCTCTTCTTTGTTGAGTTCGGGAGTTGTTTAATATATATGTTGTTGATCATATTTTTGGAAAACTGATTCGACATGAACAAGATATTTTTTAAACCTATCAATATTCCATTTCATTTCTCATTTCCACCCCCGTTCCCACCTTGTACATCTTGTTCAAGGTTAAAATGACTTCCTTGGAATCCAGCCATTGACTAACACAAGAAAGAATAGTTTGAGTCCTCAAATCATTTAGTGAACAACATAACCCCTTATTTTCAATCTAAAACAACTTAGGATTAACCAATGTTTTTATTATCATCATATATTAAAATACTTCAAATCGGTTTGTAAAAAAATGTGAATTAATTTAACCATATCCCCCAGGAGTGTCATAACCAATAGTACAGAAAGGCATGTTGTCATGTACCCAGATACCCCGACTCAATCCCAAAACTCCTTGTTGGAGTTTTCACTCCAACCTACATTTGTTTCAGAGACACCTCTTCCTGTTCGTATCCAGAAAAGCATGTATTTCTTGGAAAACCCATATAATATTTAAATTACAAAAATTTTGGGATGTTCTTCTCTATGAATCCTAAATTTCTATCTTAGGGTAGTGTTTTCTAATCAGATTTCTTTTCTAAATATAACATCCAAGGTTTGTAATAAACTTCCTTTGATACAAACTGTAACCCCCCAATCCTAGTTACCTAGAGTCAGTGCATTATTAAATAACATTGGAATGATATAAGAAATAAAGTCCTGAAGGACTGATAAGTTTAGTATCCTTCGAAGTATTAGATACATATATAAGTTTTAAATTATATCATGAAATAAAAAAATCAGTTTAGTAGCCTTGAGTGTACTAGATACATACGTAAGTTTTACATTACATCATGAAATAAAAAAATCATTGTGTCCCCTTTAAACACTCTTATATCCCTTATCTTATTCATGTAAGTTAATCATAATATACTTCTTTTCATCCTGAAAAATAACATAATAAAGGGGTGATATCAGATGATTAGTAAGGATAACAATATAGTGAAAACTGTCATAAATAAGAATAAACATTTAAGGAAATATAGAAGACTAGAACACAAGCCTTTTAAACAAAAATATCAGCATAATATGGAAAAGATAAATAATGTAATTCCATTTACTTATTCACATGGATATTCTACTAGTAGAATAATCACATGTAATATCAATTTCCAATTTCATAATGATGGACTGCATAATGTCGTACATCATAACCACATAGTCAAGGCCTCGTGCCAAGACTAAAAATAAGATTATGTCAAGGCCTTGTGCCAAGACACTAGTTTGTCTCATTAGACCTACTGATGCATCGAGGAGCTATAGCAGGCTCCACCAATCACTTACTAAGTCCAAAGCATTCCTCATATGAAAATGTAGAAACGTAATCTAAATATTCATTTTAAAACTAGCATATGAAATGTTAATATTTTAACCACAAACCATTAATGGAATAAAAATAGAACATCGACAGCCAAATAGAACTCATTAGATACAATATTGATGATTGTATTATGATGAATCATCCTCAATCAAGAATAAAATACACTTAAGGATATTGAAATAGATGAAAATAGTCATTAAAACTATTTGAGTGAAATATCTCCTTTTTCTTGAAAATATTTAAATGTTGCACTATTTATCAAAGAAGTCTTTTAAAACAGATTTTTAAATAAAAGTGTCCCAAACAACTTTTAAACTTTTAAATGGAATTTTAATTTCAGAACATTTAATAAAATATAAATAAATACATAAAACCACTTTTAAAACATGGACATTAATGAGAAATATTTAGAATAATAAATATTTAAAACATTTAAAACAATATTTTAGTTAAAGAGTTCCTAACCAAATAAGAGACCCTTGAATACAAGTAACAGAGAAATAAAATTAATAAAAAAGTATAATATCATGAGAATAAAGGTATTGAAGATATAATATGTCAAAGGATAGTATATACACCATATAAAATTGAATTGGTGCAGAATGACAAAGAGGTCTCAAAGGAATGTAAATTGAGATGAAATACCTTATAAAGACCGTATACTTAGATTAAGGATAAATCAATGAAATAATTATGTGTGAAAATTATAAATACAATAAATATAATTGGATATTAAGTGTAAATCAATCATATTACATTCAAACTTATTCTTGAAAAAACAAAACCAATGACTTGGATGTTTAACTCAATGAATAGAAATTGAGTTAAGATTACCCTTAAAAGTTCATATCAATGGAATGTGAATTTATCAATAGAGTGATTATGTGGATAAAAAGTATATCAATAGAAATAAGATTGGGAGTTACTATATAAATAATAAATATTGATTCCACCTGAAATCTTTGTGGAAAATAATCAATGATGTATGTGTAATTCCCAATGAGTGGAAATTGAAATTTGAAATTACCCTTTCGATTTGGTAACTTACGAAACATACAGCCCCTTAAATAAGTAAAATAAAATGAAGATGTATATAAAAATAAATTTAATTATATTAAACAAATTATACAATCATGGGAAGTATATACACCACACGAAATGAAATAGTGGCAATATAGCATGAATCTCACGGGAATACGAAGTGAGATGAAAACCCCTTACCTTGTAATTTTACTTAGAATAGGGTAGGTTAACCTCCTATATAATGGTTAAATAATTGTTATTAAATTATAAAAGAACCAAATAAATAAATTTTATATCATATATGATCTTCTAATATTTCTTTGTTAATGATATTTCAGTAGTATCATTGCTTGGTTGTTAACTAATTAATTTTCCTTTATAAGTTTTGTTATGTAAGTCATGTTTGTTATGTTTAGGATATATTGGATTCATATACATAATGATATTACGTTCATAAAAATTATTTTTAATCATGAAATGAATATTATTCTTGAATGATTACAATGGGGAATGAATCTCATCGCATTCATGGAGACGGTAAGTCGTACGTACGCACAAGCGACAATATCATTCTTTTGATGATGAAATCGTATATAATTGGATGGTATATCATATATAAAGAATAATTAACATGTTATATTATTTATTTAAATCATTTATACTCATTATTATATCCATTCAAATAATAATGTTTTTGGACAACAAACTACACCACAACATGGCGATGGAAAGACAAACGTACACACGTTTTGTGACTTTTCATTTATAGGATGGGTAGAATAACGAATATGGTTGTACCATAATTATAATAACCTCAGAGTATGTAGGAGTTACTGGAGTTATTATTTTGGTATGGAAACAATAAATAAAGAGGAAGTGGAAGAAGAAAAGAACTTGAAATAGGGTGGTGAAATTATTACCTCTTCTTTCGGTGTTTCCTTTTGAGTTGATCAAAAGGGCTCCACAGGTTGGATTTCCAATCAGAGTAAAGACTCTAGGTTGATTTTGATGAATTTGAGAGGATATTTGGGTAGGTGGTTTTGTTCCAAATGGCTTTATAGGTGTGATTTTGAGAGAAGGGTAAGTCCTCTTTTATAAGAGAGGTTCGTGTCACTTTAGGAAAACCTTGAAATATTATTTTATTACAAATTATTTTCGGTTTCTAATAGATCCAAATTTATTTATTTAGAATCTAAGGTGGGTATGGGTATTAATCCTCTAAAAGAATACGTTTTAGACATGTTTAGGTCACCATATTATCCTTATCATTTTGATTTAACAATTAGTTAAATAGTTTAAATTTTACCGTGTCTTCTTGTATTCTTACACTATATGATTAATAAAATTACTCTAATCTTCTAAGAAAACCTTAAATGGTTCATTAATGACATATATATTATTATTTAAGCTCTTTTCCTAACTTTTTTTAGGAATATTAAATCAACCGATAATTTAGTATTTGTTTTAAAAACTCATTTATGTCAAATTTTGACATTATTTAGTATTTTTTTTAAATCATAACAGCATGATTACTTCAAAAAAATTATTTATTCAACCCTAACATGTCATATTAACATATAAAATTAGTGGAATTCATCAATAGTCTCAAATTACATTTATTTGGATATTTATAATATCAATTATTTTAATCATTCATTAATAATTTAATTACTACGTCATCATTGTGTCATAAAAAAATTAATTATTTAATAACTGAAATTTATAAATAAAATAAAATAATGTATGAAATTTTTTTAAATTTCTAAATAATTTTTATAGTCGAATTTATCTTATGGATAACCCTATATTAAAAATGGTTTTATTGTTAAACTTTGAATTTAACACTTTTAACTCTTCTTTAAATAAAATAATAATAAATGTCCTAATCTAATCGAAGTGGATCAAAAAGAACATATTTTATTCATAATGTGGCTTTTAGTCGAATTATACTTATCCAATAGAATTAAGACATGTGTTAGGGAAATTATAATACCATTTTTACCTTTAATTATGCTATTTAAATTTAACCGTGGTAAATAAAATTCAAAAGTTACTATTCAAAAACAATTATTTTCATATTATTGAACCACATTTTAAATAATAATGTCAACCATGTCTCTCATATTTTTTAAATTCAACTCCTAGAAGTGGTAAAATTGTGTTTTTTGAAAATTTACAAATTCTCCGAGAAGGTGGGTAAAAGACGGTAAAAAGTTCAATAAAATTTTATACATATAATTTTGTTATAAAAATAACTCGAATGAATCACATTGAACTAATATTGGTATTATGTATCTATATAGACTTAAATAAATAAAATAACTAAATAGTTTGTTTTTAAACAATAGCACAGTGTTTTTCAGTATTCATCAAAAATTGAATGTTTTCAAAAAAACCCAAAATTCACCTGAAGCTAATTTTGATATTCCAAATTAAAAAATGAATTTCATTTTACCAAATTAAAAACAAATAAGTTGAATTAATTAATTTAAAATCAATTCTCGTTGTCAAAACTAAATGATTGGTTTTTAAGAAGTAAAAACTATCAAAAGATTGATATGTGTTTATGTCAAATTTAAATGTGAAATTACATATAATGACCTAAATTGTATTGAATGATAAAAATATAACCTTATTATACTTAAAAACCATTAAAATTCATAATTTAAAACTATAAATTATTTCTATTAAAAAATTTGTTTTCAATTAAAATTTAGTTTTTTTCACTATTCATAAAAATATGAATGTTATCAGAAAAGTACCAAACATTTATCCATAATAAATTTTTAAGACTTGATTCTAAATAATAATTTAATTTCATTACATTGAATATATAAAAGTGTCAAATATTATTTTTAAAAAAGGTTTTCCATTAAAAGGTGGTAAAATTGTATTTTTCGAAAAATAATTACTTCTTTTATTTGAAAAAATGAATATGTTCTTATATTATGACTAAGAAACACATTATATGGGTTCTAAAATTATATGGAGTATATAAAATTCAATATTCAGTTAATACTATTCATAACTGCTTTTTGAACGGCTAGTTTGGTTAGTCGTGGTGTGCTGGAACTCGGTGTTGCGTGTTGCATAAGCTATTGAATTATTTTAAAGAAAATAAGAATCTATGAAATCTTGGGGTGTTAAAGGATAAATGTTAGCATTTATCTTCACATAAAATTGACTAATATTAATGTCTAATACTTAAAAGTAATTAACCTAGTCACAGATTCTCAATGATATGTTAATCATTTTGACTAACAACCCAAATCACAATATGTCCAAAATAAAAAACATAGATTCTTCCAAAATAAAATTAAACCATTACTCCTCAAATAAAATCCCTTAGTATTATTTTTTAATTATGCATATAGGGTTCCAAAAATAGCGAACATATTCTAAAATAACTATTATAACTTAATCACAAAATCAGTTTCATATACTAAGGATATCCATTTGATAAAACATATGTTCAAAAATTCAAATTATTCTTGATCTATTGAATCATTTAACTAAAAATAATAAGTCATATTTCCCAGTGAATTCACGTATTCAAGTTCTATGCAATAAATCTGAGTCACACTTTGGTTGGGGGTTCCATTTCGACAGCTAGGTCTGACACGATGGTTTGTCAATCAGTCTTCATGTTTCCCTTTTTAAAAAAACTATATAATTAAAATAACACTACAAAATGAGATAAAATCCTCAAAAATAAACATAGAATATTTTAACGACAATTTTTATTTCAAACCTCAAATTTTTCATCCCAAAAACTAATAGCCGATAATTTCCTCAAAGGTGATTATCTCCAAAAAGTACCATTAATCACCTCAGTATAACATAATCCTTAAAAGGGATTTTTATGTCATTGAACATGTAATATAACTTAAAATTATAATCTCGTGATCATATCTCTAACCCTTAAGAAAACATACTAATCACTAAATTGTCTAAAACCTTCCTCTGATACCAACTGTAAGGCCTCAGCCTTAACCGTTACATAATAATGAGTTTTGATTAAGAATTTAACTTCAATAACATTGGGGATATTTTAAGGATTATAGTTTTATATAACTAGGACATGAATATTATATTTCATCTCAAATATTATAAAGTAGACACTTCTACTGTATCCAATTTTTCACAATAATAAAACTCATTAAAAACAAAAATAAATTTATTGATAAAACAATCTTCTTGAATGATTCTTTTCCATAATCCTACCTTATACCCTATGAAAAACATTTCAGAAACATGGTATGAGCATAAAAATATTAGTAAGGAATATAAAATAAGGAATAAAACCATTAGTCTATGAATATTTAAAACCCATGAAAACATTTTCAAAAAATCATACTTTTCACCCATAAAACATAAACTGCATATCTTACATCATGTAATGATAAGATTCCTACAAAACATCATAGAAATCATGAAACATAAAGGTAAATTCTACAATCCATAAAATATATACATTGTAGAATTCACAACTAGATAGAAGTAAACCTTCACAGTTACGTTTGGAATACCCATCACACCATATTCTCTAAATCTCTTAGGAGAAACTTTGTTGTTTACCTCTGTCACGTTACCCAATGAAATAGAGAGATATCTTGATCTCACCACCATAATTATATCATGTAACCACCAATATATGCAAACAATGCCCAAGAACCATAACATAATCATAACATATAAAACAAGAATAATGGAATGATAAAATTTCCACATTACAATCAAAATATATCTATTCAAGATATTGATATAATCAATTATTTCTAAAAATTATTTTCAATAAATAAATACCTAAAAAGTGTATATGATATTTATTTTCCTATTAAAACCATTATGTATTGTTAAAGAAGACAAATATAAAATAATTCTCATGGTGGTGGAAAGGTCATTATCACCACGTACGATGAAAGGAAGCATTTATTTTCTAATTTAGTAAAACGATTTGTATAAAATGATTAATTTTGAAAAAAAAACAATTGAATTAAAATAAAAATGGTATAATTATACACATTATAAAATAATTCCATGTATAAACCTAAATATTCAACAATTTATAGATATTGAGACGAAGTCCCTTAAAATAATCCCATCATTATATTAAGGACAATTCAATGAAAAAATTATTTGTGAAAAATATAAATACACCAAATATAAGTGGATATCCAGTCTAAATATACCAGAGTTCATTCACATATATTCTTATAAAAACTAAACCAATGACATGGATATTTAACACAATAAATGGAGACTAAGTTATGATTTCCCATACAAAGTTTGTATAAAAGTTTTCAGAATTTATCGATGGGGTGATTATCTGTAGAAATAGTATATCCACATAAATGGAAGTAGAAATTACAACATAAATAAATAAAAAGTTATTCCACCCATAATCTTGGCATAATATAATCAACGATGTTTACGTAAAACCCAATGAGTGGAAATTGAGTTTAGAAATTCTTTTAAAAAAATTCTACAATCTAATGGTATCACATAAAAATTCTGAAAATGAGTTGATGAGATCGAAAAGGATATCTCCTAATTTGGATATAAAATGGAAATAAATGAGTATATATATGAACATAAACCTACATATGAAAATGAAAATTAAAATACATATCATAAAAGAAGTATTTGAATAAAAGAGGAGGGTGACAGGTTCCCTTACAAAGATCATTTTGTTAATAAAATAGAATGATTATGTGTATTCACTATAAATAAACATAAATAAATTATCAATACAATATAGGTTATCAAAATATATTTCTTATATAATCATATACTAACATAATCAAGAAGTATAAGATTATCCCAAAGAATAGAAATTGTGTTAAGAAGTTCCCTTACCTTGAGTCTGACTTCTCTCGTTCATTCTTTATGGAGATTGTAGGATTTACGTACGCATGAATGCTACTTTCAATTCTCTGTCATATTAGAGGAATGGAAACTAAATTATACATAACTATATTATAATTATAATATAATATATATGTTCTATATGTTAAATATGTTCATTTACACCATCCTTTATATGTTATGTGTATGGAATTAATGAGTCATATCACTTTGAGGGGCCAGTAGTCGGCACTTCCTCAAATGAAATTACCATATTTACACATTATGGAAAGCATAAAGGTGTTTTGTAAATAAAAATTATAGAGACATAGAATATATATATATATATAATATATCATATATAAATTCAATTCCATCATACTTTCCCCCATTAGATGTGGTAAGAGAAAATTGAACAAACATCATTTTGTGATGTTGTAGTTCATCGTACACAGAAATAGTATGTTGGTATCCATTAGATGGATGTGTGTGTAAGAATAGTTCAAATACTTATCATAAAAACATCCTAGTATTTTGAGGATTCTATTGTTTTTATGTAATAAAATAATAAAAATACCATAGGGAGTGGATAAGGATAATAAAGGAAAGGAACTTGAAGTAAGACGTTACCTGAAAATCAGGTAACTTCTTTTGATTTGTGCCAAAAGGATTTCTTGAATTTACTCCTTCCCATGGTAAGACATCGAAAAGGAAGAGAGGGAATCTATTAAGAGTATTGGAAATATTTTTTTCCGAACTAAATTTTTTTTTAAGTGTGAGATAAATATAAGAAGATGTTCCACTTTATAGAAGAGGTGAGGGGAACTTTTGGAAGGTCTTGAAATATTATTATATAATACATTTAATTTTGATTAATAATGGTCCAAAATTAATGTAATTATAAAATAAGGTGATTTTGGTTCGAATACCCATCATAAAATAATTTTAATACAAGTTTTTAATATTTTTTTATCCTTATCATTTTAGGTTAACCGTTATTTTACACTTTTTGTTCTTATAGTTATATCAAGTTATTTAAACATTGTAGGTCAATGTAATTAACATATCAAATCAAAAGACCCAAAAAAATCCATTACTGACATATTTAGACATATCTAAACCATTTTTATGAATATTAGTTTTTTGGGAATTTAATATCATTTAATAAACTGTTTTATATTTAATGTAATGAATTTTGTCAATTTTGGACAATATTCATATATTTCATTTTTAAAACTTCTAAACAACGTGATTCATAAAAAAACTTTGAATCAATACTAAAAAGTTATATTCACAAATTTAATTGTTGGATGACAATAATTATGTAAAATAATAATAATGTTTATATTTATAATATCATTTATTTGAATCCTTTATTAATGGAGCAATCATTACATCATAATTGTGTCATAATTAAATTTATTTATTTAATATATAAAAATTATAAATAAAATATCATGATTTAATAAATCATATTATATATATAATGAATATTTATAGTCAAAGAGATCACTTATATAACCCCATATAAAAAAATTAGTAAGAAGATACATGCTTATGTTATTTTTCTCTTTACTTCAAATTAATTATTATAACATGTCATTATCACTCTCAGGTGGATACATGGGGTCCTAAAATAGACCCAAGGATGACCATGGTTGGAAAAATATCATAAAATAAGATTATAACATGCTTTTTGGTAGTTTTATATATTTATAATATTAGTTTTTACTCTTATTTACCAAATTTACACTATAACCATGGAAAATAAACAAATTACGAAAGTTAATTTTCATGATGTCCAAAAAAGGTACATATTTACACAATTTGGAACTCCTTATTCCAAATATGGAATCCATTTTTTCAAATTTAAATCACATAATTTTAAGAAATTAATTTGAAATTAATTCTCCCTATCAAAACCAAAAAGTGGGTTTTGAAGAAATAAAAAACTATTAGAATATTGACATGTTTTTATTTCCAATTTATACGGGAAAATACATACCATTACAAAAATTGTATTAAATGATAAAAACAAAATCAAATTAAACTTTAAGCCCATTAAAAATACAATCTAACTATATAAATAATTTATTTTAAAAGGCAGTTTTGAATTAAAATGATGTATTTTTCACTATTCATTAAAAATGATTTTTATTAGAAAATTACAAAAAAATAACTAAAGTAAATTTTTAAGTCTCTGTTATATATAAAAATTGTTTTTTGTCAAATAGAATATATAAAAGTGAATTAACTAGATTTAAATAGCGTTATCCATCAAAAGGAAGTAAAAATATATTTTCTGAAATATACTTCATTAATAGAGAAAGGGGAATTTGTTCTTATATCCTATGTAGAAAACATATAACATAAATTTAAAACTTTACATTGAATATATAAAATAATTTTTCCTTAAATGAAAATCCATAAACTGTGATTTGATTTTATAAACACAGTTATTATCCTTTAAATATGTTTTCATAAAAACACATAATTTATATTAAATTGGTTTTTATTTACAATTATAATAAATTTGTTAAAAATGAATCATTATTTAAACATGTGTAAACCATATTTTTATAATTAAGTTTATATTGTTCATTCCCACCATTCCAAAAACTAGGTTATAATGGTAATATTTAAATAATAATATTTAGTTATTCGTTTAAACTCGTTATAGCATATATGTATTCTATTGAACATAGTGTTTCTATCATAAAATTTTGGATGTTATAGAATATGAGAAAGAAGAAATGTTACCTAAGAGTAAATACCCCAAAAATTAAATATGTGATTACCTAGAATCCAAGAGGGGTAGAGGAGAAGACTTGGACCTCCCACTAGGAGGCACCACAAAAAATGGGTTGAAAAAACCCCATTTCTATCATATTCCCAAAGGGGAAGAAGAAGGAATCCTAAGATTTTAAATATCATTAAAGGTCGTAGGGTTTATAAAATTGTGTGATAACTATGCAGCCCCTACTAGAAATACAAACACCATCTTAATGGTTTGGCCACAATATTTGGAAATTTTTAATAATATGTATACATAATATCTATTAATATTCAAGAACTCTATAACACTTTATGCATGGTTTCCTAAAATAATGTGTAAGTCATGCACCAACTCCCAAAGACCATAATGTCACACACCATTTACCCCAAAACTCACACTATTTTAAATAAATAGTGAATTTCTCACTATAAACCAGGCATGAAAAAAATGAACTAAAAAATCCAGTTTATCAAATATTCACAAGGTTTTTCATAATCCATACACTCTAACTGTGAAACGAGACAAAAACTATCCAATATCTACAAAACATAAAGTTTTCACTTATAATTCATCTTAAAAACCATAAAACAAATCACACTAAGAAATAAATAAAATAATAAGTAAATTTAATTTTAGGGTAAGACAACACTTTTATATAATTATAAATAAGATATATTCCTGAACACATCAGTATAATAAAAGTAATAGTTTGTTGATATATTAAAATTATTCCATGTTACCCTATATGATGTGTATTTCATTACTTATTAAGATAATGTCTTTAGTATAGTTATGATGTTGAAAACCATTTTGTGAATGATCATTTAAATGGGTGGTATCAATTTAGAGATGAATTTTATATAAATAGTTTAACAGTTCAACTAGGTTCAACTAGATATGTAACTCAAGAGGGACCTCGACAAGTTAGTAATCAACGAAATATCACAAATGAATCATATATAACTGAAAGGATTAAATCCAATAGTGTAAAAAAGGGAATAAAGGGATACAAAAATATGATTTTAAATGTTAATAAAAATAGATAAACCAGGAAAAAAATAAGAAATGACTAAAATGAGACTCCAAGTATCCATTTTTCACCACTAAAATATCCCACTATGAAGGTAGGGAAAAGAAAGAGAACCCGATGAATTGCATGTTTCCCTTTAATTTACATGTTCACTAAAAACACAAAACTAAAGAATTCAATGGGAAAATGTAGGGTTTGATCCAAATTCATAGTGTGATTTCACCAATGTATCTATATAGAGTATATTACCTTGAAATCGTAAGTTCTACAATTTTAAAAAAAATCTAGTTTATATAGATTTTTTGAAAGAGATTCCATTTTTTTAAAAAAATAATTTTTATTTCATAAATTCGATTCATATTAACAAAAATAAGTATTATAAAAAGTACATGATTGAAAGAATGAAGGGATGGGAAAAATCAACCTTTGATACCCCATATGATAAGAAAGTGATCAAGAAACAATGAAATATACCATCATATTTAAAACCAATATTAAATGACAGAGAACCCGATATAAGCTCCAGACATTGGGAATTTATACTCATATTAATAAAGAAAACACCATTTTTTCATCAGGTGAATCCATCCAATATAGAGTCCTATTGAAAACTATTGATATCATATTTCTAGTGGTAGTACACACACTAAAGTAAAAATATCATATTTCTCGATTTACCCAAATATCCCAGTGTTATAATACTTCTAGAAGGCATTTTGAAAACCATTATCATTGTTTATAAAAAACTTTTTACAATAAAATTTTACCACTTTAATTCTTGAACATTAATTCTGTAATAAAAAACACATTTAATGATGTTAATTGAACACATAGTATGAAAACATCTATTTTTAAAGAAAACACACATTAAAACATGGATTTCATAAATAAATTCTACCTCATTATCAAATAAATCATTTTCAAAAAACAAAAAAAAAGTTATTTTACATTAAAATAATGAAATTCATTAATTATTAACTATGAATAGAGACACCAACCTCAAGAATAGGGATGATCCCCAATGAATAAATCTATCAAGAATGGGGTTGAATCTGATCAAAATGGGGATTCAAAGGCATTATAAAATATCCATTATGAACCTACGATTTGATATATAATGATAGAATAAAGCATGGTTTGAAGTGGGTTTTGATATTTATAAGCTAAATGAAAATTAGAAGACCATGACACAATCTATACTATGGTGAAATGAGAGGGACCACACCACAACCTATTAGAAAAACCACATTCAAGAACCACAATGTAGATAATATGTTTTAGGATAAGGAACTATGGTGTAGCAGAGACCACCACACCTTAGATCCCCACTACCATAAGAATGGTTATGTCTCCACTTTCTCCACACATCACAGTACAACCAAATTTTGTAGAACAAACTAGAACTACCCCTTGGATCACTATAGTGATTCCTTCTCCTCTATGGTGTAACACTCATTGTCAACCCCACTCCATGTCATTTCCATGTTAGAAATGGAAGTGTCACTAAAATATCATCTCCTGGACTCTATACTATAGATGGCTCATCCATGACACATATAACCTCTCCATGAAATATTAACTTCCATTTATAGAAGATTACTTCATAAAATAGTTGATCCACTCCAAAAACAACACAAAGAAATAAAAAATAAAGGTACAATAAAAAATATGTTTTATATGTATTTTATAGCTAGTGACAGGATGTCATAATCATCCCTCTATAAAATCTTTCTTCTCCACAAAAGAGCTTATGATTCTGAAATAACAAATAAGGAAGGCTACTACAGCCTCACGAACAATTCCCACTATCATAGATTATGTATATCCTATCTAAACTATTGTATCACAAATAAAATGGAAATTATTTTACTACATAGAACCTTTTCTTGGTGATCCATAGTAAAAAAGAGTTTCTCAATAATAGTGGTGTCAGGCCCAAGATAAATATTTCCACAACCAATCACATGGGAAGGGTCTAGTTGATACCACTTTAACTGGGAAGCATGAAAATAATCTTTAGTCAAATTCATGTGATATGATAATTTAAACCAATATTATACCGTTACAATTTAGTCAATTTTCTCAAAGGGGATAAAAACATCATTGCTAGTATACCCTACTTACCCAACTGATCATGTCCTTGTTGATGTGTAACATTTATAATGTCCCAATAACAATCTCAATCTATAAAGGGATATGATTATGGTCCTAAAAGGATTTTCAATGACATTATACTATGAAAAATATATTTTGGATAAACAAAACCATTTTCATCATCTACTGAAGAAGACTTTTCCTATTTGGTCCACTCTCATAACTCTACCTAGAACAATAGAGATCTAAAGGGTCACATATAATATTATTCAAAAGGAATCATCTTAATCAAAAACTAATAACTATTTTCATAGGTCAATTTTATTAGGGGAATATTATTTTCATAAGAACCACCAAAATCAATAATGCATTCTAATAGAATATCATCAAGAAGTTATATAACTCTCACTCTCTGTTCCCATCTATATGTAGATGAAATTGCATGAAAAATTTAAATAGGAAAACCATTGGCTATTGAAAACGCTTAAAACCCTAGATGTGTGCCATGGGACAATATTATAAAAAAATACAGAGGGAACCCCAGGAAGTATCACAACTTCTCAGATATACAAATTCATGTTCTACTATACCCTAATCATTTTATTGAATGGGTGAAACTAATTTTATTCCATATGTTGATCAATTTTCACCCAAATGGAATCCCTCATACTAGGAGTCCATTGAAGAATAATAATTATTTATATTGAAATCTAATCTAACTTGAATACCAGAATGGGAAAATGTCATGACAAACCGATAGATCTTTGGTTCCCCTCCTTAATTATCTAACAAGTTTGTAACCCGAAAACAAAGTCTATGATTAGCTACCTCATCCCCTTCCAACAATACCAATATCAAAGATCATGATACATCTCGGTAGTTCTATAGTTAATGGAAAATAAATACTGCTGCCCATCATCCATCAATTCCCACCTTAGCGATACAAAAATAACCAAAACAACTCACAAACACATAGTACTAATGGGATAGCAAAACCACTCAGACATGTTCTCCCCAACAATAAAAATTTCACTAAATAATTTTATATCAGTGTCTGATATCTCATCTATCATAACCCAATCATCGAATAATGATTCATCCTTTACCAAGGATAATAAAAAATTCCCACCATCTTCTTCTACTCCCAAGCTCATCTCTATAAAAGTAATCATCAAAGACCACTCTTCAACCAATTATTTCAAGGCATGAGTTGATATCATCTTAATAAATGTTCTAGCAATAGTATTACAATTACTAGGTGTATAATAAATTAAAAAATTGTAATTATATATATAATAAACCAATAATTCATATCCTATGTTCAGCTCTGTTTGTGTAAAAATATACTTGAGATTTTTTCGGTCATAATTTACCATAAACCACTCCCCAAATATATAGTGATTACATGTTTCAATAGATTTGATAATATAAGACAACTCAAGATCATGGGTTGGTTAGTTCTTATCATAAAAAAGTATTTAGTAAATTCCAAAGGACACTACCTATTTTCCCTACATTAAGGAATAACACGAACTTGTTCCATATAATCACAAAAGACATCATAACCTAATCTATGTTATCAAAAAATTAGAACTGTATCAAATGTTAATCTATTCTTCATATCCTTGAAATATCTATTTAATTTTTCATTATTATCAAATATAACACCCTTATTAATCAAATATTTCATTGGAGATGTGATCTTAGAGAAGTCCAAAACAATCTTCTTTTAAAATCCAACCGATACCAAGAAGCTTTGTATCTAAGATACATTTTTGGGCTTCTCCTAAGACATTACCACATATATATTTATAAGATCCATTGAGATACCCCTCTGAGATATAAACTTCTTTAGAAAAATCACTTCATAGATCGAAAAATGACACTTAAAATGATTACCATACAAGAAACATTCTCAAAAGTTAATAATGAAGATATAAAAATGGTAAATGCGTTCATCCTGAATGTTGGATTACACTAAAATTCAATCCAAAAACATGACTACGAATGAGTCCAAGAACTAATAAAAGATCATGTAAATCAATGACATAAATACCATAGGATAATTAGATTGACAAGATGGGATAACCAAAAATGAAAATTTTCCATACCGACTCATAAACACTATCTGGGGTATATCATATTCTCAAAATATTAACTAGTGGTACCATGACCAATGGTCAATCCGAGAAAATTAATGGTACCCTCGATATTGATAATAAAAATCATCAATTATTATAAAGGGATACTTTTTTTAAAGTACAGCTAATTTAATATTCGATAATCATTGAAATATATGATGCTCATTATTTTTATTCCCATATAAGAGGATAGGAGAAGGCCAAGATTTTATGCTAGGATGAATAAAACCCTTTGCCTCACATTTTTCATGCTAGATTGTATGTTTTATTAACTCTAAAAGTTTCATGTGATATGAATGAATATAAATGGACAATTTATCAAGGAGAAGACCAATAGTAAGGACGGCCTTTCTCTTTGGTGGTATCCTTGAAAATAATTTGGAATGGATTAGGGGTATGAACATACCATTTAAGGAAGTCAAATACAAAAAAAAATGATCAAAAAAATCAAGGAACATATTCAATGACTAGAATGAGATCATTCTTACATTAAAAAAAATAGGATCCACTCTACTAGAACTAGAATCACGCTCACCCTGAAAGACATGAGGGACTTCATTAGGAGAGAGAAACTAGATATGATTATGATAACTATAAATAGATTCCATAACATTGACCATCCAATACATGCTAATTATATGGTCAATTATGTCAAGGTCAAGAACCAATAAACCCCAGAGTACTATAAAGTTATATTTCTCCACCGACATGAGGAAAATTGAAAACATAGTTCGTACTGCTTTCCCAAATTCATGGAAAGATCCAAAATGAAATAAATAAGTTCCTAATAAAATAAAAACACTTTAGTTAACTTTAAATAAATAACATAACGAGTATCACCTATATCAAATAAATCTATCACCATAGAGGATGAAACAATATTGAACCTCTAACATTACAAGGACTTGCATTGGAATCCTTTGGTGCATACTCTAATGTATAATGACATCCAATATCGGCCCCTCCATGGGATTTCTGAGACACATGAAAATCTACCTTGGCAAGATAATTATACCCCTACCCCAAAAATGTTCTGAAATAAACTGAAATAATTTTTTTGGAGTGGATCCATCATAACTACCATGATACATTCCACAAAAAAATTCCTTAGATGACCAGATTTTCCACAAAAATGAATGATTCATGAAATTTATATATAATTACGAATGGTAGGACCAATCCTTTCACAAAATTAGAAAAAACATTTTTCTATCCTAATGATTCCCATACAACTGTTCCTATTGAAAAATTAACATATTTATGTTTCCTTTTAGGGATAGAAGACACACCATTTCCAACAGATACAGTAATTGAAACTCCACTTAAACCCATTTACTTAGATAAGTATTCTTTATCCATAAAAAACTTTTTTTAACCTATAAAAATATAATTATTTATAATAGATTTAAAATTGACTCAATATTTTCCCTCATTACCATCCTGATCCTCTAATTGTTAAGTTAATTATTTATTATATGATATGGTTCTATGTGAACCAACTAAAAAATGGTATGAATACTAAACAAATGCACACTCACCATCCTCTAAGGTCATAAATTATTTGGTCCTATACACTCACAACATTTTATTATAAAACTATGGTTTGGGAATTTTCATTAATGACATCCTTCTAAGGTAATCAGGAATCATAGATTACAAGATAGTGTACTACCATTTTATTCATGGTCCCCAGTCAAGTATGTGAAAAAAACCATATATTCCTTTTGTCTTTTCAGAAAATATAAGATCCTCTCAATCTGTTCAAGAAACTCTCTATAATCCTGGGGTCATTTTCTGCCATGGAAAATATGTGGATTTTTCTTTGAAAAATATGATATAATATACACCACTCATCCAATGTTCCCAATGCCCTCTAGTGCTATATTATAAATAGTGTAGATTAAAACATCCTATGAATAAGTATATACTATCATATTTACCTATGAAACAAGTCTTGTAGCTTCCTCACTCAGATTTGGAAGTGATATTCTAGGATTCATTGTCAAATAAACCTAATAAAACACACAATCATCATATGGGAAAATCCCAAAATAATATCTCCATATTCAAGAATTCGTGTTAAGGCCTTTAAAAATAAGAATTTAAAAAATTACAGACCATATAAATTGAATATAATACATTCATAATGAAAATTTACATTTACTTAAATCCAAAATTGGGTTCATTTAAATATCCTTAATCATAATGTATAACGATTGGAAAAAAATCCAATAAAATCCATGGTAAATGGTGTTCAGACATGAGAGTGGGTATCTAGTAACCCTCATGCACTTAGTACCTAAATAATGATGGTAATAACTCTCATATACCACAAACTGTCATGACCCATCCTCGGGGCCCGTGCTGTGTCTACCTCAATCCCTCCTTCCATAGGCCAGGGCTGGCGACTAGCACCAGAGGAGTAATCCCTATAAAAAGGGAAGGAATTGCCTTTTAACCCGTAACACACACACATCCTGAACACAAGTATCAGAGTACGCAACTAAAAGTAAACAATAAGTAAAAATGTATAAAAAATTAAGTGTTGAAAGGAAAGGGGCCGGAAATATAATCCCAACACTAAAGTACAACAACCGTAAAGCTAGTACAACAGCAGAAAGGTAAAAAACAACAACTAAGTCGTCCTTCTGGAATCCCACCTGATGTGTGGCTACAGATGGCCTCCTCAGCATCCCTGGTTCATCTATCCACTCTGAGTACTTCATGCCCAATGGGCCACCTCTGGGTACCGTCTAGCTTTACAACTCTCTGCCTCAATAAGTGTTGGCTGTCATCTGCAACCAACACAACGATGTGCTGGCATAGACCAAGCCTGGGTGAGTATAAAGATACTCTGTAGGGGACCCCGAGACCCCTGAAGGTCTCCTAGAATCTATGAAAGATAAAACATATTAAAAATATAAAATCATGATGTATCAACTAACCTTACTTAGTTATATTCCCATATATATACCTAAGTTACCAGTCACAGCCCGAATCCAACTCTCAAGCCCAATCACAAACCATTTCACACAGGAAGTAAATTCAATCACATCGATGATAATGATTGAAAGACAAGACTCACCTCACATAGGTATACATCTATTGTATAGCGATAGAGATGATAAGATATAGTCACTGATTCTTCTAAGCTGTCAGACCCACACAGGATACAGGACCCTCTAAACTGTCATACCCACACAGGATACATGACTATCTACTCTATCGGACCCACACCAGATATAGGAACAGAATTCAGAACTGTCATACCCATGGAGGGTCCTAGTACATTAGTTAGTGTTGTCGAACTCACGGAGGATTCTGGTTAAATAATCATTGATGTACAACCCACGTTGGATTTTGGTTCACTAATTATCGCTGTCGAACCCACGTAGGATTCCGGTACAGTAGTCGTTGCTTCCAACTCTAGGGTTCCCGTACACAGCATGCTCGATTCCAGGAGGGTCCACTCCTCATTCCAAGTATTGATACATCAACAATATCCTGATTTGATGTATGTCTTACTTCCATATCATCATAAGGAAACCAACACGACATACGGTGCGTCATTTGGATGCCCGGTCTGAGAGTTATTTGCATTTCTGTTCCAGGGGCTCGGTTGGATTTACGCTCGTTCCAAACTTGGCCGTTTTCTAAATTTTTCCAAAACTCACTTAGAGTATCGAAAAAGGACCGCCTCATCGCGAGGGTCCCAGTTCCGTAGACTGCGCGTCGATCGGACGCGTGGTTTATGAGATATTCGAATTTAAGAGGAGTCGGGCTCGTCCCGTCAAACCTAGTGGGCTGGAATGTTAGCCCAACCTGGCTCGCAGGGTCCGACCCGGATTGCGAATCGGCCAGGCCCAGTGGAGTGCGGCCCACCGGCAGACCCTTCCCAGTGGGTCTGTCCAGGTTGGGGGGTCGGCCAGGCCCGGTGGGGCGCAGCCCACCCGCAGACCCGGCTCACGCTACATCATGGTTCGTTTCGCCCTGTGGTACCAAGTGGCACCGCCCCTTCTCTACCCAGCCGGCCGTATCTAACCAGTTCTATTCGTCATGAGTGGACCATAAAGCGGGCCACTGTTCTCCCCATGTGGCTCCACAGTTCTTCAACCCGGACGGCAGGCGGCTGGCCAGTTTGTGGACCTAGTGGCCTGCGGTTGCGGGCCGCGTCTCCTCCATGCGGCACCTATGGGTTCTGGAGTCCTCTAGCCCAGTCGGTAGTAGCCAGCCAGTTCTTCCATCCAAGCAGCCCACATATACGGGCCACAGTTTTCCTCCATGCGGCTGGCGCGATGGAATAGGTCCACCACTGCCATGGTCCGGCATGTCCATGGCCTTCGGTTCTATAGAGCGGCACGACGGCACCGCGCCTTTTCATCTTCAGTGGTATTCTCTGGCATGGTGCGACAGCACCGCACCCTATTGGCTCTGCCTCCATCATTATTAAGATCAAAAAAAATGGGTGAGGTTCGGGCTGTGTTAATGTGGCCCGATCCCTCCTCGTTATGACGATAACAGTTGGAAATTCACATTCCGTAATTAGAATGATGAAGTTCAGAAATATAAACTGCTCAAATCAAACCCATACCTTGATTTCAAAGTTATCTTGATGGAGTCGTGGAAGAAAAAATTGTGAAAGATGGAGGTCGTTCCATCAATATCGGGGGGAAAGTTTTTGTCATTGGTGGCGTTATTTTTGGGCGATGTCTTCTCCATTGACTCGGAGGAAGAGGAAGGAAGACAGGCGTTCCTCTTGGGCGTCACCTCACATTCTTTCCCTGGTTGAAGAAGTGGAGGAGATGTTCATCGTGTTCTTCGTGGAAAGAAGGCTCTCCCTCTTCTCCTTAGCACTCCACAAAGTTAATCCAAAATAATAGAGATTTTTCTCTATTATTTTTATGGAACAACAACTCAAGAGTTGTCTCTAATTAAATGTTTCACCACATTAGATTAAATGTGGAGAGATATACTCATAAATATTCAAATTAAAATTCAATTAATTATCTTCATTAATGGTAGGGTGTTTGCAAGAATTAAACCACAGAATTCCAAGAGTTGAAGGGGGTTCAAGGGAGTTTAATGGGGACGTGAAGAGTTTGAACTCATGTGGGTCCCACCACATAATATCCTCCCATGGGAGGTTATGTGGGGGGTGTCCCACCTCTAACTTCCCTTTGGAGAAAAAAACCACCACATAATATAAACTTATGTCACACAATTTTTTTTTTAAGAATTCCAATAATTAAATTCCATTCCCGATAAAACACAACTGTGGTAAACGTCTCCTTAAGAGAATACAGGTGCTGTGAGTTCACTGGTGTCATCAAATTTCAATTCCAGCCACCAGTTCAAAAGATAGAAAAACCTGCACGTACGTTTACTAAACGTGCCCGAACAAAACATCGGAAATTGATTCCAGGCACACCGGGCTTCGGAATCAAGCGTCATCAGAAAATGAATACTTGTAAAATTCCCATGAATTTAAGAAAAAATAGTTTCCACGGAATTTTTGGGTATTCACATTCTCCCCACCTCAAGGATTTACGACCTCGAAATCTACAACACACACTAAGGGAACATATGGGGGTACTAAGCACGCATCTAAGACTCCCTCTCCCATGTGCTCTCCTGGAGGTTCCTGTGCTACCAGTGAACGCACACCAGGGGAATAGACCGTCCACGCAGGACCCACTCCTGTCGATCCTCAATCTCTACTAGAACCTATGTGAATTTTTCCACTTCATCTATGTCCATCTCCCCATGGTCGATGATGTGGGACGGGTTGTGCACGTATCTCCTCAGCTGAGATACGTGGAAGACGCCGTGCACCCGATGCAAATGAGGTGGAAGGGACAAGCGGTAAGCCACCTCACCTACTCTACTGAGGACCTAAAATGGTCCAATTAATCGCGAAGATAACTTTCCACCTCAGCAAAATCTCTGTAAACCTTGTTGAGGTGATACCTATAAGAAAATGTGGTCGCCATCTGCGAACTCCAGTGGTCTTTATCTCTTATCAGCACAGGACTTTTATCTACTCTGTGCAGTCTTCATCCGCTCATGGATGATCTTCACCTTCTCCGTCATAGCCTAAACCATCTTTGGTCCTACAAGTACTGACTCCCTTGGGTCAGTCTAGCATAGAGGCGATCTTCAAGGTCGGCCATACAAGGCCTCATAAGGTTTCATCTCGATGGTGGAGTGGTAGCTGTTGTTGTACACAAACTCCACCAAGGGTAAGTGATCCTCCCAACTGCAACCAAAGTCAAGGAAACATGCATGGAGCATGTCCAAGAGAGTCTGAATGGTCCTCTCAGTCTAACCATCTGTCTGAGGATGGAAGGCGGTGATCAAGAGAAGCTTGGTTCCGAAAGCCTCCTACAACCCCTTCCATAACCGGGAAGTGAAACGAGCATCTTCATCAGAGACAATCGTCGATGGCACACCATGAAGCTATACGATCTCCTGTACATAGAGGCATCCCAAGATCTTTACTGATCCCTGGTCTCTGATTGGTAAGAAGTGGGCCGACTTGGTGAGTCGGTCGAAAATCACCTAGATAGAGTCGTGTCCTCTGGATGTACGTGGAATTCCGATCACGAAATCCATGGATTTACAATCCCACATTCACTATATGACCTCTAAGGGATGAACCAAGCCTGCTGGAACCTGGTGCTCAACCTTCACTTGCTGACAAGTGAGGCATCGTGAGACAAACACTGTTACTAGATTCTTCAAACCTGGGCACCCGTACTTTCATCTGAGGACCTGATACAAAATTTCCACTCCTAGATGTACCGCTAGATGGGAAGTGTAGAACTCCCTCAACACCTCCTCCTGTAGTGCAACGGGTACCATGGTATGTTCTCTGAAGGGGATGACATGCTCCCCACCTTCATAAAATCAATCAGGTGTCTGAACTGAGGATATCTGAGCATGTCGTGTCTCATAGTCAATGTCCCCACACTGTGCCTCCCTTACTTGATCAAGGAGTGGAGGAGTGACTGTGAGAGACTTCAGAAAGGCAGCTCCATCTCTATCCACAAAGGATATATGAAACACGGCCAGCTGCTCCGTCGCCTCTCCTAGCAGCTGAATGCCCAATCTCTTGTTTAGTGCATCTACTACAATATTCCCCTTCCTTGGAGTATAGACTACCATGAAGTTATAGTCTTGGAGGAACTCGAGCCATCACCGCTATCTCAGGTTCAGGTCCTTCTGCGAGATGATGTACTTTAGACTCTGGTGGTCAGAACATACTATAAAACACTCGCCCATCATATAGTGCCACCACATCTTTAAGGCAAAGACCACTACTACTAACTCCAGGTCATGGGTTGAATAGTTTTTATCATGCTATCTCAATTGCCATGAACCATACGTGATCATTGCCTACTTCTGCATCAGGACACACCCGAGTCTGGTCCCTAATGCATCGCAGTAAACTACATACCCTACTCCATCCTCCGTAAGCCTCAGGATGGGTGCACTGGTCAAACTCTACCTCACCTCCTAAAAGCTCTGCTGGCATCTATCTAACCACACGTAGTGTTTCCCCTTCTTCGTCAATACTGAATGCGGTGCTGCTACCCGAGAGAAGTCTGGCACAAATCTCCAATAGTACCCAGCCAGACCCAAGCAACTCCGCACCTCCATCACACTCCTGGGAGGCTCCCAAGAAAGAACTACCTCGATCTTTGCTGGATCCACTGCAACTCAAGCCTCGGAGATGACGTGACCCAAGAAGTGATCCTATAGAATCCAAAACTAGCACTTCGAGAGCTTACCATAATGTCGGTTCTCTCGGAGTGTGTCCCGCACTACCCACAAATGGTAGGCGTGCTCCTCCCCAGTAGTAGAGTAAATCAGTATGTTGTCAATGAAGACATTAACAAAGCGATCAAGGTAAGGCTAGAAGATCCTTTTCATGAGACTCATGAACACTACTGGAGTGTTGGATACACCGGAGTGTATAACTAAGAACTCGTAGTGGCCATACCGACACCTGAAGGTCATCTTCTGCACATCCTCATCTCGAACTCTGAGCTGGGGATATCCTGACCTGATGTCTATCTTCGAGAACCATCGTGCTCCCTTGAGCAGATCAAAGAGTTCGTCAATCCTCAGGAGTGGGTAGTTTTTATTCACAATCACCTGATTCAGGCATCGCTAGTCGACACATAGTCTCAAGCTCCAATCCGCCTTCTTGGCGTACAAAATCGGAGATGCCCAGGGTGAAACACTGGGTCAGATAAATACCTTCCCCTACAAGTCCTCCAGTTATACCCACATCTCACGAATCTCGGCGGGATCCAACCGATATGCTGGAGTAGATATCAGTGATGTCCCGAGGTACAGGTCAATGTAGAATTCTACCTCTCTATGAGGAGGTAGTCCTAGAACGTCGTCAGGGAAAATATCCATGTACTGATCCACCACAATAGGAAAATATCCATGTTCTAATCCATCTGTGCGGATACACCGCACATTGTGCCTAATACAGTAAATCTGAGCATGAACTGTGGATAACCAGTCCATACCCAAGATGACGTCGTAAGTCCTCGACGCCGCTACAAGAATATCCCAGCAAAATCTCTCACCTCCTAGAGTAATCTCACACTACCGAAACCAGTGATTAATTGTCGAGTCTGCTCCTGTAGTAGTCTCTAGCCATAATGATCGAGCAAACAGCTCCATCAGAATCTTTGTGCTCCGAACGTGGGTAGTGGAAATAAAATAATGACTCACACCTATGTCTATAAGCACTGTAGCATGGGTAGAGTAGACACAGATAGTACCTCGAATCATCTTAGGTGCATTGTGGTCATATGCCTTGAATGCCTGGAGCTAAGCCCACCTCTTCCTACCAGCTCCCTGTGGTTGGGGTGGACCTCATAGTGGTGGTGGTGGTAGAGCCTCGAAACGTCATCCACCACCCACTGCTTGGCCAGCTCCTCTGCCACGTCCGCCTGCTCCCGACGGACCACCATGGTCGAACCTCTGCCTCTGCCTGGGAGATCCCTCTACTATCTACTGCTCATCTACATAGCAGGTTGGGCAGTCACGAGCCATGTGGCCTTGACTGCCGCATTCATATCATTTCCTGCTTCTCGTATAGCTGGCCCTGTCTCATGTATCCCGCACAACTGAACCTCTATCCTAGGGTCTCCCACCAGATGGCCTACTCCGCTTGGAACTCTACATCATCTGTCTACTGCCGGCTGTAGAAGAAACTGCTATGTGTCGCCCTGTGGTGTGTCTCACCGCTGGTGACTACTCAGCGAGAAAACTCTCTACTAGAAGGGCTCGCTCCAACACCCCTACCTACATCGGAATGCTGAGGGGAATTATAGAAGCCCTGATCTCATGCCTGAGTCCCTGCTGGAAGGTCGGGGTCCTGAAGAACAGGTCCCGTACCATATCTGTGGAGTAGCATGAGGGGTCGTTGAACCTCATTGATTACTGAGCTACTGTCATGTTGCCCTACTACAGATGAAGTTACTCCTGAATCTGCACCGCATGAAGGGTAGCTAGAACAAACTCGGAGAAAAAGAGACTCTCAAAGTCTGTCCAGTGTAATGATGCCTCTTCATGCACCTGGAGAATCAGGATCCACCATCTGCCTGTTTCTTCATGCAGGAGACTCATGGCAAGGATCACCATGTGGTTGGCTGGTGTCCCTACCAATCTGAAAACTCACATGACAGCCTCCATCCAATCCTCAACTGTCTGTTGGTCCATCTCTCCTTGGAACATGGGAAGACTCTGGTGCTGGAACTCATGCAATGCACTCAGGGGGCGTGCACTCTCTTCTACTGGAGCTGGTGGTATCGGTGGCCTGGCGAGTAGTGGTACCGCTGGTACCTCTACTGTGATTGTGCCCTACACCGAGTCCTCGTCGCTTAGTGGGCTACCATCTCGTATGTAACTCGGAAACCTAGCTGGATGACTTTGTGGGGCAATCATGAAAAGAAACAGGTGTTCCACGGTTAAAACAATATAACTGGTGAGCTGATACAATGCAATCACAAAGAAAACTTTTCAAAGGAAACACACACGTTGTCAGTGTTTTCGTGCACTCGGTCGGAGATCAGAAGTCAGAGTCCTAGTGTATGGATACGTCGGATGCCGCACCAACACTGGTTTCCCTAAATTGATAACCACACCCAAAACACTTAACACTATTACTATTAAAATAATCAGAGTCCATGTTATGAGGTAGAAATTAATCCTCTAATACCAATTTGTCACGACCCATACTCGGGGTCCTTGTCTTGACTAACCCATGCCCTCATTCCATAGGCCTAGGGCTGGCGACTCGCACCAAAGGTGTAATCCTTATAAAAAGGGAAGGAATTTCGTTTTAACCCATAACACACACAACCTGAACATAAGCAGCATAGTATGCAACTGAAAGTAAACACAAAGTAAAATTGTATAAAAAAGTAAGTGCTGAAAGGAAAGCGGCCAGAAATACAAGCCCAATAGTAAATTACAACAACTGTAAAGCTAGTAAAACTACAGAAAGGTAAACAGAAACTACTAAGTCATCCTCTAGGAGTCCCACTTGATGGGTAGGTACAAATGGCCTCCTCAGTACCCCTGGTCCATCTGTCTACTCCGAGTACGTATCGCCAAGTGGTCCACCTCCGGATACTATCCAGCTCTACAACTCTCTACCTCGATCAGTGATTTATGTCGTCTGCAACCAACACAACAAGGTGCGGGCATAGCCCGTGAAAGGTTGAGTATAATGATACTCAGTAGGGGACCCTGATACCCTCGAAGGTCTCACACAATCCAAAATGGATAAACCACAGTATAAATATATAATCACGAAGTATCAACCAACCATACTTAGGTATATTCCCATACATATACCTAAGTCACTAGTCACAGCCCGAATCCAACTCTCGATCCCAATCACAACCCAGTCCACATAGGAAGTAAAGTCAATCACATCGATGATAACGATTAAAATAAAAGACTCAGCACACACAGGTATACATCTTTCGTATAGGGATAGAGATGATCAGATGTAGTCACTGATAAGCTATTGGACCAACAAAGGATACAAGACCAGCTAAGCTATCGAACCCACACAGGATACAGGACCAGCTACATTGTCGGACCTACACAGGATTCAGAAATAGAAGTCAGAACTGTCAGACCCATGGAGGATCCTGGTACAGTAGTCATCACTATCGTACCCACCAAGGATTCCAGTTCAGTAATAATCGTTGTCGAACCCACATAGGATTCTGGTTTAGTACACATCATTGTCTAACCCACATAGGATTCCGGTACAGTGGTCATCGCTGTCAGCTTTAGGGTTCCCACACACAACATGCTCAATTCTAGAAGGGTCTGATCCTCGAGCCATGTATCAATACATCAAATAAGTCCTATGTGGATGTATCCCATCATTCCATCTTATCACAAGGAACCCAACGTGACAGACAGCGCGTCATTCGAACGTCTAGTCTGAGAGTTATTAGCATTTTCGTTCCAGGGGCCCGGATGGATTTACGCTCATTCCTGACCTGTCTGTTTTCCAATGTTTTCTAAAACTCACGTAGATTATCGCAAAAGGACTGCTTTGTAGCGAGGGTCCCGGTGTCAAAGATGTTGCGTCGATCGGACGTGCGGTCTATGAGACATTCAGATTTAAGCGGTGTCGGGCCCGACCCGTCAAACCCAGTGGGATGGCGGGTCGGCCCGACCCAGCTCGGTGGGTCTGACCCGGCTAGGGAATCGGCTCGGCCTGCTGGAGCATGGCCCACCCGCAGACCCGCCCCGGTGGGTCCGACCGGGATAGCGGGTCGGCCCGGCCCGGTGGGGCGCGACTCACCCACAGACCCAGCCCGTGCTGTGGGCCGGTTCGGTTCACCCGGCGGTGCCATGCGGCGCCGCCTCTCCTCTGCCCAGCTGGCCATAGCCGGCCGGTTCTATCTGGAATGAGGAGCCCTCACAGCGGGTCGTGGTTCTCCCACATGGCACCGCGGTTCTTCAGCCCGATCGGTAGGCGGCCGGCGGGTTCACCTGCTGAGCAGCCCGCGGTTGCGGGCCACGTCTCCTCTGTGGGGCACCTGCGGGTGCCGTGGTCCTCTAGCCCGACTGGCAGTAGCCGGCCAGTTCATCCAGCCAAGCGGCCCGCAGATGCGGGCCCCAGTTTTCCTACACTTGGCCCAGCCCGGCCACGGCCTTCGGTTCCATAGCACGGTGTGACGGCTCTGCGCCTTTTCATCCATCGCAGTTCTTCTCCGACGCGGTTCTTCTCTGGCGCACTGCGACGACATCACACCCTATTGGCTCCACCTCCGTCGTTATTAAGATCAACAAATATGGGGGAGGTTTGGGCCGTGTTAGTGCGCCCAAACCCTCCTCGTTATGATGTTAATAGTTTGAAATTTTCATTCCGTAATTAGAATGACGATGTTTATAAATATTAACAACTCAAAACAACCCCTACCTTGATTTCAAAGTTTTCTTGATGGAGTCGCGGAACACAGCGTCGCGAAATATGGATTTCATTCCGTCAACGTGGGGTGGAAAGTCGTTGTCATTGTTCGCATTCTTTGCGGGTTGTGTCTTCTCCTATGACACAGAGGAAGAGGAATAAAGACGGGCATTCCTTGTGGGTGTTGCCTCACTTTCTTGCCCTGATTGAAGAAGTGGAGGAGATGCTCTTTGTGTTCTTCACGGGATGAAGGCTCTCCCTCTTCCCCTTAGCTCTCCACAAAGTTAAGCCAAAATTATAAATATTGTTCTCTATTATTTTTATGGCACAACAACTCAAGAGTTGTCTCTCATTAAATGTGACAACACCTTAGATTAAATGTGGATAGATGGATTCAAAAATATTTGAATTAAAATTGAATTAATTCTCTTCATTAATGGTGGGATGTTGGAAAGAATTAAACCATGGAATTCCAAGAGTTTAAGGGGTTTCAAGGGATTTTAAAGGGGGGGCGAAGAGTTTGAACTCATATGGGCCCAACCACTTAATATCCTCTAATGGGATGTTATGTGGGGGGGGGGACACCTCTAACTTCCCTTTGGAGAAAGAAAACCACCACATAAAATAAAATTATGTCACACATAATTTTATTTAATTTTTTAAGAATCCCAATAATAAACTTCCACTCCCAATAAAAGGAAACTACGGTAAAGGTCTCCTTAAGAGAATACTGGCGCTGCGAGTTAATCAGTGTCCTCATATTTTAATTTCAGGCACCAGTTAAAAAGATAGAAAAACCCACATGTATGTTTACTGAACGTACCCTAACAATACTTTAGAAATTGATTCTGGGCACACTGGGCCTCGGAATCAAGCACCGTCATAAACTGAAGCCTCGTAAAATTACCATGTATTTAAGAAAGAAATTCCATGGATTATTCGGGTCTTTACATAAACCCTGAACCAAACCGAGGTAGTTTCATAACCCATCAGGCCAGGAATTTCCTTTGATTCAATTTTTTTAACAACCAACTTGTGTCTACCAAAATTGTCACCTGAGAAGGTTCCCCATAAGGATATAATTAAAAATACATAAATGAATAATAACTCATAAACATGAGATATAAAAAGTCAATATAAATAGTAAAACCTATATATAATCCGGAAAAGTCTAAAATATATTTCCATGTGACCATATAGCACTACCAAACTATCCCACTATGAAGGTGATAATAACTATGAAAGGCTGGAAAGCAACATGATGCCCTTACCTTTACATGTGTCCTATAAAACTATATCTACACACTCCCAATGGAAAAATTGGTGTGTTATCACAATGCCAATTATGGTTTCAAACAATAACCTATAAAAAATATAATAACAGGAAATCATTTGTTATAGCTTTAATATCGAATCTAGTATAGAAATAGTTTACAAAATATAAATTTTTTTGTAAAACATCCTTTGGTTTTAATAAATATCCCTTTATATTCACCCAAACAATGTATGTTGTGTGTGTATGATATAAATCATGAATGCATATATAAAACCAACCTGGGATACACCATTTAATAATTATTTGAGCAACCAACTGCAAAATATAAAATCATGTTTAAAACTAATAAAATTAAAAAGAACAAGATTTAGTCCCTTGCCTATGGTAATATGTACTATGAGACATAAATAATAATCTATCTAGGTATCACATGAATACAAATAATATAATGTTTTATCATAGTCGGTCCATATCAAATCCTCTAGTGGTTTGACACATACTAAAGTGACAATTCCATTTCATGACACAACCAAGGTTCCTAGTGTGATAAGTTCCCCAAATACATTTTTAAAACAAGATCCTTATTTATAAAACATTTTTATATCAATATATTACAAAATATATCCTTGAAAATATATTATGAAATCAAAACCTCCTTTAAATCATTTAATCAAAGACTTAGTGAGAAAAATAATATTTTTTAAAATTAAAAAACAATTTAAAATATAAATTTCTCAGAAAAAATCCAATTTAATGTAAAATAAATCCTTTACCTATAATAAAACAATGGAATTTTACAGAAACATAATGAAATTTGTGAATTATAACATTTTTATGGAGATAATAACATCCATATTGTATAGAATCCACCAAGAATTGATCTACCAAGGTTGGTTTTGAATCTAATAAAAAATGGGGTTTAAAGAACATAAAAATATCTCTTGGTAACATATGGTTCAAGGGATAAATATGTAAGAAAGGTGGATCAAATTGGGTTTGTATATTTATTGTCCAAATGAAAATTTAATGACCATTGCATAACTTCCTAGACTAAGACAAAATGGTGTTAAAAACAACATATAATATAACACAATGAGAGAGATCACAGCATAATCCTTTTAATAAAATAAAATTCAATAACCACTGCAAAAAGATTATATTCAAGTAGTGGGAACACTTGTTTAGGAGATACCACCACACCACAACACCCCACTACAAAAAGGGATGTTTTTCTATAACCAAATCCACATGGTGTAGCTACATACAATTTAGATGAACCACCATTACGTACCCGTTGGAGTGTCATAATGAATCTTTATCCTCTACACTATAGGACTCAACCAAAACACTTTTCCACATCCATGCTCTGTAGTTTATCCATTCTAAAAAAGAAATGGAACCAAAATTCCACCTCCCATACTTCACATCACAGTCAACTCATCTAATCTCTTGATAAACTCTCCATTATGAGACCCCCCAATCCAAAATTCAGTCCCCTAAAAAACACCATATTAACTCCAAAAACAACATTAACCAAGAAAAAACCAAGTGGTGATCAAAACAAGGGATTAGAATTAATACATATTTAGTGATGGTTTTTCAAAAACACTCACTATGTAGGATGTTCTACATCTTCCAAGTCTTCTACTCAATGTATTATCATCTATAGACATTAAAACACAAGGATATGAAAACACATATCATACCACTGTATAGGACATAATGAAAGGATATATCATTAATTATTGAGGAAACATATATGTTTCATTATACACAAACCAATTGACAAAACATATGGACATCCTAAATATATTGTAGGGAGAAAAATTATCAAACTTGTGGAATATAAGACTCAACCATTTGAGTGAAGGTGTTTTATTGGCAATGATGAATAAAATACATTTTATTTAACACAGATTTATTACTTTGAAATTGAAAATATTTATTTTATGAGAATAAATAGAGACAATTATTCAAAACGATTTCATCAAGGATATAAATGTTTTTAAGCCTAGCTCATTCTAATTTACTTTATCACGTGTAGGTGGAATGACTAGTAGAGTAAAATTATTTCCAAAAAACTATTGATGATGCAACATAAATGGTTTGTGTGTGATTATTTAAATAAAAGAATCAAGTACTATAGTTCTTTATAATTCTCCATTCCTTGAATATTCCTGAAAGTGGGATGTGGTTGAAGTTTATTTGTTTAGAAGATATATGAAAATAAAAATCCATTGATTTTGATATCTACTGTATGAGTACAAGAATTATACATGAGTGGGATATCCCACCCACCCCACCACAGAATGGAAATATAAAAAGGTTAATCATTACAATTAAAAATAAGGTCTAATGTATAATTTTTTAGCTAAGCTATATATTCCATTTTATGGAGGATTATTTTGAGTTGAATGTTACCTCATATCATATCACCATCATCCCCAAAAAAAAATTAAATTACATAGATGATATGGAATATTAAACATACATATTTACTCTCATATATATATATATATATATATATATATTTAATTATGTGTTTAGATTTTTATGTGTATCCCAAGAGCTCATTAATAATATAGATGGGAGATATACTGTATTTATATTAATCATCTATGATAGAGTGGGGTTTATATATAGATGTTTGATTATATTGTAGATGAATTTGGAAAAAATAAGTTATGTTTCCTTCCATGAGATCTAGGAAACCAAATCCACTCGAATTCCAAAATATTATAAAATTGATAGTACTGAGGAAAAAATTCATGATTAATAACATATAAAAATATAATGGTATAATCTAGATCAACAGGCAAAAAAGCTTCATTTTTCAATATATCAGAAGGAAGAAGAGGAGGATATTGATTAGTTTACTCTATCATCTCCATCATAAGTTATAGTACCATCACAATATCTAGGTGATGGTATGTTTTTACAATATAATATTTTATTGATCTGAATATATATATGGAAGGAATCTGTAAATAAAATATTTATAACTAGGTTATCATTTTTTTATTATATAGGTGGTACATAAGGATATCAATATGAAATATCTCATCCTAATAAAATAAATTTGTCATATAATATAAAGGATTGGATTGAGTAATTGAATAAGAACCATATGTTAAACATAAGGGAACTTCCCAAAGGTAAGAAAGAACTAAAAATTACTATTGATGTCTAATAAGTATAAAAATATAATTGAGGTCATGAAAAAATAATGACTGCTTATTGAAGGATTTATTAAGAATAAATGAGTTATGTTCGATGATCTTCCCCATGGGTAATGCTGATTTCAACCACAATCCATTTTAAGATTAGTGGATAACAAGCACCTGAATCCTAATTAGATGGATTTGATGACAAAAAAAACATTATGGAAACCTATAGAAAGATATCAGAACTAATTATCATGAATTTTTAATGGTTTAGGACATGAAAAACTAATCAAGGATTTTTTTATAAAAAATTAATTCTATAAAAGGCTCCCAAACAATAGAGAAAATAAGTTTAACTCATTCATGGTAAAACAAATCTACAAACCAATAAATAATGCTCAATGTGTCGGGTTTTTAATGATTATATGATGGTATCTTCATTTATTTAGTAGATTAGTTTTAGGATATTTTGATCATTGTAAAATATACATCGATTATCAATCATCTATAGGAGGAGATTGTTCGAGTTGGTGTCTTGGGACAAACTGATTCTACTTTGATTCCATATATATTCAATGTAATGAATATGAATTTAACATCTAATTAAATATTGTTCATTGTTTTTGAATATCTTTAATATAATAATTTTCTAGATTATTTTTCTAATTGTTAAGCTCATAGAAGTTCCCTACTATGATGAGAACATAGAACTGTTATGAAAATATTATTATTATATTTATAAATTTAGATAATCTACTATAATGGGAAACATAGTATTTAAACCTTTAGGTGCGGTAGATTTTAGGTGGATAAGAATTATTCTCATGAATTTTTCACTTGGTAATCTCCAATGTAGATGATAATTTAAATACACAAGCCAGTAATAATTTTTCATTTTTTTGTATCATCAGATATTCCTATCTATGAGTGTGTGTAATGATCCAAAAACATTAAGATTATAATTAAGTATTTAATGACTTGAACACTTAGATTTTTTAAACAAAACCAACATGACAATTATTAGTGGGAAGTAGGGTATGTTGGGTTAGTCATGATTTACATTTCATTAATGGACATGTTGGGGAAGGATGTTTCTCTTCTTTATTTAGGGAATTTGATATCTCAGCCCTCTAATTTGAATAGAATCATCGCATTAAATTCCATATCCTTGGTATAATAACCTGTTCATTTTATACATTCAAAGAAATATGTATTGAGAAAATAGGTTAATGACGCCATCTTAAAACCTTGTTAACGATATATTGAGATAAAGGGAAGGTGTTATGATGTGATCATTCGTATGTGGTTATCGATATTGTCACATTAACTTATTTCCCTTGGTTTTGGTGACAAATTTATAAACAACGATCAAAGACATTAGGTAGTCTGACCTCATTCCAATGAGAAAGAATCCAACAGGGTCACACAAAAAGTGTTTCTGTTGATCTCAATGAAATTCCATTTTAAATTAATTAAAGTAATAAATATTATTTTCAATTAAGTGAAATAATTTTATTCAAAATTATACTGATTTCCTAAATAAAATAAATATTTATTCACTGACATGTAAGTAAAAAATTATTTAATTATAATATTGAATATTTTAAAAATATTTATTCCCTAGTATGTGAATGTAATATTTATTTTTGAAAAACAATTATTCAGCTGTTCCATAAATGCGTGTGGATTTAGAATATGAAAAGGCCATTTATAGTTACAAAGTTTAATTAACAAGTTGGTTAAATAATATTTTCTATTGTGAATGTTAGTGTATTCCATAAATTAATTATAAAAATATTATTATTTTGTGGTATGGGTTTTATTGAAGGTAATAATTCTTATTTAATAGTTGGCTTGAAATTAAATAATATCTTAACATAAATCATATGTCTATAAATAGACATCTACGTGTAATATATATAGAATCAAAAAATTGAGAATAAAGAATTGTTGTATATATTGAAGTATCTCTCAGCTCCTCCTCTCTCACTCCAAATAACAAGAAGTGAAAGAGAGATTTCTTCAATATCATAGAACAAGTGATCAAGAAATAATAACCTAAGACATTCCACTTTCATCGCTAGAACCTGGAGATTGAGTGGTGTTTCTTGAAGATCACAGGAGAACATATGGATCACTACTTGATAGATTTTATCCTTCGATCCTCATAGGGTAGTGAATATAATTTGAAAGGGTCTTTTCAGATCATCATTCACCAATTAAAAATTTTCTTAATCCTAGGTATTTATTTATTCAAATATTAAATGAATTAATTATAAATTTTACCTGAAAGGTATTTACTATTGAATTTGGAAAACAATTATTAAAAGATTTTTTAATATATAAATCCCACCACCACATTCTTCTATTGCACGGGGAACCAAAAATTGGTATCAGTGGGTTCATGTCTAATTTTTTAATTATTTATTTTATTGTTTATCTGTGTGATTTTTTTTCATTTCATGTAATTCTTTCTTTATTTGGATTTGAATTAATATGTTATTGACAGATTAAGCATCCAAATTCAATGTTTTATTACCTAAAAGTTTTAATAACAAATGAATAAGGTTGAAGAGTCCACTATGAAGTCTCAAATATTTGTCCTATAAAACTGGGTTACAAGGAATGTAGCTAGAGAAAAAGTTGTGTACCCATTCTCATTGTACATGGATGCACTGATAAGATAATTACACATAATTAATTTATTTAACACCACATGTTGACTGGGACAATTTTTCACAAGGAAAGTAGATATAGGGTTTGTATCTAGCATGGACATGTTGTGTAATCTATCTAAGTAAACATGTCGAATCCCCAAGCATGTAACTCAAATACATGTCAACTGAGGTACACAAAATTTTTCTGAACAATATACATCATGTATTCTCCCATTATATTAAAGATTTAAAAGGTAAATTAAATTTAAAATTACAACATTAAAACCATATTTTATTTTCTAACACATGAATATATGTTTGAAACTTTAAAAATGGTTTAAAAGTATATTAATTTCTCAATCAATTTATTGTACTTAATATTCCATTATTGGTTCTATCCTTTATTGGCCATGAATACCATAAATGGAGGGTATCTCCAATTTTTTTGAATAATAATTACAATTAAAGGTAAATAATTAATTAATATATTCACATTCATCTTAAATAATAAAGAATGAATAAATAAATAAGTGTTATCTAATTAATTTTTCAAGTTCATTTCATATATGATCAATCATGCACTTGACCAAGACCTTTGTTTGGGATGGATGTTTTAATTTAATTTATTGCTCGATTTTGAAATTATTCTTTGTTAAATTAAATAAAATGGACTCTATTCCATTCCTACCTCCATTATTATATAGGAACTATATTTCATTAGATATTTATCTATTCCCATTATAACAAATATTTTGTTTCCCCTCAACTTCGTGTGATATATAAATACATGTAATTAATTGAGTATCGCATGGAATCTGGAGGTGGTTCATAAAGGAACAATAATGATTCAAAATCCTGTGATGCATAGGTGTAAAGGTGAAAAGTTTTAACTCAGGCCAAGACCAGAAAATGGAGTTATATCTTATATGATATAGTTTGATTTAATTTCATATCATAAAATCATATATTAGATAAATCTTATGAATGATTCATTTAATTGTTTATTTATTTCAATCCATATAATCATTAATTTTATGGATACAAGGTTGTGGTCACATAAATAAATGAATTAATGTAAGAATATAGAGTGCTAATAAATATATTATGTGTAAATTTTTTATCCAGCATGGTTAATTAATTATATATCATCCATTTGAAATTAATAAGGAATGTAAAATATAAAAAAAGATAAAATTTATGCATAAAAAATTAAATAAATTAATAATTATTAAATATTATACGAAAATTTTTAATTAATTATTTAACATCCATTTAATATTAATAAGACCTATAAATGATAAAACAAGTTATAATTTATTCAAATTTACTTAAAATCCCCCAACTTAATAGTGTGTCAAATTAAGACTTATGTAACTTGATTAGGAACAAAACTCAATAAGACTAATTTTTTTACAATCCCTTGTTGGGAAAATTATATAACGGGAGTTCTTAATAAGGTTTTGGGATGACATAACCATTTCACATCAATAAGAGTATCCCTTTCTATACATGGTATTATTTGAATTCAAGTGATGAAGAAATCCCTATCAGGATTACCAAATTGGGGAATCCACTCTACAGATCAATGAGCTTCATGCTCACAATTGGAAAAGACCTACCTACCTAAATACCATTATATAGCTTGAAAAATCCTTGATAGTGTTATTAAAAGGGGAATATTGATCGATTCTAGTCGAATGTTAAATAATCTAGAAATTTTTATTTAAATGGTTAGGTCCATTGAAACCTGTTAAAATTGTGGGAGATTTAATAATATCAATTAAATTATTATTTCTCACATAATTTGTAATCATGGAATGACCTAATAATATTCACTTTTAATTATAGATTAAAATGGGAAGCACATAATCCAAATTATCCCTATGATCATTATTTGGTAAATACAACATTCTAATTAGAAGTTACTTCGAGGAATGGTATAGATGCCTTGAGTTTGTTCTACGCCATGAAAAAAATTATTACGTGATAGAATTTAAAATTCCTAAGAAACCAAATAAAGAGGGGAGTTAATAATAGTTTCTTGACTATTAGAAACATTTGAGTGATATGGTCAATATTCAATGTTTATTTATTTCATCAATGTCTAGTGATCTCATTAATTCTCATGAAAACATGGATTATTATAGAATGACTTAGAGCCTATGTGGCCTTTAACTAGAGAGAGACAAGTGGTTATATGGTTTAAACACCATGAAAAATTATGATCTTATATCATTCTAACATCACTCCCTTATATATTCTATATGTAATAAAAAATGAACCCTGTCAGAGAAGAAAGGGGATGCTTCAGGTCTGTTTGTTATTCAGTGAAATACATCTATTTCTAAAAAATGGGTATTATATACATCTTTTATTGCTTAGATATGTATTAAAATATTGGAACCAAGTATATTATGAAAAATTTATATAGTGGAGTTAGATCTAAGAGAATGAAATAGAGATAAACTCACTATTGTAGCTATCAGGGACCACCTCCTCACATTGTGGACTAGGAGGATAGTTGTTTTGAGAGGTTGTTATTATGTGTCATATGTTGCCAAAAACATTATGTCTATATCTATAATTGATATGAATGGGGTTTTTACAATTTTTAAATAAAGGTTTCTTCTTTTATAAATATATCATTTGTTTTTCTATAGAACATTTAAATAACAGTCTTTATGTGTTGGATTACATGAACCAAGTAATGGAAATTGATAATGAAGTTAATTAACATTACACTTACCACACCAAACTCTAGAATCACAAGTTAGGTCATATAAATGAAAATAATTAGACTAAATTACATCAATATAGATATTTTTATTCTTTTTTACTTAAACCACTTGGTGTATGTAACCCCTGTTTACAATGAAAAATGATTGATGCCCCATTTATAAGGAAAGGTGAAAGGGAAAAATATCATCTTGAATTAGTTTATACTGATTTTTTGGACCATTTCATATCAGTAAAATAATATATATGAGTATGATTGAGGAATTCAAGAAAAATCCCAACTTCAACTTTAGGGATATCCCTTGGGTTTGATCCTTTTGGTTATTGGATTTCTTTTATTTTAGATATACATATTATGATCTTACTTTGATATGGATCGGTTGATGGTGATGGTTGTTATAGTCTTTACTTCCTTTTCTCTTTAGTCCATTTTTTGACATAAGTTTTCTGGTGTAGGTGGTGCTTACCCGACCTCTGTTGTTTCCAATTGACTGCTTTCTCCTATTGGTGATGACCTTTTGATGGCTTGATGATCTGTCTGTAGTTTTTATTTTGGAGATGCAGAAAAAGCAGGTGGACTGTGCTGATCCGGTCTGGTGAATAATTTCCACTGCTTCTTCCCAACTCAAATTATCTTCTTGGTTGGATATGCATTGGTTTCTATAATATGGTTATGAATGTTTTGGTTTTTAGACAGACCTCTGGTTTCTACCTGTTTTACATTCATTACTGCTCTGAACTAGATTTCTGGCTGGTCGGTTTTTTGCCTCTCTGTATACGGCTTTTGATTCTGAGTTAATGATTTTTTTCTTGTTAAGATGTATTTTTAGGAAATCATCCTTTCATGACAACATATTCTGACGTTATTGTCTCTGTCAATAGACAGATTAATCTTCATGATACACACCTGCTCTTTATCATGTTCTATTTTCTGATTACTTCCAATGATGATCTGTTTTTTTGTGATAGTCAGGGACTTGAATGTTATTCAGTTAAGATGTTATGAAATCTGTGTTTGCTCTTTGGACTCTATATATTCAAGGGAGCATCATGATGACTCACTGGGATGATGGCCGGACTGCACAGTCTCTATGGTGATCTTTTATTTTGATGTTTTCAGATCTGTGTTGTTTGTTTCTCAGTTTTGTTTTATGGTCTTTAAATCCCTCGTGGTGTAAGTGTTTTACACCTCGAGCTTGTAATATTACTCTTTATTTTTTAATAAATTCCATCGGTGACATGGAGTGGGAAACCAATCCATGTCATCAATCTTCTTAAAAAAAAGTTGAGTAATAGCTTGTTAAGAAGATTAAGAATCTCTATTCATACTGTGGTAGAGAATATATTAAAAAGATATCATTGATTACTTATGGGAGTTTGGTATCTTATCTCAGCTCACTCCTCCTTATACACCTTAGTGAAATAGTGTAATAGAATTGAGAAAATACACCTTTTTTGACATGCTAATATCAATGATGAGTCATGGGAGCCTTTCATAATCCTTTTGTGGATATGAATTACAATCAACAACATATATACTAATCCAAGTTCCAAGTAAATCGATTAATCGTATTCCATATGAATTTTTATGTGGAAGAAAAACAATGTTATCAAATTTTCATCTGTGGTGAAGAGAAGTGTTTGTTATGTCATATTCAGGTCAAAAATAACCATCCTAAGTCAAAATGTTTACCTTTATAGGATACCCTAAGGAAAAATAGGATATTACATATACAAACCCTTAGATAAAATGTTAATAGTGTCGAAAAACCCATATTCCTTTATAAGGGACATATATATTAAAAGAGATTAGAATATTGAGATAGACTTCAATGATTTTTAGGCTCAAGGTACACTAGAGTTGGTACAAGAACAAATTATATAAATCACCATCGAAGTTGGAACTATTCTGTAGACACCCATAATTTGTAGGAGTACAAGAGAGGATAGAGAACTAGAACATTGTGGTTTTCTAGTCATTGGGGATGATTATTCATTATTAGATGATAATAATGATCATTAACTTATAATGAATTATTATGTTTTATAGAAGTTTTCAAGTGAAAAAAGCCACAAATTTCGAAATATACTAAATATACCAAAACCGATTCTATATTTTTTTAGACCCTCCATTAGATGTGAGGCCTGTTTTTAAAAAAAAGAGTATCCAAGAAAAATCTTGGCATCAAAGGACAAGTTAGTACCAATAAGGTATGACTGGTTGTAGAAGGGTTTAAATAACATCATGAAATTGAATATGATGAAATTTTTTCACCATTTTCAATGATAAAATACATCATAATTCTACACAACATTTTGGCATACCATGACTATGAGATTTAGAAAACTGATGTCAAAATAGCCTTTTTAATGGGAACCTTCAAGAAGATGTCCATATGACACAAACTGAAGGGTTTGTGACTCCAAAGGATGGTAATAAGATATAAATCTATAAAAAAATATATTTATTGATTAAAGAATTCATCTTATTCATGTAACATTAATTTTGATAAATCCATAATGAAATTTGGTTCCATAAAGAATAAATGTGATACATGTGTCTACAAATGGTTTAGTGGGAGTGCATTCATTTTATAAATATTATATATTGATAAATTATTACTCATATGAAACAAAATACTAGTCTTGTAGTTTGTTAATATATGGTTGAAAAAATTATTCTCCATGAAAGAATTTGGAAATGTATAATATATTATTCAGATTAATATCCATCGCAATAGACCTAATAGATTTCTCAACCTATGTCAAATAGCATACATTGTCAAGATACAAAAGAGATTATGTATGGAGAAATACAATAGGGGATTGTTTCAAGTGCACATGGAATTTATCTTTCCAAGAAAATGTGTACTCTGACACATGAGTAATGAAAAATAATTCCAAGGATTCCATACACCTCAGTAATTAGCCTAGTCATATATGATATGCTATGTAATAAGAAAAATATTTCTTACCCATTGAGTGTGGTTGGGAGATATCATGTTGATCTAGGTGACTATCATTAGATGGTATTCAATAATATCCTTATGTATCTGAGGAATAATGACTATATGATCAAGGTTACTATAGGAGACAAGGAATGTGTCATTAGATGATTTATGGATTATAGTTTCCAAACTTCTCAAGATGATCTGAAATAACTAATGGGATGCATTGTCACTTTGAATAGAGTTTTTGTGATCTGGAAGAGCTCAATATAGGTGAGGTTCAAGGATTTTATAATAGATTCCAATTAAATTTCATCTAATAAGGAAGTTAAAGAAGTAGTTTGGATGAAATACTTCATTGAAGAGTTTAATGTGGTACTAAAAAGTAAAGATCATATCACACTCTACTATTATAGAATTATAGTGGTGTTCCTCACAAAAGTGCCAAGGTCACATCAATAGATGAAGAACATGAATTGTAAGTATCATCTCTTTAGTGATATTTCTCATAGAGGTGAGGATACAATGAGTAATATTTCCACATAGTACAATGTGGTGGACCCCAATACTAAATCCTTGACTCAGAAGAAACAGGATCATCATGTGAGGTATAGAATAATGACAATCATAGGTAGTTGGTTATAGTATAAGTGAGAGTTTTTTATATTTTGTGTCCTTGGACCAACTTATAAGATTTAATTATACGTATATTCAATGTACTAAATTTCAATTTAACATCTTAGTATATATTGTTCATTATTTCAGCTTGGATTTGATGTAATATTGTCCAAGAGTATTTTCACATTGATAAGGTCATAGAAGTTCCCCAGTATGATGAGAACCATGATGTACTATGAAAGTATTCTTAATGTAGTTCTATGTTTGGATAAAATACTATTATGATACACATAGTATTCAGATCGTTAGATGTGAGTTCTCATAAGTGGATGTGGCCTCTTCTCATTTTGTTTTAACTTGGTAATCTTTGAGATGGAAGATTATAAGAATATTCCCACCAGTATGAATTTTTCATGTTTTGGTTTAATCAGATATTCCAATATCTGACTATCTAAAATGGTCCATATACATTAACCCTGTCATTAATATATGTCCTATCTTAGGCACATAGAGTGCTAACCAAAACTATAACCCCATATATTGGTGAGATGTAGGGTATGTGGAGTACGTCATAATTAACATGTCATTAATGGATTATTCGAGGAAGGATTTGTCCCTTCCATCTTTATGGATGTGGATATCTAGTAATTTTTTTTGAAATCCAATCATCACATTAAATTCTATGGTCATGGTGTAATGATGGGTTTTTTTTCAAATAGTCAAAAAATATGTTTCGAGTAAATTGGTTAATGACACCATCGTGAAACAATGCTGAAGAGAAATTATTATAAAGAGATTATATTACACTATGAGAATTAATATGTTGTTTTTAGATGTTGCAACATCAATTTCTTTCTCTCGGTTGTATTGACGCATTTCAAGATATTAATCTTGGAGTTTAGGCTAGCTCGACGAATTCCAATGAGAAAGAATCCTAGAGGGTCCCAGACTATAATATCCTGGTTCCGAAAGCCACCCAGAGGTGCCCCGTACCCGGTTAGTCACATGGCCTTAAGCAAATTTCCCCAAACACCAGAGGATTTTGACTTGGAGAGTGGGACTTGGGTGTGATAGTGGGGAATCTATGCCCTCATAGGCAGAGTAACGCAATAGAAATTAACAGGTAACAATAATAGAAGCAATAATAATACCATACAACAGTAAACAGAAGAAGACTAAAAGAAATAAACGACTCGATCACATATATTAATGATGCATGATATATTTGTCTAGGAATACAACAAAACGAGTCGCAATGCTGGGATACAGTACTAAACAAATGTATTAAAAAAATAAACTCCAACAGCATCGCAAGCCCCATCTTGGTCCCTTGCACTCTAGCTCCACAAAAATCAAGTACCTATAGAAGAAGGGTGTTGACCATTACCTATATCTGCAACAATATAATCTATTTGGGCCCAAAATAATGACTCAAACAGGGTGTGAGATGAATCCCAGTAGGAAACCACAAAAATATTTCTACCTAATAGTTAGTGAATATATGTCGTAGGCAATAAGAAAACTGAAGCTATAAACATGGAAGTACTCAAAAGTAAACCATCCTACAATTTCAAATGCATACAATTTTCATATATCACGTAAGAAGATAATACTAAAAAATTAACCCTTAGGGAAGTACTCATATCCTAACCCCTCCAGTTCAACTAAAAAAACAAATGAAACCCTATGGGAAGTTCTCACAGTCTAAACCCTCTTGTTCATCTTTATCAAAGACTCTCTGAGGAAGAACTCACCATCAATTCCCCATATGGTCTCATATCGATAACTATAGACACTTTGGGGAAGCACTCAATATCCAATTCCCCCAGTGGTCTCATAATAGGGAAACTACAGACACTCTGAGGGAGCACAAGGTTCATCCCCCTTATGGTCTCGTAACATAAAAGTAAAAAAATAGTCTGGAGAAACCCTTATCGACCATACTCCCTATGGTCTACTACACCAGGTTCTCAAAGCCCTATGTAAATCAATCATTAACAAACGATATGCGGCCAACAAAGTAAATCTCAAGAATAACTTGTATAAATAGTCTATAGTATCTCATAGAAAGTTAGATAAATTCACTCCATCCTAACAATACTAGGCATGGAAAACAAAGAAGCCTAATAGGAAAGGCTAGACCAATGGTCAAAATCAAGAAAAAAAGGGAAACACATCCATATCAAGGTAAATAACTCTATTTACAATCATAAATCCTCTTCTCAAGCACACAGGGGATAATAGGCAGCAAAAGGGTTAAAATCCCTAAACACACAATGCCCCATTTATAGGGTATTGTGAACTTTTACACATAATATTCAAAGAGTAATTACAGAAAAGCACAAACCACCTACTCCGGAATTGTACAATTGATTTACATGAGACTAAGGCCTTGAATCAACCTAGAACACTGTATATCTACAAAAACTCTAGAAATGTTTAACCGGGGATATCTTATGAAAGAGGATAAATCAGGAAACGAGGCTGCAGAAGAAGGAAGATCTTACCATGGTGATTAAAACTCAATCGAAGATAGTTAATTCATAAAATTAATGGAGGGTTGGGGGATTAGAGAATATTCATCGGCTTTAGTCACTCCTAGACAAGACAAACCGAGAAGATGTGTTTTCTTTGAAGGAGATGTGATCCTGGTCCACTATATCAATTAAAAAGAAAACTACATGGAGTGTCATTTAAAATTACATGGTGTGTATATGCCTTTACCAGGCCCCGCATTATGCAGTCTCCAGGTCACCCCACATGACCATGTACTAAGTCGTTACACTTCCAGTACACGGTCATCCACGATAACCGTTTACACGGTGTGTCCTCCAAAGTACACGAAATGTTCTCCTTAAATTTCCATACTCTCCTATTTTTCTAAAAAACAGTAGAAAAGAAAACTCATACCTGAATAGAAGGTCTAGTATCTTACAATAATTCCCCCTTAAAGAAATTCATCCCAGAATTTCTCTAGAAAGGCAGTTTAGAAGAGTAATCCTCAAACAGATCTGGCCACTATGATTGTAAAATGATCTCCCTCTCCCATGTCTTTTCATTTACATTCTCAGGATTTCATAGCACCCGTACCAAAGGAACATACCTAACATAGATAACCTTCATGATTCGATCAAAAATCCATATAGGATTCCCCTCGAATGAGTAATCCACCTCTAACTCTACCTCCTCAATTTGAAAAGAATGAGATGGGTCTAAGATGTAATGTTGTAGCTGAGAAATGTGGAAGATGTCATGCATAGCCTGACACCTTTGAGATAACTACAACTGATAGGCAACTAGACCAAATTTATCCATAACCTTAAATGGTCAATAATATCATGGAGAAAGATTCCCTTGTCTCTTAATCCTCCTATGTCCCAAACTGAGTGTAACACATAAGAAAATATGATCTACGACCACGAACTCCAGAGGTTGTCTATGTCTATCAGTGTAAGACTTATGTCATGATTGTGCAGAATCCATCCTCTTCTGAATCCACTATATCTGTTATGTGGGATCCTGGACCAAACGACGTCCTAGCATAGCTTCTTCTCCTGCCTCTAGAAAAAAAAATGTTGATTGGCATGGTCTATCATACAAAGCCTCATAAGGGGTCATCTTAATAGTTTCATGAAAACTATTATTATAGGAAAACTCCAAAATAGGTATATGATTCCCCCAAGAACCACCAAAATCTAGGACGCATGCTCGATGCATGTCCTCCAGCACATGTATCGTATGCTCGGACTAGCCATTTGTATGGGGATGGTATGTTGTACACAGAAGTACCTATGTACCCAAATCCCTCTATAGTTTTTTCTAGACCCGATAATTAAAACATGCCTCTCTATTTAAAATAATAAATTGTGGAACCCCATGTAAACATAAACTCTCTCAGATTTACAACCTTCCTAGATCATCAACATTTAAGGTCTCCATGATCATAAAAAAGTGAGAAACCTTCTTGAATCGTTCAATGACAACCCAAACTGCCTCATACCCTTGAGGAAGCCTTAATAAGACTATCATGAAGTCCATCATGAAATCATTCCACTTCCACTTAGAAATGGGTAACTGCTTCGAAATACCTTCTGGTCACTGATGCTCCACCTTCACCTGCTGACAAGTGGAAAGTCTAATGAAAAAAAAGTGACATCCCTCTTCATTCCTGGCCACCAATACTGATGGTGTAGTTCTTGATATATCTTGGTGACTCCAAGATGAAATTCCCACACTAAGGAATTAAAGTTCTGCATTAGCTCCTCATGTTTTCCATCTTGCACCGACACACATCCATTAAAATGTAATATCTCACCTTCACCTATTGTCCATCAAGGAATAGGGTCCTCTCCTGACACACTCTCCCATATGACTAGGCCTTCAAAATTTGATAGCTTCCTCATTCTCACATTCTCATATATATGAGAGGTAACAGCTACGAAAGAAAGAAACGTATACCCAAATCTATCATGAACCTCCAAATTCATCTCAGAGAATAGATCCGTATTCTGCCACTCACTGCTAGCATCCTGAACTACATGTATCTGAGTCATCCTACTCAAGGAATTAGCCACTGCAATTCCATTCCCAGGAGTGTAGGAAAGATCAAAATAAAAGGACTAATGGCACTAAACCCACCTTCGATGTCTCAAATTCAAATCATGCTGAGTGAAGATATACTTGAGAATCTTGTGGTTGGTGAAAACCACAAAACTCTCTCCCATAAGATAATGCCTCCAACAGTGTAAATCATGAACAAATACAGCCAACTCGAGATCATGCATTAGGTAATTCCTCTCATTTGGAATCAACTACTGAGACTCATACACAACGAATCCTTGTACTTGCATAAGTATTTCTCTTAGAATGATACCTGATGCATCACAGTAAGTTGTATAACTATTTCTCGGCTCTTGAAATACTAGTATTGGTGATGAATTCAACCTCCCATTCAGCTCTTGAAAGGGTAAATCACAAGAATATTCCCATAAAAACATCACACCCTTCTTAGTGAGGCCTGTCAGTGGAGCTGATAAGCATGAAAAGTCTTGTATGAAAGGTTTGTAGTAACCAGGCATCCCTAGAAAAATCGATACCTTAAATATGTTCTTCGGAAACTCCCAGGAATCTACTTCTCTCACTTTCTCTGGGTCTACTAATACACCTATATTTGATATAACATGACCCATCAAGTGGATTTGTTCCATCCAAAAGAAGCATTTTGAGAGCATATCATATAATTGATTCTCTCTCAGTGTAGAAAAAATGATCTCAAGATATGTGGTAGGGTCCTATCGATTGTGAGAGTACACCAAGATATTGTCCATGAAAACTCCCAATAAAGAATCCATGTATGGTTGGAACACTCGGTTCATCAGTTCCATGAAAACTACAAGCACAATCGTGAGACCAAATGGAATAACAACATAATAGTATAGACTATACATGCTCTGAAAGTATGTAAGAGGTGTATCTGATGGTATAACACGCAACTGATGGTAAAAAAATCTCAAGTCAATATTCGAGAACACTCAGGCTCCTTGAAGCTAATCAATGTTATCATCTATCCTCGATAAGGGATATCAGTTCTTCACCATCAAATGGTTCAACTACTGATAATATACACAAATTAGGAGGGTACCATCCACCTTTTTTCCTAACCGGATATGAGAACCCCAATGAGAAGTATTGGGTTGGAAGAAACCCATTGCATGAAACTCCTCCAACTACTTCTGGAGCTCCTTTAACTCTGGTGTACCCATCCAATAAGGAGGAATGGACACCAGTGCCACTCCCAGAACAAGTTCAATAGAAAATTATAACTCTCTCTATGGAGGAAAATCTAAAAAGACATCTAGAAAGATATATCTAAAATGATCAACCACTAGAGGAATTTTAATCTGTGAAGTCCCCAAGTCGTCAAGATATAGACTTGAAATCTAGGCTATAACTCCTCCCAACCCATGATGCTTGGGTCCCGCTATTCTAGTCTGGACATCCCACTCCACCTTATACAGAAAAAAACTACCCTCTGGTGACATAAAACTCACCCTGGGGTGATAGAAATCAACCACATCCTAGAAGGGAAATAACAATTCCTTTCCAAGAATGACATCATAGCACGTCATCTCCAATACGTAAAGGTACCATGAGAATTGACACCCACTAACCTCAAGACGGAACTCCTTTCAATAACTTGCACTGTCCAGTCTAGTCCCCAACGGAGTGTCTACCATCAAGATATTAGAAAAGGTAATGAGACAGATCCCAAGGCTCTCCACAACAGCAATAGAGATGAAGCTATGGGATGGCCCTTTATCAAAAATAGCATAAGCTAAAATTGAGGAAAATAAAATCGTACCTCAAACTGTAGAGGATCTGGGATCCTACTCTTGCAGGGTCTACTCCACTGTAAAAGTATGTCCTATACCATGGCCCTGTTACCCTGCCTGACCACCTTGAGCTGGTCCTCCCTGTTGTTGCTAAAAGCATGTTGACTGACCACCATGGCGGTGACCACCACCTTGGCCTGAACGGCCATAAGAACTCCAGTTTCCATATTGATGAGAAACCGGTGGTGCTAATCTTGAACATAGATTCATGGAAGAACTCCAATCACCAGCTGATGGTGTGAAAACCTGATAGAACCATGGAAGATATCCCGTCTTTCTATAACATCAGCACTCAACTGGGTTTCTTGGGCAATGTAGCCTCGTATTCCCACTCTTCCCGCATTGTTAGCACACCACCTGGTTACCAGAACAAGTATCCCACCTACTACGATATCCACATGTAGACTATTTGTGGCACTTACTAATGTCAGTTTGCAGGGTAAAACATCGGGTACCAAACCACCCTGGCTCACAGCTTCAGAATCCCTCAGATTTTACTCCATGATCAGCACCTAGTTGACTATAGAGGTTATGGAATTTAGCCTAAATATGATCACCTAATTTTAGATTTCATGCCTGAGACCACCATAAAACTTCCTCTCCCAAAATAAATCATCACCTCATGGGACGGTTGTGAAGCATTTCAACTCTGTGAAGTGCGAATAATACTCCATGACTAAGAGAGTACCCTTCTCTAGACTCATGAACACTTGGGATCGATTGACCCTCAAAGACTTTGGGTAGAAGTAGTCATAGAAGCAATGCTAGAACTCATCCCAATCCATAACCTGATGGCGCCCCTCCTGTGAGATCACATCCCACCATCTCTTAGTAGAATCCCATAGCATGTATATATCAAGCTTTACCCTCCACTCTGGAATCATCTTCAGATGCTAGAATATTGAAAGCATGGCTTCTAACCATAAATCTACATCCTGAGGTCTTCTGTCCCCTATGAAAGTGGGAGGATGATGCTTATAGAAAACTTTTGTTAGCTCTCCCATAGAAGGGTAAAGATGAGATACTCCTCAAAAGGTCTGCATGAACCTCATGAAGCCTCTTGGAACTATGAATCTGCACCAGTATCCAGAATAACGGCTACTTCCAAGACTAGCACTATAAGAGGATATGATGGTAGTCCCTAATATGCAATGTCTAGTATATGATAACTATCTAGTAATTGGCGTACATCCAGAGGACGTCACAGTGGCATGACTCTCCAAGGTCAAGTTCACACTTAGTTCAATATCATCACGAACTGAAAATTAGAAGTGAAATAAGGGAATAGGAGAAAGAAATAATTCATTATTTTTTTCAAAACATGGATACCTGGTGTGTATAACCCCTAAAAAACATGTTCCCTTGAGATTTCACAAGGGTGTGTACTCCAGCCAACCATGATCATGTAGCACCCCATACAAACAACATGTACTTGAATTGTGTTCCCCTTCCCATGTTCTTCGACACGACTAACCCACAGTGTTCCCCTTGAACAAGACTACATGGCGTGTTTGTGCTAGACACAGCTTGTACTAGACGAACTTCATCGACCTGTGCTGTTAGTCACATGGCCTATTACACTGCTGACTCTGCACAGTGGCTTCCATATGAAAACTACCTGTACTTCTTGATATTCATCCACCCTTGTCATCAGTCACATGGTCGGACAAATTTTCTCTACAAAACGGCGTCTACATCTGATACATAGCATGTGCCACCAAGATTTCCAAACCCCATGTCTCTACCCACACAGCTAGTGACACTGTTAGATAATATACGGCGTGTACATATAGTACCTAGTGTGTACTTAAGAAAACCTTTTCCTTCCCTAACAGAAGGAAACACGGTGTGTACTTATTATTACCCACTATGTATTCTCAATTTTTCAGGATAGTAAGCATCAAAAACTACAACGGAACCTAGGAAAACACTGAAATAAACATTAAAGTGCCAAATTATGATCCATGAGGGCCCATACTCCCTGAGAATCAAATCATGGAATCTAATACATGTTTTATACAAGGAATTATAGTGAAATGATCCCCCAAATTATGATCCATGAGGGCCCATAACACCACAAGAACAAAAGTTTCGCGTTCATTCAAACAAAACCTTACAAAACATAACACCCTATCAAATAGAAATTATTACTTCAATGAATCTATCACGACAACATGCATACTTAGCATAAAATCTATCACAACAATAAGAAATTGTTAATACATCCTAAATGGCATGAAAAAATGACTGACATGTGATTTCTATCAAATTCCTATATGTTGCATGAGCTAGCATACCCTCATATCATCAGGTTGTAATAGAAATAGAACCTCAATAATATAAAAAATTATAGCACAAATCATTTGAATCACCCAATGATGAAATCTAATCAACTGTAATAATTGAAAAACCAGAAAATTTGAAATAAACGAGGTAAATGGGATTTTCCCTATACAGGAGTTAGCTACTCACGGGAACAGCTTATTAAGAAGTACCTATTCTGTATTATTCATGTCTATAGGCTCCAAACAATAAGTCAAAAAGAAAATAATCTCTTTGATACAACTTTGTAATTTCCTGGTTCTGAAATCCGCCCAGAGGTTCCCCATACCTGGTTGGTCACACGGCCTCAAGAACATTTTCCCAAATTCTAGAGGCTTCCGACTAGAAGAGAGGGCCTTGGGTGTGATAGTGGGGAAATTATGCCCTCATTGGTAGAGTAACATAGCGGAAATAAATAGTAAGAATAGAAGAAGAAATAATAATTACATAAAATAGTAAATGGCGGAATACTAAAAGAAATAAATAATTAGAGCACATATATAAATGATAAATGATACATATGTTTAGGAAAACAACTAAATGAGTCACAATGTTGGGATATAGTACTAAAACAAAGTAAACCAAAAATTAAATAAACTTCAAAAGCATCACAAGCCTCAGCTTGGTCTCATGCACACCATCTCCACAGTAATCAAGTACCTGAAGTTGAAGGGCACTTGACCCTATCTATACCTACAATAATATAATCTATTTGGTCCAAAAAGCATGACCCATACAGGGTGTGAGACGAATACCTCTAGGAAACCACCCAATGATCAATGCCTAATAGTAAGTTAATATATATGGAAGGAAATAATAAAAATGAATCAGTAAACAAGGAATTACTCAAAAGTAAACAATCCTACAGTTTCAAATGCATTCAATTTTCATATATCAAGTAAGCAGCTAATCAGAAAAAAGTAACCCTCTAGGAAGTACTCACATTATAACCCCTCTGGTTCAACACAAACAAACACATGTAACCCTCTGTGATGTTCTCACTGTCTAACCCCTCTGGTTGAGCTTTAGCAAAGACTCTCTAAGGACGCACTCACCGTCAATTCCCCTTATGGTCTTGTATCAGTATTTATAGAAACATTGGGGAAGCACTAAATGTCAAATTCCCCCTATGGTATTTTAACGTGAAAATTAGAGACACTATGAGGGATCACAAGGTCCATCCCCCCTAAGATCTCAGAGCGTAAAAGTAAAAAAAGACACTCTCGAGAACCCCTCAACAAATTCTCCCTATGGTCTACTACACCAGGTTCCCATGGCCCTGTGTAATTATGCCCAAACAATATGTGGTGGCCAAAGTAAACCTCAAGAACTAATTTTCTAAACATTCAATAGTATCTCATAGCAAGTCAAATAAATTAACTCCATTCTGACAATACCTGGCATGGAAAAGAAAATAGCCTAATAGGCAGGTCTATACTAACGGTCAGAATCAAGAAAACATGGGCAAAACAACCATATAATGGTAAATAACCATATTTACAATCATAAATTCTCTACTCAAGTGCACAAGGCATAGTCGGAAACAACAAGGTTAAAATCCCTAAACACACAATACCCTAGTTATAGGGTATTGGCCACTTTTGCACGTAATATTCAAATAATAACAACAGAAATACATAAACCACCTACCTCAGTTTTGTATGATCAGTATACGTAAGCCTCAGGCCTTGAATCACCCAATAACACCATAGATCTACAAAAATTTTAAAAAAATTCAACCGAGGATATCTTGTGAAAGAGTATAAATAATGAAATGAGGATCTAGAATAAGGAAGAGCTTATTGTGGCTTTTCCAATGCAATTGATGGTGGTCAATTCGGAGAACGAACAGGGGGTTGGGGGCTCGGAGAAGATTTGTCAACTTCGGTCACTCTTGGAAAAGAAAAGTCGAGAAGAAGAGTTTTCTATTAACGAGACGTGATCTCGGTCCGATATAAAAATTAAAAAGAAAAGTACATGGTGTGTCTTTTAAAAGTACACGGTATGTATATTCCTTTATTTGGACCCGCTTTAGGCGGTCTCCCGGTCACCCCACATGTCCATGTACTCGGCCATTACACGGCCAGTACACGGTCACCTGCGACAACGGGGTACATTGCATGTACTCCAAAGTACACAGAGGGTACTCCTTAAATTTCCATATTCTCCTCTTTCTCTCAAAAACACTAGAAAAGGAAACTCATACCTAAAAAGAAGGTTTGGATTCTTACACACACTAATTTTTCATCTTGATATCAAATAAATTCTATTTGAGAATAATTACACGAATCAATATTATTTTCAATCCTAAGGAATTATTTTATTCAAGTTATATTGATCACATATATTAAATAAATATTTCCTTTTAGATATATGAATAAAAATATATTTATTTATTTTATTGAATATTTAATAAATATTTATTCTCTATTATTTGGATGAAATATTTATTTATAAATAATTTTTTTCCAGTGTTCAATAAATGAAAGAGAAGTTTGAACAGAATAAGACCATGTCCAGTGACTAATATTAATTAACAAGCTGGTCAAATAATATTTTTTTATTACAGAAGCGTGCATGCACAAAAAAATAATACTAACAATGATATTATTAGTATTTTTTATGGGATTTATTAAAGGTAATAAATGTTATTTAGTGTACAACATGAAATTGAATATTATTTTAACCCAAATCTTAACTCTATAAATAGAAGGATATATCTATTCTATAGGGAATCTTGAAATCAAGAATAGATAATTGGTGTTGATAATGAATTGTCTCTCAACTACACATACTCTATTCCTCTTAAGAAGGAGAAGTACAAGAGTGATTTGATTGTTTGAAGACAAAAGAAAGAGTAATAAACAAATAACAATGTAAGATATTCAACTCACTGCACTAGAACCAAAATATAAGGTGGTGTTGGTTGAAGATCATCGGAGAATTTGTGGATCACTACTAGGGGGATTCTATCCTTTGATACTCATAGTGAAATAATGGTCATTAGAAATGGTCTTTTCAGATGATCAACATTCACCAACACTGAAATTTCCAAGACCCATGTATTTATTTCTTCAATATTAAATAATTTTTTTGTAAATTTCATATGAAAGATCCTCACTCTTGGTTTTGAGAAACTATTATTAAAATAAATTTTTAAATATAAAACCCACCACTACGCGCTATCTTTGCAGCCATAACCAATAGATATATCCATGTATTTTGATATTAATATCCTAATCGGAGCTCAATATATTTTTAGGATGAAAATAATCTATGATAAAATGATAATGTGGTTACATATCTATCTAGATAATTACATTGAATTTATACTAAACCATTTTCTTATTAAAAAACATATGGAGTTAAGTAAGAGTACATGTCCTATATCTATGGATGAGATTCTTGTGATGGGGATGATATTATACACATTAATCGATGGATGCTTTTTGTACACTATTATATATTTGAGGTAAAAATAATTACATGATTTGGGGACCATGATTTGATTATTTCCAACAATTTAAAATTGTATTTAGATGTTGTTAAGTTGATTATGTGTTATCTTAAACGTGTATAATTATTTTATGCTATAGGTGAGCTAATCTACACATGGAGGGCTATAGTTATGTAGATATAGATAAATATAATAATAGCTTGAGTAATTTATTAATATATATATATATACACACAAATATATTTATCAGATTTTAATCTTGTATGTAAATGTTTTAGAAGTGTATCAATTCATCCATGTCTCAAGTAGAGTGAATTGTATTTTTAGATATTCATAAGGATATGCTCTTGTTAAGTCGTTTTTATAATATTTTATGATTATTAAGAAATAATACATAGTTTATTATGACTTTAGAATTATTTTAAGCATGGTAAATAATATTATGTTAGACTTCCAAATGAAACACATTAATAGTTAATTTCACTAGATATGTGGAGTGATGGATCGATATCCACTTAAAATTTTTTAATATCAATATAAACAAATATATATTACATATATTAACAATGGTTGAATCTTGAAATAATTTAGACCTTTATAGATGTGTTCTTAAATTACAACAAAAGGGAGAGAATTGATGTTGTCTTGGTCAGACCTCAACTCTATATTAAATGGTAACATTGATATTTTTTATTAAATATTACTAATAAAATGGGTAGTAATTAAGGAAATAATAAATCATTTACCAAAAGGTATAATTAATTCATATGGGAATAATTTTACTTGGAATATTTATTATTCAATGGTAATAATAATTTTATACTAAGATGAAATGGTTAACCACTTTTTCCCTATTTAAATATAAATATATGTTATCCATAGGTGAGATTTGTGTGTGGGAATACATTTTCATAACCTCTAGGAAGATTCATGATAGATATTTATATTAAGTAAATATTAATTGGAAGTAAGTGTTTTATTTTTCTATCCTTTTAAGTGGTAAGATAATCAAAAAAATGTAGAACCAAACATGTGTGATGTTTCCTCCATTAATTTTTCATAAAACACTCCAAATGGATTTCATAAATAGTTTTGTAATCATTTATGAATTCCTACAATATAATGAATAAAACACACAAAGTGTATCATCCCCTGCTCTGTGAGAAGCTAAAATGTCATTTATGAAGCTCCCTTACACTTGTCTAAATACTAAAGTATTTCATTTCGGATAGGCTCTATGATGAATGTGGTATTCTTCATTCATATGAAATTATTTATCATTTTACATACATTCATACAAAATTACCTTGTGATTCAAACAAAACATTCATATTAACATAGTTGTTATTCCATCTATCCTAATACATTGTAAGAGTTTTTGAATCGATCATGACACTTATCAAAAGGTTGCTTCAAATTAATCTAGCACAAATAGAAATATATATGTTATGAAGCTCTTACCCTTGGGTCATTAACTTGTTCTACTCTTGTAAGATACTTACACGGGAATCATACTCAAGATGTGAAAAGAATCATTTCTCTTTTCTGTTGGAAAAATCAACAATTTAATGTTTAAAAAGATCATGATACCACCCTTCCTTCTTATAGTATGACTTTTTTGTTTCTTTAATAGATTGTGGTAATTAGATCTAGAATATACTACAACAGAATTTCTATTAAATAGTTCTAGGATTTATCAATGTATCCAAAAAAGGCTATAATAAATGTACCCTATTATTAGATATTATTTATAAATATTGATAATGGTTCCCAGAATATCACAATTATTAGTAAAAATTATGAATCATTGATAATGGTGAGATTTCATCAATTATTCAAAATATGTGGTGATAAAAGGGAGAATTTATCACTCCCTAAATATAATTGATAAAGATGACTTTTGATGGATAATTTTTAAATTGTAAACAAAAAAATTGGTAAATGGGTGCCTCTATTATTGATTTTCTTATGAAGAAATAAAAAACAATCTTTTATCAGGTTGAAAATAAACCACTGAGAGTGGTGTTGGCCAATATGGATTGTGTGGTGGCAAGATTGGCGGAGGGAGTGAATGAGTGTTAAAGGGAGTATATGGACATGATAATGTTGTCAACCGGCATGGGATGGGTGGTGGAATACCACCTCTAAATTTGGAACATAATTTTATCCTTCCCCTAACCATTGAAAATGGAAAAATGCCAATTCTATCCATATTTGGGTCATTTAAATCATTATAGAAAACAATAATATGAAATTCCTGGTGGTGAAAAGGCTGAGGAAAATGATAATGTGGTCAATGTTGATGGTTAACACTGCCATTCAACTCTCCACTACCATCACCTCCATCATTAAAATATTTTATTACTTCATGAATCCCCTTAATGAAAACTTCTATGCTACTCATAGTGTTGTTTCAATAGCACTCAATTATGCCACCCTCATCCTCTTCCTTTCCTACTTGTTCACCCACTCCCTCTCCACTTGCATTGTCAACAAGGTCAACTTCCTCATCAACTGACTCGCTTCCTCTCCCCCCCTATCCCCTCCATCAATAATAACTATGTGGTGGACCTCCTAGAGAGGGTATCCCTATTCAACACCATTGTCAACCACATATTTTATGCTACCCTCCCACTACTCCTCTATATCACTGGCCTTGTCCTCACCATCCCATCATCTCTCTCCCTCCTCCCTATCCTCTATTACCTCGACATCATCTTCGCCACCAGTGATAGTGAGATCAAAATGGAGAGGGTGACATGGATTATGGAGTATGGAGATATGGATTATGTCATAATATCGATACTCAAGATTAATGGTGATAGGGATAAGTGCAAGATTTGGGAGGGATATGATGCTTGAGTTGGATGAAGCCACCATGTGCTCTAATGTATGTAGTTGTTCAGTAAATTTACATATTTTTCTTGGTTAATAAATAGTAATAAACAGTATAATTTTTTAGTGGTAATAATAATTACCATTTATAAAAAAAATTATATATTATTTAATATAATATTTTAATAATAAATATATTTACCTTGATATGAATATAATATAATTTCATAAATATGATTTAGATAATAATAAATATGTTTTTACAGTTAATATATATTATATTAATTGAAAATGGTTAAAATAATAATAAGAAAATAATAATAATTGATAATTTCCTATTTAGTATAGAGTAATAATAATTTCATCATAATTTGGTGATATAAAAAAATTAATAAACACATTAATATCTTAATATTTGTTGAAAATAGGACTTGAACATCAAATTACCAAAAAATCTGATGAGAGTGTTGATTTTGGCTTTGTGATCTTTCAAATAGAAACTTGTGAATATGTATACAATATCTAGTAATGGGTCACCCCATACACCATAATTTGGGTCAAAAGTCCAAAAAGGCCTCAAAACTATAGTTTTTAGTTTGGGTGGTATAATTTTTATCATTCAACGAAATTTCAGCTTATTTTAAGAATATATTCTTATATTTTTTAATAGAGTATGAATTATTTCCATGAGTCTAAATTAATATATATAATATGGTATTAATAATTTACTATTTTTATACAGTATTGTTATTTATAAATATATATATGTATTCAAAATTAGATATATTTATATAAAAATTTAATTATATTTATGTAAAGTTTTTATTTTCCTCCCCTATGGTAAAATTGATTAATTTCATTTATTATTGGGATAAGTAATCTGAATTGGGTATAAAACTAACCTATTCATGAGAATTTTCAATTTGTTTTTTGAGTGAGTGAAGGATAAAAATTTGAGAAATTAGATTTTATTTATGGAAGAAATTATTCTGAGTTGGGATGACATTGAGATTTCCTTTGTAAACAAATTTTTTTCAATATTTAATTACCATGTTTTATACACTGATCATGGATCATGTAGACATAAAATGTGATAATTAATGACACCTTTTTTAAAAAATCATAACATACTCTCCTAAAAAATTGTTTATTTTCAATGAGGGTGAGAAGATGGTCCATTATAGTTTTTTACTACCAAAAGGGGATAAGATTTATAAATTTTATATATTCTATTGGAACTAAAATTTTTGATATTAGAAAAATAAATGATATTTTTGAATCCACCCAAGGATGATGTAAATTTTTGTTTCTGATATAAGTAAATGCAGAATTTTATGTCAATGTGATTTTGAAGATGGTGTTACACTAGTACTGGATTTCTACTTTTCCATAATTTTCCTTGGGCATGATTCTAATTTCCTAGAAGTAATTGAAATTATTTTTGAGATTATTTTGATAAAACATTATTCATATATATAATCATATCTAGTTTATAGAAATGATAATTTTATAGTGTATATTTAAATATTTTCCAAGTAATAATCTTATTGATCATACTTAAAAATATATTTGATATGGACTATATAAAATTTAGAAAAGTCATATAAAAATATATTAATTCATAATATCTCTCAAAAATGAATAAAATGGTAAAGGTTGGAGTATGCGTAATGTATAACATTTTTTTTCTAGAAATATCCTATATTTCAATATTTTGTTATTTTTTTGAGCATACATATGTATTTCAGGATACATATGTGTTTTTGTGTTATGTTATCTAGTATAAATTTTCAATTTTTTTTAAAAACATATGTATTAAATCCGTTTTACAAAATGTTAAAAATCTATCATCAGATTGAGAAAATATATCAATAGAAAGATATATATTGAGAAAATTACTAAATATAGGATATTATGTTTTAATTTTTCATTTGAAAATAATATAAGATCTATATAATAAGATATTTTAAATAATGAATAATTAAATTGATACTATGTGGTCTCATAATGATTAAATATAATGATTTTATATTTTTTATACTGATTTAAGAAAAGTAATTAAATAATGAATATTGAATAATATTTATAATATTCAGTATATATTACTTATAGTGGATAGAAGACACGTGATGTGAAGTTATTTAGGCCAAATGTTTTGATTGATTAGTTGATTCCATTTGAATCGAATTTAACCCACAAATTGTTTTCCATTCCACAGTTATATATGAAGGGAAATATCCTAGAATAGCTTTGTAGAACCTTAGAATAATCCATCACTATCATTGTAATGTTCTATAATTATCTTGTATATGTTTTTTATTAAATGGTTGTTTTTTTAGTGGTTTAAATAAGTAATAGAGAACACAAATAATTTTGATATCATTTGAGAGTTAAATGAGCTTTATTTTTTTGAATTTAAATAACTTTATCTATGGGTGGTCTTCTAATATTGAACACAAAAAATATAGGATGTTTAAAGATTTTTTATATGTGGAAATTATATTAATATGGAATGGTGATTATATGAGTGAAGATATACAGGGAAAATGTGTTTGATGTTGTTTCACCTATTCCAAGGAGAATTTTTTAGAAAATAAAATCATACGAGGAGAGTGGTGGAGTGAAGAATATGATGGTCATAAATTTTCTAATATATAGAATGATTGTTCTTATAATTGAAATATATCATCAAAATATTTCAACTGTGAATCTTTCAGTAATAAGTTTCTTATGATTAACTAGTTGGTTACAATAACTTGTAACAGGTTCAAGGTCAAAAACCTCCATATATCTCATTCATAATAATAAAATAATATTTTAGTGTGTCAGGGATAAAAACCACCATACACTATCAATGTATAAATCCATCACAAATACAAACCTCATCAAAAAAATGATATGTTCTTTATTTTTTTTACCCCAAGGTGGGTGAAAGTGTTCTAATCGGAAGAAAATAATATGTTTTAAGGAATTTATAAAATAAAGATACTGATAACACTAATTCACCCAACTCTCATTATAATATATTTAACTTGTGATAAAATAAATTTTTATTAGAGAGAGACACGACCTTAGACATATCTTGTATATTTTTGCATAGATCATCAAAACAAAGTAAATATTTAATGGGGAAAAATCTAATGGAAAATATTTTCACTTATTTTGGGGAGAATAATGTATTATTTGTATCTATTGGTTTATATGTTCATTATTTCTCACTTATAGGATTCACTATACCAAAATAAAATTTCTACATGGTATCAATTTTACTAGAAGAATGTTGAAAATGATGGAATGTCCTAAAATGAAAAAATATTTTTACTTTCAATGAAGGAAACAAAAAAATTAATGAGACATAATATTTATAATAATATTTGGGGAAACATTCATAGGATTTATAAAGGGAAAAAACTAATGTAATAGAAACTAAAAATTTGTTGACATTTTCCTAAAGATATAAGAATGCATGAAAATGAATCAGTTGAGAGTTATTAATAAGATTCAATCTTATTATATCTATTTTAAGAGATTATATATAGTATCATAAATATCATAGTTTGTTAAAGAATATTATAAAAATATTTCCTTGTAAATTTAATTTCAAGACCATAGAACTAGAATATGGATATAATGATGATTTTACCATTGATAAAAAAGATAACAATCAAATTCATTACATGAATATAAGATAAGACATACTTAATAAAAATATAAAACTTTATAAGGAAAGTATATTGAATTTTTTCTATGAATTAAAAATGGAAGACGATGCTATATATTCTAATGAATATGATAACTTGAGAGGCTATTTTGAGATACCTTCCCTCATATTAAATAACTATAATAGAAGGAGAAGTAAATAAAAATGGATGTTAACTTTTAAATTCATTAAGTATAGGAATACTAACCAAATTTTCTATCTATTATCCATTTAATAAAAAATATAAATGTGAAGGTGATGAAGTGGATAAATATCCCTCCTATATAAGTTGTTATTAAAGTAAAATATAATCTATATAAAAATGGAGGAAGAATATTTCCAAAAAATATTTATGAAATATATTATATATGTGTGAATGGATTTTTAAAAGTATATAACGGAATTATGATTAGTATAAACATATGGAAACTTATCAAAGAGGACCTCATGGATCCTCATATAGATCAAAAGGGTAAGTATAAATAGAAAGGAAAATTATCTATAAAAAGTTCGTTGATGGTATAGGTGAGTGTTCTAATAAGAAACTATCTATAATATTCAATTATCAAGATAAAGAAATGAAATTTAGATATTTAATAACATTTCACCTTAGAGGTAAATTACATAATCACAAAATCTAGTGAGAAAAACAATTTTTTTATGCAAGAAATTCATAAAGAAAGTGAAACCCCTCTAATATATGGAAGGTGAAAATTTTGGAGAAAATTTCAAAACCAGTATCTAACATCCCATGAAGATATAACCAAGAAGATTTGGCGAAAACAAATGAATGTTTTCGGAAAATAAATATATATAAAAATTCATAAAGATAAGGAGACACTGCAAAATAATATATTTATGGGGTTATTATTTGTGTTATGGTGTTATTTTTTTTAAATAATATAATCATTGGTACAATTTTTTTATTTATAAACTAAAAGAGAGCCTGAGTTATTTAGGACACAATAGCTATAAATAAAGAACATGTATGTGAATATTTAACTTAAATATAAAATTGAGATTTATAATAGTTTTTAATTATTTAAAGAAACATTTGAGAGATGTTTTCAACAAGGAAATATATAAAGTTATGGTGTTACATTAAAATTATCCAATTTAGTAGTTAACAGAATCTGAAATTTTTCAAAATTAAAAAGTATATTTTGAAGGATGTAGTATTTAAAGAATGTAAAAGTGATAATCTAGGTATAATAGTTAATTTATTTTATTTTTACATGAATATATATTTATTTACACCTAATAATATTGAAAAATATTACTGAGGCTCCCTTAAATTTTCAATAAAAATTATTTAAAAACAAAGTGTGTTAGAACGGGTAATATTAGGAAAAATTAGTTCAATCCAAATAATATATTATTTTTTGATAGAATAAATAATTTCCTTCTTATTTTATCAGAACTATATGATTATGTAAGTAAAATAATTATCATAAATAATAGATTTTATTAAATAGGTTAAAATATGAATTAGTTATATCAAATTTTATGAGAACTAAAGGTAATTTTTTTTATGTTGGAGAATCCATGAAATAGTATCACCTAATATTGGAAACAAGAAACTATTTATGGTATATAAGTATTAATAATCATGTCCAAAAGAAATTGGTAATTTTATACAAAGAATAATTACTGATAAATATGTATATTTTTAATGAAGAGGGTGTTATAATTCTCAAAACATGAAAAATATTAAAAAATGGTGAAAACCCCTATAAAGGAGTTGATATTCAAACAAAGATACCATTAGAGATGATACACTATGAAGTTCTGAGCCTATGACCAAAAAGAAAATATGTAGGGATATACCTTTCAGTAAAACCATATATGAATAAATCCGAATCAAATGCATCATTTACATCAGTTATATGTTTAAATCCTTTGTTAGACTCAAAATTTTTAGGAGAGTTTTTAAAAAAAATGTGTTTTCCTTTTAAGAGATTCATATATAAAAATTTTATTATATATTACATTAAAACATTTATTTAATATCTTTGTAATCATGGAAATAATAATTAGTTTATTATTTCATACACACCCTAATTAAATATAGTATTTAGAGTAAAAATATAAATATTATTGAAATATCTTGAATTCATCTTTCTTAGTATGAAAAATCAAGCTTTATTGCTATAAGAAATTATTAAAACATGGATTATACGTAAGAGGTGTTACTTGAGTAAAAAATAAATAATTATTCTCTATGAAATGTTTTTGTTGATTAAACTAAATTTAAATCAATTTTTTATGTTTATAATTTGGTTATATATCAATAGGAAGGGTCGGAGTGGTATCAGGTTTCATGAAGAAGATGGTGATGGAATATTAATTTTTTATACACCAAATGGAAGATCCTATCAATGTAATAAAAAGTATTAAGAGGTGATTGAATAAGATGATAATGTGATAGTACATAAAAATTATGATCTTCCAAAATTCACATTCAATATGGATAATGATGAATACTTTTTTAATTCTAATCCTACTAATGTATGTGTAGAAAGTGTAATTATTAAGGAAAAATATATATATTCAACTTAGAACAGTGATTATGGTGAAATAAAAATGTTAATAAGAACAAACTTATGATAAAAATATCATTATTGAAACTAAAACTTTTGTTGGAGACTATAATTTAGGAGATCTAACAAGAATAAGAATAATGGGAACCTAAAAAATAAATCCATTTTCCAAGATTAAATATCAAGATTTTGATGAGTTTTCTTAATATAGAGAGTTAATCCAAGATCAAAATGAAGAGGTGGATCAAATTGAGAGGAATTAAACATTTAAAAATGTTCAAATGACCAATTATAAAAAAATTAAAAAAATCAGTTGTAAGTAATAAATTAAATGAGAAATGGGATTCTTTAATAAATGATACCACTCTTATTTGTAAGGGGTATTACAAAATTTAGGGTATTGATTTTGATGAAAGATTATTCATTGTGCCTTGAAATGAAACCATTATATTTTTCCTTTAAATTTTTCCCCAAAAATTTTAAAATCATAAAAATTATTATAAAATATGTATTTAGTAGTATTATATTAAATGATTAAGTCTATATAGAAAATCCTAAGGTTTTTCTACTTGATGATTATGGTAATAGTGTTTATAAATTTTAAAAGGTGTTTTTTGGACTATAATTAGCTCCATAAACATTTCTCTTCAAGTTGTTTGAATACTAGATTATTATATAGTTCAAAAAGGTTCCTTTCAAAAAAATCAATGCATAAAGAAGGCCAAAAATAGATCACTTATTATTATTTTTTGATACTGATGATATTACATTTTCATGTGTTTATGAGAAATTATTTCCAAATATTTCCTTACAGAAAAATAATAAATTTGAAATATATCTTCTTTGAAAAACAAATTTTATTATGTTTACAAATTACACAAGGTACAAGTCATGTATTAATTTCATATGAAAAATATTGAACATATTTTTTGAAAATGATTGGCATGATTTAAGAAATTAGACTATTAACTCTAATTAAATTAGGATTAAAATTAATCCAATGGTTATGAAGAAATATTTGTGAATGAGAAAGAATTTAAGAAAATCAATTTGATGTATCTAATATATATCTACTTCTTGAAAGGATATATAAAAAATTTTCTTCTGGTTAATAACATAATTCTTTGATATATCTAAAATTAATCCATATATTGTTTATAATAGACAAACTGTAGATGGACGTGAATGTTCTTATAGATGGTGACTGATCTAATTTTTTTGATGACTTAAAGTCCACCCCATATAGAGAATTTTTCAGTTTTGAAAAATGTGTAATATTTCATTTAAATAAAATTTCACCTTTTAAATTCATATAAAATGAAAAATAATAATTCAAAACAACCCTTGATGTTGATTAAAGGGTGTGGATAAAGACTCATCTTGAGGTTATTAATGTTTTAACTATATATCTATTGATTATCAGTTGGGATAATCAATGTTTGATAAAACAATCCAAGAATATGGTGCATTATTCTATATTGAAACACATTGATATAAAGTAACACATTTTTAAGGAGAATCTATATATAAAATTCTTGATTTTGAAGTTTGTTAAATCAATGGAAAATGATATTGATATTCACAACAAGGCAATTACTATTCATTTTTTTGAGCATACAAGGTTGAAAATGGAAGTGAAGCTCACTTAAAGAATCTATGGCATGATATTTTTTAGTTCTACTCATATTGTGATTATTTTTATCACTTTTAAACAATGTTTACGTGATATGTAGTGTGAGTGAACTGATTTTTTAATCATTATTTTTAATCTGTTTATTTATAGATTGCAAAAAATTGATTAAAAAAACCAATTTTGATTTTAAAACCAACCAATTTTTATTTTATATAGAATTCACATTTTTTTAGAATACTATGTTATTTATATAAGAAAAGTCAATTTTATATAAAAATCATGGATCATGTAGTCCTATAGTAGAAAAATATATGTTACATTTCAAGAGTAAAATGATATTATTATCAACCATCTCACTTTGTTTTTATTTTCAAAATAGGGGAGAAGATTGAACATGTCAATTTTTTTCTACTCAAGGGGGAAATATTTAAAATTTTAATACTTTCTAGTGGATCTATAATATGATACATTGAAAATAAATAAAAATTAGGAGACTGTTTAATCCATATAAGGATAATTTTTTATTTCTATTCAAAAAAATGTAGGAAAATATTATTTTCCAAGTGAATATGAAATTGATGTTGTAGTAGTTCTAGGGTTTCGAGTTGATAAAATATTTTTTATGATATTTGATTTTTTTTCAATTAAGTTGAATATATTATGATATTATGTAGATAAAACTATATTCATATGTATGATAATTTATGGTTCAAATATAAGATTATTTCTTTGTAGATTTTCACAAGTTTGAAAATGAAAGAACATAATGGCCATATGTTACATTATTATTTGTTTTGGAGTATTAAATATTTAGAAATATCCTATAAAAATGAACATATATATATATATATATTAATTTAGCGATACAGAAAATGATATTTATAGGACACCATGTAATGTGTAACTAACTTTTTTTGAATACATATGATACTTTGATCATTCCTTTTATTTTATGGGATAGTATGTCAATTTTTATAATGATACATAAATTATATCATTTTAAATAATTTTTCTATGAATAAGATGAACATTTCCTTATAAAAATGTTATATAGCATATGTGGTTTTTGAAATATTATATATCTATCAATAAATTGGGAAAATGCGGAAAAGGATAGATAAATATTGATATTCATAATATATTTACTATATTACTTATGGTAATATAGTATGAGAAAAATATGTTATTTCAGGAATAATATACATTAGGGAAATATTAATTTATCTGACACTTGTTATTTCATAGTGATTTCATATCATGATTGTGTTATTTAATCATGTTTCAAGAAAAGGAACATAGTGATAATGACTGAAAAATATTTATAAATATTCTAAAAGTTACACACTATGGAGAGAAGAACAATGACACAATACTATCAATGGATGATATCTCGCAATATTAGATAATTTTATTTGAATATTAGTCACACCATAAATAGTTTTACATGATTAAGTTCATGATGATGGAAGAGGGTTGCAGAGGAATTTTTGATGCATTAGAAGCATCCATGACTATGATTGTTACATTGTATAAATCTCATGAAAAAATGGATTCATTATGTTTTGGTGAATTTACATGTTTTAATAAGAAATGAGGGACATTATTAATTTTTACATATGAGGTAGTTATTGGAAAAATTATCTGTTAAATAAAAATATAATTATCCATGATCATTTTTAATGATATAGAAGACTCGATTAAAAGGGGATTAAATGTTTTGAGATATTATAACTTTAAATTCAAACAGTTTCATGAACATATTTATAGATGTAGATAATAGAAGGTGTTTTGTGTTGAAACATCTATTCTAAGGGTAATTTTTTTGAAATGATCTTACTATAAGGAGAGTTGTAGATAGAATAAGAAGAAGATCTATCATTGTTGAGTCTGTAACCGTCTTTTTGTCCCATTGGCTATATATTATTAGAATATTTTAAATGTTCTTGTTTCAGTAACCAGGTTTAGGTATTTTAGTTAATATGTTAATTTAAATACAATAATTCCTTTAATTTTTATGTAATGTGATTTGAAATATATCTATTAATATGTTTTAAGCCAGGCACTGAGACGGGGAGAAATTTTGAGTCCTGGTGAGCCTGGTATAAATGTTATAGTTATATTTTATATATTAATAACACTCTCATGTGGTTTTCATGAAATAGTTCAACAAAAGCCAAATGGAGTCCTAGATTTGAATTATGATAATGTCATTAAGTACATAATGTATACTTTTACATAGGTGTGACATAATCTTTATCATCATCAGGAAGTCCTTAAAAAGTTTTCACGACCAAAAATAAGAAAATAAATATAATTATATATTTATTTTGTTTTTTATGAAATTAGAAGATTAATTTATAAATATGATGTCATGGAAAATTAATAAAGTTAGTAACATAACCTAGAGAATTGAGAGAGATTGTTGGATGAGATCGTTGGAGTATGAAAACAGATTGAAGTGCCAGATCAATACCACATGGATCATCTACAGCAATGGAGTTCAAGGATCTCACAAATGACTAACTCCTAAGACCATTATTAATTTTTGACCGATCTAAACTTGAGCTAAGATGTTTTATCTAATTTGATTCTTCCTGTTTATATATTTTTTGTCCATAATGGATCATTTCCAATAATAATAATTGATTTACATGTCGATATTTGAATTATTTTTCGATTGGTTTGATGGTTTTTTAATTGGTTCTTCATTCTTCATTCTAACTACTGTGAAATAAGGAAAACATGAACAAGGAAGAGATTAATTCAACATTTTATTATATATGTTTGTATCCCCCATTTCTTCTCGTGTTATTCATTATAAATTCCATTGGCTAGTGTTATGATGAATACCTAGTATTTTATTGTTGCATGACTGTTATTCAGCACAAAGGATCAATACCATGGTTGCAATTCATGATCAAGGAGAATATTGAGGTGAATCAAAAAAAAGGATATTCATAGGTGGATTAGATGGGTTTGGTGATTTATGTTCTTCCTAGATGTGGTTTATATCATTATAGTACAATGGTGTGACACTAGACAAAATCATAATCATATTTATTTGATGGATTCCTGTTAATGGAGATGTTGGGTATTAGTCTAAGAATTTTTCTAGGAATGTGGGTATGATCAATTGTAGGAATAGAGGATCTAATGGTGGAATGATAATATGTGTGATTGGACTTTAGATTTTTGTAAATCTAAAGTTACATGATGTATAATATGGAGATACATGTTGTGTGGGACCCTTGTCTATAGTGTTAGGGTTTTGTTAAAAGTTAATAATCACAAGTCATGTGACACGTGTCACTCAACATGTGACTGAGTGTAGGAAGATATTCATGTATCCCAGATGATACATTTTCATATAAATAAACTAATACTTTGGAATGGATAGTTTATATGGGAATAACCTAGTACTCAGACACATCCCAGAACATTAGAACAACAACAATGCACAAGAATGATCCAAATAACATGGTGACGGTAAGGTGTATATGATAATGGGTGGATGGGATAGGGAGAGTGTTATATGTACACTACATTCGATGTACCTAGAGAGGACATACTATTTATTTGGATAATTACTAACTATGTGAGGCGAAAAGTCATGGGTAGGTCAGAGGTTGTTAAGAATAATTGTGTACATATAGTACACGTCATGTACTCCATATATGGGTATTTTAGAGCCCTTAATTTATATAGTATAGAACATGTTTAGTTAATAATGATAACTTGATCATTTTCCTTGAGGGTATTAAGTGTCATTACATCCTCAACATTGGATTGTGATACCCTTTATATTTAATGTATCATATACAGTTCAGTGTATCCCCCTATGGGATAGGATTTAAATCTTCTATCATTACTAGGTGGGTTCTATGGAAGTGGAATGACTACCCTAAACCAGAATTTATTCCCCTATAAATAATCATAATCTAGTAAGGTTTTTGGTGCCCCCTAGTAATTTTGTGTGTGATACTTTACATAGATGGTGATATCTTTAGAGATCTAGTGTGTACTTTTGGGTGAGGAAAGATAAGAATGACATCTCTAACATGTGCCATCCGTGAGAGCGTCTCTCATGGAGTGAGTTCTCCCAAATCATGAATTACCTTGAATCCTCAGATAGTATATTATTTACAGAAGTAGTTGAGGCCCTTATCTGACATGCAATCCTTTATGATTTTATCTAGTTTTATTTTATTGTCTTATATTTTTGACATATCTTATTTGGAGTTGACTACTCTTGATGATTTAGGCTTAATTATTTCAAAATATCTTATTGGGTATCATTGTACTCACCCATGATTGGTATTTTCTTATACATGTTATTTCTTATATTGATGAAAAGTAATTTGATGGTTTCATTGGATGACCAAGAGTGGGTGTAGGTTACTTTGGTCTATAGAGATTAAGGTGTTCATGGGGAGTTACATTTTACAGTAGTCCCCTCTTTCTGAGTACTTGGGACTCTCAGAGTTTTGGTTGGTCTTTTATTTGTCCACATTTCCAATTTTAATAATTCTATTATACATTAATTTTCGGATTGATGTTATTCATGCATAGGTATTAGTTTTTTGGTTTTATATTACATTATTTTACATGATTAGATATTTTTCTATGTTCGTATACATGTATCTTAGGATAATGACTCCAATGTATGTGATATTCCTACTGGTTGTTGTTCACTATCCCCTAGCCTATTGGAAGAGGAAATGGGGTAGTCACACAAAGATTATCGATGAATAAGAAGTATCTAATGGGATGGGTCATGACAGAGTGGTATTATAGGTAATAATTTCTACAATAGGATAGGAACATAGATTTAATTTGTTGTGAGATTGTTTTTTTTTATTTTTCGAAATAGAGTTAAAGTGTTTTGAGTTTAGATTTCAGGCCATGGACACTATTATTGGTGTGATAGTGAATGTATCAATTTCCCATGAATCTAATAACCTTTTTTTAGACCTGGTAAATGTAGACACTGGTTTCAATGAATACATTGGTACTTGAATCATTTTGGAATGGATTTTGGTTTCCATATCCTTCTTGAGTCAGCTTCCCATATATACACTTTCACCATAGTATATCTTCTTTATTTGAGGATGCATTCACAATGGGAGCCCATAAAGATAATATTTTAAGATCACAAGGATTATCTTTTGAGTGACAATCATTCCTTATGGTGACTTGTACAGGAGGTAGATCCTTTTCGTGGTTTCAAATTATTCCCCCACTTTATAGAATTAGATAGCTCCATTAGTATTAGTTTAGGATATCTAATGGTTTTGGGAATTTCATGTGTTTCAAACACATCTACCTCCTATGTTTCATAGTGAGCCAATCCTCTAGGTAGATGAGGACTACCTAGAGGTATTCATATGATTTTTATGCCTTGTGAGTACACCTATAGAATAGATGGTGGACCTTATAGAGAGTCTTTTTTTTGGGAATTTCCATGCAATGATGGAGTCTAGTGACTTGGTCACATGATGAGACAACCCTATCCTGGTATGATTTTATAATATCTTCTGGGATTAGTTTTATCTTTCCACATTTTGATCAGTGTATATCCAGGAGTTTTGCATGTTTACATAGATTAGCATGACCATGGAAGAGAATTCTTTACGGTTAAATAACCTCTTATGGTACTCCCAAGATATGGTTCATGATCTATTATTTTGATCATTGAACATTAAAATGGGATTGTTCTAATATTCCATGGATGGAGTGATATATCTTTTCAATACCACCAATTATAGTATACTTGATATGACTTTAGTTTTGGAGAAATTCTTGGTAGAGTAAAAATCAGCAATGGGTGTTGGTAGTGGCCACCCAAGAGTAGAGACCTTAGAAGATGTTTTCCAATGGATTTATCAAGAATATTGGAATTCCATATTCTTCATATCATAAATCATGAATTGAGTACTGGTATTTCGGTGTTCTCAGGACGGTTTGAGTTACTTGAGTGAGATGCATCGCCTCTTATTTGACTGTCCAGAATATCTTACCAAAAGTTATCAGACCTACCACACAACTGATAGGGATAAGATTAATGGAGTACCTAAATAGATGTTGTGTAATGAGAAAAGTTTTATAAAAGGTGTTATACATGGAATATTAGTTAGTATATAATCCATATGTGGCAAGTGATATGACCTATTACCACAACCAACGATGGGTGGTCTATGATAGGATTCAGGAGCTAGTGGGTTGGGTGAGGATAGTTGTAGGCAGTGGAGGCCTAGAACTGAGAGGATCTAGGTATGATTCAAGGTATGATATATGTATTCTATAATTTATATTTAGTATTGAAAGATATGAGTTCAATTTACTATTTTTTTCAATTCTGTAGTTTAATACATCGAGATTACTGTGGAGACCCTATCTAAGCCACTATGCTTAGAGTCTCTAACCCGATATGACTCAGAGATTAGAAATTGGTGTTGATAATGTGACCTAAATATTTTTGGATAATGGTTCTAATGGGATCTATCTATAGTATTAATTAGTCCTTATGAAGTGATTTTAGAAATTTAATCATTATCCATAATTCGTGAACAGATTGACTAGTTCAGGATGATAATGTGGTGAATCTATAAAGATAGATCAAGGTGTTTCTTTAGGGATGAGAAGTAAACATGCATATAGAAGTATGTGATCATGTATATATAAGGTTTCATCCAATTACTCAATATTATTCTATAATGACTCTTGGGGTTATAGATGTAGTGGGATAAAATTTTATTACATTTGTGGTGGAGTATGAGGATGCATTTCACAAGAATGTTCCATGCTTACCTCCCCACCAATAGATATAATTTTATATTAACATAAACCCTTGGATGACCCTAACGTATGCTTCAACATATTTGATATATCCAACCGATCTTTGAGAGTTGAGGGCTAAATTGAAGGAAATTCAGAGGAATTGAGTTATGAGATATAGTGTTTCCACTTAGAAATCCCCATTGTTGATTTCCATGAATGAAGATGAGAGCTTAAGTATGGGATTTAATTACCAATTAATAAACTAGGGGATCCTAAAAAATATATATCCACTAGTGAGGATCAATGACGTATTTGATCTTCTAAGAGGGGTGTGAGTGATTATAAAAATTGTCCTCACATTATCCTATCACTGACCATGAGTATGAGACAAGGATATACTGTAGAGGGAAATCTAATGTTTCTACGATCACTCTGAGTACTCAGTTATGTCTTTTTTCATGAATAATTGTCATGAGAATAATCAATTTCCAAATTGGATAAAAAAAAATTATTTCAGTTTGTTTTGTCCTCACTCACACACACCCTGAGAAACTTCCCAGAAGTCCACCCATCCTAATCACTACTCTAGTCCAAGAACACATAATTGTGGATTTATAATCAGTTAGGATCCTAAAAAAAATTGGACCTCATTTAAATGGGTAGTGACATGTATCCATTTTATGTCTCACTTTTGGGGGGGGTTTTACACTCTTTACACCCTTAAAGCACCATTGCCTCATTATGGACCCCAAGAATCAAACCCAGGAAGTTAATCTAGAGTTCAATCTATGTACTGGATCTCATACCATTGATCATGACCCAACCATTCACAAGATAATATCCTAGTCATATGACCCCATGGGTAACATGTAATAACTTGGTAAAGTTCCTAGAACACCACTTGATGTTACTCATTGGGGTTTCTTATTAAACAAATGACTATACCCACATGGTAAAACATGTTCATTCAATGTGTTTTGTCATCACTCACAACTGAATGGGAAAAGTTTGATAACGTCACCCATAAAGATCACAAATATTGTACAATAACTCTTAACTATGGATTTGTAATCAGGTAGGATCCAAAAAATAAAGGTTCACCTTGTAAACATGGGTAGTTAAATTTATCATTTTCATCATCACATTTCTAGGGGTGTTAAAATAATTCCTCATAAGTGTTCATGGGACTCATAAACCAGATCATTCATCCCGTCATTAACAAGGGTTTACTGGTATTAATTTATGAAATCATATTTTACTCAGTATTTGAGGATGAAAATATGAGGAACTGAGGATGGTCCTGGATATATTCTAAGAGGGCCATCTATATGTGATTTTCTTGAAGTGTTAGTTCTAGATTCATGATGTTAACTTTCAGGGTAAATTCATCTCAGATGATGGTTTAGTAGTATACTCAATAAATGATGGTACAGTCTTAGCTTGGGTCCCAGCCAAGAGAGTGACCGAGATGTGGAGAATCCTAGGGTTTGTAGGCTATTATAGGTGATTTTTCTCTATTTCTCTAAGATATAGGCATGTTTTACTTATTTGAATCACGAGGGTAATTATTTCATGTGGATACAAAGGTTCCATATACTTTTTAGGAGTTATATTAGATATTTATGACTTCCCCCGTGTAGAGATATTTAGAGAAGTGTGTTTAGTATGTAGTGTTCTATGATCCCTCTGTTTCTGGACTTGGTTGTGTACTAATTAAAACATAGGTTCTGATCATATATGGGTATCAGTATTTAAGACTGCATGATCATAACAAGATAACCCATGGTCTTTATTTAGCAGTGGTAGCCTCTACCATTATGATTTGGTGACACTACCTTAGGGGTGAGTAGTTTATCATCTATTCCAATCCCAAGAGTCTCAAATATATCTTTTACTTGAAGGATATTATCTTTATATAAAGTAAATGGATAGATTTCTTCTAGGATACAAACTTTAGGATAGTTTATACTCCTGCGAAGGGGAACTTGTTGGTAGATGCTCTCAGTAGAAGATCTTTTTCATAGTTGTTCCCTGATGATTCAGAGTAGTTCATCTAATTTTAAATTTCCATAGTCAAAAATTAATGTGGAACATATCTACAGTCGATGGATGTTATCCCACTACTTCTACACTGTGTTACGAAGACTCAGTACGGAGATTCTGATTACGAGACAACTCATACTCAGATATCCACTAGACGTGATCTTTGTATATTTAATGAAGGTGGGGAGAACATCATCATTTTTAGTGTATGTACAATGGTAATAGTTATTTTGTGGGATGAAGTTATCGTTGATTTCCATAAACCCCCATTAGAGGTACATCCCAATGTGGAAAATTTATACCAAGACCTCTGAAAATAATTCTGGGGGCCATGTATGGGCAAGTGCATAGCATAGTTTGTATATCAATGCCTCACTTCTCTATATTTACTAACAGAGCACCAGAATCCTGTAGTTTTTCTCAACCCCATGAGGTAAAAAATTAGAAGTGAGAAATTATGTATTTTGAATTCATGATATAGATTACTAAAACATCCAGAGGACATGATTTCATCTAGTTTATCATTTTCCACCTCACTAAGTCATCCCACTTCCATGCTATATGAGAGAAGTGTTCAATACAGAGCTTCGAAAGCCTAAACATTCAAGATATTTTCAGTATCCATTGAGTTATCTTTATGATCATTTCATATTATGATTATCACATCATTTCATGATTATGGAGTGAATTTCACAGGGCCTTTGTGATTCAGTTTCATTTGAGCACTGAATTTCACAACCAAACTGATGGCCTGATTGAGGAGACCATTCATGTTTTCGTTGAAATATTGTGAATTTCTATGGTGGACTTTATTCATGGTTTAGAGGATCACACAACATTGGTGGAATTTCTATATGAAAACAAATACCTTTGAACTATCATTATGGAACTATTAATGAATTTTTATGGGTGACCATGTATGTCACCACTATGCTAGAATAACCCAAGAGAGTTTTCACTTATGGGATCCAAGATGGTTCATTATATGACTGAGAAGGTGAAAATATTCTAGGAGTAGGTGAAATATGTACATTTCTATCATAATTCCTATGTATATGGATAATGGTGGCCTTTGGAGTTTGAGGAGGGAGGCCATGTGTTTTTTAAGGTCTCACCACAACATGGATTATGGATATTTGGATGGGGTGGAATGTTATCTCATTGTTTCTTGGACCATTTTAGATAATTCATATGGTTGGTGATGTGGGGTACCAATTGGATATTCTACCATGATTAAACTGGCCACACGATGTATTTTACATGTCGCATGTGAGGAGGTATGTTCCCAACTCGTAGCCAGTTACCAACTAGGTGGAGTTGGTCATCAAGGATGGAGAAATATTTTTATAGTACCTTAAGGAGATTTAGGATTGGTAGAAGAGGATCATATATGGGTGAGTGATTCACTTAATGTGTGTATGGTGGAAGCATGATAGTCTTTAGAAGATCACCTAGGAGTAGGAGACCAAGATGAGAGCTCAGTACACAAACCATTTTTTTCTATTTTTCTTTTTGGGAAAAAAATCCATACTTTTGGGAGATTATAATATCATTGATTTTTCTTTTTATATATTTTAAATATATATAATAAAATTTTCCAATCCAGGAGTTGAGATGATATGAGATATCAAGGCCCGATGCACCCGGTATTGATATTATAAAAATATTAAGTTAATTAATATAACAGAAGGTATTTTTTCATAAAATTGTGAAATAACTCATAAACAGAGTCTCAAATAGGATATATGATACCTCTCTTGATTATGGGATGTATACTTCTCCTTAGGTGTGGCATAATATTTTTCAACTTTTGTTGATTTTTGAATATTTATTGTAAGAAAAAATAACAAAATAAATAAAATCATTTATTTATATTATTACGTTATGACATAATGACCTAGACTTCTATATAAATACACTGTTGTGAAAAATTCTTATGTTTAGGCACATCACCTTGATAATTGAGTGTGATTGTTATAGGAGATCATTGGAGGATGAAAACTTATTGAAGGATCAAATCGATATTGAAGGGCTGTGATGCATGATCATTCTTCATAAGTGACCAATCCAAAATCAAGGTATGGAATTTTATTTATATGTATTCATCACATTTTTATATCCCTTGTTCAATATGGATCAATTATACCAACATGAATTGATTCAATAATCCATTTTAGATTCATTTTATAGTTTATTTTATGGTTCTTTATTTTTGTTCTTCTTTCATCGAAATAATTTTAACGGATCTAGGATAACATAAAAATGTCTCAGGTTTATTCCTCATTTATTGGTTTGTTCTTTTTCTCACTCATTTCATTGCATGTTCATCTATGGAAATTACTTTATATGGAAGTTCAACGAACACCTATTATTCAATAAATGTGTGACTTTTCATCAGTGAAACATGTCAATACAATGAGTGGATTTAATGATCAAGAATATTATTGAGTTTCAACAAAAATGGTTGATGATTGTTGGTGGAACAGATTGGTTTGGTGATTCTCTTCCATATGAGTTAATTTTCTTGGAATTGTAGGAATACAACATGATAATGGAAAAAAACCAGATTAGATTTGGTGGTTTTATTCTAGTCGATTGAGATAGTGAGGCAAGATTAAGACCCCAAAAGATGATCATGGGAATGATCAAGGGTAGAAACAGTGGATCTGATGGAAAATATCATGTAGGCGTGAAGGTATCACCATATTCTAAAAATATCGAGTTACCCAGCATGTAATCTAGAGATACAAACCTTTTGGGTCCCCTATCTAAATTGATAGTGTTTTTAGAGAAATTAAAACACCAAAAAATATGACATTTGTCACATGAAGTTTGTCCCAATGATGGTGGATATCCTTGTATCCTACAGGATAAATGTTCATAGAGACAACCAGATACATGGGAACTAGGTATTATTATAATCACCCAACATGGGATTTTTCTTCACATGTCATGTCTTATGCAGAAGATATTCAATTTTATGGTGTCTTATTAGGTCCAGAAGTACATAAAAATTGTTTGGGCTAGATAGTTCATGGTTTTTATTGGGTGTTTCCTTTGACAGTAGGCCCCTACATCTGAGTAGGTTTGACTCCATTTCATTTTTGGTTGGGCTTGTATTTTTACCCTTTATTTATTTCAATACTTATGTTTACTCAGATTGGGAGATATATTTTATTCATGCACTGGTATTAGTTTTTTTGTATAACATTTCAACACATTATAGGAATAGAGATGTGGGAATGTGTATAGGTACCTTCGACTAATCAATCCCATGTGTTATATATGCCTACTCATCACTATTATATAACCCATAACATATTATATTTGGGAATAGGGTACTCACACTAAATTCATCTCCCACTAGGCGGGCCCTGACGGGTTTGGTCTTCACACATACCCTTTCTAGTAGTTTTCTCTTGTTAATAAATGAATATTTGGGTGTGTGTGGGATAAAAATCGTTATACATAGAATATGTAGTCATCAATCTTCTAGGTGAAACTAATTAATAAATTTTTTGTTCTTATTTTTTTTATTTACCATGGTATGTAAAAGTGATCCAATATGAATAATTTTAAAGCCTTTTAGGATTTTTTAAAAGAAAGATATTGATAATATTAAATCACCCCCTTGATATTGATTTATATTTCCCTTATTCTCCAATCCTTTTTTTTGTTTTAATATAAAACAATATATGATTATCATACAATTTTTAGTGATATACTAATGCAATGGGAGGTAAAACGGAGGACTGAACATGATTCACCCAACATGTAAACTATACATGCATTGTAATTATAGAAAATGGATGAAAACTCTCTATTTAAATTCTATAATCAGTGATATATTTTCAATTATGAGATTAGTATTCACCTAAGTATGATAAAAGGTAAAATTTCATTAAAATATTAAGTATAATTAATTTTGAAAGGTAATTCTAAATCCCATTCAATTATGTCTATATTCAATAACCATTGAGCCAGTAGAATATCTTGATAGTTATAAAATAGAAAATATGAAACTTTGAAATATTTTATAAGATATCTCCATTTATTAAAAAAAATTAAAAACAAATAATATATATCACAAATATATTAAAGAAAACATTTATTGGTAGTGAATAGAAAATTGGGAATAAAACAATGTAAATTTTATCAACATATTTTGAATGTGTATGTAAATATATTCAATTAGAATATAAAACAATGATCCATAAAAAATGATTAAATTGAAAGCACAATGAGTATTTATGTATATATATGAAGAATAAACGTATAGAAAAAGATTTATGGAAGAATATTGACACAATAGGAAAGAACTATATAAAAAGTGGAAATGTAATTATGATCATTATAATGATTATATACATAAAATAATATATATATATATATATATATCCCAATATGAAAAAATAAAAAACATAATAATTTTAAAAACAATATTGATATTACTCTCAAAAGTAAATATTCTACATTTGACCCATAAAATAAGAATGTAGCCACAATTTGAAATAAAATAAATAGTCAAAAAATAATTAATGATTCAACATATATATCAAATAAAAAGGAAAAAATGTTGTGAAAAACTAATCTAATTACATGATTCATTATGATTTTACATATACACAATAATTATATACATCATTGTTTCACAATGAAAAACGAAATAGAATACAAGAGAAGTAAAATCAAGTAGAGAAAGACGAGAGAACCAATTTTTTATTGAGTTATTATAAAAATATGGGAATGTGGTCAATTTGAGATCAAGATATCAAAATATTATTTCATTTAGGATAGACTCACATATTCACATGACTTATAATTTCTATATTATATATAAATATACATAATCAAAATAAAAATATTAATAAAATGTGATTGACCTATTACAACTAACCTAAAAATAATATATAATAATTTTTATCATGAAATCCATTTATAACCATCATTTATAAAAATGGACACTTCCAATATGTTGGTTCATAAATAAGAAATTATTTAGTACACTACCCGAACATGAATACTCCTTTATGTTTTCTTAGTATCTTGGACATACATTCGTTATCTTGTAAACTATAAAAAGGGGATAGGTTTCCCTCTTCATTGTCATTGATCTAAAATAGTGATCCCTAAAATAAATATACCTATTTATTGAATCCAATATGTATCCTAGGTAATTAATAACTTCAAATGGATAACTATGGTTCCCCATATGATATCCAATCCAACATGGTCTGTTGTCAAGCTATAATATCACCAATTTTGACAAATATTATGAAATGAGAATGGAAATTCATGATCCCATAAAAGGATTTTGAATAATTTAACACTAAAAGGTCTACAAGAAATCATCGTAGCATGAAATTTTTAACTAATTGGAATAAATGGATATAGTATTCCATTTTACTAAATATATACCTTTCCAAAATCTAGTAACCCATAGATATTACTTATATTTTACATTTGTATAAAATATAAGGGCTCTCTCCATTCAATATTATTCAGTTTAGTTGTCTTGAGAAACCAGATACATACTTTACATCCATATTATAATGGAAAATAAAAACATATCATGGAAAACCTTATTAAATCCTTGAAATACATTCCATAAATCTTTGTTTAAAACCAAGGGAAAGGGAAACATAGTTTATATTGAGCATAGATGCTCAATAATGGTTACGTATAACGAATTCTAACATGAGTAAAAAAATATAAATCAATATGGTATAGTGAATAATAAATACACCTTTCATCCAATTAATAACATTAGTTAAATTTTCATTTATGTACAATAAGTACATAAGAATCAGAAGGATACTGGGCACTGATTTATCAATAAAAAAATGCATAATTATTGAAATTCGTGATCTGCCCATTAAGGAATCAACCAAGATTTCTTGATTCCTTCCATAAAAGCCTCAAAAAGAAATATTTCATAATTTCAAATCCTATAAACAAACAAATTTTACATTAATAGTAATGATATACACAAAAAAACAAAACTATTATGACATGATTTTAATGCTCCAACCTGTACATCATGTAAACTGTGTTTATCTCATGAGACTTGTTGATGAATCGAGGAACTATCTATTAAAGGAACCAAATATCACATTAATGTTCTATGAATTCCTAATATACATAATTATCAATACAATTAATTCTCAAAATTATTTACAAATCAACATTTATCTAAATTAAATCATGAATATGGAATATTTCTTTAGTTAATGAAATAACTTTCAAAATAAACATCCTTGAATTGATAAAATTTATAGAGATGTTATATAGTTGAGACAATATAAAACTAGTGGAAATGATTCCATATAAATCCATTATACTTGAAATTTGGAAATGAAATAGAAACGAATATCTAATGAATTTATGGAGAGTGATAGATAATTTTATCATAAGAAAGATAATTAACACAAACCCACAAATTTGTCAATGATAAAAGAACACTATAAATTCATCATAAATGAAGTTTTTTGTAGTAAAACCAATCCTTTTGGAAATTTAAAATAAAATAGAAGATAATCACTAGAAATAACATACTAGTAACTATGTTTATGAACAATATTATACATCAAATTCAAAAAAAATCCAAAAAGAAAATAATATTGTTTCCTATTAAGAACATTAAAAATTAAAATTTATTGAATATTGAGAAAATTATATTATTTTAAATTTATCAAAGAAACGTGTGGTGGAATAATCAATGTAAATAATTGTTTTGAAGGTGGGAAATGTGGTTTATGTGGTAAACATTAAAACATGGATTCCACTAACACTTTTGGAAATAATCCCAAAGGTACACCATTTAGAAAATTAAAATATGTTTACATTTAGAAAATTCAAAATTAAGACATATATGGTTTAAAATGACTTCAAATAATCATTTAAATTTAAATAAAAAATTTACGTAATTCATTTAAAATAACTTTTATATAGAATGAAAATATTTTTAAACAACACTTTAATACAAGAATTGTTTTAAAAGAATGTCTTTTACATGTTGTTTACTTGATAAAACATGATTGAAAAATAATTGAATTGGAAAATAAACAGGTAAACCCCAAAAATAACTATATGTGAATGAAATATAAGGGTATTATGTTATTAGGGTTATATAATGTTTTCCAAAGGAAATCTGATCTTAGACCATCCTTAATTAAAATGGGACTGTAACATAAATCCCTTATTACATTGCTACCATTTGAGTAGAAACCCATTAAAATGGAAAAATTTAATATAATAAATTTAATAACATTAATAAATATAAATTAATTATATAATATTTTATAGTTTTAGTATATACTTCCTGTAAAATAATCTTGGTGCATAATTTTAAACATGTCTCATGGATGTTTAAATGAGATGAAATTTCCCTTATCTCAAGTCCATCTTTCTTTATAGGTAATCTTCACTTCTAATTTAAAAATATTAATTTTATTAAAATTTTAATATATAAATTTATTAATTTTTACCATAATATATTTGATTATCTTTATAAAATTATATCACCTGTTAACTTATAATTCTTTATTAGCATCATTTTTACAATGTATTAATTGTTCTTTTTTTCATATATTTTTTGTTTCTGTATTTTAAGTCCTTTAATCTTGGACATTATTTCATCAGGTATATGATATAAATAATAAAAAAATTATGAATTTTATAAATTAAATAAAAAAATTTACAATCCGTTAATGGTGTACAAAAAAATGAATGACATCGCTTCGTGGAGGTGGTAGTCTAAACATATAAATGAATTTTGATGTCATTTTGAAACTAATGATAGGTTAAGAATAGAAAGTAATATATTATATTAATTAAATTATAATTATTTCATGAGAATCATATATTTATATATTTACTATATTCATTATAATAATCATCCTTGTGAGGTGGTGATGAAAGATGACATGCATCACTTCGTGGAGGTGATAGTCTACATATATGCATTAGTGGAATTATTATTTTCAGTTGGATAGAAGAATATATTAATATGGTTGTTTCCATGAGATTAATAACATTAATTTATATATTAGAAACCTATCTTATTATATCTACAAGGTTAAGATATAACTGATAGTGGTAGAATAAGAAATAAAATGAAATAACTCGGTTTGGAGTTATACTATTTCTTTTGAAATTAACCATTGTCTTAAACCTTTTTCTTATTTGGATTGTCTAATTGGAAGAACAAATTCTCAAGGAAATATATATATAATATGGTAATGAATTTTTAGTTAATTTTTATAATATTTTCTTAATTTTTGTGAATAAGAGTGGAGAGGATGTTACCTTTTCTAATTGTGGTGGGTGAAAACATATAAATACATCAAATATTCATATATATAATATTTTTATAACTCAAGTAAAATGGATAAAATACACATTTTATCTACAATAATGAGGATAAGGTTTAAATATGATCATATAATAATTTATAGGATTTTTTTTCATTTAACCGTACCATTTAGTTTAACCCCTCATTAACTTTATTTAACCATAACTATTGTAATAAAAATTGATCTTTAAGAGTCATGAATTTAATATTAATAATTAAATGTATAAATTAATTTAACCATGGGTGAAAAAATATAAATGTTTCAGTCCACTTGATTCAATATAAGATTTTTATACTTTTGGAATTATTTAAAAATTATTTTTAATCATTAAATACCATTTTAGATCACCTTTCACACTATTCTAATATATTGAATTCATAGTAATTGAGATAATAATGGATTTAAAATATAAATTACATCATCAAAACAATTAAATTTTAATTATAAAATATATTATTGGGTAAATATAATTCCCCAAAAATATATTACATTCAATGTTTTGAAATTCATTATATTGATTTTTCTACCGCTAGCACAAGAGTTGTGTCGATGTAGCGTAAGAATTCAACGTAATTATACTATCTCAAAAATTTAGAAATAAATTACTACCAAAAATATAATTTCTTCATCATGAAAATCAAAATATATAACCATAAATATATTCTTTTTCCCCATAAAAAATATTATAGAAATCAAAATAATGAAAGTAATATTGTGTATTATTTCTTGTCTTAAAGTAATATGAATGAAATATTCAAAGGAATGCGGAACCAAAATGATATATTCTTAAACATAAGAATTTTATGGTATAATTAATAAAATATAAAAAAAAATTCATTCATTTGGATTATTTTTTATATATTATCCTACAGTTTGAACTTTAATTAACATATTCTATATATTACCATGGTGGTAAAGTTTTAATATGGTTATTATTCATTATGACTAAAATGTGATATTAATCTATTTAATAAATTTAAAACTAATAATTATATATATATAATATATTTTTAATATTCATTAATATAATAAAAAAAATTATTTTAATATAAATATTCACAAGTTTATCAAAAATAGATTCTAGAAAAATTCATTTAAAGCATACAAATGTACTTCTTCCAAAATCATCTATAGTGATAATTCTGATGAAATTGATCAGATTAATCTTAATCAATGAGATATTATGTTAATTTTAAATGAAATAAAAAATATAATTTTTCATTTAAATTTCATGATTTAAATAAAATAAATGATATTTTTCAAAAATCTGTATTTTCACTATTCAATCAATAATCCTGATTTTTGAAAAAATTTAAAACAAATAACCATAAGATAATTATGATATGATAATTAAAAAACTTATGTTCATTTTCAAATATATAATTGGTAAATGTATCAGAAATTAATTCAAACAAACTACATAAAACCACATAAAACAGTTTTAGAATAAAAGTAAATTTAAATTCAGAAATAAATTTATTTTTATTATTTTCCTAATAAAAAAATGATATGAATGTTAAATTTATTAATTGGATTAAATATATTTATCAAGGACAAATATATTTCATATACTTCGTAATATATTTATTCATTCACACAATCGTTATCCCAATAACTTGGTTATAACATTTATATTTGAATAATATTATTTCAAGTTTTATTTAACATTAAGGTACCATATGTTGTGTGATATAAAACATAGAGTTTTTTTAAAATAAATATCAAAGTAAAATTTCTATGTATTATATTCCACCCTAAATATAGAAATTATGTTCTCATAATTTTATTTTAACTTCTAAATTTAATACTTCATAAAACAGTAATAAAATTTGATATTGATTTTAACATAAAAAATACTTTCACAAAAATTATCTGGAAAATTACTATTAATGTAACTTTATAAGACTCATACTAGAAAATGATATTTTAAAAATTTCCCCCTATAGTAGAGGGAAATATTCCACATAATTCTTGATAGATTTACCTTCATTTTTTTCATAATTGTTAAAAATTAATTTACTATTTGTATTGAAAATATGAAAACAATTTCTTACATGATTTATTCCCATTCAATAAGTAATATTTTATCCTTTGATGTCAATTATTGTAATAATTTTCTATTGATAAAAATATTAAAATCAAATATAATATCCTAATAATAATGAAATTTTATTCCATTGAACTAAAACTAAAATAGTTACCATAATCTAAAATAATAATAAATATGAATAAACCTTCATGAAAATTAGCCTCTAAAATGTTAATAATTACCAACCAACAATTTAAAACTCCTTGTATATGATTGATTAAATTTAATCCTAAAAATTAGAATGTCTTGATAAATTTTTCTTCTAGAATCATCTTATATTATTTACCCAAACAACCTTTATCACTCAATTATGTATATTACTCAATTTTATATTCCAAGATATATTTTTTCACGAATAGTCTACAACAAAATGTTTTAAAATTCACCATGGATAAACTTTTTACATCACATAAAAACCTTAAAAGGAATATATATATTATTCAATAATTATCTCCAAAATATCACATTTTTATGAAAATTAATTTTAATGAAGATTGATACAATTAAACATAGGTTTGAAAAATTATCATTTTATAAATTTTCCATACAATAAAAAATTATTAGAAAAATTCTTGGTTGATTTATCTAAATCTAAAAACCAAGTAACCATTTGTAAATAACACCAAAATGAAATCATATATTCTATAATTTATCATTTTTAACCAAAATTATAATCTATAGATGTTACATTCATCCATGAAGGATATTATTTTATTTCATTTCATCATAGAAAGATAACTTGATATTCTTTCGATGGAAGGAATATTTCAATGGTATGGATCTTCATGAAATTAAAATTTAAACTAACTAAATTTCTCATATGAAACCATTAGATTTTCTCTATATATATTTAATAATTACCACAACAATATTATTAGAGTCATCCTAGAAGCTCGAGGAATTTTTTTTCATAATGAATTATCCCCTTATAGTTAAGAAAATGGAAATTAGTATATTCTTTTTAGACTTTACAATTATAATCAGGATTTCCTTTTTCTCCAAGATTGTAACAAACTACCATTACCTTTAATAATTTATCCATGTTCCCCTTCCGATATTAATGAGACATAGGATGCAGAATATTTTTTCCTTTTAAGATCATTATAACCTAAACTTCCATGAAATTCCATTTTTCTATTAGTTCGTGTGATAGAAAGTTTAGTTTTAGTCATGTTTTTTTCAATAAATCAAAATATATTGTTTGGAAAAATGAAAATATTATTCACTATAGATTATTTAAGGTTTAGTTTCACTTTTCTCAATATTATATTAATCATAACATGATCCAGCTTCCCTAATATGTCCATGATCTACCCAACTCTAACAAAAAACTATATTTTCATGATGAATAGAGAATTGCCCTTATTATACATGTCTTAATATTCCTTTCATTCCTATAGGATCCATCCATAAATTATGGAACATACTTAGTTATCTTAAATTTATTATTAATATTTATCCATGGAATAAAAATCCCTAAAACATTTACAAATACTCTCTGGAATTAAACAAAATATCCTGATTTCTTTTTTAAAATAATCTAGTTCTCATGGTTTCTATTATAAATGATCTGATACCAGCTGTATAATTCATAACTACAGTAACATAGAACTAAAGCCTGCATATGAAAACAGTACAACATACATGGGATCACACCATAATGTATCAATTGGTTTATAATCCTTGTAAAACAAGATACATATGTAACTTCAATATTAAATTAGAAATAAAAATCATAGAATGGGAAATATTATTTCCTCTTGAAAATAATTCAATGATTTATTCATCGTATCTTGGAGAAATATTAACATAATAAAGGGTGATATTAGGTGATCTATAATTTCAATGTACATAATAAGCTTCCTGGAGTAGGTAATGAATAATCAATATTTTAAAGTTAAAAATCAAAACACATTCCAACCAATCAACCAATTATGTTTGAATTATATTAATGTATAATATCATTATGAAAATAAAATGGATTATGGATATTGAATTCCTAATAAATAAAATGTATATTTTTTTACATTCAAAATCATACCATCAAAGCCTCGACCAAGATATCCTAAATATTACGATTAATGACTCATCCAAGAAATATTTCATATTTTCAAGCCCACTTAATCAAGATATCTAATATTTGTAGGAGATGCATAAACCAAATACCAAACAATTATGAGATGATTTCACAGTGTTACCCTATACATATTGTAAAATTTTTCTTCCTTATAAGACATATCAATGTATCAAAAAGATATCTTTAACCTGACCTCATCCATCACTTACATGTACTATGAATTCATAAAATATTAAATGAACAATTCAATTCAATCCAAAAATAGCTTAAAAATAATAATTTATCCATATTTAATAAAATTATTGAATATTTCCTACATTAATGAAATGACATTCACAATAAACTTCCATCAACTAATACCATATATAAAAATGGAATACTATTGAAAAGAAAAAAACATAGTGGTAGAAATGGTGTCCTGTAAATCCATGAAACTAAAATATAGAAATTTATGGGAAAATAATTTCCAATGAAATAATGTATATTTACATGTAATGTGATATTGAGAATGTTAATAATAAGAAAACAACAACTCATTAATGGATTAAAGAAGTCCATAGATTAAACTGAAATGAATGTTTTATAGAAAAATTAAGTCTTTTATAAATATAAAAGTTAATAGAAGAAACCAATTTAAACTAGAATCCTTGTAACATTTTTTAAGAATGCTGTTAGAAATCAAATTCAAAATTATTTTAATTCCTTGAAGAAAACAATACCATTTCCTTCTGAAAACATTTAAATAAATAAAATATTTAAAAAATTATTATTTTCTAAATAACAATCGAAAATTATAAATTATTTTTCAAATTAAATAATTATCTTTATGGTGGTAAATTGTATTCATGCGGTAAGCATTAATACAATAAACCATTTCAAAATTTCAGTAAAAAGTCCAAAAATACCCCTTTTAGAAAAGAAAAATAATATTCCATTTGAAAATAATCTACTGAAATTAAAATATGTTTTAAAATAAATTCAAATAATCATTAGAGATTAAATACATATATTATTAAAACACTTAAATGATCATTATCATAGAAGAAAAAATGGTTCGGAGGAAAACTATGTTACATGATTTTTTAATAAAAGTACCTTACATGTAACTGAATTTTTGATTGATGATCCAAAAAGGATAGAAATGGAAGATAAAAAAATAAAACACTAAAATAAATAGTTTATAAGAAATTAAATGGGGTTTAGTAGATTATTATAACATAATAATTCTAATATAAATCTGAACATAAATAGTCTAGAAATAAAAGGAAATTATATTAGAAATCTCTTACCACATTAGTACCATTTTAATTAAAACCCCTTAAAAGATAAAAAGGAAAAAAATATTGAATACCATGGAAAATAAATTGATCATTTGATTTTTAAAAGGGTTATTATATTCACCATGTAAAATATATTATGATCATATTGAAAAACATGTCTCATTGAAGTGAATATGAGATGAAATTACCCCTACCTCAAGTTGAAATTTCATTATATTATCTCTAAAACTCTATTATAATAAAATTATATTTATTATACAACAATATAAAATTAATTTCCATAGTTAACATACAATATATTAAAATTTTATAATATTCTATCACCCATTAATAAAAACATATTTTTCAACATCATCATCTTGGTTGTTAAGCACTTCATTTTTCATGCATGTTTTGGTTTGGTAGTCTCAATCCTTAACCCTTTTTTCTAATTTCATCCATAATAGATAGATAATAATAAAATGATTATATTTATTATTAATTTAATAACAATACATAATCATTCATTAAATACAGACATGAAAAATAAATCACCTCGCCTCACGGAGGAGGAATTATACTCGTCCACATTAACAACGTTAATATATTCCAACAGAATGATGGGTAAGAATGTATGTAATATATTATATAAAAAATTCATAATTATATCATCAATATCATATATATTATTTAAATATATCATAATATCTAGCCTAGTGAGGTGGTGGTGAAAATGAATAACATGGCTTTGTGGAGGTGGTATTGTACACATACACATGAGTGACGTTGTCATTTTACATTTCATGGAAATGTAGATGAATGTGGGTTTTTAAATCAAAAAAATAAAAACTCATTATTGGATATATATTTATTTATTATATCATCGTATTTAGAATATTATTCAAGGAGGTATAAGAATAAATATATTGAATGAAATTGGTTAAGAGTTTAACCTATTCTATGAAATTACTCCTTTGTTAAACACCTTAAGCCTTTGTAAGATCTTATTAAACGAAAAAAAAATATATCTAAGAAGTGGATAAAGAATATAGGAAGGTATTTTTTAGGGTATTTTCGAGATTTTTTTTCATTGTGATAGAATAATAGTGGAGAATAGGTTAGATTTTATAAGTTAAGTGGGTGAAAAACATTGGAATACTTAAAATATTATTATATAATATATGTATAACTCTAGTAAAATTTATCCAAATTGGATTATTTAAGATTATATTGAGTAAAATATTGAAATATAATCAACAATTAATATTTATATAGTTTTATTTTAATTATTATATTTTTGTTAAAACCCCATCATTAACCCTTTTAACATTAATTGTTGTAGGCAATTTTTCAAACATTGAGTGTCATAAAATTAATTTTTTAAATGAATAGTGGAACTGAAATAAAATATGAATGATATTATAAATTTTTTCACATCACATTTATTCAATATTTTATTTTCATAATTTCCATATGATTTTAAAATTATTTTTAAGTAATAAAAACTATTGAATGTAATTTTTTAGACAACTAATATTTCTTGACATTGATAGTATAGAAATAAAAATGGAATTATAATATAAATAGTTTATCAATAACTTCAAAATTATTATATTACAATAAATTTTTGGATGATAATAATTTATCCAAATTAAATTATGTTCAATGTTTTTAAATTCGTTTATTTTATTTATCTAAAATTATCACAAGTAGTGTGTCGACGTTTCATAAGAGTTCCAGAGAAATATAATATCACTAAATATTAAAAATAAATTAAATTTATAAATATAATTTATTAATCTTCCCAATGACCATTTATAACTATGCATATTTCCTTTATATCCCTTGAAAAAAAATATTAGATATTTTAAAATAAACAAAGTGACAATTTTTTAATTTGTATAACTCAAAAATAATCGATGAAAGTGTAACCAAAATGACATATTGTCAATTATAATATAGATGTGGTAGATTTAATATCATATAATGAAATAAAAAAATGGGTTATTTTTAGGGCATTATCCTTCCGTTTTAACCATAATTAACATGGTAGGACCATTATTGTGGTTATAGACTTTTACCATGGTTAGTATTCATTATGGCAACAAAATTGTCCCAATCACCAAATTTGAAAAACATACTTTCAAATAAGAAATTCATTTTTCCTGATTAAATTCCAATAATTGGTTAAAATTTATTTGAATATAAGTATGAAAAATTCATCAAAAATAGTTTCTAAAAAGAGCATTTGTATGCATAAAAATGAAGTTATATATAAATTAGATATAATATTGATTCCTGTTATAGTAGTTATATTATTATTAATAAAATGGAAATTATATTTCATTAAAATTAAATAAAAGAAAACATGTAATTTTTTTATGATTTTAAAAAAGGAAATGATTGTTTTAAAAAAAATCACTATTCACCCAAAAAAATCCTTATTTTCATAAATGTTAGAAAACATAACCATAAGATAATTTTGACATGATTATTTCAAAAATTATGTTTATTTTTTAAAATATAATTTCTAAAATTAGAAAAAATTAATTCCAATTATTTTTGTATAAAATTCGTAAAATAATTTTTAGTTGAAATGTAATTTTATGTCATTATATGGATTTAGTGTTATTATTTTCCTAATAAACTTTTTTTGAAATGCTAGCATTCAATTTTGAATTCATAATTTATAATAACTAAATTTTCATTATATATAAATCATAATGTTGTTATTTCAATTCATACCCATTAACCTAGAGGTTTGGTTATAATAGTGATATTTGAATATTATTACTTCATAGTTCTTTTATGATTTGGGTTACATGTAGTGTACACTTTTGAACAAAGTATTCCACCGAAATAAAATATAAACCGAAATATATGGGTTTTATATATTAAAAAGACCAATTAAAATTATGTTAAGAGGAATGTAACGAACCATGCTTTGGTAAATGAAATTCCCTTTTATATAATTAAATTACTTATTAAGTATTATTTTTAAAAAAACTGGGAAAATTTTGTTTCTTTTGAAACCATTCTAAAATATAACATATTATATTAGAAATATTTTTAATCATAAAACTATTGATAATATATCTATTTTACAGTGACCATTATTATTAATATAAATTATTAGTTATGATAAAATCCAATTTTTCATAAATGGAAGATGTGATGGCCTTTCTTTGTAATATCGTCCCCAATTAATCCCATAAATCATTGTTTCTAAGAGAAATAAAATTATAGGTATTTTCAATAAATTGATACCAATATGAAATTTTATAATTAAAACATTAATGAAACAATTTATTGGAGAAGTTTAAGCTCATTGGGTTCATGACCCAAACCATGATTATTGAGCCCCCACATGAAATCCCTACTATCACACACCATACCCTGAAAGAATGGACTGGTGTAACTAGGGTTTATGTTTCTGAAATATTATAGCATGAATTTGTATATATTACATTTTAATAAAATAATTACTGTAAAGACCAAACGCATCTTAGTCGAATGGAAAGTTCAAAGTCGATCCATCACAACCCCAATCCCACATCCAATAGGCTAGGGGATAGTGAAAAGAACTCATAAGGAATAAATATAATGCGAGGCCTTTTCTAATGTATTTATATGCATGCAATAAATTGTCTTAATGTAATAGTGTATAATAATAAATGAATGTAACATCTAGATTAAACTATGAATGAAGTAAATATTAGGGAATAAAACAGAGTATGATAGTATAAACCAGAATAAAAAGGGGAAAAATACACCCCGAACAAGAAATTAAAGTACCTAGTTAACTACTTCTGGATAAAGGAATGAATAGAGAGATCCTAACTCTTGATATCTGTGTTCTACCACCATACACAGCCTATTCACATGAGTATCACTAAGTTATACCAATGTCACCACCAAACTATTTTCATCTATATAACACACAACATGTATGGGAATATCACATATATGGGTGACTATATAAATACTGAGTAGGATTCCCTGAAATCCAAATAGAAAGAAATATAAATACACAAAAAATGGTAGTTCAACCCATAAAAAGTGGGAAAACTGATTATAAATATATATATGCTAATAAAGAGAACTAGATGAGAGATAAAAGGGATATTCATCTCTATATCCAGTCCTAGTATTATTAGTTTTCAATTAGCTGAAAAGGTCCATCATTGATGCCCAACATTGAATTTTTCTATCAGAGAAATCCATGTGCAGTACGCACACCTAACCACTACTCCATAGCCGCAGGGGGAACAACATCCAATAGAGGACTGACAAATTCATAATATATAGGGGTTCCAAACAATATAAAGAGGTCTACAAAATGGTACGATAAGGGGGTTATCATCAATATATAACGGGGGTACCAGTCGGTAGATAGTTAGATCAAGGAATTTCACTCGGGAGAGACAGGTTGTTCCACTTAGTGAATGGAGGATCCACGACCTAATATGATAAGAGGTACCACCCAATAGGGTGATAGAGAAAGGAATGAACCTTGATGAAATAGAGGATGACAGTCATTGAATAAATAACCCACAAAAAAGTATGATATGGGTTCTACTTAATAGGTAGTGGACCCAAACCATGGTACATGAGGGGGTAAAACTCATTAAATAGTGGACCCATTAACTAGTGTGTAAAAGGGTACCAATAATTAGGAATAGTGGAATATGGGGCACCCACTCCCTTGTGTGACAAGTGGGATTCCAACCTTGACAGCTCTTAGATGATCCTTCCCTAATCATGGACATCATCGAGCATCTCTGGAAGATTTTCACACTTAAAGCACCTTAAATAATTTCTAAAAATACACTACTAAGGCTACAATAACCATTATTTTAGAAAACTACTCATGATAGGATACTCATGGGCCAGAATGTGATTCCAAAAGAAATATATACAAAAGGTGGGAACTCTTTAGAAAAGTACATGGTTTGTGACCACACCAGGTAACATGATTTTTTCTTTACATTCATATGTACTGGATCTTTATTTATATATACATGACATGTATAGGGGGTACATTGTGTATCCTCCACACTTGGGGTTTGTATGTGTCTGTTTGGACCATGCATGTGTACCTTGTTATGTGCCCATGTGCACTATACATGCCTGTGTTTCTACACATGCATATTCCCTTTTACTTCTAGAGTTCAAACTAAGCCACCAATACAGGGGTCACGCAGTGTGTATCGTCCATTCAAGTTATGTTATCATTATCCTCACTGAAACCCTAGACGCCATATATAGGGAACTACATAGTATTTTTTCCTAGACTACAGACAGTGTGATTGGGTTTTTGATAAAATCAATGGTAAGATTTACATGTCATCATCGTTCCAGCCTCGTAATCGTTTCTACTAAAAATCATGATGGGGATCAGGGATCTATGGACATCTAGGACTAATTCATCATTGGTTGCTGAATTCTAGCCCCCCAAACCTCACATAACTTCACCTATCATGCTACACCCTTTTCATATTTTTCCTAGATCCTAGATTCATGAATCATCACCCACAAATTACCTTGATCCATCCATAAATCAGTATTCAATTCATTTTTCGCCAATCCACCACAAATCTAGGGGTTCTATAACACTCAAACCATCCTGGAAATGTAGAATCATGACCTTATGGTACAACTATAAGGAACATGAATAAAATTGGTGATAAATTCAAGTAATCGTAGGTATAACCATAATTGGACAATATTTCATGTTTAATGATCAAATAATTCGAGAATCCATGGGTGATATCAATACATAACAATTTTAATTTTATTTAACAATTTAATTTATCCATATGGGCTCATAAGAAGTGTGTGAAGTTGTATATCAATAATTGAATATAATAATCCACGATCAATGATCCAATTAAAATGTATGAATAAATAAATTAATATCCCTACCTTGAGTTAAGATTAATCAATGGTGAAGATTGTGTTTTCCAGCAATGAGGATGATCTTTTTCATTCACTACCTATTGATCCACCTGGATATTATCATCCTTCATTTTTTGATCTGATCCTCTATTTAAGAACTACCATTTTCTGCCTATGAAATCCTCTCAGGTTTATTTGGACAACCATGGAGATTTTTTATAAAAGGTTATTTAAATAATAATTTATTTGTTGTTTATATATAATAAAATCAACTAATAATTTATTTATTTTAATTAAATGAACTTTCCAATAGCTAATTTTCCTTAGAACATTGGTTGTCGACCAACCATAGGAAAAACATAAGGTAAACCCAACATTTTGAAATAAATTGTTGTCTTATATTTTCTATATGATATCCCAAGAAAGGGGAAAATAAGAAACACATAAATAATGAATTTTTGTGAAAGTAAAACATATTAATATTTTTAATATATTGATTTTGAGGTACTGAGACATGAAAACACCATTCTGAAATCAATGATAAATATTAATATAATACATTGAAATATTAAAATGAAAACGTAATCAAAAATAGAGTCTCTACATTCTCCCATCCTTCAAGAATTTTCACCTTGAAAACCACAATTTACCCAAAAGAGGTGGGGGATTTGAGTCTTTATATGATTATCTCTTACCCAGGAACTCCCCTATATTTTTTCGTGCTTCCACAACACACAAACAAAGTAAATATTCCAATCTCAAAGGATCCTCTCCTATCGATCTCCAATCTCCATAGGGTACTTCATGAAGGTGGATCCATCCTCAATGTCTATCTTTCCCCATCCAGTAAATTGTGTCATATCATGCACATATATCCTTATTTGTGAAACATGTAAGACATCATAAACCTGGACCAATAGAATGGTTATCGATAAGTGGTAATCAATCTACCCCACCCACTATTGGATACTTAATGTCTCGATGAACATATGGATAACTTGATTTCCGAAATAAACCTCTACTATACTCATTGTGGGGATACATTTAACATAACACAGTCTCCCTTATCAAAATCCATGGGATTACAGCATTGATCTATATAATATTTCAATCTTATCTAGTCTATCCTCAAATGCTCGTAGAACGCCTAAACCTTCTTTTTCATCATCTGAACCATCTGTGGACTATCTAGATTTGTCCCACAAATCTCATTCTAGCATAAGGTGACCTACTTGGTATCTCATAAAGGTAATCATAACATTCCATGATGATAGTGGAGTGATAAATTATCCTATAAGTAAACATTACCTATGGAAATTGATCCTCATAACTTTGATTGAATTATAACACAAAATATCTTTTAATATCCTCAAATATCATGATGGTCCTTTGTGTATACCAATTTTTCTAGTAGTGAAACACTATAATCATCCCAAAATTGGATCCTAATGGCCTCCTAAAAAACTCTAAAAATTTAGATGTGAACCAAGATTAATGGTAAGAGACAATCCTCAAGGGTACAAAATTAAGTATGATGATTTCCCTTTGGTAAATCTACCCCCAGAATCTCTACTTATCTATAATCTCTAATGGAAAAAAGAATTATGAATTTGTGAGTTGGTCAACAGTCACAGAGATAATATTGTGTCCTCCCAATATCTATGTAGCCTAGTCAAAAATTCGAGGGACATTCCCTATCATTTACACTTTTTGATCTCCAGAGGTTATGTCAAGTATGCTGAAACCTAGTTCTCAACTGTCACCTGCTAACATGTGGGACACCGAGAGAAAAACTCAACTATGCTCCACCTCATTTCATCACACCAAAACTACTAATTAGTTTCATTCTACATATTTTCCACATCAGGATATATGACCAAGGGGGGAGTGATTAAATATCTCATAACCTCCTCTTGCAATGTGACTAGAACTAACCATCATCCCTTGAAAATCATGATGTGATCCAATACTTCAGAAAAATACATCTGGTGAATCTCATAAGGGTATGTCTTCATGTATGACCTCACAGAAGATTATTAACAGTTGATCCTCTTTAACATTATGAAGAATTAGAGAATTTACCACCACTGATTGAAAAAAACGCACCCCTATTCTACATTAGGGTCAGCCATAATGAATCCAATTGCTGAGACACATACTCTACCAAGAAACAATAGGACATCCTACTACGGGAATTTTTCCTTAGGTTTTCCATCCCAAGAGTGTAAACTTTCTAAAATTCGTAGTCTTGCGGGAACACCAACCAACATATCTATCTCAAGTTACTATCTCACTGAGAGAATATGTTCTTAAGTCTTTGGTGGTATTTGTAAACCAAAAAATGATCTCCTAAAAGATAGTGCCTATATATATTTAGATATAATACTACCTTTGATAACTTATGTTCATATGTTCAATAGTTATGCTTGTTGGGTCTCAAATACCTCAATAGATATGTGATCACTGCCTATATTTTCATCAACACACAACTTATCCCAGTTCTAGAGGCATTACAAAACATTACATACTTTATGTCAACTGTTATTAGTCCCATTATAGGATCACTGGTAAGTCTTATCCTAAAATCCTTGAAGACTCTTTTACACTACTAGATCTAGTATAATGGTTGTCCTTTCCATGTTAGGGGGACAAAGTGGTTTTAATCCTATGGAAGTCTTCCATGAACTTCTTAAATATGTAATTGAATATATGACAGCTACTAATAAATCTGGTACTCACAGAGAATTTTGAGAACAATCCTCTACCATCTTGTATTATCTACCTTAGATATTGAGTATGCCAGGATTTCACTAATGATGTTTTCCATGAACCAATCCAAGAGGGTTTAGGTGGACCTATTTCCTAAGGCCTATAAACTCCACTAGGTTAGTCACCTTATTTAAGGGAATATCCATGAACTATATGAAACATTAATGTTTATAAGATGAAACACTCAATAAATCATCCTCTCACACCCAGAGCTACTGATCACATATCATGTGGTCAAATGTTGAGGAACACTTTTCCCCAAACCACTAGTCGAAGAAGACATCAATTCTTGGGGGTTGGGTAATTCCTCCTATAAGTCAACTAATTCAGGTGACATCTATCCACAGTTAACATTAGGCTATAATTTTCAAAAAAAACATAAGATCTCCCAATAGAAAAAAATGGGATTAAAAACCCCTTCTCTAAATAATCCTCTAACTAAACCACAAAGTATCACAACTACATGGGGTTATATGATATTCTAGTAAAAATATCGGTCCATTATAATTTAATTTCTATAAAAAACTCTTGAAGGATGGTAAACCTAGAAAATCTTTATGAATTACATATCAACACTCCACTACCATCATATGAAACTGAAATCCCATTGCAATCAACTAATAAAGGTATAATATATCCAATTGATAAGGAATAAATTGTATCCTACAATATATGATCACATTCTTCTCTTCATAAGATTCTATCACACTTGAGAAGAAAAATCACGGACCACAGCCTCATGTACGTTGTGAACCTAATTGGTGAAATTCATCTGGGCATGGACAGTAAGAAGATAGTCTATGTACAGGGAAAAATAACATGGCCTCATTTACACCTATTAAAAGAATGCATGTGAGTCTCTATATCCTCTTAGACTCATGTCACACAATCAGAAGGAATGTGACCACCTAACCACCTCTGTTGGAGTCTATGAACATAAGGGATGAGAAAAGATTGATCAAATGGTATTTGTAGGCCTCATCAATGGGTCATAACCCTAGAAACTGTCTTGAAAAGAAATACCAAAACGAAAATAAGATCAAATATGATACATGTCTTACCTCAATCACACCTAGAGTGTTAGGGTCACAAGCCCCTACTGCTCATAGCCATCATTCCACTTTCTGGTCTATCCTCCTTATCCAAGTCTTTCTCTAACACCTTAGAACATAACAAAAAACTCAAAAACAAACTTCAAAGGAACCCATCTACCACACCATTACATGACCTGTTCTGGGTAACAATGACTTCCCCATATAGTTTTGGATTGTTTAATGAGAAAAAATCTCAGTGGGGGAATTTACATTCTTACTTATAGTCTCAAAACCACATCAAATATAAAAACCATAAGACTATATTGATTCCCTATGTAACCCTTGAGAGGTCTCTCTTTGAGGAACAGAATAAAGAGGGTCCTAACCAAGTAGAACCCACACACCATTGGATCATGATATTTATCTATCACCTAAGAATGGATTTTTATTCCACCACAAACCATAGGATATTTGTATCATGCATGTCCCTATTAGTAGAACATATGTAATATGATAAGCCATTTCCTACCATTATCCTTCCCTGTAGGATCCATATACTTCTCAACATGTAGATGATCATATTTTTAAGCCATAGGTTGTGGGTCTATGTCCTGCTCAATGTGATTTATATATATTTAGTTCTCTCGATGAAGAATCAAGTCATGTATGGGTCCCTAAACTAATAATTCTTCTCTTAACTAGTCATTGTCACAACATTTTCTTGAAATAAATGTTGGCTTTAATTACATGTAAATATTGATGTTTATCAAGATTTAAAATGTTCAAAGATAATATAAATGGGGATGTGAATAAATAAGGAAAAAAATGGACTCAATTAGATTTTATACTTGTATCATTGTTCCCTAGAACATATTTCAGGGTATGTCGATTCATTAAGTAGGTAGACAAAGTCATGGTGAACTGATACAGCAATCATCTCACCGACACTGGATTTCATGTCTTGAATGATTCCCTCAATACTCATTGAAACCATTTCCATATATCCCAACCAATTCAGAATAATGGGAATTAAACATATAATATCCTAACGAATAAACCACTTTGATACCACCCTCTAATGACCCGAGCAATCGGGGCCCATATAACTAGTGGAAATTCGAGTGGTCACAACCCCGAGTCATCCTATAAAAGTCTTGGGTTTGGTGAAAAATTCCATAAAGGAATAAATTAAATGGTAATACATTTACAAATTTACTTGTACACACACACACTCAGATGTATCCATGTATGAAAAATAATAATAAAATATATTAACAACTATAGTAAAACATGATTACGATAATGTCACAACCCATCTAAGAGGGGCCCATGCTGTGACTACCCCCAAGTATACCTCCAATAGGCCAAGGAATTGGGACTAGCATTGAGTAGGCATATCCTTCAAATGGGTGGAATTTTCCTAAAGTACATGTAAATGTGACCACATTTCTAAACTCACACAGTGAGGAAATGTAAAAAAATTGAAACAATTAATGAATACATCTATGATCCTAAAACAAAGTATGATAGTAAATTAGGGAAAACAAAAAAGGGGAAAATATATCAACCCAAAACTATAAATAGTCAAACCTGATTCAAAGGAGAAGAATAAGTCAAAATAACAATCCTAGTAAATACATTGTTCTATCAATCCATAACTACACTCCACCTACTCCCTATCCTTCTAGGACATCATCAAAAGGGTCTTTGTCTATACAAGACATTACAGGTGCAGGAAAATCCCACGGAAGGGTGAGTATAAAAATACTTATTAGGACATACCGAAAACAATAAATATGAAGAACTGTGTATATTCATGTCAATAGAATATATAATAATAATTATATAATAGAAACACCCAGATATACTCACTAAATACACCACTCTACCAGGCGGTCATAACTAACTTCTATCCATAGGATTCTGTTCGAATCTATGCTCATTCTAGGAGAACTCACTCTATAATCCATACTTCCATAGAAGACACGCAATAAAGGGGTATGGGTCAAAGGGTCCCTCCCAAGGAAGCGCACTAGTTTAAGTGGACCATGATACAAAGATAGGGGTCACACAAATAACCATTGGGGGATACCACGAACCCATTCTGGATCAACACACTATATATGGGTTCATATGTCCACAATTCAAAAACCATAATGATATTGCCTAATAGAGGGAGGATTAAAGACCTGCTTTGGGATGTCAAGACAAATCCACAAACACTAATTAGAGAATAAATTATTATATAGGACCGCACTCCAATCTCATGGAGGGACTCCACAACTCTCTCTAAGACTTGAACTTTAGAGGGGATCGCAATTTAGTGACATGGATGTAATTATGGATACTAATCTCAAGGGAAATGACCAAGGGAACCCACTAAACCTATAATTATCCAAACTATAAAATTTAAGAGCCTCCTGAACTCTTTAATGGTGGTACACGAAATGTCTTGGGGTGCAAATAGTGTGTCCAGTTATCCCCTTGGCTACCCATGTAGAAGAGCCTCACACGACATGTAGTCTCCATATACAATGTGTATAGAAGGAGTATATGGAATGTAGAGGAACATAGTATATTTCTTGTGTCACCCAGTCATGTCCATGTAAATAATTTGTTCCCATTTCCACTATGCAATGTATGTGGGGGAGTACACGGTGTTTCCATGACCTTGTACTCCTACCCATGTTTGTGTACTCTCTAGTGTAAATGTCGAGTTAGCTATGGAGGTTCGCATGTCGTGTAGTTCGAGCCACACACCAAGTCATAAATATCTCCTACCCAAAACCCTAGTTTCTTCCTAGGGGCCCCACATTCTGTGTAATCCTGGATTACATGCCATGCTATGTGGGATTTTTTAGAATCCCATATTCTTCATCCGAATTCAATATCACGCCTCTGGCCTTCGATCTAGTGATCGTATCACCATGAAACTCAAGATCTATGTTTTAACATGTCATTCCATCATCGAACAACACATCTCATCATCAAATTTACTCAAAAATAGTATTTAATCACTATTCTTCATTATGCACTGAAGAATAAAGTAGAATGAGGAATAGCATCCACTGTCACCTGATTTAATATCACAACCACAATCACACATCCATTGCATCTTTCTAATCCCAAATCTTTGATTTTAGATCATTGTGCCATGAAATGAGGGATAAATTATCGATCAGTCAGTATTTGTCAAACCCTATTCCAAATGAATTTTTCCCAAAGTGAATCACAAAATAGATGGATAAAATCACATGAACAAAAAAGAGGAACAAACCTCAATAAATGTTCATGTCGACATTGGTTTGTTTTCATAAGATAAAAATTGAACATACTCAAATTAATTCTTCCAAAACACCCTTTATTCTACCTATCCTGCAAATACACATGATTCATGGATCGATCCATTGGTCGGTTGATATATGTTCACTATAGGAATCAATAAATATGAAGAAATCCAAATAAAAAAACACCCCACCTTAATTTGGTTCGATCATTGATAAATAATTATGTGTCTTCATCTTCATTAGATTGATATGTCGAATCATTTGTGCATTAATCCTTGATCCATGATCTCATCATCATTCATATGAGAGGAATATCTAGAGGATCTCTCCAACAAATATCTAGAGGGCCCATGGTTATGAGGATAACCTGAGAATTCTGATATAAGGATCTATTTAAAGATCCCTCAAATCTCTACATCAATGAGATGAAATAAAAATAATTTTTATTTAATTATCTTATTCATTTTTGATCTTGTGATGAATTTTCCACAAAAGACCAATGTCAATCAATTTTATATCAATAATATGGTAAAAAATCCATTTTAAACTAAACTTTTCCCTCATATTTCTGATATGTACACCCATCAAGGAGTTATTCCACCATTTTAGGAAAAATGAGCATGAATGCTACTAAATATATTTAATATATTTTATAAATCTATTCTAGGCCCACTGGGATCATATTAACATGATGTCTCCGCACATGGTCTCAACTATAATCCATCTAATGACCAAAAAAATACCTAGAAAATCTATGATGTTATATTGTCCCCACATTGGATATTTTCTTCATGAAAAGAGAATGACTACTCAATGATATTGGGGTATTGGGCTCGCATCTGGGTGTCCCACTCACAAGTGATCTTTTGAAGGTTCTCATGCTTCCACTGGACATGCTCAATAGGAATTTATTTCCCATGAAAGATCCAATTCTACTGATACTTTAGCACTACATGGTACTCATAAAAGGTTGATCTGACCTTTATTTCTAGCTCTCCCTATTTAATAACTTTTGATGGTTCATACATGTACCTCCATAACTATGGAATGTGGAAGACATCATGTACCCAGTCCAACTACATAGGTAGATCTATGTGGCTGACCATGTAAGAACCCAGTTTTTGCTGTGAATGAATTTGGAATATTCTTGATGATATTCTAGTGTAGCGCCCCCAGATGGCGTGCGATTCCATGCCCCGGAGTGGCCGAAATTAAATTTTTAGTGCGTTCACATTGGAAACGCCAAATAAGGGGGATAACTCCTAAAAAGTGATCCAGATCAGAGATCCGAGTGTATGAATGGGTTTGGAATGGGGTTTTTACCCTAGGAGCGACATAAAACTTGTCAGCGCGGGGTGTTTTGACCCCTCGCTCGCTTTCAGAATGTTTAACGGATAAATTAATTAATTAATTAATTCGTTTAATGGTTAAACTCAAGTATCTATTAAATGGTGGCTGAGATTGGAAAACCGAGGGCACCGATGAGTTCAGATCGTTCCGTTTACCCTAGTAGGTGTGTAAGTTTTGCAGGCGCGGACCATCTGTAAAAAATGACCCCAGTGGTGTTTTCGTAATTTGGCAGCCTCGGGCGTTGAGCTTTATAACTTTTGAACGGGGCCTCAGATTAAAATTCTGAGACCGCTGTTGTGCTCAAGAGGTGGTTTTTTCCCTAGGGGAGGCATAACCTCGACCCCGTTGATAGTTTCAGGCGCGGGATAAATTTGGGGTTAAATTAATTTAATTTCTTCTTTATTTAATCCCTAACCCCACCCCTCTCCTATCCCATTTCCCATCCCCCTGGCAGACGAGCTCAACCAAGGAGGATCCCTTCTCCTCTCCCCCCCCCCCGATCGAAGACAAAGATCTGGCAGATCACCGAGAAGCTTCGGGCTGCGCCCTGCAAGGTAGGATCTTATTTCCATTGTAGTTTCCCGCACCATGTTCGTCCTAATTTTACATTATCGAATGGATGTCGAATATTCACATGAAGCCCATGATCGTGTAGTACATTTTATGACATTTCTGTCACTCTTTTTGGTTTTTAAATCGGATTTCAGGGGAGGCCGCGGACGTCCGGAAAAAGTTGCGGGTTTTGGGGTTTATCCGGCCAGTTTTGAGGGCTTCTGGTGGCCCGAGCATGGCAGACCGGCCAGACCGGGCCGGTCCATCCCAAGGGGTTTCCCCCCCCCCCTTTAAAATATTTGGACACCCGTATTTTGGGCTACGAGAATCCGTTTTCAGCGTCGTCTGCGACATCATGGAGCTCATGTCAAGAAGAAGTTCTTGAGATGTTTTTGGGAATTTTTAATTCCCGAAACTCTGGGCTTCATAGGCGCGACTCGTCTTTAGGTGAATTGTCGTTTTTCCGGGGGAACTTGTTTTGGACGGCGCTGACGTGTCTGACGTCCATTTTCAACTCCGTCAGCAGCATTGGGACCCTGGCACAAGGGCGAAGATTTCCAGGGTGGTTTCAGGTGTTGAGGACGAAGTTGAGGCGCGGGCCCCATGACCCGTCTTTTGAGCTGCGTGCAGCGTTTCACGACTTTTTCATCGGACGTCCATTCGAGGTGTGCGAGCAGTCATTTTTGGATGTTTTTCCAAGGGGATTGCAATGGTCCAATCCGCCTGCTCTAATTTGACACGATGGTGCGGGGCCCATGAGGGTCGTTTGGGCGTCGACGGTGATTTTTCCATATTTATCACCGGACGACCGTTTTGGACGAGTGAATAGTCCAACTTGTATACTTTTTTGAGAGGATCGTAATAGTGAAATCCTTTCATTGAGTTTCGGGACCGGATTGCAGGTCCCATGAATCACCGTTCGTGTGCGGTGCGCCGGAATGCATCTTTTTCTCCGGATATCCATTATACTCAAGTGAGTAGTCTTTTTGACGTGTTTTCATGAGGATATCGCAATGGTGTGATGTGCATGATTGTTTTCGGGGCTGAGGCTTGGGATCACAGGACGTCGTTCCGGCGTGAGGAGGTGTTGGTGACTTTTCTGTGGGATATCCGTTTGAGGCGAGTAGGTAGTCCATCTCGCATGTTCTTCCGCGAGGATTACAATGGTGCAATCCATTGGGATGTGCGGAGTCTTGTGTGAGATATTATTAAATTTGGAAATGGTAAAGGCGCCCTAATGGCGGTTCTTTTTTCTGTTTTTGTAGAGAACCTTTGGCGTGTGACCGCGTGCACTCCCGTGTGAGTGAAAAAATGTGGTTGGCCATGCCTGGGCCTTTGAGGTGGAGTTGTTACGTTCACGCCTTTGTGTTGACGTTGGGTGTTATGTGCATGATAGCCTTAGGGCTGGAGACGTGGTATAATCTGGGAGTATATGAGAGTGCTTAGAGGTACGTGTGGTTTGTACCTGAGAATGTTGTGCGCTTGGATGGGGTTGACTTGTGGACACATGTCGTGTGGGCCCCATGTGAGTTTCGTGCTCTACTTTACGTACTCTGACCTCTCATGACGTAGAGGTCCCTCTGCGCTCATTTGTTTGACCAGAAGGGTGGATTTTTCCCCTGGCTCTGTGCTAGATGGTTTTGACCAGCAGGGTTGAGGGGTATCCCCATAGTTTAGTTCTCGATGGTTTGGCCAGCAGAGATGGGTTGTTCCTCTTTTTCTTTAGCTGTGAGGGGTTTCAGTATCGTGCCCTTTCACCGGACTGCGACACCGTTTGTGACTACGGGTGTTCCTAAAGTGTGTGTGTTTTCCCCTCTTTCTAGGATGAGTTGATTCGGTCCGCTTCGATAGTGACTCAGCGGATTGGAGCGGGATCACCTTGTGAGGCCTGGGGAGATTCTCCCATCACTCTTTGTTCCCTGGTAGAGTTCTTGTGGATTCGGTGTGACCAAAACTTTATGCGGGAACCGATCCTCTATCCATGAGGTTGTTACTAGAAGGGCTGAGGTTGTTTCCAGCAGGGATGAGGTTGTTTCCAGCAGGGCTGAGTTTGTTTCCAGCACGGCTGAGGTTGTTTCCAGCAGGGCTGAGGTTGTTTCGAGCAGGGCTCGCCAATGGGTTACCATCCAGCAGGGATGACCAGTATAGCAGTGTTCACCTCGCAGTACCATCCAGCAGGGATGGCCAGATCAGTGTCGGGCTTACCTCCAGCGGGGCTGGGCAGTGGTCCCCGATGCCGGGCTTACCTCCAGCTGGGTTGGGCAGCGGTCCCCGACGCCGGGTTACCTCCGGCGGGGCTGGGAAGTGGTCCCCGATGTCGGGCTTACCTCCAACTAGGCTGGGCAGTGGTCCCTAATTCCAAGTTACCTCCAGCCGGGCTAGGCAGTGGTCCCGTTGGCGACTTTATTCGGGTCTCCCTCCAGTGTATTACCCTATTACGGGACTGGGCAGTGTTGTACCCATTGACTCTTGTCGGGTCTCCCTGTAGTGGGAACCCGTTGACTTCCAGGGATCCTCCACCGGGGCTTGGCAGGGGGTCACCTGTCAACTTTGAGCAGACCTCTCAACTGTGTGATAGTGACGAGTTGTGGTTTGATGTTCCCCCAAGACTCTCAAGTATGAGGAGCACTTTCCCCACTGAGACGTGTCCTTGTGACGCGACCTAAAACCATTCGGGTGAGTCAGTGCCGCCCAAAGTGGATAGTTTCAAGGTGTAGTGATTGAGCACCTTGGCTTGTGGTTCGGGGAAGATGTGCGGGATGCTGGGCATCAATGAAGTTTACTTCTAGGAATGTTGGCTACTCGTTTTCTTGGGCTGAGGTACGGGACGGATATCCTCTTACGACATTGTTCGGGATTCATGATTGAGCATAAGGATATGTATATACCTTGTTCCAGTACCCACTTCTTGGGTTTGTTTACTCTCCTTCCCGGAGAGTTGAAGAAGCGTGGGGTATGCCACGTGATTTCCCTGTCTAGCTTCTCATGGTTGGATGAGTTTACTCTCCTAATATAGGTAGAAAAGACTCAACGGAAAGTTAATATTCTCACCATTCCTAGCTCCTTGTTTCTGGACGAGTCTATCTTCTTTCCTCTAGTTGGGTTGAGCTGGACTCTTTACTGTACTCCTTACTTCACTCTATGTTGTATTCCTTTACTATTCTCTGTTCGCTCAACTTCTCACCATTCAGTACCTCCTTTGTTGCTCCCTCGAGCCTTCGGGATATCGTACTTAGTATTTTTATACTCAACCCTTCTTGGGCTTTTCCCGCACCTGTTGTTCCCTTACAGACGACGGACAGGTTGATCGTGACTTTAGTGGAGCATAGGAGTTCGGGAGCTTGGACCACGTGCATTGGTCATTGTCGGGTTCCAGGTGGGGAACCCATCCAGCTATTTTTCTTTTGTTTACCTGTTTTCGGGTTGTAGAACCTTTTCTAGTTGGGCGTGTGTTTTTTCCCTTTTCATTTCAGTGTACCTTCATCTTTTATCTTGTACTGTTTAGAGGTCGATGCACTTTGTGGTTTATTTATAGCAGTTTCCCTTTTACTTTACTTGTCTTTTCACTTTTACACTGCACTTTTTCATTGAGTGTGTTGTGTGTGTGTGTACATGTACTTAGGCAAAGACCTCCCCGAGTTGTTGTGCCTTCGGCGCTAGTCGCCAGCCCCTGGCCTATGGAGGCGAGCTTGGGGTAGTTGCGGCTTGAGCCCAGGTAGGGTCGGGTTGTGAAAAAGTTGTATCAGAGGTGGTTCTTTCCTTGTGACGTTGTTCGGATGCCCCTAAAATAAAAGGAATTGGTTGGGATTTAGGGAAACAGTGTTAGTGTCTCGAGAGTGGCTCTCAGGCCAGGGAGTCCAGTGATGGTGCGGTGGCCGACGTATCCATTCACCAAGACCTTGATAACCAACTTGTCGACTCAGCATGATGAGACACTTTTTCAGGGGAAATTGGTTTTTGAATTACATAGGATTGAGTCTTTGACTGTCCTTCTTGAGTCAGCTCCCCATCGTTGTTGTTGTTGGTATATACATATATGCCCATTTGACCACGACACTCCTTGATAATTTTCAGGATGTCTTCGCGAAGACAGCCAACCGGGATACCATCTTTGGTTCATGACAATGACCATGTGCGCTACGATGCCACAGTCCAGAACTCATCATGTGAGCCCCTTTCTCCATGTGGGATGGTATTAGCACCCACACCTGTTGAGCAGCAGACAACTTTAGCAGAGTAGACAGGGCTTGAGCGCTAGTTGAGCGCACTCTATGAGTTCCAACGACAGAGACCACTGAGGTTCAGTGGTGAGCGAGACCATCAGGCAGTAGAGGCTTGGCCTGAGGTAGTGGTTTGCCTTTTTAGGCTTGTGCAGACGCCGACAGATCAGAGAGTGGCTTTGGAAGCCATCCTTTTTCGTGGAGAAGCTTGGCGTTGGTGGAGTCTGGTGACTCAGTTTCTTGACTAGTCGTCACTTTTGTGGGGCGAATTTTAGTTGTAGTTCCGTGAACAGTTTTTCCCCTCCTACTTGTGATCCGTTCGGATTCAAGAGCTCCTACAGTTTTAGAAGGGAGGGATGACGGTGGTCGAGTACGCGACTAGTTTTGCAGACCGTGCATGCTTTTACCCGGACTTGGTCCATGACGACAACATCCAAGCGCAGGAGTTTGATCAGGGTCTCCGCCGAGAGATTTGTGTTTTCATAGTACCCTTGTGCATTTCCACATATGATGGGGTGATATAGCAGGCACTAGTGAGAGAGAGCTTCCTGTCACATTCTGGAGTTGGTGGTGGCAGCAGACACGTTGGAGCCGAGACGTCTGCCGTAGCTATTGGGCGTTGACAAGAATATCCTCGACGCATGTGGCTTTCTGAAAACCGAACTCAGGGGCGTGGTCGTACACCACAGTGGCGTCGGAGGGAACCAGTGTTTACCTGAGAGATTCGGTGCTATGCTTGCGATGAGAGAGGTCACCTGGCACGGGACTGCCCGACCAGGCATGCAGAGAGCTTCGGGAAGGCAGCAGGTGCACCACCATGATAGGGGAAACGTCGTGATCAGAGTAGTTCCCAGAGAGATGGTGCTAGCAGAGGAGCGGGAGGAGCTGGTAGTGGGAGACTAACTTATGGGGCCTTCCCATCACCACTAGGCAGTCCACGTCAGGCTCCGCGAGCTGACAGTTGGGACTGCAGACAGCCGTGAGCGTTGGATGTCTATGACCCTGCAGAGCGTGAGGTGGCAAGAGGTACTCTCTACAGCTCTTCTACTTCTTGTAGTAGAATTGTTAGACTCTATGTGTGAACAACTTTCCTCCCTTCTCCTTGTTTTATGTGTTACTAGGGTGACACAGGGCGTCGAGTTTAACCCTATGTTGGTAAGGTATGAGGCATGGGACCTTTTTCTCTAGTCGATGGTGTCGACTCCTTCGCCTTTCGAGCATGTAAGAGAGCCTTGGTTGTGGGACATAGGTTGTGGCATCTTGCGTGACTAGATATCCTTGGGTGTTCCACCATATGTATATTTTGAAGGAGAGAATCACCGGGCCTTGTTCCAGGTGCGGGCGGTGATCCAGTCGCAGCGTGTGACACAGAGGTTCAATCGGGGAGGTGAGCTACCCCCGAGGGCCTTCTGGCCATTTGAGACCGTGCAAAGGGATGGCGAGGTACCCTACCGCCTTGCCCTAACCCCAAAGGCTGGAGTGGGTTCACGACATTATAAAGGTCCGATCTCGCGTGAACAGATCAATCCTTGGTCTGTGTGCAGTGGCACAGAGCAGTGCAAGAGTTCTTCTGGGTGCAGGAGAGCCAGGTGTGTTCTTAGTACCCTGAGTTGTTCCCTGGTTTTGCTTTTCGGGGATGAAAAGAATGAAGGAGGGAATGATTTAAGAACCCGGTTTTTGCTGTGAAAGACTTTGAAATATGCTTGATGATATTCTAGTGCAGCGCCCTCAGACGGCGTGCGATTCCAAGCCCCGGAGTGGCAGGAATTAAATTTTCAGTGCGTTCACACTGAAAACGCCAAATAAGTGGGATAACTCCTAAACGGTGCTCCATATCAAAGATCTAAGTGTACGGATGGGTCCGGAATGGGATGTTTACTCTAGGAACGACATAAATCTTGTCGGTGCGGGATTTTTGGACCCCTCTCTCTCTTTCAGAACGTTAAACAAATTAATTAATTAATTAATTTATTCATTTAATAGTTAAACTCGTGTATCTCTTAAATGGTGGCTCAGATTTGAAAAGTGAGGGAACCGGTGAGTTCATAGCATACTTTTTACCCTAGGAGGGGTATATTTTTCGCGGACGAGGGCCGTCTGTGAAAAATGGCCCCAGGGGTGTTTTCGTAACTTGGCGGCCTCGGGCGTTGAACTTTATAACTTTTGAACAGGGCCTTAGATTAAAATTCTGAGACTGCTGTTGTGCTCGGGAGGTGTTTTTTTGCCCTAGGGGAGGCTTAACCTCGACCCCGTCGAGAGTTTCGGGCGTGGGATAAATTGGGGGTTAAATTAATTTAATTTCTTCTTTATGTAATCCCTAACCCCACCCCTCTCCTTCCCCATTTCCCTTCCCCCTGGAGGACGAGCTCAACCAAGGAGGAGCCCTTCTCCTCTCCTCCCCTCTCCAAGACGAAGCTCCAGTGGATCATTGAGACGCTTCGGGCTGCGCCCTGCAAGGTAGGATCTAGTTTCAATTTCAATTTCCCACACCATGTTCGTCCTAAATTTACATTATCAAATTGATGTCGAATCTGCACATGAAGCCCATGATCATGTTGTAAATTTTAGGAGCTTTCCATCGCTTTTTTTGGTTTTTAAATCGGAGTTAGAGGGAGGTCGCAGACGTCCGGTGAACATTGCGGGTTTTTGGGTTTATCCAGCCAGTTTTGAGGGCTTCTGCTGGCCCGAGCATGGCGGACTGGCCGGACCGGGCCGGTCCGGCCCAAGGGGTCCCCCCCCCCCTTTAAAATATTTGGACGCCCATATTTCGGGCTACGAGCATCAGTTTTGAGCGTCGTATGTGGAAGCGCGGAGCTCGTGTCAGGACAATGTTTTTGAGATGGTTTTGGGAATTTTTAATTCCCAAAACGAGGGGCCCCAGAGGCACGACACGTCTTTAAGTGAATTGTCCTTTTTTCGGGGAAACTAGTTTTGGACGGTGCAGATGCGTCTGACGTCCATTTTGAATGCCGTCAGTGGCGTTGGAACCCTAGCCCTAGGGCGAAGCATTCCAGTGTGGTTTCAGTTGTTGAGGCTGAAGTTGAGATGCATGCCCCACAACCTGTCTTGTCACGACCCGACCCAACGGGGCTCGAGCCGCGACTCCCCAAGCCCACCTCCAATAGGCCAGGGGCTGGCGACTAGCGCCGAGTAGGCTATCACACACATGGGAGGCATTAGCCTATGGTACCTGTACACACGCACCCACAAACACCTCCATGCAACAGTGCAGAGATATAGAAACTGAAAAGTAAATGCATGCATACGATCTATCCCAAACCAGAGTGCAACAGCAAAAGTACAAGGGCAAAACAGGGCCCACCAAAAGAAAACTACAAAGCACGTCCAACCTGCTCTGAAGAAGGGGATCGCTGCCACAAACACCCGCCGGAAAGCTCCCTCGGCACAGCTCCGGTAAACACCCCGGTCAACTCGCTCACTAAGCTCCGCCTGCTCCGGGTCCTCCTAGGAGTCCGTCAAAAGGCCTGTGGTCTTCACAAGACACAAACATGTGCGGGCAAAGCCCGTGCAGGGGTGAATATAAACATACTCAGTAGGCACCCCAAAAACCCAAAACCCAAGGGAGCAACTGAAAGGCAACAGTCTGCTCAACCCAACCAGAGGGAACCCGAACGAGAGAGAAACTCCATCTCGTGACCATCCTCGGCTAACACAACTATTCAGCTCAGCTCAGCTCAGGTGTATGCCCATACATACACCTTGAACAATCCAGATATACAAGCTCACGCCACAAAGCCACAAGAGGTACCGACCTCGTCACCATCAACTGTCCACAACAAGGAGAGTACACCATGAACACTATCATACCAGATGACACTCATCTGAGAGATACACTCCATCGAGTCCCAAACAAACATCTCAGACGCTCACCTGAGAGACCACGCTCGTCGGATAACATCACTGAGGAAACATCGCCGAAACACCATAACCACCAAACTCCTCGGATAGGGGATCGCCGCTAGGGTCTTCTAGGGGATACCAAGACCCACTCCGGTATACGTAGCTCACAGATAGGGGATCACTCCCAGGGTCCGCTGGGGGATACCACGATCCGATCTGGCATACGTAGTACTCACAGATAGGGGATCACACCCAGGATCCGCTGGGGGATACCACAACCCGATCTGCACTCGACAGAAGCTTCACACTCAGATAGAGGATCATCGTCCATAGAAAGATGGTCACGACGATACCGGAACCCTATCTGGTATAACTCGCGATGTAGGGGATCGAACCGACGATGCCACAACCCTACCGAAACCACGCGCTGAGTAGGGGATCGCAAAACCAACGATACCGCAACCCTACTGACACCAAGCACTGAGTAGGGGATCGTATAACCAACGATACCGCAACCCTACTATAAACATCATGCTGAGTAGGGGATCGTAAACCCGACGATGCCACAACCCTACTGTGCAGGACCCACCGCGTAGGAGATCATATTCCTGATGATGCCACAAACCCTACGGGGTTAACCTGCTAGATAGGGGATCGCCGCCCGTGAATAAGCGGTCACAGCGATACCAAGAACCCGATCTTGGGTAAAGATGCTAGAGGATCCACTTCGGGCCCACCGGAGGGATACCACAACTCTAATAGTTTAAACATCCCATCGAGAGGATCACAAACCCATACGAAGGTTGTGATACCACACGAACCCTCGTAGGAATGAACCAAGGGAGAACCCTCAACCACTGCTGGTCCAAACGTCGCTAACCCAAGCGACTCTCCCCAAAGCCACACAGCGCACCTCCGAAGCCAAAACCGAGGCCACCATCGCGTTCCACGCGGAAAAACACGCAGGATAGGCTGTTTACTCGCCCGAAACGGAGCACCGGTGAAAAAGGCACTATTCACCGTAGCTAGCTCGTGTGGGGCCCACAAAACGATCCTGAAAACCATCGAGAGGATCACACCACGGCGATCCCCTCGGAAAAACAAGCGGAATCGACTACTCGCTCGCCCAAAACGGACACCCGGTGAAAAAGGTATTATTCACTAAAGGCCACCTCGGGTGGGGCCCATGCCTGGATTCCGAAACTCATCGAACGGAACGCACCATTGTGATCCTCTCGGAAAAACACACATGATGGACTATTCATCTGCAAAAATCGGACTCCTGGTGCAAAAGCTGTGTTTCTCCGGAAACGCCAAAACCCGGCCTCGTGGGGCCCTCACCCCGTTCTCAGTCCCAACACCCGGAAACCATCTCAAAGAGTCCGCCGTACCATCATGGTCTCAACTCCACTGACGGCACGTCAATCAGACGCTTCGGGTAGAAGTTACAACGGCCCGAAGTCGTAAAATAACAAAATAATATTATTTTATACGAAGTTTCTAACTCCCAGGCCACGATCCTGAACCATAAAATCCTCAAAGTTAGTTCAAAAGGTCCGTCTCGACGCAAGGAGCGCGTCGCCGCAAACGGCTCGTAAATCGGAGTTACAGTTTGCGAGTTACGGGGGTTTAAAGAACCCCCGGAACATTCTGGCCGGACCACCGCAGGGTCGCCGGAAACCACCGCGCCGCCGCCGGACTCCGCCGTGCCGGAGCCGGAAACCACCGCGTCGCCGCCGCGCCGCCGCGGAACCGCCGGAATCCGCCATGGCCGCCGCGGGTCTCGCCGGAAAACCGGGTTTTTTGCCGGAAAACCTCCGGGAGCCACCGGGAGCACCCCGGTGCTCCAAATTCAGATCCGAAACATGTTTCGGAAAGCTCCGGACCCGAACTATACAAATCTTATGAAAATTTGAAGAAAAACAACACAAAAACGGGATCCGGGATTGTAAAACTCAAACAGCCTACCTCGCGGGCGAAACGCCGACGATCCGCGCTCCAAAGCTTCCGTTGCACGATCCTGGAACGCCCGCCGTCGAAATCCGAGCTCGACGACACCTTGATCGCGCGATTCGGCCGCCGATTCGCCGTCGGAAGGGGAGGAGAAGGAGGAGGAACTCGTCCTATGCATTACACACGTCCAACAAAGGGGGGGTAGATATTTGTTTCCAACAAATATCTGCTTAACTCCCCGACCCGACACGCCCCCGACCACGCACCAGATGCGAACCAGGATAAGGTCACCCCTAGGGTAAACGCGCCATTCTGAACGCAACGGCGGACTCAGATTTTCCATCCGAGACTCCGTTCAGAAGTTATTCAAGCCGACGCTCACACACTAACTTGATACTTATTTACAGAAACGCCCCTGGTGGCGTTTCTCACCGCAGGCCCGCGCCCTGAAAGTTTACACCTCGCCTAGGGTAAAAGACACGTTCCGGACGCAACCGTGCCCTCAGATTCCCATTCTGAGCTACCGTTTAGGAGATATCACACCCCCGCCACGTGCATAGTATAAAAAAAACTTAATATTTTTATAAAATTAATTCCGGGCACATCGGGCCTCGGAATCGCACGCCGTCTTCGCGCCTAGCTCTGGAATTATTCGTAGAAATATTCCAAAGTCTGACAGGGCCAAAAACCCGAGTCGGTACATCCTCCCCCCCTTAGAACTTTTCGTCCCTGAAAAGCCCTAAGCACAAGGAAAGCGACTGGACTCTCAACTGGGTCTCACACACCAGTGAGCTCACCAACAAACAACTACTCAGGGTCTTACCAAAGCCCTGAACAAAACTCGAGCAAGCAACAAAAGGAAAGAGTACCGCTAAACAGTGTCTGACAAACTACTGTAGTAAGTAGAAAGACACAAGGCGTACCTCTATCCATCTGTGGTGCCTCTGGGTCAACAACCTCCAGGGCATGCAGTTGTCCTCGCCCTCGACCACCAGCTCCCTAAGATTGGCGTGGACAACCTGGGGGTGGGGGTGGTGGCAACTGGTACTGCCTACCACCGCCTCCCGCTGCACCAGCTCCGCCGCCACGTCCGCCGCCCAGCGGACCTCCTTGCTCGAGACGCTGCCTCTGCCAAGGCGACCCATTGACCGGCTCCCTCTCAGCAGCACGTCGGGTTGGATAATCTCTAGCAAGATGTCCCCGACCATCGCAAGCGTAACACCGCCTCTCCTGCGGCTGACCAAAACTGGCCTACGAGCCCTGTGAGCCCTGAGGCTCAGATCCTCCATCCTGGGGTCGCCTCCTGTATCGTCGGCCATGTTCAGACCCCTGAGTCTGACGTCGGCTACCAAATGCCGATCCGACCGACGAAGTCTCAGCTCTCGAGTGCCCAGCACTAACAGGGGGAAACTGCTCAGCCAGAAAGCTCTCCACCACCAGCTCTCGCTCCAGCACTCCAGCATAGGTGGGCAGGCACAAGGAAACCACACCTGCTCGGATGTCCCTGCGTAAGCCCTGCTCGAAGGTCCGAGCCCTAAAGAACGGGTCTCGAACCATATCCAGGGAGTAACGCGACAGGTCTGTAAATCTCGCTGAGTACTCCGACACAGTCATGCTCTCTTGTCGAAGCTGCAGAAGCTCCTGGATCCGCACTGACCTCAGCGTCACCGGATAGAACTCCTCCCTGAAGAGCCGCTCAAACTCTGCCCACGTGAGCGTCTCCTCGTCATGGGACTGCGTCACCAAACGCCACCATCGCCCGGCCGAACCATGCAGAAGGCTCGCTGCTAGGACCACCATCTGATCAGGAGGTGTCCTCACTAGGCGGAAAACTCGAGTAACTGCCTCGAGCCAGTCATCAGCTGCCTAGGGGTCTGGATCACCCCGAAACCTCAGAGGTCGCTGCCTCTGGAACTCGTGCAGCGCACTCAGCCTGTGCGCAACCTCGTCCTGCACCGCCGGCACAACCAGCTGCTTGACAGGTGGTGGCTCAACTGGCATACCACCTGGAGGTGCAACCTCAGAACCTGCGCCCTGCTCCACAGCCACTACACGGGGCGGGTCATCAGCACAATCCTGCTGCGGAACCCTCACTGGTTGTCTTCGTGGAGGCATCCTGAAATACATTCAAGACGCACCATAGTCAAAGAGTATATCTGGAGATCTGACTCAAGAAGGACAAGGAAAAAAACCAAAAACCCAGTCCTATATGATGCATGTACCATTATGTCCCCGCGACCAGTGTACGAATGTCCCGAGTCGAAAGGCAGGTTATCAGAGTCCTGGTGTATGGATACGTCGGCCGCCGCACCAACACTGGAGTCCCTGGCCTGAAAGCCGTACTCGAAACACCCTAACACTGTCGTTATGCAACCCAAACCAAACTCACAGCTAGACCAGCTACGCTCTGAGATCCCAAAGGTGGAACCTCCTCTGATACCACTCTGTCACGACCCGACCCAACGGGGCTCGAGCCGCGACTCCCCAAGCCCGCCTCCAATAGGCCAGGGGCTGGCGACTAGCGCCGAGTAGGCTATCACACACATGGGAGGCATTAGCCTATGGTACCTGTACACACGCACCCACAAACACCTCCATGCAACAGTGCAGAGATATAGAAACTGAAAAGTAAATGCATGCATACGATCTATCCCAAACCAGAGTGAAACAGCAAAAGTACAAGGGCAAAACAGGGCCCACCAAAAGAAAACTACAAAGCGCGTCCAACCTGCTCTGAAGAAGGGGAACGCTGCCACAAACACCCGCCGGAATGCTCCCTCGGCACAGCTCCGGTAAACACCCCGGTCAACTCGCTCACTAAGCTCCGCCTGCTCCGGGTCCTCCTGGGAGTCCGTCAAAAGGCCTGTGGTCTGCACAAGACACAAACATGTGCGGGCAAAGCCCGTGCAGGGGTGAGTATAAACATACTCAGTAGGCACCCCAAAAACCCAAAACCCAAGGGAGCAACTGAAAGGAAACAGTCTGCTCAACCCAACCAGAGGGAACCCGGACGAGAGAGAAACTCCATCTCGTGACCATCCTCGGCTAACACAACTAGTCAGCTAAGCTCAGCTCAGGTGTATGCCCATACATACACCTTGAACAATCCATATATACAAGCTCACGCCACAAAGCCACAAGAGGTACCGACCTCTTCACCAGCAACTGTCCACAACAAGGAGAGTACACCATGAACACTGTCATACCAGATGACACTCATCCGAGAGATACACTCCATCGGGTCCCAAACAAACATCTCAGACGCTCACCCGAGAGACCACGCTCGTCGGTTAACATCACTGAGGAAACATCGCCGAAACACCATAACCACCAAACTCCTCAGATAGGGGATCGCCGCTAGGGTCTACTAGGGGATACCAAGACCCACTCTTGTATACGTAGCTCACAGATAGGGGATCACTCCCAGGGTCCGCTGGGGGATACCACGATCCGATCTGGCATACGTAGTACTCACAGATAGGGGATCACACCCAGGATCCGCTGGGGGATACCACAACCCGATCTGCACTCGACAGAAGCTTCACACTCAGATAGAGGATCATTGTCCATAGAAAGATGGCCACGACGATACCGGAACCCTATCTGGTATAACTCGCGATGTAGGGGATCGAACCGACGATGCCACAACCCTACCGAAACCACGCGCTGAGTAGGGGATCACATAACCAACGATACCGCAACCCTACCGACACCAAGCGCTGAGTAGGGGATCGTATAACCAACGATACCGCAACCCTAATATAAACATCATGCTGAGTAGGGGATCGTAAACCCGACGATGCCACAACCCTACTGTGCAGGACCCACCGCGTAGGGGATCATATTCCCGATGATGCCACAAACCCTACGGGGTTAACCTGCTAGATAGGGGATCGCCGCCCGTGAATAAGCGGTCACAGCGATACCAAGAACCCGATCTAGGGTAAAGATGCTAGAGGATCCACTCCGGGCCCACCGGAGGGATACCACAACTCTAATAGTTTAAACATCCCATAGAGAGGATCACAAACCCATATGAAGGTTGTGATACCACACGAACCCTCGTAGGAACGAACCAATGGAGAACCCTCAACCACTGCTGGTCCAAACGTCGCTAACCCGAGCGACTCGCCCCAAAGCCGCACTGCGCAACTCCGAAGCCAAAACCGAGGCCACCATCGCGTTCCATGCGGAAAAACACGCAGGATAGGCTGTTTACTCACCCGAAACGGAGCACCGGTGAAAAAGGAACTATTCACTGTAGCTAGCTCGTGCGAGGCCCACACAACGATCCTGAAAACCATCGAGAGGATCACACCACGGCGATCCCCTCGGAAAAACAAGCGGAATCGACTACTCGCTCGCCCAAAACGAACACCCGGTGAAAAGGGTACTATTCACCGAAGACCAGCTCGGGTGGGGCCCACGCCTGGATTCCGAAACTCATCGAACGGAACGCACCATTGCGATCCTCTCGGAAAAACACACATGATCGACTATTCATCTGCCAAAATCGGACTCCTGGTGCAAAAGTTGCGTTTCTCCGCAAACGCCAATACCCGGCCTCATGGGGCCCGCACCCCGTTCTCAGTCCCAACACCCAGAAACCATCTCAAAGAGTCCGTCGTACCATCATGGTCTCAACGCCACTGACGGCACGTCAATCGGACGCTTCGGGTAGAAGTTACAACGGCCCGAAGTCGTAAAATAATAAAATAATATTATTTTATACGACGTTTCTAACTTCCAGGCCACGATCCCGAACCATAAAATCCTCAAAGTTAGTTCAAAAGGTCCGTCTCGACGCAAGGAGCGTGTCGCCGCAAACGGCTCGTAAATCGGAGTTACGGTTTTCGAGTTACGGGGGTTTAAAGAACCCCCGGAACATTCTGGCCGGACCACCGCAGGGTCGCCGGAAACCACCGCGCCGCCGCCGGACTCCGCCGTGCCGGAGCCGGAAACCACCGCGTCGCCGCCGCGCCGCCGTGGAACCGCCGGAATCCGCCATGGCCGCCGCGGGTCTCGCCGGAAAACCGGGATTTCGCCGGAAAACTTCCGGGAGCCACCGGGAGCACCCCGGTGCTCCAAATTCAGATCCGAAACATGTTTCGGAAAGCTCAGGACCCGAACTATACATATCTTATGAAAATTTGAAGAAAAACAACACAAAAATGGGATCCGGGATTGTAAAACTCAAACCGCCTACCTCACGGGCAAAACGCCGACGATCCGCGCTCCAAAGCTTCCGTTGCACGATCCTGGAACGCCCGCCGTCGAAATCCGAGCTTGACGGCACCTTGATCGCGCGATTCGGCCGCCGATTCGCCGTTGGAAGGGGAGGAGAAGGAGGAGGAACTCGTCCTCTGCGTTACACACGTCCAACAAAGGGGGGGGGTAGATATTTGTTTCCAACAAATATCTACTTAACTCCCCGACCCGACACGCCCCCGACCCCGCACCAGATGCGAACCAGGATAAGGTCACCCCTAGGGTAAACGCGCCGTTCTGAACGCAACGGCGGACTCAGATTTTCCATCCGAGACTCCGTTCAGAAGTTATTCAAGCCGACGCTCGCACACTAACTTGATACTTATTTACAGAAACGCCCCTGGTGGCGTTTCTCACCGCAGGCCCGCGCCCGGAAAGTTTACACCTCGCCTAGGGTAAACGACACATTCCGGACGCAACCGTGCCCTCCGATTCCCGTTCTAAGCTACCGTTTAGGATATATCACACCCCCGCCACGTGCATAGTATACAAAAACTTAATATTTTTATAAAATTAATTCCAGGCACATCGGGCCTCGGAATCGCACGCCGTCTTCGCGCCTAGCTCTGGAATTATTCGTAGAAATATTCCAAAGTCTGACAGGGCCAAAAACCCGAGTCGCTACATGTCTTTTGAGCTGCGTGCAAAGTTTCATGACTTTTTCATCGGACGTCCTTTCGGGGCATATGAGAAGTCGTTTTTGGATGTTTTCTGAGGGAATTGCAATGGTACAATCCACCCGCTCTAATTCGGTATGATGGTGCGGGTCCCATGAGGGTCGTTTGGGCGTCGACGGTGATTTTTCCATATTTATCTCTGGGCGACCGTTTTGGACGAGGGAATAGTCCACCTTGTATACTTTTTCGAGAGGATCACAACAGTGTGTTCCGTTCGTTGAGTTTCAGGACCGGGTTGCGGGTCCCATGAAGCACCGCTCGTGTACGGTGTGCCGAAATGCATCTTTTTCCCCCGATATATGTTGTGCTCATGTGAGCAGTCTTTTTGACATGTTTTCCCAAGGAGATCGCAATGGTGCTATGCGCCCGACTGTTTTCAGGGCTGAGGCTCGGGATCACGGGACGTCATTCGGGCGTGAGGCGGTGTTGGTGGCTTTTTCGTCGGATATCCGTTAGAGGCTAGTAAGTATTCTATCTCGCATGTTTTTCCGCTATGATTACAATGGTGCAGTATGTTGGAATGTGCGTAGTCTCCTTTGAGATCTTATTAAATTTGGAAATGTGAAAGGTGCTCTAATGACGATTCTTCTCGCCGTGTTTACAGAGAACCTTTGGCGTGTGACTGCATGAACTCCTGTGTGAGTGAAAAAATGTGGTTGGCCGTGCCTGGGACTTTGAGGTGGAGTTGTTATGTTCACGCCTTCGCGTTGACATTGGGTGTCGTGTGCACGATAGCCTTAGGGCTAGAGACGTGGTATACTCTAGGAGTATACGAGAGCGCTTGGAGGTATGTGTGGTTTGTACCTGAGAATGTTGTGCACTTGGATGGGGTTGACTTGGGGCCACACGTCGTGTGGTCCCCATGTGCGTTTCATGCTCTACTTTACGTACTATGACCTCTCACGATGTAGAGGGTCCCTCTACGCTATTTTGTTTGACCAGAAGGGTGGAGCTTTCCCCTGGCTCTGTGCTCAATGGTTTTGACCAGCAGGGTTGAGTGGTCTCCCCCTGGTTTCGTTCTCGATGGTTTGGCCGGCAGAGATGGGTTGTTCCTCTCTTTCCATAGCTGTGAGGGGTTTCAGTATCGTTCCATTTCACCGGACTGCGACACTGTTTGTGACTACGGGTGTTCGTACAGTGTGGGTGATTTCCCCTCTTTCTGGGATGAGTTGACTCCATCCGCTTCGACAGTGACTCAGCAGATTGGAGCGGGATCGCCTTGTGAGGCCTGGGGAGATTCTCCCATAACTCTGTGTTCCCTGGTAGATTTCATGTGGATTAGGTGTGACCAACACTTTATTCGGGCACCGATCCTCTACCCAGGAGGTTGTTACCAGTAGGGTTGTGGTTGTTTCCAACTGGGCTGAGGTTGTTTCCAGGAGGTCTGAGGTTGTTTGTAGTAGAGCTGAGGTTGTTTCCAGCAGGGCTGAGGTTTTTTCGAGCAGGGATCACCAGTGGGTTACCATACAGTAGGGATTACCAGTACAGTAGTGTTCACCTCGGAGTACCATCCAGCAGGGATGGCCAGAGTAGTGCCGGGCTTACCTCCAGTGGGGCTGGGCAGTGGTCCCCGATGCCGGGCTTACCTCCAGCTAGGCTAGTCAGTGGTCCCCGATGGCGGGTTACCTCCAACAGGACTGGGCAGTGGTCCCTGATGCAGTGCTTACCTCCAGTTGGGCTGGGCAGTGGTCCCTAATGTCGTGTTACCTTCAGCTGGGCTGGGCAGTGGTCCCGTCGCCGACTTTAGCCAGGTCTCCACCCAGTGGATTACCCTATTACGAGACTGAGTAGTGTGGCACCCATCGACTCTTACTGGGTCTCCCTATAGTTGGATCCTAGTGACTTCTAGGGTTCCTCCAGCAGGGCTTGGCAGGGGGTCGCATGTCGACTTTGAGCAGACCTCTCGACTGTGTGACAGTGACGAGTTGTGGTTTGATGTTCCCCAAAGACTCTAAAGTACGAGGAGTACATTCCCCACCGAGATGTGTCCTTGTGACGCGACCTAAAACCGTGCGGGTGAATTAGTGCTTCCCAAAGTGTATAGTATTGAGGTGGGGTTATTGAGCCCCTTTGCTTGCGGTTCGGGGCAGACGTGCAGGATGCTAGGCATCGAGGGAGTTTACTTCTGGGACTATTGGATACTCGTTTTCTTGGGCTGAGCTACGGGACGGAGATCCCCTTAAGAAGTTGTTTGGGCTTCTTGATTGAGCATAAGGATATGTATATAACTTGTTCCAGTACCCACTTCTTGGTTTTGGTTACTCTTCTTACCGGAGAGGCGAAGACGCGCCGAGTATGCCACGTGCTTTCCGTGTCTAGATTCTCGTGGTTGGATGAGTCTACTCTCCTATTATAGGTAGCGAAGACTCGATGGGAAGTTCATCTTCTCACCATTTCCTGCTCCTTGTGTCTGGACGAGTCTACCTTCTTTCCTCTTGTTGGGTTGAGCTGGACTCTTTATTGGAATCCTTACTTCACTCTCTATTGTACTCCTTTAATATTCTCTGTTCGCTCTACTGCTCACCCTTCGGTACCTCCTTTGTTGCTCCCTCGAGCCTTCGGGGTATCCTATTGAGTATTTTTATACTCACCCCTGCTTGGGATTTTCCTGCACCTGGTGTTCCCTTGCAGACGACGGACAGGTTAGTCGTGACTTCAATGGGGCATAGGAGTTCAGGAGCTTGGATAGCGTGCGGTGGTCGTAGTCGGGTTCTAGGTGGTGAACCCATCCAGCTGTTTTTCATTTGTTTACTTGTTTCTGGGTTGTGGCACCTTTTCTAGTTGGGCGCATGTTTTTCCCCTTTTATTTTTAGTGTACCTTCGACTTTTAGCTTGTACTGTTTAGAGGTCGATGCACTTTGTGGTTTATTTATAGCAGTTTCCCTTTTAATTTACTTGTCTTTTCTCTTTTACTCTGCACTTTTTCATTGAGTGTGTTGTGTGTGTGTGTGTATAGGTACTTAGGCAAAGGCCTCCCCGAGTTGTTGTGCCTTCGGCACTGGTCGCCAGCCCCTGGCCTATGGAGTCGGGCTTGGGGTAGTTGCGGCTCGATCCCGGGTAGGGTCGGGATGTGATAGATCGCCTCCCCAAATCTACATAATATATATATAATACCAATGGATCTCAGAGATAACTTTCTGAAATGGCCAAATCTCATCAATCTACACCAAGGTGATGCCCTAAAAAACACAAGTTATTCTTCCTATAACTCCAAATCCATCTTTCACTTATCATCATATGACTTATGATTGATTTGTGTAGTCTTCATCTGCTTCTGGATGATCTTCACCTTCTCTATTCTTACTGGCACCAATTCTAAGCCCATGACTACTGACTCTCCTAGGTTATTCCAACAAATTAGTAACCTATAGGGTTTCGTATAAAAATCGATGAATTGTTACATAATGATGGTGGAATGGTAAATGTAGTTATACACAAACTCTACCAAGGGTTGGTGGTCCTCCCAACTCTGGTCAAATTCCCACATGCAATCTTGCACCATGTAATCCAAAACCTTGATGGTCCTCTCTATATAGTCATCTATTCTGGGATGAAATGATGGGCTTAAGCATAACTGGGTCCCAAAATTCTCATGTAATCCCCCCCCCACAGCTATGATGTGAAGAGAGAATAATGGTCTAAAAATATCTTCGATGGAACACTATGATGTTTCTATAATTACTACATGTAGATGTGTCCCATTCCCTTTACTAAAACTTGTCCCAAATTTCTATGAAGTGGGATGACATGGTGATCAAGATACGATTACCCAAATGGAATTGTATCCCATGGACGTACATTGTATTCTCATCAAATTTCCATCTACATCCCATATCACTTACATTCTAGTAACACAAGGGGTTTGGTTAAACTCACTATTACTTGGTGCTCGACCTTTAATTGTTGACAAGTATGGCATCAAGAGACAAACTCAGTGAATCCTTTCTTTACGTTAGGCCACCAAAACTAAAATTGGATGTCTTGTAAAATCATAGTAGCACAAAGATGTACCAACAAGGGGTATGTAAGATACTATATTAGTACCTACTCCTATAATGCCACAGGTTCTATCATGCATCCTCTGAATATAACAACATACTCCCCACCTTTAGTAAATCTATCAGAAGCATGTCTAGTGGATACCTAAGTATGTATGTTCTTGTAGTCTATTTCACCATGTTGAGAACCCCATACATTCTATAGAAGTGGTGGGGTGATAACCATATACTGAAAAAATTAAGAACTATCCCTATCCAAAAAGGACAATTGTAATGTGCGTAACTACTCTAACTCCTCTTCCATCAAATAAGATTAAGATCTCCTTCAGAGTGCATCTTCTACCACAATCCCATTCCCATGAGTAAAGACAATCTCAAATTAATAGTCCTTGAGGAACTCTAACCATTGCCTCTATCTAAAGTTAATATCCTTCTGATAGAATTTATACTCGATACTCTTGATGTAAGAGTATATGATAAACCACTATCCCATTAGGTAGTGTCTCCATATCTTCAATGTGAAAACTTATACTGCTAACTCAAGGTCATGGTTCCCATAGATCTGCTCGTGTGGTATCAACTAGTGTAAAAAATAGGCAATAACTTCTTTCCTATACATCAGAACACAACGATGTCTAGTCCACGATGAACATTAAAACATTATTTAATTTACACCCTCCTCTAGTAACCTCAAAATGGGATCCATCATCAAACTCTTCTATAGCTCCGGGAATCACTTCTAGAACATTTTCACCCATGGGATATGCCTCCCTTTCCGGGTCATGGATTTCAATGGTGCTACCACTCTGTAGACATCGATTACAAACCTCTGATAGTACCCAACCAATCCAAGTAATCTTCAAACCTTGGTGAAACTCTTGGTTAGTTCCCAATTAATAAATTCTTCAAGATTCACTTGATCTAATACAACTCTAGCCTCTAATATAACATGTCCCATAAAATTTCCCTATCAAATCCAAATACAACAGTTAGAGATCTTTCTATAATTTTGGTTCTCTCTGAGTATTTCAAGGACCATCCACAGGGGTCTCATGTTCTCCTCCTCAGATGCTAAATACACTAGGATATCATTGATACAGACTACCACTGAACTTTCTAAGAAAGGATGAAATAACTGGTTCATGAGTCCCATGGAAACTGCTAGGGAGTCTTTCATGAAACAACATGTCACCAAGTACTCATAGTGACCATGAAAACATATTAAGGTCATCATTAGTATATCCTCATCCATTACTCACAACAGGTGATAGCCTGATATAAGGTCAACAATCGAGAACCATCATGCCCCTTTTCACTGATCAAATAGGTCATCAATTCTTGGTAGTGGATACATTTTGTTCATGGTCACCTAGTACAATCACCAATAATCCACACACAACCTTAAACTGTCATATACCTTCATGGAAAACAAAAACAGGGCATCCCTGGGTGAAATATTGGGTCAAAAAAATCTATTCCTCTTCAATTCCCCCAACTGCACACTTATCTCCTCATGTTCTAAATGATCCATATGATATTCTTGCATAGATATCGATGACATCTCAGAGTGGAGAATAGTACAGAATTCTAATTCTCAGAGAGGAGGTAAACCAAGTATTTCCTCAAGAAATACATCATTGTACTCCACCACCATTAAATGAAACTGATAGCCCAAAGAATATACTACCCCATGAGTCATGCTAGAAAAATGATGATTAATTGGCTATACTAACATATTCATAAGTTTTTCCTACTCCTCCAAGGTTTCCATTTCACCAATAAAGGATAATCACATTCCGTTATTTCTAACACATTTCATCCTCCATCTAAAATAGTAAATTTGGGAATGAACTGTAGGTAGCCAGTCCATACCTAAAATGATGTCATAGGGCCTCATTGCTGCAACAATGTTATCACATAAAAAACCCTAACCTCTAATATTTAGGTCACACTATTGGCACAAGTGTGAAATCACTAATTCACCACCTGTTGGAGTCTCCAATAGTAATGGTCGATCCAAAAGCTCAACCAGAATATCTATGTATTAAACCAAAGAAGTGGAATGGATGGAATGGTTATTACCCATATTTATCAATACTGCAGCTGAAGTATAAATGGTAGATATTGTACCTCATAGAACCCCTAAACTCATTGTTTTATAGACCTCCATAGATGACAACTGGCCTCATCACTACCCATAAACTCCACGAGCCTAGTGCGGACCACCTGGGGGTCGTAGTGGTAATAGGTAGAACCTATAACCACCTTATTCTACATGACCCACCCCTCTGAAACATCTTCCACCCTATGTACCACCCTACACCAGCCTTTACCTCTATCTAGGTAGTTCATTCCCCTTATCTCAATCAGTTGTATGACGTGTTGGGAAATCTCGTGTGATATGTCCCTGACCATCGCAACAGAAACATTGATTGTCCATCTGCTATTTTGAGCCACCTTATGTGTCTTCCATCACTGACTCTGAGTCCTAGGATTTTCTTTAGAAGCATCTGACCATATTTGATCCTTGTGACTACCATCGGAAACCTATTGTTTGGTCTCAACTATAGAGTGACCACTACTAGCTCCCACTACTGGTGTCTTTTCTGCCAGAAAACTATCTAACAACAAGGTTCACTCAATCTATAAAGTATAGGTTGAAATGCTAAGAGATACTACTAAGTACTTGAAATATGAGAGAAATAACTCCTCAAAATTTTGAGCCGTGAAGAACAATTCATGTTTCATATCCAAGGATTAATGTGAGAGATAATTGAATCTCTCTTATTACTCAGCCTCAGTCATACTACCTTGCTTCAGATACAGAATCTCTGATATGTGTACTAATCACAATGTGGAAAGATATAACTTATCTCTAAATATATGATCAAATTAATTCTAGGATAGGATATACCATCATGTGATTGAGTCACTAGGAACCACCATTTCCATGTAGATCTCTGGAGAAGACTCACTTCAATGACTACCATCTGACCATAAAGAATGATCAGAAGGTGAAAAAAGATAGGTACTACCTCTTACCAAGCCTCACAACCTGGGTGTCTGGATAAGCCCCAAATCTATAAAGTCACTGCCTCTGAAACTCAAGTAATTAACTCAGCATGAATGCATCATCATCTGGTTATATTGGTGCTAACATCCGCTCAACAGGATGTGGTATAGTTGGTAAACCACGAAAAGGTGTTATCTCTGATACAAGACCCGATATTTATGCCTCATCACTAGGTGGATCATCATCTCTATCATGTGGTGAAATCTTGGATGGATGTCTATGTCTAGGAATCCAAAAATAAAAGAATATGAACCTAGGTCAGAAGATGACATCTGGGGAGCTAACTCATGAAGGACATAGAAAACATATCCATTTCAATATGATTAATGTACCAAAAAATTTCCTCACAAAAAATGTTAAAATTTTCCAAGTCGAAAGGTAGGTGATCAGAGTCGGTGTGTATGCATATGACGGACGCCACACTAACACTGGAATACTTGACATGGAAGCCGAACTAGAAAAAACAAACATTGTTCCCCGAAACCAATCTCGCTGACTGAAGTCCTATTGTAGAACCAAATCTCTCTAATAACACTCTATCACAACCCTTCTTAGAGGGACCTATGTTGTGACTACCCCAAGACCACCTCTAGTAGGTCAAGAGATGGAGACTATCTCTTGGTAGGCATATCCCAAAAAATGGGAGGCATTGCCCTGAAGTACATGTATAGATGAAAACATATCCAAGCAGAAAAAATGATAAAATATAAAACTATAGAATCAATTCTTGAATATATCTATAATCCCACAACAGAGTATGACAATAAATTTCTAAAAAAAGAAAGGGGGATAAAAACAAGACTATCCTAAAAATGTAAAGTGTCCAACCAACTCCTGAGAGAGGACTAAAAAATAACACTCCAGGAGGTAAAGGACCAAGAAAACACACTTAATCTATATTGATCCAAAATGAGAAAATGAAGATCCTAAATAACTCTTGAATGGTGGTACATCATGTGCCCCAGGGGGTACACAGTGTGTCTAGTTATCCCCTTGATTGCTCATGTGGAAGAGCCTGAGAGTAAAAGTAGTCTCCATATACATAGTGTGTAGAAGGAGTAAATAGTATGTTGAGGCACATGGAATCCTTCCCATGTCTCCTAGTTGTGTCTATATAACAGTCCATATACACCAATATATGTACATGGGGGAGTACACAGTGTGTTTGTGACTGTGTACTCCAACTATAGTCTGTGTACTATCTAGAGTACACACCGAGTTAGCCGAGGAGGGTCACACACTATGTAGGATGGCCCACACACCGTATGATAATTATATCCTACCCTAAAACACTCTCCACCACTCAGGGTGCCCACACGATGTGTAATCTAGGATTACATTCTGTTTTCTAGGAGATTTTCCAGATTCCCATATTCTTCCTCGACATTCAACCATGCACCTACGGCCTTTGATCTAGTTAAACTCTAACCACGAAACTCAAGATCCAGGTTCATCCATTATATTCCATCAGTAAACAATATATATCGTCATCAGATCTTCTTGAAAAATGGATCAAATATCCATTCTTCATAGTATGCTGAATAACACCAAAGAACGAGGAATCGAGAATCCACCATCACCTGATTTGCTGTCGTAACAACCTTGAAACATCCATTGCATTGTGATGATCCCATATCAATAATATTGGATCTTTTTTCCATGAAATGATTGCGCAATAATAAATCGATTGGGATTCATTGAACTCCTTGTCAAATGAAGAATGCCCATAGTGATTTTTTGAACCAAGGGAGAAAATAACAAGAAAAAATGGGGGGAAATATCCTTGATCAAAGCTCATGTCAATCTAGATTCATTTCAATAAGATAAAAAATTAATATATTCAAATTAATTCGCCCAAATATCCCTGTAAAATACTCGTACTGCATATATGGACGATCCAAAGATCAATCTATTGTTCAATTGATCCACGTTGATCATAGTAATCACGAATAGGGAAGAAATCCAAAAAACCCATCCTACAATGATTCAATTCAATCACTGACAATGAACGATACAACTTCATCATTTTTGTTGTGATCCTTCGAATAAGATGTGTGTTTATCATCAACCCATGATCTCATCATCGTTCCCCTGAGAGGATTCTCCATAGGCATTCTCCAATGACTCTCCCAAGGTACTAGGGTTATGCATTTAGCCTTAGAATTCTGAGATAAGGATACATTTAATGATCCACCAAATCACTACATCAACAAAACAAAACAAAATAATTTTTATTTAATTATTTTATTCATTTCCACACCTATGATGACTTTTCCACAAATGACCCTCACATTCTAATGTTAAGTCACACCTAGTGTAAAAATTCCATTCTAAACTCAATGGTGCCCTCATATTTTTGATCATGTTACCCGTATAGGAGTTAATACAATCTTTCTAGATAATTAGGTGTTTATGATGTAAAATATATTTAATATAATTTAGACATTTATTCCCAGTACCTCGGGCCTTGGAAACACATGTTGTCTTAGTTCCTAGTATCGAACATAAACCATATAATACCTTAAAATAATATTAAAAAATTAGAGAAGTTATAAAAAAATATAGGGAAAAAATATTTATTATATTATAAACCAATTAGAAGGGGGGAAAGAAAAATTCCCAATGATAAAATAAATTACCAAGCTGACAACAACTGGATAAATGAATAAATTGAGGGATCCCAACTTATTATCTTTTTTTCATACCACCATACACATCCTAAGAACCCAAGTATCACTATGCTAGAATAATATCTTTTTTGAACTATCTATCATCTGTATAAGGCATGAAACATCCAAGAAATGTAACACACTGATATATTTATTATATATATCTATTTAGATAACATTATTTTTTGATATCTTGCATGACTCTCACCAACAAATTTAGACAAACCACAAAACACTATTAAAATATTATATTTCCATTATCACCTGGCCATTGGATTGGTGGGAATGAATAGTAACAAATAAATTTTGAAAAATATATAGTATACACATTTTTAAAATTAAATCATTAGTAATCAATTGATTATAATAAAAAACAATAATTATTTGAAAATAAATGTAATGATTTAAAAAAAAATCTATGCGCACAATGTATTTTTATATTAATAAATTAAAATTAATAAATATTAGTGAATGATATTAATTAAATTTATATAATATTTACTTTATTAATTGTTTTCAACATTCAAAAAATATTTTTTATGAAATTGGATAATAATAAATTAGTTTTATGGCTGAAAGTATATTTTTTCTAAAAAGCATTATTTGTCATATTTTGTGCACTTACATTAAAATTAATTTATGAAAATTATGGTTATTTAATTGTATAAAATTAATTCAAAATATTGATTTAGGATTTTTAATTTTTATAAATAGTACTCTTTAATTATTTTTCATTATGAAATGAAACTCTAGAAAAATTTATCACCTCATTAAAGTGTAAATTAGATTAATCTCGATTAGAAATAAGGGATAAGGGGAAAAATTTCATACTAATTATTATTAGATGAATTTAATTCCTAAATCCACATAGTAGTCTCTAAATTTAGTTTTTTAATATACAATTTTCCATGAAAATTGCTTATATATAATTAAAATCAAAGACAGTTGCCAAAATGTCACTATATTTATTTTTAGTATATCTTATGTGTCCACATAAAGAAAATTGTAAGTTATGAATGAATATATGTTTTTATTTTTAGATTAATAAAATTATTTCCATTTTGGAAATTTATTTTGAAATTTTATTATTTAGGTAATTACCTTAATTTTTATGTAACACCGATGCAATATTTCACCACTTAATAAAAAAATATAATAAATGATTTTAAAAAATTTTAATGTAATATAATTTTAATGAATTAATGTTACCCAATAATCTTATATATCTATTTGACATATTATGGAGGTTTATAGAATTATATTCAAATTCCCCTTTGTTTTGATGTACTTAATGTTAAAGTAAATTAATTGCATTAAAATTGATAATAATTATATTTTGTCAAATTAATATTTTGATATATTATTTAATAATAATAAAATATTTCAATAAGAAAATATTTATATTAAATCGTATATAATTTCAAAAATTGTCCTTTTACCTTATAAGTAAAAATTACATCCCTAAAATATTGAAAAATTTGTTACTATAGATAAAATTTAAATTGCTAAACTAAGGGTTAATAAAAATTATATGTTTTATCATTATACAAAAAATTGAATTAATTATTTTGGTTGATGGTATTACAACCTTATATTATATTACCTTTTAATTTAGATAAATTTTATTGAATATTTCTTGATAATTAATTCATATTAATTAAATATTTTGATAAATTCCATAAGTGCCCACACCTAAATTTTAAAAGGGAACATCCTCCATCATTTCATCACACCACTTTGATCCTTATAGCTCTAACAAAACCATCTCATTAATCTTATAAGAAACCATATACAAGTCCATGATGTTTTAATATACTAAAAATAGAAACCTTAGGTTCATTAAGGAAGTATATAACAGAGGTCTCTCAATGAAGAGGTAATCATCTTATCCAACCTATTTAAAATTATTTCTACATATACCTCTTAAAAATATGTGTTATTTATCAAAAAATGATAAATTAATTAACTAAAATATATTTAAATTAAATAAATATTATTAAACAACCATAATAAACCTTCTCTCTCATCCAATGGCAAGTAAATGTATCACTCGTGTGTATATATGACATACAGTTTCCATATTCCCATATAATAAATTATTCATCACCATATTTTATGGATGGGTATTATGCCGGTTTTAAGGTATATATATGATAATTATCAAATAATTGTGAATATTCAATGATAATATCATATATAAATTATTGCCTTCCAAAACATTGGGAAACAGTAACATCACTCAGACGTATATGTGGATAACCACCTCCATGAAGTAATTTGATTCATTTTTTGTTTCTATTTTAATTGGGTGGTAATGAGGATTAATTTTATGAATATATATGATATATATGAACCTATAATTATCCTATAATCATAGATTAATATTTGACATTCTTTCATTCCATATGTTGAAAAATGAAAACAATGTTAATCTGTATGTACGACCTACCATCTCCATGAACAATGTAATTAAATTTTCTATCTATATCATTTATTGAAGAATATAAATATGTTTATACATAATATATATTATATTTATATAATTATTAATATGTTTTATATTATGGAGTTGAGATAAATTTAAAAGGACCAGAACTACAAAACTGAAATATTCATGATAAAGGATACTATTAACACCCATAAATCATTGTTTTGATAACAAATAATTGATAAAATAGGGTGTTAATGTTTTTAAAATGGGTCATATTTGATATTATAAGAACTAAAACGATACCTTTATAGAATTATAGTGAATTTAATTTTATTATACATGAGTTTTAACTGATTTAAAAGAAATATGAACTTTGGGTAATGTATTTTGTCTCTATATGCACCTCATTGAGACATATATGGTATTTTGAACCAGTTTATTTTTTTGTATAGACTCCCCCTTTAAGGTATTTAAAATGAATATCTATTTATTTATAATGATTAATGTTCATTTTAGTATTATTACATTGAATAATTTTGATATTTTCTTACTAATTCTCCTCTCTTTAGAACATAAATCAAGAAAAGAAATGTGTCAAAGAAAAGCTGATCTTATTTTTATTTTGATCAGTTATTATTTTCTTCTATATCAATATTTGGTATAAAATATTTTTAATTTTTTTATAATTAAAAATGATTTATTAAAAAAAAATTTACCCATGTTTTACATAAAAAAAATGGTTTTAAATGAATATTTTTATCATTCTCTAAGTGATTTACATTATCACTTTTCTAAAAAAATATGGAATGAATGATTTTTTAACTTATACATAATGAACAAATTTTCATGAAATCATGTATAATATATTATTTGAAGATTCATTTATAATGCTAAATGCATATTTCAAAGAAAAATTTTCCTTTATAAGTGCATAGATTTTAAAAAATATGTGATTACAAAATAGACCGTTTATATTCATCTAGATTTATTCCATATGATCTTTCAAAATAACTTTCTATCTATGATTTCATATTTTTATGTTACATAATCATTAATGGGTATACATTCCAAGGATAAAATTATTGTTATTTCTATTGTTGGTTTACGTTTATGATGAAAAATATTTTTGAAACTTGTTTCATTTCCATAGGTTATGATAAGATGAAATGTTTATGAAACCCATTTCTTATCATGGGTTTTGATATGATGAATGTTTTATTATCTTTTGGACCAAATATGTGTTATTTTAAGTCTTTTATGGGTGAGACCTATATCTTATTACAATACATTGTGTAATTATTAATTTTCAATGAGTTAAAAGGGAAAACATGAGGTTATCTCAAGCCCCAAAGAGGGTACACAGAAGGTTATCCTAAGACTAGAGTAGGCATAAGGGTGGTTATACAAATACTAATATTTTATGATTGTCTTGGTAGGTAGCCTTGAAATAAGGTCTTATATTCTTTTGTGTATTCTATAAATCCATGTCTTATTCCAATTTTATGTTCTCATGGATCATTCACATTATTTAATTTATGATTTGTTCCATATAAACTAGAATGATTTATTAAGTGTCTTAAGATTATAATCTATTATATGTATAGTATGTTTTTTAAAGGTTAAAATCATGTTCTAATAACCTTTTTCGAATTTTATTCTTATATGATAATTATAATCTCCCATTTTTACTCTTACTGAGAATCATTTATCACTCTTTATTATGAATCCTTTCCCCAGGTTATACAGAATAATGTAATGTATCATTTTTCTATGAATGGTGATAGTTGTGAATAAATATATGTGAAATTATGTAAATATTTTATGAACCAATTATTCATGTTTCCATGATTCCAAATAAAATAATCCTATATAATTCTATTATGGATAATTATGTTATGTAAATTATATTTTTATATTTAGATGTAATATCTGTGTATTAATATTATGGTTCTATATAGTTGTTAGGACAAAAATGTTTAACTATATATTGGGAACTATAATGAGAAATCATTAGTAACAACCCTATGGCTATCCCTAAGTATAAGATAAATCCGTAAAATTTTGGTAATGATCATAAATGACATAGGCCAAAACTACATGTTCATAGAAGATGGTATCATTATGTAAACGTCCTATAAATAATTTTTCATTATTATTTTTCTTTATAGTAGGTTTATTCTTTCTCAAACAATGATTTTTGGTTTTGTAAATGGTTATAACCAACAAGAATCTTGAAAATAATGAATTTGGTGGATAGTGAAATTATTTTCCTACTAACATGTGAAAATGGAGAAGGATTTCCCCAAAGAAAAAAAAGAAGGATGATGAAACTATTGGAATATAAGGAAAATTTTACCATACATCTAAGTCATGCTTCTAATATTTTTATCCAACCCCAAATTATGATTGATCGATTCTTCGGTGGATTAAAACCAAGTTTCTGATGGGCTATATCCATAGGGAAATTAAATATAAATGATGAAATTGTGAGATATGATATGAAGTTGGAAACTGAGATTTAATTTATCCACTAGTATCATAGTTTTGATAAAAAATAAAGATGGAATTTAGAGAAAAGTCTAGAAACCATGGTGGGAAGAAGATGAGACTAACCTTATGATAAAAATTTTTAAGTAAACTTTGGGGGAATTGTCATAATGAGAATAGAATATATTTTAATTTTGTATAGAAAGGTCATCGAGTGCTGAAAAGCCAAAGTGATGTGATTAAGTTATAGAAGGATTTGGATACAGGTAAATATATTCAGAATGCAATATCAAAAATCCTTTATTTAAAATTCCATTAGTATGGTAATTATTCTAACTACTTTCCATATATGAAGGTTCATGATGATAACCTTCAACAGCCTCTTAAGCCTTGAAAAAAGTGAAATCTCATCTGATCAAAATTCTTGATGATGGGTTTGATAATGAAGTGGTGAATGGTATAATTATCATTCATTATATAACTGTTAATGCGTTTTTTGATTCTAGATATACCCACTATTCTATTTTTATGGAATTTTATAAGGTTTTCATAATATCACCTCAACAATTAAATATTGAATTCAAATTAAAAACCCCTAATGGTATGATAATTTAATCACAAGTCAATGATTCTTCCCCAATAAATGGTTGTGCGAATTTATTTGTGAAAAATCATGTCATTATACCTTTAGTTGAATTCAATTTCAATTTGGTAATGGATTATATTTCATTAAATATTTCCCACATAAATTTTTTGAGGAGAGGAAGAAGAATTTTATATTTTGAACCAAGATATGATCACCTATCAGTTTGATGAAAAAAATAGACTTTTGATGGAAATTACATTCATTTTATGGGTCATGATTCTTATTAAAATGGGTCATTTATCTCAAATGGTTAGAGATAAATTAAACAACAATAATATTCTTATTGTTCAAGAGTTTATTATATCTATTCTATAAGAGTTTCTTAGTATTCCATCAAATTTTGATGTTAATTTTCCAACAGAATTCATACCTAGTTCTATATAATTTACAAGAATCCATAGAGATTGGCCATGATTGTATTGTAAAAATTAAAGAAGAAACAATAATAGAAACTTGAAAAGTGAACCATTCAACCAGGTGTGTTGCCTTAGGGTGCACCCATTTTTTGTCAAATATTTAATGGAAAAATGTGTCTCTACATTGATTATAGATAACATAACAAGATCACTGTAAAGAAAAAGTATACTCTACACCGTATCCATAAAATGTTTGATCAACAACATCTAGGTAAATACTTTCCAATGATTGACCTTTTTGTTGGATATTATAAATTGAGGGTCAATATGGATGATATTCCCATGACAACATTCCATACAATCTACAGATAGAAGGAATTTAATTTGATGCATTTTTTACTTTCCAATTCCCCTGTTATGTTTATATATTTAAGGAATATAGTATTTATAGATTACCTTGATCATTTTTGGTAGTATTTATAAATGATATTAATTTATTTTAAAAGGTAAAGGAAGATCATGAAGATAATTTGAGAATTTTGAAGAAGGCCCTAATGAAAAATAATATATGTGTAAAATTTTGGATGTGTGAATTTTTTATTCAGAAGGATTCATTCTTGGGTCATATAATCTCATGTGTGGTAAAATATAGTAGTAATTTAACATTATCCTAATCCAACTATTGTGAATGATATCTATACTTTTCATGGATTGGATTGATATTATTATTTCACTTGGGAGGAACTGTAGAGAAGGATTTTCAGGACACCCGTGATTACTCAACCCTATAGTGGAGATGGTTTTGTAATATGTAGTTTTGAATCAAATAATGGATTGGGATATGTCCTCATGTAGAACAATATGGTTATAGATTATGCCTCACAATAATTGATGGTCCATGAGAAAAATTAACCAACTCGTGATTTGGAGTTAAAAGTGGTAATTTCTACATTAATAATATATAGAAGTGATATATATTGATAAATGTGAGACATATATACTAATCATAAATTTTTAAAGTATATTTTCACTCAGAATAGTTCAAAATGTTCCATAGAAAAGAGTTCTAGATGACTAATGATTTTGAGTTCTCAATACATCACCACCATAAGAAAGATACAAAGATAGAATGTGATATAATTTGAAAGGATCGTGCTAGATTAACAATTATGAGGATCAAAAAAGATCCAAGATTTGTGGATTTTCAAATTATGGAACTAGAAATCATAAATTAATGAGATAAATTTTATATCTCCTAAATGATTTTTCAAATGTCTATCCATGTAAAGATTAATGAGGCATTGAAGGAAGATGTAGAGCTGTAAAACATGGTGATAATTGTCCCTAATTTAATCCTTGATTATAATGGAATAATAAGTTTCATGAACCACATTTGTTTTCCTTTCATACAAAATTTGACGAATGATATGAGGGATGAAGCTCATAGTTGTTCATTCTCTATCAATCATGGAATTATGAATATGTATAGATATTTGAACGAGTATTTATGGTGAGGTGTATTGAAGATAGTGATTCTAGAGTATGTTTCTAGGTGAATGGTATATCAATATCATGATTCCAAGAGATAGATGTTTAATGGGATTTTATAACCATTACCCATAAAATAATGTAAATGAGATTTAATTACCATGGATTTTTTAATTTACCACCCTATGAGCCACTATAGCTGATGCACTAAGAACGTTCACAACATAAACTCAACCATGCCTCTCCACACACTAATGGATTCCATATACAAGTGAGGGTCTGATAAAAAATATGGGGAGACAATAACCTACATAGAAGAGTGAAAAAATACTAGAAGTCAATATAAATAATAATCAAGGAATAATAATCGACAACCATGAATCATATAATAAATTCCCCAAACTGGTTGTGTAAAATAATATAATATAATAAATGTACCACGACATGAGAGTGTAATGTTCCAAATGAAAATGGATGTAATAAACTAATGACCATCCCCAAAATGGGTCATGATAGCATGTATGTTCCAATCTTATAGGCTCCAAACATAATGACATATCATCCATATAATATATGTGTTTTTCACATAAACAGACATTCAGCCATGAAGCCTTCTCAGGTACCCATTAACATCTTGAGAAAGGTTTTAAAACAACTCAATAGGACAACACCTATTCTGTATCAAATAAAATATAGTATAAAATAGTAGTGAATGTTTGAGTGCAAAAAATAATAATAAATACTATAAAAATAATTAAGTTTCATTTTAATAATTACCCATTAGACTCTTTTCCCTCATGTTTAACCAAGACACTCAACTACTAATCCCACCTCATGCTTTAAAAGTGGTTTGAACCATAAAAAAATGGTTTACCACTTTACATAACATAAGAATTAATTTATAAATACTATTTATCAATATAAATTTTAGATTCAATCTAGCTAATCATATCATCTCTAAACCATAGGTGCTTAGAGAATCAACCTAGAATCCTAAACTCTATAATACGTTATTGTATCCTAGAAAATCAGTCTAACCTATAGTAATGGAGAGGAGCCTTAGTCCACCATACCAACTGTATAATTTTTAATTCTTTCCATGTCTCATCATCCATTAACTTTTTAACAACAATAACAATAATGGTTCTCCTCTTCATTTATGACATGGTTCATCACATTCAACTCTTTAGTCAATTCCATAAATATCCCATTTCATCATTTAATCACAATTATAATGAGCCTCCTTCCCATTTAAACCATCATATCGGGTGGACCAATTTATCACATTTACCCATTAACATGGCATAAGTCATATAAGTTATCCAATTTTTTTCAAACAAACCCCTATTCCATGTTAGCATGATAAAAATAATTACAATAACATTAATCTCATAAACCCATAAATTCATCTTGTACATGGATGTTTCGCACCCCATAAGTGAACGTAGTCCTAGTCTATTCAACCTAAATGAATCAAATGGAGGATGTGAGGGTTTAAAAACACCATTTACACATCCATCTTATCATTTCATATCAAGCATTAAAATGAAAAATATAATGTTATATAGGTATAGAAAAGTCAAAATAAATTAAACATCAAGGCTATGGGATATAACTTATATAACTCCTACCCCATGTTTTTAGATAAAATATAGCATTAAATGAATCTTGATTCAATCCCAGATGAAAATGAATTCATAATATAAGAATATATGTAAAAATTAGATTTTGGAGGATTCAGAAGGAGAAGGAAATGTATACAAAACCACTTCTAGAAAATTAAATTAAAAGGAGTGGTATAATTACCCCGAGCATTGATTCTCAACTAATGATGCTTCAAATAAACTAAAATTGTTGTAAAATTACCCTTTAAGGAATAGGGATCACTTGGTTTGTCACAAATTCTATTGGAGGTGGAAAGAAGAGAAAATTGGGTTAGAACACATAAATCAAAAAAGAGTAAAATATGAAATTCCCACTTTTAATTTAGTACATAGTTTGACCACAACGTTGTCCATTCCATGTGCCAACCCTCTTCCACACTCTATCCAAGAGGGGAATTTAGTTTCATGGTCTCTTATGTAAAACACACAATTTTCTAAACCTTATGAAGGTCGTGTGTTTAGATCTATCCATCTTTGCATGATTTTCAAGATACACATTCATGGTTTGCCTATTGTGTACCTTCTCCCTATAGGATGCATGGTTAAGGCACATGGTTAGTGATAACCATGAACCAACTATGTTTCCTATATATTATATCCTAATTTATTTATTTTTCATGTCCTAAGACCTCAGGAAAGCTCTGACCCCCTCATATTCTCAGGAAAATTTAATCAGCCCATATAAAGGGAGTTACTAAAACTTTAAACAAGGATGTACCTGCATGAAAGATAAAGATATTACAAACTCCACACACTGCAATATATCATCCTCAAGTTTCACTCCAAAGCATCTCTAAGACTCTAAAGTAAAAAGATTAATCCACTGGACCATCATTTCTATACCACTCTATAAATTTTCCTCTTAGACTCCACCATGATGCCCCAACACTCGAACTAAAGGCATATTATTACCCCGAAGAGTCTTCTCATTACGATTGAAAATAAGAACCATGTGCTCCTCAAATGATGAATCCATATCAATCTCAAATTAGTAACATATATCTCATGATAAGGTTCAAGGTGATACTATTGATGTTGCGACACTTGAAAACCATCATTCATGGAACTATACCACTATGGAAGAGAAAATCAATATGCCACCATTTTAATCCTCTCCATGATCTTGGATGGCCCCATATACCTATCAATTGACAATATATACATCCAAATTCTATGGCGACCAAACCTCAGGGACACCCGAAGCAATACATGGTCACCCACTAAAAAATAAGTTGGTCAATGAATTAAATCATCATAATACTTCTTTATAATTTAGTTCATAGTCAAGAACTTATAAATCAAATTTTACTATTATGTCTTATATACAAGACTTGGCCCCAAAAACATTGATTCTACCACTTACATCCAAAGTAAGTGTGATATGCATTACTTACCATAGAGTGGCTCATATGGTTCCTTTAGAATATCTTCTTGATAACTATTGTTATAGGAAAATTCAATGAGTGGAAAGTGTTTCTCCCAATATCCCCCAAGCATTAGGATACATTCTCCAAATATGTATTCTAACTCTAGGATAGTACACTCCAACTTATCATCTATTATTGTGTGGAAATATACTCTCAAAAAAATTGGTATCAAGTTCTTTCTGTATCCCATGTTCGAAGTGCGAAGTAAAATGGGGATAAGAATCTAAAACTATACTCTAAGGTACCCCATTCAGTCGTACTACCATTCTGACATACTGGTCACCCAACTAGTCCATGCTAAATTTCTTTCACATAGGTAATAAATGAGTCACCCTTTTCAACCAATCCACCATCACATAGATTACATCATTATATTGATGCATCCTCATATTTCTGACCACAAAATCCATGGAAACATCAACTATATTCTATTTCGGAATGGGAAATGGTTTAAAAGTATAACAATTTGATGATTCACATCCTTAACCTAACTATAGGTCTAAAATATTGTCACGAAACCTAAAACATCATTTTCCATTCCCAACCTCCAATACTATTTTAAAATATCTCAGAAAATCATGGTAAAACCAGGGTGAACAACACTGTTCAAGGTAAGAAAATCATGCATCAGCTTTTCCCACATAAATGTTGTCACAATTATGTGACTAAAAATGTGAATAAACTAATCCTCATCAATTTTCTAATCAGAAGGGGGATCACACCTTAAAAACAGTATCTTAGAGAAAAAAAATTAAAAATCCTCATATGGCCTTGTCTTAATAGAATTCACAGTAGATGGATCGACAAAAAGAGACATTAGTGTCCACAACTCATGCATCTCTTGAACAACAAGAAGCATTTCAGTAGACAAATTAGTCATCTTCCACTCAAATATAGACACTTGAACAAATTGAGACTCTATATTCTCAGTCAATGAATCTAAAACACTATTTCCATTCATACCATATAAGCTAGTCCAATTTCAAAATAATGCATATACTCAAACTATCTTCATTGTCAAATATTCAAATCATGCTGGGATATGATGTTCTTAACACTTTTATAATTATTATAGATGAAAAACTTCTAACCCAAAAGATAATGTCACTAAAACATCGTTGAATAAACCACTATTTCCAAAAAAGATCATGAATTATATAGTTCTATAATGTTGGCCTCCAATTCTTTGATCCATACACCAAGACTTGATCTCCCTGCATTAATACTCCCTCAATGGAGAAAAATTGTTGATGAACCTATGGTAATTTAAAAATAAACACAATAATTTTAGAATATAAAAGAAAATATTAGGATGTTACTAATATACAACTACCTAAAATATCCCTAGGTCCAATTACACACCTTCCCCCAATATGATCTTATCTAATAAATGTACATTTTTTTCAAGAAATGAATATTTAATAATATAGAACATTTATAATCATCTATAAGTTTACTTAAGATAATATCAAGATGTTGGAAATGATCATAATGAGTATGGTAGTACACCAAATTTACATCCAAAAAACTATGAACTAGTATAGGTATGAGTAAAATATGTGGTTCATCAAATCTATAAACATAGTTGGTTATTTTCTCAACTTGAAATGAATCAGGATGAACACATATAATCTATACCTAATTTTAAAGGAATTATATAGTATATCATAATGTCTCACCCTTATCTTCTGATATCCTAACCTTAAATGGATCTTGGATGACACAAAATCTCTATTTAGTAAGACAAATAAAACATCAATACACAAAATAGGGTAATGTTTCTTAACCATCATCTGATTCAACTTTCAATAATAGACACACAACAATAGTTTTCAATCAACCTTATTATGAAATAAAACCATATATCCCCATGATGATGTAATTATAAAGATAAATACAGTATCCTTTATCTTTTCCAATTGAGTTTTATGTTCCTAGAGTTCTTCATGTTTAATTCTTTAATGAGGAATAATAATGTGCTCAGCTTTAAGAATCAGTCCAATCATAAATATAACCAGTCTCTGATGTGGCAGAACTGAGAGGTCCTCAGGAAATACAACATGAAACCAATCCACCAAAAAAGGGAATTAATTATGTTCTAATCCCTAATCATCCTAAAAATATTCTCAACTTGTGATGTGAGCACTCCTTGTTGTAAAAAAAACTATCCTTTCATAGCCTACCAAGATATCCCATTCCCTAATAGAGATATAGGTTTCACATATAGGAGATATGAAACTCAATCTCGTATGTAAATAGTGTATCTGATCTAGGTATGTAACTAATCTATCTATCTATAGTATTATGTCATGAACTCCCATATAAATCACTTAAAATTCTTAAAGAGATGGTACTCACCAAACTTGAGGGAAAACACATTACATTGATGAATACCCTCTGACCGTACGCCAAAAAGTGTGTATATAGACATCAACCAAATGTATAATACACTAATAGAAAGAAAACAACTTAAAAACTAGGCATATATGAAATGATGTGAGGCTCTAGTTTCAAATAAAGAACTAGTAAGTTCAGAAGAAAAATGAATCATACCTAAGATTGTCGACAGTCCAACCTCACTACCACTTGTTGTGGGATGAACTGAATGTCGATGACTTATACATCAGACCAAAGATCATGCTTAGTTCCCAATCACTACACTAACCTGCTGATATTCTCATACTCTAGACCTAGAGCACTCATCCTCCACTATGATTTGTATTAACAATAGAACTCCAACTTCCCGCTTTTTATGGGGTAGTAGACCGCTTTATTACACTCTGCATCTTTCATGATCCTCTAACACTTTCCACCTATTGAGGGGGCCTGCAAAGCCTCTATTCAAGTCTCATCCTGACGTATGATTGGTACTCAATTGGTGGTTAGTGAAACTAATCAATAATTATTTCCATCCTTCCACACTGAGAACAGTTGGTCACTACCCGAATAGGCTGATCATCTCCCCAAAGTACTCTATTCACCACCTCTATAGTGAAATATTTCATATTGATGCTTCCTACTCTCAATAGTCATGCAACTAGACATCCCAGCTACAACTGCATGTCCATCAGAAGAAGACTCTTTTGGGTTCCCTTAAGAAATTAGGTTTTGATCCACCACCCCAAAACACCTCTTTAAATAGAATATATTCACTGAGTAATTCTTCTCATTTATATATATATATATATATATATATATATATTTCCTGAAAATTTATCTTCATTGCTGACTCATCCCATATTGACACTGATGAAAAAACATTTCATGGTAGTGAAGAGTCTAATAAAATTTATCATGTCCATATTCCCCTGATTCAACCACATAAATTCTAAATATCTCTTCTATATTACAGTCTCTGGATAGAAATGTTATAAAATAATTTCTAGAAATTCTTCCACAACATACAGTCTATCTAATCAGTCTAAAACCGAATATCCCACCAATGCTTCACTATTCCTCACAACATATATTCTTATAACTTCGATCTTTTCTCCAAATGAGTATCTAAGTGGTCCAAAATTTTTAACAATGACTCATCAAAAAATCGGATGACTCAGGTCCACCCAATAAAGAAAATTGTGTATGGTGTTATAGGTTAAACTCTATAGTTTGGTCAAACATATTAGGTGAAGCCTAATCAAGGACTCACTCTATAAATTTCATAAAAATAGAAAATTTCTAATAGAACATCTCTTACCCCATTTTATTGGGAATCAATGGAGGTTCCTACCCCACTATTAGAGGATCATTCTCGATGATGTCATCTTCTCACCAAACTGGTTAATGTTATTATGTTGGAATCTCTTTACAATTCCAAATCGCCAAGTCAAAACACATATCATATGGTTATCCTTATTTAATGAAAGATACCTCACATTTAATTATAACAAATTACCCCCCACAAACTATCACAATGGGAACAAACACCACACCATCACTACCCTCAACCATATCTATCCCAGTCCATGGTCAACATGGGGTAAATAGAACTTATATAATCAAAAAGAATTCATTAGAAATCCATTTAATTATTTCACATTCAATAACCTAAATATTTCTCATCTAATATCCTTTTAAAATTCCAATTTAACAATTCAAAAATAAATAAATTTACAACTCTTTGATTGATACTATTTTATCCATTTCTATACCTTTCAAATTTAAACAGTTGACCCATTTTCATTTGGATCAAATTACTTAAATCCCCAACATAGACCAAATGATTTTTGAATCCTATAACCCAACCAAAAATAGCTTTCAATGTGTCCCTAAAATTATTTTTTATTATATATCCCTATGTTCCTAACATTATGAATGCATACAAAAATTTCATTGCATACTATCCCATGAGTAATGTTTCTTAAAAAAATCCTCAAATTACGCCTAGATCACCCAAGATGAAATAATATACAACTGTAATAAGAAAACATGAAGAAAAATCTTCCCACCATGGGTAATTGGGGTTTCACTAAACCATGGGTTAGCACCTCCGATGTGTGAGCCCATTTCCAAGGCTCAAAACATCCTTATATATTGTATACCATTCCCAAATAGTAAATAAACATAAAATAAAAATACTATGATATTACGTTGTGATGTCCTATCTTAGAAGACACTATAATTGGTTCTTCTAACTGGTTCACCACATGAACCCAAGATTGAATTCTTTCATGTAAGATTCTTCTAACTTGAAACACATGACTAATAAAAAACAAGGAGATACTATATATCCTCTTTACTATAGTAGAACAATATCATAAATCATTATAAATAAAATCATGTAATAATAATCAATAACCCTGAACCATATAATCAATTCCCCAAATAAGGTATATACAAATCCAACATAATAAATGTATTGTGTCATTAGAGTCTAATGTTCCAATGTAAAATTGAAATTAGAAAGTAATATCCTTCCTCTAAATGGGACATAAGAGAAACTATGGTCTCCTCATCCATGCTCCAACCTAATGCCAATATCAGCCATTTAACATATGGCCTTTTACCTTATCCTATCCTAAAACCATGAAGTCTACTCATGTACCCAACAGGCCTGAGCGATGTTGGATTACAACTCATTAGGGCACCACCAACTATGTCTACAAAAACCTATAGTCTAAAATAGTATTTTATTTGTAAGTTCTAAGAATAAAAAATAAGACCATGAAAATAATCATGTTTCCTATTAAAAAATATTTATTAGACTCTTTTCCTACAAGTTCCACTGGGAAACCCAACTACTAATACCACCTCCTCCTACGAAGAACGTTTAAACCAATCATAAAAGGGCCAAAAAATTACTTCACATGGGAATTCATTTATAAATCTAATTTCACAATATACATTCATTATTTAGTCTATGTACCTGTCTCATGTTCATACTATAAGAGAATATAGTACCATTTTATCATCCTAAACCATAAAATATGTTGGGGGGCCTATATAATCCCTCTAGCTAGACCCAAGTGAGATGAGCCTTAGTCAAACATCCCATCCCTACTATTTATCATTTTTTTCCAATGTCCATCGCATGTGCACTTTTTAACTAACAAAAAAACAAGGGTGCTCCACTTCACTTATCACACTACTAAGGTTCACATATTAAAATATTTACTCAAATAAATAATTTTCCCATTTCATAATTTGGTCACATTTATGACCATTAGTAACACCTTTCAAACTATTTACCCACATGGGCTACCTCTTTATCTGTTTATCACTTTTAAAAATTATCAATCTATTACAATTTTATACGTATAAAAGTTAATAAAAAAAACTTTTTATTCTATTTTATTATTATAAACACAATTACAATTGGTTTAATCTCCTAAAACTATCAAGTCATCAAGTTCATCAAAGTTAAACACCCCACGAGTGACCATAGGACTTGTATAATCATCCTTAATGAATCTAACGGAGCTAGTGAGGGGTTTAAAAAACAATTTACACAAAAATTTAGTCATTTCATTAAATGTATTCAAATTATATAAAAAATGGTATAAAGTTAAAACTACATACACATAAATTAAACATGGAGACTTTGGGATATAACTTTCAGACCACCTACCACAAGTTCATAAATGAACACTCACTCAAACACAGCTCTTGATGCATTCCCAAAAAAACCTCAATTACAATTCTAATAATTTTCTTGAATCAAATTATTTTGATTATTTGGAAGGATAATGTAATTTATTCATGGAAACTTTCAAAAAATAGAATAAAAAGGATTAATAGACTCATCGGGATCTTTGATTCACAGCCAATGATGCTTTAAATGGCCCATGATTGAGGGATAATCACCCTTGAAGGAGGATGGTGACCATGGTATGTCACCTTAACTATAGGATACAGAAGGAGGATAAAAATTATTTAATAAATCATAAAAAATGGGAGCTAAATTAGATAATTACCTCTTTTAATGAGGCACAAGGTTTGGTGGAATGGTTGGCCAAACCATGTGCCAACCTTGCACCACCTACATTCCAAGAGGGGGATTCAGTTGCATGGTTTCGTGGGGAGATTAAATAGTTTTAAAAAAACATGTGACGGATTTCTGTTTTTATCTCCCCAAATTGACATAGTTTTTAGGCTCCCTTTCATGGTTTTTCAATAGTTCACCCTCCCTGTACAGGCTTCATGTCTAGGAAACATGGTTAATACTTATAGTGTGTCCACCTTGTTCCCTACACAATATATAATATTTTTTCTATTTATCATGTCTTAAAACACCATGAAACCCATTAGTCTTCTCATATATAAAGAAAACATGTAATTAACCATTATAAATGGATTTAACTCAAAAAAATACATATTATCAAACCTCTTCAAAAGGATGGGATATTATATTTTTTTCAGAATCCCTAAAACATCTAAAGGGAATAATATTATATTAGTTTTAGTCAATCTCCATATGAATTAAGAACACATAATATATATTAAGAAATATTTCCCTCTGGGATAACCTTTTAGGATATACATTAATTAATTGGTATAGTTGTATGGTTTACAATATTCTATTGTATCTGATCGAGGTCTGAGGATTGCCTTGATTTTTTGAGAAGTATTCATCATCCAATAGATATGTAGTTATTTATTACAATATATAAAAATAATAAGAAAGGTGTAAAATCTAATAGTACCATTAAATATTTAAAATACAATTTTATATCTATTTATATGGATTTCAAAGGTATTTGGGATCAACACCTTACATTGGTGGAATTTTAAAACAATGATAGCTTTCTATCTAGCATTAATATAGATACTTTGAAGCCCTATATTATAATAAGTGTAGAAATCAAACAATATCGAATTAATTATGATAAATAATGAAACCTAATATAGATGAGGAAATGGTACAAAATTTTAGATATATTAAACTGCACATAAATGGAGCTTAGAGTTGATAAAAGTTTTATACTGACAACCATTGGAAAGATCTTATGATTGATGTGCATGAAAAGGTATTCTTATGAATATCTCCCTAGAGGGGAATGATGAGATTTATATAAAACAAAGAATAATCCCTAGGATTATTATCCCTTCTAAAAATTTTTATTGTATTGGAATAGTAGCTTATTGATTGGAACTTCCACCAATTGTCTCTTAGATTCATGATGTATTCCACGTGATCCTTCACATGTACTAAACTCAATTGTCATACAACTGAAACAAGATATTTCTTATGAAGAACAACTAGCATATATCTTTGATCATAAGTATAGTGTAAATGGAATAAGTCTACTCACTTTGTGAATATTCTTTGGAGAAATCAAAAATTCGATGAAGTTACATGGGAACCCAAGGATGTAATGAAACAAACATATCATCACTTTTTTGTATCATAGTGATAAATTTTTAGGTGTAAGTTAATTTTAATGTGGTTATCATTTAACACCACATGATTTTCTTAAAATATCATTCTTTAAGTAATTTAATTTATTCTATAACTTAAGTAACACACAATATCATGTTTATATGAACCATGTAACATTATTAGATTATTTTATGTCTTGTATCTCTTAGAAATTGGATTGGTGGGTATGAATAGTAATAACTATATTATGAAAAATAGACACTCTATACATTTATAAAATGATTTAATTTTTTATCAAATGAATATTAAAAAAATTATTTGAAAATAAAAGTTATGATTTTTATAGAAATTGTTTTTATGCATGAAATTAATTTTTCAATTAATAAATTAAATTAATTAATATTTATTAATAATTTTTATTAAATTTATAAATTAATTACATGATAAAAAAATTGAAATATTAAAAAAATTATATTTTGTCAATATGATATGAATAAATGTAGTTTTATAATTAAAAATATACTTTTTCTAAAAAGAATTTATTATCACATTTTGTGAACTTAAATTAAACTTAACATCTTCCAATTATAGGTATTAAAATTTATAACGTGAATAAAATATTTTGAATTATTAGGTTCAAATTTTTTAGATAATACCATTTTATTTTTGAGCAATATGATTACAAATAGTGGTAAATTTTGTCTCCTTGGTAAAAGGTAAATTGGGTTAAACAGGATTAAAAACATGTTATATGGACATGATTTATAATTAAAATTAGGTTTTTATAAATGTAATTCAAAAAATAACACCTAATGGTCAAAATTTAGTTTTTAATGGGAACTTGTCCTTGAAATTGACTTCTGTACTATTTATATCAAAGAAAATTAAAAAATATAAATCTCATTGTTTTTAATATATTTTACGTGTCCAAAAAAAGAAAAACTGAAGTTATAAACAAATATAAGTGTTTATATTGAGAAAACTAAAATTATTATCCTGTTAAAAATTTAATATTAATTTTATTTAATTATATAATGACCTTAATTTCTTTTGAAATAGTGATCTAATATTCACTGTTTAATAAACCATCATAATAGGTGATTTCAAAAATATTTAAATTGATATAATTTGAATGAATTAATGTCACCCATGAATTTAATAGATCTATATTATATATTAGGGAGTTTTTATATCTTCAAATTTTAATTTCCATTTTTCTTGATTTATTCAATGTTAAATTAAATGAATTTTGTGAAAATTGACAATACTACTATTTTATAAAATTAATAATTTTTTGAATTATTTAAAAATCAAAAAAATAGAAATAAGTTAATTTCGACATTATATGTTATAATATTTTATAAATTTTCCAAGAATGATCCAATTATTGCGTTATAAGAAAAGAATTACAACAATTTAATATTGAAAAAGATTTTTTTTATTTAAAATTAAATTTTGTTAACAAAGGGTTATTCAAAATGATTGGGTTTAAAAATACACTAAATAATTTAAAAATTATATATTATTTTATGTGATTACAACCCTATATTTTCTTATCTTTTAATCCATGTCCATATTTTGTTATATTTCTAGAGAATGAATTTATTAAAATTTAATCTTTTGATAAATCCCAAATGGAACCCTCACCTCCATTATAAGGGGAACATCCTCTATCAATACCGCATACCATTTTTTACATTATAGATCAAGAGTACCCTAACCATTTAACTTCTATAAATACTTATAAAATTTTTGGATGTGTTGGTATCCTCAAAAGACCACCCTTATGTGCCTTATGTAAGGAACTAAAGAGGTCTCCCAAAGAAGAGGTAATCATCTTGCCCAACCACTTTCAATCTATTTTTTTATACCTCTTATAAATATATAGTTTTTATCTTAAAATTGAAAAATTATTATCATAAATATACGTATTTATTATTATTATTATGGAATCACCATAACAAACCCTCTTTCCAATCAAATGGGATGTGAATTTTTTTCTTGTGTTTATGTACAGCTTATCGTCTCCACGTAGTGATACAATTCATTTTTTCATCACCATATTTTATGGATGGGTATTATTATGGGTTCATTTTTTTTGAGATTATACTTATGAAATAATTACATCTCTATAACGTTATTATCATACCTACATTTTTAACTTCCAAATATTTGGCAAACAATAATGTCGCTCATGCGTAAGTGTGGACTACCACCTCCACAAGATGATGTGATTCATTTTTTGTCTTTGTTTTAATGGGATGATAATTATGTTGAATTTGATAAATATATTATATATATATATGAAATAATAATAATCCTATAAATTTTTATTAATATTTACCTTTCTTTTATTTCATCCGTTAAAAAATTAAATTAATGTTCATGCATTTGTACAACCAACCGTCTCCATGAACAATGTAATTAAATATTATATATCTATTTTTTAGAGATGAATATATATATATATATATAATGAATGTATATGATATTTACTACCTTATTAATATCCTAAAGAGTTGGAACAAATCGAAATTTACAATGACCATAACGAATGAACCGAAATATTCATGATAAATGAAATAGTTAACCCCTAGAAATGACAATTTTAATATGGAATTAATGATAGTATATGGTTTTAAAATTTTATAAAGGGATTATATAACATATAATAAGTATTAAAATTATTTTGGTATGTAATTATAATAAATTTAAATTTATTATATAGAAGGTTTCATTTCCTTCTAAGTAAATAGAGTTGAAGTTAAGGGATTTCATCTCAATTTCCACTCTATTGAGGCATATTTTGTTTTATGCACCTATTTATTTTTATGTAGTGCATATAATTCCCATTTTACGGATTTAACATGAATATATATTTATTAATTATTATTAAAGTTAATTTAAATTTTACTCTATTAAATAATTACCATATATTCTTCAAAAATTTATTCTCTTTAGAACTTGATCAAGCAAAGAAATGTTTGAAAGAAAAATTGAACTTATTTCTATTTTATTAGATGTATTTTTCTTACATATAAATATTTTATCTAAATTTTTTTGAAAAAAAAATTATACTTATAAATTGATTTATCATTATAAATTTTTCCCATGTTTAACTATTTTACAAATTGTTTTGAAATGGATCTTCTTGTTGTTTTCCAACTGAATTACTTTGTGAGTTTTATAAAAAAAATATTGAATGAGGGTTTTTTAAATTATATGGAACTAATAGTTCTTCTATATTTCAGGAATAATATTTATTTTAATGTTTCCCTTAAAATTTTACAAGGTTATTTTAAAATAAAATGTTTTCCTTTATAAGTGTGAGACTTTTATAAAAAGAAGTGATTTTAAAATGGAAAGGATATTATCTTCAAAAATTATTCCAAGTGATATTTAAAAATCAATTTCCATATAAGATTAAATCACTTGTTGTTACTTAATATTTATTGAGTATATGATCAATTTATTCCATTATTATTCATTAACTTGATGGTTTTTTGTGATGAATTGATACTTAGGAAACTTATTTATTTTCTGTGGGATATTTTATGACGAAATGATTATGAAACTCATTTATTTTAATGGGTTATGATAAGATCAATTTTTGTGATAATGTGGAACTCATATGTTTGATTCTCATTATTTGAGGGGGGGCCTATATCTTCTTACAATTAATTGGGAAATGATTAATGTTTTATGAGATCGAAGGGTACCATAGGGGTATCCCAAGCACTATATACGCTACCTAAGAGGTTATCCCAAGCCTAAATCCATTTCATAGTTGGTTACTAGATGTAGTTTCATGTATGGTTAGATCAATCCCATATTTTTATGAGTTTCTTGGTAGGTATCCATGAAACTGGGTCTTTTTTTCTTATTTGTATGCCAAAGTTCCAGATATTAGGCATATTTTATGTTTCCATGCCTCATGTACTTTACTTCCATTTTTGATCCATGTATTATGAACAACCAAGTTTTATTCTGGGACTAAATATAATCATATATGATATTTATTTTATGTATTTAAAATGTAAAACTCATTTTCCCATACCCTTTTTGTTATTTTATGATTATATGATCACTAATATCACCATTTTTACCCTTACTAAGAATCATAGCTCTCCATTTCTTATTATTCCATTTCACAGGTTATATAGAAAGGTGCTAAGTATGACAAGTATAAGAATGGTTCTATTGATGATGAATTAAGTGGGTGAAAATTTTAATATTTTATGAACTAGCTGTTCATAATTAGATGTATTCAAATGCACTAGACATATATGATTCTAAAATGGATCATTATGTCATTTAAAGAATATTAATCTATTTAGATGTAATATCTATCTGTAAAAGGTATGGTTTGATATAGGAAAATAATTTTAAGGGGTGATTATATACGTATGCAATATGACAGCCATAAAAACATAGAGGGGTAAATATAAAGATGCAAAAAGGCCAGATCAAACCATCACAAGAGTGAAGCAAAACCCAGCATAGTTGTATTCTCAAAAAGAAACCCATATAAGAGAGAAATGGGATATTTATCTCCACAATATATACCAATATAATGATTCCATATGTATCTCAAAAGTCCTATCACCAATACATGGTATCTTGTCTATCTATCTGAAAAAGCCATGTTGAGGACCCACACCTCATCGCTGCTCCATATCCCAATGGTTACAATCTTTAATAGTTAACCAACACCATTCATGGGGGGAGGGGAACCACACAGTAGATATGTTTATGGAGGATCCACACACTAATGTTATGGTGGGTTCCAATCTGTTAATGGAGGGATCAAGAACTTGTAAAATAAGGGGTTACACTCAGTAGGAAGATTGATAGAGCACGCAAACCTTGATGTGATATGGGTGTAACATAGTGAATAGAGGAATCGTTGCCTATAATTATATGTGCTTCCACTTGGAAGGTAGAGGAGATGAAATCATGTTTTTAGGGGGGTAACACTTAGTAAACTGAGGACTCACATAGTAGCACATCAAGGGGTACCACTTAGTAGATAGAGAGGAATATGGCGGATATGTGCCCTAGTTTGAAAGGGATTTATAACCATGTCATCTATTATATGATCCTATACTAATCACTTCTACCATTGAGCATCTCCTAAAGAATCACCATTCTCAAAAAACCACAATTCATAACTCAAAATACACTATGAAGGATACCATCATGTTATATTTATAAAACTACACAGGATAGTCTACTTGTAGGCCATATCCAAGTCCAGAAGGAGGAGGTTGCAGCACCCTAACCCTAATATTCAAGAGCTCGTGGTCACTTTTTAAAATTTTATAAGATACAAGAAATAACATACCAAACTACCAAATGTTTTAGTAGTATTAGTAAAATAGATGCATACATGAAAATCACATAACATTTTAAAAAATAAAATACCCAAAGAATTTTCTTTGAGAAAGTCATTATTTACCTTAGTATATCCCTACAAAACAATCCTAAAATAATAACCAATATCTTTGGGATATTAAAACATAAGAAAAGGGTGATCTCATATGCTTAGTAAGGGTATAAATACATCGTAATCATTGAATAAATTTTAATAACCAATATGGAAAAGTAAATAACTGAAACACGTGACATTTTACTAATAAATTGAGAATAATATAGTATTAAAAAATTATAATCAAATAATGTCTTATAAATAATCACACGAGTAAGAAACATGACCATGAATATTTTAACTAATTGAATAATCACATGTAAAATCAATAACTAAATGCGTAATGATGGAATAAAAAATGATAGAAATCTAAAATGTACTATCCAGGCCCTTTTCCAATACATCCAATACTATTGAAACCCTTTGTGAATACATATATCTAAATGGGTAAGGCCTCATCTGAAACCCAATCTAGCATGTCTCATGAGACCTACCTATTTATCAAGGGGATATAGAAGTCCTTTACTATCACATACAATATATAATTTTTTCCTCATATGAAATTTTTGAAACATAATGAAAATAATCATTTGTATTTAAATTTTCATATGAAATTGAAATTCATTCCCAATCAATTAACATAATCATAATCTATCCCAAGTAAACTGAATAGAAACAACATAGTATATCCCTAGAAAAACTGATCACAGACCATTTGGAGAAATAATATGGATGTTACCACTCCAACATACACACATTGGATTAAGAGAAAAGGTTTTTTCGTTGATAAATAAGAACACCATAAAATTGTATTTTAAAACATTCTTGAGGAAAATATCAATTTTATTATGAAAATACAATTTTAAAACTAAAAGTTAACCAAATTTATTGGAAAAAAATTCATTGAAAATAATCATTTAAATATATATAATAATAATTAAAATATTTAGTGGTTATTATGACATGAAATTTGATACATATAATATATGTTAAAGCAATTATTCCGTTCACATTTTCAGTAAAATAGAAATATGTATTTTTTCATGAAAATACATGAATATTCCATCCATCAAAATTTTATAAAAAATAAAAATAGTTATAAGTACCTTTAATAATTAATTTGGAAAATGGTAAAAATAATTTTGAATTTTTTTTAGAAAAAAATGTTTTGGATTTATGTGCATTTCCGACCGAAGAGAGAAATGAAGTAGGATTTTCTTAAAAAAACTTTATTAATTATTTTAAATACCAAATAATTGAAAAATATACTATTACTTGAAAAAAATTCATAAATAAAAAAATTAGAATAAAATATATTTATTATAATATAAAAATATATAATAATTCCCCCATGGGATACTTAAACAAAAAAATACAAAATAAAGATGAGATTCTAAAATAAACCCTTACCACTTTGGTAACATTTATATGATAAGACCCATGAAATAAATAACATTAAATGGAAAATTAAATAAAATCCTAATAATTAAATTCATGATATAATATAAAAAAGTGATGTATATAAACAAAATAAAATAAATAAATTGTGAATGTGGCATATGTCTCATAAAAGTAAAACTTAGACGAGAAACCCTTACCTTGAGTCTGAATCATCGCGTACATTATTTATATTCATGAATAAAGAAATTATGCAAATTATTTGATTTCATAAGATCAATTTTCAATTTTATTATTCCTTTTATTACACTTAGTAACATGTTGTGTGTGATTACTTAATCAATTAAGTTTATAGTGTATGTTTTGACAATATTTTCCTTATGTGTTAAAAATGACTATAGTAGGTTGACAATGTTCAAAGATACCGTTATTTAAATTTATACAAAATAATAATCATGATTAATTATCCTATTTTTAAATCAATTATAATTTTAAATCCAATCATGAAATACGGTTATGTGAAATGAAGTTTCTTATGATCATGGATACGGTAGGCTGAACATTCACAAGGTTGACATTTCCATTTTTCAAATATCATTATAGAAGTGAGATAAGTGATATTTTACCCTTCCATAATTGTCATAATATCATAAATACCATATTATTTATTTAAATATAAGTATATATATCATCCATGTTTTGATTAAAAGTGACTCACATCACCTTCTAAAGATGGTAATCCACATGTTCACAAACGATGTTATCATCCTTCAGTGAGTGAAAAGGTAAAAAAAATAAATTATTATCTTTTCAGAATTATAAATATTTCATGAATATAAAAATTAGTTAATTTATATCACATAAATTCATTAAATTTACCCTAATCGCGTTCCATGTAAAACATTAATGAATTAATAATCACATCGCTTCATGAGGAGGTAGTCCTCCATACACACAAGAGACATTATCATAATCCCTAGAGAATGTAAGGAAAGAAATTAATTATGATATATTTACTCCATTGTTATTATTATGTTTTAAATATGGTATATATACTTTATAACCATCAAAATACCCCAATGTGAGGTGTAGTAATGGATAAAGAATGACATTAGTTTGAGAGGCAGCAGCCCTCTGTAAATACAAATGATGATTTTGTAACCCATTTTATGGAATTGGAAATGGTTTAATAATAATTTAATGATGTGAAGGAATAAATATATTAAAAATGGTTTATGATGAACATAATTCCCTCCATGGGTAACTTTCCTAGTTTTGCACCAAAAGCCTTCTAAGGTTGAATTTTTTACAAATATAAGGATTCTAGGATAAGGAGATAGATGATGGAAGGTTATTTGGGAAGTAATTGGTGGATCCAAAATAGTTTGAATGTCTTTAAAATATTGAGAGTGGGTTTACATTTAAAAGTAAGATGAGTGGAACACATGTAATTTTTGAAAAAAGGTGTGCCCATATTTTTCAAATGGTGGAAGGGTCCATAATGGATTATTCTCAAGACATACACATTAAAGGTCTATATATGGCCATAAAATTGATTTTTGACAAGTTTTTAAGTCATTTTAACCCTTATGATTTTATTTTAACACATTCTTACCCCATTTCTACCTTCACTATGGTAAAAAAATTTTATTATTTTTACGATTCATTTTGGTACAAAAATTAAGTTGACATTATTAGCTAGTATAAATTATTCTTGTTAAAAACATGGAATCCATTTTTTCCAAAATTCCATTCATATAAGTGTGAAAATTAACATTAAAATTAACCCTATATAGGTGATTAGAGGGTCTATTTTCAAAGAGAAAATGATCAAAATTTTAAGAAAAATTATATCAATATTTAATATGAAAATGATTTCAATGAAATAAATTGGATTAATTGATATATAATTGGACTATTTTTACTTTATAACAAATTAAAAATATAATTTAGTGTTATAAAAAATTTAAACAAAATTGTAGTTTTCAATTAAAAATCAATTTTTTCACTACTAATCAATAAATGGAAAGTTTCATAAAAACACCAAAAAATCACTCTAAGAAAATTCTGATACAATGATTTCCAAAATTAATTTTATTTTTTAAAATAAATTTTCTAGAAGTGATAAAAAAATCCATTATCAATTTTGTGTTTAAAGTTCTACTAATCCACCTTTAAGAAAAATGTAGTTTTCAAAAAACATTGATTTTTCATTCAAATTGTTCTAATTTTATTTCTAATAAATATGTATCCATTTTATTTATTTTATTTATTTTCCAACCATATAATTTTAATAATTTGGTTTTTACTATTAAAAACGTCCAATTTAATGGCTTGGTTATAATAAAAATGTTTAAATAAAAATATTTTATTAGAGTGTAACATTTCATTCAAATCTGGTGTTGCATACCTTAAAAGCTCTAAATGAGATTTAATTTATTTAGAAAGAAATATATCATAATTTATTTTGATGTTATATTACCTTATATTTTTTTTGTGTTTTATATAATCTATCGAATATGATATTTATATTTTAAAATCCTAAAGTGTTACATTCTACCCCCTTAAATAAATTGCATCCTCACAATTGAATCATGATATTGGCAATCAAGGATTTTTTTAATTTGAAGATACCCTTATTAAAATCCAATATCTTGAGAATAATTCATAAAAATCATCTTTATAAGAGAGAAAGTAAATACAAAGTTCATATGTAATAATAGATAATTAGGTTTTTATTTAAGGAGATTTTGATGGAACGTGAAGATTTGTACATGGTACAAAATCATAAATAATTATAAATATTGATAGATTAAATTGATCACTAGAAAGTAAATGATCAATGGATGGTTACGGAGCTCAATAACATAAATCTTTGATGATTTAAATGACCATATGATTCATCGATATGAAATCAATAGGATGTCATTTTTAATTTTGTATCCCTTTACTAAAGATTAAGAATTTATTTTCTATCTAATAATATAATAAAATATACTTAATGATACATTTCTATTCGATAAAAACAATTTCATCATTTTTCTTCATTAATAAATTTCAAATTCAACTCCTCCTGTAAGAAATGAATATCAAAAAATTAATTTCTTTTATTCGTAATGTATGAGAATCCACTTTTAATGGATTATATGATCTGTAAAGTACATATAAGTCATTCCATATATTTCTAGTTATTATTATAATAAAATGGTTATCATATTTTATCCAATATGAATAAATCTCCATATAGGGAATTAATAAATTAATATATAAAGCCTAATCCAATTTTTAACATAAACCAATTCATAAATGGTGAACCTTCTAACACTTCTATAGGATTTAGATCTAAAACATTGTAAATAATGTCACCAAATTTCCAAAATTAACTTATCATTAATACCCTAAACAACATGAAGTATCTCTTAGTCATCACATACTAAACATGTGACTACTTTCATCATGAATTCTCTTAAAACGTGATAATAAACTAAATTACCATAAAACCTTATTGAAAACATTAAAGATTAATTATTCATTACATAAAACATATATTATTTTAAATATTCCATAAATTAAAAAAAAATAAATACAAAAATGATAACATAACCCACATTGTTAACAAATCAGTAATCATTTCTTAGGTGGTCAGTACTATTCAATTTTATTTATCCATATAAATCATCTCATTATCCCCACATCGTTATCTACACATCAGGAACATATTAAGGGTTATATTTCCATCAATAATGTCTTTTCCAAGATATTAAACATTCAATTGAATAATTTTTTTGTGGTCATCGGTACAATTCAACATATTAATTCAAATCATTAAGGAAAAATTATTGAAGTAAAATCATTATACATTTCAGAATTCCAATAACTTGGATATCATTGGTAAAATACCCAAATGGAATAATTATTTATTCCAAGCACAAGAACATTAATCCTTCCATTTCATTAGTGGTATTATAATGAGTGTGACCATGATCCATTTTCTATATTTGATGTATATCCATTTGATTATTTTGGAATTAGTTTGCATACTTACCCATGTCCATTGAGAGGAATAAATGAACATTGGAAGAAATTTATTTCATTTTCAATCACAAGAATACTTTAATATCTCCCCACACTTGTATCAAACTCTAATTCCCATAATCAAGTACCATGGTGTTTCATTCTAAAATTATCACATGTTGGAAAATATTTCTTTCCCTTCTTCACTTTATCTATATTTTTCTTTAGAATCTTATTATTCTCCTTTATCCCTTGAAATACACAATACTTAAAGAACTAATTCTCTATATTTTTGACACTTGATTCTATGTCCTCATATGATGATAATTTTTCAAAGACTAGTTCCCATCGAAAAATTGTCTTAATCCCATCAAATTAATTATTATAATTACACTTTGGCTTACATACATTGATAAGTTCTCATTTCTCCTATTAGGAACCATTTATAAATGATGTAATGCACTATATTAGATCATATCATTATGAAACATAATTCATATCACCAAAACTTTTGAAATACTTATCAATAACGGAAAACATTATGCATAAATAATCTCATAATCATAAACATTGGTTTCTTTATGGATATATTTTTTTTTAAAATCCTCCGTGATTTTTTTGTAATGAAAATTTGAATAGTCCTAATCATATCCCCTAGGAATAAAAAATATTTTTATTATTAAGTCTCATTTTTTTTAAATAAGTGATTATTTGGTCAATCCCAATACACCCTTTTTAGATCTATAACCTTAGAAACATATATAATAGTATACATCCACATGTATTATCCAGAAATTGATCTCTTTCTAGGAAGGCCCAATTAATATCATACTCAGAAAAAATTTAGGATCTTATTCTATAATTTTAATAATATTTTATCAAAGGGTTATGTTCCCCATTCTATAATTAATATATCTAATTTCAAAATTTTATACTAAACCCTCTTTCGATACCAACTATAGCACCCCAATCTCAGTCTCCCATAGAAAGTTGTTTTATTATTATATTGGAATATGATATTAGAAATTGTTTCATAAAGGACTGGATAATTTATTAGTTTTTGTAAACTATATACATACATGAAATTTATAGTACATTTTAAAACATTTAATACACAATGTATTTTCTTTACGAATTCCATTATTCCCCTTACTGTATCTAGGAATTTCATTCACAAAACACATATTTGTATCCTAAGGAAAATAAAATTTAATAAATTGGTGACCTCATATTCTTAATAAGGGTAATCATATAATAATATCTACGAATAAATAGGGAACAATAAATATATATAGGTAAACAACTAAAACAAATTCTATTTAATCCATAACTTGAGTATAATATGGAATGAAAAAATGATGATCAAATAATTCCACATAAATAACCACATAATCAAGAAACGTAATGATGGAAATTATAAATAATCTATTAATCACATAGAATACCGATATCTATATTCCTAATGTAACACCACTGGATTTCATAGTACGTTATTTCTTCAAAGTAATTCAATAACTCGCACTACACGCAACACTGAGTTCTAGTGCACCACGACTTACCAAACTTGCCGTCCAAAAGTGGATATGAATAGTATTAACTGAATTTTTAACTTTATATAATATTTTAATTTTAGAATCCATATTATGAGTTTCTTAGACATAATGTATGAAAAAATACATTTTTTCAGATAAAAGATGAATTTTTCAAAAAATAGAATTTTACCGCCTTTTAATGGGGAACCCTTTTTAAATCAAATATTTGAAAATTTTATATATTCAATTTGACAAAATAAACTTCTTCTTTATAATCAGGACATAATAATTTAGTTTCCATAAATTTTTGGTGTTTTTATGATAACTTTCATATTTAGGTGAATAGTGAAAAATACTATATTTTAACTGAAAACATCTTTTTTAATCAAAATAATTTATAGTGTAGAATTATAAATTTTATTGGTTAGGAAGTATAATTAGATTATATTTTTGCCATTTAATCCAATTAAGGTCATTGTATGTATTTTCACTTTGAAATTGGACATAAACAAGTGTCAATCTTTTGATAGTTTTTATTGCTTAAAAATACGCTTCTTTATTTTGGCAACAGGAATTAATTTTAAATTAATTAATGAAACCTTTATGTTTTTAAAATTGGTAAAATAAAATTCATTTTTGAATTCATAATATCAAAATTATCTTAGGGTGAATTTTTGGTATTTTTCTGAAAACTTTCAATTTTTGATGAATAGTGAAAAACACTGAGTTATAATTTAAAACCGACTTTTTATTTAAATAATTATTTATTTTATTTAAATTTATTTTATGAAAAACTAAATACATAATACCTATATAAATTTAATGTAATTATTTGGAGTCAGTTTATAATAATTTTATATATAAAAAAACTGTATCGAACTCTTTACCGTCTTTACCCACCTCTTAGGAGCATTTGCAAATTTATATAAAACTTAATTTTACAGCTTCTGTGAGTTTAATTTCTAAAATCAAAGAGACACGATTAATATCAAGGAGTAAAATGTGGTTCAATAAGATAAAAATAATTTTTGGTGAATAGTAACTTTTTTACTTTTGTTTACCACAGTTAAAAGTAAATAGGGTAATTGAGGGTAAAAATAGTATTATTATTACCCTAACACATGTACTAATTCTATTTAATAAGTGTAACTCCACCAAAAACAAATATAGGAATAAAATATGACCCTTTAGGTCCACTTGTATTAGATTAAGACATTTATTATTATTTTATTTAAAGAAGAGTTAAAAGAATTAAAATCAAAGTTTAATAAATAAACCATTTTTAATATAATGTTATACATAAGATAAATTAGACTATAAATATTCAATAGAAATCTAAAAATATTTCCTATATAATATTATTTTATTTATAATTTTTAGATATTAAATAATTAAATTTATTAATGACACATTGATGATGCAATAATTACCTTATTAATGAAAGAATCAAATAAATGGTATTATAAATGTTAAAATAAATATAATTTCAAAGTTGTTATGACATAAAAATATTTCTAGGTGAATATGACATGTTAGGATTTATTCAATGTATTTTTTGTGAAGTAATCATGCTGTTATTATTTTATCAAAAAAATCAACTACCAAAGAGTGTCAAAATTGTCATAAAATATGTTTTAAAACAAATAGTATCTTATTAATTGATATAATAGCCCTAAAAACCTAATTTTCATCAAAAAACTTATATAATAATATATATGACATTAATGAACCAATTGGGGTTCTATTAGAATTATACAGTAATTTTATTAACCATATAATATAAAACTAGAAAGAGACATGGTAATTGTCAAACTATTTAACTAAGAATTAAATCTAAAAGTTATGGTTAATATAGTAACCTAAACCTGTCTAAAACCTATTGGTTGAGTTTTTTTCGACCCATCCCCACCATAGAATTTAAATAATTCATTTTTCATCCATTAGAAATTGAAAATTAATTTATTACAAAATAAAATTTTACGTTTTTCGTAAGGTGACCCTCACCCCTCTTATAAAATGGCACTTCCCCTTCTCTCAAATTCACACATCCAAAGAAATTTGGCTCAGTTAAAATCTGCTCAAATATCTTCCCAAATATCCTACCTTCATCCTAGATGCCTTAATTTGGTCATAAAGCCAGTATAAGAAGCCTTTTGGATCAAATCCATAGGAAGAACCTGAAGAAGAGACAATGATTTCACCACCCTCTTTCAAGTTTTCTTATTCTTCCACTTACTCTTTCTTTTTTGTTTCCATTATAAAATAAAAACAATGGTGTCTTCTATATACTGTGATGTTATTATAAATATGGAAAAACTATATTCATTATTCCATCTATCTTATGAATGATAATGTCACCATGCGTGCGTACGTATGGCTTACCGACTCCACGCCGTGGTGTAATTTTTTATTCTACGCTATGTTATTTGGATGGATATAATGATGAGTAATATGTATATAAATAATCAAAATAACATGATAAAGCCTCTATAAAATTAATATACCATCCAATTCCACACCTTGAAAGAAAATATATTGTCGCTCGTGCATACGTACAGATTACCGTCTCCACAACGCGATGAGATTCATTTCCACGTTCACCAATCATCGACGATTATAAAAAATATATATTAATAATAAGTATGTAATATATGACATAATTATGCTGCTGGAGACATATATATTTATATATATATATATTCACTTACATATATCTTATTCACATAGTTCCGTTCAATACGATATGAAAATGGAAACCACATTTATGCGTACATTCAGACTACCGTCTCCATAAAAAGTGCTTTTCATTTCATATATATGTCTATTATACATATTTATATTCTAAATATATATGATATATAAATCATGTTTTATATTCTGGAAGTATTTAAATCTTGATCTAAGTGATACCATCAAGAGTTACAATTTAAAACACGTACGATAAAGAAATCAATTATTAAAAGAGATGCTAATTTAACATGAAAATTATTATTAAATGGGTAGTATAAAGTCATAAATGAATCATGTATGATATAATAAATATTAATATTGTTCTGGTATAAATTAATAACATACTAAGATCTTCATACAGGAGGTGAAATGTACCCTTGACTAAAGGAAATTTCAAGGTAAGGGTTAATTCCTCAATCTCATTATTATCCGAGATTATTTATGTGTAAGTATTTACTGGGAAATTTGTTTCATCCATGTCCATTTTTCATAAAAATGATTTCAAAATGAATATTTTATGGATTTTTTAATGGTACTCTTTATCAAGATCATAATTTTAAATGTTTTAAATAATTATGTTTCTAAACCTTTTTAATTAATGTCCATGTTTTCAAAATTATTTTAATGATTTATTTATATGGACATGAATGTTTTGAAATGATAATTCTTTTCAAAAGTTTCAAAGTGGTATGGGACACTTTGATTCAAAAATATCTTTTAAATTAATTCCTTTATAAATTTTTTACTTTTAAATGATTTTACAAAAAAGAATATTTCTCTCAAAAAGTTTTACACATCATTTTCAACTATGTCATCATCCTTTACTGGATATTATTTTTGATTGAGGTTGATTTATTATAATACAATCTTCAATATTGTATTGAATGAGTTATGATATGTTTGACTGTGGATGTTCTATTTTTATACCATTCATGGTTTATGGTTAATGTATTGACATTTCGTATGATAGTTTTTATTCGAATGTTTATGTTATTATTAAACTTTTTCAAATGAGGAATGCAGTGGACTTAGTAAGTGATAGGTGGACACCTCTATAGATCCTCGATGCATCGGTAGGTCTCATGAGAAAAACTAGTGTCTTGGCACAAGGCCTTGAAAAAAAAAATATTTTTAGTCTTGGCACAAGGCCTAGACTTTGTGGTAATGATGTCTGGCATTAGGCATTCCCTCATTATGAAATTAGTATTACATGTGATTATTCAACTAGTAGAATATCCATGTTCATGTATATTGGTAGTATTTGATTTTTTTTTGAATATTATGTTCAAGTTTATGTTTAAAAAGGCTGTTGTTTTTATCACACATCTTGCCTTAAATGTTTATTTCTTCCGCTAAATTATTTAACCTTACTGGGCATCTGAGCTCACCGCTTTCTTATGTTTTATTTTCCCAGGATTCCAAGATGTGTATTATGATTGATATGTAGGGTTAAGATAAAGGGAATAATGGAGTTATAAAAGAACTATCTATACTATGTCTTTTGTTTGAAATTGTAATTTAAAGTTTATGTATGTAATCTCTTTTCCAATACTGAAAATCTGATCGGTCCTTCGAGACTTGATTCTTTGTAATCATGCCAATGTATTAAAATAATGCATTGGCTCAGTGTAATTTGGGTCAGGGAATTACATTTGGTATCAAAGGAAGTTTACCAATAACCTTGGAAACAATATTTAGATAAAATCATATTAGAGAACTTTACCCTAATATTGACTTTGGGGATTAGTATAGAAGAACTTCCTAGAATTTTGGTAATGTAGAGATTTTGTGATTCTTCAAAGAAAATACATCCCTATCTGGATACGAGCAGGAAGAGGAAGATTTGGCACAGATGTACCTAGGGGTAAAACTCATAAACACCGCTTTGAGCTAGACTCCAATAGGAACTGGTGCACAACAATGGGCCTTGCTGCACTCTTGGTTACGACACTCCCAGGGGAAATGCTTATGATAATTCTTATTTTCTTTACAAATCATTATGAAGGATTTACGAGTATATACCTCCTCAAATAAAATATTTTTATGGATTATATCCAAAAATAGTTTAGTTAATGTTAGGTATTTTGAGAGTTTGGAATTATTCATTGAAATTCATAAACTTAACTAGTGAATTCCATTGTATAGAAATGGCATCCAGTAGAAGGAATGTGAACTCCAGCAATATGTATGATCCAAAGAGTAAGAAGGATCATATCTTTCATGGTATTAAGACAACATTTTGAAGGGAAATAGTCTCCCATGTATTCTCAACATATGAAGAAATAGTATCATGTCTTAATAAGATAAGTAAAGAATTATCTGAGTTCTATGGCTTTGAAGGGAAGCAAGAGAAGAAAAGGATAGATGATAGAAAGATGGATAAAGGGAAGAGGTAAAAGAAGGATTTTCCCATATGTGATAAATGTGGAAAGAATCACCTTGGAAAATGCTTGAAGGTAATTGGAGTTTGTTATAAGTGTGGAGAAAAAGGACACCATGTATGTGATTGCAAGGGTAAGAAAAAGTTTTCAAATGTAAAATGCTTCATCCGTAAGGAATTGAGACACTACACGAATCAGTGTCCCATTCATAAGAGTATACCGCAAATGATGTTATTGGAAAATAATCAAGTTATGATACTACCTCAGATGAAGAGGAATGACTAGTGTTCTTATGTTGTTATTATAGAATTATTTCATTTGAGTGTTGTATCAATAGTATACTGGTTACATGAATTATGGAGATAAATAAGGATTGTACTGAAGTATTATTTTATTGAGGATTTGAGATAATATGGTTCTATGAAAAGTGACTTAATATTAAGCTACATTTTTTTGGAAAATACATGGTTGAAGGGAAGGTAATCATTAATATGGTCCTCATAATGAGGTAGTGATTTTGGATTAAGAGATGGTTGATTTGGATAAATTATATTTAATATTCTTGACTTCCTTGAAACTGATTAATGATTTATATATTCCATCATTGTTGGAGTTTACAACTTTTTTTGGATAGAAGGAGTATATCCCGTATTATATATGTAATAAGGGAGCATGAATGTAATCAATAGGGTTTTATTGTAATTGAGGATGTTGCGGTGTTTTAGAAGAATACATGATGAAGTCGTACACATGTTATTACATGGAAAAAAGGATCATCATTGTGTTTAAATTCCTTATAAATTTTTGAAAGAGAGTTTGGATATAAGTATTTTAGATAAGTCTAAAGGTTGGAATGGATTAAGTTTGAAATTTGATACTATTGTTAACGTTATTTTTGGATTGTTATAAAAAGGAAAACTCAGAGGTCGGGAAACAATTAGTCGCGTCCGACAAGGCCTCGAGACATGAACCCACAACCGAAGATCGACAAAGGTGCATAACCTACGACTGGACTACAGGATGTATTGGTTTTTATAATTTAGTTTTTTTAAAATAGTCTGACAAATGAATTATAAACTCGTTATATTTGGAAACTTATACAATTTGGTTAAATAGATTTTTTTTAAATCCGTTGGAGTGAAAGCTGAGTTTTTGGTAGAAATTAGTTTAATGAAGAAACTCTAATTTTCAAGTATATATATATATATATAATTTTCTTCCTATTATTAAGACTAAATTTTGTTAACCCCACTTCCGATGTGGGTTTTCCCACAAAGGTATTTTCTATTTTCAACCATTAATTTTGAAGAACAATTTCAAACTGCGAGAATGATATTTATTTAAGGAGGGAACAATTTAACACCCCAAGATTTCATAGTACGTTATTTCTTCAAAGTAATTCAATAACATGCACTACACGCAACCTAGAGTTCAATCACACCACGACATACCAAACTAGCCGTTCAAAATCGGTTATGAATAGTATTAACTGAATTTTTAACATTATATAATCCTTATAATTTTATAATCCATATTATGAGTTTCTTAGACATAATGTAATAACAAATACATTTTTTTCAGATAAAAGAAGTATTTTTCAAAAAATACAATTTTACCTCCTTTTAATGACTAACCCTTTTTAAATCCAATATATGAAACTTTTATATATTCAATTTGACGAAATAAACATCTTATTTAGAATCAGGACATAATAATTCCATTTCAATAATTTTTTGGTGTTTTTGTGATATCTTTCATATTTTGGTGAATAGTGAAAATAACGATATTTTAACTGAAAACAACTTTTTTAATAAAAATAATTTATAGTGTTAAATATTAAATTTTAATGGGTTGGAAGTATAATTAGATTATATTTTTACCATTTAATCCAATTATTTTCATTGTATGTAATTTCACGTTGAATTTGGACATAAACAAGTGTCAATCTTTTTATAGTTATTATTTCTTAAAAATACGCTTCTTGGTTTTGACAACGGGAATTAATTTTAAATTAATTAATGAAACTTATATGTTTTGAAATTGGTAAAATAGAATTAATTTTTGAATTCTTAGTATCAAAATTATCTTAGGGTGAATTTTTGGTATTTTTCTGAGAACATTCAATTTTTGATGAATAGTGAAAAACATTGAGTTATTGTTTAAAACTGACTTTTTATTTAAATAATTATTTATTTTATTTAAATTTTTTTTAGGTCAAAATAGATACAAAATACCTATATAAATTTAATGTAATTCATTGGAGCCAGTTTATAATAATTTTATATATATAAAAATTTTATCGAACTTCTTACCGTCTTTTACCCAACTCCTTGGAGAATTTCAAAATTTACATAGAACATAATTTTACCACTTCTGTGAGTTGAATTTTAAAAATTCGAGAGATTCATTTAATATCAAGGAGTAAAATTTGGTTTAATAAGATAAAAATAATTTTTGTGAATATTAACTTTTTACTTTTATTTACAATGTTTAAAATTAATAGGGTAATTAAGGGTAAAATGATATTATTATTACCCTAACACATGTCCTAATTCTATTTAATAAGTGAAATTCGACAAAAAACAACCTTAGGAATAAAATATGACCCTTTTGGTCCACTTGGATTAGATTAAGACATTTAATATTATTTTATTTAAAGAAGAGTTAAAAGAATTAAAATAAAAGTTTAATAACTGGACCATTTTTAATATAGGGTTATACATAAGATAAATTCCACTATAAATATTCATTGGAAAGATAAAAATATTTACTACATAAAGGTTTTTTATTTATAATTTTTAGAGATAAAATAATTAAATTTATTAATGACACAATGATGATGCAGTAATTAACTTATTAATGAAAGAATCAAATAAATGGTATTATAAATATTAAAATAAATATAATTTCAACGTTTCTATTACATCAATTATTTTTATAGGTTAATAGTACATGTTAGGATTGATTAAATGTATTTTTTTTAAGTAATCATGCTGTCATTATTTTATCATAAAACAAATACCAAAGAGTGTCAAAATTGACATAAAATAGTTTTTAAAACAAATATTATATTATTAATTGACATAATAGTCCTAAAAATCTAAGTACTTACAAAAAGAATTATATAATGATATATATGACATTAATGAAAGAATTGGGGTTTTATAGGCATTTTATAGTATGTTTATTAACCATATAATATAAAAATACTAAGAGACATGGTAAATGTCAAACTATTTAACTAAGAGTTAAATATAAAAGTTAAGGTTAATATGGTGGCCTAAACCTATCTAAAACCTATTGGTTGAGTTTTTTTAGACCCATACTCACCTTATATTTTAAATAATTCATTTTTAAGCCATTATAAACCGAAAATGAATATATTATAAAATAATATTTTATTTTTTTTAAGGTTCCCCTCACCCCTCTTATAAAAGGGAACTTCCCCTTCTCTCATATTCACACCTCCGAATCCATTTGTCTCAGCCATAATATGCCCAAATATCTTTCCAACTATCCCACCTTCATCCTAGATTCCTTCCTTTGGTCAGAAATCCACCCAAAGATAACCTTTTGATCAAATCAAATGGAAGAACCTGAAGAAGAGGTAATGATTTTACCACCCTCTTTCAAGTTCTCTTATTATTCCACTTACTCTTTATTTGTTGTTTCCATTATAAAATAATAACTATAATATCTTATATATACTGTGATGTTATTATAAATATGTCACAACTATATTCATTATTCAATCCATCTTATGAATGATAATTTCACCATGTGTGCGTACGTATGGCTTACCGTCTCCACGCCGTAGTGTAATTTGTTATTACACACTATATTGTTTGGATGGATATAATGATGAGTAATATGTATATAAATAATGAAAATAACGTGATAATGTATTTTTAATATTAATATACCATCCAATTACACACCTTTAAAGAAATGATATTTTCGCTCGTGCGTACGTACAGATTACCGTCTCAACGACGCGATGAGATTCATTTCCACGTTCACCATTCATCGACGATTATAAAAATATATATTACTAATAATTATGTAATATATGACATAATAATGATACTTGAGATATATATATTTATATATTTCTATGTGTGTGTGTGTGTACTTACATATATATTTTTCACTTAGTTCCGTTCAAAACGATATGAAAATGGAAACTGCGTTTATGCGTACGTACGGACTACCGTCTCCATAAACGGTGTTTTTAATTTCATATATATGCCTATTAAACATATTTATATTATAAATATATATGATATATAAATCATGTTTTATATTTTGTATTTATTTAAATCTTGATCTATGTGATACAATCAAGAGTAACCAGTTAAAACACGTACGATAAAGAAAGCGATTATTACCAGAAATGTTAATTTAACATGAAAATTACTATTAAATGGATATTATAAAGTCATAAATGAATAATGTATGATATCATAAATATTAAAATGGTTCTGGTATAATTTAATAAAATACTACGATCTTCATACAGGAGGTTAAACATACCCTCGACTAAAGGAAAGTGCAAGGTAAGGGTTAATTCCTCAATCTCATTATTATCCGAGATTGTTTATGTGTAAGTATTTTCTTGAATATATTTATCATCCATGTATAATTTTCATAAAACTTATTTCAAAATGAATTTTTTAAGGATTTTTGAAAGGTACTCTTTATCAAGATCATAATTTTAAATTTTTTAATGGTTTATCTTTCTAAATCTTTTTAATTAATGTCCATGTTTTCAAAATGATTTTAAGGATTTATTTATTTGGACATGGATGTTTTGAAATGATAATTATTTTCAAAAGTTTCAAAGTGGTATGGGGCACTTTGATTCAAAAATCCCTTTTAACTTACTTCTTTTATAAATGTGTGACTTTTAAATTATTTTAAAAAATTATATTTCTCTCAAAACGTTTTACTCATCATTTTCAACTATGTCAGCATTATTTACTGGATATTATTTTTGATTGAGGTTGAATTATTTTAATAAAATATTCCATATTGTATTAAATGAGTTATGATATGTTTGACTGTGGATGTTCTATTTTTATACCATTCATAGTTTATGGTTAATGTATTTACATTTCGTATGCTAGTTTTTATATGAATGTTTATGTTATGTTTCAACTTTTTCATATGATGAATGCAGTGGACTTAGTAAGTGACGAGTGGAGCCCTCTATATCTCCTTGATGCATCGGTAGGTCTCACGAGACAAACTAGGGACTTGGCACAAGGCCTTAACAAAACTATTATTTGTAGTCTTAGTGCAAGGCCTAGACTATGTGGTAATGATGTCTAGCATTAGGCATTCCCTCATTATGAAATTAATATTACATGTGATTATTCGAGTAGTATAATATCCATGTGAATGTTTATATAGTAATGTTTGATTTTTTTTTCATATTACAGTCAATTTTATATTTAAAAAGGCTATTTTTTTATCACACATCTTGCCTTAAAAGTTTATAGCTTCCGCTTAATTATTTACCCTTACTGGGCATCTGAGCTCACCCCTTTCTTATGATTTATTTTCCCAGGATTCCAAGAAGTGTATTATGATTGATATTCAAGGTTAAGCTAAAGGTAATAATGGTGTTCTCAAAGAACTATCTATGCTGTGTTTTATGATTGAAATTGTAATTTAAAGTAAATGTATGTAATCTATTTTCCAAGACTGCTAAACTCATCGGTCATTCGGGACTTGATTCCTTATAATCATGCCAATGTATTAAAATAATGCACTGGCTCTAGGTAACTAGGGTCGGGGAATTACACCTAATGATGGAATCCAAAAAATTTTACATCTAAAACATACTATTTTTTACCTGTTCCAAGACATCTAATATCATTGAGGACTTATGCCAAGACTATAACATCCCAGGTTAATAATGAATATGAAATATTCATATTTAGTATTATTTTGGAATTAAATAATAATTTTACTTTAAAGGGGATTCTATGTTCGATGGCGTACCCATTACGCAACAATGATTTTCTTTGAAATCTAATGTTGCACACTAATAATATAATAATATAATTCTTAAATGGTATTTAACACCTAGCCATTGTAATAGCGGGAATTAACATAACTAACTACAAAATGATTATATATTTTTGTTAAATATTTTTACATTTATCCAATAAATTTTAGAGGCTTAAAATGTGAATGAATCAAATTTTAAGCGTAAATACTCTAATATTCACTAAAAGGACGATTTATTGCCTTTTGATAAAGAACCCTATTTAAATATAGTTTTGGTCACTCTTATACTTTCTATTTGAAATAATAAAATCCTTCTTTAGAATTGTGACATCAAAATTTACTTTGTGTAAATATTTGGTATTTTTCCGATAAAGTTCATTTTTTTAATGAATAGTGAAAAATGTTGTATTCTAATTCAAAACCACCTTTTAATCTAATTTATTTATTTGGTTAGATTATATTTTTATATGGGTTTTAAGTTTAATTAAAATATATTTTTACCATTTAATCCAATGGTGGTCTTTGGAATTAATTTCACTTTGAAATTGGACATAAACAAGTGTCAATCTTTTGATAGATATTGTTTCTTAAAAACGCGCTCTTTGTTTTGACAGCGGGAATTAATTATAAAATTAATTAATGTAACTTATATGTTAAGAATTTGGTAAAATGGACATCATTTTTGAATTTGGAATATCAAATATAGATTAGGATGAATTTTTGGTATTTTTGTGAAAAACATCAATTTTTGATGAATAGTGAAACCACTAAGTAGTAGTTAAAAACTGAATTTTTCGTTTAAATGAAATTTTACTGCTTCTGTGAATTGTATTTAGAAAATCCGACATACATGGTTGTCATTAGTAAGTAAAATTTGGTTCAATGGGATGAAAATAATTTTTGGTGAATAGTAACTTTTCAGTTTTGTGAACCCCGATTAAAGGTAATTAGGGTAATTTGAGTTAAAAATAATATTATAAAAACATAAAAATATTGTGACACATGTTCTAACCTTATATTGTGATTCATGGCCGACCAATATAATCCATGGGTCAATTTGGGGACCCTATGGAGCCACTTGGTAAGATAATTACATTAATACCTTTTTATTTAAATTAAAAATAAAAATGTTACAAACATGTATTATTTTACTAAAAAAGTTTTTACAAGGGATTATACATGTTATATTTTCGACTATAAATATTAATTATATCTATAAAATTATTTCCTACACCATTTTAATTTTTTATAAATTTTAAACATCAAATAAATAAAATTATATATGACACAATGATGATCTAGTGTTTAAGTCCTTAATGAATAAATTAAATAAATAAGAATATAATGTTTAAAATAATATCCAAAACATGTCCAATTATTCTTGGATGATTTTATTTCGAACATGGGCCACCTTATATTTTAATTTATTGATTTTTGGATCTTTATAAACTGAAATTAATTTTATAATAAAATAATAGTTTCAATATTTCCAAAAGAGCCCCTCATCTCCCTTATAAAAAGACCCCACTTACTACCCATTTCTCACACTTCTCAAGCCCTTTTACTCTCCCAAACTCTACTCAAATAAGCTCAAAATATCCCTCTCTTCATCCTAGAAGCCTTAACTTAGGCATAATTCTCTTCAAGAAACCCTTTTGGGTCAAACCTAGAGGAGTTACCCAATTTAAAGGTAATGTCTTCTCTTATGTTCTTTTATTTTATTTTGCTCCTCCAACCCCCTAAACTATTTTTATTCCTTTATTTTGTAACAAAAAAAAGTATCTTAAATATACTAGTATGTTTTTAATAGAAGTAATCAAGATACACTTACACACACCTCAATCTAATGGTTAAAGAACATACTGTTTTTGTGGGTGGAGAATTACTGGCTCACGAAACGATGATTGTTCAATCTTCTTTTAACACCTCTCATGGTGGCCATTAAGATGTCACTATATTTATATATGATATATATTATGTTTATTTTTTCCTTATTCATCTTTTTTTCATTTATTCCATACATTTATCGTTTTCATAATGGATAAACGCGATAATTTCATTTTAGGATGTGCGGACTATCGCCCCCTCAAAGTGATTTGAATCATTAATGTGATATGTGGGATGTATAACGGATGGATTTAATGATATTATATATTATATTATACTTTAATTATAATATATCTATTTATCATTATTATTTCATTCCATTAAAGTATGAAATATAAATGAAAGTAGTGTTCATGCGTACGTTCGGCTTACCGTCTCCGAGAACGATGCATTTCATTTATTATCTCCAAATGTCATGTACTATTATAAGTACATATATATAAAGGATATATATGATATATATTACATATAAATTATGGATATAATTCTGTAATTATAATATATATATCTCTCATTTAGTTTTAATTCCATTAATATCACAAAGAAATAAAACTAGCGTTCATGCGTACGTACGGCCTACCGTCTCCATGAACAGTGCATTTCATTTTTTATCTCCAAATGTTATGTAATAGTATAAAATAAATATATACTGGATATATATGATATTTAAAGAATTAATAATATTCTAGAGATGATGTAATTATAACTACATGGACAATTCTTTTCAAACAAGTTCATTTTTGACTCATGTACCAAACATTGACAAAAATGTCTGATATGAACTCACATAATTAACTAATTATTATAACATTATAATATGTGATATGAATTGAATATTAAAATTTAAAGGATTTCCTTAATAAATTCTAAATTTACCAAAGTTTATTATTCTGTAATATAAATAAACGAACAAGACAAGTCGGACTGGAGGTAAGGGATCCTACCTCTCTCTTTCTTTTTAAGTACTCTCTTTCATGTCACTTCTTTTAAGCTCCAATTTAATATGTTGGGGGATGTTCTTTTATATTACTCTTAAATTAATTTTTATGTTAATATAATGATAGATCCTATTTGATTTCATCAATCCATTTTTGGATGTTTTAAGTGGTGTCGTCAGGCTACCGAATTTTCGTAAGGGATTTCTTATCTCAGTTTTAATTCCGTGAGATTTCCATTTTTCACCACTAATTTATTGAATGTGGTGTATTTTGTACTTACATTTCATATATATTATCATGATTATATTTATTTTCATGTTATTATTTGATTCATTTTTTGTTTATTATCTTTTGGTCATATGACTCGATTGATTACAATGAGGTTAGGGGTTTTTATCTCACCTTTTTATTCCCGTGAGATTCATGCTAAATTTTCCACTGTGTCCTTTTATATTGTGTATGTACTGCCCATAATTTTATTATTTGTGTAATATACTTTAATTTATGGGTATTTAAATCTTTATTGTATGATCCTTCTATCATGGGGTGTACGTTTGGAATGTTACCCAAATCGGTAAGGGAACCTTTCACCCTCCTCTTTTTAAAAGACTTCTTTTTTGTTAGATCTTTTAATTTACATCTTATTATGTTGGGATATGTTCATATATATCCTTATTGATGTAAATGTTATGTACAAGTGATGAGATACCCTTCTTATCTCTCATCATCTCATTTTTTGAATTTTAAAGTGACGTCGTTAGGCTGTCGAATTTCTGTAGGGGAACTTCTTAACCCAATTTAAATTCTTTGGGTTAAACCTATACTTCATGATTATGTCGTGATATGAATATGTTTGGATGACCTATGATTGTTTTAAACTTAATATCCACTTATATTGGGTGTGTTTATAATTGTCTCACATAATTATGTAATTGATTTATCCTTAATCTAAGGATATCGTCTTTGTACGGGACTTTGTCTCAATCTCCTTTCATTGAGGCATATTTTGATTTCTACACAACTTTATTTTATATAGTGCATAAAACCCCTTTTGACTTATCATTTCATTCAAATCGAATCTTTTCTCTATGAAGCATTTTACTAAACAACAAAAAGTAATGTTTCTTTTTTAACGTAAGCGGTGACAACGACCTTTTCCACCACCGTGAGTATTATTTTATCTATGGCTTCCTTAACAAGCCGTAATGTTTTCAAAAGAAAAATAAATACCATATACTCTTTTTACGTATTTTGGTACTGAAAATGTTTTTTAGAATGGATTTATTATTTCAATATCTTAAAATTTTATAATGTCATTGTAATGTCAGAACACTATCTTTCCTTTATGCTTAAGTTATGTGTTATTATTATGTTATGGTTCTTGGTCATTGTTACATATACGGGTGGTTCCATGATAAACCAAGGACGGGTGAGCCCGAGATATCTCTCCAATACATTAGGTAACATGAAGGAGGTAAACATGAATGTTTCTCCGAATAGATTTAGGGAATATAATTTTATGTGTATTCCAAATGTGACTCCCTATGTAGTTGTGATAGCTACAATGTAAGAAGGTTATGTATGCCTTAAGATACCTTTATATCTTATGATTTCTATGAGTTATTCATAAATCTTACGATTTATTGAAGTATGTTAAAGTGCTTATGTTTTATGATTAAAGTATTATTTCATTGACTCTTATGTATACATGGACAAATGTTATCATTCCATATTTTTATATCCCTTACTGAGCTTTTTATTCTCATCCCAAGTTTTTGAAATGTTTTTCACATGTCAAGGGAAAAGTACATAATGTGATGATAGTGAAGAGGAAGTGTTAAGAAAGAATCGATGTTTTATTTTCAATATGTTTCCTTTTAGGGAAAAAATGAATATTGTCTTTGATGTAACCACCTTGTTTAAATGTGGTATATAATGCATGATTTGTGATCTAATTCTGTAAAACTCTAAACTTGAAAGGATCCTCAATGTGTATTCTTGAAATAACTCAATATTAAGTAATGTTTAAGGCTAGGTCCTTTCAGTTGGTATCAAATGTTGGTTTAGATAACTTTATAGGTTAGATTGTTGTTTAAGCATAAGTGAAAAGTTGTGTATAACAATAATGGTTATTATATTAGATGGATTCATTTTTATTTTTGAAAGTTGGAATGAGTTTGAGATAACCGGGATAATTATATCTTATTTTTTATCTTCCTCATTAGTACATGATTATTTTTTTAATATACTCACACTGACATTTTTTTGGTTTTAGTAAATGGATGGATCTAGCAGGAAACAAAGTGACAATGGGTATGAAGGAAACTTTGGTGGTTCTATGATTAAGAGACTAGATGAAATTGGAGAATAAATGAGAAATCCTGTGGTTATTCTAAACCAACTATCAACGAGTCATGATTAACCACTTGAACCTTGGTGAGTTCTGTAATGCATCATGTACGAGAGAACCAAATCGATGTGGAATTTCAGGTAATAATTATAAAGGTAACCATTAAGGTTTATATGATCCTTACTTTTGAGGTAATTATGGGTTACTATATGTTGTGATGGAAAATGAAAGGCATGAGATAAACATGTGTTTAAAATATGTTATGGTTATTTTTTATGGATTTATCTCTTTTTGGGAATGTTATAAAATTATATAGTTTTTGAAAAAGGACAACCTGCAGACCATGTGACAACCCGTCGCGTTGGACGAAGATGTGGGAATCAAACCCACAACCAATGTGCGACTGGTATTTATCGCATAACACTGGACTACGTGAATCCCATGGTTATTATGACTAATTATTTTTAGTTATATGATCTTATGAATCCGGAATAAGTTGATTTTGGGTTATCTATGGAAATGATTAACCTATCATGGAGGATGTGTGATTAGGTTAATTACTTTTCAATATGAGACTTTAAGAGCAACTGATGTTATTAGGAGATAAATGTTAAGATTTATCCTAGAAGACTATGTGATTAAATCCTTTGAAGATTTGGGATTCTATATTACTCTATATTACATGGAATAATTTTATGGATAGATGTTTATTGAATGGTATTTGATGAACTTTGGGTTTTTTTGGACAAATTTTGGAGATTAACTTCATTTTGTAAAAGATTATCCTTTTTGGGTATTATCAGATCTTGTACTAACTGTTTTGGTTTTGGTTAAGGTCTAAAGACATGGGAAATATATAGTTCATCTTGTGTGGATTATGTGATTATCTCGAAGTTGATTATAGTGCTCTTAATGTGAATAAGTCATCCTGAAATACTCATCATTTGGAGAAAAGATGAGTTTGTGTTAAAAATATAGTAAGAGATGAAAGTATACATGATAAGTAAGTATGTTTACTTATGCTTTAGTTGAGCACATAAATAAATTAAAAACTGAAAAGTAACATAAAACAAAAACGTTGTCTGTTAACTTTTCCTACTGGGGAATAAAAGACTTTTTAACCCATCAAAAGTTTGTGATTTTCTGGGGGTTAACTTCCTCCTAGTCATGTTTTCTATCACTCTCCATTAGAACTTGACCATTTATTTTCTCCTCCATATCCATGTTTTCATGGGATCCTAGTATTGGTTATCTCGGGTGACCTTTGTACTTCTTTTTATTTCATATAAAGTGATAGTTTTATTGACTCCTTTTCCGATGAGGGACTTTTAATGAAGTTTCCAAGAACAATTTTAAAATTGTGAGGACGCAATTCCCAAAAGGGGGGAAGGATGTAACATCCCAGGTAAATAATGAATATGAAATTTGTAACGACCCAAAGTTTCATTAATGGAAAATCCCTCTTGATCTAGTTAATTGTCTCTTTATAAAAAAAATGTTTTTATAAGATTTCAAATTCATCGGTTTTATGATAAGAGTTGTGACCATTAATTTTATAGCCGTTGAAAAGTGATCACATGATTAGTATAAATATAAGCCTTTAATGAACCCAATTTTTACTCAGACAAAGGAAGCGATGGCCTCATCTAGTAGAACTGCCCCATACGAAGTCCATTTGTCGGAGCTCATAAAATAGGTGGTGCCTTTGGGCTTCTCCCTTGACCAAGACCAAGATGAGCTTCATTATGTCAAGCTCGAACGTGACCGTCTACAGGAAAAGTGGAAGTTGATAGAGATTACCACTCGGGAGATGTTATCTGAGCCACCCCAAGAGTCTGTCACCATCGCACACCTTACCCTTAGCTCTTATGCGGCTGTTTTAAGGGGTTATGTAACAAATAAGTAGTACTGTGTTCATGTACATTATTTTTTTGTATATAATAATGAATATAATTTCTAGTCATTTTTGATACATTGTAAATAGTTTTTAAAGTAAAAATGGTTTTTTTAGTTGTTATTTAATTAAGAATTCAATTTTATTAAATTAAGGTATTTTTGAATTAAATAATATTTTAATAAAATATTATTATTAATATTAAATTAATTTTTATTTTATTAATGCAATTAAATTTTTTTATTAAGGTTTGAAGGTCATTTCTGTCAAAACCCGCAAATTTTAAATAAACGCTGGTTTTTATTTTAAAAGTGAAAATTAACATATTTAGAAAAAAAATTTAGATAAAATAAATTTCATTTCTGGAATCAGGACATCGAAATTATCCAATGGTGAATTTTTCATAATTTTCTAAGACAGTCAAATTTTTGGGTAAAAATTAAATACCGTTTAAATATATAATGTGTTTTATAACACCATAATGACCCAATGGTGATGTAATAAAATACTATAATCCTTATGTTCGGCCAATATATTTTTTAACATTAATATAAAGTGATTTTGGGTTTGTTTGACTTACTTTTCAAAACATTAATGAACCCCTCAACACTTATTCAACACTTTGCCTTTTTAAATTAATTTCCATGGGAGTGTGACTCACCTCCACATAAGAAACCTTATTATTTTAATAAGTTCGGACCTTGTCCTAGTAAAATATTGTTTTTCTCTTTCCTTTTCCAGAAACCATGGGTAAAAACCATGCGATGGTTTGAGGTTTGGATTAGTTTAATATAAGGGGTCCCAAACCTAAATAATAAAGAATTCTCTCACCTTTCCTATATAAACCCACCCAAGCTCCCCTTCCTCCTCACTAAAATTTTTTTTAGTTCGTAAAACCTCTACCCTACTCTATCTATAATCCTCCCAAGGTGCCCCAAGCTCCCAAGAAGCCTCTCACAAGCCTCTCTCTAGCCTTTGGAAGCACACTTCCAAGTAAGGGTTTTTTCTTCCTTTCCCATTTTTTGTCAATTTTCTTTAAGTTGTATTTCCCTTTTAATTTCAATTATGAATGTTGGGGTATGGTTTATCACCTCCCCCATACTTCCCTCTTATTGTTTAAATGATGGGATACCCCTTTATCTCTCATTTAATGCCTCCCATGTACACCCGTTACTATGCCGAAATTCCGAAAGGAACTTCTCTCTCTTCTTTTACATTCAAGTAATACTTTTGTCTCATGAATCTAAATTCCATTTCAATTGTGGAGACATGTATCTATATGACCTCCTTACTATCCATTAAATGTAAATATGATGAGGAACCCCTTTCTCTCTCATCAACCTTTTCTTTATGAATTCTTATGTCACACCGTTATACTGCCGAAATCGCACCGATTTTCTAAGCCAATGTCATTGTGTAGTGAATACCATGCCCATTTCTCCATCAAGGGTATTCACCATTATGCACATTTACTTATTCATTTTATAGTTTCATGTATGAATTCTACATTCCTTTATCGTGGAATATTTTATTATGTTTTATGAATCCATGTTTTATGATCCATGTGGCACACTTATGCATGAAATGAAATGTTTAAGAAGGGTGCGCCCTTATAGCGCTCCAATGCATTGGGTAAAGTATAGTATCATGATACGTCATGTGCAATGAGTGTTGACTCATGATAACTCAAGTGCAACGAGGGTTTACTCGCACTTCATTTTCAATGAGGTTTTACTCATGCTCCATGTGCAATGAGCCTTGGCTCATGATAATTCCATGTTAAGTGTTGTTGCCACACTTCCATGTTATGATTATCATGCTTTATCAGGCCTTCATGTTCATATTTATTTTATTCTCTATTGATATGCCTATTATCTAACATGTATTGTACTCCTCATGTTATTCCATGTCTACTCCCTTACTGGGCTTTATAGCTCACCCTTTTCTTATGCATGTCCTCAGGTTATCCCATGCAATGCTAAGTACAAGGGAATATAGTGGTAATGTAAAGGAAGTTTTCAATAAAGATGTTGTATTTCATGTTTTAAGTTTTCATGTAATGATCCTAATCCCCAAAGACACTAAACCTCTCAATCTTCTTTGTTGTATCAAGTGACGTTTTATGAAATAAAGAATGTTTAAGTTGTAAAAAAAAGCAGGGTTGTCATAGTTGGTATCAGAGGATAGGTTTTGTTAGTATTGGGATTAGGAAACCCTAGTAAAGCCATAGATACAAGACTAAGTATAATAAAAACATCCCTAAGTTTTGGTAAATACTAATTAAGTGGTTTATCAAAATAAATACATCCCTGTCTAGATACGAGCAGGTAGAGGTGGCTCTAGCACAGATGTATCCTAGGGGTAAAACCAGAAAACACCACTTTGAACTAGACTCGAATGGGAACCGGTGCACGAAAATGAGCCTTGCTGCACTCTTGGTTACGACACTCTCGGGGGATATGTTTTGATAAATTCACAAGCTTAGTATGAACCCTAATTAAGGGAATTAAAAAAATGCCCTACGAATAGTTGTTAGAAAGTAGATCATGAAAATCCAAGATTGAAGCCTATAGACTCATGAGTTAAGGAATTAAAGTTTATTTATAAGTAATAAAATTTTGTCTTTGATTTACCCTTTATGTGTTACCCCTAACTTTACTTTTATTCCATCCAATGGCCGGTAATAGGAGGACTCGGGCTAACAACCGTTGTAAAGATCAGTGTGATGACTGTACTAATGAGATGTCAAATCCAATGGGAGCGGGAATTGTGAACTTTGTCACGCTTCTCTCTCAGCTAAATCAATTTTTTAATAGAAACACGGGTCAAGAGGAACGTCCAAACCCCCCTAAGAAGGAACAAGTCGCTATCGAGAGCTTCATGAGGTAAAGGCCTCCTACTTTTAGTGGATCATCTGATCCCACGATCTCTGAACAATAGATCAACTCCATTGAAAAGATCTTCTCCATCCTTCAATGTTCTGAACAAGAGAAGGTTCTCCTGGATGCTTATCATATGGAGGGTGAAGCTGATCAATGGTGGACGTTGATCAATAATAAGAATCCTGAGGAGGAGATCGAGGCTTTGGAATGGAAGGAATTTTGGAAGATGTTTTTCGATAAATATTTTCCGCGCACCCTCAGTCTTAAGATGGAATGGGACTACCTTTCCCTCAAGCAAAAAGATGAAGAATCTATGGGAGCGTACATGGAAAACTTCACAAGGCTTGCACAATACGCTTTCGGCTTCGTCGTTACCCCCTAATTCATGGTTGACCGCTTCTTTGGTGGGATGAATCCTAGCTTGCGGAAAGCATTAGCGATTCGTGACTTCGACATCTATGAGGAAATTGTCTGATGTTCCCTCAAGGTAGAAATGGAGATCAGAGAATCACAAGAGTATCATGGGGAAAAGAAGCGTAAGGTGGACTTCAATGCTGGTGGTCCGATTGATAAATCCAACGGCACTTAGAAGTTCCATCACCCCACTTGCCAAAAGTACGGAAAGAAGCACCCTGGAAATTTCCTTAGGGGGACGAGAAAATGCTTCAGGTGTGGAAGATAAGGGCGCCTAGCTATTAACTGTCAGCAAGAAGGACTCACGGCTGCAACAGAGGAGAGGAATGCTCTGTTCGAACCGAAAAACGTTGTTCAATGCTACAAATGCAATGAACCGGGTCATTTTTCAAGTCAGTGCCCTAATCCAAGGGTTATTGGAGGCAACCAACAACCTCCAAGACAGCAAGGAAGAGATTTTGCCATCACTTCTACCAAAGTGAACCCCGACAATGAAGTGGTGACAGGTACGCTTGTTATTCATTCAAGAATAGAGGACGTACATTTTGATTCAGGTTCTACTCATTCTTTTATATCTTTAAAGTTTAGTAGAAAAATCCCAGCACCACCACAAATCATGGAAGTAAAGATGTCGGTGAGTATGGAAAATGGGGAAATCATTGCATCCCATGAATATAAGTCATCCACTGTTATAATCTGTGGATTTAATTTCCCAGCAAACCTCATCACACTCCCTTTGGTGGAATTTGATGCAATTATTGGCATGGATTTTCTTTCCTTATATAGAGCCAACATAAATTGTCGCGAGAGGGAAATCACCCTCTATATGGAGAATTGACCCCCGATTCTTTACAAGTGTCAGGAGGAAGATGAATCTTTTTTAGCTCCATCATCTCAAGCATGGATATTAATGCCCTATGAGCACACATATCTGGCTCAGATTATTGAGTCCAAAGAAGAAACCATCCTTGACGAAATTCCTATTATGAGGGAATTTGCTGAAGTGTTTCCCGAGGAACTGCCTGGTCTTCCTCCTAGAAGAGATGTTGAGTTCTCAATTGAACTTATACCTGGGGTGTTACCAATATCCAAGAATCCATATAGAATGGCTATTGTTGAGCTTGAAGATCTGAAGAAACAACTACAGGAGAATCTGGATAAAGGGTTTATACGCCCAAGTGCTTCACCATGGGGTGCACCAGTCCTCTTCGTCAAGAATAAGGATGGGTCAATGCGGCTTTGCATCAATTATCATGAACTTAAAAAAATCACAATAAAGAACAAGTATCCACTCCCACGAATTGATTACTTGTTCGATCAGTTGCGTGGAGCACAATACTTCTCCAAGGTGGACTTGCGGTTGGTATATTATCAAGTAAGGGTGAAGAAGGAAGATATCCCCAAGACTGCTTTTCGTACAAGGTATGGGAACTATGAATTCATAGTAATGCCTTTTGGACAAATAAATGCTCCAGCAATATTCATAGACTTGATGAATAGAGTCTTTAGAGATTACCTTGACAAATTTGTGGTAGTCTTTATAGATGATATTCTAATATACTCCAAAACCGAGGGGGGCCATGAGGAGCATTTAAGAACTTTACTGGAGACTTTGCGTAAGGAGAATCTCTATGCAAAGTACAGAAAGTGTGAGTTCTGGTTGAAGGAGGTCTCATTATTGGGCCATATCATCAAAAGTAATGGTATATCTGTGGATCCCTCCAAAACAGATGCAATTGAGGGATGGTTGAGGCCAACATCGGTAACCGATATTCGTAGCTTCTTGGGGTTAGCTGGATATTATCAATGATTTGTGAGAAATTTCTCACGATTGTCCAACCCTCTTACCAAGCTAACTCGAAAGGGAGTAAAGTTTTCTTGGAGTGATGAATGCGAAGAAAGCTTCAAGGAGTTGAAAAGGAGGCTTATCACTGCACCTATGCTCACTTTACCCACAAGTGGGGAGTTTTTTGTGGTATTCAGGGATGCTTCAAATAAGGGATTAGGATGTATGTTGATGCAGAATGATAAAGTGATATCCTATGCCTCAAGGAAGTTGAAAATCCATGAGCGAAACTATCCAACGCATGATCTGGAGTTGGCGGCTGTGATCTTTGCCTTGAAAATCTGGCGGCATTATCTCTATGGAGAGAAATGTGAGATATATACTGAACACAAGAGTCTTAAATATATATTCACACAAAAAGAGCTTAATATGCGCCAGAGAAGATGGATAGATCTCATCAAGGATTATGACTGTTCAATACATTACCACCCTGGGAAAGCGAACAAGGTGGCAGATGCCCTAAGTAGAAAGGATCCAGTGATTCTATCAATGATGAGAATTGAGAAGGATCTAATCTTTTTAGACTTCATGAAGACGGATGTGGGAATCATAAAGAAGGGAACATTATCAATCCTTTCACAAATGATTTCTCAACCATCTCTTTTGGAAAGGTTAAAGGATACTCAAAAGGATGATGTGGGAATTCAAGAAAAAGTGGAAGCTATCAAAAAGGGGAAATCCTTGGAGTTTAATGTTAATGAAGAAGGAATTGTTTAGTTTGGGAAAAGACTATGTCTTCCATCAAGTCCGGAGATGAAGAAGGAACATTTGGATTATGCACATAGTTCAAATTTCTCTATTCACCCAGGGAGCACAAAAATGTATCGAGATCTCCGAGAGAACTTTTGGTGGGATAATATGAAGAAGGAGATCTCCGAGTATACATCAAAGTGCCTGGTGTGTCAGCAAGTGAAGGAAGAGAGGCAGAAGTCTAAGGGGATGATGCAACCATTTCCTATACCATAATGGAAATGGGAGAACATCACTATGGACTTTGTCACCGGACATCTGAGGACATACAAAGGCAACAATGAAATCTGGGTTGTTGTGGATCGCCTTACAAAGAATGCACACTTTATTACTATTCGGGAGGATTTCTCTTTGGATCAACTAACACGGATATATATCATGGAAGTGGTAAGGTTTCATGGAGTACCACTATCTATTGTGTCTGAACGAGATCCAAGATTCACCTCTAAGTTTTGGAAGAGTCTTCAACATGCTCTGAATACTGAACTGAACTTTAGTACGGCCTATCATCCTCAAACTGATGACCAATATGAGAAAACTATCCAAACACTTGAGGATATGTTGAGAGCGTACTCAATGGACTTTAAATGAGGATGGGATCAATATCTTCCTCTGGTTGAGTTTTCTTATAATAACAGTATCCACTCGAGCATCCAAATGGAACCATATGAAGCCCTGTATGGGAAAAGGTGCAGAACACTAACATGTTCGGATGAGGTCGGTGAACGTAAGCTGCTTGGACCAGAAATGATCGAAGAAATGGTGTAGAAGGTGAAAACCATTCACCAGAATATCATGGAAGCCCATAGTCTAAAGAAGAGTTATGCAGATAATCGTCGACGAGACCTTGAATTTAAAGTTCGAGACATGGTGTTTTTACGCATATCTCCGTGGAAGAAGGTCATGAGGTTTGTAAAGAAAGGGAAGTAAAGTCCAAGGTACATAGGCCCATTCGAGATTCTTGATCGTATTCGGGTTGTGGCCTATCTACTAGCACTTCCACCTACTATGGCCAAGGTGCATGATGTCTTTCATGTATCCCCCATAAGGAAGTACATACCGGACCCTTCACATGTAATCTCTTCTGAGGCGGTACAATTAGAAGACGATCTTTCTTATGAGGATCAACCAGTGAAGATCTTAGATCGTAGAGAAAAAGTTCTATGAAATAAGAAAATGCCCCTCGTCAAGGTGTTATGGAGAAACCACAAGTTTGAAGAAGCAACTTGGGAGTCGGAGGATATGATGAAGTTGAGTTACCCACATTTGTTTTAGTGTGGGAAAAGGAAAATTTCAAGGGCGAAATTTCTTAAGGGGGGAATATTGTAACGACCCAAAGGTTCATTAATGGAAAATCCCTCTTGATCCAGTTAATTGTCTCTTTATAAAAAAATGTTTTTATAAGATGTCAACTTCTTTGGTTTTATGATAAGAGTTGTGACCGTTACTTTTATAGTCGTTGAACAATGATCACATGATTAGTATAAATATAAGGCTTTAACGATCCCATTTTTTACTCAGACAAAGGGAGAAATGGCCTCATCCAGTAGAATTTCCCCATACAAATCCCATTTGTCGGAGCTCAGAAAATATGTGGCGTCTTTGGGCTTCACCCTTGACCAAGCCCATGCTGAGCTTCATTATGTCAAGCTCGAACGTGACCATCTACGGGAAAAGTGGAAGTTGATAGAGATTACCACTCCGGCGATGTTATCCGAGCCACCCCAAGAGTCTGTCACCATTTCACACCTTACCCCTAGGTCTTATGCAGCTGTTTTAAGGGGTTATGTAACAAATAAGTAGTACTATGTTCATGTACATTATTTTTTTGTATATAATAAGGAATATAATTTCTAGTCATTTTTGATACATTGTAAATAGTTTTTAAAGTAAAAATGGTATTTTTAGTTATTATTTAATTAATAATTAAATTTTATTAAATTAAGGAATTTTTGAATTAAATAATATTTTAATAAAATATTATTATTAATATTAAATTAATTTTTATTTTATTAATGCAATTAAAATTTTTTGTTAAGGTTTGAAGGCCATTTCTGTCAAAACCTGTGAATTTTTTATAAATGTTGGTTTTTATTTTAAAAATGAAAATTAATATACTTAGACATTTTTTTTAGATAAAATAAATGTCATTTCTGGAATCAGGACGTCGAAATTATCCAACGGTGAATTTTTCATAATTTTCTGAGACAGTCAAATTTTTGGGTAAAAATTAAATACCGTTTAAATATATAATGTGTTTTATGACATCATAATGACCCAATGGTGATGTAATAAATTACTATAATCCTTATGTTAGGCCAATATATGTTTAAACATTAAAATAAAGTGATTTGGGTTTGTTTGACTTACTTTTCAAAGCATTAATGAACCCCTCAAGACTTATTCAACACTTTGCCTTTTTAAATTAATTTCCATGGGAGTGTGACTCACCTCCACATAAGAAACCATATTATTTTAATAAGTTCGGACCTTGGCCTGGTAAAATACTGTTTTCCTCTTTCCTTTTCCAGAAACCATGGGCAAAAAGCATGGGATGGTTTGTGGTTTGGATTAGTTTAATATAAGGGGTCACAAACCTAAATAATAAATAATTCTCTCACCTTTCCTATATAAACCCACCCAAGATCCCCCTTCCTCCTCAATAAAATCCTTTTTAGTTCGTCCAAAATCTGCCCTACTCTCTCTAGAATCCTCCCAAGGTTCCCCAAGCTCCCAAGAAGCCTCTCACAAGCCTCTCTCTAGCCATTGGAAGCACACTTCCAAGTAAGGGTTTTTTCTTCCTTTCTCATTTTTTGTCAATTTTCTTTAAGTTGTATTTCCCTTTTAATTTCAATTATGAATGTTGGGGTATGATTTCACACCTCCCCCATTCTGCCCTCTTATTTTTTGAATGATGGGAGACCCCTTTCTCTCTCATTTAATGCCTCCCATGTACACCCATTACTTTTCCGAAATTCCGAAAGGAACTTCTCTCTCTTCTTTTACATTCAAGCAATACTTTTGTATCATGAATCTAAATTCCATTTCAATTGTTGGTACATGTATCTATATGACCTCCTTAATTTCCATTACATGTAAATATGATGAGGAACCCCTTTCTCTCTCATCAACCTTTTTTTTATGAATTCTTATGTCACGCCGTTACGCTGCTGAAATCACACCAATTTTCTATGCCAATGTCATTGTGTAGTGAATACCATGCCCATTTCTCCATCAAGGGTATTCACCTTTATGCACATTTACTTATTGATTGTATAGTTTCATGTATTAATTCCATATTCCGTTATCGTGGAATAAATGATTATGTTTTATGAATCCATGTTTTATGATCCATGTGGCACACTTATGCATGAAATTAAATGTTTAAGAAGGGTGTGCCCTTATAGCGCTCCAATGCATTGGGCAAATTATAGTATCATGATACATCATGTGCAATGAGTGTTGACTCATGCTAACTAAAGTGCAACGAGGGTTTACTCGTGCTTCATGTGCAATGAGGGTTTACTCATGCTCCATGTGCAATGAGCCTCGGCTCATGCTAATTCCATGTTAAGTGTTGTTTCCACATTTCCATGTTATGATTATCATGCTTTATCATGCCTTCATGTTCATGTTTCTTTTATTCTCTATTGATATTTCTATTGTATAACATGTATTTTACTCCTCATGATATTCCATGTGTACTCCCTTACTGGGCTTTATAGCTCACCCTTTTCATATGCATGTCCTCAGGTTATCCCATGAAATGCTAAGTATGAGGGAATGTAGTGGTCATGTAAAGGAAGTTTTCAATAAAGATTTTGTATTTCATGTTTTAAGTTTTTATGTAATGATCCTAAGTCCCAAAGACACTAAACCTCTCGATCTTCTTTGTTGTATCAAGTGAAGTTTTATGTAATAAAGAATGTTTAAGTTGTAATAAAAAGCAAGGTTGTCATAACATTTTCATATTTATTAATATTTTTGATTTAAATATTAATTTTACTTTAAATAGGATTCTATGTTCGATGGCGTACCCAATACGCAACAATGAGTTTCTTTAAAATCTTACATTGCACACTAATAATACAATAAAATTATTTTTAAATGTAAGTTAACACCTAGACGTTATAATAGTGGAAATGAATATAACTATCTAAAAAATGATTATATATGTTTGATAAATATTTTTGCATTTATCCAATAAAGTTTAGTGGCTTAAAATGCGAATGAATCCAATTTTAAGCATAAATACTCCACTATTCACTAAAAGGGCAATTTATCACCTTTTTATGGATAACCATCTTTAAATATAGATTTTTCACTATTATACTTTCAATTTTACAAAATAAAATCCTTTTTTATAATCGTGACATCAAAATTTACTTTGTGAAAATATTTGGTATTTTTCCGATAAAGTTCATTTTTTAATGAATAGTGAAAAATGTTGTATTCTAATTCAAAACATCCTTTTAATATAATTTATTTATATGGTTATATTATCTTTTTAAATTGGTTTAAAGTGTAATTAAAATATATTTTGACCGTTTAATCCAATGGTGGTCATTGGAATTAATTTCACTTTGAAATTGGACATAAACAAGTGTCAATCTTATGATAGATATTGTTTCTTAAAAACATGCTATTTGTCTTAACAACAGTAATTAATTATAAAATTATTTAATGCATCTTAAATGTTATGAATTTGGTAAAATTTACTTCATGTTTGAATTTGGAATATCAAATATATCTTAGGATGATTTTTTGGTATTTTTCTGAAAAACATCAATTTTTGATGAATAGTGAAACCACTAAGTAGTAGTTAAAAACTGAATTTTTTGTTTAAATGAAATTTTACCACATTTTTTAATTGAATTTAAAAAATCCAACATACATTTTTGTCATTAGTAACTAAAATTTGGTTTAATGGGATGAAAATAATTTTTGTTGAATAGTAACTTTTGAGTTTTGTTAACCACGATTAAAGGTAATTAGGGTAATTTGAGTTAAAAAAATATTATATGAAAATACCTTGACACATGTCCTAACCATATTGGATGGTTCATGTCTGACCAAGAAAATACATGAGTCAATTTTGGGACCCCATGGAGCCACTTGGGTAAGATACGGACATTAATAACTTTGTATTTAAAGTAAAAATAAAAATGTCACAAACATGTATTGTTTTACAAAAACAATTTTTAAAAGGGGTTATAAATGTTATATTTCAATGATAAATATTAATTAGAAATATATAAATATTTCATAAAAAATTGTAATTTTTTTATAATTTTAAGACATTATATAAATAAAATTATATATGACACAATGATGATGCAGTGTTTATGTCATTAATGAATAAATTAAATAAATAAGAAGATAGTGTTTAAATTAATATCCAAAACTTGTCCGATTCTTATTGGATGATTTTATTTCAAACCTGGGACACATTATATTATACTTTATTGATTTTTGGATCTTTATAAAATGAATGTAATTTTATAATAAAATAATAGTTTCAAGATTTCCAAAAGAGCCCCTCCTCTCCCTTATAAAAAGACCCCACTTCCTACCCATTTTTCACACTTCTAAAGCCCTTTGTCTCGTCCAAACTCTACTCAAATAATCTCCCAATATCCCTCTCTTCATCCTAGAAGCCTTACCTTAGTCAAAAAGCACTTCCAGAAACCCTTTTGTTTCAAACCAAGAGGATTTTCCTGATTTAAAGGTAATGTCTTCTCTTATGTTCTTTTGTTTTATTTTTCTTCTCCAACCCCCTAAACTCTTTTTATTCCTTCACTTTTTAACAAAAATAGTATATTAAATATACTAGGATGTTTTTATGAGATGGATTCGAGCTGAACTTACACACACCTACATCTAATGGTTAAAGAACATACTATTTCTGTGGGTGGTGAATTACTGCCTCATGAAACGATGATTGTTCAATCTTCTTTTAACACCTTTCATGGTGTCCATTAATATGTCACTGTATTTATATATGATATAAATTATGTATATTTTTTCATTATTCTTCTGTATTTTTCATTTATTCCATACCTTTATGGTTTTCATAATGGGTAAACACGATAATTTCATTTCAGGAAGTGCGGACTACCGCCCCATCAAAGTGATTTGAATCGTTAATTCCATATGTGGGATCTATAAAGGATGGAGTTAATGTTATTATATATTATATTATTCTTTTATTATATTATAACTATGTATCATTATGTTTTAATTCCATTAAATTATGAAATATAAATGAAAGTAGCGTTCATGCGTATGTACGACTTACCGTCTCCATGAACAGTGCATTTCATTTCTTATCTCCAAATGTTATGTACTATTATAAGTACATATATATAATGGATATATATGATATATATTACATATAAATTATGGATATCATTCTTAAATTATAATATACATATATCTCTGTCATTTAGTTTTAATTCCATTAATATGACAAAGAAATGAAAGTAGTGTTCATGCGTATGTACAGCCTACCATCTCCATGAACGGTGCATTTCATTTTTATCTCCAAATGTTATTTAATAGTATAAAATGAATATATATTGGATATATATGATATTTAAATCATTAATACTATTCTAGAGATGATTTACATTTAACTACATGGACAATTCTTTTCAAACAAGTTCATTTTTGACTCATGTACCGAACATCCACAAAATCGTCTGATATGAACTCACATAATTAACTAATTATTATAGCATTATAATATGTTATATGAATTGAATAATAAAATTTAAAGGACGTTATTAATCAATTATAATTTTACCAAAGTTTATTATTCAGGAATATAAAGAAACGAACAAGTCAAGTCGGACTTGAGGTAAGGGATCCAACCTCTCTCTTTCTTTTTAAGTACTCTCTTTTATGTCACTTCTTTTAAGATCCCCTTTCTTATGTTGGGGGATGTTATTTAATATTAATCTTAATGTAATTTTTATGTTAATTTGATGAGAGACCCTGTTTGATCTCATCAATCCATTTTTGGAAGTTTTAAGTGGCGTCGATAGGCTGCCGAATTTTCGTAAGTGATTTTTTATCTCACTTTTAATTCTGGGAGATTTCCATTGTTCATCACTTATTTATTGAATGTGGTGTATTTTGTACTTCTATTTCATATATATTATCATGATTCTCTTTATATTCATAGTGTTATGTGATTCATTTTGTTTTTATTATATTTTGGTCATACGAATCGATTGATTAGAACGAGGTAAGGGGTTTTTATCTCACTTTTTTATTCCTGTGAGATTCATGCTATATTTTCCACTATTTCCTTTTTGTGGTGTATGTACTTCCAATAATTGTATTATTTTTGTAATATAATCTAATTTATGGTTATTTACATCTTCATTTTATGATCCTTCTATCGTGGGGTGTATGTTTCGAAAGTTACCCAAATCGGTAAGGGAACATTTCACCCTCCTCTTTTTAAAAGACTTATTTTTTGTTAGGTCTTTTAATTTACATCTTATTATGTTGGGATATGTTATTAAATATCCTTATTACTTTAAATATTATGTACAAGTGATGATATACCCTTCCTATGTCTCATCATCTCATTTTCTGAATTTTAAAGTGACGTCGTTAGGCTATCAAATTTCTGTAGGGGAACTTCTTAACCCAATTTAAATTATTTAGGTTAAACCTCTACTTCTGGATTATGTCATGATATGAATATGTGTGGATGAAATATGATTGTTTTACACTTAATATCCACTTATATTAGGTGTATTTATAATTGTCGCACATAATTATGTAATTGATTTATCCTTAATCTAAAGATACCGTCTTTGTACGGGACATCGTCTCAATATTCTTTCATTGAGGCATATTTTTATTTCTAAAAGACTTTATTTTATACGGTGTATAAAACCCCTTTTGACTTCTCATTTCACTCAAATGGAATATTTTCTCTACGTAGAGTTTTACTAAATGACAAAAATTAATGTTTCTTTTTTAACGTAAGTGGTAACAACGACCTTTTCTGCCGTCGTGAGTATTATTTCATCTATAGCTTCCTTAACAAGCCGTAATTTTTTCAAAAGAAAAATAAATACCATATACTCTTTTTATGTATTTTGGTCTTGAAAATGGTTTTTATAATGGAGTTTTTTTAAATATCAAAAATTGTTATATTTTTATTGAAATGTGGGAACGTTATCTTTCCTTTATGCTTAAGTTATGTGTTATGATTATGTTATGGTTCTTTTCCATTGTTACGTATACAGGTGGTTCCATGATAAACCAAGGGCTGGTGACCCCGAGATAGCTCTCCAATGAATTGGGTAACGTGAAGGAGGTAAACATGAATGTTTCTCCGAAGAGATTTAGGGAATATACTGTGATGTGTATTCCAAATGTGACTCCCTATGTAGTTGTGATAGATTGAATGTAAGTATGTTATGCATGCCTTAAGATACCTTTATGTCTTATTATTTCAATGAGTTATTCATAAATCTTATGATTTCATGAGGTATGTTAAGGTGCTTATGTTTTATGAGTAAAGTATGATTTCATTGACTCTTATGTATACATGGACTAATGTTATCATTCCATATTTTTATATCCCTTACTAAGCTTTTTATGCTCATCTCAAGTTTTTGAAATGTTTTTCATAGGTCAAGGGAAAAGTACATGATGTGATGATAGTGTCGAGGAAGTGTCAAGAAAGAATCCATGTTTTATTTTAAATATGTTTCCATTGAGGGAAAAATTAATACTATCTTTGATGTAACCACCTTGTTTAAATGTGGTATGTAATCCATGATTTATGATCTAATTATCTAAAAATCTAAACTTGAAAAGATCATCAATGTGTATTCTTGAAATAACTCAAGATTATGTAATGTTTAAGGATGGAGACTTACAAAGACATCTATATAAATGTGAAATTCCTCTTCCAAAAAACAATTTGATTTGTATCATTATACCTACTAATGCATTGAGGAGAGATAGAGATCCCCAACCATCACATAATAAGTCCAATTCATCCCTTAAATGAAATGTGTAAAAAGTAATTCACATATACATTCATATTTAAATTATAATATGAAACATAAATACATTCCCCAATCAATAAACCTAATCATAAACCCTCCAAACTATAGTGAATGGTATCAACATATTACATCCCTAGTAAAATTCATCATAAACCATACAAATAAATAATAAGGATGGTATACTTGTAAAGTATTCAAATTTTAGTAAGATTTAAGTTTATTTGTCATTGATTAATATAAATAACATAAAAATTTATTTAGAAACATTATTGAGTAAAATATACATTTCATTTTGAAAATAACCATTTGAAAATACATTTTCACAAAAAATATTGAAAATAATTTTAATTTAAAATTAAATTTTAATCTTATAAACAAATCGTTAAAACATTGAGTGGTCATGAGAGTAGGAAATTCTATATATGCCGAGTTTGTTAAAACAAATAATTCTTTCACATTTTCTATTAAAATCCAAACATGCCTTATTTTATAAATAGAAATAATATACTTTTAAAAAAATTAAAATTAAACATGGTTAAAAATTATCTTTAAAAGTCATTTTTAAATATTAAAAACATTTTTGAAAACATTTTTTGAGAAAATTGTTTTGGAAGAATATGGAATTACAAATGAAGAGAGAAAGGAACTAGGATTTTATTTAAAATACATAATCATGTTAAGTACCAAATAGTAAGAAAATGATAATATTACATGAAAAAGATCCTTATTAACTATAATAGAAATAAATATGTTAACTTTAATATATAAATATATAATAATTCCTCCATGGTATAGTTAAACAAAAACAATCTAGACTAATTATGATATTGTGAAACAAACCCTTAAAACTTTGGTAACATTTTTATCATATGCCCCATGAAAGAAATAAAATTAAATTAAACATTAATTAAAATTAATGTAAATTTATTCCTGATATAACATAAAAAAATTATTATATATATGAAACATAATAAATAAGTATAGAATGTGGTGTATTTCTCATTGAAGTAAAAGTGAGATGAGAAACCCTTACCTTGAGTCTCATTTTTCGAATACGTTCTTTATCATTCTGAATAGAAAACATAGGTTAATTAATTACTTTCTTAGTAAACCTTTTCAAGTTTATTATTCCTTTAATTTAACTTATTACTATGTTATATAGGATTATATAATTAAATAAGTTTATTCCAGATATTTCGATGATATTTGTCTTATGTGTTAAAAATGTATATGGTAGGTTGACCATTGTCAAAGTGGTCATTATTTAAATATCTAAAGACAATAGTCATGAAATAATTAAAATATTTATAAATGAATTATAATTTAAAAACCTTCATGAAATATTTTTTATAAATGAAGTCTCTTACGATCATTGATATGGAAGGCCATACGTACCCAGTAGTGATGTTTCAATTTTTAAATGATCATTATGGAAAAATGGTAAGTAATTTTTTATCCTCAAAAAATTAAAATAATATCAAAAATATCATATTAATTATTTAAATATGATTTAATTTTGTGATTATAATATATTAGCATCACTTCATGAAGGTGGTGGTCTACATTACATGAACGATGTTATCATCTTTCAGTGAGTGAAAGGGTAAAAAAGAAAATTATTTATTATACTTTAAGGATGATAAAATATTTAAAAACAACAAAAAATATAAAATTTATATAAAATATACTAATTAAATTATTTTTTATCACCTTCCTTGTAAATTTTTAGTGATTGATGAACCGAATTGATTCCGGAGGAGGTAGTTTGTTGTACACACGAGTGACCTTATCATATCCCCAACAGAATGGAATGTAAAAAAATTTATATATGATATAATCACTAAAGATTTATAATTATCTCTTAAAAATCATATATATACTTTATATGTAAAATTATACCCAAATATGAGATGTGGAGATAGAAAATGTACGATATCAGTTCGTGAGTTGGTAGTCCGCCGTACAGACAAATGTTGATTTCATTACCAATTTGATGGAAGTGGGGGTGGTTGTAGGTAATTACATTGAGATTACAATATATTATTATATTTAAGATACTAATTTTATTATATCATCACGGTTTAATAATAATTTGAGGACTAGGAGGAATAAATATAATAAAAACACTTGATGAATAATGTTACCTCTTCATCAGGTAACATCTTTACGTTTTCCCCAAAATCCTTCAAAGGTTGGATTAATGAAACACAAATAAAATTATTTAAGGATATAAGGTATTTTAGGAATTTATAGTTTTAAAATATTGGCCAATTTAAAATGTTATTGAGGATTGAAAAAAAGTGGAGAGGTGGTGGCCTTTTATAAGTGAGGTGATTGATACACTTGTAATTTTGGAAAAGAAAAATGCTTACCCATGAGTTTCTCATGAAACAGGGGTAAAATGAGTTATTATTGAGTATCAGACATTTTAATATTGAAATATTTCCACAAAATATTTTTTATACAAGGTTTTGGGTCATTTCAACTATTTTCATTTTAGTTTGACACCCGATAAACCCAGTTTTACCGTAACTACTTTAATTAATTTTTACTGTTTTCTATATTCATTATGGTAAAAAATTATGTTTTCCATATTATTTCATATAAATTATTATAATTCAAAATATTTAATCCATTTTTCTAATTTCTAGTAAAAATAGTGTAAAATATTACTTTAAAATTAATCTCTCTAGCATAATAAGAAAGTGGATTTTCAAAGAGAAAATGATCAAAAGTTTAAAATGTTTTTATATCATAATTAAATATAAAAATTATATCAATTAAATAAATTATATTAATAGATATATAATATAATTAATTTTACTTTTAAAAAATAATTAATTAATTTACCATTATAAATAATTTAAAAAAATGCAGTTTAAAATTAAAATTTAGTATTTTTAAATATTTCTCAAAAAAATAAACTGTTTAGAAAAATATCAACAATTAACCCTATGTTAGTTTTTATATTATGATTTACAAATTGAATATTATTTTTTCAAATAAATTTTCAAAAATTGTAAAAAATTAAAAATAAATTATTTTCCCAAAGTATGATAATACTGCCTTTTAAAAAAATATAGTTTTCAAAAAACTTTTTTTCATTCAAATGGTTTTAATTTTATTTATAATCAATATATGACTATTTTATTTTATTTTTAAATTTTTAAACCATATAATTTTCAAAATTAATTTATTACTATTCATATCACTCAATTTAACTACTTTGTTTTAATGGTAATGTTTAATTAATAATATTTTTATAGAGTATAGTTTTTTGTTCAAAACATGTGTTGCATATATTGAAATCTATCAAAGATATTGAATTTATTTAATGCTATATATTTCTTAATTTCTCAAGATTTTATATTTTCTTCTACAGTTGGTGTTGTGTGTCATGCATGCTATCAAATAAGATACTCATATTTTAAAATATTAGGGTGTTATAGAGATAAGAAAGGTTAGAAATCCCATGAAAAGTACACAGTGTGTACAAGGGGTCAAACAATTTGTAATCATGCTAGTTAATTTGTCCTTGTCCTTTCAAGAACCTGTTTTAGAAGGAAATATTGGTATACACTGTGTTTCGTCATTACCTGAGGTTTTTCCATGCTTATTCGGAATGTGGCTGTGTATCTCATCCCATAATCATGTACACTGGTCATGCCTATGTTCATGTCCCTTCCCATGCTTGTGTACTCCTTGATTACACACTGATATTCCAACATAGGGTCACATGACATGTATGGGTCATAAAAAGAATGTTATCCTTATCTTCCATGAATCCTTAGTCGTCACATACTGGGGACTATACAATGTGTGTTCACAGACAACATTTAGTGTAGTCATGTTTTCCATAAAAACCTAGGTAATCATCACACAACAAAATTTCCCCACTGCCATCATCATTTCTAGAAAAAATATTCCCACAGGTATTAGATCTAGGGTCTTCTATGCTTGATCCATCATCAATGGTTGGATTCGGTCCCCCCAACCAATACACATCTTCATTTATTGGGTGATACATCTATCATAGCCATTTCAAATCCATAATCCAAAAATTATCACCCAAAACTCATCCCTATTCATATGATAATCAGCATCTTATTCATTATTTTTCCATCCAACAAAAAATGAGTGGTTCAATTTCAATTGAATCATGCCCAACAATATCTAACCATGAACTTGTGGTCCAACGATGAATAACACAAATAAAATGTACATAAATGTACATAAACAAAGGGATAACCATAATTGAACAATAATTCTCAAGAATTCATCATAAAATCAAGGAATACATGGGTGATAGAGAAGTATAACAGTTATAAATTCATTTAAAAAATTTATTTACCCAAAATATCTCATGTAATGGTTGTAAAATTATAAATCAATAAAAGTATAAAAGAATTTTTGATCAATATTTTATTCAAAATAGTGGAAACCAATAATGATGAGTCATACCTTGAGTTAGAATTGTTCTTTGGGAAAGAATTAATTTCTAGTGATGAGGAATATCCCCTTTACCCATTTCCTCTCAATCCAACTTGATATAATTATAATTCGATGCCTGATCTGATCATCCAATGAAGAATACCCATTTTCATCTTCTCAAATCCTTTGAGGGTTATGCAGATAACCCTAGGTGTTTTCTATAATAGGGTATTTAATGATTAATTTAGGTTATGGAAATTAAAAATGAAATAAATAAATAAATTATTTGTTTTTATTAAATGCACCTTCTAGTGAATTCTTTTTCTCCAAAGACCGGACACTGATCAACCTTTAGTCATGCCTACGGTGAAACATGCATTCCGAAATCCATTTTTTTCTCATATTTTCATTTTAAGGTCCTATAAAATAGGAAAATATTAATAATTTAAATTATGTGCAAACATGCATTTAAAATATATTAATATTTTTAAAATTATTATTTCGGGGTCGAGAGACACCCCAACACCATATCGACTATGAGAAAAAATCCTAATATAATATATTGAAATATTCAAAGTAAAAATATATTAAAACAAGTGTTTATAAAATGATTGTAATTATCTATTTTAATTATTACTATTTTATATGAGTTTATGAACATTATATTTTAATATAAAGAAAACAATTATTGATAAAAAAATATACGATGTTATTTTAAAGAATCCTTTTGATAAATTGATTAATTTTTTATAATTTCCATTTTCATATAATATTAATATTAAATAATATTTATATAAAAATTATAGTATAATGTAGAGAAGTCGAAAATAATTTTTATGGGGTTCATAAAAGTGTTATTGTAGAAAAAAACCCATTATTTTTCAATAAATGATAATTTTGATTTAAACTATTAAATTATCATATTTATAAAATTATTTTTATAAAATTAATATTAACTTTTAAATCATCACATTGATATTATTTAATGGTTAATTTTTTATTATTTTTTGAGATATTTGATTATTTTGGGTTTAAATTAAATAATGTATAAATATATCTTAATTATTTTGACATTATAATGGCCCAAAAGTGATGTAATAAATTCATTAAAATAATCCATGAACATATATATATATATATCCTTTAAAATAATGTATTTTTTATCATATTTTATAAATGTTATAAATCCATAATGAGTCCTCCAAAACCTATATTATATTTTGTGTTTTTAAAATGAATTCTATATAAACAATACTCACTTACCTCCAATAGCCCTAAGGCCTTTATTTTTTATTGATTTTTGATAATCCACCTTTCAAGGGGTGAGGTGTAACCCTTACAAGGCCCATAGCTATAAGCATTACATGGCCCGTTGGCCTTAGAGGAATTCATTGCCCGTAGACTTCAAACATTACATACAACCCAGACTAACTATTTGGAACTGCTCCTCCCCAGTATCTTCATCGTGGAATCAGTTCTCCCCCTTCCCATGGCTATTCGGCTAGGCTTTCCCATTCACTCACATTCTTGTCCCGATGGAAGGTTCCATACCATCTCATTCTTGCAATATTTTCAGCTTTTGCTATGGTGAAAGATCTTTCCTCCTCATCCTTCTGAAGCTTGTTCCTTATAGGTTGTCTGGTTTTCATCTTCAGTTTAAGGTGGCCTGAAGGCCTTGAGGTGGCCCGAAGGCCTTACTGACCTGAAGGCATGGGTGGCCCAAAGGCCTCAATGGACTCGGGGACCAAATCGGTGGCCCGAAGGCCCAAATGGGGGCATATTCTCGGTTGCTATAGTGACAAACAGTTCCTGCTACAGTTACCGCTACAGTACATGCTACAGTTCTACACAGTTTCTGCTACATTACCTGCTACAGTACCTATTATAGTACTTCTACAGTGATTCTATAGTATCCTGGAAATTATCCCCCACATGGATTTGATCCCGGGTCTCTTGGATGTACTTAAGGAGTCCTCACCAACATGGCTGAGGCTCATGTTCTAAACAATACTCACATAAACATTTCTAATGGTATTATATTAAGTGGTTTGATTCATGGAAAAATAAAATATTGAAATCCCATCCTCTTTGGAATAAACAAATAGAAAAAATCATGGGTAGTTTTTTTATTATATAGAGTCCAAATCCTTTGTTTAGAAATTAATAATGAAATACCCCATTTTTATATAAATATACCCCCATAATCCCACTATTCATCACTAAAAATTCATTTATCGTGAAGTTAAACTCTATATTCCTCTCTAAATCCTTCCCAAGGTGTACCCAAACTCTTAATAAGATCCTCATAATCTTTTAGAAGAACCCTCTCAAGGTAAGATAATTTTTACTCTTCTTTTTATTTCATGGAATTTCTTAGTAGCATTCCATTTTTATTTCTAATAGTCCAAGTTGTGATGTATTTTTACAAATTTCTTTATTGTACATATTATTCATATTAAATGAGATACCACCTTTTACTTCCATTCATACATTCCATAATCCTTTATGTACACTGGTTTTACTTCTGAAATTATCCTATGATTTTCCATGAAAAACATTTGTCTAATTAATAATCATACACAATTAAACTAAAGGGTATTTAAATAGTTGTTTGTATCGTTAATTTAATTGTAAATTCCATGAATTTAACCTACACTCTTCAATCATTGGAAAAAAATCATGGATGATGACATTATGTTCTATGATCTATGTGTCACACATATGCATGTACATGAAAGGAATGTGAAGGGTGTGCCAAAAATAATTTATCCCTCCAATTAATTGGGTATTTTTTTATCTCATGAGATTCCATTAATGGTGTGTGGGTGTTTATCCTAATCAATCTATGTTATTATGTGTTTATAGTTAGTGTTAACTTATTCTTATGATTTCATGTTTTATTTTGTTTCCCCATTATTATGATTCCTTGTTATTCTCATCTTATATAATGATTCGATGACCACATATATTATTATCACCTATTTTATGTCAACCATTTATAACTCTTGACTAACATGTATTACTTTCATCAATTTATACATAGATTATTCCATTACTAGGATTTAACACTCACCATTTTGTTATGTATGCCCCCTGGTTATCTCATGTAGTATTAAAAGATTGATTGGATATAAGGGCATGTTTTGGAGTGTTAAAAAAATGTAGTTATTCCCATGTTTCAAGTTACTGTTTTATATATCTTATTATCAAAATAAACTCAGCCACATAATATTATGTGATAGTATTATCGGTATCATTATATAATTAAATATTAAATAAAGTGTATAATAGATATAGGTTTCATAGTTGGTATTTGAGAAAGGTCTAGTAATTTTTGGGTATTAGTATTTGATAACCTTATTCAACCATTAGGGATTATAATAAACACAAAAAATATCCCTAAATTAGAGTAAATTATAGTTTATGTGGTTTCAAATCAACTTAGTCCATATATGTATAATAATAATGGATGTGGATCTAGAATAGTTGTACCTAGGTGTAATAACCCTAAAAAGGGAACAATGGGATTCAACTCAATTATTGCCTACAGAATGACAAAAATGCCTTGTTACACACCTAGTTTGATACTCCTCATGGATATACTTTGTTAAATTGAAAACCATTATGCCAACCATTATGAAGGGGACAAATTCCCATAAAATATTATGTGAGGAAATAAACCATGGATAACATGGATTTAAATATATAAATAAAATGGATATGTAATATATGTCATTTATGATTTATCCCTTATATGTTCATATTTTACCTTTTATATGTTTAGTAGTTTTAAAATTCTCATCCATAATTTTCCCTTTATTTTCTTCCATGGAAATTAATAAAAGAAACCAAATTAGCCACTAATGCGAGGGTCAATGTAATGACTTCCCAAATGAGAATCCCAACTAAATGGGAGTTGGAATAGTGAACAGCATAACAATAATTTATTAATTATACCATGTTTAAAACATGAAAAAGAATCATGGGGAAACCCTAAATCCTCCTATTAAAGGGAATGTTGCAATTGAGACCTTTATATGATAAAGACCTCTGACATTCAGTGGATATTATGATACTTTAATCCTATAAAAACTGATTAAATCCATTTAAAAGATATTATCTATCTTTAAATTCATTTAGTAACTGAATGCTTTACTAGATATTTATCATATCGAGGTAAAATATAATAAATAGTGAAATTTGATAAAAAAATAAGAAGCATGGGGAGGAGTTCTATGAAATGGAGTAGAAGGAATTCAATAAAATATTTTTCAATATATATTTTCATCCAAAACTCTGAATGAAAATGGAGATAGATTTTTTTATACTATTGAAAAGGTATAATGATTCTATTAGGTAATAGAAGGAGAACTATAAATGACTAGTGAAATATTTCTTCATCTTTTCTATCTCCCTCAAAAGTACAGTTTACCACTTCTTTTTTGGGATAAAGATAAGACTATGAAAATATTTTGTTATTCTAGGATTTCATATATATGTGAAAATTGCATGATTTTCCCTCAAAATCGAAATTGAGATTATTGAATTACATGGGTCTCATAGGTTTGGATATAGAAGGAAGATAATAGATATTAGTTCATTAGATTAGATAGGGAAATCCCATGAGGGTACGAAAAAAACATCCCAACAGCAAAAATTCTAGGAAGAAGAATCCAGGAATTAGCTTGAATGACATAAGGAAATTATTTTAGTGTGGGAATGAATGATACATAGATATGTAATTATAATGGGAGAAACCCTATAATGTGATATAAGAAATTAATGGTACAATATACCCTTATCCTGATGTCTAATGTTTCAACTGCAATGAATAAAGACACTAAGTTAAATAACACACTAAGTTGTGGGTTGTCTTGAAACTGAAGCTAATATCCTCCCTAGCCTAGAGAGTAAGGGATAAGTTATACCATCAAAACTACTATGGTGGATCAAAAAAATGATTTAATTACAGGTTTAACAGTATTTCATTAAATTATAGTGAAAAAACTATTTGATATCTGTTTTATGTATCATTTTCATATCACACAAGTTTAAAATAACTATTTACACACCACCTCAAAATAGGGAAGTGAATATCAATGAAAAAACAAAAAATGGGAAATTATTTTATCCCAAGAATATAAGTTCTCCCCTATCTATATTTACTGAATGAATTTCTTAGAGAACATTATGATGCTCTCATTATTTTAATTTGATGCAATTATGGGTATGGATTAGCTTTCCTTATATAAATCCAAAATTAATTTCTGAGAGAAGGAAATCAATCTATATAATTTAAATCACCATCTAATTATATACAATTGAAAGGAGAAGCATTAATTTCCTTTGGTTTCATCATATCAATTATTTATATTTGTTCCTTATGAGAAAAATAATCTAGCTCAAATTATTGTGGTTAAGGAAAATATCATCCTAGATTAATTTCCCATTATAATTGAATAAGATAAAGTTTTTCCCAAATAATTTGTAGGTCTTCCTCCAAGAAAAGATGTTGATTTCTCAATTAAACTTATACTTAGTGATTTTAAAATATCCAAGACTCCATATAGAATAATCAATGATAAACTTTAGGTGATGAAGAATAAACTATAGGATAATCTTAATAAATTGTTTATACATCCAAGTGCTTCACCATGGGCTATGTTGGCTCTCCTCTTCAATAATATATAAGAGGTAATGATAATATAAATTGATTGTAATGATATTAATAAGAACATGATAAATAAAAAGTATCCTCTGCCACATATTGATGACTTGTTCGATCAGTTATGTGGAGAACAATACTTCTCTAAGGTGGATCTTTGGTTGTCATATTATCTATTGATGGTGAAGAAGGATATTATCACTAAGAATACATTTCATAAAATATATGGGAACTATTTTTTAAAAGTGATGCAATAAAAACTCACTAATTTTCTAGTTATGATCATATACATAATTAATACATCCTATTTGGATTACCTTGAAAAATTTATGGTACTCATTATATAATATACTTTTATCTACTCTAAAATAATGGAGGAACATATGAATTATTTGAATGTTTTATTAAGTTCATTGTAAATGTAAAATATTTATGTGAAGTATAATAAATATATGTTTTTGATGGGGAAAGTAACTTTATTATGGAATTTTATGACCAATAGAGGGATATATTTGGATCCCTCAAAAATATAAAAAATTTAAGGATGGATTAGAACAATATATTTGACATAAATATATAGTTTTCTTTGATTATATTGGTACTATATTTTATTTTTGAGAATATTCTCATGATTTTAAATCCCACTAACCATGATAACTGGGAAGGGAGTGAATTGTTTTCTAGACAAATGAATTTGATGAAAGATTTGACATGTTAAAAATGGACAATCACAGTATCTATGAACACATTACCCAATGGTGGGGAAGTATTTTTAATCTATAGAAATGTTACCCAAAAGGTATTAGGTTTTAAACTCATGTAATATCATAAAGTGATAGTCTACGCCTCCCACCAATTAATGACACAAGATAAGAACTACCAAAAAAATAATTTGTTATTTGTTATTTTGATCTTCACATTGAATATTTGACAATGTAGTCTCCATGGGGAGAAGTGTGACATATATATAGATCATAAAATCCTCAAGTATATATTAAAAAAATTATTTGAATATGTTCCAATGAAGTTGGTTATAATTGGTAAATGATTATTATTTTCCAATCTATTCCCATATTGGGAAGGAAAACAATGTTAAAGGTTCTCTATGTATAAAGGACCCTACAACCATATCCATGATGATGATTGAAAGGGATCTAATATTCTTGGAAATAAAAATTATGAACTAGTGAATAATAAAATTATCTTCATACTTCCTTAATTAAATAAGAGATAAACCATCCATTCTTGATAGTATCATGGAGCTCCAAACATTTGATGAAATTCTATAGAAAAAGTAGTTAATATTATTGAGTTTAACTTTCCTAAAGATGGAGTTTTATGTTTTGGAGCCTAGATATGTGTCCCAAAATTCTATAACTAGAGAGGGAATTTCTAGATGATTTATATAGATTATCTATCTCTATTCATAAATAATAACTAAGATGTATAGATATATGAAAAACAAAATTCTAATATGATAACATAAAGAGGGAGTTTGTAGAATTTGTATCTTGATGCATGGTATACCAAAAAGTCGAGGATGAATGATATAATTATAAGGGTATGATGAAACCATTTTACATACCAATATAGAAAAGGGAAAACCTAACAATGCATTTCATTGTTGGACTCTCCAAGACATCTAGAGGCAATAACACCATCTGGGTAGTAGCCGGACACCTTACAAATTTATTGCATTTCATTGCTATCATGGAATATTTCTCTCTTTACCAAATCAACAAAATATATATAATGTATGTGGTTATAATACATAGAGTTACACTATCTATTATATCTAACCAATATCTAATGATTACGTCATGTTTCTCAGGAAGCCTTAAGAAAATGTTGGTCACAGAGACGGGTTTCAAAACTGCTTATCACCCTCATAATGATGGTTAGTATGAGAGAACCATATGAACTCTAGAAGACATATTGAGATCATGATCAATATATTTCCATGTATTTTGGGATCATCACCTTCCACTGGTGGAGTTCACATATAATAACATCTTTCATTCTATAATTCAAATGGTTCCTTTGTGGATCTGTATGGGAAGAGGTGTTAGACTCCAAAATATGGTGATGGAGTTGGTGAGTGGAAGCTTGTGGGACCAGATATAATCCCATATATGATAGATAAGTTTCAAATAATTCAATATCATATCAAATCCATGCATAGTTGATAAAAAATTGGTATAAAAATCATTGATGAGGCTAAGAGTTTGAGGACGGACATAAGTTATTCCTTTATATTTATCTAAGGTAAAAACTAACAAGGTTTGGGAAGAAGATAACTCTTATTACAAAGTTTTAAAACTTATTTCCATTATATATCCACTGATATAACCTCACATGAGATTATATGACCATAAAATGATACTTTTTATTTCACAAAGTCAAACATGGTAAAAATTTCATACAACTTCTCATTACTTGGGGTCTTCAATAAAATACTAAAGTGATCTTCATTGTCATAAATGATATTGGAAATTATAATAATATTTTTTATAAATAAAACCAAAAAATAATCAAGGTGATCTCTAAAGACTACATTATCCATGATGATATTGGGGAAATTAGTAAGAATAATTGCATGACTATAAATTCATATTGTCCATACCATGATTAAAAGGTTTTCTTAGGTATTTCTTCACTTTTTACCATCAAAAAAACTTTATCCAAATCAAATATTATTCTTTTAAAAATATTGATCCCCTCATAATTTTCAATGAAATCATAAATACGAGTAAGAGAATAGTTATTCTTAATTATGATCATGTTTTGTTCACGATAATCAATGTAGAGTCACATTGATCAAACATTATTCCTACAAATAGTTATAGGAAAACCCCATGTTAATACACATGGATAAATTATTCCCTTATCATATTCTCCTAGAATTTATTAGTTAATTCTTACGACTCATTTAGGTTTATTCTATATTGATTTTTTGAAATTGGTGTAGCATTGTGTATGAGTTCTATTAAAAAATCAACTTCACATATTTTAGGAAGACTGAAAAACACTTCAGAAAGGACTTCAAAAATATCCCATATGATAGGAATATCACTGATTATATGTTCCTACCAAACCATATAGGATAAATAAACACATTGAATATAAATAAATCCTCTTGAAATGGATGTAATTTCCATTGAATGTTCACATTTACCCTCACATTGATAGAAACTCATTGGTTGGTTTGGAATATCAAATGTGACTTCCCTTCCCTAGATATTGATATGGTATTTATATATATAAATTCAATTATTTATCATTAATCACATTAAAAAAATATAATATAATGAATAAAATTATTTTCAAGAAGCACATTGCCACAACCATTACTTAGGAATGATTCATAAACTAGAGATATGATCATCATACCATTGTGAGTTCAGAATATTATTTCAACACCAACTCATTAAGGAGGTAAAGTGATAATATTAGAAAATAATAGATATAAAATAGTGAATAGATCTATAATAAAATAAGATTATGATAGTTCCAGAGTAGATGATAAGTGTAAATTTCACTACTTGGTTATGAAATGCCATATTGGAAAAATCTATTTCATGATATTTCCTTCTATATGTGGGATTAATAGGATATTAACATCTATCATCATCATTTACCCTCATAGTCAAGAACTAGTTCGAATATTTTCCATATTAATTGAAATTGTAGCATTAGAGTGTGGGTGATTCATTATTTAGAGAATCCTCTCTTTGTTTCATCATTATAGGACTTCTTCCCATTATTTTGGCATTCAATTTCATGATGAATGACTTTTATAAAATTAAAAATTTTACTAGTAATATTAAGATAATACCCTCTGTGATTATTTCCTCTAATCTGGAATAATGGAAAACTCATCTCCTTCCCTACATAGTTTTCTTATTTGAACTTATTTTTAATTCCAACATTCTTTTCATAATAAAACCATGATATGAAGGGGTTTATCACATATCTATTTCCATATTTAGGTCACCTAAAAATATTTATTCATATATACTAATGTATATTTTGTAAAACTAACTTCAGACACATAGTTTTAATCCACTAAAGAATTGATTGATCTAAATTTCTTCTTCAATAAAAATATTAGACATGTGCCTCAAAATTCACAGAAATATTATCTTCTAAATAACAAATAACACATTATTATTCGAATTAAAATCATGGAATTCCTTCTCTATAAATGTGTAAAGAATACATTGAAGTATCTTATTGAAAATTAATCACCCAAATTCATCCAACTCCATGGTTTCAATTTTATCTAGTTTCCTCATAATCTTTTAAGAGTCCACCGTCGATTTGGTTCACCTTTAAAATAATAAATGGATATGATATCCTATTCATCTTCTAAGAATTATATAAAGTAATATATCATGTTAGTGGTATTTATCCATTTATCATCAATTAGTAGATCAAGAGAGCCGTTAAATGAATGTGGATGGTGCCTCAAGAAGGACTCATCAATATGTTGGTCCTTTCTTTTCTCATTTAGCTGCTTCGTTTAATTCATGGATTGATAAATTTTACTAATAATGGAAATATTATTATTCATTTTATCTCCCATAATCTATAGTTTATCAAGGGATATATAATCACATTTTCCATCACATTCATAATTACCATAGTTCGTTATGGTTTAATAAATTAACTAAAACTAAAAAACAATGTATAAGAAACAATATTCATTGTTATAAATCATATAATAATTAAAATCATTTATAGGATCTCTAAATCCTAACAAATTATTTTCAAATTATGAAAACTTATCTTTATCCAAGGTAACTCATGATCGTTATCTCTTTAAATAATTTATAATGGATCTTATATAAAATTTTAAATGACCCATAAATATACCCTTGGAGTGTCGAACTAGGTGTACAGTAAGATCCCATTCACTAATCACTATATTGATAGATGATATATAATTAACCAACATTTACTGAGGTTATTAAACCCAGATAAATATCATATAATACCACATCCACTAGTTTTATGTAGAAAGGTATATATTTTGTTAAGGAACAAACACTCATATCTTTACCATAACTAGAAATGTTCTATTATAATTAGGCATACCCTATGGGTCCTCACTATAGTTTCATCATCCTAGTTTTCAAGTTTTCTAAAACTTACCTTTGATTCAAACTAATAAAATCATACTTTTCATAAAAAAATATTACATCCTTTTATTAAATATTCAATACATTCAAAAATAATACATGCCTAAAGAATGTAGAGGTGTAGTGTATTTAGAAGCATGATTATATAAAGAACTTTTCCATGAAATATCATCGTCATTTATGATTATTTTCTTTACAAATAGTACTAATATTATACTTATCATACTTCTCACATTTCTTTGTAACCTATGGATGTGAAACATATTAAATTGTGTGCTCAAATTTTCATTAAGGTTAAATTTATGATTTTCAAATCAATGGTCATAAGTGAGAATAAGATAATCATAATTCTATTATAACATGATTAATACTTACAATAATCATAACCCCTAGTTAAATTAACTTGATTAGTAAAAATTGAATAATGATTTTTCAAACAATTGAGGTAATGTATAATATTACATAATCATAAAAAATTAATATTGAGCAATTAAAACAAATTATAGTACTAAAACATATGATTTTGGTATGAAAATAATCATAGAAATTCACTTCCTTAGTCAAGTATCACTTCCAAGTCTATCATTCGGTATTGGGTTCACTCTCCATTCCACCATTTATTTAGTAAATTCCCACTCCAAAGAGTATATTTTTAGAAAAATCACCTTACTGAATTGGGTTCACTTCCTATTCTAGTCCGTGTTATCTCAAGAGTTATCCTTCTTTACCCAATGAATTTTAGGGGTATAAAATTTTTATCCCACCCAACACATAATGAAAATGATATATATGTGTTACATAAGATCAATAAACATTTATCATATCATCAAATTATATAGTAAAGAAAGGATACATGTTGCATAATTATTTCATCATAATAATCATAAACCATTTAAAAAACAATGAATATGAGAACATTGGACCATATCATTATTATAACATAAGAAACATCAAAGGATGTTCTTATATATAAAAATACCATAATTTTTTTAAAAAAATTTATTAATGAAAATACACATTTCATTTTAAATTGCATATTTAGAATATAAGAACTTACAAAATATTTGGGAAATTATTATTTTAAAAAAATAATGTAATATTATAATTTAATAATTAATTAAAATATAATAAATGATATTTTCAAAATATGAAGATTTGGTGTGTGTTAAAATAATAATCCATTTCATAATTTTATTTAAAAGTCCAAAGTATCACGTTTGAAAAATGATAATGAGGTTTCTTTTTACCCTTTGTAAGGAAAGAAAAATATAGTCAAAAAATAATTTCATAAACTTTGGATAATAGTAAAAATATTCATGAATGCATTTTGAATGAAATATGGTTATGGGATTAAGGATTCCTGAATAAAGGGAAAAATAAGGTTTCTTTTCCTTTTGAAAATTATTTCGGTGTCTTGAGTAATTAAAGTGATGAAAATTAATAGAAAACATGAAATATCTAGAAGTAACTGTTGGATAACAAAATATATGATTTTTTGGATAAATATGTTATAAAATATCATAATCAAAAAAATTAAGCATAAATGATACTGTTAAAATGAGATTGTGACATAAACACTTACCTTAAGTACAAATTGCTTCATTAAACCTCTAAACACCTTTAAAGTAAATTTAGATTTATTATTATTATATTACATAAAAATAATCATTCTTCTAATATCATATAAAATTCACTTATATCATTTTAACATCCATTTGTTAACACTTATCTATTTAAATCGTTACTTTGGGTGTTTATTTATTCATTTTTAATGTTTATTTTAGTTTAGTGGTTATGATCCTCGCACTTTTATCATTGATAATTCAATTATTTAATGTTAATAATGATATAAATATCATATATATTCAATATAAAAATACTTATAACCATTCATATAAATAGGCAATGAAAAATTAATTACATCACTACGTGAAGATTGTAGTCCATACGTACACTCATGTGACATATCAATTTATAGATAGATATAATAAAATAATGGTAAATATTAATTGATAATTTCATATTGATTATTATAATATAAATATCATATTTATAAGTTAAATATATCATAATAACAAACCATGAATGATGGTGGTAGAAATAAATCTGTATCACCACAAGGATGTGGTAGTTCACACGTTCGTGCAAGTGATACTTTCATCTCCCATTGGATTGAGATGAGGTGATAAATGGTTCATCTATAATTATAATAACACATCAGAATATTTATTATATAGGATTCATCATATTTTTATGGATGAAATATTTATATAGTAAATATAAGAAGAAATAAAATTGAAATATATCAGTTAAGATCTCTACCTCTTTTTTGATAGATCTCCTTTAACATACTCATTTAGACATGAAGGATTAGACTCAAAATAACACCATAATATCTATGATAAATTCAAGTTTTATTTAATTTTTTTTGTTTAATATCCAAACATTTTTAATGAAAATTATGTTCGATAGCATATAAAACACATAATAATAAGTTCAAACAAACTATGTAATATTATTATTTAAATATGACCATTATAACCTAGTTATTGAATCGGAGGGTATGAATTGGAATTAAAGCATTATTAAATTTATTTTTTTATCTTTATATTAAATCAAAATTTATTTATTAATGTGTCTTAAAAACATTATATAATTTGTAAAGTCACTTTATTTATCAAAAAATATGTATAATTATATCATTAAAAATTAAAATAATTATATATTTGGAATAAAAAAAATTAAAATATTATAAGTGATTATGATATAAGAAACATGTAGACATAAAATAGGCATTATTTTAGAAAACTGTTCTTCATCGTGCTTTACCGGATACATATAAATTGGTTTTTTTCATCATCAAGATATTGAATTTGGGATAATAGATTCTATATTTTGAATAAAAACAATTAATATTTTTTTAATAAGGATAATTTATTTTTTGATCATACTGAATATAAAAACAGTACAAAATTTCACTATGATTAAAGGGTAGATCCGGTTTACATAGGTTAAAACTAAGTTACAAGGCCACCATTTTTTAGCTTAAATATTATTTTAGTAATTTATTTAGGCCCTTGTCACAATATTTTAAATATTTATTTTTTATTATGAACGTTTCCATAAAGAAGACACATATTATATTTTATTTAAAGAAAAAGAGAAAATATCACTCTCATTAATTTTAATATCTACTATATGTTTAGTAAAATAAAAAAAATATTGTAAATGAATAGTAATGGCTATTTATAGGATAATTGTGTTATTTTAATTATTTTATTTGTTATATAAAATTTATTAATGATGTAATTACCCTAAAATCTTACACAACGCCGATATTATATTTACATAATTAAAACGAAAATAAAATAAATGATTTTAAAAATATTATGAGTAATAAAATTATGGTGAATTATTATGTTATGAAATTTTATTATATAATATTACTTTATTTTTTGTGTTTTCAAGTTCAATATTATAATTCCATTTTTTCTCTATGTATTTATATTCAAATTAAATAAATACTATCAAAATTGACATTAATAATTTTCTATAATAACAAATGTTTTTTAAAATGATTTAAAAATACTAAAAGGCTTATATTCATCAATGAAAATTTAATATTATTTCTTTAATTCACCATAGTCCATTTATGGTACTTTTTTATTTTTATTTTAGCTTTCTTGACGACTTATATTGAATAACATTAATACCATGGTAATTGTCAAAAAAGGGTTAAGAAAAGTTAAAATAAAGACTTTAGGGTGAAAAACATCACCTGAAATTTCCAACATTATATTTTATGATATTATTTAGACTCATCCATATCTTATATTTTAATTTAATAAATTTTGAGCCATTTTTTTAAATTAATTTATATTAATTCAATACATTATGAAATTCAAAGAATGCTCCTCTTGTCCCTTATAAAAGGTTACCTTATCTCCTCATTATTTCACATATAAAAAACATATTGGTTCGAAACATACATACCCCAATACCTATATTATATCCATAATAATTTTCTATAGGAATTTTTAATCATAAATAAAACCCAAAAAATATTTCGGTTCAACCATTAAGTGGTTGTCTGAATAAGAGGTATCATTCTTAACTTATCAATTTTTTTCTATATTCACATCCTTATAATATTATTCAATCATAATGATATAAAATTATAAAAATATCCCATATACATGGATATATTGTTTTGGTGGAATATTCTATATTAGTATCCTAGTCTATCAAATGGAAACCAATATTTTGTTTGATTTTAAGGAGGGCTACCACTTCACAAAATGATGTAATTCATTTTATATCACCCCATGTCACAATTGGTTTCATTGATTAATTTAATATATATATATATGTGTGTGTGTGTGTGTGTGTCTGTTTTATTAATTATATATATCTACTTGTATGTATATATAATATAAAATATAATTTTCACATTATTTTAATTTAAAAATTATAACATCGTTCGTGCATACGTGTGGATTACCACATCCAGGAAGTGATGTGATTCATTTCTCATAAACACATCACATGACTTCTATATATAATTTTATTTAAATAAATATTATAATATTATTTTTAATGACTATTATATGATGGTAAAATAATAGTTATTTTTTTCCATCATGATCATTGAAAAATTGAAATGTTACTCATGTGTATGTTCGGCTTACGATCACCATGATTGTAATGTAGTTCATTTATCAAATCCATATTTCAGGGTTTGCATTAAAAGTGTAATTATTTTATAAAAAAGGTAATTATTTAATTATTATTATTCTATAGATGATTTAATTGGGACTTATTTTATCCTAGTCATCCTACTAATGTCATTTTGGACATATGAACAAAATATCGTGAAAACATCTGATGTGATATTAATTAATTAAGTAATTAAATATGAAATTGTAATAAATAAATTATAAGGAATAATATATTTTTTAAAGGATCCTATGAATTTAAATAATTAATATACATTTAATATTTAAGAAGACAAATAATTTAAGTGGTGATTTAGACCTGAGGTAACAGATTTCATCTCAATTTCAACTCCATTGAGACATATATGAAATTACGCACCTATTTACTTTCATATGGTGTATATAATACCTCTTGTAGTTATTCAACATAAATATTTATTTATTCATAATGATTAATGATTTAATTCAAGTTATTATTTCAAAAGAAATGTAAAAACTAAAATTATATCTAATTTATCTTTTTGATCAGGTATATGTTTCTTCAGTGCTCATATTTATCAAAAATATTATTAAAAGTCCATTTTATTACTCCAAGTATTTATTAAGGAAATGATAATTTATCTTGAATTTTTAAATAGTTTCAAAGGAATATTTCTAATTTTTTCCCTTAATCGGTGTTTTATCTGTTTTGTACAAATTCTAAAGAAATGTTTTCTATTAAATATATACATTGATAATAGACATTCCCACCATCATAGCCATTTTCTTCCATTCAGATTCATCTATAAGATTTCAATGATTTTTCTTATTGAAACTATTCAAGAATACATATTTTAGATATTTCATTTCCATTTTCATTTATTCATTTAGATAATTTATTTTACTAAAAAATAAACATTTAAAATAATCATCTCACATCTCCTATATAATTTTTTAAATATTAACTTTCTTTTGAAACATTAATTTACTTGTGATCATTGGAAATTAAATTTCAATTAAATATATTCATTATTTGTATCACGATTATTTTTATTTATTGAACCATTTATAATTTATATATATGGTTTTTTACTATGGATGTTATTTAATTGACTCATAAAAATATTTAAAATCTATTATTCCTTACTCAATATGGTTATTTGTGAATAAGGTATATTTTTTATAAATTTAATTGATCATTAAAAGTTTAAGGAATGAATTGGACATGCATTGATGAGTGGGTCCAAGTTTTAAATCCCCCTTGATGCATTGGAAGGTCTCATTAGATAAATCAGTAAGCCAGAATTAAATGGGTTTTTAGTGTATAATTACATGTCAATTAAACTATCCTGTTGTAAGAATTTGTTGGTATACATATCATGGTGTATGAAATCATAACATTAAATATTATTCATTCCATTAATTTGTAATTTAGTTGTTATTTTCCTTGGGACTATGTCATTTATATTATCCAAGGATGTACTTCAGGTCCATGTTATTTATTTAATGACATGCATCATCATTATTTTACATTTAAATATTTATTATGCCTTATTGATTCATGATAAATTATTTTGTACATACTCATACTAAGCATCTAAGGTCACCCATTATTTCTTTTACCTTTCCCATGTGATATCAATAAGGATTTTATGAAAAAAATTATATTTGTAATAATGTTAATATTTTATATATTTTATATTTCTAAAATAATATGGGAATCATGTATATATCTTGTTTTCCAAGAAAAATAAACTGATCAATTCATTGGTATGATATCCTTCGTAATATATACCAATGTAATAATGTATACACCAACTCTGGGACCCTGGATTTGGGGTGGGAAAATTGGAATTAGAAAGTGGTTTAATAGAAACCTTTGGAATTAAATTCTAAATCAATATAGCTATGTTATAATTGTTATAATACCTTATAATATTAGATATATTTTAATATTAGAAGAATTTTTATATTATGAATCAATATTAATGTTTCTGATGAGATAACTCAGTGTCTACAATTATTAAATGATGGTTCCTAATAGAAGAAAGGGAATTTACACACATAGATAATGTAGAAATTTCTCAGTTGAGAAAGAAAATATATTTGGTATTGGATCTAAGTAGAAAATAGCCATATTAGGGTGGCATATATAGGTTATGATGGATGTCCTAGACTGCATGGTGCTACTGGTTGTTCCACAATGTGATTCCCCTATTTGGGATAACTTCATGTGATATAAGACTCCATATATTAATGGATCTACTAAATTAGTGATGTTAGAGAAATGGATTAAGTCTCTCAAAAAGATATTACTCACATTGGGATGTAATGAATGTGAAAAAAATATTCTTGATGTGTATTGTTTGAATGTATACACAGATCAATAGTGGAAATTGATGAAAAATACATAATAGGATAAATAAATATAAATCCTAGAATTGAGAACATATAATGTAATTTTCTTATAAAAATACTTCCCTCAAGAGCAATGAGTTGAAATGAAGAGTTAGTGTTGAAACATAAATAATAAGGTAAAATAATTTGTTGATGAGTATGTGGATATATTTACAAGATTTTCTAGACATAATTTAGAATATATATGTGATCCAGAATGAAATATTTACCATTTCTTTTATGGGCTTACGAAAAGTATCTAAAGGGTAGTAGTTTCTCAAAAACATTCATCATATGATGATATAGTATCAAGTACCATTATTATAGAGAATGAATTTTTTGTATACCATATCTTCAAGGGAAATAAATATAATTATAGGCCGGTTTATATCCAATAAAAGGTTATATATAAAAGAATAATTATATAAGGAAGAAATATTAATCATGTGGAAAATATGAATATAAACATCTTGTAAAATAAATGAAGGACATGAAGGATTTTTCCATGTGAGTATAAAAGATTCATTTGTTCATTAAATATATATATAATAAATATAAAAATTATATATTGTGCTTAAACAATAATTAAATGGATAATTATTCAATCCAATATCTCAAAATTCAATAGAATCTAGCAAAAAAGAGGCCCAAGGGTGGAGGCTAAGCATATGAGATCACTGTAATTGAGATTGATTTTCTTAATGATTTGGTGGAAGGTACATTATTCATAAACTCAAATTTAGATAATGGTTTATTTTATTAGGTATATTTACAATCCATTTTTTCACCCGGTTTTCAACGAAAATCAGTTATTTCATTATCAATTTATGAAGGGGGTTTTCAATAAAAACTCAGGGTTGAAATATCTCTACAATAAGGATGTGTTAATTTATTCCCATTTCAATATACAAACATTATCTATTTTATGAAGTTTTTATTATACCTATTTGTGACAATGATATAATCCCTGGTATGGAATATATTTCAATATATGATGTAAACAATTATTTTAAATAGAAGGGAATTATGATATAATCTGAATGTGTTTAATTCCTTATCTTTATAGGGGAGACTTAATCAACTTATTCATGTCTTGATCCACCCTCAATATAACTGTTGAATGATAATCATGGGGGGAAAATATCTGTTATAACCTATTTATGGAAAGTTGAATCATAAAATTGAGGATGTACTTATTTTATAGGAATAATTAATGTATTTTCTATGGAATTAATTGGACATCAACCAGAGAATGACATTCGATTCCCCATTAATTTAATTGAAAATTCAAGACCAATATCAAAGACTCCATATAGAGTGGCCACTATGGAGTTAGTGTAGTTTACAAAAAACTATAGAAGTTATCGGGTAAATTAATTATACACCCTAGTTTTCTAACTTTGGGATCCCCTATTCTTTTCACTAACAATAAGGATGCATATAGAGTGCTATGTATTTATTATAGAGAAATAACTATCATTAAGATAAATAACAAGCATCATTTTCCTCACATTTATGAGTTATTTTACAAAAATCATATAGATTAATATTTTTTAGTGATCTAACTTCATTCTTGATATCATCAATTATGTATAGGAAAGAAGATATTCTGAAGATAACATTTCTTTTATGGTATGGGCATTAACAGTTTATAGTGATTCCATTTGGATTGACTAATTCTACCTCTATATTTATGGTTCTATTGAACTAAATATTCTAAGAATGTTTTGATGATTTTTTTAGTATTTATTGATGATGTATTTGTATACTATAAATGCTATGAGGATCATGAGAATCACTTCCAGATCATTCCAGATACTCTTTGGAGAAAATATTTATATGATAAATTTTGAAAGTGTGAATTATTGATTTTAAATTTTTTTGCAGATATATTTTCTCCAAGGATTGAATCTCAGTTGATCATATGAAGAAAAAATATGTAAAATAATGTAATACACTAATAAATATAACTGATGTATTTAGTTTCTTTGGATCAGTAGATTACTATTGGAATATTGTTTAAAACTCTTCCTGATTTTGTAACCTATTAACCAAGATTACATATACAGTGGTTATGTTCACATGGATAAAATATTGTGAATACTGTTTTAAATAATATAAGATGTGACTATTAAATTCTCTTATTTTTACTCTACCATCTAGAAATGATTATTTATGACATATAGTGATGAATCAAATAATATACTTGGTTATATTCTGATAAATAATGATAATGTTAATGAATATACATCAAGGAAGTTAGAGACTCACAAAAAGAACTATCAAACTCATGATCATGAGTTGTAAACCATAATATTTTCTTTGAATATATAGATATGTGGTCTATTTGGTGAAATTTGAGAGATATACACAGATTTAAAGTGTCTAAAAGACGTATTTTCACAAAAAATAGATCAACTTGAGACAAATATGATTGCTCGAGATACTTAAGGATTTTGATTTCCTATTACACTACAACCATGGGAAGGTAAATAAAGTAATAAATTTATTAATAGTAAAGATCATAGAGTCTTGACTAAAATAAGGATTGATAGTGAACCTATTTTTATAGATTATGTAAATATGGATATAGGAATTATTAAGGAAGGGGAAATGTCACTCATTTTTCAAATGTTATCCAAACCATATTTATTTTAAAAGAATAAATGTTCTCAACCTGATAAATAATTTTTTTAAAAAATAAAAGTTTTGAATAATGGGAAATTGGTAGGTTTCTAAAATGAAGGTATCATTATGAAATTTGGAAAGATGTTATTCGTTGGATATATACCAAATATAAAAAGGGAATTATTAGATTATACTAATTGATTGAATTTATCTATACACCTAGGTTTCAATAAGATGTATATGGATTTAGATAAAAAAAATTATACAATAACATGAGCAGTAAATTTCTGATTATGTATCAAGATGTTTTGTTTATCAATAGGTGAAGATAGTGACAATATCTTATTGGATTATTGAAACCTCTACATATTATAATGATGAAATTGTATGACATTACTATGGAAAATGTAATTGAATTACCAAATACTCTTATAATGAATGATGTAATGTGATATATTATTGATCACCTTACCAAATATGTACATTTCCTCTCTATAATAGATGATTTATCTCTTAATATCCTTGAAGATATCTATATTAATGATTTTATAAAACATAATATATAACCTCATTAAATTCAATCTGATCATGATATTTGATTTATAATAACTAAATCTTTTCAAATATAAATATTAAATATTTTCATATGAATATTCAATACATTTCACAAATACACTATTATGGATCATTAAGGTTTAGTGTCTTTGGATACTAGGTAGTTAATCTTTTTATTTAATGAAAAATCATAATCATTTCCCATAAAGTTAATCACCTTTTTTAAACATCATAAACATACCCTACTAAAAACATTTATTTATATCCTTGGTAAAGGAGAAAAAAGAATGATATTAGATTCTCAATAAGGCTAAACAAGGGAGATATCATTATATGATCATATAAGAGCAGAATATAATTATACGTTTATGAGAACATGAACATAACATAAAATGTTCATACCCAACCTATCATAGATCATGAACATGGGTTATGAAATAAATCATTATAATTATAAAATACATGATTCATAAGAGTTTAAAATATTTATAATTCCTTAAACATATTCTCATGTCATTAAAGTGTGGTGTCAACATAGGTATAGAAACCATTAAATTTTCCCAAGTCAACTACCAATACCATAAAACATTGTAGATTAGCCTCATAACATCTTTCCCATTACGGTTCAATCCCATTGTATTGTTTCCTTTTGTGGATCAATCCCACTGACCTATTTCCCAATGTTGATAAAGTCCATCGGTTGATTTTCCCATTATGGATCAATCCCATCAATATGTTACATATTTTCGATCAAACCCATTGGTTTGTTTCTCATTTTGGATCAAGACCATTAGAATATTTCCCATTTAAGATCAATCCCATCAACCTCTTTCATATTTTTATCTCATGAGATATAAATCTTTACCCAATGCATTGTATGGATATATTGGTGCAACCCGTCAAAGGTTATAATGTGACCACCATCCTTGGTTATAATGTGACAACCATGATTGATTATAATCTAACCACTAACACGTAATTAAAAACATACATAAGTGATCCACAATATTATAAAAAATTTATCATATCATAAACCATGAAAATAAAGGGGTCAAATAAAAAATACCTCATAGCATAACCCATTTAAATGAAATGAGCCGCGTAATCATCTAATCAATTTATCATAACCAGACCCATGGAAAATGAATGGGGTTCATAAGTATCTCTACATCATAATCATAAATCATCAAGAGAATGAATAAGGATGGTATGATTTTATCATTTCTCTATTAAATAACAAGTAACATCAATTTTTGGTATCTTAGAGGGAAAATGATTTTGAAAGACCACTTGGAAAATTGCTTGAGGAAGATAGTTATTCTAATATGAAAATAACCTTTTAAAACTAAAATATCAAAAACTTTTTAAAAGTGATTTTCTCTGTAAAAAAACCCATTAAAATTATAATGTAATCTATAAATTATTAATTACTGATGATGGTGGAAAATTATATTATTTCATACACATTAAAACAACAATTCCTTTCAGACATTAGAAAAAGACAAAGAAGCCTTTTTTGGAAAATGATATAATGATTAATTTTAAAACATTTTAAAAAATTACAACATTCATACAAATTTCATTGTAAAATAATTGTTTAAAATTAATAAGTTTCTATAAAACTTTTTTATATAATAATTATATGGAAGAAAAAGGGTTTTCGACCGAATAGAGAAATAAAGAAAATTTTTCTTAACAAAATTATTTTGGTAACTATAAGACTCTATGATAGGAAAAGTAAAGTAAAACATATATTTTCTAGAAAATAAATATGTGAATAAAATAGTTGATATTATTGAGAAGTATATCATACTACCTAATTATTGGAGTTACATCATAAACAATCATGTTAAACAATGAGACTATAACATTATACCCATACCACTTTGGTATCATTTGAATTCTTATCCCATTAAATAATAATAATTAAATGATAGATTAAATATAAATAATACGTATATATTCATTATATAACATGTTAATGGTGTATTATATACACTACACAAAATAAATGAGTGGTGAATGGGGAATATATCTCTCAAAATTAAAAGAGAGACTAGAAATGCCTTACCATAAATCTCAAATTCCTTAGTACATGTTTGAATATCATGTATAATAAATTTACGTTTATTATAAATATATTTTATAACCATTAAAATATTCATCATTCCATATATGATTTTCTTATGACCATTTATTACCCGTTTTATAAAAATTCCTTATCAAAATCACATTTTAGGTAATAACTACTTTTTTAATAGATGTTTTGGTTTGGTATTTATGATCCATTGACATTGAAAATGGTTCCATAATATATATAATTTGAAAAATTATATGAATATTATATATATAAATATATATTATTTATATAGTAATATATATTAATCAAAAAAATTTATAGGTATAAATTTAATTACACTGTTTACAGAGATTATAGGTCGTACATACGCATGAATGTTGTTTTTATTTTTTCATAAAATGAAATGAATGAATGGAAAATAATATATTAAATTTATATAATATTTTTTTATATTTATCAAATATTTTCACTAAAATCATCCTTATTTTATTCCATATAATGTGTAAGTTACAAATAAATCACATCGCTTTGTGAGGTGATAATATATCATATACATGAGCGAAGTTATCATATCCCCCATGACATGGGATGTAAGAATATATTTGTTTTATAATAATTAAATAAGTATAAATATGTCACAAATAAAATATATATATATATATATATTAATTTAATCTATTCCTTTTATCATACAAGTAAAATTGAAATGAAAAAAAAAACACATTAGTTTACGAGCTGTTAGTCTGTTAACACACAAGGGAAATTATCATTTTAAGTATTGAGAGGTATGAAGGTAGTTGTGATATTATTATTAAATAGGTATATTTATTTATTTAATATCATATATATATATATTAAAATAAAATTATATTAATCTGTGAGAAGTGGTGATGGAAAAGAAATATTTTTGTTTTTGAGGCGTTAGTCCACCATACACATGATCTACAGTTCCATTTCAAACATGATGGGGGAGGAGATGGATATAGTTCATGAATAGAACATAATAAAATATAGGTATATGTTATATAAGGATGTTATTATATCATAATTATTTAATAATATTTAAATTATGTTGAACAAAATTAAAGTATAAATGCTTGGTTAAAAATGATATATCTTCTTCGAACAACCTCATTAGGTTAGCACTAAAAGCCTTCTTATGATAGATTTCTAATTAAAAATGGGATCTAGGTCATGGGAATGGAAGTAATTTATGTATATTATATGGATTTTTATGAAAAAAATGATTTATAAGTGTGTGTATATATATGATAGAGGGAGACCTTTTATAATTGGGGGAGAGGCCGCACTTTGAAATTTTGATAACAAAGAATTTCACCCATATTTTTTTCACATGAAGAAACATCCAAAATCGGTATGTCTATATCCATAGAAATTATAAGGTCTAAATTTTACCCAAAAAAGTATTTATATAATAATTGGTTAATTTATAACCCTTTTATTTTTAGTTTAACCCCCAGTAAACAAATGTTTTTCCTTAACTATAACTATTAAGTTTTACTATTTTACTATTAATTTGGGATAGAAATTATTTTTACCATATAAAATAATATTAATTATTATTATTAAAAATATGGAATATATTTTTTAAAATTCTACACATATAATCTCAATAATTTAATTTAAAATTATACTCATAGACGTAGTGAAGAAATAACTTTCCTAAGAAAAATTCCCCATGAGTATAAAATGTTTTTACATAAGAATTTAACCTAATATTGATTAGCATGGAACAAATTTAATAATAATAATATATTTTAACTAATTATACTTTTAAAACCATCATAATATATTTTTACTTTTAAAATAACTTAAACCAAAATACATTTCTTAATAAAAACCAGTGATATCCACTTTTCATCAGAGAATTATAATTTTACAAAAAAATTATGAAAAACATAATAAATGATAATTTTTAAATTATTATTCTGAAAATGGAGTTCATTTTTTCATATAAATTAACCAAAATTGGAAAAAAAAATATTTGAAAATAAGTTTGTAGTAAATAACCAAACTAACATTTCAGAAAAAAATGAGTTTTAAGCATAGAATTGGATTTATTCATATCATATTACGAATAAACATACAAGATTAATGTTAAAAAATTTAAGGACTAAATAATATAAAAATTTCAATAAACTTCTTCACTAATGGATAATGTAATTTAATTTATTAAGATGAAACACATTTGTGTGCACAAATATAATTTATCAGAAAAAGATTTCCTTTATTATGATGTAATTTTTAGAATTTTTTTTTATTTTTAAATAATAAAATAATTTTATAGACAAGTGTAAAACATATATATTAATAATTTAGTTAATACTATTAATACACACTTTTCAAAAATATAGTTGTAACTATCATTTAAAATGAATATATTTTTATAGTATGTCTTTCTTCTTTAAAACTCTATGTTTCATGTAACAAAATATATCAATGAATTTAAATTTATTTGAAATAAAAATATATATATTTCATAAATTATGAGGTTATTACATTCTACCCCCATTGAAATTAATTTATATCTAAAAAATACATCATTCTTCTACAAATAGTTATGAATATTTCTCTCTCGTCATACCCTCAAAAAACCCCTTAACTTCTTCAATTTTTTTATTTCAAGAAAAAAACATTAACCAGAAAAGTGGTGTTGTTTTATAAAACTTTCTCTACAATATCTAAAATATCTAACATTTTTTACTCATAATAAATATCATGTTACATTAGTACGACTTAGTATTTTATTACATATGAACGATTATGTATGTACTTCATTATGAGATGCACATATAACACACTGTGAACTTGAGAGAGATTCCGTGGAAGAAAAAAAAATGATAAACTGCTATCCTAATATTATTATAAATCTCAAAGGGTTCCAAATATCTAAGACTCAACATTCCTTTATACCATAAATACAATTTCATCCATTGGTTGATCTTTGATAAATTTTACTTACTCTATGAAATAAATATTCATGATGTTTTGTTTCCATAAATAATTAAATCATCATAAGATCTATAACTTATTCCATCACCTTTAAAATATGTACAAAAACCAAAATGGTTATCAAATTTTATCAAATAGAATCCAAGGTTCTATTTAATCTAATCTATAAGTAGTTAACCTTAAGGATCCTCCAACAAACATATGACTAAAATTAAATCCCAAAGATTGGAATGAATTGATTTATAATAGATCAATGATCAAGATAACAATTATAATGTCTTATAAAAAAATGAATAAACACTAATAACTTCCAAAAAGTCATACTAAAATCATATATTATTTCAAAATATGAATCACATTTCATTCATTATATATATTCCAATATTTTCCAAAAAACAGTTCCATTAAAAATCTGTATTCATTTTCACACTGATATATGACAATAAGTTGATTTAGAATATCAAATGATTTTTCCTTATTCTATAAAATAGGTGGAGAGAGGTAATAAATTATCAAAATAACATTAAATTTCACTAAATAATTTTTAATATGATTTTCATAGATCAAATTGGTAGAAAATCCAATATTAAATTTTGTGCTATAAAGTGCTCTAATTATCATGGTTCACTAGAATAATATTTCCCTTTGTCCATTAATTTCAAAGGTAGTTGAAACTTATCATCTATAGTCCTTGTATTAGGGAACTAATTTCCATAATGACCAAACTCTTTTCCTTTGAGACATTAAAGTGTGTGTGGTGATTTTTTTTGATCTCTCACTCTCTATTCATTTAGTTGACATGCCTCTTCTCATCAATTCATCATTATTTTTTTCAATTTCCATGACTACCACATTTGTGACACCATATTATTACTTTCAAGAATTCACCTAAGTGTTTATTCCCACATTTCTTGCATTTTGGTGACTAAAATTTATTTCTCCCATGGGATTTATTTGATATCTCATGAGACTTGATACTTGTTTTGGTTATCAAAACCATAATAATGTTTAGAATCTCTAATTTCCATTTCTCCCTTTAGCAAACATAGAAGAACTTATTTATAGCTACTATAATTTCTTATTTCCAAAACCATTCAATGGCATGGTTTTAGTCCACTAATGAATAAATTAATTTTTTCTATTATGTTTGATGATTGAACTAGAAATATATAATGAAATTCGTCTAAAATTATATTCCTAGGTACCATCAGATTCTCTATTATTCTGTTTGAGCTTGAGAAATTCTTTCCCCATCCTTGGTTGTAGAATATGATGGAATAAATTATTTAAATTTAGCAATTAGTACTCATACCATTCAATGGTGTAAATTTCATCCTCTTGACTTGTATTCTTAATTTGGTTACACTATTGATATAATTTTTCATTTAATTGATAAAAAAAATGACTTTTTCATGCTCTGAACACTAATGAATGGAAGATATCATTTCAGGGGTACTAATCCATATCTTAATGACTATAGGATTAGTGGACCCACTAAATGAAGGTAAATTTTTCCTTACTAAGGACACAACAGAATTTTGTTCCCTTAATTTTTCATTAGGATGTTTAGTATGATGCATATCATGGTATGGTTATGTGACCATAAAAATGTGATTTTACATTATAGATCTCATAAAATTGTTTTTTATAGGAATAAAACCATTACATATTATATATAAATCATCATTAAAAATATTTATTTATTTTACAACCATTTATTAAAAATAAAAATAATAGTGTGAGAAAATATAATCGTAATTGGAATACACATAGTTGTTAAAAATCATTTATAGGATGTCTAATTCATCACACGTTTATTTGAATCAATGAAACTTGAGGTTTATACTTGTTCATATGTGATTACCATATACTCAAATCCTTTATAATGGTTTGTAAGTAAAATATGTATTAACTAAGAAAATATCCCTTGGGAGTATCAAACTCAATGAGTAGTAAGTGAAAACTCACCATGCACCCGTATTATGGACAGGATATACTAAACAAATTCTTTTCAAGTTTATAGACCTTAGATTAATCTATTCCAATACCACGTCTTCATTTAGTATCCAAAGAGGAATGCGTTTCTATGAAAAATGAATAATATATTACTTACCAAAACTATATAAGTCATCATGAATTTTGTTTTTTTCCTAGGATTCTCACTAATTGTTTCTCACCCGTGCTTCCAAAGGATAACTAAATGTTTTCTTTGATTCCAACTATAACAACCTAGGATTATCATACATAAATAATATGACTTTTTAGATGAATATTCAACACATTTCACAAATACATGCATGAGAACCATAAATTTTTATTGTCTTTGGAGAATAGATACAAATTCTTATTATTTAATGAATGATCTTAAATATCTCCTATAAGAATTTACCCCTTTTATACACTTTATAAACATATACTACTTAAAACATTTCTACATATCATGGGGAAAGAAAACATAAGGGTGAGATTAGATACTTAGTAAGGGTAAAAATTGGGTATATCATTATATGATCATATGAGATAATAATATAATCATATGGGTATGATATCAAGAACATAATTTAGAAGGTTCATAACCAACCTGACAATTATCATAAAAATGAGTCAAGGGATGAAGCATTATCATTATAAAATATATGATTTATAATAGTGTGAAATAATCATGATTAATGATCCATAAGCTCATGTCATAAATTTTTTTCACCAACATTGGAATAGAAACCATTTCATTTTTCATGGTTGAATATCAATATCACCAAACATAGTGGATCAATCCTCCTCACCCATTTCTAATTGTATATTAATCCCATTAGCAAGTTTCCCATTATGGATCAAGCCCATTAGTGTGCTTCAAATTTTTTATCATGCCCATCAGCCTATTTCTCATTATGTATCAAGACCTATGACCAATTTACCATTATTATTTCATGGGATATAACAATTTACCAAATTCATTCGAGGGAGATATAGGTCCCACCCATCCATGGTTATAATGTGACAATCATCCATGGTTATAACATAACAACTATCCTTTGTTACATCACATGTAATATCCCTGAATTTTTGGTGTAATTATTTTTAAATTATATGGAATTATTTCAAGACCAAACACTCTAACAGAACTTGATTCCGAGGCCCAGTGTGCTCAGAATAGAATTTTGAACTTTTTTGAAGTTTATTTAAGTAAACATGCGAGTGGGAATTTCTAAAATTTAAACCAGTTCTCAGATCAAAAATCATAGGGTGCCATGGAACTCAGATTGGTGGGATTTTTCGAGAATAGTCATAATTTTGACCGATGAGGGTCAACCGGAAATGATAGTTTTTTAACTTTTCAAAAAATAATATAATAACATAAAAAGTTATTTTATTTTTCTTTTCTCACCATTGAGTGATGGAACACCAGCACTGCGGTGCGGAGATGAGGTGGAGATGAGCCCCCTTTAATGAGGCTCTCTAATATAAGTGAAACAGATACACTGTTTCCTTAATTAAATAGCGTGACAATGTGGCAACGCAGCGTAATAGAAATGTTTCTACACATTTCTCTATTATTTAGATAACACATTAGGTAATTAAAGGTGGAATTTTCCACTGATGAACCTATGGTGAAAATAATCTCCTATGAAAAATGAACAACGTCGAGGAATCTCTTGTGACATTAAATAACTTATAAGAATGGGACCGGAGGGCAACGAACGTTGACAGATTCGAACGGAAAATGAATCCTCATGGGCAGAGCACTTCAGTGATTAACACCTTTGATGTAGGGGTTTACTTTGTTTTATTATTCCATGTTCTTCATTCTAAAAGAAAAATGAATATAAAATCATGAACAGGTTGATCTGTGGATCTCTCATTCTTGTGGGAAGGAACTTCTCTTGGGGTTTTGCGTTGGGATTATTTATTTTTGTGATAGAATATCCAATCATTATCCCATGTTTTCTAAACCTCTAACCCAGAGTGTGCGGGCTGACACGAACAAGCCCCAAGCCCCTCCACCATTTTTTTTTGTGTGGTTTACATAACTGTGTCTTTAAAGTGTATGTAAGAAGGATTTGAGGCCATCATAGGGAAGATAGCATACCCTAGAGGCCATAGGTGAAAGCTGTGTGGAGAACGGACCACCAGAGTGGACACAGTGGTTCACAGAAGAACCCACTTGCACGCCAGAGGCAATGTCCATGGGTTGGTGGTGGTGGTCATGGGTGGGTGGCAGCAACTACGGGTGGGTTTCTGTATTCTAGGAGGAGTTTTGCAACCGATACAGGATGCAGCAGTGCGACATGAGTTGCTTTCCTTCGTGCCAGCGCCTGGCGGCGGGTGGACGTGGTCACTCTTTTGCTTCTGTGCACCACGGATGGGGCCCCAAGCCGCGTTGGTCGTGGAACCACTTTATATCACATGTGGTAGGCTATGTTCAACCGAATGCAGCTAAGGAACTAGCCCCGCGGACGACCCCCAGTGTGAGGGTGATCGAGATGTGTCTTCCAGTCGCGTCCCAGCCAGGCGGAACCGGTCTGCCTTTGGCAGACCGGGCATGTCATGGGCCAGACCCCTGACCAAGAGGCTAGACCAAGATGGACCCAGGATGGGATGGGTTCAGGTCAGGTTAGTGGATCTGGGTCAATTTGGTGGACCTCGGGCCGGGTCATGTTGGGTCAGTCCGACCAGCTCTGACCGGACCCGGACCCCACCATCCCATTTTTTGAAATATGTCAATATCATTCAAACCGGGTGCCTGATTGACGTGATGTATGCAGTGCTATAACCCTTGTGACAAAGAATAACATTTCACAAACTCTATTGATGATTTTATAGAAGTATAAATTCAATGAATTTCTTGAGGAGTGGTTCTCCCAAAATCGAGCGAACTTCATGCAGAAACAATGTTGTTGGCTGAGACCTAAAAAATGCTGAAAAGAGTCCCTGCGGAGATCAGCTACGATGGCCCAGTGTGATGTGGCTTCATTGTTACCCAGAATACCCATAGTGGGGAGTGGATCTGTGTGAGCCAGTAGACCCACTATACACAACAGGAGGAGTACCTCAGTATCGCCAAGGTGGGAAGTAGCTTCTGTGTGACCCGACATGCCCATGGTCGTGAGATACTTCTATGTGACCCAATATAACCATGGTACTCATTATTAATGAGTACCAAAATAGACAATTGTTAGTGGTAATCAGCTTCTGTGTGACCCGGAAGTCCCTTTGTACTCATTGAGGAGGAGTTCTCTAGCAACCCAAGGTGTTCACTAATATGACTAGTGGTCTTACTTTCCATACTCTAGAACATACCTAGTGTGATCTGTCTTCTGTCATGATCATTATTTGTGATCGTGTTTCATGGTTTGATATGTTGATTTCCTTTTGATATTTCCTTTGTGTTTTGGGGTCCCAACTGAGTATATTGTTACTCACCCCTACACGGGCATCGCCCGCACGTGTTGTGTCTAGTGCAGACAATTGTTTCCTTGATAGAGGACTTGGTGGCCCAGGACCCAGTAGTGCCTAGTGTGACCAGAAAGGTGGAGCGTACTTCTAAGACTTCTAGTAGTTATTGTACAATTACACATCATGTTTGGTTTCTAGTGGATGGATTTTAGTAATTTCCTTATACTCTCTTGTTTTTAGTTTATATTTTGTGGGGTTTGAATTCTGTCCCATTTGACCTATATTTTATACATTTACTCAGTTCTTGTTTAGTTACAAGCATGTATACTTTTCCAGCTTTGGGATGTGGTTCTTCTATTGTGTGTATAGGTACTCATGAAAATTCCTTGCACTTTCTTGTTGATGCCTTCGACTCTAGTTTCCAACCCCTGGCCTTCGGGAGGTGAGCTTGGGGTACGTCATGACATGGGCCCCAGGGGACGGGTTGTGAAAAAATGGTATCAGAGGTGGTCGGTTGTATCTTAAATACCAGGAGTCTATAGTTTTGTTTTTAGGAAATAGTGTTAAATGTTTTGAGTTTTACTTTTATATATGAGGAGTCCAATGTTGGTGTGGTGGTTGACTTATCGATACACCAAGACCATTAATTCTTCTTTTCGACTCTATACATAAAAAACACTGGTTTCATGCATCATATAGGAATTGACTGTGTCCTTATATTCTTCTTCAATAAGAGTCAGCTAACTATTTATAATCTATTGAATGTGGTACATCTTGATATGTATCAGGATGCCTCCACACAGATGGCCATCTCATATTTTGATGTGTGATTGTGAGGACATCCTACATAGTAATGAGGTGTCAGTTTAGGGACTAGTGCTAGATATGGCCCCACTGGGTGGTGCAATAACATTACCTCCACCTGTTGATCATCAGTTAATACTGGATTTGTTGGTAGAGGATGAGCATAGCCTTATAACCTTGCCCATGTTCCAGAGATAGAGACCTTACAGGTTTAGGGGAGAGAGATATCCTCAGGCCGCTAAAGACTGGCTGGAGTTGGTGCAGTGGTTCTTCCACTTAGTGAAGTAACTACTTGACCATATGGAGATCATAGATGTGAGCCTTCTTAAGGGTTCAGCGGGGAGATGGTGGATCCTAACAATTCAGACTCATGATAAGGTGACCCTATATTGGGATGACTTCAAGAAGCTTTTTAGGGAGAAGTTATTCCCTGAGGCCTTGCACTCTGTGTGCATATAGGAGCTGATTCACCTACAGTAGGGTAGCATGTTAGTGGATGAGTACACTATAAGGTTTACATACCTCTCTTCCTACTCCATATAAATGGTTCATGACCCTTTCTTCAGGGGATAGACCTTTGATAAGGGACCCAGACGGGATATCATGGAATCCATGGTGTCTATCTATATCCCCACTCATAATAGGTGTGGGAGAAAGCCTTTATTGTGGAGAGCTTACTATCAGAGTAGGAACGAAAAATTGGAGTCACCCGTAGACATCAAGTGGTAGTGTCTTCAGTGGTGAGTAGCAGGCAGCATATGAGAGGTCCCAAGTGGGTCAGATATTTCAAGGGATGACCCTAGGACTCGAAGTTAGTATTGCGGGGATCCTAGAGTAGAGGGAGTCAGTAGGGAACCATTATGTGCTTCACGTGGGGTGGTCAGGGACACATGGCTCATGTCTACCTAACCTACCACACAGATGACCAACAGACAATTGAGGGACCACTAAGGAAGAGGCAGAGGTTCGAGCAAGGAGATCCATAGGGGTGACATATGTGGAAGGGCAGTAGGCCGAGAAGTAGGTGGGGGACAACTATTTGGGGTGTTACCACCACCACCCATAGGTGGTCTAACATGGGCTCTGGGAGATGGCGGACTAGGGTGAGGTCAGCTTCAGGTAATGGAGGCCTATGACCAAGGTGCTCGAGATATGATTAGAGGTACAATTTGTGTCTTCTAAACCTTAGTTATAGTTCTTATAGACAAAAGTGTTAGTAAATCTTTCCATTCCACAGACCTCGTTCGAGGTTCTAAGATTTTGGTGGATCTGTTGGTAGGATTCTTATTACTAGAGACTCTTATAGGATGGGATTCGATGATTACACACTTGTGATGGTAGTGTGATCTTACTCTAAGAGGTGAGAACATCTATTGGGATCTTCTAGTAGTGGCATCAAGGTCGTATGACTTCATCTTGGGTATAGACTAGTTATCTATAGTCTATTCTTAGATTAACTATATTAGCTGCAAAGTGAGGTGTTCCCATGAGAATGGGGACAGGTTTCCTTCATAGATGAGAAGATAACGTTTTCAGCATAGGATGGACTCCCTTGGAGGAGGGTGCATCTGATCACACACAAATTGCCTAGCCACATCCTCGGTGTATTTTATGACAGGAGTCCAATATTTCCTACAATGATGGATGAGTATGAGGATGTCTTTCCTGAGGATGTTTTGATACTACCTTTTCATAGGGAGGTAGAATTTGGCATTAACATGTACCACGGGATAGAACCAATATCCACATCATCATATCAGATGTCTCCCATGGAGCATCGTGAATTGAGGGTACAGTTGGAGGACTTGCCGGAGAAGGGCTTTGTGGGGCCTATTGATTCCCCATTGGCAGCCCTAGTGTTGTTTTACAAGAAGGAAGATGGGAGTTTGAGGTTGTGAATGGACTTCTAAAACCTAAACCAGGTGACCGTGAAAAATTGGTATCCACTATCGAGGATTTATTACCTCTTCGACCAGCTAAAGGGAGTGAGGTGGTTCTCGAATATTGTCCTCAGATCAGGATATCATCAGCTTCAGGTAAGGGAGGAGGACGTACCAAAGACAGAAATTAGATTCCAGTATGAACACTATGAGTTTTTTGTGATACCTTATGTTGTGAAAAATTCCCCATTAGTGTTCATGGGACTCATGAATAGGATCTTCCAGCCATACCTCGATCATTTTGTGGTGTTATTCATTAACAAAATCTAGATGTACTTGATGTGAGAAGAGGAGAACGCTTTTCACCTGTGGATATTCTTGGACACACTTCGAGAGCACTAGATTGATGAAAATCTCTCAAATATCCATTTATGGATTCGAGAGGTCCACTTTCTGGGACACGTCATCATAGAGGCTAGAGTTGCAGTGGATTCGGTGAAGATAGAGGCAGTGCTTTCTTGGGAGCCTCCCAGAAGCGTGATTGGGGTGAAAAGTTTCTTGGGGTTGGATGGATAGTAATGAATGATTTTTCTAGACTTTTCTAGAGTAGAATCGCAATTATTAGCCTTTAAATGGAAGGGATAGCCCTTCGTGTGGACATATAAGTGCAAGCATATTTTCTAGGTGATGAGGCAGATACTGAAAAATGCCCCTATCATGAGACTTCTAGAGGAGGGTATTGGGAATGTAGTCTTCTGCAATGCATTAAGGACCAGACTAGGTTGTGTCCTAATGAAGGAAAAAGTCACGATAACCTAAAACTCATGGTAGATGAGTAATAATGAGAATAGGTACCCAACCTATGACCTAGATTTTGTAGTAGTGGTCTATTCCAGGAATATGTGATGTCACTACTATATGGGTGAACAGTTTACCATCTACTATGACCATAAGACTCTCAAATATAACTTCTCATGGAAGGAACTAAACTTGAGATAACAGTGATGGTTGGAGTTCCTCTCGGACTATGACATTGAGATAGTCTATACTCCTGGTAAGGGGAATGTGGTGGCAGACATGCTCAGTAGGAGGTTTGGTTTATAGCTATTGAGTGAGGTGACAGAGTATCTAACCGCAGTGAATATATCCTTCGTGGATGATCATGGTGAATTTACCTTTATTCAATGACTTTCACCCCTCCACTCTTACAGCGAGTTAGGGAGGCATAGCTTGTAGATATTTCATTAGAGGCCCAATGTACTCAGTTGACCTCAGGATAAGATCTTGATGGTTGTTTGATAGGTGGGGAGCATGTGATCCTTTTTAGAGGGTGCACCATAGTACCACTAATGTTTCTGGAGGAGGCGTTGAGGTTGTTTCATACATCCCCTTTGGTGTTATATCTTGGTGTGGTGAAGATGTACTATGACCTCCGACATCAGTACGGGTGTCTAGGGTTGAAGAAATCATTGGTAAACTTCATTTCACAGTGCCTCTCTTATCAGCAAGTGATTTCTGAGCACTAGGTTCTAGCAGGCTTGGCCCACCCACATGAGTACCGAAGTGGAAGTGGGATGATATCTTAATGGACTTCATGACGGGGTTACCATGCACATCCAGGGGCCTTGGTTCTATCTGGGTGATCATTGACTGACTCACCAAGTTGGATCACTTCCTACACATCTGGAATTAGGGATCAGAATAGGTATTGGGAAGCTTATACATCCATGAGATAATATGGCTTCACGAGGTGCCATCGATGATCGTCTCACACTATGATGCATTCTTTACATCTCGATTACGGAAGGGATTGAAGGAGGCATTCGGGAATTAGATGTTCTTGAGCACAACCTTTCAACCATAAACATATGGTCAGATGGAGTGGACCATAAAAATCATGTATGACATGTTTTGTTCTTGAGTCCTTGAATTTGGTCATAGTTGGGAGGATCACCTGCCACTGGGGGAGTTTCATACAACAACATCTACCACTCCAACATTGGCATGACACTGTTTGAGGCCATTTATGGGAAGCCTTTCAGATCACCTTTATGCTGGACATACCCAGGGGAGTCACCACTCATGGGTCCAGAGTTGGTACAGGCTTCTACTGAGAAGGTGCAGATCTTCTAGGAGCATATGAGGTCAACATATAGAAAACAAAAATCATATGCTGATAGAAGACAAAGACCCTTGGATTTCGAGGAGGGAGACCGTGTGTTCCTTCAAGTCTCACCCCGACAGGGTTTGTACTGATTTGTCTAGGGTGGAAAGTTATCTATAAGGTTCATCAGACCATTCCTGATTCTGATCACAGTTAGATAGGTGGCGTACTTCCTAACACTTCCCCGAAAGATGCACCAGGCGCACGCTGTTTTTCACGTCTCACAGTTGAGGTGGTATGTTCATGATCCATCACACATCATCGAATGGGAAGAGTTGGACATTGACAATGGAGATAAATTTTCAGAGTTTCCAGTGAAGATAGAGGATCGATAGGAGCGACACCTTCATGGATGGTCTATTCCTCTAGGGCACATTTAGTGGAATCTTGCGAATCACTAGGAGAGCACATGGGTGCAGGAGGATATGATTCCTACTAAATATCCCCACTTGTTTGTTTAGATTAGTTTTTTCTTGTGAGGGCATGTAGCCCCAAAATGGGGGAGTAATTTAATGTCCCTAAATTTTTCATGTAATTTTTTAAAAAAATTATATAGAATTATTTCAAGACTAGAAACTCTGATGTCACCTGATTCCAAGGCCTGGTGAGCCCAGAATAGAATTTTAATTTTTTTGATGTTCATTTAAGTAAATGTGCAAGTGGTATTTTCTAACATTTAAACTGATTCTTGGATAAAATATATGAGAGCACTGTAGAACTCAGAATGGTGGGATTCACCAAGAATATATGTATCTTCGACCAGTGAGGCTCAACTAGAAACGATAGTTTTCGAACATTTCTGAAAATAATAAAATAACATAAAAAGTTATTTTATTTTTCTTTTCTCACCATTTAGTGGTGTCATGCCATCACTATGGTGTGGTGATGAGGTGGTGATGACCCGCTTTAATGAGACTCCTTAAATGAAGAGAAAAACATATTTTGATTCATTAATGAAACAATGTAATGACGTGGTGATGCAACAAAATAGAAATAATGCGAAAAGTTTCTCTATTAATGAAATAACATGTTGGAGAATCAAGTGTGGAATTTTACTCTGATGAACCTACAGTGAAAATTCTCTCCTATGATGAATGAAGAACACCAGGGAGTCACTAGCAACGTCAATGCACCTCGATGAAAGGGACCAGAGGGTGAAGAACACAGACAACTTCAAACTGAACATGAATCCTCATGGATAGAGCAGTTCAGCAATGAAAACCTTTGAGGTAGGAATTTTTTTGGTTTTAAGTTTCCTCGTTCTTCATTATAAATGATAAACAAGGATCTACCCATGAATAGGTTGATCTACAGATCACTCTTTCTTGTGGGAGGGTACTTCTCTTGGAATTTTGTGCCAGGATTAATTATTTTTGTGATAGAACATCAAATCGTTTTCTAATGAATTCTAAACCTCTAATGCAGAGGGAGCCAGTAAAAATGAACAAGTCTCGAGCCCCATCACCTTGTGTGTTTTGTTTTCTCTTCATGATCGTTTCATCGAAGTGGATGAAATGGGGATTCGAGGCCATTACAAAGAATATGGCATCCCCAAGAAGCTGAGGCACAAGAGGTGTGGACAAAGGACAATCAGAGTAGACCTGGTTGTCTGTGGAAGAAACCAACTGTGTACTAGAGCCAGTGACAGCGGCCGCGGGCGAGGGCGGTGCACTACGATAGTACACCGGGAGGAGCATCGTGGCTGGCTCGAGCTGCTGCAGTATAGCAGGAGCCGCCAGCCTCTATGTTAGTTGCTGGAGGGGATGGATGCAACCACCCTGACCATGTAGGTGAACTACGGATGTCGCACCACACTGTATCCCATGTGATTTTCTGTGGTAAACCAACCACAGTAGAGGCACTGGCCTCGCAGATGACCTATGGGGCGAGGGGGACCCAGAAGCGACTTCCAGCCGCATCCCGGGTAGATGAACCTGGCAGGGTGCGGGAAACCCAGTGGACCAGAACCGTAGCCCAATTGGCCCTGTCCAATGTGCTAGACCCAGGATGGGCTAGTTCTGGTTCGGGTCAGTGGACTTCGGTCAGGTTGGTTCGACCAGGTCAGAACAGACTCAAACCCAACCAGCCACTTTTTGGAAAAACATCGATATCTTTCAAACTGGGCATCTGATTGATGTGTCATTTTCAGTGTTGGAACACTCGCGACGAGCCAGATATTTTTGGAATACTCTATGGAGGATTTAGTATAATTTGAAATTATAATAATAGATTGAGTTGCAGTTCTCCTGGAATCAAGCACACTATATGTGGAAACCCAGATATTGGCTGAGATCTAAAAACTACTGACAAATGGCCTTGTTTGGATCAGATATTATAGCCCAGTGGGAATTGGATTTTGTGTGACTTGGTAGGCCCACAGAGGGGAGTGGCTCTGTATGACCCAGTATACCCATGGTACTCGATAGGATGAGTACCTCAGTATGGACAAGGTGGTAGGTCGCTTCTGTGTGACCCAGAATGCCCACGAAGGGGAGAATATCATATGTGACCCAGCATACCCATGGTACTCATCATGGATGAGTACCACATCTTTCTAAGGTTAGTGGGAAGTGGCTTATGTGTGACTAGAAGTCCCACTGTACTCATTGAGGAGTATATTTTCCAACAGCCCAAGGTGTTTGATGATATGGCTGATGGTCTTACTTTTCATACTCTAGAATATACCTGGTGTGAGATGTCTTGTGTCATGATTATGCTTCATGATCATGTTTCACATTATTCTCTATGGATATATTTGTGATATTTATTTTGTGTTTTGGGTTCCCCATTGAGTATATTGTTACTCACCCTTCCATGGGATTCACCCATACATGTTATGTCTGGTGTAGAGGAATGCCGCATTGATGGAGGACCCAGTGGCCTAGAACCCGGTGGTTCCCAGTCAGACCAAGAAGGTGGGGTGTACTTCTATAGTTTCCAGTAGTTACTCTACACTTACCCATTAGGTGGGGTTTCTAATGGATGGATTTCATCATTTTCTTTGTACTTTTCTATTTTCAGTTTTTTATTTATTGGGATTGTATTTTATCCCATTTAACCTATAGTTTTTACATTTACTCTATGGTTTTTTAGTGGTATCTAGGTTTACTTTTCTAGATTTTGGATGTGGTAGTGTGTTTATTTCTATAGGTACTCAGAAAAAGTCCTACCACATTTAGGTTGACACATGTGTCACTAGTCGCCAACCCCAAGCCTTCGGGAGGTAGTTTTGGTGTATTTTACGACACGGGCCCTAGGGGGTGGGTCGTGACATCACAACCATTATCACATAATGAAAACCATAAATAATTGTATCAAAATATCATAAGTCATTCAACATATCATAATCCATGAAAATAAATGGGTCTCATAAACATTCTATTATAGCATATCTCAAAGAATAGAAATGGGTCTCATAATCATCCTATCACTTTATCAAAGCATACCCAATGGAAAATGAATAAGTTTCATAAAAAATTCATCATAATCATAAACCCTAATAATAAAGAATAAGGATGGTATAATTGGATCATATCATTAGTAAAGTATAAGTAACATAAAATTATATCACTATATATGGAAAATGATTTTGAAAGATCACATGGAACATTTCTAGAGTAAAATAGCCTTTCCACTTTGAAAATAACTTTTTAAAACTAAAATTTACCAAAAAACATTCAAAATAATTTTCATTGTAGATAGAACTGATAAATTATAAAGGAATATTTAAATTATTGATCTGTCATGATGTTATAAAATTATGTTCATGTCGTACATGTTAAAATAAAGTTTCCTTTCACATTTTGGTAAACGCTGAAAGGGACTTCTTTGGAAAACAATATTTAGATTCCTTCCAAACCATTTTTTAAAAAGTAAAAAATATTTAATATAACATTAAATTATCATTGGATAATAGTGAAAACATTATTTAAAACATTTTTATAAAACATCGATTGGGCAGAAAAAAGCTTTTCAACTGATGATAGAAATAAAGGAAATTTTTCTTAAAGAAATTATATTGGTATATTTATTAATATAATATAATAAAATTAAAGGAAAAATGTAATTTCCATAAATAAATATAGGGGAAAAAAATAAATGGTGTTATTTAGAGTTATATCATATGATCACTTCATTTGAATCACATCACAAACAATCCTATTAAGAAATGAGATTATAACTTCAAACTTTTACCATATCGGTATCTTTTGAATCATAAGAATAATTAATTAATAATCCTAAAATGAAATTTTAAATATCATAAAAATATGGAAAATAATTATATAACATGTAAAAGGGGAAGTATATACACCACAGAAAATTAATGATTGGTGAATAGGGGATATGTCTCCCAAAAATAAAAGAGACTTGAAATCCCTTCACATAAGTCTTTACTTCCTTCATACAAATTAGAATCTCCTATAAAATGAATATAAGGTAATTATACATATATTATTAAAAAATAATCATATTTATCATTCCATTAATGAATTAATTATTTTATTTTATTACCCATTTATTAATAATTATTTATTAAAACCATGGTTTTGGTAATAATTTCTTTGTTTTTCATGTATGTTTTTGTATGATATTTTTAGTCCATTTTTTATTATGGTTTTTTAATTTAAATAATAATAAATTTCATATATATTTCATATATATTAATTATAATTTTATTTATAGAATCCATATAATTTAATAGATAGAAAATGAATTATGTCATTCATGATGATTGTAGGTCGTACATACACATCAACACTATTTTAATTTTCTAGATGGATAAAATTAAAGGTAAATATCATATTAAATATACATGATATTTTTTATGTCATATATATATATAATAGTTTCATTAATACTATCATTATTATCTTATAAGTAATGAGTTTATAGAAAATGAATCAGATGGTCTCACAAAGAGGTTATATGTTGTACACATTAGTGGTATTATTATATCCCCTACAGAATGGAAAGTAAGAAGGTATATGTGATATTATAATTCTAGAATTAATTTTTTTAATATTATTATATGTATTCAATTAATATATCCTTGTTACCATCTAAGTAAAAAAATGAAAACACATCACATCGATATGTGAGACAGTTGTATGTCGTACAAAGGAGTGATGTTTTTGGTTTCCAATGGGTTGGGAGGTAAGAATATAGATGTTCAATTATAATTATACATGTATATTTTTTCATAAATTTCATTTATATTGATATATAATATTTAAATCTGTAATTATATCATTCTATTAGATGTAGTGATGGAAAATGAGTTATGTTGATTCGTGATGTGGTAGATCGTAGTATACACGATCGACTGTTTAATTTCTCATTTAAAGGAGGAGGAGATGAATATAAGTAATTAAATTAAAATAATAATATAAAATTATATGGGATACACTGATTTTTTTAAATCATAACTATTTAAGTATATTTTGAAGGAGTTGGAATGAAAATAAAATAGAAACTCTCGGATGAGAATAACATCTCTTCTTCAGACAAATACCTATTATTAGTACTAAAATCCTTATTTGTATGGATTTATGATCAAAAAAGAGATTTAAGGAATGGTTATTAAATTAAATATGGTATTTGGGTAGTTATTGGCTGAAAAAATGGCTTCAGAAGTATGTAGAGAAGATGAGAGGGGTGGCCTTTTATAAGTGAGGGAGAGTACACACAAGGAATTTTTTAAAGGAATAGAGTACACCATTGTTTTTATATGTAAAAAGAAAAATGGGACATTAATGAAAATTATAATATATAATGACTAAATATTAACATCCAATATGAATTATACAATTATTGGTTCATTTTTAACAATTACATTTTATATTAACCCATGATAAACCCATCTTTACCTTTATCACTATAATTGTTTTTTATATTTTTTTCTATTACTTAAGGTCAAAAATTAATTTTAACTTATTAGATAATATTAATTAAACTGATTAAATATATGGAATAAGTTTTATCAAATTCAAATTACATAAATTTTAGAATTTAATTTAACATTAATCCCGCATATGCTGTGAAAAAATGGTTTTCCCAAGAAAATTTCCTCATTAGTTTCAATCATGTTTATAAAACTAATCAACATGAAATTGAATATAATGTCATATATTAGAGTAATAATATTATTATTATTAATCTAATTTTTCCTTTTTAACCTTTTCAAAAAATGGGTTCTTTTAAATTCTTTGAATCAAATGGTAATTGTTAATCAACCCCATTATTTTCATTATTCATTGAAAAACTATTCTTTCTACAAAAATACAAATATTTAATCTAAGATAATTCAAGAAATTATTATTTAAAGAATGATGATAATTTTTTCACATAAATTTCTGAAATTGGAAAAATTATAATTTTAAAATAACTATACTTAATGAGACAAAAATTCCTTTTTAGAAACATACAGCTTTTAAGAATAAAATTGGATTTATTCTTATCTCATGTATAGAAAATATATAATATGATTGTTAAAAAATATATATGATTATATAATATTTATATTTCATTAAAATAATTCACTAAATGGATTTATTTAAATTATTTAAATAAAATTCATTTGCGTGAATAGAAATATTTTTTCAAAAAAAATATTTCCTTTATTTTAGAATGGTTTTTTATATTCATTTATAATTAATTGGTAAAAAATCAATTCAATTTATATACATTTTTATACCATATATTTTCAAAATCTAGTTAATACATTTCATACCCACCATTATAAATGCTATTAAATAAATATAACAATAAGTAATAATATGTTAATAATTTTTCATGTTTTGTTAAAACTCAGTGTTGTGTGTAACAAAGCGAGAAAATAAATTTAATTTTTTAAAAGAAAAAAATATTTCATGAACTCCTGGGGTGTAACATGTTTTACATCATAATTTTGGAAAATTATTTAGAGGGATCTTGAAACTAAGATCCATTTGAGCACCACTTACCATCCTCAATCTTATGGAAAAGTTTATTAGAATATCCAAACATTAAGAGAAATATTGAGGTCATGCTCACTTGACCATCAATGTATGTGGGGTTATTATTTACCTTTGGTAGATTATTTTAATAGAAATAACTTACATCCAGGTATTTAAAATGCGTCATATAAAGTATTATATGAAAATATATTTTACACTCCAACTTATTTCGATGAAGTTAGTGAAAGGATAATCCTAGGCCCTAAACTTATTGAGTATAAAATAACAAAGGTAAAGACTATTCATACTTATATTAAAGCATCTCAAAGGAAGAAAAATGGTTATGCTGATAACTGAAGGAATTATTTGGAACATTATGTGGGAGATTAGGTTTTCTTTAGTGTATCTCCATGAAAGGGTAATATATGGTTTTCTAAGAATTGGAAACTAATCCCCTAGTATATCATACCTTTTCAAATTCTAAAATGAATTGGAGCTACAGATTACCAATTGGAAAATCCACCAAGTATCTCTAATATACATGACAAGTTCTATATCACTTTTTAAATGAAGTATATATTAGTCCCAATACATTTTATCCCATATGAATCAATATATTTGGAACCTAAACTATCTTACTATGAATATAATATTGAGATTATGTACACTATAGTGAACGTATTGAGGAATGAGATGACTCAACAAATAAAGTTACTTAAGAAAAATCATAAAATAGAGGAAAGAATATGGGAACCTAAGGATTTTTTGAATAAGAAATTCACTCACTTATTTAGAATATAAAATGTCTGAAAAAATTTTGGATTAAATTTTTATAGAAAGGAAAAATATATTATTTATATATTTTAAAACAACATTATTTTTGATATCGTATACGACATGTAACACTGATCTTAGACAAACCAGAAAATATTATTATCTAAATATTACCATTATAACCTAGCTATTGAATTAGGGGGTATAAAAATTAATAAATAAATTATGAAATTTATAATATGTTTATATTCTGAACAAATTTATTTATAAATTCCTAGGAAATAAACAGTCAATCATTTGTAAAGTTATTTTATTCTTCAAAAAATATATTTTCTCCAAAGATGATTTTTTTATTTTTGTAAGAAAATGATATAATTAACATTTAAACTTTTATAAAAATAATTTCATAAAATTAAATTCACTTAAAAGGTATCAAGTCAAAATTAACTTAGGGTAAAAGTTATGAATATTTTCAAAATAATGATTTTTCAATATATAGTGAAAAATGCTAATTTTTTAAAACTGTCAAATATTTTATTAAAAAAATCCCCATAATATTTTTAATTATATAATTAATAAATATAATTATCTATTATATATAAATAATATAATTAATGAAATATTAATCAAAATTATAAAAATTCATGGTATAATAATAATTTTAGATATAAAAATTTATTTTTTCAGAAAATTGTTTATCAATATTCTTTAATGGACACTTATAAAATTACTTTCTACCACTTATAGAGATTTAATTTAGTACTATATATTCCATATTTTTAATAGACATAATTTATATTTTTTAATATTTTGAACTTAATTTTTTCATAATGAATAGTTAAAATAGTAAAAATTTGTGCCCTCGGTAAAAGGGTAAATCTTGTGGACTTTGGTTGAAATAAGTTATAAGGACTCCATTTTTCACCTTGAATATTATTGGATGAAGTAATTTCTACCCTTATAAACTTTTTTTATATTTATTTTGTATTGGATACTTTTATATGATAGTGACTTGTATAATTTTTTTGGTAAAGAAAAATTCTAAATATCAGACTCTTACTTTTAAATATCTCTTATGTTTTCACAAATTTTAAAATTTGTTTTGAATTAATTTTAAATTTTATTTCAATAAAAATTTCATTATTTATTGATTTAAATTAATTTTTGGTTTTAATTAATAAATTAACATAAACTCTTACGCAACCCTAAAAAAATATTTTTTTAAATAAAAATAATAATATTATAAGACATTTTTAAAAAAAGTAAAAGTAACATAATTTGGATAAATTAATGTGTTCCAAAATATTTAAAGATATTTATAACATATTTTATATATTTTAAATTTTTATATTCTAATTCCATATTTTTCTTGATATTTTTAGCGTCAAATTAATTGAATAGTGTCATAAATGACATTAATAAAATTTTATAATAAATGATTTTTTATTAAATGATTCCAAATTACAAAAAATATTATCATGAGATAATTAAATTTTATATAGTTTATTATAGAATTAATTTTCCATTCATTGGCCTTTTGTGAATTTTTAATATATTTATTGATCCCAAAAGAGAAAAAACATTAAAATTGCGTTAATTGTCAAAAAGGGTTGACACGAGTTAAAAAATTAATGGTTAAAAAATAACACCTAATCATATAAAAAAAATTATAAGGTTATTTATAATAATAAATATCTTACCTTATAATAATATCAATTATGCGCCATTTGAATATGAGAGTTAATTTATATTAATTTAATACTATAATAAATATGATGAGTACCCACCACCACTCCACTTTTTATCGGACATAAAAAAACATAGTTCATTATAAACCTACGCAAATACATTACTTATATACCTACACATTTAAAAAAGTAATTTTTTTTATTTTAAAACCATCCTAGGAAATCCTTTTGTGTCAATATTAAAAGTTTTTCCAAAGAAGATGTATCATTCTTAAACAAGTTCCTTTTTTATTTCATCTTCCAAATAAATAAAATATTATTCATCAATGATGATATACAATCATCATTATCTAACATAGAATATTATTTCATTATGTTAATTTAATACCATATATTTCATCTACTCTCTAATTAAATGGGAAATAAAACTTTCATTCGTGTGTAAGGTGGACTACCACCTCACGAACCAATGTAATTTGTATTCTATCCGCACTGATCAAGGTAGTTTTTAATGATGTCATTACAATACATTTATATTTGATATTAATATAACATTTATAATTATATTAATATATTATGTCATATTATTTTATACCATTTCATTCATTTAAATATGATAATGTTTTTCGTGCATAATTTTGGATTACAACCTCTACGAAGCGATACAATTTTTTTCATAAACACATCACATGACTACAATATATAAGAGTGTTTAGAAAACAATTGGAATTTTTTTTCATAATTAGAATTATTTTAATATAAAATAAATATTATGATCTTTCCCTCATGTTTGTTGGAAAATAAAAACGTTACTCAAGTGTACATATGACTTACCATCTCCAAGATTGTAACGTAGTTCATTTTTAAAAACCATCATTCATAGTTGATTTTAACCGTTAATTGACATATAAAAATGATTTTTATTTCATAATTATTATTTTGGAGATTGTGAAATAATGACCACTTTTAGCATAGTCAACCTTCCAAAGTCAGTTTGGATATATGAAACAAATATCATCAAAATGTCCGATGTGAACTTAATTGATTATTTAATTAAATATACCATGGTAATTAATAAAATAAAAAAAATTATAAACATGAAATGTTTATTATGTAAGTTAATAAATAACATAAGATTAATATTTCATTATGATAAATGACGTACATGATGATTTGGACCTCAAGTAAGGGATTTTTCTCACTTTCTACTCCATTGAGACATATTTGGTATTATGAACCTATTTAAAATAATGTGGCACATATAATAAAACATTAAAGTATTTAAAATAAATATTAATTTATTCATGAATATTAATTTATACTTGAATATTAATTATTTAATTAAATTTATTTTTTCAATATAAAATTTTAAAATAATGTCTCATCTTATTTATCTTTCTGAAGGGGTATATTTATCATCAATAGCCATATTTTTCAAAATTGTTTTATAAAATTAATTTTTATTACAAAAATTATTTTTTATGAAAATTATATGTTTTCATTGACATTTTACATGGTTTTAAAGGATCTATTATAATTTAATTCCATTAAAGTTTCATTGAAACCTTTTTATAAATATTCAAAAGAAAGGTTTTCATTTTAACATATATGATGTTAACAAGAATTACCTATATCCAAAATATTTTACACCCTTTAGCTTCTTTAATAATATTTCTTTGACTTTTAAAAGGAAACACAATATAAAAAATTATTTTAAATGTTTCATTCCATTTTCCTCTATTTGTTTCAATGAATTTATTTTACTACAAACTTCAATTTTCTTATAGTCTTATCTTGTATCTTGATTAATTTTATGAACATTAATGTTCTCTTGAGACATCCACTTTCTTGTGATCATTGGATATTACATTTCTATTAAATATACATATTATTTATATCATATATATTCTTATATATTGAACTGTATATCATTTCTATATATGATGTTTTACTAGGAAATTTATTTACTTAACTATGGAAAACCTTGATAAATTCATATTATTTAATCAATATGGATATTTGTTTAAAAAGTATATTGTTTATAATTTGAATTGATCATTCAATATATGAGTAATTCGTTGGATTTTTGGTGAGAGGTGGGGGTTGGTTGTTGATATCTTAATGATGCATTGATATGCTCATGAGATAAATCAGTAAGATGACATTAAATTTTTTTCGTGTGTATATGTACTCGTCTATTAAATTATCTTGGGATACAAATTTTATGGTATATATATCATTATGTTTGAAATCATGATATCCCATATTATAAGATTAATTCATTGAGAATTTAATTATTATTTTCTATAATATTACTGTATTAATATTTTCTATATATTTAATTAGTGTTCAAATTATTGATTAAATGATATTTGTTTTCAGTTATTTACCTTTCCATATTGTTTAGGCCTTATTCATTCATATTAACTTTTTTTATATAATATTACTTATCATACATGTTCACTCTTTATTTTTTTTATTTTCCAAATAATATGAAGAAGAATATTAATATTATTATCAAGTATTAAAGAATGTCTTTATGTAATATATTTTTTGTTTTTAATGTAATATGGGAATAATTTATGTATCTAGTTTTTCAAGACAACTAAACTGGTGGATCTGTTTGGATGAGATCCATTATATATTATACTAGTGTAATAATGTAAACACCATAACTAGGTTTTATTAGTCAGGGTTTTAAATTTTTATCAAAGATCTTATAATCTATAATACAACAGTTTTGAGAATAATGGGAGAAATTTGGTTCCCTTATACAATAGAGGGGTGGGACACCAATGGAATTTATTAAAACATTTCAATTATTTAAGGTAAATTTTAGGAGAAAGAGTCTCCAAATGGATATGTATTAGAATTTAGGATAATATAAATATTAAATATTTTTAACTAATAATATTTTCATAGGTTTGGGTGGTAATACAACCTTTATATCGTGGTTAACACCCTTTGTAAACTTGTTTTCACCTTAACCGTGGTAATTTTTTTCTATTTTTACTATTCACTATAACAAAATATTAAGTTGACCCTATTATATTATATTAATTATGATGACTCAAAATATATAACTTATTTTAACAGTTTCAATGTTGTAGAATATAATATTAATTTTTCACAAAAAATGCAATGATAACCGATTTTTGGAAAATGAATTTTTTTTAATACAACATATTTTAATTACATTCCTTTTCTTGTAAAAATAATCCATTGAAATTTAAAATATTTTTTTGAATGTATAATCAATAATTTTTTTTAAAGCTATTAATAAATTCTATTTAAATAAATTTATAAATATAAAATACATTGAACTCATATAAACTTTTTTTACAAAAATGTGTTTTAAGTACAAAAATTTACATATAGAAAAATAAAGCATAATTATGATTCCATTATAATTTTTTAGATTATTCAAAATTAAATTATACTTGGGTTACATTGAGATAAAATTAAAAACATAATGTGACATCTAATTGAAATAAACTGAATTGTTTTTCAAAAAACAACATTTTTCACAATTTAATGAAAAAATATTTTTAGAAAAAATGTAAAAATTTACCATAAGATAATATTGACATGATTATTATAAATATATTATTTTCTTACTCAAAAAATTATAAAAACATTATAAATTAATTATAATGTTTGTGTGCAAAAAATGAGAACAGTATGTTTTTGTAGAATTTTTTTTCAAAAGTAAAATGACATTACTAAAAATTGAGTATATATTTAATGAGAATTAATAAATTAATTATAATTACTAAATAAAGTTGTACACATTTGTTTATTGTTTTTATTATTATTTATATATACTAATTTCATGGCTATGTTATAATGGTTTACTATATAGTGGTTAATAAATACTCAAGGTTTTATATAATGAAATATATCAGATAAAAAAGTTTTATTTAAAATAAAATACATATAAAATATCTTCTTATTATACACACATTCTCAATATAAAATTTAAAAATATTTGGTGAACATTTCAATCTCTATGTATGTAACATACAATGTTAATTAATTTTCCATTTTAGTAATTTTTTCAGAGTTAACCTTACGAAGATCTATGTAAACCTTATGAAGACCACACATGACCCCTATTAAATTAAATCCTTATTCATTTTTCAAAACATTGTATAATTTCAAACTTTTAAAATATCATCCTTATGAAGAATGAAAATGAACCTTATGAATTTTATTCCTTTCACAGTTTCACCAAAACGTTCATATTCTAGAATTGATCCTGTATGTCTCAAATCAACCCAAAAAAATCTCAAACACATAAAATAAACACAAAAATCCTCAAAAAAGTCAAAAACATCTAATAATTGTCATTCATGGCTAAAAAAATTTACAACCTTCATCAAGAATTATAATGTGTTTCTCGCAATAGTACATTGGAAACGTTTAAATAAAACTCTAGGATAATTAATCATTAAGAATTATTGTTACCCTTAACCCTAAAGAGACTCTTATTCTCAAGGGTAAGTTATAAATTGTCTCTACATAGAATTTTTGAATGGAAAGTATTTTTTTAATAACATATCTTGAATTTATTTATTTATTTTTGTTTTAAATCACTTTTAATACTCAAGAAACACCCACTCACAACCAATGGAATTTTAAAACCACATTATTTTTATCTCAAATTTCAAACATAAATTCATATATTTTCATAGGTAAATAAAACCCTAAATACATTTTTATTCTTTGTAAATAAAATATATTAAAAAAACCAATACTTTGCATAAAGTATTTTATATAAAATTTAATTGTTTAATTAATTAAAGATAACCTTGTGGAATAATTGTTGGTATTCACCCATAATGTGCTATAATTGACCTTTTACACTTGTGAGGAATTATATATGTAAGAACATTTGCTTTCACTACTAATAATAATGAATGTTAAATTATTTATTTTCATTTTTTCAAAAATAATTTATAAAAATTAAAAAAAAATTATACACCCAAAAACATAATATATCATAAATAAATTTATAAACATGACTTTGACTGTGAATATTTTCATCACATGGACTAATTTTTACCATAATAAGATCTCTATCTGTATATATATATCCACTCAATCTTGAAATTGAATCATTTCCCCCACTAAATTCAAGCTACGAATATTTAAAAATTGTATAAAAATCATATTAGGATACAATAAGACATAATACTTATATAATTTCATAATTCTATTATGTAAATTATATAGTAACTTATTCAATGATTAAGGGTCTTAAAATAGATATGGTCATTTGGGAATCCCCCTTATACTAGAGGAATCTACAATGTAATCTACTTGTTATTAAAACAAAACAATTAATATTATTTTTAAATATTTAATGGGATGTCTATAGGGGGTTCACTATAATTAATTAAGGATTTCTATATTACTTTGAAATGTGATAAATTACATGGAATCACTAGAGATGAAAGAATAAAAATATGTTTCCAATATTATATGAAAGGAAAAGTTAGAAATTTGTCATTACAATTGGAATATAAGAACTTTGAATCATATGATTATATCCTCAATGAATTTATTAGAAGTTCATACTCCATAAAGAGGACAATGAATCTCTTAATAGAAATACCAAACTTGTTCGAAAAAATCATGATACTTTCCACAACGGTTTTGAAATATATAAAGATAATTATAATTAATAATTAGATTAAAAAATTATATATTTCCTAAAAATATGGTTATTTTATAATTGATTGATTACAGGGAGATATACATTTGTTGATTCATTTTATAGAGTTCATTGAGAAAAAATAAAGATAAAATAAAATAAATTTCAATATGTTAACAATAAAGTCTCAGTCAAATGAAATCAGATGAATATGATTCATAGTGAATGGTGTTCTAGTATACAATTATGATGTTATTTCAGAAATAATAAATTATGAAAATAAATTATAGAAATGGGTATACAATATATAAGAAAATAAGGAGTGATTTAGTTAGTTTTAATATTTGATAACTATACAATCCAATATATAAAATTTTATATTTATACTATCCACTACATAACTATAATTGGATGAATTTAATGACTAGGGAAATTTTTAAGAGATAAATACCTATGAAGGTAGAACCATTTTATAATACCTATAACCATGGATGGAAGTACCACCTAAAAATATCATTTAATAAATAATTAAAATTCAAAATATATTCCATATTCAATTATAATTATAACAACATCTAATATATTAACAATTTTCACAATAGGGTAATTATTTATAGAAAACCTCAATTTCATCCAAACCTAATAGTGGATATAAAAATATTTTTTATGAATATTTTAAAAATTATAACTAATTAATAACGTAATGATGATAGAATGGATTTGTTTTCACACAATTAAATCTCATATTAAGAATAATCTAGATTCCATTTCACGAATTGATGAATATATTAATCAATTAGCTCATAAAATAGAATTTATTATTTAAAATTTTTTATTTATAGTTTGGATAATTACTATAATGAATAGTATAATGTAATAATGGAAACCTCTAAGAATAAATGATATTAATCCAAGAGTATGTTCACTGATTTAAAAACAATGGTGTGAAAAAAGTAGCGAAAGGATGTAGTTAAAGAAAAAATGAGATGGATCCAAATAATGAAAAAGAATATATATTACAAAATAAAGATGAAAATAAATCATATAAAAAATAAGTTGTGGATAGGACACATAGAAGAAGGGAAATATGTATAAAAACCACGATTAAAATCAATAACCAGGAATTAAAATAGTAGAGTCCACAAATTTCATATCCACTAGAGACCTAAATTTTTACTAGGATAACGATATGTATTTCTAAATGTTTTTTTATAAATTTTAAAAATGATCCATATTATTATACTATTTTAAGAGTCTTTGATAGAAATTACATCATGCTGAAATTTTTTAGAGAATATTATTTTCAAGAGGAGTAAAATTGAGGTGTATACCTATATCCCTCTCATGGAGTAATGTAGTGTAGTCATTTAGAGAACAATTCTTAAATATTGATAGAATCTTATGAGACTCAAGATAATGTTTTAATTCAAGGTTAACATTTTATATATATTTTTAATAAATTTGGGTGAAATTATTGACAATATCACACATAGGGTTTTCAAAGTGGTATAAATTCTATTGTTAAGTAACATTACTGTGTAACATAAATTTTAGGTATAAAAATTGTATATCATAAAAGTGTAATTGAATATGTTCTAGTCAGAATTTGAAAGTTGATATTTTAGGTAAATCTTCTACTTCTGGATATAATAACATACTTAGTGTTGCGCGTTGTTATACGGTCATCGTTTTTTTAGGAGGTGATTTGATGGATATAGTTAAAGTAAAAAAAATTAATTACATTATTACAATAGAAAAATAGGAGTAGATGTGCTATGAAAAATAAAGAATCCAAATTTCATATAACATTATTCCAGTGATTTTATTATTCATGAAATCATAAATTAATATTATAATTATTCATTATGAATAAAACCACTTGAATAGTGATTATTAAGTTAAGTATTAAATTTCAAGGACAATGGAGAATCTTAAAAGGGTGACAGATATGAGGAATTATTTCTTATAAGAAGTTTCATAGAATTTTTGAAATACAAGGGACCATAATGGTTTCTAATAAATCAATTAAATGAGTTAATCCCACTTGAGGATGTTGTTATTTTTTTATACTAATTTGATTATGATGATTGTAGATATTGTTTGGATATAAATAGGAAAATTATTTATTGAAATCTATATGAACAGTCTATAATAATTGGATTTTTTAGATTGAAGCTGACTATTGTACTAGATAAGATGAAAAAAGAGAAAATTAATTTATTACTAAAGTCTAAAGGCTTCTTGGTGTCATGATAATCCATACCAAGAATATACTACCATTTTTTTATGTTGATATATTGGATTAATAACCATTGTGTGATAATTTGATTAAGTTATGAATTAATTTTAAGATTATTTAAATCATTCTGTATGTGTAAAGTAGATTTAGATTCTTTCCATAAGATTTATTTAGACATTGTAAGAGAAATTTTGGCTTTAGAGTGTCGGAATAAATATGTAATGACAAATCCATAATAATTCATTTCAATTTTGTAAGTAATATCCATGATTCAATACGGATCAAGTCAATTCTACAAGGATGAAATAAATTCCATAAGGATCATATGAGTTTTTTAAGGGTTATTTTATAATTATTTAAGAGTAATTTTTCTATTATCTCTTTTATTATTATTGAATAAATATGTGTAGTGTAAAATTGAAAAATTTATAAAATCAACATTAAAAATGTATGATTCATTTTGTAAGATAATTATATCCATTCCATACATTTTCATGAATCATTTACATTATAGGAATTGAGGACATTTCCGTAATGATATATTATAAATAATTAAATATGAAGATGTTGTGAATTTGTTCTTCATTGATATAAATATCACATTATCATAGGATTAAGGTTGCAGTTTTTCGAAATTGAAGAACTAGCCAATGTGAGATTTGGAACTTTAGAGCTCTCTATTCCATTTAATAGAGATCTAATGTTGTGAATCCATTTTCATGAAAACATGCACGCATACATAGAATGAATTAAGGGCTCATGGAGTTTTTGTCTCACTTGAATAAGTAAATATCTTGAGAACCATGAGATATTTAGAAAATATAAAGGAGGGGATCATGGGAGTTATTGGTTTGAATTTCAAGATGAAATATTTTAATATCATGATCATGATTAAGATGGAGAAATATTTGGAATATGTTGAAAAAAATAGAGAGTATTTATAAGAATCAATGATTTGGTTCAATGAACATTTATAGAAATAATATTCATATAATTATATCAATATAAAAGGGGAAAACGAAGAGTCTACTGATTATAATTTTGAATATTTTATATTATGAAATATTTAAATAACTTTTTTATTGAAAATATACTAAGTGGGAATTATGAATAGCCTAAGAATACTAATGTATAAGTAAGAGGAAGTAAATAAATCTTACATGTAGCTTTTTTAAAGGATTGAACATAAATTATTTACCATTCATCTAGAAGTAATTTTTGATTGTGTCAATTCACTAATATAACTTGATGAAAACATCCATTTTAAAATTATAAGGTAAAACAATTTTTTATAATTACTTCTTTAGTACAATAGAATAAACATGTAGGTGGGAATAAATCAATGATATATCGAGGATATAGATACCCTTAAAACATTAAAACCTCACTAAAAATGAACTATTTTTATTTATTTTATACATTATTTTGATTGTAGAGGTAATAATGTTGAGTAAACACATGATTGAATAGGTCTTGAAAATGATAAAAACATAGATTTACACCCCTCCCCATCAATGTTTATTACACTTAATGTGACCATAAAAAATATATTATCATATAAATTCAACATTCTAGTGTCTATATCCCTAGTTAGTAATGTATTAACATAAATAATTTAATAGTAACATATTTTATATATTTTATAGAAAGGAGTTTCATACTAATAATTATGGAATGGTAATATACCTTATCTCTATGGGGATTGATGTGATAAATTCTATTTAATATGAATTCAATGTTCTATGTGAGTCCTTTACATGGTTGTTAATTTATTATAATAATATTTAATGATTTGGAAGGGATAAAAATATGTTATTTACCAATTTATTAGAAAATTATGTAACAAAAGTTATGGGTCGTAGAACTAAAAATTCTAATTGGAGGAAACTTCATAGAATCAATAATAAAAATATAGAGGTAGTGGAATCCAAATTATAGATAATCATATACCATTTTTAAGACATATAAATTCAATAAAATTTTATAATTGATGAATAATTTACCACGATTAAAATTATTTTAATCACCATTAGCGGATTTGTAAAAACATTTGATGATTCTATAGTGGTAAGTATACTTATGAGAATATTAAAGAAAATAAAATTGATACTAATAAATTTAAACATAAAGATATATTCCGTAATGAATTATTGATTGATTAACTATAAAACCTTTCATAAATTATGACATGATAATAAGAGAATCACAAAAAAACATGGCCAGGAAATAGAAGGACATTTATTTCTAAGTAATATTTGAAAATTAATGAAGAGAGGGGTTGTCCTTATAATGAACAGTATAAGTATGATTTTTGGTAATAAATTTGTTTATGTCAAGAAACTATAAACATAGGAGATGTAAGTACAGTGGAAGAAAACATTTTAAAAGTTTTAATTATGATTAAATTTGTAAATTTTATAAAAACAATTCAATTAAAATCATAGGAGAATGTGAGGATGATAAAGCTACCAATAATACCACTAATAAGAGAGATTCTCTCAATAAATTTCAATGAAGGAATTAAATGAAATTTTATTTGGATCCTTCAGAATTGATATTTTTTTAGTAGAAGAAGGAATGTCAAATAGTGAATAAATTGGAAATTATTATGATAAACCTATAGGATATTCTCAAAGAGATATAATTTAAAAACAAGAATAAGAAGTTGTGTCATCAAATGATGACTCACAGATTCATTCTGAGTGTATGGCATAAGAAGGGGAAGTAAATAAATATAAAACTATGATAATTGAGATAAAAATCTTCTTAAAGGATATTTTAAGTCTTAGAGAATAAAATATCAAACTCATAGAAATCACAAAAAAAATAAAATAGAGAATGATGGAATGATCAATAATAATTAAAAGATAAAATATGAGAATATAGACAAATACAAAATCCTTAATTATAAGAAATACAAACTTATTTGTAAATATAAAGGGATTTAAAAATATTGGGTGATGGTTTTAAAATGTAAAAACATAAAAATAAATTCATAATTGAATTCAATAATGTAGTTGTGAGAAAAAATAAATGTTCCCAGAAGAAAGTTACATATACCAATATTGTAAAAAATGTAGGACATATGGAGAAGAAATTTAATGAATATATTCCTCAAAATAATCCCACATATAAAAAATAAATTGTTGATAATAAATATGCTGATTAAATAAAAGGTATTAGGAAAGAAGAAATATTCTTAGACCTGAAAAGATAAAAATTCTAAAAATAGTTCAATAGTATTATTACAATTTAAATAAAAGATCCCACAAAAGTTATTTGGGAGATAACCTCAATTGAGAAATATAATTAAATATATGCATCATCCCATTTAGTATAAAATCATATATCATGTGATATGGTTCAAGATTTTGTATATGTGACGTGGTGTTTTTAGTCACAAAGCTTACAATTATGGCTATAATATATCTCTTATAAGATTATGAAGGGGTCACGAATTAAGGGGGAGAGAACAACTATAAATTTGAAAATTTGAGTTTAATTAATATCTTGATTAAAGGATGAGGTGAGTAATAGTTCTAAGAGTTTGTAAGAGGTTGTTGGGAGGTGTGATTAGGAAGAAAATACCACATGCGAGTATTTTAAATTTTTTATAACTCAATAAAGGCTTTTATTGAAATTTGGATTTTTTTATAATTAAAATAAGAATAATTGAAATGAAAATATGTTTGATATTTTATTTAGAGAAAAAAATTTGCGTATCCTAGGATCCAAAATACTAATTATTCTTCTAAAATGAAATATGAATTGAATAATATAAAATATACTGAATGTTATAAAGGTTAACATTCTATCATTGAAAATTATTTCTCTCTAAATATCAATGAATAAAGAATGGATAATTTTTGGAAATCATATTATTTATAATAATATTTTTATTATTTATTTTGTAAATAATAATCTATTGAGTGCACTTTTTATTTTTTATGGGGTAAATAGTATTTTTAAGAATAAATTGAAACATTTTAATGATATTAAATAATGGAGTAGTTATCACTAAAGGGTTGAGAAATTTTGGTAGTATTTTTTAATAGAAGGATGCAAGAACAAATTTCAACATGGGTCTATATTTAAAAAAAATGGCATTGAAGTATTAGATATCATAGAAAAAGGAATATGAAAAACATTATCAAAGAAAATTTGGTGAGAAATATACCAATTTTTAATGAATATATTTCTACAGTCAGTATGATATGCTATATGGGATGATTGTGAAAAAATCTCATAAAGTAGGTGATATTCATAAAAAACAAATATAGTTTAACTATTTAGATATTATTGGACCTATAAAAAATTATTCAATAATTTTATGAATTTTTGTTTTCAATTTTAATAAATAATTCATTACAATTGCATATATCATGTTCATGTCGCACAAGACATAAGTCTGGGATAGATTAAAATATTTAGAAGACTATAAGAAAATTAAATAGGGTATACTTAATGAATTTTTGGTTCAATAGTTTCACTGTATATTCCAACAAGAAGGTTTATAATAATTTATCTAAATTTTAAATTTTAATTAATTTGTGTTCTTTTGACACTCCTTAACAAAATGGAGTGACTTAGAGAAAATAGCTCTATTGATATTTCCAGAACTATTTTAGTTGATCATGACACATCAAGGTATTTTTAGTTATAATCCACCACCTCTATAGGAATAAATTATAAGAGATGTACCTTAATTAAAAATATACCTATGAGTTTATATAAGATGTTGTTATGAATGAAGTGTAATTATAAAAACAATAAGGTGTTCAGGAGTCTACAAATATTCAAATTGGAAGTTAGATGTTGATGGAATTTTGATAAAAATATAAGAAGGAATACTCATTGTATAGACACCAAATAAAAATTCCAATAGGTGATAAAATAATAAATTTTAGAGGATTATTTAAATTGGTGATGTGAAAGTTTTAGAAAATGAATAAAATATCAAAAAAATACGAAATTATAGAAAAAGAGGTTGATGTTTATAGTTTTGAACCCAATTAAGAGGATGTAAAAAACATAGAGATTTATACTAAAGTAACATATTATTCAGAAACTAGTTATGAGGATAAAAATATAAAGATCGTCAAAAAAAGATTATGAAAAAGGAAGATTTTTAATGTTGAGAATGTTATTGGGGACGAGAATAAATGTGTTCAAACAAGATAAAATATCCTATAAATTAGTCCTACTATTTTTTCAATAATTGAATAGGAAATTTTTAAATAAGAATTTAAAAAAGTGTGTATTTAGGCTCTTAACTATGAATTAGGCCAAGTAGAAAATAATAAAACTTTGAAGACTGTTCTTATAGCCAATGAAAATTATTTTATTAGATAAAAGTGGGTTTTTCTGATTAAGTTGGTTGAAAAAAGTGTTGTTTCTTGAAACAAGTATTATCTAGTTTATAAGTGATATTCACAAATTGAAGGGGTTGATTTTAATAAATAATTTTCTCTAATATATATTCTAGAAACAATTAATGTTTTTAGTCCTATTATTATATAAATATGTTTCAATATTTTTTATACTGAAGTTAAATCAAAATTTCTAAATTAGGATCTTCATGAAAAGGTGTACTTTGAACAAAATAATTTCGTTATGTAGGACTCAATTATCGAAAAGGTGGGTAAATTGAAGAAATAAAATTTTGTTTTGAGTGATTCTTGGAGATCTTTAAGTTCTACAAAATATAGATATATCAAATTATGTAATTCGAGAAATGGAAGGTGGAAAATAACTACAATGTAATAAATACTAACACCACATTAGTCATTGTGATTGTGTATATTGATGGAATCACCATTTATAGTAATCACAAAAAAAATATTTAAGGAATTATTAATGAACATGAGTAATAAAATTGGTAACTACTTGCTAGCGGAGATAAATATTTTCTTAGTTTTACGTATAACCATAGCTACAAGTTAAAATTTTGTCCCATAAAGAAAATATTCTAGGGAAATAATGTTGTGGGTTGATATGTAATAATATATAGGACTGTCCACCCCAATTTAGGTGAGTATAAAACTATTCAAGAATGATTAAGGAAAAACTAACAATAAAAACGAATTTAGAATATTAGTTGGTATTCTCTTTTATTTTAAAACATCCATCCCAAATGAAGTCCTTACTATTATCCTTTGGGAAATATATAAATATTAACCTTAAAAATCACCACTTTTGAAAATAATAAGTACCTTGAGATATATATTAATCAAATAAAATTATGGTATAATATATAAGATGAAGGGTGAGTTGAATTTCAACTGGTTTAGAGATACTAGCTGGTAAGGTGTAACAGAGGACAAGTGGTCCCATGTTTTGGAGTATTTTTCAATAGTAGAATTTTTGTTTTAGGAAATAAAAAATAAAAAAAAAATCATTTTTTAACTTTAGTTGTATAGAGGATGAGTGTTTGATAAAATTACATGTTTTTGCCCAAATTATCTAGATGAAATCATATCTTTAAGATCATATTATTAAAGCTAAATATCATCTTTTCATTTTTTTTAAATAATCTATGTTCCAAAAATATATCAAAAATATTATAAAACAATTTATATCAATAAACATTGATATTAGATATAATATTTTTAATTAAAACTTGGTTGACGGAATTATGAATCTATAGTTTTTTCTTCCAAGGAATATACAGTATATATTTATAACAAGCTACTAACAACTATGTCATTGGAAAAATTAAGTCTATAAATGGGAGTGCATCCAACCACTCAACACTGAGTTATGTAATTACTTCATTTTTCTTATACATTTATTTTATTAATATCTTTTTATAAATATAATATGTAATCATAGAGGGATTTAATTAATATACTTGTATTGAGAAATTTTAATTTGTTTTTTGATTGAGTTCCATAATATTTTAAAATTAGTTTCTTGTTTATTCATTGAGAAATAAGAGTTGTTATTTCTTGTTTTCTTTATTAATTATAATAATAATTTTTAATCCAATCACACCAATTTTATACCACGAGATAGATAAATCATTCCAAGTGAATATTGTTTTATGACACATTTCTTTAAATACATTTTCACCACATCCTTCACATTCTCAATGGTTTAATTTTAGATAATGGTTAGAATTGATAGATAGTATCCAAAAAACCAAGGGAAGATTATATAATCTAGTTGAGGTTGATGTCTCATTTAATGTCATGAAATTTGAAAATCTATTTATTATTGAGATATTTTGTATGGAAATATACATCGTTCTAATTTTATGTATGAATAAATCTATATTACCAATGGATAGTGGTGATTGAATTTAGCCACTATATTGGACATATTCCAAGAAGATAATGTAGATTTTTTTTCTAATGAGTTGGGGTTAGCTATAGTTATTAGAGTACATCCATGGATTATCATAAAATTTTGGATATTGAATTTTATGACGAATAACTATTTGGTGATGTTTTCAAGAAGTCCTAAATATAATTCAAGATTATTGGTATTCTAGATTGGGATAAATAAGGGCTATGGACACTTTCCAAAAGATTCATTTAGGAATAATATCTGTTATTTTGGCTTAGAATAAAAGAAAACAGGGGGATTAAAATTCTATAATATTCAATATATATTGCATGTGGTTTATCTAGGATTTTATAAGGATCAAGTGACATCCATATGGATCAATTGAATTCCTAAGGATTTTATGACTTCCATAAGGTTAATTTGATAATTCTATACTAGTCATTTCTATAATATTCATTTTCTCATTTGGAATATATTTGGAAATAAAAAAATTGAGAATCGAAGAAGCCCAAACTTGATATGAAATATTTATTTTTTAATATAGTAAGATTCATTCCCCGAATTCGTAAGATTCATTAATTTTGAATAAATTGAGGATAATTTTATAATGACATATTTTATAGATTTAAATTTAACAATTTTATGATGTAGTCTTTGTGGAATTTAAAATAAAATTTAGAGATTACTATTATTCGAATAATTTGATATGGAAGTAAAATCTAATGTAGGATCAATATATTAAGTGATATCCACACTGTGTGAATGAAGCACCGAGTCAGGAATCTTGGTACAAGTAAAAATTTATGATAATATGAAAATAATAAAAAATTGATGGATTCTATGGATCTCTTGGAGAATGAAATATATTATTTTCCCGATGATGATTTTATCAATATTAAATAAGAATATTATTGGTGATATTAGTGTAAAATACATACTGATGTATTTTAAAGTCCATTTCATGACCAATATGGAGAACTATTTGAAAGATTTTGTCAAAATTTGGGTATTTTGGAGAATCAAATAGGATTTTCCCATAATAATAATTGAAATTACGGTAAAAAAATTATATGAATGTAAAAAATGAAATGGGGGAGTTGGGTGTTGATAATTTTGAAGGTGAAACCGCGTAAAAGAGTGTGAGAAATTTAATATAAAAAATACTATTTTATAATTGATAACAATATGAGAATACAATTATAGAAGAATGTGGATAAATATTAATATTACATTAGGACCATGTGTCAGCTTGAGCTTATATTTTTATAATTATTTTTTAAGAAATTTTTTATTCTATTTAATCAGGGCATAAACTTCTTGTATATGAAAATTTTAATATGTCCATTGTTATACACATTTATATAGATAATTTTCTAGAATAAGTGAATTTTTTTTTCCATGGGATAAAGACCCCAAAAAGAAGGTACATAGTTATTCTTTCAAGAGTTTATATCCTTAAAAAATGAGGTATCATAAGTTAATTTATTTAATATTTGGACAACTAAGGGAATATTATGGATGAAGAATAAGAGTTAAAGGGTGTTGGTAAAATCTATAAACACTAATTCACCCCTCTTAATATTTAACACCCTTTGTGTGAACCTAACAGTATAAATAAAAACCTATATTTTAGATGATTATTCAACTATAAAATAAAATATATTTATTTATGGTTGATAGAAATACCCTTATAGTGATTACTTCATCATAACATGGAATGGTATTAGAGGATAGAATTCTGAAATTATGTAAGATACATAAAATTTATTTAATATTGTTTATCTTGAGCATAAATGGAAATATCCCAATTTTATATATGTACAAGATTCATATATATTCAAATTATATGACAAAGGTTGAGTGCCAATATAGGATAAATCCCAGTATGAATGATGCTGTTAGGGAAGTGGTTTTATAGTTACATAATAGTAGACTCATATAGACTATATTATATATCTTTTTCTTGAGTCTTAATCTATTAGTACCAAAGAATGGAAGATAGAGCATGATAATTAAAAATAATAATGGTCATTTCATGATAAGGAAAGTGATAATATAGAGGGTATAAATTGGTTATAGAAGGTTGAATTATACTATTGGGAATAATAATTTTCCCATACATTTTACTAATTATATATTTCAAGGGGATTCTGGTCATGGTTTTTATTAATTTTTTATATAGGTATTTAGGGTATAACCATGTTTCTAGTTTACCAAAATGCTAACACAATACATAATTCATGTGTTAATAGGGAATATTTATTTATAGAATAATATCTTTTGTTTTTTATGGAGAATAATAAATATTTATTAAATGAATCACAGTCATATTCCCAAACATGGTGTAGAATATTATTCGAATATTTTTGGATACATTCATTATTATTGGATTAAATTTTGAAAAATTCAGGTATAATATTTCATTAGTGATCTAGATGTGTGATTAATATAATTTAACAAATAGAAAACTATAAATTTAGGGAATATATATTAATTAATTAAGGATAAAAAATATCAAAATTAATTTTTTTATATTAAATGAACGATTGTGGAAGTCTAAGAAAATATTCCACCTCTTATACATGTTAAAATAATTAAATGATTCTTCATGAATTATTACATGAAATTTATAAAATAATTATAAAAATTTGATTAACCCATTCATTTTTAACTATATAAATATTCCCGTTTATATTTTGATAAAAAATCATGTAAGTATTTATCTTGTTAAAGAATAATCTAATTATGACACCCATTATCAGGGCACCTTACTAGGTTATTACAATTGAAATTATATGTGATTACAATAATGTTTATATAAGTTTATTAAAATGGTAATGTAATTTAAAGAGATATCATATTATATAAAACTAAAGTAAGACACTAATTGAAGCACATTTGAATTTATATCCTGTTATAAAGTGATTTTTAATGTAGTTTAACTGTTGTAACCCAAGACGCCCCAAGAGGAGAGGGGAGAATCATTATTTCAACATTTTAATTGAATAAAAATTGATATTGTCTATGCATTAGTAGAAACATTTTAATTTAATGGGTATTAAATAATCACAAAAAATCAAAAAATGAATCAACACATAACAAATTTATATGGTTCCCCACTAAGGTCATGTGTAATGAGCATACATTGATAACGTGTTGGTTATACCAAAATATACTAAGTTTCCGTAGAATTTTTTGGATACAATTATTTTTACATGGTCACTCCATTACTGGTACACTACATTTACAATGAATTCAAGGATAAAAAAATTTCCCCCTTAGATTATTTCAATCACATTATAATTCTTTACTACTTTGGTTGATGTCTGCCTCAAATTATCAACTTGAAGTTTGGTTTCATATTTTCAAGAGACTATTTTTTTATTTGAATCATTTTATCTTTAAAATGGTTCTATAATAAAAATTACATTCTCTACAATATACACATGATATTTTTATGTTCAAATACTTTTTTGATACAACCATACACCGATTAACGACATAGATCACTGTTCAATGAAATCCAACATAGTGCAATATGTACTACACTTAATGATCCATTCACTATTCCTCATAGAGCTCCCTCATAGGCTAGATTACTTCTTTTCTAACTAAAATTTCAGATTACTCATTCAGGTTCCTCTCTTGGAAACTACACCTTGTTAAAATTACTCACTGGTCACTACCCCTTAATCAATATCCTTCATAGTAATGCCTCAATGTCCTAATTCTGGCAATGACTAGGGGAATAAGTTTTAGTGTACCATCTACATGTATCCTTCTTCATATAAAATTCTTGTTTTATTTGATCTCCAATTAAATATTTTTATATCCATTTTAGATTTGATGATAATGGAGGTATTAGTGGGTCATTCATGGTAAAAATCCCCATAAACTCACAAAACATGGGAATTATTGTTCATCCATTTGCTAAATTCCCATCACATTCTCTCATCATGATGTTCCAATTATAATCCCCATTCATAATAATTCATTAAAATACCTCCCAGAAAACCCACATATACCTTAATGGTAATCTGATAATCTTTGTTCAATAATTTTAAAGCATACTTGATAACTATTTAATGACTTTAGGATGGATAAAAAACACAACTCCAATATCTTGAACATCATCGATGAATAGTTTACCACAATCACAGCCAAAAAATTATTAGACAATCAAGAAAACCATGTACTCATTATGTGATCACATAGGGAATTCAAAAAAAAATACTAGTGTGGATCACAATCATTTTTTATAGGTCACACAATCACAATGAAACCTACCTTCCTTTTTCTGTAAAATATCAGACAATGGAATTGGACAAACTTTTTCCATTCCTCCATTAGGTTTTAGTTTTTTATAAACCATAATTAAGGTATTAAAAATATTTTTATCAATGAACATATGGATTTTAAACAAACAAAAAATCAATACTAAACATCAACGTAGCTCTACATATTTCCAACAGTATGGTATAAAGAAATTTATTTCAATCATTGTTATATTGAAAAAATATTATACTTCGAACTCAATAGAGAATTATTTAAAAATAAAAAGGAATAAATATAAAGTATAATTTTCTAAATATTACAACATAAATAATGTGATTTAATAGTTAAAGATAAAAATAAAGCATGAAATACATAAAAATTAATAATTTTCAACTATTCAAGTAATAAAAGTTATTCAGTCAACTCCAATCACTTAAAAATTTCTTAATGAGGATATTTTACATTGAAAACACACAAGCTTACATGGAATTAAAACTTAGGAACATTATTAATATAGGTACCAATCCTAATAAAATATCTAACAATCAGATGAAAATATTTTCAGAAGATATATGATAACTTTAATGACCCTAACTTTTATAAATGAAACTCTTTTTTTAAATGAATAGGTTCCATATTTATATATGAAAATATAGAAAACACATGCACTACCTTGTTTATTTTTTGATTTTTTTACATTATGTCCTATTGGATTAAGAAGAGTTTTAATCATCATAATAATTGATAATGTATTTGTTGAATAGTGATCATGTGATCAGAATATATTAAGGGTTTTTTAAGTCCTATTGACAAAGAATAAAGAAGGGATGTCCATAAAAAGTTAGATTATACCCTACATATCCCATTAATAATATATTTTTAGAGATATAGAAACTCTAGGCTTTGACATTGAAAAATAAAATGACATTATTCAACAAATAATGCACGAGCGAAACTATTTATAGGATAAGTTCAATCTCATCGAGACATGGCCCGAACTATGTATGAAAATCCACCCCATGAAAATATAACAATCACACACCTTAAAATTAGAGTGTTCTCTAGTTTAATAAAGGGATATTTTTATCAACCAAAATATTAGTATTATGTATATGTTATTTTTAATAAAATAGTGATTATATTTATTCCTTATCATTTTTATTTATAAGTGATTAAGAAATGAGTTTGATAAAAATCATATTTTAAGATAAAAAAATAGAATAAATTATTTTTGGGTAATATACAACATAATTTAAGATATATCATTTTATGATTTAAGGAATTTTTGAAATAAATTATATTTTTAAAAAATATTATTATTTAATTTTATAAAAATTGTAATATATAATTTTATGATTAAAAAATGTAATTTTTACAAGGGTCGGAAAACTATTATTGTCATAAAAACATTATTATTCAATAAAAATGTATTTTAATTAAAAAATTTAATTTATATATATATGCAATTATTTTGATAAAGTAAATATTATTCCTTAAATCAGCATTTCAAAAATATCCAACAGTGATTTTTTCAAAATTTTCTAAGTGTGTCAAATTTTTGGGTAAAATTAAATATGTTATAAATATACAACTAGTATTATGAGACAATAATGACCTAAACGTGGTTATTATTTTACATAAAAGGTATAAAAGAGAAAATATATATTTCCCATATAAAATAATGTGTTTTAATGTTATTTATTTAAATTTATATACCCTTTATGAATCCTTTAGAACCTATATTATATTTTACGTTTTTAAAATCAAGTATTTATAAACATGATTCACTTACACATCACCAAGGGATTTAGTTTAATGTGATAGTTTCATGTCCATTTAAAATGATGAAATAACATCAACATTGGAAGATAAAATAGTAAAAAACCATTTGAATGTTTTTTTACTTTACCTCATAGAGTCCAAAACCTGTGTTTGGAAAATAATAATAAAATCCCATATCTTCTCTATTTAAACCCACCCAATATCCCATTACTCGTCACTCCAAACCATTAAATAAAGAATATACTATTACATTTACTCTTTATATCCCTCCCAATCCCCCCCAATATCTCAAGAAGATGCTACATTCTTTTGGAAACACCCTCTCAATGTAAGGTATCCTCTCATTCTCCTCTTTATTTAGGCACCTTCATAATATAATTCATTTTATATTCCAATTAATATTTTTGGTATATGAATTTTCACACCCTCTTTACTAAATTTATGTTTAATAATTAATTATAGACCCATTCCACTCTCATTAATCACTATCATTATTATTTATGTACCTGTGTTTTGCTACCAAAATTATCCTGTAATTTTTTCATGCAAAAATTTTATTCTAGAACCTTTTTTATATTGATATTAATTCCCAGTTTTTCATTTTTTTTATTTTCTTATATATCCATATTAATAACCTTATTATTTCTATGTGATTATATACCCCTTTCACTTTGAATAATCCTCCTCATGATTCATTATGTACCCTCATTATGCCGCTAAAATTATCCTATGATTTTCCGATGAAAATCAATTTAATGTGAATAACATTGATATTTACACTAATTTTTATTCACATAGAAATATATATCAATAGTTTATTGGGTAATTTTATTTATTTATTCTATACTATTTAATCTTGGAATTAAATTTTATGAAATATTATCTTGTTCTCAATGATCTATGCGGCACACTTATGCAAGTACATGAAATGAAATCAGTGGGTGTGCATGGATTTATATAGTACTCTAATGCATCAGTTAATTTTTTAGTTTCATGAGATTTAATTTATGGTATTAGGGAGTAAAAATAATCCATTATGGGACTTTTTCCACCATTTAATGATTCTGTGGTGGTTATCCTTAACCTATGTTTATGATGTCATGTTTAAAGTTATTGCAAAATTCCCATGTTTCCAATATGTTATCATGTTCTATCATGTATAATTATTCTAGATTATAATTTCCATCCATTTTAGTCTCATTAAAATTACATCTTACTAACATTTAATTATATCATGATGTTATGATTTTTTTTATTCCCTTTCTAGGCTCTATATCTCACCCCTTTATTATGTATGTCCCAAGGTTATCCTATGATATTTTAAGACAAATTGAATTTTAGAGGAATTTTAAGTATGTTTTAAATAATATTGGTGTATGTATGTATCAATTTGATATTATATACACAAAATTTAAAAAAAACATAGATTATCTATATTTTGGGTTTTATAATGTTTTATTTAATGTAATAAATCATAAAATAATGTATATTAAAGAGATAGGTTGACATATTTTATATCAAAAGAATGTATAATTATTTTTGTTATTATATTGGAAAACTCTAGTGAGAGACATGGAGATAATACTAAACATAAGAAAACATCCCTAAATATTTCTTATGTATATAGTAAGTGGTTTCCAATAAAACAAATCTATCTAGATACTACAACTGGATGTGGATCTAGTATAGATATACCTAGGGGTAACAACATCAAAAATATTGTATTTATCTAGACACAATCATAAACAACTACAAAATAATGGGACTTAAAAACACCTAGTTTTACACACTCAATGGATATGTTATGTAAAATTCACAATCTCACTAAGAACCATTAGTAAGGTGAAAAAAATTCCCATAATATTTTATCTTAGGAATTAGTTCATGGGTAACTTATAATAAATCCTAAAAACTTATAGGTTAAGGAATATATATTATTTATGAGTTATACCATTGATGTTTATAGTCTCCCTTTTATGTGTTTAGTGATTTAAAAATTATCTTTCTTAATTTCCCATTTATTATATTGTATGGATAAAAATAGTAAGAACTGATTTATAAATAATGTGAGTGGAAATGTGATGACTGGAAAAATGAAATTCCCAACCTGATTGGAGAAAGAACCACAAAATTCAAGACTATACTTTTTCAAATGAGTCTGGTTTTGAACTGAAACTTGAATCAGGAGGAACTACCAATCCCCCCCCAATGAAAAGGTTTCAATTGAGAACTTTATATGAAATGGCCTTGATTTTCAATGGATATTTTTATCCTTTAGTTGTGGGGAAATAGATCATCTCCAATGAAAATATATTATCTATAATTAATTACATTGAGTAAGATATGGTTGTGGTGTTTTTTATCTAAAATATATATAATTTGATCACTAGTGTATTTTGGTTAATAATATGAAGCATGAGGATGAGGTCAAAGTGATGGAGTCGATTAAATTTCCAAAAAAAAATCAATAAATATTTTCCTTCACTGTCTAAATAATTATAGATGGGGATTTAATTAGGCTGAATAAAGTGATGATAAATATATCAGGGAAAATGATAAAAAATTTACAATACATTCTTGATATGCCTCTATATTTTTCATTACACATGAATGTAATATTCATCACATATTTGGTGTACTGAAGAAAATTTTACAAAAAACCGTATCCATTGAAGACTTTGATAGTTATAAGGAAATTGTTCATTGTGTACTCTATGATGAAATGGAGACTAGAAAATCTCAAGGGTTTGATTGGGTTAATGAGAGAAAATAGTATGTTAATGTTGTAAGTGCGATGGATAAATATAAATATGGTAGTAAATTTCAACACCCCACTTGTCAAAGGTGTGGAAAAAAGAACTGTGAAAATTTCTTGAATGGGATAAGGAAATAATTTACTTATGGTAATGAAGGGTACATAGATCGAAATTATGGATGGGAGAACCCCACCAATGTGACAGAATAATGGAATTATCTAGTTAACACTCTACACTTTGTTCAATGATTCAAGTGAAAAGAAAATTAAAACTATGTGAGTTAATGCACGTAGCCAAGATTTATCGATAACAACTAACAATATCATCTTCCAAGGACTTTTGAGAAAGGGGGATCTTATGTAACAAATACTATATAGGTGGATCTAGAAAACAAAGTTTTGATTGGTATTCTATATATTCATCAAAAAATAGAAAACATAATTTTTTAATTTGGTTCTATGAATTATTTCATATCTCCCAAGTTTAGTAGAACTATTAAAAACCCACTACAATTATATAAGTGGATTTTTTGGTGAAAAAGAAAAATAATCCATTTATTTCATCAAAATTATATAACTCTTCCCCTATCAAAATTTATGTACTGAACATCCCATTGAACATTTTGATACTCACTTTAGTATAATTTTATGGAATTATATATATGGATTGGATTTTCTTATATGTAGAAGACAATAATTCTTAATAGAATGAAATTGCCATTTATTTTAAGAGTCACCCTACAATTATATACAAGTGAATGGAGGATGAATCTTCTTTACTAACAAAATCTCAAACATGGATATTCTTCCCTTTTGTGAAATCATTTCTAGATCAAATGATTGAGACTAAGAAAAGGTATTCCTTAATAAAATTCCTATTTTTAGGAAATATGTTGTCGTGCTTCCCAATGAATTTCATTGTCTTTCTTTGAGCTGATAGGTTGAATTTTCAATATCTCTTATAACTAGGTATTTTCCAATATCCAAGACTTTGTATAGAGTGGTTTTTATTGAACTCAATGAGATAAATAAACAATAATAGTATAATCTAGATAAAGGGTTTTATACACAACTGATTCAGTATAATGTGTGTTGTTCCTTTTAATTAAGGATAAGGATAGCTCAATGCTCCTCTATATTGATTATCATGAGCTCAAAAATATCACAATGAAGAACATGTACACTCTACCCTATATTGATGAATTATTAGATCAACTCCATGGAGACTAATACTTCTCTAAGGTAGATCTTTGGTCATGGTATTACCAAGTAATGTTGAAGAAGGTGGATATCCCTAAGACTATTTTTCATACATTTAATGGGTACTACGAATTCATAGTGATTCCATTTGGGAACACTAATCCTCCAAAAATTCTCGTGGATTTAATGAATTGATTATTTAGGGATTACCTCAAAAAATTAGGGGAATCCATTATTGATTATATTATTATATAATTCAAAATAAATAAGGAACGTGAGGATAGTTGGAATACTATACTAAAGACCCTGAGAAATGAAAATAAGTAGGAAAATTATAGTAAATTCTTATTTCAGTTGGAGTAATTAAACTTCTTGGGGCATGTCATCACCCAAAAGTGGATATCTATGGATCTTTAAAAAATAAAGATGATTGAAGGGAGTCATAGATCCACCTCTATGATAGAAATATATATTTTCTGTGGATTATATAGTAATTATCAATGATTTTTAATAAACGTTTCATGAATTTTAAGAACTCAAACTAAGATAAAACATAATGTAGTCATGGTTTTCAAAAATAATAAATGTGAGAAAAGTATTAATGTTCTAATTAATAGGCTAATAACTATAGTTGTACTGACATTACCTTGAAATGGGGAAAGATTTTGAAACTATATTGATGCATCTAAAAACTTCATACGTTGTCTACTCAGGAAAAATTACAAAGTAAAAGCCTTTTTCTCCTGCCAAATAAATATCCATGATGACAACTATGGAAATCATGATTTAGAATTGGTATCAATGATGTCACACACAGTTTTTCATGCCTTTGTTTTGATCTGGTTCATTGGAAATCCTAATCCTTCTCCTAGGTCTTGGGTGATATTAATGTTGAGTTTTCATGTTTCATCTATATATAATCATAAAGCTTTGGGTAACTTAATTATTATTTTTTTGAGTTTTTGTAGAAAGGGTGGATACGTCATGATTTGGGCCAAACCATGAGATCATTTCCATATTTAAAAAAATATTTTGTTTCTTTTATAATTCCTTCATTTTTTAATAATTTTGATTAATTAAAATTATTATTTTTCCTCCCCAAACATATTAAATCCTATATATCCTTTTCTACCCATTAATAATTAATAAGCAAGGTGAATTTGGGTTATCTATTCATGTATTGGGCCAGCCCGTGGGCTCATTTCCAGTTTTATAAAAAATATTTGTTTCTTTTATATATATATTTATTTTTACTTTTTTTGGTGATTCCACCTCCCACTTGAGTCCATGATACCTAGCTGCACTCCCATTTTTGACTTTAACTCAATGGAGCTCATCTTAGCCGAGTATTTGGGTGAAGCTTCTCAAGACTCCTGAAATCGCCCAGATTTTCAAAGGTAAATTTTTTCCTTCGTAAATCATTAATCCTTTACTCTATTAACTGCAAATAAAATTTCAATTGTTCTCCCAGATATAAGGAGTTTCTCCAAGAAGTTCCATTCCATTAACATTCCTCTAAGGGTGTATATCTAAGGTAAGATAAAGAGTCCTTTATTTTCCATGGTGATATTCCCTCTCCTTTCTTCTCTCTCTTCTTTCTCCTTCTATTTTATTTTGGTTTACTCTTCTCCACTAGTAATGCATGACTAGGTTACTGCATTGGAATTATTTTTTATGGTTTTTTGGTTTGTTTAGGGTGGGTCTTCATAGATCTAGAGTGTTGGGAACCGCAGCAGGTGATTCCGGGTTTGTGTTTCCTTTCCTCCACAGATTTGAGGTAAGATATACCTTGTTAAAGCCTTTATAATTTAATTATCATCATTATAATGATGTTATAAACTTATTTATATGATATGTGATGCTTTGAATCCTCGATTATAATTTTTTTGTTTTCAAATTATGTTTTATTCCTTATTTTGGTAAAATTCTAGTTATTTTTGTATAAATGTGTACTCCTCTTGTTTGATAAGTTATTTCATTTCCTTTCACACTTGTTTTATGGTATTTTGTTTATTTTTCAATATATTTAATAAACTAATGGAATTATAATGGTATTTTATCTTTTCTAAAATGCTTAAAATAAGTTGTTTTGTTAAAGAGTGCATGCCCTATGTTCGGTAAATTGCCCGGTTGGATTTTATGTGTCCAGTGCAATTTAAAATGATTTGTTTGGATTTATAAATAAATTTTAATCATGAAAAATGTTATTTTGGGATCCTTTTATGAATTTCCAATATGTATTTGATTTTACAAATAAATGGGTTCTGATTTATAACATGTTTTGGCCCAACTTTCTAAAAAATGTCCCGTTTGGCATCGTTATGAAAATGTCCATTTTTTGAATATGTAACCATAGTTTTATAAGGTATTTATGAATGTTTTTGGGTACATTAAATGGTGTGTATAATACTATTTATTAAATGTAAAATTTTTACATTTGGAAAATGTTTTTTTTAGAAATGCTTAAGGGCCCATTTGGAAACTTTTAGAAAAACGGTGAAATTGTTTATTATGAAAACCTCATGTGGATGTTTATCATTACATGATTATAAGTATATAATGGATGGTACTACTTACTGAGGAATCCTTGTGGACTATTATGAGAGCTCCTTGGATTGGACTCTTTATGTTCTTTTTTATTAATGTAATGAGATCAGTCTTTTGATTGACTCAGGATGATGTATGTTGTGAATAATCATTATATATATATTGTGATTGGATTCACAGATGACATCGATTGGAACATCCTATTTTTATATAAATGATATATTGGATCCTAGAATATTTATATAACATTATATTAATGATTTCTATACTGGTAGTGGATGGATAGACTAGTTCCCTATAGTATGTGGATATATTATGTGTTTATTACTATGGGATTGGGCCCCTTGGTATGTCCTCAGTTTGGGTGGCCAGGCGTTTGGACGTTTTGATTTTCATTATGTATACATGCCAACTGGGATGGAGTATCTTTTATTATTTTGTTCTGGTTTTTTCTTGATCTCCTAGGCTCACCCATGTCTATTGGCTTTCAAATGCTTGTAGTGATGAATATGATGCTTGTTTATATATTTACTTTCCATTGTTGTCTGATTACTATTATGCCTTCTTGTATATTTTTTTCTTGGAAAGTGGTGGTCTAGTTTTTATAAGGTTTATGAAAATGTTTTCCAAATTAAAGTGTTTTATCCTATTGTGAAAATATTAAAATGTAAACATCACTTTCCCCTTGAAAATGTATTTGGAACGCTAGTTGAATGAATCTAGTTTGGGAAAGGAATAAGGGCAATGGCCCATACTTTGTTCTTGAGTAACCTTGTATAAAACCATACTTTTATATATTTTACTTCAAACTTGATATTTATTTTTCTCTTATTTTAAAGGATGTGCATTGGGAATAGATTATCGGGCTAGCCTACATAGTTTTAATACTCATGCCTATAGTTCTTTTCTGTTTTTATCCCTTGTCCAGGTTTCAGCTTCTATTCAATTACATTGAGATGAATGTGATTGTTTTTTTAAAGAGTGACCAGTGGGGTCACATGGAGTTATTTTTTCATCCATATTTGTTGGTTTAGTTGTATCGTTCAGTTTTTCTCCCTGTTCTGTTGTATACATGATGGCATATTATTTTTTTTATATAAATGTGTTTAGGCTGTATATTTCTCTTCGCTGTTGTTTTATTGTTTTTTTTGGAAAATAATTCCCTTTTATACTCTATTGATTCCCTCGGTGCTTGTCACCATCTTGGGAGGATCAGGAACGCATCTCGGGACTTTTCACAGGCTGGCCTGGGTGACAGGTTCAGTGTCGACTCGGGCTGGTTCATGACAAAATGGTATCAGAGAGAGGTAATATCTTAGCAGACATTTCTTTAAAGATCACCCTTTTTAATTTTTGGATATCAAGGTAGATGGAGTTATATTTTTGTGACTCGAGGGGTAGTTTTGATAAGATCTTCATGAAATCTTTCTCGTTCCAATCCTAGAGTGGCCATGGGAAGTCTGGTTTTATTAGTGTCTTTGGTTTTGTTAATTTTTTGGTGTTGGGATATGACAAGGGGAGTTGGACTAATGGTCTCCATGAGCTCGCAAGTCCTGGAAATCCATGTGGAGCCTGATACATGGTCCTAAAAAGACACTTTGTGTTGGTGGTGTGTTTGAAATATGGCCTCCAACCATATGATCATGTCACCCACCAACACTATTTCCCTTTTGTGGGTCTCTTGGGCATTTCTTGAGTTATGAACATTTTTTAAAATTCCTTGTGTGATAATTGGGAAAATGGGTTTTAAAGGAATGTTTGGCTGTTAAAAAGTTTAAAATGGTTTTTCAAAATTTAATATGAGAAAGGTTTTGGAATTTTGGGTTTTTTTAAACAAATCTTGGGGATAAAGAGGAAATTATTTAGCAGGATTGAATTTTCTTTAATCTAAACATATTGTTTGTTGAAATAAAATTTTTGGAAAGAATGGAATATTTTAAATTAATTATGAATCATTGTTTTAAATGGGGTTTTTGGGCTCTTTAAAATTTTTTGAATCTAATGAATTGGTTTTGGAAATTTGGTTTTGATCAGCTGGTGTTTTTCTGGAAAGGGGTTTTGGACATTGTGGTTGTTAGATTATGAAAAGAGACCTTGCTAAAAAAAATTAAAAATGGGAAGGGGCTATTTGGAAGAGAATGGTTGTTTTTGGAGTTTCTATTCAATTAAATGGATTATTTTTTAAATCAAATGGTTTTTTATTAAGTTTGGTTTGTCGTTTGTAATTTAAAAGTGGTTTTTGATTTGGTGGTTAATGTGCCTTTGTATGGTACATGATTAGTTCTATAATGATGATGTTTTGTTTTTGCCTTCGGGGTTTTCCTGGGTTCTCACATGCACTGTTTTATGGATATATGGATAAATTGATAGTATGTTAAGGTATTTGAGTTCCTGCAGTGGATCATAAATATTCATGTGAGTGATACTTGATGAAACACTATTGGTGAGTGTGAAAAATCCACCAAGTCAGTTTCTTTTTTCAAAAGTTTTTTGAGCTGAAATTTTTTTGGTGTTTGTTATGAATCGACGGTTATGTGGATGGTTTATCATATGTCTTATAAGTGTTATCTATTTGGAATTCTTTTTTATGATCTATAAATCGTTCTCTTGTTGCATCTAGAGATGGGATCTTGTTGGTGGCTCTGTTTTGGGGTAATTTTCAGTGGGTTTCTAAAGATGTGTTAGATGTTTTGATGTAGCCATAGATGGTTCTCCATTGACAAGATTTACAGTTGATCAACCTAAGGATTTGTTTCAAATGTTAAATCCACCTCTTAGAATGATACCTCCACCCATTTTTTGAAATAGAGATCTGTTTGGGCTCGATTTAATGTGCCTCCACTTTATAGTGATTCTCTCAGTTGTAGTAGTTATGCTCGATGATGTTTAGTGGGTGTTTTTGTGTGCCCTATTCATTCTTCTCCTCATTTGGAGTGAGAGAAAATATTTTTTTTATCTCTATATTCACGTTTGGGTAAAAGTGTGTGGTTGAGGAAGAGAGTTTCATTGTGTCTCTTGATTTGTTGTTTCTTCCTAGGTGTGTTATGTGGCACTGTGTGGAACTAAGGGATGGAGTAAAACTTGGAGATTATCAAAGCTTGACTTTGAGCAAAGAGATGATTCATCCATCATAGCTCTATCCATAGGTTTCAGAGTGAAGCTGGCGCATAGTCAGGAGTCCTAGGATTATGTATAGTACTGATAAGATCAAACTTTTACCATTTTAGTGAGTTAGTTCCTTTGATTCATTCATGGTTTCAATAGCCTAGTGATTGTGTCCCTTTCCCACCCTGCCCTAATTGGTGGGGGTTTGGATCTGTGCAGAGAGTGTTGGATCTGTTCTTGATACCCCCATTCGAGAGTGGGTGGCTTAAATGTTCATGTTTTGTTCCTCTCAACTTGTGTTGGTTGGTTGTTGCAAGAGAGTTTTGGTGGTCTTGTGTGAGTGAGTCCTAATTCTATCTCATGTTGAATTCTTGTTTGTTCAATGAAAGTTGGTTCCTAATGGTGGGGAGACCCATCATGGGTCTCATGGATTTTTAACCTAAGAACTTGTCTAGTTCTAGGTGTTTCTTAATGGTGGGGATTTCATTCTGGACTCCCCTAGAATATTTGGTTTCATTGAGTCCTATTTGGATTGGGATATCGTTTTGTTCATTATGATAAGGCCAAACAATCTGGTTCTTAATTTTCTTGTGGAGGTTGTGACTCGATCCATCGGTTGATTCTCAAGAAGTGGTTGGGAGTTGGTGTTTTTTTTATGGCAATAGGATTAAGTTCCTTTAATTTTGAATGATATTTCCTTGGTATGAGAGGTTGGATCATATTGATAATAAATCCTTTGGTTTTTATCTTTCAATTGGAAAGTTCTATATATTTCCATGGGTGGAAAGCTTTAAGGGTGGGGAGAATTGTCACACCTAGTTTTTCATGTCTTTGTTTTGATCTGGTTCATTGGAAATCCCAATACTTTTCCTAGGTCTTGGTTGAGATTAATGTTGAGTTTTAAAGTTTCATATATATATAATCATACAAATTTAGGTGCCTCAATTCTTTTTTTTTTGAGTTTTTGTAAAAATGGTGGTTACATCCTGATTTGGGCCAAACGATGAGCCCATTTCCAGATTTAAAAACATATTTTTTTTTTATAAAGCCTTAATTTTTTAACACTTTTGAAACATTCAACATCCTATACGTAATCTCCTGAAAATTTCCAAGGCAATTCCATATTTAAGGAGAATCTCCAAGAAGTTCCATGACATTACCTTTCCTCTAAGGGTGCAGATCTAAGGGAAGATGAAGAGTCATTTAGTTTCTAAGGTGAGATTCCCTCTCCTTTCTTCTCCCTCTTTATTCTCCTTACATTTTATTTTGGTTTAATCTTCTTCCCTGTTCATTCAATACCTAGGGTACTATTTTGGAATGATTTTTATGGGTTTTTGGTTCATTTAGGGTGGGTCTTCATAGATCTAGAGTGTTGGGAATCACAATGGGTGATTTCGGGTGTGTGTTTCCTTTCCGCCATGAATTTGAGGTAGGATGTCCCCGGTACAATCCTTTATAATTTAAGTTAAATCATTATCATGATTTTATAATAGTATTTATATGATATTTTCCACTTTGAAACCTTTTTTTAATTGCTTTGTGTTTAAATGATGTTTTATTTCTTATTTTGTTAAAAAAAATATAGTTGTTTTGGTATAAATGTGCACTTCTCTTGTTCGATAAATTATTCCTTGAGCTATCACACCTGGTTTATGGTATATTGAAATTTTTTAGTAGACTTAATAAATTTATGGCATGAAAATGGTATTTTATCCCTTTTAAAGTGCTTAAAATAAGTTGTTTTGTTAAAGAGTGCATGCCATGTATTCGGTAAATTTTACGGTTGGATTTTATGTGTCTAGTGAAATTTAAAATAATTTTTTTGGATTTATAAATACATTGGCTGCATGAAAAAATTTATTAGGGGATTATTTTAGGTATCTCAAATGTTTATTTGTTTTTAAAAATAAATGGGTTTTGGTTTATAACATGTTTTATCCCGAGTTTCCGGAATATGGCCAGGTTGGCATCCTTATGAAAATGGTCATGTTTTGAATATGAAACCTTAGTGTATTAAGGGATTTATGAAAGTGTCTTTCTAATATAAATTTTTTATATACACCACTTTATTAAAACTAAAATGTCTACCCTTGGAAAATGTATGTTTTGAGAAACTCTTAAGGGCCCTTTTGGAAACTTTGTGAAAAAATGGTGAGATTGTTTATTATGAAAACCTCCTATAGATGTTTCTCATGCCATGATTTTATGTATATAATGGATGGGATTACTTAATGAGGAATCCTTGTGATCTATTATGAGAGTTACTTGGGTTGGACTCTTTATGTTCTTTTTTTTAATGGCATGAGATCGGTCCTTGGAGTGAGTCGAGGTGATGCATGTTGTGAATTATCATTATATATATATATAGTGATTGGATGCTTAGATTGAATCGATTTCTGCACCCCCTTTTTATATAAATGAGACATGGGAACCTGGAATATTGAGAGAACATTCTATTAATTATTTCTACACTGGTAGTGGATGGACTGACCTTTGTCCCATTGTAGGTGGATATATTTTGAGTTTATTACTATGTGATTAGGCCCCTCGATCTGTCCTGAGTTTGGGTGGTCTGGCATTTGGGCGTTTTGATTTTCATCATGTGTGGCATGCCAATGGGGATGGAGTCTCTTGTATTAGTATGTTCTGGTTTGTTATTGATATCCCTGGTTCACCCAAGTCTATTGGATTTCAGTTGGTTATAGTGATGAATAAGATTCTTGTTTATATATTTTCATTGCCTTTGTTGTGTGATTACTATTATGCCTGCTTATGTATTGTTTTTCTTCGAAAGTGGTGGTATGGTTTTGATTAGGATTATGAAAATGGTTTTCAAATTAATGTGTTTTATCCTCTTGTGCAAATCTGAAAATGTAAAATTCACTTTCCCCTTGAAAATGTTATTGGCATGCTAGTTGAATAAATCTAGTTTTGGAAAGGAATAAGGGAAATGGGTTATAATTTTTTTTTGAGTAACCTTGTAGAAAAAAAATAATTTTATATATTTTAGTTAAAATGTGAAATTAATGTTTCTCTTATTTTAAATGAAGTGCATTGGGAATAGATAATCGGGCTAGCCTACTAAGTTTTAATGCTCATGCCTATAGTTATTTTCGGTTTTTATCCCTTGTGCAGGTTTAGCTTATGTTCGATCACATTGAGCAGAATGTGATTGTTTTGTTAGAGAGAGACCATTGGGGTCACATGAAGTTAGTTATTCATCATTTCTCTTCATTTCAGTTGTGTTTTTCAGTTGTTCTCCTGCTTTTTTTGTATACAACATGGCTAATTCAGTTTATTTTTATATAAATTTGTTTGGGTTGTCCATTTCTCTTCACTATTGTCTTGTTGTTTATGTTTGGTAGAAATCGTTCCCCTATATACTCTATTGATTCCCTTGGTGCATGTCGTCATCCCGAGAGGATCAGGAATGCCACCCAAGACTTGTCGTAAGATGGCCTAGGTGACCGATTTAGTGTCGACTCAGGCTGTTTCGTGACAAAAAAGCATTAGAGGGATATTAGCTCATATAAGACCTTTATTTATAAAGCTCCCTTTTTTATTTGTGGATTTCCAGGTACATGGAGAAAAATTTTCAGGACTCAAGGGGTAGGTTCGATAAGAGTGTTGTGAACCCTTGCTCGTTCCAATCCCCAGGTTACCATGGGAAGTCCATTTTTATTAGTGTCTTTGGTTCTGTTGATTTTTTGGTGTTGGTATACGACAAGGGAAGTTGGGATAATGGTCTCTATGAGATCGTAGGGCTTGTCAAGCCATGTGGACCCCAAGGCATTGTTCTAAGAAGACTCTTTTCGTTTTTGGTGTGTTTGACATACGGCTACCAACCATATGATCAAGTCACCCACTAACACTAGTTCCCTATTGTGGGTATCTTGGGACTTTCTTGAATTATGAAATTTGTTTTGAAAATCCTTGTGTGAGAATTAAGAAAATGGGTTTCAATGGAATGTTTGGTTGTTGGAAATTGTAAAATGGATCTTTAAAATTTAATATGAGAAAGGTTTTGGAATATTGTTTTTTTTTAACAAATCTTGGGGATAAATAATAAATGATTTAGCGGGATTGAAATTTCCTTAATCAAAAGATAAGGTTTGTTGCAATGAAATTTTTGGAAATCATGGAATATTTTAAAGTAATTATGATTATTTTTTAAAATGGGGTGTTTTGGGATGTATAAATATGTTTGAATCTAATGACCTGGTAATGGAAATTTGGTTTTGAGTAGTAGGTGTATTTCTAGAAAGGGGTTTTGGCCTTTGTGGTTGTTAGATTATGAAAAGAGACCTTGACGATTTTTTTTAAAAAATGGGAAGGGGATATTTAAAATAGAATGGTTGTTTTGGAAGTTATATTAAATGAAATGGATTGTGTTTTTTAATCAAATGGTTTTTGATGAAGTTTTTTTTCTCTTTTGAAATATGATGTTTTATTTTTTTGGTGGTTAATGTGCCTTTGGAAGGTAAATGATCATTTCTATAATAATGATGTTTTGTTCTTACCTTCAGTGTTTTCATGGGTTCTCACATGCAAGGTTTTGTGTATATATAGATGAATGGCTGGTATGGAATGGTATTTGTGTGCCCGGGGTGGAAAATTAATGTTCAGGTTAGTTAGACTTGATGAAACACCACTGGTGAATGTGAAAAATCCACCAAGTTAGTTTCTTTTTTCAAATGTTTTTTGATCTGCCAAAATTGTGGTGTTTTTTATGAAACGACGGTTATGTGGATGTTTTATCCAATGACTTATAAGTGTTTTCTATTCATTATGCTTCCTTATAATCTATAATTCATACCCTTGTTGTATCTTGATATGGGATCTTGTTGGTGGCTCAGTTTTGGGGTAATGTTCAGTGGATTTATAAATATGTGTTGGATGTTGTGAGGTGTCCATGGATGGTTCTTCGTTGGAAATATTTATAGTTGATTAACCTAAGTATTTGTTTTAAATGTTAAATACACTTCTTTGAATGATATATTATCCCGTTTGTTGAACTAGACAGCTATTAGGGCTTTATTTAAAGTGGCTTCACTTTATCCATATTATGTCAATCATAATGGTTGTGCTCTGTGATGTTTAGTGGGTGCTTTTTTGTGCCCTATTCATTATGCACCTCATTTGGAGTGAGAGAAAATTGTGTTGTGTATCACCATATTCTTGTTTGGCTAAAAGTGTGTTGATGAGGAAGAGAGTTTCATGGTGTCTCTTAATATGTTGTTTCTTCCAATGAGTGTTATGTGGTATTGTGTGTAACTAAGGGATGGAGTATACATTGTGGATTATCAAAACTGGACTACAAGGAAAGTGATGCTCCATCCATCATAGCTCTAGCCATAGGTTTCATATTGAATATGGTGTGTATTCCGGAGTCCTAGGATTGTGGGTAGTATTGATAAGATCATACCTCTACCATTTTAATGAGGTAGTCCCTTTGTTTTACTCATGGTTTCAATGGCCCAATCATTGGGTCCCCTTCCCTCCCCACCCAAATTTGTGGGGTTTTGGATCTGTGCAGAGAGTGTTGGCCCAGTTCTTACTACCTCCATTCAAGAGTGTGTGGCTTAAATGTTCATGTTGTGTTCCTCTCAACTTGGGTTGGTAGGTTGTTGTAAGAGAGTTTTGGTGTGCTTGTGTAAGCGAGGCTTGATTCTATATCTTGTTTAATTCTTGTTTGTTCATTTCTAGTTGGTTCCTAATAGTGGGGAGACCGACCATGGGTCTCTTGGATTTTCATCCTAAGAACTTTTCTAGTTATAGTTGTTTCATAATAGTGGGGATTCCATTCTAGACTCCCTTGGAATATTTGGTTTTCTTGAGTGATCATTGGTTTGGGTGATCATTTTTTTCATTGGGTGACGGCCCAAAAATATGGTTCTTTATTTGGTTGTAGAGGTTGTGACTCAATCCATCGGTTGATTCTCATGAAGTTGTAGTGAGTTGGTGTTTTGTTTGGGGAAAGAGGCTTAATTTCCTTTAATTTTGAATGATATTTTATTAACTTGAGAGGCTGGATCATATTGATAAGAAATAATTAGGAGTTTATATTTCAGGTAGAAAGCTCTATGTATTTCCGGTGGTGGAAATCTTTAAGGGTGGGGAGAATTGTCGCACCTGATTTTTCATGTCTTTGTTTTGATCTGGTTCACTAGAAATCACGATCCTTTTCCTGGGTCTTGGGTGAGATTAATTTTTAGTTTTAAAGTTTCATATATATCTAATCATACATCTTTAGGTGCCTCAATTATTTTTTTTTAGTTTTTGTAAAAAGGGTGGTTACTTCCTGATTGGGGCCAAACCGTGAGCCCATTTCTAGATTTAAAAATATTTTTTTTTATTTTATAATACCTTCATTTTCTAACACTTTTGAAACATTCAACTTATTATTTGTACTCCCCTGACAATTTCCCAGGTTCTTATATATTTAAGGAGCATCTCCAAGAATTCCCATGGCATTACCTTTCCTCTAAGGGTGCAGATCTAAGGGATGATGAAGAGTCCTTTAGTTTCCAAGGTGAGATTCCCTCTTCTTTATTCTCCCTATTCATTCTCCCTCAATTTTATTTTGGTTTAATCTTCTCCCATGTTCATTAAAGACCTGGGGAACTATTTTGGAATGATTTTTATGGTGGTTTGGTTCATTTAGAGTGGGTCTTCATAGATCTAGAGTGTTGGGAATCGCAGTGGGTGATTTCAGGTGTGTGTTTCCTTTCCGCCACGAATTTGAGGTTGGATGTCCCCTACGCAAGCCTTTATAATTTATGTTTAATAATTATCATGATTTTATAACCTTATTTATATGATATGTGCTAATTTGAAACCTTTTTTTTAATTGGTTTGTGTTTAAATGATCTTTTATGCCTTATTTTGTTAAAAAATATAGTTGTTTTGGTATAAATGTGCACTTCTCTTGTTTGATAAATTATTTATTGAGCTATCACTCCTGTTTTATGGAATATTGAATATCTTTTAGTATATTTAATAAATTTATGGCATGAAAATTGTATTTTATCCATTTTCAAGTGCTTAAAATAAGTTGTTTTGTAAAAGAGTGCATGTCATGTGTTCGGAAAGTTGTCCGGTTGGATTTTATGTGTCTAGGGAAACTTAAAATGATTTGTTTGGATTTATAAATACATTGGATTCATGAAAAAAATTTATTTTGGGATTATTTTAGGGATCTCCAATGTGTGTTTATTTTTACAAATAAATGAGTTTTGGTTTATAACATGTTTTGGCCCGAGTTGCCGGAAAATGGCCAGTTTGGGATCCTTATGAAAATGGTCCTGTTTTGAATATGTAACCTTAGTATATTAAGGTATTTGTGAAAGTGTATTGATAAAATAAATTGTGTACATACACCACTTTATTAAAAGTGAAATGTGTACCCTTGGAAAATGTTTTATTTGAGAAACTCTTAAGGGACCATTTGGAAACTTTGTGAAAAAATAGTGAAATTGTTTATTATGAAAACCTCCTATGGATGTTTATCATGCCATTATTTTATGTATATAATGGATAGGACTACATACTGAGGAATCGTTGTGATCTATTATGAGAGTTCCTTGGGTTGGACTCTTTATGTTATTTTTTATTAATGGCATGAGATCGGTCCTTGGAGTGACTCGGGGTGATGTATGTTGTGAATTATCATTATATATATTGTGATTGGATGCTTGGATTGAATCGATTGCCACACCCCTTTTTTATATAAAAGAGACATGGGAACCTGGAATATTGAGAGAGCATTCTATGAATGATTTATACACTGGTACTAGATGGACTGAGCAGTGTCCCATTATAGGTGGATATATTTTGGGTTTATTACTACGGGATTAGGCCCCTCGATCTATCCTGAGTTAGGGTGGTCAAGCATTTGGGAGTTTTTATTTTCAGCATGTATGGCATGATAATGGGTATGGATTCTCGTGTATTAGTATGTTCTGGTTTTTTATTGATCTCCTAGGTTCACCCATGTCTATTGGATTTCAGTTTCTTGTAGTGGCGAATATGATGCTTGTTTATATATTTTCATTGCCTTTGTTGTGTGATTACTATTATGACTTCTTATGTATTGTTTTACTTCAAAAGTGGTGGTCTGGTTTTGGTTAGGTTTATAAAAATGGTTTTCAAATTAATGTTTTTTGTCCTCTTGGGAAAATATGAAAATGTCAACATCACTTTCCCCTTGAAAATGTTATTGGTATGCTAGTTGAATAAATCAAGTTTTGGAAAGGAATAAGGACAATGGATTATACTTTGTTTTTGAGTAACCTTATAGAAAAAAATAATTTTATATATAGTAGTTCAAACTTGAAAATAATGGTTCTATTTTATTAAATGATATGCATTGGGAATAGATTATCGGGCTAGCCTACTATGTTTTACTGCTCACACCTATAGTTCTTTTCGGTTTTTATCCCTTGTGCAGGTTTAGCTTATGTTTGATCACATTGAGCGGAATGTGATTGTTTTGTTAGAGACTGTCCATTGGGGTCACATGAATTTAGTTAGTCATCAGTTCTCATCAGTTTAGTTGTATTTTTTAGTTTTTCTCCCAGGTTTTTTGTATACAAGATGGATAATTCAGTTTATTTAGATATAAATGGGTTTGGGTTGTCCATTTCTCTTCACTATTGTCTTGTTGTTTATGTTTGGTAGAAATTGTTCCCTTGTATTCTCTATTTATTCCATTGTTTCATGTTTCCATCCCTAGAGGATCATGAATGCCTCTCAAGACTTGTCGTAGTTCGGCCTAGGTGACCGATTCAGTGTTGACTAAGACTGGTTCGTGACAAAATGGTATTAGAGTGATATTAGCTAATTGAAGAACTTTATTTATAAAGTGCCCTTTGTTATTTGGGTATGTCAAGGAACATTGAGTATGATTTTCGGGACTCAAGGGGTAGGTTCGATAAGAGTGGTGTGAACCCTTTCTCGTTCCAATCCCCAGGTGTCCATGGGAAGTACAGTTTTATTAGTGTCTTTGGTTCTGTTGATTGATTAGTGTTGGGATACGAAAAGGGGAGTTGGACTAATGGTATTTGTGAGATCGTAGAGCTTGGAAAGCCATGTGGAGCCCAAGGCATGATCTTAAGAAGGCACATTTCGTTTGTGGTGTGTTTGACATGTGGCTGCCAACCATACGATCAAGTCACCCACTAACACTAGTTCCCTTTTTTGGGTCTCTTGGGACTTTCTTCAATTATGAATTTTTTTTTCAAAATCCTTGTGTGAGAATTATGAAAATGGGTTTAAATGGAATGTTTGGTTGTTGGAAAGTGGAAAATTGATCTTCAAAATTTAATATGATAAAGGCTTTGGAATATTGTTTTTTTTAACAAATCTTGTGGATGAGGAGGAAATCATTTAACGGGATTGAAATTTCCTTAATCAAAACATAAGGTTTGTTGAAATGAAATTTTTTGAAAGCATGGAATATTTTAATGTAATTATGAATATTTTTTTAAATTGGGTGTTTTGGGATGTATAAATGTTTTTGAATCTAATGACCTGGTATTGGAAATTTGGTTTTGAGTAGTAGGTGAATTTCTAGAAAGGGGTTTTGGCCTTTGTGGTTGTTAGATTATGAGAAGAGACCTTGCTGATTTTTTTTAAAAAATGGGAAGGGGATATTTTTAATAGAATGGTTGTTTTGGAAGTTATATTAAATGAAATGGATTGTGTTTTTTAATCAAATGGTTCTTGATGAAGTTTGTTTTGTCTTTTAAAATCTGATGTTTTATTTTTTTGGTGGTTAATGTGCCTTTGGAAGGTAAATGATCATTTCTGTAATAGTGATGTTTTTCCCTTCGGTGTTTTCATGGGTTCTCACATGTAAGGTTTTCTAGATATAGAGATGAATGGCTGGTATAGAATGGTATTTGTTTGCTCGAGGTGTAAAATTAATGTTCATGTGAGTTAGACTTGATGAAACACCACTGGTGAATGTGAGAAATCCACCAAGTCAGTTTCTTTTTTCAAAATGTTTTTGATCTGCCAAAATTGAGGTGTTTTTTATGAAACGATGGTTATGTGGATGTTTTATCCTATGTCTTAGAAGTTTTTTCTATTCATTATTCTTCATTATAATCTATAATTTATACTCTTTTTGTATCTTGATATGAAATTAAAAATTTCACCGAAGAACAATGAAAGTCATAACTCCACACCGTCGAGGAGCTTTAGACCACGCAGTGATGAGATCGTCCATAAACCCAAATAAGATCATGATATGCCTTCGATCAAGAAGCCCAATCACTGTACGATCCTGAACATTCTAGGCTTCAAATAAAAAATGACCAAAAGCATCAACTAAGGGATGTTGTTGATGAAACCGAGCCACCAGAGTCAATTTAAAAATATCTGTAGAAGATTTGAATTCTGAAGGCACTAAAGAAAGTTGAGGTGCTCCACGTAACAAATCTGGAACATTAGGGAAAATAAGGATGCGCAGGAAAGAGGGCAGGAATTCGGGATTAGAAAATGGGATAAAAGCATGAGGGTGAATCTGTGATGATGATCAAGAAAGATCTCCCCCCTCCGTTGGGGAGGGGGGAGGAAGGACCTCCATCACCGGAGCTAGGTCATCGTCGCTGGTCCTACTCGGGTTATGTCCAGTGATCCCTTGTGTAAAGAGGCTTAAGTTCCTTTAATTGTGAATGATATTTACTTATCTTGAGAGTCTGGATCGTATTGATAATAAATCCTTAGGTGTTGATATTTCATATAGAAAGTCCTCTGTTTTTTCAGGGGTGGAAAGATTTAATGGTGAAGAGAATTGTCACACCTGATTTTTCATGTCTTTGTTTTGATCCGATTCATTAGAAATACCAATCATTTTCATGGGTCTTGGGTGAGATTAATTTTTAGTTTTTAAGTTAAAAAAATATCTAATCATATATCTTTGGCCGCCTCAATTCTTTTTTTGTATTTTTTGTAGAAAGGGTGGTTACGTCATGATTTGGGCCAAACCATGAGCTCATTTCCAGATTTAAAAACATATTTTGTTTCTTTTATAGGTCCTTAATTTTATTAACACTTTTGACTCATTACATGTCCTTTTTATCCTCCCATGAAATATTCAAGAATACATATCCTTTTTTACCCATTAATAATTAATAATCATTCTGAATTTGGGTTATCTATTCAGGTATAGGGCCAACCCGTGGGCCCATTTCCATTTTTAAAAACATTATCTGTTTATTTTATATATTTTTTATGTTTTGACATATTTTTCTTATTCCAACTCCCACTCGAGTCCAAGATTCCTAGGCGCACCCCCATTGTTGATTTTCACTCTTGGGAGCTCATCGTGGCTGAGTATTATGGAGAAACCTCTCAAGATTCCAAAAATAGTTCATATTTTATATGGTAAATTGTCCCTTTAATAAATCATTAATCTATCACTATTTTACCCTAAATAAAATTTCCCTAGTTCTTCCATACTTAAGGAGAATCTTCAAGAACTTACATTCCATTACCTTTCTCTAACGGTGAATATCTAAGGGAAGATGAAGAGTCCATTAGTTTCCAAGGTGAGATTCCCTCCCCTTTCTTATCCCTCTTCATTCTCCTTACATTTTATTTTGCTTTACTCTTCTCCCCTAGTCATGAATGACATAGGGTACTATTTTGGAATGATTTTTATGGGGTTTTGGTTCGTTTAGGTTGGGTCTTCATAGATCTAGAGTGTTTGGAATTGCAATAGGTGATTTTGGGTTTGTGTTTCCTTTCCACCATGGATTTGAGGTAGGATGTCCCTTTCACAAGCCTTTATCAGTTACGTTTCATCATTATCATGCTATTACAACCTTATTTATATGATATGTGCTGCTATTAAACCTTGGTTTGAATTTTTTTGTGTGCAAATGATGTTTTATGCCTTATTTTGTTGAAAAATATAGTTGTTTCGATAAATATGTGCACTCATCTTGTTTGATAAATTATTCCATGATCTTTCACACCTGTTTTATGGTATTTTTAATATGTTTCCATAGACAAAATAAATTTATGGCATGAAAATGGTATTTTATCACTTTTCATGTTCTTAAAAAAAGTTATTTTGTTAAAAAGTGCATGTCATGTGTTCGGTATGTTGCCCGACTGGATTTTATGTGTCTAGTGAAATTTAAAATGATTTGTTTGGATTTATTAATACATTTAAAGCTAGAAAAATGTTATTTTTGTATCCTTTTATGTCTTTCCAATGTGGATTTGTTTTAAAAAATAAATGGGTTTTGGTTTATAACATATTTTGGCCTGAGTTTTTAGAAAATGGACCGTTTGAAATCCTTATGAAAATGGTCATGTTTTGAATATGTAACCTTAGTGTTTTAAGGGTTTTATGAAATTTTTTTGCTAGTGTAAATGGTGTGTATACATATATTTATTAAAATTGAAAAGTTTTCCTTTGGAAAATATTTGTTTTTAGAAATGCTTAAGGGCCCATTTGGTTACTTAGTGAAAAATGGTGAAATGATTTATTATTAAAACCTCATGTGGATGTTTCTCCTGAAATGATTGTATGTATATAATTTATGGGAATCCTTACTGAGTAATCCATGTTATATATTATGAGAGTGCCTTGGGATGGGCTCTTTATGTTCTTTTTTATTAATAGCATGAGATCGGTCGTTGGAGTGACTCGGGGTGATGTCTGTTTTGAATTATCATTATATATATGTTGTGATTGGATGCTCGGATGGCACCGATTGGCACACCACCATTTAATATAAATGATACATGGGAACCTAGAAAAATGATAGAACATTATATGAATGATTGCTACACTTGTAGTGGATGGACTGACCAGTGTCCCATAGTATGTGGATATATTTTGGGTTTATTACTATGGGATTGGCCCCTCGGTCTTTCCTAAGTTAGGGTGGCCATGTGTTTGGGAATTTTTATTTTTATCATGTGTGGCATACCAATTGGTATATAGTCTCTTGTATTAGTATGTTTTGGTTTTTTTATCTCCTAGGTTCACCCATGTCTATTGGCTTTTAATTTCATGAAGTGATGAATATGATGCTTGTTTATATATTCACATTAAACTTGTTGTGTGATTAATATTATGCCTTCTTGTGTATTGTTTTTCATAGAAATTGGTGGTTTGGTTTTTATTGGTTTTATTAAAATTGTTTTCAAATTAATCTGTTTTGTCCTCTTGTGAAAATCTGAAAATGTAAACATCACTTTCCCCTGGAAAATGCTATTGGCGTGCTAGTTGAATGAATCTAGTTTTGTAAAGGAATAAGAGCAATGGACTGTACTTTTTTTAAGTAACCTTGTAAAAACATACTTTTATATATTTTAGTTAAAAGTTTAAATTTATTTTTCTCTTTTTTTAATGGAAGTTCATTAGGAATAGATTATCGGGCTAGCCAACTATGTTTTAATACTCATGTCTATAGTTCTTTTCTGTTTTTGGCCCTTATGCAGGTTTAGTTTATGTTCAATCCCATTGAGTGTCATGTGATTGTTATGTTGGAGAGTGACTAGTGGGGTCACATGGAGTTAGTCGGTCATCGTTTATGGTCAGTTTAGTTGTATCGTTCAGTTTTTCTCCCGGTTTTGTTGTATACATGATGGATAATTCGGTTTTTTATATAAATGTGTTTGGGTGGTCCATTTCTCTTCTCTATTGTTTTATTGTTTATGATGGAGTGAAATAATTCCATTTTATACTCTCTTTATTCCCTCAGTGCTTGTCTCTATCCCGGGAGGATCAGGAATGCCTCTTGGGATGTGTCGCGTGCTGGCCTGAGTGACCGGTTTAGGGTCGACTCAGGCTGGTTTGTGAGAAATGATCTTAGGGTTGAATATTTGGTGATATAATCTCTACACAGTGAAGTGTGACATATATACTAATAATAAAATCCTTATTTATATTTTAAAAAAAATATCTTAATATGATCCATTAAACATAGCTATATCTGATTAAGGATTATGGTTATTAAATCCATTTTTCATACTAGGAAAGAAAACAAAGTATCAAATACTCTGAGTAGAAAGGGTCTCACAACTCCATCCATGTTGAGGATTTCAAGGGATCCCATATTCTAGGACATTAAAAGAATGGATATGGTTATAATAAAATGTTATTCTTCCTAAATTTATGTAATAACTACTCAAAAATCTATTATTGAGTGGATCAATGATGCTAAAAAAGATGATTAGTTTCTACAGAAGAAGGTTCGGAATATTCAATAGATCAACTATACTAAGGATGAGTTTTGGAGGTTTTGAACATGAATATGTGCCCCATAAAAACTATAATATAATAGGGAAATTCTGAAATATTCACTCATCTCATCCTTCTCTATTAATCTACTAATAAATAAGATGTATACCGATTTGAATAAAAAATTATGTTGGGATAACATGAAGAGATTGACTGTGAAGTTTTAATCTCAATACATTATATGAAAACAACTCAAGTAATAACAATAGTTGTATAAGTGTATTATGCAACCATTTCCCATACTATTATGAAAATGAATAAACATAACCATGGATTTCATTGTAGGACTCCAAAGGACACCTAATAGAAATAACACCATCAAGGTGGTAGTCGACCACCTTACCAAGTCAGCACATTTCATTCCAATTATGGAATATCTCTATCTTGACCGAATCACCAAGATATATATATATAATGTAATTTATAAAACTTTATTGATTTTCACTCTCCATTGTATCTTATTGAGTTCCAAGGATTACCTCGAGATTGTAGACAAGCTTTTAGTAAGAATTGGATATAGAACTGATCTTCAGAACTATTTATCACCCTTATGTGGATGTTCAGTCTAAAAGAAAAATTAAAACCATTGAATATATGTTGATATCGTGTTTAATGGATTGTTAAGGATGTTGGGTCAGCACCTTCCCCTAATGGTGTTCTCATATAACAACTATTTCTATTATAGCAGTCAAATGGAGACTTACGGGGCTATATATTAGAAGAGTTTTTGGACTCTAACATGATGGGATGGAGTTGAAAATTGTAAGATTATGGGGCATGATATTACCAAATATATGATAAAATAGGTCCAAACCATTTATTTTTACATGAAATTCTCACAAAGTTCATAGAAAAGCAATTCGGACAATCATCGATGAGACCTAGATTTTAAGGATAGTGAAAATGTATTCCATCATATATCCCCATGGAATAAATTCATGAGTTTTTTGAAGAATGAAAAATCTTAGTATGGGATACATTATCCCCATTTATATCCTTGATCACATCATATCAGTGACCTATCGACTAGCACTCCCACAAATCCTATCTCAAGTACATCATGTGTTCAATGTATCCCTCTTGAGAAAGTAATTACTGGAAACCTCTCATTTACATAATCTAAATATGGAATCATTGAAGAATTATATTTTATAAAATGATAAACCAGTGAATATATTATATAGTATTGAAAATGTTCTATGAAACAAGAAAACTCAACTGTGAATGTTTTATGGAAGAACCAAAAGTTTGAGGAAGCGACACCGGATCCAGAAGAAGAGAAGATATAAAAATACACTAATCTATTTTAGTGTCTGAAATGAAAAATTTTAGGGATAAATTTATGATGGGTGGAATATTGTAATGACCCAAACATTTATAAGTAATATTCCCTTTTAAAATGATTAAGCACCGTGTTTATCTAATGTAAATATAGAAAACACATGCACTACTATGGTTATTTTATAATGTTATATATTATATCCCATTGGATTAAACATACCATTAAGCAGCATAACCATTGATAATATAGCTATTTAAAAGTGATCATAAGATCAGTATATATTAAGGGTTAAGATAATGTCCTATTGACATCAAAAAAAGAAGTGATGGCCTCGAGCAACAGGAACGTACTCAATGAAGACCATGTATCGAAGCTTTTGAGGGACATAGCATCTCTGGGATTTTTCCATGACCAACCCAAATCCAATATTAAATAACTAAATAATGATCGAAACCATTTATTGTGTAGGTTCAACCACATAGATGTCATGACCCAAACCATGTACGCCAAACCACCCGATTAAGCTCTCACCATTGCACACCTTACCATTATATGGTTTACCGGTGTAACAAAGGGATATGTATCTTGACCCTAATAGCTTGAATATATATATATTATTTTGAATTAAATATTTATTATACTAATTACTTATGGTTTTTACTATATAAATGATAAAGTAATGAGTTTTATAAAACATGATTTTAATACGAGAAAACTCAAATTGTATTTTTTAGTAATATACAATTTCAAATAAGACATTACAATTGATGAATTGTTGAATTTTTGAAAAAAAAAATATATTTTAATATAATATTATTATTATAAATTATATAAATTATATAAATTATAATATAATTTTATGAAGTGTAAATGTAATTTTTATAAGTGTAATAAAATTGTTATTGTCAAAAAAATCATCAATTTTCAATAAATAAGGATTCTAATTTTAAAGTATAATTTATCATATTTAGAGAATTATTTTTATAATATAAACCATATTTTTTGAATCATGAAATCAAAATTATCCAATGCGGAATTTTTCATAATTTTTTTAGAGAGTTTAATTTTTGGGAAAAAATTAAATATAATATAAATATATGTTATGTATTATGACATCATAATGACCCAAAGGTGATTTTATATTTTACATAAGAAGTTCCCAAAAAAATATATTTTTCCAATATAGAATATATTTTTAGGTTATGTAATTATTTTTAAAAATTCTTTATGAATCGTCAAAAACATATATTACATTTTTTGGTTTTAAAATCAATACATTATATACAAGACTCACTTCCACATTACCAAGGGTATTATTTTAATTTTTTTGGTTAATGTAATTTTAAAAAAAAATTACTCGTATTTGGTATAAACTATGGGAAAAAGTAGGAAAATGTTTTTAATTTTTATAACTTTTTTCTATGGAGCCCAAAACCTATGTTTGGAAAATAAAAACAATTTATCCTCTCTTTTCCTATATAAACCTAGTCAAACGTACATTACACTTCACTGAAAACCATTTTATCATGACAATAATATTCCTTTCTTCTATAGATACCTCCTAAGGTTCCAAAATCTCTTAATAGGCTCTTATAAATCTTTTGGAAACACCCTATAAAGGTCAGGGATCATCTCCTTCTCCTTGTTATTTAAGCACCTTCTTTGTGTAATACCTTTTGTATCCCAATTTATACTATTGGGATATGATTTTTAACATCCAAATTAATTAAAATATGATATAAATTTTATTATATACCCATTTCACTCTCATTAACCATCACATCATTCATTATGTACCTCTGTTATGCTGCCAAAATTATGTTGCAATGTTTCCATGCCAAACTTTTATTCAAGAACCCTTTAAACTTATGCCTTTTACTTCCTAATTTTTCATGTTGTATTAGGTTATTATATGTTACTATTAATAATATTTTTATTTCCAAGGGATTATACACCCCTTTCACTCTCATTAATCCCTCCCATGATTCATTATGTACACCCATTATATCTCTGAAATTGTCCCACAATTTTTCCATGAAAGCCATTATATTGTGAATACAATCAGCTTTTAAATTGAATGGTATTAAAATAGAAATAAGTATACTAATTTTTGGGTAATTGCATGTATTTATTCCAAACTCATTAATCATGGGAATAAATGTGATGAAATATGATCTCTTGTTGAATGATCTATGTATAACACTTATAAATGTATGCGATATCAAAAGTGATAAGTACGCCCATAATTATATAAAACTCCAATGCATTGTGTAATTTTTTATTCTCATGAGTCATAATTTATGGGACAATGGAGTAAACCTAATACATTTTTGTAATTTTCCATAATGTCATGATTTATTTGTGGTTAGAATTGACAATTGATTGTGATGTTATGTTTAATTTTATATACACATTCCCAGTTTCTTTTATTCCATCATGTTCTATCATGATTCAAAAGTAAATATTATGATTCCCACCCTCTTTATGTCCCATTTAAATTCCATTTGACTAAGATATAACAAAATTTCCCTATTATGATTTTTTTATTCCCTTACAGGGATTTATAGCTAACCCTTTTATTATGTATATCCCCAGGATATCCTATTTTTTTAAGATAATATAAATTTTAGAACCATGTTAATAATGTTTTAAATAATTTTTTTGTATCCATGTATCTTGTTGATTTTCTATGTATTAAATATCTTAAATATTGTATAATTATTGATATTCTATGTCGTATTATGTGATCTCTAATGTACTAAATCTCGAAATAAATTGTATTAAATATATGGGTTTTAATAATAAGAACTACTTTTAATAAATCATGTTATTAAAAATAGAAGGTAACAATGTTATTAAAATATTCAAAAAAGAGTTTTAATTGACTTTATATTAAATTACTAGTTCACTTTTCCTTCTAGAGGTAATGATATAATTTATAAGAATATACCAAGGCTCTCTATTAAGGATTTCACTAGACCAATGTTTTCAAGGACTAAATTGAGACTGTACAAACATGAGGAAAATTTAAAATATAAAGAAATATATATAAATATTAATAAATACATTAGTATTAATATTATTTGTTGAAATTATTATTTTATTGGGTCTAAATTTCCTTATGATAATGTCTAATTCAATTGGGAATGATTATATCTTTATGGTACTAGATAATATTTTCAAAAGGATTTAATACATTTTGTTAAAAGAATAACTGATCAAATATTGTGAAATGTTTGAGTAAAACAAATTTTATTTATTTATATTTTATTAATAAATAAAAAGTTATAATGGAGTGAACATTCACTATTTTATTGAAAAAATATTGTTATTTTAATAGGAAATTAAAAAAATTCAATTTCTATACTATATGTCAAGATATAGTTTAAAATAAGGTTATTAATTCTATACCAGAGAACACTTTTGACATTTAAAGGAAGGATTGGTCTAAAAAAAATTAAATTATTTATTAAAATATAAAAGAAACTAGAATAATTCCAGTTTTTTATCAATGTATAGATGAGTGCTCCATAATTATTGTTGGTTAAAACATTATGATGATCATATAACAAAAAAATGTTATGAATATATTGAACTAGGAAATCAAGAGTTTTGTTTTAAATCGGTGGTTATAGATAAGTGAGATATAGGTCATGATAATGGATTATTTTTTGAATTTTAGAGTATAAAATCAAGGAATTAAAACATTTAACAAAAATAAAAAACAATAAATATTATTTAATTAAGCAAAATAAGTACAACTTCTTATGTTAATTATATGATTGTTTCCTTGTAAACTGTGATCTAGATGGTCTAGTCCAAAAATAATATTGAGTCTAAATAATTATCAAGATATTTATATTATATGATTGTAGATAAATTATTTATTATAAATTATAAATAGAAAGTACAATACATTGAGTTATACTATGTAAGGGAACCAATAACATCAACCATGATGGGGTGTTCTGGAAAAGATATCTGACCAAACACAAAAAAAATCATTTGAGAGGAATCCCAAATTCAAATGTTTTATTATATTTTTCTTGTTTGTTATATTTTATGTTAATCATACCCTTAATGTAAAAAATAAATGATCCATTTATTCTATTTTCAAAGTGCTTATATAAAGGGAGTAACATGTAATAGAAAAATAAACCCAACAACACTTATGGAGAGAATAACTTATAAAGTAGGGAGTATTCTATTAATAATTTAATTTTTCTCATGTTCATGTGTTAATTGAAAATTAAAATTAATATTCACTTTCCTTCTTGAATAAAATTGGTATAAAAATTATAAATATAGAGGTAGTGGGTGTTGGTTTAACACATAAGTGTTATAACTATTCATACTATTTGAGGTGTGATGTTTAATTAGGAAGGACCATATTTTTATATTTGTAAGACCAATATTTTTAAAATATAAATGAGAGTTGTGTGGGTTAATAATATATTTTTCTTGAATGTTTTTTACTAAAAAATTTTAATTAATTTTTTTGGTTTACTATATATGTTATAAATTTCAAAATTCCACCCTAAAAAAGTAATAATTATATGGTTTTTTAGATTAATGTTTTATGGGTTCATTGAAAATGTTCATCGATATTTTTTACTATAATTCTAGGACACACCTATATAAAAAATGAATAAATAAGTTAATTAATAATTTGTTTATAGATAATAAATCATCGTCCCTTCATTGCTTGAATATAACAATTATTCATGGTGGATTCATAGTTTTTAATTATTTAAGGATTGGAAAAATGTTGTGACTGGTTTTATTCTAATGCACAAAAAAATCATAAAATACTTTGGTGTGTGTATACCATGTTTCATGATAATGTTGATAGAGAGATAATTGTAATGCTCAAATTTTCAATAGTGAATAACTATTATCAATGGATTTTTATCAGTATGGAATTAAGGAAAAAAATTTCATTAGTATATTAATTCCTTAAAGGTGTGGGAGTTAAAAAATTACCTCAGGTCAAATAAGAAATTCATCAAAATTATATACCTTTTTAATTTCATTGAATCAATTCTGAAAGTCTTAATCATTGTGAATTCTCTATGAAAATTATTGGGTGAATTTTCTTTGGCTCTAGTAAAAAAATCATCAAACAAGAAATTGGATTGTGTGAGTTTTGATGAGTTTTTTCATGAGGATTTTACACTAATATTTTATGTATCAGTTAAAAAATATCCAGGAAAATTTTGAAACACGATTTATTAATTTTTATTTGTTCATGATAGTTTATTATTATGAAAGGATTTTTATAGTGAAATAAAGTTAATTTCATACTTTAAGGAATTTTTATAATTTTTTGAAGAATATTTAAAATGCAATAAGTCTTTATGTGTTTCCATTTAGAATATTCTCTTATTTTATTTTCATAAAATATACATAGTAATAATAACATATAAATTTTAATAAAATTTCAATCAATACATTTTTCATTTTTTTTATTTTTAAAATCACACTATTTGAATAGATAATAATATCTCAATTAACATTTGTGTGTTAACATATTTAAATATATTATTCTAAATTACTAATTATAAATTAATATATATAGATAATATATTAATCACATTTTTTTTATTTATATTATTTAGGTTTTATATTTTTGAAATATTTTTGTTTTCCTTTGTTTGTGATAATTTTTTTTTCCATATATGTTTTCTCTATTACTATAACTCAATGAATAATCCACCATTATTAAGGTTCTATTAAAAATTCCATAATAGGTAGTTTTTTAGGACACTAAATTTGTCGACCATTATATATTATTGGGGTTTCATTTTAGAACAACCAAATATTTCCAAGACAAAAAAATAGACTCTAAATACATGAGATATTATCATGGGAACAGAAGATATAAAATAAGGTAAATGAGTCTTTCTAAAGATCTATTTATTTGAATATTTTGAAGGTATCTAGATGAAATATTTAAAAATCGGGATATCATTTGAAAATAATTTAAATTTTTTACACCGCACATTTCTTGGAATTATTGAGTGATCTTCTTTAGTAAGAAGAGTGGATCATTGGTAGAATAAATAAAATGAATCACAAAATAAACTTGTACTAATACAAAATTATTGTTTATATGTTGCTATAAAGTGTAATTCATCTTTAAAAAAGATGTATCAATTTATTTTTATTTACAATGTAAAATACTACATTATTCTTGTATGTTCAAAATTTTGATATATTTTGAGGGGGAGTTGTTCACCGCATAATTTTGTTATGGGGTTTTGTGTTTACTATAATGGGGGAAGGTATCACTAATACATAATTAGAATTTATTATCTTTTAAAATTATTTTTATGAGTTATAGATAAAGCACTAATAATTATATCACTGACAAACCTCGGGGGATTTTTATTTGATCTAGAAAATAGAAATTATAAAAGGACTCTTTTATTAGTGATAAAAATTTTTAGGTAAAAGGTGACCATTATCCATGTTCTTTATCATTTATAATATCCACCTTTTATCAGCTCTATATTTTAATTAAAATCAATTTTTTTAGAATATTTTTTAAAAAAATATTAGATTAAAAAATCAATCAAGATCACTATACACATTGCCCCATGTCAACCCAGATATTTTAGACACCACCCACTTTTCCCCACCATACCCACAAACCAAGGACCCCATTCATTTTATAATGATACACTACAGTATTTGATAGGTTTATGAAACGTTGATTACCACAATAGTTAATAAATGGATATCCAATTTGAACTTTCATGTCTTTAATTTGATTCTCTATCTAAATCACCTGTGTAGTTGGCTATAATGTAACCATATATTCCACCATATTTGAGATTAATGTAATTGTGGATTGTTTCCTTGAATTACAATTGACACATTTTTTACAAACAGAAAATTCTATACCCAAGTTGGACTTTATATCATCAATAGAACCTACTAATTCAACGTCAAAAACCCATTTAAGTCTATTTACCCTTTCATTTTATAAATAAAACCATTGTTTGATGTATTTTATATGGACATATGAATTATCATGGATTCTATAAGTTGATATTTCTTCAAATTAGATTTAAATATGGTACACAGAGTGACACAAAAAACTATATTTGGTTCCGAATTATTTAGATACAAGAGATAGCCAATAAATTTATTGTATTATTATTCTCATATGTTTTGACAACATTTTTCCTTTTATATTTACCAAATTGAATTATAGAAGAAACTCCTATTTTTTTCATAATGAGAATTCTTTTCAATACCATTTTTGAAAATTATTTTATAAAATTACTATATGGAAAACAACTTGAGAATATTGTAAATGCGTGAAAAACATAATTTATTTAAATACATTCATTTATTCTTAATTTATGTGGAATAATCTTCACAAAATTTCTCCTCCTAATTGGAAAATAAAACATCATCAACATACAGAATAAAAATAAATGATTTGTTGTTGGTCTTCTTTATATACATATTTCTATTAAGAAATTCTGTTTTGAACTTTTTACTTCTTATATATTCATCCAACTTCTTAGGGGTTATTTTAGTACTTATAGTGTCTTTTTAAAAGATAAACTTTTCTTCCTTCATTGTCAAATTAAAAAACCTCAAGCATATCCATATAGACATCATTATTTAGTTCACCAAAGAAAAAATTAAATTTTATAAAAAATTATATTGTTTTTATATTTATTTGATAATTAATTGAAAGGATAATTCTTATGGTTTTATGGGTGGAAAACAGGAACAAATTTTTATTGAAATTGATTCCCTATATTTGAAAATATCCCTTCCATATAAACATAGAATTATTTTTTAAAACTTATCATTTATTATATATTTTTTCCCTAAAGGAAAGTTTTATTATAATATGGTTTTTTCCATGGGTATCAGAGAAAATAAAAATGTTTTGTTTTAACCAATTTGATATATTTTTTTCATGATTATCTTGGGTCCACTATTTTTGATCAAAATCTTCATTAATATTTTGATGTTAAATCATAAAAAATAGACTATTTTGACTAGTTCTTATAATTATTATTCTTGTTTAAACTCCTAAATTCTTGTCCCTAATGATATTCTCTATATCAAAATGATTCTTCTATAATGAATTTGTTCATGTTGGTTTCAAATTTTCACTATAATTACTAGTGTTAGAAGAATCTATATCTTCCTTTTTAATTTACATACATTATTTACCTGAATAGCCCAAATTCCTTCTTTTCTTATTTATTTTTGATAATACTCCTTTTAATGGATGAGGGAGGACCCTTACAAGTCTTGTAGGAATAGAGATTACATGACCCATAGGTTTATGAGAAATTTCATGCCCCTAAGGTCTTAGAGAAATCAACCAGACTATTTTATATGTTAAAAATTAACATCATCATCTTTATTATTCAATATGTTAGGTAATTTGATGTCTTATTCATTTTAAAGGACTGTCACATCATTAAAATATACAATCTTCTTCAAACATTGGTTGTATCACCTTTATGAACTTCTATTTGGTGTATAACCAAGGAATATTCTATCATCATCATTTTCATCAAACATTATACCACTCATACTCTTCCTCTAAATAAATAATAGAGTTAAAAACATCATAATTTATTATACATTTTTTTATGAACCACATTTCATAGATATTGTAATGTCCCGACCCTACTCACCCCTAAATCGGTGGCCGTACCGGTCGCCACATGACCTCAAGCACATCTCCCCATATACCAGAGGCTACCGACTAGCAGCGAGGGTCTAAGGATAGTCAGTGGGGAGACTATACCCTCATTTTAGTGTTAAAAAATAGACAAAGTCAATAATTAGCAGAAATGGTATAATAATGGTAAAGCAGCAGAAAACAGAATTTATAAATGTTGAAAAAAAAACTGGCCAATGCCAAATTATACAGCAGATGCTTGCATGACATGATAATGATAAAAAACTAGAAAACAGTGAACAAAACAGCATGATTTACATTCTAATGCAAAAATAAATTAATAATGACTCAAAGCCCCAAGGGAAAAATCCTCGAGCATCCTGATCCTCTTCTCGGTCCTCTGCTCCTAACTCCCAAGTAAATGAAAATAGCATACTCCTACAACCAAATAGAGTCTACTCGGGTACCTAGTGCAATGGTGGCCCAAGTTGGGTGTGAGATATAAATCTCAGTAGGCTCGGACCACCTGTTTCTACCCCAAATCCATACATTTAATAAGAAATTTAAAACACGTGAAGGCATGCATAAAATATAGTAAGTAGTACAAAGTAACTATATACTCAAGTACCTACTTTAGCCCTCAACTGGTGTCTGAAGCTACACTATTTATTTGTCATGCATACTCAACAATCATTACATAATCATTTTTCATTTATCAATTACTCAAATAATATTATGAATGTCTTGAGATTCATCCTACACCCGACAGGCCCTGTATAACTCACTCACCATAGATGTCATTAAAGACCATCTAAGTAATCATTGTAAATACTAAATTCAAGCTTGTTCTTTGACTTAGATAACGTGTCATAAGTTATTAAATTTAATCTATCATATATTATGTCTAACACCATCCACTAAAATAGTGATTCATTCCCGGGTCAGTCCAATAATAGTGGTTCACCCAATTCATTAATAAGTCTAAACCCTTTCTCATAATCAATTCACAAATCATCATGTCACCAAAAATTTTATTTCCCATCACTTCATTTCATGCACGAATAATCGGACCCACAGTCCAATGTTAATTAATTTGTGTAGAACATCATGTCTAGAAACCTCATGAGTATTTGTATAATCATTCCACATCTCACAACCCATGGGTATTTGGATCATCAGTCCATGTCCCATAAAAGAATATTTGCATGCAAGCTGGGTGTAGAACGCCATGTCTAGCACCCCATAAGTATTTGGAGCATCAGTCCCTATCTCAAAACCCATATAACAATCATACATAATCATCTATCATTGGTTTTGAACAACATGACTAACACCCTGTGAGTATTTGGAGCCTTAGTCCTTGTCTCACAACCCATTCATCAATCATTCATATATATTTATCATTGGTGTAGAATACCATGTCTAACCCCACAAAACCAATCTGTTAATTAATTCAATAACTAATTAACAACACAAAATGCTCTTCAGATAATTCAACACTTAATTCACCAAATTCCTTAACAAGACTGAACCCATCCACTCAAACAGTGATTCGTCCAGGACTTTAACAATCCACCAGAACCCAATAATCATCAGAAAACATACTGAAAAAATCCGAGATATTTACAACCATCTCACACAACATATCCTATTTTCAAACCACTCCATTTAAGACAACCTAAGGCATGGAAAAATAATACACATCAAAAGGTACTCCTGGCCAACAATCATAACAAACAATCAATTCACAATCATAATTTAGTGCATTCAAATTAATTAATTCAAAAATTAGTTAATAAACCCTTATCTCTTTAACCAATCATCAATTATTTAACCATTTACCATTTAATATGTAATAATTAATCCATCCATTAATTTTTACCAGTTTCCAAATTATATACCGAACATGTCAAATATTCAATATTCCTAACAATCAGTAAAAGCCACAATTTCATTCCAACTCATGACATGATAATTAATTCTACCATTAATTACCCTATTAATCATTCTTCCCATTCAAATCATTCAACTATTTAATCATATCACTTTACTAAATGAAAATCCCATCCTTAAGATCAATTCATGATCAAGTCCTCATTTATCTCATGTGGGATACATTATTTAATAACATAAAAAATCTCATGAATCGACATATCATAATCAAGGAATCTAACATTCTAAATTTATAAAAAGGAGCTCAAATTCTCATATAAAGTGTTATTGATTTGGGACCTTACCTCAGGGTTTTGATGAAAACCATAACAAACGAAGAACCCTCAAGAGAAATGGGTTGATTCTTCAAGAACCTGACTTATATCACTTCTCCTAGAATGACCAAGACCAAAACTCATCATACTTGTCATCCACACACTTAGATTTACCCATAACGGGCGTATATCTATGAAACCATGAGAAGAGGAGATGTATATCTATGTAGATCTAAGAAACCGAACAAGAATGAAGAAGAACATCTACCTACCTCAAGAATTTGGCTTCGATTCTCCAGGAGAAGCCTTCAGATCGCCTCCAAAATGCTTGGGAGAGGTTTTCCAACCTTCAAGGTAGAGTAATCCCTAGTTATGACCACTTAGGATGAAAAAAAATACATATAGAGGATTAAACGTGTGAGATCCACTTTTTTAGGATCTAACATAAGTTCTAGCACGGTTTTATCACACAGTTAGACAAACCGTGCACTAACCATGTGTTAGCTACTACCTTGGCCACCCCTCTTGCACAGCCACATCGCATGGTCTCTCCTAACCTTGCACTAACCGTGTGGGATCTACTGCCTCAAAACTTTAGCTACGCATGGTTTGGCCACACGGTTAGACAAACCATGCGTCGCTCGTGCGACTTCCCCATTACCTCAAAAATTCTATCGAAGTTTGAAAAAAATGACATCTTTAGGTGTTCCGTCACTCTAAATAAAATTCCGAAGCTTGGTTTAAAAATAATGACCCGTCAATAAACTTAATTTCAGAAACATTCATAATTTTAACCTGGTTCAAAACATGGGATTTTACAGATATTCATGTATGTGTTTTCCCCAAGTAACACTTTTTTTATATAATTAATATAATATTAATAACTTATAGGAAGTGAAATCTTGGGGTTTCATTCTCATCAAGAATAGTTCTATCCAAATGAATAAGACTTCTATTTTTTTCCTTTAGAGAAGTTTATATTGTAGTGGAGTGATTATAGCTCTAATCTCATTACTAATTTTATACATATCTAGATATTCTTAGTTCATCATTTTCATATATTATGTCCCATTATATAAAATACATCTCTTTAAGGAAAAACATATTAATTTTTAATATGAGTCCTAATTAATTTGAATTGGTCTCAGGATTAATATATATGAAACATGGACTTGATATAAGTTATTCTTATAAATTCATCACTAAAACTGATAAATTATCTCTCTCCTCTTGTTGAATTATTTTACATAATCTTTCAATCGTAAAATTATATCAACTCCAATGGTTTTATTATTTTAATGTAATCTCTGTTTGGTTTTTTTCATCGTTTTCCTTATATATACATTATTTAAATTTTAATAATTTACAATTATAGAATGTAGATATTTCTAAATATATCATGTTTGAATAACTTTCTAATTTTATACTGGATAAAATGATCAACCCTTATATGTAATAATTCATTTTCATCTTGTAAGATTATCTAAAAAATTATCGTAGATTCTCCAACTTAAAATATTTCACCTTTTGTTCTCTCCCCTTTTATAATAACTTCACCATTTTTAACAACTTTACTATATATTCATTTTTTCTACAAATTTCTTTATTTTCATCATCAAATAGTCCAAATAAACATATAAGGTTATTCTTCAACCTATCAATAAATAATACATTATGAGGGATAATCTAATTTTTCTTAATTTTTCTATTCCAAGACATCCTAATTTTATAATATTGTCATTTAAAAAGGCTAGTGGTCATCCTTAATATTTTTAATATTAATTATAATACTCAAATCTAAAATAATGTTAGTGGAACAACTACTATCCATTATCCTTGATTTTTGATATTTTCATGCATTAAATATAACATCCAAAAAATTATATTATTTAATTTGATTATGAATCTTTAAAAATTTCTATTAACAATTAAATTAAGATGATGTAAATTCATCACATTTATTTTTTATATTTACTTTATAACCAAATATCCCAAGAGTTTTTTTTAGAAATTATAAAATATTATTTATCTTAATAATGATACCAAGTTGTTGATGCTTATACCTATTCTTTATTAGCGGTTGATACCTCCACTTGATTCATGTTATCTTCTTATTCTTGGAAGATACATATTATAATATAAATTTCATAAATTATAACCCAACATAATAAAACACCAATAATTCCATTAAAAAAATGTTCTTTGATATATTTGTTTTGGTTTTTATTGGTTTATATACATATTCATTTTCAAACCTATATTAATTTATTTTCCCCAAATCCTATTGTATGAATATTTTTTGGATGATTGAGATTGGTTTGGACATTTTTTATCGATTTTTCTCTCTCTATATGTGTGAATATTTTACTTTTCTTCTCAATTTAGTACTAACATATATTTTTTATTCTCTCTATGTTTTTGTAAGGAAATAATTTATTTATAATGTAAAATTAAAAAAAAATTAATATTTCATGTTCATCATCTTAATTACCATAGATATTAAATGGATACAGCTTCAAGCTCTCACCTATACCTTCAATAATGTTTTGTATTGTCATTATATTTCTACTTCATGGTCTCAATAATTTTCTCTTTTAATATGTCATCCTCTTTATCCCCAATGATAATTTTTTAGGTTATGTAATCAATAATAATTTTTATTTTTTGTATTCAATAGTTTTATTCATTAAAATTATTTACAAATATTTTCTTTCTAAATTAGACTTTTTTTATTATTATTAAACTCTTTAATGAGATGTTATATTCTTCTATCAATACTCTAATCTATTTTAAACACACTATAATTTATATACTAATGGTATATTCATTATTCTATCCACCTTCTTCAAATACATACACTTTTTTAAGCTGCAAGTCAATATTAAATAAATACTTTTAAAACTTTTCATGAAATATGAGAAAATTTTGAGAACATTCCTTATATTTATCCTCATAATTATTTCTTTATCAGGATTCATAACCCCCTTATTCAATAAATAATATGTTTTTTCTAAAAAAATTGGGTGACATATTCTTCCACTATTTTGATAGACATTGGATTTTATTTTCAGATCCTATTATAAAAGGGGGAAATTATCTACTTCACCACCTTCACATTAATTTTTTATATTCAATGAATAATTGGAATAAAAATAACAAACATTCCCACAATGGAAGCATTTAAAAGGTAAATGTTTCTTTATATTTACATCTCCCTCTAATGATGTTACTTGATATCGGACATAAGGTTTCAAAATAGGCTTCTATGTTTTCCTCTTCATATTAAAATATATCATTGTCTCCTATATTTAATTCCTTCAATTATTTGAAAAAAATTTCATTCTTCTTATTGAAATTAATCTTAATACCATCTTATCTTCTTATAAAATTGTTATTTATAGTGTTTTGTATTTCATAAATAGTATGTTTATATAGATATGTATATTCTAGAGATATGATCATAGAATCATGTTTATTAACATATATTCTCCTAATAATATTAACCATAGTAGGGTATTCATTCTTATCAGGATAAAATTTTATGATGTTTATAATAACATAGGTTCTTGTGAAAAACTCGTCAACAGATTCATCTTCTTGCATTCTTAAATCATTAAACTATTTTATAAAAAACAAATTATTCATTCACATTATTATTTCACTCATAAATTCTATGATTTTTTTCCCAAATCTCATTAGAAGTATTAAATCCCATGAATTGTTTTATTTATTTCCCACATATTTTGGAGAATTGACCATTACAATAAATTCTATAGTTTTCAACATTCTTCCAGTTATATTGAGATAATGTAGAAATATAATTTGGTACTCTAAAGCCTTAATGAATAGATTTATTTAAATCTGACAACATAGACATAAAATAAATCACAATAATCTTCTTCTATAAGTGAAACCATTTTCTATTAAATTTTTATACCCCTTTATAATTGACATAGTTATGATAGTTCATGGAAAAAAATAAGATATAATAAAATGTGTACCTTTATTTGATATGAATTGATTAGATCACATGAGAAATAAAGAAAAATGAGAAGGTGGTTGAATCAGTGTTTTCAGTTTTTTTCAACTTCCGAAAATCATTTTAGATATTCCTACATAGATCTCATTCACTAATATTTGCCCAAAATATAAAAAGAATCACCATGTTTTAATTAAAAAGTTTTTTCATCAAGAACATTGACTACATCATAAGTTTAAGGGATTTTTTAATCCATGTATGCAAAAATATTATTTCATTATCAAGAGATAGTCATAGGAATGGGTATGACCTTATACCTATTAAAAGACACAAGGCCCAAACTATAAAATATAAGTATCCTTTTGTTCAAATATAAATACTTTAATTATTTTGAAGAAAAATTGTAGGAAAAAGAACAACCCTATTATGGAATTAGAATGTATAGATATCTTTCTTCTTATGTCTATATCTCTCCCAAAAGGTTGTTATTTTCTAATAAATTCTATTTAGAATATATATAAAAGTATTGAACACATTAATATTCTATATATATACATATATTTACTGAATGGTTTGAATATAATTTCCCCACATCTATGTACTTTAAACATATATTATTTTTAGTCATTAATTTCATTAAAAATCGATCTTAGAGGATGTTATTTAAATTAACAAAAATATCAGACCTGTAACTCCTCATGATATTATATTAAATCATGGCCTTTATTTTACATTTAAATCTCCTAAAATTTGATATATTAATAAATCCATATCATGATGAGGATTAAGAAATGTTAAATTCTTTGTTTTGGATTCTTCTTATGCAGCACAAATCTATCATGTTATATCTTCTTTCATTATGCATTAGAGCAAAGAAAACCAATCATGACATGTCTTCTATTCAATTTTATGCACAAAATCTGGTCAGATATTCTACTTAAATGTAAATACCCAAAAATCCCATGTAATATTTTTTTAAATTATTTGGTATTATTTCGAGTTTTTGAAAATAGACGGCACGTGATTCTGAGACCTAGTGTGCTTGGAATGAATTTCTGAACTTTTAAGGTATGTTCATTAAATGCACAGGCGGTGTTTTCTTTCTTTTGAACCAGTTCTCGGATTAAAAATCTGAGGGAACTGTTGAATTTTCAGTTCCTGGATTCTCTAAAGGGAAGTTTCACTTTGACCAAAGTAGTTCGGGAGAAAATGATAGTTTTTGGACTTCTTAAAGAAAAGTTAAATAACATGTAATTATTATTTTATGTTATTTTTCTCCAATGGATGAGGGGAGGTGGTGGGGATGGTGACTTGTCGAGCCATTTAATGGCTTGACTCATCAACTGCATAACTCCACCATTGTTAATAAAAATAGGTTCATTAATTCATTTAATGAACCTCATTAATTCCTCGATGTGTTACTCAGCTTTCCCCCTCCTAATTAAATGGAGCTTGAGGTGCGGTTTTCGCATGACTTCCTCAATCGAGGAGACTCTGGAGAAGTCATGTGGAAATATCCACCGATAGAGGATAGAAGCATGGGTGGCAATGATCTGGTATTGATGAACACTGAAGACTCCATCCATCATGGACGCTCTTGCCGCTGCAATAGCGACACCTCCAACGGATCTCGAGTAGGGGGTTTACATGCTTTGATGTTCCCTCTCTTTTTATTCTTGAAAAATATAATGAACGCGGACCCACTGACTAATGGGTTGATTCGCGTCTCATCGAATCATGCAGGTGGTTGTTTCATGGTCTTAAATTTGGGGATTATTATTCCTTTTGATTATTATTAATCTTCTTCATGTTTAAAATGCTAACGCTGAGGGTGCGGGATGAAACCAACAAGGCACGGACCCTCCTCTAAACATGTCTTTGGTGCGTTCCTCATGGAGGAACGTCAAAAGTGGTGAAAATGTGTATTTTAAGGCCTCGAAATGACGGTGGAATCTCGGGGGGACCATAGGCACATTCGAAAGGAAGAATGGACCATCGGGGCTCACCCGGTGGCTTCTAGAAGAAACGTCGGTGCTGCATAGGCGTGGTGACACCGGCGGACGAGGGTGGTGGCTAGAAACCACCAGCCGTAGTGGAAGAGCGGTACCATGATGGTCATATGGGTGGCCGGTAGTGGCCATCCATGGAGGCAGAGGCGGTGCGCCATCGCACACTATGTTGAATTGTCATGGATTTGAAGTTGTTGTAGTGGTAAAGGTCAGGACCCTCTCTTACAGGTTCTATGGGTGATGAGGTGGTTCCAAGTGGAACCCCCAATTAAAGGAGTTGAAAAACTCCTTTGATTTGTTTGGGTGCAGAAAACCACATGACCCGCACATGTCATGATAGCCATCAGTCGTGGGCTTAGCCCGCTATGGCCTAGCCCAACCAGGCCAGCCAGACCGGGTCGGACCGAACCTGAACCCCCCTCGGGCCCTGATACGCATAAAGTTATTGTATCTTGCGAACTGGATGTCTGTTTGATGAACCATATGTGGTGTTGGGATCCTTGTACCGATATGGTCCTTTTGAGAAACTCCACGATAGTTTTCGAGAAAGTTGAAGTATGGATGGGTTTGATCGACTTTGAATCCAATTGGGCCCTCCGCACTAAAATGAAAATAACTTACAAACCAGGCATCCAGTTGACACACCATCTGTTTTGTTGGATCCCTTATGATGTGATAGATCATCAAGTTACATCTTCGTGGGACTTCGTGATGATTGAATTATGACTTATGTCTTGAGGTGTGTTCCTCCTAGAATCAAGCGTACTATGAACAAGAATCCAATGGCTGAAAGTGAGGTGGAGGTTAGAGACAGATCATACAGAGGTTAGTACTGAGCGATCATGTGTTTTTCAATACTTATCGATCCTTTTTGGGTCAGATTGTAACACCTCGAGATTTTATGAAAAATATTCTTTTAATTTCATTAATGTCTTGTGTTGTATGCTACACCAAGATTACCTTGCACTATACACAACATTGTATTAGCTTGTAGTATACGCAACACTATTCTTGGATCGTGTTACACAAAATTTTGATAATAGTTATTCTACGCATCATTGCGTATATATATATATACAATTTATAAATGAAATATGGTTGGATTATATTATACGAAACAACAAAGGATTCTTTCACAACACGCAACCCTGACTTGGCTTGCATTACACACAATCGCGACCTTCCTCGATAGTGTGTGTTGTACGCAATACCGGGTTTTACTAAACAACGATATATTAATATAATATTATTATGAACTAGCAGTTATGAATAGTATTAACTAAATTTTGAATCTTATAACATTATTATTCGTCTTGCACATTTTCTAAAACATGGTATAAAAACAAAATAAATTTTTCCGGTAAAATAAGTATTTTTTCAAAAAATGTAGTTTTGCCGCCTTTTGATGGCGCACCCACTTTAAATCTAGTTTTTGACATGTTTATAAGTTCAATTTGACAAAATAAAATTCTTCTTTGGAATCATGAAATAAAAATTTACTTTGGATAAATTTTCATATCATTCTGGTAACTTTCATATTTTGATGAATAGGAAAAACACGCTATATTTTAATTAAAAACAACTTTTTCAATCAAAATAATTAATAGTGATAAATTATTAATTTGAGTGGTTTTAAAGTATATTTAGAATATATTTTTACAATTTAATACAATGTTGGTAATTGGATGTAATTTCACATTTAAACCAAACATAAACAAGTGTCAATCCTTTGATAGTTATTATCTCTTAAGAACACGCTATTTGTTTTGACGATGGGAATTAATTTTTAAATTAATTAATGCAACTGATATGTTTTGAATTTGGTAAAATAGACATCATTTTTGAGTTCATAGTATCAAATATAGCTTATGCCTAATTTTTTTGTATTTTTCTAGAAACATTCATTTTTTTGATGAATAGTGAAACCACTAAGTGGTAGTAAAAAAAATAAATTTTTCATAAAACTTAATTTTACCACTTCTGTGAGTGGAATTTCAAAAATCTGAGAGACACAGTTCATGTCAGTAAGTAAAATGTGGTTCAATAAGATGAAAATAATTTTTGGTGAATAGTAACTTTTTACTTTTTTTTACCACAGTTAAAAGTAAATTGGGTAATTAAGGGTAAAAATGATATTATTATTACCCTAACACATGTCCTAATTCTATTGGATAAGTTTAATTCAACCAAAAACAACCTTAGGAATAAAATATGACCATTTATACCCACTTGGATTAGATTAGGACATTTATTATTATTTAATTCAAAGAAGAGTTAAAAGAGTTAAAATCAAAGTTTATTTACTAAACCATTTTTAATATAAGGTTATACATAAGATAAATACGATTGTAAATATTCATTAGAAATATAATAAGATTTCCTACATAATGATATTTTATTTATAATTTTTAGACATTAAATAATGTAATTTATTTATGACACAATGATGATGCAGTAATTACTATAATAGTGAAAAATTAGAATAATTGATACTATAAATACCCAAATAAGTGTAATTTGAGACTTTTTATGAATTCCACTAATTTTATAGGTTAATATTACATGTTAATATTTATTTAATTAACTTTTTTCGAACTAATAATTCTGTTATGATTTTCACAAAAATCAATTACTAAATATTGTCAAAATTGACATAAAATAGTTTTTAAAACAAATATTATATTATTAATTGTTATTTTATTCCTAAAAATCTAAGGTTCGGCCAAATGACTTAGATAAGGTTATATATATTAATAATAAACAACTTGGGGTTCGTTTGGATTTTTATAGTAAGTTTATTAACCTTATAGTGTAAGAACACAAGAAGACACGGTAAATGTAAAATTATTTAACTTAATGTTAAATCTAAATGATAAGGTTAAAATAGGAACCTAAACTTGTCTAAATTCTATTGGATGAGAGGATTTCGACCCATACCCACATTATCTTCTAAATAAATCAATTTGGAGCTATTTAAAACCGAATTGGACTTTTTAATAAAATAATAGTTTTAGTTATTCCAAAGGTTCCCCTCTCCTCCCTTATAAAAGAGCACATCCTCCCCCTCTTCATCACACCACTTTGAGCCTTCCATATCGGCCAACCCCTACCAATTTCTCATCTCCACTTCCCTAGAAACATCCTAGAGGTTCTGTTCTTCTTCAAAGACCTATTTTAGTGCCCAAAAAGGAGGTCTCAAAGAAACACTTCAAAGAAGAGGTAATGTCTGTTACCGATTCTTTCATCTTTATTTCTTCTTCCACTTCTTCTTCTTTAGTTGTTTCATTATGAATTAATAACATCAGTATCACTCACATACTGATATGTTATTATAAGTATGAAACAACCCTATTTCACCATCTATCCATCCTACGGAAAAAGAAATCACCGCGCGTGCGTACGTACGGAATACCGTCTCCAAGCCGTGGTGTAATCTATTTTCCACCACCACCTTACTTGGATGGGTATAATGGTGTAAATAATGACTATATATGACTATTATAAAGTAATATTTATTCTAAAATAGTATACATACACTACAATAAAATTCCACGATCATAGGAACGATATCATCACTCGTGCGTACGTACGGAATACCGTCTCCACGATGTGATGCGACTCGTTCTACATGATCTTCATTTCATAATGATTATATAAATGAATTGAATTAATTAATCTGATATATATTACACTAATAACATTCTATAAATGTGGTATTTATAACCTAAAGATAATAATAAGAATTTATTTAACAAAACATGCATAAGAACAAAAATTAATAAACACCCGAATAACAAGTAGTAATGAAATATTACTAATAAGAAGCTAAGAATATGACCATATATGATATCATAACAATAATTATGATTCTGTAATAATCCAATAACATTATTTAAATCATTATACAGGATGTTCGGACACTTACGAAGAAAAACGGACCTAAGGTAAGGGAAATATCACAATCTCATTTTTATCCGAGATTGTTTATACTTTGAAATTTACTGGGGTGTATTTTATCATCCACATCCATGTTTCCTAAATATATAATATTTATATCCTTATAAAATATTTTATATCAAATTTTACCCTTCGGTGAGTTTTTAGTAAAGGATATGAAAGGAATCTTTTGTCATTTTTCATACGAGGTACTTTTTTGCTTTTCTGACAAAAGTACGGAGAATGTTTTTTTTAACTTATACAGCATGAATGGATTTTTAAAACAATATTTCCAAGAATCTTCCTTTACAAGTTTTCAAGTTTATTTTTAATCAACTTCTTTTAGTTTATAATTGTATGACATATTAAGAAAGGAAAAGTGTTTTTGAAGTAGAAAGGATATTTTCCTCAAGAATGGAGTTCAAGTGTTTTATCAAAATTATTTTCCATCTAAGATAATAAAGGGTTTTGTTTTTATCCCTATTATTAAATTGATTTGATTATGTTGTGATGGAATTATTTTTATGAATTCCTTTATATTATATGAATTGTTTTATGATGTCACGATGTTTAAGATTCCCATTTTTATTACATGGGTTATGTTATGATGTATGGTTTATGATTTTGTGGCACACATAAGAATGGTATCATTATGAGATGGGTGGGACCTATATCTCCCTCCAATGCATTGGGTAAAGATTTTATATCTCATGATATAGACATTATAACGACCCATAATTTACATACATTGTTATTACTTCAGAATTGAAGCACACTTATTACAACATATAACCAAACCAAGAAAGGACTGTATAGGTATAGTGTCCTTAGAAACTGGGAAACATAAACAACTGGTTCATAAAGCATCTACTTTGCCTCCCAATTATTTCATCATATCTAGAGTCCCTTTTTGGCATATTTTACTTAATAACCTTCTTCCTAACCTGGAAAAAAACTATATAAAAGGGTGAGCTCAAATTCTCACTAAGGGTAAACAAAAGAAATATCCATCACATCATATACATAAGCACCTAAGTTTTGAAAATCTTAACCTACAAAAGAGATCATAATCTCATAAAATGGGATAAATCATAGTACTGAAATGTAATCCCAATAATCATAACTTAAAACATGAAACTTTGTGGCATACACACATAATCATATAGAATCATTTCTAATTAGTCAAGACTCATTTCCAAGACTATCTTAGTAGACAAAGTCCATTTCTGAACCATGTTCACTCCTCGTTTCAGTCCTGTTTCACTGAACCGGTATAACCTACCATTCCAACCATTTCTATCTCATGAGATATAAAATCATTACCCAATTCATTGGAGGGAGATATAGGTCTCACCCATCTCATAATGATACCATTCTTATGTGTGCCACAAAATCATAAATCATACATCATTGCATAACCCATGTAATAAAAATGGGAATCTTAAACATCGTGACATCATAAAAAAATTCATATAAGATAAAGGAATTCATAAATATAATTCCATCACAACATAATCAAATCAATGTAATAATAGGGATAGAAACAGAACCCTTTATTATCTTATATGGAAAATAATTTTGATAAAACACTTGAACTCCATTCTTGAGGAAAATATCCTTTCTTCTTCGAAAACATTTTTCCTTTCTTAACATGTCATACAATTTTAAACTAAAAGAATTTTATTAAAAATAAACTTGAAAACTTTTAAAGGAAGCTTCTTGGAAATAATGTTTTAAAAATCCATTCATTCCGTATAAGTTAAAAAAACATTCTTCCCGTACTTTTTTCGGAAAAGTCAAAAAGTACCTCGTACGAAAAACGACAAAAGATTCCTTTCATATATTTTAATAAAAACTCACCAAAGGGTAAAATTGGATTGAAACAATTGTAGGTGGATGGAAATAATATTACTTATTGAGGAAACATGGATGGGGATGATAAAATACACCCCAGTAAATACTAAAGTATAAACAATCTCGGATAAAAATGAGATTGTGATATTTCCCTTACCTTAGGTCCGATTTGCCTCATAAGTGTCCGAACCTCCTGTATAATGATTTAAATAATGTTATTGACTTATTACAGAATCATAATTATTGTTATGATATCATATATGGTCAAATTCTTAGTTTCTTGGTAATAATATTTCATTGCTACTTGTTATTCGGGTGTTTATAACTTTTTGTTCTTATGCGTGTTTTGTCGAATAAATTCTTATTCTTATATTTAGGTTATAGATACATCATTTCCAGAATGGTATTATTGTAATATATATCATATTAATTCATTCAATTCATTTATATAATCATTATGAAATGAAGATCATGTAGAACGAGTCGCATCACATCGTGGAGACGGTATTCCGTACGTACGCACGAGTGATGATATCGTTCCTATGATCGTGGAATTGTATTGGAGTGTATGTATACTATTTCAGAATTAGTATCACTTTATAATAGTCATATATAGTCATTATTTACACCATTATACCCATCCAATTAAGGTGGTGGTGGAAAATAGATTACACCACGGCGTGGAGACGGTATTCCGTACGTATGCACGCGCGGTGATTTATTTTTCCATAGGATGGATAGATGGTGAAATAGGGTTGTTTAATACTTATAATAAGATATCATTATATGATTTATACTTATGTTATTACTTCATAATGAAACAACTAAAGAACAATAAGTGGAAGAAGAAATAAAGATGAAAGAATCGGTAACGGACATTACATCTTCTTTGAAGTGCTTCTTTGAGACCTTCTTTTAGGGCACTAAAATTGGTCTTTGAAGAAGACTGGGACCTATAAGATGTCTCTAGGAAATTGTATAGGTTAAATTGGCAGGGGTTGGCCCATAATGAAGGCTCAAAGTGGTGTGAGGAAGAGAGGGAGGAGGTGCCATTTTATAAGGGAGGAGAGGGGCACCTTTGGAATAACTAAACATATTATTTTATATTAAAGTCAAGTTCGGTTTTAAATAGATCCAAATTGATTTATTTCTAATATAAGGTGGGGATGGGTCGAAAGAATGTCATCCAATATAATTTAGACAAGTTTAGGTTCCTATTTTAACATTATCATTTAGATTTAACATTAAGTTAAACAATTTTACTTTTACCGTGTCTTCTTGTGTTCTTATACTATAAGGTTAATAAACTTACTATAAGCAGCCAAACGAACCCCAAGTTGTTTATTATTAATATATATAACCTTATCTAAGTCATTTGGCCGAACCTTATATTTTTAGGAACAAAATAACAATTACTAATATAATATTTGTTTTAAAAACTATTTTATGTCATTTTTGACACTATTTAGTAATTGTTTTTTTTTTGAAAATTATAACAGAATGAGTAGTTCGAAAAAAGTCAATTAAATCAGTACTAACATGTCATATTAACCTAGAAAATTAGTGTAATTCATAAAAAGTGTCAAACTACATTTATTTTTGTGTTTATAACATCAATTATGTCAATATTTCATTAATAAGATAATTACTGCATCATCTTTGTGTCATAAATATATTAAATTATTTAATGTCTAAAAATTAAAAATAAAATACCATTATGTAGGAAATCTTTTTATCTTTCTATTTAATGTTTATAGTCGAATTTATCTTATGTATAACCCCATATTAAAAATGATTTACTTATTAAACTTTGATTTTAACTATTTTAACCCTTCTTTAAATAAATTAATAATAAATGTCCTAATCTAATCCAAGTGGGCCTAACTGGTCATATTTTATTTCTAAGGTTGTTTTTGGTCGAATTAAACTTGTCCAATAGAATTGGGACATGTGTTAGGGTAATAATAATATCATTTTTACCCTTAATTACCCTATTTACTTTTAACCGTGGTAAAAAAAAGTAAAAAGTTACTATTCACCATTAAATTATTTTCATCTCATTGAACCACATTTTACTTACTGACATCAACTGTGTCTCTCGGATTTTCAAAATTCTACTCACAGAAGCGGTAAAATTAAGTTTTATAAAAAATTCAGTTTTTTTAACTACCACTTAGTGGTTTCACTATTCATCAAAAATTGAAACTTTTCAGAAAAATACCAAAATTTCACCCTAGGCTAATTTTGATATTCTGAATCCAAAAATGAAGTCCATTTTGAAAAATAAATTTTATAAAATTTCAAAAATTGGTTATTACTATTCATAACGGCTAGTTATAATAATATTTTAATAGCATATTGTTGTTTAGTAAAACTCGGTATTGCGTACGACACAAACTATCGAGGAAGGTTGTGATTTCGTGTAAAGCAAGCCAAGTAAGTGTTGTGTTTAGAAAAATATTCCTTTGATGATTTATATAACATAAAAGTCTCGGGTGTTACATTATACGCCCCTTAAAATGAATTTCGCCCTCGAAATTCGTCACTTTGTAACAAACAGATGAGGATACCTCTCTCTCATCATATCCTCAAGCTCCCATGTAGCTTCTTCTAATTGGTGGTTCATCCATAAAACCTTCACCAATCGAGTGGTCTTGTTTCGTAGGAATTGTTTGCTACGATCCAGAATCTCTATCGGTTGTTCTTCATAAGAAAGATCTTTCTCCAGTGGTACAACTTCTGAGCTGAGTACATGTGAAGGATCAGGTATGTACTTTCTCAGGAGAGATACATGGAAAACATCGTGAACTTGAGATAGATTCGGTGGAAGCGCCAATCGGTAAGCTACCTTCCCAACACGATCAATTATTTCGAAAGGACCGATATATCTAGGGCTCAACTTCCCCTTCTTTCCAAATCTCATAACCCTCTTCCAGGGAGATATTTGTAAGAACACTTTATCACCCACTTCAAATTCTAGGTCTTTTCTTCGGTTGTCGGCATAACTTTTTTGTCGACTCTGAGCTGCTCTTATGTGTTGTTGAATAGATCTGACCTTTTCTTCCATTTCATCAACGAGATCAGGTCCTAATAGCTTTCTTTCCCCAACTTCATCCCAGCAAGTTGGAGTCCTGCATTTCTTTCCATAGAGAGATTCATAAGGAGCCATCTGAATTCTGGAGTGAAAGCTATTATTATAAGAAAATTCCACCAAAGGTAGGTGTTGATCCCAACCACCTTTGAAATCCATAGAGTATGCTCTCAACATATCTTCTAGGGTTAGAATTGTTCTCTCAGACTGACCGTCTATCTGAGGATGATAAGTAGTGCTGAAACTCAACTCTGTATCCAGAGTATACTGAAGACTTCGCCAGAACTTCGAGGTAAATCTCGGATCCCGATCAGATATAATAGAAAGTGGTACTCCATGCAATCTTACCACTTCCTTTACATATATCCTGGCAAGCTGATCTAGAGAGAAATCCTCTATAATAGCAATGAAGTGTGCAGACTTTGTAAGACGGTCAACTATGACCCAGATAGCATTATTTCCTTTGGATGTTTTAGGAAGTCCTGTGACAAAGTCCATAGTGATGTTTTCCCATTTCCATTCGGGTATGGGTAATGGTTGTAACATCCCCTTAGACTTCTGTCTCTCAGCTTTAACTTGTTGACAAACCAAGCATCAAGAGACATATTTAGCAACATCTCTTTTCATGCCATCCCACCAGAAGTACTCTTTCAGGTCCCTATACATCTTCGTGTTTCCAGGATGAATAGAGAATGAAGAACTATGAGCCTCATCCAGCAGCTCCTTCTTTAATTTGGGGATGGGAGGAACACAAACCCGAATCCTGAACTTTATTATCCCATCACAATCAAGGTTGAATACATGACCATTTCTCACCTTCTTTTTTAACTCAACATCTTCTTTCTATGCCTCTTTAATCTTCACATGTATAGATGGTTGAACATTCATTTGAGAAAGATACGATTTTTCACCTTTCATTATAATTCCAAGATCCATCCTTTGTAAATCCATAAATATTGGATCTTTTGTGATCCTGATCATGGATAAACTAGCATGGTCTTGTCGACTTAATGCATCTGCCACCTTGTTTGCTTTCCCAGGGTGGTAATGGATTGATCAGTCATAATCCTTAATCAGCTCCAACCATCTTCTTTGACGCATATTTAGCTCCTTTTGTGTGAAAATATACTTTAAACTTTTATGATCAGTATAAATGTCACACCTTTCTCCATAAAGATAATGCCTCCAAATCTTTAATGCAAAGATTACGGCAAATAACTCCAAATCCTGTGTTGGGTAATTTTTCTCATGGATTTTCAAATGTCGTGAGGCATAAGCTATCACCATATCATTTTTCATAAGAACACACCCCAATCCCTTTTTGGATGCATCACTATAGATCACAAACCTTTCTCCACTACAAGGCAGTGTGAGCACAGGTGCACTGGATAACCTTCTTTTCAACTCCTTGAAATTCTCTTCACATTCCTCCATACAAACAAACTTAACTCCTTTCTGAGTCAACTTGGTGAGTGGATTAGATAATCATGAAAAATATTTCACAAAACATCGATAATATCCAGCCAAACCAAGAAAACTTCATATCTCAGTTACTGTTGTTGGTCTCGACCATCTTTCGATAACCTCTGTTTTTGCTGGATCCACAAATATCCCCTATTTTGAGATTATGTGACCCAAAAATAAAACTTTTTGAAGCCAAAATTCACACTTGGTAAATTTGGCATAAAGCTTCTCCTTTCTCAGGGTCTTCAATATAATTCTCAAGTGATCTTCATGTTCTTCCTTGCTCTTTGAATAGACAAGAATATCGTCTATAAAGACTACCACAAACTGATCAAGATAGTCTCTAAAGACTCTATTCATCAGATCCATGAAGATAATAGGGGCATTAGTAAGACCAAATGGCATCACTATAAATTCATAGTGTCCATACCTTGTACGAAAAGCCGTCTTTGGTATATCCTCCCTTTTGACCCTTAATTGATGATACCCTGAATGAAGATCAATCTTGGAAAAGTATTGAGCTCCGTGTAGTTGGTCAAATAGGTCATCAATGCGCAGGAGAGGATATTTTTTCTTGATAGTGATCTTGTTAAGTTCTCGATAATCAATGCAGAGTCTCATTGATCCATCTTTCTTCTTAACAAACAGAACAGGTGCTCCCCAAGGTGACGCACTAGGGCGTATGAACCCCTTATCAAGATTCTCTTGGAGTTGCTTCTTTAATTCCTAAAACTCAATTGGGGCCATTCTATAAGGTGTCTTTGAAATAGGAAAAGCACCCGGTACGAGTTCTATTGAAAACTCAACTTCACGATTCGGTGGAAGACCCAGTTATTCATCCGGAAAGACATCATAAAACTCCCATAAAATGGGCATTTTCTTAATTGTGAGTTTCTCACCAACCATTTGAGATAAATAACCTTCATTTAGTGGAATCAAGACCCATAAGATGGAAGTAATTCCACTGGAAGGTTATGTTCATCCTTGCATCGATAGACGATCATAGATTGATCTGGAATATGAAATGTGACTTCCCTTCTTTGGAAATTGATATGAGATCCATGTAGAGAAAGCCAATCCATGCCAAGAATCACATCAAATTCCACTATAGGAAGGATCACAAGATTTGCAGGAAGCACTTTCCCACAAACATAAATCGGAGAATAATTATAAACTTTTGATGTGATTGTTGTGCCATTAGGGGTTTTCACAGCTAACTCAACATCTAACTGTCGAGGTAATACGGTGATATCCTTAGAAAATTCTTCAGAAATAAAGGAGTGGGTGGATCCAAAATCAAATAAATCATTTTCTACTTTAGAGTGGATGGTAAGTTTACCTTTCACCACGTCGTTATCGTAATCCACATCGCTGATAGAAATTGCATGTGACTTTCCTTTGTCTTTAGCCTTAAGAGTTTGTTGACGTCGACCATCATCATCAACCCTTGGATTAGGGAATTTATTGGCATAATGTCCCATCTTCTTGCACTTGAAACATTGAAGTGTATTAGGTTCATTCTGTGCATCTCTTCCTTTGTTTGCATCATTAGACATCTTCTTCCCATCATCGCGGCATTCAAATGCCCGATGACCTTCTTTTCCACATTTGAAACATTTACTTGTCCCTTTAAGACAACTCCCTCCATGTTTCTTTCCACACTATGAGCATAAGGGAAATCTCATCTTCTTTTCAGTGTGCTCTTTAGATTTTCCTTTGAATTCCATTTTCCTCTTCTTATCAAACCCATATGACTGATGGGTTACTCTAATATCCATCTCAACTTTGAGAGCACATCGAACGATTTCCTCGTAGCTGTTGAATTCCCTTATGGCTAACTCCCTTCGAAGACTTGGTTTTAAGCCACTAAAGAATCGATCGATCTTGCTCTCAGGTTGGAAATAATACCAGAAGCATACCTTTCAAGTCTTGTAAAATTTGCTTCATAGGTACCAATAGATTCATCATCCTTTTGCTTCAGTTCAAGAAACTCTTTCTCCATATCTGTTCAAAGAATACGAGGGAAGTACTTATTGAAAAATAAGTTCTTGAACTCATCCCATTCCATGGACTCAATTTCATCCCTTTGCCTTGTATTCTTAATAAGATTCCACCATTGATCAGCATCACCTTCCAAACGATACACTACTAAGATGACTTTATCATGTTCAGAACATTGAAGAACTGAAAATATCTTTTCAGTAGTACTAATCCATTATTCAGCAACTAATGGATCAGTAGACCCGCTGAAAGAAGGTGGACGCTGCCTCATAAAGGATTCAACAGAATGTTGCTCCTTCCTTTGCTCGTTTGGAAGTCCTGCATGATTCATAACTTGAGAAAGTTGTGTGAGCATGGCTACAAGATTTTGCATTCCATCTCCCATAACGTTTGGTAGCTCAGGGGGACAATCATTGCATTGCCCGTCGCATTCTGCATTAACAAGATTCATTCAGGTTCCAGCCATTGACTAAAACCAAGAAGAATAGTGTGAGCAACACTAATTATAATAGGAAAACCACATAATCAAGAATAAGATTTCACACTTAAGGTCTTATCCTAGGTTATTCATGGTGATTTATAAAACACTACGATTGTGTTCTATGCTTAGACTTATCCTTAGGGTTATTACAAAGTCTTTCACATCCTAGTTTCCAAAGGTTGACTATATCATTCCTCTGATACCAACTATAACGACCCATACTTTACATACATTGTTATTACTTCAGAATTGAAGCACGCTTATTACAACATATAACCAAACCAAGAAAGGACTGTATAGGTATAGTGTCTTTAGAAACTGGGAAACATAAACAACTGGTTCATAAAGCATCTACTTTACCTCCCATTTATTTCATCATATCTAGAGTCCCTTTTTGGCATATTCTACTTAATAACCTTCTTCCTGACCAGGGGAAAAAACATACAAAAGGGTGAGCTCAAATGCTCAGTAAGGGTAAACAAAATAAATATCCATCACATTATATACATAATCACATAACTTTTGAAAATCTTAACCTACAAAAGAGAACATAATCTCATAACATGGGATAAATCATAGTAGTGAAATGTAATCCAAATAATCATAACATAAAACATGAAACTTTGTGGAATACACACATAATCATAGAGAATCATTTCTTATTAGTCAAGACTCATTGCCAAGACTATCTTAGTGGACAAAGTCCATTTCTGAACCGAGTTCACTCCTCGTTTCAGTCCTGTTTCACTGAACCGGTATAACCTACCGTTCCAGCCATGTCTATCTCATGAGATATAAAATCTTTACCCAATGCATTGGAGGGAGATATAGTTCCCACCCATCTCATAATGATACCATTCTTATGTGTGCCACAAAACCATAAATCATACATCATTGCATAACCCATGTAATAAAAATGGTAATCTTAAACATCGTGACATCATAAAACAATTCATATAAGATAAAGGAATTGATAAATATAATTCCATCACAACATAATCAAATAAATGTAATAATATGGATAGAAATATAACCCTTTATTATCTTAGATGGAAAATAATTTTAATAAAACACTTGAACTCCATTCTTGAGGAAAATATCCTTTCTACTTCAAAAACATTTTTCCTTTCTTAACATGTCATACAATTTTAAACTAAAAGAAGTTGATTAAAAAAATATGAAAACTTGTAAAGGAAGCTTCTTGGAAATAATGTTTTAAAAATCCATTCATGCTGTATAAGTTAAAAAAAACATTCATCCTGTACTTTTGTCGGAAAAGTCAAAAAGTACCTCGTACAAAAAACGACAAAATATTTCTTTAATATCTTTTAATAAAAACTCACCGAAGGGTAAAATTGGATTGAAACAATTTTAGGTGGATGTAAATAATTTTACATATTGAGGAAACATGGATTTGGATGATAAAATACACCCCAGTAAATACTAAAGTATAAACAATCTCGGATAAAAATGAGATTGTGATATTTCCCTTACCTTAGGTCCGATTTGCCTCATAAGTGTCTGAACCTCCTGTATAATGATTTAAATAATGTTAATGACTTATTAAAGAATCATAATTATTGTTATGATATCATATATGGTCATTTTCTTAGTTTCTTGGTAGTAATATTTCATTGCTACTTGTTATTCGGGTGTTTATAACTTTTTATTCTTATGCGTGTTTTGTCGAATAAATTATTATTATTCTCTTTAGGTTATAGATACATCATTTCCAGAGTGGTATTATTGTAATATATATCATATTAATTCATTCAATTCATTTATATAATCATTATGAAATGAAGATCATGTAGAACGAGTCGCATCACATCGTGGAGACGGTATTCCGTACGTACGCACGAGTGACGATATCGTTCCTATGATCGTGGAATTGTATTGGAGTGTATGTTTACTATTTCAGAATTAGTATCACTTTATAATAGTCATATATAGTCATTACTTACACCATTATACCCATCCAAGTAAGGTGGTGGTGGAAAATAGATTACACCACGGCGTGGAGACGGTATTCCGTACGTACGCACACGCGGTGATTTCTTTTTCCGTAGGATGGATAGATGGTGAAATAGGGTTGTTTAATACTTATAATAACATATCAGTATATGAGTGATTCTGATGTTATTACTTTATAATGAAACAACTAAAGAAGAATAAGTGGAAGAATAAATAAAGATGAAAGAATCGGTAACGGACATTACCTCTTCTTTGAAGTGCTTCTTTGAGACCTTGTTTTAGGGCACTAAAATTGGTCTTTGAATAAGACCAGGACCTCTAGGATGTCTCTAGGGAAGTGGAGAGGAGAAATTGGCAGGGGTTGTCCAAGCCTGAAGGCACAAAGTGGTGTGAGGAAGAGAGGGAGGAGGTGCCCTTTTATAAGGGAGGAGAGGGGCACCTTTGGAATAACTAAAAATATTATTTTATTATAAAGTCATGTTCAGTTTTAAATTGCTCCAAATTTATTTATTTCCAAGATAATGTTGGGATGGGTCTAAATACTCTCATAAAATAGAATTTAAACAAGTTTAGGTTCCTATTTTAACCTTATCATTTAGATTTAACATTAAGTTAAATAATTTTACTTTTACCGTGTCTTCTTGTGTTCTTATACTATAAGGTTAATAAAATTACTATAAGCATACAAAAGAACCCCAAGTTGTTTATTATTAATATATATAACCTTATCTAAGTCATTTGGCCGAACCGTAGATTTTTAGTAATAAAATAACAATTACTAATATAATATTTGTTTTAAAAACTATTTTATGTCAATTTTGACACTATTTAGTAATTGATTTTTGTAAAAATCATAACAGAATGATTATTTAGAAAAAAGTCAATTAAATCAATAAAAACATGTCATATTAACCTATAAAATTAGTGTAATTCATAAAAGGGGTCAAATTACATTTATTTTGGTGTTTATGACATCAATTATGTCAATATTTCATTAATAAGATAATTATTGTATCATCTTTGTGTCATTAATAAATTAAATTATTTAATGTCTAAAAATTACAAATAAAATACCATTATGTAATAAATCTTTTTATATTTCTAATGAATATTTATAGTCGAATTTATCTTATGTATAACCCCATATTAAAAATTATTTACTTATTAAACATTGATTTTAACTATTTTAACCCTTCTTTAAATAAATTAATAATAAATGTCCTAATCAAATCCAAGTGGGCCTAACTGGTCATATTTTATTCCTAAGGTTGTTTTTGGTCGAATTAAACTTGTCCAATAGAATTATGACATGTGTTAGGGTAATAATAATATCATTTTTACCCTTAATCACCCTATTTACTTTTAACCATGGTAAAAAAAAGTAAAAAGTTATTATTCACCAAAAAATTATTTTCATCTCATTTAACCACATTTTACTTACTGACATCAATCGTGTCTCTCGGATTTTCAAAATTCCACTCACATAAGCAGTAAAATTATGTTTTATGAAAAATTCAGTTTTTTTAACTACCACTTAGTGGATTCACTATTCATCAAAAATTGAAAGTTTTCAGAAAAATACCAAAATTTCACCCTAGGAAAATTTCGATATTCCGAATCCAAAAATGAAGTCCATTTTGAAAAATAAAATATATAAAATTTCAAAAAGTGGTTCTTACTATTCATAACTGCTAGTTTTAATAATATTTTAATAGCATATCGTTGTTTAGTGAAACTCGGTATTGCGTATGACGCAAGCTATCGAGGAAGGTTGTGATTTCGTGTAAAGCAAGCCAAGCAAGTGTTGTGTGTAGAAAAATATTCCTTTTATGATTTATATAACATAAAAGTCTTGGGTGTTACAGACATGGCTGAAACGGTAGGTTATACCAGTTCAGTGAAACAAGACTGAAACGAGGAATGAACTCGGTTCAGAAATGGACTTTGTCCACTAAGATAGTCTTGGAAATGAGTCTTGAATAACAAGAAATGATTCTCTATGATTATGTGTGTATGCCAAAAAATTTCATGTTTTAAGTTATGATTATTGGGATTACATTTCACTACTATGATTTATCCCATGTTATGAAATTATGATCTCTTTTGCAGGTTAAGATTTCCAAAAGATATGTTCTTATAAATATGAAGTGATTGATATTTCTTTTGTTTACCCTTACTGAGCATTTTAGCTCACCCTTTTATGTTTTCTTTTCCCCAAGACATAAGCAAAGGATTTAGGTTTAAAAAAATGAATATATTTATGGGAGATGTTGAAGAACTTTCACCACGATTAGAAGATTATATTCCGAGTTTCCAAAGACAATAAACTATTACGGTCCTTGTGTGTGTATTTTTGTTATGTACTAAGTATTCCGCAAAAGTAATGTAATGTCAATGTACGTCATGCTTCGGGTCTCTACAGTTGGTATCATAGGAAAATTTTAGTCAACCTTTGGAAACTAGGATGCGAAAACGTTAGTAAGATCCCTAGAGATATTTCTAAGGTATGTCTAGGGATGTCCCTAAGGATAAGTATACTTATAGGATATAGTCCAAGAACTATGGTAACGATATTAGATTAAACCAAAGATGTTATATATTGAAGTTACTCCCCCTTTATTATGATTTTTTCCTCTCACACTATTCTTTTTGGGTTTTAGAAAATGGCTGGTAACAAGATGATTCATGGTAATGGAGGATATGATGGACAATGGAATGATATTCTTCATGAGGAACCAAATGAAATGGGATTTGGAAGTCCAAACATCATTATTATTCTGAATCAGAAATCTCATAATATGATCAATAAAGTAAAATTTGTTAAGTTTCCTGACTCGGCTAATAAGAGAAAGATGGAGTTTCATGATGATCATAGAGGAAAGAAAGTTCAATTTCCCCTATGTAATTCATGTGGGAATAGGAATCAAGGAGAATGTTTCAAAGGAACTGGAAGATGATTTGGGTGTGTAAAAGAAGGACACAAATCCAGTAAGTGCAAAGGAAAAGGTTCGGTTAACACCAGAGATAAGGATAATGGTATTTCTACGACATTAAAAATGGTTAAATGTTTTAAATGTGGAATGTACGGTCATTATGCAAACCAATGCCCTAAGGGAAAGTCTCATTAAGAGAATCCGTATGGTCGTATGGGTAGTATTTATGTTGATGATGATGAAGAGACTACAAATGATATGTGAGACGAAATAATTTTTGAGGCTCGGTCAATGGTTTAAGAATGTAGTGGAATGATTACCTGTTTATCATGTGTAATGTTGTATAAGTAATCTCATGGTAATATGGAATAAAGATACATTTAAGGATTGTTACACTGTTGTCTTTCCTTGAATTTTGAATGTGTATGATTAATGTTACCAGTATCCATGAAAGGTTATTCAGATATTTTTGGAATGTAGATGATATGCGCATAATAAAGGGATAAGGAGAAAATTAAATGTTTGATAGTATTAAGGAGCTCATGACTGATATAAGGAGAAGGTTATATCATGGTTTGAGTATATAGAATGTTTGGATTTTGGTATGTGGAAAGAGTTAACTTTTGACTACATTCATGATTTCACTAAGGTTCAATGGGTATTCATTCTTTAAGAGAATACATGATTAAGGTATTCACATGTTTGTAATTTGACCAACAAAATATATCTTATGATATATGGGGGATAAATGATGGTATTCACATGACCATTTTATTTATACTATGAGCTTGGACCGAAGTATTTTAGATAAGCCTAAAGATTGGAATGGATTATGTTGGACATAAGTTAGTATTGTTTAAGGATAAAACTTTTTTGATATTGTTGATGGGATGTTATAGTAATATAGCTTTAGAAAAAGGACAACCTGCAGGACGGGCGACAGCCCATCGCGTTGGACAAGGCTGTGGGAATCGAACCCACAACCGAAGTGCGACTGGCCTTTATCGCCTACTACTGGCCTACAGGAAGTCCCTGTTTAGTAGAAACTAGTATTATTATATTAAGCAGTATGATATATGAAGTATAAGTCCATTTTAGGAACAATATATGATTAATCTCACTATAGATGGACTTATGTATTTTTTGATAACTTTTCTAACCTTTTGTTTGAGACAGATGGAATGACCCATAATTCTATCACATGATCTGCTAACACATCATGAATGACAAATTCAACTTCATTTCTTTAAGAGATGAAGTGGAAATTGTCCAAAGAACGACAAACGGTGAGACTACACCAAAATCACGAAAGTATTTCTTCTAATTCCAATTTCATCAACTTTAGGGAAATGATCTTGAAAACAAAAAATGTTGTCATAGTGCTCTTATATCTGATGAATCAGATGGTACCTTAGATCGTCACAAATTTATGGCTTTGTGATTGCTGGCTTTTCCATAGCCATGTTCTCTACCACTCTCCATCAGAACACGATGGTTAGATTTCTCTTCCATATCCATATTTTCACCTATGTGGAAACCCAGTGATTAGTTTATTTGGGTAACCGTTACGTTTCATACTTTTGTTTTTAAAGATTGGTTTTGGTATTCCTTTTTACGATGTGGGTTTCTATTAAAGAATCTTTCGAATAGTAAACCATTTATAACCCCGACGAATTTCGAGGGCGAAATTCATTTTAAGGGGGGTAGAATGTAACACCCAGAGATTTTATGAAAAATATTCTTTTAATTTCATTAATGTCTTGTGTTTTATGCTACACCAAGATTACCTTGCGCTATACACAACACCGTATTAGCTTGCAGTATACGCAACACTATTCTTGGATCGTGTTACACACAATTTTGATAATAGTTATTCTACGCAACATTGAGTATATATATATATATTTAATGTATAAATGAAATATGGTTGGATTATGTTATATGAAACAATGAAGGATTCTTGCACAACACGCAACCCTGACTTGGCTTGCATTACACGCAATCACGACCTTCCTCGATAGCGTGTGTTGTACGCAATACCGGGTTTTACTAAACAACGATATATTATTATAATATTATTATGAACTAGCCTTTATGAATAGTATTAACTAAATTTCGAATCTTATAACATTATTATTCATCTTTCACATTTTCTAAAACATGGTATAAGAACAAAATAAATTTTTCGGGTAAAATAAGTATTTTTTCAAAAAATGCAGTTTTCTCGCCTTTTGATGGCGCACCCACTTTAAATATAGTTTTTGACATGTTTATAAGTTCAATTTGAAAAAATAAAATTCTTCGTTGGAATCATGAAATAAAAATTTACTTTGGATAAATTTTCATATCATTCTGGTAACTTTCATATTTTGATGAATAGTAAAAACACGCTATATTTTAATTAAAAACAACTTTTTCAATCGAAATAATTAATAATGATAAATTATTAATTTGAGTGGTTTTAAAGTATATTTAGAATATATTTTTACAATTTAATACAATGTTGGTCATTGGATGTAATTTCACATTTAAACCAGACATAAACAAGTGTCAATCTTTTGATAGTTATTATCTCTTAAGAACACGCTATTTGTCTTGACGACGGGAATTAATTTTTAAATTAATTAATGAAACTGATATGTTTTGAATTTGGTAAAATAGACATCATTTTTGAGTTCATAATATCAAATATAGATTAGGCATAATTTTTGGTATTTTTCTGGAAACTTTCATTTTTTGATGAATAGTGAAACCACTAAGTGGTAGTAAAAAAAATGAATTTTTCATAAAACATAATTTTACCACTTCTATGAGTGGAATTTCAAAAATCCGAGAGACACCGTTGATGTCAGTAAGTAAAATGTGGTTCAATGAGATGAAAATAATTTTTGGTGAATAGTAACTTTTTACTTTTTTACCACGGTTAAAAGTAAATAGGGTAATTAAGGGTAAAAATGATATTATTATTACCCTAACACATGTCCTAATTATATTGGATAAGTGTAATTCGAACAAAAACAACCTTAGGAATGAAATATGACCATTTAGGCCCACTTGGATTAGATTAGGACATTTATTATTATTTAATTCAAAGAAGAGTTAAAAGAGTTAAAATCAAATTTTATTTACTAAAACATTTTTAATATAGGGTTATACATAAGATAAATACGATTGTAAATATTCATTAGAAATATAATAAGATTTTATACATAATGATATTTTATTTATAATTTTTAGACATTAAATAATTTAATTTATTTATGACACAATGATGATGCAGTAATTACCATAATAGTGAAAAATTAGAATAATTGATATTATAAATACCCAAATAAGTTTAATTTGAGAATTTTTATGAATTGCACTAATTTTATAGGTTAATATGACATGTTAATATTGATTTAATTAACTCTTTTTGAACTAATCATTCTGTTATGATTTTCACAAAAATCAATTACTAAATAGTGTCAAAATTGACATAAAATAGTTTTTAAAACAAATATTATATTCTTAATTGTTATTTTATTCCTAAAAATCTAAGGATCGGCCAAATGACTTATATAAGGTTATATATATTAATAATAAACAAATTGGGGTTTGTTTGGATTGTTATAGTAAGTTTATTATCCTTATAGTGTAAGAACACAAGAAGACACGGTAAAAGTAAAATTATTTAACTTATTGTTAAATCTAAATGATAAGGTTAAATAGGAACCTAAACTTGTCTAAATGCTATTGGATGAGAGTATTTAGACCCATACCCACCTTATCTTCGAAATAAATCAATTTGGAGCTATTTATAACCTAATTTTACTTTATAATAAAATAATAGTTTTAGTTATTACCAAGGTGCCCCTCTCCTCCCTTATGAAAGGGAACCTCCTCCCCCTCTTCCTCACACCACTTTGAGCCTTCAAGCTCGGCCAACCCCTGCCAATTTCTCCTCTACACTTCCCTAGAAACATCCTATAGGTTCTGGTCTTCTTCAAAGACCTATTTTAGTGCCCTAAAAGGAGGTCAAAAAAGAAGCACTTCAAAGAAGAGGTAATGTCTGTTACCGATTCTTTCATCTTTATTTCTTCTTCCAATTATTCTTGTTTAGTTGTTTCATTATGAAGTAATAAAATAAGTATCACTCACATACTGATATGTTATTATAAGTATTAAACAACCCTATTTCACCATCTATCCATCCTACGGAAAAAAAATCACCGCGCGTGCGTACGTACGGAATACCGTCTCCACGCCGTGGTGTAATCTATTTTCCACCACCACCTTACTTGGATGGGTATAATGGTGTAAATAATGACTATATATGACTATTATAAAGTGATATTGATTATTAAATATTATACATACACTCCAATACAATTACACGATCATAGGAACGATATCATCACTCGTGCGTACGTACGGAATACCGTCTCCACGATGTGATGCGACTCATTCTACATGATCTTCATTTCATAATGATTATATAAATGAATTGAATGAATTTATATGATATATATTACACTAATACCATTCTGGAAATGAGTTATCTATAACCTAAAGAGAAGAATAAGAATTTATTCGACAAAACACTCATAAGAACAAAAAGTAATAAACACCCGAATAACAAGTAGTAATGAAATATTACTAATAAGAAGCTAAGAATATGACCATATATGATATCATAACAATAATTATGATTCTAGAATAAGTAAATAACATTATTTAAATCATTATACAGGAGGTTTGGACACTTACGAAGCAAAACGGACCTATGGTAAGGGAAATATCACAATCTCATTTTTATCCGAGATTGTTTATACTCTGAAATTTACTGGGGTGTATTTTATCATCCACATCCATGTTTCCTCAATATGTAATATTTATATCCTTATATAATAGTTTATATATAATTTTACCCTTCGGTGAGTTTTTAGTAAAGGATATGAATGGAATCTTTTGTCGTTTTTCGTACGAGGTACTTTTTGACATTTCTGACAAAAGTACGAAGAATGTTTTTTTAACTTATACGGCATGAATGTATTTTTAAAAAGATATTTCCAAGAATCTTCCTTTAAATGTTTTCAAGTTTATTTGTAATCAACTTCTTTTAGTTTATAATTGTATGACATATTAAGAAAGGAAAAGTGTTTTTGAAGTAGAAATGATATTTTCCTCAAGAATGGAGTTCAAGTGTTTTATCAAAATTATTTTCCATCTAAGATAATAAAGGGTTCTATTTTTATCCCTGTTATTAAATTGATTTGATTATGTTGTGATGTAATTATTTTTATGAATTACTTTATATTATATGAATTGTTTTATGATGTCACGATGTTTAAGATTCCCATTTTTATTACATGGGTTATGCTATGGTGTATGGTTTATGATTTTGTGGCACACATAGGAATGGTATAATTATGAGATTGGTGGGACCTATATCTCCCTCCAATGCATTGGGTAAAGATTTTATATCTCATGAGATAGACATGTCTGGAACGGTAGGTTATACCGGTTCAGTGAAACATGACTGAAATGAGGAAGGAACTCAGTTCAGAAATGGACTTTGTCCACTAAGATAGTCTTGGAAATGAGTCTTGACTAACAAGAAATGATTCTCTATGATTAGGTCTGTATGACACAAAGTTTCATGTTTTAAGTTATGATTATTAGGATTAAATTTCACTACTATGATTTATCCCATGTTATGAAATTATGATCTCTTTTTCATGTTAAGATTTCCAAAAGATATGTTCTTATGAATATGAAGTGATTGATATTTCTTTTGTTTACCATTACTAAGCATTTGAGCTCACCCTTTTATGTTTTCTTTTCCCCAGGATATAAATAAAGGATTTAGGTTTAAAAAGAAGAAGATCTTTATGGGAGATGTTGAAGATCTTTCACCACGATTAGAAGATTATATTCAGAGTTTCCAAAGACACTAAACTATTACGGTCCTTGTGTGTGTGTTTTTGTTATGTACTAAGTATTCCGCAAAAGTAATATAATGTCAATGTACGTCAAGATTCAGGTCTATACACAGATCTTGTGTGGGTTAGCGCTCTATGATCCTATATGGGTCGGCACATACGGATCCTGTGTGGGTCAGATCCTGTGTGGGTCAGCACTAAGCGATCCTATGCGGGTCAACGATGGTTATTACCTATCGATCATGGGTGGTTCGGATCCTATGTGACTCAGCAGGGGTAAATACCTAACGATCCTGTGTGGGTCAGTAGGGGTTAGTACCTATAGATCATCTGTGGTTCAGATCCTATGTGGGTTAGTAGGGTTTAGTACCTATCGATCCTATGTGGCTCAGTGGGGGTTAATACCTATCGATCCTATGTGGGTCAGATCCTGTGTGGGTCAGCGAGGGTTAGTACCTATCGATCCTGTGTGGGTCAGACTTTGTATGATCAGCATCAGTGCCTCTTGACGGAATAAGATTATCTAGCTCCATGACTAATCATCTAAACTTCTATAATTCACTTATACCTGTTTTGAGTTGAGTCTTTGGCTTTGTGCTTTGTGATTGAGATTGTGCTTTGTGTTTTCCCATTTTGGAATTCTGAGAGATCTTCAGGGGTCTCAGGGTCCCTACTTTATATTTTCATACTCACCCCTACATGAGATTCGCCCACACCATGTTGTGTCTTGTGCAGGAAACAATCAGCTTGGCTGAGTCTTGGGAACGACAGGACTAGGTGGTTCACGGAGAAGATTGGATGACGTGGAGAGTTGTGGAGATTAGTTGTACCTACCCTTTTTGTAGGATCCTCAGTAGATGATTCCAGGGGATGTTTTTTGTTTTTCATTCGTAGTTATAATTTTCATTTGGGCTTGTATTTCATCCCCCTTTACTTTCAATACTTATCCTTACCCTTAGTTGTGGTATCTAGGGTGGTTTCACATTTCTCTTCTCTTGTGTTTCACTTGCACATTTCTGTGCATATAGGTTTTAAGAAATGTCTTACCATTTTCGAGGAATTACTTTCTATTGTTATTCTCCTACCCTGACCTTTGGAAGGTTGGCTTGGGGTAGTCACGACACGGGCCCCGGGGGACTGTTCGTGACAAAGTGGTATTAGAGGAGTCAGATCTACAAAAGAACAAGAACTCTGATCTTTTTAATGGAGCAATATTGTTAAGTGTTTTGAGGGTGGTTTTCAATTTGGGGAGTCCAGTGTAGGTGTGGTGGCCAATGTATCCATACACTAAGACCCTAAATTCTAATTTACAAATCGGTGCACGAAAAAACTTATTGTGTGTGTTTTGAAAATGTTTTTTCTTTGATCTCTTTTGAGTCAGCTCACTAGGTATAACATTATGACTATGGGGAAACTATTTATTTTTAGGATGCTGCCGCATAGACAACCATCCAAGATTCCCGAGTGAGTGCACGATGATGGCCCACCGAGCAACGAGGCGTCGATTCAGGGCCCTCTTACTGTGGTAGCACCTTCAGGTGTTGCACCAGCAGTACCACCACCTGTTTCACATCAGATGCCACCAGCCCCACCAGACGACTATGCACGCTGGCTGAGCATGTTGCATGAGTTCCATAGAGAGGCCTCCCAGATTTCAAGGCGATACATACCCCCAGGTAGCTGATTATTGGCTAGAGGCTGTGGATAGAATTTTTTTCTTGGTTGAGACACAAGCAGAGCAGATGGTTATCCTAGCTGCTAGCCCTTTCTGGGGAACAACAGGGAATCCTGAAAGTAGCCTAGTACTCAGCGAGATTCATTGAACTCTTACACTACACCATCAAGAAGGTACGGGGCCCATTCTTCAGGTCCTTGACCTTTTACCAGGTTCTCCGGCAGGATATTAGAGGGTTGACGATATTGCTGAATATCTTGATGTAGGCTAGAGTGCTCGAGTGATAATTGTCGATGGACAGCTTCATATATGAGCTGGTACCGGTGGTGAGAGACACTATTGGATTATAGGTATCCTATTCATCTACAAGAGGCCATAGAAAAATGACGGAGAGGTCTAATCAGGCCAGACCCACCGGTGGATGACCCCGAGACAGAGGGTCGGAGGTGCGGAGCTCGCGAGGCAGAGAAGGTCAGCCAGGAGGCAAACTCTGCTTCATGTATGGTGGGTAGAGATACAAGGCTTGTGACTGCCTGACCCACTATATGGAAGATCAATGGATGTTTGAGGGACCACCAAGGTAGAGGCATAGGTTCGAGAAAAGAGGTCTATAGGGCTGTGGGTGAGGCAGAGGAGTAGGTCGTGCAGCTGGCGGTTGGCAGCGATTTAAGGTTCTATCACCACCACCACTAGGAGGTCCAACCTAACCATAGGGATCAGGTGGACAGGGGAGAGCACAACTACAGGTAGTAGAGGCCTACAACCACAGCACTATGGAGATGATTAGAGGTACGATCTATGTCTATTCCACCCTAGATGCAGTACTTATAGAAACAGGTGTCATTCACTCGTTCATTTCCATGACAATAGTTTGGATCTAGGAGATTCTGATGGAGCCATTGGCTCGATCCATGCGATTAGAGACTCCTACAGGAGATGTTTTGACGATTACGCACTGGTTTAGGAAGTGTGAGCTCACTCTAAGAGGAGGGGGCTTCGTCTGGGATCTTCTAGTAGTAGTGTCGAGTCCTTACGATGTCATATTGGGTATGGACTACCTGTCCACATTCCATACTCAGATCAATAGTTTTAGGGGAAAAGTGTGGGGTTTATGTGAGGATGGGATTAGTCTTACCTTCACCAGTGAGATGGAATCTTTTGAAGCATAGGATGTATTATCTCGGATATGGGTGTAGATGATTAATCATTAGTTGGCTAGGCTCACCCTCGGAGTAGTTGATGTGAGGAGTCTGAGTTATCCTTTAGTGGTGGATCAGTATGCTAATATCTTTCCTAATGATGTTTTGGGAATACATCTATGCAATGAGGTAGACATTTACATCGACATGTACCCTAGGATGGAACCGATATCTTCACTGGAATATTGGATGGATCCTGTGGAGATTCGGGACTTCCAGGTACAAATGTAGGACTTATAGGAAAGGGGGTTCATAAGGCCCAGTGTTTCTCCATGGGAATCCCCGATCTTGTTTGCCAAGAAGACGGATGGAAGAATGAGTATTTATGTGGGCTATCAGCGCCTGAACTAGGTGACTATGAAGAACAAGTATCCACTCCCAAGGATCGATGATGTCTTCAACCAGCTAATAAGAGCTTGTTCTTTTTCAAGGATAGACCTCATATCAGGCTATCATCAACTCAGAGTATGGGACGAGGATGAACCAAAGACAACCTTCAGTTGTCGGTACGGACTTTGTGAGTTCTTGGTGATGCCTTTTGGTATGACCAATGCTCCATTAGTGTTCATGGAGCTCATGAATAGGATAGTTAAGCCATACCTTGATCTCTTTGTGGTGGTCTTCATTGAAAACATCTTGGTATACTCAGCATCGGAGGAGGATCATGCCACACACCTACAGATAGTTCTGGATACACTCTGCGAGCATCAAATTTATGGAAATCTCTTGAAGTTCCAGTTCTGGATACAGGAAGTCCACTTCCCAGGGCACATTATTTCATATTCTAGAGTTGTAGTGGATTCTAAAAAGATAGAGGTAATACTTTCTTGGTAACCACCCAAGAGTGTGACAGAAGTTAAGAGAATCCAAGGATTGTTTGGGTACTACCGTATCATTGTACCTGACTTATCCTAGGAAACATTGCCCTTTCCAGTCTTGAAAAAGAAGGGGGAGCCTTTATAATGGATATAGAAGTGTTAATAGAGTTTCTAGGAGCTGAGGAAGAGACTAACTATTGCTCCCATCTTTAGGCTACCAGAAGAGGGAACTAGGTACGTAGTTTTCTGTGATGCATCAGGGACCATACTGGGTTGTTTCTTGATTTAGGATAAAGTGGTCATCGCATATGGCTCACGGTAGTTGAGACAGCACAAGCGAAACTACACTACCCTTGACCTGGAGTTATCAGTAGTGGTCTTTGTGCTGAAGATGTGGTAGCACTACCTGATGGGTGAACGGTTAACCATTTACTCTGGTCGTAAGAGTCTCTGGTATACCTTCTCATAGAAGGACCTGAATCTAAGACATCAACAATGGATATAGTTCCTCCGGGACTACAACTTTGAGATAATCTACACTCCTGGGAAGGGAAATGTAGTAGCAGATGCACTCAGTAGGAGGTCTGGTCTATAGCTACTGAGTGAGGAGACAGAACATCTAGCTATGTTTCAGATATCCTTCATGGATAGAGATGGAGCAACTTGCCTCAAGTCTATGACTGTCACTCCCCCACTTCTTCAGTGAGTTTGGGAGTCACATCATGGGGACGTAGACTGTGAGGCCTGACCTGCTCATATATCCTCAGGATACGCTCCTGTTGGATTTTCTGAATGTGGGGAGCACATCGTCCTCTTCAAAGGATTTGTTATGGTACCAATGATTATTTGAGAGGAGGTGTTGATATAGTTCCACACATTTACTTTAGCGGTATACCCCAGACTGGTGAAGATCTACTAGGACCACTAGGGTTAGTACTGGTAGCCTGGGATTAAGAAATAAATGGTAGAGATTGTATCTCGATGCCTCACTTGTCAGAAAGTGAAGGCTGAGCATTAGGTACAAGCAAGATTAGCGCATCCACTTGAGGTACCAGAGTGGAAGTGGGATGGTATCTCCATGGACTTCAAGATAGGGATACCACTTAATTATAGGGTCCATGATTATATTTGGGTGATCATTAACTGACTCACCATGTCAGCCCACTTCCTACCCATCTGAGAGTAGGGATCAGTAGAGGTCTTGGGATAGCTCAATGTACAGGAGATAGTGAAACTTCACGGAGTTTCGTCGACAAATGTCTCAGATTGCGATGAATGTTTTGAATCCCACTTGTGGAAGGGATTTTAGAAGGCATTCGGAACACAGATACACTTGGGAATCGCCTTTCACCCGTAGATAGATGGCTAGGCGAAGCGGACCATACAAAAACCCGAGGACATGCTTCGTGCTTGTGTCCTTAATTTTGATCATAGTTGGGAGGACCACCTACCACTGGTGGAGTTTTCATTCAACAACAGTTATCACTCCACCATTGGAATGGAACCATTTGAGGCCTTGTACGTGTGACCATGTAGATCACCTCTTTGGCGGATAGACCCATGGGAGTCAGGACTTATGGGTCCAGAGTTGGTACATGATACCATTGAGAAGGTAAAGATCATCTAGAAGAAGATAAACACTGCACAGAGCTGGCATAAGTCTTATGTCAAGAGGAGGTGGAGACTCGTGGTGTTTGAGGTGGGTGACTATGTCTTTCTACGGGTCTCACCCTGATGAGAATTACAGAGGTTTGGTTTGGGTGGAAAACTATCTATGAGGTTCATCAAACCATTCTAGATACTCAATAAAGTAGGCGAGGTGGCGTACTGTCTAGATCTTCCCCCCAGATGCACCGGGTGCATAATGTTTTCCAAGTGTTGCAGTTGAGGAGATACGTGCATGATCCATCACACGTTATTGACTAGGGCGAGATGGATATCAAAAATGGGGCAACATTTGTGGAGTTCATAGTGGAGATGGAGGATCAATAGGATCAAGGCCTTTATTGGTAGATGATTCCTCTAGTATGAGTTCATTGGTATCACAAGAATCTCAGGGAGAGCTCATGGGAGTGGGAGACTGAGATGCTTGCTCAGAACCCCCTTTTTCCACTAGTTTTGTAATATCACTCGGAGAAGAAAATCTCTAAGGTGGGGAAATTTTAATGACCCGAAAATTCCATGTAATTTTTTTTAAATTATTTGGGATTATTACGAGTATATGAAAATTGATGGCGCATGATTCTAAGGCCCGGTGTACCCAGAATGATTTTCTAAACTTCTTTTAGGGTACGTTCAGTAAAGGTGTAGGTGGAATTTTCTATCTTCTAAATCAGTGCTTGGATTAAAAATCCAAGGGCACTGTTGAATCCGTAGTGTTGGGATTCACTTAAGGAAAGCTTCATTTCGACCATAGTTGGTCGGGGGGGAAAAGTTAGTTTTTTGACATTTTAAAGAAAGGTAAAATAACATGTAATTGTTATTTTATTTTATTTTTCTCCAATTGAAGAGGGGTGGTGGTGGGGCTGAGGACTTGTCAAGCCATTTAATGGCTTGACTCATCAAATGTGTAACTGAATCGTTGTGATTTAAAATAGGTTCATTAATTTATTTAATGAACCTCATTAATTCCTCTATGTGTTACTCACATTTCCCCCTCCTATTTAAATGGCTCTTAGAGTGGGGTTTTGGCACAGCTTCTTCAAGCGAGGAGACTCTAGCGAAGTCCTACGGATGTATCCACAGATGGATAATAGAAGCACGAGAGCCAATGATTTGTGATCGATGAATGCTGACGACTCCATCCAACATGGATGCTCCTCCCGCCACAACCATGTCACCTCCAATGGATCTATAGGTAATGGTGTTTACATGATTTAATGTTCCCTCTCTTTCCGTTCTTAAAAAATATAATGAATGAGGACCAACCGACTAATAGGTTGATCTTCATCTTGTTTAATCATGCAGGTGGTTGTTGAGGGGTCTTAAATTCAGTGATTATTCTTCCTTTTGATTATAATTAATCTTATCCATGTTTAAAACTCTTACACAGAGGGAAAGGACCGAAACCCACAAGGCTCGAACCCTCTGCTAAACTTTTCCTTGGTGTGTTATTCATGGTGAAACAACAAACACGACGACAAGGTGTATTTGAGGGCCGTGAAATAACGGTGACATCCCAAGACGACATTAGGCACATCTTGAAGGAATAATGGACCACCAGGGCTCACCCGGTGGCCCTGATGAATAAATTGCAGCGTGTTACCGACGCGGTGGCACCGGCGGATGATGGAGGTAGACCGCAGTGGAAGAGCAGCACCACGGTGGTCGACAGGCAGCTGACAGAAGCTGACCGTGGAGGCGGAGGTGGAGTGCTATCACATGCCACATTGAAGGGCCATGGATTTGAAGCCACAGTGGTGGTGAAGTCCGATACCTTCTCCTATTGGTCCTACGGGTGATGAGGCAACGCCATGTGGCGGCGCAAATTAAAGGAGCTGAATAGTTCCTTTGAGTCGTTCGGGTGCTGCAAAAAGCAAGACCCGCACGGTTCGCACTAGCCGTCATATGTGGGCCGATCATGCCATGGCCCATCCCAACCGTGCTATCCCAAGACAATTTGGTCCGGGTCAAGTCAGCCCAGGCCAGTTCGGACCGGACTCGGACCCCTCTCGAGCCCTGATCCGTATAAGTAATCATATCTTGTGAACTGGATGTCCGTTTGATAAACCGTCTATGGTGATGGGATCCTTGGAGAGAGACAGTCCTTTTGAGATACTCTAAGAGAGTTTTTGTGAAATTTGGAGTATGGCCGATTTGGATCGACTCTGAATCCAACTGGGCCCTTAGCACTAAAATGACAATAACTTACAAACCGGGCATCTGGTTGACGCGCCGCCATCTGTTTGGTTGGAACCCTTATGACGTGACTAATCATCGGGTTATATATTCGTTGGACTTTGAGCTGATTTAATTATGACCGATGTATTGAATATAAGTTCTCCTAGAATCAAGCGTAATATGAATGGAAATCTAGTGGCTGGCAGTGAGGCGGAGGTTGGAGAGAGATCTTACAGAGGTTAGTACCGAGGGATCCTGTGTGGGTCAACACCTGTCGATCCTGTGTGGGTTAGATCCTGTGTGGGTCAGTGCTCTGTGATCCTATGTGGGTGATCACATACCAATTCTGTGTTGGTCAGATCTTGTGTGGGTTAGCGCTCAGCAATCCTGTGTGGGTCAGCGCAAACCGATCCTTTGTGGCTCAGATCTTATGTGGGTCAGCGCTCAGCTATCATGTGTGGGTCAGCGCATACCGATCCTGTGTAGGTCAGATCCTATGTGGGTTAGTGGGGGTTATTACCTATCAATCCTATGCGGGTTGGATCCTGTGTGGGTCAGTGGGGGGTAGTACCTATCGATCCTATGTGGGTTGGATCCTGTGTGGGTCTGAAAAGGTTAGTACCTATCGATCCTCTGTGGGTCAGATCCTGTGTAGGTCAACAAGGGGTTAGTACCTATCGATTCTATGTGGGTCAAACTCCATAAGGTCAGCAGTAGTTCCTCTTGATAGAATAAGATTATCTGGACTTGAAAGTAATCAATTGTACTTTTATATGTCACTTAAACCTGGTTTGAGATGATTTTTTTTCTTTGTGCTTTATGACTGAGATCATGCTTTGTGGTTTTCCTTTGTGGAATTCTAGGAGACCTTCGGGGGTCTCAGGGACCCAATTGGGTATTGTTATACTCACCCCTTCATGGGTTTTCCCGCACCTTGTTGTGTCTTTTGTAGAAAATGAGTAGCTTGGCTGAGTCTTGAGGGGCCAGGATCAGGTGGAACCCGAAGGATATTGGATGGCGTGGAGAGCAATAGAGACGATCTATACTTACCCATCAGGTAGGATCCTTAGTGGATGATTCCAGGGCAGTTTTTTCTCAATTGTAGATTTACTTTTTAGTTGGGCTTATATTCCAGCCCCCTTTACTTTTAGTACTTATCCTTACACTCAGTTGTGGTATATAGTGTGGTTGCACCTTACTATTCTATTTTGCTTCACTTGAACATGTGTATGTATAGGTTTCGAGGCAATGACTTCCCATTTTCTAGAAATTCTTTTCTAGTGTTAGTCGCCAACCCCTGGCCTTTGGAAGGCGAGCTTGGGGTAGTCATGGCACGGGCCCTGGGGGATAGGTCATGACATTAAACTAATTTTCAACATAGTTCTTCTCTAAAAAATATGAAATATTCAATGAATCATATAGATCTTTTAAATCTTCATCAGTGCGTTTATTTACTTGAATCAACCATTAATCAGGATAATTTAGATTTATGAAAAAACATATAATCATTTGAATTAATATTTTTTTCAATATTTTTTCTAGATATCACATATTTTTCTCAAACTATTAAAAAACATGTGATATAAAATTTTAATTTCTAAATAAATTTGGTTCATTTATTTAGTCCATTTTCCCAATTTCATAATAGATATGTATCATTTTTCAATCCTTATCTAATAAATAATTTTTTTTAGTTATGTGACATTCATCCTTAGAATCAAACAAAAAAACTCACATATTTGGAAATGTGTTATGTATATCAAGAAAAAAATGTATTCTCTAAAAAAACTTATGTATAATAAAAATAAAATATATATACTAGAAAATCATTTTGTGCATTTTAGAGAGTCAGACATTCTCCATTTTACACATTTTGGAATAATCTGACATTTTAGTATATGGATTTAGAAATGTTCCAAATTTCTTAAATTCTGATTCCAAATATTATGTTATATATGAAGAACAAGATCCTTCCTTTAAAACCTAAAATAAACAAAAATTATTTAATATATGAATGAGATATTACCATATATATCAATCCAGTGTTCTCCAAATACATTAAAAAATATTCCAATCAATTCAGTTCTTTTAAAATCACTTCAAAAAAAAATTACTCATCATTGGAAACCAATATGTAGTGAAACATCATCTTTAGCTTCACATGGACATAAAAATCATTATTTATTAGTATTTATTACAAACAGAACATCATAATTTAGATTATTCTACAAAGAATCTTGATTAGGTATTAATAAACATTCTTTTTTTAGGATCAATGTTTTTTCAATTATTCTCTAAATCCTCAATGATTGAACATTATCTTCATCATTCATGGACATTTAAGTATATAAAGTTGAAACTTATTGTGATATAAAATCAAATATTTTTTTGCCTTTATTATTTCCATAATGGCATCACATGACATTATCTTTGACTAGATAAGTTGTTTAGTGAGAATATATCACGCTGATTGGATATAAAAACTACAATTCAAATGTATATAAAATTCTATCCATTGAATATTAATTTGGATCTAGTAGTATATGAACAAAAGACACTAAATATATACCTATCTAAACTACTCTTCACTAACTATACAACGTTTAGATCTTCTACATCTTGTATCAATACCCAACTATTTTTATTATATCAAACCTCACAAATATCTGATATATTTATCCTTCAATTCCTGATATAGTGTATTTTTTTATTTCCTAAAATGAAGTGTATATTTCCCTTACATTATATAGTGAAGTTATTAAAACACTCAACCAATATCATCACCTAGTCCATGATAAGTTGGTGTATCTATTTTGATCCTCCCATGCTTCTTATATGAATCATGAATTATAATATGTATGGAAATATCCATATGGAATGTGATATTCTTTATTTAGATACTAATATTTTTTTCTACCCCAATGCTATAATTCTGTGTGAAACTCATCAAACAAACTCAATAACTAATTTATAATATCCTATAAAAAATAAAATGATTGAGTTCTTAAACTAAACATGGAACTTATCCTATTATTACATAAAATCAATCTTGAATAAATATACTTCAACATGTGAAGAATCTTAGATGATGTGGTGATAATCAAATTTCATACATTCAAATTGCATAATAATACACTAAAATAAATATAAAAATAATATTCAAATAAACCAAATTACCAAACATTAATTAATTTTATATGTGAATAATGCATAATAACAACCTTCATCCTTATAGTGAGCCTTCATATTTTTTATAATACTTAAATCAACTAGATAAGGCATGACTTACTAAGTTTTAGTGAACATATAAAACCTTTCCTATTTTATGATGTGATTAAGTCCACCCTAAAATAACAATATCTTTTTCTACACATATTAAGGAATATGTTTTTTTCTATTGTAAAAATATATTAGTAACTTTTTCTCTATCCTAACAAATAAAAAATAATATCAAGGAATATTATAATGTGAAATAGAATCATGTTTGAATAAGAATAATAAATTCACATTAATAACACCTAATAATTAGATTTAAGTATTGAATAATAATATTTCCATTATATATTTATTATTTACTTTATTTTCTTATAAATTAGATATTTTACTGCTTGTGATTACCATGTAAAAAAATAAGTAATAAAATTGTAATTCCTATACCCCTCCCTACAAAACATTTCTTAGGATTTTTTAGTGATAACCTGGGTTTAATTCTAAATTAATTATCTGAGACTTTTTTAATTAAAAAATTATAAATATTTTAAAGAGAAGTAGATTGATACCTAGAACTTAATGATGGAGGGTACAATAACACTACATTAACCGATTCTTAAATCCATAAATTCTAATACTTAGATGATCAGTATAAAACTAAACATAGTGTCCCAAGGAATCTAGGAAGGCATGAAGACTATTACCATAGTGGTGGTATAATCAAGGATTCCTAATGTGGAATGATAAGGAATTTATCTTTTTGTTATAGAGGATGCAACAATATAACTCTCCAATAAGAAGATGGTGATGTAGATACAATAAATCCATAAAACTGAGTATATTTTTTGAAATTAGATAAAGAAAGAGATAGAAAAAAATATAAATAGAGAATTAAAACCTCTAAGGTTGGGGAGGATTAAATAAATCAATCATACATGTAGGATGATTAAAATATTGGAAATTAAGATCATCAAAATCAGAATCACCGTAGAGGACTATACTCGAGAAAATCCATATCATGGATTTTATATCATTAATGGAACCAAACAACAACTTGATGGTGTATTAATAATGAATGTGCAAGATGCTATAAATGGTGACCACCTCTTTATCACTCATGTAGAGTTGATTATGCACATTAAGAATGATAGAGGATATTTGTAAAATCACAGAATCAACAACCTTTAGGGATATATGTTGGGAATATGATATGATAATAAGTTCTATTATTAAAAATTAATTCATGTCGATACTATGATGTTACACCATTATGATGTTAGTGGTATTAGGGGAACTAGTAGGGAAAAATGCACATAAAATTCTCTAACTATAATGACATAGGGTATTATGCCTATAAAAATATATGAATGTGATTTGAAGTAGAGGATAATATAATTTGATCTCATGATGAAGAACCAACAGTATTTTTAGATATTCCTCATGAAGAGAAATAAATAATTTAAAAAAATGACATTCTAATAAATAAAGATAAATTGGGGTAAAAATTATATGGTTCTAAGGAGGAGTAGATCCCCAATAATATATATTATCAATATAATGGGTATAATAATATTATAATGGGTTTTTGACCTTGGGGTTATAATTTTGAATTTATTTTTCAATTACTTATTGACTAAAAGAACCTATGTAGATGTTTGAAGTAAGTGATAGATCACTGGAGAACAATATGGAAAATCAAAAAACAAAATAAGTCACAATAAGATGGACATTGTCTCATTTGGAATGAAGTTATTTTAAAAAAAATCAGGTCCTACTTTTCAATATTAAAATGGGAAATTTTAAGAGTTCTAGTTGCATTGAGATATATAACGGAACATGATAAAGAATTTTTTGGTTGAATATTATTACGATATCATAAGATTCATTCATATTGCAACCACATTTTTTATACTAAGAATAGATTTTCAAAATATGTTATACTTTGTGGGATTTAGCGATTTGTGGTTCAAAGATATAATATGTCAAACACTAAAGGATGTTAATCCATATTCAAATATATTTTAAATAGGTATAATTAAAACATGGAATATATTGTGAACAAAAAAGGCACTACGGAAGGATTTTTTTCGATTTTTCTAGGTGAGTCTATCATTCTACAATGAAGAAAACCCCACCATGATTATACATAGATAAAATTTTATTGATTCTATATTGGCTTCCTAGAGAGGCTTAGGATGTGATAAAAAGAGTCATTTCATAACCCATTGGTTAATTTTTGTGATTTGGAAGGATCACATCATGATTAATAGAAAACTAAAAAGGGGATAATCATCTAGAAAAAATAGATCTTTTTATTAAGCTATAACTTTCAGTGAAAATAAAGATCATATTGTGACATGATATTTTCGATGAAATACATCTCATGACTATTGAGACTACACCATGATGAATGTAAATGCATAAATTCCAAAGAGATCAAATCTATTGTGTGTTTTGTGAAGTTTGAAGAGAACTGGTTTATTTTATAAGTATAAATGAGTGGCTTAAATGTCTTATTAAGTGAATACTGGTGGATAATTATGGAATACGTTATTGGAAAATGATTCCATAATTTATTGGGGAATGGTAAGAAATATAATATATGAGATAGTAAAAAATGAAAATATTGAGAAGATAGAAAAAGTAAGGGGAAATTCCACTAATGTTTGGTATGTGTAGAATAAAAAAAGGTTCAAATATAACACTCTCGCTAGGATAATGATTTATTCTATTAAAATATATATATAAGATATTTTAGTATCTGATATTTCTATTCCTAATCCAAAATTTGGGAGTAAATACACAAGTAAATGGAGTTCTCATATATTAGTGTAATTCCCCTTTGAAGTAATTTAAACATCTAAAATTTTTATTGTTAACCAATATTTTATAGTTTTGTATTGATCTTGATAACAATAAAACTAGATATAAAGTGGTGAAAGGGAGAATTCATCACCGTAATTCAACCCTAATGGTTTATTGGGTCTATGGGTAGAAAATATAGTATCATAAACAAAAGGATTGTTTTCATGATAAATATATTACTGTTATGGATAATGAAGTAAATTTAAATAGGTTTCTTTGTTTAAATATAATAACTTTCAGATTTTAAATAATCATAATATATAACTCTTAAAATCTATCATAAATGAATTTTTCACTCTAAATTTACATGGAATTCAAGTCAGTCATGACTCTAAAATATATATTACTGATGAAAAAAAGAAATTATCTAATCCAAATTTAATGCATCAACATTTCCTATACATATAGTTATCAAAACATATATATAATTTATGGATTTATTATAAAATGAATAACTATATTTTTCTAATATCTTTGAAGGGGATAACAGTTTTGAATAAGCTGAGTTTTAAGTGATAAAAATCAATCATCTTATGATAATCCAAAATGAGAACATTATTGAATTATTAAATTGAATTATAGAATTTTTTTGGTCTATTCATAGTATTCATGATCATAAGAGGGATATTTATAATATCAATATGAATATTACAAGAATACATCCCTTTTACAAAGCCAATGTGTAACTATTGAGAAACATGATCCTCAAAATATGACTCTTGATGACCTTCACAAAAAGTTAGTGGATTATGATATATGAGTAAAACCCAATAATACATCTACAAAAACATCAAATAAATTATGTTTAATACACTAGGGAATCATGATATTCTGAAATTTTTGATAAATGATGAAAATTTAAGTGAAAAAGTTTTATTGATTGAAGTGAGTAGATTCAAATGAGGTAAAACAAGGAATTAAGGTAAATTTATATTCAAATAATTCAATTGTGGAAATTTTTGGTATATTTCTATAAGATAACCAAGTAAGGTGGAAAACAAGGATGAAGTTGATATTCATTCATCACCATAATGAATGTTTTCATGGAATTATATCACAATGTTTGGAATCTGAACTATGAAGTGGTACTGTAAAAAACCTATTGTGGAAAAAAAGAAGAATTTGAAAAGTTCCTTGAAGATGATGAAGATGCGTTCATATTAGATTATTAAGTACTTATAAAGGAAACCATTAAAGGAAATATTTTTGAATATGAAATATAAAATTAACCTGAGTGAGATGTCGACTTGGATATCAATTTTAAATGAACTCTTGAAGAGTTCTATATTCAATTCCAGAAAAACCAAATTATTTATAGATTACTAAAAGAATCAATAGTATAATTTAATCAACATGAATATTAAATTAGTTATTTAGATAAATTTTTATTTGATATTGAGGCATCTTATGTTATATTAGTAGAAGCAATGGATTTCAAAGTTGAAATAAAAGAATATGACAAAATAAATGTTGATCCCAATATCTAGTAGTATTAAAGAAGGTAAATAGTTGAACCCATAAAATAATAAGTTTTATATATTTTTAAGAAGTGTGATATTGAAGAAAATATATATGGGGACAAGAATAAGTTGAAATTGATGTCCAAAAGTGAATTGATTTAAATATAAGGAAGAGGAATGAGGGTTATTAAGAATATCATAAACAAACAGAGGCCATGAAAAATTGAAAATAAAAAATTTATGAAAATACTCAAAAACCATGGACAAACCAATATTTGATAAACTACTCCAAAGATATCGATATGTGGTTTTGGAGTGATGGTAAGATCATTCCATTGATTATATACCAATTTTGAGTTTTTATCATCCATATAAAGACCATGTTTAAGTATAAAGATATTTTCAATGAGTAGTTACTAATAGTTTACAACAAAGGGTGACAATATATATTATATCACAAAGAAGGAATTAATTTTGTGTTTATTAATATAATTGTTCTAATTTTGTTCAGAATATGATAAATTATAGATAAAGGTGGATTCAAACTAACTCTAATGGGATCCATTGAATATTGGTAATAGAATAATCATACTAGATTCTAATGAAAAACTAGTTATTTACCTTGGAGGAAGAAGAGTGTGATTTCACATCATATGATTATGAAAATGAGGAGTGACAACCTTGTGTCTCTAATCCACTTGTTATCTCTCTAAGTGAGAATAGGAAAAATGAGATGGATAACTTGGTATAAATTAATCTCAATGCAACCAAAAATAGCTTCACATAGATCATTGATTTTAGTTTCTTATCCTATATGACTTATAATGTAAATCAATTAAATAATTTGAATATAATGTTTGATGGTGTGACTATATTTTGAAATGACGGAGCACTGAAAAGCATGGTAAGAAGAATTATGATGGATGTATGGATATGAAGTATAAAATACTGGTGTTAATTATGTGGATAGCCTTTTGTATAGTCATCTCAATGTATGTCAACATTGTAACTACATATTAGAAATAATATTTAATTATAAGTACTATACTATAAAAAAAAATAGGTGATTCATTATTGAATATATGGAAAACCAATAGAAATATTTACGAAATATATTTCAAATAGAACAACGCTTATTTTATTCTGGTATAAAAATAGAATATCCTTTGGAATCAAATGGATGGGTTAATAAATTAATTAATCAAAGATAATATTTCCAAAATTAATGTTGAAATTGAAATTTAATATCTGAAATTATGTTAGGGGAAGACATGTGATTCTTGTGTAAGGGTGAAAGTAATGATAAATAATTAATGACTAGCGAAAAGAGGGAATCAAACCAACTTAACCTAATCTACACTAAGGTGTGTGGTCCATTGAAGGTCCCTAGAATATACATAAAAAAGTACATAATCATCTACATTTATTATTACAAGGTAACGTGTTGTATTATGCTTAAACGGTCCAAAATAGAGGTGATTTAATACATTAACTAATTTTAGAGTAGATCTACGAATTAAATAAGAATAATATTTATGGTTCTTTAATCTATGACTGGGATGGAATAAATACCACTTGAGATTTAAAAATACTTATAGAATACTAGTATAAAACATGAAGTTTTATTTTCAAGAACAATATAATAAAATAGTGTGGTAAAAAGGATAAATTGAACACTGACCACTATTGAAAAAAGTTTCACTAAAATTTATATATCTCGTAATTACATAAAGGAAGTTATTGAAGTATATATATTCACCTTGAATAAGTATTTTCTATGTATCATTGGGAATATTACCAAATATGATATTTCGAGTGCATGAAATTAAACATTGAAGTACTTTATAGTGTATGGAATTCAGTGATACATTAAAAATAAGAAATACAAATAATATTTTGAGATTCTATAGATAGAGAGATATTTTTATCTAATATTTCAACCTTAAGGATTATAAGTGTCTCAAAAAATGATTGAAAATATAGTTTAAATTATTGATTTATTTATTGTTAAACAATAAGACAAAAAGAGATCTATAATTCCATAACTCACTATATTCATTAATAAATAATAAGAACTATATATAATCAAAACTAGTGGGAAACATTCAACATGCAGGGAATATTCAAATGATGTGTTATTTGATGATGATGAAATAGAATGGTGAAAAATAGTGACTCTATATATTTGAAAATTTTCTATGTTCGTTGAATAAAATATCATCATTTATAAAAATTATCAAATAGAAATATAGAGGATGAGAACTATAGATAACACCACGCAATTGTCTTATGTGTAACCAGCCCCATTTTAAGATATAGTAATAGATGAGTCATGTTTCAATTCCATGAATGGTGATTTGTATAAAATTAATAAAAATAAGAGTTTAGAGATCATTATAAATCTAATAGATCACAGAACCATTGGAAAAAAATTGGTATTCACAAATAACCATGATGATAATGGAAAGGTGACCTGAACTAAGGAAATATTTGTGTACAATGGTTATACACATGTAGATGCATTCAATGTTGAAAAAAAAATCATCGATGATATGAAATGAATCTATAACACTCTTTATTACTATGGTCGTACAAAACAATTCACAATTTAAATAGACGTTACATTTTGATTTATAAATGAGATTCTCAAGAAAAGTTTAAAAATGAATAACTAGTGGGTATTCTAATTAGGAATGATTCAATAAAGTTGTAAAAGATGAAAAAGGGCATGTATGGTTTATAATATAAACCAAGGACTCAGTATGATTCATTGGATGCCTTCATGAAAAATATATAAATCATAAGATTTGGATCTGATCAAAATATATATGTGAATTTGGATAAGGAATAATAGTTTTTGGTGTTAATCTATGCAGATGGAATAAAATTTTAGGTTAACCAGTATTTACATATAAAAATATTAATTCTTTTTAGATGAATATATAATACAAAACATTATAATACATGTTGGAACTATAAAGCTTTAGTTTTTATGAATAATATATTCATAATCCTTTTATTTACTGAAATATATTCATCATTTTCCACATAGAAAACTTCTTAATTATACCCTACATAAAACTATTCTTATTAACTTGGGAGAGGAAAAATATAAGAAAGTGTGAGATAATATTCCATGTAAAGGTAAATAAAAAATATGTAAATTATTTATCATACATGATAATAAGATAAGAATAAGAGTATGTGATCTTGATAAGAATTTACCAAGTTTAAAATTAATCTATCATAGATCATAACCAAGAGTCATAGAAAAAAACGTTTTCACAATAAAATAAAAAATTCAAAAGACTGTGGAATCATCAATAACCAGTCATGATCCATGATTTCATAACATGGACATTATAATGTGAAAAAAACAAAATATTTTAACAATTTAAACATGTATAAATAGAAATAAGTTCACTCATACTGTTAAGGATAATAAATCAATACCTCACATAAACTTGTGGATAGGGAAACTAATTCCACACATAATATTTTGTACATGAAAACCAAGTTCATGTGTAATCTTATCGACCTAGAAACTAGGTACGTGAATAAACATTTGAACCTGAAAGCAGTTTCATGCATAACATTTTTATCTCATGAGTTATCCATCTTAACCCATTAGATTTGTGTTCTATAACGAACCCACCTATTATATAATCATAATAAATTCATATTTATACTACATGTTCTTAAATTTTTTTAATATTTCATTATATCTTCACCCATAGAATAGAAAATGGGTTTCATAAACATCTCATCACATTAATAATAAACCATTTAGAAAAAAATAAGGATGGTATCATAGAATAATATCCTTAGTGAAACATTTGTAACATCAAAGTATACCATCATACATGAGAATTACATTAAAGGATCACTTGGAACATTTATTAATGAAATTACACTTTTAATTTCAAAAAAACATATTTTAAATATAAATGATTCAAACATTTTAAAGAAACATTTTATTTGAAAATAACTATGTAAAATTTTATTTTAATCTTAAAATAATTGAGCGATATTGATTGTGGGAAAGCCTTTTCATGTCATATATTTTAAAAAATATATTTCATTCACATTTTCTGTAAAATGACAAAAGTACATCATTCAAAAAACGAAAAGGGGATTAACTATAAATTTTTTAATAAAAATTTTGAAATGAGTAAAAATAAATTTTAACATTCATAGGATAATAGTTTCAAAATTCTGGGAAACATTTTAATGATAATATGGACATTTAAGAAAAATATTCTCAACCAAAGAGGAAATAATGTTTTTTCTCAAAAACGTTTTCCCATTCACTTTAAGTACAAAGGAGAAAAAATGGTTTTATTACAGGAAAATTATTTAAATTACTATCAGTTAAGAAAATTAATGGGTATTTATCATATATTTATTATATAATTTTCTCAATGTAAATTCTATAATACACAATCCTGATTAAAATGGGATTGGAACATAAATCCATGACCTCAAATCTTGTCTTTATTCATAAATGATAGAACCTAATTTCTAATAAATAAAATTATATTTTTTATTTATTCCAATACCATACTCATAAATATATTACCATATATAATTTACACTATAACTCCTTATCCCCCATTTATTAATATTATGTTATTAAAATCATTGTTCAAACTGAAAACTACTTCATTTCTCATGTATGAGTTGGTGTGAAATTCTTGTTCCTTGTACTTTTATCGTGGTCACATTGTCTCCATACTGTTAATAATTATATAAATTTGAAATAAATTCATTATATTTATATTTATATTTATGCATTAATGTTATATATTGAAAAATTAATTACACTCATCATGGAGAAGGTAGGTCGTACATATGCATGGATGTTTTTTTTCACTTTTTGATCGATGTAAAAAAATAATGGAAAATAATAATTCACCATTAAGGAATAATTATTATATCATATATATATCATATATATTAATTAATAATATCCTTAATACAATCAATGTATAATTAAAATGTAAAATGAATCACATCGCTTCATAAAGGTAGTAATATACACTTACACATGAGCCACATTATTGTTTTCCAATAGAAGGGAAGGTAAGATGGTGGATTTTGTTTTATAATTATATAAGTTTAGTAATATCATTTAAATCATATATAAACATTAAACCCATAATAATAATCATCCATTTAAAGTGGTGATCAATAAAAAATTACAACGTAGCATGGAGATAGTAATCTATGTGTATACCGGAGAAATATTTTCACTTTTTATAGGGTGGAACAAAGGTAGAAATGGTTTTTCCATAATCATAATGAAATAAAATATTTTTAAAATAGTTAATTAATTATTTTATAATTTATACCATATTGTTATAGGATTTATAAGAAGAAATAATATTGAAAATGCTTAGTTAAAATTTCTACCTCTACATTGAGAGTCCTATTTTGGCTTACACCTTAAGCCATGAAAGAATATTCTTTTGGAAAGAACTTAAGCTATATGGTGTTTCTTAGTAAGATGTGATTATATTATTACATAAATTTTATGAGATATAAGGCTAAAACATTGTGAATAATGAATGATAAGAGGTTCCCTTTTACATGTAGAGGGAGAAGCACTCATGGAATTACTCAAAATATTAAATTAATATAAATTAATTTTCATATAAAATGTTTCCATATTATTATAACAAGAATATAATATTTTTATGTGTATAAATTCTCCCTTATAATAAAATTTTTAAATGTTTCATTATTTTTTCACCCTTATTAATTATTTTAACCCCACGTTAACCCTGTATAAAATTACCATGATAACAAAGTATTTTAATATTTAGGGGTGAAAAGGTTACTATAAGTGGATAACATGACCATAAATGGATCATTGATGATATGATAAAACATAAAATTTTCAATTTTCCAAATATTTTATTTTTATTAATTTTTAATCTTTTAATAAAGTGTTTCTTATTATCAAATATCATTAGTGACGTTTTTGAACATTTCATTTAATTTGACATTGAAAACAAAAATACATCAAAATAATTTGAATATAAACCTTTCTCACAACCAAAATATGTTATGTTTTGGTATAAATTTTCATAACAGTGTAAATCACCCAAAACAAATTACTTTTAGAGTATTTAAAATTGTTTCCTTGATTTTTCTACTACTTTTACAAGCATTATGTTGGCATTGCATAACAATTTAAAGTAGTTATATCATCACTAAAAATTAAAATTAAATTTAAATAAGAAAAATAAAAAAACTTAGTTAAAAATAAACGTTTATATTAATTATATTTTTATATTTACTCAAATATATTTCATAAAAACTAATATAATATACTATTTTCACTTTTCTAGCATTGTTCAAGTATTGTAACTACATTTGGTAAGATTCTTGTTATATAACATTTATGTTTATACATATCCACCTAAATAATCATTTACACATTATATTTACTAAACAAGTCCTTGAAGTACATTTCATTCTCAATTATTAACGTTACAACATCAAATTTTTGTTCTTATGTGTTGTGCAAGCACTATGTCAGCAATAAAAATGATTTTGTTATTTATCATGAAATAAATTATAATTTGTATCTATTTTATTATTTGATTATCATATTATTATTTTTATTATAATTAATTATTCATTACATATGTTTTATAAATTTTAATATCATATATAGGTCCAAGTGATATCATAAAACATATCATATTTCATAAAAACTATAATTGTTTTCTATTAGAAAAAATTTTTACTACTCGAGAAATATATAAAAAATTAATAGCAGGATAAAATTGACATAATATATCCAGTAATTAATTCCATTTTATTAAATTTATTTCTTATAATTAAAAAAAATTACTTCAAATATAAATTCATAAAACATATTGAAAAATAGTTTTTAGAAAAATGTGTTTTTATGCCACAAAATAAAGTTATACAAACTATAAACATAAATTTGATTCCAATGTAATTAACAAGATTATTAATAACTATAGGTGAATTCTACTAATCTATTCTCAAATTAAAATCATATTTATACTTTAGAATGAAAACAAATGACTATTTAAAAAATATGTATTTTTTCTATTCCATGAAAAATAAATCATTTCTAAAGAAAATTTACCTTAATATAATATCGATATAGTGATATAAAAAACTATATCCTTTTTATAAATTAAATTTCTAAAATTTCAAGAAATTAATTTTAATATTCACTCACAAAAATAATTAAAACCCATTTTTTAAGAAAATGTATTTTGAAGAAAAAAATGACTTTACCAAAAAATGACTACTTATTTTATAATAATTTATCAATAAATTTTTATTTAGTAGGAAATTTATATATACGTCATATTTTTTTTACTTCTATTTATACCAACTATTTCAAGAGATAATTTATAATGGTGAAAAAATAAAAAGAATTCAAGGTTTGTTAAAGTTAGGTGTTGCGTGTGGTATAAATTATCAAATGTAGTCCTCTTTAAAAATATTAGGGTGTTAAATTTTCACCCCTTTAATAAATTTCATCCTCACAGCCTGATCTTGTTCATAGTAATCATGATTTTGAAATATTAAAATTCCTTTGTTGAAAAATCACATAAAAAGGGGTCAATAAAAAATCCTCATGAAATGAGGGAAAGTGAAATTTGAAGGACATTAGAAATAACAAATAATTAGGTTTCAAAATTATATAAAATTATTGGTAATTGAATATATAAACATGAATTAAAGAAGTATTTCCCAAATAATGATTTAGAGTGAGAGAGAATATTGATCACTTGAAATTGAATTATCCTCGCAATATTAATGACCAAAAAACAATAAATAAATGAGGTGGGAAAAAAGACCATTGATTCATCAAAAGTGAATGTAACATGATAAAATTTCTGTTTCATGTTAACTTTCATAACATTGAGAGATTATTTTACTATCATGATAGAGTGTGAAATGAAAATATACTTATTTTATTTCTTTCTATTTAATAAGAAAATTTTCTTACTTTTTTGGTTATTTGATGAATTATCATTATATCTCATCTATTACTCTATGAAATTGATATTCAAAATTAATTGGTATGTATAAATCAAAAAAACATTAACTAGTTAATGACTCATAATATGAATATTCCATACCTTAGTCCTCTAATTATTTATCAAAACAAAAAAATTTAGTGTAATTTAACCAATATAGATAAATTGGATACGTTAATTTATGAAATAAAAAAAATTACACTCAATGTTTAACTTAATCATCATTTTAAACGTTACTTTTATATTTTCCAAACACTTTTAAGGGGATAGTGAGAAACCTCAAAGCATTAAACACCAAAAGAGACAACACATTTGTTGAAAAATAGTTTGAACCGATTGGAATCAATTTCCCTAAACAATATCCAGGGAATAGAATTTACCTGGGAGTTAGGGTAGCCCTTCAAGATCTCTTCGTACTAATATACCATGTTTTCCCAAGCATTCATGAATTCCTCCATGTTAATCTTCCACAAATTCAAGCCTCTGAGCAGAATGCGGGTCTGCTTATCAATCCACCCTCCTTGTTCCTTAGTAGTGATAACACAAATCGTTCTTCCTATCTTCTTCAATGTTTTCATATCCATATCTTCCTCTCCCATTTCTTCATATGAGTGAAAAATCATATCCATATGTTCCATCATCGATGATATTTGTCGTTGAGGGTCTCTAGTGTATCTTTTCTCACGTTGCTGTCCAGGATCCCTCGTCTTCGTTGAGGGAGTGGCAGGGACTCCAACCTCACCACCTGCAGACACCAGGGAACTATATGTGTTGACCACTTCATATGAATTTTTCATAGTAATAGGATCATTTTGGAGTTGCTTCCCCTTACATGAAGACCTCATGATAGGAGGACTAGGTAGGTTAGAATACTCCTTCCTACGTTGCCCCTTCCGGTTCTTCTTGATAAAGCCATCAGAATCAGTAGTAGTGAAATTTCCCTTCTGGGAGGATGATCTAAGGTATTCCTCCACAATGGTCACTTCCTTGGGCTTAGAAGAGGCATCCAGAGCATCATCCATCTCCTCTTAGGACTCACCCACATCTACCAAGTGGTCCTCTTAATGTTTCCTGTTTTGATCCCCACTAACTTGACAGTAATCATCACCCAACACTGCATACCTATTTTGAAGGTCCATGTTTGGTCTCCCCGTTATATCCTTCTCCCTATAAGAAAGGGGGTCCTACATGGCCTTCCTTGGCGCCTCAGAGGTTTCTTCATGTTGGTATCCTCGACCCATACATTGAAATTGCATTGAGGTGTCCTTTAGAGCCAAACACTGGGAATGCCCACCAGATTCATGGTCCTCACAAAGTCCCTCAATCACCTCTGTAACATTGGCTGCATTTGTTGGAACCATTTGGATTATTGTTAACTCCAATTGAGACACCTTCCAAAAGCAAGTGCAAGTCTTTCCCTACCTCATTAATAAAACTTGAAACTTCGTTACCCTGGGGTGCCACCATAGCACCCACATCTGATGAAGTTCCTTTGCACCCCATTGCCTATGGGATGAAAACCCCCAGGTCTCTCTTCAATCTATCATAAACCATAGAAAATTTAGGGTTTTCATAGGGGGTCGTTACTTTCCCCATATATTCCTACGCTGTATGACCAGACCTAAGTCCTGGATCCTCCATCTCCTGTTGAATGCCATATTCAGAGCCACTATTGGTGCACACTGGTCCAACATCTAAGGATTTTCTACTACATTCACCCATACACAAACCCTTTTCGTCGCCTCTTGAATCTTCAACCTACCTAGAATACATCTTCCCACATCTGCAGAATACCCCAGGATGACCCAGCTTATTTCAGATATTACAGAAGTCAAACCACATTTCATATACAACAGGTTTTTTGTGACGAAGCTCTCCCTCCACTGTAATCCACACAAACTCACTTGGAATTTTCGAGACATCAAGTTCCACACATATACGGGGATAGACCGAGTGGCAGAGTTCCCTTGTTCTTGAATTAGTATACAGAAATCTACCCACAATGTTACCTAGCATTCTCAAAATGTTGGGTTTTGAAATGTTAAAGGGAGTTGTGGAAAACTAACCCAAACTACTGTGGTAGGGGAGTCACGATGCATGTGGAAGTCATACGACCAACGGAAGAGGTAGAATCGGAGACCATTGCAGCTTTTCGGAGCATTGGACCAGGCTTTAACCAGATCCTCCTCAGTTGCGAATCGAATCCAAATATGCCTGGAATCGAGAAGACCCACTGTTTCTCTATCGTGTAAATCCCAAGACCTGAAAATATACCTTCCAAAAGAATCCACCGAGGGATGTCGTTGCTTGTAGCGTGCAATCAGGGAGAGATTCAGCAGACCCGAAGCCTCGTTGAACTCCAATGTTGAGATCGAAAGGTTCAGAAATCCATTAATCAAATTTGAAATATTAGGTAAAAGATAAATTTGAGGGAAGGAGAGAATAAAGTCGGGTTTTGAGAAGGGAGAGAAGGATGGATCCATTCCTAAGACAGAAGCCGGAGGTCCCTCCCCCGGTGGGGGAGGAAGGATCAGGATGGGAGCCACTACAGTCTCTTAAAGAGGAAGGTGATGCGAAATCGCTCCCGACGCGAACCTAATACCTTATTTGGGATCAATCTCTTTTTAACTTAATCCATTCCATAAAAAGTTAACCTTAATTATTAAACAAACTATGTGTAACCAAGATCAAAACCCAATTATTAGATTTATTTTCACATATATCCTTCCATGATTAACATAACCATTATCATGAAATATTATTAATCACTCATAAAGTCTTAATTATATATTCTTGAAAAATACATTTCATTTTCCAAGATAAATTAATCATTAAATCATATATTGATCTAAAATAAAATTCACCCTTTATTCTTTAAATGAGATGCTATATTATTTAAAAATATTTTCATTAGATGTTCTAGTTCATATTTTCACTGATATATGATAACAAGTTTCTTCATAATAACAAATATGATTTCCTTATTTAATAAATTTATATGTATTCAATTTAGATAGAGATCATAATGCTCAAAATAAAATAAAATTTCACTAAATTATGAACAATAATATTTTCATAGGGATAATTCATTCAAATATCAACATGGAATCCACAGGTCTAGATTCGAGTATTATTATTTATAAATTATCATGATTAACTTAAGTTATTGTTATTGGATAATATTTCCCTTTATTTCATTTTAATTCAGTTATAATTGAGGATTACTATCCTCAGTAGCACTTGGATTAGAGAATTTATTCACATACTTCCCAAAATATTTTCATTTATAAAACTTTTGTGTGATTCATTTACTTTATCAATCTCTATCTCTTTCCATTCATTTCATTGATTTAAATTTTCATATCAATTCATCATTTCTTCTTCGATGGACAAGATTCCCAAAAATTAAACATCTTATCATTAATTTTTTAAATTCACCTAACTGATCATTCCCACATTTTTAGTTGGTATTATGTTGATATTTTTTCTTCCCACCATGTGACATACCATAAGTTATTTCATGAAGAACCATCTTCCTTTTCTTATCACAAGAACCATGAGGGTATCTAACTTTCATTTCCACTTTGAGTACACATTAAATGATTTATTCATAGCTTCCGAAGTCATTTATTTTTAATTAATTTGGAATACATGGTTTCAAACCACCAAATAATCAATCCATATTAATTTTTAGGTTGATAGTAAAACTAAATGTTTTTCACATAATCCTTTTAAGTTTTCATTATAGGTACCAATGGATTCATCATCCTTCTACTTCTACTCTATAAATTTCCTCTCTATTTAATTTAAAATTGTTCATGGAAAGTGATTTTTGATGAAAAACATCTTAATATACTCCCATTAAATATGGATTATTTTTTCTTCTTTCCTCGTATTCTTGATAATATTCTACCATTATTAAATTTCAAATTCCAACAAATAAATAGTTAATAAAACCTTCTCATGGTTTTATCACCGAATAATAGAAAATATATCTTCCATTATGTTGATCTATTTCTCAAAAACTAGTGGATCAAAATACCCACATAAGGAGGGTGGACACTTTTGCACAAAATATTCAATTGAATTTTTCTCCCCCTTCTTTAATTAAAATTTTCAACATGATTTGTGCTACTAATCATATTTTTGTAGAGTTGAGTGAGAATAGTCACAAAATATTTCATCCCAGATCCTAAGGCTTTCAATTTTTCATGGGGTTATTAATTTAATTACCCATAACATTAATTATTAAAACAATTCCTACTAGTTCCATCCATTGAAAAAAATAAAAAATTATATTTTGAGTAACAATAGACAATGTGATAAATCAAATAATTAGTAAAAATCATTCATAAGATTTCTAAATCATTAAAAAATATTTTCAATCTTGGAAAACATAGGTTTAACATTTTCCATCATTAGTTATCATATATTCAAATCCTTTACAATGGTTTTTAATTAAAATTTGAATTAACCTAAAAATATAACCTAGGATTATTTAACTATGTGTATAGTAAGGAAAGACCCATCATGAACTAGAATGATAACTATGATAAACTAGGACAACTAATTTCTGGGTTATATACCCTAGATGATTCTATTTTAAAATCATGGCTACTTATAGTATCAATAAAGTGTTGTAGTTCTTGGAAAACCACATGATCTCTATCTTACCAAAATATTAAGATGTTATCCAATTATTAAGCTTATGGCATGAGTCATTACTAATGGTTTCTAACCCTGATCTCTAAATATTAACTAAACACTATTTTGATACCAATTTAGGTGACCCAAAATTTACATACATAAAAATTAAATCTTCTTAGATGAATATTCCATGCATAAAACTACAATCCATATAAAAACAATAATGGTTTAGTGTATTTGGACACTATATACACAATACTTTTATTTTTTGAAATATCATCATTATTTCCCATATATAAAAATTCAAAGGTATACACTAATTAAAATCATTATTCAGAACCTAGGGAAGTAAAAAATATAAGAAAGGGTAATATCATATGCTCGGTAAGGGTATATTAGGAAGATATCAATCAATGATCATACATGATCAAAGGATAAGTATAAGGGTATGAGATAATTATTATAAATTAAAATTTCCATACCTAATCAGTCATAGATAATAAAAATGAGTCATGGAATAAACCCTTATCATAATAAAATACAATATCCAAAAGATTGAAGAGTCTTGAATAATCAATCAACACCCATTAATGCATAACATAAAAATATTAATCTGGAAAAACATAATCTTATAACATTGTGAGAATGTATAAATTGAAACAGGTTAACTCAAAAACTTAAGGACATTAAATAAATGTCCCTCAAAAACATAAATAAATTAAAACAAGATCCACACAAATGTTTAATGACATGAAAACAAGGACTATAAGTAATACTAAGGACATGAAAATCAGATACATATACAAAATTGTGAACATAAAATTAGTTTCAATAATAACACTTTTATCTCATGATTTATACATCATTACCCAAAACATTAGAGTCAGAAAATGGACCGACTCATCACATATTCATAATCCATTCATATATACACTATAATATCATTAAAATATTTAACATTTCATCATATCAAATCCCATGGAAAATAAATCATTTTTCCTTTATATATAATCATCATAATAATAAATCGCCTAGAAAAATAATAAGGATGGTGTCAATGAATCATATCCCCAATGAAATATAAGTAATGTCAATGGTTTTTTAGAGATGAAAATTACATTTAAATATTACTTGAAACATTTATTTATGAGAATACCCCTTTCATTTTGAAACCACTTATATGAAATCCAAATCTTTTAAAAATGTTAACTAAAATTTTTTATTTGAGAATAACCATGTAAATTTTTAAAATATGCTTCAAAAAATTATTGGTTATAATGGTAGGAAATTTCATTCATTCCATATATGTTAAAAAAATACTCCCTTCACATTTTCCATAAAAATTAAAAAGTATGTCATTCAGAAAATAAAAAAAAAGTTTCATTGGAATTTATTTATAAAAATTAAAACTTCCATAAAAATGAAATTAAAAATTAATATAATAATTTAAAAACAATATTTAAAATATATACATTGGTGAAAAGGAATTATAACCAATGTGGAAATAATTTTTTTCCTCAGTCACATTTTCCCAATAATTTTAAGTGCTAAAGAGTGTAAAATGGTATTATTACTTAAAAATTAAATAAATAAGAATATGTTAATCACTTTAAATGGGATATGTTTTATAATTATCATATAATATATTCAATGGAAATTCAATCATATATAATCTAGAAAAAATTGGATTGAAACATAAATCACATACCTCACGTCTTTTCTTTTTTTTGTATGCATTTAAAAATCATGTATAATAAGTGTTGATTGATTTTGAATGCATTATATTCCCAAAATAAAAAATATATTATACTATATATGATTTACTTATGACATATTATTTCTTATTTATTAATTATTTTCTACTAAAATATCTGTTTAGAGTGATAACTACATTATTTCTCATATATATTTCAATTCAGCATCCATGGTCCTTATATATTGATTTTGGTTCAATAATCACAAAAAATTTAATCACAATATAAATATCATATATATTCATTATATATATAGAGATATATTCATTCCTAAATGGTAGTGATATGAAAATAAACTACAATGTTCCTGGAGATGGTTGGTCATATGTATGCATGAACGTTGTTTTCATATTTCAACAAATGAAACGAAAGATATGTAAATAAAATTTAAACATTAAATAATTATTATTATATCATATTTATCTTATATATATATTAAATACATCCATATTACCATTCATATATAATATAAATGAAAAACTAATCAATTCGCTTCATGGATGTGGTAGTCTTTACATACACACGAGCCAAATTATCATTTTATAAATTATCAGAAGATAAGATGGTATATATGATATTATAATTATATAATAATAAAAATATATTAAATATAATATATAAAAATTAAACCCAAAATAATTATCATCCATTTAAACTATTGATGAAAAAAAATTACATCTCAAAGTGGAGATGGTAAGCCGTACATATGCACTATCTATGTTTATTATTTCTATATGATGGAAACTGTTTGGATAATGGTTCTTCCATTATCATAATAATTATTAAGTATATTTAAGGTATAAAAATAATTATTTTTATAATGGATACCTTATATTTATATAATTTATAATAATACATAAAAGTGAAAATACTTGGTCAAGAGTTATAAATATTTCTTGAGAAACCAATTTTGGATTAAACCTTTTGAATTTAAATAATAGAATTTTAGAAATAAAATAATACATAAGATGTGGGTATGGATAAATGATGATATTCACGTTTTTATTTTCTAAGATATAATGCATAAACATTATGAATAATTAATGAGAGGAGGTTCCCTTTTATAAGTGATGGGAGGGGTACTCTTAGAATTGCATAAATTATTAAATTAATATAAATTATATATCACAATAAAATTGATTAAAATTTATATAATTATAATATATGATGATTATTTGTCAAAATAATCTCATCTAACAAAACTTGTACATGTTTAGACTATGTTTTCACCCTTATCTCTTGTTTTAACCCCCCCCCCCCATCAACCCTTCTCTTAATTACCAAGATAATAAAGTTTTTTACTGTTTAGATGTTAATAATGTTATTATAAATGGATATTTGACCCTTAAATTGAAAATTTAAAATATTTTAAAAATATATATAATTTATTTAAGTGAATATAATATTTTGAAATTTAATCCATTTAATAATTTTTTTTATAAAATAACATTATTGTATTTTTTGGAACTATTCGTTTAATTTGACTTTGAAAAGAACATTAATAAAATTATATTTATAAAAAAACTCTCAAATATACCTCATAATTTTTATTTATCTATAAAATTATCTGTACACTATATTTCACCCAAACCAAATTATTTTCCTTGTTTTTAAAATCATTTACATGTTATTTCTACTACATGAAGAAAAACTGTATTGACATTACGTATGAATTTAAGATAATTATTTCATAAAAAATAAAAAAACATTACTTTAATAAAAATAAATGAATTGAATTAAAAATTAACATTTATATTCATTAATATTTTATATTTACTCATATCTATGTCATGGAAACTTAATTAATATTTCATTTTGATGTTTCTAGCCTTACACAAGCATTACACAAACATTTGTATAACATTATTATTATGATAATACAAATTTTAAAATTATTAAAAAAATAATTTATACATAATATTGACTTAAAAATTCTATAAAATACTTTCCCTTCTCCATTATTATCATTATGATTCCAAATTATACTTTCATAGTGTTATGCATGTACTACATCGGCATAGAAAATGATTTTCATATTTATCATGAAATAATTTTAATTTATATGTTTTCAATTGTTTTATATTTGAATGATTTTATATTACATGATTCATTACATAAGTTTAATAAATTATTATATCATTTTTATTTATATCAAATATCATAAAATATGTAGTATTTCATCAAAACCATATTATTATTATTATTCATAAAAAGTTTAACATCTTCAGAAAAATATCAAAAATTTATAATATGATAAATTGGAATTAATATATCAAAAAATAATCAATTTCATAAAACTAATTTTCTATAAGTGAAAAAAACTACATTTAAAATAAATGTGTCAAATGAAACAAAATTGTTTTTTAGAAAAATGTGTTTTTCACCCCACAAATTAACATATACCAAGAATCAAGAATGAATAAAATTTATAAATAATTGGTTAGATAATTTATAAATATGTTATTATTATCTTAATTTAATATCAAATTCAAATCATAATTATATTTTTATAACAAAAAATGTGAAATCTTTACAAATATTATTATTTTCACTATTTACTGAAAAATCAACATTTTTATACAAATACTATAATTTCACCCTAAGATAATTTTGATATCATAATTTTAAAAAATTATATCATTTTATAAATTTTAATTTCTAAAATTTTCCATAAATTAATTATGTGATTCTCTCATAGAATGAATAAAAAACCCATTTTTGAATAAATTTTTTTTTTGAAGAATAAAATGGATTTACTAAAAATTAAGAGCTTATTTCATAAGAATTTATCAATATATTTTTATTGGTTTAGAAATTTTATATATATTTAATAGTTTGGTTTCTTTTATCCATACCTATCAATTCACCAACAATTTTATTATGATCATAAAATAATAATATTTTGTGGTTTGTGAATTCTAAGTGTTTCATGTTTTATATGCTATAAAACATAACATTCTTTTAAAATTTCAGGGTGTTAAAATATTTTTATAAAATATACTTAATTAAGTAAAAATATTTTAAAAAAGTTCAATCATAGAGTATAAAATTTCTATGATTGTGGAGCTTCTATCTTTCTTTGGGCTGTAATTTTTCTAAAAAGGGGGTTATTTTTTTTAAAGGTTGGGACCGAAGCCTCATTTTTCTTATTAAATCAAAGCAAAGACCTCTTTTAACTGGGTAGAGGGAAACCCATTACATATCCTGAAGGCCCAGTGGGATTATAGCCCATTACATAGCCCGTAGGCTCAAATTCAAATGCCAATTCACATTCTGTGAATAGTAACCTTCTACTACAGTACCGCACAGTATCGTTGCCGCTACAGTGCCATGCCGCCGCTACAGTACCCACTGATGAACAGTGCCGCCACTGCTATAGTACCGCTACAATACTACTACAGTAACCTTCACCCCATGGGTTTTGAACCCCCATTTTCCATGTAGTATTACAAGGTGCTTACCACTAAGCCAAACCCCAACTACTCTAAAAAGGGAGTTATAATTTTTATCTATATACAGAAAATGAAATGTATGTACTTAAGAAGATATATATGTAGGATATAAGGTATGTTTCAATACTAATAATTTTTGGAACCATCATAAAAAATATGAGTTAGGGGAATCAATTGATCAAATTTTTTTCTATAGGATATTTAAAGGATTTTTTATTTCTCACAATAATATGACATGATATATTCTTTATAATGTGTCTAGAATCCCACTCCCAATGTTTCCCTATCGATGACCATCTCTTGATTATAAAAGAAGTCATGATTCTTATTCGATGCATGAATGATTATGATTGATTATATTCTGTAGAAAATGAATATTAAAAATATGCATACCCAGATACAGATTGGTCTGGATATATTTTGGATAGAATATCATTGTGTACATAATATTTTTTCATCTGGAGTAGTTGTTTATATGGATTAGAAAAAACTAGGAAATTAAATCCTATATTACTTTATAAGTTGAATATTTTTCCATTAAAAATGATTTCCCACAATTGTCATGGATGAAATATAAAATAGGGGATCATGGAGAGGTGGTAAAGCTTCCATTGGAAGTCCATTATGATAACCAAAGTGTGAAAGAGCTACCGATTAATCTATTACAACATTATCAAAAATAATAATATAGAGACACGCTACAGTTTAATTAAATTAATGTTTAAAAGTTCAAGAAAAATATGGACTTTGTGGTTACAAACTATTAAGTGGTAGATATCTTTAGAAAACTTTTGGACACACCAGAATATTAGAATTGTCAATTAAAAATTATTATTTAACAAACTCCCTCAACATGATGGGGTTTTGATGATCCTCAACCCCCAATTATATAAAATTATATATCTATTAAAAAAATTTGTATTATGTCTTATATTAGTTAAATAAGATTGGTGGATTTTCGAGATGTGAGAGGAAAGATATGAAATTTTAAATAGTAATGTAGAAATTGGAAATTTACTATTTTTTCCAAAAATGATTATTGAATCAAAAAGGATTAGAGAATTATTTGATGAATATTTTATCATTAAACATAATAGAATGATTATTTATCAGACTTTGTATTTATAGACCCTATGAATTTTGTTACCCAAGGGGGTGGTGGGCATGTATAAATTATATAAGGATATGAAATTTTATTCTGAGAGCATGATTATATTTTATTTGGGATAATTGATGAAACATACATAGGGTTACAATGTTACAACATTTTTTCTTTAATACTTTATTTTATCTCAAATATGAGTTGATTGGAGTATAATATATAGAATCTTTGAGTCTGGGGAAGATTACTAGGGAACCATTCTAAAAATATGAAAATTAGATAGGTCATGTCATGATATCCAATCCTACACCATGAAAAAATTCTAGGTCAATAATTTTTAAACGTAATACTTCATAAATTAATTTGGTTCTTCATATGAATACTTTTTACACCATGAAAAAAAAGGACACATTATGGGGTATTTTTAGAAGAGTGATCTTGTAAATTCAGAAGATTCATTCACGTCACAACAATATAAGTCACAATAAAAGTTTATTTGAATAATGAGTTTTATATTTCTATATATAGGATGTTTGGTTCATATAGTTACATAATAGTTCATTATATGAATGATGTTTATGAATATTAATCTAATTGTTTAATGGATATTATCACAAGATGAAATATGTTCCACAATCTTAAGGAATAAGGGATGAATTTTAGTGTAGATATCCTTCTCAGGCTCTAATTCCATAATGAATAAGGTTTCACAACAACTAGACCCAAAATATATTAGTGATTTTTTAGGATAATTTTAAAGCTTCACAATTTAAGGAACATGTAGTGGCATGATAGGTTTTTTGATCAACAATATTTAGATATATTGCACTGTGATTCTCATAGAATCAAAGATAAGATAATCATAGAAAAATTATAATGTAGTTGTTGATCAAAAATGAATCTGTGATATGATATTTTTGATGATATGAATCCCGAAACTGTTGATGTATCACCACGATAGAAGTAAATGAACTATTGATAAGGGGATTAAATCTAGTTTGGATTTTATAGATATTCATAAGACTTTGTCAATTTTATGGGTATTTAACAAGTGGTTTTAAAGCACCATTTTGTGTCCAAATCTAGAAATAATTATTGTACATGTTTTTGGGAAATTATTCCCATCTTCAAATGGGATAAAAAAGAATAAGAATTTGTGAGATATAATAATATAGAAAATTCAGAGAAGATAAAAAAATGTATATTAGATCTCAATTAGTGGTAAGAATGAGTATAAGAACATAGAGTACATTGATCAAACCCTTGTTGATCTAGTGTTTTATTTTTTTGAAGAATAGTGATATGTTATTTCATTATTAGATATTTTTATTCCTTGTCTAAAATTAGTGAGTAGGTAAACAATAATAGGTAGTGCCTCTTGATCTACAGCACTGCCTTCTAAAATAGTTGAACATATATAGTGTGTAGTGTTAATCCCTATTTTGAAGGTTCGCATGGTTCATGATAACATGATAACAATATCAGTAGTAAATAAATAATAATAATTCAACACCATAATTTAAAACCATATAGGGTGCATTGATCATACATGTATGATATAAGGTCCACTGAGAAATGTTCCACGAGCAATAAGATAACATCTCCTGAATGGTTAAATTTAGTGGTGGAACTGCTATATAAATAGTGGATAAAGGGACTATATTGTTCCAAATAAATAATAGATACCATCATGAAATGAAACCCTCACACTAAGGTATCATTTTAATTAAATGTTATCCATCCATGTGTATTATGATGGCTTCCCACTATTGGAGTAGTTTAAATAAGATGGGGGTTAGTGATTAAGGAACTGGGATCAATGTGGAAATATATCCAGTGAAGAGAGACAACATTGGGAACCTAGTGCTCTTTCACTGGGCACCCAAGTATAGTCCCAAGTGGGTCACAAACAAACTAATGACCTTGTAACTAGTACCCTTCTAGTATGAGGTACCTGGTGTGGTAGACAATGTAACCAAATTATTCCTATATAGTTTTTTTAATATTTTTAATTAATTTAATTGAACATTAAAATTAATATAAAAATTGTCCCCTCATTTTTTCCACACCATAAGACCTTCCCCTTCCACTTTTCTTTACGTTTCACCCCTCCCAAGTTTGGATATCCTCTATTAGAGCTTAGATGATTGCATCATTTGTCCTGTTGGGTTTCTAGCGGTAAATATATGACTCTTTTTTCAACTAATCAATATATCTTTAAATATTTTTTTGTTATTTATTTTAAATCATATATTTAAGGATTTTTTATAGGTTTTTTCATTCCTTGTAGTTGGAGACAAATCAAGTGATAGTAATTAGTGAGTATGGTCTAAAGACTATTAGGTTTGTGGTCCTTAGATATTCTATCAATTTATAAGTTCTCCATTGGTTGTTTGATATACAGGTGTTGCAGGAATAGTATAAACAACCCTGAACAAAGGAATATAGGAGTTAGTTTTTTTATATGATTAAATATAAGTTTTCTAACCCATTAAAAAATCTTACATATCATTAATGTATATATACGGTCACTTATAGACACGATCCTTTGGGAAATGGTAAAAACATTGCAATTATATACCCTCAAGGATTTCTTTGAATATTTTTTGGATTTTCTGATCCTTATGAGGTGTACTTGAGAACAATAAAGTAACAAGATTTTTTATTAATATGCTTCTATATTTATTTATTAAATTAATTAAGGTATTTTGATATAGGATGTTCCCACTTCGTTATGACCACTAAGAGTTTGGTATTTATTTAGAACTTAAATTCATGGTAATGGAAGATCAGATATGTTATATATGTGTTATAGGTGTATAATTTCAATGGTGTGGGTATCCCAAAGAGTAATTTGGATTACAAATCCCAAATAATTTGGTGATAAAGTATTCACAGTGGATATGAGTGGGATATATTATGATATATATTTTGGATTATGTATTCACCCCTAATTATATAATATTAATCAGTCATTTTTATATCATCCTTTATTATGCTTACATTTTCAAGGATTCACCATTTATCTATGATGATATTTTAAGTTGGTAGTGATAAACTATTCACTATGATTGTTACTATTTGATTATATACATAGTGATGACATGTTCACTAGGTTGGTTGACTATGTCGATCTGATATTAATATACCTTGGATGTTGATTATGAATTACAGATAGTCAAACATGATAGGCCTTTGGTTATATATCATTCATACAAGGATTCATGTAGAATTTTGATAGTATATTCACTACACTCAATTGATTATGTGATAACCCATTATCCTTATTATATTTTGAGATCAGGGATAACCTATTCACCTTGTTATCATTATAGTTTCAGTGAAATTATGTTCACCTATATGATGATGATTTAAGTGATAGCCTTATCACCTTTATTGTAATGTAATAGTGATTTCATATTCACAATTGTTAATTTATGATTAGTAATAGACAATTGATCCATGGTTGGGGAGTGATGTAACTCATTCTTCTATACTCCATTATAACAATGATAATCCATTCACCTTTGTGTTTATACTTTTAAAACAAATTATTCACTATTATTATATTTATTATTGTGATATATTTTTCACTTTTATATTATTTTATGGTCATATCTTGTTTACCTTATGTTTTATTATGGTGATTGTAATTTCACCATATAGAATATTTTGGTGATACATGTTCACCGAATATAATGAGTAATTTGGATGATTTGTTCACTAAAACTACTTGAACTAGTGTTAATTCATTCACCTATTCAAAAGTGATGATTGGTGATGACCCTTTCACTCATACTTGATATTTATCATGATACATTATCCACCTTGTATATTTTTAATAGAGATAAGGACCCTTTAAGTTCAATGTTATGTTATGAATACAAGTACACCCTAACATTTCTACATTGGATGATGTTGGTATAATTATTCATTAGGGTGGTTCTTTTATACCTAACAATGAAAAGGGTTATATGGTTTTTATTTTTTATCATATCATATTGTGCATACATACATATATTATGGTATTTATTTACGGACACCATTAATGTCAGTCTATTCAGTTGGAATCACACCCTATATTAGAATCCTAATACACATTCTAATTTCATGATTCATAATGTAGGTAATGTAAAGGGACATTTACATGATGGTTGAGTTGAGGATTCATAAAAGGAGTTGGGAGAAAGGAGTTGGGGGAAAACTGAATGTTTTGGATCATGATATACAGTGCGATGCCCGGGTGGGCGGTGGTTTTTCTGTGCCGGATCTATTGACTACTTTGAAGGATGCTTCTGAGGTTTTCTTTTCCCGATCTGCACTGGACACTCGGAAAACCAGTGGTCTTCATGGTAATATGCGGGATTCTTCTGATTTATCGATGGGGTTGAAGAGAGTGGCGAATTCTCCCTCTGCTTAGGTGATTTCTGATCTTCTGATGGTAAAATCGAAGGGGGTTTTGAAGGCCTTGAATGGCAGTGATAATTTGAAGGTCCCCACTAGAGCAGTGGAATAATAGGAGACACAATCGTTTTCATCTTTATTTGAAACTGGATTTGGAAGGATTCTCTGAAAAGGGTCATCATCCCATGTTGAGGCTAATCCTGTTGTGTTCGCTGAAAGGATTGCAATTGGGAAGAGTTTTCTGATTGCATGTATTATTTTATATCAAGGTGAGAATTCATGGAGGTTTGAGGATCTGGAAAGAAGGATCTCATTTTTTTGGGGTTCCTCCGATTAGAGATGTGTTTCTCTTGGACGTGGATTATTTCATTGCATTTTCCCTTCGAATGATTTCAAAATACATGTGTGGAGCATTGGGTGTCTGTCTCTGAAGCATGGATGGCTTCACCTACTTGAATGGTCCCTAGATTTCAATGCCTCACATGAACGGAATTCCTTTTCTTAGGTTCGGGGTCATTTGCATGGTCTTAATTGGGTCCTTTAGCACCCAAAAATACCGCATGGTATTGAATTGGCAATTAGGACTCCTATAAACCTCTATATAGAAAATGAGGTTGTTCGGTTTGGAAATTTTTCAAGAATGTTGGTGGAGATTGATCTGATATACACTTTGATTGATAAGGTAACTCTCTCTACTCCCTATGATAATATCCATACTGATGTTGAATATGAAATGAAGACCCTTTTCTGTACCAAATGTATGGTTGTTGGGAATTATTTGGAGTTATGTCGAGAGAAGATTTCTTGCAAGAGATGTGGGATGAAGGATCATTCAGCTGACATCTGCAGAAGGGAACCTGAGTAGAAGCACGTGGCTTTGTCAAAGTCTCTTGATCATGATATAGATATCCTAAAAAAATCATATTCCACAAAGGTCGATATGTTGTTTTCTAACAAATTTGTCTCATAGGTGCCTATTTTGAAAGGAAAAGGCCTTATGATGGATAATTCACTGATGAGTGGCCCCTTTACTACTCGAGTTGAATTTGTTAATGACAATACATCCAATTATGGTCATGTTATTTCTCCCGTTGGATTAGTTGAGACTGGAGAGAATGCCTACCCCGCTGTTGTTTGGTCTCCTACTTGCAATGAACCTTCAAACCCTATCACGCTTGATTGTCCTGGTGTATTCCTTACACGTGATGAGACTGGTGTGCCTGATCCTAGTTTGGATGATCACATTGGGATCCCTTAAAATGTTGATTGTCATCATGAGATCCAGAATTTATTGAAATCCTCTAGGATTGTCGAGAAGTGGGGTGACATCTCTGATGCGGAAGGGATGGAAATGGGCAGTAGTGGTCCTACATCTTTTAAGGATGCACTCTTATCTGAAAAAGGGAAGACAAATGACACTCATGTTCCTTCGAAGAGAAGGCCGAGGAAGGACTACTCTAACACACCTCGCACTGTGTCTACCCGATCTTATTAGAAGTTGTCAGGAAAGTTCAATTCTAATATTTTGAAGAGCTTCAACCAGGGTAATTCCCAATCTGAATGGGAAACAGGTGATGATTCCGATTATGGTAATGACATGTCTTATTATGATCTATAATTTTGTTCTTGACGGATGAAGGCAAGTTTCTTTGTTTGACCTCGATTGTCTCTCTTGTACTTTTTCTTTTATTTTTAATAAATGTTCAGAAAATTATATTTTGGCTTGAGTTGTAGGGTATTTTCATATGATGATTAATATTTATCTTTATTACTATATATGGTCATCAAATTACAGTCTACGAGTATGTTTTTTCTCAATGCTTGCTAAAAGTTACTTTCTTCTAGAATACGTGGTGGTACACATGAGGTTACATTGCTACCCATGATTGATACAATTCAAGGATCGAGTAAGGTGGCTTCTATAAATTCATATTAGAGACCCTCATTTCATTATCGTACTATTTAGAATATTTTAGATGGAGATATCAGTGTTTATAACTTGGAATGATTCATTTGACTAGGTATTTCTAACACTTGTATACAAGAGAACATGTTTATTGTGAAGACATTCTACTTATTGGATTTTAGATGTTTTTATCTTGAGATTTATAAGGAATTTAATTTTTCATTAATTGTTTATTATTTTAATCTTGAATTATGGATGCATGAATATTTTTTTCATTAATAAAATTTAACAGGTATTGTTACCATGGAATTATGGTTCTTGTTTGTGATTTAGAACCTAGTTAATATTCAAGGTACATTAATTTATGTTATAATAATAATTTACAAAATGATTTATTATATAGGATATTTATGAAAATCTACTTAAATAAATTATGAATACTAGTGTATTTTTTTTCAAACATACATGTTGTTTATATGGATATATGTAATACTCTATACCAGGCCTATAAGTGGATATGATATGAAAGAGACATGCCCAAGTGATATGGGACCCTTACATTGTAGGTAGTGTATTTGATGTTGTAGAATATTTTTTTACTATATTTACAAAAAAAATCATGAATTGTAATATATATGTTCTAGGATGATTTTTTGGGATTTCTATATTATAAAACCTCAACAAAAATAGTTAGAGCACAAATATGATGGGACAAACATTCCCTATCAGATGTATCATCATATTAAATTTTTATTCCATTACCTCCTATGGATGATCATATTAGGGATATATTATTGTAGGACTTATGGTTTATTGGTTACAAGGCACTGATAACTGGTTCCTCAATTTAAAACATGACCTAAGAGTTCCAGAAACAATATCCACATCTATTTTCCATTGGAGGTGGCCCAAAGGTTGTGTAAAGATAGATATATTCATGTTTTATGGACCGTCCAATCACTAGTAGGATATATTTTACCAAGTATATTATCATATTGTACACTCTTCAAAGAATTTTCTAATACATTTCTTCAAAGAGGTGCTTCACATGACTCAAAGGAGTAATAATGCCTTATTATTTCTAAAACTATTCTAGGAGGAAAATCCATGATGAATGATACTCCTTATTTTTTCAATAGGATTTTTTTTTAGCTATGTGGGTTGGTTATGAGACCCCTAGAGTTAGATATTTCAAGGAATGATGGAGGAATATGAATTTATCACATGTGAACATCGTTTTTTAGAACTATTTTATGGTATTAAGAAATATAAATTTATTATAAAAAGGAAATTGATAGAGGATGAATCATTTAGGTAGATTTATTACTGTGATATAACTATGAGTGATTATTTATTTAGTATGAGGCAGGGGTATAATGGTTCTCTATAAGGTAGTGATAGATAGACTAGTCAAATTATTTGTTTGTTTCTTCTTATAAGTGGTCAAACATTGATTGAGTGCTACCAGGGTCGAAATAAAAGAATAATATGAATATATTTTTATAAAAATTAATGTATTGTTATTCATATATCCATATAGGTAGTTTATAAATATTACATAGAAGTTAATCAAAATTAGCTGGTAGATGCAGCTTTGGTGAGACTTTTTTTCATAAGAAATGACAAGTGTGTCACAATAGACGGTTAGTTAGGGTTCTTATTTTTGATCTAGAAAATAAGGAGGATGTGTTTCTAGGATAAGGGTCAACAATATCTTTATATTAGTACACTAAGGGGGTGTTATATAATGATATATCAAGGTTGGGGCTCATTTTAGCTTTATGTGATAGATCATACTCCTTCAAATTATAGATAGGTTTCTTCAACAGTCCCATGCTTGGTCATTGTGGAATATACCTTTTATTTTTTATATAGGTGCCTCAAATTAATTAATTAATACCCAAATGGTTTTTTATTTGGGCTTAGTTATAAAATATTGATCAGGGTTGATGTCCATTGACACACCCATAGTGGTCTGATATAAGGGTATTTAGATGTGTTTAGGATATTCCATTATGATAAGTATCTAAAATCATCCCTGGGAATTCATTATATGGGAAATTCATAGTTTTTATGTGATACTGAAAATAGATTGGTTAATTTTCTACCTTGATTACAATAATAGGTATCTTCAATGTCTATTGTTTATGATTTTTATACATTCACTTAGGGATGGTGTTTATAGTTAGGTTATTTTGGATGTAACCAACAACAACTAGGGATGATAATGATCATATTATCAATAATTCTTACAAATGTTGAGATGAATATGGAATCATTTTTCTTACCTCTTGTTTTTAATGTTTTATAGAAATTAGTTCCTCATAATGTTTTTTTGTTTCCACCTAGAGAGTGTATTATATCAAAATTCATCTGATGTTAGGTATATATCCCTATATATATTCCTCTATAAATGATAGCTCCTACAGATCTTATAGAGTTAAAAATCTGTATATAAGGAATGAAGACAAATAGATTCATTCTCTATAGAACATACTCCTATGGTTATACTATTTTTTTATCAAAAATTCAATTACTATTTTTATATATTTATGTATTTTCTTAGGCAAAATAAACTGATAGTAAATAATTTATGTTCTATTCCTTCTAAATATGACCTTTTTGACCAAATGATGGGATCTAAGTGGTTCTACAAGATTAATACGGGGTTGGGGTATAAATAGTGGTGGGTGAGTCAAGTGTATATTCCCCAATCTATATACTCTATAATATATAAAATAAATTAGTTTTGTATATTTTTTTCATTGATGTTAAAACTAATAGAGTTTATAGATATGTTAAATAATGGATTTTATCTATATTTTAACTCGTTTTTGGACAAATATTTTAATATTAATCTTGTATAATCCCTAAAATGGGATAATCGTGGTCAATATTTATAATTTTTATTAGTCACGTTGTGGGATAATCAACTATACATTATGCTATAAAAGGTTTGTTTTCTTATTCGAGATATTATCTTTTGGGGAAAATAATACTATAGACAATTATATAATCAGACCCTAAAAATTTGAGGGTCATGGATATCAAGGAGTCACAAAAAATGAATATTTATTGATTCCAAGGATTGGTAGGATATTATAAGAGATTAATTCTAATTTTTTCATGATTAGAAACATTGTTGGCATCCCTAATCAAGAGGGTTTAACTTTGATTACTCTAGCCCTTCTGAGGGAGCATTCTAGAAGCTATAATAGAGGATGCAGTATGTGTCAATATCCACATTACCCAAGATGGGTAAGTAATATCACATATTTTAAAGTATATTTAGAGTTTGGATAGGATCCATTTAGATATAATATGATTGATTAGTTTCTAATGGGTATAGGTAGTTAAGGATGTATGAACAAACCTACCTCACATATGATTTAAATTTTGTAGTGACAACTCCTATAATGAGCTAATTACATAACTTAAAATTAGGTGAGATGTTCATAGTGTATAATGAACATAATATCCTTAAGTATATCTTCTAATAATTTTAAATGAACCCCAAGTAGAAAAGTTTGTTTAAGTATTTGAAATATTTTAACATATAGATAGAAAAAAACACCAAGAAATGAAGCATTTTTTTCAATGCACAAAGTATAAACACTAAATATTAGGTTATACAAGAGGCTAGTAACATTTGGAAGCCCATAAACCACTTACTTGAGTTTAGATTTAATGTTTAATATAAATAAGCAGGACTTACCAATATTTTTTTAAGTATTACCTCCATAGAATTAGATAGAGTAACCGATATTCGGTTCTCTAACTATGATTATTAGTTTATAAGGGATAATATATATGGTGGTGATCCATTAAATAGATTATAAATATGATGATTATGTGATCCTGTATATATGATGAAATGTTATAGTCCCTAAGAGCATTCACAAGGAGTTAATGTAGAATTAACATTCCTTAAGACGAGTTGTTAACTATTGAATAAACAAGATGTATCATGACATACATTGGTTCTAATGGTTTCCCAAGATGAATAATAAAATTGGTGGGTTTATTTCATGATTCCTCACATGTTATCAAGTGAAGACCATGAACTAGAGACCTATAAATATTCTTTAGCTTCTTCCCATTCCCATGTGGGATTTGGATGATGTGATGATGGATTTTGAGATTGGGTGATCAAGGTCACCTTATTGAAGAAATGTGGCATATTTAATAGTGGACTTATTGATGACGGTTTCACATTTATTATCAATTAGAGATACATCGCCTATTTATTATATAGGAAGGATATATGTTTCTGATATTTTATGTCTTCTAATATTTTTGAGTAGTATCATATCATATCTTGATGCTCAATTTATGACTCGCTTCTGATGGTAATGTAGATGGAAGTAGATATTTAGATTAATTTGATCATAGATTCAATCACAATACAAGTGATCAATCTGAGAGTACCATTTAAATTTTATTTGATATATTGTAAGAATATTTACTAGATTTTATATGCTCATGGTAGGTCCACACAATATTGTTTGATTCTATTTATAAAAACAGTTATCATAAATCGATTTAGATATAACCTTTTGAGGCCTTATAAGCAAGGATTCCCAAATAAAATATATGTTTTCTAGAGGAAGGGGAATCATTTATTTTCATCCCAATAAAAATTTAAGAGGATTTAGAGTATATTTTTTAGATCTTTAAGTTTTAATAAACTAGTTAGAGTAGACATTAATCATACGAAAACCATCGATGATTTCCTCTTGAGTTTTAGGTGTTTTATCAAGTATTCCTAGGAATATCTCCTCAATTACAACACAAGAGAAAATAGACGTTGGGGAATTTAGTTCCATGGTTTAAGGCACTATTCAAGGATGTTAATAGGATCTATAAAATATAGTACCAGTAAATTTTTGTTTGTTGATTTTTTTAAATAAAATATGCATTATATATCTTGGATTACCTGATACTATCAAGGTACTTCTAATATTATTAGTGATAATTCTATTGAGCTAAAAACTTATGAGTCATTCAAGGAAAAAACCATGTGTATAGTTAATTAAATGTATAAAACTCAAGATAGAAGGATAGTACCTTTGATATATGAGTAGTGGTAGAATGATTATATCTAGAAGGATACATTGGAGATAAATCATTATATAAGAATGTAGTGGCTAGACCTATTCTCCATCAAGGCTCTATGATGTAGCTCATGGATATGATATTATATAATGGAGAGGTTATAATTACCCCCATAAATAGATCTATGATTATAATTAAATGTTTATAGAAAAAACAATTTGAATTTTTTTTTACTATTATAAGATTTAGTGGAGGTCTGGGGTTAGAATTTATGGAATCATTCACGGTGTGGAATTATGTCAAGTGATGATAGATAGAAGTAGGAATGAAGAGGCCTTAAATAAAGTACCCAATAAGAAAGGAAGATGGAATATATAGTTAACTATAATCTAGTAACCCAAAAACTTGTGGTTATGTTTTTAAAATCATACATAATATATAGATCATAATACATAGTATCTGATGTTTTATATTTTCCAAAGACTAGATTCGTACATCATTAATACATTACCTGAGAAATAACAATACAACTTTTAAAATATTTCAATTCCTATATTTCTTATCCATTGATCATTAACAATAATATTCATGGTTTTGTGGGGACTTCTGGAGAAAATACAAGAGGGTCATCTTAGGTCACCAATAAGGTATAACATGTAGTGGAATATATTATAACATCAATAATAAATACATAATATTGAGGGAATAAATATTCAAATAATTATATATAACTAATAAAAAGAGCATAATATATCCAAGGATGACATAAAAGAGGAGATAAATATTCATATAAAAAACATTAAATAATCATATAGTAATTGAATGTATAATTCTTCACAATATAATTATTCCTCCAATACCTTAATATAACAACCCAATATTTTAAAATATGATTACCTTTAAAATTTTCAATTTGTTCTAAAAAATATTCCATATGACATGCCCAACATAAATAAACCACTCCATATTAATGGGAAAATATTTGTAAAGCTAAATAAACAATAGTTTTGTAAACTATAAAGAGTTATTACCATTATAAGGTAAATAATTATATGAATTTAAATTTAAATTGTTATTTTCAAAAAAAATTATTTTCCATATATTATATATTTTCATTTTAGAAAATAATGATTTAAAAAATTTAAAATTTATATTTGATAATGTAAAATTCAATTTCTAATTCCTTACAAAAAGCCTCTTTGGATTTATTTTTAAATTTTTCTAAAATAATAAATTTTAAACTAAATATTAAAAACATACCGATTTTTCTAATACCATAAATATTATATGAATAACAATTTTTTATAAAAAAAATTGGTATAAAAAATATATTTATAAAGTAAAATAAATTATTTAAGTTTATTATCTTAAATTTATAATACATAAAATTTTAAAAATTCAATTGACATATTTCGAAAAAAAAATTTAGCTTTTATCATTAATTGAATTTCTACATTGGAAAATAAGGTTTTTGATTTATTTTAATGTGTTCTAACTCTTATTTAAATAGTTATAATATAAGGACACAGCCTTAAACATTACACAATCTTGAATTATGTTAAGAATTCACATTGAGGGTCTTTTCAGGTTTACAGTTTTAGAGAATTATGCCATAACTATTACATAACAACTTACAAGTAGACACTACTACTAATTATCCATTTTTTATATAATAAAAACACTTAAAAAGAAACATCTCTAGTTCTATGTTTTAGACACCATAAATTTTACTTCATCCCATCCTTGACCTAATTCATCTTTATGTCCTATGGGAAATATTTCGAAAAAACTTAGGATGAGCATAAAAAGATCAGTAAGTGTTATAAAATATGGAAGGAAAACATTAGACAATCAATAAATACAAATCAATGAAACTATACTTTTCAATCATATCATACCATATGAAATCATAAGATTAATGAATAACACATAGAAATCATAAATCAAAAAGGTAACTTTTGGAATTAATAACATACTTGCATTGTAGCTTTTACATCTACACAGGGAGTCGCATTTGGAATACCCATCACAGTATATTCCCAAAATCTCTTAGGATAAACATTAATGTTTACCTCTATCATGTTACCCAATGCATTGGAGAGCTATCTCGGGCTCACCCGCCCTAGGTTTTTCACAGAACAACCCATATACGTAAATAATTCCCAATAACCAGAACATGTTCATAACACATAAAACAAGCATAAAGGAAATAAAAAATTCCCACATTGCAATCACAATATATAATTTAAATATATTTACATAATTAATGCTTTATCAAACCATTTTTAAAACCATTTGAAATCATTAATAAAGAGATTTTTGAATCAAAGTGTACCATACCACTTTGAAGCTTTTAAAGGAATTAACATTTTAAAACATAAATGTACATATACATAAACCCTTATAACCATTTTTAAAACATGGAAATTAATGTGAGATATTTAGAAAATTAAATCATTAAAATGATATTTTAGTTAAGGACTTCCTAACCAAATAAGAGACGCTTGAGTATAAATAATTAAGGAATAACATTTAATAAAAACATTAAAATATCATTAAAATAAAGGGATTGATGATATAATATTTTAATGGCAGTATATACACCATATAGAAGTTAATTAGTGTATAACAACCAATAAGTATCAATGGAATGTAAATTGAGACAAAGTCCCTTGCAAAGATCATATCTTTAGATTAAGGAAAAATAAATTACATAATTATGTGTGAAAAATAAGATTACACCCAATAAATGTGGATATTTAGTGTAAAACAATCAGAGGTCATTCACACATATTCATATCATGACATAATGAGTAAGTATAAGTTTAACCCAAAGAATTGAAATCGGTTTAAGAAGTTCTCTTACAGAAATTCGACAGCCTAACGACATCGCTTTACAATTTTGAAAATGAGTTGATGAGAGGGAAAAGGTTCCATAATCACATGTAAATACAATTTTCAGAAATAATGATATATAAGAACATATCCCAACATTTTAGAATTGAAATTTAAATACATAACTAAAAAGAAGTGTTCGACTAAAAGAGTACGGTGAAAGGTTCCCATACCGATTTGGTAACTTATGAAACATACACCCCATTTAAGAATTATCATAAAATGAAGATTTAAATTCCCATAAATTAAATTATATTATAAAAATAATACAATAATTCTAAGTACATATACTACACTAAAGGAAATAGTGGCAAATATAGCATGAATCTCCTGAGAATAAAAAGTGAGATAAATCTTATTACCACATTGTAATCAATTGAGTTGTAAGACCAAAAGTTATTAACCACCAAATGGATAATAGAATACCATTAATATAAATATAATAATTATAATATATATCAAATTTCAATACATAGTACACCACATGAAATAAATAAGTGTTGACCAATGGAAATCTCACGAAATTAAAAGTGAGATAAGAAACCCCTTACCTTAAGTATGACTTGCCTTATATGCTCATTTTTCGTCCTGAATAATAAACTTAAGTTAATTTTATCTTTATTAAGAACATTTTTTAAGTTTATTATTCCTTTAATATCACTTATTGTCTTGCTATAACAATTATTTAATTATTTGAGTTCTTATCGGACATTTTGTCGATGTTTGGAACTTGAGTCAAAAATGAACTTGTTATAATTACAAATTGTCCATGTGGTAAAACTTATATTATCACCATAATAATATTAATTATTTAAATATAATATATATCATATATATATTGAGTATATATATGTATTTATAATAGTACATAACATTTGGAGATAAGAAATGAAATTCACCATTCATGAAGACGGTAAGCCATACGTACGCATGAACTCTACATTCATTTCTTTTTCGTATTTAAATGTATTTAAAATTTAATGGTAAATATTTATATTATAATTATAGTATAATATCATATATAATTTCATTAACTTCATCCTTTATACTTCACACTTATTTCATGAACGAGTCATATCACTTTGAGGGGGCGGTAGTCCGCACTTCCACAAATGAAATTATCGTATTTACCCATTAGGGAGACCATAAAGGTATGATATAAATAAAAAATATAGAAGTAAAGAAACAATATAAATAATATATATATCACACATAAATAAAGTTCCATAATAATGGCCACCATGAGAGGCGGTTGGATATATTTGAAAAATCATCATTTCGTGAGGCAGTAGTCTGTCGTCCACAGAAACAGTATGTTCGTATCCCTTAGATGGAGGTGTGTGGAAGTGTAGTTTGAATAATTCTCATAAAAACAACCTAGAATATTTAGGATACTGTTGTTTCTATAAAATAAATGAATAAATATAGTTTAGGGGGTTGGATAAGTAAAATAAAATAAAAGAACTTAAGAGAAGATGTTGCCTTTAAATCATTAACTCCCTTTAGTTTGAACTAATAGGATTTCTTGAAGTGCCTTTTTCATAAGGAATGGATTATAGGTGGAATATATGATTATTTAAAGATTATTTTAGTAGAGGTTGGACGAGCCACTAGGCTTGAGAGGTGTGAGTAATGGGTTAGATGTGAGGGCCTTTATAAGGGAGAGGAGGGACACTTTATGAATGTTTGAAAATATTATTTTATTATATAATTATTTTCAGTTTATAAAAGACCAATACATATTAAAGTATAATATAAGATGACTCTTATTCTAAATAAAATCATCCAATAAAAATTGGATAGGTTTTTTATATTTTTTTAATCTTTATAATATTATTTATTGAAATCAGTCATTAATGAGATAAACACTACATCATTATTGTGTCATAAATAATTTTATTTATATGATGTCTTAAAATTATAACAAAAAGACCATGATGTAGGAAATATTTTTATCTTTAAAATTAATATTTATAGTTTAATATATAACTTACATAACCCTAGTTAGAAATTGATTTACTAAAAGATATATGTTTATGTCATTTTGGTCTTTACAATAAATCAATTAATATAGAGTGTCATTATCACTCCCATGAGGCTCCATGGGGTCCCAAAATCGACCCAAGGATGCCCATGGTCGGACATGTTTCAGCTAATAGGATTATGAAACATGTTAGGGTAAATTAATATTATTATAAAATTATTTTCTTACCCTTATTTACCAGATTTACCTTTTAACGGTTGTAAATAAAATATTTACTGAAGTAAATCTTCATAATGTCTAAAAATAGAAGTTACCTATTTAAAAAATTAGGACCTCCAGATTCCAAATATAGAATCCATTTTCACAAATTCAAAACACAGAAGTGGCAAAAATTAATTTAAAATTAATTCCTGCTATTAAAACAAAAAGTGTGTTTTTAATAAATAATAACTAATCAAAAGATTGACAGTAGTTTATGTCAAATTTTAAATTGAAATTACATCCAATGAACAAAATTATATTAAATAAAAAAATCAAATTAATCATTAAAACCATTGGAAAATAAAATCTTACCATATAAATAAATTAGATTAAAAGGTAGTTTTGAATTAAAATATAGTATTTTCACTATTCATTAAAAATGAGCTTTATTTGAAAAATACAAAAAATTTACACAAAGTAAATTTTGATGTTAATATTCTAAATAAGAATTTTATTTTGTAAAATATAACATATAAAAGTGATAGAAACTATATTTAAAAAGGTTTCTCCATTAAAATGTGGTAAATCGACTTTTTAAAGAATATTAGAGTATTTATGATTAAAATTAAATTCATTCACATTTTAAGATTCTAAAATTTATTGGATAAATGTAAAAAAATTAAACAAACATAAATTATCATATTGTATTTAGTTATATTAATTTCTTAAAATACAATGGTTAGGCGTTAACTACCATTTAGATTAATAATAATATTATATTATTTTTTTGTATAGATCAACATTGTGTGAAACGTAAGTTTTCTAAGAAACTCATTATTGTGTATCAGGTATTCCATCGAACATAGAATTCCATTTAAAGTAAAGTTAATATTTAATTAACAAATGTTAAAAAAAATATGAAAAGTGTCATATTCTTTATTTACTTGGGATGTTACATGCTTCCGCCCTTTTTGAAATTGTGTTCTCGCAATTTTCAAATTTTGATTGGAAACATCATTGAATGTCCCACATCAAAAAAAGGATTAAATAAAACTATATCTTTAAATGAAATAAAGAGAAGTAAAAAATGTCACTCAAGATAACACAAACTAGTATTACATGAAAACATGGATATGGAGGAGAAACTAAGTGTCATGTTCTGATGCAGTGTGATAGAAAACATGATTAGGAGAAAGTTAATCACCAAAAAATCACAAACTTGTGATGGGTTAAATGGTCTTTGATTCCCCAGTAGGAAATCTTTAAAAAACATTTTTTTTAATTTACTTTTTATAAAGTTGAAGAATTTATTTATGAGCTTAACTAAAAACTTAAGGAAACATACTTACTTGCCATGTAGACTTTCATCCTTTACAAAATTACTACCACAAACTCATATTTTCTCTAAATGAGGAGTATTCAAACTAACTTGGTCAAATCAAAATCACTTGAATCGACTTATAGAGTTTCACATGATCCACAAAAGATGAACTATATATTTTCCCTATCTTTAGACAACAACCAAAACCAAAATGATTAGTACAAGATCAAATAATCCCCCGAAAGGATAATCCTTTATAAAAAGAAATACTATTCTTAGTCTCCAGAATTCCAAAAACAGTAACCAAAGTTCAAAAAAGACCATTCAATACACAAATGTCCTTAAAATTCTTCAAAGTAACCCAAACTAAGATTGAAACCAAAAAATCAGAAGAATTTGATCACAAATACTTCCATGATAAATCATAACATTTGTATCCAAATAACATCAAATATTCTTAATGTATCATACTGAAGTTTAATTAAACTAATCACATATTCTCTATGATAGGTTAAACATTTCCATAAATAACCCAAATTGCTATATGTCCACAATAAAAACATATATTCTTCCAAAATAAAATATCAACCCTTACTCCACAAATGAGATCTCTCATTATTATATTTCCCATAAGCATATAATGTTCCCCAAAAGAGAGAATGTCTTCTAACATAACCATTGATCACTTAATCATCAAGTCATTTCCTATATTAAGGATATCCATTTGATAAAACATAAGTTCCCAAAATCAACTTATTCTTGAACCATAAAATCTTTTAACATAAAATAATAAGTCATACTTACTAGGGAGGTCATGTAGGCTAGTAGTAGGTGATGCGTCCTTGTCACCCTTTAGTTATGGGTTTGATTCCTACAAACTTTCCAAACGTGACGGGTTATCACCCATCTTATGGGTTGTTCTTTTTATAAAACTCAAAAATAACCCGAACATGTTTTATCCTCAACGGTTTTTTTATACCTTTCATTTTCATCCCAATACATTAAGACCTCAACATCTTGTATATTGTTATTTTTTTCACCACCATATAATAAAATAAAACTATTCCCAATAGAAAGAACATCATACCCTGATCATGGTTTCTATATGGTTTTATCATTATCTTGTTCACAAAGGTATAAGGTCCATGCATCTCAAAAATGATTTAGATATCCTTCAAAATCATTTTCTTCCTTCATCCAAATACACCTTCTTCAACTTGGGCCATTTGGGTGTTCAAAAAAAAACTATTTCAAAAAATAATGATGTATGACATATAATTTCAAGACATCTAATAAAACATGTTTTTTATAAAACAGTTGGACTGAGTTTGTGTGGAAAAATTCAATCAATGGTCCTTTTAAAATATCATAATTAAGTGTTTAGAAAATTTATCATAAAAGAAAATATAAATAGGTTATGCAAGGATATCCTTCTTCAGCACCTTTTTCAAAATCATAATATGCTTCAAAATCTTTTGATAAGGAAAAATATTTGAAAATTCCTTGATAATATTTACCTTTATTGAAAATATGAGAATATTGAGAAAATAGGATTTGATTAAATACAACCCATGATCCATGATGATATCGAGGTATAGTGGAAGTGTTTGATATCTCAAACAACTTCATGGAAATGAGTTGTATGCTAGAAAAGATTTCACAATCATCTGAACATGAATTTTCAATAATTATTGCAAGCATGTCATCTGGAAGAGATAAGAATATCATTTGAGATCCTCCTCCTTCCATTTGTAACCAACTTTCCTTGATCTAATAAAGTTATAAAACAATGATTTAACTGAAATAATATACATAAGTACTAACCATGTGATTAACGAAAACTCATAATCCCAAAAGTTGTCTAAACCGACCTCTGATACAAACTATAATGACCTAGCCTTAAACATTACATAATCTTGAATTATATCAAGAATTCACATTGAGGATCTTTTCAAGTTTATAGTTTTAGAGAATTAGAACATAGCTATTACATAACAACTTGAATATAACATGTAGACACTACTAATCAGTATCCATTTTTTCATAAAATAAAAACTCTTTAGAAGAAACCTGTCTAGTTCCATGTTTTAGACATCATGAATTTTCCTTGATCCCATCCATGACCTTATTCATATTTATTTCCTACGGAAAAAATTTCAAAAAAACTTGGGGTGAGCATAAAAATATCAGCAAGGGTTGTAAAATAAGGAAATAAAACATTATCCCATAAATAAATAAAAATAAATGAAACCATACCTTTCAATCGTAGCATTAATTATGAAATCATAATATTTATTAATAATACACAGAAATCATAAATCATAAAGGTAACTTTTGGAATTAATAACATAATTACATTACATATTTCACAGCTACATAGGGAGTCACATTTCGAATACTCATCACAGTATATTCCCTAAATATCTTAGGAGAAACATTAATGTTTACCACTATCGCGTTACCCAATGCATTGGAGATCTATCTCAAGCTCACCCACCATAGGTTTATCACGGAACTGCCCATATATATAAACAATTCCCAATAAACATAACATATTCATAACATATAAAATAAGAATAATGGAAATATAACATTTCCACATTGCAATTACAATATATATTTTCAAGATATTGACATAATCAATGCATTATCAAACAATTTTCCAAAACATTTAAAATATTTAATCCAGATATTTTTGAATCAAAGTGTTCCATATAACATTGAAGATTTTAAAGGAATTAACAATTAAAAACATTAATTTTGATATAAATAAATCTTTTAAACCATTTTGAAAGAATGTACATTAATGAGAAAGATTTATAAAATTAAGTCATTAAAACGATATTTTAGTAAAGGAGTTCCTAACCAAATGAGAGACGCTTGAGTACAAATAATTGAGGAATAACAATTAATAAAAAAATTATAATATCATGAGAATAAATGGAATCAAGATATAATATGATAATGTGCAGTATATACGCCATATAAAAGTTAATTGGTGTATAACAACCAATAAGTCTCAATGGAATGTAAATTTAGACAAAGTCTCTTGCAAAGATCGTATCCTTATATTAATGACAAATCCATGAAATAATTATGTGTGAAAAATAATATTACACCAAATATAAGTGTATATTAAGTGTAAAACAATCAGAGTTCATTTTTACATATTCATATAACGACATAATTAAGAAGCATAAGTTTAACCCAAAGAATTGAAATTGGGATAACAAGTTCTCTTACAGAAATTAAACAGCCTAACAGCATCGCTTTAAAATTCAGAAAATGAGTTGATGAGAGAGAAAAGGGACTCTCATAACATTTAAATACAATTTACAAAAATAAGGATATATAAGGAAATATCCCAATTATTTATAATTTAAATTTAAAGACATAACATAAAATAATTGTTTGACTAAAAATTATGGTGGAAGGTTCCCTTACCGATTTGGTAACTTACAAAACATACACCTTATGAAGGAAGTATCATTCAATGAAGATGTAAATACACATAAATTAAACTATATTGTACAAAAAATACAATCATGGGCAGTATATATACCACATAAAATGAAATAGTGGAAAATATAGCATAAATCTTAGAGGAATAAAAAGTGAGATGAAAACCCCTTACCACGTTGTAATCAATCAAGTCATGAGAAAACAATTTATTAACCATATATTTAATAACAGAATACCATGAATATAAATAGAATCATGATAATATATATCAATTTTTAGTACACAATACACCACATGCAATAAATAAGTGGTGAACTATGAAAATCTCATAAAATTAAAAGTGAGATAAGAAACCCCTTACCTCAAGTCTGAATTGTCTTTTATGTTCCTTGTTCTTCCTGGATAATAAACTTAAGTAAATTTATAATTTCTTAAGAACATTTTTAAATTTTATTATTCATTTTAGATCACTTATTATCTTTCAATAAATACTAGTAAATTATTTGAGTTCATATGGGACATTTTATCGATGTTCAGAACTTGAGTGAAAAATGAACTTATTGTAATTACAAATTTTCCTTGTGTTCAAAAGTATATTATCTCCAGAATCATATTCATGATTTAAATATCATATATATCATATATATAAAGTATATATTTTTATTTATACTAGTACATAATATTTGGAGATAAGAAATGAAATTCACCGTTCCTGGAGACGGTAAGTCGTAAGTATGCATAAACCATACTTTCATTTCTATTTTGTATTTTAATGGATTAAAAATTTAATTATAAATAGATATATTATAATTTTAGTATAATATCATATATAATTTCATTAACTCCATCCTTTATACTTCCCATGTATGGCATGAATGAGTCATATTACTTTGAGGGGGTTGTAGTCTGCACTTTCTCAAATGAAATTATCGTATTTACCCATTACGGAAACCAAAAATGTATGATATAAATGAAAAATACAGAATTAAAGAGATAATATAAATAATATATATATCACATATAAATACAGTGTCATCATAATTTCAACCATGAGAGGCGGTTGGAGATATTTGAACAATCATCATTTTGTGAGGCAGTAGTACGTCGTCCATAGAAGCAGTATGTTCGTATCCATTAGATGGAGGTGTGTGGAAGTGTAGTTAGAATACCTCTTAGAAAAAAAATCTATTGTATTGATGATACTATTATTTATATAAAATAAATGAAAACATAGAGTTTATGGTGTTGTAGAAGTAAAATAAATGAAAAGAACTTAAGAGAAGATGTTACCTTTAAATCGGGTAACTCCCTTTGGTTGGAAACAAAAGGATTTATTGATGTGACCTATGCCTAAGGAAAGGCTTCTAGGTAGAAGAGAGATATCTTTAGAGATTATTTGCATCTAATGTTTTTATAACCTAAGATAATAACAATAATGAAAAAATATTTAATATATACATATAAAACTATAAATAATTTTTTTATGTTAAACCTATAAGTTAATGTATATGTTTTGTTTTGATAATTTTTTTACAAAAAAATAGATAAACACCCCCAGTTGAGGGCCACCTTATAGGACAATCCCCCAAAGCCCGATGGGCACTTGGAACAGGTGCACTTGAGTAGCACTAAAGAGAACCCATTGTTGTACCTCTCGTACCCCTCAAGGTTTTATTTTCATGATCACAATCACCCTCTTGTTTATCTAATCTCGCTTTCAAGTGTTTTTGTTAATAGGCATGAATTTAGGTGGCCAAGGAATTGGGCCAAGAAAGAAACAAGTCATAGTGGACTGAAAATCAGTCCACCGGCCAACCGGTGGATTCACCACCGGCCAGCCGATGGACCTTTGACAGAAGGCTCTCCACTGTCCAGAGCACCGGCCAACCGGTGGCCTCAGCACCGGCCAGCCGGTGGCACCCAGATGAATAGTGTTTGCTACTGCCTCAACACCGGACAACCGGTGGCCACCTCACCGGCCAGCCGGTGGAGCCTGAACCCGAATCCCTCTCCATTTTGCTCACACCGGCCAACCGGTGGCCCTGTACCGGTCAGCCGGTGGAGCCAGTCAAACTAGCCGTTGGGCTTTTGACCAGCCTGTCCACTTGGCCTCCAACGGCTCCGAAAGCCTCTCCAATGGCTCCGAAGGCCTCCAACGGCCATATGAGGGTTCCCCCTCTATAAATAAAGGACCTTGAAGCCCCGGAAGCCTAAGGAACAACATCGGAACATTTTTGATCATTTGGCTAACCTCCGGCGGAGTGTTCCAAGGGAACCCCAATTGCTCCAACTCAATTCTACATCCAAGGAGCACCACCATAGAAGCTTGGGAGAGCACTTCATCAACTTCAACAAATCATTTGGAGCCCAAGGCTTCTCCCATTACGGTTTTTCTTGTTTATCATTTTTGAGATTCATTTTGGGTTTGTGCCTACAAACCCCCCATCTCTCTCATCCTCTCATCTTTGGGTTCTCACACCACCTTCAATGTGTGAAGAGGTTAGTCAAGCCTTACCTTTCAAAAGGCTTGTGTCATAGGTGAGCTAGCCTTCACCTGTAAGAAGGCTAGTGGGTTCTTGCTCAACCATTAAAAGCAAGTGGGTTCTTGCTTAACCACCAAAAGCAAGCTGTAATAGGTTCTAGTGCTACCTCAAAGCCTAGTGGGTTTCTTGCTAAAACCATTGAAAAGCAAGCGTAGAATCTCTCAAAGGTTTAGTTGGGAGCGGAGACGTAGGCCGGGTTTTTGGCCGAACTCCGTTATCAATTCTTGTGTCTTGCCTCTTTATTTCCGCTGCACTTTCAACTTTGATTTTAATTTGTTAATCATTTTTTTAAAGGCAATTCACCCCCCCCCCTCTTGCCATCACTTCCCGTTTTTCTCCGCCTAACAATTGGTATCAGAGGGAAAGTTTGAGTAATACCCTAACCGGTTTCAAATTTAAGATCTCTTTTGATGGCCTCAACCTCTTTCGCCCCCGAAGGCTTTTCTTTGGGTCGTGCTCCATTTTTTGATGAGACCGACTATAATTATTGGAAAACCTGCATGACCACTTTTTTAAGAAGCATAGGATATCCCATTTACAAAATTGTCATGCAAGGTTATTCTTTGTCTTCCCCCGACGAATCCAAATGGACCCCCGCCGATATTAAGAATTTTGAGCTTGATGGAAAAGCCATGAATGCTCTTCATTGCGGGTTAGATAGAAATGAATTTAATCGTGTTTCTACTTGCTCATCTTCTAATGAAATTTGGAAACTTTTAGAAGTAACCCATGAAGGTACTAAAGGCGATGACAAGCCCGATTGCCCACTCAACAAGAAAAAGGCCAAGAAAAAGGAGAAGAAAAAGGCATTCAAGGCCACATGGAGTGATAGCTCCACTTCCGACTCCTCCTCCTCCTCGAGCGACAACGGTAACAAATGCCTAATGGCATGTAATGAGGTATCATCTTCCAACTCCTCATCCTCTTGTTCTTCAAATTCAAATTCTTTCAATCATATGTCTTATGAGGATCTCCAACATGCGCGAGACCAATTGGAGGAAGGATTTCACGAGCTCTCTTCCAAATTTGTTTCTTTGAAAAAGAATTTCAAAAAACTCTCTTCCGAAAAAGAACAACTTCTCAAAGAGAAGGAAGAGTTGACCCTCAAAATCCAAAATCTTCCCGATGTTGATTCTATGGAATCAACCATCAAAGATCTAAGGGAGACTCTAGCCAAGTTCACTCAAGGTGAACAAAATTTGAACAATTTGCTAGGTTCCCAACGTGTTTCTAGAACCACCCAAGGGCTTGGCTATTCTAAGCAAGCTTCCTCCTCCCATGCACCTACTATTTTTGTAAGGGGGAGCTCCCAATTTAAATTTTGCAATTATTGTAAAAAACCCGGGCACATGATTTATGAATGCAATTGCAAAAAATCCCGGTATGGTAGGACCAAAACCATTTTCTTTAATAATGAATTTTATAGGAGAAGACCCGCCACTAGACAAGTATGGATTGAAAAATCCCTTTTAGCGAGTCTCACCGGACCGAAATTTGTTTCGGTTTCAAAATCCTCTCCCCGGTGATTTATTGTTTTATTTAGGGGGAGTTAGGATCGTTTAAGCCCTTTTTCAATTTCAAAATTTTCGATTCAAACTTTCAATTTCAACACTTGGTATCAAATTTTTCAATTCAAAATTTTCTTCAATTCAAAACTTTCAATTCAAACTGTTATTCAATTTTTCATTTCAAAATTTTTTGATTCAAAACTTTCAATTCAAATTTCAGAAATTACAATTGGTTTCAACTCTCTATCTCGCTTTTCAACGTTGTCCCTCAATCAAGTTTTATTCCCCGTGCTATTTTAATAATCACAAAGGGGGAGAAATTCTTGGTTGATTGGGGGAAAAATATTTTAAAGCATTCCTTTCAATTTCATTTCTACATTGTTTGTTTTGGTGATTGTGATCATCAAAATAGGGGGAGATTGTTGTACCTCTCGTACCCCTCAAGGTTTTATTTTCATGATCACAATCACCCTCTTGTTTATCTAATCTCGCTTTCAAGTGTTTTTGTTAATAGGCATGAATTCAGGTGGCCAAGGAATTGGGCCAAGAAAGAAACAAGGCATAGTGGACTGAAAATCAGTCCACTGGCCAACCGGTGGATTCACCACCGGCCAGCCGATGGACCTTTGACAGAAGGCTCTCCACTGTCCAGAGCACCGGCCAACCAGTGGCCTCAGCACCGGCCAGCCGGTGGCACCCAGATGAATAGTGTTTGCTACTGCCTCAACACCGGCCAACCGGTGGCCACCTCACCGGCCAGCCGGTGGAGCCTGAACCCGAAGCCCTCTCCATTTTTCTCACACCGGCCAACCGGTGGCCCTGTACCGGTCAGCCGGTGGAGCCAGTCAAACTAGCCGTTGGGCTTTTGACCAGCCTGTCCACTTGGCCTCCAACGGCTCCGAAAGCCTCTCCAACGGCTCCGAAGGCCTCCAACGGCCATATGAGGGTTCCCCCTCTATAAATAAAGGACCTTGAAGTCCCGGAAGCCTAATGAACAACATCGGAACATTTTTGATCATTTGGCTAACCTCCGGCGGAGTGTTCCAAGGGAACCCCAATTGCTCCAAATCAATTCTACATCCAAGGAGCACCACCATAGAAGCTTGGGAGAGCACTTCATCAACTTCATCAAATCATTTGGCGCCCAAGGCTTCTCCCATTACGGTTTTTCTTGTTTATCATTTTTGAGCTTCATTTTGGGTTTGTGCCTACAAACCCCCCATCTCTCTCATCCTCTGATCTTTGGGTTCTCACACCACCTTCAAGGTGTGAAGAGGTTAGTCAAGCCTTACCTTTCAAAAGGCTTGTGTCATAGGTGAGCTAGCCTTCACCTGTAAGAAGGCTAGTGGGTTCTTGCTCAACCATTAAAAGCAAGTGGGTTCTTTCTTAACCACCAAAAGCAAGCTGTAATAGGTTCTAGTGCTACCTCAATGCCTAGTGGGTTTCTTGCTAAAACCATTGAAAAGCAAGCGTAGAATCTCTCAACGGTTTAGTTGGGAGCGGAGACGTAGGCCGGGTTTTTGGCCGAACTCCGTTATCAATTCTTGTGTCTTGCCTCTTTATTTCCGCTGCACTTTCAACTTTGATTTTAATTTGTTAATAATTTTTTTAAAGGCAATTCACCCCCCCTCTTGCCATCACTTCCCGTTTTTCTCCGCCTAACACCCATGTAGTCATAGGGTGAGCCATGTCTTACATCGGTGCGCAGGAGATGGTATGCAAGGGGTGGTACAAGGCCCACGGGTGAGGTCCCATGTATACGGACCCCTCAGTGTGTGTTGTATCATCTAAGTGAGGTGTGGCACATTGGGCCTTATAAGGCAGCCCCAAAACCCACTCATTTTTTATGTGGGGTGATCCTTTTTTGGGGCATGCTATCTCTACCACATAATCTCTTCACACAAGATCCTATCCATCCGCGCCAGTTCACGGATCGAACCCCAATACCACAGTTTATCACCACTCGTTTTTGCGGACCATCCAATCTGGCTTCGCCTGATCTAGATTGTCTAACCATTTTAAAACCATGAATATAATCTCCTCCATATGTTCCATATATAGATGATCTTAACCATCCATCGTTTAAAAAACATAGAACCATGGTGAGGGATTCTCCTGGTCATTTGATCAGCCATGCAACCTCATCCAGGTCGTTCATTCCTTAGCCACACAACTCCATCTATTAAATTTTTTAGGGTTAATTCTAACCCTTGGTTCGCATAAAAAATGTTCTGATCCATCCATTATTTTCCACTTCTTCTTCTTCATTGAGCTGCACCAGTCTCCATCATAACTTGTAGCTACTTGACCCTCTTCATCACCACTTTCCCAAGTTTCCATCTTTCCACCCTCATTGGGGACCCTTAAAATTTGGCCACTTCTTTTATTTCCGTGGATAGTGTTATTTTAAATCCAAATCACTATCCTTGACTCAGATCTCCCTTAACTACTTTAATTTTATATTTTAGGTTATCAATCAACATGTTTCTCATTAATTTGTTATAATTAATGTTTTTGTTTGGGTTATCTTTGGTCAATTCAGAAAAACAATTAAAAACCATGGTTTTTTTAGATACCTCACTTTGCACACTCAAATGCTACCCCAAAATTCTCTCTTCCATGCCTTCTCTCCCTCAATTCCAAAAACCCACAACTCATATCTAATCTGAATCAAGTAAGGGATTTTAATATTTTCATTTGAATTTTTTAAATAGATATATATAGATATATCGTTATGTGTGTATATATATATAAAACTGTATCTTTCTAACCAATGTTACAAATATGATAAGCCTTTCTATTTTAAATTATATTTTCCCTAAAATCCTATAGTTTCAAGGGTATTCTTTTGATTATCAAGTAACGATCTTTAAAAAATAATTATATATGTGTATATACATTTGTATATACACAAATGTAGGTCAATATTTTCAGTATCTCTATATAAAAGTTATAAGGATTCCTTTTTTCATGAACTGTATTTCTAAAAATTTATGTATATTTGGGACTATCTTAGTTTTCAGAGATTGTTTTTATAAGGATGGTATATATATATATATATACTTGTATTGGTATTTATTGGTATAAGTGTGTTCCTACATGAAAATAAACACACATACACATATTTATCAACCCATTTTGGTGTGAGTTCATACAAGAAGGTTCTTTTTTTAAAATATTGAAAGAGTTTTATGATTAAAAACCACATACACAAATACATATATAAGTATATACATACATATATATATATATATATGAATTTATGTTTAAATAAATTATGTACATTTATTCTTTCTCGTTTATTTAAAAATTATAATTTGCATTTAACAACCTCCAAACCAATTATTAATGATTTTAGATCCCAATAGACACTTTATTTAATCAAATATCATGATATAAATCCTATCATTTTATGTGAAATTATTAAACAAGTTATCATTTCATGTGTGAAATTGCATTCACCCATCATGGTATGTCGTGAAATTTTAGTTATGGTCAACGTCTAATTTATAAATTACATTGAATGCATTTTAGAGAGCATGTATGTATTTATTTCATTATACTACTTATTTTTTACTTAAAAATAGAGAAAATTATTTAAAGTATGGGATTAATATTTTAATGATATTATATAGATTAATAATTAAATTTTTCAAAGTGTTATGGGACACATTTCATTTTTTAAAGATTGTGTACCTTAATAATTTATCAATGAATTTATTTTCAAATATAATTAGGATTCAAATAAATCAAAGTGGAATGGGACACTTTGATTTAACGAAATATTTTTATAAAACATGTGAGGAATGATTTGGACTTATTATGTGATGGGTGGGGCCAGCTATAGTCCCTCAATGCATCGGTAGGTCTCATGAGATAAACTACGGTCCTAGAATGAGGCCTTGAAAAAATGGGTATTTATGGTCTAGGTACGAGGCCTCGACAGAATAGTTATTTATGGTCTTGGCATAAGGCTTTGAAGATATGGTTGTGATGTCCTGCATTATGAATTCCCTCATTATGAATCTAGTTAGTGATAGTCTATATGATTATTCGATTGGTATAATATCCAATGTTAATGGTCATTCTCTTATGAGCATGTACTAATAAGTTTTATGTTTTCAAATATACATGGTATAATGTATTATATTTAAGTATATACATATATAAAATATCATTTATTAAGAAGGATTAATAATTTTTCCATGAAAAATGTTTATAAACTCATATATAATTTCATGGGTTTCATTCATGTGTTAAATGATAATTGACATCATTTTATTTTCAAATTATAATCTAGTAGCATTTCATGTTCGAATTTGTGTCCGCACACCTGGTATATCATGGATAATTAAGTGTGGTCATTTTTGACTTATAAATGGTATTCCACATGTTTTTTTCAAGTATATACATATTTTATAATTCATTTTATTCATAACCCATGAACAAGCTCAGCAATTTAGATCATAATATTATCCTAAAAACTGTTTCAGATTCTCTTAAGAAAATGATGATGACATGTTATGAGAAATGATAATTTATTTTAAAGAAAATAATTTAAAGCTTGTTTTAAAAGTATTTATTAATTTTATTGTTTTAAACCCCTTACTGGGAATATTATGGTCACCCTATAAATTATAATCACTTTTATTGGTTTTTCAAACATACAGTGTTGAAACTCTATTTTAGAAGCAATACACTAAAGAATCGTTGTTTTCAATTTTTGAATTTTGTTGAAAAGTAAGTCAGGTATCTAGTTTTCCAGAACCTAGACTGGTAAAAGGTCATCTGTTGTAATAAATGTTGTGCATTTATTCAGAATTATTTTATAAAAAAATACACAGTACTTATAAGGGCTGAGTCTGGTTTCTCGGGCTCAGGTCCTTACAGTGTATTTCCAAGTAGTTACTCATTAAATACATAAATGTTTTACTTTGTAATTGGTATACCCACAATTTAATGATTACCTTATTTATCCAAATATTTCTTCCCCTAGAATCTCATTCATATGTATTATAGGGTGTAGATCTAGAAATGACTCAGGTGATCAATTTTCTTTTAAAACGATAAGGTATTCAATATCTTCATCATGAATCATAACTTCCTTATCCTTTAAATAAATATTTGTATCGTATTTTGTAATTTAGTCCATAAAAAGGACTATATCAAATTCAATAATAATTAAGATCGGAAATTTAGAAAATAAATCTTGTTTACATGTTATGAGGGGGACTTCCAGACATATCCTTATTATAGTGATACTTCCACTAAGATATTTGACTGGAAAATCACTTCTTAATGTGATAGGGAAATATCTAATTTTCATGGTAAACTTGGAAGATATAAAAGAGTGTGAGGATCCATAATCAAATAAAAAATTAGTTAAATTTAAAATATAGGATAAAAGTTACTACCACCATATAATTAAGAACATAATCCTCAAATATAGTGATTGCATAATCTTATCTTTCTTTTAATGGCCTCTTATGTGGTATATTCCCTTGATGGTTGGAGAATTCAGTTATTCAGTGCCCATCTCCCTATATTTGAAAAATTGAATAACATCATTTTCATTCTTCCCTTTTAAATATTTATCCTAATGACCCTTATATCTACACTTATAAAAAACTCGAATACCCTTCAATAATTTCAAAGGATGATTCATTCCACGGTTTTCAAAAGATGGAAATTACATTTTTTATCTTTATATTCTTTGGCACATTCCCTTTTTCATAGTCCTCAATCTACCTTTTATTTTCTTGATTTCCCTTGAAAATATAAAATCTAGAAAACACCTTCTCTATTTTTATAGTTCATTAAACTATTTCAATATGAGAAGATAACTTTTGAGGGACGATTTTCCTTCTACGAATTCCCTTAAGAACTTGACACAAATGGTTAATCATGCATTTGATACTGTGTATATAATCTTTAATGTAACTGGATATCCTTGTAAAGGAATTCTCATACTCAGAAACAATGTATTATTCCCTTTTCTTTATTTTTAGGAAGTTTCTCTTCATTTAATATCATTTTTCACAAGGGAAATATTTTTCAAGTAATTTACCCTTAAAACATTACCATTCCATGCCTTTTATTTCCTCTTAATCCCAAGTATTTCAGATCAATTACCACCGTTGATCAGCGTCACCTTTTATACAATACACTGCAAGTGAAAACATTTATTTTTAGTTTCCTCCCAAGTCCATAAATATATTCTTAATGGACATAATCCATTTATCAACTATCATTGGATGTGTAGTCCTCCCAATGATGGGGGATTCTATAACATCAAGTGATCCTATATATAATAATAGTGATATGGAATAGATTTATCCATCTAGGAAATGTTATTTTTCATAACCTGATTAAGAAGAATTATCTTTCTCATTGGGGAAATCTCTATAGTGGACATGAGTATTGGTACCCTTCTTCCTTCCAGGTATTATTTCTAAAAAATGGAATATTCTAAATAAACTCTTAAAATTATGAATTTTAAATCACAGTGTATTATTTTAAATGTGGTGTAATAGTTAACATAAATCAAAAAATATATGCCATGTTAATCTTATAATCACAAACCTTATTTCTTTGGGGATATCTTTATTCTAAAAAAAATCATAATGGTTTTTAAAAAATATGTGAATCATCCAAATAATATCCTTCAAGAGTGTCAAACATGGTGTGCATTATGTTACATTTTCATGAACCAGGTCATGATCAGGTCAAGCATAATATTCCATTTCTAGTATTATTACCCCTAAGTACAACTTTACAAAACCACATCCACTCTTAGTATCCATATTGGGATGTATTTCTTGTAAAAACCACATAATCACTTATTTACCATAACATTAGGATTTTCTTATATACTTATAATCAATTTCTATCATATTATTATGTTTTCGAATCTATGGTTTTGTTAATATTGTTCCCAAGGATTCTAATAAAAATACTCTATTGCAAATTTTAATTCCCTAGACTCCAGTAATAGGGATTCTATATCAAATTTATTACATTGAAATTAGATATAAGTGATCAAATCCCAATAGATTGAATAGTTTTTTATTTTTGAATAACTATATAAACACATGATATCCATTTTATAATTGGAATGAAAAATAAAACATAATACATAATAAAAGATAATGATCTGCATCCTTGAAACTTATTCAAATATTTATTCTTTATATCCTAGGGAAAGGAAAAAATAAGGGTTGGATCAAATGTATAGTAAGGGTTAAATATAGTGGAACCTATCAAAAATAAATAAGGGAAAATAAATTCATAAAGGTAAGTAACTAAACACATGTTACATTTAATCAATAACTTAACTATCATAATTGGATAACTCATAATCAATATGGCAAGGTAAATAATAGAAAATGTATGCCATAAAATCAATAAACATGGAATTAAATGCACCCAAATATAAAATCCAAAAAAAAATCTTTGGGATAATAATAAAAATTGAATTCTAAAAGAAGAAAATTCTTAATTGGTGGAATTCATGATCTCGAGCATCATGATACCTCTACTATCAAGACCTTTCACAAGATAGCTTAAAACATTTATTTTTCTTTCAAATGATAATTATTTTAGTTTTAAATCAATAGACATCCATTTAATTTATTTTAACCATTCGTAAAACAAATAATTTTTATATTTTAGTTACTAGTATTCATACCCATATACTTAATGTCTAGGTTAAAATTGTAATGTTTAAATAATATTTTAATAGATTTTTTTGTTTAAACCATATGTTTTTTGGATTTTGAGCTATCAAAGATATTTAATTTATTTAAAAGGAAATTAATCATAAATTATTGGGGTATTAAAAGGGAGTTAGAATGGTTTATCTTGAACATAATTATCTCATTATTGGGTTCTCTTTTATTAATATATTATTATATGGTACAATATCATAAAACTTTGGAAAATGTTTTTTAATATAAATAAGAGTTTATTACTCTTTTTATAATGTGGGTTTATTACAATGGTAATTTCATTTATTAAAAAATTTCAATTCATAATAAAAACATATGTATCTACATTTCCTAGAGATACCATTATTTAATTTTCTAGGATCCAATTTTTGAAATTATTTTAAAGGTAAAGGATTTAAATGAGTTTTCACTTTACCTATTGAAAAGGTATTTTGGAAGTTACCCATAAATTCACCTTTTACATATATGTTAAAACTAATTTCTAAAAGATCTATTAAGATTTCACATTCAATTAAATTTCAATTTTCAAAACGTTTTTTGAAAATAGGTTCTATTTTTCAACATTTATCCTCTAATAATTATATGTATAATCATTTGGGGAAAATGTAATTGTGTTATAAACAATCTGATTCATACCCCATTTCTTTCGTGGTATCATTCAACCATTCTTATGTGAGTATGTTTTTAATCTATGTCAACATCCTTCTAGTTTTACATTGTTTCATTGAGAATATATTCTTTTCAAACAATCCATCTACTTTCCATGGATAGAAAAAATTCATGTTTTTTCAATTATTGAATCGGTTGTATACTCATTGTTTTATATAGTGTGAATATCACCTTTTACCTAAATTAGATATGATCATGTTCACCTATAATGTATGATTTTATATTTACATGGTGAAAAGTATTAGGTTACCTTATATTTTTATAAAAATATGAATGATTATAGGAATATTTACAATTTAGTGTCTGATAATCCACCTTCTATATCAAGATAGGTTATGATCATGTTATCCTTTTATAGTCATGAGGAAATGTATTTAAACCCTAGATGATTATTGGTTTATAATATAGGTTGATCATATAATTACATTACATATTATTTATTATATTGAAAATCATATTAATAGTTAGGAAAAGTTTCCTTAGAGAATGGTATTAATTTTTTAAATTAATCTTATGGTAAATTCATTAATCAAAAACAAGTGATGGGCAGGGCATTATATTATATATCCTCTCAATTCGTTGACATGTCTTATAAGAAACAAGATATTGGGATTTTGTGTATTCATATTCCAATGATAGGATTTTTTTATGGGTGCAAGTCCTTGATAATAGGATTTCTTGATTGTTGTCTTCATAACTTTTAAATTGTCTTGGATCAAGGCCTTGCCAATATGTTTAAATGATTGGAATTATACTTTCTATCATTATTAGATCAGTATTATTGATATCCATGTTTTCATCTATTATTATGGATATAGAATTATTTTAGATTCATGTTCATTATGAATTCATGTTGTTTACATAATCCTACCATAATTTTTATTCAATGTTTATACTACGATTTCTTTAGTTACAAGTTTTCTTTACTAAGGACATGGGCTTATTGTTTCTATTGTTTCTATAGTTTCTATTATTTCTATTTCCACAGGTTATAGAGAAAACTAGTTTATGTGACATGGTTAAAAGGATGACACATTTGAAAGCATTTATAGGAGATTTTAATAACTTATCATAGATTAATTGGTTTCATATATAATGGTAAAATTATCCATTTGAAAAAAACTAACATAAGATTTATCAGTATAAGTTTTTTATTAATTCAATGATACTCTAAACCTGAGAAAACCATTTAGATATGATGGCTAAAATAATAATTTTGATTTTGTTATTAAAATTCATTATATATATATTATTTTCTAGTTCTTATCAATGGATGTATATATAGTTTGAGTCCATTAGAAGCAAATATGGAAGCATGGGTCTGGGGTACCACACCAATATAAGACATTATATATTATATATAAGATATAAAAAAATTACTATATTAGATTTCCTCATGAGACCTACCTGTGCATCGAGGGGTTATATAATATCAGTCTCCATCCATCACTTAATAAATCCAACACATTAATCACATAAATAGAATGAATAAAAAATAATATACATAATGTTCCCAAAAAAACTATTACATAAATTTGGATGTTTAATAAATATTCATAATTATTATAGTAATATTTATACAGATTATCAATAGTCTCTATTCAAATAAATGTAATAAATATCTACATGAACACTCTTCAATCTAGATTATATTATATAGTGTATTCACACAAATAGTGTAATGGGTACATAGTTACCAAAAATCTAGAAAAAATATTGAAATAATGTATAATTTATAAAATATATTTATGAGATAAATAACATGGACATTGAGGAAAAAGTAGAAGTCAAGATAGAGAGAGAGATATAATAATTCACACAAAATGAAAAGGAGTAGAATAGACCCCATAAATAAATTATAGAGTTTACAAGACAAGAATAAATCAAAAATTAAATAAAAATAATAATTAATACATTGAATAAATTGGTTATTATACATAAAATATTAATATAGAATATAGAGATATTAAATGGATATAATGAGGATTTTGAATCCAAACCAATAATTCATGTGTAGGATCAGATTAACACTCATATAATCCGTTAAATAGTTAAATTATATATTTTATTTAAATAATTAATAGCCCCATTAATTTTTATTTAAAATATTTTAACCCATTTGTTATCATGTTTCATTCGTTTTATCGGTAGGATTCCTCAAGTTACTTATTTAGAGAAGGTTGGGTTCATAGTTCCAAAATATATTTGACATAATTGTAAGGATAAATGATTATCAGTCCATGGTTACATGAGTTCTATAATTTTTAAGGTATTAGAATTTTTTTCATTCCATTAGTATATATATTCCATGTTTAATATATAGTTCAAAATGTATACAGATTAAGAAACAGGTCTTAGTTTGATCATTTTTTTAATTTTAAATGTACTTGATTATTTATTATAAATATAATAAATAAAATATATATATTATAATTGTATAATATTTAACATGTTGTAAATATTATATATATTTATCAAATATGTTTAAAAAATCATCCATGTATGGAGGTATTAGTTGATTCATAACATCATCTATTTAGGTGTGTAAAATTTGATATAATGGAACAAACATTATAAGAAATTAAGAATAGCATTTTAATTAATTATTTGATTAGATAATATATAATAAAATATAATTATTTTATTAATCTCATGAGGTAATGATATTATTGAAGCATTGGTAGAGGAATATTAAAAAATAAACCCAAAAAATTGAATAGGTTTATATTATGATATATTAATTCCTATATGTGATGGCTCCTTAAAAAATCACATTAAGGATTCATGGAATAGTCTTTTGATAAGCTGAGTACATAAAAAGTTTTTTAGGAGGGTTTTGATAGGTAATTTTGATGTTATTTCATATGTTAAGGTGTTTTAGAGGTGATTTTGAATTGTTAAAAGATGGTTTTATTTATTGGTGAATGGGAGGGTGTTCCAAAATAAAATATTGATTAATTTTTTATTTTTTCTCATGAAAAAGAATAGTTTTGATTATTGTGACTACATACAAAACTTATGTGTGTGAGGATAAAATAAATATTTATTTCTTTATCTATATATCTTGGATTATATTTTTACACATGTATTTACCTTGTTGTAAAATATCATAATTTACCATATTTTATTATTTAACAACATATTTTTTAATTTATATATATAATAAATACTTCACCCAAACCTAATTTCAACATGATTAATCCAAAATTGAAATATATTTCTCAATATAAATGTTTAAATTATGTAATTTTAAAAACAAATTCTGTTATAAAAATGTAAACCTATACCAATAGTATGTCACATTGAATGAGTAATTGTTTCATAGTATTTTTATGCTTCAATTTACTTATTTAATTAATGGTAAACACTATTAAAAAGGTTAATTAAAAATTTACCCTATTGGTAATTTTTAAATTTTAATTATTATGATATTATTTTAATGGACATGTTACTATTATAATAGTCTTATAATTTTTAAAATCCAACACATTCCACTCATTTCAATTATTCATCAATCACTCAGTTTTCTATCAAGTTTCCATATAAATATTAAAAAAATTATAATTAATTTTTTATTGTTTTTTTCCTTTTAATAGTTCCTTTCATGGGTTTGATAATTATATTATAATATGAAATACTATAATTTAAAATTATATTTATATTATTTACTTTTTTTTAATTTATCAATGTACTTTTTAAATTTATAAATTTTATTTATTCTTTATATATAATGTTCCACATTACTAGTTATAGAAATTCATGGGAATATAACTCTGTAGTTATGTTTTATAACTATGATAATGTAATTCCATTGTAGATTTTTTATAATAGAATCTCAAGTGTTATATTTCTCCCATAATAAAGAAATCTGTGAAATTTGGGGTATATATGAATTCTATAATAATTGTGGGTAGTTCTTCCTTATTTCTTCCTCAGCCTCCCACTTTTCTTCCTATATCTGATTATTTATCCAATGTACCTTCACTATATGAGTTTTCGTATTCTAAAATACTTTCTATAAAGTTTAAGGAATAAAAAAAGAATCTTTCCTATAATAAAATTTTTTATTATGATTTATCTCTTTAGTGGTGAGTATATTTATTTTTTCAGGAATGTAATCCTCTAAAAAATGTTGCATGGAACATATTATTCACATTAGAGATATTTGTTGATATTTCCAAATTATAATACAAAAATACATTTCTATAAAAACAAATGTCACAATATACCATAGATATATTTTTCCCTTATTATCAAGCACTATAAATCCCTCCCTTTGAGGTGCCTTCAAGAATACATGATCCCCAAATTAAAATTAATATATGTTACTCTAATTATTTGAATAAATTTTATACCTAATTTAAGTTATCATTATATGATTTTTGATGTATCAAAATTTCTAATTTTTATCCTTAATATGTCCTAAAATAACTTTTCTCTATTCCCTAACATCATCCAAGCTGGTGGTAGGAAAGAATGTTTCCCATTAAAAGATTCATATAATCTCATTTGAATGCTAAAGTAAAAAAAGTATTGTTGTATATAAATTCTAATTAAGGTGGGTAACAAATACAAGTGTCATGGAATTCATGTATTCATTATCTCAACATGTCCTCTAATGTTTTTTATATTCATTTTAGACTACACAGCTATCTAAGGATGATAGGTGAAGCTCAAAAGTGACCCAGTGTTTAGATATTTTTAAATACTCAAATTGAAAATTGATGTTAAATAACGATAATTAATAGGTATAAATGGTATTTATACACCATTATGCCTCACAAAATAAATTTATAAAATAATGAAAAATAATCAAGGGGTATATCTTACATTATTTATTGAAAAATTTTATAATTTTTATGATGATCCACAATAACCCATATTGATTTATTCCACTATTATTTCTTTAGATAAAAATGAAAAATAGTATTATGATGTTTCCCCAATATCATATTGGAAATGGGAGAGCTTGCATGACACCCTTTAAGAGTTTTATCACTTCCATTACTTATTGAAATACCAAGGATCATTACACATTGTCTTCAAAAACCATCTTCCAATTCACCTATAAAATATATTTTATTAAATATATATACATCTTGGTACTACTATGGTGTATAGAGATACTTGAGTTGTGAGTATCTTCTAGTAATTCCCTCTTCAACTTAGACTCATATAGATCACATTTCCTCTTTCCAAATTTCAAAAATATATCTTCAGAGTTAAATTCCACCAATATACCATATTATATGGATGTAACCTTTTTTAAGGAAATTTACATCTTGTTGAATGTTCTTTTATCTTCTATAGGAAATTTTTCTTAGAAATTACATGGAAAATGAATAATGATTCAATTCTATAATAATTTCCATGTTTAAAATTACTAAATCCATTTGTATATCATCCTTATATATACTCGTCATTGATAAAACTCCCTGATCCGTCCTACTCAAGGAATCTTTCACCATATTTTATTTCATAGAGTGGTGGTGTAGTGTACATTCATAACCATTGACTAGTTATAACTATTTTATTTTCCCTATATTAATCTATTTTTTATGTAAAAAAATAATCAAATATATTATGATCTACACATAATTAATATATTTCCCTACAAAGATAGTTTTATTATATCTTTGAGTAATAGAAAACGACCACCCACTATATATCACAATATAGAAGGTTTTATTCATGGATCTTTAATCATCATAATGCATAAGAATGAACTTTATCATTTTTCATAAGGAGATACCCCATTCATTTCATCATTAAATCACTATATGTCATAAATACTTCCTTCCTATTTGATAAATATAATACTCACACATTGATATAACATGTCTTTAGTTCCTTAAAGAAGTATCAAATTCCTTAGAATTTGGTAATTTTCCCTGTTACATGTTGTTTAGGCTACTGGATTGGCTAATTGGGAAAATCATAGAAATTTTTTCCAAAATTAACCTATTAAACCCAAGAAACTAGATATCTAAGTTATTTGTATTTAATTTTTTCATTAATTGATCACATTGACTTTAAATGTCTATATATATACAATCCGTTATTATAATATTTACAAGTAAATAAACTTATTGAAGCTTCATAGACCCCCTTTATGTTATGTATCCTTTATTTTAAGTAATGTAATAATCATTTTTTCTCTATATTAGTGGGATAACATGTAATTATGGTGGAGTACGCAATAATATTAAGTTATATATCCAATCCAGGTTGTCTATACACATTAAGTTGAGTAGATGGATGACCTTGTAGACTGATGATGGAGGATCCCTCATATTTGATCCCTAATAAAGAAATATCAATAAGTGTAAGGAAGTATTTATGAAATAGTAAATAAAGTAAATTTTTTTAGGGGAAATCTATGGTGTTGAATTGGAATAAGCGAGGATGAATCAGAAGTTGATGTAGTAACTATGATGATTCAGACCAAAAATTCTAGAATCTTGTGTAAATAAACATATTCATATCATATCATATTTTAAATAAACTGATGAGATAGACACGTAACCATTAATAATTAAAATATCAAAAATAAATTTGGAATCACTTGCACATAAAGGATCTTTTAGGTTTATATTTTTAAAGAGTTATGAAAATTATTTAACTAAAAACCCATATCTTTCCCATTTAATGGAAAACATTCATATTATTAAATATATTCTAATAAATTTTCTTTGAATGAAACTCATATAATATGTTCATATTTAATATTGTCCATTATAATCCTAGTGAAATTTAAACATAGCAAGTGTGAGATAAAACACTCAATTAAGGGTAGCTTATAACTGAAGCTATAAAAGCATAAATAAGGGGAAAATAATACTATAGAAATATATAAAATTTAAATAATACCATATACCATATAAAATAATATTGAAATAAATTCATGGATAAAATTGATATACAAATAAACAGATGGATAATGATAATAGATTTCATGTAGATTAAATTCATAATATCATGCATCGTAACCTTACTATCAATACCTGAAATAAAGACATAACGATATTTCCATCAGGGATATATTCTTGGACATCGTGACCTTACCATCAATTCCACATGCCATAACATCATGATATTACAATTGAGGCCGCATTTTTTGGACATCAAGATCTTACCATTAAGGCTTGAAGCCAGGAAAATATTAATAAACGAGTAGGCATACAGAAAATTACCCAAACTAGTTATCTTAATAGACATTAAAATTAATTTAGGGGATATGTAATTTTGGGTCCCATTTACAACTTAATTAATTCTAATTAATTCCCCATATGAAGGAAATGAATTATAATAAATTACATAATCTAATTTCCTTAATAATCAATAAATTTACATATTGGAATAATAAACATATAAGAGGTCAAAACATTATGGATGGAATAAATTATCATAAAACACCAAAAAATGAAGATAAATGATATTTTATAAGCATATCCTTAGTGAAATATTATAAAAATTGAAGTATATTTACATAGATGAAAAATGACCTTATAAAATAAACACCTTCAAATAGTATAATATAGGGATAAATAATTTTATATGTTTGTTCCATGAGTTAAATATCGAGAATAAAAGTAGTTTAAGTGAAGATAGGGGTGATTTATGGAAAATAAATGCAAATAAGATTAAAATTTTAGGGTTTTAGATGGAAAATAGAAAGTAAACTGTAAAAATATTGTATAGAATAAATTTCTTAACATTTTTTTAATATGATAAAGTTACAATCAACATTCAAAAATAATTTTTAAGAAGACAATATAAAATTTTATTTAAAAACCACATCAAAGGAAATAATAATAACATGCCCATGAAAATTACATAACAATATTTCAAAGAAAATATGGAGTGGTAAATAAATATGTTATCATTCAATGAAATACATTTTTATAATTTTAAATACTTTTATTGAATCTCACATTGTGAAAAGGATAATAAATTTTTATTTTGAAAATACATAAAATATAAATAATAAGTCCACCTAAGATAATACATAATTTTGATTAAAAAATGAAATATTTTTGGGAATGAATGATCATGGATGTGGAGGGAAAAATATCCATTAAATGGGATGAAGATTTTTCTCAATAATATTTCATATTAATGAAGAAATAAATAAATAAAATGAAGGGAATTGTCAAAAAAATATGTCAAAAAGTAGTTTGTGATAAATAATTATAAATATGTAAAAATAAATTATGCAGATAAAATAATACAATCATAGGTTAGAATATACCCAACTTATAGGAATAAATTTTATGATTCATGATTATAACTCAATTAATGGAAGTTGAGTTTGAAAAAACACTTGCGGATTTGATATATTTTTACTCAAATAATATAGAAAGAGGGATAAAGAAATTGAAAGTTTATATACAATTAATATAAATATAATGATGATATAATATTTTAAATAAAAATTATATTAACCATATCATTTAATGTATGTGTATAATACAAATCATGACTCAAATATGGAAATTTTGAGATGAGAACCCCTACAAATTAAAAATATTTTGAATTAAAATCCCTAAAAATATAACACATGATATGAATTTATGATTATAATAAATTTCATTTAAGGTATTATAAAATTTATATATAGGAAATATATAAATGACACAAAATAAAACAATTGTTGAATATTGAATAAGACTTAATGAATGAATATTCAGACACGATACCCATACATTTTACTCATAACTTTAAAGAAATCTATTTAACCTCAATTATAAAAAAAATAACCAAATTAATAAATTATTTAGTAATAAAACAAATATTTATTATATTTCAAGCACATTAATTTTAATAATTAATAGTACCATTATTAGTTAGTTGTTTTTAAATTTCATCATCATATGTGAGTAACATTCAATGTTTTGTGTATGTTTTGTCATGTCCATGTTAATACTCAACCAATTATACATGTTAATAATTCCAATATACATTATGGTGCTATAATAGATGTTATATTATTATTTATAAGGTTTTAATTTCAGTCCCTGATATTTTTTAGTTACAATTTCTGAAGACGAAATCAGTGACAATCTGTTTTCAGGTAATTTATTGATAACAATTGATTAATTTAAAATGATCACTAGAATTTTTTTATCTTAATATATTTTGAAATATGTTATAATAATATTATTAAAATAATATTTAACAATTAAATTATTTAAATATCAATTCATTAACATCAGGATGTAAAATGAAACATGTATTTCATAAAGACTATTGTCTGTAATTAACATAAGTGACATTTTAATTTTCCATATGATGAGAATAATAAATAAAAACATTCTTTTTATTTATTGGAAAATAATAATGTAACAAATAATATATCTATATAATAAATCCATTTTTATAACCATCCATGGAAGGTAGTGGTAAAAAAATGAAAGTTGTCATTTTGGATGGTGGTTGTCCGCACATATGTTTGGAAGATGTATTATTATTCGAATAGGTGAGAGGGGGAAGATAGTTATTTTACCATGAATTTAATAAAATTTATGAATAAAAGTGAAATCTATGACATTATATTAATTTAAATTGGATATCTTTGTATAACAGTAGATGAGAAAAATAGAAAGTAGACTGTTATGAAGTCGATAACACTTACGTTATATTTTTGAGTCTTCTCTTGAATGAATTCATGGAAATGAAGTAATTGGGGAACTTTATTATGTCAATGGGATTCCCAAAATGTAAAGAAATTTTAGAAGAGGTAAAATGGTTTGGGATTCAAGAATAATTCAAAGGCTATGTGTGTCTTGATGTGGGTGGATGTGAGCACTTTTTATAATTGAAAAGAAGGGAATTTTCATTATTAAATGGTAGATTAGGGGTCAAGATTATATCACATATGAGTAATGTTATTTAAGAGAGGTTGATTTGGTGAGAAATGTATGAATGAATTTCTAGCCTAACAATTATCTTCTAGATGGCCTAAGTTTCTTGTAAACTTAACAAAGTTCAAATCAACCTTTAGTTTCTAATAGTTACTCTAAATAACCTTCATTAAAGATTCATCATGGTATCAAATTTTTAAATTGTGTATCAAAATATGGATTCAATTTAATATAATTAAATTTATAAATATTATAAAATAAAGTTTTTAATTATAACATATAATATGTTAAATATTAGTTTTTATAGAAATTTATTTTTAATATTTAAGGGTTATTAACCTAATTTCAGGTCAACTATTTATTATAATAGTGTTATTATATATATATATATATCTAAAATTATTTTCATAATTAAAAATTAATAAATAAAATTTATTTAAGAAAATGTACATTACTCTTAAAAATACTTCGTTGAAATTAAACCATTTATCCTTACCATGGTAATTAAATTTTAACCTCGGTAAGTTATTTTTATGCATAAAAATGAATTATATCATTTTTATAATTTAAACAAGATGATGGAAACTCTAAACTCGTTTTCTGAAAATCAATTTCAAAATTTGTTAAAAATTAATTTTAATATAAACATGCATAAATTATAAAAAGGAAATATTTATTAAAATGAATTTTTTAATATAATATAATATTATTTAAAATTTATCTACAAAAATTAAATTTTATAAAAAAATTTATCAAAATTTACATTTCCTTTACATTATATATTTAATTAATAATATAGTTACTTCTTTGTATGCTGATAAATTGAATGGTTATATAATAATGGTAAATACTATTACTTAAAATTTTATTTAAATAAAATACATCATGATTATTTTTGTTTCATCATTCATGTAAAAAAATTTATCATAAAACTAATGTATTATAATTTCTTGGGTGTTACATTCACCCCTATTAAAAAATTGTCTCCTCGTAATTTTAATTATCAATCACTAATTAAAATATTTATGGGTATCCATATAATGGTCATGAATCATGATACAATTTATAATGAAATAAATACCTTACCATTTTATTTAAGACTTGGAAACACGTAAGTCACCTCTTTAAACATGTATATATGGATTTTCATTTGTCACATCCATTTTTACCTAATTCTCTTCATTAACAGTATTTTAAGACATAGGGGAATCTAGAGACATACCTTTTAGAGATTCATTTTTAGGATCCTAAATCCAAGAAAACACAAAAAAAATGTTTATAAAAATATCTGACCATATAAAATAAAATCCATTATCTGATAAATAAATCTTAATATTTATTATCTTTTGAGCCTATAATTTTGAATTATGATAAATTAGTGTTATTGTACTATTAGGTAAACTAACCATACCATAAGAATGATCTAAAATTATTCATAAGGTAATTTAATGAGCTTGTGAATCATCAAATCATATAACATGGAAGTTTCAAAATAGTTTTATAGTTATGCCTCTTTCCATCCATCAAGTGAAAATTGAGTTAATACCCAACCAATATTTTCATAATTATTATCCCATAATTTAGTATTTTCTAGTGACTGCATCCAACAGTTAGTATCTAGATAGGGATTTCATTTCTAGTAAATCACAAACATTACAAATTACCCAAATTTTTAGATGATTTACTATATTTAGACTAGTCATTGTTGTTTCTACTATTATATTTTATAACTAATTTCTAATAACAGTTAAATCGTGGTCTTTCTTACTTTATAATGATCTTACAAATTATTTGGAACTTGTGCTCCAATAATTCAACTTTATCATTATCCTTAAAATACAAAAAATCACTTACCAATAAATATATTCCATAGTCATTTGTATTCCTAATATATATTTTTTTTATATAAAAATAACCTGAATTTTCTTCGCATGAAATCTATACCTTGATCATGTAATGTTACTAACCTCTAATGTTTTCTAAACCGTACTTTGACACCAAATGTGACTCTCCAAACCCACACACCATAAATATAGTGGGAATAAATAAAGCCATATAATATTGTCTTTGAAATTAGTTAATGAGACCCGAATATAACCATATATAATAATAATATCAAAATTAAATGTTGGGTAACTTACACACTATGAAACATTTAGGTATAGTGTATTACAGAGTTTATAAAAAACCATTAACTAATAAGACCAACATCAATCCTATCCAATGGAACATTTTCCCATTATACCCTGAAATTTCTTATTTAGCAACATTCCTTCAAAATATCCCATAAAATTCTCCACTCATGATATAAATCAAGGAATTTCAAATATTATAATATTCATTATAATCGTAAGTAAATTGAAACATATGAAGTGTGAGGTCAACCGTTTAGTATGGGGTAGCATATTAAATAAGCTATCAAACCATAAAAATTCTTTAATAATATTATTGGAATATATAATATTCAAATAACACTATTTAAATGGTTTCAAGATACCTAAATAAATCCATTGATGACATAAAAATATAAAAAAATCAAATATATATATATATATATGATTTCTTGTTGTTGGAATGAATAATATTGGATATATGCACGTTATTATCAATACCTACGACCAACACATCATGATATTACTGTCAAGCCTTCAAGCTAGTAAATCATGCTCTTATTATCAAGAAAATGTAAAATTAAATCCTGATCTTACTACAAGGCCTCATTTCTAGGACATTATGATATCACCATCAGATCCCCATTTCAAGGAAATATTAATAAATATAAAAAAATATAAAAAAATAATAAAACCTTTCACCTCATGAGACCTATCAATGAATTGATGGGTTATGTAATTATGACACTCAATATTCACTTATTAACATCCAATTCATTAACTATATGAATAAAACAAATAATAATACAATACACAATCTATATTCCATATAACCCAATAAACATCATTATTGGAATAATTTACATATCGGATGTCAAAACATTCCCAGTCAATAAATGATCATAAGAAATTTAGAGAAAGTATTTAGTTGGAATCATTATAGCATAACCCCGGTGAAGAATAATAAACTTTTATTTTTTCTAACATATATAAAAAACCTTGTTAGAAGAATACCTACAAAAAATAAAATATAAAAAGGGATCAAGAATTGGATCATATTATACCATGAGTTCAATCTCCAAAATCAAAGTATTATAACACCTTGTAAGGGGTAATTCATGAAATATATATATATATATATATATATATATATAAGTTTGGGAGGAAAATGGAAAATAAACTTTAAAAAATCATTTAGAAAACATTTCATAATATTACCATAAAAATATGAAGTTACAAGCCACTTCCAAAAATTATTTTCATCAAGGTAACATGAAATATTTTTTTTAAACACTTTAACAGAATTACTAATTATATATCCATCAAACTGTCATAAATTTTTTCCAAGGGAAATTTTTAGTAAAAGATGAAATATATGATTTAGTAATGATAATACTTTTAATATTTTGAATTCCCTTTATTAATCCCCACATCATTAAAAGGATAATAAAACATTTTTATAAAAGTATTAAAGAGAAGTAAGAAAATAATTTGATATAATATATATTTTGGTTTCAAATTAAGAAAATAAAAAATTATTAGAAAGAAAAAACATGGACATAGAGGAGATACATCAATTAAAATGATGAGGATTGTTCTTAACAATATTTTAATTTTATGATTAATGAAATATATCAAATTAAAATAATTTATGCAATAATACTTAAAAAGGGATTTCATCAGAATTAATTTTAAATATAAACAATGATTTTGGATGAGAAATATAATACAATCATAATTTATTACTTTATAAACTTATATGATTAAATTTCATGAAGGATGATCAAAATTTAATGAACCAAAAATGAGTTGGAAGAAACCATTTTAGCCTCCATAGTTTTTAATAGAATTCTATTGTTACAGTGAAAATTAAATTGGAAATTAAATTCCTAGAATATAAATATAATCATGTTATTATATTTCAATTATGTAGTATTTAAAACATATAAAAAAATTCGTGTATAATTCATAGAATTTTCAAATAGGTAAATTTTTAGATGAAAACCCTTACAAATTTTGTATCTTTAAATAAAAATACCATAAAATATGATCTATGGGAATAATTTTTCAAACACATTAATTTAATTAAAGTTATGATAAAATTCATCGATAGAAATTATATACACCTCACAAAATAAAATGAGTTATGGATATATAATACATCTCAATGGAAGAAAATTGAGAAATGAAAACATAAACTTTTACTCCCAACATTCGTGAATTCTTTTTAAGCTTTTGTATAATAAAAATAATCATATTGTTCACTTTTTTCAAAACCTTATTCATATCTACTTCCACTTACTCTTTATAATTATAATCATTCATCATTCATTTTATAGTTAGTTATTGTTTATTTTTATCATTGGATGTTAGTAACCTTGATTGTTTTATATACATTTCATTATTTCGATGTAGATCCTCAGTCATTGATACAAGATCATAATTAAGAGACTATTTAATTTACTAGATATATTTTACACTATGATTTATGATTTAATAATTTCATTCAATGATTATATTTTTATGATTTTTCATAATGAAATTAGTGACATACCAGTTTAATGTAATTTATAATATCAGTGGATTACATTATAATGATCATTATTTTTATTATCTTCATATAATGTAGAATATGTTACAATATACGTATTGTAATCATATTTAACTAGAAAATTTATTTTTATAATCATCCATGATTTCAGTGATGAAAAATGAAACACATCACCCATTAAGGAAGGAGTTAGCATAGAACATGGGAAACATTTTCATCTTTATCACAATTGTATTATTAATAGAATAACCTATTTATATTTAAAAGAAATTAATCATATAAAAATCATATTTATATACTAAATCCATTTGTATGATAATTCAAAAAAGTAAGTGGTAAAAAATTGGAGATATCTTTCATGGAGACGGTACTCCCTAGATACACATGAAAGACGTTTTAATTTTCTGAATTGATGAGTGGGGACTTGGTATTGGTTATACCTTAAATATAATAAAATTTATATATACTAACGATGCTTTTGTTATAAAAACCCACACCAGGTCAACCCAAAATGTCACCCATATCTTCCCTCTATTAGATAAAGAACAAAATATGCCTTGTTTATAATCTTAAGGTAACAAACCAATCGATCTCAACCTAGAAAAAAAATATATAACCATGATAGATACAACATCAAACCCAGTTTTTTGATCCTAAAAACCATCCAAGACATTGGATAAATCTTGTTGTGACTTGATTTCACTACCAAACCATCCCACTTTTAATTAGATGACCACCAAGAGAATCTATAAAGCTACATTATGCCCTTACCTTTTACTGATTTATAAAAAAACATGTCTATAAATAACCTTAAAAAAGTAGGGTGTGAGAACATATCCAAAAAATAATTCACTAAAAAACAATAAAAAGTGTAATTTCTATAAAATGTCAACATTGGCATTAAAAATTCTAGTTTATAAAACATTTTTATAAGATAAAACCATTATGAAAAAAAATCTATTGGTTCTTCATAATAGAATTTCACATTATCAAAAAAATGAATATGAAAATTTTATATATGATATTATATGATCATAATGAAAACCATCCACAAATACATAGTAATATAAATTAGGGACAAAACTACTATGAAATATTCTATCATGTGTAAAAGAGAGCATAAATCATAAATCATAACATTTGGGAACTAGCTTATGGGAATACGTATTAAACATAAAGGGATCTTAAACAAGTAATAATGTGTGTCCAATGGGTTTTGAATCCCATAATGGTCAATTAATAACATAAAACTTCTAGTGGAATTACACACACTAATGTCTCATGTTCATTTCCTGGCACACCCACTGATCCAAATGTGTAATGCATTCCAAAAAAAATTCAAAATCTTGCTAAAAATTTATAAACCATTTTTTATAGGGAATTATATCCAATTACATGCTTAAAAAACCATTTATAATAAGAAAATATCTTTAAGGAATTTCATCCACACATAGTGTGTCAAAAATTGTTTTTTAAGAAAATAAAATTAAAAAATAGAACTCCTGAAGATAATCCACATTGATATAAAATCCAACCTTTTCATAAAAAAACCAACGAATTTAAGAAGAACATCGAGATCTTAAATAATTAAAACCATATTATAGAGACACATACCTCATCAATAGATATAAAATTCCATGAATTTATCTTCCAAGCCACATGGTTAAATCTAATTAATAAGGGGTTCGACGGCCATTAAAATGTTCTATTGAGAACCAATATTTTTAGAGATAACGGTGGAGGAAGAGGTTTTCCAGAGGGTTTTCTGGATATTTATAGTTGGAATTTAAAATATTTTAGAATATGGAGACCTCCCAAACCACGGTGTAACCTCCCACACTACAGTATAGAATTCCCCCACCACAGCGTAGGGTGGACCAACATCAGAGTGACCATAATGCAAGGATTAGTACCATGTCATATCCCTTCTGATCAAAAGCATGTCTGAGACCCATAGACCCTTACACACCACATATCATATTTTCTAGTAGAGAGGGTATATAATGTGGCTGATACCACCACACCATAGGGCCCCACTGTTGAAGTGGTGATATGTCGCAGCCTACTCTATGTGGTTGTTTTACTCCATTGCTGGCATATTCTCCCAAACTCCCCCCACAGGACTCCTACACCATATAAATATTTCTCCATGCCACAACCCATACCCTCTATATTGTGTATTCATGTAGAAAACTTGGAAAACTATAAATTACTTCCCAAAACACCTAGGACTCATAGTACAAACTCTTAAAAATCAAAAAGATCACATACCCAATCATGGAGGGCATCATAATTCTCCCCACTCTGAATGATTTATGTCCCCAAAAACTTATTATGACTCTAGGTTCACAAAGAGATAATCCCACTATTTCCTCATCAATATTTTCTTCTCCCATGTCTCATGGATATCCCATCTTCACTTCCACAGTACATAGACCAAGGTAATGGCTTTACATTTTAATACCTTTTCATGAAAATCTATAATATGAACTGATTTTTCAACCACAAAGGGTGTCTTTATCAACATCAAAATCATCCCATTTTTTCAAAAGAGAATTTTCTAGTTGATACCTCCACTTATGGGAAACATGAAACATGTTAGGGATTGATATCAAGAGAAACAGAAAGTAAAACTGACACACCATGATTATAATTCATTCAACGATCTCAAAGGGGTCAAAAAAACCTTGGTGCCAACATACCCTACATACACAATTGTCGGTGTACCATGAAAGGTTAAACTAAAAGAAATAATTTATC